>CM066329.1:172460541-177260541 GCA_033807585.1 Hydrophis major
CTAACTGGAGATGCCAAGACTAAATCTAAGACTTTCTCCATGCAAAGCACTTTCTTCTAACATAAACTATGGTTCCTTTCCTATTGTGGAAAAAATGCCACCTCTCATATTTTGGGAAAGAAGATTAAAACAGATTCCTGCGTATGAAGGAATAAAAAATCCATGGTTATAATTTCTTGTTTTTCAATCTAAATACCAGCAGATTCTGCATCAAACTAGGAACTGGTTTGTGAGGCACTCACAATGCTATGATTCTGTGATACAATAATCCGTAATTTAAACAAATGAAGAGAACTTCTAGAAACTACAGTGGAGGGAAAAAGAGAGGAAGAAAAATGATTGTGATTGTGTTATGAAGTCTGCCTATGAATATTTTCATCCTGGAGGTATTCAGATGCATTTTTGCTCTGTTAGAGCACAGTCTTCATAAATGCTCTACACACATACCCTATTAAAACATAGTGTTCTCCCAAGAGTTTCCCATCACATTTTCTTCTAAGTACTTGTTCTGTAACAAACATTCTATTTGTTTTTGCAGAGACCCTAAATAGTACACATCTCAATTCCTTTATGGCTTCCAAAGTATTTCGTTTTAAAAGGCTCCTTCCTTAGAAGAAAAAGAGAGTGGTTGGTGGGCCTAGCTCAGTATATCCTTTTTATATGAAAATACTAGCTGGATACCCATCCTTTGTGATGACATTATATGATTGAGAAATCAAGTTCACAATCCATTGGCTCAGTGGTGGTCAGTGATTGAAACACATAAGGGAATCCATTGGAAATTAATACATTTGTGACGGTGTGTAATTCTGTTCTCAGGTGGTCTTTGTCGGCTAGGCATTTGGTTCTGGAGATGAGGGTCTTGGCTACGGAGTTAATCTGTGCAGGGTGGTGATGGGATTGTGCATTTAAGCAGCAGTTGGTGTGTGTTTTCTTCTGGTAGATGGTGTGTCCTAGGGAGCCATTGGGTTTTTTGTAAATTAGGATGTCCAGGAGGGGAAGTTGGTTGTTGGCTTCTGTTTCCATGGTGAATTGTATTTTGGGGTATAGGCTGTTGAGGTGTGTGAGAAAGTTGTCCAGTTTTTCTTTCCTGTGTGGCCAAATTATGAAAGTGTCATCTACATATCTAAGCCAGAGTTTGGGCTTGTGTTCAGATTTGTCTAGAGCATTGGTTTCAAAGTATTCCATGTATAGGTTAGCAATGATGGGTGAGAGGGGTGATCCCACAGGTGCTCCTTCTATCTGTTTGTATCTTTGTGCATTGTAGATGAAGTATGTGTTGGTTAGGCAGTGGTTGGTCAGATCTAGGATGTGCTTAGGGGGGTTGTATTTGTTTTGGATGGCTGTCAAGGCTTCTTTAATAGGTACTTGGGTGAAGAGGGATATGGCATCAAAGCTCACTGGGTTGTAGGTTTTGTTTCTTTATTGTTTCTATGAAGAGTTTTGTACATTTAAGGTGATGGATTCGTGTAGGTCTGGAGTTGTTTGGCAAGAAATTTGGCAAGATTTTGTAGAGGTGAGCCTATAGAGCTGACTATGGGTTTGAGTAGTGTTCCTTCTTTGTGTATCTTGGAGAGGCCATAGAATTTAGCATCTGGATGATTTTTCTCTGGGGATGATTCTTTGCTGGATCTCTTCACTGATGGGGGAGGCTTTAATTTTGGATTTGGTGGGTTTTTTCCAGGTAGGTGGTGGGGTCAGTATTTAGACGTTTGTAAGCGGGGTCCTCGAGTAGCTTGGATAGTTTGGATTGGTAGTCCAATGTGCTCATCACGACCATGGCGTTGCCTTTGTCTGCTGGGAGAATGATTATGTTGTTGTCTTTCCTCAAGTTGGTGAATGCTTTTTGTTCTTCTTTGTGTAAGTTTTGAGGGGACCAAATTAATCTCCAATACTGAACACTTCAACAAGAGAATAATCAGGGAAGCCATCGAAATAGAGAAATACCCCCATAACATGAATAAACAGGATGATGCTTCCCACCACCAGACATCTGGAAACTAGCCCTTATCAACTAACGAGTCCCAGCCACAAAAACCAACACCGGATCCAAAACAACACATGACACCACCACCATTCTCCCTCACCAGACTCAAACCCAAACCCATCCCATAAATGAAAGACAACTACTGTCCAGAAACCAGACCACAGCTGCATCACCAGCTGCCACATACCTCGACCCTCAAATTAAGCAAATGAACACACACCATGAACACATATCCAGGCCTCAAACTCGGAGCCAAACCAAAACCCGGAATGTCACATCACTGCCACCTGCTCAGGATATCACATCACAGAACTCAGGAGGTTACACCACAAAACCTGAGGATGTTGCAACACAGCCAACGACCCAGGAGATTACAGCACAAGACCCAGGATGTCATAACAATAGAACTCAGAAGGTCATCACACAGCTCATGACCCAGGTCATTACGACCCAGGAGGCTGATAGACACACAGCCAATACCTCAGCCATACATGTTCTTACGAAAAAGCCAGCCAATCTGCAAACATTAGAGAGAAACATTAGAGAAAGAGAAAGAACTGCAACCATTGGCTGAGCACTCCATGGTGGGCATTCTATGTGCAGGTGACAGCTGGAATTCCTGCTTCTTGGAATGGAATTCTACCATGTAAAACCTAATGGAAGCTGCTCCTATACTTATCTGTTGCTAATGCTGGTAGTAACAAAGACAAAGTCTTCTACTCTTTCCACTTCCTGGGAGTGTCTGGCAATGTTATGAATGTGTTTCAAGTGATACCCATGAGGCATCACTAGTCTCCCATAGAAGCTATCTTAAGGGGATTCTAACAGTCTGTCAAATACAGGTAATCCTTGACTTACAACAGATCATTTAGTGACCATTCAAAGTTACAATGGCCCTGAAAAAAGTGATGACCATTTTTCACAGTTATGACCTATGCAGTATCCCTGTGATCATGTGATTAAAATTCAGGTGCTTGGCAACGGGTTCAAATTTATGATAGTTGCAGTGTACCAGGGTCATGTGATCACCTTTTGCAACCATCTGACAAGCAAAGTCAATGGGGAAGCCAGATTCACTTAACAACAGGATTAGTAACTTATCAACTGCAGTGACTCACTTAACAACTGTGGCAAGAAAGATCATAAAAGGGAGCAAAACTCACTAAACAAATGTCTCATTTAATCATAGAAAAGTTGAGCTCAGTTGTGGTTGTAAATCGAGGACTACCTTCTAAGCCATCTGAGTGTTCTAGCAACACAGAAGAAAGTGAAAAGTGAAAAGTCTCAGTCCTTCTGATGAGGAAAAAAGTCATCACAAACTTTTGACCTTGAAAGAAAAATTATTTCTCTTGAAGACACATTATCAAATGTGTGCCATTGCACAAGGTGTTTCTAAGGCAAAGTGAAAATTCTTGCATCATCCTTTAGTTTTCAAGCTTGTCATGCTCACTAACCTTGTTATTCCAGAAAGATGGTTCAAGACTCCCCCATCTTTTATGTTTTAACATTATGTGTTTCAAGAAAATTACAAAGAATCTGGGGTTTTGATTCATGTAGAGTTGTAATTGCAGGAATGTTCCAATCTCGGATGGCAAACCTCAGATAAAGAATGTTTCCAAGCAAATACAACTCAGGCAAACAAAGTCACTAATCTAAAGGAGGATTAGAGAGAGGAAGTAAACATATGTTAGACTTTAACTAGAGATAATTAATTGTATTAATTACTGTGCTAAACAGTAACAAAAGTTAAGCAGTAACCAAAGTTAACCAATGATGGAGGATAACTAAAAATGTGTATAAATGCAAGACTAGACTCCAATAAAGATCATCATGATTCAGTTGTTCATGATCAAACAACTCGACTGCCTCATCATTACAACAGATTCAAATCATGTATTAAATCATACAGAAATAGATTTTTTATTGCTTTCAAATATATAATTGGTTTTCATAATTTCAACCACAAATAATTTATCTTGAGTACATTAACTAATACATGCTATAAAGCAAAAGGCAGACTGTTGAGCATTTGCACATTTAGCTCAACAAGCCTGCAAGCCAAACAAGAACAGGTATATTCCAGCTGCCAATTCAAGACTGGTGTTAAGTTTTGAGCATGGGCGTGAAAGAATGGAGACAAGCCACTGAACGGTGAACTTCAGCTCTTTATTTACATTGTGACTTCCTCATTTCAATAGCAGTTAAACCCGCCTTATATAGGCAAACCCTGTAACTTTTAACTAATAATGAGCTAGGAGCGCTAGCTCTTATAACCAATAGGAACTCTCTGTTAAGGGCCAGTCGGATTCCCCGGAACGGGCCAATCCGGTCCGGCTGCTTAACAGCCAATCAGAAGTGCAGGGCCAGAACCCTGCACTTACTCCAAGCTCACACTTTATTAATCTTTATGCATACACAACACCCCTTCCCCCTGGCTTCTTATTTGCAGGGTGCAGTTACATAGTCCTTTAGGTAGGATGGTTGTTTTATTAGTCTCTTTGATTTCCATTGTATCGGCTGGCTGCAATCATGCTGAGGTAGATCGTTGTTTGGCAGTGGGGCTGTTTCTGGTTCAGAGTTCACTTCTATATCGTTGCCACATTCTCTGCAATTCCCTGAGGTGCAACCGTTTCTCCCTCCGGCTCCGCTTCCTGAGTTTCTATCAAACCGTCGTTTCCTTCGAACGGGTTTTCTAGGACTTCATCTTCTTCCGTACCTCCCCCCCCCCAGTTTGGTTATAGGGGGTTTTCGGACTGGCCGCTGGAAGCCGCGATCGTAATTGATCGATATGACATTTCCAAAGTTTATCGTCAAGGCATTGTACAAGGTAGGATCTGGGGCCGGTTACACGTACTACTGTCGCTTCCACCCACAACAGATCGCCCGATAGGTTTTTAGCATATACCAAGTCTCCTACCTGGAAGGTGCGACAGCGGCCACTGGATCCAAGTGGTTTCTCCGGTTCGTAAGCTGGGTGCAACCGGTCGAGGTGGGAGCGGAGCTTTTGTCCCATTAGCAGTTCAGCGGGAGTTTTCTTGGTGATGCTATGTGGGGTGATGTGTTGCAAGAAGAGGATTTGATTGATCTTGTCGTCAATGTTGTCGTAGTCTGCCTTCTGCAAGGTTTTCTTCGCAAATTGGACCATGCGTACTGCTTTGCCATTGGTTGCAGGGTGCACAGGCGAGGTGAGTGCATGGCGAATGCCACGGTCAGCGAGGTACTGCTCGAACGCTAGTGCAGTAAATTGAGGGCCGTTATCAGATACCAGGACATCTGGTAATCTGTGGGTTGCAAAGAGTCTGTTTAAGATTTTGATAACCGCCTCGGAGGTCGTAGTCGTCATGTGATGGATTTTGAGCCAATTTGAGTAGGCGTGGACGGTAAGCAGGAAGGTGTGGCTTTTGGTTGGCCCCGTGAAGTCCAGGTGAATTCGGGACCAGGGTCCACGTGGTGTCTCCCATTCAGTAGGCATGGCTTTTGGTGGGCGTTGCTGACTTCTTGGCATTTGGGACAAGTTTTAACCCACTGTTCGATTTGCTGTCAATGCCCGGCCACCAGGCGTAGCTTCGCGCAAGGGCTTTCATTCGCACGATGCCAGGGTGGCCATCTTGCAAGGTTCTCAGCAGCACTTTCTGGAGTCGTTCTGGGATAACGACTCTATCGCCCCAGATGACACAGCCTTTCTGGGAGAAGAGCTCGGTTTGTCGAGTCTTGAATGGTGTGAAGTCATCTGATAGCTGGTCCAATGGCCATCCGCGTTGTACCCAGCTTAGGACTCGTGCTAGGGTGTGGTCGCATTTGGTTTCTCTCGTGATATCTCGGGCGGTTAGTGGCAGCGAGTTGAGTGCCTCGATTTGCAACGTGGTTACCGTTGGTGCAGGATCGTTGAGAGTCTCTGGAAGCAGTGCTCGGCTCAATGCGTCGGCGTGGGGAATGGCCTTCCCCGGGCGGTATTGCAGCCGATAGTTATAAGCAGCTAAGAATTCTGACCATAGGGTCATCCTAGGGGATAATATGTAGGGAGTCGGCTTATCTCCAGCTATTATCCCCAGTAATGGTTTGTGGTCAGTCACAATAGTAAAAGCCCAGCCATACACGTATTCGTGGAATCTTTTCATAGCTGAGACAATTGCAAGGGCTTCTTTATCGATTTGTCCATAGTTTCGCTCAGTTTTTGAAAGAGTCTTTGAAAAATATGCAACAGGGGCCTCGTTCCCATTAGGCAGTACGTGGCTCAAAATGGCGCCCACCCTGAAAGGCGATGCATCACAGGTTATAACTAATGGCAAGGTCTCGTTATACTGTATGAGTACAGTCAGAAGTGAGCAGTTTTTTAACATTTCGGAATGCCTGTTCTTCACGGTAACCCCATAGCCAATTTGCTTTTTTATCTAACAACCGGTGTAACAGTTCAGCGACCGTTGCTTTGTGCGGCAAAAATACATTATAAAAATTGATGAGGCCTTGGAACACCTGGAGATCGGCCTTGTTTCGTGGCCTGGGAGCGTTTTTTATCGCTTTTAGTTTACTTTCGGTAGGGTGAATGCCCTGGCTATCAATCAGGTACCCTAAAAACTCAACACTGTCAGTACACAATTTACAGTTTTTTTTAACTTTAAGACCAGCCTCTTAGAATTTTTTTAGGACTAATTTTAACCGGTCCTGTAAGATTTTTTTTATAGGGGCTGCAATTAATACATCGTCAAAATAGAGGACCACACCTTTAATTCCTTGCAATAACCTTTCCATAAGGCTCTGAAAAATCACCGGGGCTACACTAACTCCGAATTGAAGCTGGGTACATTTAAAAGCACCTCAGTGCGTCTCAATAGTTTGGGCCTGTGCCATTTTTTCATCTACTGGTAATGGCTGATATGCCTGAGCTAAATCTAATTTAGTGAAGACTTTCCCGCCCCCCCAGGGAATGGAGGAGATGCTGCACCACCGGAACTGGATATGCATTCTGCTGTAGGGCGTGATTCAAAGTGGCCTGGTAGTCCCCACAAATTCGGATTGACCCTTCTGGCTTAATGGGTGTTACAGTAGGGGTTTCCCAAGGGGAGTGATCGATGGGCTCTCACACCCCCTGAGCTATCAGTTTGTCGAGTTGTTCGTCGATTTTCAATTTTAAGGCAAATGGAACTTGACGAGGCTTTAGGCGAATGGGAGCTAATTTTGGATCTAGACTGAATGAAATCAGGGTCCCCTTGTACTCGCCTAAGCTGTCCACGAAGATGTCCCTGAACTCAGAGATAAGGTCTTCCTCCTAGTCACCACCGCTGACTTGGTTTATGCTGGCCACTTCAATGCCGAGTGGCGTGAACCATTGGAGGCCTAGTAGGCTAGGCCTATCTCTATCGATGACCATTAAAGATAAGTATGCTGTGTGCTTCTTGAAGGAGACTTGGACTCGGCAGGAACCGATGACAGGGATTCGATTCCCTTGGTAGTCCTTGAGGATGAGGCGTTGGGAGTGGAGATCTTGGTGTTGAATTGTGGGGATGAGTTGCTTGAGTGTCTCCCAGGACACCATCGAGAGGGACGATCCTGAATCGACCTCCAAGTGGCAAGGCTGGTTCTCGATGGCTACCGTGACTCGGATTTTCTTAGTGTCCAAAGCTGAGGCGTGACCGATAGTGATAGTATGGTGAGCCTCTTCTCTCTGCAAAGCTCGATTTTTGGAGGAGTGGTTTACTGGCTCTCGCCGTACAGGACGGTTTCCTGTCGATTGGCGATAGTTAGCCCCTTTTGAGGCCTGGTTGGGTCCTGGCAAGCTGCAGCAGACCCATCCGATGTGGCCTCGTTTCCCGCACTCATGGCAGAGTGCGTCGCGGAATTTGCATTCGGACCTGGCATGGTTGGCTCCACAGCTAGCGCAAGGGTGTAAGGGCTTCGGGTGATGGTCCCGGTCGGACCGCAGTCGATGGACCCCTTCTTCGTTGCTGACTGATGATGAAGAGAGGTCCTCGTGGTGCGTTGTCGCAAGCTGCCCTTCTGAACTAGGTGAGACGTCGCTGGCCGGTGGTGGTACCGGAGCGCGGTTTCAGCATAGTTGTGCAGCCGACTTCCTGGTTGCTTCTGCTGCAGTAGCATTGGCGATGGTGTCGGCAAGGCTGATGTCGCCTTTCGCCATCAGCTTGCTTTGGACGCCTGGTGCATCTAGTCCCAGAACTATACGATCTCTTAGTGCTTCTTCTAAATCGGTGAATCCGCAGAGGCCTCCCAAATTTTGGAGGTCTGCTATGAAGTCGGGCATGCTTTCTCCCTTCCACTGGTTCCTCTGATAAAACTCGTGGTGTCTCACGAGTGTAGGCACGGTTGGGGCATAGTGATCTCGTTGGAGAGGTTCGAGGTCGTCCCAATCCATGGCCTTCACTTCTCGGGGTTTGGCTAGTGCTTTAGCCATCTTAAATACGGTTGGACCGCAATGCGTTAGGAACACCGCCTGTTTCTTTCCTGGTGTGGCGTCCTTTAAGTTGTTGGTTTCTAAGAACATTTGGAAGAGATCCATGTAGGACTCCCCGTCCTCCTGTACTGGATCGAATGGAGCGGGTGGTACGATGCCGCTGGACATGGTTCTGTTGTTAGCGTCGTCTGTCACGTGCTCGGTGTTCTTTGAAGTTTTGTTGGTTCAGGTATCTCCAAATCCCATCCTCGTCGCCAGTGTTAAGTTTTGAGCATGGGTGTGAAAGAATGGAGACAAGCCTCTGAACAGTGAACTTCAGCTCTTTATTTACATTGTGACTTCCTCATTTCAATAGCTGTTAGACCCGCCTTATATAGGCAAACCCTGTAACTTTTAACCATTAACTAGCTAGGAGCGCTAGCTCTTATAACCAATAGGAACTCTCTGTTAAGGGCCAATTGGATTCCCCGGAACGGGCCAATCCGGTCCGGCCGCTTAACAGCCAATCAGAAGTGCAGGGCCAGAACCCTGCACTTACTCCAAGCTCACACTTTATTAATCTTTATGCATACACAACAACTAGGATTTTGTGTAAATAGCTGAAACTTTTCACAGAGGTTGTAAATTGTAAATTATGGAATCCTTTCCAGGAATAACAGTGTGCTTTTCCAAATTATGCTGCTCACTGTGAATAAATATTCTTCCCTTCCTTTTTTATGGTGGGGTGTTCTAGTCCAAAATAATGAAACCTCGCAGAACCTTTTCTCTTTGAATTTTCCTCTAGAATAGGGGGCACAATATTTGAGCTGCAAAATTCCAGTGGAGCTAGGTGTCAGCAAATAAATATTGAACATTTTGCAATTTGGGTAGCTCAATTCTAGAAGTTTTGATTAAGCAGCTGAAGCATTAAAACTAATATTTATTTATTTACTTATCCAATTTCTAGACTGCCCAATTCCAAAAATGACTCTCTCACAAAATTAAAAACTGAAGAGAAAAAGTCCCAAACCATGACAGGAAAAAGCTCAATCCCCCTGAGGAAACAGTTAAAAAAAACCCTCAGAAACAATCCTCCATAAAGCCTCCTATCCAAGTAGAGCTTGACAGCCTCCCCAAGCCAAGGAGGCCCAAGGAAAGAGACACTTTTTAAAAGCTCTGTTGAGGGCTGGTAGGGAGAAGGCAAATCTCTCTGGAGATGCAATTCCAGAAGGCAGGTGCTTCCCTAAAGAAGGCCTACATCCTGGATTTCAATAAATTGCACTGAATGATTGGGTAATCATTGGGTACAGAATGGGTAAATATCAGATATTCTCTCAACAACTAGACCTCATCCATGTAGGGGGTTAGAAGTAATAGCTATCACCTTGAATCACACCCAGAAGGTTCATGGTAACCAGAATACCTCATGAAGAAGTAGGCATAATGAGAACTGACCGTCATGATTCATTCTGTAGCATATGGTTCAGTTTTAGCAGCTAGGTATTTTCAAAAGAGCATTCTAAGTAAGTAAGTAAGTAAGTAAGTAAGTAAGTAAGTAAGTAAGTAAGTAAGTAAGCAACTGACTGACTGACTAACTCACACCAGGGATTTATATTTTTTTACTTTTATATATAGGCATTTTCACTGAATTATATTGTAGTAGTCCATTTGCAATAATACCTGATGTGATTCTAGGACACTGGCGGTCAAGTTTTAAATCTTTAGGTAATAAATCTACCAAATTATCTGGTTTTTTCTCACTGAACTAATGTTCCCTTCATTTTTTTTACTGAATGTTCTTCTAAGTCCCAGTCTAGATAAATAGTTTATCAAGTGGCAAGATAGTTTCTGCAGCAAGTTGCTGGCAAGTTACATATTGGAATGCTCTTGTAGAGAAAAATATTTGTGTAGAAAAATTAAAATACCAAGAACAATGCTAGGCTAAATTCCTTTTACTTGATCTTTGATCTCTTCCATGTGGCAATTAAAAAATGATACTTTATAATTAAAAAGCCCATTATTTTATTTTATTATTTGCCCATTAGCATTTAGCATAAACTTCAATGCACATAAAATATGATGTCCAGGTTGAGCAAAATAATTAGCTTTGAGTACAAAAATACCGAATATTTCGTTAAATTGAATTTCATTCCCTTTCATATATTATAGTCATGACAAAAATTAGACAGTACATTAGTTTGATGCTTATGTGATAGGTCTAGAGAAGCAAGGTCTCACTCTTCCTGGAACTCAAATTCTCTGGTCAAAACACACTTTCTAAACCAGGGGTGTCCAACCTTGGCAACTTTAAGACTTGTGGACTTCAACTCCCAGAATTCCTCAGCCAGCTGGCTGAGGAATTCTGGGAGTTGAAGTCCACAAGTCTTAAAGTCCAAAAGTCTTAAAGTCCACAAGTCTTAAAGTTGCCAAGGTTGGACACCCCGTTCTAAACATTGGCATTAAAACTAAGAAATAGTAAGGCCATGGCCCAAGTAAGACTTATCAATAGGAAAGGCCTAGGAAATGACATCTTATAGTTCTGATTAAGTTTAAATATGAAAAAATTGTCAGCATATGACAACTGCATAAAACAAACTTAAAATGAGCAGATTCACTGCAAGGAAACCTTCATTTCTACAGCTCTGAAAATGCCTAGCAGTCTAGTGTTGTAATGACGAGGCAGTCAAGTTGTTTGATCATGAACAACTGAATCATGATCATCTTTATTGGAGTCTAGTCTTGCATTTATACACATTTTTAGTTATCCTTCATCATTGGTTAACTTTGGTTACTGTTTAACTTTTGTTACTGTTTAGCACAGTAATTAACACCAGTCTTGAATTGGCAGCTGGAATATACCTGTTCTTGTTTGGCTTGCAGGCTTGTTGAGCTAAATGTGCAAATGCTCAACAGTCTGCCTTTTGCTTTATAGCATGTATTAGTTAATGTACTCAAGATAAATTATTTGTGGTTGAAATTATGAAAACCAATTATATATTTGAAAGCAATAAAAAATCTATTTCTGTATGATTTAATACATGATTTGAATCTGTTGTAATGATGAGGCAGTCGAGTTGTTTGATCATGAACAACTGAATCATGATGATCTTTATTGGAGTCTAGTCTTGCATTTATACACATTTTTAGTTATCCTCCATCATTGGTTAACTTTGGTTACTGCTTAACTTTTGTTACTGTTTAGCACAGTAATTAATACAATTAATTATCTCTAGTTAAAGTCTAACATATGTTTACTTCCTCTCTCTAATCCTCCTTTAGATTAGTGACTTTGTTTGCCTGAGTTGTATTTGCTTGGAAACATTCTTTATCTGAGGTTTGCCATCCGAGATTGGAACATTCCTGCAATTACAACTCTACAGTCTAGGAAGCAAAAAAATACAACTCAAGTTTATCTCAGAACTATGTTTTCCTTTTCTCAGAGATAATGTTCTCCTTTTAAAAGTGAGAGCCATTATTTATTGGATTTTAAAATGTTTATTTATTTACTTCGATTTATGACTCCAAACTGACTCTGGGTAGCTCACAATGTAAAATGTGATAGGCATTTGTATTTTCCAGTCCTTGATTTTTAAGCCCTTCTTTGGATAGTATGGTCTTGCCTGATACAGAACATAGATACACAGCAAGGCTGTCCATTAGCTCAGTTGCTACAACAACTGTCTTGCAATGCTTTCATGCCCAAATGTTGCTATCTCTGCAATGCTATATGGCTGAGGAATGGCATGCAGTCAGTTCTGGTCCACACATGCGTCAGAATGGAAGAGGGGTAAGAAACATTGCAAGATAGTGGAATGTATGAGAGCTACCGAAAGGAGATGCTTTTAGAAATGTTTTTTCCCCAATGAAGCCCTTCTAAAGTTAAGAAAAAAAGTTCACTTGATCTGGCTGCTAAAAGTTTTAAGAGAAGTGATAAAATGTCACTCTTCTCCCACTTGTTTTAAGCATTATAGAGGATCTTCTTAGAATATTCCCTATCCTATTATTTACTCTATATATTCCAAATAGCAATAGTACTTAGATTAATACAGCAACAGCAATAGCAATAGCAAGCAATAGCACTTAGATTTATATACTGCTTCATAGTCCTCTCTAAGTGGTTTACAGAGTCAGCCTATTGCTCCCAATGATCTGGATCTCAGAAGGATGGAACTGCCGGCAGTTGGCAGAATTAGCCTGCAATATTGCTTTCTAACCATTGCGCTACCACGGCTGTTTACAGACCACGACTCTATACTGATAAGGTGCTTCAACTTGGTAAAGAGCTACAGACAGTTCTGTGGAATAGTATAACTTCCCACTATTTTTCTGAATCCCAGATAGTGATAGCTAATAGAAGTAAAATGTAGGAAAACCCAACTTATCAGAAAATAAGGCAAAACCAGTAAATTGAGCAGCTGGTATACAGGTTTTTCCAATACCTAGGAGCTTTTAAACCTAAGTTTTTAGTTTCTCCCTTCCTCACCCCTTTCTTAGGCTTATAGGGACAGCTAGAGATTACTATCACACGCAGTTCAGTTTGTTAGGTAAAACAATTTAACCTACAGGCTAACTCAAGATTACTTAAAAGTAGTTGGTTAGTTCGTGGTTACATCATGTCAGCCCAGCCTCATGGTTCACTGTAGGGCTTCTGAGTCTGGACTGCAAGAATCCAGATGATAGGAAAAAGATGCTGGATTATATGGAAGTACTGTTGGTAAAGAAAACCAAAACAAGTGATTGGAAAAGACAAGAAGAGTTGTCAATATAAAATGTTTGGACTGATTATAAAATTTCATTAATGAAGCAAGGTTCAGCAAGAAAGTATTTCCCAATCTGGGGACATTCCAAACATGCGGATTTCAACTCCCAGGGATTTTTTTATCAATGGCTATGGCAGCTGAACTATGGATAGAAGTGGCTGAAATATTGATAGATGCCACTCAGGTCAAAATTGTTTCCTTCAGCCCCAATTCTGGTAACTACATGTAGACATACTAGAAAAGTTAAAAAAAAAAAAAAAAAGGAGCAAAAGATAGTCAAGAGTTACCAGAAACAAGCTTCTGTGCAGAAAGTTGCAAGGAACTGGCTATGTTTTGGGGCCATATATCCTCAATATGTTAATAGATTTAGCTATGTGTCTTGACCCCAGGCCAGCCAAGTGATGCTATGAATTATAGGCCAACGCCTGGAGGCTGTGCAGGCCTGGATGGGAGAAACTGTACTCTGGCTCAATTGTGACAAGACAAAGTGACTGTGTTTATTTGGACCCTCAGTTCCGGGAATAAAATATTTCACCATTTACTCTCGGTGGGTTGTATTAGCCACTCAAAGAGGGTGAATTTGTAGTTTGAAGATTTTCTTGAACTTTCCATTCCAGCTCAAAGATCAGGTAGCAGCTGTGGACAAGAAGGCTTTTGTACAGGTATGTCTAGTGCAGCACTTGTTCAGTCAGGAAACCCTTCAGGCCCCAGTCATCTCACAATTGGATTATTGTAATTATCATCAAATGAGGCTATGCTTGAAGACCATCTAAATCAGGGGTGTCAAACTCGCACCCTGCAGACTGGATGCATCATGTGCTGACCCTGCCCCAGTTTAGCAAAGGAGAAAAAAGCCACCGTGATGACACGAGTTTGATACCTGGGCAATATTAAAAACATCACATAAAGCTCAGGGGGCCCTACTGCTTTATCAACTGCAATGGTTACTAGTTGGCTTCTGAGTGCAGTCTGAGATGCTGGTTATGATCTTTAAAGCTCTTCATGGGACTCAGGACTCTTTCTGTTTGTGGCACCTTCTCTCTGGAATCAGTCCCCACCCCACTCCTGAGATTTGTATAGTTTCCATCTTGAATTTTTTAGGAAACTTAAACAGCTGATTGTTTCCACAGGTTTTAGAATAGAGGTGTTCTCTGCTTTCCTCCCAACTTTTGTTGGCATATCTGCAAAATGGGTGGGTATTTTGCTCATGCTGTTGGCCTAGCTTTTTTTTTTTTTACTTATGTCTCTGTATGTTTCTTTTATTTATTTCCTTATAAGCTGCCCAGAGTTGCTAAGGAGCCGTGCAGCCTGAAAATAGATAAATAAAAAAAATACAGTCAAAAAATGACATTTCTAATAATGCCATCCTATTGCTTACTCATGTTTCACTTGTGATCAATTACACTGCAAAGATTCTTTTCATACTTAGCATTAAAAGCCAGGTATCCCATCCTATATCTGTGTACTTGATGTATTTGGGTTTTGGTTTTATAAGTGAAGAACCTCTGATTGCTTATTTTCATGGCAGATGGCAAAGATATGTAAAATGCAGCATCTTCCTGAACCAGTTCATTAAAGTGTTAATGCAGTATAGTACTTGTACATTTTATGGCTTAGGATATGTATTGCTCTGTGTTAATGGAGGATGAAACTTCTATCCAGAAAAAGGGGTTTTGAGTGCATTTTTATGCCTCTACACACTAGTTATAATATCCAGTGCAGAGAATACTGCCCCTGTGCCTTCAATTGTACATGTTCAGGGAGTAAAGATGTTTCTATTTATTATGGGCTCTTATGCCCCTCCAGAAGAATGTCACAAAGAGTTGCCTTATTGTGTCAAGTGCTGCAAAGCAGCATCTGGAGAAGATAATATATTTTTTGGCAGAGTTGTGCTGGGAGGCCTCTACCTTGGCCCAGCCTGGCATGGTAATGTAGCTCTGGTTCCCCACAGTTTTGCCATTGTGATTGGGAAGCTGTACCCCAAGGCATCTTCTAAGTTAAAACCAACCCTACAAAATGCAAGAGTTATTGGCATCTGACTGGATAACTGAGTTCAACCCACTCAGTGAAATCCTTTGGTCAAACTAACAACATGTTTTGTTGGTAAGAAATGAGCTCAGGGCTAGAAACCACTGAAGGGTATGGGGGTGGGGATGGGGGAGACTTTAAACAGCTTCGAGTTGGTACAGATTGGAACACAAACAGAAAGTGGAATTTAATTTGTGAAAATTGTGTTTGGAGGGTGGCATACAATTGAATAAATCTAAAATTTAAAATATGGTAAACTCATGCAGTAAAGGAAGTAAAATGAGCAGTTGTTGAGGGTAGGATGGGGAAGCAAGGTTTTGGCAAGTTTCCACTCCTATCTGTAATGGGAGGGAAGAGGATTGTCAAACTTCCAGGAACAGGCTATGCAGTGAATGGAATCCTGGAACTATCAGGATGCAAAGCCTGATGTGGAAGCAGATGATGCTGACACCTTGCTGAAGCTAAGCAGTTCTATGTTAGCTGCTGCCAGAAAGTAAGATAGCCTGGAAACTCTGTATATGCTGCTTTGAGTTTTGTGATGTATGAAAGATAGGATAAATGCCCTAAATCAAATTAACATCAGTGAGAGCAGTGATGAATTTTGTGAGAAGGCATGGTCCTAGCTGGAAAGTATCCAATTGACCACTGATTTCCTTAGGGTGACCAAAGGCAAACAAGGGCAGGTTTATTATTTCATTCTGTGGTGGGAATTTGGGCAGAGTTGGGACAATCAGCAGGAAAAATAGCCTCTTCTACACATTTGTTAAAGCCATTGTAGCTCTGTCCTCTTTTTCCACTTGGCTTATATGGACATTATTTCTTGCTTCCTTGGGAGGCTGTGTTTGTATGTAACCATAGGACCAAAGTTAGCATCCACCTGTGTTCATCTAACAATAAGACTGGTGTAACTTTTGGACCCTTTTGAATGAAGATGTTATGTTTTCATTTCCATACTTTTATTTCCATAGAAGCAATTGTTCACTTATTAAAGTCAGCTACATCTCTGGAGTAGTTCATTGGTGATTACTCATAATTTACCATACATGGAACTTGCAAAATATATTAACATTTCACCTAGATTAAAAAAATATAATAAAATATGAATGTTAAAATGATCTATATTCAGATACCAGTGTCTAGGCCATCTGATTGCTGAAGAGTAGCATCGTTTATATGAAAGAAATCATACGGTATATTGGACCAGCATATACCCTCAGCTTGCATCTAATCATGTTGTGATCTATAGTTTGATATGGAACCAGCACTTAACTGAGAAGGCGATGCTTTACTTATACAATGGGTGTGAAACTAGTTCCACCCTGCATCGAGCAATTGCATAAACTAAACAAACTGGCAATTGTTGGCAGCCAGACTATTCTGTAGGTTTTCCTGGCTCTCAAAATACATGGCAACAAGAATTAAAAAAAAAAAAAGCCTTTATAGTCCCAAATGACAAGACAGATCAGGAATATTATTTGAACTTGCCAAATCAATGTCGAGAGAATCAGAAGATCAAAGATCCAATGTTTCCAAACTTTTATAAGATGGTTGATAATTTCTTTTCCAAGTAGAATTTCTTACTTCTGACCTTCTTTTGTACATTGCTAGTTTTGTTACTATCATAGTTGATCTTAGAGACTCATAGTTTTTGTTGCATGCTAGTGGATGTTCCTAGGTGACTTGCAGAGTATCAGGGGACAAAATGCACATCTGGAAATAAAACAGTGACCTCTAGAGCTTCCTGGTAGAAAGAACATTTAAAGAAAGAAGCACAGAAATGAATTTTGTATTCTTTCTTTGTATCAACATACAAAATTCAATATTAGTACTGGAACTTGTGAAGTTCCAGTACTAATACTGAATTTATATACTGTATATCTAGAGGGCCTCTATACTTGCAGATTTTCTAGGGTTTTACTGCAACAGTCAAAAAGCATGAGACTACTGGGGATGGAAAAGCTATTTGGTTAATACAGAACCTTGGTTTCTCAAGCTGTATGTTACTTCCAGCCCATTTTAGCACTGACTTCCTCTTTGCCTCCCCCATAAGTTTGCATGAAAGTCTACATATTTTTATGCACAGTCCCATAATTGACCTTTATTTCCTTAATATCATGAGTTCTAGTGTAAGCTGAG
Organism: Hydrophis major; assembly: GCA_033807585.1. Lineage (NCBI taxonomy): Eukaryota > Metazoa > Chordata > Lepidosauria > Squamata > Elapidae > Hydrophis > Hydrophis major. The sequence goes on from CM066329.1 coordinate 172,477,838, forward strand.
AGATGCTCAAGTTAAATGTGCTTTGCTGAGCTTGAGTTGAACATGATAGCAACTGGTAACCATCTTAACAAGATAACTGGCCATGGGTGAAAGAATGTGTTTGGGCATTTTTGATTCAGTATTCACCGTGAGAGCTAAGAAAGAATGTTGATCCTTATGGTGTCTGTAAACTGATGGGAATTTTTAAGTGTCAAAAATGCTCAATGATCAACAACAAGGCTACAGTACTTTTCGCCTCATATTTATAAATTAAAGGGATATAACAGATTACGATAAAGATAAGAAGAACCAATCCAGAGAGACATTGCTTAGGAAAACACGGAATAATTCCTAACCCAGCAATGCCAAATAGAGGTTAGATGGGGGAAATCCTCATATCTTCCTGGCAGTACAGTCTAGAAGTCCGCAGAGTAATCTCCCAAGAGACAGAGAGGAATCCCCATTTCTGGCATAATTTAATATCAGAGAGGGGCTTGGGAATTTTTTGCAAGAGGGAAATGGCTGAGGCTGTGTGAAAATCTCACTGCTTTGTAAAATAACTGTTTATTAGGCAGACATATATTTTTGTAACACTGGGGGTGGTTTTATTTGGTGATGAGAATGTTGGGTCAGGGAAATGTAGTTTTAGCAGACAAAGTTCAACACAGAGAGAAGCAATGTCGGGAAAGAACATCACAACTCTCTGTAAATCTGGAAGGAATTATGGCCAGTATAGCTTAGTACCCTTTTGCTGATTTCTGGTGATGCAACTGGCAGATTATGGGAGGATTTGAGTTCCAGAGAAATTATGGAGCAATGCCTTTTAAGAAAAATAACAAATTCAAACCCCATCCCCCCCTCTAAACATGAAAGACAGCCAGCACTAGAACAGAAAGTATAAAATTCTCAGCCTCACAAAACTTGTTTTCCCTCAAAAATGTAACTATAACAATCTAAAGGAAGCTCAGAAATGTGACCTTAAAGGAACTTTGTCATATCAAGCCAACATCTTATCTAACCCAGCATTCTGTCAAGCATTTAGAAAGTTCATAAATATGAATAGGATAGTAGTAACTTTCTTCCAGCATTTTTTCCTGCCAGCTGATATTTAGCTGGTTGCCTGACATTTTGCCAATTGTAAATAGTCATCAAGATCAATAGTCCTAATCATAGAACCGTAAGCTTTGAAGGGACATTGCAAGTGTTCTAGACCAACACCCTGCCAGGGCAAGATATTCTCAAATCATTCCTGAAAAGTGGCCATCCAGTCTTTGCTTACAATCATCCAGTGATGGAAGATCCATTGCTCCAGGATGAAGCCTGTTCTATTGCTTAATAGCTGATCATTGTCAGAAAGTTCCTCTTTATTTGGGTTTTCATTTGTTCTTGAGTTACCCTTGGGCATTGTGGAGAATACATTGTCTTCCTTGTGACAATTGTTTGAAGATTGTTATTCAGGTATAACAAAATCCTTTCGCACCTTGATTCTTGTGAGGTGTTCACAATCCCGCAGCTCTGTGTCATTGTCAGATTTGGTAAATATCCCTTCTATCACCTTGTCTAAGTAATTTAGAAAAACATTGAAGAACACTGAGCTTCTGAGGTACCCCAGTGTTCTGAATTCTCAGTCCTCTTTTCGAATCTACTACAAAATATCAAGTTTGAAGAGTGGCATTATTGTGGGTTTATAAAAATACATTATCTCACCGGTTATTTCATTTTCCATTACCTTCCAAATGACTTAATGCATGGAAAGTGCCTTAAAAAAGGCAGCCCAACACTTTTGTCATAATTTTTTATTTATTTATTTGTTTGTTTGTTTGTTTATTGAATTTATATTGCCGCCCATTCGACCATGGTGACTCAAGGTGGCTTACAGAATGTAAAACTATATTTAAAATAAAAATATAAAACAATAAAAACTAACAGAAAGAATCAAATAAATTAATAAAGTACAATAGAACAAAATCTGGGGGGTGGGTGGGATAAATAATAATAATAAATAAATAAATGTCACACACACACCCAACTCCCACTCCCCACCCCAACAACAGCAGATCCTAGGTGGAAATTGAGCTTTGGAACCATCAGTGAAAAAGTACCTTGTACCTCCATCCTGGTTATTCCTTATGGAAGACATAAGAGAAGAGTCTCAGCTGATGAGTAAGAAGCTGATATGGATGTGAAGGGTCCTTCCGATAAATAGTAAGACTTTAAGGGACAAGCTGTCCTTTTAACTAGACTTCGAAATATAGTGACAGTCTGCCTATCTGTCAATATAGGGGCATCACAAGAGCTAATCACTGCCCTTCTTCAGCACTTGAATGGTTGAGTTCTGCACTAGCTGAAGCTCCTGAACTGTTTTTAATGATAGAGACTATTGTAGTAATGTCCCATGAGGTGTGATCAAACTTCATCAGGTAGGGCTACAGATGGGGAACAGATATTCCTAGCAGAGGTTTTATGTACCTAATCTGATGCTCTATCTGTGTCTATGTGTTCTCAAGAATTTAGTATCACCCCATCTTTTTTTAAAATTCAGATAAGATATGCAATTGTTTCTTGCTAAACGTCAAGCATCCCACTAGTCCGCAGTGTTATTTAGTCCCTTGCAGTCAACATTCCTGAAGAAGGCTGATAACCTGGCTCTGCACTGCAGAGGGATGTCAAACTGTAGCACAGAGAACCATCTCCCTGCAGCAGGAAAAGAGGTTGTGCTCCCCGGAGCAGCAGTGGTGCCCTGGGTGTTTGGAAGGCGATAACTGACAGCCTGACCAGCTGTCACAGAATTCCTCTTGCTGTTCCATCCTCTGAAAACCAAGACTCCGCTAGGCTTTCCAGATTTAAAAATAGACCTTTTGCTTATGGAAAATTAAGGATGGATAAGCGGCTCTGCAGGATGCCTCTTTGTTTCTAATTATATTGTAAATCAATTGCTGTGTTAAAGAAAGAATTCTGGCAGGCATCTCTCCTCTGAGCGCAAGAGGAGCCTTGGTAACTTAAACAAGATGCTTTGGATGATCTTTCAAGCCTGATTTTCATCAATGGGCAAGCAGGGGAGGAACTGGATGATGGGCCAGGCAGGCTGCTGGGGACTCCACTGAATCTCAGTCTCTGCATTCCCAGGTTTTAGAGCTTTGCAGTGGCTATTTCTTGTAGCTGATACTAGGGAGGTAGAGGTATTGTTTGGAAAAAAATAGTTTGTATATCTGCCTGGGCTGGTCATGAAAAGGGGAAGGACCTGAAATCACAGAAATATTTTGTCAGAAAGTGGAATAAAATGACCTTTTTATTAGATCACTTTTGATTTGTGTAGATGGGCTGATTTTGCTTGATAAAGGTTTTACGAATGGAAAAGTTTGCATATACTGAACAGAGGCGAAGAGGAATTCTTCAAATGAAGACATTGCTAAGCTCTGAATTATGAGCTATTTCAAGGATTTTGATTTGGCTCCTTTCATAAGAAAGTCTTTAAAATGTTGTTGGCACTTTATAATATTTATGGATGATGTGCTGGTGAGTATAATTTAAGGGAAGTCTGATAATTTTTATCTCAGAGACAAATGTTTATGGTCCCCGAATGAAGCCTTCTAGTTCTATTTCAGATACTGATTAAAATTGAAGTTTATTTTCATATTCATAAGATTAAACCATCCTTTCCTCACCCAGGTAGCCTCCAATTCAGCTCCCAGAATTCTCAGCCATGACCATATTAGCTGAGAAATTCTGGTAATTTCAGCCTGAACTTCTGGAGAGTTGGAGAAGATTTACCTATTTTACTGCCTGAAGGAGAATTGGAGAAGATCTTGCTTTTGACATATATTAAATATGTTTTTTATTCCATTCAGAAAAATTAAGGAAAAGAGTGCAACTATTAGTTCCCAGGGAAACACATTGCTCGTATTGCCTCAATGCTAACAATGCTGATATACCTAGTTGGGAATATTTAATTAGAATCTCTTCAACAATAACAGCTACATACTGGTATCAATATATGTATTTCATCATCTGAAATGAATATGCAGGTATAAAAAAATATCATGTCCCAATCTGGATAAATTGGAAAGTGTTAGGGATGGACAACAAAGAAGGTCAGGGAATGAAGACAGAAGTGTGTTAAGATATTGTCCACCCATCCACATAAAACAATGCTGGAATAATGTTTGCTGTTCCAATCCTTATCCTGTCTTGATTGAGGTTATCCTGATATGTGAATGTGCCACTTATTAAAAGCCAAGTGATTGGTTCTGTCCTTTCTGCACATCACAGCCACTAGGAAAAGCATTCACCAATAAGAAACAGCAGCAAGAATGGGGTGGAGCTTCTCTGTACTGGTTTGTCTGTCTCCAGACCCCAAATTACCTATTTTGGTTCACCTCCCAAGTTAAAATGAAAAAAAATCTGGAAAGACACCAGGAGGAGGGAGGGAACAGGGCAAAGAGTACACAATTAAGTAAATTCTCCAGAGAAATTTCATCATTTTCTTTATTGGTGGGAGAAGGAAGCATGTTTGACCTATGAGAATAAAATGACAAATATCAAACATCCAATTCAACATCCTTCATTATTTTCTGGAGTTTGTGGCGAGGAAAATGTAAGGGCGGCTGCCTTTTAAGATAAAATATGCATTTCAGGATACTGTTTAAAGCAGATTAGCACAAACACATCCCCTCTTCTTTCTTCAATGAAAAAGTCAAGGCTTACACTCTTTTCTGGTGGACAAAAGTCTCTGTAGAAGTTGTGGACCAAAGTAGCATGTGTATGAAAAGGGAAGCTGGAGATATGACAGGAACTCAAGAAGTGCTAATGGAAAAAGCAAAGGTTGGGAAAGAATAAGTGTGCAGGACACTGGCTGGTGACAGAGAAGAGTGGACACACCCACACTTTACAACACTCCCCAAACACACCTCTGATAATACCCATAGAAGATCTCACCTTCCAGACAATGGGCGATAAATTTTATACATATGATCATAGAAGAGAAATGGCTTAAGGAAGAAAATGCTACTTTCATGCCAATACAAGTAATGTGACTCAATGCTTCCTTCATGTGTGGGCTAGAGAGGAAATAGAATGGGATTGGGGTGGGTTTCAAATAATTTAACAACCGGTTCTCTGCCCGGTCGATGGATCGGCATGGCCATGGTGGGTTGGCCTAGTTGCCCTCCTGCACCATCCTGGGAATGAAAATGGGCCACAGGAGTCCCGTTTTTTGCCCACCCTGGCCTCCAGAGACTCTCTGGAGACCAGAAATGGCTCGTTTCTGGCATCCTGGATCTTCTGGGAGGCCAATTTTTCACCCTCCCCAGACCTCAGAGGTTTTCCTCAAGCTCCCAGGAGGCCCTGGGCTTCAGAGTCTCTAGTCTTTCCTAGAGTCTCTGGGACGTCTGTTTTCACCCTCCCCAAGCCTCTACAGAGGCCCTACACTTAACTGCGATGCAAAATGTGGGGGACTCCTGGACAGGGTGGGGTGAGGTGGGCAGGGCCAGCCAGTCATCAGAAGTACCGGTTTGCTGAACAAGGTGTCAAATTGATATCCGGTTTGGCTGAATTGGCACAAACTGGCTGAAGCCTGCTCCTGAGTGGGATCAAATATCCTCAAGGCATAAATGTCTCCATATTAAGTGCAAATGAGGAACTGGAGGGAATAGGTAAGGGCATATTTAGAGGGATCAAAAAATAAGCAGACACGACAGTGCAATCAAACTCTCTGTACATGCACATCATCTTGCCTCTTTTGGCAAGCCACTGGGGTTGCTTATGTTTCCTTTGAGAACATGGAGAATGTTTATATATTAGCACTGCAAATACCTGATATGCCAACACAGAAAAATGTAATAATACATTCTCTGTCAGCCCTGAGAATAGGACACAAAATAGAGTGTGCACATCATGGCAGATTTCATTGAAAGATCAAGAAGAACATTGTTAATAGTTACAGAAGAAATGTCTGGGGAAGTGTCAGCTGTCTTTAAAAAAATCTGTTATAAATGCTTTATACTGGATGCTTGCATTGAACAACAATAAATCGTCCTCTCCTATTTAACTGTTAATTTGTATTCTTTGTGATGTCTGTACTTTTATTAAGGCCTGCTTAAAATTCCAAAAAGCCATCTGTACAGTTAGTTATCATATCTTTATCCAAGGATGGGATTCAATTTTTTAAACAACCGGTTCTGTAGGCATGGCTTAGTTGGTGCGTGTGGCTTGGTGGTCATGGGATTGGCTGGGTGTGGCCAACTCAACATCACTCACATTGAGGCACGCATCTCCTCTCCTGGCCTCTCGTGACTGTGGGGATGCTGCAACAGTCGTAAGTGTGAAAAACGGTCATAAATCACTTTTTTCAGTGCCATTGTAACTGAATGGTCACTCCACACAAGCAAAGTACCAGCAAAGGAGGGGAAAAAACTCCACAGAAGTTCCAGAGACAGGAAGTCTAGTCCTGCCAAGAATGTAATAAGGGTTAATGGAGAGGCAGTTTCTGTAAGCAACACCAGAATGTTTCCTTCCTGCCTTCCTTACCGGATTAGGCTAGTAATTTCATCTAACAACTGGTTCTCTGAACTGCTTAGAATGTTAACAACCGGTTCTAGTGAATATGTGAGAACCTCTAGAATCCCACCCCTGTCCTTATCCATTCCCAGCTATGTGAGATTGTATGATGTGCAAGAAATTCATATAAAGCTAAGGGTATATATGCTAAGCAGAACACTTTGTTTAATGAGCTACAAGAGCTAGTAAAGGAATGTAGCACTTCACTAAATAGATGTATGTATGTATGTATGTATGTATGCATGAAAATAGGATAAAATTGGTTTGTTTGATTATCTTATATAAGACGTGTGATTGGCAACATATCACAGAACTACAAATCCTCCCTCCCTTCCTTCCTTCTTTCTTTTCTTTTTCTTTCTCATGTTCTTCTTCATAATATGCCATTCTTCCACCAACTTGACATTTTCCTCTAAACTCCCCCTCCCCCGATCTTTTTATGTAACTCCACTAACTTTAGGGATACCTTTAATCTATTAACACCTTCCTCTTTTGAATGAATAAAATCATTTTACTGTATAAAAAGAGCAGCCACTTTTAATTCTGGCATTGAAGGAATAGTAGATTGGCCAAATCATTTCCCTGACTGAATACCAGCAATCTCAAAGAAAATCATATGGCACAAATAAACCTCCATTTATTTAAAGATAACATCATGAAATGATTTTTCCTATTCCAGAGCCCTCTTTGGGCTGGGAAGGCAGGTCTGCATAGAAACAGAAAGTGGATGGATAACAAAAAACAGCCTGGAAAGTGAATGGAAAAAGTGAAGTGTTTGCTCACTAGAACAAACGAATGCCCTTTGCATTCTCAAACCATTAATAAATTCCTCACTCATCTCAATCTAAACAGCTCCACAAAAGCTCACATTTGTCAGAAACTGTGTAATCCAGGAGAAACGCAGCTGCCAGGTTTATCTGAGGGTTCAATTCAGCCAGGCCTGGTATCAATAATCAGCAAGTTGATCATGGCTGAGGTCCGTAAACTGCTAAAACCAGGCTTGTCAGCTCACTGTTGTTACCATGCCTTTTCTCATCCTCTTCCTGATATTCCATCATCTCTTATTCACTGCAATACCAAACTGCCATTTGAAAGCAGTTAGCAAAGAATCCGGACAGGAACAGGATAGGCTGAAACAGCCTCAGGTACTACAACTTTTAGTTTGATGGTTGTTGTGAATGTATAAAGTTTTAATAAAGTGTGAGCTTGGAATAAAGTGCAGGGTTCTGGCCCTGCACTTCTGATTGGTTGTTAAACGGCTGGATCAGATTGGCCCGCTCCGGGGAATCCGATTGGCCCTTAACAGAGAGTTCCTATTGGTTATGAGAGCTAGTGCTCCTCGTTGGTTATTGGTTAATAGTTACTGGAGTTTGCCTATATAAGGCGGGTTAAAACTACTATAGAGGCTAGAAGTCACCTTGTAAATAAAGAGCTGAAGTTCACCGTTCAGAGGCTTGTCTCCATTCTTTCTCGCCCATGCTCCAAACATAACACTGGCGACGAGGATGGGATGTGGAGACATCTGAACCAACGAAACTTCGAAGAACACTAAGCACGTGACAGATGACGCTACACAACAGAACCATGTCCGGCGTCGTCGTACCACCCGCTCCGTTCGATCCAGGAGGACTCCGTTCGTACAGGAGGACTGGGAGTCCTACATGGATCGCTTCCAAATGTTCTTAGAAACCAACAACTTAAAGGACGCCACACCAAGAAAGAAACGGGCGGTGTTCCTAACGCATTGCGATCCAACCGTATTTAAGATGGCTAAAGCACTAGCAGAACCTGAGAAGTGAAGGCGATGTATTGGGACAACCTCGAACCTCTCCTATGAGATCACTACGCCCCGCCCGTGCCTACTCTCGTGAGACGGCACGAGTTTTATCAGAGGAGCCAGCGAAAGGGAGAAAGCATGGCCGACTTCATAGCAGACCTCCGAAATTTGGGAGGCCTCTGCGGGTTCACCGATTTAGAAGAAGCACTGAGAGATCACATAGTTCTGGGACTAGATGCACCAGGCGTTCAAAGCAAGCTGATGGCAAAAGGCAACATCAGCCTTGCTGATGCCATCACTGATGCTACTGCAGCAGAAGCAACCAGGAAGTCGGCTGCACAACTACTCCGAAACCACGCTCTGGTACCACCACCGACAAGCGACATTTTATCCAGGTCAGAAGGGCAGCTTGCAACGATGCACCACGAGGACCTCTCTTCATCGTCAGACAGCAACGAAGAAGGGGTCCATCGACTGCGGTCCGACCGGGACCACCACCCAAAGCCTTTACGCCCTTGTGCTGGCTGTGGGGCCAACCATGCCAGGTCCAAATGCAAATTCCGCGACGCGCTCTGCCATGAGTGCGGGAAGCGAGGCCACATCAGACGGGTCTGCCGAAGCTTACCAGGACCTGGCCAGGCCTCAAAAAGGATTAACTATGGCCAATCGACAGGAAACCATCCTGGACGGCGAGAGCCAGTAAACCACTCCTACAGAAATTGAGTTTTGCAGAGAGAAGAGGCTCACCATACTATTATTATTGGTCACGCCTCAGCTTTAGACACTAAGAAAATACGAGTCGCAGTAGCCATCGAGAACCAGCCTTGCCACATGGAAGTCGACTTGGGAACGTCTCTCTCGATGGTGTCCTGGAAGACCCTTCAACAACTCATCCTCACGATTCAACGCCAAGATCTCCACTTCCAAAGACTCATCCTCAAGGACTACCAAGGGAATCGAATCCCCATCGTTGGTTCCTGCCGAGTCCGAGTCTCCTTCAAGAATCACACAGCGTACTTACCACTAACTGTCATCAATAGAGACAGGCCCAGCCTACTAGGTCTCCAATGGTTCGCGCCACTCGGCATTAAAGTGGCCGGCATAAACCAAGTCAGTGGAAGTGACTGGGAGAGAGACCTCATACATGAGTTCAGGGACGTCTTCGCGGACAGCTTAGGCGAGTACAAGGGGACCCCGATTTCGTTCAGTCTAGACCCAAAGATAGCTCCCATCCGACTTAAGCCCCATCGAGTTCCGTTTGCCTTAAAGTCAAAAATCAACGAACAACTCGACAAACTGATAGCTCAGGGGGTGTTAGAGCCCATCGATCACTCCCCCTGGGAAACCCCAATCGTAACACCCATTAAGCCAGATGGGTCGATCCGAATTTGTGGGGACTACTGGGCCACTTTGAACCACGCCCTACAGCAGAACGCATATCCAGTGCCGGTGGTGCAGCATCTCCTCCATTCCCGGGGGGGCGGAAAAGTCTTTGCTAAATTAGGCTTAGCTCAGGCATATCAGCAACTACCTGTTGATGAGAAGACGGCACTGGCACAAACGATTGTGATGCATCGAGGTGCCTTTAAATGTACCCGGCTTCAATTCAAAGTTAGTGTAGCCTCGGAGATTTTTCAGAGCCTTATGGAGAGGTTATTACAAGGGATTAAGGGCGTGGTCCCCTATTTTGACGATGTATTAATTGCGGCCCCTACAAAAAAAATCTTACAGGACCGGTTAAAATTAGTCCTAAAAAAATTCCAAGAGGCCAGTCTTAAAGTAAAGAAAAACAAATGTAAATTGTGTACTGACAGTGTTGAGTTTTTAGGGTACCTAATTGATAGCCAGGGTATTCACCCTACTGAAAGGAAACTAAGGGTGATAAAAAACGCTCCCAGGCCACGAAACAAGGCCGATCTCCAGGTGTTCATAGGCCTCATCAATTTTTATAATTTATTTTTACCACATAAAGCAACAGTCGCTGAACCTTTACACCGGTTGTTAGATAAGAAAGCAAATTGGTTATGGGGTCACTGAGAAGAACAGGCATTCCGAAACATGAAAAAACTGCTCACTTCTGACTCTGTACTCATACAGTATAACGAGACTTTACCATTAAATATAACATGTGATGCTTCACCTTTCGGAGTGGGCGGCATCTTGAGCCATGTACTGCCTAATGGGAACAAAGCTCCTGTTGCATATTTTTCAAAGACACTTTCAAAAACTGAGCGAAATTATGGCCAAATCAATAAAGAAGCCCTTGCAATTGTGTCAGCCGTTAAAAGATTCCACAAGTACGTGTATGGCCGGGCTTTTACTATCGTGACTGACCACAAACCATTATTGGGGATAATAGCCGGAGATAAGCCGACTCCCTACATATTATCCCCTAGGATGACTCGATGGTCAGAATTCTTAGCTGCTTATAACTATCGGCTGCAATACCGCCCGGGAAAAGCCATTCCCCACACCGACACATTGAGCTGAGCACCGCTTCCAGAGACTCTCGACGATCCTGCACCAACGGTAACCACATTGCAAATTGAGGGACTCAACTCGCCGCCATTAACTGCCCGAGATATCACGAGAGAAACCAAATGCAACCCCACCTTAGCGCGAGTCCTAAGCTGGGTACAACGCGGATGGCCATTGGACCAATTATCAGATGACTTCACACCATTCAAGACTCGACAAACCGAGTTGTTCTCCCAAAAAGGCTGTGTCATCTGGGGCGATAGAGTCGTTATCCCAGAACGACTCCAGAAAGCGCTTCTGAGAACCTTGCACGATGGCCACCCCGGCATCGTGCGAATGAAAGCCCTTGCGCGAAGCTACGCATGGTGGCTGGGCATTGACAAGCAAATCGAACATTGGGTTAAAGCTTGTCCAAAATGCCAGGAAGTGAGCAACGTCCCACCTAAAGCCATTCCTACTGAATGGGAGACACCACGTGGACCCTGGTCCCGAATTCACTTGGACTTCGCGGGGCCGACCAAAGGCCACACCTTTCTACTTACCAACGACGCCTATTCAAATTGGCTCGAGATTCATTGCATGATGACTACAACCTCCGAGGCGGTTATCAAAACCTTGAAAAGACTATTTGCAACCCACGGACTACCAGACCTCCTGGTATCCGATAACGGGCCCCAATTTACAGCACTGTCATTCGAGCAGTACCTCACTGACTGCGGCATTCGACATGCGCTCACCTCGCCTGCGCACCCTGCGACCAATGGCAAAGCAGAACGCATGGTACAATTTGTGAAGAAAACCTTACAGAAGGTAGACTACGACAACATTGACGACAAGATCAATCGAATCCTTTTTCTACAACACATCACACCACATAGCAGCATCAACAAAACTCCCGCCGAACTGCTAATGGGACGAAAACTCTGCTCCCACCTCGACCGGTTACACCCAGCTTACGAACCGGAAAAACCACTAGGATCCAGCAGCCGCTGTCGTGCCTTCCAGGTAGGAGATTTGGTATACGCTAAAAACCTATCGGGTGATCCATTGTGGGTGGAGCCGACAGTAGTTCGTGTAACCGGCCCAAGATCCTACCTTGCACAATGCCTTGACGATAGACTATGGAAACGCCATATCAATCAATTACGATCGCGGCTTCTGGCGGGCAGTCCTGAACTCCCCTATGACCAAACTGGGGGGGGGGGAGGTACCGAAGAAGATGAATTCCAAGAAGAAGAAAATCCATTCGAAGGGAACGATGGTATAATAGAGACTCAGGAAGTGGAACCAGAGAGGGAAACAGTTGAACCTCAGGGAATTACAGAGAACATGGGCAACGACGGGGAAATGAACTCTGAACCAGAAACAGCCCCACTGCCAAACAACGATCTATCTCAGCGTGATTACAGCCAAATGACACAGCGAAAATCAAAGAGACTAATAAAACAACCGTCCTACCTAAAGGACTATGTAACTGCGCCCTGTAAACAGAAGCCAGGGGGAAGGGGTGTTGTGAATGTATAACGTTTTAATAAAGCATGAGCTTGGAGTAAAGTGCAGGGTTCTGGCCCTGCACTTCTGATTGGTTGTTAAACGGCCGGATCGGATTGGCCCGCTCCGGGGAATCCGATTGGCCCTTAACAGAGAGTTCCTATTGGTTATGAGAGCTAGTGCTCCTTGTTGGTTATTGGTTAATAGTTACTGCGGTTTGCCTATATAAGGCGGGTTAAAACTACTATAGAGGCTAGAAGTCACTATGTAAATAAAGAACTGAAGTTCACCGTTCAGAGGCTTGTCTCCATTCTTTCTCGCCCATGCTCCAAACATAACAATGGTAGTTGCCAGAATGGAGAGCAGGATTCCAGCTTACAGGCTAATGGACAGGGAAGAATATAAGGAGTTCCAAGGAGCTCTGTTCAGCCCTTAAGATCTGTTTGTAAGCTTCTTTTCTCTCCTGTTAGCCTGGGGAAAAAATAGCCCAAATAGCAGTCTTTTCATTGGATCCAGTTGAGATGTCTGGAGATCCAGGTAATGGTTATCCCAAAGGTCCTTTTTTCAAGAGGCAACTGGACTTCCTGCTTTTTCTTTGAAAATGTATTGTTTCTAATCCAAGAAGCTTCTTCAGCTCTGATTGGATGGTGGGAAAGGGAAGGAGTATACTCCTTGAGTAATAAGCCTATCATTCCTCACCATCCAGTCAGAGCTTCTTGGATGAGAAGCAAAACATCTTCAAAGAAAAATCAGAAAGTCCAGTTGGGATTGTAGTATTGGTTAATTGCTTGCCTTATCCTATCTGGTGAGCCCATTGGGTTGGGGAGGAGGTGTAAAATGGGATGCTTGGGTGTTTTCTTTTTTCCTGATTTCTTGGCTCAGCTCTCTTTCAGAAAGAAATTTCCCATTATGCAGAATGGGTGAGGACTGCAGGATATGAGTGAGGATTAGAATGAAGACAACCCTTATGGACATATTCTGGAAACCTATGCATATATTACAGAGCAATAGCAATAGCACTTAGACTTATACCACTTCATAGTGCTTTACAGCCTTCTCTAAGCAGTTTACAGAATCAGCATATTGCCCCCAATAATCTGGGACCTTATTTTATCAACCTTGGAAGGATGGAAGGCTGAGTCAACCTTGAGCCTGGTGAGATTTGAACTGCCAAATTGCAGGCAGCCGGCAGTTAGCAGAAGCAGCCTGTAATACTGCAGTCTAACCACTGCACCACAGTGGCTCGCCTACCATTTCAGTTGATAATGCCTTCTATAATGTGGCACTTAGGTGTTGATAGGTTTAGAATGGATGGACCAAAGCTGTACTTTCTTTTTCACAGGTTGTTGCTGAAAAGCTAACAGCAGTAATACCAGGAGGTAATACCAGGAAGACAGAGTTGCCTTCCTCATGTGGGCAGATGTCTTCAAATAGGCATGTTCATTCATATTTTGAAAGAGCTTCATTTCTAAAGAGAAGTTCTGAAGATTACACTTCAGATGTTTCCCCTTGGAGGAAGAAATGCTCTTTATTTTTGTGTGTGTCCTGTTACTGCTTTGCTAAAAATTGAAGTGGCAGAAATATGCTTAAGTCCTGTTTCATAGCAAAGGAAAAAAATATATAATTTCCTCCTGTTTCTCCAAGACCTCTTGGGCTCCTGCCGTGCTAACAAGTGCAGTATAAAGCAGCTGCTTGCCAGATTCATACATCTGTGCAATCCATCTCAAGCATGTGTTTGCTGCATGCCATCTGTGGCCCAAGGAGCCACTTTGAGTAGAGGGAGAAGCCATTAGCAGACCATAAACACCCCAGGAAATAGCAGCAGCCCCGCTGTCAGCTTGACGGAACTGACTGTGTGGGAAAGATACCACACAATGGCATCCAGGCAGGAAAAAAAGTGAAAATTACAACTGGACAATCTTTTCGTTAAGTCTGAGAACCGTTATTGCTTCCTTGTCACTTCTCAAGGGTTCCTCCACAAAAGCTGAACTGCATAACTGAATTTAATAAGCTTTCCTTTCTTTAGTGTTATAAGGGTCTCTGCTCACAAGGGGGAAAAAATACAGCTTTTTTGAAAACTAGCTTAATCAAAGAAGTATCATGAAGAATTTTTTTTGAAGGCTTTGCTGTATGAGTTGTTCCTCACTGCTGTATTGATAAGTTCTTCCACCCTTGACTGGGTTGAAGATTTACTGACATGAAAGTTGCTTTCTCCCAGAGATTGATAGTCTGCTGACTTCCTTCCAAGGTAATGAATGGCAAAATCTCATATTTCTTGAGGCTGTCCTTAGATGATGTTGGAATAATAGGGAAAACAATACTTTAACTTTGGTACAGCTATGGTGACTCATGCCTGCCTCACTCATAGGCTGGGAATGATATGAAAGCAAGGTTATGAGGATTTTTTTTAAAAAAAGATGCTGCTACAGTATTAGCAATCATGGTTGAGTGCAAGAGGAATGGTTCTGAAAAAAGGCTTCTTTGTTCCTGAATTATTTTAAATTATGCTGAATTATTTAAAAATTTCATAGCTTTTCTAATTTGTTCATGCAAACACCAGTCTCAAGAAAATATTCACCTTATTAAAATATGAAGAAGGAATTATTCTAAGGATCAACATACATAGTAATGTTTAACATTTTTCACTACTGCATAGGAGAAATATGCATTTTAGTAACCAGTTGGGTCTTCAATGAAATGTCCTGGCAGGCTTACTTGTCTTGCAAATATGGTTTACAGGGTTGGTATGTAGTCTTGTGCCTTTTTGTCTATCCTGGAAGAAAAGGGGACAACTGGAAATGCTTGTAGAGTTGAATAGTGTCGTCCTCTATTTGTTTCATACTAAAATATTAAGATTGGATCGAATCTCAGAGGTCATCTATTTCAAAGCTCAAGCTCCATTCAAACAGGATTAATTGTACCTAAATATTCCTTGATAAATGTTTGGGGATTTTTATTTTTTATGAGATAGTTTCCCATTTTCTTGCTTAGAACGCTCCTTAGTGATGTACAAAATAAACTTTCATTGAACTGGATACAGGAGCAAGAAATTTGGCTGTCTATTTGGATATAAGATACACTTTCATTCCTGAAGTTTGAAAAAAAAACAACACCATATTTGAACTTTTTATATGGATTTCATTACAAATGTAACATTTTTTGATTTGTAGAGTCATCCTGGCTGGGGATTGAGGAAGCTGAAATCATAGCCTATTTGGAGGAAACTGCCCTAAGGAAGAATAGCTCGAACCAATACTTGAGATGAGACACATATGTGACTCAAGAATCGTGAAATTCTGGGAAATGTGTATAGGATGTGCCCCTTCTAAATACCCATTAAAACATCTGTATGTAGCACTAAATCATATGTATGGAGAAGAAGGGAAGTCACGTGGTGTTAACTGGCCCTGGGAGCAAAATGACCCTGTTGACTTGCTCAATCCATTTTTGATCTTTCCCACACAGTGACACAATTGGAGTGCTGCAATATTATGTGTATGCATGTACAGTGAAAGTGTTGTCCAGACTTTGGATCTGCCTAGCCTTAAAGGATTGCAATATCATGTCAAGAGAGATATTTGCACCCATGAGTCATCATTCCAGGGAAGCCAAACACTTATTTGGACTATACTGATGTAATTTATGTAGAAGCTACTCATTTCGGGTGAAATGAAAATAGCCAAATTTCTTGGTCTCTTTGCTCTGCTATTGTGGACAGATTTCTTATAATTGTGTGCAGAAGAGTCTGAGGAGTTTTGAATATGAATTTAAGGCCCCCAGATTCAGGTTCCTACCCAGCCAAGAAATTCTCCCACTTCGCCCCAAGGGTTGTTCTAAAGATAACATGGTAAAACGACTTGAAAGATGCGGGTGCTGATATAAAAATTAAATAATGCTAACAATGTAACCATGTAAGGTTTTTTGGATGTGCCAATAATGGCTGAGAGAAAGATGCCTGTTAGAATTGTAGAAGTTGGATTTCTAAACTCCACACTAGCAAACGGAAAAAAAAACAAAGCAAAACAAAAACCCCAAAGACTTTGTATGGCATGTATTTTAATGGGATGGTGCTATCCCATAGATTCTTAACCTCCGTCAACATGAACCCTGAACAGACATCCTGGATGAATCTAAAAGCTTGGGTTCATCTCAACAATTCCTTCCTAGGTGTGGCTACAACTATAAGCTGTTTGGAATAGCCACAGAACACCTTTTCTTCTTTGAAAAGAGAAACCCCAAATGTTCATTTTCCTTCAGAGAGTGAACTCCTTCTCCATCCAGACTGCAGCTGAATAAGAATCCATTTCCAACAGCGTGCATCCCTGGGACATTTCCCTTGGGACAGGAGTTGTGGAAAGATACTTTCTCCAGGGAGCGAGGAAAGAGGTGCCATACTTTTTTGCATCCAAATGCTCGTCTGCAGGATCTATTCTAAGGGTCTCTCATGTTACCCTGGGAAGAAAAGGCAGCCCTGCCTCCTTGGGCTGATGGAATTCCCTGGAGGCTTTCTGATAAACACAGTGTTCCATCCGATGAAGAAGGCTAATGCTCACATTACATCTGACCCCCTTATTTCTTGCTCTGAATTTTTTGAAACAAACCTACAAGGCAGCCAGAACAATTCCAATGCACCGCCTGATTTGTAAGAAAGGAAAGGAATAGTGGGAAGGTCTGTTTAAAGCCTATTTTTAAAAAAAGTTCTGGGCCAAAATAGCCTGTTACTCAACAAGAAACATTCATAGCAAGTAAGTGACACATGTTTTACTGGCATAATTTCACCTTTCATATCCAGAGTATGGCAATTTGATCACTATTTTGTTGAAATGTGAATGTGATAATAATGGCTACTGGAATTTCTTTTGAAAAATATTGATTCCCCCCCCCCCTTTATATGTTATTGGTCATCTCTCCAAGCAAATGGCAGTCA
This sequence comes from Hydrophis major, assembly GCA_033807585.1. NCBI lineage: Eukaryota > Metazoa > Chordata > Lepidosauria > Squamata > Elapidae > Hydrophis > Hydrophis major. The sequence continues at coordinate 172,495,045 of CM066329.1, forward strand.
AAGGGACTTACATCAATAGGAAAAAGAATAAAAATTGGACTGTTTTATAAAGCATATAATGAGCATCCTTACTGAAATCCAATTAAAAAACACAAACACCTAGTTAAAAATTCATCTCAAAAATCTTCACTGTTAAAAGCTTATCTGAATAGGAATGTATAACAGAATAACAGAGTTGGAAGCAGTGGTGGGATTCAAATTTTTTTTACTACTGGTTCTGTGGGCATGACTTGGTAGGCATGGCAGGGGAAGGACACTGCAAAATCCCCATTCTCTCCCCACCCCTCTAACCTGCCATTCAGGGCAACAAAAGAAGACCCAGCCAATCAGCTGGGACTCAGGAGACAGAGAATAAATAAATGGGGCCAGGGCTGGTCAGAGGTGGTATTTGCCGGTTTTCCAACCTACTCAAAATTTCCAAAATTTCCAAAATTTTCTCCAGAATTGGCCAGAACCTGCTGAATACCACCTCTGGTTGGAAGGGACCATGGAGGTCTTCTAGTCCAACCCCCTGCTCAGGCAGGAAACCCTATACCTTTTCAGACAAATGGTTGTCCAATCCCTTCTTAAAAACTTCCTATATTGGAGCACACATGACTTCTGGAGGCAAATTGTTCCACTGATTAATTGTTCTAACTGTCAGGAAATTTCTTCTTAGTTCGAGGTTGCTTCTCTCCTTGAATAGTTTCCATCCATTGCTGCTTGTCCTGCACTCAGGTGCTTTGCAGAATAGGTTGAACCCCCCACCCCTCTTTGTGGCAGCACCTTAGATATTGGAACACTGCTATCATGTCACCTCCTAATCCTTCTTTTCATTAAACTAGATATATCTGATTCCAGCAATCATTCTTTATATGTTTTATCCTCCAATCTCCTAATCATATTTGTTACTTTCTCTACAAATGTATTTTTCCTTTGTTGTGAAAAGATGTTTGTGTGTACTTGTGACCAAGTGAGAAAGAAAGACAGGTCTTAATCTTCTTTTCAGAGGGCTAGTGAGAGCAGCCATTGGTCCATTTAAAGCAACAGACAACCCTAAGTCATTTCTGCGGCCTGGGAAACAGTCGGGGTTCCCCCTCCCCATAATGCCACCTGAAAGTTGGAGCTAAGCAGGGTTGGAACCAAGCAGAGCAGAAGAATGGACACACAGCATTAAGCTTGAGATTACAAGACAAGGTTCTCTGTCCAAACTTCAGATATTTCCCTTATTTCAAAAAGGAAGGCCAGCTTTTGAAACTCTAGAATAGAATAGAATATTCTTCATTGGCCAAGTGTGATTGGACACACCAGAAATTTGTCTCTGATACATAAGCTGTCAGTGTACATGCAAACAACAAACTAATAAATCATAAATTGTAAGATACAATCAGAATAGAATAGAATAGAATAGAATAGAATAGAATAGAATAGAATAGAATAGAATAGAATAGAATAGAATAGAATAGAATAGAATAGAATTCTTTATTGGCCAAGTGTGATTGGACATACAAGGAATTTGTGTTTGGTGCATATGTTCTCAGTGGGCATAAAAAGAAAAAAAATACATTCATCGAGAATCATAAGATGATTCTGCTTAGTGACATTCATAGGTTACTTAATAAGCAATCAAATCATACTAGGAAACAAATAAAACAAAATAAAGCAGAGAGATACAAGCAACAAGATTATAGTCATAAGTGGGAGGAGATAGGTAAAAGGAAGGAAGAAAAGAATAATAGTATTACGGTCTCAGTAAATAGTTTGACAGTGTTGAGGGAATTACTTGTTTAGCAGAGTGATGGCTTTTGGAGAAAAACTCTCCTTGTGTCTAGTTGTTCTGGTGTCCAGAGCCCTATAGCGTCATTTTGAGAGTTGAAACAATTTATGTCCAGGATGTGAGGGGTCTGTAGATATAAATCATAAATCATAATATACAAACAATAAAATGATAAATCATAAGATACCAATAGGAGTAGGTTATAGCAAAGATGAGAAGGATAGCATACCTTACAAAGGATAAGGCTGCCCTACAAAGGATGGTCCTGCTTGTATGAAAGGGTGTAGGATATCCCCTACCTCTAGAACTGATGATGATGTGTCATGTGGCAAAAAACAGATTGTGTGAGAAAGATACCCCAAAATGGCTTCCTGACAGGAAAAAAGTGAAAATTACAACTGGGCAACCTTTTGGACTACACAGTCTCTGAGAACTGTTATTGCTGTCTTGTCAGCTCTCAAGGCTGTACTCCACAGAAGCTGTACTGTATCACAGAATTTAATAAGCTTTTCTGTCTTTACTGTTATAAGGGTGTTTTCTTACAATGGGAAAAATACAGGTAGTCCTCGACCTACGACCACAACTGAGCCCAACATTTCTGTTGTTAAGTGAGACATTGGGTAAGTGAGTTTTGCCCCACTTTATGTTCTTTCTTGACACATTTGTTAAGTGAATCACTGCAGTAGGTAAACTAGTAACCCGGTTGTTAAGTGAATCTGGCTTCCCCATTGACTTTGCTTGTCAGAAATTTGCAAAAGGTGATCACATGACCTTGCGACACAGCAACAGTCATAAATATGAACCAGTTGCCAAGTACCTGAATTTTGATCACATGAGCATGGGGATCCTGTAAATGTCGTAAACTGTGAAAAACAGGTTACAAGTCACATTTTCCAGTGCCATTGTAACTTTGAATGGTCACTAAGCAAACTCGTAATTCAAGAACTACCTGTACAACTGTTTGAAAAAAGTTGTTTAATTAAAGAAATGCCACAGAGAACTTATTTTTTGAGGGCTTCCGTCTATGAGCCTTTCCTCATAGACTGAAGTGATATGTTTTCCTTTCACCCTTGACTTACTTGAAGATATATTCACATGAAATATTACAGTTGTCAGATGTTACTTTAATATTGGTCACCAGCTAGGCAAGTTGATGGAAGTTCTGAATCTAGATAGCCTCTTCCTGACCCTTGCTATTCTGTTTGGACCCTACCTACTTCTTCTCACAAAAAAAAAAGGATCTCTGAATCTTGACAAACAAAGTACAGGTAGAAAGAATAACTGTTTGAAGACACAAAACTCCAAATTTGGGTTGGCCTTTAGTGCCCATGAAAGAAAAGGGAGTATGCTCATCTCTACTGTCTGAAGTGTTCATACTGCTGTTTTGTAGAAACCATGTTGAATTGGAGGAAGGGCTGTCCCATGGCTTTCTTTCAGGGGGTGTTTTTATGATTCTCTTTGTGCTGCTTGTTCGCATCAGCTATAATACTTATAATCCATTATAATCCACGTAATAACAATAAAAATATTGTGCTTAAAAAAAAGAGGACAGTTTTTTTTTAAACTTAAAACAGTGATTATGAACAGATCAGGGTCGTCTCTCATTACACAGAGATTTCTCCAATCTCTTGCATAATTTAATCTTTGCATCTGTAGGACCACAAATGTTTTACATTTCTAACATTTATGGGCAGACATAGAAAACATCTGTGCAGGCCCAAGACAATAAAACATCTGGAAGATATCTTTGCCTTTTAAAAATGATATGGGTCGCATGCTCTGTTGTCTGGAACAAGTGTGATGCTCTCACTGATAGCTTTATGTGTCCCTTAGCATAATTCTTCTCAAGCTGAAGGAGCACTGGGTGGACCTTCCAAATTAATCTGCCCCATCAAGAAAGATAGAAGATTAGGCTTTACATGGGTTCCCTCCACAAGCAATGCAAAAGATGAAGACATATAACAATTGCACATACATCACTACCACTGTTTAACATTTATTACTTGGCCAGTTGTTTGCTTGGCACCTATACATTACATAGAAATGATGTGTGGTCTCTCCCCAGAAGGATAATACGCTGGAGATATGAATTAACAAGGGGCTTCACAAGCAGAGAGTTAAACTGCAAAAGCCCAAAGGGTATATCTAAATGAATTCTAACATAGCATTTGAACATCCCAGAGTTGCACTTTTGTAGTTTAAAACAAAGCATGTTTACACAGAAGAATAATGGGAGTCTTTTTTGACCTTACTTAATAAAGTTAACCTTTGAGAAATGTTGAAACTTAAAATTTGTTCATGATTAATTTTGAGGAATGTTATATAAACATGCAAAAGTGGTTGGTATATATTTTTATAAAAACTTCGTAGTTGCACACACACACCATTGCTGGCATGAAGTGTTGTATGAAATGAATAATACTAATAATGTATATTAGATTCACATATATTTTATTAGTTTGGCCTACATGTATTGTTTTTTATATGTATTGTCCCATAGCTGGATAGTATATTTAGCTGCATGACTGTTGGAAAAGGCTCAGACTTGTGTAATCAATTTACAAGTCAGTATAGCATGAACTATAAACTTACATATTCCAGTTTCAATTTCAATTAAATCATGTGATTTCTTGTCTACTCAGAAATAAGTCTCATTTTCTTTCATAACCTACTTAAGCTAATTGTTAAGTAGACAGAAACAAAATCTACCTTTCTGAAGTCCTAGATACAGTGAAATTCACAGGAGAAATACTAAGACCTTTGATTTTTGACCCTGTCCTTGAATCCCAATTCAAGACTGACTCTTTGAAGGCTCTTCAGCTTCAAATGATAGAAATAAAAGAAACATGAAGTTCTGCAATAGTTTTCCCATCTCACGTACATAATATTAAAATTCAAAGACATCTTTTGAAATTAAAATCAGGACCAAGAGAAGGAATTATTTTCCATGCTATACTGTAATTATAGCTTAAGAATGGAACTGCTGCCACCAGTAGTGATAACAGTGGCCAATTTTAAAATGGGATTTAAAAAATCCATGGGGGTTTGAGCAATCAGCAAACTAATTTTAACGATTTTGAATCATAAACAGCATGCCTTAAATACAGAATTCTGCTAAGACAGGGTGGAGGGAGGGTACCACTGTCCAGATAAGGCTTGGGAGCTTCCCAAATGCATACAGTTGGACACTGTGTGACAAAGAATATTGAATATGTGGGTTTTGTGACCTGACCTGGAAGGTCTATCTTGACATTCTTATGACTTCAATGACACTGTTGCCATCCTTGCTTATGCTACAATTGCCTCCAATGCAGAAAAAAATCCAAGTACATTTTCCCCTTTGGGTGTGCTTAAATGACTAAAAAAAATTCACAAAGATATTATTGAGGGCATTAATTGTGTCCTTATGAGGCATAATCACAAGCATTTGGAATCCACGATGAAGCAATTCTACCTCCCTAAATGGTGAGTTTGGTGGATGGCAATAGCCTACAGGTTGGTTTTGCAATTGTTTCATGTGCAGTGGTCTTGGCACTCTCTTTCTTGCTGGAGAAAGAAACGGAGCCAAATCTTTCCATCTTGGCTGTCTTTTCACAACAGCATTCAGCAATCCAAATGGTTGTGGCTGAAAGTCAAGAATTTTGTCCTTCCTTGCTGCCTTCATTCTTACAAATACACAGTATTCAAATCCTGGTCTGTGATCTTCAGTTGGATAGAAACTGCAACCTTTCTTCTATTCAACATATCCTATTGTTTAATCTATGGGACTATTCTGCATTTTGTCTTCTGGTTTGGCTCACATTTATGAGTCTCTCTCTGAAAGGTACACGAAATTGCATTCTGTAGTATATCAGAAGAACCACCTGCTTAATCCAAATGAGTTTGGGCGTGTTGGACTCTTCTTTCTGCAATGAGAAGGTTTTGATATTTCAATGACTCTTTTATTTAACTTGATCCTGCTTTGGAGGGCAGCAGGCTGCTGAATCACAGTATCAAAATAACAGTTTGAGTTTTCAGCTCAAACATTTGGGAGTTCCAAAAAAATTCACTTTAGAAAGTTTTGTTTGTTTCATACAAATCCTTTCAAGGAAAAAGAATTGAGTTTTTGGATACAAACTTCATACAAGGAAGGAAGATAGAAGGATGGGAAATTTATTCTTTGAATAAGAAAGTCCTTTGTATAACTTGGTTTCAATTTCTAAGCCTGGAAGTTAAATTAGCTCTATAGAGAACTCCTGGAAGTGCGAAGGAATCAGTAGATGCAAAAGATCTAACTTAATATATTCATCTTGTCCAATCTCTGAAATCTCCTATTTCTTAATAGCTACGTTTCTACATTATTTTAGTTACTGCATGTACAGTATAGTGCAGTGGTGGTGAATCTTTTCGGCACCAAGTGCTGAAACAGGAGTGTGGGCGTGCATGCACACTGGAAACTGGGAGAACAGCTCCCTGGAATGCATGCACCTGTGCCAGAAACCAGAAGCTCAACTTCCCGGCATGTGCATGCGCACCAGCCACCTGGTCTTCTGGTTTCTAATGTGCATGAAGACGAGCTGGCTGGAGCAAGCATGCATGCCAGGGAGCTGCTCTTTAAGTTTCCAGCACTCCCGCATGCATGAAGACCAGTTGGCTGGCATGCCAACTGGTTGACCAGAACCCAGAAGAGCAATGGTTGGCATGCCCAGCTCTGTGTGCTACTTCTGGCATGCATGCCATAGGTTTGCCATCATGGGTATAGTGCAATCACTGTCTAATATTGTGGAGGGTAAATGGGTAGTTATAATGAATTTAAGAATGGCTTTTCATAAGCAGTCTAATTACTGGCTGCTTATAAGATCTGGTGACCTCCAAGTTCTGCAATATCACAGCAACTCCAGCATAGTGGCTATCACAGAAACAGCATAGGATTTGGCAATAATTATTTATAATATATCTAAGTGCTTTTTCCATTAAAAAGAAAAAATAATAATGCATTTTAACAATCTAATAAATGTTTAAATCAAAGCCTACCAGAAGGTTAAAAAAAAGGAAGTGGTTAGGGACAGCAAACAGCATAGCCAATGAGCCTTTAGAAATGCTTCCTTCCAAGCTGTATAGGGTGAGGAACTACACACAGAATGTTACAGAAAAGCAGAGGGACTATTATGGATTGTCTCCATTACAAGGTCCATACTAGGATACTAGCTTCCTCTGCCTGAGAGTTTTCCTGTGGTGCAGTGAGCAGGGTGTCTCAGCCCTACTGCCCGATTGACCGCTTGACCCTGAAGGAGCCCTTTTGATTCATCACCCACATTGCAGTTGGGTTCATACATTATGCTAGTCTAAAATGTGATTTAGCGTATATGTGGTGAACTGTAAGTTTGACAATCCAACAGCAACTGAATAGATTTTTATTCAATTAACCCTGGATAAATGTCATAGTATGAACACAGACATGGTATTGAACCATCTTCCTTTTTCACAATGCCTGGAGTAAGTTTACTTACAATTTTCCTTCTTTATATAGCCATGATTCAAAGCACACATATGTGCATTATATATGGGCTGTTTAATAGACAACACTGTTTTGTCCAACTGAGCAACCATGAGACTAGATTCCATGTTCCAACTCCTGCAGCTTATGATGGCCATGTGTTTGGCTCATATCACAGTTATAACTTTTTCACTGCACATCTCTCTTTAGATTTGGATGTGACCATTTCTCTCATGGTTTTTCTTCTTCTTTATGTTATCTATCACCTCCAGCTTTTGTTTTATTCAGGTCACTTTCAACTCGCACACTGCAGAGTGTTTATTTCTTCACTGAATTTTCCTATGCAATGAGTAATTAAAATAAGCTAGTTAAATTTTTCAAGAGAAAAAGTACAGATTAAATCAGAGGGTCTTTTCAAACAAAAATGAATGGGGCTGGTAGAGACTTTCACCCCTGCATATGAAAATATGAAGTGTTTTAGAATGTATTTCTTTTAGCTTTCATATATTGTAATCTTGTGATCTAATTTTACTGGCTCCAGTTCCATTTACAGCAAGAGAACTTCTGGTCTCAAAATGGTTCACATTGCTAGTGTAGAAACTGAAAGGAGATAGAAGTTCAACTCTCTTCATTCAACATTTTCCATGTAGGATGGGACTATATAGGCAGCTGTTAAGGAACTTCAGAAGTATGAAATACTTAATTTTGAAACTAAATGGCAAAGAGTAGCTGATATTCTCTACTCAAGAGCTCAGTTGCCTCTTGAAAAAAACACCTTGGGCATGTCCTAATATAGAAACCCCTAACTTTGAATGGGGATTTTTGTACTCTTTAATTTCACTTATATTGTCCAAACTTACTTTAGAATTCAGCACCCTGAAAACCTTAGTTTTTCATTCATTTAGGTCAACTATGTTTCTAGACTGCTTAGCTGTAACAAAATCCCTTGAAACTACAGTATATGACAAATCCCTAATGAAACATTGAAGCCAAAATCAGAGAAAGGCAGTCTGCAAGATTTCTAATGGCAGGTGAGTTGGATAAGGTAAGGAACTCTATATGCATTTCTACCATAAGTTCTAGTAGCTTGCCCTGTCAGTGTTGTTGGAAATGGTCTTGGTGCTTTTTTGGTGGAGCCAAAGATTACAACCAGATGAGAACCAAGATATCTCCCACCAACACTCACATGGCAAGCCACAAGACTATAAATTGAGAGCAAACAGCACTCTTTACTAGCACTGATGATCTACCTAGTTTGGGTAATGAAATGTCTGCAAGAAAACATCCAAGCTCAGAGAACACCAAGGACTCCTCATAAAAGAAAAAACAACAACTTGTATGTCTAAAACCCATAAACAGTTGCTATCAGCAAAACATCAGTAGGAAAAAACATGAACTCGGCATTTATAATACTTGCTGTTAGTACACTGGTTGGTGCTATTGCCTTATCTTCACATCTTTATTTGAATATGCATTAGGTCTGTGGCAAATTTCATGCTTTTATTTTAAATCCCACAAGCCTTCCACAAATCTACTCAGATGGTGAGTTGTTAATTGTTTTCTCCAATGGCAACTAGATTAATCTTTCATTTCCCCCTCCCCCTGCCATTGTTGAAGTAGAACTTTTGAAAAAGGCATTTTCTGCATGGAGTTGTTTTAATGATATACTCAGATGGCTGTTATTATATTTATATCAGAAATGGCATTGCCAGCTGGGTGACTTTGGGCCAGTCACTCTCTCTCAGCCTATGACATCAGTGTCTGGCAATAAGCCAGTTGATCATTTCCTATTGCAACCAATGGATCAACACTCAGTTGATCAAAAAAAAGAAAGAAAGAAAGAACAAACTTATGCAGGAAGGGGAAACTAGGAAGAAAGGGAAAACATAGATTAATAAGTCCTAGATAATTAAATCTGGCAGCATTACCTAACACTATTTTCTTTTTCTACAAACACATAGTATGCATTAACCAAGAACAAATGTCAGTAGAACGATCGGGTTTTTTTTCATAAAATGACTAATTTAATAGCAAATACTGAACACTTGATTTCTAGTTTATATCAAAAGTTGATATTCAGTCTTTTCCTGTGCATATATTTAATTACAGGCCAATGTGCACAGAATCTGACCTCCAGTTACCACAGAAATGTACTAGATGAATAGGGTTTCATTATGGAAAAGGTGAGTTGGGCAGTAAATAAATCTTGTAAAATAAACTTTAAAATAATGGGACATACTGTATAATAGTTTGAAAGTGCCATAATTCACCATTGTACTACTGGCAATGCATCTTCCTGCTAAAAATGATCACTGGTTGGAATGAATTTCTACTTTGGTATTCCTCATGTTGTATCTTAACTCTAAAGACCCAAGTAAGACATAAGACTACCAATAAAGAGATTCATAACATAGCTAGATGACCACACATGTTAAAAAACAAAACATTAGGAAGCCTACATCAGCAAATACAACAGAGGCTCCTACTGCAAGCCACCTCAAGATTATGAAGGGAGGGAATAACAGTACCCTGCACAAATGTGAAAACAGGGCAAGAGTATATCAGCCTCTTTAGTTGCCTGATATGTTTTTCCTCCCTTTGTAATTTGCTCATTTCCTTCCTGGCTTGATGGATATGAGCAAGGAACATGTAATATTCTGTAACTCTAATAACCTAACTAATCATCCTTTTCTAAGGTTTCAAATCATGAATATTGAAGGGGGCTACTTTGGTCTAGTGGTTCAGGCACAGAGCTAGTGATTCAGGCCCTGTTTTGGCCAGTAGAGTGCTGCAGGAGGCTATCCAGGCCGAACATTGGCCATGGGGACGGGCCACATGCATCCCCCATGGCCCATTTTGGCCAGCAGAGTGCTGCAGGAGACGTCCATCCCATCTTCTCCTCCCAGCCTGGGGAGGAGAACTACAGTGCTGATCTGGCCCTGGAAGAAATCCAGTTTGACACCCCCTGTTCTAGGCAGTTATTTGAGTGATGATGATGATGGAAAAGAAGTAAAAGAAAAGGGTGAAAGAAGATTTAAAAAAATGTCTTTCCTTTGACTTTGCTGGCCAAGCTTCTGTTCGCTGTCTCTCTTTGCTCACCCAATTGATTAATTCTAAAGATAAGAATTTGATCTGTTTCTTGCAATGACACTTGGGGAGTAGATTAATACATAACCTTGATATAAAAAGCAATTGGATTTTCTCATCCAGCAGGGGATGCTAGGACAGAAGAGTGTGTTTCTCAGTTACCAGTTATCTCCCTGTAATCCTTTTGGTGTTAGACTTTGGACCCTGCCTCAATGATTTTCATTCAGGAGTAGATCTAAGAGGAAATGGTCCTATTTTAATCAAATTAGTGTTCACAGCCGTGCTTTTCAAAGTGGCTTCAAAAGTAATGCTTTGTGACAGAGGCACTTTTCTGCCCTTATTGCAGTGAGGCATTAAATCATGTCAAAAGACTTGTTCTGAACAGCTTCAAACAGTTGGATTTTTTTTTATTTAAACAAGAACCCCACCATTTATGTTCACATTTTTAAAAATCTTTGCAGAATGCAGAGAGGAACATTAAGAATGGCACGAAATCGTTATGGTTCAGTTTGTCTTTATTGTGACATGTCTTGAGTGTGGTTGAACTAGCAGCTCTTTCCTTGATGCCAAACACTGTTGGATATAATAGACAATCAGTCATTAATTCAGATGCATATCTTAGATATTTTACACAAAAATGCTTTGAAGTAAATTACTGAAGGAAACCAAATGTCTAGGTTAGCTGAAAGAACTTTGATATCAATCTATAATTATTTGGTCAGAATTCTTCAGACTGTTATAATATAGAAATCACTATATTATTGTACAATAATATAAATGATATAGAAATCATATAGGATTATTTATATCATTGTTATTTTAAAGCAATACCTATTCAAATGCAAAAGGCAACCTAGATGAAATCTGTGATTTTTGTAATACCACAAAAAATAATTCTGCCTGTCCAAACTGCTGAATATTCAGGAATTTTTGTTATTTCCAATGCTCAAAAATAAAACTGCTATATAGGTGAAACTGAAAAAAATTAGAATATCGTTCAAAAATTCATTTATTTCAGTAATATAACTTAAAAGGTGAACCTAACATATCAGATAGACTCATTACATGCAAAGCAAGATAGTTCAAGCTGTGATGTGTCATAATTGAGATGATTATTGTTATGGACTAAGCCAACGCATCAGTAACAACCCTAATAGCTTTACTTTAACAGCAGGCTCGTAATCCTGTGCTTCTCATTGGCCCGCGAACAGCGAGTTGTGATTGGTCATTTCTGGCCAATCTGGCTGTTAGTGGGTCTCTCTGATTGGACGCTTATTAGAGCAGTAAACTCAAATCATTGGTTGTTTTGACAGCAGCCAGCGCTATAAAAGAGCTGCTGATGCCCAAGTATTTTGCTCTGTTCTGAAGTCACAAATAAAGAGTTGAAGTCACAATTCGATGTCTCATCTCCGTTCCTTGTGCCCATGCTCAGGACATAACACTGGCGACGAGGATGGGATACGGAGACGATAGAGCTGACTAAATATTCATCGAACAAGACAGAGCATGTGGCTGAAGAGCACACGCAACAAACGGCAGAATGACCAGCGGTGCCATACCACCCGCTCCATTTGACCCGGCAAACGAAGACTGGAACTCGTATATAGACCGTTTCCAGATGTTCCTGGAGACCAACAATCTGAAAGATGCTACGCCTGGCAAGAAAAGAGTGGTGTTCCTGACCCACTGCGGCCCCATCATTTTTAAAATGGCTAAAGCACTTGCCAAACTGGCAGAAGTGAAGACCATGGATTGGGATAACCTCGCGCCGATCCTCCGGGCCCATTACGCACCCGCAGTGCCTACACTGATATGAAGACACAAGTTTTACCAGAGGGACCAATGGAAGAACAGGAGCGTTGGGGACTTCGTAGCCGACCTCCCCAACCTGGGAGGACTCTGTGGTTTTGCATACCTCAAGGAAGCCCTGAGAGACCGCATAGTTCTGGGATTAGATGACCACACATCGCAGAGTAAAATCATGGTGAAATGAGACATCAGCCTTGCAGATGTCATTGCCGACGCTACTGCCACAGAAGCAACCAGGAAGTCAGCCGCTCGAATGCGCCGAGCGAACGCACCACACTGCCAACTCGCTAGCGATAGTCCGCTCTCCTCTGAGAGGCACGCTATTACCGCCCATCATGAAGATCTCGAGTCATCCTCAGACAGTGAGGAAGAGGAAGACAACCGACTCCGCTTGCAACAAGAGCAAAGGAACCAGAGACTCCACACCAATGTGCTAGTTGCGGGGCAAACCACCCGCGATCGGACTGCAAATTCCTCGACGCACTCTGCCGTTCCTGTGGGAAAAGAGGCCACATTGCGAAGGTCTGCAGAAGCAAGCGAGAGTCCAGTATAAGCCAGAGGGAGAATAACCTCTGCCGGGAGATAGGCAAACCACCTGGAAATTGGGACTGCCTGAACCACCAATGGAACAATCACTACTACAGAAATTGAGCACCTGCCGCTTCAACGAGATGAGAAGAGGCACACCAAACTATTACTATTGGCCACACTTCATCGCTAGATGCAAGAAAGATCCGCGTAAGGGTCACTATTGAGAATCGACCATGCCTAATGGAAGTCGATTCGGGGTCATCCCTATTGATGGTCTCCTGGAAAACCCTCAAACAGCTGATCCCTGCCATCTGTCGCCAGGACCTCAGCACTCAAAGAATCATCCTAAAAGACTACCAGGGAAACAAAATTCCGGTTGTCGGTTCCAGCCATGTTCAAGTATCCTTCAAGGACCACACCGCGGCAGTCCCTGACTGTCGTCGATCGTGACCAGCCCAGTTTGTTAGGGCTACAGTGATTTGCCCCACTTGGAATTCAACTAACTGGCATACACCAAACCGGAAGCGATGACTGGGAAGAGGCCCTCATCCAGGAATTCCAGGACGTGTTCACAGGAACATTAGGCAAGTACAAGGGGACCCCTATATCATTTAATCTCAGTCCCGATGTAGCTCCCATTTGCCTTAAGCCTCGTTGGGTGCCTTTTGCCTTCAATCCAAAGATCGACGAGCAACTAGACAAATTGATAGCCCAGGGTGTGTTGGAACCGATTGACCATGCCCGCTGGGAAACTCCAATAATAACACCCATAAAGCCAGATGGCTTGTTAAGAATTTGTGGGGATTACCGGGCCACCCTAAATCATGCGCTTCAGCAGAGCGCTTACCCAGTACCGGTGGTCCAACACCTTCTTCACTCCCTGGTGATGGAAAAATATTTGCGAAATTGGACTTAGCTCAGGCGTACCAACAGCTACCCCTAGATGTGATGACTGCAGAAGCCCAGACAATAGTTACACATAGAGGTGCCTTCAAGTGCAACAGACTCCAATTCGGAGTAAGTGTGGCGCCGGGCATTTTCCAAAGTTTGATGGAGAGGCGATTACAAGGCATAAAAGGTGTCGTGCCTTATTTTGATGACATCTTAATAGCTGCCCCTACTAAAGAGTTATTAGGACAATGACTCAGAAGGGTTCTTCAGAAATTTAAAGACACTGGTCTGAAGGTAAAAAGGGACAAGTGTCAACTTTGTACAGAGAGAGTGGAGTTCCTGGGATACCTTCTCGATAGACAGGGAATCCACCCCACCGAAAAAAAACTAACTGTAATCAAAAACGCCCCAAGACCTAGAAATAAGACAGACCTCCAAGCCTTCCTGGGACTCATTAACTTTTATAACATCTTCTTGCCCCAGAAGGTGACTGTAGCCGAGCCCCTACATAGACTTCTCGACAAAAAGGCTTCCTGGGTCTGGGGACGGCGTGAAGAACGAGCATTTCAACAAGTAAAAGACCTCTTAACTTCTGATGCTGTATTAATACAATACAATGAGACTCTACCCTTAACGGTTACCTGCGACGCCTCACCATTCAGAGTGGGAGCCATTTTAAGCCATGTCCTGCCAAACGGAAATGAGGCACCTATTGCATTCTTTTCGAGAACTTTGTCTAAAACTGAAAGGAACTATAGCCAACTTGATAAAGAGGCTCTCGCCATTGTATCTGCAATTAAACATTTCCATGAATATGTGTATGGGAGACCCTTTGCCATAATTACAGACCACAAGCTGCTACTTGGCATTTTAGCGGGAAACAAACCAACTCCCCACATCTTATCACCAAGAATGACACGTTGGTCGGAGTTTTTAGCCGCATACGATTACCAACTGCAACACTGCCCGGGGAAAGCCATTCCCCACACTGACGCTTTGAGCCGCTCTCCACTACCAGACGTCATAGATGACCCAGCTCCAACCCTAGCCATATTGCAAATCAAAACTCTTAAATCACTGCCGCTGACCGCTCAAGACATGGCCTCAGAAACAAAAAAGGACCCTTCTTTGGCACGAGTCCTCAGCTGGGTGGAACGGGGTTGGCCGGACAGCGCACCCAACGACACTTTCAGGCCATTCAGGAATTGACAGACAGAACTATTCTCCCAAAAAGGGCTGCATCTTGTGGGGAGACAGAGTTGTCATCGCGGAGAAATTGCAACATAAAGTTTTAAAAATGTTGCACGATGGACATCCAGGCATCTTGCGGATGAAGGCATTGGCAAGGAGTTACGCATGGTGTCCAGGTTTAGACAAGCAGATAGAGACCTGGGTGGCGACGTGCAGCAAATACCAGGAGACTCTCTCTGCTCCTCCAAAAACACCCCCAACTCAGTGGGAAACGCCTCGAGGTCCCTGGTCCCATATCCACATCGATTTTGCAGGACCCACAAGAGGACACACTTTCCTTCTAACTGTGGATGCCTATTCTAACTGGCTCGAGGTCCACAAAATGAAAAGCACCACCACGGAGGCGGTCATTAAAAAACTGAATAAGCTATTTGCTACCCATGGATTGCCGGATGTCCTGGTCTCCGATAATGGCCCTCAATTCACTGCCCTGGCATTCAAACAGTACCTAGCAGACCGAGGCATCCGCCATGCCGTAACATCGCCAGTTCACCCTGCGGCCAATGGTAGGGCTGAGCGAATGGTTCAATTTGTAAAGAAGACTTTACACAAAATGGACCACGGTGACATTGATGACAAGATAACCCGGATGCTTCTCCTCCAACATATTACCCCAAGCAGCACCACAAACAGAACCTCAGCTGAACTCCTGATGGGCCAGAAACTTCACTCACATCTCGATCACCTCCATCCTGCTTACACACCTGAACAACCCCTGGGATCCAGCAGCAAGTGTAGATCATTCCAGGAAGGTGACCCCGTTTTTGCGAAAAACTTCTCGGGCGACCCATTGTGGGTCCCCGCTACCATAACGCAACTTACGGGACCCCGATCCTATCATCTACAAACTGCAGATGGCAAAATGTGGAAGCACCACATAGACCAGCTTCGATCCAGACTAGCACCTACTCCCATCTCATCCCCTGAATCTCCCACTGAGGGGGGGAAGGGACATCGAGGGGGCCGAAAAAGAAATAACAGATGATTTAACAATTGTAACCCAGCAGTCTACACAACCAACCATGGTATATTCACCGCCAGAAGGAGAAGTGAGCCGGGGAGTGGCCTCGCCATGTGACAGCACCACGATGGAAACAGATCCAGGGAACCCGGAAGACAGCATTGGCGAGAGCAGAGAGAACAGCCCAGAGCCTTTCAACGAAACAGCGGGACCGTTTTCGCCACCCAGCTCAGCAAGCAGCCCACCGGAACCAGAGCCAGAACAGAAACCGGTGGAACAGCACAGATCAAGCAGACAGGTGAAGCGACCTGCCTACTTACGAGAATACGTCACCCCACCCCTCAGACGGAACCTAGGGGGGAGGGGTGTTATGGACTAAGCCAATGCATCAGTAACAACCCTAATAGCTTTACTTTAACAGCAGGCTCGTAATCCTGCACTTCTCATTGGCCCACGAACAGCGAGTCGTGATTGGTCATTTCTGGCCAATCTGATTGGCTGTTAGTGGGTCTCTCTGATTGGATGCTTATTAGAGCAGTAAACTCAAATCATTGGTTGTTTTGACAGCAGCCAGCTCTATAAAAGAGCTGCTGCTGCCCAAGTATTTTGCTCTGCTCTGAAGTCACAAATAAAGAGTTGAAGTCACAGTTCGATGTCTCGTCTCTGTTCCTTGCGCCCATGCTCAGGACATAACAATTATGTCTTACAGCTCATGAAAACCCCAAATCCACAATCTCAGAAAATTAGAATATTGTGAAAAGGTTCAATATTCTAGGCTCAAAGTCCCACTCTAATCAGCTACTGAAGCCATAACACCTGCAAAGGATTCCTGAGCTTTTAAATGGTCCCTCAGGCTGGTTCAGTAGGAATCACAATCATGGGAAAGACTGCTGACCTGACAGTTGTGTAGAAAACCATCACTGACATGCTCCATAAGGAGGGAAAGTCTCAAAAGGTAATTGCAAAAGAAGTTGGATGTTCCCAAAGTACTGTATCAAAGCACATTAATAGAAAGTTATGTGGAAGGGAAAAGTGTGGAAGAAAAAGGTGTACAAGCAGCAGGGATGACCGCAGCCTGGAGAGGATTGTCAGGAAAAGGCCATTCAAAAGTGTTGGGGACTTTCACAAGGAGTGGACTGAGGCTGGAGTCAATGCACCAAAAGCCATTACACACAGACAGATCCTGGACATGGGCTTCAAATGTCATTTTTCTCTTGTCAAGCCACTCCTGAACAACAAACGTCAGAAGCATCTTACCCGGACTAAAGAAAAACAGACCTTGTCTGTTGCTCAGTGGTCCAAAGTCTTCTTTTATGATGAGAGCATCTTTTGTATCTCATTTGGAAACCAAGGACCCAGAGTCTAGAAGAAGAATGAAGAGGCACACACTGCAAGATGCTTGAAGTCCAATGTGAAGTTTCAACAGTCTGTGTTGATTTGGGGAGCTGTGTCATCTGCTGGTGTTGGTCCACTGTGCTTTATTAAATCCAGGGTCAACGCAGCCGTCTACCAGGAGATTTTGGAGCACTTCATGCTTCCTTCCACAGACAAGCTTTATGGGGATGCTGGCTTCATTTTCCAGCAGACTTGGCACCTGCACACACTGCCCAAAGCAACAAAACCTGGTTCAATGACCATGGATTACTGTGCTTGATTGGCCAGCAAACTCGCCTGATGTGAACCCCATAGAGAATCTATGGGGCATTGCCAAGAGAAAGATGAGAGACATGAGACCGAACAATGCAGAAGAGCTGAAGGCCACTATTGAAGCATCCTGATCTTCCATAACACCTCAGCAGTGCCACAGGCTGATAGCATCCATGCCAGTCCTCACTGCGGCAGTAATTGCTGCAAAAGGGGCCCAAACCAAGTACTTACATATGCACTTTTCAGAGATCCGTTATTGTTCTATATACAATCCTTGTTTTATTGATTGCATGTAATATTCTAATTTTCTGAGATTGTGGATTTGGTGTTTTCATGAGCTGTAAGCCATAATCTTCACAATTATGACAAATCACAGCTTGAACTATCTTGCTTTGCATGTAATGAATCTATCTCATGTATTAGGTTCACCTTTTAAGTTGCATTACTGAAATAAATGAACTTTTGTATGATGTTCTAATTTTTCAAGTTTCACCTGTATGTATAATATCATACTTCATGGGTGTCAAACTCGATTTCATTGAGGACTGCATCAGGGTTTGTTTGACCTCAGAGGACTGAGGATGGGTGTGACTGGGTGTGGGTGTGGCCAGCTTGACATCACTCATGTCGGTGCACCTTTGGTGGCCAATGCTAAGGCAGGGCTTCTTTGAGACCTTCCCTCACTCTCATTATAATCTCCTTCCTTCCTTTTCTTTGTTTTCATCCTTTCTTCTTCCTTCCCCTCTTTCCTTATTTTTTCTTCTGTGCTCTCTCCCATCTTCCCTTCTTTGTCTTTTCTCTTTCTCTCTTTCCTTTCCTATCCCTTCTTGCATATGCTCAAATGCAAAAGGGGAAACATTTCTCATTTAATTTTGTTTTTAATTTATTTTGATAGCCCCCTGCCAGCACAAAGAGACCCTCCCCCACTTTCCGGCCATAGCAGCCTCCTGCAGCCCCCTGCCAGCAAAAATGGAACCCCCTCCCTCTTTTCAGGCACAACAGCCTCCTGCAGCCCCTTATCAGCAAAAACGGAGCCCCTGTTTTCAGCTGCAAGCTCCGTTTTCGCTGGCAGAGGCACTGCGGGGTGGTCCTTTGCTGTTTCCAGGTCAGCCCTGTGGGCCTTGAGTTTGACACCCCTGTTGTAGTTGACACACAAATAGACCCACAGGCATGAATCTCTTTGTGAATACTTAGTGAAAAGACATGACCATGAATGAGCAATCAGTCTTAACTGGAGAAACACTAAAAGAATTTTAAAAATGGTAATGTTAGAGACCCACACATTTGTTATAATACTTCATTTGCTATTTAATCAATTTGTATGACTACCGAACTCACATTTAAGATTCTACAGTAGGTACTAAATCGGATCAAAATCAATATAAAATACAAATAAAAGTAGCAAAAAACCCATGATATAACAGAGTCCAATCCACAATAATTCCATGTTGACCATTACAGACACATCATACATTCTGGCCTGGTGCCCAGTGAAAGAGCCAGGACTTCAAGGTCTGTCAATAAAGGAGAAAATTTCAAGGTTTTATCACAGGCCAATTCTGGAAGCTTCCATGAAGTCTAAATCTATTAGTTTTTGAGATATTATGAATCTTTTCTGATGTTTAATTGTTTTTCCTAAATTGCCTATTGCCCTATAACTTTGTTTCCTCTTTCAATTATTGCTATTCCTCAGAGGTTCATGAATGGCCAATATCTGATCTATTTCTAACCTCAAACAGAAAGGGTCAACAACATGAAGGCAATTAGAACAGAATAACAGCAGATTCATAAACTTGTTTTTCCACAGTGGTAGACTTCTTGAAATTGTCTCAGCATGCATTCTAGCATGGATTTGCAAATGTCTAAATTCATCTAATGAGATCATTTTGACCTATCATCAAAATATGCTTTAATAAACTATTCAAAGACTAGTAACTATGGCAATTTCCACCATGAACAATTACAAAAGTTACCTTCTTTTTGGAAAACTGGATGAGTAAATACTCTCTAAGTAATGAATTAGCTGTAGCATGGCTCACATCCTATTTCTGAATTAATTTCGCAAGCAAGAAAGGGGATAAAATCTTGTCATAAGTACTGTGTCTTCTATCCTGCACTCATAATAAAGATAAAGGGAAACAGTTATGGTTCATCTGTTTAAGTGGGTGCCCATATGATTAGATTTCATGCTCATTATTTTCCTCTGAAGTGGTGTACATAGGCAGTCATTTGGGAAAGGGAAAAGAGCAGCCTAGGCTGTTTTTGTGAAGTTGTCCAGGTTGTAATTGGCAGACCTTGTTTGAGCAATAATGCAGAAATCTCTCATGAAAAGAGAAGACATTAAAGAGCCTTTGTGATAAAATTGCCTGCATTTTATGTTGCACTTTATGTCACTAATGATCCAGCCTTTTTGTCAGCTCATGGATCAATCACTGTTCAAAATACAATGGTGCCTTTGTAACTATGGAGCTAAATCAACATCTGAAAACATTCAAACATGTTTTCCAAGGTATCTCTAAGCCCACACTAAGGACCAACAAAAGTGCCAAGATGGGATGAACAACTGTCAAAGAGAATGGGATCTTTCCAGTATCTCCTTCTATTCTGCTTCTTCTACCACAGTTGCTAAGATGTTTTACCAAATATCACTATGAAATATAAACGAGTTAAAAATTCTTTTCAATATCACATGTGTTACCTTAGTTTCAAGAAGAGCCTTTGTAGTGAGAAATTGAAATATTTCAGTAAAGGCCAGGAGGCAAGTTTAGATTTTGTCTGATCAGAATGGTAGATGAGGTCAAACCTCAAGTCTAGTAGGGTTATGCAAAGCAATCAAAGACACACTTCTCAAAGTATGGTAGCATGATGGAAACATTCTTCTTCTTGGCACTGAGGTTGCCACACCTTCGGAGAAAACGTGGTGCACTTTGAGGATGCTTCCACATCATCTGTGTGGAAAGGACAGCTGTCTCCTTTCACTCATGTTGTCTGTGCTTGACATACAAGTGCAGATACCTTGAGAAAACTGGCAGAGTAGCTGCATTGAGTAGCTACAGGATACTACTAAGTGAAGCAACTTTTTAGGAAGTTTTTATTGACCTAAAATCTTAGTGTAGTGTAGTGTAGTGTAGTGTAGGATAATACAGTACATACCATGTAAGTGTACAGTATAGTACAGTATCTACAGTACAGTAGAGTATAGTATCTAAAAATTGGTGGCTATGGATTAACTTGATTCAACCATCCATGAAAAATGACAGTTGACATATACTGGGAATCACAGCAATCGTAACAACATTGTGGGAAGGAACACTTACATGGTATGGACAAGTCATATGTGGTAAAGAAAACTCACTGATGAGGACAGTTATGCATCTGATGGCTGGTGACCCAAGAAATTATGGATGGATAATACCAAAGAAAACATGAAATGTTTGGGTGTCACTCATGAAGATGCCCTGGATTAATCCAAATGGAGATGGATATGCTGACAAGCAGACCCTGCCATAGCATGAGAATAATGCTGGGAAGAAGAAAAAATGACTAGAAATTAGTTCATCTTCTTCCTATTAGGAATTAGAGCTAGCTGGAAATAAAGGAACTAATAATTGGAAAGTTATGAGAAGAACGTATCAAAGAAATGTGGTATAAGTGATGTGAAAATTACTACAGATATCTACTGGACAGCTTTGGTCTATGGAAGTAGCCAGAGACTAGAAATATATTGTCAAGAGCATCAGTGTGCTGTGAAGTGGGCAAGACTATGAAGTGGGCAAGACGATTTGAGAACATGCCAATGATCAAGAATCTCTTAAAGGGCTTTGAAGAAGCATCCATTGAAACAATTGGTTTTCAACAAGGTATACCCTAGTCATGGTAATGACCAAGCTTTCCTTGTGGCATTATGTATCTCCATGTATTGGGCTACTTCTCCTGCCTTTCAGATCTTCTGGAATTTAATGAAAAACAGATGTATTATGACATACACTTTCTTGAAAGCTTTCCAGACCACCAATCTTTCTGTTTTTCAAGACCTTTCAGTGGACATAAACTATTTCTAAGTTGACTTTCCTTTTTTTCAGACCTGTACTGATCCATCAAGGACATGTCATTTCTTGGAGTCTAAATGACATTAACTATCTTCCTAGCAGCCTCCAGGCTAATCAACAGCTGCATGATTTCTAAGTTGATATAGAGGTCTTTTCCTAGTACAACAGGCTGTAAATTAAAAACCCCTTTACCTTCCCTCCACAAACATAGTAAATTAAGGGGTCTTTATGATCAATTTGTTTTTCTGTAAGCAATTGTATAATTTGTATGTGCATTGCATGGTTTGCAAAAAATATTTGAAGAAGCTATAATGGAAATTTGTGGGAAAGGAGGATCAATTGTAAAATAAAAATAAAAATCCAATGTAGTGTAGTAGCTATGATATTGGATTAGGACTGGAGAAACCCAAGTTTAAATGCGACTTTAGCCATGGAAACTCACAAAGTTGACTTGGATCTGTACTCTTTCAAGCCTATCTTTTTTGTGAGGATAAAAGAACTCCACAGAAATCATGTTGAGCTTTTGAAGCAAATACTATAAGATATAAATTTAGTAAACTATAGAATTAAGATGTACAGAAAGTAGAGGGATGACAAGACATTTGTTCAGGAGAAAGAAAATTGCTGGAGAAGGGAAAAACCAGCAAAAACCATGCAGGAAGAAGGTGTATACAGTGGTGGGATTTGATTGTTTTTATTACCGGTTCTGTGGGTGTGGCTTAGTGGGTGTGGCTTGGTGGCCATGGCAGGGGAAGGATACTGCAAAATCTCCATTCCCTCCCCACTTTTGGGGGAAGGTTACCACCAGTTCTCTGAACTACTCAAAATTTTCACTACCAGTTCTCCAGAACTGGTCAGAACCTGCTGAATACCACCTCTGTATATAGGCACAGTATTAGAAAAATGGTAACTTCTTGTTCTGAAACCTACAGTGGGTGGGATTTTCTGGCAGTCTAGATAGGATGTTTAGAAAGCTTCATGGTCTACAGTCAATTTCATCTACTATTTTATTCTAAAAAGCCAATGTCACACTCTATCCGTTAGTCTTCATAGTGCAAGATGACTTATTTAAAAATGTTGGATGTAATAACTAATTCATTTATAATTTGCTTGCAATCAAAACTTCTCATAAGAAGTTATCAGCTTTCCCTTCAATTAAGCTAACTTATCAGCTAAGTTACCAACTATTCTCCTTGAAATTTCAATCCTTCACTGGATTTTGCAGGGAGAAAGTTACAATTAACAAATTGCATGCGTGCGTGCATGCAGGCACACACACACACACACACACACACACACAAAGAGAATTCCTTCTCCAAACACACTAGAATATCTGAAAAGAAGCATTGCAGATTGTGTATTTTTATGGTTAATCCTAGAATGTACTTGATTTAATGAAAAAGGACTTATGAGGCGTCATTATGTGGACAGAAAACTGGATAATTTACTTCAAAGATTAAGCTGGCTCTGTGTCTGGGCCTTCAATAGAAAGTCACTAATGAACTGAAGTCAAATTAAGACCCAAAAAAAAAAGAAAGGTGAAGTTATTACTGTTTCAGAGTTTTGAATACAGCTAAACCTAATAGCTGTCAATGAACCTAGAAATTGTTGCCCTCTAGCAGAGAAAAGGCTAGCTTGTTTAGTGCCTTCAGACTCCCTCCTCCTCCTCCTCCTCCTCCTCCAAGCTTATTTAAGAAGCTAAGGCCTTATCACATTATATTTTTCTTTCTTCTAATACTGACAATCTGGTCCAACCATCCAGCAATTCTGCTCAAGAGTGTTGCTTCTCTACAATATGCTATCAATGTCTCTAGAAGTCAGTAATATTACTCAGTAAGTGGACAAAAGTACTGAACCTAGACTAAATATCGGGATGACTGTGCTGTCAATTAAATAATAATAACAACAACAACAGTGATATCTGGTGTGTTGGATTGTCATTTGGAACACAACATGCCAGATATCAGTTGTCAAAAACCAAAGTGTACGATTTATTGATATTGCTATACCAGGAGACGTTGAAGAAAAAGAACTGGAAAAAAACTACAAAATATCTTGACCTGGCCATTGAAACTACACATTTATGGATGAAACATGTAACACTGATACCCATTGTCATACCCATTGTCATAGGGGCACTTGGTATCATGTCCAAGAATTTTACAAAATACATCAAGAAATTGCAGCTCCCTGCAATTCCAGTGGATTTGCAAAAAAAAAAAAAAAAATTTAAAATTGCACAACTTGGAATATCGTACATTTTAAGATATTTGGTTGATACTGGAGCAACCCGTAACATCAGCATCAGTCAATGATGTTTGCGATACATTTTTAAATATTCAATTGATTGACTTTCATGTTTAATGAATAAAAGATAACAATAACAGCAACAGCAATGATGTGGCAGACAATTCATAGTGGGAGGGGAGGGAAAGGGAGGAGAAGGGAGGAGAGGGGAAGAAAGGAAACTTAAGGTTTCAAGGCTATTGCCCAATTGTAGAAATTCCAGAGACTAGTTATAAAAAATTGTAAGGAAGGATTAAAACTACATGCTTTTTCCACCCTTTTCATCCAACAGTTCCCCATATCTAACTGTTGTTCCTTCTTATAGATTATAGGATAGGAAAATGCTTCAATAGTCGATAACCAAACTGGAATTTTCAAATAACATTGTTTTTTTATCTTCTCCCAGTTTAACCACAAAGACTCCCGTATATAATGTCTTCTAAAATAACCCTGTATTTTAGTTCCCTTATACCATAAAAAAGCATGCCAGCCCAACAGCAAATCATGCCCTTCTAATGTCAACAATCTATGCTTTCTGGATGTTATCCATTCTTTGACCCACATCAAACTTGCAGCTTGATAATACAATTCCCAATTAGGCAGGCCAAAACCTCTAATTCTAGCGTCTTGCAAAAGCTTTAGCTTTATTCTCGCTTTTTTACCTTGCCATATAAACTTCAACATGATTTTATTTAAATCTTCAGAATAGTCTTTTCCAAGCCTAATTGGTATTGTTTGAAACAAAAATAGAATTCTGGGTAAAATATTCATCTTGATTGTTGAAATTCTCCCTATTAATGACAGTTGCAAGTTTTCCCATTTCTTCAAGTTTGTAGCTATCTGTTGTTTGAGTTTAATATAATTATTCTCTTTTAATGTGCTACATCTTGCTGTCAAATATATCCCCAGATATTTAACCTTATTTGTAACTTGGATTTTCAAAAGGTCTGCCAGTTCTTCTCTTTGTCTCAGTATCATGTTCTTTGTCAAAATCTTTGTTTTATCTTTATTTATTTTCAAACCAGCCATCTCACCATATGTCTCTATCTTTTCCAATAACTTTGGAGCTGTTTCTAGTGGGTGTTCCAGAATGAAAGCTAAGTCATCAGCAAAAGCTTGTAGTTTGAATTCTTCCTTTTTAATTTTCATTCCTTTTATGCTTTTATCATCCCTAATATTTCTATTCAACAATTCCAAAGTCAACACAAGTAGCAAAGGGGATAGGGGACACCCTTGTCTTGTGCCTTTTCTTATATTAATAAAATCTGTAAGTTCTCCCTCCATCATTATCTTTGCTGTCTGTTTATTGTATATGGCTTCTATTGCTTGAATAAATTTTCTGGCAAAACCCATCTGTTCCAATAGTAATAACATAAATCTCCAGTTCACGTTGTCAAATGCCTTTTAAGCATCTAGGAATATCAAAGCCATTTGCTTTTCAGGATGTGCCTCATAGTATTCCAAAGTGTCCAAGATTACTCTCGTATTGTCTCTGATTTGTCTCTTTGGCAGAAATCCATTTTGATCTGGGTGAATAAAATTATTGAAATATTTTTTAAGTCTTTCTGCTAAAATTGAAGCAAAAATTTTATAGTCTGCATTCAATAAAGAAATAGGTCTATAGTTCTTAATTTGCAGTGGGTCAGCCTCTTCTTTTGGAAATCGATCCAAAACTTAGAGGAACAAGGTATAAGGATGAATTGATTTTCATATGCGCAAATACATTCAAGGTATGATGAAGATTTTAAAACGGAGTGATTCTATGATAAACAGACTGATTTAGATAAGATCTTGATGGGTTCTGATGAGAAGGTGATTAAAAATTATATAGTTATTTACTGAGAATTAAATTAGAAGAAGAACAAATTAAAGAAACTATGATTGTTTGGGGGAAGAATTTTGGATATGGGATTGATTTAAAGAAATGGCAAAAATTGTGGTCTCAAAATTATAAAATGACAATGTCAACAGCATATAAAGAAAACTTGTACAAGATGTTTTATAGGTGGCACTTTCCCCCGACAAGAATATCAAGAATGTTTAAGAACAAATCTGAAAAATGCTGGAAATGTCATCAGATACCTGGCTCATATTACCGTATGTGGTGGACTTGTGAGGACGCCAGAAAATATTGGACTAAAATTCACATGTGGTTGGAAAAAATGACAAAGAAACACATAGACTTGAAACCAGAGATCTTCTTATTGGGAATTTTACCTGATACATATAGTAAAGATTTGAAATACCTGATTGTAAATGTATTAACAGCGGCTAGGATTGTATTTGCTAAAAATTGGAAGAATGAGAAAATACCATTACAGGAAGAAATTATTAAGAAAATATTGGAATGTGCTGAGATGAGTAGATTGACATTTGAAATTAGAGAGCAAGAGGATAAACAATTTTATGAAATTTGGGATCTTTTTTATCAATGGCTAGATGATAAAATACGATAATAGAATATTGACACTATATTTATAAAGGGTTTTTAGGATTGATTTGGTATGATTATATGATTTGTTACAGAATAAACTGTTTAAAGTATTGTTATCTCATAAAGCATGAATGATTAAAAGTATAGTCAAAAATTTCTTTTTTTTTTAATGATACTAGGATATATAAGTTTGGATTGACAATATGAGTTGTTATGTAACATAATTGTAATTGAGACTACAAAATGAATGCACAAAACTGATGAACCAACCGACACACTGGATGAACATATGAGAGTTGATGTTTTAATGTTTTGTTTGTCTTATTTGTTTGTAGAAAATTAATAAAATTCTTTTCAAAAAAAAAAACTGCATGTTTTTTGCTGCAAAAGAAAATATATATAAAGGCCCAGAGAGATTTTGTCTTTACCAGTGCTGCTGTTTCCCATGTGAATATTTGCTCTCAAGTGAGCAAACACTAGCTTACCCTTAGCATCTTATGCTCACCTGAGGCAAAATCAGTTTGAAACAATCTACACCAACACTCCTTCTAAAAATCCTTTTCTTTACTTCATTTTTTAAGGGATGAATGTCATCCATACATGGCACTGTTATTCTAGCCTGGTGTGGTTGATTCTGGTTGTGCTGCACTGAAGTAATGAGGTGCCGACAGCTCTGTTCCTTTATTTTGCTATTTGTTCTATTACTCTTTCCCCTGCCACATGGATAATAGAAGAAGTTGGTCTTTCCCTGACTTTCTAGCTATCTGAAAGACAACTACCATATATAGTTGTGGATAAGCCCATATGTTGAAAAGCCATTCCTTGAATTTTTAACCAAAATACCATAAAAATGTGAACCTACAAACATGTTGATTGTTGGCTTACTCACAGGTGATAATTTTTTTTCATGGTATTCTGGTTAAAAATTGACGATTTGCTTATCTGTGGAAGAACTTATCTGTAAGTTAATATGTATCTCTTTTCCTCAAATACACGAGATCCACTTACAGTTCTGAAGCAAATTCACTTTTCATATGCTTAAATGCAGTTTTCATCTTTACTTACAGGTATAGCAATATTTTCTAGGATGAACCCTTCACTTCAACACCATCTCTGGTGAGCACAGACAAAAATTACTGTATGAATGAATGAATTAATTCTTTATTGGCCAAGTGTGATTAGACACACAAGGAATTTGTCTTGGTGGATATGCTCTCAGTGTACATAAAAAGAAATGATACATTCGTCAAGAATCATAAGGTACAACACTTAAGGATAATCATAGGGTACAAATAAGCAATCAAATCATATTAGGAAACAGTCACTATAAATAGTAAGGATATAAGCAACAACATTGCAGTCATACAGTCACAAGTGGAAGGGGATGGGTGATAGGAACAATGAGAGGATTAATAGTAATGCAGACTTAGTAAATAGTTGGGCAGTGTTGTATCTCTCATGAATGAAGGTAAATATATGTGTCCCAGGATAATGTTGCAGGATCCAATTTTGAGTCAGTCACTGGAACCAAAGGTTTATTCTTCTAAGGTTTGGGGCTCATGCTGGAGCACATCATCAGGGAACTTCTCTCTCTCCAGAATATCAACATCCTAATTAACAACTAAAAGCTACACACAACCAGGCACCATATAAGTACAACATGTAGAAGAGCCGGGTGAATGTATTCTGGAGAAAGAGAAGTTCTGTGATGATGGGTTCCAGCACAAGCCTAAAAGCTGTGATTCAGATTGGATCATGCAACAACAATTACTCTTCAACAGAAGCCTATGGCCCAAACAAGGTTGTATTCCTAAGAAGAGTTGAGTATTCCCAGATGAAGAAAGATGAGGCCAATGCTTGGGCCTGCACTGTGTTGTTGCCAATAGACAATTGACCAGCACCCTTGCAAATGACATTTGTTTGCTCAAGAATCACACAATTCATGGCCTCTGACAGAGAGTGTTGAAGCCATGACACTGAGCAGCTGATGAAGTGTTCCTGCTCCTGGCAGGCTTTCCATCATGCTGTGATATGGCCATCTGGCAGCCAAGGCCACTGCATTTACATAGCAGAGTACAGTGGCTAAGTTATACCAGCAACATAGGTGACACCATTCCAGGTCATTGGACTTTGTATAATTTATGCTTCAAAAGGCAACTGTATTTGACCCCCAAAGCCATGCATGGCTTCTTTCATGTGGTTTCAATGCTTAGGGAGATTAAATCAGGTTCTGTAGGCACATTTTTGTTGATTTATTTGCTTTGGAGTTGATAACTTTTAATGGACTCAAGTGCATTCAAATGTAATGCAAACATCAGGTGACGAGCATTCATCCAGGATTTCCTCTAGACTGGATCAAGCCAATAAGCTGCCTTAGATAAGCAAGAGTCAGTACCTAACATGGTTACATGCTAGAATTAAGTAGTCTACAAACCTTGTTTTTCCTCTTTTAGATTTAGTTTAAGGTAGTTCCTTGATAGGAGCAGCTTAACGTCATGCAGACCCTGCTAGAAGCAGAGGCATAAACATAGCTAAGTACCAAGTTTTACACTGTGCACAAACAGGAAAGCAGAGGAGGGGCCTTGGGGTGTTCTGCTGCAATATGTTTGGTCTGCCAGGGGAATTATTACAGGAGGTTTATTGAAGACATGCCAAAAAATCATGTTAAATAAACTGTTTACATGCTGTAGCTCCGGGCGGGGAAGCAGAATCTGAAAGTCTCAAGCTTAAGTTCTTTCACAGGTCTCAGCAAAAATAAACCTCTTGACACTTTCGGCTGGACGCTGCAGCTTCCTCCAGTGCACACACTTTGTTGACTTTCAAAGTGTAAAACAATTAGTGCCCTCTCTTTCTTCCAAAGTGCTGGAGATATCATTGCAGTAGTTGAACCTCTGCCCCAGAAACTCTTAGGAGTGATTTATTAACTCTATAAATTCTGTCCTTTATTTATGATGTCTGGGGGAAGGATGGTTGCGCTGAAAAATCACCTATTTTTCTGCAGCAGTCATTTCCCCAATATTTGTACAAAAAGAAAAGAGTCCACAAGAAAATATTAACCTTCCCACTTTAACCTTGGACTATTCACTCAAATACAAAAATAAGAATCTCTTTGAATAAAATTCAGGGATATCCTTCTCCGAGTAATGACAACACTCAAGGTGATGTATTTGCAGACTTTCAAAATATTGGAAGAAATACATCCTGAAGGATATAAATGAATGGTAAATATTTGTGTTAAACATTTATATTATGAGAAGGTTTCAGTGGAAGGATACCTAGAAAACAGAAGGAGTCCTTATACATAGAAAGATCCCGTTTAAATGCCTCACCTCATCAGAAAAGGCTATAAAGTTACCTGTTCAAAGTCTAGAAGAACCGGTGAGTTATGATAACATGGAGCAAATGGATCAATGATCTGACCTGGTATATGATAGTTTCCTAAATCCTGAAATTGAAAGAGCCCCAAAGGAACGATCTAACTTCAAAAGGAATGTTAAAACCAAGACACACGTGTTTAAAGTGTGCAAATTGATTTAAGATTAACACATGGATTTGCTGAGCACCAGTGTATTGTGTTGTAGTGAAAAAATGAGACTTAAAAAAAACCCCTTCAGCATAAAGAATATATGAACATCCGACTGTAATTCCATTTTTAGATCATTGGAATTATGCCCCTTCATGCATAAAATCATAATTATTACTAGTTTTCTGAGAACTGAATGAAATGTTTGCTTCACATTAATATCTTCTAATTCTTAGCTATAATCTTTCATCAACAAATCTACAAGGTAGGTAACGTAGAGATACCATCGCCTAACACAAATCCTGATTAAATAGGGCTTTAAAATTAAATTGCAATGTTCATTATAACAATCTCTCGACTTAACTCACTGACTACTAATATATTAATTGAATTTATGATTGAGGTTTAAAGTACAAACTTTGCAGAGGTCTGTCATGGTATATTGTCACTTTTTGCCCTATTGAATATATCTTGAAACTAGGCACAGAGCACAACACCCCCCTCCAAAAAAAAAAATCAATATCTCATCTCATTTCCAGACTAGGCTAATTCTAGATCCTCTGAATACAGCAAAATCCAGCATTTAAAAATCCAGCATTTAAAACATGTAAGTGTTTTTCTTCTTTTCCAGACACTATCCCAAATAACCAAGCCTGAGGCAGCCAGGAAGGATCAAAACATCCATAGGGAGCAGGAGCTTCAAAGCATTATCGCAACTAATTTATCTGAGTCAGATCAGTGTCTAACTATAGAATAATTTAGACTGGAACGAAAAGCAAGTGCTTGGAAACATTGTCAGTGGATGTCAACCCCTCAGAGGTTGCCAAGCGTAAGCAAGGTAGTGCTAAGAAGTGATGCTTGATATTGCAGCATGAACAGAGATGGCCATCATGTCTGACAGGCCCCCTCTAACCATAATGGAAACAAAAATATCAGCTGTGTGTTGGAGATGGACAATAGAGGCCCTCCAAATAAAAAAGTAATGGACGTGTCTTTCAAGTAGGCAGTGGGTCTCTCTGCAGGGGCTGTGAGGGGGAGGGGTTGTTCCCATCTCTGCCACTACCAGTATCTAGCTTGATGGTTCAGAGATTTCCCAATTGCATCTCAAAGAGGGATGGTGGAATATTTCTTGAGCAGGAGAAGAGATGGGCCTTTGATTGTCCATATGGAACATTTCCCTACAACTTCATTTTAAATGCAAGACCATTCATGCCAAATCACAAACACATTAGTTGAATTTATTGGCTATCATTTGTGGCCTTTCAAAAGGTACAGTAACATTACCCCTAATGGCCTTTTGGAAATTTTGAGAGATGCTAAGACTTATAAGACCAATCACATATACATTGCTTACTACTATGCAGAAAAATATATTCCAATTTTCAGAATAAGTGAATCAAGTTGTGTATCCTCATTGTTTTGTTTCTATGACATACTTAATTAACTCTGTGCAGAATTAATGTATAGTGAAAAGTTTTAAAAGGTGCTAATCATTCCAGTAAACCAGTAATCTCAAGAGATGAAATTAAAGCTGAACAGGTTCAGCTCTATGTATGCACAACCAATCAGCTATGTAATGGAACAATTATGAAAACTGCTTATCATTGGGTTAATGAACGTTATTACTCCCAAGACTAAGACTATTTAAGAGTAGATCTGCAAAAAAGGATATCTCTAGGCACTCTGTCCATGGCTAACCTCCCCTTACTTTTCTTAATTTTACCTTGCTTCATCTGCAGTGGCTGTAGAAATGGTTCCACAACACAGATTCAGTCATCCCCATTTGTATGACATTTGAATCTACAGATAGAGAAGATGATTTGATTGTTTATGTTTTGGGAACAGTATCCATAAGAAAGCTATAGGGTGATAGTTTTTATTCCTATTCATCTCAAGTATTGTTGGTGATAATCTCCCATAAGATGCACAGATTGCACTGAAGGACAAAATCAATTGGAGATAACATGGGACAACATCTGGAACTAGCCTTATGAGCTACCAGTTCAAGATCTCATTGGAAAAAATGCTCACTGCCAACCATGAAGTTTCCTTGCTAACTCTTCCTTGTTCCCCTGCCAAATCTGAGTTAGTGCATACTGAAAGAAACACATTTTGAAATGATAAACTGGGTGGCACCATTCAACAAGGAACAAGAGGAGAAAGGCCCTTCAGATGGGAGAATACTGACAGTTTCTTGCCTAAGAGTTTCCGCAAATCAGGAAGCAGAACTGGATATAAATAAGGAAGGGATGGAAAATAAGCTCTGGGTTGGTTTGTTTTTTCTCCTGTTGCTATTCCTGCTGCTGCTCTTCCAGAGTAGCATTTGCTACTTTCCGCAATGAAGCCTCCTTCCAGATCCCAACACTTGCAAGAGGAGGAAGCAGGCTCCAAATTTTGTACACTAGGTAGTATTTGTTTTGGATCAAGTGCTCCAATCAGTAACACATCAGGAAAATGAACGTGACATGTACACGTGTCACAGCTTGCTTGCATTTCCTGAGAGACTTCTCACCATTCTCTGAGGCACAGCCTGCCTTCCATGTGCTTGTAATTAAGAGGCAGATCTTAATCATCCCTTGTATTTGCCATCAGTTCCAGGGGTAGAATAGAAAAGCAGATGTTAAGGCAGTTGTTGAATGAATCAAGCTGTAGAATGTCCAAGCAGCAATTTGTGGTTTTGTAAAATAAAATCATAGTGTTGAAAAGGATGGAAAAAAGAAACAAAACTCAGTATGAAAAAGCTAACTATCAACTCCAGGCCCCAATTCAATATATTTCACCAAAGAGTTTGCATTAAAAACCACTTGATGGCCAGGAAGTAGCCATCTTGATGGCCATCTGGTATAGGAAGAGACCTATACCAGATCCAATGAAATTGATGTGGTTTATTCTTAAATTTAACAAAACCATGTGATGGTGTCTTATCATCCAAAGAAGGCAATACTTTTATTTTGTCTGGTAAAAAGAAAGAATTTATCCTATAGCAAAGAGCAGCTATTGCCTTGAGTTTATTTTATGGTGGCTGAATCACACTGTTCATTCATTTTCGTCTTCTTGTCTTCTTGTCTCTCCTCCTTTTTTACATTTATTCTGCAACAAGCAAGATTGGGGAACAAAACATAAGAATTACTAAAGCAGTGAAAATCCTAACATGATCTTTAGAGGATCTCTTGCTAAAGGTCACATCCTTTCGCAAGTCCCACATTTTATTTCACAGTCAGTCAAAGATTCAAATATATTGACAATATATAAAGCATGATGCTATTCCCACTCAAAATCATAATTTCCATGGACCTTTGGATATTTTGCATTAGACAGAAAAGTAGAAAATTGAGATTTTGAGTCTGAATAAAAGTAATCGAAATATCCATACATTTTGTGTTCCACCCCTATATTTCTGAATCACAAAGTGCCACCCTTTCTCTCCCATTTTTAGCCTTTAGCTGATTCTCTCTGTCTTTCCTGAGCATCATTAATTAGGGATAGGACATTTTTGGAAGCAATTAGATGAACTTTTTGGCATAGGCCCAGTGTGATAGAAATTAAAGTAAACCAATATCTTGATTCATTCAGAGTTTTGTGAATTGGCATTCATGCCAAAGTAGAGTGATTTAGAATATGGTAATCAATGAATGAATGACATTTCTATTTCTATATTTATATTTATAGATAGTTATTTGCTACATAAATGGTCTGAATTGTTAGGGATGCTCTTTCTGTAGAAATGCAGGTTTGGGATAATCCTTAAAGTCCCTAAAATATATATTCTATAACTGAAAATTGAGGGTTTTTTTCCCCCTGACATTTAATAATTGCTATTTTCCAGGTAAGAATGCTAAGTGATTTGGGGAAGAACTGAGAAAATGCAGTTACTCTAAAATGCATTTTTGACAAAGATATCTAACCTGATCAGGAAAAGAAAAAGAAAAAAAAGAAAGAGAAAAAAGAGAAAAGAAATCAGCCTTAACCCCTCCCGTTTTAAGACCCACCAATCTTACAAAAGTCACAAAGAGATTTTTCCCCCCTAAAAATAAACATTTTGGAGACTCAGGTCTTTAAACAGTCCCCAGGAGCCCTTGTCATCCTGCCCTGCTCTTCTCTGACTAATCTCTTTTGTAAGTGTTGGGTCAGGATCAACAATGGTTTTCCACTAAGGTCATTTACTTTCTCTGTTTACACTGCTAATTTTATCACAGTTTGGAGTGGCTAATGGCATTATTTATGTGCTCAGTCTGGGTGATGAATGTTAGTGCTAAATAAAGCCTCTTGGCAGGGCAGGTGTGGGGGCTGATAGTGGCAGATACAAAACTAAATTGCCCTGAGGAATTAACTGGCTTTGGGAAGGGGGAGGGAATTTACTACAGAATGAGATGCTTGGCAAACATGCAGGACAACCAATAACTATAAGGAAGATATTAGTTAAGGAGCCTGCTTCTTTTAAAAGATAACCTTTGGACCAGGAATTCTCAAACCCATGCAATGCTGTGGGTTTACTAGTAGACTAGTAGTAGACTTCTACAGTTTAAAACTGTGGACTACAGTTTTAAAAAAGCAGTTATGTGAAAAGATGAGAGGAGCTGGGTTTGATTAGGCTAATTCTAATCCAGCATTTTCCCCCACTGTATCTGCCCAGATGCTTCGGGAAAAAAAAGGCAGGAGTGGAATTCAAAATTTTTAACAACCGGTTCTGTGGGCGTAGCTTGGTGGTCATGTTATTGGCTGGGTGTGGCCAACTCAATATCATTCACATCGAGGCACTCATCTCCTCGCCTGGCCTCTCATGACTGTGGGGATGCTGCAACAGTCGTAAATGTGAAAAATGGTCATAAGTCATTTTTTTCATTGCCATTGTAACTTTAAATGGTCACTCCACACAAGCAAAGTACCAGCAAAGGAGGAGAAAAAACTGCAGAGAAGTTCCTGAGACAGGTAGTCTAGTCCTGCCAAGAATGTAATAAGGATTAACGGAGAGGTAGTTTCTGTAAGCAACACCAGAATGTTTCCTTCCTGCCTTCCTTACAGGATTAGGCCAGTAATTTCTCTTAACAACTGGTTCTCTGGACTGCTTAGAATGTTAACAACCGGTTCTAGTGAATAGGTGTGAACTGGTAGAATCCCACCCCTGACGAAAGGGTATGTGTGCCAATAGAATCCTTATAATTTTTGTGCTCTAGTTACAACTTTTGCATGCTTTATTTGGTTGTACATTTGGACAAATTGGAATCTTTATTTCTGTAGGGAGGTCTAGGTTCCGGACAGGAAAATTCATAGAGTGACTTTGGGCCATTGTCTCTCTTTTTCTCAGTGGCTCTCCTCAGCAGCGGTGGCAGTACTGGTAACACTGGAGTCAAAGTAAAGGCAGCTAGCTGAGAGTGCTTAAGTTTACCACCACTGCCACCCCTACTGAGGGTGCAAGTTTTCCAAAAGGGCAGAGGAGGGAAGATAAAGGGAAGTGCTATTATAAGTGTGGTAGGCTCCCAAGCAGTGAATTTTGATCATGTGACCATGAGGACACTGCACAGCAATAACTTTAGAAACTGTGCATAAGTACCATTCATTCAGTGTCATTGTAACTTCAAATGGCCACCAAATTAATAGTTGTTAAAGTAAGGACTACTTTGTAACTTTAAAAAACATGCACTCTGCTGAGCCCCTAAATAGATTATGAACTTCTTTTAAGTTCATCAATGGAGTCTTCCTCCCTTTAAACTTTTAATACCAGATCTACTTGTTTATCTATCCTAAAGTCATTAATGCATATGCTCTTATTGCAGAAAGGCCTGCTGTTCACCAATCACAGAGATAATTTTATATTATCAATCCCACCGTAATTGTTCCTCTCCCACAGCAGATTCACCTGGGATGTGAATTCACCTAGTGCTGGTCCCCTGTTTCCAATGGAGACAGAAATTGAATGGTGACCATCATCCTTACCCCTTCTTCACTGGTGCCAATATCATTGCTACAATTGCACAGTCTTAGCCCACCTCATGCTGTCACAAGGGGGCACAAATTACCTCCATCCAGACTGTTAAACTGTCACCATTCCCTGGCATAGCTCTTCACTGTCTGCCTCCCAGATCCCAAAAGACATTTGCAGATCAACTGGTTTCTTCCAGTAGCATGGTAAGAACTACTGCACTATCCAGCCCCATGGGCCTCCTTAAACTACCTGCCAACATGCTAACAAAACAAAAAACTCTAAAATGCTTCCACAGTCAAATTTATCCACTGCATTCCTACATTCCCATATCTACAAGCAAACTGCTCTCATAGTGCAATGTTTTCAATATTGAGCTATCACTAGCAAAACATAACATATATCATTCATGGATGATCTTTGGAGGCCAACTCCAGGGGCCATTCCATGCAGGGGTGCAACAAGTCTCTTTAGGAGAGACTTTTTTTGTGATCGCCTCCTTCAGAATTCAAAGTAGACTTGGCACCTCTTTAAACTCTAGACAAAAATATTTTTATTCTCCCAGATCTTTAAATAACAATGTGGCTGTGATATTTTTCAGCCTTCTATTGCTCCTTTTATCCTCTTACCTGGTCTTTTTATTGCTCATTTTATTGTTTTACATTCATGCTTTGGCAAATTGTTTTAATTTATTTTAGATGGTGTGTTTTTATTATAAACATCATTTAGGTTTTTTTCTTTTTTTTAAAAAAAGGAAGTATTATACAAATATAATGAATGAATAGTTAAGTCATTCAGAACACTGTGATTTCAAAAGAGATGTTTGCAATTTGTGGCACACCCATCAGCTGTCTATCCTAGGAGTTTAAGAAGAGAGGAAAAGAATCTTGGGAGGAAATGGAATTGCTATCACTGATGGAGGAGGGGGGAGGGGGAGTTAGTTATATCTGAGTCCTATGAGTAAAGACTTAGATTCAAATTCCCTGGGCAAGTTTCTGTATACTTGTCACTTCAGTAATTGATGGTTCATTTCTAGGATTTATTTCTTTTTGTATATTTTCTCAGTGAAGCTGCCCAGATTGGTTTCCCTTGAGGTTTCTCCCCTTCATCAGTTTTTAAGGAAGTGGAAACATTACATATTAGTTGAGGTTACAGTTCTCTGTGAAATTCTAATTCAGATGTGACATTGAAATAAATCTGAATACTCTTCATAGGTGTGGAGATGTCTTTGAAAAGAGAAATTGTTTTGTGCTTCCTCCTCTCTTATTCTCCATCTCTCTCCCTCCCTCCCTCCCTCTCTCCCCCTCTCCCTGTCTCTTTCGGTCTCTCTCTCTCCCTCCCCCTCTCTCATCTCTAGAATGAAGAATCCTCTGAGGTCTTATTACTTGATAAGGGAATAGTATAAACAAAAACAGCACCCTCAACACATGAGTTGCACTTTGCAAGGAGGCCATGAATTCAGAAAACAAATTATGAGGCAAGAGTTGCTTGGCTCATTAATTTCTATTATTCAGTTCTTAAAAGTCAAGCGGTGCACAAGCAGAAGAGAATAAATCAGTAGAAACGTTCCAGCAATAAAAGCGGCAATGGTTGGAACTTTTGAATAAAAAAAGCAAAACATACATAATTTTAAGTGGTAAAAGACAGGTGGAATTAAAAAGCCTTAATTAATCTCCTCACAGCCATGGATATTGTTCTTGGGGAACCTCCAGCAGAAGATTCCATGCAATCTAAATGCCAGCTCTAAACATGTCTTCATGTCTCATACATAGTTTTTGAGGGTGACATGACCGAGGTCTAGTTCGCTGTTTGTCACGAGGACCTCTCTCATACATTTTTCAGAAGGATAAATCAATGCCTGTAGCTAAAGGATTCATTTAGGAAACAGTTCTGAGTTTAGAAACTGCTTCTTCGTTTCCATATGAATGTATCTTTGTACGTATAAAACTCCCATAAAACTTCCAATTTTGTATTGCGAACAAAATGTAATTTACCAAGCATTGGTTACAGAGTAACAAATCTTGCATATAAATTTAATAAATAAATAAATATTATCACACCAGAAGCAACACCAGTCTATTTGAGGCAAGGATTATATTTGTTCCAGACACCTTCTTTGCTGAAAACTCCAAGATATGTCAAAGAAAAGAAGCAACTACAGCCCTCTTCAGGTATTTCATTCCACCATCCAGGATATTTAATACCCAAGTTCTCTGAGTAAAATCTGCCCTCTGCCTGATTTGCTCATGTGACTTTGGTTTCAATAGGGTTTTGTCTGCTGAGAACAAGAAGAAAAGCCACATGGGCTCCCAAAGAAGCAATGACCTTGATAATGCAGGGTCCCAGTCATGTGGCAACTTAGGCTTTGCTTTGGCAGATATTGATATTGGGAGACGATCTACTATCTGCAGGATGCAGCAGCTGGCATCATTTGGGCAACATCGGTTATGGAATGCTCTAGATATGCAAATGTCTGATTGGAGCCTATGACATGTTAAAAAAATGTGCAGCAAAAAGGAAGCAGATTTATAGTCATGCCCATAATTTGCAGATGGACCATTGAGCTGCCTTGAGCTGCCAAAGAAACGATGTGTTTCTTATGAACTGTATTGTATTAAGTTGTGGCTTTTCTCCCATTGTTTTAATGTATTTATTTGTAACTTCAACCCACTCACCCAGGGTTGTTGGGAGTTGGACAGAATTATATAAGAAATGACAGGGGAAGGGAGGGAGGGAGAAAGGGGGGGAGGGAGGGAAGGAGAGGGAGAGAATAAAAACCTGAAGTTGCCATAAAAACTGGACACTACAGTTGGTAGGTACAGACTTGAAGGCTTCATGCATGCAAGTGATATGCTGTTTCACTATATAAGTTTCCTCATCTTTTCTGGCAGTTACATACTTGAGGCAACACTTCTCCTTCTCTTCTTTGGAAAATATGTTCCTTGATGGTTCAAGACCATTTTGTTAACAACACTGAAGAACATATGTGTCATGATTTTAGTTCTTTGGTTAGATTCAGGTCACAAACTTTAAATGTTAATAGTAATAGTACAGATACATAATATCCCTAAGCATAGGAAAAAGTTATCTTGAATATGTGAGCATTGCCTCAGTATTTAGTCAGGCAATCTTATCTGTAGAATATCCACTGTACTATGTACTATGTCATCCACTCATATCTAAGAAACAGTAAGACCTATAAGAAAGCCATTTATGATGTTTATCCAGGCTATAAATTAACACTTATGTATGGAATCAGTGAGCCAAAAGACATGAAGAAACAAAAATTGTGAACCTATGGATTTTATTGTTCTTTTCAATTGCAGCCTCAGCCTTCCTGAAGCTTGGGCAATTTTCAGCAAAAGGAATGCTGGCTATGAAATACTGGGAGTTGAAGCCAATGACTCCATAGCAATTTGGACTTCTTCTAGCGTGTAGATTCTGATAAAATTCATAGGTCTTTGCTACCCATCCCATCTGGCTTCCTTGCAAGTCAGGTGGAAACCTGATAGACTGGCATCAGGAAGTGGTGAACTCTTTCCTTAGGTGAGCCTCCCTGAATTATATAAACTTGTACAACTATCCCCCCAGTCTTCAAGCTTCCCTTTTGAAGGAATGTTATTGAAAAGTGTTGTGGAGGGCAATTATAGGACACAATAGAAGAAACAGATTATCTAGGCTAATTTTAGCCAAATTCAGGCCTGGATATAACAAAAACATGCATTGTTTATCTTAGCTGATGACCTCTAAAAATTAGATATTTTCACAATTAAGAGTCCCTGCTCCAAAACCAATTTCTAGAAGACATAGCTGAATACCAATTTTCTTCTGTAACTGATGACTGTCTCTGTTTCCCACATTCCTTCCATGCACCCAAAACATAGTTTTCCGGTACTCTGGGATGGTTTCATGCTTCTTTTGCTACAATTACCATTTTACCGTAGATGCCATTGCATCTCTGCTAACTGTTGATGTGTAATTCAAATGAGTCATTGCTCTTTGGCACAGTGGAAAGAAAATAAGAGCTTTGAATGACAGTTCCGACTCCACAACAGACCAAGAAGCCATTTGACGTGTATTATCTCCCAGGAAACAAAGCAGGAACACTATCATGACAGGATGGTGGTGACACAGGGACTGGTACTGGAATGGTTTTGAAATGCTGGTATATTTCTCTGCTTGAACTGAAGAAATGTCACCTGGTTTGCATTATAAGATAGGAGTAATCATTTTGCTGCCTCTACATAAACCTAACACAGAACTGAGATTTTTTTCTTTGTTCTTGTTGTTTTGCACATTGTCAGGTGGCTTCCCCTTCCCATAGCAATTTCACCCTTTTGCTTCTTTCTCCTGTGAGGGAATCCAAAGGAACAGCTGCATCTTCACACTCAACTCCCTTTCAATAGAAGATGTTGTCCTTTGCTTCCTTCAGGTGTGAGCACAGGGCTGTGAAGTCAATGGTTTCTGCTGGATAGATTACAGAGTCACCTTCAATTGGAATCTGCACTTTGTTAAGCTCTTTGAAAGGAGAACATTTCTGCTGTTTCCTTCTCCGAAGGGCAGAAGAAAAATGACTCTATTATGGCTGTGTCTAGCATGGGCCTTGGCTGGATGCCAAGTGGATTTACAACAGCAGGGTGAAAAGTCTAAAGGGAAAACAGTTCATCCTGCTTGTGGACAGCTAGGACGGGGTCTTTGAGAAGCAGAGTGGAGGCCTGTCTGGACCCTGCCTGTGAAAAGCTGTCAAGGAAGCTTCCTCTTCAGGGCATGAAATATGATGTCAGCTGAACCCACCTCCTCTAGTCAGGAAAGATGAAAAATGGGGAGAAAAAAGCCCAGCAGAAAAAGACAAGCAGAAAAGAGTTGAGTTAGCAACATTGCTTTGCAGAAGAGAACATCATGCTTTAGAGAATGTGAATGCAAAAGGCTAAGGGAAGAGTACATTCTTCACAGAAAACAAAAAGGCTGGGTATCCAAAAATCTGATGACATGCACAGAAATCTAATTTGGATGAACAATTTTATAACAAAATTTCTTTAGGCAGTAACCTAAAGAATCTCTCAGCCAGTCCTTGAGTATTGAAGATTTGTCTTTAAATGAATCCAAACTCCAGCTCCTCTTTAGGACAATGATGGTTTATTCAATATAGCATCAAACAACAAATACTCTAATCAGGCAAGAATGGCTAAAAGCCAGGCAAGGTTAGAGTTGGGTTTGAGTTTTCTCCCTTTCCTTTTATCACCATTATCATGAGACACACCCCACCACACCCAGCCCTATACGCAGTTCTAATTCTGGCCCCGTCTAACCCATAAATGCTATTAACCCTATAACATGTCTACATCCCTACCCTATTCTTACCCTCACTGGTGCCACCTTCACCGTGTTTTAACCTAAGTCCTAATTACCACCTATATGTGCTCCAACCTACTTTAACAATATGTACCACATCAACAAAAAGCCAATTCCAGTAGCCCTTCAGTTGTTGCAGAATCCATCCTGCAGCCCTGTAATTGTTGCAGAATCTATCCTCAGCTCTGCTGAGTCATTCCAAAGCCATCGGCCAGCACAAAAGCAGAAATACAGATCCGGCAGCAGCAGAAATAAGGTGACATGGCCAGCTGACTTGCTGCAAAGCATATTCGGAGCTGACGGGCTCTGGCTGAACTTGGAGCCTGACAGAATCAAAGAAAGGCAATATGTAGTTCTCCCAATGTTTATGGACAGCTTTGGAAAAAAGTTACTTATGACCATTTTTTTATACTTAAAATCACTGCAACATCCCCATGGTCATGTGATCAAAATTGCTTGGCAACTGGCATGTATTTATGACAGTTGCAGGGTCCCGGGATCATGTGATTGCCTTTTGCAACCTTCTGACAAGCCAAGTCAATATGGAAGCCAGCTTCACTTAACAGCCATGTTGCTTACTTAACTACTGCTGTGATTCACTTAACAACTGTATCATAAAATGGAGCAAAATTCACTTAACAACTGTTTTGCTTAGCAATCGAATTTGTGGATTCAGTTGTGGTTGTAAGTTGAAGACTACCAGTAATACCCATTGTGGATCACTCCTGCTAGTTGGGGAAGATATGTATTAGATTTATCCCACTACATCTACATGGATTTGTACATTGTTTAATCATGGTTTTAAATATTCACTAAAATGACAGAGGGTTGTTTATTTTATCTCTAACGAATGGCTTCTCAGAACCTTATAATTGAAAATAGGGTATGAGACCTAGATCTTAAGTTTGACTGATCTTGCAAGGCTGTCCTTCCATTCTTTTTTGCATGCTTTGCTTCTCTATTGGAAAGAAGGGAAGGGGAAGGGGAACAGGAAGGAAAGGAAAGGAAGAATGTCTAGAGAAAACAATCATGAATTGGGCTCTACCTCACCAGCTCAAGGTTCACTCAGCCTTCCATCCTTCCAAGATCAGCAAAATGATGACCCAGATTGTTGGGGGCAATATGCATACTGTAAACCACTTAGGAGTGCTATAAAGCACTATGAAGAGTATATAAATCTAATTGCTATATATAACCCAATGTAAACTGTAGCACTCTATGCTACCAAATACAGATAATCCCAGGGCACTAAAATGTGGTTTGATGAAAGTTTTACTAAGATTTGTCTGTTTCATAGTAATTTCTTCAACTGGTTTCCTACTATTATCTAGTTTGGCCTTCACACAAGATTTTTAACAATTTTAAAATGCTGGTTTTTGTTTTCACCCAGAAGTCAGTAGGTAGCTTTTAGAAGCATTGCAGACACCATGGTTGGCCTTTAGTTTAGTAATGCTTTGTAGTGATTGAAAACATGGGTAGATGGAAAGAATATTCCATTTATTATATTAATGTAAGTTGTAGAGTCTAGAATTGATCTGTGTATTCCAGTATTGTACCCATTCTGACAGTGAGTTTTGTTTACAACTCACAAATCTTGGAAAATGATATCAGAATTTTTACAGTAAAAGTTCATACTATAATGCCAAAGATAGTAGCTTTGGTGGGTTTTTTTCCTTTGATCAGAGGTTTCTTAACACAGTGCAGTCCTTAAATACTGCTAAATCAATTTGTCTGTCTGTCTTGTTTATCTCGCTCTCCCTCTGCTCCTTGCAACACCACTGGGGAGAAACTTAATTTGCACTTCTAAAGTGGGTCTTGTTCAGATAAAAAAAGCTGGCAAAACTGCAGGTATATGGGCTGTTATAAAACACTGCATATCATCAGGGAGCCTTTCCATTTCTGCAACTTAAATTTCTTCAAATGAAACGTAGATCCCTAAAGTTTCAATGAAATAATAATGTGTAGAGTGCTCAATTCTCTGTGAATATTTGATGTTGTAGAATCACATTTGAAGGGCTGCAAAAACAAAAGTCTTGGTTTATATCATTACATGGAAGGAATAGTGATTAAGGCTGAGCAGGTTGTTTAGGACTGCAATAATCTCCACAGGTGTGCTCCTTCAAGAGGGGAAGTTTGTACTGGAGCCAAACATGAACATGGCGGCAGACAGTTGGTTTCCTGTGATAAGAATAGCTTGGCTGGATCAGATGAGTCTGAGCAGGGCCCAGGTTTTATGTAGATCCTGTGGAAGCTTTATAGTAGTGGAAGGGAGGTGGGGAAGGAACTCTCCTCGGGGGGGGGGACTTCCCTCCCCCATTAGTTTTATTGGTTTAAGTTTTTTTGATTGTGAGATAGAAACGTTTCTGCTGTACATCAGCTCTAAAGCATGCATAATAAATCCCATCCTTTATCACAGGATGCAGAATTACATTGTTCTGTTCAGCTCACAAAATTCACGATGTTGGCTAGAAATTGTGGGACATGTTATGCCAAACATTTCAAGGGCACCAGATCAGGGAATCCTGTTCTCTTGAACTCATATCCATAGAAAATGTTCTTTTACATGAAGTAGGCATATAGGCTTTTGAGAATTCCTTGGTGCTCTCTGAGCTTGCTTGTTTTCCTGCAGATGTTTCATTACCCAAACTAGGTAACATTATCAGTGGTATTAAGGAGTGTGGTTTGCTGTCAGTTTATATTCTAGTGACTTGCCCAGTCAGTGTTGGTGGGGGATGGTCTTAGAGATTCTTTGGTTGGGCTGTTTAGTGTTGGTTCTACGGCAGTTACTTGATTGGGATATTGCTTACTTGATTGTTGTCTGATGTTAATTTAGGAGTTAATCTATGCTGATGTTGGTACTGATGACTGGTGGACAGATGCTTCGGGCTTTTTGTTCCCTTTTTGACTGGCTGGTTGTCTCTAATGCATAATCTATAGATGTTAATGTCTATGTGTCTATTGTTTTTTTATAAATATTATTTTTATAAATAATTCTATAATCAGATTACTCAGATCAGGCTATGCTGTCCAGGGCACTGTAGGTCTTCATTCCTGAGATAGGTCATCAGCTATATACTGAAGCCTACTCTGAAATGAGAATGATATTGAGCTGTTGCAAAAACATATGGATTCTTGAAGGCTTTGCAAAATCACTAGTAGATGCCTATCCACGAGCAGATTCATCTTTATAATCAATTTTAAGATCATGTATGTCATCATGGGTATTAAAAGTTTGAATCAAGGGATGTTTACCTTTTAATTCATGCTCTGTATGCTAGGAAGAAGATCTGAATAACCTCCTTAGTGGATGTTCCTATAGTAATATTTTCAATGTTAAAATAAAATTATCTTCTGGGTATTAGATTCTTAACTAAATGCAGTCATATTTGTGTTCATAATTTAATGCAACAGCTCTATTATAAATAGTCAAGAGTTGAGGCAAACAAAGATGTTTTCAGCATGAGTTTAAACAGCATAGAATTAGTTTCTAGGAAAAGCATTTGGAGATTGAGTACAATACAGCGAACCTCCCCATGGGACCATTTCCATTTCCCAATGCCTTTGAGCTTTTTGCAAGCCACGCATTGAGCCATTAGTTAGTC
Source organism: Hydrophis major (assembly GCA_033807585.1). Taxonomy (NCBI): domain Eukaryota; kingdom Metazoa; phylum Chordata; class Lepidosauria; order Squamata; family Elapidae; genus Hydrophis; species Hydrophis major. The sequence continues at coordinate 172,539,620 of CM066329.1, forward strand.
CCCTGCTGCCAATTTCGCCCAGTGCTCTTGTCTCTATTTTTGTGCCTATAGGAATAGCTGAAAGATTCTGCAAAGAGTCAAAACAGTCAAAATTAATCCCAGCTGCATTTGAAAGTAGCATTGGCACACTGAGGGTGCATATCTCAATTTGTATCTAAAAACATATGAGTAATTGCAATGAAGAATGGACTATGAAATAAGGCACATTTCTCCTAGAAAGATCTATGAACAAAAAGCAGTATGTATTATGAAAAATGAATAGAGAGCTTTTGCATATGCAGTAAAATCAACTTATCTCAGCCTTGTCTTGTACCTTCTGCTGCTAAGCTCATGATACATGTTTCCATTACTAAAGATTGAAGCTTTGATGAATAGACTGTATGATACAACAAGGTAAATATGAAATTAATGTGTCAGCAATCAAATATTTGTATTTGTCAAGAAAAAATGAACGAATGGCCACAAGTTATACCCCAAAAGGAGCAACCATATATATTTATGTATCTTGGCAACATGCTTACTAAAGATGGGAAAATCAATAAATTTTAAGTTAAATGATGATAGAAAGCTAGTGGGTACCATATATTCCATTGCAAGAAATTAATACTTATGAACAAAAAGCCCAAAGTACAATGCTATATAAAGTTCTTCAATAAGTCTTTTATATAAGTCATGCAATTGGAAAAGATTACTTATGCATGGTAAACCCACAAGAGAACAGGCCTACAACAAATGGGTACCATATACATGTAGGTTTAATACAAAGATTAGTAACCATTATGAAAGAAGTATGCTGGGGTGGTTTGGTTGTATAAAGAGAATAAATGAGTACTAAATTGGATGAATAAAATAAATATATGAAGAAATAGTAAATGGATTGAGAGGAGATGGAGAAAGTAATGACTGGATAGGTTTGATGAGATCTTCAAAAATAGAGAGGTGAGAAAGTTAGAGAGCAAAATTTATCATGCAAAGCAATGCATGGTATAGATAGGAGGATGAGTCGAATGAATAGAAAACTAGGACAAGTAGTAAACAGTGTTGGAATAAATATTTTAGCTGTGGTTCCTTTTTGTTTGTTTTTGCTTGGTATTTCGTACTGCTTTTCTGTGATCTGCCTAGTCTTGTTTACTATGAAAGGGAAAAATATGGTGGGTGGATATGCATGCAGTTATATACCAAATGTCCCCCTTTACTCAAAGGTGCATTTTCAAAAAAGCAACTGGACTGTTTTTTCCTTGAGGAAAGAGAAAGAGAAGGAGGAGAAGGAGATAAAGAAGAAGAAATAATTTCTTCTCATCCAAGCAGCTGCATTATCTAAGATGGTGGTGGTGGATGGAATGATGAAACTTCTTGAATGAGAAGTGAAATGTCTCCTTCTTCCTCAAGTAAAAAAGTGCAGTTACCTTTTTGAAAATGCATCTTTGAGACAACTATATCCTGGAGAACTGAGAATCTCCACAGACATAATGATTTAGACTTCTCATTATGCAGCATTCGTGCACTCCAGGGTCACATATGATCCTGGACCACAGACTTTTGATTTTCTCGAAGAAAATATACTAAATAAAAATAGACACACTGGAGATGAGAACAATAACAAAATTTAAGATATGAGGATACACATGAGCACCTTTTATATCCACAGACTTAATAGAATTCAGTTCCTGCTGCTGAATGCCAGTGCTGTGCAACTCAAACATTCACAATAGATCAACGATGGGAAAATCATGGTTTTTGGGTTAATTTCAAAAGCGATCTGTTCAGATTTCTGGTCAGATCAACCTGAAAAGGGTAGCCACCATTTATAGCTTTCTTCAGTTTTTCCAAAATAAAACTGGCTGCCTTTAGCATAACACCAGAACTGTTAGGAGTCCTTAAATTTAGCTATTTTAATTTTCGGCTCTGTTAATCTTCTGACAACTATATGATGAGTGCAGTCTCCAAGTTAGGAAGTCTTTGTCAATATTTTAACATTTCCTTTAGGGCTGAACATTTCCTTGCCTCTCTGTGAAACCCTGGACTATCTCAGAGAAACCTACAGTCTCCAAAAGTAGAAATCACTTGAGCAGGAGAGAAAGGGAGGAGTCCTAAATATGCACGCCAGTTTTCTAAACTGCAGTGCTTATTCATGAAGCAGGGGTCTCTGCTCAGGGAAAGTCCTTCAATAGATGAAAGCATGAGTAATAATGAAGCTGGCATCAAACTGTTTAAAGGAGAGATAAGCAGCTGAGGTCGGTTTCTCAGAGATATGCCCTTTATCTCTTTTATAGATGTCCCAAATGCAAAAGGAGAGAATATAAAGATCTTTTCTTAATACTCGTTCCTGCAATACTTTAAACAAGTACTGAAGTCAGCGAGCCCAAAGACTGGATCAGCCATGGATTAAGAATGTGTCTATCTGGGAACTGCAGCCAAAAGATTTAAGGCAAGGCCCTTTATAGGATCCAGGAGTAATAAGAATGATTCTGAACATATCCTTTCCAGAGCCTTGCTTAGTAATGGAAATTCTGGTTCTCCACTGTGTTCCTAAGTTAAGGAGAACTTCTACACAATAAAATAGATGTATGAATTGTGAATCTAAAAATTTGGCCATATGGTTAAACCCCAGTTACTCATTTTGCTAATAATTTATGTGTAAAACTAGCAGACATAACAAGTTTGGGTTAAAAGTTGACTTTTAGATCCTTGACCTAAAGAAACAGAAATGAATGGATTGTAAGTTAGCGTCAGCAAAAGAAGCATGTTCTTCCGATGCTTCATCCTTACCAGCATCATCAAGTGTATAGGTTTATAAAAGAAAGTTGCATTATAAAGAACTCATTCGTTTGAGACATCCAGATCAAAGAGCTTCTGCCTATGAGCCATTACCTCACTCCCACAAGCTCATCCAGGCATACCGCCAAATCAGATTCATCTAAACATGAATGGATAGCAAATCATCTGAGCTCTCTCCACTAGGTCTCTAGATTGCTAAATATGAAATGCAGGCAACCATCATCTGGAGAAGCTTAGATAATGCATGCATGTAGAAGAACAAATGCTGAATCATTTCGGGGTTCTGGAACATATCTGAATTCTCCTTTGGGCTACATCCTGCAGCATTCAGAATATGGCATAGTTTAACTTCAAAATACCATTCTGGCACCTTTATTTTTTTGTAGTAAGTGCACTTACCAGGATTGTGCTTATATTTTTAGAAAACAGCCCAGTGTGTATCTTCTGGGTTTATTTATTTTTATCTATTTATCAAATGTATACTCCACCCATCTTGCCTAAGTGATTTTAGGTGGTTTACAAATAGCAATAGGAATAGGAATTAGACTTATATACCACTCCATCAAGTTTTAAAGCACTCTCTGAGCTGTTTACATAGTCAGCCTATTGCCCCCAACAATCTGGGTCCTCATTTTACCGACCTTGGAAAGATGGAAGGCTGAACCAACCATGAACCCCATCAGGATTGAACTTCGGGCTGTGGACAGAGTTAGCCTGCAATATTGCATTCTAACCACTTCACCATCAGGGATAATTACAAATAAAAACCAGGTAGCCATATATAAGAGACATTGATAAAAACAAAGTTTAAAATAGGAGTAAAATCAAGCTTAAAAGGTTTAAAAAGCTGAAGCATCACACTCTTAGGCCCCCCGAGGTGGATGATAATCAGATTCTCATCACCCTTGGCAGATCCAGGTTCTGACACTCTTCCAGAAGGCCAACAGAGTGGTGATCTGTCTTACTTCTGGGGGTGCTCCATAAGGAAAAGGCAATGGCAGAGAAAGACTCCACCAATCTAATTTTTTTTGATTGGCGGGGTCCAGAAACATATTCTCTCTGCCTGACTGGGTCACCATAATTTGGACAAGATAGTTCCTTAGATCAATGGTCCCCAACCTTTCTGGCTTTGTGAACTGGCATGTGGGGGAGAGGATGGTTTCACATGGGTAGACGGTGAGCATGCATGCCCAGTTCCATTTGCATCAGCAGCAGACATGCGCACCTGCCACTCACGCAAAGGGAACTGCATGTGTGAGAGCTTTCCTGATGCTTCCATGGCCCAGTTCCAAATGGGCCATGTCCTGGTAGTAGTTGGGGACCCCCACCTTAGGTAACTTGGTCCCATTCCATGTAGGAACTTTAATGGTAATAACCAACCTCTTGAGTTGGACTTACAAACATTCTGGCAGCTCACATAACAGAGGTGTTAATGTGGAAATGTAGGGGTACCCAACACTGTTCATACTGCCACATTCTGCACCAGCTTAACAACACATTTTTAAAAAATTCTGATTGGTGGTACAACTGTTTTAAAGAAGTGGAGATAGAGGCAATGTTTGGAATACAGACTCTGAATTTGAAATCAAATCTACAGTGCGCAGCCCTAGAATATATTACCTGAACACAGCAGTAAAGAAGGAGATGGAACAAAAGGGGACAAAGGTCTAAAACCTGAACAGGAATTCCTCTGTTTTATGAAAGACATAACCCATGTTAAAGATTTAGAGTGGTTTTAATGTGTAGTCTTTCTCTGGAGTATTCCGGAATCTGAATTCAAAAACAGAGAGGGATATCAATATTAAAGATAGCCTGCACCAAAGTTAAGAAAACTCAGAGGAAGCCACCATTGGTTAAATTCTGGTATAGATACACATTCTGGTATAGATAGAATCTCTCTCAAGATCTGAAGCCCAGTGTGTTCTCCAGGTTTGTATGTTTTTAAACTCCATTGCACATGCCCAAGAACATCTGGGAGGATTTGTTCTGAAGTGATATACAGCATATAGTTGGAAGGAAAGGCTTTCTTTATAATGGTGCTAGCACGGCCCTGTACACCGTGTTGCAGTAAGCACATTCTGCCCGTTGCTTACCCCTCCCACCACCCAAAATGCACAACTTGGACTTGGCCTGTCAGTGACTCACCAGACCTGTTCAGTGTCCATGGCTTATGCCAGTATTTTTCTTATTCTGTTTGCTCCATGGATCAAAGGTGACAGTAAGAAGGTCTTTGTAACAGTATTGGCAAGGAGACATGGCACATTTTTGCACATGAAGGACACCATGTATCTGATACGGGGCAACTTCCAAACACTGAGATTAAGAATAGTTTGTTTTCAAAAGTTGGAGGGTGCATAAATTCATAGCTACAGCACAAAACAAAAGGGGAAGGGCAGGGGAGAAAAGGGGGAAAAAAAGAGGTAGACTTGTTATGATATACATGTCTTGACCTTGATTGTGAGCATGTTATTCAACAGAAACGCCCCTAGACTAAACTATAATACTCATAAACATAGAGCAACACACAGCTGAAATGTGTGGCCAGATTTTTTTTTCTCCTTTCAGTCAGGTTTGTAGCACTAAGTTGTCTGACAGGATATGAGAGTTGGATTGTATTTATACTGTTCGCGTTTGTTATATAATTAAAGGCCTGTAGAGTAAAGTGAAAGAATTGCCAAAGGGGGAGGGGCCCTGACATCAGTTGAAGCTGTTTTTGCAAACTCCAACATGCGTTGCTTCCTTTTTTCTTTTCTTTTTTTTTTTCAAAGTGAAAGCAAGCAAGCATGCATTCAGGAGTAGAGAAGTGCAGTTCAAGCCTATGGTTGTACCTCAGAAGTTAAGTACCACTATATTTATGGAGATAACTCTGAAGTAAGTATGTCTATGATTACAACATTTGCAACAGGTTTTTATTTTGTAGTGGTAGATGAAATTATTCTGTATTTTGCATTAATTTCTGCTTTGCACAACACACAAGCCATATTGTGGTTTGGCTTGGCACGTTGTCCAAACCTAGACATCATATTATAGTCAAGATATATTTTATAGTAATATCTTGGTTTTATTTAGATTAATTTAACATGTCTAAACCCAGCATAATCCCAGTTTATGGTTCAACCATCATTAGTCCAATACTGCTTTTTCTCTTACTTTGGGCACCTGCAGTAGGTGAACAACAACAGGTAGGGGATTCTCCTAGGTCTACATCTGCAGGGTATCTATTTTTTTATTGGGAAAAAAATTAATAGGATTTGTTAGCTACCAGAAAGACTTGAGGGTTGTTGGATTAAATAAGAGAACTAGTAAATTGTGGCCAGCTGTGGGGTTTGTCATATGATCTTCATTGGATAAGAACATTATTCATAGTAATTGGTGAGTTATTTTTAAGTGTTAGTAAATAGTAATTGATAGTAATTGCATATTGTCAGTGCAAATGACGATATTACTATGTTGAAGGTGAGAATGAAATTGATGGATTTCGATTTAACAGATCATTGTTACTGATAATCTTGGTACATCTCTAGATAGTTCAATGATCTGGTAGAGATCAGGTTCTCTACAAACTCTACCCATGATAGTTCCAGTCAGTTTCTTCCTTGACTCGCCTACTTCTTTTACTGTTATACTGCTGGACATTGAGGAGAGATATCAAAAGACTGCAGACTATCAATGGACTTTCAGGACTAGTGGCTGGGAAGCATGAATAGAAAGGTTCTGTTACATTCACGTCTTCTACCCTAGCTATGTGGTTGAGAATGAACTGCTAGATGCAGTTGGATTGAGTCAGGTTCTTCCTTTCATGGTGACACTACTGTAAGATGTTCTTTTTTGTGTGTGCCTTGAGCACTTGAGAAGATGGAACAAAAGAACTTGGAACTACGTGAGTATCCAAGGGTATTTTTGGAACCCAAAGAATCCGTTCTAATAATGGAACTTGTTAGGATATAGAGGTGTCTGTTCCAGCACAAATGTGCCAACAAAGAACGCACTTCTGGTGAAAATGTTTCCGTTGCAAGTCTTGCTCCCTATTGAGAAAAGCCAATACCCTTCATTCTGTCAAATGGCACTTAACCACTGCCATTTCTCTGGAAGAACGAACATTTGTGTTATATTTTCCAATAGCAAAAACTGGGGTCACCAGGGTGTCTGCTGTTTCTAGCCAAATCCAGATGGGGTTTTCCTATAAACAAGTGCATACAGAATATTTATACAGGCAGTGGCACCTGACGCCTTAGCACTCAGGACATTCTATTGAGTAGCCACTCATACTATAAGTCATGGCCGTGCATTAAGTAAATATTTTAATATAGCCATGTCACTGTTTATTATGGAATGGCGTGGGCCCAAATGCTTGCCTAATGCTTGGTTAAAAAGTCAGTTTACACCATCCTTTACAGTGAATCAAAGAATGCATAAACGGGACTCTTTTGTTACTCAGAGCTCTGTTTACTTTACTTTTCTGTAAACCTTTCGAAACACTTGCTTATAAGAGCTGATAGAACCCAGATTTTCCCCTGTACCAAAGGTGTCCTTGATGTCAGTAAGGTACCACACAGAGTAATCAATGGAGTTTCCACTGAATAAGCACCAACTTTCTCCTCTGCCCCTCCACAGCTTTGTTTAGAAAACAGAGCACAAGGAAAGAATGAAGACGAACTGAAGTCTGAGTTAGCTTTAAAAAGAATAGCAGCAAGGAATTGACCATGATAGTTGCAAATGCCATGGTAGAAGGAGGCTGGTGTTGGAGTTGGCCAGTTTGCAAATAAATTCTCTTACGGTGTTTCCTGCAGGTGGCTACTTGAATCTGGTGCTGATTATTGAACATTTTGGAATGTGTGATAAATACAGAGACAGAGTGCATTTTTGAGTTGGCAGCATGGTATATAAGCTAATATAGCATCAGTTCCAAACATATATTTTGTATTGCAAAAGATTCTTCACTGAAGAGTTTCCAATTGCAAATATAAAGATGATTTTAATTTTGCTTACTTCAGTAAATCTTTCTGTGCTGGACTGTTCAAAACTATAAATATTCATGGTATAAATGCACTATGAGTCTGTTTAAAAGGATTAACCTTATCCCAGTTTTGATTGCCTGGTTGTGTGGAGCTTCCTCCAACTCCAGATTAGGACATTCTTATCCAGAAATCTTATTTGTGCTTTTAGGAATGTTAAACCTTCATATTTAATATTTTATTTGGCTTCCTTGGCTTTTCTTTATATTCTTTCAGATTCACATTTTTGATTCTACATAGAGTTAAATTTATATAATCTGAAAAATTTAACAATTTTATTCTTTGTAAAATTTATACTATTCTTTTAAGCATGGGTCTTCTTTAGAGATACTTTTGAAATAAATAATATTTTATTTACTTCTGAAATACAATGGACAGAAACTTGTTTTGCTCCAGATCACATATAATCTATAATTACTGGATTAACATTGTTTGAGGATTAAGATTGTTTTGAAATGTCAAAATCATATACAGGTCTATGATATGTGATTAATGAATAGATAGCGTATAGTATGTGTGAGGGTAATCATCTTGCTATTAAGATAAAAAATTGTACAGAGTTAAAGCAATGAATATTTTTAAAGAAATGCTGATTTCTCTCTCACTCTCAAGAGACACAGAAATTTCCCTTTCACAAGGGGAAATATTTCTTTTGCCACCTTGAAATACTTTTGCTAACATTATGAGATATGTATCAATCTCCTTTCTAAACAAAAGCAGGAAGTTATGTCAACATACTTCAGCAATGCATAAAAGCGTACATTTTCATTCTGTAGTAACTGAACAAGTTGGAAGCAAAAGGTGGAACTGTAACAACCACAAAATGCTTTCAAGGAAGGTATAATTGTACATACATAGCACACAAAAAAATCTATGATGAATATATAAACAATATACATTTTGCATTTTATATATATTCAGGAAATTGAAAGCATCCTCACAGTTACCATTTGAAATATTAGCATGTGCATTTATTGGTAGAATCAGAGGCTTTAAGTGTTTTTTGTCAAGGCAACCTGGTCTACCCAATTATGGGATGGAGCATACCATTTCCATTTTCGCCTTTCAGTCCTGGTCCAGAAAACTTCACAGGCAGTCGCTTTCACGACAAATTATTTGTGTGTTGGATTTGTATTTTACCAACAAAGAAATAAATCAGAGGCTTTAATCGCAGAATATATGGAAGTTGATACCAATTTCTAAAACATTTCTGCCTAGCATATTGTGTGAACCTAGGCTTTGTGCTTAATTTATGCATTAGTGGTTCTGTATGATTGCCATGGTAATTGAGCAATCTTCTCAATTTATAATTTACAATTTTATTCAATTTTCTTGGCTTGCATGAAAAATTAATTACTAGGCTGAGTTTGCACAATGTGCAAGTGCTAATGTGGTTTGGAATATCATCATCATTATCATCTTAAATACATTGTAGCTTGTCTGCACAGTTAATATTAGAATCCAAACCCAGCAACTAGAATTAGCAGGATGCAATTACATCCAGCTTGCTTGGATGTAAATTTAACTGGTCATTGTGGTCTTTATTTTTTGAGTAAAAATGTATCCCTTCATGCTGCAAACTATACTTCAAGTTTATGCCCAGTCATCTTTCTTTGCAGAAACATTGCACATAGTCTAGATGTCACAACAACTATGGTGTCATAGGACATATGTGCCTATGAGCAGATTCCAGCTTCAGCCAAAAGCTCGTTGTAAATATCAGTCCCAGGCATGGAAACTTAGGAGAAAAGGTGGCTAAACATGGATGATGTTTCAGAGAAGGGACATAGGCTTGGAAGCAGATCAAGCAAGAAGTCTGACAGCTTGAATGAGAAATGTATATGGCAATGGCAGTAACATCTAATTTCAGAACCAGGGTGGTCATTTAGGTAGCAGTGCTTACTCCCCTTTAGTTTAACTGTTCTTTTACATAGAACTCAATGTACTTAAAGGATAGATTGCATTTGGCTCCTCTGAACATCTGCTTCTGCAGCTGAAGCTGCGAGCTTGTGTATCATTTGAAAACATGGGTTCTGCAGCTGATAAGAATCACAAAAATTTACTCCTAGGATGGGGGATTTCTAAAGTAGCTGATAATTCACTTTTATTGTCTTCCTATATTAATGGTAGCAGTAAAACTTAGCAATGCATTATTCATACCTTGCTTTAAAAATATTTATGAAAATTACTGAGGAGACCCAGTAATTATGTAGACCCAGTAATTATGTGCCTGCCCTCTGGAACACCAGAGGAGAGATCTTGATCTTCTTCTTTGTGGTGTCCCCTTGGGTACTGAAGAGTGCTATTATACTTAACCCCAGTCTACTCTTTTCAAGGCTAAACATTTCCTATTCCTTCAGCCTCTATGGGAATTTCTAGTCCCTTAATTTAAAAACTGTATGACAAATTGCCTTTTTTTTTTTTTTGCAGTCACATTGTGGTGGTGTTTCTTATTGCAGTCAGCCATTATCCTTTTCTTGTATCTGTTTATTTTTCTAGTCAATGTCATTTTGAATTTTTATTTCTCTCTTCTAGTAGATTCTCACTCTACTCCAAAGGCTGCTACAAGCTCAATATGTTCCATGTTAGAGGGAAAATAAGCTCTCCCATTGAATTTTACTGGCAAATTCATATTCTCCATGTGTATTTGTTCAATGAGTTGTTTGGTGAGCTTGTTCCTTAGGACAATGACATGCATGATATTCCGTTTACAGCCTCTGCTTAACATGAAGCAATCACTCATTACTCACAATGGACAGGTAGAAGTTTTCAGGGCATATAGGAAGCAGCTATTGAGAAAAAGAACTTCTCACCCTTCATGATTTAATTTAATTTATTCAGGTTAGTCACTGCCTGAATCCAAACCTCTGGTCAGTGTACAATGAAGCCAAACAGAATAAAGATAGAATGCAATAATTATAGAAGGTATAAGACATCAATAAAAATAAAAACTGATGACAAATCTGGCTTCCCATGCCAGACCCTCAGACAATCCAGTGGGAGCCCCAGACACCCGAACCCAAAGACCTGGGAAAACCACCAGTCTTTAAAGCTCTCTAGAATGCAATCGTAACAGAACATGTTGTTTCTCGTCACTCTTTTATACTTCATTCTCTTTCCACTGTTAAATTCCATTGGTAACTTCTTATTAGTCCTGTACATTGAGCAGATGGTTCTTAAATGCTAGTGCAATGATGACAAACCCATGGCGTGCATGTCAAAGGTGGCAAGCCACAACCTTTCAGGGGACACACTAGCATTTATTTACACTAGACAGCAACAACTCTTCTTGTTCTTGCATGAGTTGTGGGTGCCATGGAGGCTGCAGGAGAATGGGGTGTGCTTTTGCACAGCATCCAGACCCTCCAAAAACCATGGGACAGGGCCATGCACTTGTGCAGCTTTTGCAGCCTCCAAAAATCATGTGAGAATGAGGTGTGCTTTTGCACAGGTTTTGGAGGTTGCAAAAAAAAAAAAAAAATCTTCAAAGCTACTTCAAGAAGAAATAACTTGTGCAACCTAAAACAGCCTCAGGTGCCTATCAGCAGATCCTGAGGAGTGCTGGGACACAGCAGCAATGGTGTTTTTCCTCAAGGCTCATATATCTTGGGAAGCAACATGAAGCAGCATTTTTAAGTGTCAGTGGTGCTAGGTCTGAAGTCAAGGCCAGGTCTCTACTCCAGACACAGCCTTGGCAAGTGCCACTAATCAATGTAGTCTAGATGGAAGATAAAATAGAGAATTGTTTCTTTTTTTGTTGGTCTGTGTTGAGAGAGAGAGAGAGAGAGGGCGGGAGGGAGGGAGGAGAGGGAGATGCCAGCAGAATCAAGTTAGGTATTTCCAAATTTTTGACTTGGTAAGTCCAATAGGTTCATTATCTATTATTCAGTAACTTTTGTTACTCCATAATTGCTTATTATGAGTTGTCTTTCAGCAAATTGAGAATTCCTCTGTTTGTTTGGGTTTTTTTGTTTTCTTTGAAATAATAGCCTGATTGTTATGGACTAAGCCAACGCAGCGATACAACCCTAAACAGCTTTACTTTACAGCAGGTTTGTAATCCTGCATTTCTCATTGGCCTGTGAATAGCGAGTCGTGATTGGTCGTTTTTGGCCAGTCTGATTGCCTGTTAACGGGGGCCCCTGATTGGACTCTTGTGAAAGCACTAGACTTAAACCATTGGTTGTTTTGATAGCGGCCAGCTCTATAAAAAAGCTGCTGCTGCCCAAGTATTTGCTCTGTTTCTTGTAAATAAAGAGTTGAAGTCACCATTCGATGTCTTGTCTCCATTCCTTGTGCCCATGCCCAGGACTTAACACTGGCGACGAAGGTGGGATACGGAGACGATAGAGCTGATTAAGTATGCATCAAACAAGACAGAGCACGTGGCGAAAGAGTGCACGTAACAAACGGCAAGATGACCAGTGGCGCCATACCACCCGCTCCATTTGACCCAGCAACCGAAGACTGGGACTCATATATAGATCGCTTCCAGATGTTCCTGGAGATCAACAATTTAAAATTTAAAGATGCTACACCTGGCAAGAAACGAGCAGTGTTACTGGCTCATTGCGGCCCCGCCATTTTCAAAATGGCTAAAGCACTAGCAAAACCGGCGGAAGTGAAGACCATGGATTGGGATACCCTTGCCCCAATCCTCCGGGCCCATTACGCACCAGCAGTACCTACACTGATACGAAGACACAAATTTTACCAGAGGGACCAACGGAAGGACGAGAGCGTTGGAAATTTTGTAGCCGACCTCCGGAACCTAGGAGGCCTTTGTGGTTTTGCAAACTTAGAGGAAGCCCTAAGAGACCGCATAGTTCTGGGATTAAATGCACCACATGTGCAGAGTAAGCTGATGGCGAAAGGTGACATCAGCCTTTCAGATGTCATTGCTGATGCTACTTCTGCAGAAGCAACCAGGAAGTCAGCTACTCGAATGCACCGAGCGAACGCACCGCTTCGCCAACTCACCAACGAGAGCCCACTCGCCACTGAGAAGCATGCTACCACTACCCACCACGAAGACCTCGAGTCATCCTCAGACAGCGAGGAAGAGGAGGTCAACCGGCTCCACTCGGAACGAGAGCAAAGGAACCAGAAACGTCCGCACCAATGTGCTGGTTGTGGGGCAAACCACCCACGATCAGACTGCAAATTCCTCGACGCACTCTGCTGTAACTGCGGAAAAAAAGGCCACATTGCGAAGGTCTGCAGAAGCAGACGAGAGTCCAGTCCCAACCAAAAGGAGAACAACCTCTGTCGGGAGATAGGTAACCTCCTGAGAACCGGGACCGTCTGAACCACCAATGGAACAACCACTACTACTGCAGAAACCAGGCACCTGCCTCTTCAACGAGATGAGAAGAGGCCCACCAAACCATTATTATCGGCCACGCTTCATCGTTCGATGCAAGAAAGATCCGCGTAAGAGTTACTATTGAGAATCGACCGTGCGTGATGGAAGTCGATTCGGAATCATCCCTATCGATGGTATCCTGGAAAACCCTCAAACAGCTGATCCCCGCCATCTGCTGCCAGGACCTCAGCATGCAATGAATCATCCTGAAAGACTACCAGGGAAATAGAATTCCAGTTGTCAGTTCCAGCCATGTTCAAGTATCCTTGAAGGACTGCACAGCGATGCTTCCCCTGACTGTCGTCGATTGTGACCAACCCAGTTTGTTAGGGTTACAGTGGTTCACTCCACTCGGGATTGAGCTGGCCAGCATACACCAAAGCAGAAGCGACGACTGGGAAGAGGCTCTCATCCAGGAATTCCAGGACGTATTCACAGGAACATTAGGCAAGTACAAGGGGATCCCTATATCATTTAAACTCAGCCCCGATGTAGCTCCCATTCGGCTTAAGCCTCGTTGGGTACCTTTTGCCTTAAAACCAAAGATCGACAAGCAGCTAGATAAACTGATAGCCCAGGGCATATTGGAACCGATTGACCATGCCCGCTGGGAAATCCCGATAGTAACACCCATCAAGCCAGATGGTTCGTTAAGAATTTGTGGGGATTACCGGGCCACCCTAAATCATTTCCCTTCAACAGAGCGCTTACCCAGTACTGGTGGTTCAACACCTTCTTCATTCCCTGGGTGGCAGAAAAATATTTGCGAAATTGGACTTAGCTCAGGCATTCCTGGGATACCTTCTTGACAGAAAGGGAATCCACACCACCGAAAAAAAACTAACCGCAATCAAAAACACCCCGAGACCTAGGAATAAGACAGACCTCCAAGCCTTCCTGGGACTCATTAACTTTTATAACATCTTCTTGCCCCAGAAGGCAACCGTAGCCAATCCCCTACATAGACTTCTCGATAAAAGGCTTCCTGGGTCTGGGGATGGCGTGAAGAGAAAGCGTTCCAAGGGGTAAAAGACCTCTTAACCTCCAATGCTGTATTAATGCAATACAACGAGACTCTACCCTTGACGGTTACCTGTGACGCCTCACCATTTGGAGTGGGAGCCATTTTAAGCCATGTCCTACCAAATGGAAATGAGGCACCTATTGCGTTCTTTTTGAGAACTTTGTCTAAAACCGAAAGGAACTATGGTCAACTTGATAAAGAGGCTCTCGCTATTGTATCCGCAATTAAAAGTTTCCATGAATATGTATATGGGAGACCCTTTACCATAATTACAGACCACAAGCCTCTACTTGGTATTTTGGCGGGAAACAAACCAACTCCCCATATCTTATAACCAAGAATGACACGTTGGTCAGAATTTTTAACCGCCTACGATTACCGATTGCAACACCGCCCGGGGAAAACCATTCCCCACACTGACACTTTGAGCCGCTCTCCACTACCAGACATCAAAGAGGACCCTGCTCCAACCTTAGCCGTATTGCAAATCGAAACCCTCAAATCACCACCGCTGACCGCTCGAGACATGGCCTCAGAAACAAAAAAGGACCCTGTTTTGGCACAAGTCCTCAGCTGGGTACAATGGGGTTGGCCGATCAGCGCAACCAATGACACGTTCAAGCCATTTAGGAATCGTCAAACAGAGCTATTCTCCCAGAAAGGCTGCATAGTGTGGGGAGATAGAGTCATAGTCCCGGAGAAATTGCAATATAGGGTATTGAAAATGCTGCACGATGGACATCCAGGCATCGTGCGGATGAAGGCATTGGCCAGGAGTTACGCATGGGGGCCTGGGTTAGATAAACAGATAGAGACCTGGGTAGCAAAATGCAGCAAATGCCAGGAGACTCGCTCCACTCCTCCAAAGACTCCTCCAACTCAGTGGGAAATGCCTCGAGGTCCTTGGTCCCGTATCCACATCGATTTTGTGGGACCCACAAGAGGACACACTTTCCTCCTAACAGTGGATGCCTATTCAAACTGGCTCAAAGTCCACAGTCCACCACAGATGTAGTCACTAAAAAACCGAATAAACTATTTGCTACCCATGGACTTCCCGATGTCCTGGTCTCAGATAATGGCCCCCAATTCACTGCCCTGCCATTCAAACAGTACCTGGCAGATCGGGGCATCCGCCATGCTTTAACATTGCCAGCTCACCCTGCGGCCAATGGTAGGGCTGAGCAAATGGTTCAATTTGTAAAACAGACCTTGCACAAAATGGACCGTGGCGACATCGACAACAAAATAAACTGGATGCTTCTTCTCCAGCACATAACCCCAAACAGTACCATGAACAAAACCCCAGCTGAACTCCTGATGGGCCGGAAACTTCGCTCGCATCTCGATCGCCTCCACCCAAACTACACGCCGGAACAACCCCCAGGATCCAGCAGCAAGTGTCGGGCATTCCAAGAAGGTGACCTCGTGTTTGCGAAAAACTTCTCGGGCAACCCATTGTAGGTCCCCGCTACCATAACGCAACTTACGGGACCCCAATCCTATCGCCTGCAAACTGCAGATGGTAAGATGTGGAAATGCCACATAGACCAACGCCGTTCCAGATTAGCACCTAGTCCTATCTCAGCCCCGGAATCTCTAGCTGGGGGGGGAAGAACACTGAGGAGGCCGAAGAAGAAATGATAATCGAAACCCAACAGCCTACACAACCAACCAGGGGATACTCACCATTCGAAGGAGAACCAAGCCAGGAAGTGGCCTCACCGCGTAACAGCACTGCAATGGAAACGGATCCAGAGAACCTGGAAGATATCATTGGCGTAAGCAGGGAAAGCAGCCCAGGGCCACAATCTTCACCATCCAACCCAGCTAGCAGCCCACCAGAACCAGAACCAGGACAGAAACCAGTGGAACAGCGCAGGTCAAGCAGACAGGTGAAACGACCTGCCTTTCTATGAGAATACGTCACCCCACCCCTCAGACGGAACTAAGGGGGGAGGGGTGTTATGGACTAAGTCAACGCAGCGATACAACCCTAAACAGCTTTACTTTACAGCAGGTTTGTAATCCTACACTTCTCATTGGCCTGTGAATAGCGAGTCGTGATTGGTCGTTTTTGGCCAGTCTGATTGCCTGTTAACGGGGCCCCCTGATTGGATGCTTGTGAAAGCGGTAGACTCAAACCATTGGTTGTTTTGACAGCAGCCAGCTCTATAAAAGAGCTGCTGCTGCCCAAGTATTTGCTCTGTTCTTTCTTGTTAATAAAGAGTTGAAGTCACCGTTCGAGTCTCGTCTCCGTTCCTTGCGCCCATGCCTAGGACTTAACACTGATATCATTATTTTAAGATTTTAAAACAATGGCAATCCTTCTTTAGTTTGATTCATACATTTTAGACACACACACACACACACAGAGAGAGAGAGATTTCATATTTGCCATTGTAACTAAGCCTATTTTGTTGCTGGTCTTTTCAGAAACTTCTTCAGCTCTCTTGATGATACAGTGCAGAGGGATGAGCAACTGGTGGCTCTCACATCCTTTTTTTTTTTTTACTTTTAACCCCTCAAGATTGCCTGTGTTTGTGTTTGTTAAAAACTGTGGCCTAGACACCTAACATTATGAGGCTGGAAAGAAATCAAAACTGTTTTGTGAGGTCTAAAATAGACATCCTATACTACGATTTCAAAAGAACAGAAGACACTTCTCAAATTTCTCTAAAAACAGTTCATTAAAATTTTTAAGTATAACAACTTTTAACTCAGAGGTTGTTAATTTCCTACTTTAAAGCACTGTAAAAAAATGGCATTGCGATAATGATCACTCTGTAAACCATAGCTAATTTGATTATTCAAATCCCCACTCTATTTAATTCAACCTGCATAATGATTTTGTTGCTCCTTATGGAACTCCATTATTTCTTTTTTTTTTGAAAAAAAGTTTTTATTAATTTTCTACAAACAAACAAGACAAACAAAACATAAAAACATCAACTCTTATATGTACATCCAGTGTGTCAGTTGGTTCATCATTTTTGTGCATTCATTCTGTAGTCTCAAATTACAATTACATTACATAACAACTCATATTGTCAATCCAAACTTATATATCCTAATATCACTAAAAAAAGAAGTTTTTGACTATATTTTTAATCATTCATGCTTAATGAGCTAACAATACTTTAAACCAGTTTACTCTATAACAAATCATCTAGTCATATCAAATCAATCCTAAAAAATCCTTTATAAATATAATAGCAAATAGCAAAATAATAGCAAAATAAAGATATTCCTTACTATCTAGCATTCTAAATATTCTATTATCGTATTTTATCATCTAGCCATTTATAAAAAAGATCCCAAATTTCGTAAAATTGTTTATCCTCTTACTCTCTAATTTCAAATGTCAATCTACTCATCTCAGCACATTCCAATATTTTCTTAATAATTTCTTCCTGTAATGGTATTTTCTCATTCTTCCAATTTTTAGCAAATACAATCCTGGCTGCTGTTAATACATTTACAATCAGGTATTTCAAATCTTTACTATATATATCAGGTAAAATTCCCAATAAGAAGATCTCTGGTTTCAAATCTATATGTTTCTTTGTCATTTTTTCCAACCACATGCGAATTATAGTCCAATATTTTCTAGCATCCTCACAAGTCCACCACATATGGTAATACGAGTCGGGTATCTGATGACATTTCCAGCATTTTTCAGATTTGTTCTTAAACATTCTTGCTATTCTTGTCGGAGGAAAATGCCACCTGTAAAACATCTTATACAAGTTTTCTTTATATGCTGTTGACATTGTCATTTTATAATTTTGAGACCACAATTTCTGCCATTTCTCTAAATCAATCCCATATCCAAAATTCTTCCCCCAAACAATCATAGTTTCTTTGACTTGTTCTTCCTCTAATTTCATTCCCAGTAAATAACCATATAGTTTTTTAATCACCTTCTCATCAGTACCCATCAAAATCTTATCTAAATCAGTCTGTTTATCATAAAATCCCTCCGTTTTAGAATCTTCATCATACCTTGAGTGTATTTGTGCATATGAAAACCAATTCATCCTTATACCTTGTTCCTCTAAGTTTTGGATCGATTTAAGTTCACCCTTTTCATCCAAAAGTTCCCCATATCTAACTGTTTGTTCCTTCTTGTAGATTATAGGATAGGAAAATGCTTCAATGGTCGATAACCAAACTGGAATTTTCAAATAACATTGTCTTTTTATCTTCTCCCAATTTAACCACAAAGACTCCCGTACATAATGTCTTCTAAAATAACCCTGTGTTTTAGTTCCCTTATACCATAAAAAAGCATGCCAACCCAACAGCAAGTCATGCCCTTCTAATGTCAACAACCTATGTTTCCTTAATGTTATCCATTCTTTGACCCACATCAAACTTGCAGCTTGATAATACAATTCCCAATTAGGCAGACCAAAACCTCCTCTAATTCTAGCATCTTGCAAAAGCTTTAGCTTTATTCTCGCTTTTTTACCTTGCCATATAAACTTCAACATAATTTTATTTAAATCTTCAAAATAGTCTTTTCCAAGCCTAATTGGTATTGTTTGAAACAAAAATAAAATTCTAGGTAAGATATTCATCTTAATTGTTGAAATTCTCCCTATTAATGACAATTGCAAGTTTTCCCACTTCTTCAAATCTGTAGTTATCTGTTGTTTAAGTTTAATATAATTATTCTCCTTTAATGTGCTACATCTTGTTGTCAAATATATCCCCAGATACTTAACCTTTTTTGTAACTTGAATTTTCAAAAGATCTGCCAATTCTTCTCTCTGTCTCAATAGCATATTCTTTGTCAAAATCTTTGTTTTGTCTTTATTTATTTTCAAACCAGCCACCTTTCCATATGCCTCTATCCTTTCCAGTAACTTTGGAGCTGTTTCTAGCGGATCTTCCAAAATAAAAGCTAAGTCATCAGCAAAAGCTTGTAGCTTAAATTCTTCCTTCTTAATTTTCATTCCTTTTATGCATTTATCATCCCTAATATTTCTATTCAACACTTCCAAGGTCAACACAAATAGCAAAGGAGATAGGGGGCATCCTTGTCTTGTGCCTTTCCTTATATTAATAAAATCTGTAAGTTCTCCCTCCATCATTACCCTTGCTGTCTGTTTATTATATATAGCTTCTATTGCTTGAATAAATTTTTTAGCGAAACCCATATGCTCCAATAATAATAACATAAATCTCCAGTTCACGTTATCAAATGCTTTTTGAGCATCTAGGAATATCAAAGCCATTTGCTTTTCAGGATGAGCCTCATAGTATTCCAAAGTGTCCAAGATTACTCTCATATTGTCTCTAATTTGTCTCTTTGGCAGAAATCCATTTTGATCTGAGTGAATAAAATTATTTAAATATTTTTTAAGTCTTTCTGCTAAGATTGAAGCAAAGATTTTATAGTCTGCATTCAATAAAGAAATAGGTCTATAATTCTTAATTTGCAATGGGTCAGTCTCTTCCTTTGGTATAAGTGTAATATAAGCCTCTGACCATGTTTTGGGTATCATCTTTTTTATCATAACTTCATTCATAACTTCTAACAATGGGATGTTCAATAATTCTTGAAATGTTTTATAAAATTCTACTGGAAGCCCATCTGGACCCGGAGCTTTCCCATTATTTTGTCTCTTAAATGCTTCATTTAGTTCCATCATTGTTATATTGCTTTCTAGCATTTCTTCAGTCTCTTTAGGTATCTTTGGTAAATTAGCTTCCTGTAAATACTGTTTGACTTTTTCTTCATCAATATTTTCCTGTTTATATAATTGTCCATAAAAATCTCGAATAATTTCTTTTTTCTCCTTATTCCCATAACAAACTTGGCCTTGTTCATCTATTAACTTCAATATTTTTCTTGATTCCTTCTCTTTTCTCAATTTATATGCTAGCCATCTACCTGGTTATTTGCATCTTCAAAATAATTCTGTTTGGAGTTTCTAATTTTCTGTGCCAGTTCTTCTTTCTCTATTAATTCCATTTTATGTTTGATTACATCCAGCTTCAATTTAATATCCTTTTTCTGTGGCATTTTCTGTAATTCTTTTTCAAGAATTTTATACTCATCTTCCAAGGCCTTAGAAGCTTGCCTTTTCCTAATATTCTTTTTTTTTGTATAATCTATTATCAAACCTCTAGCGTATGCCTTCATTGTGTCCCACACATTTTGGGTTGAAGTATCTTCTTTTTTATTTTCTCTGAAGAAAAAAGCCAATTCCTTCTCCATCCATTGTGTAAAATCTTTCTCCTTTAAAATAGTATTATTTAATGTCCATCTCGATCTTTTTTTTTGTCCCTTCCATTTAATTGTCATTGGGCTATGATCTGCCCAGGTACTTGTTTCAATATTTGTTTCTTTAATATTAGATATTAGTTCTGTTGAGATCCAAATCATATCTAATCTGGACCATGATAAATGTCTATTTGAATAAAAAGTATATTGTTTAGCTTTAACATTTCTTTCTCTCCAAATATCTTTTAAAGTTAATTCATCTGTCATTTTAAAGAAGGACCTTGGGAGAGCCTTTCTATTTTGCTTTGTTGTTGTTGCTATATAGTCCAGTTTATTGTCCACAATTCCATTAAAATCTCCCATCATAATTATATTAACATAGTCCAGTCCAATTATTTTCATATGTAGCTTTTTATAAAACTCTTCTTGTTTATCATTCGGAGCATAAATTGCAATCAAGAGTATTTTTATATTATTGTCCATTATTTCTACCATTAATACTCTTCCATCTTCATCCGTGTAAATCAATTTTGCTGGAATAGCCTCTTTAATGTATAAAACCACACCTCTTTTCTTACATTGAGTCAAAGAGGTAAATATTTTCCCTAATTTTGGCTGTAATAACAATTGTTCATGTTGTTTTTTAATGTGAACTTCTTGTAAACAAATTATATCAAATTTTAATTTCTCTAATTTATGAAAAGTTTTCCTTCTTTTAACAGCTGAATTAAGTCCATTTATATTCATTGTAATCAGTTTTTTTTCCTCCATAATTATGCTTTATATTTAGGTCTAACAGCTCTCGTGGATCTCACTTCACGCTGTTCTTTATTATCCATCTGTCCTCCTGCTGCTCCTTTCTCTTTTTCAGTCTCCAGTTGTTCATCTTGAAACTCAATTGATAAAGCCTCTTTCTCTATTCCCTCTCTTCTTCCTCCAAAGAATTCTGCATGAAAAAGTTCTGCTTTCTCAATTGAATCAATTCTATATCTTTGCTCTTGCCACCCAAACACTAGTCCTTCTGGAATCAGCCATCTATAATTCACTTCATTTTCCAATAGTATTTTGGTCAGAAATCGATATTCTCTTCTCATCTCTCTCACTCTTCTGGGTATTTGTTTTAAAACCACAACCTCTTTACCCTTGTATTTCAGTGTTTTCTCTCTTACTACTTGTAATATTTGCGTTTTAATGGATTTTTTGGTAAATCTAATATGGACTTCCCTGGGTAGTTTATTTCTCATCGCATATCTTGTATAGACTCGATATATCTCATCTATTCCATCCATCATCTTTTCCTCTGTAATTTCCAAAACATCTGCCAAAATTTCTATCATTACCGCTGCCAAATTTTCTCCTTTTTCCTCTTCTATATTTTGAAATCTGAGGTAAAATTCTGACCTTTCCATCTCCCACCTCAACATCCCACCTTTTTCTTGTTCAACCGCTGTTAGTCTGCTGTCAATATTTCCAATCTTCTTCTCTCTTTGTTTTCCTTCTTCCTCAATTTTTTGGAATCTCTCCTCATACTTAACCATCATTTGTTTAATATTTTCCACTTTTTCATCAGTCTTCTCTATTCTTTGTTCAATATTTTCTGCTCTTTGTTCAATATTTCCTGCTCTTTGTTCAATATTTTCTGCTCTTTGTTCAATCTTTTCTATTCTTTGTTCAATATCTTCTGTTCTTTGTTCAATATTTCCTGTTCTTTGTTCAATGATATCTGATTTTGTCTTGAGATCTTGGATTCCTTGCATAATCATCTGTAAAGTTATTTTTTCTTGTTCCTTATCTTGCTTCAACATTGTCTGAATTAAACGTTGTCCTCCAACTGGTGGGGAAGCAGAGGTAGAAGCAGAAATGCCAGATGGTATTGGTTTCCTGCTCATTTCAATGTTTCCAAAACTTCAAATTCTTCTTGAGTTTTAATCCAACTGGTAGAGCAGCCAATTATAATCCAAAATGAAGAACTCCAATAGTAAAAAACACGAAACCACAGAAGAAACAGGAAAAAAAGAAGAAGAAAGATCTTCAGGTTCTTCTAGACCCTAATCCAATTATGAGATAGTCCACCATAAAAAAGGAAAAAATAGAAAGGAGAAAACAAACAAATCCAAAAATAATAATATTGATTAAGAGCAAAAGAAAAAGGAAAAAAGAAAAAGCAAAAAGAGAAAAAACAAAAAAAAAACAAAAAGTTCCTTCAGATTCTTCACACCTTAATCCAATTAAAAAGTCTCAATAATCCAAAAAAAAAGAAAAAAAAAAAAAAACAACCTCAACAACAAAGTAGTCCAAAAACATAAATATGAAAAGCAAAAAGGTCCCAATAAAAAAGAAAAGAAAAATAAAGAAGAAAAAACTCTGAGGCTTTCCCTTTAAAATAAAAGGCAAAAATAAAAATATTACTAAAATTAAAATTTAGAAGAAGGCTAGCGAATGGGGTATATATAAGAAAACACACTGCACTTTGTTATTTATCCAAGGCTCTTGTTATGACTTTCTTCTCCAGCAGCTTCAAAGCCAAACCCCAAGTATTGTTGATAACAGTCCAGGAAAGCACCTGCAATAATATTTTGCTGTGCTCTCCCTCTATCTTATCACGTTAAAAAGTCCTTGAGATGAGGTCTTTTTGCAGTTCTCTCCAATTCACATAAAGATACTTTCAAGCCTCTAGTTGGCAGTGTTACAAAGTTTCTTAATGCTCTTTCTCCCCGCCCGCCAGAAAAAAAGAATAATATATACAGAAAAAAAAAAAGAAAAAATAGCCAAAGGGAGCCTCTATCCTAAAGAAAGTTAAAAGATCAAAAGAAGCATAAAATCAAAGGAAGCATAAAAATATATATAAGAGAAAATTCAATCCGGTTACCTACAAAGTCACAGTAAAATCTTTCCCAAAAAGTATAAAGAAAAGAAAAAAAAAAGCCAAGCCTCAATTTGACATCACTTTAAAAAACGCCGCTCAAAACAATTTCAGTCAAAAAAAAATCTCACAGCTTTCTTCTTTATATCGGATGAACTTTCCAACCTTAGCAAATTTACAGCACAAAAGAGTTTTTCTCACCCAGCCGACACACTTCACTCCAATCACTTTCTTTTCGGAGCTGTCCCGACTTCAGCAGCTATGGAGGCTGCCTCTCCGCCGCCAGCAAAAGGGCTTCTTCCGGATCAAACCAGAGATTTTGCGATATCTCTGGGATCCTGGAACAATGCCCTTCACGATCACCGTCTCTACGGGACAGTTTAGGTCCGTTAGGACCGACCAGGGGCGAAAATATCGGCTACGATCTCAGAGCCCCGAGATCGCAGCTGTATCGCCGGAACGAAGCTCCGCCTTCTCCCCGGAACTCCATTATTTCTAAAAAGATTGCTACAACATAATTGAGGCACTATTCTTCTTAATTAAGGAGATTATCATTTCAGACTGTCAGTGACATACCTTCTGGATAGAGCTATTACTTTCTGAACCATCTGATTCTGTCTCTTATCCAGTTACAACCCTGCCAGCACTATTCTAAATCTTTTTTTTTTTAAAGAAAAAACATAAGGTGGGCATTGTTTTCAACCAAGCCTTGTTACAAAAATCTACCTCTCTTAACCGTCAATGAAGTGAAGTTGGGAGATTCTTGGGGGAGAAACCCTCAGCATCTTGGCTGATTTAAATTTGGAAAACAAGAGTTTCTGGAAGACCAGCTGTAATTGTTATTATTTCCAAAAGAATGACATACATATATGTATCTTATTCGTCAGTTCTTCTATATATCTTCTATATATCTAGCTTAATGATTATTTAAAAAAGAGATTTTAAACATTTATTCCCTGCTTATTCTCAACATAGTTCCAGGCAGTTCATAATGTCAATAAAAATATAAAAATGTAAAAAACATAGAGGTGGTATTCAGCAGGCTCTAACCAGTTCTGGAGAATCAGTAGTGGAAATTTTGAGTAGTTCAGAGAACTAGCAAATGCCACCTCTGACTCCCCCCCCCCCAATCTATTCTCTGCCTCCTGAGTCCCAGCTGATTGACTGGGTCTTCTTTTGTTGCCCTGAACAGGAGAACAGAGCTGGAAAGCAGATTAGTGGGGTGGGGAGGGAATGGGATTTTGCAGGTACCTACCCCAGGAGTGGGTAGGGAATGGAGATTTTGCAGTATGCTTCCCCTGTCATGCCCACCAAGCCACACCAATTAAGCCACGCAATGCCCACTGTTTTATTTAGATTATTGAAATAGTTAATAAAAACAGCAGCAGAGTTATGCATTAAGGATTTTCCTAGAAATAAAAATCTTCAGATCTTCACCAGCTTCTAGAAAGTTGCTAGTGAAAAGTGGGACAGGTATACTGGAGACTGGAAACAACTATGAAACATATCTTTATTTGGGTGAACAATGGGAACTACAAATTAAAAATAGCCATGGTCTTACATCTGAAAGCCTTATTGATTTTAGTGGGCTTTCCCCTCAGTAAGTTTTAATTCAAGTACACTTGGGGATATATATTCTGTTGCTAGGAAAGGAATATGTACTTCTAAATTTACTTATTCTTGCAGATAAATAGTACTCTGTCAAAGTGGCCTTATTGCTAATAGTGGGAAGGGAGAAAAATCTCTGCCATTTTGAATGTTTCATTTTTGTATCCATATTTGGAGATTTGCATTTAATTATGAATACCTGCTATAGGACAAAAAGTGCTTACTTAAATATTGTGAGCAGAAAGAAAAAAAATCAGTTATGCGTTCACAAATTTGTCTGGTTTAAGAAGCACAGTATCGGGCAGAGAAGAACAGCAAGTTTATATTAAGAGAAGAAGGGATTATTATAGGGTAGGTTTTTTTTTTTCCCAAGGCGCTCTATATCCTCTTTCCTTCTATAACCCTTTATTTGAAGATCTTTTATCTACCAGCTTAGCTTCCTTCAAGACAGCCCTGTGTGCATGCTTAGGATGCAATTTGACTTTGTGCTGTTTTTCGTTGTATGTTTTCTGTACGTGGATTAGTGCAAGATTAGTGGAGTGTAAATCCTTAATCCTCTGGCCTCTGAAATATATTGTTTTCAATTTCCCGCAGGGCAGCAACTGTTCCATCATGTAATTTTAAACTATTTATGTGAGCCAGATTTTTTTAAAAAAATTGATATAATTTTAAATTTGGCATCTTCAAACTGCCTTTGTTTGAATAGTATATAATTTAGTGAATTTTAATGGTGTCTCTCTGTATGTGTATGTGTGTGTGTGTTTGTGTTTCTGTGTGCTATTAAGGGTATTTTTAAAAAAAGAATATTCAATATTTCTAAGTAGATTTTTGGAATGCCAATTGGCGACAACAGAAAAGGGCCAAGGGGTGCTTTCAGGATTATTCTTTCTTTTAAGGTGGCTTCACTGTGGGTTTTTTCCCCCTGAGCTGTTGTCTATAACAAGCTATAAGAACCTTTTCCTCAATTAACAACCTCAGTGGTAATTTGCTTGCTGGCCTTCACTACTGATACACATTCTGCATTTCACTTGATTCAAAGTGCTGTTGTTAATACGGGTATAAATGAATATGCATGAGTGTTAGACACTGTCAAATTATGATCTTAGCAATTTTTTTTTTTAAATTGTCCAACTCCTTTCATAAAGACCATGCTGCTGGAGCAATAGAATTTTTTGATATCAAAGGATGGCACAGAATTCTTATTTTTTTCAAAGAACAAAGGTTGTAAACTCTGCAAAAGAGAGAGAGAGAAAGAGAGAGAGAGAGAAAGAGAGAGAGAGAGAGAGAGAGAGAAATATTTAAGTGATTCTTCATTACTACCTTACATTATCAGATAATATATCCTTTTGTTATATCACAAATCATTTAATTGTTTCAAAAGCCTTTCAGACCTATTTGCCTAACCTAATCAAACATGTGGAAAATATCAGAGTTTTTTTTCCTTTTTTTAAAAATAATTGAACATTATTTTTTTAGTTCTAGAATGTTCAATTGTCGGTGCTTGAAGAGGGTTTAAATAATATGCAATTCTGTTTGGCTAAAGACAATCTATAAAGGAATTTCCTTAGCTGAGTTTGCATGGGGCCAGAAGAGCAAAAGGGATTTCTCTCAGGTGTCCTGAGGGCCATTTGTTTACCTCTGAAAGTTATAGGATTTTTTTTTTTTTTTTTTACAAAAACCTGGCCATAGAGAGGAATTAGTTAACCCCCATTCAGGTCATGTCAAAGCGGTCCTTGGTCAGGGAGCTTCCTTGTTTAAAGTCTCATCCAACTCTTCCACTTTTCCTACAAAGGGCAAATGATCCCCTCATCTCTGCACTAATATTAACAGAAGAAGAATAATCTTTTTTATAGATTACAAAACCAGAAGCATTCTTCATACTTTTATTCTTTGTTTCAGAAAAATGTAATTGTCATCTTCACATACTTTTGTAAATGATTAAGATTCAGCTGATTCATTTCTTAAATTCTTATTTGGGCTTTTCATGTCTTCTTTTTAGAATGAAATGAAGGAAATCTGTCTCATTATATGAAAAATCTAAGAATGGTAAAGAGATTAAAGTGGAGCCACCAAACTAGGCAAGGTGACTTGAACATAATCTTGAAATAGATCTAGAGAAATATAATTCTAAGTCAGAACCAAATAGGCCAATATATCAGGAGTTGCTCCATAAAATGTTCTAAAAGAGAAATCATGGGTATATGGTTCTAAGCCACACTGCATAGCTATATATTTTTTTCTATAAACACTTGGGCAGAAATATTTGGTGATCATTTTAGTGATGAAACAATTGAGTATCAAATGAGCAAGCGCTGAAGACCAGAGGAATCACCATAGGTAAAAGAAAGGAGGGATCCAAGTAGACTGGAGTCTAACAAGAAGCTTTTAGAGTCTTTGTTGTTTGCAAAGAGATCACCTTATCTGGCTAATTTTCAGAATCCAAGTAATTAACCATTCAAACAAAAAAGTTGGTGGAAGAAAGAAGGATTTAATAGGTATTTTGTACTGGGTAGGCCTCCTATCTATGACAGAAGAATATTCTTCAACTCTATGAAAAAACAGCATGCAACCATCATATTAAAGTTATCAAATTACTTTGATATTTAAATTACTGCCCTAGATAATTTAATTTTCCACACTCAGTTATTATCTAACAAACCATGAGGGTAATCATAATTACAAGCATAACAGCTTTATTTTAAATTACACTATAGCCTATTATTTTATATAGTAAAAATATTTTAAATTGAAAATGTTTACTTTTCAGTTCCACTAAATACATGCACATTATAACAGCTAAA
This sequence comes from Hydrophis major, assembly GCA_033807585.1. Classification (NCBI taxonomy): domain Eukaryota; kingdom Metazoa; phylum Chordata; class Lepidosauria; order Squamata; family Elapidae; genus Hydrophis; species Hydrophis major. The sequence continues at coordinate 172,567,309 of CM066329.1, forward strand.
CAAATTGGCCATTTTCTAGAATTATTGTCAATGGAGAATATACTTTTTGGCCTGTCTGCATTTCAACCCCTTGGGCAATCCAGAAAAACTCTTATTGTCTATTGCACTGTAAACATCCGCTTAAAAAGAATAAATATGTATGTGTTTTATCAGCAACATTATTTTGAGCAGAATCCCAGGAACCCAAACACGCTACAATAAACATGCAAAGAATGTGATAAGTTTTAGCCATGTAGTGTTCCCCCCGCCCTCTCTCTCTATTTCTCTGCCTTCTTTTACGGTTTGATGACAAGCTGTCATAATTCTATTGCTACATTCTGTACATCTTAGAAAACATATTTACTTGTACTTGAATTTCTGCAAAGATGAACATGGAAATATGTAAGTCAACTGAATGAATGAAACATCTCTATTTCTACTGTAATGGTTTCCACCCAACAGAAGATGCTGGAACGATAAGGGGGAGGAATGTTGAAAAAAATAAGCATGATCTAAATTACCTAAACTTTATAACTCTAATTAGATGTTGTTAAATGCAATCAATTACAAACTTTTATTTTGGCATGGATGTAAATAATAATTATAGGATTATACATTTATACCAAGTCATTGAATTGAAATAGGAATATATTTAATTTGACTGTAATTGGGAAAATGCTGTAAGAAGGTAATCTGTGCCTGTACCAGCATATTGTATCTGTATGCTAATTATTGCTGGTTAATTTCTCATCATTCTCTGTTTCTCCTTTTTATAGTTTTTTTAAATAGAATATCAGTACTGGACAGTTCTTTCAATAGAAGTTGAATCCAAATGTTTATGTCCTAGCAATTTACATAGAAATCAAGAGGACTGTCCTCTATAAAATAGCTGCATCCTGATTGCAGGACAGAACCAAAGGGAATAGGGAAATATAGCAACTTCTATCAACACTTTTCTTTGTACCTGATACCCTTGGTGAGAAGGAAGTGAGAAAGTTGGGTGGGGGCAATCATGTATTTTCTTTCTCTTTTTATTGCTTTTTCAGTAGCAATGTGGATCTGGAAATTGGTGGTGTTTAATTTATGTCATGAACAAATGACTCATTGGTTTAGAAATAGGAAAAATAAATAAATGCTAGGCTGCAAGAAGGTAGCCCAAGGGAAAATTTATTTTCCCGAGTGTGAAATCTCTCACAAGAGACTCAGAAACAGCAGTGCACTACTTTCCCAAAAGCAGTGCACAAATTTTCAATCACAGAGAATAGTGTGTCTCTGGCAATGTATGTATCCTTTTTTCCCCTTAAAATCTGAAATATTTCAGGCTGTTTTACAAGCATCTGGACAATTTTGTAAGCTGTGCTAGTTGTAAATGTTCCTACTCAGCTTCTAGAGGAAGTGAATATTTAGACTTTAAATCTGCAAAGGAAATATAATGTGTTCTTCAGCCATCAATTTTTTTACAGAATATGACCAACCTTATTTTGTAAAGAAAAATGACCCTACAGTGCATATTTTCAGCTCACAGCTAAGGGCAGATTTTAAATATTCATCATGGTGCTTACCATTCCTAATAGCTCAAGAAGTTTCCATTTGGGAGTGGACAAAGGCAGAAAGTTTCAATGCACAGAAGCAAAAGCAAAAAATTTGAAGAATCACTATTAGTTATCCCTAACATTCTCCCCTTTTAGTAAATAATAATAAAAATAACAATTTACACTTTTAAATTATATTTGTTACAACTTTCTTAAAACTGAATTACTCCTTGAGCTTTTGTAAATTGGTCTGCAATGTTTTCTTCTGTCATGCAGTATTCCAATTTAATTAGCCCATTCTTTACAGATTCTCTAACATTTAAGTATCTTAAATCAGTATGCTTTGATCTAGTTTTTACAGCAATACTAGTAGCTAATTTTATAGCTTCCTGGTTGTCCTCGTACACAATAATGGAATCTTTAACAGTTATACCCATGTCTAATAATAACTGTTTGTACAAAATTAAGTCAATGCATAGTAATGACAAACATGAAAATTCCGCTTCCATCGTGGACAAGCTGATATGCTGTTGTCTGATTGACCTCCACCCTATTAGTGTCTTACCAAATAATATAGCCATCCCAGATGTTGATTTTCTAGTGTTTATATCAGTTGCAAAACTTGCATCTGCATAGGCACTAAGACTCAAATCACCCTTTGGTTCTATATACAATGCATGGTTCATTGTTCCTTTAAGATATCTTAAAATTCTCTTTAATGATTGCCAATAACATTGTTGTGGATCCGAATTAAAACGTGCCAGCTGATTTACACTATAAGCTATATCTGGCCTTGACCAATTGCTGATATATGATAAGCTACCAATCAAAGATTGATATATAGACTTATCAAATTTGGGACTTTGAGCATCAGTTTAGCAAACTTCCTGACTCATTGGAGTCTTTGCCGGTTTACAAAGTTCCATTTTATATGTTTTAATTTTTTGGCAAATTTTATCTTCTTGAGATATCTTAAATCCATTTTTAGTTTTGTTAATTGTCAATCCTAGATACTTTTTAATTTCACCTAAATGCTTTAATTTTATCTTTTTGGCTTATAATGATATAATCTCATTAGCTTCATTATTAGTCTTAGTTATCAAAGCAATATCATCTGTAAATAATAACAATAATGACACCGTTCCATTATTTTCTCTTTTAAACACACATGGATTTGCTAAACCAGATTTAAAACCTATATTGTTTAACTCTTTCACAATATATTGGTTCCACTCAAACCCAGATTGTTTCAACCCGTAAAGACTCTTTTTGAGTTTCCAACAATCATTACTATTTAATTTATTGTCTTTTATAACAATTGGCTTTTTCAAATATATAGTGTGCTGTAAAGGTGCATGTCAATAAGCAGTTTCTACATCTAAATGGTTAATGACATAGTTTTTCTTAGCTGCCCACACTAAAGCTGCTCTCAAAGATGTTGCTTTAAGACTTGGTGCAAAAACTTCATCGTAATCAGATGCAGTTTGATTAAATCCTTGAGCTACTAACCTAGCTTTATGGGTAACAGTCCCATCATTTCCAGTTTTTACTTTAAATATCCATTTGCACCCAATGGATTTTTCTCCTGGAGGTAATTTAGCATCTTCATATACTTTCATTACCTTTAATGAATTTAGTTCTTTTTCCATTGCCTTTTGCCAATTCTCCTGATCCTTAGCAGGATACATCCTAAGTTCATCTACACTAGTTGGAACTTTAGTTACTTGGCATACTATACTTGCTTGATACCTATCAGGTGGTCTAGTTACACGTGTAGTACGTCTAGGTATTACAGGACTTACAGGTGGACTTTCATTTATTAACTCTTCTTAATTATCTAACTCTTCCTGATCAACTGTTTCCTCTTGTTCTGGTCCTATTTGCTCTTCATGGACTTCTTCTTTAATTGGACTCTTCTTATAACTATTCTGATCTTTTTGCCTTTTGTAGGGTTCAATAATTACCTCATTATTTAAATCTTGCTCTAATCTATTCCATCCTACATGTTCTAGGAATTTTGCACTAGCACTGGTGTAAACTCTACATGTACCTGGTTCCCAGAATCTATAAGATCTATGATTAGATTTATATCCTACAAAAAATAATCTTTTAGCTCTATGTTGTCCTTTGTGTCTGAGTTGTGAAGGGATATGCACCCATGCTGGTGCTCTAAATGTGTGCATGTAACTTAAATCAGGTTTTGTACCATGCCACAGTGTGAATGGTAATTCACCTGTTGTTGAATTAACAACATTATTTAATATATGATTACCACACATTATTGCTTCTCCCCATAAATTGTCAGGTAATCCTGAATCAGACATCATTGTTCGTGCCATTGACTGTAGTGTTTGGCCTCGTCTCTCTATAAAGGCATTATGTTGTGGCCTATATGGTGCAGACTTTTTATGTTGAATACCTAACATCTTAAGTCTATTCTGGAATTTATTATTTGTAAATTCCATACCATTATCTGTTATAAGAGTTACTAATTTCTTTTTAGTTTTTCTTTCAGCAAATTTAATCCAATCAAATAGATTTAGATACGTTTCAGTTTTGCTCTTCATTAAATAGCAAAATCCATGTCTAGAATAGTGGTCCATTATACTTAGTATGTATCGAGCTCCTCCTACACTTGGTTTTTTCAGACCTATTAAATCTGCAAATACTACTTCTAAGGCTCTTTGGTAGTAAATCCATCAACTCTATTAGCCGGTTTGACCTTGCCTTTGCTTTGATTACAAGCATTACATTGCAAATACTTATTACAAGGTTTCAAACTTATTCCCTTAGATAATTCAACAGTTTTCTTAAGCATTTTAAAATTTAAATGCCCTAGCCTTCGATGTAACAAGTGAATACATTCATCATGAGGTTTCTTATTATCAAAAACCATGTTAGCCACCTCTAAACCATTATCATTTAACACATATAATTCACCTCTTAAAGATGCAGTAATTTTCTTATCTTCTTTTTCAATTATGCAGTTATCTCCTTTAAATGTAACCACATATCCTAGTTTAACCAAAATTCTAACTGAAATTAAATTAATCTTAAGTTGTGGTACATATAACATTTTTACATTCTCTTTTATGAAAGAACAATATGCTATACCTTGACCTTTAGCATTAAGGTGAAATTAAAAAGTATCTAGGATTGACAATTAACAAAACTAAAAATGGATTTAAGATATCTCAAGAAGATAAAATTTGCCAATTAATTAAAACGTATAAAATGGAACTTTGTAAACCGGCAAAGGCTCCAATGAGTCAGGAAGTTTGCCAAACTGATGATCAAAGTCCCAAATTTGATAAGTCTGTATATCAATCTTTGATTGGTAGCTTATCATATATCAGCAATTGGTCAAGGCCAGATATGGCTTATAGTGTAAATCAGCTGGCACGTTTTAATTCGGATGCACAACAATGTTATTGGCAATCATTAAAGAGAATTTTAAGATATCTTAAAGGAACAATGAACCATGCATTGTATATAGAACCAAAGGGTGATTTGAGTCTTAGTGCCTATGCAGATGCAAGTTTTGCAACTGATATAAACACTAGAAAATCAACATCTGGGATGGCTATATTATTTGGTAAGACACTAATAGGGTGGAGGTCAATCAGACAACAGCATATCAGCTTGTCCACAATGGAAGCGGAATTTTCATGTCTGTCATTACTATGCACTGACTTAATTTTGTACAAACAGTTATTATTAGACATGGGTATAACTGTTAAAGATTCCATTATTGTGTACGAGGACAACCAGGAAGCTATACAGTTAGCTACTAGTATTGCTGTAAAAACTAGATCAAAGCATACTGATTTAAGATACTTAAATGTTAGAGAATCTGTAAAGAATGGGCTAATTAAATTGGAATACTGCATGACAGAAGAAAACATTGCAGACCAATTTACAAAAGCTCAAGGAATAATTAAGTTTAAAGAAAGTTGTAACAAATATAATTTAAAAGTGTAAATAGTTATTTTTATTATTATTTCCTAAAAGGGGAGAATGTTAGGGATAACATTGTTTACCCTAACTGGTTTAGGTAAAATAATAAATATGTAATCATAGTTTGTAAGTTAAAGTGTCTGCAACTTTAAATATAGGAATGTAATTAAGGGAGTGGTTGTGAAAGCACTTTAAAAGAAGCAAGACGACAGCTTGCTCTCTCTCTGGCTTTGATGATCCCTAATTACTTCATGGACTCAAGACTGCGTTACTCGAACGGGAGAGAGACAAAGGACTGATTTGTAAGTGAACTGACATAAGGATATTCTACATGGACTTTGCTAACTGAATATCCTTGAATGGACTGACTAAAATGATACATGACTAATGGACTGTTATTTTGACTATGCTATAAACTCTAAATGGAATAAACTATATTTTTGATAGCACAAGCGTATCTGTTATTTTTACTGTATGTTAACAAGCATACAAACATATCTCACTCATTTATCTGTGTGCCTATCTGACTAATGCTGCACATTCTGTTTAGCTTGTCTCCTTAACCCTGGTTGGGGAACTCAGGCTTAACAACCCCTTTCTCCCCTCTCCGTCAGAATGCTCATTTCAGCATTGGAATAATTAGCAAGAAGGGAATTAATTTTTATTTACATTGGAGAGGAAGGGATTTTAAGAGACTAAGCAGGCACGCAATAGGGAATACCCATTAAAAGGAATATAATGGTGTTAACTGTTTGTCTTTGCATGCTGGAGGCTTCAAGCTACCAGCTGCTTAGGGTGCAAACAAAAGCCTTTAATGTGAAATTGATTTGGATCTTGTCAATTTCAGGCAGCAGCTGCAAAGTTGCTGAAAATCTCTAGTCAACTAATTAAGGTCACAGCTGAGCTTGTTAACTTGCCCTTTTTATCTAAAAGTACTCCACCAGTACATTTAGGGACTAGGAAGAATAGCAGCAGATCAGGAAGAGTTTGTTTAGATAATCACTGCACTCTGCAGGGGGAAAGACAAAAGAAAAATATTGATCAGTCACAGGACAGTGCATACTAACTGAGTGTAATGGCAAACATGTCAGAGAGAAAGAGAGAGAGGTGATTTGAAGGTCATAAATGTGGTCATTGGTCAAAAAGATAATTTTTCATCACTCTTGTAACTGTGAACAGTTGCTGTCTGAGATAGTCACTAAATAAGGACCACCTGTATTAAGCACAGGTAGTTAAATCCATTTAATTGATTTAAATTACATTTAACTGTGTTAAACTGAAATTTGATGTAATTTCAGGTCATGCTTTTTGGAGAATGCTTCCCTTAGTAGTTACCACAAAGGTCCAATGTGGCTTCTAGATCCAGAAAAGCTGGACACTGCAGTATATAGCTATAGTGTGTAATCTCTTTAGCCCTGAACACTCTTTCATTCTTGAATTTTTGATGTAAAAAACAGTAATTTCCACATGTGATGTGATGTATTGCTAGAAAAATCTTGTGCTTTTAATATCATACTGAAGTTCTGAGCTAAAAACAAAATGTTTGCATATAATTGAAATTGTATGTGTCAAGTGTCTCCTCCTAGGCTTTTTAGAAGCAGTAGGGCAGGGATGAGCCTGAAAATGTTTTCACAGCTCTTCCTGCCCACAACAAGATGATGATTTTTTACAATAACTCATTTCCAAATCCTGTGAGCTGAGAAAAGATGGAGAAATTAAATACTCTGAAGCTGAGACAGGTTTATTTCTTAAAACAAAGGAGACTGAAATCAACCTCTGTAAAAATCTGATCCTGCAAGAGAGAATTTATCCCAGACAAAAGTTAATATAAACCTCAAACAGTTTATGCAGAGCCGATTCAGGAATCAGGCCTGAATTCAAATTTTCCTTCTTTAAATGGGAACTCATTGTGTGGTCTAAATTGGGTAATACACATTGCAATATGCAATTGATGATATTAACTTGAAAGCAATTTATCTTCTTGATCACGACCTTATACTTTAGATAGAGGATATAGATGCCAATAGAAATATAAATAGCTACATATACATATGTGTATATTTGTGTGTATGTGTGAAATTAAGACATTAATCTATAAGATAGTGACTAATATTGGTGGTGTTTGTCTGTGGTATATCGTAGTTGTTAGGATGGAGGTCTACTGGCAGTCAGTTTGGATGTGGGATTTTTTTGGAACACTTTAAAGACTTATAGCTTTCCACTTGCTCTGTCCTCTCAAAATGTTGATTATATCAAAGAGTTATTTTGAAATGACCCAGCTTTTCTGAACTCTTTTTCATTACTTTAGCCATTATCTGTATGAATATCTGTAGCAGTTTTTGTATGAAATCTTTCTACAGTTGCTTTGTTCCTCATTCTCTCTGAAAAAAAAAAAAAATTAAGAAAAGTTTCCTTGGCTCTCAAGGGCCAGGATTGTTTTCAGTTATTCAACTGTGGCATCTTTTTCATCTTTCTTTTGTTATCCCCCCTCTTGCTTAAAAAAAGATGCAACCCCCCCCCCCCAAAGAAAATGAAGGGAAGCTGAAAGATTTCCTTAATCAGCATTTGCTCTATAAAATGTCATGTGAAACCACCACAAGATTCTCACCACGGAGTAAGATATCATCAGTATGCTGATGATGGTGGATAATACATCTAAGGCCCTGGCTTATCCCAGTGTCTGGAGGCTATGAGGATCTGGATAGTATTGGCAAGAGAGCAAGATGGAGTGGCTGGGGGTTTGTGAGACTTCTGGTTCTAGGACTATGCCACTGTTGGTGCTGGATGTAGCTGCACTGCCCCAGACAGACCCAGTGCAGAATGTGGGGGTCCTCCTTTACTCTTATAATTTTACTTCATTGTCTTCAGAAATATTTATGTTTTATGGTTTCATAGCTTTTTGTTATGTTCTGTGCATGGGCGCTAATGAGGAGACGAGCCGGTGAACAGTGAACTTCAAACTCTTTATTTACATGTGTAACAGCTCAGCTCTATGGCTGCAATGGCCCCCTTTATATAGGCAAGCTCTTGAGTATTTAACCAATGAAAACACAGGGAGCGCTAGCTCCGTTAACCAATGGGAGAGGCTTGTTAATAGCCAATCAGATTCTCCTGAACGGACCAATCTGATGTCGCTATTATCGGCCAATCAGAAGTGCAGGGCCAGAACCCTGCACTTTACTTCAAGCTCTTAATAATCTTTATTCAAGTACTTTTATTAATTCACAACACCCCTTCCCCCCAAGTTCCGTTTAAGGGGTGCGGTCACGTAGTCTTTGAGGTAGGCAGGTTGTTTTGATTGTCTATTTGATTTACGTTGTTCTCCCGGTATTTGGCTACAGTCTTGTTGGGGTAGGACGTTATCTGGTGAAGAGGGTGCCTCCAGTTCTGTATTCAAATTTTCATTGCCGCTAATGTTCTTGGCATCTCCTTGAGGCGAGCTCACCCCCATCCCTGATCCTTCTTCACGTGTTGCCTCTGAGCAGTCATTACTTCCGCTTAAGTTTTCTGCCATTTCAAATTCAGCTTCCTCGGTATCTCCTCCCCCCTCAGTTTGAAACTCAGGGGACTCAGAGATCCCCGACTGTAGCCTCGAACGCAGCTGATCAATATGGCGCTTCCATATTCTATCGTCGTGACATCTCACGTGGTATGATCTGGGGCTGGTTACTTGGACTACAGTTGCCTCGACCCACAACGGATCGCCCGAAAAGTTCCTAGCGAAAACCAAGTCGCCTACCTGGAAGTTACGGCATTTCCTGCTGGATCCGTTTGTTTTTTCAGGTTCATATGATGGTTGCAGATGGTCGAGTGGGAGCGGAGCTTCCGCCTCATTGATAACTCGGCGGGAGTTTTATTGGTGACGCTGTGCGGAGTGATATGCTGCAAAAGGAGTATCCGGTTAATCTTGTCTTCTATATCGCCATAGTCCATTTTATGCAAGGTTTTCTTGACGAATTGTACCATGCGCTCGGCCCTTCCGTTGGCCACAGGATGCGCCGGTGAAGTCAGTGCATGGCGAATGCCGCGGTCCGCCAGGTACTGTTCAAAGGACAGCGTGGTAAATTGGGGCCCGTTGTTGGATACCAGAATGTCTGGTAATCCGTGTGTTGTAAATAGTCTATCTAGTTTCCTGATGACTGATTCGGTTGTTGTATTTCTCATCTCATGGATTTCAAGCCAGTTCGAGTAGGCATCCACCGTTAATAAAAATGTGTGTCTTTTGGTAGGTCCTGCAAAGTCCAGATGAATATGGGACCATGGTCCCCTCGGTGTTTCTCATTCAGTTGGGGTTGCTTTCGGCGGGGCGTTGCTTACTTCCTGGCATTTGTGACAAGCTTTTACCCATGTCTCGATCTGCTTGTCGATACCCGGCCACCACGCATAGCTTCGTGTGAGGGCTTTCATGCGCACAATGCCAGCGTGGCCATCGTGCAAAGTTCTTAGTATCGCTCATCGTAACCGCTCTGGGACAACGACTCTATCACCCCAGATAATGCAGCCCTTCTGGGAAAATAGTTCCGTTTGTCAATTCTTGAATGGGACGTAGTCATCAGGTATCTAGTCCAATGGCCATCCGCGCTTGACCCAACTGAGGACTCGTGCTAAAATGGGGTCGTGTTTCATTTCCATCACAATATCTCGGGCTGTTAGTGGCGGTGTTCGAAGTGTCTCGATCTGCAGTGTTGTAACTGTCAGAGCGGGGTCATCAATGGTCTCCGGAAGTGGTGCATGGCTCAATGCGTCGGCATGGGGAATGGCCTTCCCCGGGCGGCGTTGCAACTTGTAATTATATGCTGCCAAGAATTCTGACCAGCAAGTCATTCTGGGAGATAATATGTAAGGTGTTGGCCTATCTCCCGCTATTATTCCCAGCAAAGGTTTGTGGTCAGTCACAAAAGTAAAGGCTCGGCCATACACATATTCATGAAATCTCTTAACAGCAGACACAATAGCAAGGGCCTCTTTATCAATTTGACTGTAATTGCGTTCTGCTTTTGATAACATCTTTGAGAAATAGGCAACAGGGGCTTCACTACCGTTCGGCAAAATGTGGCTCAAAATGGCACCCACTCCGAATGGTGATGCATCACACGTGATCGTTAAAGGCAAAGTCTCATTATACTGCATCAAAACAGTATCAGAAGTCAATAAATTTTTCACATGTCAAAACGCCTGCTCCTCTCTGTGTCCCCATACCCAGGTTGCTTTTTTGTCCAACAAACAATGTAGGGGTTCGGCTACGGTTGCTTTGTGAGGCAGGAAAACGTTATAAAAATTGATAAGGCCAAGAAAAGCCTGGAGGTCGGCCTTATTTCGGGGTTTTGGGGCGTTTTTGATTGCCCTAAGTTTGCTATCGGTGGGGTGAATGCCTTGACTATCAATTAAATATCCTAAAAATTCTACACGATCTGTACATAGTTGACACTTGTTTTTTTTTAACTTTGAGACCTGAGTCTTTAAATTTCTGGAGAACCAACCTCAGGCGATCGTTCAGTATTTTCCGAGTTGGGGCAGCGATTAACACATCATCAAAATATGGGACAACGCCTTTTATCCCTTGTAATAGTCTTTCCATCAAACTTTGAAAGATTCCCGGGGCTACGCTTACTCCGAACTGGAGTCGGTTACATACCTCGGTGCGTAACGATCATTTGGGCCTCTGCCGTTTTTTTGTCTACAGGCAGTTGTTGGTATGCCTGGGCTAAGTCTAGTTTAGCAAAGACTTTTCTGCCCCCCAGGGAATGGAGGAGGTGTTGCACCACCGGTACCGGGTAAGTATTTTGTTGAAGGGCGTGGTTCAGGGTGGCTCGGTAGTCCCCACAAATTCTTATTGATCCATCCGGCTTGATGGGTGTCACGATTGGGGTTTCCCAGGGAGAGTGATCGGTTGGTTCTAACAAACCCTGGGCTATTAATTTATCAAGCTGCTCGTCAATCTTTGGTTTAAGGGCAAATGGAACTCAACGAGGCTTAAGGCAGATGGGAGCTATTTCAGGATTGAGGTTAAATGATATCGGGGTCCCCTTGTACTTGCCTAGTTTTTCTGCAAAGACGTCCTGGAATTCTTGGACGAGGTCCTCTTCCCAGTCGCTGCTGCAGGTTCGGTGAATACCGGCTACTTCAATTCCGAGTGGAGCGAACCATTGGAGGCCTAACAAACTAGGCCGATCCCTGTCGATTACAGTCAGGGGTAGGAATGTTGTACGGTTCTTAAACGATACCTGGACTCGGCTGGATCCAACGACCGGAATTCAATTTCCTTGATAGTCTTTGAGTATGAGTCTTTGGAATCTGAGGTCTTGCTGCTGGATAGTAGGGATGAGCTGCTTGAGGGTCTTCCAGGAAACCATCGAGAGGGACGATCCTAAATCGACTTCCATCAGGCAGGGCTGGTTTTCGATGGCCACTTTCACTCGGATCTTCTTGGCATCAAGAGATGAGGCGTGACCGATCGTGATCGTTTGGTGAGCCTCTTCTCGTTTCATTGAGTGGTTTAGGGTTTTGTTTCTGTAGGAGTGGTTGTTCCATTGGTGGTTCACGGGTTCTCGCTTTATAGGATGGCTTCCTGTCGGTTGGCGATAGTTAGCCCCCTTCGAGGGCTGGCTGGGTCCTAGCTTGCTTCTACAGACCCGTCTGATATGGCCTCTTTTCCCGCACACATGGCAGAGCGCGTCGAGGAATTTGCATTCTGACCGGGGGTGGCTTGCTCCACAACCAGCGCATTGGTACTGCGATCTCTGGCGTTGGTCTCGTTCGGACTGAAGTCGGTGGACCTCTTCTTCATTGCTTTCTGATGACGATTCGAGGTCCTCATGGTGGGCTGTCGTAAGCTGTCCTTCTGACTGGGGTGAAATTTCATGGGCGAGTTGGCGAAGCAGGGCGTGGGTGCAGCGCATTTGGGCAGCCGACTTCCTGGTTGCTTCTGCTGCAGTAGCTTCAGCGATGGCATCTTTAAGGCTAATGTCACCTTTCGCCATCAGCTTTCTCTGTGTGCCTGGAGCATCTAATCCCAGAATTATTCTGTCTCTCAGGGCTTCTTCTAGGTTGGCAAACTCGCATAGGCCTCCCAGATTCCAGAGATCTACTATGAATTCAGCAACACTTTCGCCCTTCCGCTGACTTCTCTGGTAAAATTCATGCCTTCTATTGAGCGTTGGCACAGTCAGTGCATAGTGGGCCCTCAGCAGGGGTTCGAGGATGTTCCAGTCCATAGACTTTACTTCTGCTGGTTTCGCTAGTGCCTTGGCCATCTTGAATACAGTCGGCCCGCAATGAGTTAGGAATACCGCCTGTTTCTTTCCGGTAGTGGCATCCTTCAAATTGTTGGTCTCCAGAAACATCTGGAAACGATCCATATATGAGTCCCAGTCTTCTTGTGCCAGGTGGAATGGAGCGGGTGGTATGACACCGCCAGACATGGTTCTGCCATTGGTGCGTTTCAGCCACGTGCTCTGTTATAGTTCTTCGTCATTCAGTCAGCTCTGACCTCTCCACATCCCACCTTCGTCATCAATGTTATGTTCTGTGCACGGGCACTAATGAGGAGACGAGCCAGTGAACAGTGAACTTCAAACTCTTTATTTACATGTGTAACAGCTCAGCTCTATGGCCGCAATGGCCCCCTTTATATAGGTAAGCTCTTGAGTATTTAACCAATGAAAACACAGGGAGCGCTAGCTCCATTAACCAATGGGAGAGGTTCGTTAATAGCCAATCAGATTCTCCTGAACGGACCAATCCGATGTCGCTATTATCGGCCAATCAGAAGTGCAGGGCCAGAACCCTGCACTTCAAGCTCTTAATAATCTTTATTCGAGTACTTTTATTAATTCACAACACTTTTAATCTTGTAAGCCGCCCAGAATTGTCTTGGAGTAAGATGGCCTGGAAGTAAACTTAATGAAATAAACATGGAGAAAAAAACAGGTGGATGGAAGAAAGGGATAGGATGGACTATTCTGTGTGAGGACACCAAACAAGAAAATCACACATTGCACTGCAGGATTTCCTTCTTCAATATTTTAATGCTTTCCTTTGAGTAACTTAAGTTTACATCATAATTGCTACGTATCTGTAAAGCAGTCTTGGTTTTCATTTCAAATATCTGCAAGATGATTATATATTTCCATGTCATTGTGGGATTTATTTATTTTTACGACACTGCTTAGGGTACCGTGCCAATACTCTGACGGTGTTGCCTTTCTTGCGGCAACACTGTCGTTTTGAACTCTTACTGAAAAGACCTGTCTTTCCTTGCAGTATTTCAAACATTTATAGCCTCTCTGTACATCTTGGTATTAAGCAGGATCAGAAACCCTGGAAGAGAGTTGTCTGCCACTTTGAGTCAGTAGATTTCATCTTGCTTGCGAGAGCCCATGTAAAGCTACCACTGTAATAAGACTTTATGGGGCTTAATATTTATAGGCCGAGAAGAGACAGAACGCGTCCTGCTCTGTGTATAGTCTTGCGATTTATATGCTGGCAGCAGGGTATGATGGGAGATGCTTTTGGAGGCTTGCAAGTATGCTTAAGCTTTGTAAATATGTTGAGTTCAAGCTGAAGTGAGGGAACAGGGTGAAATGTTTTCAGGCCAAATCTAACATGGGGAGAGAAGGTTGGGGGGGGGGAGAAAAACCCAACAAGTTCATGCTACTAGGGTGTGCTGGGAGAGCAGGCATCTCCAAGGGCACATCCTGACCTTCAGACATTCATTGAAGGACCCTGGGCTGCAGTTAGTGAAAATGAAAATGTTACACATGGTTGAAATCTCAGAATGATCTTACTTTTCTAATATAAAAAGCCTTCATGAGGAGCGCCGATGCTGGTGGTCTCCAAGCTTCGACAGTAACTTGCTGGCTTGAGTTCGCTATTTTTCACAAACATAAATAATCATAATCCATATAAAACTGTCATATCAGTTCAGCAGAGACGTCACTAAAGCCCTGGCCTAATTCATCAAAGATTTAATGTTCAGCCACAGAAACATTCATTATTTTGGGGGAGGGTGTGTGTGTGTGTGTCTGTGTGTGTCTCTCTGTGTGTGTACACAGAGGCAGTTTCCTGGATTGTCCTGTCATCACCGACTTTCTCTTGGAAACATACATCGCATCAAGAGCTCCAAAATGCTCAGAAAGACGAATATTTAAAAAGCCAAGAGTAAACAATTATTGCTTGTTCTTTGCTGCTTATTAATCACAGAAAGATAAAGAGGGTTTTGCTTGTTGTATACAAGCTGTAGATGGATTTCCATTATTTTGGATACATAACATACCCAAGTTATATTCATGGAAAATTAAATCAGGAAATTTGCAATAATATGCATAAGTTGCCCTGAAGAACTGGGTAGCATTATTAAAGGAGTACTGCAGTGGTGGTATTCAACTGGTTCGCACCGGTTCAGGAGAACTGGTAGTGATGATTTGACACGGGTTGCCAAACCAGTAGTGACTTCTGGCTGGCCAGGCCCCTGACCCGGTCACCCAATCACTGCTCACTTGCTTGCCCTGCCCGCCCGATGCTTGGTCACCCTGCCCAATGCTTGCCCTGCTCAGTCACTCCTCACTCCACACTGGATCCTCGTGGCTTGCCTTTTTTTAACCTGTCTTCCCACATGGTGCCTGTGCCCCAACTGATCAGCCCTGATCTTCCTGCTCACAGATAAGCCTGCAAGTCACGCTAGTCCCCCCGCCATCCCTCGAGCTTGCCTCCCCCCCACCATCCCCCGAGCTTACTTAAGCCCCCCCACGGTCCCTGGGCTCACTTGGTTCGCTTCATTGTTGGCACAGCCCCATCCCAGGCAACGACTGTGGCTGCAGCCTAGCTAGCTGCTCCCCCCATCTCCGGGCTCACATGGTGGGACCAGAAGGGTGGGCAGATGTCCCGGGGCAGCACATGTTGTGCACAATTTGCAGCAGCACCGGGGCATGGCTCCTGGAGCAGTAGCACCATGGCCGCTCATTTTCTTCCTTTTGTCCCCTGGGAGAAGGAAGAAAGCACCGCATGTGCACCCTGGGACATCTGCCCACCCTCCCAGTTCCCAGAGCAGTGTCACTCGCTTTCTTCCTTTTCCCAGGGGACACACCACTTCTGGGCCAGCCTGGTCACAGGTGAATGTCTGGCCCTTGGGGGGCATCTCTGCAACACTGGAGCTGAGAGGGGCAGTGAAGGTGCCCATATACAGCAGCTCCAGTACTTCTGCCCACCCCAGCCTCCCGGAATATTGCCACTGCAGCCATTCACATTCTTCCTTTCATCCCCCAGGAACACCACTGCCCACTTTCTTCCTTCTCCTGGGAGGCGAAAGGAAGAAAGAAGCGGGCACAGCAGTCCAGCCACCACCACTATTGCCGCCATTGCTGCCTGCTTTCTTCCTTGTCCCAGGGAAAGGAAGAAAGCAAGTGGCCACAGCGGTTACATGCTCTGGCCGCTGCCCCTGCTGTTTGATTTCTGCCTTCTCCTGGGGGACAATGAAATGAAGAAAACAAGCAGCCATGGCAGCTGTTTGCTCCAGCTGCCCCCCCCCACACCTGCTTTCTGCCTTCTCACGTTGTCCGCTGCTCTGGAGCTTGCTGGATCATTTTATCATAGTAAGACCAGACAGTTATGTGTGGGAGAGAGAGAGTGGTGTGTGTGTGTGTGATTTACATGCATTCAATGTCTATAGTCCAGAGCATTTTGGTCTACAAAGGATTGCATTTGGGATTAAATCAATACTGATTTTCCAGGAGGGATTTGTGAGTAATATATTAATATTTTGCTGGCTCCTGCTTATATTTTCTGTTTAGACTCTTGTACACATCCTTGAAAAGACTATTAACGCCAGTAGTACTGTAGTTCCTCCCTCTTTAGATTGAGAGAGAGAGAAAGAGAGAGAGAGAGAAGAGAAGAGAAGACAAAGAGAGAGAGAGAGAGAGAGAGAGATGTGGATTCTTGGGAGTGTATTTTGGAGAAGTATCAAGAGAAATGCCAAAAAGGCAATCAGTTTGGGATTAAATTCCTAATGAAATTGAGTCTTCAGGGTAAGGAGACATGAAGAACTTTCAACTGCAGGTTTCTAAAAATCTTATTAGGATATTAATCTCATTTTTTAAATAATATTTTTAGAAACCTGCAGTTGAAATACTGAAATGGTATAGGGTCCCTCCCCAAGGCCCCTTGTAAGTGTTATTCTGTTATTCTGACACCTTTCCCAGGACCTCAACTCAGATTTTGGCATCCTCAGTTTTCCTGCCTGAGCAGGGGGTTGGACTAGAAGACCCCCAAAGTCCCTTTCAACTCTGTTATTTCTCAGCTAAATAGCTAAGAGACTGAAGATGCCAAAATCTGAGAAGAGGTCTTGGAAAATGTTCTGTCCCTAATTTACATACTCGAAATCCCCGCGCTTTGATTGGCTAAAGCGCGGGGATTTCTAATTGGCCAGGCGAGCCGCGCCGATTGGCCCGTTGAAAGTCTCCCGTGATTGGCTCACTCCAAGAGCGGGAGACTTGAAACGCTGCCATTGGCCGCGGCCGCCGCGGCGAAAAGGATAAAAGCCGCGGGCTTTTTCCTTTTCGCCGGTTCGGTTCACAACTGTTAAATAAAGAGCTTGAAACGTAGTCACCGACTCCTGGCGTCTTTTTGCGGACACGACACTGGCGACGAGGGTGGGATCCCGACCCTGAACTGAACCCCGTGTCCAACAAGAGCCAGTTTCAGCACCGAAATGGCGAAAATCGCACCGGCCGCCCCCTTCAACCCCGCCACCGAGGACTGGGAATCGTTCTCAGACCGTTTCCGCATGTACCTCGAGTGCACCGGAATGAAAGACGCCCCGGGCCCGCTAAAACGCGCCGTTTTCCTCACCCATTGCGGAACCGAAGTTTTCCAGATGGCCAAAGCATTGGCCAAGCCGGCCGACGCAACCGCCATGGACTGGGACGTCCTCGAACCTATCCTGCGGCGCCATTACGCCCCCGAGGTCCCCATCCTGATCCGGTGCAACGAATTTTACCGGCGGGACCAGAAACCGGGCGAAAAACTGAGCGATTTCGTCGCCGAGCTGCGGCGCCTAGGAGGACTCTGCAAATTTGAAGGTCTGAACAGCCTCCTAAGAGACCGATTCGTACTCGGCCTATGGGACCCTGCACTCCAGAGCCGGCTTATGGCTAAGGGCGACATCAGCCTAGCAGACGCCCTCACCGCAGCCGCAGCCGCAGAAGCAACCCGCACTTCCGCTGACAGCATGCGAAAATCAGACGCGAAGGGCGGAAACAACAACCCGGCAAGGTCGGCCGACCCAAAAAACGAATCAACCGCACACTACGGAGAATTCCAGTCTGCATCCAGCACGTCAGAAGACGAGGAGGACATACATCGCGTGCAGACGGGGCGCGGCGACCAACGGAACCGAAGAGGTCGTAGGTCGAGGACCAACTGTGCCGGCTGCGGCGGCGACCACCCCAGATCAGAATGCCGATTTTTTGACTCTATCTGTCGGCATTGTGAAAAAAGGGGACACATCGCTCGGGTTTGCCGCCAAAAGAAGACTCGCAGTCCACCCAGATGGGACCAACACGATCGAAAAAAGGAAAGCCCCCCGCCCAGGACCAGAGATCGCCAATCGGAAGGCCGGTGGGACCGAATCCAGCGACCCTCAAGAGGCGGCGACAGTCGGCGCAAGGAAGAAACCCACCAGACGGTAACCATCGGCCACGCCATCTCCAACGGCGCCAGAAAGGTACACGTAGAAGTCTATATTGAGGGCCAACCATGCAAGATGGAGGTGGACTCCGGGTCCTACCTCTCCATGATTGCATGGCACGAGATAAAATGGCTAGTGCCCACCCTCCATAAGAGGAACATAAATGCCCAAAGACTTATTATAAAAGACTACCAGGGAAACCGCGTCCCGGTAGTGGGCACCAAGAACTTTAATGTGACTTATAAGGGCCGCACCGAACAACTCCCACTCACAATCGTCGATCGCGACCGCCCAAGCCTGCTGGGCCTACAATGGTTTGCCCCGCTCGACATCGCGCTAACGGGAGTCAACCACGTCGCCGACGACGGCTGGGAACAGCGGCTAGCCCAGGAGTTCCGGGAGGTCTTCGACGGAAGCCTGGGCAAGTACCAGGGGCCCCTTATCTCATTTGACCTAGACCCTAGGGTTCCCCCCAAGCGACTAAAACCTAGGCGGGTACCATTCGCCCTAAAACCTAAGATTGACGAGCAGATTAACAAGCTCGTCGAACAGGGGGTGTTGCAGCCGATAGACCATGCCCGATGGGAGACCCCTATAGTGACCCCGGTCAAGCCAGACGGGTCCGTGAGAATTTGTGGGGACTATAAGGCCACCCTAAATGGCGCGTTGCAACAAAGCGCCTACCCCGTCCCAATCGTGCAACACCTACTGCACTCACTGGGAGGGGGCAGGGTCTTTGCCAAGCTCGATCTCGCCCAGACATACCAACAGTTGCCAGTCGATGAAAAAACAGCGGAAGCCCAGACCATCGTTACCCATCGGGGGGCCTTCAAGTGCAACCGACTCCAGTTCGGAGTCAGCGTGGCACCAGGCATCTTTCAGAGCCTGATGGAACGTTTGCTGCAGGGCATCAAGGGGGTGGTGCCCTATTTCGATGACGTATTAGGAGCAGCGCCAAACAAAGCCGAATTAGAAAACCGACTCAGAGAGGTCTTGACCAAATTTAAAGAAACGGGACTTAAAGTAAAAAGGGAGAAATGCCAACTGTGCACGGAGCGAGTGGAATTCTTGGGCTACCTTCTAGACCGGCACGGCATCCACCCCACAAGTAAAAAAGTAAAAGCTATCAAAGAAGCCCTCACCCCTAGGTCTAAGACGGAACTACAGGCTTTCTTGGGGTTGCTGAACTTTTATAATGTTTTCCTACCCCAAAAGGCAACGGCGGCGGAACCTTTGCATAGGCTCCTGGATAAGGCGGCAACCTGGACTTGGGGGAAACGGGAGCAAGCCGCCTTCCAAAAAACCAAAGACCTCCTCACCTCCAACGCCGTCCTGATCCAATTCAGCGAAACGTTGCCCCTGGCCGTCACTTGCGACGCATCACCTTTCGGCGTCGGCGCTGTCCTCAGCCATACCCTTCCGGACGGAAAAGAAGCACCCATCGCATTCTTTTCCAGGACCCTAACCAAGCCAGAGCGGAACTATAGCCAGCTGGACAAAGAAGCCTTGGCTATAGTTGCTGCCGTTAAGCGGTTCCACGAATACCTTTACGGCCGCCCTTTTATCATTGTGACAGACCATAAGCCGTTGCTGGGCATCCTTGCAGGAAATCGAGCCACCCCGAACATTTTGTCGCCCCGGATGACAAGGTGGTCCGAGTTCCTGGCAGCCTACAGCTACGAACTAATACACAAGCCGGGTAAGAAGATTTCGCACGCGGACGCTTTAAGCCGCTCACCGTTACCAGACTCCGACCCTGACCCAGCACCAACGACAAACACCCTGAACATTGAAAACCTGCCCAACCTGCCCATAACCGCGTCAGACATTGCCCGGGAGACTATTAAAGACAGGCATCTGGCGCGGGTTTTGCATTGGGTGGAAAAAGGTTGGCCAGAAAGGGACAATGACGAATTCATTAAGACATTTAAAAACCGCCAAACCGAACTCTCGCTACTTAAGGGGTGTATCTTATGGGGTGACAGGGTGGTCATCCCGGACAGGCTGCAAAGGAGGGTCTTAGAATTGTTGCATGAGGGGCATCCTGGCATCGTCA
Source organism: Hydrophis major (assembly GCA_033807585.1). Taxonomy (NCBI): domain Eukaryota; kingdom Metazoa; phylum Chordata; class Lepidosauria; order Squamata; family Elapidae; genus Hydrophis; species Hydrophis major. Next base: position 172,587,515 of record CM066329.1, read on the forward strand.
GAACTAAAGCCCTGGCCAGAAGTTACGCTTGGTGGCCAGGGATGGACAAACAAATAGAGGCCTGGGTAGCTAGGTGCCAGCGATGCCAGGAGACTAGACCCAGCCCACCCGCAGCACCCATCCTAGAGTGGGAAACACCGAGGGGGCCCTGGTCCAGAATTCATTTGGACTTTGCCGGTCCCACAAATGGGCATACCTTTCTAATAACAGTTGACGCTTACTCCAACTGGTTGGAGGTAAGCGACATGAAATCTACCACCACGGAGGCCGTAATCAAAGAACTTTGCAAACTCTTTGCAACACACGGCCTCCCAGACGTCGTCGTTTCCGACAACGGGCCCCAGTTTACTTCCCTCGACTTCGAGAGATTCCTGGCGGAGAGGGGCATCCGCCACGCATTAACAGCACCGGCGCATCTGGCGGCGAACGGTAGGGCGGAATGGATGGTACAATTTACCAAAAAAACCATCTAGAAAATGGACCACAGGGAGATCCAAGACAAAATTAACAGACTCCTCTTTATACAACACATCACCCCGAACACCACTACCAACAAAGCCCAGCCGAGTTACTAATGGGTAGGAAGCTGAGGTCCCCACTCGACAGGTTACACCCAACATATAACCCGGAGCGGCCCCCAGACTCAAGTTCAAAATACCGAACATTCGCACCCGGAGACCTCGTGTATGCGAAAAACCGGACAGGGGACCCTCTATGGATCCCAGCCGTCATCACCCAAATCACAGGCCCGCGCTCATACCGGCTCCAAACCACAGATGGGCGAGCCTGGAAACGACACATTGACCAACTCAGGTCACGGTCGGCAACAGAATCCACCCCCCAAGAAACGAACCAAGGGGGGAGGGAATACCCGAATAAACAAACGCAAGAAAAAATAAACCAGCAGTACTTACCGGAACGCAGCCATCGCGATCCCCCACCGGAGAAGAAACACCAAGCCAGCTCGACTGACTCGGAAAGACCAAGCGGGAGCGGCGAGACCCGTGGCTCAACAAACCCGGAAGGCCCAGGTGGGAGCCACGGAGAAAGAACCGGCCCGATCATCCAACCGGTTCGCACAGAAGAAGGAGCGGCCAAAAACTCAACCGCTCCGGTCGAAATCCAGCTTGCAACTGAGTTGCGCAGGTCAAGTAGGACTAGACGGAGCCCCGCCTACCTACGTGACTACGCAACGTAAAGACTGTACCAAGAGGGGAGGGGTGTTCTGTCCCTAATTTACATACTCTAAATCCCCACGCTTTGATTGGCTAAAGCGCGGGGATTTCTAATTGGCCAGGCGAGCCGCGCCGATTGGCCCGTTGAAAGTCTCCCGTGATTGGCTCACTCCAAGAGCGGGAGACTTGAATCGCTGCCATTGGCCGCGGCCGCCGCGGCGAAAAGGATAAAAACCGCGGGCTTTTTCCTTTTCGCCGGTTCGGTTCACAACTGTTAAATAAAGAGCTTGAAACGTAGTCACCAACTCCTGGCGTCTTTTTGCGGACACGACACAAAAGGTGTCAGAATAAGAGAATAAGACTTAGAAGGGACCTTGGGGGGAACTCTATACCATTTTAGCAGGGGTGGGATTCAAATTTCTCAACAACCAGTTCTGTGGGTGTGGCCTAATTTGTGTGTGTGGCTTGGTGGTCATGTGACTGTGTGGGCATGGCTTGTTAACTGGGGATGGCTTGGTGATCATGTGACTGGGTGGGTATGGCTTGTATGTAAATATTATAAATATTTATGTAAATATTGAATTTTTTATTAAAAAAAGAGCAACTTTTACCTGAAAGTAGGCAGGCAGATTGAGTTGCTCACAGAATCACAGATTAATTTAGAGATCTATCTATCTTCAATTGGCTGCCTGAGTCTGCACTGAAAAGTTTCAGTCCTAAGGAAGGTTCGGCTCTGCTTTTAGATTAGCTAGAAAGCAAGAAATCCAAGGATTTCCTGCTTTCTGTCTAATCTAAATCTCTTGGCAGAGCAGAACGGGTAATGTTCGGGGGGGGGGAGAAAAATTAGCAACTTATCAAACCAGGCAAGTTGGATGGCTCGCATGCTAGGTAAGGAGTAAGTGGGCGGGGGGAGGGGGGGCAGGGCCAGCCAGTGGAGCAATTTGCCGATTCTCCAAACTGCAGACAATGGTGTGTGCAGCATTTGCAAGAAATCATCATCTGTGCCGCCTGGACAGCTGACAGGTGCTGCGCTCGGGTGAGCAGCATTTGAAAATCCTCTCGTTGCCTGCTTTTTCAACCTCAGCTGTGCCGCACAAAGCAGTTGAGGAGGGAAAAGCAGGGAATAAAGGACAGCCTAGAGCCCGGGCCGGTGGGTGGGCCAAACATCTAACCAGTTCAGTGTCAGCTGCTCTTCCCAGCTACAGGTTCTATAGAACCGGGCCAAACTGGTAGCATCCCACCCCTGGGTTTATGGGAAGAACAGATAGAATAATGAAGAACAAAGATAATTAGATAATACTTCTTTGCCTCAACTGCCTACTATAAGCCTATTCTTGCTACTTTAGCATATCCAATAAAGATTAATAAAGGGGCCAGGGATAAATTGAGATGACTATCAGATATGAATCTTTAGTTACTATAACATGTGATTTTTAGTAAGCTTGTTCTAACAAAAAACCACGACTGTGTGTTCTGATAATTCCCAAAGATAAGTAAAAGAAGCAGGAGCCAAAACTACTTACTGTCCTGCTGCAGAAAATTACGATGCAAGTGAAGTCTTTGCCATAGGAATCTCCCATGTTTCAAGGGAACAGAAGAAGCAGTATTTTCATCAATCAATCAATCAGAATAGAGCTGGAAACGACCTTGGAGATTTTCTAGTCCAACCATTTTAGGCAAATGACTGTCCAGTCTCTTCTTAACAAACTCCAGAGATGAAGCACCCACAATGTCTGAAGGCAAGCCATTCCACTGGTTAATTGTTCTTACTGCTAGGAAATTTTTCCTTAATTCCAGGGTTGCTTCTTTTCTTGATTAGTTTCTCGCTATACCCCTACCATAATTTCTCTACAACAATTTTTCTTACATTTTTCCCTTTCTCCAGTGCCATGTCTTGTAATTTATTACTTTTCTGCTTACAGCTCTTTGTTGGCTCTTGGGAAGCGCTGAACTTTCAAAGCAGAGGAACAGGAGTTTGTCTAAATCTCTTCAGGCTTGGTGATGAATTCTGGGATGAAGCGGGAGCTGTTAGCCCAGGAAAATGTGGTTGGTGGAAGTGCAGAAGTGTTTCACAAAGACAGTGGTTTCAGTGAAGTAAGTGATTCTTCTATCCAGGTGCCGACATTTGTTGAGGAGAATGGTGAGTTCTTTTTATAAAATTATAGAGAAAAAGACAGAGGTTAACCATAACTATGATAGCCAATTCTTTGCACACAATTATGGGGACGTGTCCTGTCATTTTAGGAATGTTGTTATTAAAGTTCTCTGTTAATAAAAATAGCATGGCAAGGTTCTGGAAAGAGGATTGGAACGGAGAAGAAAAAGAAACCTTGAATATTTTTAAATTGCTTCAAATTGATGATTATGATTTACTTTTTTTCTACTTATATTCATGGATCGTTTCATGGATCACTCTGCAGTGCTTCGTAACTTTACCCCTATCCTTAGAGGTTTATTGTACTATTTCCATAAGCCTCAAGGAGTGCAGTCAATGCTACTCATTTTGGAGATTGTTGCCCCGAACACCCCATGTCTTATTCTCTTTGGAAATGATCTGTCCTAATGAAATGGGAAAAGAGGAATCTGTTTCAGCTATACCTCCTGGATTCCTCATTCAGCACTTTCAAAACCTGGTGTCATCTGATGTGCTTCACAGCACTAGTTCTTCAATGGCATCATACTGACTATTTGGAATGCATCCAGTGGGGGGCTCTAGAATATGGTTCAGTACATTGACTATTCAACCCCTTGAGCATTATGCTATGGGATGCTGTACTTTTTACATTCTACAACAAACCATTGACTGATGTTATCTGGAAACTACCGGTCAATCAGAAGACTCTGTACTCTGATTCATTTTGAATGAAATGCTAGGGAATGACTGAAAACTTGAACTTGATGTTTGATAGCAAAGGGGGAGTGGATACAGGAAAATAAGCTGAATTGTAACACAGATAAGGTTGAAATATTATTCAGATGGGGCATTAGCCAACACAGAGTTAGATGTACATGAGGATTGAATTTCTCGTTAAAATTCAAGTTTGTAGCTTGTGGCTGCTCCTTGCATTAATGCTGTTTCTAGGTGATCAGGTGCTGGAGATGGTTTGAAGCATTTTTTACAAGCATAAGATTTCTGTTCCTGGAGAAGATAGCCTTTCTGGCCACAGTAAGATGTACATTAGTCATCTTTAGACTGGATTACTGTTTACATGGGGCAGCTCATACAGAGAATAAGCATAAATATAGATAAATGTGTCAGCATCCTGCTGCCAAGCTGCAAAGATATACATCTGTTTCTGATATGTTTCCATTTTGAACTTATTTGCTTCTAGGCTCAGTATCATGATGCTGGCTTTTAATCTAAGTGGCCTAGGATCTCTCTAAGGGCCACTCACTCTAGTATGTTTTTCTTAATTTATATTTTTCTGTTCAGAATTGAAGGATTCATTCCCAGACTGTCTGAAGAAAGACATGTTCAACAGGGCTGTTTGTTTTGACTCCTGTCTTTTGGAAGTTGTATTGAGAAGAACCCAGTTGGTCCAATTATTCTCCTACTCTTGTTGCTTGGTAAAAGCTTGATCTTTAGTAGCAGCTATCTGATTATTGCTTTCTCTTTTTTTGTTTTGTTGTGTTATTTTTTTTAAATTTATTTCATATTTCTAGTTTCTTATTGTGGCATTCTTTTTGTTATTCTTGTTTGATTATTTTAATTTGTTGTCTTTAAATATGCTTAATTTATATGAATTATTAGCAAGTGTGATACAGCATATTGATTGAGAGCTAGTTTCATGTAATGGCCAAGATGATATACTACTGTAGAAGCCAGGAATGCTATGAATCATAGTCTTTCTTATGAAAAGAAAGCCAGTTGAATGATTTTGGGGTAATTACTCTCTTTCAACCAAAACTACCTCACAGTATTCTTATAAGGAAAAATAAGAGCTGGGAGTATTAGGTATTAGTATTGACCAATTAGTATTGACCAAATAAAAGTGGGTTAAAAATCTAATAAATAAATAATCTTTTAACAATAAATATAAAACAATGTAACACATAAAGCACCAACTGTTCCTTAACTGTGTGTAAATATATACAATATAATTCAGAGTATTATAGGATCTTACTAAAGCTAAGAGGGAATGTTTGTTTTATCAGAATAACAGAACAACAGAATTGGAAGGAATCTTGGAGGTTTTCTAGTCCAACCACCTGCTTGAGCAGGAGATCCTAAATAATTTCATCAGGTGTCATCCAGATATACCTTCTGAGGTTTGCTGGGTTAAAGTTCAATTAACCTTGGCCAGAGTTGTTCATCTCAATTACTATCTAGTGTGTTGGGTTTTTATATTCTGTAAATATTTCAATGATATTTTGTATGTGTATATAAATACTGTATATATATATATATATATATATAAAACCACATTTATAAATATATAAATGTATACTAAAATGTGTAATGGAATGTGTAATGGCTACAATAAACAAGGATATAGAAAATCCAACTTTGAATTCATTTCAGTTGGGAATTTTAGACATATGTACTCAGCTATAAAACCAGTTGAATACAATAGGATGCATGCATGTGTGTGTGTGTCTGTGTGTGTAGAAACTATATAACTAAACTATAACTATAACTATAACAACTATAACTATAACTATATACATACATACATACATACATACATACATACATACATGCATACATATGCAGGTTTTGGCATGTTCGGGTCTTTTCCTGTGTAAGATTGAGAGTATCTTGGTGACTCTCAATCTTACACGGGAAAAGACCCGAACATGCCAAAACCTGCATACCTACACCTGTGAAAATCTTTGAAAACAAATGTATGTATGTATGTATGTATGTATGTATGTATGGTATTCAGCTTTGTTCAGGTATTTTCCCATGTCATTATAGTTGTGCTTTTAAAGTTGTAGCAACGTTTCAGCAGAATCTCATCTGCCATCAGCAGTCTTGTGTATTGTGTTCGTCTGTGAGTCAGGCTTTCACAGCTGTTTCTGTTTTAAATTTAGTGCTAGCCTACTACTGCACCAAATTTAAAACAGAAACAGCTGTGAAAGCCTGACTCACAGATGAACACAATGCACAAGCCTGATGATGGCAGATGAGATTCTGCCGAAATGTCGCCACAACTTTAAAAGCACAACTATAATGACATGGGAAAATACCCGAACAAAGCTGAATACCATACATATAAATATCTGCGTAAACTTCAGAAAATACACATGCACACAAATATAGTCTTATATTATGGACGTAGGCATGGTTGCTTCCTATAGATAGTTCCATTCCAAGCCATAATGCCAGAATGGAATAGCCACTAGGATGATGTTTATACATCACCAACACCACTTCCAATCTAGAGTTTTTCAGATTAATCTGTGTAGCACAGTTTTAGTGAGACAAAAGAGTCTTCTGAACTACTTGAAGAAATGGCAGGTATTTATGTGAGACCAAGCCCTCCAACTACTGATGCTCTGAGCCACTGAACGAAAGATGAGGAATTATAAATGTTCATCTGGTTTGAGTTTAGTGAAATGTGCAGAAAAGGTTACATGTTTTCAAGGACCTTATGCCTAAGTACTAGATTGTAGCACAATTTATTATACAAATGAAGCTTTTTATTGCTCAGCTTTGTTGAGTTGCCAGTTGGGACAAAGAACATAATGTACCTTTTGGTCCCTATCAAAGGAATTAAGAAAGCATTTAGTTTTGCTTCAACTATGAAGTATTAAGGAAACTTGTAATTAAATCCAGAGAGCACGTATTGACTTGCTGATACCTTTGTATTTTAAGGCAATCAATTTAAGAATGGTGACACAGTTGTCCAACTTATCAGTAATCTATAATTATCATAGAATTCTAGGGGCATGATCTTATTAGAATCCCACAAAGCTGATTTTCTAGGACAACACCTTCTATTGCATGTGTGTCCCCCAATGTAAATATTCCTTGTGTTTAGTATGCTTCCTATTATTGTGTAGTCAGATTGTGTTTTTTGGAATCTTGTTCCAAGATAATTTTAGCCTTATGTTCTATATAGCCAAACATTAGATGTATATAAAGGAAGATGCTTTGTATTTGGAAAACTGATCAAATAAATATTCCAAACAGTGAATTGAATTCAGGTGACAGCTAATCTCTGATGAGATATTGCCCCATAATCTTGAACTTTGCAGTTGGATCTTTAATGCCACTTAAATCAGAATGTAAGAACTGAAGGAATTCCAGGAATGTAGTGATATAAACTGTATTTTTAGAGCTGTGAATGACTTGTGAGAGCGAATCAGCATGGTGACTAAAGATAGCACAAGTCAGTTTTTCCATGATTTATCACAAGAACTTTCACCCTAAGTAAAAGTCATTTAATGTTGCGATAGTAGCACACATACAGGCTGGCCAGATTTCAAATCAAGTACTTCATGGCATTTTTTTTTTTTTTTTTTTTTTTTTTGCATAAGACAACATTTTCACAACATTTGAGAACTCCAACTTTCATTTAACCTGCACAACAAAGCATAACATAAGAAACATGTTTGTATGGCCATATAAAGAGCTACATAAAATATATTCCCTTTAAGAATCCAATCAAATTACTTAAATGTGATCTTGCATCTACCAGCCCAATTTGACCTCCAAAGCCTAATAATAATGATATTGTTCAGAACACAAGTAGCATTTTTCCTGTGAAACATCTTCTTAGAGTAGTTGTGAAAAAGAGATACTTGAACTTACTTTGTTAAATCTTGACTTTTCATTTGCGGGCAACAGAGGTTTTGCCTCCAAACTTATTTTACCTGAAATGTGATTTTAAACAGTGGCTGAATTTCAAAACAGGATCAGAATACTGAATATTTCTTCTTTATAGAAAGTTCATATTGTTATGAAAAAGTAAAAAGTTGTGATTTGGTATTAATGCCTTATTTTATCATAACAGAGAGAGTTAGATTTCTTTTTCTTTCTTTCTTTTCTTATCTTTTCTCACTTCTCCTTTCTTTTCCACATCCCCTCACTACTTTTCTATTTACTTTGTATTTTATAATGCTTTACAATTCAATTAAAATGTTTTCTAAAAAAGATTGAAAGATGCTGAATATTTCTAATTAATAGCCTCTGGTAGTGTGATTTACCATTTGAGGGAAATTAGAAGGAATCTTTCTACATTATTTTTTTCAATTACAATTCAGTACTAGTTTACATTTTTAAAAGTGAATTTCAAGATTCCACCAGATGCAACTTTGCCACATCAGTAATTCCAATACGTGCAGTTTATGAATGTATAAGTGGATCAAAAATTTGCACAGAATTAAAGAATAACAGAGTTGGAAGAGGCCTCAGAGATGTTCTAGTGCAATCCACTGTTCAAGCAGGAGACTCTACACCTTTCCAGAAAAATGGCTGTCCAGTCTCTTCTTAAACACCTCTAGTTTTTAACCCCAATATCTCCACAGGTTTCTGTAAAATTATGTTTTACTCTGATGGAAAGTCTTCATAAAACTTCATTTAGTATTTTAACTTGAATGTATGTTTAAAATTGAAAAAGCAGATTTATTAACCAAGGTGTTGCAGTCAGCACGCTTACATGCAATTTTATTTAGAAATGTTATCCAGTTTGTACAGCAGGGTATTTATATAGCAGGTGGTTTTTGTTCTGTATTTGCATTCTTGTAAACCTGTGTTCTGATTGGCCAAGATGCACAGCACTCAGATTAGTTGAGTGTGCAGCACTGATTGGCCGTTACGAAGCAACCAAGATTGGCCGAGCCGATCGGGGGAGATTTGAATGGCTGTCATTGGCTGCGGCGCCCTGTGCAAGACCAATATAAGCCACCACTGATCCAACCTAGCAAGCCGATCTACCTTACAATAAAAAGAGCTTTAAAAGTCACTCGCCTTGCGTCTCTTCTTGGGACCGATCTACCAATACAACACTGGCGACGAGGGTGGGATTCTGAACAAAGACCCACCCCACACGTGGCAATGCGGCAAGGCAACCGGCAACATGGCCAGCAGCACTGCGCCACCCAAACCTTTCAACCAGGCTGCAGAGGACTGAGAATCTTACATCGATCGATTCCTCATGTTCCTAGAAAGCAGCAACCTAAAGGATGCAAATGGACAGAAAAAAGGGCCGTGTTCCTGACCCACTGCAGGACCGCAATGTTCAAGATGGTGAAAGCCTTTGCCAAACCCCTCGATGTGAAGGCGATGGACTGGGCTGACCTCGAGTCACTGCTGCGAAGCCACTATGCAGCCGCTGTACCCACTCTCATCCACCAGCACGATTTCTACTGGAGGGATCAGAAGGAGGGTGAGAGCATCAGTGACTTCCTGGCTGATCTACAGGACCTCAGGGGCATGTGTAGGTTCACTGACATGGATGAAGCCCTGCAAGACCGTGTCATCCTTGGACTCAAAGACCCTATCCTGCAAAGCCGGCTAATGGTGAAGGACAACATATCCCTTATTGACGCTCTCGCCGAGGCAACCGCAGCGGAGGCGACCAGGAAATCGGTGGCCCGGATGCGGAAAACGAGCACAGCGGACTGGCCCGTGACAACCAAGGCAGCCCCAACCCCTGAGAAGCACGCCGAAGCCAACCACCGAGCAACCACCACCACACATCATGGCAATCTCGATTCCCTCACTGACACCGAGGATGAAGAAGAAGACATCCACCGGCTCCAGGTGGAATGAGACTGGCGTGAGCAGCAAAGTCGTAAGTCAGGGTTCCAGTGCGCCAGGTGCGAGGGTGGACATCCACGGTCAGAATGCCGGTTTTTCAACGCAATCTGCCCGCACTGTGACAAGCGGGGCCACATCGCCAAGGTGTGCCGGTTCAAGCAGAACCATAGTCCCCGGTGTCAAGACAGCAGCCCCCGGAGACAAGAAGACACCCCCCCCCAGGAACAGAGATCGACATGCTGAGAGCCGATGGAGCTGGGATGGAAGAAACAGGCATCTCAATGAGGCTTGACGAGAAGAAACCCACCAAACAGTTCTTATCAGCCACTCTTCAAACTGGGATGCCCAGAAGGTACACGTGGAGATGGGCATCGAAGACCGACCATGAAAAATGGAGGTGGATTCCGGATCCTACCTCTCCATGGTCACTTGGTGGGAAATCAAGCACCTGGTACCTACCATCCATAGGCGCGAACTGGAAAGCCAGAAGCTCATCCTCAAAGACTACCAGGGGAACCGCATCCCCGTGGTCGGAATTGGACACTTTAAAATCACATTCAAAGGGCGCACCGAAATACTTCCCCTAACCATCGTGGACAAGGACCGCCCTAGCCTTTTGGGATTACCATGGTTTGCACCATTGGAATAGAGGTGACAGGCACCAACCACATCGCCGAGGTGGACTGGGAGGAGCAGCTCGCAAAAGATTTCCAAGAGGTCTTCGATGGCAGCCTAGGCAAGTACCGAGGGGCCCTGATATCCTTCAACCTAGACCCTAACATTCCCCCAATCCACCTTAAACCCCGGCGAGTACCCTTTGCACTCAAACCTAAGATTGATGAGCAGCTAAACAAGCTCATCGAGCAAGGGGTACTCAAGCCAACAGACCATGCCAGGTGGGAGAGCCCCATAGTCACCCCAGTAAAACTAGATGGGTCAGTGAGAATTTGTGGTGATTACAAGGCTACCCTCAACTGTGCTCTGCAACAGAGCACCTACCCCTTCCCAGTGGTACAGCACCTTCTTCACTCACTGGGGGGAGGCAAGGTTTTCGTGAAACTCAACCTGGCGCAAGCCTACCAGCAATTGCGGCTCGATGCGGAAACTGCAGAGGCGCAAACCATAGTCACCCACCGCGGGGCCTTCTGCTGCAAGAGGCTCCAGTTCAGAGTCAGCGTAGCCCCGGGGGTCTTCCAGAGCCTATGGAGAGGCTACTCCAAGGCATCAAGAGGGTAGTGCCCTATTTTGATGATGCGTTGGTGTCAGCGGCCAACCAGAAACAATTGGAGAGCCGCTTGAGGGAAGTGCTTCAAAAATTCAAAGACTGGGGTTTAAAAGTCAAGAAAGAGAAATGCCAGCTGTGCACTGAGAGAGTCGAATTCCTAGGGTACCTCCTAGACCAGCACGGGATCCACCTAACGGAAAAAAAAAATAAGGGCCATCAAGGAAGCCCCCAGATCAAGAAATAAAACTGAACTGCAGGTGTTTCTAGGACTGATTAACTTCTATAATGTTTTCTTGCCCCAAAAGGCAACTGCGGCGGAACCGTTGCATAGGTTGCTGGACAAGACAGCCACCTGGAACTGGGGAAAGTGAGAGGAAAACGCATTCAACTGAACAAAAGACCCACTCACATAGGATGCTGTTCTCATCCAATACAGTGAGACCCTACCACTAGCAGTAACATGCGACGCATCCCCTTTCGGTGTCGGGGCCATCCTCAGCCACACTCTCCCAGACGGAAAAGAGGCACCCATCGCCTTCTTTTCAAGAACCCTCTCAAAACTGGAAAGGAATTACAGCCAGCTGGATAAGGTGGCCCTGGCAATCATCGCCGCCGTAAAGAAGGTTCACGAGTATCTTTAGGGCAGAACCTTCACCATCATCACCAATCACAAACCACTGCTCGGGATTCTGGCAGGGGACAGGGCCACCCCGAACATTCTATCCCCTAGAATGACAAGGTGGTCCGAATTCTTTGCCACCTATAATTACCGGCTAACCCATCAGCCCGGTAAGACAATCTCACACGCAGATGCCTTGAGCCGCACTCCGTTGCCCGACCTGGACGCCGACCCAGCACCCACCACGTCCACCCTGAGCATAGAGACCTTACCCAATCTCCCCCTGACAGCGTCAGACATTGCCCGGGAAACCAATAAAGACAAACGTCTGGTGCGGGTTTTAAACTGGGTGGAGAAAGGGTGGCCAGAAAAAAGATGACGATGAACAAGTCAGGACCTTCTGGAGCCAGCAAACAGAACTCTTTACACAAAAAGGTTGTTTACTATGGGGGGACAGGGTGGTTATCCCAGAGAAATTACAGAAAAGGGTTTTGGACATGTTACACAAAGGGCACCCGGGGATCGTTAGAGCAAAAGCCCTGGCCAGAAATTACGCTTGGTGCCCAGGGATGGACAAGGAAATCGAAGCCTGGGTGGCATCATGCAGGCAATGCCAAGAATCCAGGCCAAGCCCTCCCACTGCCCCAATCCTGGAATAGGAAACCCCCCAGAGGGCCATGGTCCAGGATTCACATAGACTTCACCAGGCCCACAAAGGGACACACGTTCCTGATAATGGTAGACGCTTACTCCAACTGGTTGGAGGTAAGCAACATGAGAACGACTACCACAGAGGCCGTTATCAAAGAACTCAACAAACTATTCTCAACCCATGGTCTCCCAGATGTAATTGTATCTGACAACGGGCCCCAATTTACTGCACTACCGTTTGAAAAATTCCTAGTGGAACGGGGAATACGGCATGCGCTGACAGCACCAGCACATCCAGCGGTGAATGAGAGGGCGGAACAAATGGTACAATTTACCAAAAAAAAATCCAAAAAATTGAAACCGGGGAAATACAAGAAAAGATTAATAAAATGCTATTTATACAACATATAACTCCAAATACGACAACCAACAAAAGCCCAGCAGAACTATTAATGGGGAGGAAATTAAGGTCCCCACTAGACAGGCTGCACCCCATGTACAACCCTGAACCCCCCCCCTGACTCATCTAGCAAGCACCGAACGTTCACACCAGGCGACACAGTATACGCAAAGAACCTCACAGGGGACCCACTCTGGGTACCAGCAACAATAACCCAGGTAATAGGTCCCCTCTCGTACCGGCTACGAACAACCAATGGATGAGCATGGAAAAGACACATGGATCAGCTAAGATCAAGAACTAACATGGGAAATACAACCGACACGCAAAAAGATAAGGAAAGGGGGAAAGGGAAACCCAAACAGCACCCAAGAAAGAGAGGGAAACCCCGCAATGCAAAACAAACAAACCCAACAAGAAAGAAACCAGCAATACTCACCAGCGGAGCCACCAACAGATGACCAGCCTGAAGCCTCGCCTGGAAGATACAGCCAAGCCAGTTCAACCAGCCCAGAAAGACCGGGCGGGAACAACGGAGCCAGCAGCTCGACCAGCCCTGGTAGACCAGGAGGGAGCTACGGCGAAAGGCCCGACTCACCCTTCCAGACGGTTCTATCGATGAGGCAGAGAGCAACACAGACCCTGACCGAACCGGCCGGAGACCAAGAGACAACTAACCCGCGCAGGTCCAGTAGACAAGTACGGAGCCCCACCTACTTACGGGACTACGTTACGTAGGACTGAACCAAGAAGGGAGGGGTGTTTTGTATTTGCATTCTTGTAAACCTGTGTTCTGATTGGCCAAGACGCACAACACTCAGATTGGTCGAGTGTGCAGCACTGATTGGCCATTACGAAGCAACCGCGATTGGCCGAGCCGATTGCAGGAGATTTGAACGGCTGTCATTGCCTGCGGCACCCTGTGCAAGACCAATATAAGCCGCCGCCTATCCAAGCCTAGAAAGCTTACAATAAAAAGAGCTTTGTCACTTGCCTCGTGTCTCTTCTTGGGACCGATCTACCAATACAACAGCTTTAGCAGCCCTATTCAAAAATAATGCGAAATGTTGGGTTAACTGTAAATAAATTAGTCTTGAGTTTAGCAATATTGCATTTTCTAAACACGATTGTCAATGTTTGTTTTCATTTTAATTTTTCGTAGTCTAATGGTATTGCCAAAATGGGACAAAATGAGGTTTATTGAAACAAAGTCAACTTCAAGCTGCAGTTGAGGAAACCAGCTTCTTCTAAAAAGTGATGCATTGACTACGGTTTAGAGATTGGCTATAATGCTCATTTGTGGTTGATTGAAGATATAAGTGAAATCTTAGATAAGCAGAACATACAAAGGAGGAATGTATACGCCCAAAACTTAATTGGCTAACATTAAACTATAATTTTCATTATATCTGAACTCAATTTTGTTTTTTGAATGGACCAATACATAAACATGTCAAGTATTTCTTTCTAACTTTTACAATTGCTCAATCTAGTTATCTGGTTAAATCTTCCTAAATATAAATAATCAGAGGAGGACAGCAAAAGAACTGATCTGTTTTTCCTTGTGTGATGTTCTTTAGTATCTGCCTCATAACTTGGAATAAATTGGTAATCTCCGTTCCATGGCTTTAAAAATGTTACCAGAAAATGATCCCTTTATAGTTCATCCATGCTAAGAACTGTGAAGGGCTATAACCATTATATAGCTGTGACAGCTATGAAATCCTAAGAGAGTAAGGATTGTCTCTAGTTACAACAATTTCCCTCTGTTAAAATACTTTATGGGAGTAAGACAAAGGAAGCTTCACTCCATGTACTGAACAGGCTTGACCATGCTGGAGTGCTAGCTAACCAGGCTTTCCAGCTGCCAAGGTAGCTTTTAGAAGGAGTTGTGGTTACTAATAAGGATGCTAATAAAGCAAGAACAATCATAACAGCACATAAGACAAATGCCTTCCTGCTGGATGCGCATATCCTGCATATCCCATAAACATGATTGTCATCACACAGCAGTGGCCAGAATTCCTGAAGGTGTTTTCAAGTGAAGTGCAGCATTATTGCTGAGTTTATTGAGGATTGGAGAGAGTAATAACCATCTGTTTGCAATTGAAGACCTGTTTGCAAGAACACCACAAGCAAGCTGTTAAATCTGTTGATCTTTATGGAAATAACTCCATTTTCTTTATAACTACTAAGCCAAATACGTAATTTGCAAAATTAGAGATATTGAAGTCCTGCTCTATGAGCTAAAAGGTTTTTTTAAACTTCTGATTCTTACCATCTGCATGGCTTCAATGATGAAGTAAAGGCATTTTTACATGAATAGATGCTCTTCAGCATTCCCAAGTTCCCAAGGTGAACCCTGGCTCTTAAAGGTAGGATAAAACATAGCCCGTGCTTCCATTGTGTAATCCATGTTTACTGCCTCAGGTAAGAAGGTTACCTGAGATCTTATTAACTATGAATGGGAGAGATGCTTTTCTGGGTCAGATACCAAAATTATTTCATTATTCTAGGGTATTGTGCAGTGCAGAACATGTCCATTACCCTTTCACCTCAAGAAGAAAAACAATGTTTTTCAGGTTTCATCTTTCCTAAACAGTCTCAAGCACAATCAAAATATGAGAGAGATTCTGACTTTGACATCATGACTCATCAAAATGGGCAATACAAGAGTCCTCATGCCCAGGCATTAAAAGCACTTTTGCAGGCTAACTTTGCCCACAGCCAGGGGTTCAATTGTGATTGGATCAAGGTTGACTCAGCCTTCCATCCTTCCAAGGTTGGTAAAATGAAAACCCAGATTGGGGTTGGGGGGAATAGGCTGACTCCGTAAATTGCTCAGAGAGTGATGTGGAACACTATGAAGTAGTATAAGTCCAAATGTTGTTGCTATTGCTATGGGCCAATAGACAGGCATAAAATTGCTTCCTCTGGTCTTTTGCCACTCCTCACCTTTCATTCCTGAATTTACATTATAGATGTGTTGATTGTCATTGGTATAATTATGGGCTCCTAGGTCTGTTTTCTGGGCCCTTGATAGAAGTGATCAGTGATATTTGATAGAAATCTTACATTGGCCCATTTTTAACAACAAAGCATTATGTAATCTATCCACTTTTTTCTCACCATCATTGATGTTTTCTATGAAGTATCATATAACTATAATTAAGAATACAAAATTATGTCAACTGCAAAAAGGTTTGGCTTGTACAGAGAGAAGCTAACATAAGAGAAATGCATAAAAACCATCTTTGTCGCTGTCTATTGAATTTAAGCATACAACAATGTTGGCACTCTATTTGCCTGCTGTTCCATTTTGCTCTGGCAGACCCTGACGTGAAACTTTGCTCCTGATCACACAATTTTTCTTCTTTAGCATTGCTTCTATAAATGGGTTACATTCTTTGTGCAATCTTAACAATTGCAAATCTAGCAAGCTGGGCCAAAAGGAGAATATGGTATCAAATGTCAAAATACAATTAGTCTGACAGGTTTTTGGCACAGCATTAAAAATAGATTACATAATTACATTAAAAGAATTAATAAAACAAGACTTGAATGTTGGATCATCATGATGGGGAAGCCTAATGTTGCATTTTCATGCATATTGATGAAAATCAATAAAGTTTTTTTGGGGGGGAAAGCTCATATAGGTCTGTTCCTTAAGTTGTCTTGTACAAAAAAGCTACAAAATAATATCTAACTTGCATAACTCATGTCCAATTCAATAAAAGTTGTTTTGCATTCTTAAGGTTTTTGCTTCAGTTAAACAAGAGGAAGATTATAGAACAATTGGATTTGGGGGGGTTTACCATTTCAGTTAAGCAGAAAAAATTATCCTAAAGGATATGAAAAATGTTCTCCAATCTATTTTGCTATATTTTCATCAGTGCAGTTCGGACCAATTGATTTATGCAGCCAAATATTAGGTTAAGACATAGGTTTATGAAATTTTCTGCTGGAAGAGGAAATTGTTAGTTTTTTTGCAGTACTATGAGTGTTTCCAAAGATTTCCTGTATTGGCAAATTAGATACTCCGTTATTGCCAAGTTTCTCTTTTAAGTGCTGGTACCTGATAGATGCAGAAGAGACAGTCAAACAGAGCAACAATATTAAACTACTTTTTCCTAATTTGTATTCCAGTTACTGCAATTAGAATATATTGTGAAAAGTGATTCAACTTGTCTAATTTTTTGATTATTTGCATCATGCTTTTTGCTTCCAAAATTACTGACTGATTTCAGAATATCAGCAAAGTTGAAGAAACAGATGGTGACAAAGCTAGAGATTTCAAGCTGGTGGTATAAAAATAGCCAAAATATTGAGCCAAAATGTGCTATATATGAAACTATATGAATAGAATATATTCACATACACACACAACTGTTTTATATGTGTATATATGTTTTCAACTTCTTAGTTTTTTTAAAAAAAATCACAAGATTGGAAATAAAATAGTGAAAAGTTGATTCTCAAAATGTCAAAAATTAAGCCATATATATTCTATCTGCATAGAAAATTAACAGAGGTATTAATTTTGGATATAATAGCTTACTAGGATGCAAAGACACTAGCATTTCTGTAGCATAGACCTAGTGTCAGCATTCCAGCAAATCTCCATTCCAATCAGTAACTCCGAGACAAAAATATCTCAAAAGTACCTTTATTAAAATAGCACCTGGCACATCTGTGGAATCCTGAATCTGAACCTTTTTGGGCTTCCCACAATTTCCCAAACTACAAATCCATCCCCCCTTAGCCATCATCACATCACATGGCCTAATCATGATCGTCCAAAAGTAAGATCCTTATTTTATCCTGTGCCATAGCCAATGACCTTGAACTAACAAAATAATTTTATTTTGTCTACTTAGAGTTACTCAATTGAAATCACACCCCTCCCACTTACTCAAAATATGTGGCAGTGTGGAATATGGCTTCCAAAGCTGACATCTAGGCAGATACAGGTAGCCCTCAATTTACAACAGTTCATTTAGTGACTGTTTCAAATAACAGCAGCACTGAAAAAAAGTGCCTTATTGTTTTTCATACTTACAACCAGGGTATCCCCAGGGTTTCATGATGAAAATTTGGCAATTGACTCATATTTATGATGGTTGCAGTATCTCCATAGTCATGTGATCCACTTTTTCTGACAAGCAAAGTCAACAGAGAAGCATCGTTCCCTTAATAACCATGTCACTAGCTTAACAACTGTGGCAAGAAAGGTTGTAAAATCCCCACCCCACCCCCCAAAAAAAAATCATTTAAGAGCAACAGAAATGTTGGGCTTCATTGTGAATTGTAATTCAAAGACTGTATGTATAGGTGAATTTTTTCTCTCATCAATATTCAACATTTATCCATTGTTCTTAGTGCTTTCAAATGACAAAACCTAGTGATTCCCAAGTGCTTGACTTCATTTATTTAGGAATCATTTAATACTTGGCTTCTTTCCTTTATTTATTCAGTCCTTTATTAATCCATTGTTTTTAGTGCTTTCAAATCACAAAATCCTCCTTGTCCTTATTCTACAGTCCTTGGCTTCCTCTAGCATCTTTTAAGAATTTTACTGACAAATTAGAAAGCACGAGCCAGATGCTAAAATATATGAAGTGTACAGTTTTGCGATGGACAGCTCCTCTTATAGCAAATTGAGTTGGTCAGAGGTCCTTCTGGTTTTTTGACAATGTTCTGCAAGCCTAGAAAAGTTTAAATGTCCACGACCAGTGTACTTAAGAGCATAATTCTGCACACAATCCAGAGTGGATCATGTAGTGAGACACTACTGTATTCCTTATGATTTGCCTTGACATTTGGAATAAATGGATAGGGTTTTTTTGAGTTTGTGGGAAAAGCAACATCTTTAGAGAGTAGAATAAGACTGTCAGTTACTAATCCAAATGTCAGGTCAAATTGACCTCCTTAGCTCTCTTAGTATAGTTTTAGGGTTAGGGTTTTAGAAGATATACTTTGATAAATTTGTTTTTTAATTTAAGGCAAGGATCAGCTAAAGTAATTTCATACCTTAATCAGCAGATATAATTATTGTCGGCCACTTTTCTGTTTTATTTTATTGGACCATTATTCTTTGTTATTGTTAACTGACTTGAGCAAATTAACTAAAACACAAAAAGGTTACAGATGTAAAAAGAGAGAAACAGAAGTGAAGAATTGCCTCAGAAAGTTAGAAATGAATGCTGGAGGATTCTGTATGGAACAGGCAGGGAAATAGTGGGGTAATGTGACAGATGAGTTGATACTGGAATTTGCCTAAATGCCTTGATTTTTATACATTCATCTTTCGAGCGAAATTGAAAATCACTCTGGGATGACAAAATATGGCTCAATAACCTCAGTAAACATGTGTGAAACCTTTTTATATCTTATAAAGTAGAGTTCTATCAACAGTTGAGTTCTCAAAGATGTACATTTGTTAAAAAATTACATAATAGGTATCTGGCGATGGTGAATTTGCACACATAGACCTGAATTAGCATTTGTTACTTGAAACAGAAGTGTCTATATAGATTCTCAACCATCTAGGTCATGGTTGTCCCAAAGATACTTTTCAAAAGGCAATTGGACTCTTTTGGGGTTTTTTTCTTGAAAATGTTTTACTTCTCATCCAAGAAGCTTCTTCAGTTCAGTTCTTTGGTTCTGAAGAAGCTTCTTGGATGAGAAGTGAAACATTTTCACTGAAGAAGCTTCTTGGAAGAAAAGTAAAATGTTTTCAAGGAAAAAACCAAGAAAATTTAGTCATACCTTTGGGATGGTTGAAACAGAAGTTATTTTATTCTTTCTTTCTTTCTTTCTTTCTTTCTTTCTTTCTTTCTTTCTTTCTTTCTTTCTTTCTTTCTTTCTTTCTTTCTCTCTCTCTCTCTCTCCCTTCCTCCCTCCCTCCCTTCCTTCCTCCCTCCCTCTCTCCCTCCCTTCCTTCCTTCCTTCCTTCCTTCCTTCCTTTTTTCCCTATAATTGTTGAGAAAAGTAATGATGAGGATGTGTGAGTTTTTAATGTTCAACTTTCTAGCTCCAATCCACTGGAATATGAGATGGGTACAAAGCTATCTGATTTTAGCAGAACAAAACAAATATTCTGGCCTGTAATCTTCTGACCATATATAGACTTAACTAGCCGTTTGGAAGATATGGCTGATATCTGTGATCAGTACAAGGCAATTAGTTATGAAATAACTGTGCCGCCAAAGGGTGGTTTATAAGGTCATTCTTTAACCATGTTTCTGTGTGTGTACTTCAGCTCATCAGGGCCCTCACACTGACCTGACACTGAATGCTGGCTCATAATAGCTTAGAGACAAATGGATTCAGAGAAGAGAGGCCAAATAAAACGTCACTCAGATCTGAGATGATTGAAAAAAAACAAAAACAAAACAGTGAGGACTGTCAGCAGATGAGATGCTCAAAATGAAACAGCTGCAGCCAAAAGTCTCCTTTCCATTTTAAAATGATTAAATATGTTCTTAATAGGGTACTAGAACTTTTTTTTTAAAAAAGTAAAATTCATAGGAAGGTGAATTGAACTTGCTAAAAAGGAAACACAAGGTAATCTGTAAGAGGTAAGCTCTTTCTGATCATTGAGAATTATCAAAGAAGTGTAAAGTAATAGAGAGCAATTACTGGAATAGGAGGATGTAAATTGGCTGCAAGCTAGATTGGGAAGTTGAAAAAAAAATCCTTGGAAGAAGGCAGTGACAATCCACTATCATTCTGTTGCCAAAAAAAGTGCCTGATCATGTCCATGTAGTCATTAAGAGATGAGCTGAAATCCAAGGAAACTTAACCTTAAAGTGAAACCAGGAGGGCTCAGGTACTACAGTAGACTCTAGATCTGAAGAAAGGGTCTTTTCAGGGTGAATGTGCCATTCAGCAATCTCTCTTATTTTTTGTGTGTGTGCCATAATTGATTATTAGAAAGCACAGATCAAAAATTATCTGGGAAACTGTTACTTGTACTTTTTTTTCAAAATTAAACAGTTATTCTTTGAAATTACTTTAGTAGGATAATTGTAGCTTCATGGACCTTGGCTACACCAGTCAGTTAATAATTCAAAATTGTTTGTGTAGAATTGGAGTACAACCCGGGAAAGTAGCCAATAGCAAATATCCAGCATTAGGGACATGTTTCACTCTATACGCCTATACTCTGACAGATTGTCCTATAGGCTAGAATGCTAGAAAAGGGGCGAAGTGGACAGTTTGCAAGTGTTTGCCAGAAAATGACCCACGAGGGCAAATCATTTTCAAGTGGTTTAGTTTGCAGATAGAATATTCAATTTGCAGAACGGCAGGGAAAATCTCATTCAACCTGTCCCACAACTGACGTTTTGAGATTATAGCTTCTGGTATTACAAACCAGCATGCTTTGGAAAGATGGCAAGTTGGCAACAATTGCTTAAAGTCCCTAAACATTCTGTTTACACTTCTGCACAACAGAAAGTGTAGATTGTGAATCTAATTGGTTTGCATGTGAACAATAAAAATGAAGCTTGGGGAGAATTTAAGGCAGAAATATATTTATATTTTATTTAATGTTGAAGAGTAGAATTATGTTTCAAAGGCACTTTTTCTTCTTCAGGATGAAAAGATGGGTGAAAGTCTTTTTAAAAATTACCTACTCCTTACTTTTCCATGTGTTCTGACTTTAATTAAATAATGTAATGGGCACAAAATGGTATTTTTAACAAGTGAAAGAAATCAGAAAAGCAGCAGTTCATTCTATTCCAAGCCCTTTCTTCTGCATAATTTTTCTTATCACTTACTGTAAATTCTTCTTTATAGACTTCAGTCTCCCCACTTGAAATAAATGTACATTTTTAATCCAACAGCCATAAAAATAAAATGCAAAGCTTTCTGTGCAGAAAGAGCTTAAGGCAATAAATAAATAAATAAATAAATAAATAAATAAATAAATAAATAAATAAATAAATAAATAAATAAATAAATAAATAAATAAATAAATAAATAAATCTGATCTCACAGATTTATTTGTGAGTGTATTTACAGGATCTCTGATCCTGGGATAGACTGAGGAAGAAGAGCAACACTGAATGGAATCCACTAATATGTGGTCCATATAAGAGAAAGCTACTTAAAAAGAAAAAAAAATGTTCGTGAATATTTTCAAGGAATTTATGCTAACTTTGTACATGCAGGAATATAATGAATGAAAACAGATCCAGGGTTGTTGTTGTTGTTGTTGTTGTTGTTTTCAAAAAGAATCTGATGATCTGGAATACTTTCCTCGGCTTTTCTTGCACTCCAACATTCAGCTTCTTGTTCTGCCTATGAGCAAACTGGCTGGAAATGAAACCAGCTTAAGAAATTTGTGTTCTGTTCCAGCTCTTCTTTCCATTCTGGCTATTAGGCTGGCCTAACACTCTGTCCAGATTGCATGGACCTCAATGGATGGGTTCCCTTGCTCCTTTACCTTTCATCTGTGCCAAGATAACTCCCTTCTCTGGATGTGTCTTTTGAAGAGTGCCGAAATATAGCAAAAACCACACGGTTGTTTCTATCACTTGGATTAGAAGCGAGTTTGACAGAGGTCTTGTCAGTTTCACCAGTTAAATATATATATTTCTTTAATAAAGGAAAACCCAGCATTTCCTTCCTCTGCTATATTTGTTAAAACAGTCACAAAGCAACAGCATTCTGGATATTTGTAGCCCATAGCTTTTTTTGGAAATGTGATGACATTTTCAATTTGGGGTGGGGGGTGGGGAGAGTATAAAAGAGAGGAGAAAGGAAACTTTTATCTGTCTTCAGATAACTACAGCTATTTTGTGTTTGGCATATACAATGTGGCAGCCATTTCAGGAGACTATTCATTGGCCCCAAAAGATACTTTCTTTTTTTAGCTTTTACATGGGATTTGTTTTACATTATATTTTATATGAACTGCTGAGAGTCTTTTTTTATTGTGGCAGCATACAAATATGTTTCATAAATAAACACACGCAACATGCAACTGATATTACTGTCTCCAATCCATCAGCACTTGTGAAATTTGTGGAAGAAGAAGATCGCTATAGATTGCTATACTCCCAGGCATCCATACTACACAGGCATTCAAATTGCTACTTATTCTAAAAGGGAAGGTACAAAATGTAACATATACTATTTCTTGAGCACATGGCACCTGAATTTATCTAGAAAAAGAACGCTTAAGTTGCCAAGCAGTGAAAAACTGGGAGTAAAATATAGAATGGCAAACATGTACAAACAGCAATAATTTGACAGTGACCTACTTTGCCTAAGCAGATATAGATGGCAGATAAGAAATTACATAAATTCTGTCAGCATGTAATGCTGGCCATAGAATTGTTCTATCTGTGACTTCTACCAACACTATAGCCTTCCAGTCAGTAAAGAATAATACCATAACAGAATGGCCTATGTATGTCATTATTAGAACATATTGTATGTTTATAGCCCTTTTCATTCTAGATCACAGTAGCCTAGAATCATGTCTGCATACATCTGGACTCAATTTGTCCAAATGTTCTTAAGTATTTTTCAGAAATTTTAAAACACTGAAGTTAGCAATAAAATTATAAGATCTGGAAAGCAAATATTTAGATGAAATTTACAATACTGTTCTTTTCCTTTAAAACAAGTTTAAAACAACATGTTTTCTCTGAAAGTGAAAGAAAAAGAAAGGAACTTTTTGCTATCAACATTGCCCTCTTTCTTTCTTTCTTTCTTTCTTTCTTTCTTTCTTTCTTTCTTTCTTTCTTTCTATTTTGGTTTCTTTTTGTATCTGACATTAACATGGTGGACATTTATAGATATTAGTGAGCCATTTTGTATTTTATTGTTGTTAACTTGCTTTCTGGATGATAGAATATCTGTCTGGGGATTAGAGTAGGCTTCAACAAACAGCCTTTGATACTCCAAAATTGTCTCCAAAATATTCAAACTGCCAAATATATCTTCAGAGACATCTGAGGCAATAGAATTGTTGTTTCCATCAGTATTAACTTATATATTAGATAATAGATAATATTTTTCTATTTACTATTTTATTTTCTATTTTCTATTCAGATTCATATGTGTCATAAATATATGAACACTTGTTAACAAAAAAATATTCAGTACCCACTTAAGCATTATATTGTGTTTGTTCATGCACATGCATGCAGATACATGTGTGTGTGTGTGTGTGTGTGTATACATACATACACAGAGAGAGAGAGTTATTAAATAAAGTATTGTATAGCTGTTGTGAGATAGTATTATCCATGACTCGATTTATTGTGCCATAAAAGCTAAAAAGCTAAAAAACCCTAGAGCTAATTTGTTTGCATTTAGGGGCATAGCAAAAAGTAGGTTGACAATCCTTCATCTATTACAGAAAAAAAGTATTTATCCATGTTTAATATATGTTTAGTCATTATAATTCAGATATTTAGTCAAAGGATACATGGAATTTAACTATAGTGGAAAGTCACACCTATGATTTCCATTTCCATTGATTTTTAGCAGCCACAACAGTCTGAATAACATGATCATGTCCATATGTTCATTATATAGTTAGTGTACACTGTAGAATGCATATTGCTTTGTAAGAAATAGAATAAGGCTCTTTTACTTGATATTCAGATAGAGTGTCCTCGTATGAATAAATGGGCTCAGGAATTTGTCATCCTGGACATATAAATAATATGACATATTTGTTGGAAATCTCCTAAACAATTGGCTATGCCAGTGTACAAATGAAAATACTAATTGGTTGAAAAGCTTCTAATGGTTGTTTGACAATGTAGTTGAAATGCTCAATGGGAGGCCTTGAATTAGGCTCAATTCATAAAAAAACTAGCCTTCTGTAACTCAAACAGGATTCATTAGTCAACCAATTTTGCTCAAAAATAGAGTTCTCAAGGAAAGAGAACTTGGACATGGGATAAATTCTTCTGGTGGAAGACTGTTTCAGACTCATCTGAATTATTTATATATAATAATTTCTCAGAAACTTAATTTCTCAGATGGCATTATGTTATCTATTTAGAGACGTGCACTTTAAGGAAATATGTCCCACAAACATGATCAGTGTCAGTGTGTGTCTATTACAGGTTATTATGCAGCCTTTTAAAAGAAACAAATTAATGTTATTCATATAGGATTTCTTTAGAATGTGATGTTCCTTCTTTTTAGAAGGGTTCAGGATAATTCACAAAGCAATAATAGTTAGGATTACAGGTGAACAGATATGTTTCTGGTCATTTCTAAAATATGATGGAGTTGTGGATATCTAGAGTTTGCTCTTCCAGGACTGAATTTTATCACTACCAAGATAGCATTATTTTGGATCACTTCATAAGTTGACTCTGTGTGGGACCAAAATATGGGATTCCTGACCAGTTTCAGTAGATGTAACAGATAACAGGTAACAGATAACAGATAATCAGAGTTGGAAGGGACCTTGTAGGTCATCTAGTCCAACCCCCTGCCCAAGCAGGACACCCTACACCATTTCTGACAAATGGCAGTCCAATCTCTTCTTGAAAGTCTCAAGTGATGGTGCTCCCACAACTTTGGAGGGCAAGCTGTTCCATTGGTTGATTGTTCTCACTGTCAGAAAGTTTCTCCTTATTTCCAGGTTAAATCTCTCCTTGTTCAGTTTCCATCCATTATTCCTTGTCTGGCCTACAGGCACTTTAGAAAATAGCTTGACCCCTTCCTCCTTGTGGCAGCCCCTCAAATATTGGAAGACTTCTATCATGTCTCCCCTGGTCCTTCTCTTCACCAGACTAGCCAAGCCCAGTTCTTGCAATTGTATCAATGGGTCTTTTTGTGACTCATTGTTTTAAGTTTTTGGTCTCTAATTGATTTAGTAGTTTAAATGCTAGTATCAAAATCTTGAAGTAAATCTGTTTATTCACAAGAGGTCACTGGATCAGTTTCATATTTTCTCATTTAACTATTCTATGGAACAATTTGACTTCCTGCATCAGCTACAACTGATGAACTAGCTTTAAAGATAGTCCTATCACAAGGTAGTGAGGTTATTAAAACATGGATATTAGATAATTGTAGCCAGACTTTCCTAGCCCAGGAAAAATGAAACCATCCAAAGGTGAAGAAAAGGCTTTCTTCCCTACTGAAGTCATGTGTGTCTTGGATGATATCTTTGAATTAAGGAAGACCTCAATCTATATATTTATTATATATATATATTATATAATATATTAATATATAATAATATATTATATATATTATTAAGACTGAGAGTTGATGGATAAATAAATCTTTACCTTTGCCAAAATATTGACATGCACATTATATATAAAATTATATGCTTCTTATCTTTTCTTTGTTGCATTTATACCCAAGTTTGTGCAGGAAGATTTGTTATTTTGGTGGTTGTCTTCCTTTCTCCAAGGAAATATCCACAGGCCTTGAATCTGATGTTAGATCTCTAATCTAGAAAAATATTGTACGTTGGGACAAAAGACTCCATAGTTCTCTCCTATATATGTATTAATTTTAAAGCTGGAATAGTGCAACTCCCTCCCACTGAGACATTGAAACAAGCGGAAGGGCAGAATGTATAAAACATATATGTTTTATGTATGTTGTGGCTTCAGCTGTCAGGTGCAAAGAATTATGTCAAGTTCCAGTTAAGATAATTTATTGCTCATACACATACATAAGAATCTAGTCAACTAATGGCCAGCACCAAAATTGATTCTAGACAAGAGTTAACAGAGTTCATTAGAGTTTGGACTTAGATTGCTTGTAGGAAGCCTAGACTGATTCCTCTCTTGACTCTGACCCAGGCTCTGCTTATACTTCTTGTTGTGAATGAATAAATGTGTAATAAAGTTATCTAGAGCTTGAAGTCAAGTGCAGGGTTCTGGCCCTGCACTTCTGATTGGCTGTTAAATGGCGAGATCAGATTGGTCCATTCAGGAGAGTCTGATTGGCCGTTAACGAGCCGTTCTCATTGGTCAACGGAGCTAGCACTCCCAGGTTTTCATTGGTTGAATAGTTAATAAGTTGCCTATATAAGGAAGGCTATAGCAGCCATCCAGTTTGAGCAGTCACACCATGTAAATAAAGAGTTAAAGTTCACTGTTTCACCGGCTCGTCTCCATTCTTCGCACCCATGCTCCACACTTAACACTGGCGACGAGGATGGGATGTGGAGACGTCAGAGCTGACTGAACAATGAAAAAGATAACCGAGCACATGGCTGAAAACGCACAACGGCGGAACCATGTCCGGCGGCGTCATACCACCTGCTCCATTCGACCCAGCGCAAGAAGACTGGGAGTCCTACATGGATCGTTTCCAAATGTTCTTGGAAACCAATAATTTGAAGGATGCCACAACCGGGAAGAAACGGGTGGTATTCCTAACGCATTCCGGGCCGACTGTATTCAAGATGGCCAAGGCACTAGCAAAACCAGCTGAAGTGAAGGTTATGGACTGGGACGTCCTCGAACCCCTACTGAGGGCCCACTATGCACCGACCATACCAACGCTCGTAAGGCAGCACGAGTTCTACCAAAGAAACCAGTGGAAAGGAGAGAGCATTGCCAATTTCGTTGCGGACCTCCGAAACTTGGGAGGCCTCTGCGGGTTTGTCAACCTGGAAGAGGCTTTGAGAGACCGAATAGTTCTGGGATTAGATGCACTAAATGTGCAGAGCAAGCTGATGGCAAAAGGTGACATTAGCCTTGCCGATGCCATCGCTGATGCTACTGCAGCAGAAGCAACCAGGAAGTCGGCTGCCCAACTGCGCTGCAACCGCGCTCCGGTACACCAACCGACCGGCGACATTTCACCTAAGTCAGAAGGATAGCTTTTGACAGCCCACCATGAGGATCTCTCTTCGTCGTCAGACAGTGACGAAGAAGAGGTCCATCGACTGCGGTCCGATCTGGACCATTACCCGAAGTCCCAACACCCATGCACTGGCTGTGGGGCCAACCATTCCCAGTCCGAATGCAAATTCCGCGACGTGCTCTGCCATGAGTGCGGGAAACGAGGCCTTATCGGACGGGTCTGTAGAAGCCTCCTAGGACCCAGCCAGACCTTGAAGGGAGCTAACTATTGCCAATCAACAAGAAACCGTCCTGTAAGGCAAGAACCAGTAAACCACTCCTACAGAAACCGAACAATAAATCGCCCAATGAAGTGAGAAGAGGCTCACCAAACTATCACTATCGGTCATGCCTCCTCATTGGATGCCAAGAAAATCCGAATTAAAGTGGCCATCGAAAATCAGCCCTGCCAAATGGAAGTCAACTCGGGATCGTCTCTCTCGATGGTTTCCTGGAAGACCCTCAAGCAACTCATCCCTACTATCCGGCGCCAAGACCTCCGTTCCCAAAGACTCATACTTAAAGACTATCAGGGGAATAGGATTCCAGTCATAGGATCCAGTCGAGTCCGGGTCTCGTTCAAAAACCGCACAGCGTACTTACCCCTGACTGTGATCGACAAGGACCGGCCTAGCCTGTTAGGCCTCCAATGGTTTGCGCCACTCGGCATTGAAGTGGCAGGCATTAATCAAATCGGTGGCAGTGACTGGGAGGAGGACCTTGTCCATGAATTCAGAGACGTCTTCGCAGAAAAGCTAGGTGAGTACAAGGGGACCCCGATATCATTTAACCTTAATCCAAAAATAGCTCTCATCCGCTTTAAGCCTCGTCGAGTTCCATTTGCCCTAAAACCGAAAATCGACAAACAGCTTGATAAGTTAATAGCCCAAGGAGTGTTAGAGCCAACCGATCACTCTCCTTGGGAGACCCCAATTGTGACACCCATTAAGCCGGATGGTTCGATTAGAATTTGTGGAGACTAACGAGCCACCCTGAACCACGCCCTGCAGAAAAACGCATATCCGGTGCCGGTGGTGCAACACCTCCTCCATTCCCTGGGGGGGGCGGAAAAGTCTTTGCTAAACTAGACTTAGCTCAGGCATATCAACAACTGCCGGTTGATGAAAAAATGGCACAGGCACAGACGATTGTGATGCACTGAGGTGCCTTTAAATGTACACGACTGCAATTCGGAGTGAGTGTAGCCCCGGGGATCTTTCAGAGCCTGATGGAAAGACTATTACAAGGGATTAAAGGCGTTGTCCCCTACTTTGACGATGTGTTAATTGCTGCCCCTACTTCAAAAATTTTACAGGATCGTTTAAGATTGGTTCTCCAGAAATTCAAAGACGCAGGCCTTAAAGTGAAGAAAAATAAGTGTAAGCTGTGTGCAGATCGTGTCGAATTTTTAGGGTATCTAATTGACAGTCAAGGCATTCACCCTACCGATAGCAAATTGAGAGCAATAAAAATCGCTCCCAGACCCCGGAATAAGGCCAACCTCCAGGCGTTTCCAGGCCTTATCAATTTTTATAACATATTCCTGCCGTACAAGGCGACTGTCGCTGAACCTTTACATCATTTACTGGACAAAAAAGCACTTTGGGTATGGGGTCATAGAGAAGAGCAGGCGTTTTGTAATGTGAAAAAACTACTGACTTCTGACGCTGTACTAATGCAGTACAATGAGACCTTGCCATTAACTATCATGTGTGATGCATCACCTTTCGGAGTGGGCGCCATTTTGAGCCATGTATTGCCTAATGGTAGTGAAGCCCCTGTTGCCTATTTTTCAAAGACGCTTTTGAAAACTGAGCGAAATTATAGCCAGATTGATAAAGAAGCCCATGCAATTGTGTCTGCTGTCAAAAGATTTCATGAGTACGAATACGGCCGGGCTTTTACTATAGTGACTGACCACAAACCTTTGCTGGGAATAATAGCGGGGGATAAGCCAACCCCCTATATATTATCTCCCAAAATGACTCGCTGGTCAGAATTCTTGGCTGCTTATAATTATTGGCTGCAATACCGCCCCGGGAAAGCCATTCCCCATGCCAACGCATTGAGCCAAGCACCTCTTCCAGAGACTATTGACGACCCCGCGCCAACAGTGACAACGTTGCAGATCGAGGCACTTCGTACACCGCCATTAACCACCTGTGATATCGCGAGAGAAACAAAACACAACCCTGCCTTAGCATGAGTCCTCACTTGGGTGGAACGCAGATGGCCATTGGACCAAGTATCAGATGACTTCGCACCATTCAAAAGTCGACAAACAGAGTTGTTTTCTCAAAAGGGCTGCATCATCTGGGGCGATAGAGTCGTTATTCCAGAACGACTCCAACAAGCAGTACTGAGAACCTTGCACGATGGCCACCCCAGCATCGTGCGCATGAAAGCCCTCGCACGAAGCTATGCATGGTGGCCAGGCTTCGACAAGCAAATCAAGACTTGGATCAAAGCTTGTCATAAATGCCAGGAAGTAAGCAACGCCCCACCAAAGGCAATCCCAACCAAATGGGAAACACCACGGGGACCCTGGTCCCGTATCCATCTGGATTTTGCTGGGCCGACCAAAGGCCACACCTTCTTGTTAACCGTGGACGCCTACTCGAACTGGCTCGAAATCCACCGAATGAGGAACACAACAACCGAAGTGGTCATTAAGAAACTAGAAAGACTGTTTGCAACCCACGGATTACCAGACATTCTGGTATCCGACAACGGGCCCCAATTTACCGCGCTGTCCTTTGAACAGTACCTGGCAGACCACGGTATTCGCCATGCGCTGACTTTGCCTGAGCATCCTGCGGCTAACGGAAGGGCCGAGCGCATGGTACAATTCGTCAAGAAAACGCTACAGAAAGTGGACTATGACAACATCGAAGAAAAGATAAACCGAATCCTCTTTTTACAGCATATCACTCTGCACAGCGTCACCAACAAAACTCCCGCCGAGCTGCTAATGGGACGAAAGCTCCACTCCCACCTTGACTGGTTACACCCAGCGTACGAACCGGAGAAACCACTCGGATCCAGCGGCCGATGCCGTACCTTCCAGGTAGGTGACTTGATGTTCGCTAAAAATTTATCGGGCAATCCGCTGTGGGTAGAAGCGACTGTGGTCCGTGTAACCGGCCCAAGATCATACCTTGTACAATGCCGTGATGATAGACTATGGAAGCGCCATATCGATCAACTACGATCAAGGCTGCAGTCAGGGATCTCCGAGTCCCCTAATAACCAAACTGGGGGGAGGGGGAATACAGAGGAAGATGAACTTCAATTAGCAGAAAACCTTTTTGAAGGGAACGATAGCGGAACGGAAACATGAGAACAGGAATCAGGGATGGGAGTGGGTTCACCTCAGGATGATACCGAAGATGTTGGTGATAACGAAAACGTGAACTCAGAATCAGAGACATCTCTTTCGCCAAACAACGGCCTACCTCAACAAGAGTGCAGCCAAATACCGGGTGCACAACAAAAATCAAAAAGACTAACAAAACAACCGTCCTACCTCAAGGACTACGTGACTGCACCCCATAAACGGAACCCGGGGGGAAGGGGTGTTGTGAATGAATAAATATGTAATAAAGTTATCTAGAGCTTGAGCCTGCACTTCTGATTGGCTGTTAAATGGCGAGATCAGATTGGTCCGTTCAGGAGAGTCTGATTGGCCGTTAACAAGCCGTTCTCATTGGTCAACGGAGCTCGCGCTTCCAGGTTTTCATTGGTTGAATAGTTAATAAGCTGCCTATATAAGGAAGGCTATAGCAGCCATCCAGTTTGAGCAGTCACACCATGTAAATAAAGAGTTGAAGTTCACTGTTTCACCGGCTCGTCTCCATTCTTTGCACCCATGCTCCACACTTAACACTTCTCCTACTTCAGCATCCTTTTCATTCTACCAATATATGCAAGGTAAAATGGTTGAATCCTTCAAAATCAGACATCCACAACACAGAAGGCATTTAATGGTTTTACAGTATTTGGTGAAGTCAGGAACACTAATAAAAATTGTTTGGAAATTAAATATTCACAATTCTTAGCCAAAAATATTGATAATATGCCTATCAAATATAAACCAGAAATCCAGAAATTTTAAACCCACATACTCTTAAGACACCTTTGGCATTTTGCAGGATAGAAATCATTAAAAAAGGTGTAATCCACATAATCCACCTAAAAACCTGTAGAGATGAGTGGGAGAAGAGAGTAGTAACTTAAACATCATAGTGAAAATAACTGTTCAGACTTCTACCTGTCAAACTCTCTCTGTGCTGTTTAATAACCATATTAGTTCTCTTTGACAGTGATTCAATAAATGTCTGTAGCATTTATTTATCTGTTAGAATTTTATGAAGAATTGTATGACTTCTTTTTCCTTCGAAATTACATTTAGTAAAAAATGAGAATGCCAGTTATTTGCTGGCAATTTTTCATTCTTAGAACTGAGAACAGCCAGTTTTAAAAAAATGGTTCATCAAATTTTAGTACTATAAAGCTTTACATATTTGATATGATAAACTGAAATGGAGGGTTATTAGTGGAATTACTAGAATGATTCCAGGAGTTACAATTATTAGAACGATTTCAGGAGATACACAAAAGCAGAAGCCAATTTTCTACTGTATATGTCTCTATTCAGCCTTCAGTAATACTTTTGAGCTGAGAAGGAAAGAGGATAACTACAAAGAATTTCTACAACAGATCTAATCACAACTCTTCCACCTTCCATTTTCTGTTTTTACAATGGATAGGTGAGGAAGTAAACAGTCACTTGTTTTCTCTTGGGGAGTTGGAAGGGGGAAAAAGGGATCACATTTCCATTGAGAAATCAATTTCTAATTAAACATGTCCATCAATTCAACATGTTCAGAATCTGACTTCCCTGCCAGGAACTCATTCATTTTTGACTCAAGGAGTGAGAAAATAAAGAAAGAAAGAAGGATATCTTTGAGATCTTCTACTTATTTCTGAGATGTGGACTACGGCCCCGCATAGTAAAGGTTCTAGCCCTTTCTATTTGCCATAAACCCATTCTACATAAAGGAAAAAATAACCCACCATCTTGCAAATGTCAGATGGAGCAACAATAGAGAAAAAGGTCATAATAACACTAGCAATGTCATGAATAGCAGCCATAAGTAGCGGCCAGAGACTTAATCCACTCTAGGACGAAAGCGATGAAGAGATAGAAATGCTGCTGGCTATGAATCCTTTTGTAGTATGTTCCAAGCAGCTGTCAACTGCTCAACTTTTGAACAACTGGGACGTCCCAAAGGAAAATAAAAACTTCAGAGTGGTCAGTTGCAAGAAAACAGTGGCTCTTTGAGGATAGGCTGCTGAGAGAAACTAATGAACTGTTGCAGAAGATAGCCAGGTTCTTTCTCCAGAGTTAATTTCCTATAGAAAGAATAGATATAAACAGTGATTCCTCTGAGGTTGATGAACTGAGCTTAGCAGTGTCCAGCTTCTTAGTTTAAACAAATGAAAAGCTGCTAGTGCAAAGATAATTAGATGGTATAACACTTCATTTAAGTTTACAAAACTTACAAAAGGATAAATTCTTACAATGAGTTGGGCACATTACGGATGTTGATAGCATTCTTCTTGATTTTCCTGAGATGGGTTATAATTGAGATCAAGATGGAACTTCTATAGCTATCTGTGATTTTCTAAAAGCCTCCATGGTCAGAGAATTCCACCAAATAGGGTGGAGCACAGTATGGAGGGTTGTAGGAATAGGATGGAGAGGAAGGGGCACAGTTACTTTATTCTTAAGGCATAAGCTTAGTTTTGGGCAATTCTCATGAGGTTTTCCAGGGTAAAGAAAAAGGAAGATGATCTGGATGGAGACATACAAGTTCTGTTGTCTAGGGGAAAGGGACTGAAACTTTTTTTAGAATCATAATGTCCAGATAAAGTTCAGAAATAACTCAGACACCTTCCTAATTGACTGAACTATAAGAAGAAAGAAGGGACACACTACAATCAGACTAAATAATACTGTGTTTTTATATCCAGCCTCAATAAAATTAGTTTTAGCTAACCTGTGAAGTTGATTTCATGTTCTGGTCTGCCTAGGGAGGCTGATGCCCATAACTATCTTCTTCTGGATTCAAGCAGAAGATTAGAAGACACCTCACTTTATGTTACAGTTTATTTTATTTTGGGCCACTGGGAAGCTTCTTCAACATACACTGTGCATTTTGGTGCCCAGGAATATAGCATTGTTAACCTCCATTTTTCTCGGGCTGAGATCCTCCAAACAGGAACAATCCCAGTTCATAGAATCCTCAATCAATGAGGCCATTATCCATATCTTTGAGGAATACTTGAAACTGCAGATCTAATGGATCTGGGAAGACTGTTCTTATGAATTCATTTATTCAATAACAGAAATGTATTATATTTTGTATCTAATTTACTAACTTTCTCATACCCAACTTCCCAAACTTGGTGATACACTTTCCCATAGAAAGGAGAATTCCTTACTCCTTGCTTTCTTCTTAGTTGCTAAGCATCTTTCAAGCATCTTTCAGAAACATGATTGTTCTGTTGCAATCCATGGTTTAGTTACTTATCCATCGTACCTTAGAAGTCAATATATGATTGACTTCTAAGTCCAAGATTGACTTTTAAGCAGGGGTGGGATTCAAATTTTTAACAACCGGTTCTATGGGCATGGCTTAGGTGGTGGACGTGGCTTGATGATCATGTTATTGGCTGGGGGTGGCCAACTCAATATCACCCACATCGAGGCATGCATCTCCTCGCCTGGCCTCTCATGATTGTGGACAGTCGTAGGTGTGAAAAATAGTCATAAGTCACTTTTTTCAGTGCCTTTGTAATTTTGAATGGTCACTCCACACAAGCAAAGTACCAGCAAAGGAAGGAAAAAAAACTCCAGAGACGTTCCTGAGACAGGAAGTCTAGTCCTGCCAAGAATGTAATAAGGGTTAACAGAGAGGCAATTTCTGTAAGTAACACCAGAATGTTTCCTTCCTGCCTTCTTTACAAGGTTAGGCGGGTAATTTTTTGCAACAACTGGTTCTCTGAACTGCTTAGAATGTTAACAACTGGTTCTAGAGAATAGGTGCGAAGTGGTAGAATCCCACCCCTGCTTCTAAGTCTTCCTTCTTGAACAGTTTTCCAACCAGTGTTAATTTAACTTGTGCCTTCTGGCATGACAGACTGTTAGCTCCTGCTTGTCAACAGTGAGTTATTTAAAAAAAAACACCACCACCATGCGCTAAACAAGGCTAAAGGCTTTCAAGCTTTCTGACCTATACTGGAGCCCATTTTCATGAAGTTGGGCTACAGCATGAGTCCAAAAGCTCAGAAGAAAAACCCTCTGGTCCAACCCAGATTCGATCCTGCAACATTAACCTGGGACACGTATGTTTGCCTTCATTCATAGGGTGAAAGGCTGTTTAACAGGCTATATGTTGTACAGGTATAGTTTAGAGCATGAATGTTAATTTGCTACTTATTGGACTTTGACCACTACTATATAAGAGAACAAAAGAAGAAATGTACATTTAGTTTCAGAAAGGAGCATATGATCCCACTGTTCATTGAAAGTTTTTTTAAACCACTTCTGTCTAGAATCGTGCAGTTGCTTATACTTTTATTTCACATGTGGCAGGATGAATACAAGAAAAACTTATATTAAATCATATTTTAACAGTCTGTTAAAATATCTTTAAAACAAACATATTTCTCTATAAAGTTCTGTATAAGAAAGTTTAATATTGTATGGATTACTGAAATTTGTGTTCTTTTCTTATTTTATGATTCTGTAGAAATGATTACTCTTTCTTTAGCTGGATGATTGGAAGAGTTTTGCTTGTGCAGTTTCCTACACTTTTTTCGTAAAATACTAAAACATTTTTTTATTTCAATTGAATTACAATTTGAATAAAATTATGAAAGCATCCCTAACTGTTGTGAAGGGTAACTCCAGATCTTCCATATTACAAATCTGTAATTAGTCTTAAAGTCTAGTTTATCCCTTAATATCAATTTAGCATGACAAAAGGAATCAACATACAATTATCAGTAAGTAGTATAATAAAAATGTTTGAATGAATGTCATAAGGATATAAGTTATTATATCTCTAATCAGTTACATGTTGAACCGAAACAAGCCAATTAACTAATGGCATTAAATATGAGTATTCCAAAAAGCTGAGGAATAAAATAAAACCGTCCAACAAAACTTAGTGCTGGTCAAAAAATAAAATTCAAGCTTGGAATAACTAACAACTACATCTTTTTCATGGATACTTTTAGAACAAAAGAACCCCAACACAAATATATTGTTTTTTTATGGAAATTTATGGAAAATTTAGTTTTTGAAAATATATAAAGTAAAAATATAAAATAACATTTAATATTTTGAGAATATTATTGTACCCCAAATGATAAGGTTAGAGATATCCATCTATTAATAACCAAATAAATATATTTATATATCATTAATATTTTATGTAACAATTTTATAACTAGGCATGGAATAAAAATACCAAAATGATTAAGAAATTTAAT
The DNA here is from genome assembly GCA_033807585.1 of Hydrophis major. Taxonomy (NCBI): domain Eukaryota; kingdom Metazoa; phylum Chordata; class Lepidosauria; order Squamata; family Elapidae; genus Hydrophis; species Hydrophis major. Next base: position 172,623,706 of record CM066329.1, read on the forward strand.
TTATTTATGACAATTGTAAATAATGTATTGATAAGCAAATCACTGTCTTGTAGCATTAATTTTGACCAACAACCAACTATAGTTAATCAAGGGCATCAGGACTGGAATGGAAATAGCAAGTTCAGAATATCCACATATAATTGTGAGAAATACCACCCATATGAAATCTTTGATTTTATCCTTAGAGACCTGGAAGGTGGACATGTTCAGCTTGCTGGGATGTAATATTCTCTGGCCCAGTCACTTATAACAACTTTTATGGGAATTGATAAAGTCAGACAGCTGGATAGAAGAGCTTAAATATGCTAAACTTAAACATACAATTGGGGACATAAATATCTGCATTCCTGCTTTCATGTTTATTATACTTTTGCAACACAACCATATTTGGAATAACTATTCTAATATTTGAATGCAACATGATTGGACTTAAGTTATTAAGTTTTCAACAACAAAAAAACAGACAAAATTGAAAGTTTCATATGGCCATTATCCATGTCTTATTTATCAATGACATAAATGTGTACTTTTGGAAGAAAATAGAAGTAAATGGTGTCCAGCCCATAGAAGCTGAGAATATTAATTCAAATATTCTTTTTCGGTGGAACAATTTTCGATTTTCAGCAAGTTTCACCCTTTGTTTGCAATGTCTCCGTGGAAAGAACCAGAAGCTGTTTCCTCACTTGAAGCAGCACCAAACTTCTAAGCTGAGATATTTCCAAATAATTGGAATCAAATTGAAAACATTGGCAAAATGTATTAAATCTGTACTATATTAGCATACTCCGAAACCCCCGCAACCGATTGGTTCGTACCAGCGAAGACCTGATTGGTTGAAAGGTCGGCCATGATTGGAGCGCTAGGAATCTACCGCGATTGGCTGTGCTGTTGGCTGCTAAGCCGCAAGCCAGCCCTATATGGGCTGCCGTGGCTTGCATTCTGAGACGATTGCCAATACTAAATAAAAGAGCTGAATTCACTAAATGGTCTCGCGTCTCTGTCGAACCGATCCGCCTCAAACTTAACACTGGCGACGTGGATGGGATCGTGAGACAAGGAGACCATCCAGCACGTGGCGAGGCAGCACGCAACAATAAGCAGAATGGCTGGAATCAACTCACCACCCGATCTCTTCAACCCTGCTACTGAGGACTGGGAATCCTATACCGATAGGTTCCAAATGTCCCTCGAGAGTAGCAACCTCAAGGACGCCAACGGCCACAAGAAACGAGCCATGTTCCTCACGCACTGCGGGCCCGCAGTCTTCAAGATGGCCAAAGCCTTGGCCAAACCGGTGGACGTCAAGGCGATGGAGTGGGACGATCTCAAGCCCCTGCTGCGAAACCACTACGCTCCCGTCGTGCCCATCCTCATCCGGCGGCACAACTTCTACAGGCGGGATCAATGCGAGGACCTGGGCAGCCTGTGCGAGTTCGCTGACCTGGACGAGGCTCTGCGAGACTGCGTCGTCCTGGGACTCCGAGACCCCATCCTTCAGAGCCGCATCATGGCCAAGGAAGACATCTCCCTCGCTGATACCCTCACCGAAGCCGCTGCAGTGGAAGTGGCCAAGAAATCAGCAGCTCGGATGCATCAATCGAGCATCATGCCATGAGTGGCGGCCGGAGAGGCAACGTCGATCCCCGAGAGGCGACCAGTGACAGACTACACAACCATGCATCACGGCGACATCGACTCCTTCTCGGAAACCAAAACAAGGAGGAGGAGATCCACCGCCTCCAATCGGTACGGGAGCGACGGGAACCACAAGGTCGTAAGTCGAGGTTCCAGTGTGCTGGCTGCGGCGGCGATCACCCCCGAGAGGACTGTCGCTTTCTCGACGCTATTTGCAGGCATTGTGAGAAACGGGGGCACATCGCCAAAGTGTTCCAGAATAAAAAGCACTACAGCCCATGACGACGAGACGCCAGCCCCCAACGGAGAGAAAGCACTCCCACCAGAAACCGTGATCGCCAGACGGAGAACCGCTGGAGCCGAGAAGGTCGGAACAGGCGACTCCAGGAGACGAGACAGAGAGAGGAAATGCACCAGACCGTGGTCATCGGCCATTCCTCCACCAGCGACGCCAGGAAGGTATATGTGACGGTCGGGATAGAAGACCAGCGATGCAACATGGAGGTGGACTCCAGGTCCTTCCTCTCAATGGTCTCCTGGCGCACACTCAAGCGCCTGGTCCCCACCATCCACTGCCAAGAATTGGAAGACCAAACACTAACCCTCAAAGACTATAAGGGGAACCGAATCCCTGTCGTCGGCAGAGGCCATTTTAAAGTCACCTTCAAGGACCACACAGAAATGCTACCCCTGACGATCATCGGCCGAGATCGGCCAAGCCTGTTGGGACTGCAGTGGTTCGCACCCCTGGGCATCGAGGTAACTGGCATACACCACATCGGAGAGGCAGACTGGGAAGCGGCGCTTGTGAGGGACTTCCGGGAAGTCTTCAATGACCGTTTAGGCAAGTATCGGGGGTCCCCTATCTCATTTAACATAGACCCGACCATTGTGCCAATCCGCCTTAAGCCCAGGCGAGTGCCCTTTGCACTCAAGCCCAAGATCGATGAGCAACTCGATAAGCTCATCGCGCAAGGGGTGCTGGAACCGATCGATCATGCCCGGTGGGAGACCCCAATTGTCACCCCCATTAAGCCAGATGGGTCAGTGAGGATTTGTAGTGACTACAAGGCCACCCTAAACCATGCACTCCAACAAAGCACATACCCCGTCCCAGTAGTCCAGCACCTTCTGCACTCACTGGGGGGAGGCCGGATCTTCGCAAAACTCGACCTGGCACAATCCTACCAGCAACTGCCGGTCGATGCCACAACAGCAGAAGCCCAAACCATCGTAATGCACCGAGGGGCTTTCCGCTGCAACCGGCTCCAATTTGGAGTCAGCGTGGCACCCGGGGTCTTCCAAAGCCTTATGGAAAGACTCCTCCAGGGAATAGAAAGGGTTGTGCCCTACTTTGATGACGTCTTGGTGGCCACAAAAAATGAGAAACAACTAGAAGCCAGGTTGAGGGAGGTACTGCAGAAATTCAGAGACTCGGGATTTAAAGTCAAGAGAGGGAAGTGCCAGCTATGGGCCGAAAGGGTCGAATTTCTGGGGTACCTCCTAGACAAACAAGGGATTCACCCCACAGAAAAGAAACTGAGAGCCATAAGGAAAGCACCGCGACCAAAAAACAAAATGGAATTACAGGCTTTCTTGGGACTGTTAAATTTTTACAATGTCTTCCTACCTCAAAAGGCGATCGTGGTGGAACCGCTACATAGGCTATTAGATAAAACAGCCAACTGGACCTGAGGAGCACGGGAGGAGAGCGCTTTCAACAACACAAAGAACCTGCTAACATCCAACGCGGTACTAATCCAGTACAGTGAGACCCTGCCATTGACGGTAACTTGCGACATGTTGCCATTTGGGATCATCGCCATCCTCAGCCACCAGCTACCAGACGGGAGGGAAGCACCCATCGCTTTCTCATCAAGGACACTTTCAAAGCCAGAGTGGAACTACAGCCAGCTCGACAAAGAGGCCCTAGCAGGCATCGCTGGCGTCAAGAAATTTCATGAATACCTTTACCGTAGGACTTTTACAATCATCATGGATCACAAGCCACTGCTAGGAATCCTGGCAGGAAACAGGGCCACACCGAACATTCTATCGCCAAGAATGATGAGGTGATCCGAATTCCTAGCAGCATACAATTACCAGCTGAAACACCAACCCAGAAAGGACTTTGCCCATGCAGACGCCCTGAGCCGGTCGCCCTTACCGGACCGGGAAGACAACCCAGCACCCACAACAGAGGTACTCCAAATAGAGACAATATCCAACCCACTCGTGACCGCACCAGACATTGCCAGAGAAACAAATAAAGACAAGCGGCTGGCGCGAGTCTTGAGCTGGGTGGGAAAAGGGTGGCTGGAAGGGGACATAGATGAACTATTCAGACCCTTTCGGAACAGACAAACTGAACTCTTTATTGAAAAGGGCTGCATACTTTGGGGGGACGGAGTGGTAATTCCAGAAAAATTACAGGAAAAGGTATTGGGAATGTTGCATGAGGGGCACCCAGGGATGGTTAAGATGAAAAGCCTGGCCAGAAGCTACGCATGGTGGCCAGGAATGGATAAACAGATCGAAACCTGGGTTGCCAGATGTAAACAATGCCAAGAGTCTAGATCCAATCCGTCTGCTGCCCCAACCCAAGAATGGGAAAAACCAAGAGGTCCGTGGTCTAGGATCCATATAGACTTCACAGAGCCAACCAAGGGACATATGTACCTTATCACAGTAGATCCTTACTCCAACTGGTTGGAGGTAAGCACCATGAAGTCAACCACGACGGAGGCGGTGATAAGGAAACTGAGCAAACTTTTCACTGTACACGGCCTGCCAGACGTAATAGTGTCAGACAACGGGCCCCAGTTCACCGCACTAGCATTTGAACAATTTCTGGCAGGCCAAGGGATACGCCATGCATTAACCGCACCGGCAAACCCGGCGGCAAATGGGCGGGTGGAACGCATGGTCCAATACACCAAGAAAGCCATCCAGAAAATAGAAACAGCCAATATACAGGACAAAATCAATAAAATGCTCCTCATTCAACACATTACACCTTGCGCAACCACAAATAAAAGCCCGGCGGAACTAATGATGGGCAGGAAACTACGCTCAACACTAGACAGAATGCACCCAACATATAACCCAGACAAACCCCCAGGCTCCTCCAGCAAACACAGAACATTTAATATAGGGGACCTAGTATACGCCAAAAATCTCACAGGAGAACCACTCTGGGTGTCAGCAACAATCACCCAGATAACTGGGCCCCTATCATACCAATTGGAAACAAGCAATGGAAAAAAACTGGAAACGGCACATAAACCAACTTTGGTCAAGAATAGCCGTCACCACCAGCCAGACACCCGAACAAGAAACTAGAAGGGGGGGGGAATCGGTAAGCGATAGAGAAAGAACTGAAGGGAACCAACTAACACAGGTAGAACACCTCCCACCTAGAATAAGTAAACCAATAAACCAATGCTACTCACCTGTAGACGCAGGACCAATGGAGCACGAAACCCTGGGATCTTCACCTGGAAGGAGCAGCCAAACCAGCTCACCCGGCCAGGAAAAACCTAGCGTGAGCAGAAGCGGCAGCTCAACCAGCCCAGGAAGACCAGGAGGGAGCTACCGAGAAAGGCCCGGCTCAACGTTCCAGGCGGTTCCATCCCAAGGAACCGGAGCGACAGAGGAGGCATCTGAACCAATCGACGACCACACCAGAACTGAACCGCGCAGGTCAAGTAGGCAGGGGAGAAGCCCCGCCTACCTACGTGACTACATCACCACGCACCATTGGACGAAACCAAGAGGGGAGGGGTGTACGATATTAGCATACTCCAAAACCCCTGCAACCGATTGGTCTGTACCAGCGAAGACCTGATTGGTTGAAAGGTCGGCCATGATTGGAGCGCTAGGAATCTACCGTGATTGGCTGTGCTGATCACGGGAGATTCAAAGTGCTGCCATTGGCTGCTGAGCCACAAGCCAGCCCTATATGAAGGGCTGCCGTGGCTCGCATTCTGAGACGATTGCCAATACTAAATAAAAGAGCTGAACTCACTAAATGGTCTCGCGTCTCTGTCGAACCAATCCGCCTCAAACTTAACAAAATCCACAATCATCCCATGATTCTTCTTCCCATAGAATGCTGTGGAGGCTGGAACTTTTGCAATTAAAGCTTAAATATATGGATAATAATTCATGAAGACCTTTTTAAAAATATATATATCATCTGCTCAGTTTGAGCTACAAGGGGGACCCTGTTTTGTAGAGGTGCAGATGATTTTAAAAATCAAAATCATGAACAAATATAGCTGTCCTGGGTGTGCTATAAAATAGTATTGCATATATAGTCTGGTGTCTATCTTGGATTTTATTTTGTTATCCTGCATTGTACAAGTGAAATTGCTGAGTTTATAAAAAGCTTTATGGCTGCATTTCTATATACATTACCTACCTCTGGCTGGATATTATGCTAGTTAAAACATCAGAACTTTTATAGCTCTGTAGGTGAAAGACTACCAAGCCCAGCTCCTTTTCTTGGTGGAATTCTCTTTCTTTTCTTTGTCTCCTGAGATTTCTGCTTCCCTTCTTCTATGATTTCTTCTATAAGAAGTTTTAATTTCCTCTTCCTGAATTCAATAAAGGAATATTTCTGTGTGAGACACAGTCTGTGTCTTTTTAATATCCTTGTAATAAATGTATTTCAAACTTCCCTGTTGCAGATTTCCTTTAAATTCTATAGGAAGCTATGATATTTCTGCAATTTCTAATGTTGTTGTGTTAATGTTAAAACTTTTACAGTTCATCAGTTCTAAGCTAAACTATGGGTTTGATGTAGGTTACATTTTTGTGTACTTTCATACATTAACAATTTTAATTTACTTTAAGCTCAAAAGCAGACTTGCTGAAGTCAATACAAAGCAGACTTGCTGAAGCCAATACAACCATGGTTCCATAGTCCAAGCAAGTATGAGAACAGGAATCTGTGCACAAATAAAAGCAGAAGCTTGACTATTGGAAATGCCTATATTGAAAATAGGACATATGCTCCTGAAAACCTGGAGCTTGTGCTCTAGTGCCAGTGGGCTGAATTATAATGGTAATCTTCAGAGTATATGTTAATGTTATTATGTTGTAAAGTAATATGGCAAGCAAAAGTACATTTTGTGAAAAGTTACAAATAACCAATCCAGATGTGCAAAGATACACTTATTTTGGTTGAGGAATAGCCAAATATATAACATGGGATGGGCCATAGATTTTTTTAAAATAAAATGTATCTTTTGCAAAATGTTACTGTCGTGAGCATAAAAGGAGATATTACTCTTAAAGGCAAAAAAAGAACAAATGTGCCCAGGAATTCTGGGCAGAGATTCAGCAAGCCATAAGAAACAAAAATCATAGGTTATTTTGTCTTCTAATATCAAAAACTAAAATTAACATGGAGCCAGAAAATGATATTAATTCAAATTCTCCTGATGCATGTGAGAGGCATTTTCAAACTGTATTTTCACAGACTGAAATTGCATCTCAAATATTTGGATATTACATGACCCTATACAAGAGTGGCCACTGGGTTTCATCCAGGTGGAAATATAAAAACTAATTACACAACAACAAAAATAATAAAGCTCCTACTTCAGAATTAATTATTCTGCAATTCTTCAAGTTTAGTCTATTGTGGTGGACTTCAGTGTTAGCCCCACTTTTCATCACTATAAACTCTTCTATGACAATTCTTAAAACTTGCCTCAACAGTGGAGCTTCTCATTCCTGGCCAGTTTTTGGGTGAAGCACTGAAAATTTAGAATGCTTCAAGTTTATCTTGCTGTTGTTGCTGTTGTTGTTGTTGTTGTTCAATCTCTAAGTTATGTCTGATGCCCCCATCCTCCACTGTCTCCTGGAGTCTATCCAAATTCATGACCATTGCATTGATGACACTATCTAACCATCTCATCCTCTGCCATCCTTTCTCCTTTTGCCTTCAATCTTTTCCAATCAACTTCAGCCTCTTTGGCATCAGTAGTTGGGGCATAGGCTTGAATTATGATGTTGAATGATTTGCCTTGGATTCAAAATGATATCATTCTGAGGGGTCCTTGGTGCTCTCTGAGCTTGCTTGTGTTCTTGAAGATGTTTCATTACCCTAACTTAATTACCCTCATTTGAACCCTGAGCTAAAATATTCTCTTTATTGATATCATTCTGTCATTTTTGTTTTCCCACTCTTTTATTGGCAATGAGGGCTACTCCATTTATTGTAAAAGATTCTTTCACACAGTAATAGATGTAATGGTCATCTGAATTGAATTTGCCCATTCCCATCAGCTATAATTCACTGATTCCCAAGATGTTGATCTTCAATCTTACCATCTCATATTTGACCACATCCAGCTTACCTTGACTCATAGATCTCACATTCCAGGTTTCTATGCAACATTGCTCTTCATAGCATCAGACTTTCCTTTCACCATTGGACCTTCCTTTCACCATCATCCACAGCTGAGCATCCTTTTGGCTTTAGCCCAGCTGCTTCACTTTTCTGGAGATACTTGTAATTGCCCACCGCTCTTCTCCAATAACATATTGGACACCTTATAACCGGAGGGGCTCATCTTCCAGTGTCTTATTTTTTAGCTTTTTGGTACTGTCCATGGGGTTTTCTTGGCAAGGGTACTGGAGTAGGTTGCCATTTCCTTCTCCAGGAGACCACATTTTGTCAGAACTTTCCATTAGGAACTGTCCATCTTGGCTTAGCTCAAAGCTTTTTTGAGCTGCATAAACTCTTTTGCCATAACATGTCAAGGCATGTGGGGTGTGTGTGTGTGTGGTTACTTTTTCATTTCACTAAATAGAGCAGGGTTACTTTAAGGAATATGTAAAGACAGGCATGTTCAACCAATGGCCCAATGGCCTGGACAGCTAGTAATGTGGTCCCACAAGAGTGTAAACTTTTAACATTATTATCTGATTTTTAGTGATATTTATATACATTAATTATATATTTTATATGCAACCCAAGTCAAGTTCTCTTTACTCAGTGCAGCCTGTCAAGCCAAGAGATTGGACATGCCTGCATTAAGACATTATGTTACTTGAAATATCTTTTCCTAGGGAAACAAAGGGATAAAAACTAACCCTTTTACTGACCCAGCCTCTGTTTTCTCATATTTTTCTTGTGTTCTGACTGTAGCCAAGATCTGGCAAAGGATATTCTTGCCATTAGCTTTTTAAAAGGCTACGTTCTGCAATTAATTTACCTCATTCTATTGTCTCAAAAATGTTGGTCAATTGAAAGAATAATTAACCTTCTGGACTCGATTTCCAGCACACGCTGCAGGGCTGAGCAGCATGCTAGGCTTAGACTGACAGTCGCCAGGCCTGGATTTCATTAGGAAGGAAATGGGACTTAATGGTATGTCAGTTGGAAAGATTTTCCTATGTAAAAACACACACATTTGCATTCACCTTTTGGATCCCATTCTTGTGTATAGATACATTTTTGGAAACATATTTATAAAAATTAAATTACATTTGCATTGGTGTGTGCTGAGTATGTAGATAGATGCGTTCCAGAGTGACACAAATTCCCATGTAAATTAATCCATTGCACAAATTTCAAAAGTCTTCTAGAAAGCTAATTATTAAAGTAAACCTTAATCATTGTTTTAAAATGAAACAATTACAGTAAAAGGGCTTCTAAACATGCAAGAAGAGTACCATATTGATAAAATCAGTAGAACACTATGTGCCTATATCATCAACAAATGAAACACAGTAGGGCTTCCTCAACAGCGGAGTTTTGGGAATACTGAGAAGACTAAATGAGTTTGTATTATTCTATGCCATAAAATCAATGATTGCTTTCATTGGTTTAGTGTTAGGCAAGACATCTATATATATATCTGTAATTACTACATTTTATAGCAATAGCACTTACACTTATATACTATTTCATGGTGCTTTACAGCTCTCTCTGAGCGGTTTACAGAGTCAGCTTATTTGCCCCAACAATCTGGGCCCCCATTTTATCACCCTCGGAAGGATGGAAGGCTGAGTCAACCTTGAGCCTGGTGAGACTCAAACTGCTGAACTGCTGGCAGCTGGCAGTCAGCAGAATTAGCCTGCAACACTGCATTCTAATGATTGGGCCACCACGGCTTTTAATCGGTACAGCAAAGAAATTATGGTAGAACCTGTAAAAAAAATAAAAGATATTTAACTTCACTAACAGATGCACTTCAAAGAATGTGGATATACTGCTGGATATACCATCATGGCAGATTGTCTAGCAGCATCCTATTGGCAGTCATATAATAAGTGTCAAATGTTGTGTGCTGCAGAAAATAAGAGTTTGGGCCACTTTAATTGCATTGAAAAAAATCTCAAGGCAAGAAATAACATTTTAATGTATTTGTGCCATGAATAACATACTTCTTGATGACCCTTGTGATCTACAGAGTAAGGTGAGAGGCAGTTTTTTGTGTGTCTGTGTTTGTGTGTGTATGTGTATATGTATGTGTATGTGTATGTGAGAAAGCTATTTCCAAGTTCTCAAAGGATGATTATATTTAAAATAAAATATTTCTTTTGGTAATTTAATTTAGTAGTAATCAGCAGTTCCTAAAGCATATACAATATATTCATTGCCTGGTGTTCCCATCAGTGGGTATGTTGCTGTGTTCTGAACCAGTAACAGATCCAACCAGATACAATGGAAGGCAAGCCATCCTTCAAGAACCAGACCCTATGCCATTTAGGGCTCCATAGATACAACCAGTACTTTGAATTGCATTTGGAAACAGACTGGATAATCTTTGCAAGTTGTATAGCAGTTTGATAGTTTGGAATGTCTCAGTTGTTAAAAGATTCAACTGAAGAAACATCATGTTGTTATGTGGTTGTAAACCTTTACATGAGCTGTAGAGCTTGGAAATAGAATCATCATGTAAGCCAGAAGGAAAAGAAAAGAAAAGAAATGGTTGAGAACAAGGAAAGGCGTTGTGTTACATTTGTTCTAATTTGTGAATTTGCTTTGAGAACAAAACTATTTAGTCCCTATGGTGTTTGTGATTTTTAAAAGGAAACCAAATATTTAAGATATTTAACCTATTTTAATTTGCTATATGAAAACAGATGATTTATTCTTTCTGTAAATAATTTCTTAAATCAATAGTGGACTCTAGAAATACTATTTCAAATTGTAGCATTCCATCTGTACTTGTGGTATTGGTTCTATCCCCTTAAAATTGAACTAGTTTATTCAGCTTATTCACTAAACTATGTTTATTCGGCCCTGTGCATTTCAATGGATTGTTGTTTAGTTGATATTTGTCAAATATGCATTAGGAATGCTGTACATCCAAACCTCTAAGACAGTGTTACACAACCTTGGCAACTTTGTGCGGACTTGAACATCCGGAACTCCCAGAATTTCACAGCTAACATGACTGACTGGGGAATTCTAGGAGCTGAAGTGCTCCATCTTAAACCTTCCCAAGGTTGAGAAATGTTGCTGTAAGATAAAGAGAAGTACCAATTTTTTTAAGCAATAGGATTAGTAGTCCCAGAACCAACTTGCTCAGATTGAAAAAACTACTTGGATAAGCAGTGAAATGTTTCAAAGCAAAAGAAAGGAAAAAAATCCAGTTGCCATGACTAAACTTCCAAACAACTCTATCTGGATGACTGAGAATCTTAATCGATAAGATATGTCCAGATCAATGCATCCATTCATTTCTGTCATTTTCGATTACAGAAATAATTTTGATTTTTTTTCTAATAAAAATATATATGAATCACACTTAAGAACAAATAGTCACTGATTATAAGGTTAATCAAATGTCTTGTTATACTTTATAATCCCATCACTTAGCCAATATAAATACATATAAATAAATATATAAATAAATATAAATGCAACTGTCTTTTGAATCAACACTGTTTAAATCCATCATCCTTTAAAATGGAAATAGGTTTTTCATTTGTTAAAGATGAACAAAATGAGGAAGCAATAATTTTGCTTAATTGATTATATGCCATCCAGTTATTGTTAGGTCTTAGTAACCATATAGATACTTCTCAATTATGATCCGTCTCCCAACTTGGTCCTTCATATTTTCTAATGATGCACTCAGTTCTCCAGCAGGCTGACAAAGTTACAATAATGAAATAAAATCTTTCCTATTGACTTATGGTCAAATTAGCCAAAACATAAGTTTACAATTTCTACAATTCTTCAAACAACTGAGATATACCACAGTGGCTGAATCTGCAAAAATTGTACTGTATAGTATAGGCGAAGTAAACTGATATACAAATTTTAAATGATTAAAACATGGCTTTGTCGAACACCATGGCCTAATTTAAAAAATTGTACCTTTTTAAGCTTTGGGGTTTAGAAAAATAGCAATAGCAACAACACTTGAACTTATATATCGCTTCAAAGTACTTTTCAGATCTCCCTAAGTGGTTTACAGAGTCATATTTCCCCCAACAATATGGGTCCTCATTTTAATAACATCAGAAGAATGGAAAGCAAAGTCAACCTTGAGCCAGTCAGAATTGAACTCTTGTCAGTGGGCAGAGTCAGCCTGCAATACTCCATTCTAACTACTGTGTCACTACAGCTCATAATTTATGAGTTAGAATGAACTAATTTAGAATAGAGGCATGGGGTGTAGGTTGTAAGTACTGTAGAAGTTTTCTGTCTTCCTTTATGGTAGTGGAACAATAAAGGATAAGGGATTCAGGAGTGATTTTTTTTAAAAAAATTCTTTTTAACATGTTTTTTAAATGTAGCACAGGTTTAAACCAGGAAATGATTGAATACCACTAATTAAACAGATCTAACCGAGAAAGATAAGTCTATTGATTGTTTATACTAGTGAAGAAAGCTACTGCTTCTGTATCAGAGACAGCATGCCTCTCATTATCACTAATTGAAGTACTTGAACATTCTTATCTCTTTCATGTGGTTTTATATTACAGGATTCAAATGCTGAATTAGATCAGATCCAATAGGCATTTCTTAGATTCAGTCATTAGATTCCTTTTTGTGAATTTCATTTTTGCCTTCTATGGATTTTATTTATTCCATCTACCATTCTTCCAAGAAACTTAAATAACTTATTGGATTGAATTTCTTCTATTTTATCTTCATAGGAGATAAAATCCATGAGCTACTCAGTCTAGCTTAAACAGTGAGCTTTGTTAGTGAGCGAGGATTTGAAGATGGGTCTCCGCAGTCCTTCTAGGATTTTCACATTGCGTTTATCACAATGGACATTAGGATTGCAAAACTAAAAGGGACTAGGGAGTAAACAGGGTGTAAAAAGAGGAATCTTATGCTGCCTGGGTTTTATTTTGCACCCAGTACAATTTATAATATAGGACAGAAGTTGGTCAATTATGTCTGCATGCGCAAACCAGTTTTTGGTTCTCAACGCATAATGCTATTTCTCCTTTTGAATAACTAACTCAGAACAGCCAGCTGAATTTGTTGACACATCTCAGAAAGATTGCTCAGATAAATGTACTGAATCTAAAACAAAGACTGAAAGCATGAAATCCCTAACAGGGGTTTAGATCAAAGATAACATAATAGTACACAGAGCACTCAGAGATGTTGGGAACCTTTCCAAAACCACGTAACATTCATATTCGTCACTGTTGCAGATGGCGTTCTGGGGACTGAGGAGCTGACAAGATCTTGATTCCTGGATCTGTTCTGGTCTTCTGTACCGTAACCCTACATTGTTTCCAGTACCATGTCAGTGCCCTGCTTTGATATCATGCCCTCAGTTTGAGCATGGTTGCATGTATCTAAGAATGAAATCTAAAGAACATATGCTTGTAAATAGGAGAGAAAGTTCTTTCACTCCCTGGTAATGACCTGTTATAATGGTTCTTGTTTGGATCTCCCATATCTGCTGTGCTTCCTTGAAAAGTAAGATTGGTTATGGGGAACCAAAGAGAATGGTGTGGCTCAGAGAGAAGCAGGCATTTAGCAACACATTGACAATCATGGTATTCTTTATGAGTAATTTCAAGCTTGTTGCTGGAGCACAAAATGGCTGATTATTATCTGGATAGCTGTGACAGGAATTTGTTCAGTAAAAAGAGTGTTTTAACATTGTGACAGCCCCTTAGAAGAGGGATCACCAACCTTTTCGACCTTGGGGACCACCAAACTCATAATTTTAAATCCCGAGGACCACTAATACAATTTTTTTAAAAAAGATAACATATTTAATATAAGTTTTATATTAAATATAAATTTAAGATTAAAAATAATTTTATTACATGTATATGTATGTGTATATATATATATATATATTTTCTGAGGTTCTCGCGGGTATTTGTATGTGGATCTTTGGTTATTCAGGTTTTCTCCCGCGTAAGATTGGAAGTATCTAGGCAACGTTTCGATGAAGTCTCATTCATCACCTTCAGGCTTGGTCTTCAGCTCTGTGCTTCTCAGAGTGATGTGAGCTTGCAGCTGCTTCTTCCTTTTAACTGCTAGTGGGGGTGTGTTCTCATTGGTTGGGGGTTTGGCTGTGTTCTGATTGGTTGGGGGGTTGGCTGTGTTCTGATTGGCTGGAGGCGTGTTCTGTTCAGGTGGGGGCTTGGTTGTGCTCAGGTTAGTCTTAGTTGCTGGGGGATTTGAGCTGGTGAGCTGTGATCTTGCTGTTTGGCTTCAAGTTCGTGGTCGTGCTGCATCTTCATGGTGGGGGTCAGTTCGCTTCATGTATGGCTCAGAGGGGTTTGAAGTGGGTAGTGATGCAGCTGCAGCGCAGCTTCTGGTCCGTGGTCGTATCTCATCTTCTGTGTGGGTGTGAGTCTGCTTTCTACGTGGAAATGTGGTGGCGGCATCTTGTGTGGCTCTCAGGGGTGTGGGTCTGGTGTCATTCTTCATGTTAGGTACTCGTCTGTTCATGAGGGTGGTTTCCAAATGGCTGGTAGGCGGGAGGTATCATCTCGTTTATTCATGCTGTGTGGGCGTTTTTCTATCTCTATGGCTTCTCTGATTATTCTGCTGCTGAAGTGTTCGGTTTTGGTGATAGTTCTGGTATTTTTAAAGTCAAACTTATGTCCTGTGGCTTTGAAGTGTTGGACCAGGGAAGAGGTCGGTTCTTCCTTTTTGATTGAGTTCTTATGTTCTTCAATGTGTGCACTTATTCTTCTGTTAGTTTGTCCAATGTATGTGGTGGGGCAGGCAGTGCAAGGGATTTCGTATACTCCTTGATTTCCTTAGGGTTTCTTAGGATGGTGGATATCTTTCTGTTTGTGCAGAATACTGTCTTAATGTTGTGTTTTTGGAGGATCTTGCTGGTTTTGTCTGTAGTGCCTTTTATATATGGGAGGAGGGCTTTGCCATTCTCTTGTTCTCTTCTTGGATTTTGGTTGGGGTTTCTTTTTGGATTAGGTGAGTGATCTTCTTTCTTTGGAATCCATTGGCTGTCAGCACGCCGGTGAGAGTGTGTAGTTCGGTCTCTAGGTGTTGTTCGTCGGCTAAGCATTTTGTTCTGGAGATGAGTGTCTCGGCTACGGAATTGATTTGTGCTGGGTGGTGGTGTGCATGTAGATAGCGGTTTGTATGTGTTTTCTTCTGGTAGATGGTGTGTCCTAGGGAGCCATTGGATTTTTTGTATACCAAGACATCTAGGAAGGGAAGTTGGTTATTAGCTTCTGTTTCCATGGTGAATTGAATTTTGGGGTGTTGGCTGTTGAGGTGTGTGAGGAAGTTGTTCAGTTTTTCTTTCCCGTGTGGCCAGATTATGAAGGTGTCATCTACGTATCTGAGCCAGAGTTTGGGTTTGTGATCATATTTTTCTAGAGCTTGTGTTTCAAAGTGTTCCATGTAGAGGTTAGCGACGACAGGTGAGAGGGGTGATCCCATGGGTGCTCCTTCTATTTGTTTGTATTTTTGTCCGTTTTAGGTGAAGTATGTATTGGATAGGCAGTGGTTGATCAGATCTAGGATGTGCTTGGGGGGGGTTGTATTTGTTTTGGATGGCTGTCAAGGCTTCTTTTATTGGCACTTGGGTGAAGAGGGATATGACATCGAAGCTCACTAGTAGGTCACTGGGTTGTAAGTTTTGTTTCTTTATGATCTCAATGAACTGGAATGAGTTTCTTATGTGTGAGTTGATGGATTCTGCATAGGACTGTAGTTGTTTGGAGAGAAATTTGGCTAGGTTTTGTAGAGGTGAGCCTATGGAGCTGACTATTGGTCTAAGTGGAGTTCCTTCTTTGTGTATCTTGGGGAGACCATAAAGTTTAGGGCATCTGGATGATTTCTCTCTGGGTATGATTCTTTGCTGGATTTCTTCACTGATGGGGGAGGCTTTTATTTTGGATCTGGTGGTTTTTTCTAGGTAGGTGGTGGGGTCTGTCTTTAGGGGTTTGTATGTGGGGTCTTGGAGTAGGTTGGTTAACTTGGATTGGTAGTCAGATGTGTTCATAACCACTGTTGCGTTTCCCTTGTCTGCTGGTAGGATTATTATGCTGGTGTCTTCTTTCAGGTTAAGTAGTGCAGTTTGTTCTTCTTTGGATGAGTTGCTTTTGGGTGGTTTGCTAGTGCAGAGGATGTTGGTGATTTTGAGTCTGATTTTATTAGCATCATCAGGGTTGGTTTTGGTCAGGCTGGTTTCAACTCCGCAAATGATGGTTTCTGTGGGGATGTGTTTGGGAGTGACAGCAAAGTTGAATCCTTTAGAAAGGACCTTGGTTTCGGCTTCGGTGAGGATCTTGTCTGAGATGTTGTGCACTGTTTGTTTCATGTGTGGCTGTGAGGGGAGAGGAGTTGGTTTCTGGTGTTGTTGTAGTTTTCTGAGTTTGTTGGTGTGTGTGTCTGTCTTGAGAGTGGTCTGTGTTTCAGCTCTCCAGACAGCGAGCTGTTTTGATTTGTCCCAAAGTAAGGGGTGAATCTTGTTGCTGAGTCTGAGGTGAAGTGTGAGGAGATCTTTGGTCTAGGAGAAATCTTTTTGTGTGAAGTTCATTTCTAATTAGGGCCAATTCTGTTCTTTTTAGGATGCATTTGGTGGCTGCTGTGTTGGTGTGGAATTTCAATTGGAAGCTTGTGGGTATTAAATTTTGATCTCGGCAGTTGCATAGGAATGCGAGGTCACATAAAATGGAAGCTCTTTGGACTTCAAGTTTTTCATAAGTCCTGGTCAGATGGTGGGTTTCCTCCCCGTAGAGGTGCAATATTTGTTTTCTGAGGTTCTCGCGAGTACTTGTATGTGGATCTTTGGTTATTCGGGTTTTCTCCCACATAAGATTGGAAGTATCTAGGCAACGTTTCGATGAAGTCTCATTCATCATCTTCAGGCTTGGTCTTCAGCTCTGTGCTTCTCAGAATGATTAGATGTCTTGGTATACAAAAAATCCAATGGCTCCCTAGGACACACCATCTAACAGAAGAAAACACATACAAACCGCACCCATGGATCACCCCTCTCATCTGTCATCGCTAACCTCTACATGGAACACTTTGAAACACAAGCTCTAGAAAAATATGATCACAAACCCAAACTCTGGCTCAGATACGTAGATGACACCTTCATAATCTGGCCACACGGGAAAGAAAAACTGAACAACTTCCTCACACACCTCAACAGCCTACACCCCAAAATACAATTCACCATGGAAACAGAAGCTAATAACCAACTTCCCTTCCTAGATGTCTTGGTATACAAAAAATCCAATGGCTCCCTAGGACACACCATCTACCAGAAGAAAACACATACAAACCGCTATCTACATGCACTCTCACACCACCACCCAGCACAAATCAATTCCGTAGCCGAGACACTCATCTCCAGAACAAAATGCTTAGCCGACGAACAACACCTAGAGACCGAACTACACACTCTCACCGGCGTGCTGACAGCCAATGGATTCCAAAGAAAGAAGATCACTCACCTAATCCAAAAAGAAACCCCAACCAAAATCCAAGAAGAGAACAAGAGAATGGCAAAGCCCTCCTCCCATATATAAAAGGCACTACAGACAAAACCAGCAAGATCCTCCAAAAACACAACATTAAGACAGCATTCTGCACAAACAGAAAGATATCCACCATCCTAAGAAACCCTAAGGACAAAATCGAGTTAGAAAATCAAGGAGTATACGAAATCCCTTGCACTGCCTGCCCCACCACATACATTGGACAAACTAACAGAAGAATAAGTGCACGCATTGAAGAACATAAGAACTCAATCAAAAAGGAAGAACCGACCTCTTCCCTGGTCCAACACCTCAAAGCCACAGGACATGAGATTGACTTTAAAAATACCAGAACTATCACCAAAACCGAACACTTTAGCAGCAGAATAATCAGAGAAGCCATAGAGATAGAAAAACGCCCACACAGCATGAATAAACGAGATGATACCTCCTGCCTACCAGCCATTTGGAAACCACCCTCATGAACAGACAAGTACCTAACATGAAGAATGACACCAGACCCACACCCCTGAGAGCCACACAAGATGCCACCACCACACTTCCACGTAGAAAGCAGACTCACACCCACACAGAAGATGAGATACGACCACGGACCAGAAGCTGCACTGCAGCTGCATCACTACCCACTTCAAACCCCTCTGAGCCATACATGAAGCGAACTGATCCCCACCATGAAGATGCAGCATGACCACGAACTTGAAGCCAAACAGCAAGATCACAGCTCACCAGCTCAAATCCCCCAGCAACTAAGACTAACCTGAGCACAACCAAGCCCCCACCTGAACAGAACATGCCTCCAGCCAATTAGAACACAGCCAACCCCCCAACCAATCAGAACACAGCCAACCCCCCCAACCAATGGCAACACACCCCCACCCAATCAGAACACAGCCAAGCCCCCACCCAATCAAGTCACATCCGCACTAGCAGTTAAAAGGAAGAAGCAGCTGCAAGCTCACATCACTCTGAGAAGCACAGAGCTGAAGACCAAGCCTGAAGATGATGAATGAAACTTCATTGAAACGTTGCCTAGTATGTATGTATGTGTATATATATATATATATATATATATATATATATATATATATATATATATATATATATATATATATATATATATATATAGTATGTATGTATATATATATATATATATATATATATATATATATATATATATATATATATATATAAATAAATATACACACACACACACATATAAATGCTTATTTAATTATAACAAAATTGTAAATGCTTAATCATAACTGTGAAGGGAAAGGAGGGGCCTCTCTCATTCTTTGTGGGGGAAAAGAGGGAGGATTTAAGAAGCCATATGGTGCCTGGAGGCTGGGAAGATCTGGATGGGGAGGAACTGGCTCCCCCTCAAACAGAAGAAAAGCAGAGCCATCTCATATCTCTCCCAAGTCAGAGGAAACCTCTCCCTCCTTTGCCAGGTGTGGCTGCCTGGAGTTAGTTGGGGGAGAGAAGGAGGATCAGACTAGAATCACTGATGGGCTCCTAATAACCAGGCAACACCCCCCCTCAGGCTCCACATAAGAAGAGGACTCCCCAAGGCTAAGCTCCAGGTTTCTCCTGTCACTTCCAAGCAGAGAAGGATCCCTCCCTGTGTGGAGGCTGAAGTGGGGGGATGTCGAGTCCCATTCCGGACCTCAGAACTGGATGGTGAGCACAGACTTGCCCACTCTGCCCCTCCCACTACCACCAGCCAGTATTTTTCTTGCCCTGGGCCATCCCTACAGCCCGTGGCCATCGAGGAAGAGCCCAGGCCAGGAAAGGCAACCTGGAAGGTGCGGGAGTGCCGCACAAATGCAAGTAGCATGGTGTTCCTGCACCTTCTGGCCATCTCCATTGCTGCTTCAGCCTGCCTGTGCCACCAGCCCCCTTTTGTTGCAATAGCACTATTACCTCATCCTGCCAATGAGGGCTGCGCTGCTTTTTGCAGGTTTGTGCTTGGCCGAAGGGTGGGAGCCAGTGGGTGGGCAAGCTTTGGGGGGTGCTTTGGGATGACATTTCTCTGCAGCCCACCAAAATTTTCTCACAGCCCACCACTGGGCTGTGGCCCACCTGTTGGCAACCACTGTCTTAGAACACAGAAAGGTTTGTTTGTGATTACTCTGACTTCTGCTCCAGAATTGCCTCTTCTCCCATTATGAAATATTTAAGGGGTACCATTTAAATTCAAAATGTGACCATTAAAAATTCCAAAAGTTAAGAAAATTAATATTTAAAATTAAAAAGAAAATTTGTTCTGCTTCTGGGACCAAGTTCATCAATTGTTGTGAGTTACTCGAAGAAAGTAAGTTTGGAGCATTATCATGCATATGTTGCTGCAATGAAGGACAGAAATGAAATGTTAATCTATGGTGTTTAGTTGCCTTTAGGTGGAGTTACAGAAGAATCTGGACCTTGCTCTTAATTGCTATTGTACAGTTTGCTTTAAGAGTATCTGCTACTTCTACCCTCTGGCACATCAATTCCACTTTATTGCTTGATTTCTCTGTAGGACAATCAGACTTGTTTGCCAAGACATGCAATAGAGGCCTTGTTTCATGCCTGAACACAATGTGTTATTTAATGCTATCTAGTATTGTATTTGACTTTAGAGATGATAGTATAATGGCCAAGTGTAAAGACTGACACAATCTTTATGCCAGCCTTTGGACACTTTGAAAGGGGTGGTGTAATGGAAGCTGCAGCCATACCTTATAAAAATCCTTTAAATGTGTTTGCTTTCATGAAGAATATAGTACAGAAGATTTTTTAAAAATTGAGAATGCTAATAAGGCTTCCTTAACTGGGAGTCTTTTATATCTTGAAATCTTTAGTGTTTGAGTGGTAGGCATTAATAGCTAAGACCATGTTTCTAGCAGGCAATAGTTTTCATGTAGATTATCTGATGGAGAAAATATCATCAAGGCACCATACACCTTGGCAATTATAGTTATTAGAAACACAACTGTAATAGTAGACTGGACTCAAGCTGCCTACTGAATAGGAAGACCAGAAAAATATTGACAATGAATAATACCCTTCATCCTCACAACAATGTTGACCGACTCTACTTACCAAGGAAAACAGGTAGGCATAGAATGTTGCAAGTACACCAAATAGTTGAAGAAGAAAAAAGAACATTGGAAGAATATCTGAAGGATAGTAAAGTAAGGAGCATGATGGCTCAATGTTGAAAGGTGCTGAGCTTGTCAGCTGGACAGCTGACAGCCCAGGCTTGAGAACCAAGCTCTGTGCAATGGGGCGAGCTCCTGTTACTTGCTCCAGCTTTTGCCCACCTGGCAATTTGAAAGCATACAAACGCAAATAGATTAAAATGTATCACTTTGGTGGGCACGAACTGGAGAAGATAATAAAATTCAAAGGCCTGCAAATAACAATAGAAAGACTATGGCCAAAGAAAACAAAGGTGATCAATAGTGATCACCTTGAGTGCAATCCCAAAACAACTGGATAACCACTTGAATACCATCACAATTAACAACTTCACCATCAGTCAACTGCAAAAGAGAACTTTATTTGGAATAATTTACAGACTGTGATGATACTTTTAACACAATCAAACAAATCTACCTGTCCTAGGTCCATGGGAAGGACTCAAAAAGTGGACAAAAATGCCAAATCCAGTCTGAACATCTGGCTGAATGTGTAAAGAACCATAATAATAACCAAAACATCTTTCCCCACCAATTTGTCTGGCTTTTGAAGAAGCTGGATAGAAATTCTATGAGCTTCAGTCCCAGTTCATTTGGAAGATGTCATGTTGGCAAAAGGCAATTTATCATTGTGACTTTTGTCCATTTAATTTCCTATGTCACTTAGTGCTAAACTGAAAGTTTTGTTGGAAAACATTGGAAACCAGAATTCTTTGCGAAAAATTGTTTTTGTGAGAAATACTTCCCTTTCTCCTATTAGCTGAGGTGGGGTGGAGATAGATTGTTCTACAATGATTTTTAGTAGATGGAGGACTAAATTTTAATAATTGCTTAAATCTGCAGGTCACCGAGAAGCTAATTTCTTTTAAAATTTCTGATCATACCCATATTTTACTTGCTGAATACCTGAGCAGTGATGTGAACAGAAGTGTATAAAACACTTCTATCATGAAACACTTCTATCATGAAAGTAGTCTGTCTTCAGAATGTGCCATTCAATACACCACATTCCAGAACATCAGCCAGACTGGCCTATTACAAAATCAGAATGGCTTGTTTAGAGTTAAACCACTTTTGGAACACTAGCTAATTTTAGGGCAGAATAATTTGTGACTGAACATTTTACATATCCTTATTGAATATTTTTCCCTTGCCAAACATATACAAACATATGAAATAAAAACACAGTGTCAACATTAACATGTTACAATATGTCTTAGTAAGTATAGACAATTCACAAAAGATAGTATAATTCACCCTTTTTCTGATATCTATCTATCTGCATAATTGGCCTAATTACCTGCATAATCTTTTTATCCATTATAGGATAAAAGCATATGTATGTACATTAAGGACAACAGTTCCTCTTTGGTATGCTGTCTAGTTCTTAAAAAATATTGTTTAGTCTTGACCACATTTATTAGCAAATTTTGTCAGATTTAATGTTCTCTAAGCAACATCTTCTTTTATATAAATCCCTTTACTTTGCCTCCTCTTTCTCTGTAGTTCTAGTTATCACAAAAAATGAGCTCTTTCTGAATTGCTGGGAATTGTATCACACTAACACTCTGAGTAAATATGACAGCCCAGCCAGATTCTCTAGTCATTGCAGCTTACCTCAAAGCAATAGAAACTATTAATCAAAATAAGGTAATACAAGAACCCATAATGTTTCTTCAGCTAAGGGGGAGACATTCCTACAACATAATCTTCTTTTCTTCTGGAGATGTAAGAACTTTCCTGTAAACCTCGTATAAGTTTAGCTGTTGGCCTTTCTTTCATCAGAGTAGAATGACAGCTATATGAGTTCATCAGGAGCATGTAACTCAAATGAAGCTTAGTCTCTTTCCTCCCCTCCAAATTAACATATTCTAAGATAGAAGTCAGTGCTGTTTTGATATTAAAAGACCTGTTGAGATGTTTATTATTTCCTCAAATACGGCAATATGTGACTTTGAAATTCCTGCATTAACGGTTTGCTGTCTTTTCAAACTCTGTTGAACTTTGAGGGAAAAAACCCTCATGTAGTCATCACAAACTCTGTAGTGATTAACAGAATTAGCTTCACATAAAAATTATTTGGAAAAAAATACAATGTGCATTTAAATAACTGGAAGCCTGGCCCATCTGATATGATTCTGTGGATCCTTCTATTTTCAAAATGTTATTGGTTCATCCACATTTTTGTAACATAATTTGGTTATAATTTTTTGAAATAAAGGAGTTATTAAAGCAAAAACAAAAAACAAAAAAAACCCCAGCTTTTAAAACCTAAGCAAAAATTCAAACAATGAAGATATTTTGTATATTGTGGAATAGAACAATGAAAGTTTTAGTATTTTGATAAAGGCAAAGCATATTGGGAATTTCTGATAATTTACACAAAGTCTTGAGTGAAGATTTATTTGTTTATTTTATTTGGTTTGTCAATTGCTTACAAGATAATAGGTATAAGTAAAAACATAGTTACGAATACATGGATATATATAAGAAAAATAAAAGAAACAATAGGACAGGCATGGTAGGCACGTTGGTACACTTATGCACGCCCCCCACAGACCTCTTAGGAAAGGGGTGAGGTCAATAATAGAAAGTCTAAGGTTAAAGCTTTTGGGGTTTGAGGAAGAAACCACAGAGTCAGGAAGAGTATTCCAGACATTGATCACTCTGTTGCTGAAGTCATATTTCCTGCAATCAAGTTTGGTGCGATTAACCTTGAGTTTGTATCTATTGTTTGCTCTTGTATTATTATGGTTGAAGCTGAAGTATTCATTGACAGGTAGGACATTGCAATGTATGATTTTATATACTATACTTAGATCGGACCAAAGGCAGCATAGTTCTAGCTTTTCTAGGTCTAGAATTTCTGGTGGCATAAGGTATTCTGCAAAAAGTAGAGAAGTGGAGAACTCTTCTTGTTAAATATTTCTGGACTTTCTCAACTGTATTAATATCAGATACATAATGTGGGTTCCAGACTGATGAGCTGTATTTGAGTATTGGTCTAGCAAATGTTTTGTAAGCTCTAGTTAGTAGTGTAATATTACCAGAGAAAAAGCTACATAAGATTAGTTTAACAACTCTTAATGCCTTTTTGGCTATGTAGTTACTGTGGGCTCTAGCACTTAGATCATTAGAGATGAGTACTCCAAGGTCCTTGACAGAGTTTGGATCATCAACAAGTTCTTTACTATTCAGCCTGTATTTTATTTTCTGATTTATTTATTTATTTTGCCAATGTGTAAGACAGAGCATTTGTTTGTTGAAATTAGAATTTGCCCTTTGTTTGACCATTCTGATACTTAGTCGAAGTCTTTTTTAAGGGTAGCGGTATTGTCTGTGGTGTTGAATAGCTTTACATTGTCATCAAAGAGGACGCAGTTGCTCTTAATATGATCACAGAGGTCATTTATGTAGAGTATGAAGAGAGTTGGTCCTAGAACATTGCCTTCGGGGACACTACTGTTGACAGGTACAGAATTTGATCGGACGCTCCCAATTTTGACCATTTGTTGTCTGTTTGAGAGGAATGCTTCTATCCAGTTATGCAGGTGTCCAGAGATACTGTAAGATTTTAGTTTTAGGAGAAGTTTGTCATGTACCACTGAATCAAAGGCTTTACAGAAGTCTATGTAGATTGCGTTTATTGCTTTGCCCTGATCAAGTTGTGTAGTCTATGTGGTTTTGCAGTGTAAGAGTTGCAGATTGCAGTTTTTTTCTGAAACCAAATTGTTTATTAGAGAGTAGGTTGTTTGTCTCCAAGTGGAGGATAACGGATTGGTTAATAATTGATTCCATGACTTTACAGGTGACACAGCATAAAGAGATAGGTCTGTAATTTTCAACTAGGCTGGGGTCCCTTTTTGAAGATGGGGATGGTCTTGTGACCATAGTTTTGGCAAGGAACTGGTCCTGAAAGATTTTTCAAAGATTATGCTTAGAGGTTCAGCTATGGCAGTGGATAGTTTTTTTAAGAAGTAGGCACATATTCCATCTGGTCCAATAGATAGCGATGGTTTTAGATTGCGTAGTGCTTTTTCAACATTGTCTTCTGTAAAATTGATATGTATTAGATCATTGTAGTTTTCATTGTAGATCACTGCAAAATCTCTGAATAAATGCATCAGAGATAATAAAACCTGGGAAGAAAATTACAGTACACCATATATAAATAATGAAGGAATCTGAAAAATTAGCAGCTTTATATCTTGGTATTTTTCAGGAGTTGCCATCTGTTCTCTTTCCTCCTGCCCTGTTATGGTATGTCATTCACCCTGTTAGGGTGAAAATTAATTTTTCCAATTTTTTTCACTGAGGGGTTCTAAAAATATGTGTTTTTACACCAAGACTTCCAATCTGCTATTATTTTTGCAGTTGCATAACATTTAACTTGCTATGATAAATCCACATCTGATCGTATACCTCACAAAAATTACACCTTGTGTTACAAAAATTAAAGTTTTTTTCTGCATGAATCTGATCTAACTAAGCAAACAAATAATCCATGCAATCATAAGCTAACACTTGAAAGTAATTATCTGAATTACAAAAATGTTTAAGCGAGTTTCATCAAGTTTTGTTTTGATTCGTTCTTCAACATCAGCTGCCGATTTGCTTTTTGGCCACTGATATATACCTAACATTTCTTGTGTGTATACTGTACACTCTGCTTGCTGCCTCTGTGACCTGTTTCACTCTATTGATTGGGCATGACAGAGCCACTGTGGTACTTAGATTGATTTTTCAGCTAACTTATTTATTTCTGCTATAAGTAATTTGCATGTCAAAGGTGGTTCACCTTCAGACCAGTCAATCAGTTCCAGCAGATTGAATACTTTTGGCTTGATTTTTATTTATTTATTTATTTTTATTTATTTGTCAAGCATGTATTAGATAACAAATATAATTAGAACATGGTTATGATTACATGAAATAGTTACAAATAAAAGGGAGATATTAGGACACAGATGGTAGGCACATTGATGTGCTTATGCACGCCCCTTACAGACCTCTTAGGAATGGGGTGAGGTCAACAGTAGACAGCCTAAGGTTAACGTTTTTGGGATTTGGGGAATTAATCTCTACCCAATGCATGGCACCACCTTTACAGCCAGTATTAACATTTGTAGAATCTCCTTCTATGGCCTCCAAGCCTTTGTCAGTGCATTACTTCTTCATGAAATGCACCAGATTATCTGCAATCACTTGAGCAGGTTTTCCTGTTTTTGAAC
Organism: Hydrophis major; assembly: GCA_033807585.1. Classification (NCBI taxonomy): domain Eukaryota; kingdom Metazoa; phylum Chordata; class Lepidosauria; order Squamata; family Elapidae; genus Hydrophis; species Hydrophis major. Next base: position 172,649,696 of record CM066329.1, read on the forward strand.
CTTTCTCTGGAATGACATGATAAAGATATCTTCCATCTGGCTCTCTGCACACAGAATAATGTTTGTCTTTGATGGTACTGAGGAATTGCTGGTCTGAAAAGTGATGACATTTATGTAGTTATTTACCAAGCACATCTAAATTCTATTAAAGTAATAAAAATGTATTTACAATCCCCAAGCCATGTCACAACTTTTGAGCAACCCTAATATTTGGAAATTGAAAGTTGAAAAATTTGACACACCCTACTGTCCCATGGCTCTAAGTTGGCATTTAAAAAAAAGGAAGGCACATATTGTAATTTATGCTAGTCATAATGCCTTGTAGTTTGTATAGCTTTCTGAAGCAGTAGCCACCAAAATCATTGGCCCTACATAGTTCCATACTTAGGAATTTACTTAGGAATTATCTGAGTTGAAAATACAACATTGCAGTATACAGTGCTGTAAAACAGCTGTGTATCCAGCACACAGAAATAATTTTAAAGTCTATTGTCATTTCTCTGCTCTTTTATACTGTGTGTTTTAAGCATAATAATAATTTTATGTTTGGAACTGGATACAACATGTAACAAAGTCAAAGTACTTTCTTTTGATTATCGACTGAACATGCATAACATGAAACACTGAAGTAAAATAAGATAAAACAAAATAAAACAAAATGGAATTAAAACTAAGTTGACCATAGCCAGCACAAGTAAAACTTTACAAAGAAACCACTTTTAACATTGAGTCTAATCTTGACACTAAGGCTTCTGTGAAAATATGATTGTGATAGTAAATACAATGGGAAACAGATAAACAGGAGGATTAATAGTAATTATTGTGGTTGGTCACACTATCAGCCAGATATTTAGACTGCATTTGGCATTTTTATCCACATAGTGTCTCCTTCCTACAGACCTGGGATGGGATAATGCTGTTGTTTGAGGTTAAAGGTACCACCCCTGGATGGTAAGCTTTTCCAAGTAAAACTGCCTTTTGCATTTGACTGATGGTGATTTTATCAATGCCAATCATGTTCAAGTGGTTGTTTGGGGATTGCACCCAAGGGCTTATTACTGTGGTACTATATTGGGTTTTTTTGGCCACAGTTGTTCTACTTCTGTTTGTATCTCCTTGTATTTTGGGATTTTATCCTGTTCGTTCTCTTCTGCTGTCTCCAGGTACTTTCAAGTCCACCATCCAGAATTTTTGTCTTTCTTCTTAATGATTGTTAAATTTGAGGTGTGAAACAACACCCCAAAATGGTCAGCTAGATGTTCAGACTGGATTTGACATTTTTTTCTACCTATCAAATCCTTCCTAAGGACCTGGGATAAGCAGATTTATTGTTTGATTGTATAAAATTATCACTTCATGATGTAAGTTCTTCCAAGTAAACCTTTCTTTTGCAATTGACTGAGAGTGAATTTGTTGATGCTTTGATGTTCAAGTAGTGCTCCAATTGTTTTGGGATTGCAGCCAAGACATCTATTACTATTGGTATTCACTTTCTTTTGACACACTCTGTTTCTATTTGCAAATCCTTGTATTTTGTTATCTTCTCAATTCTTTCTAATCTATTCTGCTATCTCCAAGTACTGCCACATTCACTATCCAGACTTTTTTTGTCTTTCTTATCATAAATGCTGAACTTGTTTCTAGTAAAGTCCTGTATGTTAGATCTGGGAGAGTGGGCTCAAGGAACGGAGACGAGGCATCGAATAGTGACTCCAACTCTTTATTAGTGACTTCAGAACAGAGCAAAATACTAGGGCAGCAGCAGCTCCTTTTATAGAGCTGGCTGCTGTCACAACGCCCAATGATTTGAGTTTGCCGCGCTGGGAGCATCCAATCAGCAGCGACCTACTATCAGCCAATCAGATTAGCCAAAACCGACCAATCACGATCCGCTACTAGCGGGCCAATCAGAAGTGCAGGTTTACAAGCCTGTCGTGGAAAGAAAACTATTAGAAGTTCAAGCTAATGAGTTTGCTTGGTTCGGAACACCCCTCCCCCCTAGGTTCCTCCCCCCTAGGGGTGATGTATTCTCGCAGGTAGGCAGGTCATTTCACCTGCCTACCTGATCTACGTTGTTCTACCAGTCTTTGACCGGACTCTGGTTCCGATGGGCTGTTCGTTAGACTCAGTGGTAGCAATGATCTGACTTCACCGTTGGGTGACTCGGCGTTGTCATCTCTACTCCCGTCAAGGCTGTTATCTGGATTCTCTGGGATCGCTGATGCTGCCGTGCTGCTACGCAGTGAGCTGACCATCTGGCCCGGCTCTTCTTCGCAAGGTGAATATTCCAGGCTTGGCCACGCTGATTGCTGAGTTTCACGAACTGGATCAGGTACTAGTTCATTTTCGGCCACCTCGATTTCCTTCCCCCCTGGTTTGGAGTTCAGGGCTTGTGAAAGGGGTAGGTGCCAGCCTGGAATGTAACTGGTCGATGTGGTGCTTCCACAGTCTCCCATCAGCAGTTTGTAAATGGTAGGAACGGGGACCCATAAGTTCAGTTATGGTAGCGGGGACCCACAATGGGTCACCGGTAAGGTTTTTTGCAAAGACCAGGTCACCTACCTTGAACGTGTGATACTTGCTACTGGAATCCAGAGGCTTTTCCAGCGTGTAGGCAGGGTGTAGATGGTCAAGATATGATTGAAGTTTCCAGCCTATCAGGAGTTCGGCTGGGGTTTTGTTTGTGGTGCTGTTTGGAGTAATATGTTGGAGGAAAAGCATCCTGGTTACCTTGTCGTGGATGTTCCCTTGTTCCATCTTGTGTAAGGTTTTCTTTAGGAACTGGACCATTCGTTCAGCCCTACCATTGGCCGCAGGGTGAGCCGGCGAAGTTAAAGCGTGGCGTATCTCCCGGTCTGCTAGGTACTGTTCAAATGCCAAGGCAGTGAACTGTGGACCATTGTCTGAAACCAAGACATCTGGCAAGCCATGTGTAGCAAATAGTCTGTTTAGTTTTTTAACGACTGCCTCTGTGGTGGTGTTCTTCATTTTGTGGACCTCAAGCCAGTTGGAATAGGCATCCACTGTTATGAGAAATGTATGCCCTTTTGTGGGTCCCGCAAAATCGATGTGGATACGGGACCAGGGACCTCGGGGTGCTTCCCATTCAGTTGGTGGTGCTTTTGGTGGAGCTGAGCGTGTTTCCTGGCACTTGTTGCAGGTGGCCACCCAGGTTTCTATTTGCTTATCTATACCTGGCCACCAAGCGTAGCTCCTTGCTAGTGCCTTCATTCACACGATGCCCGGATGTCCATCATGCAATAGTTTTAGGACCTTATGTTGTAGTCTTTCTGGGATGACGACACTGTCTCCCCATAAAACACATCCTTTTTGGGTGAAAAGTTCTGTCTGCCTGTGTTTGAAGGGCTTGAAGGTGTCATTGAGTTCGTTGTCAGGCCAACCTCTTTCTACCCAGCTGAGGACTCGTGCTAAACAAGGGTCTTTCCTTGTTTTGGATGTGATGTCTAGTGCAGTCAGCGATGGTGAAGGGAGTGTCTCGATCTGCAGCACAGCTAGGGTTGGAGCTGGGTCATCTAGGACTCCGGTAGTGGAGAGCAGCTCCACTACTGTGGGGGATGGCTTTCCCTGGTCAGTGTAGCAGTTGGTAGTCATATGCGGCTAAAAACTCTGACCAGCGTGTCATTCTTGGCGATAAGATATGGGGAATTGGTTTATCCCCTGCCAAGATGCCCAGTAATGGTTTGTGATCGGTGATTATAGAAAAGGACCTTCCATATACGTACTCATGGAATCGTTTGATTGCAGCCACAATAGCGAGAGCCTCTTTATCTAGTTGGCTATAGTTTCTTTCAGTTTTAGATAAAGTTCTGGAAAAAAATGCAATGGGTGCCTCAGTACCATTTGGCAGGACGTGGCTCAGGATGGCTCCTACTCCAAACAGTGAGGCGTCACAGGTGACGTTTAAGGGTAAAGTCTTGTTATATTGTATCAATACAGCATCTGATGTTAAAAGGTCTTTTACTTGCTGAAAAGCTCACTCCTCTCGATGTCCCCAGACCCAATCAGAAGTGCAGGTTTACGAACCTGTTGTGGAAAGAAAACTATTAGAAGTGCAAGCTAATGAGTTTGCTTAGTTCGGAACACTATATAATATTGCTGCCTATTAAATGCCTGATGAGTTTATAAAAGGGTGTATGTAGGGGAGACTGGGTTCAGTCAGACAAATTATTAACCACCACCCCCGCTATCAAAGTGGATCCTGGGTGTTGTGCTGTGCTGTAATGGAGAAACTGGCAATAGAACAGCTGGCAATAGAAGAGGAGGTGGATCAGAGAGAAGAAAGACGGAAAGCGGCCTTCTTCTTCCCTCATACCAGCAACTCTCTTGCTCATTTCTCCATTGCAGCACAGCACAACGCCTAGGATCCGCTTTGATAGCATGGGGTGTGTGTAATTTAATAACCAGTTCATTTGAACCAGTGCAAACCAGCTGAATCCCACCACTGCACAGATCCTATTAGAACTGGCAAAAAAACACATGGTCTGTTCAGTATCTCCTGCCTTACAGTGACAATCTTGTTCATTATGAGCTTTTCTGTAATTTTCATCCAAAATTGCAATTTCTAGGTCATTACAGTTTGGAATATCAGAGTTCTTTGAAATTTTGGTGTGGTGATCAGATTAAGAAGTATCACAGGTTTGTGACTGATAACTTGTTGTCCTAAGAAAACTTCAGTAGGAATCAGGCTGTTCTTAATTTAATCCTCCATATCAAATATTCATTGTCTGAGATTCTTCCTGGCCATATCATATCCTACTGTCAATAGTGGATGAGGGGAGAAGTGATAATGGGCAGCTTCTCCCTCATCCCTTTTCTCCATGTGTCAGAAAACATATATGAAGCTAAGGAGAAATAACAAGCCTTAGCCAATTTTTTTAAAAATGTTAATCCATGTGCTGATTGTAATTTGATATAGTCCTTCTTCCATACAAAAAAATAAAAAGAGTATTTGGCATAGCAACATACTTGAAAAATATTTTTTGGAAACCTGAGCAGACTCAAGCTTTGAGAATTTAGAATAAATATCAGATGCATTCAATGAAAAAAAAGAAAGCTGTTAATGTACCTGAAAAGAATTTTATTGTAACTCTTAAGGAATGGACTGGGCTTCCCAAGAATGTGGAAAAGACTGGATAGCTGATGCAGATTTAGAGCAAAAATGCAGTCCTCCCTAAAAATTGGAATTTCTTTGGTGAGTACTGTTGGATATTGTAGCAGAAGGACAAAAGATATAAACAGAAATAGGTGGAAATCAGTTGATGCTGTTATAAATAATACACCAGAGTTTGTTTCTTGGTATCATGTCGAATACACTGCTAAAATCAGCAAACACTGCTTATAAAGCTAGGCTCAGGGTGATACAATATAAAGTTGAATGTAAAATAGAATGGCCTGGTCAGAAACCAAACTGTTGTTCTGCCAGAATATTTTCAGAATCTATGCAACCCAACTTGCTAACTATTCTTAAAAGACTGATAGGTCTATAATTTTTTTGTATATTGGAATTACTGTTTCCACACATCCCTCAATCTTCAGAGACAAACTTGATATAGTCAATGAAAGAGAAGACAAGCTAGAATTGGGGCTCATCGTTTCAGGTTGTTCCTGATTATCTCTAGTGTTACGTAGTTGTACCCTAGAAGCTTTACCAGGCTTGAATAAATTACAGATGACCAGTCTGGGGAAGAATCCATGCCTACAATATATACTGTTAGAAAGTAGTCTATCCAATTCCCATGATTTGGTCCTGGGAGTCAGGACTGAGCATTTTCAATAGTTCTTATTCCAACTTTAATAGGGTGGACCTCAATAAAATTGTCATTTTTTAAAAAGAAAAGAAAAGAAATCTTCCAAAATTCCCTACAAACTGTCAGCCCTTTGCCTCTAATAAGATGACAGCTTTGGCCCTTCCACAGACTCATGCATTAGGACTTTTAAAAAAAAGAGGGAACCTAGAAAATGTTATTTTTGTCCACAGAAATCTTACCCACCTTTGGTTTACTACACTAAGAAGACATAAGGCAACATTTAAAGCTAGTTCAGAAACATCAACTAGTACAGATATCCAACTTCCCATTTCCAGAAGGTTTGATTAAGTTATGTTAATTTTCAAATATAGTTCAAGTTGCTGTTATTTATTTACTCAGTTCTGGGCCTCTGATATAAAAAGAATAACCATTTCTGCAACAATTGGCCTGTGCTTTAATTTATTTATTATTTTATATCCTGCCTTTATTATTATCATTATTTTTATAAATAACTCAAAGCAGTAAGCATGCCTAATACTCCTCCTATTTTCCCCACAACAACAACCCTGTGATGTGAGTTGGGCTGATACAGAGGGACTGGTCCAAAGTCACCCAACCAGTTTTTCATTGCTAAGGCAGCACTCTAACTCTCAGTTTCCAGCCTGGTGCCTAAATCACTGGACCAAACGGGCTCTCAATTACTTTCATTATTATTGATGTCTATTACTGATATTCTTTTTTTTAAAACTTCTCAAGATATCAGCTGAGTAGGCTTCCTCTAAAAGTTACATTTTAGATGTGATAGACTACAATTTCACTATTTCCAGCCAATATGACTAATGCTGGACACATCTGGTATGCACCAGACTGGAGAATGACTTTGTTGTCTGGCTTTGGCACCCTTGTTGTAGTATACCTTATACAGAAAGATTTACCTGATGCCAACTGTGCTATCTGTCAGTTGCCAAATGAAATCATTTTTATTTATCTAGGCAATTTTCAATATTGTATCTTGGCTTTTCATTTCTGCTGGGTTGTTGATTCATTTTCTAATTTGGCTTGTGCCTTAATTGCTACTTTGGAATCCATTTTGATGGTGGTATGTAAATATTTTAAATAAACATTTCTTTTCTTTATTTCATCATTATTGGTGGAGGTAGGTTTAAGCTGACTGGGCCAAGTTTACCCTATGAGATTTATAGCAGAACTGATATTTTAATTCAGGTTTTCCCCAGTCAAGACCATAATCTCTATTTCTAACCTTATATCAACATGGAAAGAAATGTCTACCTTACTTATCCAAAACATTGGATGACCCCTTCCTGCAATGATTTGCATTGTAATTTGCTATGCTGTTTGGTCCGTCAGTGATCCTATATTAAGGCATTTTGTGTGTTTTGGTTTCTCTGTTGTATGTATATTTCTCTATCTCATATGTAACCATATGTTAGATGCCCAGAATCTCTCTTAGTGACTTGGGCAGCCATATAAATTATATAAATAAATCAATTCCATATGTGTGTGTCTGTATGTCTGTGTATGTATGTCAAATATATGAAAAGAACAATGAGTAGCCAAAGCTCTATAAATAATGTTCATAAATCAACTGCTGAAATTTCATTTCACATCAGTCAAGTTGAAAACTGACAGAAATTTCAAATATAAAAATTATTGGGCACTTTTCTTTGTAATATTAATTTCACTTGGAATATTTTCAAATTAAACAGGTCTGGAAGACTGCTCTGTAGAATGTGCTACTTTAAAAAAAGGAAAGAAAAATATCTGATGTGGGCAGAAGTTATATCCAAACAAAGTTCATCAGAAAATAATACACAAGCTTTCGTTCACCACTGTAATTCATGACTTAACTGTGAAATACCAAGCTGTCTCAAAGTGATGAAAAAGAAGAGAATTGGAATTTGTTGTGACATCAGTACTCCTTGAAAATCTTTCTTCCAAATACACATCCAAACTCATATAAGGCTCTTTGAGGAATGTGGCTGGTCCTTTAGCCTTGGGTTTCACATCATAGACCCACGTTTCTGCAGATGCCTGGTCATTATTCTTACTCTACCATTTCTAACTCTACCATTTCAAAATTCTATATGGGTGTTGTTAACTTTAGTTTAAAGATTTGATACCATATGAAGTCGGGGCTACAATGCTTAAAGAATGCCATTTAATAACTCAGGCACTTGCACACATTTGCAGATGTAATTAATTTATCCCCCCAAAAGCATAATTTCCTGAATATCAGAAGTACCATTATTCTAACATCTATCCCATTGCAATTCTATGGCTCCATATTATGTGTAATTTTATTATGGTTTTAACTTAATTTAATATTTTATGTCCTATATTGTATTGTCCACATAGCTTCCCCGTCATCTATCTGTCTGTCTATCTATCTATCTATCTATCTATCTATCTATCTCTCTATCTATCATCTATTTGCTGATGCTTTATTTAAATTAAATTTGTATATCAGTGATTTCAGTGATCAGTGTGATCTCTGTAGATGACATACTTTAAATAAAAGAAATACCATGAAAATACCAAAAAAGCAGGTGAAAGGAAGTTTTGTGTTGTCTACATATTTTCATATCAATAAAAACGATGAACAAAATATTCACAAAATATTGGTACTAATGTTTTTATTAGTTTTAACATTCGCTCTGAATATATTTTTGTTTGTAGAGAGAAAAAAAATTCTGTTTCACTTAATTGCAAAAGTTCTGCAGTAATGTACCATTTTCCCAGCAGCCATTTTTTCTGCTTGGGTTGGTAAACAGGTTGAGAGACAGAGATGGCGAGGGAGGTAATTTTCCACATTACTCTTTTTCTTTGGCCCAAATCATTTTTTCCTGGTGTCTCTTTACTTTCTCCTGTAATAGATTTCATCGCATTCTTTAGAAAGTACACACATACTACAGTTTTCTCAATTACATTCACCTTTTGGATACCCACAAGCTAAAAACAGACATCATAATAAGTAAAAGTATTCCTTCAAAAACAAAAACTCATTCTTGTCAAAATTCCCATCTATAAATATCTCCAAAAAGGACAAGAAAGTTTAGCTTGGCTAGGTTGTATGGGTGCCCTACTAGAATGCCAGCCTTAGTATAAAAAGGAGTCTGGTTTGCCTGGATGTAAAAACATCCTGTTGAGTGTTTAATAAAATCAACTTTTGCAAGTGAAAGCATCTTGTCCTACACAAAAAGTGCTGGTGCCAAACAAAAGGGCATGGAATTCTGAGGAAGTGTCAAACCAATCTGATTGGATCAAATACAGAATTCTAGAACTGTTCCTGTAGCAATAAAGGAGTAGAAACACAGAACAGTTTCCTAGATGAAGAATTGTTATATCATCAACACAAGGCTTTCTACATAGAGAAAAGTGAAGTGTGCAAAGCACTGCCATGATTATGAGGTTATAATGTGTAAAATATTATTGAGAATACTCAGAATGCAGTTTCAGACCTTTCATCTCTTGATTTAATCATTTAACATTTCAGGCACCTTTTTTCTTACAAGAAGCTTTGTATGGACCATGACTATATTCCTAAAGGACGAGGGACTGAGTTTTAAATTGTTGTTCAGTTGATCAAAACTAAATAACTATTTGGGAAGGCAGCTGATAGCATAGTAGTCTCCTGACAGAACTACCGTTGAAGAAGTAGGCAGGGCCAAGACAGAGAACAAGTGATATTTATTACAATCTGACTCCCATGGCTATGAGAAACTGCCTATCAAATTCCATGGTGACAAGTACAGTTGGGTGTTAGTATTCTGACCTTCTCTAATTTTAAATTGTATGCTTTTACCATCTTCTACCTTGGTTTAATGAATATGTTTAGTGTACAGGTGTTGGTCAATAACTGGCAAGGCATACAGTTCATAAAGCTACTAAATAACTGTTTTGAAATACTGCTAGACTATCAAAAAAAGTTGGAACTTAAGATAACACTATATAACATGAGCATAGATTTCCCATGTTCAGGAAATTATTAGTTCGGTGTACTATAATTCTTTTTCAACTGGTACCCACAGATATGAACAGAATTATTAAAAAGTTGTGATTCAGGTCAAACCTTATTTTATTTATGAAATCAGCCTGAGTAGCTAAACATAATGGGAGATCATTATAACATGGCAGTTTGAATGCTACTGCATTTCTGGTGTAGTTTGAGTGTTTCAAGTTCTAAATGGTTGGGGGCCAAATTTCTTGAAGGAGCAGAAGTGGCAAACAGTGATATAGCACTGGTGTTTCATGGAATATTCTCTTTGAAAAAGCTCACCTGACGATTATGTTGTAATAGAGTGCCTTTTTTTTTTTTCTTGCATGCATTTCAAGAACTATTTTGTTTTGCTGTGTTTGCTTTGATTGGATGTCTTGCAGTATTTATTCTTGCTGCTGGATTTCTGTGGTTTTACTGTGTGTTGTTTTCTTCATTGTTTATCATAAGGAGGGGGGCTGTGTTTGTTTTGTGTTTAATTTGTATATATACCACCCAGAGATCCCCAGATATTGGAGGTTCTAAATGTGCAACAAATAAACAATGTTCAGTTGATTAAAAATGTGTGCTGCTGGAGTACCAATGGAGCCTGCCAAATGACTCCAATCTTGTTCCAGCTTTGTTGGCTATCAATTTATTTGTGTTAAATTCAAACTGCCAGCTCTGACTCAGCAATGAAATTCCCTGTCTACCTCTTGTCTGAGGATTGGATTTTGTTTTCTTTTGTTTTGTTTTAAGGATATGATTATTGACTTCTTGGGTGGAATAGACTAGATCCACCTGCCAGATCATTGCTTATTTTTCAGTTAACATGATTATCTCGGTGAACTGCTTTCTTTCTTTCTTTCTTTTTTTTTGTAAAATAGGTATTGTAATACAACTATTTTGTATTGTGAACATAGTTTCCTTGTTTGCTCAGGAATTCACAGTCATCTCACAGAGATCTTCGCGCAGGAATTCGTCCCTTGTTTTATATAGAGAAAAGATTATCCCACTTCTTCCCCTCTATTTTCTATAGGAAAAAAAATTAAATCTAGGACTGCAGAACTTGTGAAGGCTGGGAGAGCAATTGAGCTTTTTTTTCTCACAGCTCCACGACTACTGCTATAGAAATAGAAAGGCCAAGAAAAGTGAGGGAGAGGAGTTTGTCTTAGATCTTTTCTTCTTTTTCTGCATGTTGCTAAATTTTCTTTTTCTGATTTTGTATTACCAGCCTTGCGAGATGTACATGCATATATTCTCTCTCTTTCAAGTCTTTTGTGATCTATAATATTAATTTGGATATCTCCATTTTACCTTTTTATAGAGAGGCTTTAGAACAGCAATTAGCACCATTTAGTGGTTTGCTAGGAATATTACATTTTTTTTTGAACAAAAGGTTCTTTTTCAAAAGGCAACTGAACATTCTTTGTTTTTATTTAATGTTTCACTGTTCATCAAAAAGCTTCTTCAGTTCTGAATGAATGTTGGAAAATGAACTGATTTATACTTCTTGAAGTCATCTGGTCATTAGCATTCTTCCTGAGAGTCATTGAGGCTGCTTAGGGGCTTATCTGTCCCTCAGGGTCACCTAAATAGTGCAAATGAGTTTGGAATTGCTCAAAGGACTGTATTGTAAACAGGAAATAGGGAAACATTTTAAAGGAAAAACAACAAAAGTCCAGTTGCTTTTTGAAAAAGTACCTTTGGGACAACCATGACCTAAATGACCGAGAATCTCCATAGACGTTTTCTTTTGTAAACATTCTATTTTTAATGAAGCTTATTTTCCTATAATATAATAGTTCTGTAATTATTGTTATTACAGAATTATTATTCCATTATTACTGAATGTTTGCATTTGGAATATTTAAAATTAAAAATATGTTAGTTTTTCTGTTTGAATAATTGAAAGTTTGAGATATTTTAAATGAGAGAGGCTTTCTATAAAGTGATCCATGAGGAATAGACAACTTTTTAAGCAGTATGAAATTTAAACTGGGTTTTTCAAAAATAGTTTTATTATTACTTTCTTCACACTAAGATTATATTGTCCTTTAGCAAAACAATTAATTGTATCTAAAAACAGACAAGTCGTAGACATTTACAGAATCCAAGATTGACAAGTTCTAGAGAAGATTATTCACCTTCTTGTTTATACTGAGGTAGTGTCTATATTGGAAATGTTCTTATTGACATCTTCTGTTTTTAAAAATTCCTCAAGTGTCCCTGTTTTCTACTGACAATTTGGTTACTATATTGTGAAAATAGCTTGTGACTTTAAAATTTTGCATAAATCATGAGAGACCTTCAGAATAAATTATTCAACCTCTTACTTTCTACTACAACAAAAGAAATATTGTTTTCTTTATAATTTACTCCTAGGTCCTCTTAGTTCATGACATAATCAACCATGCTGTTCTGTGAACACTGCAGAGTGAAAAATACTTTGCATCCTGCCACTTTGATTTCTGATCACTAAGTGGTGTGAAAGAGGGAATCTAAAGAAAGCCTTGAGGTAACTTTATCTAGAGATAAGAAGCACAATATTGTGTAGAGTATGAGTACTATATGCCATGTTGCCTCTACAACTCAGAAAACATTTTTATGGCTTCTATTAGAGATAATGGAGTTTTTTTTTAATCAGCCACAAATTTCTAGATGGGGAAAAAGAAAAATTACAGGGGAAGAATATGCTTGACCCATTTGGGAGAGAGTTGTATTTGGCAAAAAAAAAAAAAAAAGAGGATTTTTGATAATACTTTCTTTGTTTCTGTAACAGTATGTAGGTAACTTATCTTTTATGGCTTTAATGACATTTTGTGGAGTTTGTGCTACTAGGCTAGATAAATAGATACTATTATTGATGCAACAGATGTTGCTATAATACTTTTATTGAAGACTTATGTACAAATTGTACATTATAATTTACAGAATAAGTTTTAGGAGACAAATTAAGACTGCAAATCTTTACCCATTTAGAGATAATGGAATTAACAAGGTAAGGGTAATTCTTAATGAAGCCTTATATCTCAAATAGTTTTCTTGTTGGTGCATATGCATATAAATGCGCACATGCACACACACATACACACACAGAAACACACACACACACAAACACACACACACTTATACTTGTGTGGCTTTTGGCAGGAATAATATTCAGTTAAGCTCCATGTTAACATCTACTGGCAACTCCATGCAAAGCTGACACCTGTCACAGATATCAATGACAGCTTCCCAATCAAGCTTCTCCTTCAGGCCTTATGGCAAATGAAGTGAGGCCTCCCTCTCTTATCTGCTACTCTGGCTGGGGGGAACTTGAGGTGTGGGAAGGTGGCTTTATCAAATCAAATGACAAACAGCCTTGGTAGACAAGCTACCGGGATGAGGACAATCTGGAGCATAATGTTGCTGTTGGAAATATGGGATAAAAGTTGAGCCGGGGCTAAATAGGGAAATCTCTATATCTCTGTCTTTCCACTCCCAATCTACAAAATGATTTCCTTTCAAAGATTGACTGGGTCATTCTTCACCTGCCAGTCACATTTCAGATAAGTCAGTCCCTGATTTTTCTTTTTTCTTTCCTTCAACCCAAAAGATTGTTTCCCCTCCTGAATTGTAAGATACTAGTTTCACGTTCTTCTGTAAATCTTATTTTTCACACAGATCTCCTACTCTCCATTTTGTTTTAGTCTTAGTAAACTTCTTACATGAGAAGTTCAGTATTTTTTTGCCCATTGTTTGGAATTACTAGCAAACCAACCTCTCAGATTAACCCACACCAGATGGCAGCATTTGTTCCCAATACTGGTTTTATCTGATCTTGAAAAATTAAAAAACTTAGATCTGCTTCAGTCTTGAATGGGAGACCACCAGGAAATCCCACGATTATAGGCTACACTGGGTGTTAAAAAGAAATGAAGAGCCCATCCTAGAAGAAGGCAATCGCAAACTACCTCTGTGGTGTTGCCCAGAAAATTACAAAAATATCAACAGTAAAATTAACAGGAGTCAAACTTTCAGACTTTACTTTTATATTTCAAATGAAGCCTAACTCAAAGACTCATTAAAGAATGATATGGAAGGATCATTTGACTAGCAGATGTCTATGGTCATTTCCCTACTACCAACTCACAGCATCTTCTAAAACCATCCAACTCAGAGATGGAGGTCAGCAGGTTCTGGTCAGCAGGTTCTGACCAGTTCTGGAGAACCAGTAGCAGAAATTTTGAGTAGTTCGGAGAACCAGCAAATGCCACCTCTGACTGGAGATTTTACGGTATCCTTCCCCTGCCACGCCCACCAAGCCACGCCCACAGAACTGTAGTAGAATCCCACCACTGATCTAACTGTTACTGTGCCTAGGTAGGACAGGCTTAATAAGGACAGGCTTTATATCACATTAAGTATGCAGTCTGAATATACCATGAGTCACTAGAAAGAAGTGATTTATCTCTAGATTAAGAAGTTGTATCTTGCAATACTACTGGGCAGCGAAGAAGAATATATCCAACACAAATGGAGAAAAAGGAGGCAAATGGACAATAAAGCCTAGGCTGTTTTAAGGTCACAATTTGCACACCAACTTTATTCCCATTTGCAGAGAATCCTGACTTACCATGATTCCTGGTTGCTGAGCTCCAGGTCTTTCCACAGGAGCATATGTTTGATATCTTTTCTGCTCTTGAGCCTAGGAACTGGGGGTTGGGGTTGGGGATGGTTGTGCTGTTGTTTGTAAAATCAGACAAAAGCACACAAGTTGAAGTAAGGACATAAATGGACCACGGTGGAAGCGTTTATTTTAGTTCACTTTTGTATGAACTAAAGGTGAACTAGATTTGTGTTACTACAGAATTTGTAGCAGTTCAAGGGGCACCACAGATGTTTGCTTCTTGTTCTCAGTGTTTTGAGACTGGCAGATTTGAAGGGGAGTACAGATTGTTTTCAAGTACTTTTAAGGAGTGAGGTAAGTAGGAAGAGTAGAATAGAGAAAAGGCCTCCTGTGTCCCTTTGCTACAAGTGCCAGTGATGTTCTCCCAGGGCAAATGTATGATGTTCTACAAGCAAGTGGCAAGTTTTCTAAGTCTCACTAATTCTTTTTTGACAGATTAAAAAACTGTCCAAAGAAAAACCCACCTGGCTCTCCCTGGACATCCCATCTACTGTAGCTTCTCCAACTCCTCAAAGACATTTCACAACTTTTTACACTTGTGAGAAAAGGAAATTGTTATGTCATTCCTCCTTTTTCCAATTTTTTTTTTGTGAACAGTGTCAATGCACAAAGACCAGGAATAATGATCTTTCAAAGAATTTCTACAACTAATACAGCTACACTTCTCTATAACAGCAACTGCAACTGAACGCAGAAGAGAAGGAAAGGAAAATAGCCATCATGTTTCTGTTCCTTCTAGTCTCTTTATATATGATAAGATAAATGTTGATGGGCTGGGATTCCCTTCTTCTGAGTCCTTGAATTGGATTGTGATTTATTTTTCAGTTTCCATTCCTCCCCCCGCTCCCAGAAACTTATAAAAAGTTTAGTCCAGAGGAAAGCTTGTCTATATGTCTCAAGCTGCTGTAGAGTATAATATTCCCCTGGGGTTTTTTTCTCTTGAAATTAAAGTTTCTTCTTCACAGAGACACATGCAGGAAGGTGAAGAAAAAGAGATGAGGGATGTATATGTTTTCCTTGGTGGGAGGAGGATTCCTCAAACAACTTTTTCTTAACATGGGAAAAATTGTTACCTGCTTCCAAGGTAGCTTCTCAGAAACTGCTACTGACAGGGAGAGAAGAAGAGTAATTTGTCATTTATTGTCATGGAACGCCTGTCATTGAAAAAAGTAAATTCCTTTTATTCTTTTTGGAAAATCTCAGAGGAGAATGGCTCAGATGAGTGTAGTCATGGGATGGGGAGAGGAGGAGCAGAATCATTCAGCCTCATTAGACCCTGAATGAGTTCATGATAAACTAACTAAAAATGAGTATTGTGTCTTTGTCAAAAAAAAAGAAAAAAGAAAGTTTCTAAATGTCACTTCCAGTTCAGCCCATTTCAGCTTCTAAAAGAATTCCCACCAAATTTTACATCATCTATTTTAAAGACTGATTTAAAATTAAAAAATCTTGTACTAAGTTTAAACCTTGATGTTCCCTAGAGACCTGCAATGTTTAAAAGCACTTTTGCCATTTCTCAAAGTTCAAAATAACATTCCAAAAGGGATCTTTTAAAAGACATCCCTGTGACGAGCTTGGTCTCTGGGATCTGGTAAGGCTGGATTGTGTTCAGCACATAACATGTGTTTTTCACTGAGTTATAAAACAGGCGTTAAAATAAAAATCTCATAATTAAAAGGGAATACCACGCAGCTATTATGTAATTTCCAGTAGGAAGACGGGAATACAGTAGTTTAATAGTTTTTGAAGTCATCTGGAGATCTAATTTTTCTAAAGGCCATTTCATGCCTGATTTTGTTTTTACACTGAGAGATTCTCCAGAAGAAAACTATACAAGGTCAGTGGAGTGATAGATATTCAAGATTTATGCTGATCTTCTGCATCTTTCATCTATATCAGTGCTGTTTCCTATGCCTAAGAACCATATTCCAGTTTCATGTGAGAGACCTTTTTTTTCTACCTGCCCTCCCAAAACCTATTCAGATACTGCTGAAAAAAAATAATCCATAATTACTAACAAAATTGACTCCCACAGTGGAAGTGGTTGCTCATCCTGGAATTGGATGTTTACCAAGATTTTGGTGGTCCTGGATTCTGTTCCCAGTGTTTTAGGATTGTTGTAACTGGGAATGTTGATGCTAATATTGTTCCTTCTGAATGTAACAGGTCCTAGATCTTCGCTTATGATACTTACTTTGCCTGTGCATGTCAACTGGATCAGGCAAATCCTCCACCCCTCTAAAAATAACTCCAGCTAATGTCTGACTTTTCTTTTGAAGCAAAATGAAAAAGTTGGCTCCTTTGCCAGATGAACACTGCATCTCCTTATTTTTCTCTTGGGAACTTAAAATACATTGTTTTTATATCAATTCAAGTGTCACGTGTTTTTTTTTTTTTTTTCTGAATCAGCCTTTCCAACCAGGCATCATCCACTTGTTTTGAACTGTTACTCTCCAAGTAATAATCTCCAAGTAACATGCACAATGTGATATCTGGAAAGCAGTACATTGAGGAAAGAAGTAGTTTATAGAAGATGCAGATAATTCTTTGTTAGGGTTTTTAGCTCTTCTTACTGTGTCCCCCATGAACAGCAAATCAGTGCAGCCACTTTAGTCTGCAAATCTGTTCACATTAAGAACACTTCCATAGCACATAACAAGCTTGAAGCTCATAACTGCTTTGAAGCCACTCTTCAACCATCTTCAATTTAGTTTGCCTCAAAACTCAGAATAAGCAAGAAACACTATGAATTAATCAATTGGTCAGCAGGAGTGTTCATAAAAATTCCATCTGTTTGAACCTTCATAGTTCCTGATGGAACATAATTTCCTTCTTCCCTTTACTTTACACATACAGTACAAAGAAAAAAATTGCTAGGATATCACCCCAACATTTTAAATTTGTGCCATTTCAATAGCATTTATTTTTTTTTGTGATTTGCAAAAGGAGGAGGAGGAGAAGGAAGGACTACTCTAGGAAGATTCCATTCCTTCAGAGTTTCTGTTAAGAAGCCTACACTAGTTGGAATTTTAGTTTATTTTATTAAGATTTACAAGACTGTTCAACTCAACTAGTGATGCAGGAAAGCTAGCATAGTACTATTTTACAACCAGGCACTTTTCATAGCAGGTATAACTATGACTGCAGGTTGCAGTAACAATTGTCTTGTTAGATAGAGGGCCATGGAATCATGCTCAGAGGCTGGGACATGTGATAAGGTAACAATTTGGTATGCCTTGCTTGTATAGCAATAGCACTTAGATTTACATACCACTTCACAGTGCTTTACAGCCCTCTCTAAGAAATTTGCAGAGTCAGCATATTGTCCCCAACAATCTGGGTCCTCATTGTATGAAGAAAGAAAATCAAGCTGGCAAGTTTTTTTTATAGGCAGTACTATTAAAAAAACCGGTGTAGAAATAGACAATGATTAAGATTTGGTTGCCTGATAAATGCTTAGTATTTAAGCAGGGACATTCAGGCAGAATTATTAGACTGATCACATAGCTAACTAGAGCCTGACTAAGGGGATTAAGATTGTATTCATTGATAAGGCTCCTGGCATACTTTACCTCTTTATTTTTTAATGGAGTATGAGCAAGGGAATGATTGTGTCTAGGAACTAGGAGGCATGATGAAACAAAAACAGAACAAATATAAAATGTGACCATCATTAAAAAAAGACTCCGTGAAGAATAAAACACTGACTCAGCCCTCCAAGGGAATAACAGGCAACTCTAAAGCTGCTACAAATACAGCACAAAATGTATGTCAAGTCATAAAACTAGATATACCCAATTCCAGCAACTGTTCTTTATATGTTTTAACCTCCTGTCACCTAATCATCTTTATTGCTCTTCTCTGCACTCTTTAAGCATTCATGTTATCCACAAGTATGCATTTTACCTCTATTATGAACTTCATATATCCCATGTAAGGTGGGCCTAATTATATCTATATCAAAATGAAATTCAATGATGAAAAAAGTAAGGTTCTACATTTAGACAAGAAAAACCAAATGCATAGGTACAGTATAGGTGGTACCTCACTCAATAATAGTAACTGTGAGAGGAATCTTGGAGTCCTACTGGAAATCATTTAAATATGAGCCAGCTTGCCAAAAAAGCCAACACAGTTCTAGGCTGCATTAACAGAGGTACAGACTCAAGATCACAAGTTAATACCACTTTATAATATCATGGTAAGGCCACACTTGGAATACCGCATCCAGTTTTGGTCACCACAAGGTAAAGAAGATGTCGAGACTCTAGAAAGAGTGCCGAGAAGACCAACAAAGATTATTAGGAGACCGGAGGTTAAAACATATAAAGAAAAGTTGCTGGAATTGGGTATATCTAGTTTAATGAAAAGAAAGACTGAGGGTGATATGAAAGCAGTGTTCTGATATCTCAGAGGTTGCCACAAAGAAGAGGAAGCCAAGCTATTATCCAAAGCACCTGAGGGCAGGACAAGAAGCAATAGGTGGAAACTAATCAAGGAGAGAAGCAACCTAGAACTAAGGAGAAATTTTCTGATGGTTAGAACAATGAGCCAGTGGAACAACCTGCCTCCAGAAGTTGTTAATTCTCCAACTCTGGAGATTTTTAAGAAAAGATTGGACAGCTGTTTGTCTGAAATGGCATCGGGTTTCCTGCTTGAGCAGGGGTTGGACTAGAAGACCTCCAAGATCCCTTCCAACTCTGCTATTCTATTCTATTCCATTTCTAATTCTAATTCTATTCTAGATGAGACAACAGGAATGTGTGAATATCAGGGCCATACATGAACAGGAGGTCAACAGTGTGGGTATGACCACATGACTGAAGCCTTTCCCCCTTTATGTGGACATTACATGCAATATCAGCATATAAAAAAGGATAGGGTTTTTGATTGCCCAGTTGTACCCACTACTTCAATTCTGCTGATGGAGAGTGGAGAGGATGGCCCTGATGGGACAGAGCAATATGACTTGATCTCATACTGAGAAAGAGAATTACAAAAAAGGCCTCCCCATCACCCCCAGTTATTCACATGAAATGAGAGGAAAGGAAGCATATTCGGACAAAATGTTGTTCCTATTGCTGTTCCAATAAAAATAATTTTTTGTCCAATTTTTAACATGGTCTGTTTCTTAGTCTGGTCTACTTTGTAGGGCTGACACTGATCCTAACTGTGAACACCCATGATAGATGATGTCTTAATGTTTTTAGAAATTAAAAATCCAGGAATGTGACAATAGTGGGGAGCAGAGAAAACCCGTTCCTCCAATGGCATTGCTCTTCTGACAATCAGTTCACAAGCTATGATTTGCCTATGGAGGAAGATACGTATGTTTGCTTCTATAATTTCTATATGATTTTTCCCATCTCTCTCCTGCTTTTTCCTGTTAATAGTTATTGTAGCTTTGATGGTCCATGGCTTCACATGTCTCTGATAGAGGAAAACACATTTACATATCAAGGAGAGAACTAACCTAGAACTAAGGAGAAATTTCCCGACAGTTAGAACAATTAATCAATGGAACAACTTGCCTCCAGAAGTTGTGGGTGCTCTAGCACTGGAGGTTTTTAAGAAGGGATTGGACAACCATTTGTCTGAAATGATATAGGGTTTCCTGCTTGATCAGGGGGTTGGACTAGAAGATCTTCAAGGTCCCTTCCAACTCTATTACATGGATGTTTCCTTCCTCTTCTGTCTCCTTGAAGGGAGAATATGAAAAGATCTCAGACTGGGACAGTTCTCAGCAGGAGACTGAGTGCAGCCTATTACATGTTCCTTTCTGTGCCTGCCTCTGGCTACTACCTCCACGGTAAACACTACATTCTGTAGCCTTGTTTGGCTTTAAACTCCACTTTCGGGTCAGAGTCAGGCTTCTTGATTTCCCCCCAACAATATTGTGCCCAGTGGATTACTTCCAAGAGGCAAACAGTTCCTTTCTTTTCCACCCGTTGTTGTCTTCATGGAAAACTTTTCATGATTTCTTTTAAAAAAAGAAAATAAATATGCAATCAAAGATGGTTTTATTGAGAGATTTGAAAAAGACCTTTTAATAACAGCACAGTTCATGATAATTAAATTACCTGTAGCAATTCTACAATAAAGCCATCCAAATAGTTTATTTTCTCTCTCTCTCTCTCTCTCTCTCTCTCTCTCTCTCTCTCTCTCTCTCTCTCTCTCACACACACACACACACACACACACACGCACGCACACCCCACACCCCCATCTCCCCCCACACCCATACATGTCCACTGTGTCCATATTTGTGTTTTCAGTTTAATTTTCCTCTTTGATTTTTAATCTTGAATCCTGGAAGAAAAGAGTCCAGTAGTTCTAATGGAAGTACTTATTCAATGAATTCTATACCTGTAAAAATAATTTTCACCTATTTTCAATTAATGACATATGATGTCAAATATGATGCCACAGATCAAATAGGGCAAAGTTTAGTAAGCAAGAGGCATAAGATTTTTACATTTTTCCTCATGTACATGTGTGAGAGTAAAAGAGCAATCTGGGACTCTGGGAAGTCAAATGCATATTCTAAGTAGGTGATGGCATGATTTCTTCCAGATTATTTTTCCTTTGGAGTGAGGTTAAACTGTTGCCATAGTATTCTAAGCCTGTTTTAGAGCTTAACATATTCAAATAAAGCAAACAAATAGCTCTGTTCAGGTTAAATAAATTTTAGCAGAAGACTTCTAAAAGATTCCAAAGGCCTTGAATAGGTGATGGGGTGCACTGGCTATCTAGTCCATTTGTAGATGTTCGAAAATCCAGTGTTTTCCTAATATGTGTTTAACATTTAAATTGATACTGTATTAACTTCAGTTGCACAACATGAAATTCTTCATCCCTTGAAATAACTGTGACATTGTTCATGTTGGCCTCTCTGCTAATGTCCTCCTAAGCAGCTGTGCTTGGGTTTCTATTTTTCCTTTTGGTTCTCTGCTTTTTTTCCATGATGTCACATATAGATTGGAAATTTGTTCGTTGGCATGGAGTCTTATCAACTCTTTTGTTTTCTGTTGGGATTGGGAGGAAAGAAAGTGAACAAGCTCTGTAATATATTAAATATATATATTACATATATATTTATATTATATAAATATATAAACAATATATTAAATCATGTTGTATTTCCTACAATAATGAACCAGGTGACCCCTAAGGCTCACAAGTGGGACATAACAGAGAAATCTTGTTTTCTTTGTTCTTTACAACTAGCTCTAAGTAGAATGGGATAAAAAAAAAACCTACATGTACTTAAGGGAATCTTATTTTCTATTCTTTTGAAATGTTCTTTACAATTCTTTTAAAATCTCTATTTCTTTACTTTCTTTGTTTGTTTTGGACTTTTTTTGCCATATCAAAAACTTAGTTTTGAAAGTCCTATCCATTTCAAAATTAATTTGCAGCAAAATATGGTAATTCAATTGAAGACATCTAAATCCAAATCACCCTACAGTTATTTGGATCTTGGCCATGAACATAATCAAGACACACACACTCCAAACTAAACTGGGAAAAATGATATGTGCTGAGAATATTTTGCAGCATTTGTTCCAAATAGTTTTGAAAGGCTCACAAAAACAATGGGAAGCTTTACTTTTTGTATCAAATTTTAAGCTCTAATAGGTTTGGCCACTGTATGGAATTAAGTTAGACACATACATCTATAAACTGCATGCACGTGTGGGAATTAGTCGTAAAGAAAGGGTAAAGGCAGGGAGCTGTGGGAAAAACCTATTACCTCCCTATATTTGATAGAAGATATGAAATGTGTGAACTCAAAAACATTATGAATAATGATTACTGAATAGCCCAGCAATATCAATTACACCTAAGTGAGAACACATGGGGATTTAAGACCTGCCGTTTATCTAAGAAAAGCAGTACTTAAACCAAATCTTGAAATGAATCTGCCAACTTTGAAAACAGAATATTTTCAGGAGTATAGAATCAGAGGTGCTTTATATATTTTCACCAGTGGAAATACTCTAAATTCTTCTGTTTAATGGGAATGACGTTTGAACAAACTTTTGTCTCCTCTATCTGAAACCCAAGCATTTTCAATTGATACGTACTTGAATTCCAGCCAAATGGGTTCCCATATGCTATATACAGGAAGACCCAAACTGAAGAAAGCCATAGACATTTAGCCTAAAATAGGTTTCCATTCTCTGTGAATACAAAGTAGAGCAGGAAGCTAAAACCAAGTAAAGTGCTCTTGACTGCAAGCCTGAATGACCAGGAATGTTGTGAATTAACTTCCCCTGGCTTATCTCAGGTTTCTGGTGTTGACAGTAGTAGTGATTTCTTGCTATCACTAAAAATGGTGCCCAGAATCTCTTGGCAGCAGACTGTTTGGTGCAAAGATCAATCCTGGTAACCTTTCTAATGTTGATGGGAAAAGAGCCAAATTCCTCTTTCATTTTGCTGCTGAAAGACCAAGAGATTTACCAACTTCACTGGCTAAATTGGGATCCAGAAAAAACAAAAGGGGAGGCTGGACAGGCAGCCATCATATTCTCTGCTGGGAAAGCTGGAGCTTTGGAAGTCTTATCTTTTAAGCAATAAACATCAAAATCTGTGCAGTAGATGGGAAACAGATATGGTGTGGGAAAGGAATTCCCCCAGAGACATAACTGAAGCAGTGTCCATTCAAGTGGGGAGCAAAGGGAAGAGAAGGAAATGGAGATATTTCAACAAGCAGAACAGCAAGATTATAATAAACCATATTTTCAAATTGATTGTTAGTGCTTTTCTATTCCAGGGAACTAATGAATGTGGCATTTTGCAATGGAGAAGAATGGAAATGCTACACTGAGGTTCACTTTTCAACCAGGATTGCCTCATCATTTTGTTCGTATAACTAATTGTCTTAGATGTGTGTTGACGTCGGTCCTGGTCATGTTCATCTTGAGTTGCCAATGAAAAAAGAAAATTTTAGTTCTAAAGACAGATGAACTATGTGCCCTTTTTCTTTTCCATAAGTACATTTAGCATTATGGTAGAAATGCAAACTGGGATGTGGTGGCTCAGTGGCTAAGACGCGGAACTTGTTGATCGGAAAGGTTGGCAGTTCGGCAGTTCGAATCCCTAGCACTGCATAACAGAGTGAGCTCCTGTTACTTGTCCCAGCTTCTGCCAAGCTAGCAGTTCGAAAGCATGTAAAAATGCAAATAGAAAAATAGGCACCACTTCAGGGGAAGGTAACAGTGTTCTGTGAGCCTTTGGCATTTAGTCATGCTGGCCACATAACCATGGAGACGTCTTTGGACAGTGCTGGCTCTTTGGCTTTGTAATGGAGATGAGCACTACCCCCTAGAGCCAGAAACGACTAGCACACATGGGCGAGGGTAATATTTACCTTTACCTTAGAGATGCAAACAGATCCAATTACAAGTGCCAATAGCTTTCTATTGGTATCATCATCATCATTATTTTAGCATTGTCCATCCACTGCATGATGAAGGCCTCTTCCACATGTTTCTAACCAATGGCGCTTTCTTTTGCCAACTGGGCCTACAATACTTGCTGGTGTCATTGATCCACATTGTTTTAGAGCTTTTTCATGGACACTTTTTATCAATTGGGATCCATTCTATGACTGCCTTGGTCCACCTGCCACCAGTTCTTCTCGCTATGGAACCAGCCCATTTCCATTTCAATTCTTTTACTCTCTTGCTGCTATTGTATAGTTTCATTTGTTCTCTATATCTTGTCTTGTAATGTCAAGCATGTATCTTTCCATAGCTCTTTGTGCCTATATAGCTTTTATATCGATTGTGAGATCAGTGTCCATGTTTCACTGGCATATGTTAGAGTGGGTAGCACACAGTGATTGAAAACTTTTCAGACATAGGGGGAGGTTGTTCTTGAAAATTATGCTTAGCTTGCCAAATGCCTGCCAACCACATTTAATATGCTGTTCAATTTCTTTTATCGTATTGCCTCCCAATGAGATCTGTTGGCCGATATATATTAGTGGTGCACTATGTCTAGTTTTTCTCCAAATATGTTTTTTTCTTTCTTTGGTGAATTTTTTAAACATAACCTGGCTCTTTTTTCAGGTTATATTTTTAAGCCAAATGGTTCCCCTGTTTTGTTCTGATGCAAACAGAAGACATCGTTTATTTATTTATTTGTTTGTTTGCATAGATATCTCACATTCTTTGAGAAGGACTTGTGTGGGGAAGCGGTATAAATTGATGAGTGAAGCTATTTCTCCAAGCATACAGTAATAATGACAATGTTTAAAAAATGCCCAGAAGAATAGCATTCTTCTGATGTGTTTACATAACAAACCTTTGGAAAACAACTCTGGATAAAGAGGCATTGGCAGACTTTCCCACCAACTGCATGGAATGGAAATAGAATTACTATTTTATTTATTTATATTTATTTATTTTATTTGGTGTACTGCCAACTTCCAAAAGATTTGTATGGATGTATGATTTGTTGATTCGCCCAGTGACATAAGAAAAATACAGTGATATAAATGGGAATAAATACAGCCATCGGAAAATATTATTAAATATTATGAAATGTTGAAAAGAGAAAGGTTTTCAGCAAGGGCACTGTCCTCTTTAAGGTTTTATCCAAGAATGCCAGCTAAAAGAACAGTACAATATATACAGTTATCAAAGAGAGTGGTGTTGGATTTCTTAATGTAAAATATTGCTCTTATTTTATTGACCTCATGAAAAACTTTGGTAGTTAATGAATTTCTCCCTTTCCCAAAAAGTGGCTTCTCCTACCTGAAATTGGTAGCAACTAACCCAGCCTTGACTGATTTCAAAAAAATAAGCAGGGTTGAACCTGGTTAATATGTAAGATGGGAGATCATCAGGAAATTCCATGCCTTGGCCTATCCTAACAGAGGCAATGACAAAACAGGTAATGATATTGAATTGGGAGGCCATCATTTGGATCCAAAGGCCAGGAGAAAGAGGTACATCTTAACTGTTGTGAATGAATAATGCCAAGTAAAGTTATCTTGAGCTTGAAGTCAAGTGCAGGGTTCAGGCCCTGCACTTCTGATTGGCTGTTAATGGCAGGATTGGATTGGTCCATTCAGGAGCATCTGATTGGCCATTAACAGGCCATTCTCATTGGTTAACGGAGCTAGTGCTCCAGGATTGCTACTGGTTGAATAGTTAATAAGTTGCCTATATAAGGAAGGCTATAGCAGCCCTCCAGTTTGAGCTGTCACACCATGTAAATAAAGAGTTTGAAGTTCACTGTTTCTACTGGCTCATCTCCATTATTCGCACCCATGCTCCAGACTTAACATTAACTATCTTTCTAAAAGTATGTAGGTTGGTTGCCCATCATTATATTTGGGCAAATGTTTCCCGGAAGCAGGGAACAGTAATTGAAAAGCCCTTCATTGAAAAGTCCTGCCTCCAAGGTTCCAAAAGATGGCATTGTCTCAGTGAGGAGATCTTGGGTGTATTCTCTACATTGGAGCATGTAGAGGGAGCAGATACACTTGGCTCCTTTGACTGTGGTTAAGCTCTTTCAGGTCCAAATCACTTTTGATTTGACTGGAAGTTCTATAGAGATTTATCCTTGATAAGCATGTTGCAGATATTGCCTGATGACCGGGGTGGGATTCTGCTGGTTTGGATCAGTTCAGGTGAACTCCTAGCTCCGATGATTAGCTGGCTCCGAACCAGTTTGCTCTGATAATCATGTGCTCCTGCCGGCCCGCCCTTGCGCTGTACTCACCTATATCTGCTCAGCTGATTCATGTGGCAGATCAGATTGCCGCACCTCAGCTGTGTTACTTCCCCAAAGTAATATTGCCGGTAAGTAATTTCGAAAGCTGTTCACACGTGCATGCGCAAAGCACATGATTAGAAAACCATTTGTTACACCGGCAACATCCCACCACTGCCTGGTGAGAAAGCCAATGATTATTAGTCAGGATCTGAGAAAAAGGCTAGGGATCTATAAGTATGAAAACCAAATTTAAAAGGAAAGGATTCCAGGAAAAAAAACACTGCAAAAATAATTGCTAAAATGGCAGTCCAAATCAATCTATAATATGGGAGACCAGTATATAATTAGCAGGGAAAGGCATATCTTTTGTAATTATTCATTAGGGGACACAGGTAAACATAGCATAGGTGTTCCTGAGACTTTCAGCATAAAGTGAGGTATGTTTAACAAGGAGAAAGTATTTCACTGCTCCAAGTATAAAATGGAACTGTTTCTGATAGAGAAATGGTATTATCCCTACATCAAAATTGTCCTAGTAAAGAAAGAGAAATTTAGCAGTGAGCATTGTGATGATGTTACTTTTTTAATTTCACACTAGAGACAAAGTTTAGAACTGCAATATCTCTTCTGTGTTTCTTGTAGCAAAGTACCAAATTAGGACTAGTAATACTGATTTGTCTGATATTTAGAAAAAAGATACAATCTCCATCATTTAAAATATAAAATATCTGGCAGCTCCTATTCTGTAGGACTGTAAAACAAAAAAGCTGTAAGACAGCCAGTATTTTGGAGTCAAATACAGAAAGTTTAAGGCATTCATAGTATGATTGAATAATTGTGATAGATGTATCACTTATATGAAGTTTCTGTTGGATATCACAAGAAGTTTTTAAGCTGTAGGAGCAGTAACACACTAGAATGTCTTTTGGAAACAATCTAGACAACAGCAAATATTCCTCCCTCCCTCCCTTCCTTCCTCCTTCCTCTGTGACACTTTAAGGAGATTAATTTTGAGATATTGAATCATTTGGTGACTCAGAACTCACCAAGCTAAAAAGACCATGACTGAGATACCAGACTCCAGATTATTATTATTATTATTATTACATATTCCCTCTTTTTTCACATGAAGAAGACTGCTTATAAAAAGGATGCCTTCACATGGGAACATAGGACATTGCCTAAAGCTGAATCAGACTGTTACTCGATTAATGTTACTATTATTGCTGATGATTAAATCCAGATTTCCAGGCAAAAGTTTTTCTAGCTCTCTGTCAGGGCTGGACTGTAGACCACCCATATAGAATACTACTATAGCTGGAGTGCTTTCTGGTTAAAAAGAGGGAATCGAAACAACAACAATATAAATACAGTAGCATTTTAAAGTAAGTAAAACAAATTGTTCTTGCCTTTCACTTATTGGTTTTTTTCCTCTGCAGACATTATGTAGTTGACAACTTCTTATGGATAATCAGTTATGGAAGGTAGAGGTAATTATCAGGAAGATAGAGTTACTGTTTAGAACAGCAATATATAGCCTTAGAAAATATTCATCATTCAGGGGATGTGAGAGTAGGGCAAGCAAAAATATAGAAAAAGTGGTGTCAGGAATTGATGTTGAAAAAGGCCTGTGATACACCTATTAAATTTTTACATTTCCTGCAAATGGATCTCTTTCTCGTTGGCTATCAATGAAATATGTTATCTGCCAGCTGCATCAAGACATTGAACCACACAGAGTGTAAAATCTTTAATCTGTGTCCCCTCCTTCCTTCAGACACACCCCAGGAAACTTGCCAGACTATTATACCACAGCAATGAGATAATTCATCTTATCTATCTGAACAACTTTTAATGTGGTCTTCTTGATTAGTGTTTAGAAATCACGCAAACAATTGATTTAAAATAATTGGTAAATTATGATTAAATAAAGATGTTTATAGAAAGGAGTTTGTCATTGATATGGTAAAATAAATA
This sequence comes from Hydrophis major, assembly GCA_033807585.1. Taxonomy (NCBI): domain Eukaryota; kingdom Metazoa; phylum Chordata; class Lepidosauria; order Squamata; family Elapidae; genus Hydrophis; species Hydrophis major. The sequence goes on from CM066329.1 coordinate 172,677,840, forward strand.
TTTGCAAAAGGAACTTATTCTTGGCCTGGATCCTGGCCCATGAGCTCTATGAGAATGACCATGGTCTCATTTTAATAAATATCAGAAGGCTTTCCAGGAAAACAGAGTACCCCCTCCAACTCTTAGCCAGCACACAGGCACAAGACAAATATTGCATCTATAGTCGCCAAGCCTTGTTACAGATTGGACTGAAATGTAAAAAGGTTATTACGGATGATTTTATACATTCTCATAACATTCTAAAGGAGGCAGCTAGGCCCCTGGGGGAGCCATGGATCACTATCCCTGTAGGAAGGAGGAAGAGGTGGAGAAAGAAGAACAGGAAGAGGAAGAAAGGATGCCCTGCTGGGGTTTTCTTTTTGCTGAGTAAGTTTCCACACAAGCCTTCAATTCCAAGTATATTTCTTACCAATGCAAGATCCCTGACTAACAAAATGGATGAATTAAGGCTACAGATTGCAAAGACTAAATTCATCAAGAACTGCTGTGTTTTGCTAATCACAGAAACTTCATTCACTCATTCCAGATGCAGCTGTTGAGCTGGAAAGCTACATAGCTCACCGGCAGGACAGGAGTAGAGATTCTGGCAAGATCAAAGGGGGAGGTTTAAGCCTTTATGTGAAAAAAGTTGGTGTATCAATACAAAGACTGTAGACAGCCACTGCTCCATGGATCTGGAGTATATGACACTTAAATGTAGACCCATATATCTTCCATGGGAATTCAGCATGGTTTTGATTACTGCAGTCTATATCCCACCTGATGCCAATGCTACCATAGCTTTGGGATTCTTGTATAACATTGTTAGTAATCAGCAGAATAAGTATCCTGATGCTGTGCATATCATAGCAGGGGACTTTAATCAAGCTGATTTAAAAGAAGTGCTCCCTAAATTCTATCAGCATGTGAAGTATGCTACTAGAGGAGCAAACATATTGGACAAAGTATATCCCAACATCAAACATGGCTATAAGGTTATACAATTACCACATTTGGGACAATCAGACTATATGTCACTGCTTTTAGCACTAGCTTACATTCCTCTTAGGAGACAGGCTCTGCCTATAATAAAGACAGTGAAATTTTGGCCAGAAGATGTTTCCCAACAACTTCAGGATTATTTTGAGAACACAAATTGGGACATCTTTTACCACCCTGACCTAGGGGTGCACACTGCAACTGTTCTGTGCTATATCAAACACTGCACAGACACTATCACTGTGGATAAATGTATTAGGATCTAACCCAATCAGAAACCCTGGATGACCAAGGAAGTCCAGCGCCTCTTGCATGACAGGACCAAGGCCTTTAGGTCTGGTGATGGGGCAAGATACGGTGTTGCCAGAGCTAATCTGAAGAAAGGTATTCAGAAGGTCAAGACTGATTATAAGAGGAAGATTGAGGATAATTTTTATAGCAATATCATGAGGCAGGTGTGGCGAGGGATTCAACAAATTACAAACCATAAACCGACCAATGTCATCCCTGCTAAAGGGGATGCTTCATTGGCAGAGGAACTGAATCATTTCTTTGCTCACTTTGAAGTGGAGCCATCAGAGACAGATAAAATACAACTACCAGTCAATTGTAGCCCCCTCCTTATTGTGGAGGAACAGGAAGTGAGGAGCATTCTGAGGGCTGTGGACCCTAGAAAGGCTGACAGTCCTGATGGTATCTCTGGCCGAGTGCTTAAAGACTGTGCTGATCAGTTGGCTGGAGTCTTTACCAGGATCTTCAATCAGTCTTTATCCCAGTCCACTATTCCATCTTGTTTGAAGGCTTCCGCCATTGTTCTGCTGCCAAAGAAGTTCCCTATCAATAACCTCAATGATTACAGACCAGTGACACTCACTCCTATCATCATGAAGTGCTGGCACATCATTTCTGGTCTTCCGCATATGTACAGAAAAAAATAGATCTACAGAGGATGCTATAGCCATCACTCTTCACACTGCTCTGACTCATCTAGAACAGCAGGAGGGCTATGTGAGGATGCTTTTTGTGGATTTTAGTTCTGTGTTTAACACAATTCTTCCACATAGACTAGTGTCTACACTTCTGAACCTTGGGCTTGCTAATTCAATCTGCCTTTGGATTATGGATTTCCTGTCTGGCTGCTCACAGAGGGTCGGATTAGGTAATCATACCTCTTCAGCCCTTATTCTTAACACTGGTACACCACAGGGTTGTGTGTTGAGTCCCTTACTCTATACTCCTTATGTGCATGACTGCATTCCCACTCACATTAGTAATACTATTGCTAAATTTGCAGATGATACAACAATGGTCTCAGGGGGTGGGGGTGAGTCTACCTACTGAGATGAGGTGAACCGGTTGCTTTCATGGTGTGGAGACAACAACTTGGTCCTCAACACCAATAAGACCAAGGAGCTTATAGTGGATTATAGAAGGAACAGATCAGACATCCAGCCTTTGCTTATCAATGAAGATTGAGTGGAGCAAGTGGCCAGTTTTAAGTTTCTGGGTGTTACCCTAAAAGAGGACCTGACCTGAGGTGCCCACATTGCAGCCCTGGTCAAAAGGGCCCAGCAGAGATTATCCTACCTGAGGCTTCTCAAAAAACAACAACTGAATGAGAAACTGTTGGTGACCTTCTACCGCTGCACCATAGAGAGCATTTTAACATACTGCACCTCTGTATGGTTTGCCAGTTGCACAGTGGCAGATAGGAAAGCACTCCAGAGGGTTAATGTCATTGCCCAGAAGATCATTGGGTGCCCTCTCCCCTCTTTGGAAGAGCTTTATAGCTCCTGCTGCCTCAAGAAAGTTCAAAACATTCTCAAAGATCCATCTCATCCTGGGAACCCTTTTTTTTTTAACTATTACCATCTGGCAGACAGTACAGAATAATAAAACCAAGGACAAATAGGCTGAAAAATAGCTTCTATCCCAGGGCAGTAGCTCTTTTGAATTCTGCTATATAGTGCAGTGTTGGTGTGGTGTTGGGGGTTTCCAGTTCAATGTGTGAAGGGTGAAGGATGTGTGTTTGTGTTTATTTTCATGATCATGGCCATGATGTGCACTGAAGATGGTGTTTGATTTTGTTGTACGAAGTGCAATGACAATAAAGTAAAGTAAAGTAAAAGGCCCTAACTCATCACTATATATGTACTTTTATTGTTACACCCAGAGCCTTGTGAGTTCAAAAGTGCTTTCCCTCTCTTCTCAACTTCATATTACTTAGGCTCTTGTCTGAGACATTTACTGATATTATTTTTCTTGGCCTAGGCTAGGCCCTAGACACAAGCCCGGCTTATCTGACCATTGCCTTGGCAGTGACCCTCCTTCAATGACATTCTTTATACACTGTATGGATTCACACAAAACTTTCGTGGGGATCATTTCAGATGAGTGGAATTGCAGCAGGATAGGCATACATTTTGTGGTGGTTTGTTCTCCAAGTTCAGAGAACAAACCATCATGAATATCTATCACCCAAGGTAGATGTACTTCCTGTTTCCCACAAGATGACATTGTTTAATTGACAGGACCAAGAGTGCACCCAACTTGCTAGGTTGTACTAGATGGGCAGAAACTACTGGAGATTAAATTTAAATAAATTGTGAAATCCAAATTGTATTTATGGAACATACATTTAGTGCTTGGGGAAGAGACTCTTAGCTTCATTTTGAAGCCATTTGTGTATTTCCATTTGATCAGTGATTTAATTCTCAGAAACATTTGAAAAATCTACAGTTTTAGATTAGCTGTGGATGAGTAATGGAAAGCCACACGAAATACCAGCAAAGCAGATTCATGCACTAACTCATATTTATTTTCATGGGCTTACTCTTGCCCCCACTCCCCAACTCCAATCCTGTGTTGGAAAAAATGAACCAAAAATTACCATGACAATGCAAATGAAAAATGAAAATAAGTTCTATCAATAGCACACAAAGATTGCAGAAGGAGATAGTGATTGAAAGAACATGGATTATATCAGTCCTGCAGAGTTGCCTGGGATAATCCCCATATTGCCAGTGGGGGATGAGGGAATGCTTGCAAAGAGACCATTAAGGAACAACCTTACAGCATGTTCCACTGTTATTATCCATCCCGTAATGCATTCAAGTTGAAGAGAAATGCAGTGGAAAGGCTGCCTATTAAATCAATTATCATGGGGAGATTGTTCCTTTTGATATAAGCACCTAAATAGATGCACTTGTGTCAAAGGCTTATGCTAGACTGCCTAAAAAAATAAGGAAGAAAGGGGAAAAAAAGATACAATTTTTCCAGTTTTGGGGATATAAATAGCCAAAAGAAATGTTCTCAAAGTGCCTGTCTCTTTTAAAGTGAGATAATTTTGAATTTATCCAAGTGTAGGGGCTTGCTGTTGATTCTCTTGAGTCCTTTCCCCCTAACCCAATACATCTGAATTATCTGAGGAGTCAAACTAGCACAGGGGTGTCAAGCTCAGTCGTCACAGCGGCGTCACATATTTTTTTCCCCTTCACTAAACCTGGTGGCCATGGCCAGCCCGTGATGCAGCCGACCTGCAGGCTGGGAGTTTGACAGCTCGGTACTAGCAGATGACTATCAAGGGTGACTTGGAATGCTTAGTGAAAGCACAAGGGATCTCCTTTCTTTTCTTTTCTTTTCTTTTTTGAAACAAATTTTATTAGTTTTAAAGACAAACAAAACACCATTAAACATTACAAACATAAAACCTTTTTCCATTGTAAATTATTTTATACAACATAATTCTAATTTATCCCATTTCCTTATAGACAAATAAATATCTCTTAGCAAATTTCTCATTATTTCTCTTTACTTTTATTCAATTACATTTCTTTTCTATATTCATCTATTTTATAACTATCATATTTATATTTTCATCTCACTTGTTTACAAATATTCTCATCCTCCAAGGTTTTATTAATTCTTAATCAAACATAAACACACAAAACACAAAAACATAAAACTTCTTTTTAGAAAGTGGCTTTGCCCCAGAATACATCTCTTTGTACAGACTTCCAATTAAATTCATGCTCATCTTATATATCATTACTTATCTTATTAACCATTCTACATCTTCTATATAACTTCTCCCCGCTTTTTACTCTTCTTAATTCTATTTTATTTTTTTCATCTTATTTTAAATTATTATACTTGTATCTTTTGTCCATTCTTTTCCAATTATCCATTTATCACATTCTCTTTAATATATAAAAAAAAGATTTCTCCTGAAATCACTGATCGAAGTATGATGCCTTTCTATCCCCTAAGTTAACATTTAGCATAATATCTAGTTCCCAATCTGATTCTGCTTAGTACATTCTACCTATTAAATTTTAAGAAAAGAAAAAAAAGAAAAAAGAGAATAATAAATCTATAAAATAATTAAGTACATAATTACCATTCTACTTTTTTAGTACATTTTAAATAATACATTTTAAACTAAAAGAATTAAAAAAGAAGAATAAAAAAAAGTTATGATAACATTAAGAGAATAACAAATTAAGCTCTATCATTAAATCTTAAACATTTTACACATTCTCAATAATATTAAATGTTAAAATCTATCATTAAATCTTAAATATTGTAATATTTTGATTTATTAAATCTTGTAATATTCCAATTGTCTACTTCAAAAACAAATGCTACAATAATACATTTATAATAACATTAACATAGTCAATAAACTCTATATTTTAAACATTCCCTTTAATATTCTAGTTTTCTATTTCTAATACAAATACTACAATACTATCTTATGTACTTTTGCAGATCCCTCTTTTTTTTATAAATTATACATTACCCTTTGTCCCTAAAGAAAAATTTCTTTTTTCCATCTTGTTTTATACCTTTGTGGCTTTTTTCCCCCCCCCTTTTCCCTTCCTTTCTTATCCCACCTAGTCTTTTTACCCACCCACCCTCCTAACCCCCACCTTTTTAGTTTCCCCTCTCTGTTGTATTCCTCTTTTCTTTTGCTTTCTGGCATTGTATTGGTTTTGCATCTCATTTTTCTCTTTCTTTGATGTTTTTTTAGGTCTGAAGTTCTTCATTTTTCTTCCTCTCTTTCTCTTCTCTTTCTTAGTCAAATTATTTAATTCATTAAAGATGGCTTCTTCTTCTTCTTCTTCTGTTTCCTCCATTTGTTGTTGTATTTGCTGATAAGTAGCAAGCGCCATTTCCAAAAAGTGAAAGATATCTCCCAAAGAGTCCTTTTTCTTTGTTTTTCCATATTCCTTTCTTAGTTCATCAATAGATAGAGCCATTGTAAACCTTTCTTCTTCTTCTTAAAACAACCAAGATGTTTCAAAACTTAAAAAAACAGTTCCCCAAAATCCCAAAGTTATCAAACATCCAGGCAAAACAGAAAGTTCTTCTCTTTACATTTTCTCTTCCTGGGGTAATATCAGTTAGGAAAGAAATAAAGAACCCAGTCTGTACTTTAAAGCCTTATTGCAGTTAGCTTCTAGTCTCAAAATCTTCAAGGCATCTCCTCCAACAAAATCTTAATACAGGTTTTTTTTTTTTTGGTCATCTCCCTTCCCACTTATAACAAAGAGCTTTAAATTTTACGTTCTTTAGAGAAGCAGATTTTTCAATATCCATTTGTTAATTCCATAGGGAAGGAGAGTAAACTTTCCCTTTCAGCACTATTCACCGCTTTTAGAATCTCCTCTGGAAACAATGTATCATTCAAAAAACCATAGTTTTCAGGATATTAGATATACCTTAAAGTCCTGGCAGCCAAAGAACTTTCACTTTAAAATTCTCCAAACTTTCTCCTTCTTCCTCCTGCATATTCTTATCCAGTTGCCGGCTTCTTTGTGGTGGCCATTGCTGACCGCTGCTCCACCGCCTTGAGAAAAGGGGGTTTTGCAGAGTGGGGAGGGGGTCTGCAACACCCCCAAACCCCTATCTGGATCCCCCCTTTCTTCAGCTGCCTCTACATGGCAGCCTTATCCTCCAGACCCGTCGGGATTGGAGGCACCAAGACAGCTAGCGTGACAGGGATCGCGCTGGATCGCGAATCCCTGCCGCCACTGAAGCCTGGCAAACCGGAAGCCCAGGGATCTCCTTTCTGTAGAATGTTCTAGACCAGTGTTTCTCAATCTTGGCAACTTTAAGATGCTGTCTGGGACAATCTGGGAGCTGCAGTCCACATGTCTTAAAATTGTTTTTGGTTGAGAAACACTATCCTGGTCTATTTGTTGCATTGTAAGAATCCTGTCTCTGTTCAGTAGCTGAAGCTGGTGTCCAATAGCCCCTTTTCTCTATTTTTCCTACACAGCAATAGCAATAGCACTTAGATTTATATACTGCTTTATAGTGCTTTACAGCCCTCTCTAAGCAGTTTATAGAGTCAGCATATTGCCTCCAACAATCTGGGTCCTCATTTTATCCACCTTTGAAGGATGGAAGGCTGAGTCAACCTTGAGCCTGGTGGGGTTTAAACTGCCAAATTGCAGTCAGCTGGCAGTCAGCAGAAGTGGCCTGCAATACAGCACTTTAACCACTGCGCCACAGAGGCTCACTGTGTAAGTTATTTCTTTAGCTGAGAGTGGATTAGAATTTAGGTCTCCCCAATCCCAAACCAGGATTTTGTCAATAGGCCACAATTGCTGTTAATTTTCTTGACATCATTACAATCCTTCATCCTTCATACAACCCATCATTACATCATTATAACTGAATACCCTTCATAAATATTACATTTCTGTAGATCAGCTTTTCAATAAGGTCCATTCCTTCCACCTTTGCATTCCCCATCAGAGATGTGATTGGCAAGGTTGAAACCTGAAAAGTTGCCCGCATCTCTACTCTTATGCATCCTAATGCACCATTCACGTTATCTGACAATTGGCATTTGCTTTTTCCTTGATATGCTTACAGGAAAATACAAGTGTGCTGGTAACATAAATGGTAACAGGGTGTTCATTTAGTAGAACTCATCAGATAAACTGCACCATGATGGAAATATAATAGGACACATTGTACAAAATTAGCAATCACACTCACAGTGGTAGAGTCTTTTCCAATTGATTTCAGAAGAGCAATGTGTCAGATGTAACAAAAGATTCTGGGTGGAAAATTAATGGAAATGTATTTAACAGATTTAACAGATGATCAGAGTTGGAAGGGACCATGTAGGTCATCTAGTCCAACCCCCCGCCCAAGCAGGAGACCCAACACAATTTCTGACAAATGGCAGTCCAATCTCTTTTTGAAAGTCTCAAGTGATGGTGCTCCCACAACTTCCGAAGGCAAGCTGTTCCATTGGTTAATTGTTCTCACTGTCAGAAAGTTTCTCCTTGTTTCCAGGTTAAATCTCTCCTTGTTCAGTTTCCATCCATTATTCCTTGTCTGGCCTACAGGAGCTTTACAAAATAGCTTGACCCCTTCCTCTCTGTGACAGCCCCTCAAATATTGGAAGACTGCTGTCATGTCTCCCCTGGTCCTTCTCTTTACTAGACTAGCCAAGCCCAGTTCCTGCAACCGTTCGTTGTATGTTTTAGCCACCAGTCCCCTAATTATCCTGGTTGCTCTTCTCTGTACTTTTTCTAGAGCCTCAACATCTTTTTTATAATGTGGTGAACAAAACTGGTAGTATTTTATACTACTATCAGATCTCTAGATTATTTTGTTCAAGTGTCCCCACATTATGTATGGTGAGATATAGATTTGTTTTCACCTTCAGGGAAACTCATTGGATGTCTTTGGGCCAGTCACGCTCTGTCAGATCAGCTTACACCAGGACTATTGTACTGGGAAAAACATTGGAGGAGATACAGGATGCCTTGAGCTGTTGGACAAAAGTCAAGCTATAAACCCCATCAGTATATTCTTTCTTGGATGGTTCATCTTATATGCTGTTTTATGTTTCTTATATGCTTTTTGATCAAGCAGCTTTGCCTGCATCCAAATTGCTTGTTTACTCCCTATACCTGTTTTAAAGTTGCACATGGAATTCCGTACATGACTTTTTGTTGTTAAGACATCAGGTTAGAAACCAAGAGATTCTAGTCCATCTTGGGCATAAAGCCAGTTGGGTGACCTTGGGCCAGTCCCCAGCTGTCTCACTTGCAGCCTTAAGAAGGACATGGTGGCAAGCTACTTCTGAAATCTTGCCAAGAAAACTGCAGGGACTTGTCAGGCAGTCACAAAGAGTCAAAGGCCACATAAGCACATACACAAAAAGAATATTGATGTACATGCACCCAAATATAAGAGTTTGACTGCTGGATCAACCCATCCTGGTGCATTTAATTAAATATCCAGTAATTAACACTTAGGAATCCTTGGTGCTCTCTGAGCCTAGTTATTTTCTTACACACATTTCGTTACCCAACTAGGTAACATTATCAGTGCTAGTGAGAGAGGAATGACCCCACAGTTCAACCACCAGTTTCAGATATTCTTTTCTATTAGTTAACACCATCTTATTTTTAGTCAAGCGGGCTAACTTTTTCAGCAAAAAGAACATTAAGACAAATGCTTCACTTCTATGCAGAAAGATGGAAGGTGTACATCAGCACCATCAGATACCATTAAATTCTGATCTTATGCACATTTAGCATCTCTCCCTTTCCTAGCTTGATTCTTCCTTTCATATTTTCTTCCATTTTGCTATTTTAATAAGGGAGGTTACCTTTCCTTCACAAAGAGCCTATGTTAATGACAAAGTAATATGGCAGACAATATTATCATTTATTAAATGCCCGACTAACACATAGGTGACTTTGGGTGACTTACATCATTTAATTACTTCCCATCCATGCTATAAGACCTAGAGAGACAAACTTGATGACCATCATTTTATCATTACAACAGATGTGTTGGTTCAGAGACAGCTTTTCCAAATATCAGTTCATGCTCTTACCTGAGGCTGTACTGAAGTGAAGATTGCACTGCCTTTGGAGAAGTTGCTTATTTTCTCAATGCCGATTTAATTTCCTTTTGTTGCTTTGGCATTTCAAGAACCATATCTGGTTAATGAAATAACTTTTTTTTAGATATATTTCAGTACTTTATGAGGTTTCATATCTTCACAGCGGTTATGTTACAGATGGATTTCAGCATTTGCTTTGCCTGTTTCACAGATTACATCACTGTTTCCTTGCACAATGCAAGACAGCAGCAATAACGGATCATTTGCACTGTGTATTAGACTTGTTTTTCCAGTGAAATAAATGCTTGTTTTTCCCTTAATTGCACCTAAGCTTTGCATCTGCTGGCTGTCTAGGCATATCTGCTTCTCTAGCTATATTTCTGTATCTCAGCTGCCTTTTGCAACAGCCAATTGTTTTTCAGATAATCAAGATTTCAAGGCTGATGTTACTATGTTTTTAAAACAATGAAACTGAATTTTATGGATGCTCATTCTAGAAAAGATCTGGAAATTAACTTTGAAAGAAAAGAAGACTGGCAATGCCCATTTATAAGGTTTGAGCTTCGAGGTAGATAGGTCATTTGTTTGACTTGAGTATTTCCCTCGAAATGCTTTATAAAATGTGGACTATAGAAGGGGAAAGGGAACCTCCTGATTGGTATTTTAACTGTTGCCCTTTCCTCCTATTAGCTTTTGGGTCTTCAATGTGTATTCTAGAGAGTTCCCATGAGGACATTTCAAAAGAGCCCACCAAGCTACATTGGCCTGGAGATTAAGGAACGCACACAATGATCTTCCAGAAGGACAGAATTTGTAGTAGCAAAGCCAGCCTACCCCACCCTGCACTTAGTTCGCATGTTGCATCCCTCCCTTAATAAACACAACAAATTGCCATTTTTTTAAACGATTAAATATTTATGCTAAGCAGAAAACATTTTGCATGGTTTTTAAACAGCTATGTCATCTTGCTCTTTTCATTCTCTAATCTCACAGTTCTGAATCAGAAGTGAAGATTTTTAGCCTATTTACCAAGAAATAAATATTATGATGGAAACATCAGACAGCTGAGTAGTGACTTAAAAAAAAAAAAAAGCAGAGAAAGCATTTTCTGGTTGTCATTTGCATACATCCCCTTAGATTGCTAATGTGCCTAGAATGATTTTATTCTGGTATCTAATCTTACTGTGTTTCCAAAGAATTGACTTATAATTCTATCAATCCAAAAGCAATGTGTAACTCCTTCCATCTTTCCCTCTTAAAGGATTCTTGGGTGGCAAAAGACAATAAAGACAACAAAACATGAGATGGTTTGAAATAAGTTGTTCTGGAATTCTCCAGAATTCTCCTTCCTCTGGTAAAATTCCATGCATGAGACAGGGCAGAACCTCATCACTTGAACATCTTGAGGATAATGATGTCATTTCCATCCCTCTGTTCCTCAAACCCACTTTGAAGATGATCTGTGATCACCGTCTCTTTCTACAATGTTGCAGTGCTGAATAAGAGCAAAAATAACAATCCTAACCACATAACACAGTACTGCACTGCTATGAATCCATAGGTGGTGTAGAGCAGGTTCTGACTAGTTCTAGGGAAGCTGGTAGCGGAAATTTTGAGTAGTTCGGAGAATTGGCAAATACCACCTCTGACTGCTCCCACCCCCATCTATTCTCTGCTCCTGAGTCCCAGTTGATCGGCTGGGTCTTCTTTTGTTGCCCTGTACAGGAGAATGGAGCTGGAAAGCAAGTTAGTGAGGTGAGGGATTTTGTAGTAACCTTCCCCCAGGAGTGGGAAGGGAATGGAGATTTTGCAGTAATCTTTCCCCTGCCACCAAGCCATGCCTATTGGGCCATGCCATGCCCACAGAACCAATAGTAATTTTTTTTTAATCCCACCACTATATGGATCCCACAAAAACTCCTACTGGGCACAAAACAGATATATGAATTAGTCACACACCCCTTTTTTCATCCTATTTAATGTTGTGTACATCTGACTGCAAACAAAAAAAAATCTAAGCAGTTCCTATAAAGAGGAGCTGCAAAGTCAACAGAATGTCTATCCCTTTACAAGACCTGTTAGGGGGCCTGAAGCATAGGAGATGAGCAACTAGGGAAACAGTGTTGCCTATAGATCAGATAAAATCTCTGCTTTTCAAAGAAAAGGGAAACTTCAGCAGTTTTATATCTAATCAAGTGAACCAGAATTCAGCCAGTTTAGCTTTGTCATTACAATAGTTATAGGGTTGTAGAATTTCAGAGCAGGCTTTGTCCTATCTTAGAAAGCTTGTGTAGAACTTCATCTCAGTCTGCCTGCCCATAATCCAAATCTTATAGTAACCAAGCAGCGGGAGAGCTACAACAGTATTGATCCTTTATCTGAAACTCCAGAAGCTTCGGACTTGCAGAGATCAACATACAAATGAGAGTTTGCACATTTAGCAAACATCTGAAATCAGAATGAAGGTAATTATTTATAATGATAATACCTCTAGATAAGCTATGTTTCAGATCTGATGCTGCAAAGGTTCTTTGCAGGGGATATAAGTGTACACATTCTATCTGTCAGCACTTCTTTAAAGAAGTGGTATCTTTTCTTTTGCTTGCCCAGAATCCATACAATTCCAGGAAAATATGACTTTGACAAAAAAAGTGCCAATAGGTGCAACAAGATGCTGCCATGTCCACTTCAAAGCATGTTCTCAGCTTCAGGGCATGTCCATAAGAATACTATGAAAATGGTATGAAATACAGGGGCATTTTCTTTCTGCATCTCCATGCAGCACAAAGGTCTATATTTGAAGACTACCTTTAAAAGCCCATTTGCAGGGGCTGAGAATAACCACTGGGAAACTATCAGAAGAGAACTGAGAAAGATTTTGGCAGAGGAGTCAGATCAAAATTACTGTTTAATTGTGAATTCCCCATTCATAAACATCAACATTGGGTGGGTACATAATGAACTACCCTTGGTGTTGGCTCTCATTTTTTCTGCAGCTATTGCTATAAAGAGACATTGGTCAGGTGGGTAGGGCAATTAATGTGGTATTCTGCAATCATTCTTCTGAGATGTCATTGCCATAACGGTTGAAGAAGATTATGGTAGAGTTCTTCACGCCCCGACCCCTTGCAGTACATATTCCTAGTACATGAAGTATCTGTGATTGAATCATTATACAGATAAAAGTATGTAAATTGTATCGCAGGAATTCAGCTGAAAGACTGTGTACATGGAAATACCAAGCAAACTTGAAAAAAAAATACTGCAGACATTTAAAAATAGATATGGGTTTAAAAAAAACAAGGAGTAAAACTGCATGAAAATCCTAATAAAAAGACTAATTGAACTTCAGGATATGGATACATTGGATGGATGGAGAGAGAGAGAGAGAGAGAGGGAGACCTTTACATTTAAGTCTTTTTCAGCTGGTAAGACAATTTAAACATATTTGAACTGGGTAGACTGGTGAGTACTTTGCAACTACTGGACTCACCCAGAACCTATGTTTTCAATATTGATGGTATAAAGCCATATCTGCACATAAAATCTGGCTTTGGTGAGTTTTGACAATTATTTCTGTGATATCAGTGAATTTATTAATACCATTATTGTGTAGTACTAGAATAACAGAGCCTCACTGTCAGTTACAAATCTCTATATCTATCTCTAGCTATTAAACTCCCTGGTAAAAGCCTTGTCCCTATGCTGGTCTTCTTTTTTGAATTCTTGGTTGCAACAGCTCAGCAAGAGTTAAGCAGGAGTCTTGTTGATATTTCAGAGTTGCTTTGAACCCCTGCAGTCAGAGGGAGGGAGCGCCTTGATTGGCCAAGTTCCTGTTGGTAGTAATAGCGGATCAGATATCAAACTTCTGTCTTTCCAAAGGACCCTTTAGGGATAGTCTGCTCCCTGCTAGACTATGACATCAGTCAGGACACCCGGTGATGTTACTGATAGTAAACTTTGAGAAAGGAGGGGAGGGGGTGGATAGAAAGGAGGGGTCTGCTTGCTGAAGTTAACTAGCCCAACACAGTGCAAAGGCATGCAGTAGGTTTCCGTGGCGGGTTAGTGCTGGATGAGACCAAACTTCCCAAACTCTTCTGCTGCTTTCTGCAATCACCTATACTCCAAGGAGGGCTAGATGAATTGTGATCCTTTGGTTGGTCAGCTTCTCTTCTTGGTGCCGGTTTATGATTTGAACTGAGGGGCTTTCTGACCCTGGGAATTTTCACAAGGCTTCACCATGACACTTCTGGGGTCTGAACATTCTATGCTGATTCGGAGCAAATTCAGATCAGGTAGGGCTAACCCGGCAAGAATTTTTCTCCTAAAGCTTTCCTTTTCAGTGAACCTCAGCTGGAGGCTGTTTCTCATTAAGTAGCATGCAAATAACCGAGGAGTTGTAAATCTGCCATGGGCTTGCTATCACAGAGGCTGTTCAGTGGATGAAGAATGCATTTCTGTCTGTCCTTTTTATTTGATCCCTCTCTTTCTGTTCTCTCACTGCTTACAATTTGTAGCTTCCTAAAAAAAGAAATCAGCTATCATTCTGAACTCTCCTAATCTAGGAGAAATTGTGTGTGTGTGTGTGAGTGAGAGAGAGTGAGAGAGAGAGAGAGAGAGAGAGAGAGAGAGAGAGAGAACTGGATCAGAAATCTATAAGGCTGGTTGCTACAATAAGAGTATCTCCTCCCATCTGTTCAAGTCAAGTGCTGTCCTGTGTATGCCGGCCTTCATGCTTTATTCCAACATCTAGGCAGCCAGCTTTCTTCCTTTAGAGTTGTGACTAATTGGACAAACATGAATTGCAGAAAGGCATTATTTTTTTAGAAGTACAAATAACAAATGGAACATGCAAAATATTTAAAATGACATCACCAGAGAAATAAAGCTAGAGCCAAGAGACTGATTGCCATTTTCTGAAGCTTTGCTACAAAAAACATGTACCAGATCTCCACAGAGGGTTGAATTCAGGGCTTCCCATTCAGGGCTTCTTCTTTGTGGACCTGCAACAGGAACAAAGGTGAGTGATGCTGAACAAGGACCAGAGACTGTCCTTTGATTGAGTAGTAGCATCTGTAAATAGCACCATGGTAATTTGAAATGGGTGATGTACATTGCGTACAGGAGAAAGAAAGATTCTTCTGCAGACACTTGTTTGATATTTTGTTTTTATTGGCTGTGATGAAAACTATTACCACTTTTGAAAGCATTCTGCTCTTGCCACCCAAGGTTGTCTCTTCTGTGTGACCAGTGAATGCACAGAACACTCACATTCTGCATTTGTATGGTGTAGCTCATTCCAGAATGTCACCCACTCAATTTGGGAAAGGGAGATGGTGGCAGATGAATTTGATCTCTTCTACATCAGAGATAACAAGGAGATCAGAAGATTCCTGTTGCTAATGCACTTGGGTACTATCAGGATGTGTGAGACAGCTGGGTGGTCAGTTGCAATGTTTGCTTAGAAAATAGAAAATTGGCAGCTGCTTAAAAACTCCAGAGAACTCCAGAGAACAGAGGCTTTGCCTGGCTCAGTTCTCCATGATTTGGGATCAGTGCTTTGCTGTGGTTTCTCTATCAATGTGATCTTACATTTCATGAGAATAACTCATTCCTCACAATCCATTAGTAGACTGTCTTATGCTAATGGTACAGAGCCATTCACTGAAAAGGAGAAGGCTTGATCTGTAACCCAGGAATCCCAGAGCAACACTGCCATCTTCCTGAAGCAGGCAGGAGAGATGGGGATAATTCTCTGAGCCACCACATTCCTCTAGAATGAGCCACTATTGTTTTTAAGAGTCATTTATGTGTTATTTTTAAAGGCGGGGGTGTTGGGGGTATAGAGATTACAGAGCTGATGGTAGGATCACAGGACATAGTTTTCAAATGATTCCAAGCTAAAAGTAAACTTTATGACTCTTTGAGACCCATACATTTTGTTCCTTTTAGCTTTTCTAATGGAGTCAGTTTATAGGACATGGTTCCAATCCAGATTCTCTTTCCAAAAATGTAATCACCCTGTACTTGTTTTAGGATAATGGCATATGCATGCTGGGGTGACTGTGCCCATCTTATTTCCTGGAGAACTCTTTCTATGAACTGTACAGACAAGACCTACGAGTGTTTCTTCCTAAAACTAATATTTTAGAAAAGTAATATCGCTTAAACATGATGATTCTGGGTCAGAAATACTGTAAATGCATTTAGTGTTTTGTCATTTAGTACATTGAGGGGAACAAAACGAGTCTCTGACATATCTTTTCTTTTGTAATAAAGCTGAGATTCAACTGTTAGTTGAATCACAGTTCTTAAGACCTTAGCTATAGTATGAACAGTCCTTCTGGTTAATTTGGTGCTTGGAGTCAATCTCCCCAAAGTGAAGGAAAAGTGCTACCTACAGATTGTGACTTGTGACATCCAGTTCTTGCCATAGGAAATGTAGTGAAGACACAAAGTTGAATGATGGGTTATTTTACTTTTTTTTTTTTTTTTCAGTATGTGAGCTATAGAACTAGACAATCAGAGAAATTGTTTTCCCTCATCTCGGCTTTTAAAATTTAGCAATGATTTGCATTCTTTGTGCCTGGTACTGTTTTTATAGAATGATTGCATATCAGCATAAACAAAGAAGTGACCAATAAGGCAGTTACTTGCTAAGAAAATATTTCATTTTTTGAAACCCCAAGTTGCTTACAATCACAAACAGCTTTGTCATTATAACAGTGTAAAGCAGATCAACAAGATGGCGTCTGTTTGAATGGCCCAGTTCTAAGGTAGAAGAGGTGTATCAAGGCTACTCTTTTTTCCGTGATATCTAATTTCTAGGCAGAGAATATATTACTCTAGGAGAATGCAGACCAAACATTGTGCTACCATCTCACTGGTACTAGACTAATGTGAAGCACATAAGGTGCACAAAATTAATTCAGAGTTCAGTGCTTCTTGGCAATCCTGTGATCTTCAGTGAAACTTACAAATCCTTAACTTATTGTAGTAGACATGTAGATGTCTATTTTTGGGGGGGAGGGGGGGACCACCCTAACCTATATCTGATTGATTCCAATGAACATAAAATAGTTTTCCATCTGGATAGAAGAATTGTTGAAATATACGTTCCAACTTTACAATTTATATTTGTAATTTGTATATCTCCCTTGAAATCTTAGTTTATCGGCTAGAAATGGTGATAATAAAAACACTCATAACTTATATTCATTACTTACCACATTGTGCTTATAACTAAGCATTTATAAATTCCTGTTTTCTTACCATTGTCACTTCTCTATTACAGCTAATTAAAACTCCTGAGTTTCATTCATAGTGCAACAACTTGCTGGACTGTGCAGCGTTTTCTTAGGAGGGAAAAGTAGCAAAAAAATATTGTAACATAGTACATTTTACAAAACACACATGATGATTAATTGAAATAATTACAGAATACAGACTTAAGTGTCTCCTTTCAATTCAGGTGGCAACCTCTGATTTTTATAATTCCCTGTGAATCTATTAAATTATTTATGCATTCCTTATTTATTTAATAAATAATGGCCGATAATTGCATTCTCCTTGTGTATGTGTGGATAAGTCAGAAGAAGGGACAAATGATTATTATTTGATATGTGAGAAGGTTATGTTGCCTGTGTTTGACTAATTGTACACTTGGTTTTCACACAGCAAAAGAAAAAAATGGCCTTTCTATTACTCTAGATGTTAGCATTGTTTTAAAAATAGTTATATCAAAATAAAAGTCTTTGACTTTTTCTGTCAATAATGTTTTGGCGATTGTCATTTCATCTACTTACGCGACCCCCATCTAGTGCCCTATTTGTTCATGCACTGAAGAATGCTTTGGGATAATTCTTTATGGGATAGTCTAAAGATCAGGTTCCTTGCCACTGTCTTGTATGTTTTGGTAATCTTTCAGGTGAATCTCTGTAATTATATATGTTATATGCCGGATACCTCTAGCAGAAACTTCCCCAGGACAGAATGCAGCAGTTTGAATTTGGTTGTCCATTCTAAGTGACCTTCCCTGGTTACCAGGCTCTTTCCAGACCAAATACAAGGGGCTGCTCTTTCTTTTTAAAATCCTAAATAATAGGCGGGCATGACTAAATAATAATTTTGTTCATTGATTTCAGGGGGGGCCCTCCCTCGTTTTAGAGTCAAACAGTGATTGAAATGCCATCCCATTCTCAGCTGAAATAGTTTACTCCTAATTGTAGGACTTCCTCTGAGGTAGCTCTGGGGTCTCCCGTGACAAGTTCACCTGTCTTGAAAATTGACAGGAATAAATCATATTTTGACAGTCCTGTTGAGCTTACCTTTGTTTAGCTCTTTGGTTTTTCTAGGAATGCATTCATAATAAATTTAATTTTAATTGCATTCCTACTTTGATATATTAACATGAACATTATAAAGCCAAAAATCTCATTACAAATACATAAAGAAAGCGATAATGGTAGGTGGAGTTCTGCCAAGCTCATGCCAAGGAAAAAGCAAGCAAATTTCACTTACAGTGAGAACTGTTTCAAATGCTATTGGGACAGACTATCCATTGCTCTGAGTGGGATATCAATCTAAAATGGACTCAGCGTTTTTGCAGGCATGAAGATTTTTCTCTCTCCTTCCATTTCCATAAAGTGGAGAAACAATGGTGTATGCTATTTTGTCTATTTTGCCAAAGATAAATAATAATAATAAAAACCCTGAGGTCATCCTGACAAATTTCACAGAAATTTCTTTTGGCCTGGCTGCCAGGTTCCAAGTATCAATGGAATTGTATTAAATCAAATGGGACAAACATTAAGTGGTTGGCCCAAGAACCCTCCCCCTAACTGTTTAACTTTTCCTGGAGGTGGAGGGAATCATTCCAGAGAATTGTTGCTCCCAAAAATACATGTTCAAATAGTATCGGACTGCTGCAACTGGACGATGCAACTTGGGAGACTACTTAAGAGTTCATCTCAGATCTGCTAGCTATCACTGAGGGTTCAGGTTGGTGACTGGTGTTTGACTACATGAGAAATTATGGTATTTAGGTTTGCTGGCTAAAGAATCTTAAACACTTGTACTGAAAATGGATTGATTTGTCAATGTAGGAAAGGAATATATGTGTTCCTTTGAATATTGTATTGAATATTATACTGTATTGAATTGAGCATGTTTTGAGTACAGAGATAACTTAGTGTGGTACACAATGCAACACTGAAACCTAGATTCATTCAGACTATTTATCTTGTCTCTGCTTTATTTGGATTCGATGCTCTCTGAATATATTTTATGCTCTCCTGTAAATGGAGAACAAACTTCTAGCTATTTTCCTGTCAATAGGTATGAAGCTGGAATCTGCTTTGTATGGAAGTTCAGGTGCTACTCAGAATGAGAGACAAATGAAACAACTGTACATACTGGATTTATATTTTAACAATGAAGATTTTGGCAACATGTTAGAAAAAAGATCTGTTTTTTTAAAAAATCCACCTAATGTAATAATAAAAAATTGATAAGCTCCTGATGGGAAAAATGTTCAAATTCCAAAGCAAATGTTCTTTTGATTATCCCTCAAAAGTTCCCAGAATTATGATTGTTGATTGAAATCAACCTTTTCTGCTTTATTTACACATTTAATTTCATTAATTATATTTTTCACTGGGACTATTATTGTGCCTTCATCAGAAAACTAAGGTTTCTCCTGATTTAAACCTCAGATTTATCTTGCCTTAATTTTGTTATAGTCTGTGGTATGATCATAATTGATCTAAAGAAAAAGGCAAACTTACAAATATCTGAAACTGTTTATTAATGCAGAAAATGAGCAGGTCTCATTGCTTGAATAGTGGTGAGAAAGATGCTTCTGCATTATGGGGAAACATTTAAACAGACATAATGGAAATATTCATAAGCCGCCCAGAGTTACCCTGGGTGGCCAATAAATTGGATAAAGATATATTGAGTTTTGTCATTATTTTTAATAAATTTGAGATATTACATATTTTATCCAACTTTACCACCAAGTCTACATATGAATGACCACTTGATCAGTTTAGAAAACACCTGAAGAATTATAATAACTTGACATTTTAATGATATAGTCATTCAGTAAATCTCTAATCTGGTAAAAGGTTCATTAGTTTTTTCACTAATGAATATATAATGGGACAAGGGGGGTATAATAATACCATATCAAAATTGGAGTTCTTGACAGGCAGTTTTTTTTTCTCTGCAAAGGTAGTTTCAGTTTTTCTATCACTAGTGTAACCCTAACCCTCTTATTTCACAAAGAAGGGAAATTCAAGAATTCTGGAACTCTCTCAACAAACAGAATAGAGAAAAAAAGAGGAATATGCAGAATAAATTTGCAGCATTGAATTAGTTCATAATATAAAAAAAGTACCTTGGAAGGCACCAGAAAGTTCTTTAGCTTGGTACAATTTCAGGTATCACCCTCAGAATATCACACTCTGAAAATGCACAAAGGAGCGTTGCTTTCTAATTTTAGGTCTTATTGCAGTTTTGTTTGCACTGGAATAAATGTCACCTGTGAATGTTAGTCATAATGGGACTCCTATGTTAATTAATACGCTGTTGGGAATATGGAATAATTTTCTCAAACTGGGAATTGAAAATGTGTGTGTATGTGTGTGTGTTGTATGAGTTAGACTATGCCTTCCTGGCTGCTCTGCTGCCCTTAAAGGCAGGGAGGAGACTCCAAGGTACAATTGCCAGTCTAGCCAATTTTTGAATGCGCTCAAAAGAGGGAGTGCCATCTTCTATCTTACTGGGACAGAAGGATGTGTTAGGCTATGTAGGCTTTTTGGCAAATTGCCTGTATCTGTGTATTTGTAGAGTTATGTTAATTTCCATGGAGAGCTTATGTGTTATAAATATAGGATAGATTGATGGCATATCTTTTTCATTGTTCTAGATAAATAGTTTTTCATATTTCATGTTTCATCTACTAGTTCTGTAATTAACCAATGATGATGGCAAATTAGCTCAGTCTTTCTTCAAACCATCATTATAGAGATAAAGTATCTCTAAAATTAAATAAAATGATCGTACAGTTTCTCAGCAAATTCATTCGTTAGTGGAATCATAAAGAATAGAAATAAGTCAAAAAATTTTTGCAGTTGAGTGATTCACCGTGAATTCTATCTCACAGTCACAGATTTTTTTAAAAAAAAATATTCATAATACCAGCTGTATTATTCTGATACACACAAGACAAAAGTGGCTTCAATTTGGACTTGTGTATGAACATTTTGGTGTTGATTTTCATAACCTATGAGTATTTAAACATTCTGTTAGCTCATAATTAGTTGAAACGTCATTGTCCTTGTTTATGCTGTAATAATTGAAAGGTAAAGAATAAAGAAATCTTTCAAACAAAATCCAATTTTTATCACAAGGACATCATAATGAATAAACAAATAAATACTAGCATATTAATTAGGAAATAATTAATATTCTGCCTTGAAAATTAGTAATTGTATATGGCTATATAGCAACTTTTTTTATGAAAAAAGAGAACAAAATGTTTGAAACATTCTGAATCTCTGTGGTTGTAATTTTCTGGACTCCTATGGGGAAGAAAATTCCTCTGAAACTTCTCGGAATGACTCCCTTTCTCTCCCATACATATGTGCTGAAAATGCAGATCAAGCATTCACACTATTTAAATTAAAGAATGCAGATGAATTATAGGGCTGCAGAAACTCGTCTAATTTTTTTTTCCAGGATTGGAGCTTTTGAGCTTTGCTGTAAATGGGAATTTTCGCGTATGTGCAGTTAAGTTTTCGTGGTGTCAAAGCTTTGCATCTGATTCCTAAGACCATATGAAACAGGCCACGCTTTCTGAATGCCCAGGTCTTTGGCGGCTGCCTCCCCCAACTCTCTATCTCTTTCCTCCCATGTTCTTCTGCTGAAATGACATCTCTGAAGTGGGCAAGTTCCTTGTCTAGTCCTGATTAAAGCAGCATGCAAACAGATGTTTTAATCCCTCTGCAGTGGTAAGCCTGAGCAGGCATAAACAAATCATGAGAGCTTTTCAAGAGGGTGCTGGTTCCCCAAGGAAGCTATTTGTCTCCAGGATTCATTTCTTGGAGATTATTTGTGGAAATGGCAAGATATTTTTCCCCTCAGTTCCATCCAAATAAGAACTAGTCCCTGTCAAGGAGACAAATCTCCATTCCCTTAACAGTTCTGCCATGATTTGGAAAACTTATATCCTCCGATGCTACCTGAACAGTTCCTAGGTCCTTGGTTAGGACTCAAGCTGTTGAGTTACCAACCAGCCCTAAAGGCTGTGAATCTCACTAAAGAAATAATAATAATAATAATAATAATAATAATAATAATAATAATAATAATAACAACAACAACAACAACAACAACAACAACAACAACATAATAATAATAACAATCATAATAATAACAATCATAATAATAACAATCATAATAATAATCATAATCTTCCTGTAGCAGACATAATATGAATTTTTCACTTAACATTCTCTTTGGTCTGCAGCTTTCATTTCCCCTAATTTTTAAAATGTCAGAAGTCCAAAATACCATTGAACTTGATTTTCAAATTGGAAACAAATCTAGTGATTTGGAATTTGAACCTTGATAATTATTAAAGACCCAAATGGATTTTAGAAAGACAATGTAAGCTAAGGTGACAGTGTTCACCTTTTGTCCTTCAAGATAAGGTTATGTTAGGTGTACCTGGTTATATTAGGTGAGTGGAAATGAAAGAAAGAATGGTGTTTGCAGGTCCTATAAGTATACTTTACACACAAATGAAAGGAAGAACAAATTGGATTTAATAAATTTCAGAAGTTTCAAGATTATTCAATTATTTATAGTCACAGGCAGGCCTTCTCTGTAAGATTGCCCATACCCTTCTAGATTGCCTCTCAGTTTTAGCTACAACCATTATTTCTTTTCTAAAACCTAAAAACAAAAAATGCAAAGATTACTCCTTTTCATAGCATCCTTCAGTAGTAGCTTAAGGCTACAATCTCACTCACACAGGAGTAAAACTTACTGATTTCTAAATAAGATACATGCACAACACCTTATGTTATCTCTCAATTTAATTTGATCTAGTTAGAATTTCAGTCTAGTAAATCCCATTCACGCTTTGTCAGAGAAAGAATAATTATTGCTTGCATTCTCTTGTCATTCTTCATGTCCTTATCTTACAGATCAAAGTTATCCCATTCCTTTTCGGTATTTTCTGCTGCTTCTTGTAGGTCAACAGAACATCAAGAATCTGTTTGGGCACATATTCCATATGGGAAGAAATTTAATTTTGCAGCTGTCTTACTTTTCTCTTGTAAATTTGTGAAAATATTTTGTTTTTTCATCCCTAATTAACATGAAAGGGAGCTCTACGAATCAGAATAGAAGCATTATAAATTTATTAAAATGGCGTAATAACGAAAGCTTAAAATTTTCACCAGCCTAGCCACATTTGTTATAGCTGCAGTCTTGCTGCTGTGTTATAAAATTGCCAACCTTTGCATATTGGAGTGAAAGGGGAAGAAGGTGGAGAAAGGATCCTTTGACCAAACCTCAGGTTAATTGGCTTAGTTTCAGAGAATTTAAAAAAAAAAAAAGAGCATTTCAATAATAGGACAAAGCTGTTGGAATGAGGGCAATTCTTTCTTGTGTGTGATCAAGACCAGAACCCTTACTTTGTAGTTATAGAATGGAAACCCCAAACAAATGAAAGGTTTGCAGTTATTTGGGCAGAAGTTAGAGTTCACTTCTGAAAGGTGCACTCTCTCCTAGTTTTACAGTTGCGGTTACAGCAGCGAAGAAGCCGAGAGCAGCTTGCCAGCCAAGGCATCATGCCACGTAAGTACTTTGTTTTATTTTCCCTACCTATACTGTATCCAGGCAGACTTGGTTAATGTCTGCCCTGTCCCTTCCACCATTCTTCTGCCCTCCCAGCCCAATCCCTGGACCATTTCATTAAGATAATTGCTGATTCAGAGCAGCCTCTACAGGTGCACTGTTTTAGCATCTCCAGCCTTAAGTACTAGGCAGTCCCTTTGCAGGAATCAATTTTTTTTTTTCACAGGGGAGGGTTAAAAAAAGAGCACTATATAGAAAGATCTTTCATAAACAAAGGCACGTGCCCAGAATAATGTTGCAGAATCCAGTCTGGGTTGGTCACTGGGACCAGAGGTTTTGCCTACCAAATGCTGGAGACCATGCTCAAGGAACTTCTCTGTTTTGCTTTGGGCTATTCTGTGTGTAGTATTATTCTGTGTGTAGGTGGCTGTTGTGTAACTTCTTAGGTATAAATTGGGGTGTTGGTGGCTGTCTGTCAACAACCCAATAGCCAGCCATCAATGCACAGAACAACCCAGAACACAGAAACTCTCTGAGGATGGGCTCCTGCATGAATCCAAAAGCTCAGAAGATAAAATTTCTGGTCCCAGTGATCGATCTAGATTGGATCCTGCAGAAAGATCTTTTTTCTCAACTCCTCGTACTTCTATTTTTTGCTGAGATGATAAGCAAGTAGAAAACATTTCTCTGTAAATAGTGCTTGGGATTTTTTTTAATTGCCAAGAGCTATTGCTACCCTGATAATTAAAATAAGGTATAAAACTTTAACTTGTTCGTTTCTAAGAATTCTAAAGAGTCCTGGGATCAGTGGGGGGCGGGGGGGTATATTTCTGGTAGACTAGATTGTATAATTTGTTGCCAGGTTTGGGATGCCTTGCAAAACAACCCCTCTAAGGTAGGCCATTAGGTCATGATTATTCCAATTTTTTGCAGATGGGGAAACTGAGACTGAGAGAGATAACACCTTGCCCAAGGCCACCCAGTGAGTCTATGATCAAATTAGGATCTGAATTCAGGTCTCCCAGCCCAAACACTCTATCTGCTGGATCACCCTAACTCTTAGCTACACACACCATTTCTGCAAAATCCTTTGAGTTTAGCATGTGGTTGTTAGCTCTGCTATTGCTTTCCTCTTGAGTCACAACTTGCCAACGGTTCTATGTATTTGGCATGGATCATCTGTCACTACCCTGCAAACGGCGCATGCAGCAGCTTTGCAGTTTCATAGGGCATTTCAGCATCTGTGGG
Source organism: Hydrophis major (assembly GCA_033807585.1). NCBI lineage: Eukaryota > Metazoa > Chordata > Lepidosauria > Squamata > Elapidae > Hydrophis > Hydrophis major. The sequence goes on from CM066329.1 coordinate 172,702,816, forward strand.
ACAGGTACAGCATGTAATCACTTCTGAGTGGATCCTCACAAACTGTTTATGTAATGCGTGGCCCAAAGTTCTTGACAGTTTTATTCCTATCCTGCTATCAGGGCAAGCTGGCGTGTTCTACAAAAATGAGGTGTCATTGGTGTTTGCCAACTGTCAAAGGATGCTCTGACACACCATAAAAGTTCTAGTTTACCTCCTGAAAGGCATTTTTGGTCACAAAGAGAAGAAGGAAGAAAGTGATGGGGAACTAGAAGCAAGAATAATAGTTGTAGTTTATGCTCTCAGGCAAACAGATCTGTACCACCTCCCAGATGTTCACAAAACTGAGGGATCAACCTTGATCTCCCTGTCTTTCATAATCCAAAATGTATCTTCTTCTAGAAGACAGAGCTTGACAGTATTCTTCACATCCACTGAAGAGCAATATATTTATTCACCTAGGTTTTATAAAAGCAGATAGGCACGCAGCCATGAAAAAAGGCATGGGTTTTGTTAGATTCAGCTAGCCATATATGAGATAAATGGATTTATGCCACATGTGTTTGTCCAGTATGTTTGTTTTTTCTGCAAAAAAAAAGGTAGATAAGGAAAAATCTCAAACCGCCTTTACAGTACTCCATTTTAAATAGTAAACATATATCATGGCAAGTGATGTCAATTGCCTTTTAATCTGATTATCCACTTCTTCATTCAGTGATGATTTCCAAAGAATAGCAGGGAAATGGTGACCGAAAATGGTTGGAAATAGCTGCTGAAGCAATAAGATGGGTGCTAAGTAGTATGAATTTGGACAGGAGATTCCTGGAAAATCTACATAGAGGAAAAGCAAAAGTATCAGCCATAATATTCAGCCTTCTTCCTTGTTTTCTGTCAGTATTTAGTTTATATAAAGGCTCTGTTTTCTCTGTGATTTTTCTCTCTATATTCCTTGCAACAGGTTACACAGGTAAAACTCATAACTGTAGACAATTTAATTAGTGTTGTTATTTGATTCATTGGTTGAGTATATTTTTTAAAATATATTTTCCTAAATTCTATTCTTCAAATCATTTCCATCACCTCCTTAATTCACATCATACTTCTAGACAGGCATATTCCTTCTAATGCATTTCAACAGAAGAAGGAGTTTTTAGATCAGTGAAGTTGGCACTGATCAATTTTACAACTGGTTCTGCCTTTTTTCACAAATCTTTTTTCAACTGCTAATTATGGTATTAGAAGATGTTCTATGCTATTTTTTATTTCACTCTTTTTCTTATTTGTTTAGTTTTTGTTGGAGCTGCTGTTTATGTTTTGAGTGTATATTGGATGCATATATCCTGGGACCTCTTAAATCTAGGGGATAAATAATAAATCAGCTTGTCCAATACATCAGTGCAAAATGACTCACTTCACTGACAACAAATTTCATTTGAAGGAGAGAAGCCATAACTGGCACGTGAAGGTTGGATAAATCATTAGTTAAAGGCAGTTTTTACTCTCTTTTTTTATATTGAACAAAAGTAAAAAAAACAAAACATGCTTGTGAAATTTAAAAAGTATCATCTTTGATATTTCTCATTGCACAGCTTGACAACTTATCAAATTGTACAAAGAAAGCAAACAATAATTTGATACTTACTAAAACAGGGATCTGAATTTTGTCTGCAAACTTTCTTTTTGGATCCTGGGCCCCACTTCAATTACTGAAATAAACCTCTAGGAACTTTTGTATAGCTTTGGACAGTAGGAAGCTTTACTCTTTAACCCTTGTCTTTAACCTATAATAAACAGAAATGAATGGCAAGGCTTAGAAATGGCCCCAAGAATGAGATTGAAGTCAGTCAAGACGTATGTGCCAACGGATCTGCACTAAGCCTCTTAAAATACAGGGCAGCCTCCCACTTGATGAAAAACAGTTCCAAAAAACAAGTTTATGGGGTAAAAAGATTTCCTTATGAAAAATTAACTGATGCTTCAAAGAGCCAGATTGGACCACTTGATCAGCATTTATTTAACTTCTACTAAATAAATTACAGTTTGTCAAGTTTAAGATTCTGCAAAAGAAGATCCCTGTCTTCTATTTTTTTCATTTTGAAATGATTTTTTTTAAAAAAATGAAAATGGGGAAATATTTCTCTCTCTCTCTCTCTCTCTCTCTTTTTCCTCATTTTCTCTGTCTCCAGTGAGATGACTAGATTAAGGATAAGTGTCATATCTGACATAAAACGAGCTCCCTGCTGATTAAACCTTATATTCAGGCACTTGCAATTGCACAAGGCCTCTCTCCGTCTCACTGTTTGTGTAAACAGTGCAAATTGCACAAGACCTCTCTCCGTCTCACTGTTTGTGTAAACGTCCATTTTGGTGTTGTTCCTTTCCCAGCACAGAGGATCCGGGTTGGGGGGGAGGAATACAAGGAGTGAAACACTGCATGCTGGCTTGTCTGCCTGGTTAAGTGAAATGGGATCTTAATCATCCCAGAGTTCTTTGCAAATTAAAAAAACTATGAAGAAAACACACACAAACCCCAAAATACACTGGCTGGTTCCATGCAAAACAGAAGGGAACTTTTTGTTTTTACTGTAGCCTGTTTGGAAGCAAACAGACAATTAGAGTTGGCCTGTTGCCTGTTAACAATGGTCAATTTCACCCCTGCTCATTTTTCTTAAACTACAGGCCATGCAAGAAGAATTACAAGCAAGAGTAGGGAGGTGGGGGAATCAAGAAGCAAGCAAAACATTTTATGTTATGAAAAATCAAAAAAGATGGGAGATAGAAAAACAGATAATTTTGAAGTGCCCTTGCCAGCAATTAATTTATTTTCAAAATATATTGTTGAATTTATACTCCACTTTTCTGTTTATTCTAACATTCCAAGTGACTTACAGTAGCTTTAGAGCTTTATTTCATACTATAGCATACTATAGTTTTTCAACCTAGGCAACTTCAAGATGTATGGACTTTAACACCTAGAATTCCCCAGCCAGCAGGGGGGAATTTTACATTTTAAAGTTGCCAAAGTTGAAAAAAAAAAACCCCTGCATTATAGCATAATTGGCATTGGATTCCATGTGAAGGACCTGCAGAGAAGAGAAAATGATTGGATACTCAATACTGGGAAAATTGAGGAAGCAGTTTTTGCCTCACGCACTACAATTTCCCTGTCTCTTCTCCTGAATAAATATGTAGTTGCTGTTCACTGCTGGCACACAAAATGTTTTCAAAAGAACATTGCACAAATCTGTCTTTTTCCATTGACTCTGGGCAACTTGATGGTCCCAAGAGGCCATGCAAGATAAAAACCCAGCATAATAATTTGGCATTTTTTCCTATATATTTTGTTGTTGGCTTTTTAAAATGGTTTTTAAGCTGCCTGCTGTAATACATAATCTAAAATGGTTCATAAAAGAAACACGACTGGGAAAATTAGAATTTAATGGATAACTGTAGTAACCTTCTAAAACTGAAAAAAAGATGAAATAAAATGGGGAGGGGGAGAACATAGTTTCCTTTTATTGATTCTTTAAGTGCTGATACCCGGTAATGAAATATAGCTCAAATGTTGCTAAAGAGAGACATTCATTGGAAGTCCAGTTTACAGCTAGATCTTCTCTGACTGATCATGCTGATTCTCCACCACAATCTGAGAAGCATGACCTCGCATAACAGTATTGAGAATTAATGTGCAAGATTATGAAGGCATCTCTTAGACTTTTTCAGAGAAAATGCCCAGATCCTGGATAAGCTGTGCTTTTGTGTTAGCCTGCCTCACACCAAGATACAGTAACCACCACGAAAGGGTCTCCTGTTTAGATGACATCTGTCTCTTTGCTCAGCTCCACCCACCACCATTTTTCATGCCACCACACGATCTATGATAAAGACAAGTGATTTCTATAAGATTGCAGATGTTAGTGTTACTTTTGTGACTATTATTGTTATTTATGAAGAATGTGAAGCTGAATGTATGCCCTATACATGTTGGACTCACTGAGCTTCTGTTTGTTTCTGTTGGCAGCACTGAAAAGCCCTTCTCCCTTCCATGAGCAAAAGAAGAGCTTGGAGAGAACCAAGGTAACATTGGGTAGGCATTTGAGTGGGTAGATAGAGATGGCATCACTCTGGATAACAATATTTTTATGATTCAGAAAATCCCTCTGAGAAGCTGTGGCTGAAGAAAAAAATGCTTAATGACATGTCTCAATGAAGACAATTATGCTGAACACATTGATGAGATGTTCAGCTTAGGATTGGTACATAGACATAGGAAAATAAATATTTGTAAACTGGAAAGTGTATTCAAGTAAGCTGCACTTTATCATGCAAGCCACGGGGGGTTGTGCGGAAATCCCAGAAGAAAATCTTGATCCCTGTGCTTGCCATGTATCACGTTGCTCTTCAGTTCTTATAATAGTGTAAAGTTCCTTTGAGCTGGTGATCACTGATGCTCTCTGTGTCTTGTTGTCAATGGTCCTTGCAGTGAGATTAGGCATTTAAATCAAAGCTAGTGGAAAAGCCAAAATGGAAGAGCCAATGTCAAAAAATTGCAATATATTCTCACATTTATCTTACTACACAGATGCTCATTGGTTAAACCAGATTCTTATTATGAAAAGAGATTGATTTGTTCAGTAACTGATCATAGAAACATCAGTATTGCAGCAGAGTTGGGATTCTAATAATTTTGTTCACTGCCCACTTGCAAATAAATTTGGAAAAAAAAGTTTCTCTCATTTACATTGGGTTAAGGATTTCCTGTGTTTACTGATGATTCAACTTGCCCTCTCATTCCCAACTAGTATAGGTTCTCCTATTTTCAAAGACCAAAGAATCACCTGTCCTCCAACAATAACAACAGGATGATATTCCCTCCATACTGTTTGTGATATACCTGATAGAAACAATTCTTTTGTTCAAACAAGATTCCATTTCTCTTTGCAGATATAATACAATAATATGGAGGTTTTTGTCAGCATGGAACAGATTCTTCTTAAGAGATCTAGACCAACTAGGCCTTTTTTTAAAAAAATGCATAAGAATTATGATCCCACTGGAAAAAGTTTTGTTTGTTTGTGACTGTAGGTTTAATATGTTGTCATTGTAAACCATCTAGAGAGTGCTGTAAAACTCTACGGGGAGACAATCATTTGGATCCCCTGTCTGCATGAGACCCAGTCATCCATTAACCAGATCTTATTGTCCCATGAACAGAGAAATAACACATATGCTGTGTTATAGTGGCTATAAGTACAAAGAGCTCTGGTGATTAGAATGTAGTATGGTAGGCATACTATTGAGTTTGATCTGGCTGACTCAACAATCTGGGTCTTCATTTTACTGACCTCAGAAGATTGGAAGTTTGAGTTAACCTTGAGCCAGTCAGATCAAACTCCAGAGTCAGCCAAATGATTGGCTCCATTTTACCAGTTCTGGAGAAATATATCCACTACTTTCAAAATGATGCCAAGAGGATGATGGGGGATATTACATTATTTTAAATGAGTATCTTGCAAAAATCCATGGCTAATGTAAAGAAGGATCTGTAGCCCATTGTGAAAAAATAATGTGCTTGGGATACTTCAAGCAGTTTGAAGTATCTTTGAAGTGTTGTGTATGTTCAGACATAGGTTAATATCTCACTGTCTCTTCAAAAGCTTCAACTGGCTGGTTGCCTAGAAGAAGAAGAAAAGGATTACATGAGTCAAGAGACCCAAACTGGATCCTTTCAGAAAGCCAAAATAGACTTACAGATGCATTCTTAACCTTTATTGAAAGTACTGAATGAGAAATTTACACTAGTATATTTCTTTGGTAGCTAGAGAATGGTTGTTTGAAGGGAGGTCTGTATGAACCTTTTTTTCACACATGACCTGAAACAACATTAGTTTCGATGACTGAGAATCTCCAGAGCCAACATTATATTAATTACATTAATTTAAAGAAATGCAGCAGTGGTTGCATGGACAAAAAAAAAATTATTTAAATGAAGTCAGGGAATTTGTTTTAGTCCAAGTATATGCTGTAGGCAGTTGCAGTCTATGTTACAAGAACAACTGAACTGAATTGAATTGAATACATGTTCTAAATTGCTGTTTCATGTCATTAGTCCATTGTGTCAGCTATCAGTAATTTGTGTTCTAAGAGATATTAATGGAGATTTTTAACAGACCCAAATCTAATACAAGTTTGGTATCCAGATTAGAAATTGTTGTAAGCAGATCATGTTTTAAGTGTAGAGCAAAATAGAGAGTGTCTGCTAAAATAGTATAGTGTCCTCATTGTAGAAAAATACCTAATACCTTAAGTTAAGTTAGTGAGGTAACAATCTCTGCTCTTATGTTCTACAGACTGAAGATTATTTTAAGCACAAGATCCGAAACAGATCTCAGCATTCTGAACTGCTTGATATGCACATTGTTCAAGGTAAGACTGCCTGAGTTGCTCTCTATTGTAAAAAAAAACCCCATCCATTTAATAAGTAAATTAAGTCTTAATACTTCTACAACTATGTGCCATATACCTATTTATTCACTAGGCCAAAAGATTTGCATTTCTCTTTTATCTTAAGAGATATGGGTGTTTTTGTTTTTGTTTTTTAAAAAAGGAACATATAAAGGATTTTATCCATATATGATATACATAATGGCCATTAACTCTAGTCTATTTACACTCAGAACTCACCCATAATGATTCCTAGTCTATTGAGATAGGGTCAGTATTGTGGGAAATGCTCATATGAATGGAGAAGAATATTAGGTGGAAACCATACAGGTAATATTTTTTGTACAATAAACCAACCCTGAAAGAAAGTCCTTTCCAATTGCTACATTCTGTGATTCTGTGACGTTAGATACCTATTATCTAATGTAGACAATCTTATTATTTTTGCTTCATACGACTAGCTGGCTATGCTTTTTTGTCATGCTTGCTAGAGTTTATTTTAGTCATGCTTTGTTGAACAAGACAAGAATAAAGCAAATAAACCATGCAGTTGAATCTTTATGATCGTGTGAATATTTCTAATAGGTAGTAACAATCAATGAGCCAATGAGAAGCCATAGTTTGAAATCATGATTTCCTTTCCAAAAGTAAGTTATGATTTACTGACTGGTCTTGTTGACATATCACAATAATCTACAAACACACCACCTTAATATAATACAATGGAATGGAATATAATGTAGCATAGCATAGCATAGCATTGCATTATATATAATATGTATTCTACAAAGTTATAGTCATGAGGAGTTAAGGAGATAGATAATAGGAAAGATGAGAAGAATAATAGAATGCATTATAGAAGAAGAAGAATCTAGAAGAATAGAATGCATATTATATATAATATGTACTCTATAATTCTCAATCTTCTGATTACCTGTCTCCTTATCTTCTTATGATTATAATCTTGTTGCTTGCATCTTTACAATTTACAATTCTATCACACGTAGTGGTCCTGCCCAGAGGCTCAAAGATATTGGGTTAAAATAAAACAATGGTTATAACAAATTGTTAAAGAACAAATAGAGATGAATCTGGAGTTATTTATATTAGGAATATTTAAAAAGAAACATGTATGTATGTATGTATGCATATTGTATTACATATATTAATGGTAGCTTGAATATAGTATGCACAATATTGGAAGCACAATATTCCCCCCGATGAATTGGTCATTCAAAAAATCATGGATTGTGCTGAAATAGACAAATTGACTCTAATTTAAAAGATAAAGAAGAGTCTGATTACTATAAAATTTGGGATATGTGGTACAATTGGCTGGAATCTAGACAGACAGAAAATAAGGGAACTTAAGACAAGCAATCTATAGATAAATGTTTATAGTCGTATAACAATGTATATAAATATAAATATGCACAAGAGATAAATATGTACAAGATAGATGCTACAGTATGGTTAATGTTATGATTTTTTTTAAAAGAAGTAAAAGAATAATAAAGTTTATTTTTTAAAAAAAAACAATTTATATTGTTTACTTACTGTCCTAGTATGATTTAGGTTAATTGCTTATTTAGTATCCTATAACTATCACTAAATATTGTATCTTATGATTTATGATGAATGCATTTTTACGATAATTATTTATCACTTATTGCTTGTATGATCACTGAGAGCATATGCACCAAGATAAATTTCTTGTGTGTCCAATCACACTTGGCCAATAAAGAATTCTGTTCTGTTCTGTTCTGTTCTGTTCTGTTCTGCTCTGCTCTGCTCTGCTCTGCTCTGCTTCATTCATTCCATTCCATTCTATTACAATGTGAAACCAAGAGGGTTCTGGTTAAGTGGTTTTTGTTACAATTGCACCCATGTTAAGGGACCAGCATTTTTTTCTTTAAAGAAACTGTTCTGATATGACGTATATTATGCTGTGCTTGTTGAGTTTTTTCTAAGCAGGAAAAGAAAAAGCCATTTAGTACAAGATTTGATAATTTTCGCCACTTACTTGACAGATTCAACTGCAGAAGAATCCATTCAAGCTAGTCAGATGAAACTAAAACGAGCCCGTCTTGCGGACAATCTGAATGAAAAAATTGCTCTTAGACCAGGACCTCTGGAGCTGGTGGAGAAGAATATCATTCCTGTTGATTCAGCTGTGAAAGAGGCCATCAAAGGTAATTTTAATAGGTACCTGTTCAGGTTTAAATAGGTAATGATTCAGGTACATTTTTGTACCCAGCACACCAGATGAGGAAAGCATATTCCAATATAATGACGAAACTCCTATGGAGTTACCTTTTGAGTGATTCCTTTGAAGGATCATGGGTGCATGTTGATGAGAAACCGCAATTTAAGTATTTATAAGGTTTATTCCTTATTGGCATGTCCCCTCCACATCCAACATATCTCTTTGCTAGCTAAGCAGGAAGACACTTGATCAAAGCCAGACTTGGCCCTGCAAAGATTACAGGGCATAGAAGGAATCTTCTTTTCTTCCACTGTCTTCCAGCCTTTCGGGGGCTTTGTGATAGAGCCTGTCTTTCCCAGCACTTTACTTATCAGTAGAAGCCAAGGGTCAAGCGCTTTTGCCTGCTAGATGACGGGATATTGCGCGGGAACACTTTCCAGAACTCCTCCAGTCTGCTGAATGGCAGAGAAGCAGCATCTGGCAGGAGTCATACTGAATCTTGAGGAAGCAAAATGCACAATGCAAAAAAAAAGTCTCCTTATTGTGTTCCACTAAGGAAATGGTGACATTTAAACAAAAGGGGGGCATTTTAGAATGTTGATGTTTGTCGAGCAGAGATTGGGCAACACAGTCTTGGGGACTTCCTTTGAATATGTTTTCTCTCCCAGAATCGAACTATGTTTTGCCAGCACTTCTATCCATTTTTAAGAAACAAACTGACAGGAGAGGAATAATTTGAAAGAATAGATAGCAGTTGCATTCTTCAGAACTGTGAAATATTGGAATAAAAATAAGGATCTGAATCTAATGAGTATGGTTGGCAGAAACTTCCAAACGTTCATTATGTTGAACCCAATTTGTGTTGAACTCATGGTGAAATCCTGTCTTGACTCACCTTCAGTGATTATCCACAGCTATTCCAGAGGTAGATGATATTGCAGATCCTGTCTGTACCCTTTATCTGTTATCTTTCCTTTCCATATTGTAATTTTCAATACAGAATAACAGAGTTGGAAGAATTCTTGGAAATCTTCCAGTCCAACCCCCTGTTCATGCAAGGGACCTTATACCATTCAAGATAAATGTTGGTCCAATCTCTTCTTCTACAAAAGAAGAAATTAATGACATGATCACAGAATAATTGTATTTTATTTCCGTTAAGTTTAAATATAAATTAAATGTTATCAGATTTAGCTTTTGTCCTTGATACACCATTTTTGCACTGCTGATCCAGTATCAGATTTCAAGGTTCAGTGTAGCTTTTGGCCCAGAAAAATTGTACTGGAACTGTTACTGATGAGAGTGGTTTAGCAACTGACATTGAAACAAATTGTATACAAATTGTACATTATAATATCTCTATCACAATCAAAAATATATTTTAAAAACCCAGAATAGAAAATAATGGCCCTTATTACTTTAAGAAATATCTTGAACATATACATACAAGGTCTGCTAAAAAAAATATCACTTGATATAAATTCTAGCAATCTTTTATAACTTGTGTATTCAGCACAATTTAATCTGTGTATATGTGATGATGAAATATACACTGAGTTTTACAGCCAGATCAGAGCATTTTTCTGAAATAAATATTCTCTTGCAATTATGAAGCTCAATCTCTATTTTATCAATTTATAGTGATAGTTTTCATCAACTGAATACCATCATGGATTGACCATTGCTTTATTTTGAGGTTCTTGGAATTTTCTTGGGAGGGGGGAAATTGCTTATTTATATTTTGATTTGTTTTATTACTGGTCTATAGTTAGATAAGCCTTTGCTATTGCAGCTTTGCTTACCGATGATTGATAAATAGAGATCAGGATATGGACATGCATGATCATCTTATATGTAGTTTTGATCTTGTTTTTTTGTTATGGTCAATCATTTTGCACACATTCTTGTAATACATGCTGTTTTTAAAATTTATATAGCAATAGCACTTTGATTTATATATCACTTCACAGTGCTTCACAGCTCTCTCTAAGAATTTACAGCATATTGCCCCTAAAAATTTGGGTCCTTATTTTACCAACCTTGGAAGGATGGAAGGCTGAATCAACCTTGAGCTGGTGCGAATCAAAGTGCCAAACTGCTGGCAGCTGGCAGTCAACAGAATAGCCTACAGTACTGCATTCTAACCACTGTGCCACCATGGCCCTCTTTGATACATCAAATTTACATATATGGTAAAAAAAATTTATAGATTCAAGTAGATCATCTGGGCAGTGTACTTCCTAGTTACTATAGATTTTGTTGCAAGCAGTGGTGGGATTCAAATTTTTTTACTACCGGTTCTGTGGGCGTGGCTTGGTGGGCATGGTAGGGGAAGGATATTGCAAAATCTCCAGTCAGATATGGCATTTGCTGGTTCTCTGAACTACTCAAAATTTCCACTACAGGTTCTCCAGAATTGGTCAGAACCTGCTGAATACTACCTCTGGTTGTGAGGCCTCATATGGATTTCCTGTGGCAACAGACCTCTTCTTCTTTGCAGTGATATACTCAGCTGATGGTGGCAATGCCTCAGTTGCATCATATGATTCACACTGGTTTCTCTGCATTCTCTTTCATTGAGTTGGTGCAAATTATCATAGTTTTGTACCACATGACCACTAGAATTTGCTGTGAGCTGTGCAATGGCTCTTTTGTAATCTTGCTGGGTGGGCCTTTCATCAGTGAAGTATTCAGTGAGTACTCATGTCGAGCAGTGTCATCAAGAAGCCCCTTCACTGAGATCACAAGGATTGCGCATTGCAGAAAAGCCTGTGGAAGTCACAGGAGACAACTGTAGCTATTTCTTCCATTATCAGTCAAGTAAATTATCTGAAGAAGAAGGCCAACTTACTTGAGAAGTCATGTGGAGCAGAGGTGGTATTCAGTAGGTTCTGACCAGTTCTGCAGAACCGGTAATGGAAATTTTGAGTCGTTTGGAGAACCAGCAAATACCACCTCTGACTGGAGATTTTACAGTATTCTTCCCCTGCCACGCCCACAGAACTGGTAGTAAAAAAAAATTGAATCCCACCACTGATGTGGAGCCTTGCAAAAAAAAATAATGACTCAGTCTGTTAGATATTAGCATACTCACCCGATTGGTTGGTGAGTGGGAGCCGGAATTTAAACAACCGTCACTGGTTGAAGCTTCGGACAGCTCTGCTGTAAAAGGAGCTGCCGCAGCTGCAGTTCTCAGTTCTGTAAGAACAAATAAAGAGAAGTTGAAGAGCTGAGCTTCCTGCGTCTTTCTTACCCACAATCTAGCACAGTCAGATCTGCCAAGAGGTACATCATTGGAAAGACACGAGAAGAAATGTTGTATGGCAGGAAAATGGCAACTAAAGACGGTGGAACCTAATCCCTCAGTTCCTGTAGACTCAAGTTCTTGTTATTCACAGTTTTGTGGTCCTCATTTTAATATTAAAATGAAACATCCCTCCCCCCAAATAATGAGGGGTCTCTGATGATGCTATATATATTTAATGCCAAGTATGAACATTTCCCAGTTGCACTTTTTCTTGCAAATTCATTGGATAACTATCAGCCTTCACAACAAAGTCATTATAACCTATTACTGAGCTCATCTATCTGCTTAGGTACCCAAGGAAACTTCCCTAAATCTTCAGATGCCTTTGCTTTTGAAGAAGATAGCAGCAATGATGGGATGTCCCCAGAGCAAGTTAAAAGTGAGGACTCTCAAGGGTCTACAGAATTGGCAGCAAGAATCAAAATACCTGAAGCAGCATTTCCTTCAGTGTCTGAGACAACTCAGGTAAAATACTATTTGGTGCAGCTGTTTCAAGTCTCATCTCCTATTCAAGAACAAGTTATTATTTTTAAAAAAATCAGGAATGTTGCTCTTAGGTTGTGTGAAAGCAAAAAAAAAGGGAGGGGGATGTCTGTTTGAGAAAATGAGGCTTGAAGATTCAGTAATAGTTAACCTTTGACTTAGAGAGACTTCATAGCTTAGAATCTGTTTTGAAGTGTACCTCAAGAATATATCAGATCTCTTTAAATAAAGTCCATTGCTTTTGAGAATCTTTGGCCCCAGCGGTTTTAGGATTGAACTCAAAGCCTCCTGATGAGGCAAGAGCTCCACCTCTAGGCCTCCACACTGGACTCTAGAATGGGGAGTCCAACCCAAAGTCCAACCAACAAAGGACTTCTGCTGTTGTCTAGGAGATGGGCAGATACATTTTAACAAATATTCTAGGGCCCAAATATAGGTTGGAAAATGATTGGCATTCTTTCCAAATTTGAGGAAAAATAACTGGATCATCTCTAGCTTAATAAAAAAATGAGCCTGGAATTGTTTGACCCAATCTGTAGACAGCTTTGTACACTGCAGTAGTGCTGTTGACATGGAATGTTCTAAGATTTGACAGCATAATGAGTCTAGATTGATCTCATTTTCCCTTTCTCTGGGATGACAGAGCCTTGGGATGACTGGTTTGCCATATGGTAAGAACCACAGCATAGAAGAGGCATGGTTATTAGCTTCCCTCGGTTTCCTGTCTCTCATCTCTTTGAAATCCTGGTCATAATGGTTTATCTCCATATCACAATGGTCATCATGCTAATTTCACTGTTTGATTATTTATTATATGTTTTAATATGCAAGGTGCACAAGCAGAAGGCAATATTTCCCCCTCTTCAATTTAGCATGAGGAAAAACTGTACTTGTAACGCCAGCTTTCTATTTTCTCTGGGTTAGAGAAAGCCTAAAAGCCTCATATTAAATAAAAACAATTTTGCTCATAAAAAAAATTCAGTGAAGTGACTATAACGTATATAACAGTTGCAAGGTAGATTGTTAGGTTGATATATGACTTTCACAAATTTGCTTTGCTCTGATTTTGGTAGAATATACAGGTTCTAGTATACACTCGGTCAAATAATCATTTTTAATATTTGAATTTCAGCTGTTATGCCTGAGTTTGTGTTTAGCTAAAAAGAAGGGGTTCGTAGACTGTCATTTTATGCAACATGAGTTGTGATGGATTATTTGTCAGATTGACAATTACATGTACTTGCTAGATTACAATTGATCTGATGTGAGAAAGCTGTTCTTAGATACATTATTATATATTTTTATTACCTACTGCAGGTTAGATTGCAGAGAATATTATGTTCAATCACATCATAGTTTGGAATTTGTCTTGCTCAGTAGTAGGAGCAAGATTTGGTTAAAATTGAAAGTATTAATTAGATTGTATAATGTATTACTTGTTACATGAGAAGTTGTTTTGCCCATTTTGCTGAATTACTGGCCCATCATCTCAAATTATTCTATAGCTGATGGCCTTTGTTGGTAGTCTTGGATGATCTCAAAAAGCTAAGGAAAGATCTGGTTAATATTCAGATGAGATTCTATCTGGGGATGTCAGGGAATTTGATGACTAGGAAATAGAAAAAGGCAATGGCAAGGTACTCCCATATTGCTACTAGGAAAACCACACAGAAATGTCTGTGAAGTCACCAAGATCTTATCTTCATTTGGGACAGTGCATAGCTAATAATTGTATAAAAATGATAGCCATTCTTCCCATCAGTACTCTTAGGTCTGGTTTGGGAAGAAAAGATACCTTACAACCAATGTAGTAAGGATATTTCTCATGAGCCCCTTTGCTATATATTTTCGTAATTTTCCTTCATTCTAAAATATCATTTAGAATTAGCTAATTGAGTCTAACTCTCAGAAGAGGAATAATTTGTTCTTTCCTGAGCAAATACAATCAATGTACGGGTTTAAAGGTGCAGTACATGTCAAAAAATTCTCTAAGGGCACTGTAGCCTGTGCAGGAAGTCATCCATAAGGTCAGCCTTTGGTGGTTACATAAAACATGGGGGTGTCCTGCAAAGGATCCCAAGCCACTGTTAACCTGAACACGACATATTCTTGGCTAGTGCTGCTCTTCTTCATTCCAACAGCTTTGTTACACAGTGTACTTGGCATGGGGCATCTCCATTTTCCAAGCACTTATGGCAGGGAGCCCAATGCTCATCATTTGGTTTCCTAATAACACCAGCCTGATAAATGTGATTGGTCTTAGTATACATATTACTTATAGGAATAGTTTAACAGGCCATCCAAAGTCATCTGCAACAGATATTAATTATGATGAAAATCCCAAAAAAGTTGTTTGTACATACACTTGTATATGTGAATCATTTGGCAGCATGGAATTATTTAACCGTATCCAAGCTAAAAGACGATCAGACTTCCACAGTATACCTCATCACTCTCACAGGTTGTCATTCATATCTGCCTAAGCTTCAGACAACTCTACTTATTGCTTAATTTTGATGCAAGACTGCTTTTGCTATGATTCACCATAAAGATTTTCCTAATTGTACAGAGTGTTTCTAAACTGATACATAATCCATGTGATATGCTGCATGGAGAATTACCAAATAAAAGTATCCCTCAGGGAGGTAAGATAATGTATAGATTCAGCCTACACATATCAGATTTGAGGTACAATGATTAAACATGGACTGTTTAATCAAGTCCCTTATAGCGAATATATTAGTATTTGCAGAACTCCGTCTATAGAAGATATAGCACATATATTATTTGAGTGTCAGCCATATAAGAAAGAAAGAGACTGGCATCTTGGACTGAACATCAGATAAATGAACCATCAGGACCCTCATATTAAAACTATACATATTTCATGTATGGTCAGAAATGAAAAATCACATACAACACAGCCGTTGGTCTGAATAAAACAGTTTAGTTGGGATCTACATAGATGGGTCTGATTGGGGTAAATTGTAGAGATGACTCAATAACCTAATATTTTATTCCTTAGTTTATCCTTTTTATTTAATCTGTTTCTCATGTTCCACTTTTATATATGGTTCTATTGTATCATGTGTTATGTTTCATTCTGTATTTTGATATGTCCCATGAGCTAATAAGCAACAACAAGAAATATATATATATAGATCAAGCCCTTATTACAATTTTTGAAAAATGGAATGAAGGCCAGGTAACCAGCTATCAATCCAACTAGAGTAATTCAGTGATATATGCCTTCATAAATTGCCTGTCTGAACCAATCCTCATGAAACTATTTACATTGATGGCATAATTGTCACATGTATTTTCAATGGTCTTTTTTTTTTTTAATTTCAGGGTCATTCTCATAATTCTGAAAATGATACGGCTGATTCATCATCTCTACAAAATACCCAGCCAGAAAGTCCAAAACAGCTCAATGGGCAGCAGACACCTCCTATTCCTATCACTACATCTGTAAAGGTATGTTAGTATCTTTCATAATTTAGAAAAAAGGAGAGGGGTTAACAATAGTTGACCAACTGAACCATAATCATGGTTGCTCTGAAAGACAAATGCTGGTTTTTAAAAGTAACTGAAATACTTCTGAAATTACAGCACACAAATATGACTACTAAGGCAATTTTGAATAATTTATTAAGTGAAGTAATTAATCAGAAAGGCAGGGATGGCAGTTAGTGTTATACAGATATATGTGAACATAATGCCAATTGTTTTATGCTCTGAACTGCATATAAAAAGAGGAAGAGTGAATAAAGTTTATCTTATATTTCTCACCCATCGTTTTGAAGCTCAAAGGCTTTTAAGGGTACCAAATATCAGTGGTAGTCCTAAGAATTCAGACTTAGCAAGAAATGGGTTAATTAGACAGGCCATTTCAAAAGTTCTGGGTTCCAGCTGACCTTCCTAATATTTTTTTGTGTGGAACACACAGTCAAAATCTTCAAGTGACGGCAAGAATCGCCACAAAAAACCCAAGGAGATGAAGCCCAAAGTGAAGAAGCTAAAGTATCACCAATACATTCCACCAGACCAGAAGGTAGAGAAGGCTCCTCCTCCCATGGACTCTGCCTATGCCAGGCTGCTGCAACAACAACAGCTCTTCCTGCAGCTCCAGATCCTTAGCCAGCAACAGCAGCATCGACACCAGCAGCAGTTCAATTACCCTGGATCACATTCCTCTCAGCTAAAGTGAGTTGCGTGGTAGAAGTGTTTTTCTGCCTTCCTAGGTGATCATTTGTAACAGAACTATGCCACCATTTGATGGTGGGACTGATTAGCATCCTTTAAATATTAGACTTGCATGTTCCAAATATTCCTACTACTTCCACTGGATGTGCAGTTTGCTCACTGGGAATGAAGGATCAATATATATTCAGTAGGTTTCAGTGCCCTTGCTACAAGAAATTAGAAGAGTTTGGGGCTTAGGACTTGAACTGCTAAACTAGGAATTCTTCTCTAACTTGAAGACCTTGTAATAAGCCTTTGAAAGAGAGCACTACAAGCCTGTCTTGGGCCAAAACATCTCTCAGTTTGAAATTCTGCTAAAGTACTACTATTTTGTACTGAAATCTCAGGAAAAAAATGAGAGTGAATGCATAATAAAACTAGGATCAAAACTGATGCACTGACAATTGACACTGATTTAGAAACAAAAGAAGAAATCACAGTAACAAATGTTGCTCCTGTTTTTTTAGACAACCAAATGAGCCTAAAATCTCAGGCTCTTCTCCTACGACAATCACCAGTAATGCTCTTTCTCCAGTGAAGGGAACCTTTTCTGGACCATCTTGCATTTCATCCCTCAAACCAGGTCCTCTTCCATCCAATCTTGATGACCTTAAAGTGAGTATTATGTGCAGAGTAAAGTGTAACACTGTTGGAAGACATGGCAAGTTATAGAAGGTTTAATTATGGTTTATTGAATCAATTGCAATAGCCTGCATTTGCCAAAAGCTAAACCAGAAACTGCAACTTACTGTATATACCAGAGTGCTAAACCACAGCCAATAAACATCATCTGCACCAAACCCCCACCCCAATACATTCCCAAGTATATGTTGCTGATAGGGCAGTGAATCTCTTTTAAAAAGGGTGGGGGGTATTAGAAAAGTTAAAAGACCATTGGTCCTGGACCCAGATTGGATCCTGCAATGTATTCTGGGACATGTATATTTGCCTTCATTTGTATTAGAAAGACTCTTCCCACTCCAAAGGCAACCTCCAAAATTATCATATTGGGATTTCCCCCACCCCAGTTTTTAATGTGTAGAAGTGTAGATAGGAAGTTTTTGAAAACCAGCCCATTTCCTTCTTACTCTTCAAACCTTCAGATGCAGGTTTTGAATTTTTGTGGTGTGCATTATATGTTTAAAGTGGAATTGGGATTGTTTTGATTGTTCTCAGTGGCTTTTTCCTATCCTAAACATCCCCAAAAGAGGCACAAACATATTTATCATCACTCATTGAAATTACCTTCTGAAGTTCTTGGAAAAGGGACAAAGCTGAATTGAGGCTCCTTAACTGTCACACGCTGCACATTACTTTACATTGAAGATCACATTACAACTCGATGTAAGCTCAGTCTTGCAAATATGTTGTTTGCTAACTCAAGCAATTTAACTCAAGCAGTGTGAAAATGTCTTCCTAAGTAGTGTAATTCTTAATTAAAACTTCTGTTGTATACAAAATTAAAATTTGCAGCACTTTAACATGCAGTATATGGCAAATTGTGATTTTGTATGTAATCTAAGATGGGTGACAAATCCAATGATGTGGATTTGAAGCTGGTTTGGCATACATATGCCAAATCACCTTTTGGTCAAATGTAAGTAACTACTTAAAAGTACCATATCTTTTCCTGGGCTTTTATGTGACTCCTGGAAAAGGTGCACCTGATTTTGATTTTGGATCTTTGCACAGTGTTAGAGTCAATTTACTTGTCTGAATTCTGGTTACCTCAGCTAAACCACCTTGACATGACTTCTTTGATTCTGTTTTTCTTTTACATAAATTGGTTGATCTATATCTAGAAATTCTGCATTAGAATCATCCTGACATGTGAATTTAGACAAATATCTGTAAGACAAAGGCTCATTACAGCAAACTATGATTTGATTATTCCAAATAATCCCAGGGTTATAGGAATCTATTAGAAATGATAATGTTGTACAAGGTACCCCAATTTAGAGTTAACAGTTAATAGCAGTTTCTCTGAAGGCTAGGTAATAATAAGATCTCTCTGTCGGAACAAACAATTCTAGATTTGTTTGGCTAAATCAATCTGATTAAAAGAAGTTTCTTTTTCAACAATAAACATGCAATAAATTAAAAAATGAGGTTGGCACTAATGAAGCCATTTTATTACAGGTGTCAGAATTAAGACAGCAACTCCGAATAAGGGGACTGCCTGTGTCAGGTACAAAAACAGCCTTGATGGAACGTCTTAGACCCTTTCAAGAGTGCAGTGGGAATTCAGTGGCTTCTTTCAATGAAATAACCACTGTCACTTTCCCAGTAACCCCAACAAGCTCTCTCTCCAGTTATCCGTCGCAGTCTTCTACCAGTCTGTTATCCAATGGCTTTTACCATTTTGGCAGCACTAGTTCCACTCCACCCATCTCTCCAGCTTCCTCTGACCTTTCAGTGAGTGGCTCCTTGCCAGACAGTTTCAATGAAGGACCACTGTCTTCCCCACAGTTTGTCTTGCACCCTTCACCTGTGCAAGGTAGTTGTGAGGAGAACCTGGTGGGAAGCATCAATGGAGCTGGCATCCAGCATGATGTTGAAAGGGTTGACACAGAGAAAGACAAAATGCTGGTGGAGAAGCAAAAAGTAATCAATGAGCTGACTTGGAAATTGCAGCAGGAGCAGAGGCAAGTGGAAGAGTTGAGAATGCAACTCCAGAAGCGCAAAAGAAGCCATGGACTGGAAGATAAGCAGCCCCCAGCACGTGTGTTTGGTTTTCCGGTCAAGCAGGAGAATGCAGTGTCCAGCTGCCCATTTGCCTCAAAGCAAGCTGCCTTGAAAGCTAAGGCTAGCAATTCTGAGGCATTAAGTAACTGTGGAACACCTCAGATGCCTCATCTTGTAAATAGCCATTGCATGGAACCTTCTGGACAAAATGGCATACTGTCCTCCACATTCCTAAGCCCACAGTGCTCTCCTCAGCATTCTCCACTAGAGGCAGCGAAGAGTCCTCAACATATCAGCCTTCCACCCTCACCAAACAGCCATTACCTTCTCTCCATGTCTCCTAGCCATCAGGGAGAAGGACGCAGCAATTCTCCACAACCCAGCCGCCATTTGTGCACAACTCTGGTAAGAAAATACACATCTTTTGCTTTTGTAATGTACTCATCGGCCTTTAAATAGTCAATACAAGCAATCTAGCAATAAGAGTCATATCTTAAAAGGACTGAGCAGGAAGTATTTCTGGGGAAAGAGTCAGGGAACCATAACCACCATAACTATTTCCAGTGACGTTAGATGTAAAGAAACAGCTGTTTGGATATACTTATAATACTTGGACAACTGTATACAAAACCTCTCAAAATAGGCAGATCCCAGGTTGTTTGGGGTTTTAAAATATAAACATGACACTTTAAGTTCAGTCTGAAAATAAATTGGGAGTTAGTGCAGATATTTTTAAACTGGTGAGATGGGTTCCAGACATTGTTTCAGCACTGAATAGAACCTCCATTATTGAATGTCTTCCTTGGATCATTTGGAAATAAAGTTGGTTTTATGGGTTACACGAGGGTGAAAACTGAGCAAAGTTTTATTTGCATCACTTCAATAAGATTGTATCAGTTTGGAAAAAGTATTTTTGGCAAGATCTGGGTTTATTTTTTTCCCTTTTGCTTGGGGTTGCATTAAACTATGATTGACACCAATATGAAGGAAGTTTTAGGGGACTTCAGATGCAGCTGCCAAGGAACTGAGATTCGATTGAATTCCTACAGTTGATTTTGCTTCCATATAGGTGCCGACACAAGGGGGCCCAAAGTATTCCATTCTGCCTGCCAGCTTTTGTAAATCCAGTGCTGCTCTCCCAGAGGGAAAACAGCCTCCACCTTATGCTGATGCTGTAAAACAGGTAATGGCCCAGGATGGTATTTTAGAGTTGTTTTTACTATCGTACCATTTCATCACAAAACACAATCTGTTGCAAGGATTCATAACCTTTTTAAGAGTCTGGTCCTTAAATAAAGTTCTTTTATTTTGAATGCGTAAAATAAAAAACTTGGATTTACTGTGTAATATAAAGGAAACCAATTACGCTCAAATACAGATATCAAATTATTAAATATATAATACAGGAATATATGTTTTATTAATCCATCAAATTAATAACAAAATACACTTTTTTAGTTTTAATACTTTCAGTTAGTGAGATTTTTTGAAGTTAATAAATTTAATTGGAGTCTAGAGTCATAATTACTTTGTTGTTAACACAGAAGCTAGTAAAAATAGAATTGTAATATTTTCCAATTCAGAGTAATAGACTCCCTGAAATCTAACCATGGATTGAGCAGGAAGGAATCCACAAAACCCAGGTTAAAAACACCTGATCTATGTGGCCCAGGCAGGTGAGGTGGGGGATCAAATTATGACAAATCTGAAACACATGCTCAAGTTGTGCAGAGTCTGGATAGCAGCAAATTTACTAAAGGAAAAATGATTCTTCCTCTGAAGTTACAGGATTATTAACTTTATTTGGTCAATGAAGTACAGACAATTGGAGCCATTCCTTTGCAGTCCTTCAAGACTTCTTATTTCATCTAGCTTCCAACCCCCTAGCTCTATGGTATCTAGTTATCTAGCTGATCTGGATCCAGCTTGTCATAGTGTGACATTGCAATTTACAGAATTAATATAAAATACAAACAAAGGAATTAAGCCAACTTTTTTATTAGAGGTGAAATAGCCCTAGATTGCATTCACTTAAGTCATGTATGCATTCACTTAAGTCCCTCCCTCACAGAGAGGTTACAACCCAAACAAGTAAGAACTGTAAATCTGATGGAATTATTTCTTAGAAAATACGAAAAAGATAAGGTTGAATATCTCAATGAATCCAGGGAAGGGTTTTCATTCTTGTTTAATATTTGAAAAATGGGATATTAAATAACGCATCTTAGGGCATAT
Organism: Hydrophis major; assembly: GCA_033807585.1. Lineage (NCBI taxonomy): Eukaryota > Metazoa > Chordata > Lepidosauria > Squamata > Elapidae > Hydrophis > Hydrophis major. Next base: position 172,724,400 of record CM066329.1, read on the forward strand.
TAACCCCTGGGTTACATGGACAATACTATTGTTAGAGGTCAAAAAATGAGGCCAAGTTATACAAAAATGGTTCCCCTGGTATTTCTTATTTTTTAACCCTTTCAATGTTGACATTACATTGTTCATGTGGTCCCCAAGTCAAAATGATACTGCTAGTTTTTTAGCAGTTATGGTCGGTTCTGGCTCTAAGACCAGCAAAAGGGGACACAGGGAACCACCTGCAACCTTGGGAGTCACAGATTGCTCATCTGTGCATTCTATGTACTAAAAACTGTTGATATCTGTGGGGAATTTGCTTTTATATCAGATTTTTAATTCCAGTGAAAACACTACAGAACTATGATATCTCAATCCTTTAAGAGTGATTTCTTTTACAATAAAAATATGTAATCTATTTCCTCATTTACAAATAATTTCTGCTTTTTTTTTCTTGCTGCAGCAAATGACTCAAAGTCAGCAGATGGATGAATTATTAGATGTGCTTATTGAAACTGGAGGTAGGTGATGCCAGTAGAATGAGGCTCTTGGTTCTAACCTAGCAAAACAGGATGTAAACCTCAGGCAACCCATAGCAGATATTCTGTGCTTGTCAGGTGTGTGGGGGATGAAATCCATCATGGATTCCATCCACCTCACAAAGAAATATGTAAATAGCTGTTGCCTAGTTAATTATCATAAGCAGCATTCAATCTAACCACTCCCAGGATCTGCTTACTAGAACAGCCATTGACCATTACAGAAACTGTTAGGTTTTGCCACATTTATAGGAAGTGATTAAGAAGAAAGAAGCCATTCTGGAAGCTTAGCTGTTTTTAGCAAGTCCCAGGAATTGGTCATAGAAACTGTTGTGGTTTATCTTGTCAATTTGTATCTCAACTTTGCAAGATTGAATAAAGATTTGAAATCAGTGACAACCAAAACATTATTAAAAATACAAATACATTCAACAACAATACAAATATTAAGAACTTGTTTGCAAGAAGAAAAATAATGCTGAATAAAATCAGGGAAAAACCAGACTGTAGGTAAGAGCCAGCTTTGTAGACCAAGAGAGAAGATGCAATAAGGGGCAAAGCGACCAAGCTCTCTGAAAATCACATTGGCATGGTCATACGCATAGGCACCCATGTGTCTTCTGGTTCTTCCTTTGGTGCGCAAAAGCTCCCTATTATAGAATACAAAAGAATTGGTTTAGAAAACCAAAAGAAGTTGGCATACTATGCGGAATTTTTTTAATATATATATTTTTATATAGACCTATATAATTTAAAAAAAGGTGGGTAACTGCTGCTCACTGCTTTGCTTGAAAGTATGCCCCCAAAGGAAAACACAGCACCAAAAGAGGCAAGGCAATGTGGATGGGGACATTCTGTGAGGAACACTGGAAGCATTTCCTTCTGTTTGCCTTCTGTTGTGAGCACTTTGTGTTGTGAATATGTAAGTCTCTCTATCAGCCTCAGGCATTTTGGGAGAGAAACACAAAATACTAGACTCCACAATCAAACCTTTGTAAATGTTTTTCCTCACTAGCTTCTGTCTGCTCCAGTGAATCACGCACACAACTTTAATGCCTTCATACCTAATTTAAACGTTTTAACAATTTCTTACCCTTTGCATGCTCAAGCATGTGTCCACATATCTGTATGATCAGTTCTTATTCTAATAATTCTTTACATCAGCTTTTTCGTTGATTCTAGGCAGGCGTTACAAACCACTTATAACAACTTTGTCTTATATTAACACAGCTTCATCACTACTTTCAATTGCAGGCATTTTATATGATCTCCGTGTTCCTCTCACCATCCCTTCTGTACCTCTTTGAGCTAGTATAGCATCAAGTAAGGTTTTATTCAGCCAGAACAAAAGGTTGGAATGTGTCATTGCAATGGCAGATGCTGTTGGGAAGTCCTGTTGCACAAGCAGAAGTGTATTCACTTAACATTGGAAGTAGATCCAAAGAAGTTTTGCTCTTGACTTATCATATTTGGTTTGCAAACAGAAATGCCTGCAAATGCTAAAGAGGACCGCCCTTGTCTTCAGAAGGTACCTCAGATAACAGTGTCTTCAGGAACTTCTGGAACACCCTTGCTACTAAAGGCATCCACTGCATTTGAGCAAAACACCTCAAATCAACTCTCCTTTGAACGCTGCTCTAGCAATGACAGTCATTTGGAAATCTTGTTAAATTCCCACAGTCCTCTTGGGCGGTCAAGTGAAGTAACCCTTCTAAAATTGGGTACTGAGGAACCTCACTTTGATGGAGCAATGGAAGGATTTTCTAGCAAGGCTGCCGATGAATTAGTCTCACCCCATGAGATCCTGCCAACTCCCCTCTCGCCCATGGAGACTCAGTTGTCTCCCTCATCTGGTGAAGGAACTGGTTTGCACATGAGCTTCACAGAGTCTCCCTGGGAAACAATGGAATGGCTGGACCTCACACCACCAAGCTCAGCCAATGGTTTTGGTTCCCTGACCACTACAGGGCCCAGCATCTTCAACATCGATTTCTTAGATGTTACTGATCTCAACTTGAACGGCACTATAGATCTGCACTTACAACAGTGGTGATCAAAGCAAATGTTAAGGATAGGGAGGAAACCTACCACAAGTAATTTCCATGGAAAGAATTAAAAGACTATTTTAGAATGTTCTGGAATAATGCAGAGAGCAAAAAGAACTGGAGACGTTTGCCCCAGGACATAATTTATCTTTTGACCATCAATGGATTCACCAAATGATTATTTCCTTTCTCTGCTGTGCTCAAAATAAGCAATCCTTAATTTCTAAAACAAATTCCTCCCTACCCTTTGTAAGCAAATCCAATTGCTCATCATCAGTTCCAACCTCTTTCAGAAGGAAATTCTCTATGCAAGACAACTATACATTGCCCAAACTTGTCAGTATTAATCCTAACAGGCTTATCAAACTATATGACTCTGATATGGGCATATTTGTAGATCCCATACACTGCTCCTTGAGAACCTTTGCCCTTCATGCTTATCATATATATGAACAGTTTTATTGGGAATTCCCGCCCCCGTTTTCAAGTCATTTTGCTCTGATGAATCAAAGAGATCATCGACATTTTACTGTCAATTTACAAAACTGAAATAATCGTCCAGTGTTTCCCTGAATATTTTTCTCTTTTTAAGTTTATTTATTCTTCTTGTTTTCTCAGTTTTAAAGATACATGCAGCAGACCTGAAATAATATGATTTATTTTGTAGTGGGCACTCTGCTTGGAAAATATTTCAAGATGGAACAACAAGAAAATATAGAAATAAGAGGTCTTTAATTGAGTGTAATTGGAGGAGAGCCTCTATGGCCTCACCATTGTTCTGCTTTAAAGGTACATTCCTCCTTTAATAAGTACTTATCTCATTCTTTATTTTTTTATTAAATTAAAATGTTAACATATATATGTATGTATATAATTTGAGATACATAAAAGTTATAACAGATCAGCACATAACCAGTATTAATCCACCATTCAAAATCTTTTAAACATTTGACATTCTGAACATAAATTTTGTTTGTGATCATTAGTTAGAAATTCCCAATAACCATATCTTCAAGAATAAATTCACCATAAGCAATAGAGTCTTTACCCCTTATAAGAAGTAGAAGATAGGGAAGATAAAATATTTGAATTCAGAAATCTCTGTTCTTCTTCAGCTCTACTTTTATTGGGTTGCCATAACTTTATGAATGTATCAAATAGTTTTATTCAGTAAGTCCCAATGTTTGTTGAATTGCCCTCTTGCTTCAGTCTCTTTTCTTTTAAATTATTTGCATATATTTTTTGCTGCCACTATGGGGCAAAATAGCAACGATATCCTAGCCTTTTGGTACCACAGCTCCTTGAAACAACACTAAAAGCACAGGAATGAAAAGTAAAATTTAAAAAAAAAGCTATCCTAATTTAAGATCAAAAATTGCTTGGTGTGGAACAGTAAATTTCTGTCTCAGCTATTACATTTTGTTGTTGCTCTTGTTTTTTCCTTTTAATTCATTTTTACCTGAGAGGTGCTTAAGCTGAGATGTGTTCTGTGTAAGTGGAAAAGCAGCCTTGCTGAATTTCTTTGATTTCCTCAATCTACTGTAATTTCCCATGTTTCATATCTGTTGTCATTCTAGAGGATCCATCAACCCTCAAAAATGCAGGTTTATGTCAAGTAAGGGAATAAAATCAGAAAAGCAGCAGTCTGCAAATAAAGTTCCTTATGGTTTTATCTGGATCCAAAGCTGTTATATTAATATTACAATTTCTAAGTTTTGTAAGAGAACCATCTTGCTGCTGTCAGGATTATAAAAGAGTAGATGTCCACATCTTCATAAATCTTGATACTTAGGTTTGGAAAGAGATGACTGAAGCTGGTGTTTTGTTTTTGTTTTTGCTTTTTACTAAGTAACAAAAATGATAAACAAATTGTTCTCCCACGATTAGTGAGAGGCATCATTTCTAAGTTTTTCTTCAAACCAACCTTAATATGAATTTTAGATCTTATCATACCTAGCCATGACAGGCAAAAGTTATTCATATTTAGTAAATTCTGAATGAAGGGTAACATCCAAATCTTTAGATAACATAGCCTCACTTTGTCTATATGTGTAGATTCTGATGCTTTGAGTCCAGGGGATTCCAACCATTCCTGTTTCCCATCCCATTTTCCTGTCCTAGCTGACAACTTCAAAGTAGCCATTCTTCCAGTACATGCCTTATTCCATGGTATTTCTCTACCCTGAATTGCCAGAAGTCAATCAAACCATTCCTTGCTGTCTTCTTATGGTTCAGAAATCTTACATTTGTCACTTTCACATAAAAGACAGTAATAAGTAAAATCTCTCATTACTGCTATTTTTCAATATGGCTATGCTATAAAAATGTAACTGATTTGAACAACGGCAAATCCTGATAAGCTATAACTTTAGTTTTGACATGTACTCATTTCTTTTTAATTCCCGTTTTGTTTGAATTAACTTTTATACAGTACGAAAGTGGGAGGAGGGGAACCGACTGGAAAAAAAAACTGTTTTAATTATTGTTGCTTCTGTCTTGCTTAGACTTCAGTGAAAAAGATTTAGTTTAGGCAATGTTCTATTAATATCTATGATATGACAACCTCATGCCTGCATTTTAGTATTTTTTCCAAAGAAAGACCAGTGTATGTGATATAATTTGTGAAACCACAATAACAAAAATGTTATTAATCTAATCTCTATCTCTAGATTACTTTTAATAATTTTCAGTAATAGCTCAAAATATAAATTTAGTTTGAAGGATAGAGATAGCTTTCTGTTATATGCCAATCCAAATTGGACAGTTTCTCATGAATGAAAAGTTTTTCTTCCATTATTTCCTTAAATTCTTATTTTTGTGAATGCAAAAATATTGAATGCAAATTTCCTTGCATTCAAGATTTTGTAGGTTTGTTTTCAGAACTTTTTCATAATTATCCATAATTATAAGTTGAGAACTGGAAAAAAATGTTAAAACATCTCTAGGTTTGAATAATTGGGCACATGGGTGTCCTGCATTTTCGTAAACAAATCATTCAGAACATACTAGTGCTATACCTCCCTTTCAGAATTAACCTTAAAATAAGTTGCAATTTGTCTGATCATTTCTCCCTATAAATGTCATCTATCACTATCTATTTCAGTTATGTTTTTTCTCTTGTAAATGGATATTATATTGCTTTTTCAAACCAATTACATTACAAGACTACAGATCAGCTGTGGAAATTCATTCTTGAAAGTAATCAGGTTACTTTTTTTTTTATTCCAAAAATAAGAGTCTTGTTAATTCACCAATTCATCCTACATCCCTTGAAATTTAAAGCATGCATCATAGAATATGTTGTACAGTCTTAATAGTTTATATTCATTATTTAAAGAATTTTTACTCACCATCTTAGCTGTCTGCCAAACATACTTTTTCTTTTTCTTTTTTCCTTTTCTATTTAATTAAAAAAGTGGCCAAACTATTATTTTTTTCCAGCAAAAGACTCAAATGTCTTTGGTAATGGCATTTCCTTTAACAATTTGGTACTAAATATATCTTGTTAACTGTTCTAATTTAAATATTAATTCATAAATAAAAATGAAATGTATACATAGGTGATGATGGATAATATATGGAATAAATATTTAAGGAATTGTCAATTGAAGAAATTCCTATGAATTATGGATGACCAATTATTATAATGTAATTGTAATAGCTACATTATTATGTTGTGTTTGTAATAATGTAACAGAACACAATTAGTTCAATAAGGTAATTTATTATCAATACAAATAAGATAGCCAGTGTGGCCCAGGGGCTTAAGATATTGGGTTAGCTAGGAGCAAAGAAACTGAGGTTCTACTCCACCTTCAGTTACTGATGGTTCCTGGGTGACTTTGGACCATCACTGGCCCTTAGCCCAATTGGTTTCATGGGGTTGTTGCTGTAATGGGGAGGAAAATGAATGCTAGTGCTATATCTCCCTCAAAATGTATCCATCTTGAACTACTGTATAAATGGCAAGCTACACATCTAATAAATAACAAGAATACACAACAATGAAAAAGCTATAAAACCAATTCAACTAAATAAGCAAGTAAAAAGAACTTTTTTTTAAAAAAAAAAAAAGAGCAACAACCTTCTGGGATACACTTTAGATTGTTTCCTTAGCAACTCTTTTTGGGTGTCTGCTAATAGTTTCCCTATCTACATAATTAAGGTAACTTCTTATCTTAGACAGGAAGGAAAAATGGATTGTAGAGACTTCCCATGATAGAGCTTATCCTATTTGGTCTGCCACCAGTGTGACCACCACTATTTAGCTTGTGGGCACAGGGAAAAATATGCCCCAATCCTTGGAATTGTGCAGCCTTGCTCCTCACTGATTGTTTGAGTGAGCAAACTTAGTTCACTAGAAAGAATTCAGCACCAAACAGTCATGAAAGAAGCAGTCCCACTTTTTCTATTATTTAAAGTGTAACGTTCAGCTCAAGTCCTTCCAAGTACCTACCAAGTGTCATCTCAATGCTTGAGACATACCCAAAGTAGCTGCTCTGTCAATCCAATAGCCTTTGAATGATGGCCCTAAGCGTATCTACTGGGTGTGGTTAAAAAAAAAAAAAGATAAAATAGGAGGAAACCATGTTAACATTTTTGACCACATCCTGTAGACACCTCTGGATGAATCCATCTTTGTTTTGCCTCTTCCCCATCTAGAATACAAGTGGAGCAAGTGTGCTGATATCGACCTTCTATTTTGAGATAGTGGTGCAAAAATAAGTGTAAGTTCCAATACCAATTCCTTCTTTTCCCTATGACAAAGCAACATTTTTAATTCCTAGAGTTACAAACGATAGGAGTATATGTAGAGAGTGAAAGAGAAAGATAAATATCTTTCAGTAAAATTGTGAAGATTTCTGATATTTAGTAAGAATATCCAAGACATTTGGGAAGTATTCTAGCAGCAGAAACAATTGTCAGTAAACCAAGTGAACTTTCCTAACCACCAAGATATAAGTTTGTATATCTCATACATTCTTTCTTTAGCAGAGGTAGCAAAATAGGCAAATACCATGTGAAACGACTGCAGAATTTAAACCAGTATTAAATAAGGTAATTCACGGAAAGCTATCAATTTGCATTAGCATGTAGATATGAGAAGACAGATGAACCAGGACTTTTCCCATACAAACTCAATTATAAACACCATGGCTTATGAGCAATGCTATTTAAACCCAGAAAATAAAATGTGCATGTTGGATAATGACACATTAATTTGTGAATGCAACTTGATACAATAAATCTGTATGCAGCATCATTGAGCTACCCCTAGAATGTTGCATGTATCAGTAGGGCAAAACCTAGAAAGTAGGAGATTTTTAAAAAAGCTAGGACAAGCCTCAGGAGGCCTAGGCTAGAAGTTTCCAGGACCAAAATTTAACAAAACTACCAGCAAATATAAACAATGTTCTTTGCACTGATGCAAAATTTCAAGAAATTTCAAGGAATAATAAAGTGGATGAATCTTAAGCACTAGCATAAGCAACATTTTTAAACTAATCAATACGTGGTATTGATAGAAAAGCAAAATCCAAAACAAAACTTTCCACACTTACTTTTATAAAAACAAACTTTTTCCTACTTCCAAGGAAAATAACTATTTTCATCCATCACTCTGAGTATATTCGGAGCTACATGAAAATGAGAATTTTGCAGAGTAAAACCACTTTAGCATCAACACTTGGCTGTCTTCTATCCCAATCTACTTTGAACTATTTAATTCGGTTTTCTTTCAAGTTGTCACAGGCTTTATACACTGTAAAAATACACCTTCTGACTAATTATCTTTCTTCTGTTTTCTTACATGCATCATTCATTTTAGCAAGTTGAAGATATCCTTTTCCTATTTAGTTTTTGCTAATATTAGACTATGTGCAGAATGATTATGCATAAGAAACAAAACATAAGACAAAGATAAGGACATTCAATCTTGTCCCTCCTTCATGATTTCATCCACTGCAAAGGTAAATTTTATTTTTTGTCAGTCACTGTCTTGATGTAAAATTAATAGCTTTTCTTAAAAATCATTTTGTTTCAAATAATCAGTTTATCAATAATGCCATGAGACAGGCTTAAAAGTCTCAAGAATACCTCACAAATCTTGATTGTCTTAAACCCAGACAAAAGCTAGATAAGTTCCCACTTAAGCAGCACAGTCCTATGCATTTCTCTTTAGATGTATAAAATTGTAGGATATGTCTATCATCCTTTATTTGGTCACAGAGCAGAAGGAGTTTTATCCTGCTTTTTCAAAAGCAGTTAGATACCAATCAAGTGAACCAATAATCACTGCTGGAGCCTTTGAAAAAATAGGTGTAATAGGCAGCTATATGTGCTTCAACAATTCAAAAGACTTGCTCATTTCTTTTTCTTGAGTGAACATGTTTGTCTTCTTGTTATGTGGATTGTCTGTGGGAAAAACTTCACAGCATACATACCCTGCATATAATTAATTATTAATACTGACTGAATAGCATAGATGATTTCCAAATGCAGTCAGAGCTGGCCATCTCTTCTTCCTAGCTCATTTGTTTAAAGTCTTCAAATAGCGAACAGGGACTTCTGTTTTAAGTCACAAGACACTGGCCACTGGTGTAGTGCTTCATACCTCAAAGAACAAACTTTGAAAATAAAGTAGATAAACCCTAACCTGTAAACCTTCTGAAGTGTTCCTGAACTATAGGTTTACTACATTTAAAGCAATATGTGATATTTGTAGAGAAATACATTTGTCAAGAAACCCAGTTCAATCCTTACTAGGTCTTTAATTGACCCTTCTGACTACAATCCAGTAAGTGCTCTTTTGCTGTAATATTTGTGCAGATTTTTTTAATGATTTTCTATAATTGAGCAGAATTGGATAGGATATAGCATTTGTTTCTGATGGAGTGGTGGTGTCCTCTTGAGTGTGCTTCCACTACTCATAGTTATGTAGGCAGAGATGGGATATGGTACATATGTGTAAAATACATACTTAAAACAGTGTTTAATCTTGGTGCTATAAGGTATGTGATAGCTTTCTTTATATACAAAAACCTCTTAAAGAATCAGTAGCGCTAATTGATAGTACAAAATTGTATAGTGATAGATTTGTCAAGAGAAATGGAAAGCATATTTAAAGATATTTAAAATAAATACATCTATTTATTAAATAATTGTAAAACAATTTAATCGAACAAAGCCATTCCATGCTTAAAACCTAATGGAATGCTAAAACTATGTTACAAATTCATTCAAGACGTCCATGAAAAATGCTGTGCTCACAAACTGTGCATGTCTATGACAGTAATAAAGCTTTAATTTGTATGGGTTCACAAAGGCTTCCTCCAATGTGATCATTAAATAAAATGAAGAATTTATTTCCACTTCATGTAAGTATCATTACATTTAACCTTAAAAGTGGAGCTCAGAATGAAGACTGGATAACTGCTAAAGAAAAGAGATATCCGAGATCTAGATTCCTATTTAGCTTTGTTTTGAAAACTTACTTAAGCCACCATTCCTGATATGCAAATTATAAAAAGCCAGAATTGACACCACAATTTCTGGTTTCTATTTCTATTAGATTTATTTCTATTAGATTTACAAGAGGAAGAGGAGCAAATATTTTTTATATTCTATTGTGATGAGGTAGAAAATCCCGTTTAGGATATTCTAGAGGAAATGTGTGTGAATCCACATATGAAAAGGAACGGTTCACTAGATATCTTGCAATACTAGTCATCAATTACTACTTCAGTTTTTCTCATAAATCTAGACACAGAATTCAGACAGTTCTGTGGAGGGGAGGGGATAAACAAAAAAAATCAATTTATATTTGTCATTACTACTTCCTGAAGCTTTGTAAAAATTAGGTTTGAAACCTAAAATTCATTATGTTTACCAAATGAGTGTACCTACTATTGGATTTGTTTGGAAATCACACACGTGTGTGTGTATCATCAACAGATAAAGGACAGTGTGCCCTCAATATCTTCATGAGGAAGATTAGCAGAAGAATTCTGTTTGCAGACCTCAGTATCCATAAAACAATGGCCCTGTTAAGATGACCAACTTCAGTGACTGAAATAGGAAAAAAATTAACAGTTGCTGCATGTTAAAAATGTTAACTGTCTGTAAAAATCACTATTTAACGCATGGGTTTTCGATTGTACAAATGTTCACAATGCACTAGTAGTCAGAATATTCTTTCACATGCTTATTTTTCTTTAGTTTTTAATGTTAATATGCAAAGAAGTTTGAAGCCATTCCAATGAGACTTTTTAAATAGCACTTGAATCCAGAAGTTTTAGGTGCTACACTGTTGTGCGGTACAGAACTTTAATGCCAGCTTTATCCTTATTTAAAAGGATGCTGTTAAACTACAGAAAAAAAGTCACACTGTAAATAAATACACTGCTTACCTCTGTGACCAGCACTGCTGTACTTATTAAAAGAATCCTGTGATGTCACACTGAGCTTGTGTTTTAGTATTATTTTGTCATATCAAGTCTTATAGTACATGCTGTTCCTTTTCCATACAATATTACTTTAATTTCTTCTGTATCCTATCCAAATGACTCAGAATGGATTTTTATATTCACCTTGAAGGAAGACAGCCATGTTTACTGTTGTTAAAAAGATTGGACTTGAAAAACCAACATCTGACTCCACTTCTATTTTGTTAGTGAATCTTAAGAAAAACTACACATTTAAAGAGAAGTTGTTCAGGAAAAAACAACACTTCTGTGATCTTGGTATAGTCCTAACTGGCAGGCCAGTCACATCAGTTTTTACTCTCTGAATGCTAAAGGAAAACTAGAAATGTAGTTAACAATTTTTTTTAATTTTTCCTTCTTTCCCTGCCCCCCCCCCCCATCCCTCATATAATAAACCCTGGCTTGGATAAGTAAATTAAAATTATTTCAGTGCCTTTTGTTGAAACCAATTAACAAAAAGAAAATCCCATCAGATATTGACAGATAGAATAGTGATAAATGGGCTATATAGCACTACTAGACAAATAGGATTTTGCTGTTAAAGGGTAAACCACACAAATAATAAAACAAGTAAATGGACTTTTCTCAGAATGGTGAGATGTACATCGTGCTGGACCAGTAATGGTTTTAATATGTTTATAAATTATATGGATTTGGATATAATTAGTAAAATAGCAAGATTTGCTGATAACATTAGTCAAAATGGTAAAAACTTCGGATGGCAAACAAAAAATAAGCAACTGCAAAGTATTCCATATTAGGGAATGGGCATCTAAACAGCAGATGTCATTCAGTGTGGGCAAATTATGTATGCTGATGCTAAAAGCCCCAGCTATGCATACAAGTTAATAGGACCAGAGCACACAGTGACAATGAATATGTCGACATAGTTAATGCTCTACTTCATCCAGTTGCCCTGACTCTCCCCTGAATTAGCAATAGCGTTTAAACTTATATACTGCTTCAGAGTGCTTTACAGCCCTCTCTAAGCAGTTTACAAGAGTCAGCATACTGCCCCTAACAATCTGGATCCTCATTTTTCTGACCTAAGAAGGATGGAAGGCTGAGTCAACCTTGAGCCAGTAAGAATCGAATTGCTGGCAGTTGAAAGAATTAGCCTGCAATATTAACATTCTAACCACTGCGCCACCAGGACTGAGAATCGAGAGATTAAAAGGTTATAAAAAGGGAATTTTAGTCTGCATCTGCTGTTAAAAAAAAGAACTTAACATGTTAGGGATAATAAAAACTGGTATTAAAAATGGAGATGCCAGTATTATAATGCCCTTATGTAGATCAATGGTGTGACCACATCTGATGTGTGCAGCTCTACAAGTAGTCTTTGCTTAGCCACTGGTTATTCAACAATCATTTGAAGATACAATGAACAACAAAATACATACTTACATATCAACCTCAAAATTACAACTTCTGCGTATATCTCTGATCACAAAATCACATTTTCGGTGCTTGGCAACCAGCACATATTTACAACTGGTTGCAGTGTCCTGGGGTCACACACTGTAACTTGTGACCTTTTTTGTTAGTTTCTGGCAAAAAAACCCATGTATTTGAGAGAATGGATGCACTTAACAACTATATGGGTCACTTAATTATCATGGTGACTTGCTTTATGGCCATTGTAAAAATGGCTGTAAAATTGAGCCAGGTCACAACCCCAAACACAGAATGACAGAAATTCCAGGTTTCAACTATGATCATTCTGTGAGGACTACCTATAGTTGCCATTACTCAGAGACATTATGGAATTAAAGAAGTTTCAGGGATGGGCAACTCAAAGGAGTGGAGCAACTTTGCTATGAAGAACGATTGTGATATGAGGCTTTTTAGATTAGAAAGGAGGGAAATGAGACCTGACTGAGGTATACTAAAATGTATGCATGGCGTGACAAGATGCAAGAGGACTAGAAGCTATTTCCTCTTCTCAAAAGTATTATAACCAGAAATTGAATCCTGGAAGAGTCAGGAAATACAGGGAAAGGAAATATTTTTTTTTACACAATGCAGGATTCAACCTTGGAATTCACTCCAAAAAAATCATGGGGGTCAATGGTGATTAGCCTCGGTTGCCTCTGAAGATCACCAACTGGAAGACCAGTGAGCTTTCTTAGGCAGTTGTTGACTACCAGGAGAACAGACTGCTGATGGGCCAGGACTCCAAACCAGGAGTACACGGCTCAAGCTCTTATGATGCTACTGCCAAAACAGTGAAGTTTTGAGATACATTAAAATATGTTTAAGAAATGAATAGACCATTCAAGCAATACTCCAGGTCTCAAGTTGCAATAGTAACTAAGTAATCATGATTATTTAGGTGATGCATCAGCAGAAGTGGTTCATAAGGCAAGGACAAATACCTGTTTAAATCGTATCAATGATCAAACAGAGCTTATGGTTTTTGTTTAAGATGGGAAAAGAATCACCTTAGTTCCACCATCTTTAATTCTTTTTTTCAATAAATAGGGGAAACTGGCCAGAGAAAGGTGGCATTTATTGATTTCCCCATTGCATACCTGACCTTATAACAAAAATTAACAAGGTCTACATTGCATCCTTGATTTATTATAACTGACCTGCAGGCGAAAAAAATAGAACTATTACATTAAACACTTTGATTCCATGTAGAATATCTTAAATAGAACAGGAAGTAAATTCAGGAAAAGATAAAATAGTTGGAAGCTCTTAAAAGCCATCATGTTGTGAAACTCCATTTTACTTACAGACGATTAGGCAATATCCCTGCACATCAGCTTATCAATAAACTTTTATACATTTTTTGCTATAGTACAAGAAGAAAAAAAAAATTAACCAGAGCTCACAATGTACAGTTCTTACACTATTTTCACAGCTTCTGAACACTATACATCTTTATAAACATACACTGTAATATAAATGCTGCACCCTTGATAGTATATTATAACAATCTATGAGTAATATGCTAGAACTTCCATCGCACTGAGACTGCATTGGAAGCTACCTCCATTTTCTGATCAACTGCATGGAAATATTCTGCTTATATAAACAAATTATAGAATTGGGAAATGGGGTCTATAACAATTATTCATTTTTTTGGCAAAGACAAGGAAGAGCCAACAGGAAACTGATATGTAAGGCTGGGAGGCTCTGAACTTTTGTCTGAAAGGACTAAAAAGAAGAATTATTGCATTATTAAAGGCCAAATTCCATTTAAACAATATCTCATTTGTTATTCCCTATGTTCTTTCAGGGGCAAAGGTTCTTGTTTAGACTGATGTTTTACCTCTTGAAAGTTTATTAATCAGTTGGTCAACTAGAAATATAAGAGTTAACTGACTACAGCAGCAAGATCTTGTTTCCACTGTGTCTTACAAGGGTCACTTCTTTTCCACTGTCAGTTAGAAATGAGTATTTCGTCAAATATAGCTGAAAAAATTAATACTAGTGTAATTTTATATGGCTTTTTCTCTTGGCTTGATAGTATTAAAAATTCCTTGTTCTGTTATCTGACCTTTTGAAGAATTTAACACATTAATTCCCTTATATTATCAATATTATGTGCCATCAGATAAGTGTTGGCTCAGCAATTTTATCCGTAATATATATCAATAAGCCATCATAAAAACTGAATTCCATTTTCAGAATAGTTCAGCAGAAATTGAATTCAACATCCAAAATACATCAAATTAATTAGCACCATTTTGCTGTGATTTTGGAAGTACAAATATCTAACTGAAAGGGAAGAAGGAAGCTTATCTGCTTTGATACTGGATATCAGACAGGAAGTAGAGATCCAAGTCACACCTGGAGTTCTTTAATAAGGTAAATACAGCTATTCACAACTGCAGGCCATCCAGCGTCCTTTCCAAATGTGAGAGTTAGCCAGCTAATCACCAGGTCACAGTTAGAAATCAGGGATCACAAGCCAGTTAAATTCCACTGAATAGTTTAATAATTCCTCAGTTCAAAATTTTATGTCATTGGTTAACAGTTTGTAGGATACCTAGTTCTGTTGAAGACTGGTTTCTGTGGAAAGTGAAAGAATACATTATTCTTCCTCTCTTAGTAAGTTGAATTGTTAGCTCTTTCAAAGCTTTGAATGTTTTTGGTAAAGAAATAATCCATTTTACATGATCACTCTTTCCTCCCCCAAACATTATGAAGTTCTGCTGAGACACACTGTTTTAAAAATATACACTGTGGCTGAATAGCAACAGAACTTCAACTCAATCTATTGCACTTTGTGAAGAAAAATATATTTATATATATATATATATTTATATATTATCCCCCATTTGCCTTTGCTAGCTCCAGAAAGTAAAAGTAGCTCCATTTGGCTGCACAAGTTACTGTCTATCAGGCAGTATTTTTTTTAATGTTTCGAATCAGACAGACCAACAACTAACTTTCTTTCATTTAAATTATTTATAGCAGTTGGAAGAGCTTGAGAATAAAGTCCCTCCAGTAGGTGCTGAGAAATTTCTGAGTTTAGTACTTAACTTTTAGGTGCTATCCAATCATGGCCAACAAATAAAATGTTACTTATTTCCACATTTTATGTATATGTCCACAAAAAGAGCAAAACAAAGTCTCTCTTTGACTTGTCACTAACACTGTGAGTTTGGGTATTACATGGATGCACTTGGTAAGTGACAATGATATACAGACAGAATGGAGGAAAAACACCAACATTATTGCACATGGTGTCTGGGCGAGCATTAAAACACTGCAAAATGGGGTGAAGATTCTGTACATCTTGCTTTCTCTCAGCACTTGCACTAGAGTTTGATATAGCAGCAGTATCAATCAACATACATTGGAGAGCTGGGAGTTGTTGGCATTTGATCCAGGATTTTACAAACATAGCATGCAACATCCACTGTTCGTTCCTCATACATTAGAATGAAAGGATGTTTCTGGAGAGAAAAAAAGGAACAAAACTGTCTCACTGTCAGTGTGATCACAAAACGTATCTATAGGACATAAAAGTATTCAATGTTTCTATGTACCTTAAATTCTATGAGCTATTGCCATGATTGCTACAATTTCTTATTAGGAAAAACAATCCTCACATGGTTTAAAATAGCCATAAAACATGCAGAATAAGAATCTGTAAATCAGACATGATTTGACTGAAGCCCTTCAAATTGAAGTCTTCAAGTTATTTACAATAATGGTCATGCAAGTCTATCATCCAGGCACAGAATTTCAATTTTATAATCCAAACATGGAAAAAAAAAAAAGTGGTTTGCACTCAGTATACCATAGAAAGAAGCAACCATCACTTAATTTTATATAAGTGCAATATAGGAAATATTCTACAGCAGAAGTCTCCAAACTTAGCAACTTTAAGACTTGTGGACTTCAACTCCCAGAATTCTCCAGCTGGGAGTTGAAGTCCACAAGTCTTAAAGTTGCCAAGTTTGGGGACAGCATGAAAGTACCAATGTTTCTCTTAAAGAGCATCAATCATTCTTCATGACAGGAATCACCTAAATCTTCAGTTAAATCTTCGGGTAGTTTCATATTCCATACTCACCAGAAGCTCCTTATACTTTGGCCTTTTGGATTCATCCTTTGTAAGGCTAAATAATTAATAAAAAGATTACAGATCAAAATGATTGCAGAAAGCCATTTGATTTAATTCTTGGACAGCACAAGTTAAAGGAATTATCAGAAACAAGTAATTCTAATGTATTTGGGCACATATTCATTTTCCTGTGAAGTTGCTATAACCTACAATTACTTGTTTTCAAATTTTGTACCCACACTGTACAAGCATTAAATATGTAGCACTCACTTATCTATGCTTCCTTGTTCCTGCCTTCCAAGCCTATTCTAACCCCTTAGAAACAGTTTCTAAAAAGACATCTAATATATTAGCTTATCCTGTCAAAATAGCAATAATCAATTATTAACAGTGGATCAATAACAAGACAGAAGATAGCTGGAAGATAGGGGAAAACCACAGCAGCTTTTTAAGAGAAAACCTTAGGCTTTCCCAATGCTACAGAACAAGTAATATCACTTTGTTAAAGCTTCCTATGCATCAACACTTGCCGTCCATTAAGAGTAGATTTATTCTGAAAACAAAATTTACATGAAAACCGGCAGGGAGAGTCATTCTATCCAGATTGAAACATCTAAGTTAAATAAACTAAGCTACTGAAAAACTGTCTTTCTGTGAGCTACTCCTTCATGACAGCAAAGAAACTAGGGAACTATAGCTAACTTTACCTTTCTGTAACACCCAAAGAAATAAAGGATTGCCAATGGATTTCAACCAGTATGAACTTGTGATTGACAAGTGATTGTGATTAACTTATTCATTCAAATTACAAGATTTATAGGCCACTCCAATCCACCAACTGTGAGCAGTGCATAGGCCCTCAATATTGGACATTAAAATCATACAATTATATCCTACGTTCCTATGGAACTGCAAATCCTGAATAAGTAACAGCTTGGTATAACAACCAGATTTTCATCAATTTTCTAAAAACCAGGAGGGTCAATTGTATATTTGGGGAGTTATAGTTCCAAGGGAGGGTTTGCAATGCAAAAAACATGTTATGTGGCCCCTGATAGTGACAATTTCCTATCATAGTGAACCTACCCTACTGAATCCTATCAATTGGAAAAGTATTACTGATTTCTAGGAAATGATGGTCCTACAAACCATTAAGGGTTTGATAACAATCAGCATCTTGAATTACACCTGGAAGCAAAGTAAGCAATCCAATAGTTTTTGGAGTAGAAGTGAAAATGGTAACAGAATGAGAAAATATTAAGGGAAGAATTTTAGAAAATAATATTTAATTCTAAGAAAGCATAAGAAATTCAAAACAGCCCTGCCTTGATTGTGTTTAGTGTAAAGGCAGAGCATAGAGAAACTGCTACAAAAGCAAAAAATAGCATCCATATTCGGATTTATTTGAAAGCCACTAAACAAAGCTCCAGTTTGAACATAAGGGGAACCTATAATTTAATTGCAGGTTCCTAGTTTTGGCCTTGTGTGTGCAAAGGAATAGTGAAATAGTGTTTAAAAACCAGTTTAAATATTGCTTATTAAGCCATAAACTGATGGTCAAAATGTGTTCTATAGAGTGTTTGAAACATTAACAAGAAAACAGACTGACTAAATTTCCAAACAAACCATAAAACCTATTTCTGTACTGTTGTCAAGAGACTGACATGGATATTTCCATGAAATCATCAAGAGTTGAGCATGTCTCAAAGGAAATTTACTACTAAAGTTACACTACCCAGAAAGTTCATTAAGCTTAAAAATATCTTTCTTCTGTTTTTCTTTTTACATACCGTATTTATTCAGAGTACAACACACAGTTTTTCTACCCCCCAAAGTAGGGAGAAATGTCTGTGCTTCTTAGACAATGAATGTTGCCAAAGCCACACCTACCTGCCTTTGCCTCCTAGCAATTTGCCTCCTTGCATCAAACAGCTCCTTTCAGCTTCAGCCTGATTAGTACAAGTAGCTGATTGTAGCTGATCAGTCTCCCAACAACTAGCTGTTTCAGGCTGCAGGGATTGCCATTTCCTATTGCCGCCTCCATGCACCCCATTTTCAGCCTCTGCATCCCATTTTCAGCCCATTCTGATCCCTGCCACCCAGAACAGGATGAAAATGGGGCACACGAAGCCTGAAAATGGGGTGTGCCAAGGCTGAAAACAAGATGCAGAGGCTGAAAATGAGGCGCATGGAGGCGGCAATAGGCTATGGCAATCCCTGCAGCCTGAAACAGCTGATCATCGATCCAACCGACAATCAACTGCTTGTGCTAATCAGGCTGTACTGAAGCTGACCAGGTTGTTTGCTATTTGCTGCAAGGAGACAAACTACTGGGAGGCAAAGGCAGATGTTTTTTTCTTGTTTTCCTCCCCAAAATCTAGGTGCGTCTTATACTTCGGAGCATCGTATACTCCAACAAATATGGTAATTGAAAGTTCAAAAGCAATTTTTTTTATCCTTGTTACTTTTTAGGTGTCTGAATTCCTGTTTGGTTTGTAATTATTTTATTGGTAAATTGGATAATGCTTCCCATCTGTCATACTAATTGCAGTGAGACTCAGAAACAATTCATTTTCTCCAATATTCTCCAACAATTCATTTTCATTTTCTCCAGTATAATGTAGCAAATGCATTGCAAAGCTGCAAATACAACCAGTAGAAGAAGTTTATCAATTCTTGTCACTAAACATTATAGCTAGGGTAGGCAGTCCAATGTCATCCAAATATTTTGATTAACCTCTATTTCAGTGAGTAGAATTATCGATTTGGGACTATGAAAAAAAATCTGGATGGTACCCAGTTGCCTACTCCCATCAGAATGATGATGTGAACCCAGCTGAATGCAATCAGCAGTATAGCGCTGCTTGTAAGTCCATGCCCAAATCTTACTTTTTAGAAAATTTTAGGGCCAGATCATAGCATAATATGAGTAGAAAACAACTATCTCCACTCACTTCTATTTAGTATATTGTCTCAATCATAGTCTTGGGTATGACACACCAATTCATACTTAAACCAAAAAAAGTACCAGGATCCTCTATGATAAGAGAAGGAAACATCTACTCAGTCATAGCATCTCAGATACAGAATTCAATTCTGTAGTTCAATTAGCCTAGATCAGTGGTTCCCAAACTTTTTCAGTCCACTACCCCCTTTGTCTATAAACTCACTGCCCCCTGGGTGGGATTCAAATTTATGTGGGTGTGGCCTAATTTGAGGGTGTGGCTTGCTGGTCATGTGACTGGCTAGCGTGGCTTGCTGGCTAGGTGTGGCTTGCTGGTCACATGACCGGATAGGTGTGGTTTGGTAGTCATGTGACTGGGTGGCATGGCCAGGTGACTGGCAAACCAAATACAAGTGGTCCTCACTTAATGGCCAGTTGTTTAGCAAGTAATTTATGACTGGCCTCCCCAGAGATACTTGACCTTTTTTTTAGAGTTTTGACAGCCATGCACACACATACACACACACTCCCTTCTAACCCTGCTGGAGCAGGTCATTAGACTAGAATTGGCAAAGCATCTCTGATTAGATTCTAGTAGTGAATAAAATCTAATCAGAGATGCTTTGCCAATTCTTGTTGATTTGTTTTATTTTTACTTCTTTATTTTATGTTGCTGAATTGCATTGACATGTGTGTCCCTTCTTGTGCACAACCCAGAAGTGTTTGTGATTGTTTGCAGCAAAAATTACTGACCTCTGGCTTTGCTCAACTTTTCAAACGTGCCACCACTGCTGCGTTTTAGGTGCCAGCCCCGCAGGTCTACCCCATTGAGCCTGCTGCACCAGAGGGACCTGCCCAAGCAAGTCTGAGTGAAGCAGTGCACCAAGTCAATGGGGTGAGCCTGAGAGAGGGAAAGAGAGAGAGAAAAGAAGAGAGAGAGAGAGAGAGAGAGAGAGAGAGAGAGAGAGAGAGAAGGAAGAAAAGAGAAAAGGGAAAGAAAGAAAAAGGGACAGATGAAGAAAGAGGGGGGATGGAAGGGAGAGAAAGAAAAAGAAATAAAGAAGGAGGGAGGGAGGAGAAAGATAATGAGATGTCTATTCTAGTCCAAACACCTGCTCCAGCAGGGTTAGAAGGGAATGTGCATTTGTGTTTGTGTGTGTGTGTGTGTGCGTGTGCGTGTGTGTGTTCTCCTTATAATTTACCAGTACATTTTGGTTTTGCCTTCTTCAGAATTGATACTGTAATACATTGGGGAAAAGTAATTTTTAGGGTGGAGATCTGGTCCAATGGATCCTGTTTAAAGCCTCAACAAAATGTGAGAGCTTCCTGATAGTCTTGATCATGTTTCATCCATAAAATCTTTAATGTGGAAAAGGGCCTCAGTCTAAACTAGACCTCAGGTCTCCCTCCCTCCCTTTCTCCCTCCCTCCCCCTCTCCCTCCCAGACTGGTTTTGCTCTACTTTCCTAATGTGCCTGCAGGGCCAGCGCTTCGAACATGGATGGATGGATAGGGAGAGAGAGAGAGAAAGAGAGAGAGAGAGAGAGGTAGGTAGCTAGCTAGCTAGCTAGCTAGGTAGATAGATAGATATATTGGTAGATAGGTAGGTAGGCAGACAGGCAAGCAAGCAGGCAGACAGACCTTTTGGTTGGATGTATGGATAGGTAGATTAGGTAGGTAGATTAGTAGGTAGGTAGGTAGATTAGGTCAGTAGATTAGTAGGTAGGTAGATAGGTAGATATTGGTAGATAGGTAGGTAGGTAGATGGATAGGTAGACAGAAAGACAGGCAGGCAGGCAAGTATGTAGGTAGGTAGGCAAACAGACAGACAGACAGAATGCAACAGTGGCAGCACTTTGGGAAAGTAAAGCAAAGCCACCATCATTGCATTCGAGGCACTGGCTCCGGAGCAGTGCAACAGTCAGTGGGGTGAGCCTGCAGTGTCGGTGCCTTGAACGGCCCCATGCCACCTTTTAGAGCCCCTCTGCCAGCCCCCTTGGGGGCGCTAAGAGGTGGCAGGGGGCGTTCGAGGTGCTGGCATCGCAGGCTCACCCCATTGACTGTTGCACCAGAGGTGCAAGGGACTCAATGGGGTGAGCCTGCG
Source organism: Hydrophis major (assembly GCA_033807585.1). Taxonomy (NCBI): domain Eukaryota; kingdom Metazoa; phylum Chordata; class Lepidosauria; order Squamata; family Elapidae; genus Hydrophis; species Hydrophis major. Next base: position 172,746,017 of record CM066329.1, read on the forward strand.
CAGCTGGTGCATCAAACGCAGTGGCGGCACATTGCGAAAGTAGATCAAAGCTGCCTGCCCTGGGCTTCCTCAACCCTGCCCTGCTCCAGGAAGGAGGGAACAGCATTGCCCTCTACGAAGTGAGTGCCCCAAGAGGGGGAGCAGCTTGGGAGGCTGATCCCTGGCAGGAGGGGCATCCTGTGAACTTGCTGTCAAGCACAGCAACTACAAAGAGGAGTGGGCTTGGCTGGGCAGGATCCTGGATATTGGGCATGTGGTCAAAGCCCGCCTTCCTCTGCCTCCCCCAGGTCAGGGGTCTGCAACCTTAAACACTCAAAGAGCCATTTGGACCTGTTTCCCACAGAAAACAAAATACCCGGAGCCCCAAGACATGGGTGGGTATGGCAACCCAATGTCAGTTGAGTCACATCACCCCCAAGGTTTTGTGTGTTTTCTATGGGGAACAGGTTGCTCTCTCTCTCTCTCTCCTCCCTCCTTCTCCCATCTCTATCTTTCTCCCTCTTTCTCCTTCTCCCCCACTCCCCACCCCCCTTCCAAACTCCCACACCCAGGGAATAACTGTAAGGAAATTTGGTCACGTTCTTTCTGTCTCTGGAAAGATACAAAAATAAACCTTGCTTTCCAAAAAGAGTGACAGTCAGGCTGTTACCTCACAGTGCTATGAAGTTGCTGCCTTAGATCGCTGTTGAATCCTTGCAAAACTGGCAAAGACAGACAGAGGGGAGCAGACAGAGATGAATTGAGCCGAATCTCCCTCCCTCCCTTTGTATCTCTCTCTCTCTCTCTCTCTCTCTGTGTGTGTGTGTGTGTGTGTGTGTGTATCTCTCACTCCCTGTCTGTGTCTCTTCTCACTCTCTCGGAAAGCCCTGCATGCTCTCTTTGGGGCTCTTCGCTGTCCCCTTTTCTTTCTTCCTTTTGAAAATCTGGGCTAGCTGAAGAATGAGAGGACGACGAGGGGGAGGAGAGAAGCCTCCACCGTGTGGCTTCCACTCATTCCTCAATCCAGCTAGCCTGGATTTCCAAAAGGAAGAAAGAAAAAAGGATAGCAAAGAGCCTCAAGTAGAGCATGCAGAATTTTCCGAGAGTGTGGAAGTTTCTTTTCTTTCTTCTTGGCGAGTTTTTGGAAATCCAGGTTGGCTGAGGAATGAACGCAAGCCGTGGAGGAGGCTTCCTTCCTCCCTCTCCCCTCCTTCTCCTCTCATGCGCACCCTCCAGGCCCCACCCCAGCTGGCTCCATGGCTGTTCGCTGCTCTTGCAGCACCTGTACAGCACACTCCAATTTAGTGCACTTTACTCCATCCCCTCCTCCTCCTCCTGGAGCCCATTACAATGCAGTGCATCAGAGCTGCCGCATTCGAGGCGCCCGCTCCATAGCGGTGCAATAGTCAGGGTCTCCAACGCCCTCCTGCCGCCTCTTAGAGCCCCACTGCTGGCCCCCTTGCCTCTTAGCGCCCCCACAAGGCATCCCAAGGGGCGGTACTGCCCACTTTGGGAACCACTGGCGTAGATCATTCTGTTTATTGAGGACTTATCAATAATAATAATTTGAGTCTTTCAATCTTAAAACTATATTTTTGATCATACTGTGAATTTCCTTCTTGTATTTTGATTTTTTTTTGAAAAAAAATGTCATTTCGAGATCATCTTCTGTTGCATTTTAAAAATTCCATGTTTTTTTAAATCTGCAAATTTTAACATTTGCAGAAAAATATTTTACAAAGTTACATAGAAATGTCACAATAAATAAAGATTAGTATTAATTTAAAATCTGAAACTTAACAGTCTGAAGCGATTGATACACGTTCCTAAGAAAGGCTTAATTTATTAAATAAGGTATAGTTGACTAGTTCTCATTATCATGCTTTAAGTGTAAGGCATAAACTATGTTATGCAAAAAACAGAACCCTAAATTGGTGGTTCTCACTGTTTTCTTCACCACAGACCTCCTTTAAATAACCTCCATGGACCTTGGCCACAGATCTCCAAGACTTAACTCAAAATTTATATTTCTTCAAACCTACATGGACCCTGTGAGAACCACTGCCCTAAACCATTCATCCAGAATAAGGTCAAAATGAGACATACTCACCACAAGTTGACAAAGTTGATAAAACTTTGGGAGAATTCCCGTTCCTCTGAGTTGCTCAGTTGTGGTGGGTCTCCTTTGACCACTTGTGTCAGCTGATCAAATACACTATTCCATTTAGGATAGGGAAACCGTCCTGTGGCTAACTCATACTGCAGCAAAGATATCATCACAAAACACACAGGCTTATTCAACACGAAGTTCACAAAAGTAGAAACAGTTGCTGCTGCTGCTGCTATTATTATTATTATTACTATTATTATTGTTTTTATTATTATTATTATTATTATTATTATTATTATTATTATTATTATTATTCCTTTTGAAGGAGCTGGGTGCAGGTTATAGTGTAATACAATAATTCTATAGCAATGATAAAACATAAATCAATGCAGATATAACTCTCCTAAATAGTTAAGAGGAATGATCCAGGCAATTATATCTACTAGGCATAGGGAAACGACTATTTTCAGCATTGTATTAGACTAAGCCATTTGAGAGCTATCTTCCTGAGAAAGAAATTCAGTAATTCATTATAAATAAGGTTCTACCTTACCTCAGCTGAAAGCCACAGCGGTTGCATTATTGATGTAACTACAGATTATCACAAAATATGTCTATAGAGATTCTCAGTCATCCAAGTCATGGTTGTCCCAAAGGTGCTTTTTCAAATCCAGAAAGTCCAGTTACCTCTTGAAAAAGCATCTTTGGGATCATACATTTATTTCTCATGGTCAAGAATACATATAGAAAAATTAATACTAGCATTGAAAAGGTTAGTGCTGCATGCTCCTTCAAATCTGCAACAAGTAACAGTATTTCACTGGTGCTGACCAATGATTTAAAACTTTCTCATTAGACAGGCACTCCCACTCCATTTATGCTAAAAAAAAAAAAATCCATGACTTTCTACTTGAAGCAAAGTATTCTTTACACAAGCAATGGTTTTATACGTCCACTAGGGGGAAGCACCACATGGTACAGTAAAACTGAAAGAAGTGCACAAAGAAGTGTAAACTATGTACTTCTAAAAAATTCAGATAGGCAGATATTTTATGTTTATAAAAGCAACACTAACTTTTACATTTCCCAAATTCTTCAACCACTCCATAAGCAGATTTAAGAATTTCTCTTCAGCAACATTCACTATTTCTTACCAATGTAATCCCTAAGCTCCAAACATCAGAACGGACATCATATCCTTGCCTGGATGCACTAGGGTCTATTCTCTCTGGCTGAAATAAGATAGAAAAAAAAAATAGGTATAAAAGAGAAAGATCAAATATATCAAAAAATGATATAAAGATTACACAGTGAGATGGAGGTAAGACTTAATGTAACACCAACATTTCCCTCATCAAGTATCACTTTAATGAAGAGCAAAAACCAAACAGAATCCTACAATCTGGTTAGCAATTTCTGGACTCTGTATGAATTGTGCCAGTTAAGCATAATTCAATCATTTGTTTGTACATCAAAAATCTAACGCATCTAAGCATACTTCAGGCCTCAGTACATGTCAAGCATTTCTTAAAACTGGTGCTTAAATTGAGTCTCTAGTTGCTTGCATCAAGGTGAGATCATGGAAAGGAACCAATGTGCTTTTAATTCAGATCAGGAGCATGCTCTCAAAACAGGGTGTGAAGCTGCTTTTTGTTCAAAGCAAATTTAGGCACATTTTAAAGAGAGCTTACTATCATACCACAGTTTAGCATTCAAGGCTTCCACTCTCTTTCCACAGTAGTAAACCTGAATCCTAATTTACAAACCTATTTCAATTACTCTTTTTCTCTTAAGGAAAAGCAAAGATTCCAATGATGATGAAATATGTCTCCAGGACTGCACTTCATGGAAATCATCGTTTCCTGCCTTCTGCTTTTTACTGTAGAAAGCTTTTTCTAGGAACCCTCCAACTCTAAACTGAGACATTTATTCCTCCTGCAAACGTTCCTTGATCCTTCTATTATTAGAGAATCCAGATTATTAAAGATTGTTAAAATATGTGCATGATTTGCTCTGCATCTGAATGAGCATCCAGGAATGTAATGTTCTACAATAATACTGAAAAAGCCTCTGGACTGCACGAGCAGTAGTATGCTTTCAGCCCCAGCCACTCACATTTGTAAGACATTAATGATGTGCTCTGGCCAGATGCAGCATAATTAGAAATAAATATAGAATTCTTTTTGCTGCCTAGATCAAACCTCTAGAATCTTAATTCACTCAGGGGGGCTTTTCAAAATCAAACAGTGCTTCTCCCCTAGCAAACAAATTGCTACCCAATTTACAATTCATGTGTGTGTTAATATTCCCACTGCCTCTGCAAAAATACTGACAACTGAAAGAAACTTCCTGTAATGATTCCTATTCTTCCTTATTCCCTCCAAAAGAATCCGTTTCAAACCTTTCTCTAGGATCACTACGATCTCATATAAAGAAAGCTATGAATAACAAATATTCTTGTGTGTATTAAAGTGCCAGAATTAAAATTTCTATAACCATTTGGAGATATTGCTATTAAAATAGATTGTTCTTCTTTTCCCTTAATGATATTCTGACTGTGGGCTCCAAGGTAAAGCAAAGGTGAAATAAAATGTGCTGGACTGCCATTCAAGCTACCAACTCTTTAGTTTACTTTCTTTCTCTCTCTCTCTGGCAACAATAGAACTGGAATATTGGCAAGATCTACAGGCCACTACATTAATTTGACATACAGCAACCTTTGACTGGAGATTATCTATAAACTGCAACATCACCTTTTCAACACCTAATTTGGCAATCCCTGCCATGTATAGTTTAATACTTAATATTATCAAACAATTTAAATTTATTAATCTATCACCATTTTGGGTGTTTCATATTACTTTCCCCTCCCCAGACCTAGGACCATTTCCACCTTACTATAAACTACAGGGCAGAAATAGCTTGTTGAGGACAAGTGTTGCATTTTATTATTGTTATAATTTTAAGAATTTTTCTACTAGCTCTGTTCTGGTTCTCCTTCTGTTTTTATGATAATAATTCTAGGTCTAGGTTTTGTTTTTAAAGTTGCTGATTTTAGAACTAAAGACCATTTTGAAAATCCTCCAAAAAACCCAGGGAGAAATAAATTAAATAGTCACATAGGTACACAGTTATCCACTAGATAGTTTATCCACTAGATCCCTTTTGAATACATTTAGAAAGAGATCTCAATACTTCTGAGTCTCTTAGTCCATTAGGTATGTAGACCATGTCTAGGTAGCAGATCATACAAGAATGTGGCAAACAATGGACTTAACAACAATAAAACTAGGTAATAGTTTTGCCTACTGGCAAGAATAAGATAACCAAATTTGAAGATAAGGGGTTGAATAAGGCTTCAAGAATCCAGAAATCGAGGACCCAATGAAATGAATGTCTTCAGTCAGCCATTCTCAGCTGGTAGTCCATATAATCCAGCTATATTAGAAATGGTGTGAATGAGATTCAAAAGGAGTATCAAAAAACTTTAATTCAGTTTTTAAATGTATAATAGCTATAATAATATCTTCTTAGAAATACTGAGCCTTTTTTATTATCAGTTCAAAAACCAGGTTCTTTGCTATAACAAGTAATGGAACGGAAAATATGAGACAGTACTTCAAACAAAGCTAAGGACACCTATTTTGCTCCTTATCTCCCCAAAATGTACCAAAAAACCCCCTAATATTTTATTTTCTCTACTTTCATGGTTAAAAAATAGAAGATGCTGGGCTACATGTGGTGTCCAGGCTGTATTTCTTACATTTCTAGCTCCGTAACTTGCCTTACATATTCCTTTCCCTGTCAAATGCACTAACAGTTCCAAATTAACTATCCAGCAATTTAGGCAATAAAAACTGACCAAAGGGATAGATCCTGGATATTTAGTATTACTACATATCAGAGTTGAGAAAAAAAAATCATTTTTATTCCCATTTCAGCAATTAATTTTTCCAATCCCACTTACTGCCATATATGGCCGGCATCCAGCATCTCTGGTTTTGGCAATGGAGTCTACAAGTTGTCCACTAATGCCAAAATCACAGAGTTTAATATTTCCATTTCTATCCAGAAGAATATTGGAAGGTTTTATATCTGAAAGAAAAAAGAGTAAAGACATTACTTATGAGGGCAAATCCCAGTTAAGTTACTTTTATTTCAATCTATTGAAAGCTCCTAAACAATAAGAAACAAGATCAAGATTTTGTCTGCATCTTTACTAGAGAAACCTGATGCTCTCTATCCTCTCCCCCACCGTTCTTAATCAATAGTGATGTGCCAAACATTTGGAATTTGCAACAGGTATTTCAAAGTTGATATAGGTTCTTCTAATCTCAACGTAAGTTTTTCAACTCTGTTTTGACCTCACCAAAAGTGTTCTGAGCTCCAAATGTGGAATGTTTACAATCAAACTATTCATCAAATCAGATAAAACATGGACAAAAGCACATTATTCATTGTTCATGGCTAGTGACAATCTGAAAAAACTAAAAGTGATAAGGATAATTTACTAATACTTAATTTCTTAAATCCTTTTTTTATTTAACAAATACAATATAAGGAATGTAACTAGGAGGAAGATTAGTAAGAAAATGTTCATCCAAGCATCCATGTTTCTTTGGTCTATACATAGAGATCTCACTGGGTCATTCCATAAGTAACTGATCAGCTATGGGCATAATGTGATAGTTTCTTCTCATTTGGGCTTTTACAACATATACACACAAAGTGAGATTATCGCTTTTAATTAAAATTATGCAGCACAAAAGCAAAATATAACCCAATGTACTGTACGTCAGGAATTACTACGCATTATTTTTAACCCATGTATGAAGGCCCATTGTGAATCTGAAAGCCCACATTGATTCCACTAAGTGATGGGTAAAGTATTTGCATTTTTTTCATCAATTAAAACTTGTTCTGAACACATGGGTCAGATGATATAGTGTAAAAGAAAAGAAAAAAAAAAGAGATTAAATTAAGTTAAATTCACAATGCCTGCCATAGTGTGCGGTGGTTAGAAGGCAGTACTGCAGGCTAACTCACTGCTCACTCCAAGAGTTTGATTTTTGAGCAGCTCAAAGTTGACTCAAACTTCCATCCTTTCGAGGTTGGTAAGGGAGGACCCAGGTTGTTGGGGGCATTATGCTGACTATGTAAACAGCTTAGAGAGACCTGTAAAGCACTATGAAGCAGTATATAAGTCTAAGTGCATTGCTATTATTTCTTTAACCACAGGAGTTGGATTGGAACTTTTTGCAGATCAAGCTAACACAGTAAGTCAACTTTGAGCTGCTCAAAATCAAACTCTTGAAGTGAGCAGTGAGTTAGCCTGCAGTACTGCCTTCTAACCACTGCACACTATGGCAGGCATTGTGAATTTAACTTAATGCTGGGAGTTTTAATCTGGACTGGAAAGTTGAAAGGTCCATGTCTTTACATTAAGCAGTATTTTAACCTGTCTGGGGGCAGTGAGTCATCCAGATTTCCCAAGGGTGAAAAAGGAATTTTTATTATTTTAGTTGGTCATTTTGGGCTTTCAATATAAATACTTTCAATTATATTGTACATGGATTTTAATTACTGATAATTATTAGTGAACCTGACAGTTGATGTGGAAAACTACAATGTTAGAAATTCAAATAATTCATAGCAAAAAAGCAAAAAAATCAATTATAAGCCAGTGCTTGGGACCTGGAATTTCCTTCCCTGCATGTGTGGAAAAGAAAACAGTGGGCAGTTTTCCCCATTTCCTGAATGTTCCCTCCAAAAGTGAGTCCTCACTGTTCCAAATGCCTTACTCTTTAGTTCTTCTGAAAAAAAATTTTTAAATTGCTAATCATGGAGGAAGGAATGAGCAAATACGGCCATTTTTACTAGTGGAAGCACCATTTGGAGGATATAAAACTGAAGGTATATTCCTGCAAATGATGTGTAAAGTAATGATCCATACCAATGCAATAGAAAGAGTAGCAAATTAAAGAGTAAAACAAATTAGAAATGATAGTAGGTTAAAAAATCAAAATCAAAGAGTTTTTAAAATTATAAAAATAAATTGTGACATCATTAAATGTCTTAAATTACATATAGACAGATGCAAAGTCTCTGAATGGTTCCATGTTTTAGATATGTTTCCAAAGATCCAGTTTGAAAAGTTAGATAATTTATTTGTATAATAAAGACATACCCAGGTAGCCCTACCTCTGTGAATGATTTTCAAGTTTTCTTTTAAGTGGTTTAATGCTTTCACAGTCTAGGAGAAAAGAAAAAAGTTTTATGGAGTTCTACTGAAGTCCTATTAATATCGCAATTCAAAATCAACAAATGCCTTCTATAATGTATTTCAGGAAAATTATAAAGCAGAAATCCAAAAATATCCTTTCAAAGTCTTAACAATACATTTTTACAACATATTTAATTTAAAAAAAAAGATAATTGGAAAGTGTTCAATAGTACCAGGAAGGAAGAAGAAAGATGAGCACAGGTAATCCTTGGGTTACAATCCTGATTAGGATTGGAATTTCCATTGTTAAGCAAAACCCTATATATATTCGCTTTTCCAGGTAGACGCAGTTAAAATCTCAATATAATGTAGCTACCAACTCTCTGATGCTTTTCTCAAGTTCATTTAGCCGGACAAGGGAGGTTTAAACAGTTGTGATGGGAAAGTATAATGCATGTGACTCCCCTTCCCACTTAAATAACATGGTTTAAGAAGCAGTAGCAGCATGGTTGTGATGGTTTGTAGAATTTCATTCTATGCCTCTTTTTCACCACCCCAATGAACATCATTCAACTTTTCTGTGTCAATCAAGAGAATGTTAAGTAGTGGCTAAGAATTGCTATGGTTGAAACTGGGTTTTATCCTTTCTATAAGATTCTCTGTATTACAATTCTGTCCTCTGCAATCAACCAAACAGCTGACTGGGTTGAAGCAGGATAGAAAGTACACACACACACACACACACACACACATACCATACCCTAAACACATACATACCATACTCACTTTTGGTAGTACACACACATACCCTATTCACACTTCATCCAGTGAATTGCCAACATTTTATTTCTTAGCAAACAAAATAAGCCATTTTAAAAGAAGTCAACAAAATATCAGAGTTTCTTCAGTAATAAGTCTTCAATCAATCAATCTCATTGCTGTCTAGAAGCTGGTATGGGAAAGCAAAGCAAAGCTGAAGCACATAAACAAAAAGAGGAGCTTTCAAAGAAAACTTACAGCTAAAGTGATTTTGCCTAGAATTTCTTCCGGAATAACGTCATCTAATACACTATATACATATTTGTAAAATTTATCAAACGAGGTAGACATGAGCTCCATACAGATCCAACAGTCACCCTAAACAAAGAAAAAAAATGGTTATGAATTTTATTGTTAAAGTAAAACAAATGTTATGGATGTTCTGTGTTAACTAAAATAAGCAATGAAAATCTTCTCACATACATTAATGCATGTTCTATTATCCTTAACGTTAAACAAGCAAAAATAACATTCTTCAAATGTACTTCTTGAACAAATTCAAAATTAATCTATTTCTTATATTAAAGGAAAAAGTACTATTTTTTAAAAAAAATTATATGTTGACTACCTGATGGGGTGGCACTGTATAATTAAGTGACATTGTCCTTTTGTTAGAAAAAAAACAATCAATTTCATTATATGAAGACAATTATATTTGATTCACGAATGGGTTAAATTTTAATTTATTTCATGAAAAAGAGATGTTTTCTACTTAATGTAGCCTGTTGACTGAAGGAAAAGAAAATTATATTGTATGACTTTGTGTCCTAAAATTATATATGATATAATACCAGCAATAACATTATGTTCCTTGGGCTTTGGATCTTCTCTATAGAAAGTCATTACAAATAAGCAAGTAAAAAGGCGAGCTTGCACAGCTTATCAAACTACTTCTCGAAGTAAGGTGCTACAAGAAGGTGAACATTGGACATATATATTCTTTTAGGTACATGGAGTGATCAACAAGGTTCAATAAATATGAATTTAATGCCTTGCCCAAAACATGTCCTTCACAAAATGAAGAGGAAGAACTCAAGCATTCTTTGGTGGACTAGCTAGAATAATGTAGCAAATCAGGAGCAGGATGGTTGGATTTCAAGTCACCACTGATCCAGGAACCTTATAAATAACCCTGAACCAGTTAAAATCTCTTGAGTCTAACATATCTTGTAGGATGATTATGAGTGTGAAAGTATGTCACATTTGGAAGGATGATTTGATTAAAATGTAATTAAGAAAATAAAAATTTGAAAATATAGAGCATAAACTCATAATGACCTTTTTTCTCAAATATCAAAACAAAACCATATTCTGAAGCTTTCTTATGTTCAACTGTTAGAACTAGTCCTGATAATATTTCTATTGCAGGTACCCTACTTCATGCAATGTTATCCAGAAAACTTTCTATCTTGCCCTTCAATTAAGGCATGCCATTACCCATCAAACCTTCTAAACATATCTAAACATTTGGGTGCAAATTTAGCAAATTCTGAGTGCCAACCTCTCTGAAGAGTGCTCCATAAAACTGAACAATATACGGGCAGTCACTACTTCGCATTACTACATCCAGATCCATTAAAAGCTGTTTCTGTTCTTTTTCATCCACTGTTGACCGAATTCTCTGAAAGAGTAATAAGAACAAATCATTAAACTCAAGTCATACTTGATAGATTTTTAAAATTTAAATGGATGTTATCAATCTGAACTTTTTTAGAATGGGAGAAAGTCCTAGTCTGGTGAAGACTTAAATTGAACACAAAAAAAATTAAACCAGTTCTTTAATTTAATCATACAGAATACAAGAGAGAGAGGGAAAAAACCCACCAGAGATAAAAGCTAACACCAGTCAGAACTTATGTGGATGCTAATATGGCTTGTTATCTGCAGCAGTGTTTCCCTGCAACACACAAACTTCTATGTCCAGTGCCCATCTTCTGGTAGGCTCCTCCAATATATCCTTCCCAATAAACTTTTAGTCATTTTGTATTTCTTTATTTACAGACCCCTCACATCCCAGACATAAACTGTTTCAACTACTTCCCTCAAAATGACGCTATAGAAACTACACACCACAACTAGACACAAGGACAGTTTTTTCAGAATGCCATCACTCTGCTAAACAAATAATTCCCTCAACATTGTCCAACTATTTACAAAGACTGCACTACTATTACTATTAATCTTCTCATCACCCCTTATCACCCTTTCCACTTGTGATTGTATGACTGTAACTCTGTCACTTGTATTCTTACAATTTATTTTGACTGTTTCCTAGTATGATTTGATTGCTTATTGTACCCTATGACTATCACTAAGTGTTGTGCCTAATGATTCTTGACTCTTGACAAATGTAACTTTCTTTTATGTACACTGAAAGCATTTTCACCAAGACAAATTCCTTGTGTGTCCAATCACACTTGGTCAATAAAGAATTCTAATTCTAATTGAAACAAGGAAAATGGAAGCTTGGAGGTGCTATTTCTCAGCAGCAGCCTTGTGAAAATTCTTCCCTTACAATTAAAGCAGGCACTATTCTTCTCAAACTGCAAAAACTATTGAAGTTGGAACTTTTTAGAATAGCATTCAATTTACTTTGAATTACTTACAAAGATTTAACTGAAATATTACTTATAAAAAATTAACATATATTACTTAAAAAGATTTAACTGATATATTAAATATATATTTGATTCTGTTATCATCTGTTTCATTATCACTCTTATTAAAATATATTTTGACTAATTGCAGTTCTGAGTAGTTATTCTTGATTTTAATTTAATATTGATCCTTGATGTTTTAATGTATGTTTTTGGTGATTTTTTTCCCCCCAAGATAAGGAAAGTCAATAAAGTTTCACTAGTATATAAATAGAACACATAAATGAAGTTTAAGCTCAAAGTTTTGAATTTGAAACAATTTGACCACTATTTACTGATATCTATGCATTTATTCTGAATGTTGTTCCCTGTTCATCATAGCTGTGCAGACAATTATTAATTCCATTCAGGCAAAGATAAAATTCCTAGGACCAATAAGTGAAAGAGAAATCATACAATAAATGTTGCAAATTTTTGAACGTAAGAGAAAATACTTTCATAGATACGTTGGATAAATTTTGCCTATTAAACATCTCCTGATTACTCTATAGCGTAAAAGAACATTTAAAAGTATTGTGTGTAAATATATTAAACATTTGGTATTTTATATGCAATTTAAAAGACATGCCGCATTTCTACATTTCCTTCTTAAGGAAAATGTTTGTAAATAAATACATTTAAATTTAAATTCACCACCAACAAAAAATAAATAACTGATGCAAATAATTCAGAAATGCATTTTTTTCATTAGCTGTATCTTGGAAACTGGACAAACTGTAAGATATGATAAAAGCAAAGGCACCATTAGCATTCTCAAGGGAGAGAATTCTTGACTTGTAATTCCATACTACTAAGTCTTTAGATTATATTTGACCAAAAAGAAAAAGAGAAAGCAGACTATCAACTGTTGGTTAGAAAGATTTCTGCATATTTAAAAGCTGTGTGATATTCTTGTTCTAATCGATGCCAATGTTTTTTTAAAAAATTTTATTATGCTTTGAAAATCATTATTTACAATATTTCCAAGAATAAAGGCACTGACAGTTTTCATCTGGTGAACAACAGTTCTTGTAAGAAATTGTGGAAGACAAATATTTTAATCATGCAGGGTTGTCTGATCCTATGCAGACAAAAGGACTAATTATCCTTTGAGGCAACAAACCAATCTTGACAAGTTAAGAAAGGTTTCCAAGTATGTATCACATGGATTTTCTTTTATGACAGGAAGAATTTCTAAAACAACATTACATCTCAGCACATTTTTTGTAATAACTAGAATAATTAGAAAAATTATATCATTACCCGAACAATGAAAGTAAGAGTACAAACAAAAGTATTATTCTATTAAAGTAATATTGCATTAACCTATATTAAAAGTAAAAGCACCAAGTCCAAAATAGTTCTTCACAATTTCTTCCTATTAATGAAAGCTTTGTAAAGCTAAATATAATTGAATTGCAAGGTATCTGACAACTGATATTACAAAAACAAAGCAATCAATTTCAGTGTTTTTCTGAGGTACACAGTAGTCTAAAAATGAACTTTCATAGTAAGACATGGGATTAATAAGGTAAATGAGGACTGTTCAAACATTAATGATAGCATTATTACACTATTCATCTCATTTAAATTATGATTTTTTAAAAAATATTTAAAAGCAATAACTTTATCCTAAATTGGTAGCAAGAATATCAAACTACACTGGAATCTTCTTACATTGATACTGAGATCTGCAATAAACAAAATAGTACCACAACTTTGATGAAATGAGTACATGCCTTATTTTGTTTGTTTTGTTTTCCTTGGCTAAAGAATTATCCACCCTCAGGTTGGTGGTCGGAAGCCATATGACAACCAAATACTAAAATATATCCAATAAAAAAAATGCCAAACTGCTTCCTGGATTAACATTAGCTAATATGCTTAGAACTATCTCACTAGACTACAAAAGGCAGAAACAGCAGCTTCAAATCATCTCAGATCTGCATAGCTGTCTTTCTTGTCTTTTCATCCTTGAACCTCCTCAACCTTGTTTATTTCAATTGCTATTTGCAGCAAATGATGCAAAGTGGTTTTTCAGAAGGGGGATTTAATCCCTCTTTCACAAAGGTGTTCCACAGACATCCACAATTCTAATGCAAACTTTAACATTTGTAAACAAACTAATTTAAAACTATGCATGTCATTGAGTTATAGCCTAAAGCAATCACACCTCACACTAAAAATCCTTATAGCAACAACAGTCTATTCATACTATAGATCTCTAGATTCGACCTCACTGAAGTATACAGTATCCTATTCCTATCTTTCCTCCAAGGAACAGTTTCCCAATCTACACAAGCCACAAAATAGCAGACACAGAAAAAATATGTTTTATTCCAGAGGTATGCTACATGTTTTCTGGGTAATTCTTCCAGAGATATCTATCATTCTGCATCCAAGAAAACAATAAGCAAGAATCCATCTCTTTATTCAGAATTATGGATATTGAAGATATTGTCTATTATCAAAAACAAACAAAGGAATAATGAATAATATGGATAAAAGTGCCAAATCCAGTCTAAACATCTGGCTGATTATGGGATCAGATTTTTTTTTAATCCTAGCTTTTTTTTTTTTTTGCAGTTAAGGGTCTGCATTTTTAGACCAACCAAATGTCGATCTATTCATTGTGTCTTGAACTGACTGATTGGCTTGTTGCCCTGGTAAGATTTCATGGGATAAGAGTGACTGACCATCCTGAAGTCATCCAAAAGGCTTTCATGCCTAAGGCAGGATTAGAACTCACAATCACCTGGTTTTAGTCTGTTGTCTTAAACTACCAGACAAAACTGGCTCTTTCTTCTAAAGTTGATTTAACATTTATTTTCTTCTAGTAGTCTCTTTAACTCAAGCAATATCTCAGTTATTTATGGCACTAAATAAGCCATCAGTTCCACTAATGTATTCCTTTTGATCTAATCATTCCTAGAATGTTAAGATCTCCTAAGTACAGATCTGAGACCAAACTTAAAGTAGTTCTTTTGTGTTTTTCTTGAATCATTAACAAACCAAGTGGCAATCTACTCATCCCAACTCTTCAGTTTGTTCCTGCTTATAAGTTTCTCTCATTTTCTGAACAATCTTTTCCTTGAATAGCTGAATTATTTTTGGCATTTTATTGCCATTTCCCACAGAAATTCAGAATCTCCTCCCCTTTCACTTTTAGCTGCCATTAAACAGATGTGACAGAAAGAGCTGACATAAATATTTCAAGCAGGCAAACCAATATTTAAAAGCATAAAGCATATAGATATTCTAGATAAGATTAAAATTATGCAGTATGTAATGCTAAGCCTAGGTATGATATAAATAATGGAGAATACATAGCTTAAGCTGACAAGTTAAAACCTAAACTGTTATATAAGTTTTGCTAATATTCGAAATCCCCACAGGAAGTCATTTTTGAATGGCTGCCCTTTCATCTCAGAATTAGTTCATGCTTAACCTCTCTGGCAGAGCTCTAAGAACTCCATAAGCTTTTTCCAGAAAATATACCAGATGGTTGTTATAAGAACTCATATACTATTCACTTTCATAATGCCTCCAAAAAGCATAATGGAAGGGAAAAATATATAACTATAGCATACCAAAGATGGACACTTTTAAACCACAAACTTTATTTTTTATATATTTATTTATTAAATTTATATGCCATCTATCTTCACTGTTGAAATAACTCTGCACAACTTACAAAATGATAAAAGATAAATATAAAAAGTTAAAATTTGTAAGAATTAAATAGAGACTAAAAATTAAGGGAATGAACAGAACAGGATGATGTCTTCTCCCCCACCTTTTGCTGCTATTATATAATAAATATACTTCTACTGCTTGTTGCAGATCTCAGTGCTGTAGCTAAGCAAACCAGCTGCAAAATGCATGTTTAACTGTTGTTTCTACAGTTAGCTGTTAGAATTTTAAAACATTTTTAAAGTTTCCAGTACATTTTCCAGTCACACCCAGTCCTTTATTGCTACAGAATGAAAAATTAGACAACCGCGGAGAAAACAATTCTCAACATTTCCTCAAACCGTATCAAGTTCTTCTGGATATGTATACTTAAAATGTAGTGATTATACTGTGTTCAGAGTTCAGATCAAAGTATTTTGATTTCACTGATATTCCTAAGAAAGTGGAATAAGAATGAGGAGAGCAGATTCCTTCATTATATTTATCATTACATTTATTTATGTATCTTAAAAGACATCTACAGTGCTCCTGGAGAAAAGCTGTGGAGAATATGTAAAATTTCATAAGCACATTGGTTTAAATCAATGGTTCTCAACCTGTGGTTCATGGGCGGGGAGGGGGGGATGACACTGACGCGATGTCTTCATAAGGAAATCTGTGAAGATTTGAAGAAATGTTATGATTTAAATCTTGAGTTAAGTCTTGGTGGTCCATGGCCATGATTTGTGGCCCCAAAAGATATTTAAAGGGGGGTCCATGGTGAATTAAAGGCTGAGAACCACTAGTTTAAACTAAAGATCTGTCATGAAAAAATATTGTACCTGTATCACTACAACTTTTCAACATTTTTTTAATTGCATGTTATGCATATGCAGATGTATTTTTAAAGAAAGAATGGACTTATTTTCTTCAAACTTTACATATCACATCAGATAAACCATTAATAGTATATTTCTCTCTGCTAATACAGCACGTATAAAGTGCCATATAAATAACAGACACTTGTTAAGTGCTAGAGGGATGAACGTTGAATTCTCCATCATGTTTGGCCCTACTGTTGGAAGTACAAATAATTATGGGCATCACCTACTTTAACAGCCATAATTTGCCCACTTGGTTTGTGGACCATTTTGTTGACAGAACCATAAGCGCCTCGTCCAATTTCTCCAAGGTCTTTCAAGTCCTCTGCAGTAAAATCCCAATGCTGTTCAGGGGAAATCTTCAATTTTCCTGATGATTCAATGCTGTGTGTTCTCAGTCTCTCTCTGTTAAAAAATTTGGGAAGGAATTTTTCCACATTTTAAATAGTTTAAAACTTTTTTCAGCAGCACCAATCAAAAGCATTTATATAGAGGAATGTACACATAGCTAATGCAAGAAGATAAACTCCAAGAAGGAATTGGATGGGGCAAAGTGCAAGATACTAACTTAATTGTAACTACTGCAAAGCAAACAAAAATATGTCAATTTTCTTTGAGAATATTTATAAATTCCTGGCTAAAACATGTTACTAGCTATGCTAGGAAATGTTTTATAATTTGTTCCTTTAGAATAATTATATGGCAATAACTATCTTTTTATTATCTCTACCAACAGTATCATTAAAAATTTACATCTGTAGTCATTGCATTTTTATAAGAATTGATTGATCTTAACATAAAGCCCCAAATTAGAAGGGCTTTATCTGTTCATTTAACTTACATAATTCATTATAAAGGAACTATTTTAGTTATATTTGTGAAATAAATTAAAAGCCACAAAATGATTGCTACTCATTTTTATCCCTAAAGGAAGGAAGTGTATAAAAATATTTTTGAGGCGGGAGAAGGCGGAGCTTCGTTTCGGCGATACAGCTGCGATCTCGGGGCTCTGAGATCGCAGCCAATATTTTCGCCCCTGGTCGGTCCCAACGGACCTAAACCGTCCTGTAGAGATGGTGATCGTGAAGGTGATCGTCCCAGGATCCCAGGGATATCACAAAACCCCTGGTTTTGATCCGGGATAAGCCCTTTTGCTGGCGGCGGAGAGGCAGCCTCCATAGCTGCTGAAGTTGGGACAGCTCCGGAAAGAAAGTGGCTGGAAGTGAAAGTGTGTCGGCTGGGTGAGAAACTTCTTTTTTGTTGTAAATTCGCTGAGATTTGAAAGGGCACCCTGAATAGAGAAGAAATCTGTGAGATTTTTTTTTGACAAAAACTGTATGAGCGGCGTTTTTTAAAGTGATGTCAAATTGAGGCTTGGATTTTTTTTTCTTTTTTCTTACTTTTTTGGGGGGGATTTTAGTGTGACTTTGTAGGTAATCGGATTGAATTTTCTCTTACATATATTTTTATGCTCCTTTTGATTTTTTAATTTTCTTTTAGGATAGAGGCTCCCTTTGGCTATTTTTTTTTTATAAAAAAAATATTTTTGAGGCAAGAATGCCAAATAAAAATATTTTTAAAAAATATCTGATAGATATAAAAGAGATATGAACTTCTAACACTAACTTCTTTAACTCCCACTGAGGAAATATTTCAGTTACATTTCAAAGCTCTCCCAACACCGTTAAATCTGATTGTCTTGGCAAAGAAACCTTACTTTTTAGTTCTTAGACATGGCTCTTTTCAGGAATGATGCTAAGATTTGGAATTGTATGAATAAGTCTTACATACTGTTGCATATCGTCTTTTATGGTAAATTAGTATGTGATTGTATATGAACAGCACAAATCATAGTATGACTGCAAGTCAAATAGAAATTATAGTTTTATTGATATTTCCAATTATAAATTGACTGAAAGATGTGCAGACAGAAAGAAGGGAAAAACAAACACGTAATAACATCACTACATATGAATGCCAATCTCCTGAGGCTTCTGATTCTCCACCCCCCACCATTTTGATATATTCAGGGACATTAACTAACAGAATGTAGCACTAATGGAGGACTGAAAGGCACAGAATGAAGAAGGCCATATACGGTTGTATTTTTTTTAAGGTTTTTTTTTTTTTTTTTGCTGTAATTGTGATACAACATTTTAGGGTTAATTATATTTTCCAGGTTTCCACCACAAAATGACAGGAAACTGTATGGCTCGCCTTCAAAAATCATCCAGTTTCAAATGGTACAGAAAAGAACCCAGGAATAGAGGAGTTTACTAACCTTTGGGACACAAAAAACATTCAGTTCTCTATAATTAATATGTACCTAGATGTTCATTGCAGTTAGGCTTCCTGACATAATTAAGTGAATAAATAATTTAAGAAGTGAAATAAAAAGTTTAGTGGAATTGAAGTTTAAGAGACACAGATCTCAAGCTTTGCCATGACACTCCTAAAAATATCAGCCCAATTAAAAGACCATCATACTGATGCTATGAATTAAGCATTCCCATGCTTCTGTGCTGGTGTACTGCAAATTATTAGTAAAATGAAAGTGCTTGCATTTCAGGATGAACTTGAGGTAGGGAAAGTGGCAAGACACTACTGAGAAAAATAGAACTAGACATCTCAATTCCTAGAGAAAAACACTTGGATTCCATAGTAATTGTCTTCTGCAGCCCACATTGCTGAACTTATAGTACAGGGGTGGGGAACTATAGCCCTTTTACGATCTGTGAACTGGTTGGCTCAGGAATTCTGGAAGTTGACGTTCACAAATCGTAAAAGGGTCATAGTTTCCCATCCCTGGTGTAGAACATACAACCATCAGATGAAGAATGTAACTAACAATAAAAAATATATAACATCACACCCATACTTCCTTCCCCTCCATCGGCCCTTTATATAATGTCTTATACATCATAAGAACATAGCTCATGATCACCTGAGGTAAAACAATTTTTCTAGGATTCAGAATTATCGTTTTCCCTCCTTCACCTTGCAAATACTCACTGCCCTCGCTACTTAACTAGTTCCTTCTTAGTTTAATACAGACTTTAAATGAATAAACATGATTTTAAAATGTTAGTGGAAATTAAGTTTTTAACTTAAAATCAAATATCTTTGTTGTTCAAAAAAATTTTTTAGCTCTGCTCAAAATAAGCAAAGTTACTTCTTTTTTATCCAACCTAACATTAACACCATTATAATCTAATTTATTCAAACTATAGTTCATAACAATTTCTAATTAAAAATAAAAAAAATCTATATTGAACTCAAAGGCATGACCATTAAGAAGAAACAAAAGATATAGATTAAAGCAGGATTCAAGGTATATAACCCAATACATTTTTAAATGTCAATATAGATTTTTGAAACTATATTAAAAAGTGTTAATACCAATACATTTTTATTTTTGATAAGCACTTAGAAAAAAACATTTATTATTTAGATAAATTATTTACAAAACTATATTTTATCAGCCCAAGAGACCAAAAGACAAACACAAGGGGCAATTCCAATCTGCATCATCCTGAAGTATCCAAAACTAATGACACAATCTCAGGAAACAAGAGGCTCTTGTGTGCTCGGAGTTCGACCATTTGAAATTAAACACACTTTGTCTTTATCAAATACCTACTTATGATTGAGAATAAACTAACACCCTCGTAAAAAACTATTTTGCAGCAATAATGGAAACAATTGTTCTTCCTGTATAACTCATATATTTTCAGTTATTTCATAAATGACTCCGTTACAGTTATTGTTCCAGTCTTTTTTCCATTGGATGGATAAACAGTTTTGCGTATCTAAGTAGAAATGCTTAACTATGGAAAATGTTTGTGTTTTCACCAAGAACTATTTTTTATCCATAGTAACTGTTAGTATTTGCCTGCAACTTCACTGTCTACAAGAGAACATCCACAAACGGGGGCGGAGCTGGAATCACAACAACACGGTATGCAATCTTGAAGATCTGAGATCGCCACCGATATCTTTGCTCCTGGACGGTCAAAACAGATCTAAACTGTCCCGAAGAGATGATGAATGTAAAGAGCACATCCTGTCAATCCCAGGGATACCGCAAAGTCCCTGGTAGATCCAGGAGAAGCTCTTTTTGCAAAGAGGTAGCCATTAAAGCTGCTGAAGCTGGGACAGCTCTGAAACAGAAGAGAATGGAAAGAGAAAGTGTGCTGCTTTGATGAGAGTTTTCCTTTATTTTAAGACTTGAAAATACACCCTAAAGAAAAGAAAGGATTTGTAAAATCTAAGACAGAAGTGATTAAGCAGCAATTTTGAACAGGCAGTCAAAATTAATATTTCTTTTTTTTATTGCTGGACTTTTAATGTATGTTTTACTTTGAAACTGGACTGTTTTTCTTTTTTACCTTACTTTTTCTTTTTTGTCTTTTTTCCTTTTTTGTTTTTACAATATTCTAGGTCAGAGATTCCCTTCCAGCTTTTTTCCTCTAGTCTTTTCTTTATTTTTAATTAATTTTTTATTACATTTTACGTGGAAAAGGAGGGGGAAAGTGAAAGTAGAGGAAAGTTTGTAACACTGCCAACTAGAGGCTTAGAAATATTGTTTCTTTTTTCCTCCTTTTCAACCAGACAAAGCTGAGAAAGAACTGAGGCTTCTTTTCAAGGACTTTGAGCCTGTTTGATAAGATAGAGGGAAGAGCATGGGAGAGTGTTATTGCAGGTGCTCCTCTGGATTTCTATCAGTGGCTCAAGTCTGATGTTGAAACTTATAGAAAGAAGATGATAAAATTCTAGAGAAGAGAGTTATAAAATTGTTTGGAACTTAACAAAAAGCCTTGGATAATTAAATAGGTGCAGTGTGTTACTTCTCTTTTTTTTACATTGGGCTATTCTCTACTTTAAGAAACCCCCTCCTTATTAGTCTGTTATCTCAGATAGTTATTTGGACTTTTGGCTTTTTGGAATTTGTTTTTGTTTTTCTTTGTGGCTCTTTCCCCCCCCCCCTTTTTATACTTGAGACTTTTTAATTGGATTAAGGTGTTGAAGAACCTGAAGAACTTTACTTTTTTTTTTTTTTTTTGCCACCCACAATACTTAACAATTTCTCCTTTTTCTGTTTATACTTTCTTCTTCTTTTTGGGGTTTTTCCCGCTATTTACCCAATTGATTGGATAAGGTGTACAAGAATCTGAAGAAACTTTTCTTTTATTCTGCTTCCTTTTTACTTCACTATTTTTACTTGGAATTATAACTGATCATTACACAAGCGGATTAAGGTCTAGAAGAACCTGAAGATTTTGAATTCCTTGAAATGAGCAGGAAACTAACAGCAGCTGGTTCTTCAATTCCTGCTTCTTCCTCTTCACCATCTGGAGGCCAATGCTCAATACAGATGATGTTACAACAAGAAAAAGAACAGGAAAAGGTGACGCTGCAGATGATAATGCAAGGAATTCAAAACATACAATCAAGAACAGAGAATATTGAAAAGAGAACAGAGAAAACTGATGAAAAGGTGGAGAATATTCAACAAATCATGATGAAGTATGAGAGATTACAAAAAAATTGAAGAAGATAAACAAAGAGATAAGAAGACTGGAGATGTTGATGGCAGATTAACTGTGGTTGAACAAGATAAAAGTGGAATGCTGGGAGGGGAGATGGATAGATCAGAATTTTATCTTAGATTCCAAAACACAGAGGAAGAAAAGGGACAACACTTGGCAGAGATAATGATAGAAATCTTGGCTGAAGCTCTGGAAATAACTAAAGAGAAGATGATGGATGGAATAAATGAGGTCTTTTGAGTTTTTACAAGGTACGCAATGAGAAATAATTTACCAAGAGAAGTTCACATTAGATTTACAAAGAAAGCTATTAAAACACAAATATTGCAGATGGCAAGAGAGAAAACATTGAAATATAAAGATAAGGAGATTGTGGTTCTGAAGCAAGTACCCAGAAGAGTCAGAGAGATGAGAAGAGAGTATCAATTCTTGACTAAAATACTACTCAAAAAAGAGGTGAACTATAGATGGTTGATACCAGAAAGTTTAATGTTTACATGGCAGGAACAGAGACACAGAACTGACTCAATTGAGAAAGCAGAATTATTTTATACAGAATACTTCAGAGGGAAAGAGGAGGAGACAGAAAAATAAATGTCTTTAATTGAATTCCAAGAGGACTGTCAAGCACCAATTGAAAAAGAAGAAGGTGCAGTAGGCGGAAAAGTGGAAGCTAGAGAACAACGAGAACCAAGACCAACTAGAGCTGCAAAACCTACTTATAAAGTATAATCATGAAAGAGAAAAAAATTGATTACAATTAATACAAATGGACTTAAATCAGCTGTTAAACCAAGGAAAACTTTCATAAATTAGAGAAATTAAAATTTGATACAATCTGCCTACAAGAAGTTCATATTAAAAAGCAATATGAACAACTGTTGATACAGCCAAAGCTAGGGAAAAATATTTACTTCTTTGACACTGCAAGAAAACAGGAGTGGTCTTCTATATCAAAGATACTATTCCAGCAAAATTGATCCATATGGATGATGATAGAAGACTCTTAATGGTGGAAATAATGGACAACAATATGAAAACACTCCTGATAGCAATCTATGCCCGAATGAAAATCGAGAAGAATTTTATAGAAAATTACACATGAAAATAATTGAACTGGACTATGTTAGTATGTGTATGATGGGAGACTTCAATGGAATAGTAGACAATAAATTGGACTATACAACACAGAAACAACAAAGCAAAGCAGAAAGACTCTCCCTAGATCCTTTTTTAAAATGGTAGATGAAATAAATTTAAAAGATGCATGGAGAGAAAGAAGCGCTAAGACCAAACAATATACCTTCTATTCAAACAGACATTTATCATGGTCCAAAATAGATATGATATGGATGTCAACAGAATTGATTGCTAATCTCCAAAACATAGATATTGAAACTAGTACTTGGGCAGATCATAACCCAATGACAATTAAATGGAAAGGACAAAGAAGAAGATCTAGATGGACGTTAAATAACACTATACTAAAAGAAAAAGACTTTACACAGAGAATGGAGAAAGAACTGGCTTTTTTCTTTGAAGAAAATAAAAAAAAAGAAGACACATCAATGCAGAATGTATGGGATACAATTAAGGCATATGCCAGAGGCCTGATAATAGACTACACAAGGAAAAGAAATTTTACAAAAAGACTAGCCTCTAAGACATTAGAGGATGAGTATAAAGGACTTGAAAAAGAGTTACCAAAAATGCCACAGAAAAAGGACATGAAGTTAAAAATGGATACAATTAAATATAAAATGGGATTAATGGAAAAAGAAGAATTAGTACAGAAAATCAGAGGTGCGAAGCAGAACTATTTTGAAGATACAAATAAACCAGGTACCGTGTTTCTCCAACAATACGGCCCCTCCTAATAGGAAGTCCCAGCATGTTTTATAGGCATAAAATCAAATTAAGCCCTTCCTCCCAAATTAAGGGCCTATATTAAACATGCGAAATGGGAGTAATGGCAGGGGGCTTGCCATTAGGAAGTACTTTTGTTGCATCCCCTGATATGGTGCTGCCTGAGTTGACTTCGGCATTGGTGGGGCACTTCGTATCGGGAAACCTTCCGCCACCGTTGCTTTCCCTTCTTCCTGTGCTGCCGCGACATTTAGAGCAATGCTGTGGCGTTTGGCACAGCCACACATGGCCAGCCAGGGCTCCTCCCTGCAACTGGAGCCCAGTGGAGACACTTGGCTTGAGGCACTCCTGTTGCTGCCTTCCCTTCGCCTTTGAAGGCAAAGCCAATTCTTTTAAAAACGACGCCCTACTACCAGTACAAAAAAGCCTCCCCTGCCTGAGAGGACAGCCCAACCCCATGTGGGGAAGTGAATCTCCCAGGGCCACAGCACAGGATCGGCCCACCCCAGGAGAAGCGCCCAGCCGCCATCCCTGCCTGGCACCGGGCAGAGTGCAAAGAGCTTCGCCTGGGGTGCCCAGCGCAGCTGACAGGCAGGCCCTCCTGCCCAGCAGCAGAGCTCTCGCCATGGCAGCAAGCGCCTCCCCACCGGACCCTCCGCTCATCCCACCTGGGCTGCACCGGAGCCATGCGGGGTGGGCAGAGCCAGGAAAGTGAGCCGTGGGTGCACACCTGCTTGCCAAGTGAAAGAGCCAAGCCGCCCCGAGCTTGGCTTCCTTCCCAATTTCCCTCAAGCCCAAACCCAAAGGGGCCATCAGGAGAGGCTGCCCGAGGCAGTGATAGTGCCCACCCATCCATGGACAGGGAGGCAAGGCAACAGCCTGCACCGTGTCCTCCTCCGAGCTGAGCCCCGCTGAGTGAGCACCTCTGCCCGATGTCCGTGCTGCTGCAGCATTTGGAGCTGATGGTGCCTTTGGAGATGCGTGGGGATGAGGACGGGCTGGGTGAAAGGACAGGCGGCTTCGGGCTCTCTCCGCCAGACCCGCCGGCCAGGAAACCAGCACTGCCGTCGCCTTGCCTCCCTGTCCACAGATGGGTGGGCGCTATCACTGGCTCGGGCAGCCTCTCCCAGTGGCCCCTTCAGGTTTGGGCTGGAGGGACTTGGGAAGGAAGCCAAGTAGCATTAGTAGGGTGTTGTTTTTAAAAGAATTGGCTTTGTCTTCGAAGGCGAAGGGAAGGCGGCGACAGGAGTGCCTGAAGCTGAATGTCTCTGCTGGGCTCCGGTTGCAGGGAGGAGCCCTGGCTGGCCGCGCATGGCTGCACCAAACGCCACAGCATTGCTGTAAATGCCATGGCAGCACGGGGAGAAGGGAAAGCAACAGTGGTGGAAGGTCTCCTGATATGAAGTGCCCCACCAATGCCAAGGTCAACATCCAAGCCGCTGCTGCCCACCCACCCGAGGATGCAAGTGAGTGGGGATTAAGTCACCAAAAAGACAGCCTAGCCATTTTTTCAGGGGTCAAAAAAAAATAAGGCTGGGCCTTATTTTGTGAGAAACATGGTAGATGATTAGCATATAAACTGAGAAAGGAGAGAGAATCAAGGAAAGTATTGGAATTAATAGATGATCAAGGTCAAGCTTGCTATGGAAGTAAAGATAAGAAAATCATACGAATTATTATGGGAAACTATACACACAAGAGAATATAGATGATGAAAGAGTTAAACAGTATTTACAGAATGCTAACTTACCCCATCTGGCTCATCTGGCTGCTGATTATTGATGGAGAGGTGCTGAGGTAAAAAAAGTCCTAACCACCTCTCATCAGCAATGAGAACCCTGATGAGCATAGATTAAAAATTTATGATCTTCTGGGGCCACATTGATAGCTGTCCAGTGCTGCATGCAGCCTGTGCATCAGACACACCTGATTTAGAACAATAGTTTGTTTTAATCAGAATTGGTGAACAAGCTAGGGGTAGAGATAATATTCATTCCTGCTACAAAATAGAAGTTTTACTAATTAATAGGGATTCAGTTTACCTTGCAGTTGCTGCATGTGAGAATTAAGAGACTTCGCAAACAGCCTTGAGTACCCAAAGAAAGTTTGTACTTTCAGACTGGCAAGATTGATTTTGGCCCTCCTGGGTAACCAGACAGGAAACACTACTAGATAAGCTAAATCTAATTTACTGTATGGCTACATTAACAGAATGTTACAAATCTTAAAGTGCACGATTCCTGCTCAATTTTAACTTCTAGATCTTTAGGGTGGATCCTTCCTAAGTTTCTTTGACTGCAGGTTTGAATTGTACAGGTGAAACTCAAAAAATTAGAATATCGTGCAAAAGTTCATTTATTTCACTAATGCAACTTAAAAAGTGAAGCTAATATATGAGATAGACTCATTACATGCAAAGCAAGATAATTCAAGCTGTGATTTGTCATAATTGAGATGATTATGGCTTACAGCTCATGAAAACACCAAATCCACAATCTCAGAAAATTAGAAAATTACATGCAATCAGTAAAACAAGGATTGTACATAGAACAATATCGGACCTCTGAAAAGTTTAAGCATGCATATGTACTCAGGACTTGGTTTGGGCCCCTTTTGCAGCAATTATTGCCTCAATGCGGCATGGCATGGAAGCTTTCAGCCTGTGGCACTGCTGAGGTGTTATGGAAGATCAGGATGCTTCGATAGCTCTTCTGCATTGTTCGGTCTCACGTCTCTCATCTTTCTCTTGGCAATACCCCATAGATTATCTATGGGGCTCAGGTCAGGCGAGTTTGCTGGCCAATCAAGCACAGTAATCCCATGGTCACTGAACCATGTTTTGGTGCTTTTGGCAGTGTGGGCAGGTGCCAAGTCCTGCTGGAAAAGGAAGTCAGCATCCCCATAAAGCTCGTCTGTGGAAGGAAGCATGAAGTGCTCCAAAATCTCCTGGTAGATGGCTATGTTGATCCTGGACTTAATGAAGCACAGTGGACCAACACCAGCAGATGACATGGCTCCCCAAATCAACAGACTGTGGAAACTTCACACTGGACTTCAAGCATCTTGCAGTGTGTGCCTCTCCATTCTTCCTCTAGACTCTGGGTCCTTGGTTTCCAAATGAGATGCAAAAGTTGCTCTCATCAGAAAAGAGGATTTTGGACCACTGAGCAACAGACCAGTTCTGTTTTTCTTTAGCCCAGGTTAAGAGGCTTCTGATGTTGTTTGCTGTTCAGGAGCAGCTTGACAAGAGGAATACGACATTTGAAGCCCATGTCCAGGATCTGTCTGTGTGTGGTGGTTTTTGATGCACTGACTCCAGCCTCAGTCCACTCCTTGTGAAAGTCCCCAACACTTTTGAATGGCCTTTTCCTGACAATCCTATCCAGGCTGCGGTCATCCTTGCTGCTTGTACACCTTTTTCTTCCACACTTTTCCCTTCCACATAACTTTCTATTAATGTGCTTTGATACAGCACTTTGGGAATATCCAACTTCTTTGGCAATTACCTTCTGAGGCTTTCCCTCCTTATGGAGGGTTTCAGTGATGATTTTCTGCACAACTGTCAGGTCAGCAGTCTTTCCCATGATTGTGATTCCTACTGAACCTGACTGAGAGACCATTTAAAGGCTCAGGAACCCTTTGCAGGTCTTATGGCTTAATTAGCTGATTAGAGTGGGACACTTTGAGCCTAGAAGATTGAACCTTTTCACAATATTCTAATTTTCTGTGATTGTGGATTTGGGTTTTCATGAGCTGTAAGCCATAATCATCTCAATTATGACAAATCACAGCTTGAACTATCTTGCTTTGCATGTAATGAGTCTATCTCATATATTAGTTTCACCTTTTAAGCTGCATTAGTGAAATAAATGAACTTTTGCACGATATTCTAATTTTTTGAGTTTCACCTGTAGGTTTTTGCTTCTCTTGTCTAATGGTTTTCTAGGCAGGGTCTGCTCTTCCCTTTCTTCAGTTATCTATGAATTTTATTATACAAAGATGGGAGAAAATAGGGGTGATGGGAGTGCGAGTGGGAGATCTTAACGACAGTACAACATATAACTGATTGTAATGGCAAAAATAGAAAAGAGAAGTGCTGTAAAGGTCATAAATGTAGGCATTGGTCACAAAATTCCTTTTTCATCACTACTGTAACTGGAAATGATAACTTTCCAGGCCAGTCACTAATCAAGGTCTATCCTTATATTTCTTGGCTGGTTTTAAGGGCAAAACATCACCCAAAGCAACTTATAAACAGGAAATCATACTGTTATTATTGCCACTATTACTATCAGTTTGTAAAATACTACAAAATGCTCTAGTCTGAAATAAGGTCCTCCCACCCCTATGAGATCCAGATATTCCCTGGTGTTTCCAAGTGTCCTGAAGAACTGGCAAGGGTAGTAGGTCTGCTTTTGGTGCAGCCTTGTTTTTGTCATCTTTTGTTCCTTGTTTTTTACTTATGTTGTTTTATTGTAGGTTTTTGTTTTAACCTGTAAATCTTCTAGAGTTATAGGGAATCAGGCAGTGTATAAGCTTAATTAATAAATAAATACTGCAGCAGCAGCTAGTTGCTGATATCTGCTAGTGCAAGCTCTGGCACTAGAATGGGCGTTGGTTCTTACCTGACATGCCATTTCTCTTGAGCTGAGAGGATCATCCAGAGAGTGGGTGGAGCTTCAGTCTCTGCTGTTGTAGGCTGAGCTTAATTTCTGAGGAATGCTCCACCTTCCATCACGTGGCTTGCCATCTCGTTCCACAGTTTATGCGAAGACGAGAGGAAAAAAACAGGCATTCGTGCTGTCCTCTTGCTAGACTTAAAGTGCATTGGCCGAAACAAGACCCCTCCAGACAGTGAAAGGAAAAGGGAGGGGCTGGATGATCCTCTCAGCTCAAGAGAAATGGCATGTCAGGTAAGAACCAATGCCCATTCTCCTTAGAGCTGTTTGGATCATCCAGAGAGTGGGACATACCAAAGCTGGGGCCTGTCCTATGGGAGGGACACCGTCTGGTCTGTTGAGTCCTCGTGATTCCTGAGCACCCTCTGAAGGACCCTTCTACTGAAGGAAGCCTCCGCAGCGGCATACCTATCGATTCTGTAGTGCCTAATGAAAGGTGACGGGGAGGCCCACGTTGCTGCCTGGCAAATGTCAAGTATAGGGGCCTGGGTAGCCCAGGCAGCTGATGTCGCCGCACTCCTGGTGGAGTGAGCCGTGATACCCCTGGGCACTTGGAGGGCCTGGGCCTGGTATGCCCCAGAAATGGCCGCCCTTGTCCAACGGCCTATTGTGGATGAGGTTACCTTGAGCCCCTGTGACTTTGGTTGAAAGGAAATAAACAGGGCCTCAGATTTACAGAAGGTCTGAGTGTGTTTAATATATATCCGCAAGGCCCGTCTGATGTCCAAGGTGTGCCATAGCCTCTCTCTTTCATGAGTTGGCCTGGGGCAAAAATTGGGGAGGATAAGTTCCTGAGCCCTGTGGAAAACCGAGTTAATTTTAGGTAGAAATGAAGGGTCAAGTCGGAGGACCACCCGGTCAGAATGGAAGACGCACAGGTCTTTCCTGACTGACAGAGCAGCGATCTCAGAAATCCTCTGGGCTGAAGTAATCGCCACCAGGAACACTACTTTGTAGGATAGGAACTGGAGAGAGACTTCTCTTAGGGGTTCAAAGGGTGGTTTAGTGAGGACTCTGTTGAGATCCTGAATGTCTGCTCTTTTTTTCCTATAATCCACTATAACCTCCTTGGTCTTCTTGATATTAAATAGAAGATTATTATTTTTGCACCAACGGGATAGCTGTAATACCTCATCCCCATATGCAGACTCATCATCCCCAGAAATAAGTCCTACAAGCGTAGTATCGTCTGCAAATTTCATTATCCTATTGTTGGGATGTTTATTTGTGCAATCAGATGAATAGATGGAGAACAAAAGTGGACTAAGGACACAACCTTGTGGAGTGCCAATGCTAAGTGTCTTGACAGTGGAAATATAGTCATTCAATTTAACTCTTTGTGGACAATTTGTTAAAAAGTCCAATATCCATAAGCAAATAGAATCTGGAAAATCTAGATCTTTAAGCTTAGCTATTAATCTGTGCGGCATGATGGTATTAAAAGCAGAACTAAAATCTGCAAACAACATTCATACATAATTCCCCGGTGTTTCCAAATGGGATAAGGCCATGTGAAGCACAGTGATAATTGCATCCTCGGTTGATCTATTTTTTTTGTAAGCAAACTGAAGCCCATCAAAAAAATCGGGAAGGCAGGAGATAATATAATTTCGAACTAGCTGCTCAAAGCACTTCATTACGATAGAAGTTAGTGCCACTGGCCTATAGTCACTCGGACCATTTGTGGGCAACTTTTTAGGCAGTGGAATGATGGTGGAAGCCTTGAGGCAAACAGGAACCACACATTGTGTCAAGGATCGATTAAAAATTCCGGTCCATACCCCAGCTAACTGTTCAGCACAATCTTTTACCACCCGACCAGGAATTAAGTCGGGCCCAGCTGACTTTCTGGAATTAACCGCCTTCATTGTCTGCCTCACATCCTGCTCATTCACAATGAAGGGGAGGCTCTGCTGAGTAAATGATGGCAAAGGGACAGTTTCGGTTTGATGGATTTCAAATCGAGCAAAAAAGTTGTTCAACTCCTCAACCACCGCCGCACTACCATCCGCAGAGACCTTTTTTGCGTTATAGTTCGTTAGTTGTTGAACCCCCTGCCAAACCAGCCTCATGTCATTACTGAGAAAGCAATCTTCAATTCTCCTCTTGTATTCGGCCTTAGCCTGCTTAATGCCTCTCCTCAAGTTCGTTCTTGCAGCACTATAATCCAGATCATTCCCAGACTTAAAAGCCTTGTTTCTTGCATACAACAAGCGTCTAACCTTCCCGGTCATCCAAGGTTTTTGATTAGGATAAACCCGAATTCATTTATCCACCGTGACAGTATCAATACAGTGTGCCATATACCCTAACACCGCAGCCGTGTGATCGTCGAGATCAGGATGATCAAAAACTTCCCAGTTTGTCTGTTCGAAGCAGTCCTTTAGCTGCTCCATTGCTCCCTCTGGCCAGCTTTTCACCGTCTTGACTACCGACCCTGCCTGTTTTCTCAGAGGAATATACTCCGGGGCTAAAAGCAGGGACAAGTGATCCGACTGGCCCAGATGTGGTAATTGTAATACCCTGTATCCATTTGCAATATTCGTGTAGACCTTATCCAAGGTGTTCGACCCCCTAGTAGCACACCTTATATGTTGATGGAATTTAGGGAGGACCACACGAATATCTACATGATTAAAATCTCCTGCAATAATGTATACAGCATCTGGAAATTTGCTTTGCAAGTTGCCGATTTCATCACCCAGGAAGCCCAAAGCCAAATCTACATTTGCATCCGGCGGAATGTAAACAGCAAGAATAATAACAATGCTGAATTCCCGTGGAAGATAGAAAGGTCTGCATCTAACAGACAGATATTCCAGCTCCAAAGAGCAGTGACGTGTTATAACCTCTGAGTTCGTACACCAAGTCTCTTTAACAAACATACATACTCCACCTCCTCTACACTTCCCCACATTTCTGTCTCTGTCCAGCCGATGTAATAAAAAACATCTCAATAACAATGTCCGGAATGGTGGGGTTCAACCAGGTTTCAGTGATTAACAACACACAATAGCTTTTCATGAACTTACTTGAAGAGACCTGCAACCTTAAATCATCCATCTTATTTGCCACGGATCTAGCATTAGTCAGAAAGAGACTTGGGAGCGGTAGCCGCTTCATTTTTTTTTTGCAGCCTGTGTAAAACACCAGCCCTGCAGCCTCTTTTCTTCCCCCTCTCCCTTCGTCTTCTTTTCCTTCTCACCCTCTCTCTCACCGGAACCACAATCCACGGAGAGCCAGGGAGCCTTGCAACCTCTGACGGTATGTTATGTTTCCAAACAAACTTAGCTGTTATCTCTTATTTGCTTTGTAGTCCAATCTTCACAAGCTCACAATTGCTGTAGAGTATGTTCACCCCGCAGGAGGTATTCACAATACAAGATAATCCATACAAAAACATCCATAAAAAACACCAAGCCGAAGAGCACTGAGCTGCAGCATGTGAATGCGCGGCCATATTAAGACAATTAGGCTTGAGGACTGAGTGCCCCCCTGCCTGTTGACATGAGCCTTTGCTGTTATATTGTCGGTGAGAATGAGGACGTGGCGACCCTGAAGCTGAGGAAGGAAGCTGCGGAGGGCCAGGTGGATGGCGTGAAGCTCTAACCAGTTTATATTGCACAGCCTCTCTGTCAATGACCATCTGCCCTGAGCTGTCAGGGAAAGAAGGTGGGCGCCCCATCCAGACAGACTGGCGTCTGTGGTGATGGTGAGTCTTGGTGGCTCCTTGAGGAGGCAGCCTTTGTTGATCGACACCTTGCTCCACCGTAGGAGGGAGGTGAGAACCCTTGGCGAGACCTTGACCTTGCACCTCGAGTTACTTGACCCGGCCCTTTGGTACGGAAGCAGGAACCACTGGAGGGATCTAGAGTGGAAACGGGCCCAGGGAATAATGGAAATACAAGAGATCATCTTACCTAACAACTTGGTTAATTCGAGGAGAGAGACCTTCCTAAGTCGTCTGATGAACCTGACTGATTGTTGGATGCTGAGTATTCTTTCCGGAGAGATGAACACCCTCCCTTTGACTGTGTCAATTATGGTCCCCAGGTGGGGTAGCCTAGTGGAAGGGGCCAGTTGGCTTTTCTTCCAATTTATGAGGAACCCGTGTTCCTGGAGGGAGGTGAGGGTAGTATGAGTATCCCTGATGGCCTGTTCCCTGGAAGGGGAGAGGATGAGAATATCATCCAGGTAACAGTGGAGCCACACCGGGATGGATCTGAGGTGGGCAGCCAGAGCAGCCAGGACCTTGGTAAAGGTCCTGGGGGCCGAGGCTAACCCGAATGGGAGGGCCACATATTGGAAATGCAGGTTATTATAACTGAAACACAGAAATTTGGAATGGGAGGGGCATATTGGGATGTGCAGATATGCCTCGGAGAGGTCGATGGATGACAACCAGTCTCCCTGCTGAACTCCCAAGAGGATAGATTGCGTGTTCATTTTGAATCTGCGGTATACCAGGTGGCGGTTTAACCGCTTTAAGTCCAAAATAGCCCTCCATCCCCCCGAGTGTTTGGGCACCACGAATAAGAGTGAGTAGAAGCCCTGTCCCCTCTGGGATGGAGGAACTGGCTGGATGGCCTGAATGTCCAGTAGGTGCTGAATTGCCGAATCCATGAGGTTGTGTTTGGTGTGGTTCTTGGAGAGGGGAGATGTAATGTAGAAATCGGGGGGGGGGGAGAGGAACTCGAGGGCGAGGCCAAACCTGACGGTATCCCTGACCCAAGCATCCAAAGTGGATGAGTCCCACCGACTGGCGAAGGCTTTAAGTCACCCGCCAATGGGGATGAGGTCCGATGGCCTATCTGGAGCGCCGGAAGGGCCTGCTGCCGGAACCACGAAAGTGCCTCTTGAAGTTTCTGCCTCTCCTGTGTCTGTCGAGGGGGTCGGACCTGTCCTGGGGCTGTCCCGAACCAAAGGAAGTACCTGGGAGGGAAGGGGGATTGGGGATAGGGATGAAAGGGAGCCCTCCAAAAGAGCTGCAGAGGTCTGGGATCTGACTTACAGGTGAGGGAAGGGAGGAATTTCTTTTTATTCCTTTCCTCGACTAGGAGAGGATCCAGGGAAGGTCCGAACAGCTTATTTCCTGCAAGGAAATAAGGGCAGAAGCTAGTTTCACCTTATTCTTAAGATCCGCCTGCCAGTGTCTTAGCCAGAGCAGGCGGCGGGCCGAGACGTGGGAGGAAATGGCGCGGGAGGAGAATTTTACTGAGTGGTAAGTGGCGTCTGCTGAGAACTCAGCTGCGGACGTAATCTTGGCGATGTACTGATGGGCGCAGATATTGGAGGTTGGGACATGTTGCCTAAGCTGGAAAAGCCAGCGAATGGATGATCTGATGAAAAAGGAAGCAGCCGTAGCCGCCCTGATCGCCCATGCGTTCGACTGGTGAGCTCGCCGCAATGCCAGCTCCAATCGCTTGTCCTCTGGCCTGAGGGCCTCTAAGGGGTCGCTGAGGGTGGAGGAAGAGGTCAGGCCTACGACGGGCTCATCAACCTCCGGGGTGCTCAGCAGGTTGGAGAGCTCCAGGTCAAGGTTGAAGAACCTTTTATCATGGGCCAAAGGGGCTGGGGGGGCAATTGAGGAGGCCAGCTGTTTGGACACCAGGTCCAGGAATATGGGGAGGGGTTTGGGATGACCTCGGCCTCCACTACCGGTTGTCTAAACATAGAGTCCTCAGGTCCTTCCGGAACCAAGGGAATGGGATCAGAGGGGCTCTGGGCAGTTAGGCCCGAGATGTTCCTGGCTTTGTAGAGGAGGGATTTGAATAGCTGGGGCTTAAAGAGCCCTACGAAAGCGGGTTGGTCCGGGGTGAGAACTTCGTCCTCGGACATTTCCGCCTCTGATGGATCTGAGTCCGGAAGAGGTTCGTTGTATTGTAAGGGCCCCAGGTCAAATTGTTCCTCCTCCTCCTCCCTGCATAAGTCTAGGTCCCTTTCCGCCCCCTCCTCATCTTCCCTGACTGAAGGGGAAACCTCCCCCTGGAGGGGCATGAGAGGGAATGATCTTACAGATTCGGTGGCCTGCGGAGGCAACCCCGGTCTGGCCATCTGCTGCATTCTTTCTGAAATTCCCTGTCGGATAGCCATCTCCATCCAGGCTCTGAGCTGCTCCGGAACTGCCTGAATGAGAGGTTCCTCCTGGTGCAAGCCGGCAGCCGTGGGCGTGAAAGTAGATTCTGGAGTTCGCCTGGCTGGTGTTCCCAGGGCCTGATGCCCTTGAGAGGGTGAGCTGTGCCTGGATAGGGAGAAAAAGGCTGCAGGAGGGGGGGGAAGAGCGGAGGTGGAAGGAGTGGCTGGTGCTGGAGGTACTGAGCCTGTCTGTCTAGTGCATTTGTCTATTTCCTTTTCTAGCGCCTTGTGTCGTCTTAAGGCATCCCTTTGTGAGGCTTTGGGGGGCTCCTTAGCCTGACTGCGCAGTTGGTGGGTCTTTGCCTTGGCCTTTAAGGAAAGGACCCTTTGAAGGATTGCTTTCTGCCATTTTAGGTAGTTAAGGAAGGGGATCAAAACTGAGGCAGTTGGCGCGCCTAGGGGTCGACCTACAATGAAGGCCGGGAGCCCTGGGAATTTCTTTTACACCCCCCCCCATTTATTATTCGCTTGCAATTAATCTGTATTTTTGCTCCGTATATAAATGATTGATCCCCCTTCTCTCTCTCTCTCTCTCTTTTTTTTTTGGTAAGCATAGGCTTACTCGAGTCTCTTAAGTCCTCTTTTTCTCTCTATTATTATTATTGTTGTTGTTGCTGTTGTTGTTGTTGTTGTTGTTATTTTGAAGGACTGATCAGGATGATCAGAGGACAACAGGAGCCTTAAGGGCAAAGCCGGGCCTAAACCAGACTGCCAACCCAGGGCAGAACCGGGCAGGAGTGGTGGGAATAAACCGCTGCCGCTACGGCTGGCTGTGAGGAAAGCCAACAAAAAGGAGGTGGAAAAGAAGCCTCCAACTGAAAACAGCACAATTTAAATTCTTCAGCAGGCCTGCCCTTCCTGCTGTTTTAACTAGGCATGCTGCAGAGATCGGAAAGATAAGGAAACAAAATGGCGCCCGGACACGAGGCGATGCTCAAAATGGCGGTCGCCACTACAAGGGCTTGCAAGGGCCCTTCTGCAGTGACCAGGAGGATCCCTAGGGACAATCCAGGGATCCCAGGGGAAGGACAACAGAAATAAACTAGCAAGCGATCAAACGATGTAAAAAAACAGAGTTCGGTGAGGGGGGGAAACGGAACGAAACGGAGCTTTTTAAAATGAACTAAAGCGGCAGAAAGGCAATAGGAAAGGGTGGGGGGGCAGCTTGAAATTTTGCTGGCCTACCCCCTATCACCCCCTGGGGGGAGGACCTCCCAGGGACTCTACTAAATAAGAGGACCAACTGCACAGGATTAGGGGAGAAAAAACAATGAAGGGTTATATACAACCTGAATTGAAGCAAAAAAAAAAACGAATTAAATTGGAATATTCCTGAAACGGCCAAGAGCACATACAAACACTGCCTACTCTGCGCGAGGGCTGAGCATAAACTGGGGAACGAGATGGCAAGCCACGTGATGGAAGGTGGAGCGTTCCTCAGAAATTAAGCTCAGTCTACAATAGCAGAGACTGAAGCTCCACCCACTCTCTGGATGATCCGAACAGCTCTAAGGAGAATAGAAGGAAAACCCTATTCAGGAAAAGTAAAGAAATGAATCTTTTGGTCTTTTTTTAAAAATGGCAGTGATGAGACTTTAATGGGTAGATGATAATTGACCAAAATAATCACTTTCAAAGATTTTAATTTGTTTAAATACAGTCAGAAAGTTCCATATCTGAACTTTAATCACAAACAGGTTGACATGGGTAAAGGAAATCCCAAATTGCTTCTGTGCTTTAAATATTGGAACCAATATTTTGAAACAGTTTGGAAATACACACCAATAATAATGATGAACTTGATGCCATATAGTTATCATGTGTTTTCTCTTTCTCATTCCTACCAACTTATACATACAGACAATTTCCAAAGGCTACTCCATCACATAGAATTCTTGCCTGCAGGTGTTATTACTTTAAATTATTAGTTTTCAAGAAATAAGCTTTTGGAATTGAAATCTTTAATCATACCATATGCTAGAGCAAACATTATGCCAAATTAAGCTTTGCCTCTTCAACTGAATCATTATTGGGTCTGAAGATTTTTCATTTCACCTCTTTCTCACTAATTTATAAACAGGATCAATCTTACTACTTTCACAACTTCTCTTCCTGCAGTATTTCTACTTTAATTAATCAAATCAATCAAGCTTATAGGTTCATAATGATTTCTTTCCCAAAAGTATGCTCAAATAGACTAATGCTTCAACTATGCATCTGAAGCAGAACTTTTTAAAAAGCAGATATTCGTCAATCATTTATTTTTGGATAACCAAGTAGCTCAATCATTTTTCTGTACTCTCTCATTTCATCTATCCATTCATGTTGCTTAATAGAATAGTCTTTTTCCATATGACATTCATTTGAGTCACTGTGATCAAGTAAGTGCATATACAAATTTTCTAAACAAGGGCGTGGCTTCGGGGCAGCAGGAATTCACGACCGCTTGCGATTCCTGCTGTGCTAGCCAAGGTACCCCCGATCCAGATGGGTCAGGGGGATATGACGAAGAGAGAGGGGAGCCGGACAGGGGGTTGGGGGTGTCGCAGACCCCCTCCTCGTCCTGAAAAACCCCTTTTTCCCAAGGCGGTGGAGCGGCGGTCAGCAATGGCCGCCACGAAGAAGCCAGCAACCAGGTAAGATTGTGCTGGAGGAAGCAAGAAGAGTGAAAGTGCTGTCTGAGCCAGGTCAATCAACATCTTTCAAATTTGTTGAAACTGAGCTGTTTGAATTGCTGGAGGATACATTGTATCCCTAAGAAGATCGAAAGCGGCGGAGCAGCTGTTAAAGGGAACTTTTTTTTTTTTCTTCACTCTCCCACCCCATGGAAACAGCAGATATGAAATATGTTTGGACATTGAAGGTGAATTATTCTGAAAGTTGAAGCTAAGGGACAAAAGGGTTCCTGGACATTGAAAAACTTAAGAAATTGGAAAACTCTTATTAGAGGTATGGATTTCTGATTATTTAAAATTGATGTTGCAAGTGGGAAGGGAGAGGAAAAAAAAATTGGAGCAGAAGCTGAAAAAGGAGGAGATTGCCTAAAATCCCAAAGAAAGGTATATGGTAATTGGACCTCTTTGATTAAACATTAACCCCAGAAAGAGAAAGAGAAGAAGGAAGAAAAGTATTAATTTTTGGAACTTTTTTTGAATTATTTTTGATTAAAAATACTTGTGGTTATTTTGGGAAAAATTTCTCTTTTCATGATGGCATCGCTTGTGGATGAACTAAAGACTGAATATCAAAAATATAAAAAGGAAGATACTTTGGGTACTTTGTTTCAATTTTTAGAAATGGCGTTATGTACTTATGAAAAGTTGACTACGCAGAAGAAGGACTGGGACAAAGAAGAAGAGGAAGAAGAAGCCATCTTTGATGGACAAATTTTCTAAACAAGCAAACATGGCTTCTAATGCAATTTCCTAGCACTCATCCTTAATCCTTACATTACTGATGTATAACATGGGACATCTCCAACCTACGTAGTCTTACTTTCATTTGAAAATACAATGAATATGATTCTACCCCATATTTTCCAACATACTTAATGTACTCTTCGAGATCAAATTACCTTTATTTAAGTCTATTACATATTTTCCTTTCTTTCTCTTAATTTCACAAGCAAACTACATATCTATTTTTCTCATTAATTCATTTCCTTAACATTAACTCTTTTTCCTTCTATGTGGTGGAATGGTCACCAGTTGAGCCCAGAGGTATTTATCTCTGACCAATCAAAGACTTCATACAAAGTTTTTTTTTGATAAACGAACACTAGGTAATCAGCCTTAGTCATATCTGTACTACAAGTAGCATTCTCTCCTAAAAATAATGATTCTGGCCACTTTTGTCCCAATTGAATGCCAGAAATGCAACTGAAGTTTAGTTTTATCTCAGGTATGCTAGTGCTATTTTAGTCAAGTCAAGGTTCTGCTGCCTGAGCATAGAGATACAGATTATGTAATGACACGTTCAGCAAATAGAGTATTACTTAATTATATACCCTAACCTATTATATGGAAAAGTAAATATATTCAAATATTTCCCCAATTGCTAGAAAAGCTACACATACACACAAATACATAATTTAGAATAAACAATACAGGTAGTCTCTAGGTTACAACAGCAATTGGAACCACATTTGCTACCACACTCATAAAACAAATGACAGCACTTACTAACAGCAATTCTGGAAGTCCTGCTTCTGTCTTTAAATAAGGATAACAGGGATCATTAAGCAAGGACCTCATGTGACCGCACTTCGACTTTGTTTTGGGGAAACTAACAGGAAACATTGAAAATTGTGATCACACGAATGTGGGGAACACAACAGCTGGAACTCTAATCCTTCATAAGTCTCCCTTGTTCAGCACCATCACAAGTTTGAATGGCTAAATAACTGATCATAACCTGACCATATACATAATTAAATCCATAAGAATAACAGCAACAACTCATTAATGATCTTCATATTAAGGAATCCAATTTCTATCAAAAGAAAGACTGGTATAGACTTTAAAACTTATTCTTAAAATGTGTGTAATGTTTAGGAATGAATTTACTAGAATATTAGTCATAATTTAGAGTTTTCAGAAAATGTCAGAGTAAAGGTAACAGAAATCACATCATAGTTACG
Source organism: Hydrophis major (assembly GCA_033807585.1). Classification (NCBI taxonomy): domain Eukaryota; kingdom Metazoa; phylum Chordata; class Lepidosauria; order Squamata; family Elapidae; genus Hydrophis; species Hydrophis major. The sequence goes on from CM066329.1 coordinate 172,785,205, forward strand.
AGACCCTCAACGTTTTACAGTGAAAGACAATCTTCCTCAGAGACAAAATAAGAAGTTAAAAAAAAAACTTGCTTAAACATGAAGAGAAAGCTCCTGCATTCTTGAATTTTGCTTCTTTTTTCTAGGCCTACTTTAAATTGCTCCTTTCAATAATGTCAGAAAAGATATATGAGACTGGTAAAAGACAGCTTCAGCCTTGAAGAAATTTAGGAAAGAGAAAACAGAGAATTGCCTACCATTCTTTCTCATTCTAATATAACAATATATCACATAATATATTGAATATATGAATACATATAGCATATTAATATTTAAAAATAATCCCCCCTCCAAAAAAATCCCTAATCAATAACTAAGGCCATTTCACTGTCTTGGCATATGCTTTAAACACCACTAGTTCTCAGTAACTGGGCATGAACATCTGCAAAAGTTTACACATGAGCAGTTTCTTTTCTGCAGAATCTACCAAAGCATGGTAGCCAGTTGTGATTATGGATTCATATCTATGAAACTGCTCCCTGTTTATTGTATGGAGCTTCATAACATCTGATTAATGCATAAAGTAAATGTATACCAGAACTATAACACAACATCACAATAATATATCTAGGCACAATATCATGATATATAATCTAAAAAGAGAGGTTCATCTATCTTCTGGATTTTGGGAAACAATTCATAAAATGAAATAAATGTTATCAGGCTTATTTATGTACTAAGATTTATTATCCTTTGACAAGTATTATAAGAGAAGAAAGTTTATAATTGGAATATTTTATAGAACCAAGGCACCTCTAAAATAGGAAATGATTTTATTTATCTAATAATGTATAAAATCAACTGCTTTCTTAGTAGAATGAGGCATTAGAAATTTTTATTTTTCTGACTGTATGAAGAACTAGCACAGTTATATCCATTCTTTAGTTCCATTATCTAAGATATGTAGAATTAGAAAATTGTAGTTTTTCCTGGCAATGCTCAAATCTCAGCAGCCTCAATGAGCATTGTAACTGTGAAGTACATTGGGAGATAGTTTAACAGTATCTCTGGGGCCACAGGTACTTCATCTTTGTAATATAATATAACTAACTCAGAAACATGGTTTCCTAAGGACACTTCTGAATATGTCTGAAAAACTTCTCAAAATGTTATTACTGCTGGTCTCACGAGATACATTTTGTGGTTTTTCAGGCATATTCGTGTGCGTGTGTGTGTGCACACATGCACATTCGTTAGAAGGCTCACATACTTACTGGATTGCTTACGAATAATATATATTATTGGAAAACAGATTCAGGAAAAAATTCACACAATGCAGTCCTTTCTTTGCATAATTTATAAATGTGTTTAGCAGATACAACTTGCATTTTCACTCATCATTTTCTAAACTTGATAATTTTACAAAATTGTGAATACTCTATCTGTAACTCCTATTGAAAGATAGATATTTGTTTGTAAGTTTTAGAGGAATCTTTTTGAATAAATAAATATAATTTTTAGATTTAATTTGGTATTATGCTTAACATTAGTGTTATTATCTTAACACTTTATTATGGTTCCCTCTGATAATCTGAATCTTAGAAATTGACATATCATTTAAATAAAATTAAAATATCTATTTGAAAAATATTCTTTAATACTTAAAACATATCCCAGGATAATAAAATCTGTTTGTTTGAAGTACATTGAACTCACTCATTACCATTTATAGAGTGCAAAATTTTTATCAGATAAATACAAAATGTATTCAATATTTCTGTATATTTATTTATCAAATTACATGCATATCCAGACCTCTGTATGTGAATGAACTAAGCATGAATTGAAAACTGCAAAACTCCTTTTATTCTCTTGTCATGTTTGGTAATTTTAAAACAATCACATTTTTTTCTCAGCTATGTCCTTTGCAATTATCCACTTTTAATAATTAACATGATATCTTAAGGATGTATTATTATGAAATATACAATGATTTTGAAAAGGACAGACAAGATCTGCAAGTGAAGGTCTGCAATCTGCAAGATCTTTACATTGATGTTAGGCTCAGCTGTCAAAGAAAACTATTTTTTTGAGAACCACCTGTTAGCATTAAAGAAGAAATGAACTGAATTCCATCGAAATTTAATCTTATAAATAAAACAAATTACAGAGTTATACATATAACCCTCATACAACCGTTTTAAAGTAACCAATATTATGCAGAGTTCAGAAATGGAATAATATGGAAAATAAATTAAAGGAATGTGATGAAAAGAAAATGTAAGTAAATCTAGTTTACCAACATCATTCACTGTACCTCTCAATCTTTTCATTTTTGTAAATTATCCTTGCTTTTATCACATCTATGCACTGCGTCATATATTGTTTTCTGTTCTTTAAATGTTTTGCCTTTAATTGTGTTTAATTTTAAAAGAAGGCTGTTGTAACTCAATGCAAAGTAATTTTGAAAAATACTATTATTTTCACAATAATAATCATTTTAATGCCAGTTAGAGTTAAAAGGAACAGACAGTACTGTAGATATGAACACAATAAGTTCATTCATATACAGGTAAAAATAAGTATATAAATTGAGTCATTTGCATAATTTTACAGCTGTATTAATTCATGATATGAAAAATTCCTGCAAGGTACTATAATTGTGCTGATGATCTCTTTTTTGGCTATTATTAACATATTATGGGCTAACACACAGTTATGCTTACTGTAGCCTGCTGGAAAGTTTCACGATCATCTCCGCCTCTCTCCTTTTGAAGGTGAAGGGGGCAATGTGATTACTACCCATTGTTGCTTGAGTATCACTTCAGCCAGGAAAAGGATTATAAAAATGACAGGAAAACACAGTGCTGTTACCATATAATGCAAGAACATGCGTAGAAAGTCACTGAGAAGAAAGCCTGCTTCAGACAAAATATACACATTATTTATCTTCTTTATGCTTCTACTTGAAAAATAAAAAGACACTATAGTATGTAAGTTAATTTGAAAGCCTTGTTAAAATCATTGTACATTAAACTGCACTGTGTTAAATAAAAGCAGAATCTTACAATCTGAAGCTTACTTGAAAGTAAGTCATATGGAAATCTATTTGAACTTCTAAGCAAATTCATTACATTTTAATTTGCAGTGAAGTACCTTTGGTTAACATATTTGGTTAATAAACTACAGTTGAATTGTTTGTGAACTGATAAACTATCTTAATGACATATTGTATTTTTTTCACACTGTTTCACCATACTTTTGAAGGGGGGGGTGTTATTAAGAATCTTTCCATAGAAATAGACAGGAAGTAATGTACATATAAATGACTATATCAAAATCTCCTGAGAGTTCTGCTTAGCAAGTATAAAAAGATAGCTAATGCTTTTTATATTTTTTGAGAATTTTTTTAAAATAAAATCCAACTACAGACTTAAAGAGAGAGAGAATAAGCACTTAATCATAAGTGGAATTTTAACAGAAGGGGAGTATGTGGGAGAATCCAACTATCCTTTTTGGATTTTTTTTTTTACAATATACATGGAAAACTGAATTTTGAGGCAACTTGCCCAAAGATAAGCTAAAGATTACTACAGCAAGATTGATACATCATATAGAGTCATCATAATTCCTAAAATGACACATTTGAATCTGTCCTTTCAAATACTGAAATACTTATATGTTACTTTTATGTGGCACTAGACATGAATTAAAGAAATATAGTAAATAATCTGTCTAATCCTGCATTCTGTTTAAGACAAAGTAATATACTTTAATTGTTTCAGCAGTAATTATTATTTTAATATGATAATTTCATATAATTCTTAAAAGGAATTTACTGCAAATATATTTTTCAGACATGATAGAAGATTTCACTTTATTCCTTACTTATTATGATCAGTTTTAAAAAGTGGGAATATAGTTGCTTGAATCCTTGAAATATGCATGTTATTAATTTTTCTCCTTTCATGGGAAATTTCCAGTTCTCTACAGTTCCAGAATATTTTGGCATATTTCTACAGCACATCTCAACTCAGATACTGAGCCAACAAGTGGGACTTCAAAGGAACGCTGAAAAGTTACAAGGTTAAAATATCAATATCCTATTTTTATTTTAGATACAAAAATGTTTATGGCCCAGATTAATGCCACATCTCACCTGATATTGCTTAATGAAAGCAGAGCCACTTTTAACATGAACTGCCACAAGATGATCTAAAGGGATTGTTAACACCTGAGAATTCCTACAGCATCTTGCAGCCAATAATCAAGAACTTTGTATGTTTTCATTAGTTATTTATTGTTTTAATATATTAGCCTGACCAAATTAATTTTATTTTAGCAAGCCAACACTAATTAGGGGTAACATTTCTTTCTACAAAGCTATTGCCCTTGGATAATCTAACCAACTCTGTATCTCAAGAGAAACTAATAGCTTTTATAAAAAAGCTCATAAATTGGCACTTGCAAACCAAAGATTAAATTACTACATCATCTCTTGCCCTCTCTTACTGTAATTAGTTCAATAGTATTAAGCAAAAATAGAAAACATAAATGACTTAATAGCAATTATGAAATGATAATCAAAAATAAATTTTGAAGGAATGCAGCCAAACCAAAATCTAATGAATTCTAAAAATCAGAAATTCAATTTATATCCTGCAGCTAGACTACAATGAAGCCCCCTTGGAAGAAAGATGCATAAATATTTCCCTGGATTTCCGACACAGTTCTGCAAATAGCTGCATAGTATGTTTCTAGATCCTACCTCTGAATGTATGATGAAATTAAAGGTTTTATGCCCAATACTTTAAAATTTGATAGCAATGCAATAGAAAGCAAGAAGCATAATAAGTATTTCCATATTCTGTTTTCTATCTAATTCATCATAGCGTCTTAAATTACCAATAGTAAATATATAAATGAGTTTTCTGCCCCAAGCTCATATCACTATTACAGCAGTTTGTGTTAGTGTCATTTCCTTTTTTCTGTATATGTATATATTCTATACATTGTTTTCTGTATATAATACTCTATATTGATCTGTCCAGCCTTCAAAATAATTTTAGTATATTTTAAGAGGCTATCCCGGCAAAATTGATTTACACAGATGAAGATGGAAGAGTATTAATGGTAGAAATAATGGACAATAATATAAAAATACTCTTGATTGCAATTTATGCTCCGAACGATAAACAAGAAGAGTTTTATAAAAAGTTACATATGAAAATAATTGGACTGGACTATGTTAATATAATTATGATGGGAGATTTTAATGGAATTGTGGATAATAAATTGGATTATATAGCAGCAACAACAAAACAAAATAGAAAGGCTCTCCCAAGGTCTTTTTTTAAAATGACAGATGAATTAACTTTAAAAGATATTTGGAGAGAAAGAAATCTTAAAACTAAACAATATACTTTTTATTCAAATAGACATTTGTCATGGTCCAGATTAGATATGGTCTGGATCTCAACAGAATTAATATCTAATATTCAAGAAACAAATATTGAAACAAGTACTTGGGCAGATCATAGCCCAATGACAATTAAATGGAAAGGACAAAAAAGAAGATCGAGATGGACATTAAATAATACTATTTTAAAGGAGAAAGATTTTATACAATGGATGGAGAAGGAATTGGCTTTTTTTTTTAGAGAAAATAAAAAAGAAGATACTTCAGTGCAGAATGTGTGGGATACAATGAAGGCATACGCTAGAGGTTTGATAATAGATTATACAAGGAAAAAGAATATTAGGAAAAGGCAAGCTTCCAAGGCCTTGGAAGATGAGTATAAAGCTCTTGAAAAAGAATTACAGAAAATGCCACAGAAAAAGGATATTAAGTTGAAGTTGGATGTAATTAAACATAAAATGGAATTAATAGAGAAAGAAGAACTGGCACAGAAAATTAGAAACTCTAAACAGAATTATTTTGAAGATGCAAATAAACCAGGTAGATGGCTAGCATATAAATTGAGAAAAGAGAAGGAATCAAGAAAAATATTGAAGTTAATAGACGAACAAGGCCAAGTTTGTTATGGGAATAAGGAGAAAAAAGAAATTATTCGAGATTTTTATGGACAACTATATAAACAAGAGAATATTGATGAAGAAAAAGTCAAACAGTATTTACAGGAAGCTAATTTACCAAAGGTATCTAAAGAGACTGAAGAAATGCTAGAAAGCAATATAACAATGATGGAATTAAATGAAGCATTTAAGAGACAAAATAATGGGAAAGCACCGGGTCCAGATGGGCTTCCAGCAGAATTCTATAAAACATTTCAAGAATCATTGAGCATTCCATTGTTAGAAGTTATGAATGAAGTTATGTTAAAAAAGATAATACCTAAAACATGGTCAGAGGCTTATATTACACTTATACCGAAGGAAGAGACTGACCCATTGCAAATCAAGAATTATAGACCTATTTCCTTATTGAATGCAGATTATAAAATTTTTGCTTCAATCTTAGCAGAAAGACTTAAAAGATATTTAAATAATTTTATTCACCCAGATCAAAATGGATTTCTGCCAAAGAGACAAATTAGAGACAATATGAGAGTAATCTTGGACACTTTGGAATACTATGAGGCTCATCCTGAAAAACAAATGGCTTTGATATTCCTAGATGCTCAAAAAGCATTTGACAACGTGAACTGGAGATTCATGTTAATATTATTGGAGCAGATGGGTTTTGCTAAAAAATTTATCCAAGCAATAGAAGCCATATATAATAAACAGACAGCAAGGGTAATGATGGAGGGGGAACTTACAGATTTTATTAATATAAGGAAAGGCACAAGACAAGGGTGCCCCCTATCTCCTTTGTTATTTGTGTTGACCTTGGAAGTCTTGAATAGAAATATTAGGGATGATAAAAACATAAAAGGTATGAAAATTAAGAAGGAAGAATTTAAGCTACAAGCTTTTGCTGATGATTTAGTTTTTATTTTGGAAGATCCGCTAGAAACAGCTCCAAAGTTATTGAAAAGGATAGAGGCATATGGAGAGGTGGCTGGTTTGAAAATAAATAAAGACAAAACAAAGATCTTGACAAAGAATATGCTATCGAGACAGAGAGAAGAATTGGCAGACCTTTTGAAAATTCAAGTTTCAAATAAGGTTAAGTATCTGGGGATATATTTGACAACAAGATGTAGCACATTAAAGGAGAATAATTATATTAAACTTAAACAACAGATAATTACAGATTTGAAGAAGTGGGAAAACTTGCAATTGTCATTAATAGGGAGAATTTCAACAATTAAGATGAATATCCTACCTAGAATTTTATTTTTGTTTCAAACAATACCAATTAGGCTTGGAAAAGATTATTTTGAAGATTTAAATAAAATTATGTTGAAGTTTATATGGCAAGGTAAAAAAGCGAGAATAAAGTTAAAGCTTCTGCAAGATGCTAGAATTAGAGGAGGTTTTGGCCTGCCTAATTGGGAATTGTATTATCAAGCTGCAAGTTTGATGTGGGTGAAAGAATGGATAACATTAAGGAAATATAAGTTGTTGACATTAGAAGGGCATGACTTGCTGCTGGGTTGGCATGCTTTTTTATGGTATAAGGGAACTAAAACACAGGGTTATTTTAGAAGACATTATGTACGGGAGTCTTTGTGGTTGAATTGGGAGAAGATAAAAAGACAATGTTATTTGAAAATTCCAGTTTGGTTATCGACCATTGAAGCATTTTCCTATCCTATAATTTATAAGAAGGAACAAACAGTTAGATATGGGGAACTTTTAAATGAAAAGGGTGAACTTAAATCGATCCAAAACTTAGAGGAACAAGGTATAAAGATGAATTGGTTTTCATATGCACAAATACATTCAAGGTATGATGAAGATTCCAAAAAGGAGGGATTTTATGATAAACAGACTGATTTAGATAAGATTTTGATGGGTACTGATGAGAAGGTGATTAAAAAACTATATGGTTACTTACTGTGAATTAAATTAGAGGAAGAACAAGTTAAAGAAACTATGATTGTTTGGGGGAAGAATTTTGGATATGGGATTGATTTAGAGAAATGGCAGAAATTGTGGTCTCAAAATTATAAAATGACAATGTCAACAGCATATAAAGAAAACTTGTATAAGATGTTTTACAGGTGGCACTTTCCTCCGACAAGAATAGCAAGAATGTTCAAGAATAAATCTGAAAAATGCTGGAAATGTCATCAGATACCCGGCTCGTATTACCATATGTGGTGGACTTGTGAGGATGCTAGAAAATATTGGACTATAATTCGCATGTGGTTGGAAAAAATGACAAAGAAACATATAGACTTGAAACCGGAGATCTTCTTATTGGGAATTTTACCTGATATATATAGTAAAGATTTGAAATACCTGATTGTAAATGTATTAACAGCGGCTAGGATTGTGTTTGCTAAAAATTGGAAAAATGAGAAAATACCATTACAGGAAGAAATTATTAAGAAAATATTGGAATGTGCTGAGATGAGTAGATTGACATTTGAAATTAGAGAGCAAGAGGATAAACAATTTTATGAAATTTGGGATCTTTTTTTACAAATGGCTAGATGATAAAATACGACAATAGAATATTTAGAATGTTAGAATGTTTTGCTATTATTTTGTTATTTGACATTATATTTATAAAAGGTTTTTTTAAGGATTGATATGATATGAGGATAGGATTTGTTATAGAATAAATTGATTTAAGGTATTGTTAGCTCATAAAGCATGAATGACTAAAAATATAGTCAAAAACTTCTTTTTTTTAGTGATATTGGGATATATAAGTTTGGATTGACAATATGAGTTGTTATGTAACATAATTGTAATTGAGACTACAGAATGAATGCACAAAAATGATGAACCAACTGACACACTTGATGTACATATGAGAGTTGATGTTTTTATGTTTTGTTTGTTTTGTTTGTCTGTAGAAAATTAATAAAATCTTTTTCAAAAAAAAAAATAATAATTTTAGTATATTTTATTAAAGATTGATTATAAATATATCTGTATCTAAAGTACTGCAGCCAAGCAAGAGATGCAAAATATATGTAAATATGAGAAATGATACTAATGAGATACAGACCTTATATGAATCCTCACATAGTGGAGGATTGCCCATATTAAGAGTACATGGTGAAACAAGCAATGGAAAAGTAAATTATGTTTAAAAACCATGAACTATCAAAGCACACGCGGGGGGAGGGGGGATCTACTCTAGATACTATATAAACTAATTCAGAAAAACTAACTCAGAAAAACTAACTCAGAATGATTCTGATCAAATGCTAATAACCACAACTGAAAAATATTCAAATACAATAAATGATAATAAAACAGTTTTCTGTCAAACTCATATTCTAGAATCAATTCAGATATACTGTATATATGTTATACAGCATTATAATCACAAAGACAACAAATAAAGTAACATTTGCAATACAAAACGAAATATAACTTCTCAAGATGGAACAAAAAATAACATACTTTGGCTGTGTCATATTTACTGACACAGCCAAATTTAATAGATTTTTAAATAATGACCTTTAAAGAAGATATATTTCTATATATAAATAAAGAAATGAATTTTAAATTTATCTGTGCCTCCTAAGCAAATCCAGATTTTGCAACTAAGAAAATATATCTACAGATAATTTTTTGAAGAATATACACATCATTAAATATTTCCTTCACCATTATCCTGAAAGAAACAAAGATTAACAATTTAAACTTCCAAAATGGTGCAGCTAGACACAAAACCCCTGCTTCATAAAAGGAACCATTCTATCTTAGCTTTCTTATAAATGGAATGATACATTGTTTCACAAGACTTATCAACACAGTTGTTTGGAACTAAAGTTCAATTTAGAATCAATAGGAGCAATTAACTTTTAAAGAAAATCTAGAAGACTGGAAAGTAAATTTCAGCTAATTAAACTCTTGGTCTCTCTGTCCATAGTCTTTTAATATTATATACTAATCCGATTCTGAATAATCAACTTAAAACAGTTCAAGAATACTAACCATAAGGGTTTTCAAAAGATAAGTGAAAAATTTCTAGATGAAAAGGTCTTATTTGTTAACTTATGATATCCTAAAAATAAAGGTAAATGATGAACATATGACAAAAGTATTTAACCTTGAAAACTTCAGTGTAATGACACAAATATATACACAGAAGCAGGTGCACTGAATTCAATGGAACTTGTTATCAGACAATTGTAATTTGTAACCTAAATTTCTCAAAGAAGGGGAATCTATATATAAGGCAAGAAAAATGATACAATGGATCTGATTATTAATTACCCAATGCAATTTATATCATACAAACTGTCATAGATGATGGAATAGATTTATTCACTGAAAAGGAATAGCAATGGTGTATTTATGTCAAGCACCAGTTATACAGGAATTGGATTGGAACAATCTGAAATTCACTATAGTCTTTGAAAGTTAATTACTACAGAAAAAGCTTTTTTCCATTTTCTATTTTGATAATGCCATTTAGCTTTAAAGAACACAGCAATATTTCCAGAAGCATAAGGGAAATTAAGGAGGCCAGGATTTGAACCTAGAAGCTGTTATGACAAAAGCCACTATCACAAAGAGAAATTCTAATTTGGAAGTCACTGGATGAAAACATAATTGGTAAAGAAAATCTTTTGAACTGATGGATGCCTACTATAAATAATTTCTTGTGAAGAAAAAAATTATCAAAAAGAGAAGAAAGAAGGCACAGAAAATATGAGGCCAGTGTGAAAAGACTGAAGTCTGGAGATTTCACATATTTTATTGCAGGAAGTAAATCCTACAATAAAAAAAAAAAACCCTGACAGACAAATCTAAAAGACAAATTTGAAACTCTTTAAGAATTTTTTTTAGTATCATTTTTTTCTAACTTTTCGATCTCCTCATTTAAATATATCCTTATGCTGACTTCCTTATGAGGAATATCTTCTTTCCACATCTGTTATCATTTTAGCAATAATAGTAAGCATATTTTTAATTTCTCAAAATACATGGTAGGTAGACAGAAGAAATAAAATCTCAGTCCAAATAAATGTTTTTGTGATTTGAATTAAATATATGTGAGACAATAGTTCTAGCTTGTGGAACTTCTGACTTTATACTCACATGTGTGGATTCTGAAAAGGAACTCCAGGATTCAAAGTAAATCGTGCTGTGGATTTGAAAGGTGGATTTGCAAAGTTCAGCTTCAGTGCTCTGCGCTTACCTGAGGAATAAACACAAACTCTTGTCGGGAAGAGAACATAGATTACTATATTAAAAACATTAGAATAAAACAGGAAGCACAATAACCTCTTCCTTGCAACAGTTCAGATTACCACTGAACAATTTTTATGACATCACTCACAAAAACAGTAGGGTTTCATATTTAGCACCAGGTTATGTTGCTCAAATTAAATCTGCATCTGATAAATAACTTAATTGCTCTAGATTTATCTTTCGTTGGGGTATTAAACAAATTTCATTATTTTCAGAAGTGAATAGTAAAGATATTCAATTTGGATTTCAATAAGATAATTATAATGTAACAACTATATGTAAAAACCAAACACCAATTGATTGAAATTATGAGATGTAGGGTGTAGAACATGAGAGCAAATTAAAAGAAAAAGGTCACAAATGAATTGCAAATATTTTGAGCAATCAATCACAAAACCTGACTGAGATTTCTGGCAAATGAGAAGAACATTCTGTTGCCATTTCCTGATGGGTAGCATGGGATTCAAGGAACAAGTGCATATGTCACTATAGTTATAAAGATTGTGTTATTGGTGATTATATACAATAAACCATAATTTAATCACAGTTTATTGAATAAAGCACAATTTGTTTCTTTTACCTAAAATGCCTAGGCCATAAATTATGGTTTATAAACCACAAAATTCCAAAACCAAACCAAATAAATTTAGTATTTGTGGGAATTACTAATACCTATAATTACTGAGAAAACACATGTGAATGTGCCAGGTTGTTGTTCTCATGGCCAATTAATACAGGAAATGTGAAATTCCAGAGTAAAAAATACTGTACTTCTGAGTTAAAAGCTAGGTACTAATCTTGTATGAAGAACTTCCCAAATTTGGCTGTGCATGCACGTGAATAAGCAAAAGACCCTTTCACTGGGATTACAGCAAAGATGGGTTTTTTACCACAGTTGCGATGAATTTGTGCTGTAACATTTTAATCAGTGGCCTTGAGCATGAACAAAACATTTGTACGAAACATGGCATGGTATAATATATGGCGTGTAATACCTGGCATAATAATATCTGTTATGAGCAGTCAAGTGCTTGGTGCATTTTCTAAAATTTAATATACATGTTCCTCAAGAGATATTTAAATCCACAATAACATTAAACATGCTCATAAAACATTTTACTGCATATACTTTTTAATGAAATATACTAGGTAATTCTTGACATGACCACAATTGAGTCCCAAATTTCCATTGCTAAGCAAGACAAGCAAGTTGTGAATTTTGCCCCATTTTGTCATAGTAGTTAAGTGAATCACTGCAACTGTTAAGTTGTTGTTAAGTGAATCTGGCTTCCCCACTGACTTTTCAGAATTGAAGAATAAATAAAATAAAGCATAAAAGTAGACAAAAGTTGATTTATAGTAAAGTAAAGTAGAGAAAGAATTTCATGACAGTAAGAGCTGTGGACTGCTTTGTGAAGACATACATTCTCCTTCACTGGAGATCATTAGATTGAGAAGCTAAATGGGCAAAATGCTTTAGTAGATCCCTCACTGTAGAGCACAGATGTCAAACTCAATCGCGTCACGTGACACCACGGGACGTATCATGAAATTTTTTGCCTTTGCAGAGCTGAGCTGGCCATGGCGTGTGTGTGATGCATCTGGCCTGCGGGCCGCCAGTTTGACATCCCTGCTATAGAGGATCAGAAATATTAAAATATGAGGAATATATAAAAATACAAAAGGAGTCACAAACTTTTAAGTACTACTGTACATTTTATTGCATAGGTCCTTAGAAAATTCTCTGAAGAACAACTGGGAACACTTAGCAGATGCAAATAATACTATCTTTTCTTTACAGAATCAATAAATAACACATGAAACAGTAGGAAGAGCAGTGATAAATGAAGCCATGAGGCAGAATAAAAGGAAGATAACATGAATCTTGCAGAACTATCTTATATTGAATTACTGGAGAAAGCCAGGTATATTACATTACCGAAGAAATCTCTACCAAGGTTTTTTCACAGTGACTGATTAAACAAAGGAAGAAGTGAGCAAACTAGCATTCATTAATATGGTTAAATGTTTGATTTACTGTTCTTCATTTATGTCTCTTTCTTGCCTTATGTTCATATGACGTAACAGAACTATGGAACATTATTATGTAAATATAACATTATTTGTTATATATCTCTAAATAAAACTTTTCCCTGCAATCCTCCACTTTTTGTAATAAGGGCAAAATTGGGCCTGCTAGCATGCAGAAATTATAGCAAAATATAAAACGATTGGGTTTTATAATGTATTTGTGTGTGTGTGTGTGTGTGTGTGTGTGTGTGTGTGTGTGTGTGTGTGTATCAAAACAATCTCCATCAAAAATAATCCGGAAAAAGAAGATACATAGTTTCTATGCTTAAACTGACTTTTTACAAAACTTTAACAGAAGATGAAAAATTGTGTTTTAATAAGTAGGCTGATCAGAATTAGGATGTTACTTCTAAGTTTTTTTCTAATGCACCACGCAATGTCCTCCAACTATATACGTGTTTTAAACTAAATATACCTTTATCTTTTATCTTTTTCTGTTTTTACTTAGTATTTTATGATATACTATATATTATTTTTATATATTGTATGCCACCCAGAGTCATGTTTCATGACACAGCTATATAAATTTGTTAAATAAATAAATTGAGGACATTGTTGTACAGTATATGCTGTCCCCTTCTCAAATGAAATATTGATAAATTTTCATAGGCTTTTTATCTTTTCGTTTTTTGTGGTTAACCTTGAATGTGAAAAGATTACACAATTTTGATCTCTTTTCAGCTTCCAGAAAAAATGGAAAATACCGTATTTAAATGGAATGATATTCTATTTAATTGGTTTAACCAAATTTCTAAAGCTGTTTGGAAATGGTACATTTATTTCATACACTATAGAATATATTATTGTAAATTGTAAACAGAATACATTGTACAAAAAAAACTGCAAAAAGCTGTAAAATGCCCGCAAAACTATTTCATGGCCAGATACATCATACAAAATTGATGAGCTTTCTTAACTATGCAAGTTCTTGCTATGAAAATTATATTCCAAAATATAGTTTAATAATGTAATAATTTAATTTATTTAGTCTTCCTTCCTTCCTTCCAGTGAACAATAAAGCCTATACTAATGTCATTTTCAATGTCTTATTTCTAAGAACAGGACACCCATATGACTCAGCCTGACAACTGTGAAAAAAAGCCTATCTATGGTGGTATACAATTAAACATTATGTCAATATAGAACATAATAACCAGAAAATAAAGAGAGAGATTGCAACTGAAAGTCTTATTTTATACAATATCTTATTATCGGAAGAAGCCACACTTAATGCTAAAATTCAATGTTTCTAGTATAGATAATAATCTGAAATACGGAAGGGCAGGGAAACTCACATCAAGTGCAGCAGAGGAAATGTGTCTTTAAACATTTGTTTCTGTTTTTAACTCAACCAGGAGCCTACAGCTGCTACTTGTACCAAGGGGGAAAGCCCTCTCAAAACAAATTGAAGCCAAGTCCTTTGGTTAGTTTCTCTTGCTCTAAACAAAAATAGGTCAAATAGGCAAGCAATAGGTCAAAAATTGTCCATACCATGGGACCAAATCTTGATCTTGGACCATGTGATTCCCATTTACTTTAAAGAACTATTCAGACAATTACCAGCTACATCAATTATATTTTCCATATAACTTGTCTAAGAACTCAAGTTTGTTATCCATGTAGACATCACAGTCTGCAAGAACAAGAGGAAAACAGCATTCCATAGAACAATGGTTGTCTTGTTGGAACAGAAAACATAAGGAACCCCCCCTCCCAAACACTATGCAAATTCTCTTAACACTTTACTTCAGTGTTTCTACTTTCTTCTGCAGCAGCATCTTTTTCATATCCTGCATCTCAAACTAATTAACCAAAGAAAACCCAATATGACCATAATCTAATTTATTTGTTTAAAGATGCTTTATTAGTCTTTGTATTTCTTGCCTATAATGAAAGAGTCTCTTCAGAAATCTCAGAGATAAAATTTTGTCACAAATTACTGAACATCCACAATTATTGCAGAAATATTTATCACTTCTAATTTAAATAGGCATATTTATTAACTTTGAAAAAACATATAAATTATATGCAGGGTGAATATGTTTAAGTAAGTTTTTCCAACAGAGAAAAAAAATGTGTTCTTCAACAGAACTCCAACTACATCATGGCAGGCAATTATAAAAATATAATGTACATAGCAATTAAAAATGAAAGCCATAAAAGGATGAAAAAATGAAAAAAAAATGGTGCAGAGCTTCCATTAATCATCCAAATACACTCTGACAAGGATTGATTAAAATGTTTAAGCTTCCAATGTTTAATCATCCAAATACACTCTGACAAGGATTGATTAAAATGTTTAAGCTTTGTAGACATTTCAGATTCATGGCATACACTAAGTCATGTTTCCACATCATTCTGAGGTAGATAAAAAGTGATATAAATGATAATTTTTTTTCTCATCTTCACACATTTTTTGAATATTGGGAGATTATATTCATATTGAAGGATAGGGTTAGAATGAGCATGATAGTTCCTTTTATTGTTGTCTTATTCACATACATAGCAAATGTTCACATTGGAAATCCTAGTCTCTAAATCTTGCTCTCTCAAATATAGGCTCTTGGAATGCAACAATATCTATCAAATGGAAAGCTGTTGTAAACAGAGGACAAATGATGGGTGATACGAAAAGGGAAGCTTGAATGTGCTTAAGAGGTTTCAAGTAAAACCTACGAAAAGAGAGTTTTGACTTAAGAGGATAGCACATATTCTTTAGATGCTTAATATCCAAGGTCCATGTCCAACACTTCCAATAAAAGAACCTAATAATCTAACCAAATACACTGCTCAAAAAAATAAAGGGAACACAAAAATAAGACATCCTAGATCTGAATGAATGAAATATTCTTATTATTTTGTTCATTACATAGTTGAATGTGCTGACAACAAAATCACACAAAAATTATCAAAGGAAATCAAATTTAGCAACCCATGGAGGTCTGGATTTGGAGTTACACTCAAAATTAAAGTGGAAAAAAACACTACAGGCTGATCCAACTTTAATGTAATGTCCTTGAAACAAGTCAAAATGAGGCTCAGTAGTGTGTGTGGCCTCCACGTGCCTGTATGACCTCCCTACAATGCCTGGGCATGCTCCTGATGAGGTGGCGGATGGTCTCCTGAGGGATCTCCTCCCACACCTGGACTAAAGCATCCCCCAACTCCTGGACAGTCTGTGGTACAACGTGGCATTGGTGGATGGAGCGAGACATGATGTCCCAGATGTGCTCAATTGAATTCAGGTCTGGGGAACGGGCGGGCCAGTCCATAGCATCAATGCCTTCATCTTGCAGGAACTGTTGGCACACTCCAGCCACATGAGGTCTAGCATTGTCTTGCATTAGGAGGAACCCAGGGCCAACCGCTCCAGCATATGATCTCACAAGGGGTCT
Organism: Hydrophis major; assembly: GCA_033807585.1. NCBI lineage: Eukaryota > Metazoa > Chordata > Lepidosauria > Squamata > Elapidae > Hydrophis > Hydrophis major. Next base: position 172,801,962 of record CM066329.1, read on the forward strand.
GAGGATCTCATCTCAGTAGCTAATGGCAGTCAGGCTACCTCTGGCAAGCAAATGGAGGGCTGTGCGGCCCCCTAAAGAAATGTCACCCCACACCATTACTGACCCACTGCCAAACCGGTCATGCTGGAGGATGTTGCAGGCAGCAAAACGTTCTCCACGACATCTTCAGACCCTGTCATGTCTGTCACATGTGCTCAGTGTGAACCTGCTTTCATCTGTGAAGAGCACAGGGCGTCAGTAGCGAATTTGCCAATCTTGGTGTTCTCTTGCAAATGCCAAACATCCTGCACGGTGTTGGGCTGTAAGCACAACCCCCACCTGTGGAGGTCGGGCCCTCATACCACCCTCATGGAGACTGTTTCTGACCGTTTGAGTAGCCACATGCACATTTGTGGCCCGCTGGAGGTCATTTTGCAGAGCTCTGGCAGTGCTCCTCCTGTCCCTCCTTGCACAAAGGCGGAGGTAGCAATCCTGATGCTGGGTTGTTGCCCTCCTACGGCCTCCTCCATGTCTCCTAATGTACCGGCCTGTCTCCTGGTAGCGCCTCCATGCTCTGGACACTACGCTGACAGACACAGCAAACCTTCTTGCCACAGCTCACATTGATGTGCCATCCTGGATGAGCTGCACTACCTGAGCCACTTGTGTCTCATGCTACCATTAGAGTGAAAGCACCACCAGCATTGAAAAGTGACCAACCATCAGCCAGAAAGCATAGGAACTGAGAAGTGGTCTCTGGTCACCACCTGCAGAACCACTCCTTTATTGGGAATGTCTTGCTACCTGCCTATGCTTTCCACCTGTTGTCTATTCCATTTGCACAACAGCATGTGAAATTGATTGTCAATCAGTGTTGCTACCTAAGTGGACAGTTTGATTTCAAAGAAGTGTGATTGACTTGGAGTTACATTGTGTTGTTTAAGTGTTCCCTTTATTTTTTTGTGCAGTGTATATTAGTCCATGGGTAGCTTGATATCTGAAGGGGGAGCCCTGAAATAATCATTTTAGTGTTTAAGTAGTTTCCTTGAATACTTATATCTACCAATCACATGAAAATAAGTATTTTTATATTACATAGAATTCAAATACATTTTTAGTTTCCAAAAGACAAAAATATTACATATATTTTAAGCTAATTACTGTGGGAACAATTATCATTATTATTCAAGATAAATAACATAAATTAAAGATTTACAAAATAGAATCTCATTTTGGAAAATGAAAAATGGAAGCACTGCCATTGTATTAATGCATGGCCTGTTAGTTAGATCAACAGTGGACACATTCCCAATACCAAGAATGATTTAAAAATAAATTAAAATAGCAGAATACTATAAAACATGTATCTTACTTTGTGCTTTTTCACAGAAGTTTATCTGAAAGCCTAAAGCAAAAAAGATAAGTTCTAGTTCATTTACTGGAAATTACAGGTGTTCATAACCTTTAAAATCACATTTAATGTTCATTTTAAAAAAACTTAATATACCAAATAAAAGGTTTAACATAGGTAAAATAATCTGAATGGCAAAGAACAAATTCTAATAATTGATTTTCTTGTTGGTATCAATTGCAATCTCCTTAGGATACTCCTACAACCTATACTGAGAATATAATTTTCAGAATGGCAATGGAATTTGAAGTTCCAGAGAATCTGGAGTGCCTTAGCTTAGGAAAAGCTTATCTATAAAAAAACTGTTCAACCATTTTGTCCAAAATATTTGTAAAGGATTACATGAACATCCAGATCAGATCAACTGATAGAGGTTGCATATTAGCTGTTAATTTAAAAGCAGAAAATTAAAAATAGCTAGTGAGTTTTCCATATGAAGATTTCTGTGGCAACATTCTGAAATTTACAAATACAATTTTGAACATAGTTTTTTCCAGGTTAGGTTTGGTTTCATTGTAATGCATGGATGAGAAACTTTTTTTTAAATTAATGACTGCACTCAGACTGAAAGGCACAATAATCACAGAGTGGTCCGAGTGTGGAAGCCAGATTATGTGCTGGTAGGTGCGAAGGTTTCCCATTTAAAAGGCAAGAAAACAAAATAACCTGGATATTAGCAGATGTCACATCCTTCTATATACAAAGGAAGTGGCAAATAAATGCAGCAGCTCATTGCCAGACAGCACAGAAAGCAAAATGTGGGTGACAATAGAAGTCACCAAGGACAGCAGCAAGAAACAAGCTATGGATATGAGCAGCAAAAAGTCGTGACTGGGGACTTTATGGCCTGACAGCAAGAGGTGTGACAAATATTGATGACTCAGCTCTGGCCAGAAAGGCAGATTCAACACATATGTGTGGATTCTCCCATAGGCATACTGGAGAAAGACTTCTCAAATTTGTGGACAGAAACAGACGTGAATAGAGAACACGTATCAATAAATGTTAATAGCAACTGAAAACTGCTACCAATATGCAACTTTTTAAAATGGGTGGGAATGATGACTCCTTTATGACTTCAACGACCAGAATTGGCTGGCATGATTGGCTCAGGAATTCAGGGAGCTGATGTCCACACATCATAAAAGGGCCATCGTTCTCCAGCCCTGCTTTAAAGGATATACCGTTCCCTAGTTATGTAATTCGTATAACCAGAATTATATTTTGCATAAATTCCAATTTTGTTTCTTCAACCTTTATGAAATTAGGCATATACTGATTTTTGCCTTGTTTGGTTAATTTACCAAATTGTTTTATGTTATTTTTGCTGGTTTGAAGAATGATTACCTTTCCTTTGGCTACAGAAATTTATCTTAAGCGTCCTCTGCATGTTTTTAAGGCTACCTTCCCAGGTATTTTATGTCTCAGGTTTATGAATGTTCTATCCAGTACAAATCTCTTGCTTGTAAATTAACTGAGACTAGTACATTCAGAAAACATATCATTACCTCTTCAGGCAATGTCTCTTAAAATAATACTTTATTTCTTAGATTTCTATCTCATCTTTTCTTTGGTAGTTGAAAGCATAAAACATGGCACAAGGTAATAGCCACTATTTTTCCATTTTAGGATTGAGAATTAAAACTGTAATAACTTGGCAACCTATAGAATTCCAAAATATTTTAATGACAAATTCAACTCTAATTTTTAGTGTACTACAATATCCAGAGGCAAGCACTAAAGGACATTTTTACAGTACTGCAGATACAAATACAAGAATTTATAGTATCCTTCTTTGGATGACTCTTGTGACCTCAGCTACCATCATTTAATAAAACGTTTGAAAATGTGTTAGCTTTGAAACAGCACCAAATGACCCTACAAAATTCAAAAGCAAAAAATATAACAATCAAAAGTACTGTAAAAAGCCTTTAGTCATGACATGAAACACTATTTAGCTGTGCACTATTCTATCTTTATTATTATATATAATTTCAAGTCACACTTAATGAACTACTGGTATAAGGAATAAATATAATCAAACATTATAGAGAGCTTCTGATTCAGCAACAACTCAAAACTTGTAGCATCACAAATGGACTTGGTTGCTCCAAATTGTATCAGGTTATTTTATTTACTGTTACTACCACAGCATCTGACAAATTGAAGATTTGAACTAGTTTTTCTATCGTATAATCACAGTGAAGGTTTCAATCTAAAGGAAAATTTGTAAATTCTTTACAAATAAAATGAATACACACATATATTTTAATTCATCTTAGCCAATAGCAAGAACATCACTTCATATTTGACAATGTGCACTCCTGTGTGTGCACAATCTGAAAATTCTATATAAACTCAAGGTGCAGTTAAGTGTTCTATTCATGTTATTACATGAATTATAATTAATAGTAACAGAAAACCTTTGCAAAAGACCTTTGCTTTATTGTGAATTAGAAACTGAAACTGGTTCACAATAAATCTCCATAATTAGTCTTCTAAAAACCTGTATGCAAATACCTGATTGCAAATAGAAAACAAGGGATCTAGGAACATGAGCAAATCAAAAGGAAATAATCATTTCTCAGCTATGACCACCAGTTAGAAACATATCAAGCCACTCATAGCTTATATATATATAATTTGAAACATGAAAATTTATACTCCTTGAAGTTCAACCAAGCTAAAGGAGACATAAAGACTACCAACGATGAAACTCAAATAATATAAGAGAAGAGAGCACCAGGGCTGAGACGCAGGGAGAGGGAGAAGCAGAAATATAGCTGTAAGTAAAGAACACAAAGACAATTACAATAGTGTCATGATATAGTACTTTAAACTCTATAATTACTATCAGTTTACTAGAACCAGGGGCATGCCATGAACATCTTTGATCTTAGCAAAGCATTTGATAAAGTCTCTCATGATAACTTTATTCATAAAATGGTAAAAACATGAACCAGATGAACATGAACTACTGTTAAATGGATGCATAATTGGCTGAATATCCATCACTAGAAAAGACCAACAAATGGTTCCCTAGTTTATGGCATCAAATGCAAAGCTCTATCCTGAACCCAATATTGTTCACCATGTTTATTAATTACCTAGATTAATGGCTGTGGGAATTATAATAAAATACAGGCTTGGACAGTAAGTTAAAACAAGAACTTTAACAGGGAGAAATATAAAGTACTGGCTCTAGGGAGAAAATATTGGATGGGGGAGACCTGGCTTTCCAGTAGTTCACATAAAAAGAATTTCTGTTTTAGTAGGTCACAAGCTGAGTAAGAGCAACCAATGTGCTACAGTTACTGTCCCACTCTACTTACATAATACCAAAGATGCTTTCAGGATTGATCCAGCCATCCCATTCAGGCACTTTGGTTCTGAGAGGCCAACAGCTACTAAAAAATTAGGTCCCTTTACTGCTGCCAACATACCCCTTTATTATAGCCAGTGTTGCCCTTCACACCATGGAAGGACTATAAGGGAAATTCTTACCCCATCCTGAGTCTGGCTGAACTATGGTATCAGGAAACCAAACAAAATTTTGGGAGTCTGTAGCTTAGCCAAGCTCAGCCAGGTGCTAGAAGGCCACCACCAATCAACTCCAGGACTGAAAACAAAAATCAACTTTATTAGGGGTGCTGAAAGACAAGCTTCCACACAAAGTTAAAATAGATGAAAATGTTTAAAACTATTCCCAGAAACATAAATCTGGTTTGTTATTTAAAAGGACAGTAGCTAACCACCACAGATAAAATGGATGCAGGCCATTTTATCTGAGGTGAGAGGACTGAAAACTGAGTTCAATGAGAAATTGTTAAAGGAAGTCAGTATGGTTAGCCTGGAAAAGAAAAGAGAGATAATTTTGTAGTAGTCTTTAGATATCTAAAAAGGACCATTATGTAGATGATGGAGTACACTTGTTCAGTTGACCCAGAGGACAAGACCAGAACCAATACATTGAAAATACAAAGAAGTAGATGCAGGTTAGATATATATTTAAAAAATCTCCACTTCTTGCATATGAAGCTTCCCAGGTCTACAAGGAGGTATGTTAAATACTGCTGACTAGGGCAGAATATTTAACTATGTTCAAATTTTACAACAGATTATAATAAAGTACATTTTGCATTACTGTAACTTATATTTTAATGATATTAAGGGATCAATCCTAGAAGAAATTCATTTGCTCTTTTTTATATTAAATTACTTCTATTCTAGCCCTGTGCAAAGATCCAGAGACAAAGGACAAAATGTGATAGAGAACATAATAGGAATAGCAGGGATGAACAAACATAACTTAACCAGACATTGTACATCAAATGGGTATGTCCTGACCTATCCCAGGACTTGCAGCACAGGGTTGAGGGGTAGAACCATGTTTTTCAAAGACTTTGTAATGGCCTGCAAGATCAGGTTAGCCCAAACCTTAGGTAGAGGGAGATGTTATTCCAAGGAGCAAATGCTATGACAAAGAAGGTCTACCTCATAAATCTTATACAAAGATATTGCTTAATGGAAGAATATGAAGCATGCCAACTCTGTTAGATCTAGTGATAAGAGAGAAGTGGCACCACAAATAGCCAGGCCCTATGCCAGGGTTGTCAAACTTGCGGTGTCACATGGTGTATCATGACTTTTCCTCCATCCACTAAACTGGGCATTGATGTGGCCAGCATGTGACGCATCCAGCCTGCGGCCTGCAAGTTTGACACCCCTGCCCTATGCCATCAAGCGCCAATAGATGATAACCAGGATCTGGAATTACACTTAAAGTTTAATGGAAACAATGCAACTCATATAGCAGGGGTAAAACTGCTTGTACTGCTACATTCTGGAACACCTGTAGCTTCTGAATGGCTTTCAAGAGGAGCTACAGTAATAATGTACAGCATGTTGCAGTACTCCACACATAAGGTGACCAAGGCATGCATATTGTAACTATGAGAAAGTGGAAATCACATGGTTGGTACACTAGCTAAACCTTTAAGAAACCTGTCCTGGCCACAGCTGCCACCTGATCTTTGAGTAGGATCTATGAATTCAGAAAGATTATCAAATTGTGCATTAGTTCTGCATGGGAAAGTAACATTTATCCACAGCCAAAGACAGAGAATCACTATTCTCAGAGGATCCATGCATCCATGGCACTCATTTTTGTCAATGCTAAGCATATTCTTCCTCAGCCAAATCCAAACAGCTTCCAGGAAATGGAACAAGATTCAACAGAATAACTTGGACAACTAAGTACAGGCTGATACATGAATTCGGTAAGCTGAACAAACGTAGAAGTTAAAACAAGGAAAACTAGAAAAGCAAAACCTGAGGCAGTCTGGTTTGTTTTGGGCTGAATTTCTCCCTACTTCCCTCCCATATCTACTGGAACCAGTCACAGAAAACAAGTCACACTACAGTACTAAAGAGGCCCTAAAAATCTTCTTTTACCTCCAACTACCAAACTCCATAGCCAATCTAGAGCGATTCCATGATCAGTGGTATCAACAGTCATTAAGAACCAGGATGCTTGTATCACCCCAACTAATTCTGTCAAAATTCACTGGCAAGCATAATCAATTTTGTCCCTGTGTCATTCAATACAAATAAGTCAAATAATCAACTTCTTCGAGAGCCCTCAGCAATCTTATCCAATGGAGATTGGACAAAAATCAATAATAAATGTAGGATCCAGTAATGCTTTCTTGAGGAGGGAGAATATTACCACCTTTTGTATGGGATACATTCATTACAAATCTCTGTACTTTTCCTTTGTGAGTAATTAATCATTCTTGGTTCATTTTGAAAACTATCTAAACTTATCTAGGGTGTGCATGTGTTGTTCACCACTTGAATACAGGAGGGAAAAGAAACATATTAAATCCTCTCCAAAAGAGGCAGCAACCAAAGCAAGTTTATACTTGTTACAGTAGAATCATACATTTAGCAAGTGGGAGATCAGCAGAATGGCTTTTGACCTTGAATCACAATTTATGACTTGCATCCAAGGATCTGTAAGAGCTATCAAGCTAACAAGCATTCAATAACTCATTTGAATTATTAATATACAACTTGTATTCAACTGTATATCAGCTACCATTGAAATAAATGAGAGAAGCATATTTGTACATTTGTGAGCTGGTACAGTTACTGAAGCACCAAAAATCTCTCAAACATTCAGAGACTAAAAAGATAACTTAATATATGATCAAATCTAGAATGATAGTATGAAACTTACATAGAATGAAACTATTTGATTCTTATATTAAGAACTATATAAATTTACCTTTTCTACTCATGCTTACCACCTATTATAATGCATATAAATTGTGTATATTTAACATAATTTTAAAAATGGGGAATCACTATCAATACATTTTAGAAGGTATATAATTTTCAGTGAGAATATAGCAGATTTCTGGAAGAAGTAACACATGGGAAGTCTTGTTGCATAAAGTTGGATTTTTCCCAATTATTTTTAAATAGTGATTTAAAAATAGTGATTTAAAAAGTAATTCAGTTTAATTTTCATTAATCACAGTTGGCTATACTGTGCTGTGCGATGAGCACCATCTGCCTTAGGAGATTCAGTTATAGTCCCACCTTAGGCCCAAAGCCACCTGGGTGACCTTGTGCTACGTCTCTCTTATTCCTAGGAAGGAAACAATTGCAAACCATTCTTGAAAAATCTTGCCAAGAAAACTGCAGGGACCTGTCCAGGCAGCCTCCAAGAAACAAACATGATTGAATGGAAGAAGAAAAAAGGACAGCAATCCACAAGTATTTAGAACTTAGTTCCCCCATCCCTCAACCTCAGGAGCAGCCACTAGGACAATCTGTCTTTGGATAATTTATTTGAAGAAATACACTAAGAGCTTCCAATTTGATTACAATGTCTTTCAGACAAATATAAAAATTGCTAAAGTACAGAATGCCTCACAATAAACTATTAGTTACAATAAGCAGATTTTGAAAACAATGTTAAACAAGATGTTTTCTCAGCTTAATACATTATAAATCAAAAAGTCCTATCAATTCAACACATTGTTTCTAATATCCAGGGGAAGTAATATTCTTTACTATGAGACAAAACATGGAAGTAACTAAAAACATAAATGCTACAAAGTAATGGTTTTATGAAACATCCAAATGCTGAGAAATTGCTTCAAATCAAATACTGGATTCTCAAAGTCCTTTTTTGCTATAAAAGAAACAGAATATTCCTACAGTTTCTCTTCTGTCACAGAAGAAAATAACAACATTTGGAAATAATAACATTTTATAAGCAAGTAAATATTATTATGCTGTTTAAACTTATACTAAGATTCTAAATAAAAAATACTGGACATGTAATAAAAAGCTATTGTATGGCAAGAGACTCCCTCAATTTGCTTGTTGATATAACTATTTCAAGAAATTAGAAGTAGGTCTAAATTTAAGTCAAAATTTGGCTACACATGGTAACCAGATACCATACTATACTTAATAGTTAATCAAAGGTGGCAACCTGTGGCACTCCAGATGTTACTAGATTACCACTCAGCATTTCTAAGAAGCACAGTCAACGTACTTATACTATGTGTTTGTGAGACAAAACTGTCATATAATTTAATCCCGAGTAAGACAAACCAGAACAAAATTTAATTAATGTACTGTATTAGTGACCTACTCTATCTAGTTGCTGAAAAACTGTATTACATTTCTCCTTCAAATAGGTTTTGAATATCATCTTGACCCTAAATATATTACTTTGATTATTCTTATATTTCAGCATACAGTAGTACATTGCTTCAAACACAAAATTTGTAAATTAAGCAGAATATACTATATTATCTGAGAATTGCAAAAACATTTAGTGCACTTTTAATGCAACCGTCAATCAAGAGTTTTCTAGCATCTGATGAGTACTTTATGTAATTAATTTAGTCAACCACTCACTGGCTTGAGCAATTTAGCATGATCAATATTCTAATAGTAGCTATTCTTCTAGGCTCATAGCCCTGACATTAAATATCCCTTGAAATAGAAACACCGGGTATTAAATTCAAAATCTTTAATATATTTTACAGAACATAGCACTCTTTCCATAGAAGTGATTCCAAAGCAGCAGTTGCATGATTAAAAACTTCCTGCCCAAAATCTATTAGTGGTCAATTGACTTGGAGGAAAATGAGTATTTTGCAATCTCATTACAGTAGTACTAAATAACTCATATTTATTATATTAATTGTATTGCCATGCTAACATATTTCCAAATACCGAATTGGTAAGAAATAGAGCATTAAGGAAGTCAAGATAGAATTTTAAGTTGTCCCATAGTGAAAATATGCTACATTTCAAAATGGTTTTCCTAACACAGATGTCATGGTGAATCTAAAATCTGAGTGTCAATGGAAGGATTGTTTCTGGATTTAACCACAAATACACAATGGCAACCTCATGCCCCATATACACAGATCCTGAAAGAGAGCGCTCTCACTGTTTTGCACTGCGTTTTACACATTATTACCATCTGCTTTCTTTTCCTATGAAGAGGAATGCTCAGAATCGATTTCTTTTGCCTTTTACATTCCACTTACCATACTATCTTCGAATTTCTTAAGGGAACGCCTCACGCTTTTATTCATTTCACCCTCTTAAAGCTACATCACCGCTTCCTCCATGACTCCACACAAACACACCTTATTACCTAGTGAGCTTTACACGGCACACCTCACGAAGACCTTCTGTAACCCTTTCCTTCATACACTTCACACATACATAAATACTGTAACAAGCCCTCACCACGGCCGCTCGGTTTGTTCAACGCCGCTACATTTACACAGCCCTGTTTTCTGCACCAGATACTAATTCTCTCCGGGGATTTAAGCTCCCTGAATTTACCTCGCGCGGTGCATTAAAAAAAAAAAAAAAAAGCTCCACTTCCCGAAAATTTACACATCAATTTCTTTTGGAGCTCCGATTTTCTGGTGATCGTCTGTTTTCGACTCTGAGTGTTTTCGGGTTTTTCTGCACGCATATTTTTTATATATATATATATATATAAAAATATTATTTATATATACGCCCCCCCCCTCCAATAATGTACATACTACTATAGTTCGTTCATCCCTTCATTCTCGTGGCCTATAAACTCCTCTTGCCTTGCATCTCTTTTAGCACTTTCCTCACCACCACCACCGTTTCGCCTTCTTGCATGCATACCACACCTCCTCCTCCCCCCCAAAATTCACACTTCGTAAAGCTTGGGGGGGTCTTCCCGGATTCGCCAGAGAAGAACTCAAGCCTCCACCTCCTCCTGCCCGGGACGCGCTTCTAGGCCTATCATCCTCCAGAGAGGCCTGGTCCTCCTTTACCCAGCTCTGGCGCTCCCTCCTGTCCCTACAAGCAGGCAGGCAGGCAGGCAAGCAAGCGAGGAAGCGAGTCCAAGGCGAGGGCCGGTGAGGGGTGGTTAAAGCGCGGCCTATAGAGCCTCTGGATTGTCGCTCGGGGGCCCCCAGGCCGCTCCCGAGGCGCGCTCCCTTACCCTGCATGCTGCTGACTGTCGTCTGCGCCGCCTGCGACCCGGGGCCGGAACCAGAGCCGGGACCAGGGCTGGGAGCCGCCATTGTACAGCGCGCCAGACGCGGAGGGAGGGAGAGATGGACGGACGGCGGGGAGGGAAGGAGGCTGCAATGCAGCAGAAGCAGCGCAGCGGACCGACCCCCTCCCCGTCCCGCGCGCCCGCCCGCCCCCGGCTCCTCGCGCGTGCCCGCCTCGGCCCCAGGCAGCTGGCGGGACACCCAGAGTCCCCGACTCTGGACGACAGGCGCCAGCCTCCCGGGCCCCGACCGACCCAAACCGTCACTGCTCCTCTCCGCGCTGCTGGGGCTCCCGTGTTTTTTTTTTCCCTCTGTCGCTCCCTCCCACCTCCGCGGAACAAGTATAACCCCTCCCAGGCAGCGGGCGGAACGGATGATGCCTCTGAGTCCTTCGCCCAAACAGAGGCGCCGGAGGAAGGACTGAGGAAAGGGAAGGAGCGCGCAACTTCTCAGCCTTAGCCGGGCATGTCGCGCTCCCCTTCAAATGGGAGCGCCTTAGAGATTATCTTGCTGGGAGAGGTGGGGCAAAGCGAAAGGGCTTCTGAGAGAAGGAGGCTTTGCCGACCTCAAAACGTTAAGTGCTCTGCTTCAAACCTGCCTCTTAAACCAGGAGCCGGGTTGCCATTGAAGACACAAACCTCTCCGCCTCGCCTCGCCTCCAGATTGCAACTCTTGGGTTACAAAACAGTTTAAACCTGGTGGCATGAGGAGGAAGGGAAGGTCATTCCTCGATCAGAATCGGTAACTAGACCTCTTAAGAGATCCAGAGAACACAATCAGTTCCGGTTCTTCAGGAATCCAGCCTGTGAATTAAACTGCTCTGCCTTGCTTTTAATTAAAGGTGCTTCCAATAGGTTATTACACTGGGAAATGTCTTTTGGTGAGCAAAGTGTTTTAAGGAACCTTATTCTGTATTTTGTTATCAGCTTCTTCAGTGCTGATATTTACAGCAGTTTAAATTAATTAACAGGGCACTCTTTTAAAAAAAAGAGATATACTGTACATTACTCGTCCACCTAGGGGTTCAAGATTACAAATATTAGTTACAGTACAAGCATTCTTGTAACTTACAATGGAACTTAAAACATTAGAACACAAAACAACTGTAATAAATATCTTAAAATATTCATAAAAATATGTATTTATTTAAAACTATTATTCAAACCCCATCAAAAGACAGATTAAAATGGGATTAAAAGGCAAGGTTTAAAAACTTCCTGAAAGAAAGGCTAATGAGAAAGTGAAAAGGGCTACTTTGAAGGAGGTTTTTCTAGGAGGTTTGCCTTGTATTAAACAGTACTTATTGCTCACTTATTGTATTCCTAACATATGCAATTTTTCAAGTAGGCCTTTTTATTATTTAGCAGTGATTAGATACATGCTTTTACCCTCCTCAAATATTTGGATTTATTTACAGGTAGTCCTCAACATACAACCACAATTGAGTCCAAAATATATATTGTTAAGTGAAACATTTGTTAAGTGAATTTTGCCCCATTTTATGACCCTTCTTGCCACAGTTGTTAAGTGAATCACTGCAGTTGTTAAGATTGTAACACAGTTGTTAAGTAAATCTTAACAAGCTTCCCCCTTGACTTTGCTTGTCAGGTCACTAAAGAGGATCACGTGACCCAAAGACATGGTAACTGGCATAAATATGCCAAGCAGAGTTTTGATCACATGATCATAGGGTGTGTGGCAACGGTCATAAGTGGGAAAAATGGTCATAAGTTGCTTTTTTAAGTGCCAATGTAACTTTGAACAGTCACTAAACGAACTGTTGTAAATCGACTATATATAAAAATATTGAATGTTACTTCTATATATATTTTTCTTGTCTATTTTTCTTTCCTTTCAAAGTGTGAATTTTCATTTCCATTTACCTTTTATCTTCCTTTTTCAACATTTTAAACAAATATTTAACCCCCAGATTGCACATAGCTCCTGAATGGAGAAGTGGAACCTTACCCCAAATAAAAGATAGAAGGGTCCCACCACAGCCACTCAATGTTGGACTGACTTGGAGTGGGTTTCTCTCTGTTTAGGCCTCCACAGCCATCACTGGGATAAGATTTTAACAGCCTCACTTAGCCAGCCTAAGGGATTGCTTACGGGTTGTGAGATATAATAACTTTACCCAGTGGTTTCATGTAAAGGTTGATTAGGAGGAGTGTTAACCACCTTGAAAAGAAGGGACTTAGGCAGCGACCCATTCAGAGCCAACTGGAATCAATCCTGAAGAAGGAAGAGAACCTGGAAAAAGTGATACCTGTTATCAACCCCTAGAGCCAATTCAGAAAGACATGATCAGTGAATTGAAAGTCACTGAGAAATCATGGGAGATAAAGATGAGTGCACAATGGAATGGGTGAAAAGTTTTGGAATACATTGCACCTAAATGTATCAACAATACAGCCAAGGTTGTCTCCATCCTGAAACTTGATTGAAATTCTCTAGATAATCACTTAATCCAGGGATCTCAGCAGCTACGTCTCAACAACCTTCCATAAAAAAGGAGGATTGGAAATGGGCCAGTACTTACCTAAAACCCATTGGGTGCAACTGCAGCCTCTTAAGAAAGGGATATCCCAGTGAGAGCTAACCTTTTCGGCACCAAGTGCACAAAGCATGCACATGCACATCCCCAAAATGCACGTACATCCCCGAGACCCAAACACCAGCTGGCTGGCAGGAGGCACATGTACAAGTGTGGCAGAGCTGAGCTGGGGTGACGGCTCGCATGCCCACAGAGGGCTGTATGTGCCACCTTTGTCACACATGCCATAGGTTTGCCATCACGGGGATATACCATCTCTTTAAAGGGCAGAGATACTATCCTCTTCCTCAAAGAGGCCAAAACCATGGCATGACCAGGGTTCAGCAGACAGTGGTTGAACTAACAGCACTGAGAACCCTAGTCATTTCCTCAGGAATTACCAAGTCCAATTCATCCTAAATTAGATCACAAGCCCAAATCCTAAGCATCTTGGTCTGACCTGTCCTATCAATGTCCAACTTATGGTAGATCTAATCAATTTTATCTGTCAAACACCAATTCCTCATGTCAGTCTTGCAGGTGGCTATGCCTATTCAGTGGGGACTGGCTTACCCTAAATATCAGGCTGGGCTCTTTTTCAAGTTTGATTAAACACAGTGATTATTCCAAGGGCACACCAAGGATTTCTTCTAATGCTTCATCTCCCAGAGGTCCTCAGTAAACCAATGTGTGCCTGGGATTGGTACACAGGGAGAGGCCATCTGCCCATTCCAGTAGTGACTATGGCCTCATCCGAATTGCACAACAGATTTTCAAGAGAAGTCAGAAGGAGGAACCACATAAGATCCATCAGTCACGTGGAATGGAGGTGCGCCAATTAAACAGGCCCTATCTCCCTGTGGGGGAACTGACATGAGTAAGCTAGAATACAATAAGAGAGGTACCAATCTATGACAATAGATTGTTGTCAATGATCTGCACTATCAGAGCATGTTGCAATTGCTATGAGACAAAATGTATGACATCTACATCTATATATCTATCAATTTTGTTATGCTACAGCCTGATTTTACAGTCATTGAAAATCATTTTTCCTCATTAATATACACTCAGTGCCCCATAATGACAAAGTGAAAACAGAATTTTAGAAATGTCTGTAAATTTATTAAAAAGAGAAGAAAAAAAAGGACATTGGCATAGGTATTCAGACCCTTTGCAGAAACACTTGAAATTTAGCTCTAGTGTCCCCCATTTCTCTTGATTGTGGCTGACGTGTTTCTACATTTTGAATGGAGTTGACCTGTGGTAAATTAAATGGATTGGACCCGATTTGTAAAGGCACACACCTCTCTATAGGACAGGGGTCGCCAACCTTTTGGACCTCAGGGACCACCAAACTCATAATTTTAAATCCCAGGGACCACTAACTGGCTCTGTGAACATGGCCTAATTTGTAGGTGTAGCTTGGTGATCATGTGACTGGCTGGGCATGGCTTGTATGTAAATATTATAAACATATAAATATTGATTTTTTTATTAAAAAGCCAATTTTTACCCAAAATCAGGCAAAGAAGGCAGATTGAGTTGCTCACACAATCACAGATTCATTCAGAGATCTATCTATCTGCCATTGGCTACCTGAGTCTGTCACATAAAATTTGCTTGCCATGAGTCTGCACTGAATAATAGAACCTTCAGTCCTAAGGGAGGTTCGGCTGTGCTTAAAAGCAGAGCCGAAGATCTAAAGACTAGCTAGAAAGCAAGAAATCCAACCATTTCCTGCTTCCTAGCTAATCTAAATCTCCTGGCACAGCTGATGGGGGGGGGGGGAGAAAAATAGCAACTTAGCAGGCATGTTTGCCAGGTAAGGAGTGAGTAGGCAGGGATGATTCCCACAAGCCATGTGGGCAGCGCAGCCTTTGTGTTTCTGCGCAGCCTGAATTAATTGCTTTGGGGGATGCTCTGGGGGTGACATTTCTCTGCAGCCCATCACAATTTTCTCACCCACCGGTTGGTGTCCACTGCTATAGAAGGCCTCACAGTTGACAATTCATACTGTAGCAGTGCAAAAGCCATGAGGTCAAAGGAACTGCCTGCAGAGTTCAGAGACAGAATTATTATAAGGCACAGATCTGAGAAAGTCTACAAAAAATTTCTGCTGCACTGAAGGTTTTTAAGATTACAGTGGCCTCCATAATTCTCAACTGGAAAAAGTTTTGCACAACCAGGATTCTTCCAAGAGCTGGTCACCTGGTCAAACTGAGCAATCAGGGGAGAAGGGCTTTAATAAGAGAGGTGACCAAAAATCCGATGATCTTTCAACTGGTGTCCGGAGATCCTGTGTGGAAATGGGACAGAGTTCCAGAAGGACAACCATTACTGCAGCCCTCCACGGATCTGGACTTTATGGTGGAATGACCAGACAGAAGCCACTCCTCAGTGCAAAATACATGCAAGCCCACTTGGAGTTCACAAAATAGCACCTGAAGGACTCACACTGTGAGGAACAAGTTTCTCTGATCTGATGAAACCAAGATTGAATTGTTTGGCCTCCTTCTTAAATGTTACGTCTAGAGCAAACCAAGCACAGCTCATCACCTGCCCAATATCATCCCAACAGTGAAGCATGGTGTTTTTCAGCAGCAGAAACTAGGAGACTGGTCAGGGTTGAGGGAAAGCTGAACAGAGCAAAATACAGCTATATCCTTAATGAAACCTGTTGCAAAGCATTCAGGACCTCAGACTGGGCCAAAGTCTGATATGACAGCAAACCTAAGCACACAGCATATCCAATATGACAGCAAACCTAAAGATATAGCCTGGACAACATATGAGTGGCTTAAGGACAACTCTGAATGTCCTAGAGTAGTCCCGCCAGAGCCCTGACTTGAATCCAATCGAATATCTCTGGAGGGACCTTAAAATGGCTGTCCACCTATGGTCACAATCCAACCTGACTGAGCTTGCAGGGATTTGCAAGGAAGAATTGGAGAAAATGCCCCAATCCAGGTGTGCAAAACGTGTCATACTCAAAAAGTCTCAAGGCTGTAATTGCTGCCAAAGGTGCTTTAACACAATACTAAGTGAGAGGTCTGAACTTATACCAATGTGATATTTCAGTTTGTTTTTCTTTTTAATAAATGTATACACATTTCAAAATTTCTGTTTTTACTTTGTAATTATGGCGTACTGAGTGTAGATTAATGAAAAAAAAAAAAGAATTTCAACAAATGTAGAATCAGGCTGCGGCATAATTGACAAAAGTCAAGGGGGTCTTTCTGAATGCACTATATATGTTTGTGCCAAAACTCACATTACCTACATTAATCATTTACTTCCAACAACCAATTGGAGCCAGAACTGCAGAAATCTTAATGACAATAAATAATTCATTGCAATATAAATAACACTTCTGCAATAAATCAAAGAGATGTTTCAGTCATCAAACGTTCAATGTTTCTACATATTCCTTCCTTATGATTTTATTGGCAGCTCATTAGGTACTTTTTAAAAATAATTTCAAAGAAACGATAGCCTCCAGTCTTGACAACGAAAGTCGAAGTTGTGCCTACTTGAAAAGGAAGAAGTCAAGTCAGCTTCGAAACTCTGGCTTCCTTCCATCAGTCATCAAGGCCTGACTGTTTATTTACAAACAGAAGATCCAAAGTCGTGTGTCCAAATTAGCTGCCTATCAGTAACAGGCTGTTACGGCTGCCGTACCACACGCATTACTTGCCCCCATCTTGAGCCCGCTGAAAAGACAAGAGGCGGGGATTCCGGCTCCTTTGGTAGGGACGTCCCGAGCGCTGGTGTACGTGGGAAGAGTGGGTGGGCTTTGAAAGAAGGTTACGCTTAGGGCCGCGTAAATCCAGCAGGGCGGCCTGGGAAAGGCAAGTCGTAATTCTGGGCAATGGAAGCCGCTTGTTTTACTTCGCCTCCTCGCCCGGGTGCCAGCAGGCTCTGGAGGCTTAGCAACCTGATCATGGCCGTCTTCTTTGGGTTGGCTGGAGCCGTTCAGGTCTGGCTGAGTGTGTTGGGAGGGACAAAGGGTGCGCGGGAGTTGGGCAGGCTAATCTCCGGAGTAGCGCAGGCCAGAACTCAGTGGCCGAGGGAGAGAACGTGGAAGGGTCCCGAGTTGGGGAAAGACTCGAGTAATGGAGTCTCAAGAGAAGGCAAAGTTCTCCCTTCACCCGATCGTCTACCGACTCCAATTGGAGTGGTAGGAAGAGGCGGGAGCGCAAAATCCAAAGAAAGCTTCGGAGTAAAAGCAACTTTAAAAGCGTAAACAGTCAAGACTTCATTCTGAGAAGCATCACGCGTACCTGTAGTTATCTTGGCAACAATAGGAAAGTGGTTTGCCAAGGTCTCATTCTGAGATTTTTTTCGATGTGCCAATCTGTTCTCTAACCTTGGACTTTCCCCTGACCTTAGCTGCTCAGGTAAGGGCCTCTCCCTATTTATCCAGCTGACAATACCATTTTCTGCCTTCTTTTGCAGAATTGGCTTTACTTCCTCTCTGATCTGAGAGCAAGGCTGGAATGGCCCCAAAGAAGAATTTTTCTCCTTAATCCAACACTCAAGATATGTGAAAGCTCTTATGCTTCTTACCTTGGTGATGGATCTAGTGGCCAGTGGACATATTAATGGAGGATGGGCGAGCTTTTTTCAGTAGAGTTTCGAATCAGCCTCTTGCCACTATTCTGCTATTTTATCCCTATCCACAATTTGGCAAGTGAAAAGTCCTGAAAAAGTATTTGGTGTGTATTCTTGTTAAGAAACTATATGGAAAAGTCCTTGTGGTCTCCAAGTTTTAAGCAAACTTGAAGGTTATTTGATGTTGCTTTTTAAAGTAAATACTACAGATGGAGCCACCACTGAGTTGGCATCAGTCAGGTTTGTCAAAGGTGCACACAATTTAACTGTAGATATATCAGAAGAGAAGCCCAGTCTTAGAGGTTTGCAGTTGCTTTTCAGTCCTCATGTAGTTTTCAAGAAATAGCATTTGTTCATGATCTTTTATCAAAGAGAAAAGATCCCTAGTAAGTTTTCCACAGATTGAGCAAGGAAAGCTGATAGTGACTTATGGTTCATCTTGAGAGATTTTGATTTTACGTGCCATTCAATGTCAGAGTCCTATAGCAATTATTTTTGCTTTCTTTGTTGCAGATCAATGACCCTGATCCTGGACTTTGGATAGTGAGTATAAATATGGTTTTGTCCCTTGCTGTGCTATTATGTCCTAACATTTTTACTGAGGTGGTACTTTTTAAAATCCTGCTTTTATTGAGGTGCTTATCAGACTAGGCCTGTTTTCCTTAAGAGCAGCCATGATTGGTTAAATGCTGCCACCTGCTGCACATAGAATAAATACAAAACTGGACCTAAAATCAATTAATGATGGCATGGGGGGGAATAATTTAAATTGCAGAATATAGTTTTTCAATTACTGTTCTGAAATTTCAAATTAAGTACATGCCTCTAGTAAGTAAATAGATTTTATTTACTATCAAGCTGTACATGAATGAGCAAAATTTGGTCCTATTGTGCACTTGTAATTGCACTTTTGCTGCCATTGCTGAACAATTTTCAGAGCTAACCCTTTGTACAGCAGCCTAATTTGGAGCTTCCTTGAGAGTTCACAGCTGGTATACTGCATCTGCTTCTAATGGTACAAATACTATGGAGTGAACTTGAATTGCAAATAACAAAACTAAACATAATACCTAAATTACAGTTCTCCTGTGTGCAGTTTACTTCTCCACATACACTGATTGTTTCCCCAAGCAAACAAAATATTCATAAGAAATAATTTCACTTGTAATCATCACAATCAGCTTGGTAGGTCTGTTTGATGGTGGATGGATGGATGATTTATTTGGCAAATCATTTCTTTTTGTGAAATGTCAATGGTTTGAAGCACAATTAAACTTTTTTTTTTGCTCTTCTAAGGTCTTTATTCCTTTGACAATAAGATACAGCTTTCCTATCTCTCCTGAGGATGCAATTTTGAGACTTGTTTATTTATCTGGTCTTTGGGATTGAACACTTTCCATTTTCCTTTTTTCTAGCTTCATTTATTTACAAAATATTTTTGATATATCTCGCTTTAGGTTGTGTACTCTGTGCCAGCAAGTCTTGTACTGGTAGTAAGCCTTAATCCATCAGTTACAGGTATAGTATTGTTGGGCAAAAGTCATCACTCTTCTAATGATAGATTCTGGGTATTCATCTCCTTTGCTTTTTGATAATTTAGCAATAAGCTTTATTGCTCCATCCAACTAACTAAACATTGTTAACTACATTCTTAAGCTATGACTTTATATTTGTAAAATATTACTAGGCAATATACTGAACACTGAAATCATAAAATTGTATAAGGGTAGTACATTCTTCCATTTTTGGTACATGCTTTTTTGAATATAGTTGATGGTTATAATTATTTATAACTGAATTCCTTTTCTAAAAAAAAATCTTCACGATTATGATATTGGAAACAGTATAATTGGACAAAGAGACGGGGAGTTTAGATGTTAAATCACTGCTGGCTTTCAGCTTAATCGATTTTATGGAATTTTTGTGAGAAAAAAGGCAGAGCTATGAATAGAGCATATTTCAATTCTTTGGTTGAAAAGGCAGCATATGATAGTAACATTTTAAGCATTCTTAGATATGTCTAGCATTCTACATTATATTGTATAAACCCATGCTTGCATATATATTATATTTAGATGTTTTAATCAACATATTCAAAGTCAATTGAAATCTATCATTTCTGATATTCTCTTCTGCCCTTCTTTCTCTTTTTGGAATGAAGAAACCTACCATATGCTGATTAGTTTTGTTGAGATTTCATAGTATATGGTCATTTCCTTATGTGTTATCTGTATCTAATGTGGCCTGTTAGCTACTCTCTCTTTTCAATATCTCCTATATTTTTGATTTTCAAAATACAGCTGTTTTAGATATCTTAACATGCATGAAAAATGTTGCTTCTTGTTTGATGATTCAATTTTATGAAATAAATCCCAAATCTAAAGAATTTTTTCTCTGCAATTGTTATTTGAAGGCTCTTGAAGAAATTGATCAAGACAAATGAATTCAATGTGCAAATTCCATTGTAATTTGTACAAATAACTCACCACATTTTCCAGATAACATTTTGTGGAGGAGTATATCAGATCTACATTCAGCTGCTTGTGTTGTGGGTTCTGCTGTGTTGGGATATTCCTTGGTTACTACTGCTCAAAATAACATCTTGCACGAGGAAGAAGGCAGGTAAGTAATGAGATCTTTTCTGCCTTAATTCATATTTTCATGATCATCATAGCTCTTATCCTTAACAATTGTGAGACCCTTAAACTACCCTAGATCTAAGGAATTAGAATGATTTAAAGCTTTGAAATCCCTAGAACAAATTTCTGAGTCACATCATATATTTTGATGTGCCAAGAAAATTAATAGAATGGTGCACACACATATCTTTCAGGTTCATCTGTGGTTGCTATGTAATCTAGTTTTTTATCTTTAAGTAGAATGTTATATTTTATCATGAAGATGCTGAATGTAACCAAACTACAACCAATCTTTACAATTGATGTATATGTTTTAATATAAGAATGTATGACATTGATTAGATTGTCCCCAAGTCAAGTGAAATGCTTATACCTCGTCTAAAATGGAAATACCTTACATTGTGTTTATACTCCCAACTATTAATGGTAAATTTTCCTCAAGTAGTATTTTTTTCATTTCTTAAACGGCAAGTATATTCTATTAGTAAGTATGTGCTTATTCAGTACTAACAGACTTCCTTTGCATATAGTTTATTTTCTGGGATCAATTTTGTGTAACTTACACAGTTGTATTTGATTAAAAACAGGGAGTTATTTGGTCTGGTGATTGTTACTGCCTGGATGAGCCTTTGTCGTAATTCAGCCAAGTGAGTCTTTTAACTTGCCAATTCCAGCTTAATAATACATTGAAAACTTGTGCTTACCCTGACAAATATATTATGTAATCAAAGGATGTGGCAAGGATGGCTGATTTTTGCTGTCTTGTTATAGCTGGAGATGAAGTTCTTTTAAAGAGAAAAGCAAGTTATTTAGTCCTTGATGTGTATTTAGTATAGAGAACTGAATTTTGCTTGAGTAGTTGAGTGGGGAGACGGGAGTTCCAGTGTAGTGGTAGAGCTGACAGTCCCAATTGTGGTTATTGAGGACTATCTGTATAACTTCTTTATCAATTCCAGAAGTCATATCAATGTACTTTTACAAAACCAAGAATAATTCATATTTCTGAGTTCTTGTTAATTGGGTTGAATTGGATTGTATTTCAGCAAACTCTGCTTGTTTCTTTCCAGAAATTCCCTGGGTGGATTTCACTTGGTCATGGCAATTTTCCTCTGTCTTTCTCCTTTTGTAATGTGGCTATACATCTATGTAAATACAGAAATGCGAGTATCATGGCCATCTCACTGTAAAACTGTTATTTAAAATATTGGAAAGCATCAAGTGTCTTCATTGCTTTGGAGGTTCTCTACTGATGCCAAGTGAATAGGAACCACAATTAAGGCAAATGACTTCCCATGAAGAACAGTTTCTCTAAAGTGCTTCTGAAGACTGAAAATTCAGACACAATTGAAAACTGAATTCTGTGGACTATGACCTTTCCCGCCCACAACTGTTTTAAGGCTAGTTGCTTCATGGTTTCCATTTTATTAATTGTGTGCTCTTGATAAATGCAAAGGTTTGGATTGAATAAATCAAAGTGCCTCTGTGTCTCATGTTGAAGCCATGGGACTGAAGCCAGACATTACTGGAAGAACTATATGTTGTATATAATTATAAAATGTAAATAAATATATTAATAATTTGATAAGGATGTATCTGGTGTCTCTGAAATTCTGTCCATTTTTCTCTACATACATCTGCACTATTTAAGATGATTAACATACAATTCTTAATCCATAAGAGAATATCATATTCCATTTAATGTCATAGATTAAAATTTGGAAAAGCGTTTGATGTAGTGCTGGGCTCATTTCTCTCTAAATTATTCTTCACAGAAGCTGTTTTAACTTAAAGCCTATGTGTTTTATAGAGGGCCACCGTATCTGGACAACACATATTTGGATAACTATGAGATTGCGAGAGACCTAGAAAAACTATTTTCTGCTGCTCAGCATTGTCTGGCTTTTAGCAGCTCAAATATAGTGATTACAATACTGATGTAGAATAGCAAGAACTTCCATTGTTAACACTTTTTGTGTTTTGGTCAATAAATCCTTGCATCTAATTGTATATAAATAGTTTTACAACTCATTTTTAATTGAACAAAGTGTATGAGTTTGACAGTCTCATTCTCCATTCTTCTATTTGCAAGAAATTAAAGTATCAATTTCTGATATTCGATATTGTTTGAATTCTGTCCAAGGGAAAAACTATGAAGAATTACCACTAGAACTCTCAGTCAGAAACTTATTCTTCACTGAAAGTGGTAGTATCATTTCAAGAGAGAGAAAAGTGGTGATATAATTTCAAGGGAGAGAAAAGAGAGAAGCACAATGGTAGGAAGTGTTTTAAATAGAACATTGTTTTACTACAAAATTACAGATGTCAATCCAATTTATTTTTCCAGTCTTCATATCAGCAAACAGAGCTTCCATTCAATTTCCATATGAGACTTAAACTTGACAGTGAATTCTCCAAAGAGGAAACGTATGAGAGTAAACATTTAGCAAATGGTTATTACAATATATTATGAGATAAATTCAGTTTACCGGGATCTTTTGTTGTTTAAAAAATTATATAATGTATTTCATAGCTTTATTCACTATTGAATATTAAAACTGTGTTTTATTTAAAACAGTTGGAAAAATAGCAATTTCTAACCCACACCAACACAATAGTATTTAAAGTGAAGAATTGTGTGGATGATCTTTGTAATACATCTCTCTATCTGGAATTCTTCCATTTCCCTTTAACACCAGTCTGTCATTATAGACATAGATAGTTCCAAAAGCATTGCTTTCTGGAGGAGTTTCTATAATCCCTTCAAGAGTCAAGTGATGGACTCCATGAAAATCTAGACAGTAACCACCATAATGAAGATGACCTGCAAGAAAACATACTACTGAGCGATGTGAATAAATGACAGCAAGGGCATCTTTATAATTCCAAGCCAGGCAAATACTGCTTGTGCAGTGTGGGTTGATGGGTATGTGTCCTGCAATACAAGAAGAAATGCACTCAAAATAAATGAAATACCATGTTTTTTGTCCGCACATGAAATCTACAATAGTATAACATCCCCCAGGACTTAACTAAAATTGGATACCCTTAGCTCAAATCTTAGTTCCTTATAAAAACTTGAAAGCTGCCAATTCTTAAATTGCCTTCCAATTTGTAATATGGGAATAATACCCAAATAGGAATACTATTATGGAATACTAGAAGAATAGAATTCAGTGTAGGGATATTGAAATCACAGGAGCAAAACACTTGCCATATTCAGAATTCTTCATAAATCTGATTGACAAGTAAATGCAGGAATAGACATATTTTTTACAATTTACATTGTAAATACTGATTTAAACTTATAATCATTAAAATGTTTAGAAGCAGAAGAATTGGAAAATTAGAAGTAATTAGGCTCCTTTTCTACCCCCCCCTTCTTTTTGGGGAAGCTTTGATTGCAAGATGCAAAATAAGAAATAATGGAATGTATGTTCATTCTCTCTTGGGTCACAGTCTGCTGTTACATGTCTTCATTTAGGTGCATAAAATCAGTTCAAAAAAGAATTTCTCAGAACTAGTAATACGGATGGAAGTGGAAAATTGTTATTTCAACTGAAAACAAAACTCAGCTATATGTTTAGGTCTGTGTCACACTGTTTCAAGTCAGCAGCCAAATATTCGGCAAGTGCGGGTAGATGGTTAACAAAAATAATTGTCAGTGATTTTATCTACTTTGTACTATGTTGATTTTAATGTCTTTAATGCTTTCATGTATTATGCTGTAAGCTGCTCAAAGTTGTTGATTACAAGATGGGCAGCAAATAAATTTTCTAAATAAATAAATACCTATTACTTCCTTTCTCTTACTTCCTTGAGCCGTGATGACGCAGTGGTTAGAGTGCAGTACTGCAGGCTACTTCTGTTGACTGCCTGCTGCTTGCAATTTGGCAGTTTGAATCTCTCCAGGCTCAAGGTTGACTCAGCCTTCCATCCTTCCGAGGTGGGTAAAATGAGGATCCAGATTGTTGGGGGGCAATATGCTGACTCTGTAAACCACTTAGAGAGGGCAGTAAAAGCAATATGAAGTGGTGTATACAGTAAGTCTAAGTACTATTGCTATTCTCTCCTGTGCAATTCCCAGGGAGGGGTGAGAGGCAAGCCTGGCCCCAATTTTTTCGATATGTTCTCTCTGCCCTTTTAACTATAATTGTTGCTGATGTCCCAGCAAAGTGCATTCCACTTGTCTGCTATCTCTTGATTTTTCCATCTCCTTTCCTTTCTTGAAATATTCAAAACATACACAGTTCAGTTCAGGCAGCAAACACACCAAACCAGCAGAGAACACATTCTTAGTTAGAATGGTAAAACCACAGATATTAAGACTAATTATTAAAAATACAGCCATACCTGCAATCACAACTCTCTCTTGATTCTCATCAGCATAGGTAAGAACTTTATCAACCCAGTCCAGCTGGTCTTGACTGAATCCACCATTGAACTGTACAAAATTGCATTCAGCAAGTCCTGTAAAAAAAAAATGATGGAAAGTTATATAACAGCAACAATTTTTATTAAGGTCATGTATCAGTACCACAAACACGCAAACAATATTTTTAGTTTGAAATGCACTTTTTATGAAGAATTAATGAATAATTGCCAATTCCAGAAATGTGTGTTAAAAGCAAGGTATCCCTCGCTTTTTTAAAGGATCAAACTACCGTATATACTCGAGTATAAGTCGACCCGAATATAAGCCGAGGCACCTAATTTTACCACAAAAAACTGGGAAAACTTATTGACTCGAGTATAAGCCGAGGGTGGGAAATGCAGCAGCTACTGGTAAATTTCAAAAATAAAAATAGATACCAATAAAAACTTTCACTAGGACAGTTGAGAATAAGTTTGATGTTCACAATTTCCTCTTTGAAAGAGACCAGTAAATAGGGAACAAGAAGATGAAGAAAAAGAAGTGTGTTTTTTCACACTTTTCACACTGCAGTGAACAAAAATGGCATCATAGGAACAGGCTTATTCTCAGCCCAAAGATTTGTTTCTGATTTCTTCCCTGATTTAAGGGAAATTTGGGAAACGATCTCACTATCATGAAAGGTTTAATTGATTTACTAACCCAAAAGATGATGATGATGACAGTGGTAGGCAGGAGTCACTCTCTCCCTTGCAAGAAAAAAGCATGTGTATGTGCTGCATGTACATCCTGTTTTGGAGAGCCACCATCTCTTTCACAGCTCTCCCTCATGCCTCCATTGCATGTGCACAGATGCCATGGCTCAGTAGTAGGTCAACATACAGATGTCACACTAGGTTCCCTCCTCAAAAGGAACATCCAACCTTTCTTGAGAAGTACAAACTTCATCTGTTCAGGATTGTGGTGACAAAGGTGAAGGAGGATGGGGCTGAGAGAAGGGAAGGGAAGAAAAGATCATTGACAGGGAGAAAGACAGGAAGAAACACCTGGAAGTGTGAGCCCTCGAGTTTCTTAGGGAAGACCAGACAACAAGGGGAGAGGAGAGGAGGAGGAGGAGGAGGAGGAGGAGGAGGAGGAGGAGGAGGAGGAGGAGGAGAGTTAAAAAAAAAAGAGTGGGAAGCCAACTCACGCGTGCCATCAAAGCGGGTTGCTATGGTATCCAGGAAGGTATTTTGGGGAGCCAGGAGGCCCCTCATCACCGGCATTTTAAGACTTGCTCAAGGACATCGCCATCGTCCAGTTGGAAGGGGGGAAAAAACCCAGAGGTATCTGAGAAGGACGGGAGCCGAGACGGGGCCCTTCGCTTCCTCTCCCCGAGACAGGCCAGGGGGAAGCGGGGCTTTCTCTGCCTGCTGCTGCCAGAGGGGTGTGGGGGGGGGAGTGCGGGGAAAGGGGGTTTGTGCCGAGGCTCCGCAAGCCACCACCGCCTCCTCCAGACGAACGCCCTGACGGGAGGCGATCGCAGCCACGACGGCAGAGACCGCGAGGTCAGACAGAGACGAGGGGCGCCCCCGAAGAGCTCCGACTGCAAACGGCCGGCCGAAAGCCGAGAGGAGGACGCCCGGGCGGCTGCCGCCCCTGGATCCTAACTGGAAAGACCCCACCGCCGCCGCCGCCTCCCGCTCAGGCAGGGTCCCCATTCCCCTGGCCAGCCAGGGGCACAGCCACTTCCCACTCCAGAGCGGCGTCCCGTCTGTGGAAGCCTGAAGTCCTTGCGGCAGCGCCGGCTGATGCTTCGATCTGCTCTGGCTGCCTTCGCATGTTCCGGCGGCGAGTCCCGAACAGCCCGGGCACCGCAAGTCAGCCTCGCTCAGCGCCCGGGGCAGCATTGCAGGCGCAGCCTTTTGCAGAGCTGAGCCGAGCCGGGCTGCGCCTCACCTCCTTCTCTCGCTCTTCTTGCAAAGCACCGCCGAGCTCCAAGTTGCTCGACTTGGCGGCGAGCGGCTCCTTTACCTGCCTGTTGTATGGGAGCTACCGCGCTCGCCTCCGGAGCAGCCGTCCGCAGTTTCAGCCGGGGAGGGAGGGGGGCACAAAGCAGCCCAAACGCGTGGCAGTGGAAGGAAGGCGCGCTGGTGCGAGGAAGGGAGACACACACACACACACACACACACACACACACACAGAGACAGACACACACACACACACACACACACTCACTTCGCCACTTTGCACCTTGCAAATGCAAAATCCTGGGGTTTTTGCATTTGCAAGATGCAAAGCGGCGGGGGCGGATCCCGCGTGCTGGAAAGGGCTTGACTGTATTACGGGGAGAGAGAGAGAGAAGGAGAGATCATAAGAACGGCTCTTGCTTTTTTCTTGCAAGGGAGAGAGCCTTGCTTTTTTCTTGCAAGGGAGAGAGCCGCCACCACCACCTCCTCCTCCCCCTCCTCCCGAGTGGACTGAAAGCAGCTGGAGCTGAGGAAACGAAGCTGAGTGGAGCCGAAGCAACCTCGGCTCGCGTTATTTTCTCAGCCTAGAGAAAGGGGAAGGGGGCTCATCTGGACCAAGGGTGAGTCTCCCCCTCAGTTTCCCCTGAAGGATCTTCCGTCGCTTTTGTCTTCTCCCTACATCTTCCCTCTGTTAAAATCCCCCCACACACACACACACACTTATTTTCAGTCGGATAGATTTCGTGTCTGAGCATTCTCACATGGTGGTGGGTCATTTTTTTTTCAGAGGGGAATCTGACTCAAGTATAAGCCGAGGGCGGTTTTTTCAGCACAAAAAATGGGCTGAAAAACTCGGCTTATACTCGAGTATATATGGTAAGCCTAGTAAGTGAAGAAAATGGAATTAAAGAGTTTCCTGGAGATAGAAATATGTCATTGTCTCTATTGATATTTTAATCAGGTTACATAATAAATTATTGTGTAATTGGAAACATATTAATACTGCACCAATCTTACCTTCCCTCTCCTAATTAGAGATTATATAAGTGTCATCATACTTTATTGTCTAGCTTAATTTTTTGGAACTTTCTGTGTGAAAAAGTTGAAAAATGAAGATTCTATGGGGTGATGTCCATGTCCTATACTTTAAAGGAATATCAAGAAAATAAGCCTACTTATGACCCTGTAGTAAATGGGTTCATGTTAAGATTATCAATATCAATATCAATAAAATAAGCCTACTTATGACCCTGTAGTAAACGGGTTCATGTTAAGATTATCATAAAACTTGGTATTGACAGACTTAACATGAGTCCTAAAATTCCCTAAAAGTTCCCTAAAAGAATAAATGAAGGTATCTTCATATTCGTTAATAGCAATTTTTTTTCATCCATACAAAACCAGCTCTTTCACAGACCATGACTGTAAAAATATACAACAATTATGTTCAACAGAATATAATACCTAGTGGACTATTCAGATTTTCATTCGGATTTTTGTCTTGTAGCAGCCGTAGAGATTCTTTATATTTTTTTGTTGATGTTTCCCTTCCCAGAATACTTAAGTCGTATGCATCAAGAAGAATGAATCGAAATTTAGGCATTGGAGAAAATTGGTAAGCATAATACAACTCTGTAGTTGGGTTTTCTGTGGAGTTCTGTTCTCTGACAAAGTTATTAAACAAACTTTGGTCTTCTAAGCACTTGGTATTCAATTCAGATTCCATAAGATAATTCCGGCTGAAATTATACAATTCATGATTGCCCCATATGTGATGGACTGGTGCACTGAGTTTCTTAAATTCCTTCATAACTTGTTGCAGTGCTTTCTCTGATGTCTTATGTTGGGCATTGAAGCCATCAATGATGTCTCCAAGCTGTATTACAAACTGAACCTCAGTTTGATTCCAATCATCAATTGCCTTCTGGAGACAGCATAGGCTATGCTTATAATATCTCCTATTGAATCCCAGGAAATCATAGCCATCCTCTATATCAGCATATTGAATGTCTGCTATGAGTCCAAAGGAGAAGAGCGCTTCCGATGTTGTTCTTGTGGATCCTGCATCCATTTTACAAAATACTCTTGCTTAGAACTAAGGGAAGGAAGAAAAGAACAGATGAATTGTTTGGATGGTAAATCTACTGAGATAACATGTAAGTCTGTAGGAATGCTTTAGTTTTTGATAGACCTGATGATCTTTTCAGCAAATTGTATTTCATGAAGATGGAACATATTTTAAATGGCACAAATTAAAACTGCATTAATGTACAGTTTTTTTTCTCCCAAATTTATATAAGTAACTGCTTGCAATCTTATCAATTGGTATTCTGTCAACCCAGTAGTTTAGACTGGGAAAAATATATTCAGCAGAAGTCTACATATACCTATTAAGAACACAACACTCTCACTATTACTACATGGCCAAGCTAAGAAGCAATACTACAGGTAGTTTAGTGAGTCATGCCTGATATTATGACATTTTTGCTGTCATTAAGTGAATCATGCAGTCATTAGGAAATATGACTTCTCCCATTGATTTCGTTGTTGGAAGCAAGCTGAGGTGGGAAAAAAATGAAATGTTGATTTTGTGGTTTAACTGATTATATTTGTTGATACAGAAATGGCTAGTTTATAATATTATTTCCAAGTAAAAAGTTGGAATCTTAATGTTATTATATTCTGTAATCGGAAATCAATTATTTTTTCTTTCTTTTTTCCTTTTCTACACTTTTCCCTTCCCTTTTTCCTCCCCTATTTTTCATATTATTTGTTTTTGTATTTTATATTATAGACTAATTTTAAAAAAATGTGGCTTCCCCATTGATTTTGTTGGTTGGAAGCTGTCTGGGAAGGTCATAAATGGCAACCATGTGATTTTGGGGCACTGCAACTTGTAAAAGTACATGCCAGTTGCCAAGTGCCCAAATTTTGATCACATGATTGCAGGGATGTTTTGATAGTCATAAGTCAAAATCATTTTTTTCAGTGTCATTATAATTTTGAATGGTCACTAAACCAATAGTCATAAACAGAAGACTATATGTAGTTGATTTTTAAAAAAAATACTTGGATAGGAGCCCTAAAAAAGATTGAAGCCTTGGACTAGTCTGGAAACCCAAAGCTGTACATTATTCTGGAAGAAGACAACAGCAAAGTATTATTGCCATGGATATATTCATAGCATGAATCACTAGCAACTGAACATAATTCTATTTCTACTGTGGGTAAATACACATGTATGCAGTCTTCATTATCAAAGCCTGGCGTTGCTAATAACTTATAGCTAACATGATTGCATACTGTTATGTTATGTCTTCCAATATAGTACCATAGAAAACAACATCTGCTTATTCCAGGCCCTTGGTAGACCAGATTGAGAGGTGCGTAAAAAATGCCAAATTCAGTACAAACATCTGGCTGACTGTATGACTGTTATAATAAACCTTTAGATATATGATGGTTTATTTATTTATTTATTTGATTTGTCAATTGCTTACAAGATAATAGGTATAAGTATAAATATGAGTAACAATACATGAAATGGGTACATATAAGAAAAATAAAAAGAAACAATAGGACAGTGATGGTATGCATGCCCCCTATAGACCTCTTAGGAAAGGGGTGAGGTCAATAAGGGGTGACAGTCTAAGGTTAACGTTTTTGGGGTTTGGGGAAAAAACCAGAGTCAGGTAGAGTATTCCAAACATTGACCACTCTGTTGCTGAAGTCGTATTTCCTGAAATCAAGTTTGGTGTGGTTTACCTTGAGTTTGTATCTGTTGTTTGCTCTTGTATTGTTATGGTTGAAGCTGAAGTATTCATTGACAGGTAGGACATTGCAATGTATGATTTTATATACTATACTTAGATCAGACTGAAGGTGGTGTAGTTCTAGTTTTCTAGGTCTAGAATTTCATCATCGCCAGATGTTTTCATCATTGCCAGACAAGCATAGCCATGATGAATGAGGATTGTGGCAATTGTAAGTATCCTGGGAAATACTAGGTTGGGTGTTTCTTCAAAGAGATCCCAAACCTAGATTTGTTGTTAACTAAGGAACTTTTCTTCCTTTTAACTCTTTTCCTTTTCTGTAACGTAATAGGAAAACCCTCTGGGTCAAAAGCGCTACAAATTACTTACATTTTCCAAGAATGAACCTGAAGATTTCCAACTAGCCATCCGCACATATGTTTCGGTTAGTCTTGCATTTCAACCTAAGCATGGTTACTTTGGATGCAAGCGATCTGTCGCGTTCAAGTCGCTTGACGTTTCAAGCTGTGTTTCTTTTTCCCAGTTAAAAATAAGGTATTAAAATGCCGACGGAAGTGATTTCATTTCCTTTCCTTCGCCATAGAGCTATGACTATAAAATCTGTGCGTAGCGTAGCGGGAGCGACTCTTAAATGCTGCAAAGAGATCATTCCCAGTTCTTTCCCATCCTGTGATCTCTCTTTCCGATCGGAAGTGGGCGATTGGTAAATTGGGTGGGAATCGAGAAAGGCTGGAAGCTAGGCTTTAGCTCGCCTTCATTTGTTTCCACATGCTTGGCAGGTTGGAAGTGGTGGATGTAGCTGGGTTTTTTTTACCCCCACGCTTTCTTTTTTAAGTTGAAAAGGTGACTTTTTCCAATATGAAAACGCTTGAAAAATAATCTGGTAATCCACTTGTTTTCCCACGGAATGAAAAGTTGGGATTTTATTACTGCTCAAAATAGTTTAGAAAAAGATCACCATCCCACGAAGAGAAAAAGAATAATAATAATAAAAATTATCGACTGATAATTTGCAAAGACGCCTTGATTCCTTTGTCCGTCTATTGTGATTTTGATCAGACAGGCGAACGATGGTACGTACTTGCACAAGGGCTGAATTTCAAAGGGGCCGGCTTCTTCATGCAAACCATAGGGAGCCTAAAAGGAAACACACACGCCCCATCGAAGTCTACGGGATGCCATGTGACAGTCTTGAAGCCAATGCAGGGCCAGGACGCCGGTCTGTCCCGGAAATTCAAGGCGGGCATGCTGTTTCATTGACTCCGGGAAGGGAGGATGGCGGGAGCGATGCGGGTTCGCCTGGTTTCGCTCGCCCTTTGCAAGCGTCCAATGTTTCCACCGTGCTGCTTCCTGCGCTGCTGTCCGGTCCGGTCCCTGGTCACCCCACCCCCGTTCAGGCAGAAGGGCTTCAAAAAACCTGGGGTGAGGCATTCCGGCTGCAGAAGTCAGGGTGGGAGAAGCCGATGGCTGCTGCGAGCTCTGGATCGCTGGGCAACGGGGAGAGGCCTTCGCTTGGGCACCTTTGCGCGCAACCTCAATCTTAAATCAGAATAGATCTGGAAGGGACCTTGGAGGTCTTCTATTTGTACCTCGAAAGCAGAAGATCCTATACTATTGCAGACAAACTGCTGCCCTGTCTCTTCTTAAAAACCTCCAGTGACCAAGCACCACAATGTCTGAAGGCAAACTGTTCCACTGGTTAATTGTTCTCACTGTTAGGCAGTTTCTCCAGGTTATATCTTTCCTTGATTAGTATCCATCCATTGATTCTTGTTCTGCCTTCCGGTTCTTTAGAAAATAAGTTGATCTCTTCTTTATGGCAACCTCTCACTGCTATCACATGCCCCCTAGTGCTTTTCTCTAGCCAAACCCAAATCCTGCAGCCGTTCTTCATACTGTCCTCACTGTTCATTGTTTTAATTGTCCTCACTTTCTTGGCCAAAGAGGATGGTCGGGATCTTGGGTCTTTCTGAGAAGCTGGGAAAATGACACTTGGCCGAATCGCTTCTCCTGCTGAAGTTGCTCAATCCTTGTGAATGTGAATCAATGGACTTAAAGGGGCCTCTCCACCTCCTTTCCCTGTGTTGCCTTTGGTTATCCTCATACAGGCTGAAAATAAACTGGGTCAGCCCAGAATAGGGGAGAAATTTAAAAGCGCGTGGAGAAGTAAGGATGGACCATGAGATGTCACACAATTATCACTGGTATGAAAAATGGGCTCAGGTTGGCACAAAACAGAGATGGTATTCAGCAGGTTCTGACCAGTTCTGGAGAACCGGTAGCCGAAACTGAGTAGTTCGGAGAACCAGCAAATACCATCCCTAGCTGGAGATTTTACAGTATCCTTCCCCTTCCACATCCATCAAGCCACACCAACAGAACCGGAAGTAAAAAAAACTTTGAATCCCACCACTGGCACGAAAGCATTTATTTATGAACATGTTGTGTTCTCTTCTTTCCCAGTAGCCAGTAACTTGGAAGAGTTTAGCAGTCACGGCTGTGATTGGAGGAGGGTTGCTAGGGGTACTGAAATATTTGAAGAAAGAGAAAGAAGCAGGTGGGTCATTCTATTGTTTTTTAAAAAATTATTATTGCCGCGTAGAGATGGATTGTGCAAAGAATTGCATATATGACCGGTAGTGACTGTTGGGTAGTTTTGATTTTTTTCTAAACTGGTTGTTTCCAGATGAGTTGGGTTTAGCTAGGAATTCTGAGAGTTGTCATCCAAGCACATGAAGAAGTGGTACAACTAAGTGTACATTTTTGATAATTATAATTGTTCCTTACTACCCTGAGATATGTCTGAACATGTGTCATGTTTTTTTTACTTCTGCTTATTGTCCTTACTTTAAATTGATTTGCGCATGTATAGGTATCGTAAATATTAAAGTTTTTTTCCTCTTCTATGTTATGCTAGCAATAAAATATCTGCTATGGTATAAAATTGAGATGCTGTAACGGTTGCTTCAAAAATCACTAAAGCAGCTGAAACAATAAATGTACAAGCATTTATTGAAATGCTATCAGGAGCTATCTTACTCAAAGCCTTTGAATCTAAATCCAATAGGAGAGAATACAAGTGATCTTAAATCATTTTCTTCAGAGATTTTGAAAGATACTGGAAGCTTTTATGCCCCAAATAGATGACGCAAAAACAAACCCAAAAAGGTTCTAAGAAGAGACACGTTTTAAATTGTCTCTAAGATAGGAAAAGAAAAGATGAAGAATTAGGAATGTATGTGTAGGAATTTGTGTTGAAATCTTCAGATTTTCTTCTGTTAAGGCTCTAGGCAGTTAATCTAATTTTGTGATCAAATTTTAGCATTGGAGAGAGAGAGTGTCCGATCCATTGGAAAGCCTTTGTTAGGAGGCCCTTTCTCACTTGTTGATCACCATGGACAACCAAAATCAGACCGTGATTTTCTGGGCCAGTGGGTTTTAATCTACTTTGGTTTTACACATTGCCCTGACATTTGCCCAGAGGAACTGGAAAAAATGATACTAGCAGTGGATGAAGTTGGTAAGTAAATCCTGTGAAACCTGAACTTTTAATTTGATTGGATTTAGCACCACCCAACTCCAGAGTTACTGCAATAATTCTCTATGTGAGACAGTCAGCTTATCCTTTAGTTGATCAGGAAATGACTTTGACTCAGGATTACCTTTTCATGATTTGGGCCTGTTTAAACTCCCTCTTAACCACAGAGCTAATGGAGAGCGGGTGATGGGCGAGAGGTCAAAGTAAAGGAGGAAAGGATCTGTGTGGAAAGGTTTTACAACCAATTAAAACTTGGCTATATTCAGAAACATGGAGAAAGGGAAATGTATAGCATAGGAGAGTAAAGACTTGTTTAGAAAGGAAAATCTCTGCATAAGAAACAGCAAGAAAAAAGAGTCATGTTTACTAGCAAAAGGAGCTCAGGGTGTTTTATTTGTCCATAAAATCATCTTACAAGAGCATCTTCTTGCAGCTGGATTGAATTAAATTGACACTTCAGCAATTTTTTCCCATCTTGGTCACTAAACTTTTCAACTGCATCCTTCTGCTAGTTTTTGCTTAGACTTTAATAGAAGCTTAAGCCTAATCATTGCCAAAAGCTCAATATTAAATGGAAGAAAAATCTAAGGCTACCCACTAACCATAAAAATTCAAACGATCACACTAGTTTTCCACATAGATTTCAAAGATGTTTAACTCCAAATTTACTCTATAGGTCATAAGTTGCTCAGTCAAATGAAATAAATATTTTTTTTAAAAAAATTGTCCAAACTAGTGAACAATCATTTAATAGCAATAGTAATAGCGCTTAGACTTATTTACCCCTTTATAGTACTTTACATCCCTCTCTAAGTGTTTTTACAGAGTCAGCATATTCCCCAAACAATCTGGGTCCTCATTTTACCCACTTAGGAAGGATGGAAGGCTGAATCAACCTTGAGCCTGATGGGATTTGAACTGCCAAATTGCAGGCAGCTGATAGTCAACAGAAGTAACCTGCAGTACAGCACTCTAATCAGTGCCCCACCAAGGCTTAATACTAATTGTAATATGATCATAAGGCTACATTAGTCATATAAATTATCCCTGATCCTAATGCTCTTGCTATTTTTGAATCAAATTTAAGGAATTAATCTCACTCTAGTGCCAAAAAATATTTCCCTCAAATTTGGCTGACTACTGACGTTAGTGTAAGAATAAATATAAACTCAGCATAATATTATTCATCACATTTATTTTTACTATAAACTATATGAAATTTAAACAAATTAAATTTACTAACTTGATTGTAAGAGTTCACTTAAGCATAAAGATTTCCCACTATGAATAATACAGTAGTAATTCTCAGTTTGATAATACACCTGATAAACAAAGGTTAGAACTACTCTTAACATAAACATAAAGAATTCATACCATCGTATTGGGTTTATCATGGATGTCGGTGTATTCTAATACTTACACTAATGTCATGGTAATATTGACACTAACTTTACTAACTAATATCAGAGCAAGACTAACAAAGTCTATAGCAACACACCCTCATCTTACATTTTTAGAATGGAGTTCCAGGAATTTCAACGTTAATCTCACTTTATCACCTGTGAAATATTTGCCATATGCTTTGCTGCAAACCTTGATCCTAACTTCAATTAAAATTTAAGTCTACCATAAAAATCATTCAGATTTTGCCTTTTATTCTACCTTTTTTTTGTACATTTATCATACCTTTTATTGTATATTAACTCTAACCTTTACTTTATACCATAACAACATGTTACCTAGCCAGTATTGTCAGCATTCAGTCCAAAGAGTACAGTGGATTTGAGACTACCAATGTCTGTAAAAATTCATCCTCATTCTGTCCTTCATCCAAAATTTTATATGAGAATTCAGGGAAGATAATCATATCCCTAAATTCTGCTTATCCCTTAAGACCTGCCCGAAGTGGACCAAAATAAAAAGTTTAAATCCCCATCTTGGGAAGATGACTATGTATAGGCTTGAACAGATTGGGAAGGGGTACAGAAAGTATTTGTGTTCAGGATTATCAAGTGATTTAATCTAGGGGATTAAATTAAAATCTTGTATATAAAAACAGTCTTGTGGCTGATTGCTTGGGGATTAAGTATCATCTTTTATCATGACAGATAGTATTGCGTCTTTGCCTAATGTCACTCCACTCTTCATCACCATTGATCCAGAGAGGGACAATGAAGAAGCCATTGCCAAATACATTAAAGGTAATCTTAGCATTTCTTTTTATTAAGCCATCTGTACTGTCTCCATTTTATGCATCCTGACCAGGTTCACTTTTTAACTCCCTTTTAATGCATTGGATCTTACTGATTTTATTTATGTTTCAAGAGTTTTCACCAAAGTTGATTGGATTGACCGGTACGAAAGAACAGATTGATCAAGTGTCTCGAGCTTATCGTGTCTACTACAGCCCAGGTCCCAGAGATGAGGATAATGATTACATAGTGAGTACATTTTCTATGTGTTTTCCCATCAATGGATAAAGGTTTTAGCCTGAGAGAGAAGTTTTATGAGTCACTGAATCAACAAAATGTGAATGAGCAGTGAGCAAAACAGCCCTAGAAGTATACAAAACATTGGAAAACATTGGGAGGGGAGCTGAGAATGTTTGGCTTACAACTGAGCTACTTTTCTGAATGAAGTTGACAAAATGGATCTAAATGGAAACATCAGAATGATAAAAGGCAATTATCATAGAGAACATGGGAAGCGACTATATACTTTGTTCCAAACAAAAGATTTTCTTTGTGAGAAGACAATATTTGGCCAAGCAATTTTTTCTGATTGATAGGAAGCTGCAGTTTGGTGACCTTCCTTTATGTTGAGGAACATTTGTTGGAACGTTCTTAAACATGAGCAAGAGAAAAATAAAATAAAAATGAATCAGAAAAGACCTTGTCATCAGTAGAACTGAAAACATTCGTTGATACTGAGGTTGGTTTCGGTATTCATAGCAATTTTTAATAAGGGCGTGTTGGGAGTTGAAAAATTTAGTTCAGGCTTGTGTCTTTATGCTTACGTGCCTTTGAATCTTGGCAACTTCTGGCACAAGTCTTTGATTTTTTTCTTGGCATTAATTTTTTGAACATGTTTTCTAATGTATTATAGAGTTGGATAATTGTTTTTAAAAAGTGAAGACATTTTAGAGTATGGCTCAACTCCTAATAACTTTGGTGACACATTGATGCAATTTTAGCATACAAACCCATTGTCACCTTTGGTATTGTTTCAGCTTTTCAGTCCAACTTGGACTGATGGTTTCTCATCCAACTGCTCAGCAGGCCCACTGGTGCTTAGCTTTTGAGCTTGGACAAGGCCAGTTATCTTCCTAAAGAAAGATAAAAATGGATAAGTATCAGAAGATAGACAGGAGAGGGCACCAGATAATAAATGGCAATGGCCATAAAAGGCAAATGCCATATATAGAATAACTTTTAGCCTTTTAGCCTGTTTGGAGTTTTTTATTAGCCTAAATATTCATATATGCATACTTTAAAGTATAAATCTCCAAGGTATCAGTTGTAGGCTCTAGTATTCACTTTGGTTCTCCCAAAATGAGTAGTTTGTTCATGAGCAAGTGGTATTTTATTTTTAATTTTTTGTTTGTTTTTTAAAGTGGCTTCTTGTTGCTGCTCTTGACCCGACCCAAGAAATTCAGTACTGTTCTTATGCCTTACAAACATGTTGAATTTTTTTTCTCATACTCCTCGATTTTTACTTAATTTTTAGACGAAGGGGACAAATTGATTCTAGGTAGCCTACTTTTCACCAAACACATAGTAGGACTTGTGTTCTTTTGTGGTCTTCTTATATAGGGCTTGGCTGCTTTTGTGGTCTTAATATCAGATGCATGGGGCTCCGTTGTTGTTTTTTAAATGTATTCTCACATTTACTGCTGAAGAAATATATATTTTTGGTACTTTCTTGACTGCCTATTAAAGACTTTATTAGAAATCTAGAGCAGGGTAATAATTCAGTTACAGAAACAATTTAGTGCTTAGCAGAATTATCTAATCTCGGAATTTCAACCTTATCTCCATCGCCTTTGTGTTTGTGTGTTATTTTTTTTTTTTTTGCAGGTGGATCACACTATCATAATGTACCTTGTTGGGCCTGATGGCGAATTTGTTGATTATTTTGGCCAAAATAAGAACAACATTCAAATTTCTGCCAGCATCCTAAAGCACATGAAACAATACAAGAAAGAGTAAGGGACTTAGTTTTCTGACTAAGCAAGTTTAAAATGCAGCTTGTGAGATTGATTGGAGGAAATACTCACAGAGGTGGTCTGCTGTGGTGTCCTCTTAGTGCAGTTGAATTTACTAAACCTGAACCTATAGATTAAGACTCAGTTCTGAAGAGAAGCTGGATGTCTTTCACCAATGATACTTCCTCTGGATATGCCTTAGCCAAACAGTGGCTTGTTAATGTTGACGCAGATTTACTCAGAAAGAGCCACCAAACATAAACCACAATGAGAACTTCTTCTTCATGAGAAGTTCTTGTTCTTGACCTGCTGAAGAGCACCTGTTGAACTGACCTGTACTGAAGATACGATTGGGATTTATCTTCTCTCAAGTTTTATGCACTCCTCCTAGAAAGCGGAGCTACTGGTCCTTTCTCAATGAACATTTCCAGAGTGTCCCTTTTCATTTTTTAAACATTCAGTAGTTGACAATATGGCTGCTATTAAGCAACATGGCAGGATGGGAACCTTCACTCTAAAATTAAATGTGGCGCACAGATGATGAAATAAAGTGAAAGAAACTTAAACTGTGTTCTTGTCTTAAAATCTTAAAGGAGATGAGGTATAAAACAGAACCTGTGACTAATTAAATTAGATAAATATGAATAGAAGGCAAATGTATCTGTATGTGATTACATAAAATAGTTGTCCTTTATCATCCTCTCACTTAGATTGAGAATTAAAATGTTCGTTGATTCATTTTGAACAGCTTGCATCTGAAAAATCATTCCTTGGGAAAGTACCCAGCTAGATTTATTTTCCTTCAGACAGGCATTTTCATGTAAGAAGATTCTCCTAGAACTGAAATATCTTCTGTGAAGCCAGATGGGGAAAAAGTGACACTCTTCTTTAATCTAAGTGTCCATCAAGAATTTCCTTGGGTCAGCTTGCACCAAGTGCTTTGGGGACTTTGATAGAATTTAAGCCTCATTCTCAGCTGTTAAGGATTGTTCCATGCATAGATGGCTCTTCTCTCTACTCTGTGTGAATGTGGGAGTGAGAAGGATCAAGAATTAGTAAAAAAAAATATCAAGGAGTCAAGCAGAATATTGTTTTAAATTCCTTTAGTTTTCTTGAAATGATGCTTGTGGCATACATTCCAGATAATAATAAAATAATAATTTTAGATTGTATTTGTCAACCACTTCCTGCTTGACATCAGTTCATTAAAAAAGACTCAAAATTTTATGGATTTTTTAAATCTATAGCTCCCAAATAATGTAGCTATTTAAAATATTAAGAAAAACAATTGTTTATGAATGTGTGTTTTTTTCTGGTTTATTTATTGCTCTAAGTCAAATACTGGAATCAGATTGGATTGCAGAAAACAAGTTCACAGTTGGATAGCTAAGGTGCAAACTGTTTTGCAAATTTTATTCTAAGTGAGAACTAGATGTAAATTCTTGTTGAGCAGATAAGGAAGAAGCTGCGCTGCAATAAAGTGGTTATCAAGGCATAATTAAATGAGTTGTATTATAAATTAATATTCAGCAGTTTGAATAATTGACTTTATATAATGTGACCTTGTATCTAAAATGGGGGTCTCCAATTTTTACAGCTTTGTGGACCGGAGGGGGAAGGGGACAGGAGATGGTTCCACATAAGCAGCAGGTACATACATTTGTAGTTCCATTTCCACAAGCAACAGGTAACCACCCTTTGCATAAATGGAGCTGTGAGTGCCTGCTGTGAGCACAAATGGAGCTGCAAGCACAAGCACCCACCCTTGGCACAAATGCAGCTGAACATGCTCACCTACCTGCAGGGCCTGATTCTGGGCCATGGCCCAGGGGTTGGTGACCCTTGGCCTAAAATATGACCATGTATACTAAATGATGTAACTATTTTTTTATCTTGATATATTAGGCTCTAGTAGAAGCAAAATTAACTGAAATTTGGTTGTATCTATATTTTTATCAGAGGTTTGATGTAACAATATGAGTGAGCCAGTTTGATCTAGTATTAAGGCATCAGACTAGAAATGAGAGGGGATGAGTTCTCTTACTGTGTTTGGCATGAAAGTTGGCTGGGTGGCTTTTGGGCCACTAACTTTCAGCCTGGGTGTTACTGTGTTTGGCATGAAAGTCAGCTGGATGGCTTTTGGGCCAGTAACTTTCAGCCTGTGGTGTTAGGCTTGAGCGACAAGTCAGTTGGTCAATTCTTGTTGCAACCACTGGATCAATACTCCGTTGATCTGAAAAATGTGGACCCTGCACCTGCTAGATAAATGCTAGCAAAAAATGATTTAACAATATGATGTATATATTTCAGCCCCAGTACTTAGACCACGCCAGCAAATCTCACAGGAAGGCTAACACTACTTTTATGGAGGTGGCTATAAGGACAGAACCTTGCAAGTTTGATTTCATTCTTCTTCTTATACTTCAGTGAATTAGGGAGGCATCTGCCTGGAATGTTTCCAAATGTTCTGGACTTTTAAAAAATGCCCTTTTTGCCTAGGCAATGATTTCTGCCTATCTCTGCCAAGGTCATGCTCCTTACTCTCTAGTCTACAATATATTCTGAGTAACCAGTTCACAATCATCAGGGCCATTTGAAGTTCTATTATTTATAGGCAATACAGTCAGTAGACTGGGAGATAATTTGGACGAGAAATTGAAGCTGCTGAATAGTACAGTCAGTTCTTCTAATACGCAAAAAAT
This sequence comes from Hydrophis major, assembly GCA_033807585.1. Taxonomy (NCBI): domain Eukaryota; kingdom Metazoa; phylum Chordata; class Lepidosauria; order Squamata; family Elapidae; genus Hydrophis; species Hydrophis major. The sequence continues at coordinate 172,843,260 of CM066329.1, forward strand.
ACTGTGGCCAATACTGAAAAAAGTACTAGCTTATGGTAAGATACCAAATACTGATATTGCCAATTATGGAGAAATACAGTCTATATTATTGGTAGTCCTTGACTTATGATCATTCATTTAATAACCATTCAAAGCTTTGCTGACACTGACCCGTGACTGGCCCTTACAACTCTCATTGTGTCCCCATGGTCACATGACCAAAAATGTAGGTGCTTGGCAACCACCAGGAATTTACCACACATACAGTGCCAGGGATCACACAATGGCCACTTACAACGATCACGGGGATTCCAACAAGCAAAGTTGAGGGAGGAAGCCAGATTTGCTTAACGGCTATGGCAAACAAGGATGTTAGAAAACCTGTCTATCTGGTGTTCACAGAACAATCTGTCACTGAATGTCCATAAAACCAAAGAACTGATTATGGACTTCAGGACCACACCCCACTCATCATCAACGGAGAATGAGTGGAAACTGTCCCTACGATCAGATTCCTTGGCATCCATATTTCAGCTGATATCTCCTGGTCCCCTAACACCAAGGCCATAGTGAAGAAGGCTCAGCAGCGGCTGCACTTCCTGCAGGTTCTCAGGAAAAACAATCTGGATAAGAAGCTGTTGCTGGCTTTCTATAAAGCCTCTGTGGAGAGCACTCTGGCATATTGTCTGGGTGTGTGCTATGCAGGCTCCACAGTTGAGGACAGGAAAACTGTACAGAGGGTAATTTCTTTCCCTGGGCCATCCAAACTGCAAATAAACATGAAGTCACTACCTTATTAAGATGTGAAAAGATGTGAAATCTCAATACCCCATTCAGATGTATAATAACATATTACAGTACAATCCATCTCTTGTGTCTTATACCCGGCTAAGCATTACAGTCAGTGTTGGATGTATATTTTGTGTATATTTGTAGATATTGTACTCTCAGATTGCAAATGGAGACGTGGGTACTCTATCTTTCTTATCTTCATTTTTAAGTGCTTTGTTTTTATTGTATTGTGAACAGTTGCTGTGGTGCATCCACAGTTTCATTGTCCTTGTACAATGACAATAAAGTTCATCTAATCTAATCTAATCTAATCTAAAATGGGCACCGCTCACTTAACAATCTCATTGCTTAGTAACAGAACTTCCAGTCCCAATTGTGGTTTTAGGTCAAGGATAATCTGTAAATGACATTGATTAATGGAGTGTTTGAACTATAGCTTTTTTTTTTTTAAGTCATCTTATCCCAAAACCCAGTTGACACATTGCAAGAGAAAGGATAGTACCTACATTTAAATGCCACAGCAAATAAAATTATGCTAACGAATGTCTTGAGTCATAAAGGATATAGCCCAAGCAAAATGAAGCTACTGAGAAATGGAACAAAATATTGATGAGGAAAATGAAGATGAAATTATTGTTTCAGAAGCAAGTGGGTGTTTGCTAGATAAAAACATAGCTTATCAATTGGAAAGAAGGATAGAAGAAAAACAGCTGGATAATTGGTCTATGTGGGAATACATATCCTCAGAATGTGAGTTACGAGTTATATTTTGAAAGGGTCTCTTAAATAACAGATATTGAGCTGGGGAGCCCAGAAATGAATTGGAATATGAGATCCTTTCAATTTGCTTCCACTTACCAACTAAACAGGGAACGTTAATTGTCTTGGCCAAGCATTTTAAACAGATTCTTCTTTCAAAATCTTGCTCTGGAAATGTTGAGGCTGTTGCCAAGTGTTTGGAAAATGGGGCAGACACACTTCTCGTGATCATCATTTTTAAGTATTGTAGGACCGGCGTTCAAAGGCCCTACACATGATAGTGCCATTGCCGGTTGTGTCTGCCTTTATAAAGAATAGGTTCTTTTAGGGGGTGTGGACTTGACTGGAACTTTTCTTAAGCTAACCAGCTTATTCTTGTTCTCTGCCCTTTGGAGTTTCACTTTTGTCAGCACTTTCTTGGCTCAGGCCTTTGGAGATCTCCTTACACCATGGGACAACTGCAGCATTCCAAGGGGGAAAACAAATTCCTTCTGGCACGCCTTCCACTTTCCATAATGTGCTGTAAATAACTGGGGAGTCAAAGTCAGTGGGAAGGAGACAGATCCTTTCGTTGCTCTTCATCTGCCTTTCCAAGTCATACCGTGCTCAGTCAGAAGAGGACACTCAAAACCATTGATAATTATGAAAACTTGCCAACTGGTTGGAGTGGAGGCGGTGGCGGCGGCGGGGGGAGGATATGATGTATGGAATGTTATACAGATAAAATGCTTCACATAGATTGTTTTTAGAAAAAAAATAGAGCAGTTACAAATCTATAAATGAGGCTAAAATTAATACTCTGTTAAAAAAATGTGGAAGATTCTGTCATTTCCTAATGCAGTTGCAGAGCTTAATTGCTTGGCAAACCCTAGATCAATATTCCTTCTAATTAATGTTAAAAACCTACTACATCACTGACTCATAGTGATTCCTTGATTTTCCATCAATAGTTCTCTGTGACAATAAAAGATCTGTATTTTTTCAAGATTGAATGGAAACTAAAGATTTCATCTCTAGCCTATGATGATTTCATCTCTAGCCTATGATGATATGTGTGGTGCATGTTCAGTGCTGTATATAGATAGGAATAGGAGGCTAAAGGGCTTATTTGTGTAGTTACAAGGTGAGGAAAGGATCATCGTATGTATGTGAAATTTAAGGAAAACTAAAAAGGAAAACAAAACAAAACGGAATGTCTCAGTACTGTGGGTGCTCCAACACTGTGGCTACCAGGTCAGCCCAGCCCATTCACAACATGCTTGCTATAGGTTATTTTCCTGCTTATCATACACTACTTATAGCATTTCTAGTTATCACAGGATGACTATTGACAAGGTTTAAAGATTTCTCCTGTCCAGTCATGACAAGACAGGGGCAGTACTCATCTCCGATTCTCAGCCAAGGGAACCTGCATTGTCTGAGACACACTTCCATCATCGTGTAGCCAGCATGAAAATATGGAACACAGTAACCTTCCTACCAAAGCAGTACCTATTTATTTACTCTCATTTGCATGCTTTCAAACTATTAGGTTGTCAGGAGGTGGGGCAAGAATGGGAACTCACCCCATTGTGTGGTGCTTGGGTCTCGACAACTGAGGCTGTTGGCTTAACCACTGAGCCATTGTGCCCCCTTCAATAACTATTGCTAACTATAACTATCAACTATTCAGTAACTAACTACCCTTGCTTTGCTTGATTCTTTTTTCATGGGGTGGGAAGGACACATTCAAATCCAACATTGGGAACAGAACAGAATAGAATAGAATAGAATAGAATAGAATAGAATAGAATAGAATAGAATAGAATAGAATAGAATAGAATAGAATTATTTGTTGTCCAAGTGTAATTGGAAACACAAGGAATTTGTCTTGGTGCATATGTTCTCAGTGTACATAAAAAGAAAAGATACATTCATCAGGAATCATAAGATACAACACTTAATAATAGTCATAGGGTACACTAAGCAATCAAATCAACATTGGAAACATAAATACTCTTACGAAGTAAACTTTTGGAGAACTGTTGTAAGACGTCGGTACTTCTCCATAAATAAATAGCATGCTGGAGACTCGCATTTTGCATACCCTTCCCAAAAATATTGTGTCTGGGTGTTGGTGGGCTCTGTTGTTTGAAGGATCAAAAGGGGTTAGGCTTTTTGAACCTTTGGTGCACTGAGAATTGCTTGTCATTGCAACTGTTTTTAATTGGATTGTTGGTCATCAAGAGTTGCTGTAGCGAGATGGGCCATATGAATTGTTTCAATAAGGTAAAAAATTAAAATTTCACAAAATATAAAAAAGATAATTCAGGCCAGGATCTTGATGAATTTCAAGGGGAATGCTTTCTAGATTCCTTACATCCAGATTTATTTATTGTTTTCATTATTTTTAAGACAACATTCTTAAGATTGTATCACAGCAGCAGAGTCCATACTGCAGAAGTGCACATTTTCTGGGATTACAGTCTTTGCTTTTATTGACTGCACTTTTATTCATAGCTTATCAGCTATGAATGGCAACAATAATGTCTGTACAGACATTACAGGTTTTTTATATGGTATCAGAATTTGCTCTTTAGAATCACAGAATGTTAAAAATGAAGGGGTCTTAATTTCAACATACTAGTCCTGGTCCTACTGTCAATTTCCACCAAGACTGCCTCCCAGAAAATGACCAAAACAGAATCACTTTTGTCCAGTGAGGTATGGGGAGAGAAGTGGTGAAAGACAAGGGAAGAAATGAAGACTCCTTCCTCCCAGACTTCTTTTTAAAGATCTTCTTATAATTCTCCAGTCTTTAAAGATGTGATGGTTTTTCATCTACCTGCTCAATTAAGATCATTTGGGAATTAAGAAATAGAGCAAAACAGATGCTGGTAAGAAATAACTGCATGAACAGTGTTGAGGGACTAGCCATGAAAATGTTAAACATGTTCCACAAAGCACACAGTCAGTCAAAAGCAGCAATGAAAGGAAAAGTAGCAATCAATTGGAAAGTGGTATTCAATGTAGAAATAATATTTTGATAATATTGATGGAATAATAATGAGCAATCCTGCCATTTTTTTCTTTTAATGGTGTTTGTCCAGTTTTACTTGTGGAAGAGCACCTCATTTCGTTGCACCCGCTTGCGAGTGTGATGACAAATAAACTCTTATGTCTTATGTCTTAATGGGATATGTGTAGAAAGAGTGGATGAAATATACTTTATATATGTCTTTTGCAGGGAGACTACATGAATTTTGGAATGACTGTAGAAAGGAAAGGGGTGTATTTCTTCCTGTTGTGCGTTGGGAATTCTGAGATATTGAAATGGGACCTGAAAAGGGGTTTGTAGAGTTGTAATTGCAGGAATTTCTTTATCTTGGATGGCAAACCTCAGAGAAAAGAATGCTTCCAAGCAAATACAACTCAGGCAAATAAAGTTACTCATCTAAAGGAGGATTAGAGAGAGGAAGTAAACATATGTTGGACTTTGACTAGAGATCATTAATTGCGTTAGTTACTATGCTGAACAATAACGAAAGTCAAGCAGAAACCAAAGTTAACCAATGTTGAAGGATAACTAAAAATGTGTATAAATGCAAGACTAGATTCCAATAAAGTTCATCATGAATCAGTTGATCATGATCAAACACCTCGACTGCCTCATCATTACAACAAGTGGCGCATGAACAGGGATCCTCTTACTTCGTCCGGCAAGGATTTGGTGCACCTTCAACCCTTTGGGGTTTCTTCAACCTTTTGGTTTCTGTAAGTATGGGGTCTTCGCTTTCTGAGGAACAAAGGAAGCATGTAGATGAATTAGGCTATTTGTTGAAGAAAAATAATACTGAGGTACCAGAGCAAAATCTCTTAAGGCTGGTCCAGGAGACTGCAGCTCAGTGCTTATGGTATCCAAAAGAGGGGTCTTTAAAATTAACTGATTGGGAACGTATAAGGAAAACATTGCATACTGAACCTAGAGCAGAAATAGAAGTTTTGCAGGTGTGGCATTTATGTAGATATGCAATTGAAAAATTTGGTCACAATGAACTTTCTCTTTTAACACCTCCACCTTCACGTTATACTAATGCTGTCATTTATCCTCCTTCTTCACCTGAATATATGTCTTCCATTCCCTCAGCTCTTGCAGATACAGGGCAAAAGCCTCCTGACTCTATTGTTCAGTCCTCTTTTCAGAAAATGGTTGAGGATTATAAAAAAGATGCCTCTGTCTCAGGAAAAGAACTTGCAGAATTTGTGTCTCTTTGTCCAGTACAATATCATCCTGGTCAGGGGCCACAGCTTGGACTGCAAGTAGCAGAATGGGAGGGTCTGCCTTATCAGATCTTAGGAGAGTTAAAAAAGGAAGTTACAGACTATGGGATTAGTGGAAATTTTACAAGAGGACTTGTAGAAGAAATAAAAAATGGTTATACAATGATTCCTGAAGATTGGAAGCAAATATTACCTGACTCCTCCAGCAGTCTCTCTCACTCCCCCCCCCCCCATCCACAGCTGGTAGCGCTGGGATCTACCTAATCACTCAAGAGGTAATTGAGTTTAAATTTCCTTTGGAAGTTAAAATAGTTCCATCTCAATTTAAAGGTCCTGTTCCTTTAGGATTAGTTGGCTTAATTTTGCCTCGTTCTTCCGCACACAAAAAGGGCTGTTTTGTTGTGCCTGGGGTAATAGATTCAGATTACACTGGTATCATTATGATTTAGATTTGGGTGAATCTTCCTCAAGTTGTTCCTTGTAATTCTTCTGTTGTTCAATTGTTTCTTCTTCTATATGAAAATCCATCTCCTGGTATAGTTAATCGTGTGGATGCAGGATTTGGATCAACTTTTTTATCTGTAGGCTTACTTCATCAGCTGAACTCCTCTTGTCCTTTGTTAACACTCTTCCTAAATAAACAACCACTTCAAGGGTTATTGGATACTAGAGCAGATGTTACTGTCATCTCCTCTTTACAATGGCCAGTACAGTGGCAAAAATGACAGTTTCTTCATTGTGGGGAATAGGAGGTTCTACAGCTGCTTGGCAGAATGATCAAGAAATTAATGTTACAACATCTGCTGGTAAGTTCTTTTTCCTACAACCATACATTCTAGATATTCATACTAATATTTGGGGCCGTGATATCCTTTCTCTTCTTAATGCTCATTTGATTCTTGATTCTCTTCCTCTTAAATGGCTCTGTTCTATGTCGGTTTGGGTGGAACAATGGCCATTATCAAGGGAAAAACTTGTTGCTTTACAACAATTGGCTCAAGAACAATTGGCTGCTGGTCATATAGAACTTTCTACTAGTTTTTGGAATACTCCTGTTTTTGTTATAAAAAAAGAAAAATGGGAAATGGCATTTCCTTCATGATTTAAGAGAAGTTTTTAATAATAGCATGCACACAAAACGATATCATTGGTGCGTGTTGCCTCAGGGAATGCTTAATTCCCCTACACTTTGTCAATATTTCGTGGATAATGCTCTTCAACCCTTTAGGAATAAATTTCCTTTCTATTTAGTCTATCATTATATGGATGATATATTGATAGCAGCCCCAGATTCTGATGAATCTAAGTTGTTAAAAGAGTTAACAGATATTGTGGCACAACAGGGATTGTATATAGCCTCAGACAAAATTCAAAAGGTAGAACCTTATACCTACTTAGGAAATTGAATGTTGCATAATTGCTCCATTCCAATTCTTTCTGAATTACAAGTACAGAAATCATATACTTTAGTACAATGGCAAAAATTACTTGGCATTATTAATTGGGCATGCCCATTCTTCTACATTACAACTGGTGATTTGTTGTCCTTATTTCAGTCTTTGAAGGGAGCACAATCACCAGGAGATCTAGTTGTATTAAGTAATCTTCAAAGAACATGCCTTCAAGAAATATTGAATAAGTTTAAGTATCAATATGTGGATAGCATTCTTAACAATAGGACTTTGTTTAGCTATTCTTCCTACTGCACCCTTATCCACAGGATGTCTTTATTCTAATGCCTCTCCACAGGCAGTCAACATTCATGAATGGATTAATTTGTCAGCTACTCCACCTAGAAACATTTATCCTTATCAAATCAGCATTAGAGGATTTGATTATTAAAGGTCGTAAACAAGCCTTACATCTTACAGGACAGGATCTCATTAGTATAGCTTTCACTGGAACAAAAGTTGAACATGAGCATTTGATGATGATTTCAGAATCATATCAGATAGCCTTTTCTCAATATGTGAGAGACATATTCTTTACCCAACGATCCTAGAATAGTGGTTACTACTACTTTAAATCCAGCCTTTTCTTCCATTTTTGTGCGAAATCCTATTTCTAAAGCTCTTACAAGTTTTTACTGATGGCTCACCTACAAGAGGTGTGGTCGTCTGGCAGATTCAACAACAATGGTATTCTAAGTTTACTGCCACGCAGACTTCAGCTCAACGTGCTGAGCTGACTGCTGTGATTTTGGCTTTACAATTGTTCAATGACCAACCTATTAACTTGACTGTTGATACGCAATATGTGTATTTAGCTATGTAATCTCTTCTTTTTTGTTATTGTGCTGTCTCTTTGGATAAGAATTTGTTATCCTTGTTTTTATTTTTAAAGAATAGTTTGGAAACTTGCTTGTATTCTTTGTATGTAGAACACATTCGGAGTCATACTCCCTTTACTAATGCCTTGAATGAAGGAAATCAGAAGGCAGATGAATCCTTAAAGGATGTTATTTCTCATTGCCTATCCTCTTTTGCTGTAATGGTTTGGCCTTCTCAGTTGAAAACTGATAATAGCCCAGCTTATATTAGTAAGGAATTTTAAATCTTTTGTCAGAAATGGAATATTACTTCAGTGCATAGAATTCCTTACAACTCTCAGGGTCAAGCTATAGTTGAGTGAGCTCATTGTACTTTTAAGGCATTGCTTCAAAAACAATTACAAACTGAGTCTGGCCCTTACCATCTGCGAAAGATTCAAAATCTCATTGCTGAAGCATTATATACTTGGAATTATTTAACCTTTTTAGATTCTCTTGCAGACTCACCTGTTAATTTGCATTTTTGAACTACTGAATCTTTAGCAAGGCCTTTGGTAAAGTATCGCCAAGCTCCAGATCCAACCTGGAAAGGCCCTACACTGCTGATCACCTGGGGTTGTGGTTACGCTGCCATGAAAGATCCTTCTACTAGACAAGCAGTATGGGTTCCAACACGCTGTGTTCATCCATATCATGCATGGCATCAGGGCCTTCACAACCCGATTCCGGATTTCAATCTTCATCTGAACACAGAAGTCCGGCTTCCAAGGTCGAAGCACCCATAATCCATCACTTGGGGCCAGGTTAAATCTGCTACATATCAAGCTCAACAACAACTGCAACAGGCCTCATTACCTCAGACTCCTGAAAATCTTGTTGCTGCTGTTTTTGCTATTATTACTGCTAATTCTGTTACAATTTTACTTTGTATTTTCTTGTTTATTATTTCTTGTTTACTTCTATGGTTCATCTTAACCCTAATTTGTGGGTTCATCATGCCCAATACATGTTTATGACCCATGGCACAAATATTACTTTATACTATGAGCCCCCAATGGCATTTGGTCAAATTTCTTTTACCCCTAACTTGATCATGTCTTCTACATTTATTGTCTCACAACTACAATCTATTTCACACTCCTGGCTATTTTCTAAACCCCCTATGCAATTGAATTCTGTCTTTTGACATTACTTGAAAGTTAGTCAATTTACAAGGGGTCTGTGTTTCTGTTGTCACGCTAAGCACACTTGGCTTCATAATTGGTCTGATTATGATGCTGCTCAGCACATATTAAAAAAGCTGGGGAATTATAGTTATTGTTCTAACTACTATTGGTTGTCAGGTACCTTTAATTCTTCTTTCTATGAACTTAATATAGCTCCTGATATGTATCCTGACAATTATCCTATTTTTAATGCCTCTGATCAATTTAATACAGGATCGATATGCGCTGGTTGGCAGCTAATATGTGATTCTTTTTTGATAAATATGCCACCAATGTTCATCCTCAGAATTTTTCATTCTTTGAATAAAACTATTGAGGATGAGCTTGCCAATTTGCAATCATACATTCAAAATAATATCCATGCTCAGTATTTTTGAGTGGCTAACCAATTGGCTCCCTGAATGGTCATGGCTCAGACAGTTTTTCCTTTATGTTATTATTATTATTATTGTATTAATTGTAACCTGTTGTTTTATTCAATGTATTCCAAATTTATTTGCATTGTTTCATTCTACTTCCCCTTCTCTAATTCCTTTACAGTTGCGATACATTCATAAATCTTTGAATCCTCCATTTAAAATAAAAAACGAGGATATGTAGAGTTGTAATTGCAGGAATTTCTTTATCTTGGATGGCAAACCTCAGAGAAAAGAATGCTTCCAAGCAAATACAACTCAAATAAAGGTACTCATCTAAAGGAGGATTAGAGAGAGGAAGTAAACATATATTGGACTTTGACTAGAGATCATTAATTGTGTTAGTTACTATGCTGAACAATAACGAAAGTCAAGCAGAAACCAAAGTTAACTAATGTTGGAGGATAACTAAAAATGTGTATAAATGCAAGACTAGATTCCAATAAAGTTCATCATGAATCAGTTGATCATGATCAAACACCTCGACTGCCTCGTAATTACAACAGAGGTTTATTCAGAAAGTAGATAGACCAGGAGGAACAGAGAGGAAAGGAAAACTGGTATACTTTCTATTGTACAGTTCTGGTTCTTGAGATCTTGTGGTAGACAATTTTTCATAAGAAGAGTAGTAAAAGCAACAAAATTAAGAGGTCTGGAGGCTAATTCTTATCATATAATTAAGAGAATTAAGAGAATTAAGTATGTACAGTCGAAAGAAGAGAAGGCTTGGGAGAGACCTCATAGCAGTCTTCCAATACTTGAAGGATTGTTACCAGTAGTGGGTTTCCAAATTTTTCCCTACCGGTTCTATGTGCCTCCAACAGGCAGCTATCCTATGCACCTGGATAGCTGCCTGAAGTGTTTTTAAGCTCAGCTGAGGCATGGCAATAATACGAATCAGTTGAGCTTTGTGCGCACAAGCACCGCACAAATACAAGCCTCTTCAACCTGGTGAGCTGCCTGGAGTGTTTTTAAGCTCAGCTAAGGGATGGCAATCCAGACTGCCATGTGAATCAGCTGAGCTAAAAAACAAGGAAATATAGGAGAGATAACAGCGGGGGCAGGTTGGCTGGGTCAGCCAGAGGTAGTCAAATTTTTCACTATTGGTATGCCAGAACCAGTCCAAATTGGCTGAATATCATCTCTGATTGTCACAGGAAGTTGATTTATTCTCCATAGCACCTGAGGGCAGGACAAGAAGCAATGGATGAAAGTGCAGTGGAAGGAGATTCAACCTGGACATATGGAATAATTTCCTGACAGTGGGAATGATTAATCAATGGAACAGCTTGCCTCCTGGAATTTTGATGCTCCATCGCCAAAGGTTTTCAAGAAAAGATTGGTGGTCCATTTATCCAGGATAGCATAAGGCCTTGGAGAGGGGCTTGGACTAGAAGATGCCCCAGTCCCTTCCAGCTATATAAATTCTATAGGCTTACAAGAAGGAAAAAAAAAACATTATATCACTAGCTGCTTTCCAGTGCCAGTTTGATGTGTTCTCTGACTTCCTGAACTCATAGTCCTTCTGGAGTTGGGGAGTCAAACTAGTTCAGAAGATAGACTTTGGTATACTTGTTGTATGACAATGATTAGAAGTATTTTGATACATCCTAGACAATTTCTTTGTTGTCGCATACCACTAATGCATAATATTTTTTAAGTTTTATTTTAAATTGTAATACAATGTGAATTTCAGGTCTTTTACCCTTTTTCCCATTGATCCATTTGAATATTATCACCAAAATTCTTGGCCCATTTTACCACACATTCTTTATCTTGCTGTTCCTCCATTTCAAATCTCAACAAAAGTTTATATATTTAATGAATGCATAAAATATATAAATTTTATAAAATATATAAAAAAGTATTAATTTAATGAATCCATCATTTGGTAATTCCTTGATTGGAAACCTATGCCAACTTAGACAAACAAGCTAACAGTAAATCAAGAAATTACCAAGACTATTCCTACAAACACTTACTGGACAAGTCACTAGTATATAAAAATAAAAGCAACCCCCACTAGCACTGATGATGTTACCTAGTTGGGTATTGAAACATCTGCAAGAAAACCACCAAGCTCAGAGAGCACCAAGGAGTCCACAGTTTAACCCTGCATTTCAAATATTCTCTTATATCACTAAGGAAGAAAAAGCGGAACCTCAGTAAACATATCCAACATAGCTTCCTTCTATTTTCCTGATAACAGCAATCCTGAGAGATGAGTTGGGCTTAGAAAAAGTGAGTGATCCAAAGTCACCGAACTGGCTTTCATGACTAAGGCAAGACTAGAATTCACAGTCTCCCAGTTTCTAATCTGGTGCCTTAACCACTAGACCAAACTGGCTATTAATTTTTACTAACTTCCTTAACAGATTGTAGATCAACCATATCTTGATTCTAGCAAAATAGTTGACAAAGTGCCCCATAATATTCAACATAGAATATGTAAATGCAGGTGTTCAAGCAGAGTCTAGACAGCCATCTATCAGGGATGCTTGGATTTATACCGAGTACAGAGTTGGTCTCGATAGGCTAAATAGCTCTTTCTAACAACAAGCCTCTATGCCAGAGCCTTCAAAATTAAAATCATGCTAGATCACGGAACTATCATCTTTTCCATTTCAATCTTGGTTTAAGATTGCCATTTCTTTGTTTATTGATATATGCTTTAGGATAACCTGTGGGAATATGAACTTTGTGAACATTTATGCTATTTATGCATACAAATGATTATGAATAGAATGCCTTAAGAGTGTGAGCTCTTAATTTCTGTTCTGATACAGCTTTAGTAGATGCCATAATAGATCTCAGGATTTTTCCCTTAGAACTGTCTTCTGGAGCATGTTTAAAAAGTAAGTGAAGCATCTAGCAGAGATCATCAAAGACCCATGCTACTGACACCTCTCTTTGTCCTTCATTGTCAGCTGGTCCAGGAGCAGTAGACATTTTGGATTTATGCCTGGACATGGTTAAGGAGAAGAGTTGAACTCAAAGACAATATAAGTAAACTGCCAGTCAGTATAATGTAGGAAAGCGACCTTCACACGTGCCAGCTGGAATCATCTTCTGGTTAAAGAACCAGTTTAAAAAACTGTTCTTGGATTTGAACAGGTAGTCCTCAACTTACAACAGTCTGTTTAATGATCGTTCAAAGTTACAATGGCACTGAAAAAAGTGATTTATGACCATTTCCCACAGTTACAACATTTGCAACATCCCCATGATCGCATGATCAAAATTCAGATCCTCGTCAATTGGTTCATATTTATGATGGTTCAGTGTCCTGAGATTATGTGATCCCCTTTTACGACCTTCTGAGAAGCAAAGTCAATGGGGAAGTCAGATTACTTTAGCAACCCTGTTACTAACTTAATAACTGCAGGATTTACTTAACAAGTGAGACAAGAAAGATCATAAAATGAGAGGAAAACTCACTTAACAAATGTCTCACTTAACCACAGAAATTTGGGGCTCAATTGTGGTTGTAAGTCAAGGACTATCTATATAGTAGGTGCATTTCAAGTTACCTAAAAGTGTTTGGTAGCTATGCTTTATTATTATTGAAACAAATTTATTTATTAGTGTCTTTAAGAAAAAAGACAATATACAGAAAGCTCATTACCAACAATTATTATAAAACAACAGAACATCACATCTAAATCAAAGCTTTGCACAATTGTATCACCAAATGTTAGACTGCTACAAGCCATTACTACATTGTGGAGTATTTTTATAATATTTATAAAAATTGATTTGTCAGAATATTAGCCCTGAAAATTAGTTCAACTGTGCTTTTTTCTTCAAAATAAAAAAGAATATTCATTCTGGCCTGGGCAGTTTTAAAAATACATTGAAGTTGCAGTCCTATTCCTAGGAGGATATGCAAGCAAATAACTTCCATCATTAAAGCCATCATTGCATTTCAGTGATGCAAGGACACTGGCACATGGATAGAGATTTTATGTATTAATGCAGAGCCTATAATAGCAAAATCTTAGATGGAAACTTTAGCCATAACAAAATTGGTACAACGGGCACTGAATTATCAAGAAGACTGAGCACCATCTACATTTTTTTCTTTGATTGCTATTGCGCATCTAATTTTAAACATCTATTTTGAATTCAAACCTTTTCACCCTAAAATAAGATCTCTTGAGTACAGTTCCTCCTATGTGCACCCTCTCCCTTCAATGTTTTGCCTATGCCATCCTACGCCAGGGCATCATGATAGAAGCTCCTTTGGAATGAGATCCATTTGTGTCCTTGAGAAGCAATTGCATTCCTGGTATGCAACACAGAGTGCCAGAAAAAGGACCTTGACCAATGGAATGACAATGTGCCAGATGAAGACGAAAGACTTGAGACATTCCAAAGGAGAAAGACAGCACAGGTGGGTTTCTTTGTAGCCAATCAAACCAAAGAGAGAAGAGCAAGAAGAACACACACTTTTATGGGAATATCAAAATAGATTCGAGGGGGCATGCCAGTATCCAGGGCTTTGTGCTATATACAACTGCAAGAAAAAAAGGATAAAGAGTTAAGGCAATGGAATTGACAGGAAGGGATACTAAATACATCCGGACAAAATGTTTCTGTGAAACAAATGCAGTTGGTTTCATGACTGGTATATTTGATAAATATTGTCCGATGCTAATGTCATGTATCTAGTTCCCAAAAATTGACAACTAAATGAAGCAAAGAAAAAATACCTGCCATCGTTGTAATGTAAAATTGGAGGCTGAGTGAAATGAATGATCTCTAAATCTGATAAATGAATAAACTAAATAAGTAAAACATGTTCAGCTATTTTTTCTTGATTCCTTTCAGAGAATTTCAACACAAAAATATATCCTAGCACAAGAGTGTCATCTTTCTTATTCTAAGCATTTAGCCCAACCCTCAAGAAAATCTAGGCCCTGTTCAAAATTGAGAGACACCCCTCAAGACTTTCCTATAAAACTTCCAAAGCAACTAGCTAAGTAGTTGTATCTTTCTTTGATAAGCTGTTTTTATTGAAAAATGTTTTCCCTTCAGCATGTATTTTATTATATTGTACACTATTCAAGCACATTTATTTTATTTTAGTAAAGAATAGCATACTAATGCTTTCTTGATTGATTATGGGCCATCCATTTATTAGTGACTACCTAGATATATTTTCTTCGTGAATACATTAGTTCAGCTATAGAGTTTTTCAACATGAATATGTCAGAGGTATGTACAAGACAACTACATATCCATTTTCTAGAGTAAATGTGGAATTGTATGTTATCTGCAATGGGTTGGTATCCAAAATGGGATTCACTTGTTAACTTGCTTACAGTAACATTTAAATATATTTTTATCAATTTGTTGCACTATTTAGGCACCAAATCACAGCCCTCTTAAATTTAATTTAATTGAATCAGTTTATTCAAACAAACTCTGGGTAGTATAAAATAAAACCAAACAAAATAGAAAGCACAATATAATAAAAATAGAAAAAGTATAAAACCAAAAACGAATGCCAATCTGGGATATGAGTTTTCAGATTCCAGAAGGCAACAATAGATCCGATTGAGACAGGTAGATCTAGACCAGGGGTGTCAAACTGGATTTCTTTGAGGCTGGAGAAGCTGTCCAGGCCAAAAACGGGGCATGGGGGGGATGCACGTGTCCCCCCCCCTGTTTTGGCTGCTGGAGGCATTGTAGGCCGGTTCTTTGCTATTTCCAGGTTAGACCCACGGGCCAGATTTAAGCACCATGGCCAGATCTGGCCCAAGGGCCTTCAGTTTGACATCCCTGGTTTAGACTCTGTTATGTAACACATTCTGCATTTTTATTCCTGCTCTAAAGAACTGGGTCTTAATGAGGGATGTACAATGTGATTAAAACATATAGGACACAATTCTACATATTGTATATGGAAAGTGGAACTTGATATATGGGTGCTATTTTCCATGGCAGTATATAATACATGTTACAAGAATGCTGGATTATTTTGTTTTGTTAGTAGAGCTAATTTGGAATTTAAATATGCTGGTAAAAATTTTCAGATTCTTATTTTCATAGCCAAATGTGCATCTCCACCTGCTGTGATCTTTTGGTTATTTTGCTTTCTGGTTTCTACATGCTTGCCACAATTCAGTAAAGAAAATTTCTATCTAAACTATCTGAACCAAAATTAATTTACTCTCACATTATATTTCCTAACATACTGTATCAGTATCTATGTTCATATCATTAGCTAGATAAGAAACTCAGATTGCCATTCTCTGTTCTGATATTTATGTATGTATGTATGTATGTATGTATGTATGTATGTATGTATTTATTTATTTATTTATAGAATCCCTGAGTAATACAAATTTTCCAGCAAGGAAAAAAAATAAACAATAATAAAATTCAGTGAAATAATTTAGCAATGTTTGATAATAATAGGCATCTTGTTTCACATACTTACTTCAAAAGTGAAGTGAAGAACCAGTTCATTGTAGGACAATGGCGTCCCTCAGCCTCATAAAAATCCACTGGGTGATTTTGGGAAGTCATTTATCCTCAGTGTAACATATCCCACAGGAGTCTTATGGAAAAAACTTGAAGATGGGAACATTACATATCCTTTCTTAAATGTGCAGAGGAAAAGAAAGATACAAGGAAATATTTAGGTTACAGGTACTCATCATTTAGTGGCTACCTTGTTTAGCAACTATTAGCAGTTACAACAGGGATGAAACAGTAATTTTATAACCTATAATCTTTATAACCGATTCTCACAATTATGATCTTTGCAGTTCTATGGTGACTGCTTTACTGGTTCCAATTTTGATTGCTAAATGAAGACTACCATCTATTTACCAAAATTACTTCTGCAAAATGTCAATAACCTATTTTTTTTAAAATCCCCAGAACCATATGGTCTTCTGTGTCTTATAATGAATCCCCCTGACCCAGTTCCATAGAAATTTGTTAAATTCTTGGTTTTCTTCAGTTTTAAAAAGGAATATTTGTCATGTTTATGTTACCTGTTATACAAGCGACTATGCTAAACAATAGCAGCTATTGAGAGATGGATTTAAAAAAAAAAACTATAAGAAAATAAGAAAAACTTATGAAGTCTAAGATCGGCAGCATTTTATACAAATAACTTACCTACTTATTTACATTTCTAGAGTATCTGAAGACCTTACAGAATAACAAAAATGTTCATCTTCCACTACTTTGGATTATTAGTTGTGTTAGTCCCTGGTTTATTTGAAAAGCCAGGATTTTAGAACTTTACTAAAGGAGACAAGGTGGGGTGTGTGTGTGTGTGTGTGTGTGTATTTCAGAGGGCAGGGATCAGCAAGGAAAAGACATGCTTGCAGGACCCCATGACATGGCCCTATTTAATTGGTAAGTTTTTAGATCATACCTACCCTCCTGATCTTATAGAATGGATCTTATAGGATATCATTGAAGAAAGGTAGTGTCATAAATAACCATAAATAAGCATTCTCCAGTGTTATCTGAAGTTTTGCACCACCAATTTCACCTGATATTTGGCTATAGCATTTGGGTAGATGTGGCACTGGCTGGGTTTGCGCTACTGCTCAAAGTGGTTCCTATTTATCTATTTGCATGCAACATGCTTTTGAACTCTTAGATGGGCAGAATCTGATGCAAGTGATGGGAGCTCACTTTGTCATGTGGTGCTAGGACTCAAACTGCTAGAATACAGATCTTCTCCAGCATCATTAAGCCACTTAGCCCCCATGCCTCTCTGTACATTTACTTACTTACTTATATTTATTTTATTGGGAAGCCTCATTATTAGGAAGACTGGCTGGCTTAGTACCCTCCACAAAGGTGAGAAGATTAAAAACATCACAGTGTAACAGTGCTGAGGAATCCATCCAATGTTGAGGGCGACCACAGATATATGTACAGTTGCAGTCCTTCCAGAAGAATAATCCCTTAGACTTGAAATGCCTGCTCAATACCCAGGTTGCAAAAAGCTAACAGAGTTGGGGCCCATATGATATCAGCAGGAAGGGTGTTCCAGGGAATGGGACCAAGAAGGGCTGACCCAGAGATCTCCCACAGATGAAATAATAGGGATCTGGAGGGGGTCTTCTCTTCTACATCTCCAGGAGAAGGTGGCTGGGCAGATACTGTAATCCTGAACTTACTTTTTCAGCTTGATGAGTCCATAGACTCTATGAAAGTCTTCCTTTTCCAGTTCTTCTAATGAAAGTGACCTGCAAAGCCCCATCTTCATGTTTGAAGACTTGCATAAAATGAATGCTTCTACTATCTGAGTTTTTCTTGGATGCTTAATACAAACTCAGCAGTACATTCAAAAAGAGTTTGAGCACACAGAAGGCCACTGCTAAAAAAAGAAAGAGCTCATTCTACAGGCTTAGGGAGGATTCTAATAATTCATTTTTTATGAGAGATGTCACCGTTTATGACCATTCTTGAGGGACAGTATCCTGCTTATTCTATCTGGAGCCAAATGTAATTCATTCTCTGGGACGCAGCCATGTTACTTGTCTCTCGTGTCACCTTTTCCTGGCTCACAAACATATTAGAATACAGAAGACAAATCTTTTTTTAAACTGAGCTGATATTCAGAGTTCAACCCTTGTTTAATTTTGAAGCTTAGGGTAGACTTCACATGAAGATAATCGAGTCATGGGCTGATGGAAAATAGAACTTAAATGAGCTTATCGTTAGCAAGGGGGGAAGGGGAGAGAGAGGGAGGGAGAGGGAAAGGGGGAGAGGGAGAGAGGGAAAGAGAGAGAGAGAGAACACCTGAAGGAAAGTAAATTTACTGGAATGCAGCAAGTTGGAAAAGGGAAGGAGCCAAGGAAGGCAATGACACTAAACAGGGTAAAAGGACTGTCTCAAAACTTTCTCAACTGACTTTTACCAGTTTTAATTTCACTTGCCCTGCTTTATCTTCAGGCCAAGGCAAGGGGAATTATAAAAGAAGAATTCACTTTTTGTTCTGGGTAAAATCAACTAGATGAGCTAAGTCTGCTGAGCAATGTTCTACATTAACAGAGTCTTGCGAATCTGAGGGTACAAGCCTCTTACTGCCACTGTTAACTGTCTGAAATTTGCCTGGATTTCAGGTGATTCATCAGCCACAGATCCAAGATCAGAGAGGCTGGTAATGATATACAAGACACCTTAGCTGTGAGTAGATAGTTTGCTCCCCTGGTGACTTGATGCAGACGGAGGTTCAGCTATTCAACACACCCTGCTGCTTGAATGCATGTCTTACTGAATTTCTAGAGCTGGGACAGTATTGGATTGTCTCCAGCTGTTATCTTTTACCACAAAGTGGATGGCTTGTAATCTAACAATGGAGGATATTAGTCCTTTATCATGGACAGATCATTTTCTGGTCAGTCTATGGATTATCAGCACCACTTATCTGACCTCTGAAAATGTAGGATAAAGAAGATGACCTGAATGTAAATACAGGTGGTCCTCGACTACACAGGTTCATTTAATAACTGTTCAAAGTTACAACGGCACTCAAAAAAGCAATTTATGACCATTTTTCACAACTGTTGCAGAATCCCTATGGTCACATGATCAAAATTCAGACGCTTGGCAACTGTTTCATATTTATGACTGTTGCAGCATTCTGGGGCCATGTGATCCCTTTTGGCAGGCTCTGGAGGACGGGGTCCCACAACCCGAGCACGATTCGGTCTCTCAGAGCGTTGTTTGGGTTATCGAATTCGCAGAGCCCCCCTAGGCGCCGCAGCTCGGCGACGAAGTCGCTGAAGCTCTCACCCAACCTCTGGTCCTGCCGGTAGAACTCGTTGCGCCGGATCAGGATGGGTACCTCTGGAGCGTAGTGCCGCCGCAGTATGGGTTCGAGGACGTCCCAGTCCATCGCGGTCGCATCGGTGGGTTTGGCCAGCGCTTTGGCCATCTGGAAGACCTCGGTCCCGCAGTGGGTCAGGAAGACGGCGTGTTTCATTGGGCCGGAGGCGTCCTTCAGGCCGGTGCACTCGAGGTACATGCGGAATCGGTCGGCGAACGATTCCCAGTCCTCGGTGGCGGGGTTGAAGGGTGCGGGTGGTGCGATTTTCGCCATCTCGGTGGTTCGTCTGGCTTCCGTCGGACACGTGGTTCGGTTCAGGGTCTGGATCCCACCCTCGTCGCCAGTGTTGTGTCCGCGAAATGATGCCAGGAGTCGGTGACTTAGTGCAAAGCTCTTTATTCGTGAGTTGGAACCGAACTGGCGAAAGGAAAAAAGCCCGCGGCTTTTATTCCTTTCGCCGCGGCGGCCGCGGCCAATGGCACCGCTTTGAATCTCCCGCGGTCTGAATGGACCAATCGCGGGAGATTCTTAGCGAGTCAATCGGCGCGGCTCGCCTGACCAATCGGAAAGCCCCGCGCTTTGGCCAATCAAAGCGCGGGGATCTCGAGTATGTTAATGAAGGACAGAACAAGAAGCACTGTTAAAAGTGGCTTGTACCATAAGAAACAACAGTGATAACTGAAACTACATGTCTTTTTATTTGTCTCTTTGATGTTTTTTGGATTCTGAAGTGGTGGACAAATTCTTGATAAATTCCATTGATTTAGTGACTGTTCAAAATGATAATGTTACTGAATAAAGAAACCTACAACCAGAGGTGGTATTCAGCAGGTTCTGACCAGTTCTGGAGAACCAGTAGCAGAAATTTTGAGTAGTTCCACCTCTGGCTGGCCCCGCCCCCATCTATTCTCTGCCTCCTGAGTCCCAGCTGATTGGCTGGGTCTTCTTTTGTTCCCCTGCACAGGACAACGGACCTGGAAAGCAGGTTAGTGGGGTGGGGAGAGTATGGGGATTTTGCAATGTCCTTCCCTGCCATGCCCACCAAGCCACGCCCACAGAACCAGTAGTAAAAAATTTTTTGAATCTCACCACTCCCTACAACCCGTCCTTGTGCTTATATTTGTTGCAGCATCCCCATGGCCATGCAATCAAAATTTGGGCGCTTGAGAACCAGCATGTATTTATAATGGTTGCAGTGTTCCGGAATCATGTCATTGCCATTTGAGACTTTCTCAGCCAGCTTCCCACCAGCAAAGTCAGTGGAAGAAACCAGATTTGCTTCATGATTTAACAATTGCCTTACTTACGGATCAAAATTCTGATCTCAATTGTGGTAATCAGCTGAGGACTACCTGTACCCGCAAGCAGCTATTACAGACTTCCAGAACTCAGCTGTCTTGATAGTAAGTCTCACAAGAATAATGAGCTTCCCAAAGCAAAAAAAATCCATCTCTTATTACTGTAAATCATTAAACAATGAAACCAGGGTTAGAGATACCATTATAAATACATGCTGGTTCTCAAGCGCCCAAATTTTGATTGCATGGCCATGGGGATGCTGCAACAAATATAAGCACAAGGACGGGTTGTAGGCAGTGATGGGATTCAAAAATTTTTTACTACTGGTTCTGTGGGCGTGGCTTGGTGGGCATGGTGTGGCTTGGTGGGCATGGCAGGGAAGGACATTGCAAAATCCCCATACTCTCCCCACCCCACTAACCTGCTTTCCAGGTCCGTTGTCCTGTGCAGGGGAACAAAAGAAGACCCAGCCAATCAGCTGGGACTCAGGAGGCAGAGAATAGATGGGGGCGGGGCCAGCCAGAGGCAGTATTTGCCGGTTCTCCAAACTACTCAAAATTTCTGCTACACAAATGGTTAAAAAAAGAGTGGAGAATACCCTAATATTTCTTCCCTACTTCTGCCCTGTTGCATGGATTCATCTAGGCATTGGGCATTTGAGAAGCTTCAATACAGGATTGTATTAAGATTTGCAGGAGGGAAAGGCTGATAAACACTTTTGCCGGTGCTGTCTGAGAATAACTAATGTCCAAAATATCAAAGGGTTGCCATAGTGTGTGCAAAAACAATATCTGTTCAACATCTCTAAGTAGTAGTACCTTAACAGTCACTATGTGGCACCTAATATACTTCAATTCAATATTACGTATTGTTGCTCCCAATGCCTTTCTCTTTCAACTGCTGAGTTAGACAACAAACCAGCCTTATTCATGAGAGTCTTGTGACAATGCACCAAGGAGAGTGGTCTTCAATACTAGAGAGTTTAAGACTCATTTATTAAAATTAGGAAGCTCTGAGTTTTGTTTAGCTTTTCTCAACTTTATGAACAGAAATTTCTGATTTATAGTTTCACAAAAGCTAGAAGCATCTTCCCTAACTGGAATGTCCCACAAGTGGATTTGATTTATTGGGCAGTGATCAGCAGCAGTGCCTTCTTCATGGTAGCCCTTCAGTACTAAGTTCTGTTCAGCTGGTCCCATGAGATTTTCTTTGAAATGACCACAAAGGCAAACTATTTACCCTGGTAAATAGCCCCTTGGTAAGAATTTTGTCCAGAATGGGACTGGTTTTGTTAGACTTTTTAAACAGGAATTTAATTTCTGTATTGTTATTGTCTTGGATGATGTTTATCTCTAACCCTGGTTTCATTGTTTAATGATTTACAGTAATAAGAGATGGATTTTTTTTTTTTGCTTTGGGAAGCTCATTATTGTAGTGAGACTTACTATCAAGACAGCTGAGTTCTGGAAGTCTGTAATAGCTGTCAAGGGAATGGAGACTTGAGAGATTTCCCATTTAATATATTTGCTCTCAGTTACTCATTTGGATGTCTTGCTTTATACAACGGCTGCTTTTATCAGCTGTTCCTAATTCTATGTTTGAGGAAAGCATTATTGTGATTCTTTGGCATGCTTAGTTAGGAAGTCATGCCTGCAGAGATAGTGATAAATCAATAATGGCTTAATGGGCAAACCTATAGGTGTTAGAAGTAATTTGTACTATTGTACTAAGTAATTTGTATTGACTATTAAGGGCTGCTAATTATTATAATGTATGCTGTAGGTATTTTATATATTTAAAGCTGTATCCTTTTTACCCAAACCCTTATACCTATTTCTTTCTTAGCTGTTTTTTTAATCCAATCATTCATTCACTGTTTAGAATTCCATCTTGTTGCATGCAAAAGAGGCTTTCTTATTAAACTGTGGTATGCATATTGAGTATTCACACCCAATATATTGTTTGTATAGCGGTATATATGGTGTCACAGCCGCAAATTAGACTTTGCATAATTCTCAGCACAGAACAATCTCAGCTTTGCATGAATTTTTTGTTAAATATATTTATTCTCTTAATCTATACTAATCCAAAATTAGCTCAGATTAGTACTAGCACATGAGGAGATACACAGAAACTATCATAAACATGCAAGAAGCCTGTAAATTTTCTGAAGTAGCATACAGTCTCCTTCCTACTATGTTTTTGCCTTCCAAGATTAAAAGAGGTGCATTTACAAGATTGCCCTGCGGCTAGGTATCAAAACTAATAAATAAAGTGTGAACTTGGTCATTTCTAAAAATACATTTACAGGGAGAAAAATAAGGTAGAAGTGGGAAGCAGATTGCAGGGCTGGTCTCTAATTTCCATATAGGGAGAAGGGTTGAGCTAAAAGAAGAATCAGAGCCTATAAAAGCTTTCAAAGGTGAAAGGTTTCTTGGTGGTTACGGACTGTCAGGGGTAAGTTTTCTTTTGCTTTTAAATCTCCTTTTGCCCTGATGTACTTTTTTAAAAAAGTACAGGATATACTCCTATTTTAGAGGTCTTTAGAATGCCATGAGATTAAAGGCAATTTTCTGTTATGAAGATATCTTTGTTGTGTATGTTGAGCCTTTGCATATGGGAACACTAACAAATTCTCAGCTGTTGGGCTGCCTGAGGATCCTGGATGTATTATCACATATTTTGTCTGTTCCTTTATAGGTTGAGCATTTCATCCAGTTCCTTCTTTCTGTTAAGAGTAGATAATAAAAAGGTGAGAAATCCAAGTGTGCTTATTGGCTGTCTATTCTTTCTAGTAAATTGCAGATCTCTTGTGTGCTGTAGTTTCATTTGATGAATGAGTCTGGCCTGGGTTTGGGAGGGAGGTTGTGCTTTTGTGTTTCTGAGTGTGGAGATGATCTCTGAGCTTTGATTTCCCTGCATATGAATTGTAGATGGAAGAACTGAATGTAATCTTGTTTTGAAGAGATAAGATCAGCTAACATCAATGCCAACTTTTCATCAAACTCAGCTTTGCAAACAAAAATCTTAGTTGTCTATTATAAGTTGTTCTGCTCAAGATTGTTTAGTGATGTAGCTATTTCTCACTTATAGCACCTGCAGGTTCAGTACCATTTCCCTATCTACTCTGCAGAAATACTATCCAATTCATTTGAAATCCTTTTTAATATATGGGACAGTTCACAATCTAAATCACTCCTCTTCTGACAAAGAGATACACCAGGTCTTTTCAGTGCTTCTGGTGAATGATAAGGAACTGAGCTTCCACAAAGTCTTGCCCTGTCCAGAATTTCTTGTTATTGTATAACATGCTCATTTCCTTCCATTTTATGAGCCATTAAAATGTGATTTGGGAAGTGGAAGTCATCTCACATTAGAACCTCAGCAAACCATCCCATTCCATCTCAGACCATTGCAATGCAAAAATATACTTAAGGAAGTAGCTCTCTGGAGAGCAAGGTGGTATATAAATTGAATTAATGTATAAAATAAAATGAATTCAAGTGGAAATAATATTGCCTGTATTAATTTCACATTATTTATATCCTACACTATTTGGAAATCAGGAGAAAATGTATGTGTTGTGGATAGACAGACAGACAGATATCATGACAATAAACTTTTTTTTGTATCTCAATGTTCTTCCTACAATGTTATATTGTTTTACATCATTTTTCCCTGTTAATTTTCAAAAATTGATTGCTAGGTGCTGTCTCTTGATACTTAAGATTTTGCACTTGCCCAACTATTTAATGAACAGAGAACTACCTTGTTATTATTGTTATGCATTCCACTTCTACTTATTTTTTGGTATTGATATTTTGTTTTTTTTTCTTTACAAAAATTCTCAAAAAAATCAGGCAAAATTTAATAGAGAGCATGTACTATAGTGAACTGAAAACTTATAAACTACCAAGAGACAGACAGGCTGTCTCACATAAGAACAAAAGAGTTTTTGCCTTGCTACTATAATTATTGACAAAATAGTTGAATCTTGGAAGTATTTTGCTTGTCTAACCATCTGTATGTATCACCAGATATAGTAACTGGAGCTGGTATACAAATGCTGACTTTCTGAACAGCTCTAACCTTAAATCAAACAAACTAAGTTTTTTGTATCTCTTTTAGCTGCAGCCATGAGCAGGGACTCAGATATGGAGGTTTTTGGAGTGGCTGCCTCTTACCTGCGTAAATCTGAAAAGGAGCGAATAGAGGCTCAGAACCAGCCCTTTGATGCCAAAACTTATTGTTATGTGGCTGAGCCCAAGGAGGAATATGCCAAAGGGAAAATTAAAAGCTCTGAAGGTGGAAAAATTATTGTAGAGACATCAGATGGCCGGGTGAGCATCTTCCATGGTTTGGGCAATGAAGGGAATAGGAAACACTTTTTAAATTTAATTTAAACAACTCTTTTGTTTAAGAAAATATTTTTCTGGTACACTGTGAGATTTTTGGAATTAGAATCAATACATAGTTCTGTCACTTAATGTATATATTGGTGCAAAACCCAAACCCATAAATTCCTCCCTCAATTATTCTGAGGATAAAAGGGGCAAATTGTATATTTTATTGGGATGAGTTTTTGTAAGTACTTCTAGCATGAGGGGAAATAAGCTATAGCTTTTCCTTTAAAAAATTTTCTTTGGGCCCCAGAGACAAGCAGACTGTGAAATGTAACTTGCTGGGTCATTCATTCTTTTGACAATTGTTGCATTTGAAGACAAAGTTAAAGTTTTAACCACCTCAAGCTTCAATGCAAGATTACGTTCCATGAAGGCCAGTTTTAAGGGGTAAATTGGAGTAATATTATCAATAGCTTCTCGATAATAACAGAATGATATGCTTGTTCAAAGTATTTAGTTGGGGCTGAAAGTAATTCCACCCTACCCTGTGCTTTTTTTGAAGCCTTTTCCTCTTGTTCTTTCAGACAATAACGGCCAAGGCAGAGGACGTGTACTTAATGAACCCACCAAAGTTTGACAAAATTGAAGACATGGCAATGTTGACTCATTTACATGAACCAGCTGTTTTGTATAACCTCAAAGAGCGTTATAGTTCTTGGATGATCTATGTATGTTTTAGCCTTACCTCATACCAGGCCCAAAATCTCAAAGGGGCAGAGTTTAACCATGATTTTTTGTTTCCATGCAGACCTATTCAGGCCTCTTCTGTGTCACTGTTAATCCATACAAATGGTTGCCTGTGTATAATCCAGAGGTGGTATCTGGTTATCGGGGGAAAAAGCGTTCTGAGGCCCCTCCACACATCTTCTCCATCTCTGACAATGCATATCAGTTCATGCTAACTGGTAAGTCTGCTTCAAGGCCTGAAAGGGAATATGTTTGAATAAAGAACTGTACTGAGGGATGTGGGGTCAGGGGCAATGGCATAGATCTTCACTATCCCTCCAAAATATCCCTGCCTTCATGTCCTTTCATATCGCTGTACTGTCTGCGGTCCAATCTAAGCATAGTACACAAAATTGTCTGTTACAACGTCTTAACTGTCAATGACTTCTTCAGCCTCGATCACAATAATACACAGACAAACAACTGATACAAACTCAAGGTAAACTGCTTCAAACTCGATTGCAGAAAATACAACTTCAGCAACAGAGTGGTCAACGTCTGGAATGCCCTACCTGACTCCGTTGTTACAGCCTCAACCCCTCACAGCTTCAACCTCAAACTGCCTACTGTGGACTTCACCCCATTCCTAAGAGGTCCTTAAAGGGGGCATACATAAGCACACCTGAGTGCCTACCATCTCTGTCTTATTGTCCCCCTTTATCTGTATTTACTCCTTGTTCTTGTTAGTGTTCATACATATGCTTGTTATCTTATACATGTTTGACAAACAAACAAAAAATAAAAAAAATAAATTCTAGAGGTGCTACTTAGCCATGATTTGGCATGTAAATATTATATTTTTGCCTCTCCCTTTGGCAGATCGTGAAAACCAGTCTATTCTGATCACGTAAGTAGACATTTCAGATTCATCTTTCTTGATTACTGTAGTAACATAGTTCTAATACAAATAATATTTCTTTACCTGATGATTGATTTTTTCTTGCTAGCGGAGAATCTGGTGCTGGAAAGACTGTCAACACCAAGCGGGTCATTCAGTATTTTGCAACAATTGCAGCTGCTGGAGAGGGGGCCAAGAAGAAAGAAGAGTCAAAATCAGGCATGAAGGTATGAAAAATACATCTCATTCTAGAAGTGCAGAGAAAGAAAATGAAAACCCCCAAACTCTAAGCAAAGGGAGCCTGACTGTTTATATTTTTTATGTCTCAGAAAAAATATAAACATCTGCAGACTTTGCTCAGGTGGAATTCTTTTCATCAATAACCCCTGAAACCAAAGTAGCACCACATCGTAATAACATTAAGCCTCCTTCAGAAAGGTCTATACCGCATAGCTCCATAAACAGTGTTGTGTATGTAAATAGTTTAAATAAAAGCAAGCTTGGGGTAAAGTGCAGGGTTCTGGCCCTGCACTTCTGATTGGGTGTTAAGCGGCTCAATCGGATTGGTTGGGTTCAGAGAATCCGATTGGCCCTTAACGAAGGACTCTTATTGGTTCTAGAGCTAGCGTCTTACAGCTTCCTATTGGTTATTTCACATTAAGGTTACCTATATAAGGCAAAGTTGTTGCTGTTCAACTCCTTAAGTCACTATGTAATAAAAAGCTGAAGTTCACCCACTAAGAGTGTCTCCATTCATTTCACCCATTCCTGAAACTATATCAAACAGCTTTATTCTATTTTCTTTTAAATAAAAGAGAATGGAATTGTAATGAATAATCATTATACTTAATAACTGTCCTGAATTATTTTCTCATGCCTTCATAATACTTACTCCCAATGCTATTAAAACAAAAACCTTTGACATAGGTTTTAGGACATAAACTACAACAATTTGCAGCTATGATTTCAGTTGTTTTATCCCAAATGCTGACAAATGTAGAAATGATTGAAGGGTAGATTTTTTTTTTTTAAGAAAATAGGTGACTGGATCATAAAAACTATACACCAAAGGAAGTACTTTCTAAGTCCCCCAGGAAACGAAACTTTCCTTCCGCTGCCAGCATCAATTTTGCAGAATCTGCCAGCATCAATTTGCAGAATCAGTTTTTTTATCATAACCATCTCGGCAATGATGGTATTCTACCAGTTCGGCCTGGTTCTGCTGAGCTGGTAGCAGTGATAAGCAGCGGTTCTCTCCACCATTCTGCTGTTGGGCCCACCTGCCCACCAGGCTCCCATACTCACCGTTATCCTTTGAATTTGAAATGCAGCTGCTTTGCACGGCACAGCAGAAGCAACCGGGAGAGTGCAGGCTTGCAGGAGGTGAGTTGGAATGCTTCTGCGCCTGCGCAAATAGCGTGTTTGGCACACACATGTGTGCAAAGTGTGTGCATGTGCACAAAGCGTGCCCACCAAGCCATGCCCACCGAACTGGTGGTCAAAATATTTGAATTCCACCATTGAATCTAGGCAAGACTTGCGAAAAATTTATTGCCTTCTTTTGCTCCCTCTGTAATCCTGTTAATTCCCTCCTTCTTTTCTTTCCCTCCATTTCGACAGGTCCTTTTAGGAACCATTTCTGGAAAAGAAAAAAAAAGTGTGAAAGGGGCGAAATGCATTTCCTGCTTTTAGAATTAGTTTCTGATCTTTTAGTTTCCTGAGCGAAATAATTAATGCGACACCTCGTCATGATGTGCAAAATGTTTTGTAATTCTAAGCATTTCAAGCTGGAAACAGCTGTTTTACAGGTACAGATAATCAGAGTTGGAAGGGACCTTGTAGGTCATCTAGTCTAACCCCCTGCCCAAGCAGGAGGCCCTACTCTCTGACAGATGGGAGTCCAATCTCTTCTTGAAAGTCTGAAGTGATGGCGCTCCCACAACTTCCGAGGGCAAGCTGTTCCATTGGTTGATTGTTCTCACTGTCAAAAAGTTTCTCCTGATTTCCAGGTTGAATCTCTCCTTGTTCAGTTTCCATCCATTATTCCTTGTCTGGCCTACAGGCGCTTTAGAAAATAGCTTGATCCTTTCCTCCCTGTGGCAGCCCCTCAAATATTGGAAGACTGCTATCATGTTTCCCCTGATTTGATTTGATTTGGATGAAGATGTTCTGAGCTTTCTGTACTATTGGAAAAGTTAGAGCAACCCATTTTGAAATCAAAATATTTTGCACATTTCTGAATTTGAGTACCAATAACAAATCACTTAAATCTTAAGAGGGAAGAGTGATGTGTATTTGGTGCAAAAAAAAAAAATAGTGTGTGGAAAACAAGGACTTGTCAGAATTAATTGAAATTCAGTGAAGGCACTCTGGTAATTTAATTCCAGATTTCTCATTCCTTGGTCCTATGAAAAAAAAAAATTAAATATTCTAAATCCATTCATTGGAAAATCACATTTACTTTAATTAAGCTCACTTCTGTTCAAGATTTTACAGTGTTTTTTTTTCTCCCTTGGTTTTTAAATATGTCTTGCAATACTTCTGCAGGGGACACTTGAAGATCAAATCATCAGTGCCAACCCTTTATTGGAGGCCTTTGGGAATGCCAAGACTGTGAGAAATGACAACTCCTCCCGTTTTGTAAGTGATGAATCTTTGGCTGGTGACACGTTTACTTGCAGCCTCTCCAGACAGCCTGTCCTGCTCCTTGTCTCATTCCCTATAGAGCAATTCAAGCTGGCATTTAAAAAGTCCCATTTTCAATGGAAAACATAATTCAAAACCTAATACAAAGAGGTAATTGGGGAGGGGGATATTTCAGCTTGGGTATAAATGTATAACTTACCTCCTTTCTCAAAATGATTATCTCCTTCCTCAGAACATTCAGTAAAAGATTTTTCCAACTGGCCTAGTAGGTTTCTTTGGCTCAAACTGCATATTTTCACAAAATCTGCTGCCAAATCTTATCTGGGAGAGAATATTCAAAAATAAAGTAATGGGGAAGAAGCTTTAATCCTCCCATCCTCCCATGCCATATCAGGGTTAACAAAATGGGTCAATTGCATGTAAATATATCATGTGACCCTAGACATGACTGTGGGTTATTAATACAATAATAGTTTGTGGGTGCCTGTTTTATGTGAGTCGGCGGTGTGGGCCCCTTAAGTATATAGCACCAGAAGGCATGTCTTTACAGGAAGTGGTCCTCCAACTACAGAGAACGATTCTTTGCTTATTTACTTTCCATCATACCAAAGCTGTTTTTTTTTCACTCAGTAATAACCATTTCATAACATAAATTCTATCTCTTCCATTCTTGGAACAATTCAGATATATCGAGAAAATCCTCACTGAACTGATACAGGAGAGCCATGTTGGCCAAAAATCAAAAGAAATCTGGTGGCACCTTTTCTAATAACAAATTTATTAAAAGGCCTATTCATTTGAGCTGCCACTCACTTCATTTGATGCATGGAGTCTGACTGAAGCCTGACAGCTTGTGGGCAGTTCAACAGAGAGTGGATGATTTACATGTTAATTTTATATTGCCAATTTTATAGGTTTCTGGAATGTTTTGTAACATTAGCTTCATCTTGACTTCAGCAGCCATTCTCTTCCCTTTTAAAATCACTTGTAGGAAGAAATGGAAAGAATGTGAAAGAAAATACCCCAAACTGGAGTATTTGTGTTGTTCCTGCCTATGTAGTAAGACATCCTATACCTATTAAGAAATTCTTGAAAGAAAAAGATTTCAACTGAAGCAAGGTTTAGAATACACACAACAAAACAAGAATATTTGTTAAAGCACAGTGCCTTACCTATTTAAACTTTAGCAGAAAATAGTTTCTTTGAAAATAATGTCACCTTCAAGATATAAAATAAAACAAAAACCATTGCAAAATATTCAGTTACAAAAATAGATCTAATCCATATGTTGTGACTCATTAAACATTCCTAGATTTCTGAAATAATTGTTCCATCTTTCTACCCTATAAGGGAAAATTCATTAGGATTCATTTTGGTACCACTGGAAAACTGGCTTCTGCAGATATTGAGACCTGTAAGTAGCTGAATTTGAGAATTGTCTACGTAATGTGTACAAATTGGACGTGCAAACATTAATTGGACCTTCTGTTATAGATCTTCTGGAAAAGTCAAGAGTAACCTTTCAACTAAAGGCTGAGAGGAGTTACCACATTTTCTACCAGATTATGTCCAATAAGAAGCCAGAACTAATTGGTAAGTAAGATTCCATTTTACTTTACTGAACCTTTTATCATATTGATAATGTGTGTGGTAAATAATATGGGGAAGGGTTTTTTTCTTTTTACTCTGTTGACTATTTTCTGCATTGGAAAGCTCATATACGATAATGCCTAGAATTTCAGAAAGGCTTCCCATATATATTTCAGAAATGCTTCTCATTACAACAAATCCTTATGACTTTCCATTCGTAAGCCAAGGCGAGATTTCAGTCCAGAGCATTGATGACCAAGAGGAACTTATAGCTACAGATGTGAGTGAAAAAATGATTATGATGTAAAACAAAAATGCAATTCCTTCTGAAAACATAACTAACTGTGATATCCCCCCCCCCTCTCATTAGACAGCCATAGACATTCTGGGCTTTACTTCTGAAGAGAAAGTTGGCATTTATAAACTGACAGGAGCAGTGTTGCATTATGGCAACATGAAATTTAAACAGAAACCCCGAGAAGAGCAGGCAGAACCAGATGGCACAGAAGGTAACAAATTCCACAAGTTAGCTTTCAAGGCTTATAGAACATATGATTCAACTGCATGATTTACAAAATTCCTTTGGAAAGAGCAACAATAAAAGATGTCTTCTCAGCTTTCGGCAATGAACGATTTATTTTCTCTTATATGTATTGCATTTTTTATAGCATGTACTGGCATTAAACTGCTTTGGTTGCCTTACTGATTGGCAGGTAGAAATGTGAGTGAAAAAGAAACAGTTTTGAAAGAGAGAGAAGATAGGCCTGAAGCTTAGATACTCTTTCTATAGAAGATTTCAAATGGAACAAAGCTAACTTTTTAATTGGGTTCTGGTTTTTGAGCAGTAAGGATTGGTACTGGACAAAGGCTGAATTTCACAACTGTGCTCTGTCCAGAAATGTCAGTACTGTTTTCCTGCTTCCAACCAGGGGTGGGTTTCTACCAGTTCTGTCCACCTCTGTACAGCCGGAAGCTCTGAAGAACAGCAAACATAGAACTGGTTCTATGTCTGCTGATGTTTTTGCCCACCCACCCACTTGGGCTCTTACCTGATCTTTATTTCCTGATTTTTCAACTTCAGCTGTCGAACGAGGCACAGCTGCAGTTAGAAAAGCAAGAAAAGAGGGCTGTTTCAAAGGCTGCTTCTCTGCAGGCAGCTGCTGATGACGATTTACAGGTGCATGGCTCACAGCCTGCAGGGAAGCTCGGAAATCCCACCCCTGCTTCCGATTCATGCTGGCAATTCACTGGTTATATTTTTTCACAACCCTGATAATTCTACTAAAGTTTCATAAAGACTTGTTTCTTGTGGGTTCTTTACAGAGGCTGACAAGACAGCTTATCTGATGGGCCTAAATTCTGCAGATTTGTTGAAGGCCCTGTGCTTTCCTCGGGTGAAAGTGGGAAATGAGTATGTGACCAAAGGTCAAACTGTAGATCAGGTGAGTATGGGTAACAAATCAAAACCACCTACTGGTCCATATGGCAAACAACAAGGGTGTGTATTTCTTCCATTCCAAGTATTCATTAATTTAGAATTACTACTTTGAAGGAAATTGTGCCATTCATCCTATTTGGATTGTATCGCTGGAGTGCCATTTAGAAAAGAAAAAAAAAAAGCTCCACTAACAAGAACTGTAAGGAACATGCAGTGAATTTCAACAGGAAAACATTTCAACTACAGACAATTCCAAATGGAAGCTTAAACTGCTTGTCTTCATCATGGAAGTTTGTTTTTCCTGATTTCCTAATTTTAAAAATTCCATTCAAGATTGCAATGGTCTAGCAGGGACCAAGAGCATTTGCAGGCTCTGATTGTTCAATACTCTGCTTGCCTTTCCTTTCCCTGCAGACAATGCTTGTTGGCTGACCTCTCTGTGGGTCAATCTATCAATAACTCTCTTTGGAGATTGTTCCGTCCCCATTAGTTCCTCTTCTTTTTCACCGTTTTCTTTGCATACCATGGATGCTTTCATATCCACTTCCCACATTCTGGTCCTTCTATGCTAAATAGATCCTTCCTCTCCAGCCCATTTTACCTTTATTACTCTGTTGCTAAAAAGGAAACAAGTTGGGTTTTTTTGTTTCACTGTAGGATTTAGGGTGGAAAAGATCGGATTTGAAGCAGAGGCAAGACTATGTTTGCAATGGGCAGGGAGCTTGCATCTATTCCTGCACTCAAGAAGTGGCAGATGTCCTGTATTGGCAATTGGGCAAATAGAAAACGAGAATCTGCCTGGAGAGATAACACTACGTATAATGCCAATTACCATTCCTATTTCTCAGTGAGAGATATGAATGAAGATCTCTAAAATAGAGAGTCTGACTTAGGTACATTTTAGACATTCATACAAATGCCTTTTAAAATTCTTTACCAATGATTTTTCCAATTCTCTCCTGGCTAAGGAGAAACAACTTCTCAAAGACAGAAATATCCCTTAGCTGACAGAATAACACAGAAGATAGGAGAGACTATTTGTCTTGGTTTTAACTGAATCCTGGAAAACCAGAAGGCTGCAATTGCTGGATAATTCTAAGACAGGACATCCATACTTTACCCCTTCGTTATTTCATAGCCAAATAAGTACAGGAACACCAAAATTCATCAAGGAGAATTCCTCTTCCCTTATGAAATATAAAATAATTGCTGATTAATTGAATTGAATGAGATCAGGTAGAAAGGAATGCAGGAAAATATATTGGCCTGGTAGTAACATCTGCATATAGAGGCAATTTGTTCTAGTGGTGAAGGAGCCAGGCTAGAAAGCAAGAGATAATGAATTCAGATCCTGCCTTACCCGTGAAAGCAAGCTGGATGATCCTGGGCCGGTCACTCTTTCCTAGCCCAACTCACCTCACAGAGTTGTTGTAATGAGGAAAATAGGATGAAAAAGGACTATTAGATATATTCACCATCTTGAGTGATTTGTTAAAATAATAAACAAACAGACAAATAAATAAATTCTTGTAGTGGTTTGTTTTCTTATCATTGACCTTAACTCTTCATTTGTCCCTAAATGTTTATGATTATAGGTGCATCATGCTGTCAATGCACTTTCTAAATCCGTCTATGAAAAACTCTTCTTCTGGATGGTAGCTCGTATTAATCAACAGCTAGACACCAAGTTGCCCAGACAACATTTCATTGGAGTCTTGGATATTGCAGGTTTTGAAATATTTGAGGTAGGCAGATCTATTTCTCTGCCTTTTGTGCTTTATAGCAGCCCATAGTTGGAACAGGTGCCACCTACAGTTGAGGATAAGAATAACACCCTAGAGTTGTCTGCAGCAGAAAAGCAGAAAGATGGAAATAACCTTCTCATTATTAGTATTAAATTTATTTGCTGCCTGTATCTGTAAAATCCCTGATGAACTGAAGTTTCATTTGGTAGAGAATCTATGAGGTCTAAGGAATTATATTAATTGATTATATTTTGTTGTTAGTTTAACAGTTTGGAGCAGCTGTGCATCAACTTCACCAATGAGAAACTGCAACAGTTTTTCAACCACCACATGTTTGTACTAGAACAAGAAGAATACAAGAAAGAGGGAATTGAGTGGACTTTCATAGATTTTGGAATGGATTTGGCTGCTTGCATTGAGCTTATTGAGAAGGTTAGTTGGAATATTATCTTATAAGTAACCACTCAGATGGCAGCCCTTTGAATTAGACCACATTGGGAGACACATTGCACAAGAATGCTGGAACTTTACTTCATGGAGATAGTCTATCTTGAAAGTCTGTGTTTTATCCACCCTGTGCTACACTCCAGGGCATGAAGGCAGAGTCATTTTGAATTCCATTCTAATGTTTACTGGACTTAAAGCATGTTTTTGTAAAAGTTGTCATAGAGTTTCTCCAAAGTTATCTCTATGGCTTTCCACGCCAGCTGATAAGAAGACACATCTGAAATAAAACTATGTTGTTTTTTTAATATAGCCAATGGGCATATTTTCCATCTTGGAAGAAGAATGTATGTTTCCCAAGGCAACTGATCAGTCTTTCAAGAACAAACTCTTTGATCAGCATTTGGGCAAATCAGCCAACTTCCAAAAGCCAAAGATAGTCAAAGGCAAGCCTGAGGCCCATTTCTCTCTTGTGCACTATGCTGGGATTGTGGACTACAATATTGGTGGCTGGTTAGAGAAGAACAAAGATCCCTTAAATGAAACTGTTGTGGGACTGTATCAGAAGTCATCCATTAAGATTTTAGCCAATCTGTATGCAACCTTTGCTTCCCAAGATGATGGTAAGTTTCAAGAGGCTTTTTCTTTCTCTCTTTATTCTATAATCAAAACTGCATTGAAACTTTGTCCTGTGTTGTATCATATCTAGGAAAAAAGATTGCGTAGAGACAATGACAACAAGAGAACTAATTACATTTATTTTTTGTTTTCTAATAGAAGGTGCTACTAAAAAGAAAGGTGCCAAGAAGAAGGGGTCATCTTTCCAAACTGTTTCTGCACTTTTCAGGGTAAGGATCTTTGATTGCATAGGTTGCAAGGAATATTGTGTTGTTTGATTCAGTTATATATCTTTTGATAAGCATAGTTTGGAAACTAATGAGTATTGATTAAATTGACAAGTAATCTTAAGAGGATGCAGATCAAATTAACTCAAACTTCATATTTTTCTTCTTCCTCCAAAATTTCAAATAAAATTGAAAAATTAGCAACATGGTTCTCAGTTTAAAAATTCTATACTTTAAATTCTATATTTTAGTTTTTTTAAAAAAATTCTTTTAAGAGGTACTGAATATTTTACAATTGCTCTATTCAAAAACACAGGAAAATCTGAACAAATTGATGTCCAATTTGAGAACAACTCATCCACATTTTGTACGCTGCATTATCCCCAATGAAACTAAAACTCCAGGTAATTTACAAGAATCTCTTGTCTGGATTTCCAGAAAAACTTCAGGGGAGGATCCGAAAAAAGCTGCCATTTTTCTTTGCTTTGGTCTTGCACAGGTGCAATGGATCACAAGCTTGTTCTACACCAACTGAGATGCAATGGAGTGCTTGAAGGCATTCGAATCTGCAGGAAGGGCTTCCCAAACAGAATCGTATACGGAGATTTTAAGCAAAGGTCTGTCAACCCAATTTCTAGTAAACATGCCAGTTTGCATGCTAGATTCTTGTTAGGTAAATATTATCTAAAGCAGGGCTATAGGCCGGATGTGTCACACACTGGCCACGCCCATGCCCGGTTTAGCAAAGGGGAAAAGGTCCCGATATGTCACATGACAGCACCATGATGATGCGAGTTTGACACTCCTGATCTAAAGCAATAGTGATGCTCTACTATAGTGATGCTCATGCTATATATTATAACTTTGATTCAGTGAGGTATGCAAAGAAAAATATACATCTGTGTGCTGCATTACATAGCTACCTTTTTCTTTAGAAATTTTCCTAGGGTGAGTTTTGCTACCAAAAAAACAAACAAAAATTAACAAAAAAACTTTCTGTAAATTAATTATATCCTGGCACATTTATAGTGCTAAGATGAAATCAGATTTGATTATTTTATTTTTTTAATGGACAAGGATGTTTGTAAATCACAGTTTCATGCTTGCACATCATGCTAAATGACAACAAGCTTGCTCAGTTTTATGTTTGTACCACCTTTTGTGAACAGTTTTGAAATCAATGAGACAGTATTAAAAGATTGCCAATGAATCAGAGCCTGTCTCTTTGCCACTGATTCTAACGCCAAAAGGATTTTTTTGTTTTATGTTTAAATGGGCAGATATCGTGTACTGAATGCTAGTGCCATCCCAGAGGGCCAGTTTATGGACAGCAAGAAAGCCTGTGAGAAACTGCTGGGCTCCATTGATATCGATCACACACAGTACAAATTTGGGCATACCAAAGTAAGCACTTTTCTGAGCTGAGTGCAGTGGTGGGGTTCAAAAAATTTTATTATTGATTCTGTGGGCATGGCTTGGCTTGGTGGGTGTAGCTTGGTGGACATGGCAGGAGAAGGATACTGCAAAATCTTCATTCCCTCCCCACTCAAGGGGGAAGGTTATTGCAAAATTCCCATTCCCTCCCCACCCCACTAACCTGCTCTCCAGCTCCGTTCTCCTGTGTAGGACAACAAAAGAAGACCCAGCCGATCAGCTGGGACTCGGGAGGCAGAGAAGAGATGGGGGCAGGGCCAGTCAGAGGTGGTATTTGCCGGTTCTCTGAACTACTCAAAATTTCCACTACCAGTTCTCTAGAACTGGTCAGAACCTGCTGAGTAACACCTCTGGCTTGCTGTATGTATACAAGTCAGCTTAGCTTTTTTTAAAAAATTCTTTTTCCCCCCAGGTGTTTTTCAAGGCTGGTTTGCTGGGCCTTCTGGAAGAGATGAGAGATGACCGCCTCACTTTGCTCATTACCCGCACACAGGCTGTGTGTAGGGGTTATCTCATGAGAGTGGAATACCAAAAAATGGTGGCAAGGAGGTAGAGTATGTTTCTCTTCTGTAGGACTTGTTCATGTAGGCCGAGGCTTCCAGGGTACAGGTAGTCCTCGACTGACAACTATTCATTTAGTAAACAAAGTTACCACGGCCCTGAAAAGAGTGACTTGGGGCCGTTTTTTACACTTATGACCATTGCAGCATCCCTTTGGTTACATGATCAAAATTCTGATGCTTGGCAAGTGGCTCATATTTATGAAGGTTGTAGTACCTCAGAGTCGAGGTGATCTCCTTTTGCAACCTTCTGACAAGCAAAGTCAACAGGGAAGCCAGATTTATTTAATAACCATGTTAATAGCTTGACAACTGCAGGGATTCACTCAGCAAACGTGGCAAGAAAGGTTGTACAATGGGGCAAAGTTCACTTAACAACTTTCTCGCTTAGCAACCAAAAGTTTAGACTCTATTGTGGTCGTAAGTTGAGGATTACCTGTAATTAGATCCTCATCCATATTTCTGCCGAGGAAACTTTTTAAACTTTCCTAGACTATGGTTGACTTCAAATATCACAATATATCATGAGTAACTATGGTCTCTATGTAAAAGCCATGATTTGTCAAGTTTACATAACAAGTAAACCATAGAGAAATATCTGAGGGAGTGGAATGGAACCTTAAAGTGTGTGGCACCAGAAAGTATGTCCTTATATGGAAAGGGGTCCTCCAACTTAAAGGAAAGGATTTTTTTTTTTTTTTGCTTATTTGCTTTCCAATACTCCAAAGCTGTTATTTTTTATCCAGTAATAACTATTTTATAATATAACATCTACCTGTTGCACTCTTGGAACAGTTGAGAAATACAGGTAATTCTCGACTTACCACCACAGTTGAGTCCAAAATTTCCATTGTTAAGTGACACATTTGTTAAGTGAATCATTGCAGTTGATAACCCAGTTGTTAAATGAATGAGTAACCCAGTTGTTAAATGAATCTGGCTTCCCCATTGCTTGTCTGAAGGTCACAAAAAGTGATCACATGACCTTGGGATACAGCAAAGCTCATAAATATGAACCAGTTGCTAACCATCTGAATTTTGATAACATGATCTTGGGAAGGATGCAAAGGTGGTAACTGTGAAAAACGGTCATAAGTAACTTTTTTCAATGTTGTTGTAACTTTGAACAGTCACTAAATGAACTAATGTAAGTCTAGGACTAGCTGTACTTGGAAAATCCTCACTGAATAATGCCAGTAAATGAGAGCTGTGTTAGTCTATGGTGCCAAAAATCAAAAGGAATCTAGTGGCACCTTTTCAATTAATACGTTTTATTAAAAGGCAAAGTTTTTGAGCTGCTACTCCCTTCATCAGATGTTTGGAGTCTGATTGAAACTTGACAGCTTTACAGTCAGGCAGTTCAACACAGAACAAATGAATTTATATATTAGTTTTGTACTGCAGATTTTATAGGTTTCTGGAGTGTTCAGAAATACTGACTTCATCTTGGCTTCAGCAGCCATCTTGTTGCCTTTTAACACCATTTCTTGTAAAAAGAAATGGAAAAGATGCTAAAGAAAATACCTGTTCCCATTGACTATTTCGAAGACACATATTTTATCATTCTTTTAACTTTTAATTTTATCTTTTTTATTTCTCAGTTCAGTTTGCAGTCTTTGGCTTTCCGGATACTCTTCCATCAAGTAATAGCCAGGCTAAAACTCTTTAGCTTTGTAGCCCAGATGTAAAATTTTTCAATTCTTTCTTGCCTCAACTGGCAGTTTTCTGCATTTAAATTTCCAACCTCAGCAATATGCTTGGAGAAGTTTCAAACTATGGGATTGGGAGATTGATGGTTTCATAATATAAGTCCACGCCCTTACTTAGTAAATCCTATTTTTATTAATCTACAATAAGTAACTTTGTGGAATGGTTTCATTACAGGGAAGCAATTTTCATGATTCAGTACAACATTCGCTCATTCATGAATGTCAAACATTGGCCTTGGATGAAGCTGTTCTTCAAGATTAAGCCACTGTTAAGGAGTGCAGAGGCAGAGAAAGAAATGGCTACCATGAAAGAAGAGTTTCAGAGAACTAAGGAAGAACTTGCTAAATCGGAAGCCAAAAGGAAAGAGCTGGAAGAAAAAATGGTGTCTTTGTTGCAAGAGAAAAATGACTTGCAGCTTCAAGTACAATCTGTAAGATTAGTTTGCTAATCTTTTCCATGATCGGCTTTAGAAAATTGGTGTCCTAAGCAGATAATTACAGGCAAAGGCCTATTTGAATTGTTTTTTTTAATGTGTTTGTCAGATGGCAAAAAGTCAAGTATAATGTTGACAACTGTATTTTTGTAAGCAGTGTACTTCACAGTATGGACAAAAACATTAAGGAAACCTGATCTCTCATTACCATCACTTCTGTATCCAATTTGGATAGGATACAGAACAGAGCCTTTCTTTCTAACTGTAGGTTGAGGAAGGTTGACATCTCTCTCTCTCTCTCTCTTTCACACACACACACACACACACACACACACCTCATTATCTCCCTGGCTATATTCTGGACCCAAGCCATTTAGGGCTTTAATTCTTTCAGATAAAAGAAATTTTCAAGAGCAAAGGATGCAGGAAAGCTTAATAAAATTCCATGAACTAGCCTACTAGTTTTTCACTGTGTTGTAAATCAAGTGTAGCTTCTGAAAATTAAAAAAAAAATAATCTCAAATTGAGTATCTTCATCAATCTAATTTCTGATGAAGTATTCTGAGATACAGTTCATAATTAGCTCTTCTTAAATTAATATATCATTTATAGCAAACTCATTATGTCTCCTCTGGATGACTGATCCCTCCTTGCTCTCCTCTTGAATGGCCTTCCTATTTCTATAGATGATGCTTTTGAGCACTCATTCTTGCTACAT
Organism: Hydrophis major; assembly: GCA_033807585.1. Taxonomy (NCBI): domain Eukaryota; kingdom Metazoa; phylum Chordata; class Lepidosauria; order Squamata; family Elapidae; genus Hydrophis; species Hydrophis major. The sequence goes on from CM066329.1 coordinate 172,883,598, forward strand.
GCAAAAGAGAAAACCATTCCATCACCTGCTTATGAGGATTTGTTCACTCTACAACATTGCAGGGTTCTTATATTAATTTTATCTTGTATTTACCTAGGACAATGAAACTATTCAAATAAAAATAGTTAAGTATTTTCATTTCCCATGATCCTAAATATTTCTTTGGAAATCAAAGAGCAAGAAGGATTTAATAGCATATCATTGTAGAATCCACAGTGGAATTATTATTCAAGTGTCCCCATTTGCTTCCCTCTGCTTTCCTGCTTCATTTTTCCTATTTATTTTTGTTAAGTAATTTCAGCATATTTTATCCAGTTTGAGCCAATGTTCTTCTGTGTTTGTTAGTGAAAAAACAACAACCCAGCATTGAATTTTGAAAGTATGGACAAAAATTATGTGGTTGTGGTGGTGAAGAACTGGACCATTGAAGATAAGAACTTGGTTTCTTTCAATATTAAATCTTTGGGGTTGACTTTAGAAATGGCAAAAGGCTAAGTCTGATGGACTGCTGGGCTTTATGTATATACAGTTGATGAGATTTGGCTTCTTTCCTTAAAAATTGAGCCCTTCCCCTTTTTATGCTCTCTTTCCATCCTGCCTAATGAGTCCAAAAGCTTAATGATGGGTTTGTTATTTGAAAACTAAAAATAACTTTAATATTATTTAAGCTGAGCCACATATTAAATCTGAGTAAGTTAAAGTTGATAATCATTGATTAAAGGAAGGGCTATTTAAGAAAGCGGAAACATTCTGAGAAATAATTAATAATTCTATCAATTCTTCAATAAGGAAAGTGAAAGTTTGGCAGATGCTGAAGAAAGATGTGACCAATTGATCAAAACTAAAATCCAGTTGGAGGCTAAGATCAAGGAACTGACTGAAAGAGCAGAAGATGAAGAGGAGCTGAATGCAGAACTGACTGCCAAGAAAAGGAAACTAGAGGATGAATGTTCTGAATTGAAGAAGGATATTGATGATCTTGAGCTAACATTGGCCAAGGTTGAAAAAGAAAAGCATGCCACTGAAAACAAGGTAATATCATTTAATTTGAATTTCTGTCTAAAGTTGCTGGTGAAAACCTTCAGGTGATTTGGTCAGTGTAACAGTGAATACTTCCTGGGGTGAAGAAAGGTTATGGTCTTCTTTGAAGGAGACAAAGATAAGATTCTTGCATCAATCAATAACAAACTGAGCTATTGCCAACAATCTCCAATCTCTTGTTTGGGAAACATTATAGAGGAAAAAGATGGGTTGAAAGTGCATAGAGATTTGGAAGAATTTGATCTTTTTGAAACAAATTTTAGCTGTAATATTGAGACTGCAATGGTGGTGCTTATAAAAGACTTTTAGTGAAACTGGAGTAAGGTATGTGATTTTTGTGGTGCATTAACTCTGAGCATTGGGAGAGGGAAGCACCAAGTAGTGTTGAGATAGATAGAACTCAAAATGCCTCAAGAATGGAACACCATAAGATTTTTTAAATTTACATGAAACCTTTGGAAGGGGTTATAAAGTGACACAGGGATATATATCAAAACTTATGCTGATGATATCTATATAGAAGGCCCTTCTTTCCATCATTCATGTCTTAATCACCTTTACATGGGCTGCCCTTGAAGACCACTCAGAAGCTCAAACCAGTAAAAAAAAAAAAAAAGAGCAGTTTGAGTACCAATAAGCATTTTATAATTTGCCTAAATGTGACATAAATGCTTTGAAAGCTGCATTGCCTATCAGTTGGCTTCTAGGCCTGTTTCAAAATAACATTGTCAACTTAAGGTCTTGTGTGGCTCAAGACCTGGATATTTCAGGCCCCCTCCTCTCCCAATTTTTTTTGCCTATTCAATAAGATTGTGTAGAAGGAACTCATCTCACTTCCTTACCAATTTCCACCTTCAGAGGCAGATCTTTTCAACTGCTTTGAAACAGCCTCTCCCATGAGATTCAGATAGCCCTTACACTGCTTTAGAATGCTCATCAAAAGAAAATCTTACTTCCAGAATTTTGGTAAATTGTTCCTTCTTATAATTTTGGAGTTTATGAAATGGAATTATTATCTTTATCTCCTCAGCTACTCCCATGTTTTGTATTATATTGTTATCAATACTGCATTTTAACTTTATTTATGAAAATGTAAATCAACAGAGCTGACATTGATTGAAGCAGAATAGGATGCCAGTAAATAAATAGATATTGCTTGAAAAGGTAGATAATGGCTGTATATTGTTGTGAATGTAAGGAATTAGATTCATTGGAAAATTCATGATTCTAAATAATTATTTATTGCATATGAAATCATTACCAGGTTTTCAAATAATCAGCTAGGTTTTGCTGTTTTCTGTAGGTGAAAAATCTAACAGAAGAAATGGCAGTTTTGGATGAAACCATTGTGAAATTAACTAAAGAGAAGAAAGCCCTCCAAGAAGCTCATCAGCAAGCTCTTGATGATCTACAAGCTGAGGAAGACAAAGTCAACACCCTCACAAAAGCCAAAGCAAAATTGGAACAACAAGTTGATGATGTGAGAAATAGTTCTTTATTTTTCACTGTGGGCTATCCCAAAATAATGGAACGTTGAACCAATGCAATCAAACATTGAGCTGTGGCACTTCTGGTGTCATGCATTCTTATTTTAATTTGGGGGATAAACTGGTGTTCAGAATGTTTCATGTTCAGAATAGAATATTAAAACCTTAAAAGCTCTGAATTACTATGAAATCTAATCATCTGCACAACAACGAGAAGACTCCCCCATGTTTCCATTAACTAGGTGAGAACAGAGAAGAAGAGTCCTTTTTCTTTATAGCCCAATGTACAGTGAATATACATATACTGGGAATATACATTAGGTGAGAGAATACAATAATGAAAACATCCCTATCTCTGCTGAAAATGTCCATTCCTAGTAGGGGAGGGCATATCATAGAATATATCACAAAGAAAACATATAAATTGCCCATATGTGAGTCCAAGACTAATATTACATTTCTGTTGCAGCTGGAAGGCTCTTTGGAACAAGAAAAGAAAATCCGCATGGATCTTGAAAGAGCCAAGAGAAAATTAGAAGGGGACCTGAAATTAGCTCAAGAATCTATTATGGATCTAGAAAATGATAAACTGCAATTAGAAGAAAAGCTGAAAAAGTACGTCATGTGTATACTGTAGCTAAACATTAAACTGTCATTATAAGATTATTTTAATTAACTCCTCTCTTTGCTATGTTTACAGAAAAGATTTTGAATACAGTCAACTACAAAGCAAAAATGAGGATGAGCAAACTTTGAGTATTCAGCTGCAAAAGAAAATCAAGGAACTACAGGCATGAATTGTTTCCATTGTATTTACATTTTTGTTCCAGGTTATTGTGATTTAGTAACCACAATACATAGAATATTTGATTTTAATCTGTTTAATCTTTCTTTAGAGGTGGGGATAATAATAATTGTAATGTCCTTGGGAAGAAATTGTTACATGGATAAAAGTGCCAACTCCAGTCTAAATATCAGGCTGCCTGTGAAACCATAATAATAATAAGATCATCACCAGTCAATTACAAAAGTCAGTTTTACTTGGAATATTTTAAACATCCTGAGATGATATGTTTAATATCACCAAACCACATCTATCTATCCCAGTCCTTTGGAAGGATTCAATAGGTGATAAAAATGCCAAAAAGCCAGTCTATATCTGAGTGACTAGGTGACAAACCGTAATAGAATTGTCTTCATTATTTTAAAATTGAAATTTTTACTAAGTAATCACCTTAAAGCTAAAGTTAATGATATCTATTTGATCCAGAGGCTTATCTTTTCAACAAGCAGCTGCACATTTTTTGTAGGTCTCTCCCCCATTGACCATCTCTGCTCTTTTTCTAGTTTGAGAATTACTTGATGTTATTGCTCTTTTTTTGCTTATAAAACTCTTAAATAATTTTCTCCATTGATGATTCTGCCCTGAATTAGTCCACCATTGCTACTCTTAACTAGAAGAACTTTTCCCCCTATAGGCTCGTATAGAAGAGCTGGAAGAAGAGATTGAGTCTGAAAGAGCAACACGAGCAAAGGCAGAGAAGCAGAGAGCTGATTTGTCACGTGAACTGGAGGAAATCAGTGAGAGGCTTGAAGAAGCTGGAGGGGCCACCTCTGCCCAGATTGAACTCAATAAAAAACGGGAAATGGAATTCCAGAAAATGAGGCGGGATCTGGAGGAATCTGCCCTGCAGCATGAAGCTACTCTCGCAGCTCTTCGCAAAAAGCATGCGGATAGCACAGCCGAGCTCGGGGAACAAATTGATAATCTTCAACGTGTCAAGCAAAAGTTGGAGAAGGAGAAGAGTGAGTTCAAAATGGAAATTGATGACCTGGCCAGTAACCTGGAGTCTGTTTCCAAGTCTAAGGTATTTGAAAATAAAATCCATTAGTAATCCCAGAATGTAGACTCTTGGTTATACACAGCTATGTAAATGTGAAGACATATATCTATAAGAAATCTTCTTAATTCTGTGTATTACAGGCAAATCTAGAGAAAATGTGCCGCACATTAGAGGACCAGCTTAGTGAATTGAAGGCCAAATCTGAAGAAAACCAGAGATCAGTCAATGATCTAACCACTCAAAAAGCTCGTCTACAGGCTGAATCAGGTAAGAAAAACATTGAAAATGGGCCAAAATGCAAATAAAGGCTATTCCAAAACATTTCCCGGCCCCCATCAATTGATAGTAAGTGGAAGGCATTAAATCTACATTTTCAGTGATAGACCTGAACCTCAGTTTATCTACAGTTTATGTTTACCTCAAGGCCTGAAACTGTAGAGACAATGATCCGTGCAACTGCACTAGGTGCATCAAAAATATTTTATTGTCCTAAGTGAAATGAAGCATTAGGAAAATCTGCGACAGTAGGCTTTCCAACATCCTAGATAGAAGAAGCCAGTGTCAAATAATTTTTTTACAAACTCTTCATGGAGACTCATTGATGTCTCCATAAAGTAAAAAAAAAATGTTGGATTTGACACAAAGGAGATTTTAATTGATATTGCTTTCAGGATCAATATTGTAGTTATATTAAATATGTATTCTTCTTGTTTAAAAAAAATAAAAATATTTAAAAATGTTCAAAGGCGAATTGTCACGTCAACTTGAGGAGAAGGAGAGCATAATATCACAGCTTTCCAGAAGCAAGCAAGCATTTACTCAGCAACTAGAAGAGCTGAAGAGGCAGCTAGAGGAAGAGACCAAGGTATTCATTCATAAGCAGAAAATGCTAGACAATATTTTTCATAAGTTATGAAACATAATAGCGCTATCATTTCAACAATTGAGCCATGTTTGGCAACAAGCACTCTATATGTACAATTTTGTCATGATGAGTTATTGATAAGAGTTTATTTAACAGAATTGATGTGACCCCTTAGCAGAAACCTTGTCATGTATCATAATTGAATCAAACACTTGACATGTTTACAGTTCAGAGACTTAGCTCCTAAAGTCTCATAGAAATCAGAGGATATTAATTTTTATAAGACATGGATAGGATTTACTGCCTATGCATTTCAATTCTGAACTCCTCCTTAACTTGTCAAGTATGATTTCAGTACTTGAGAATAGCAAGGGCCTTTTTGATTTAATCTGCCCAATTATAAATAAATTGCTGAATTAAAATATTAACTTAAGCTCATCATGATAATACCTTCCATTGCTTGTGGATATCTTTCACAACAGGGAGCCCACATTTTCAAGATAGGAAGCTAATTTTCTTGTAAACTACATGATTACAAAAAATTCCAAAATCTTGTTTGTGTATGAAGTTTATAGCATGCCTACAGTGAATACTGTACATGTTATAATCTCTGTTCAGAAATTTCATGATGCACTGCTAATTCTTAGGCAAAGAATGCATTGGCTCATGCTTTACAATCTGCTCGGCATGACTGTGACTTGCTCCGAGAACAATATGAAGAAGAACAAGAAGCCAAGAGTGAGCTCCAGCGTGCCCTGTCCAAAGCCAATGGAGAAGTTGCTCAGTGGAGAACCAAGTATGAAACAGATGCTATTCAACGCACAGAGGAGCTGGAAGAGGCGAAGTAAGTAGGGAGTGAGAAAAAGTGACAAACTAATACAATTTTTACATACTAGCTTTCCAACTTTTATGCACTCAAATTATCCATTTGTGTGAACATTCCAACAAAAATTGGTCGTTCTTATTACATGCAAGGATGTTTATAATCTTCCATACAAATGTCAACGTAAGAGAACCTTTCAGCAATTCTAAAAAAAGAAAAGGCTGCTGGTGTTTGTTCCACAGTCTGTATTTTTTTTTATTTTTGTTTCTTAATATATTTGAAAGAGTGTTTTTTTTCTTCTGAGAACTATATGAATGTCTTAGAAACTGATTATACTAAAACTAATGCATTGGATTATATTCAATCTTATGTTAGGCTAGGGTTTCTTTTGCTCATTAAAAAAAAAAGCTCAATGCCTGATTGACACCAGACTTATACCGAACTATAAAGATGATTTAGAAACTGTAACCTACTTCCAATTAAAATACAATACAAATGATATGACACAAACAATTAACTTAGTGTAATATGTGACTCCAGCCACTGTATTTAACTTTGCTATTAGAGTGGTTTACTAAACACAAAATTATTCAAGCATACAGTTATGCATTAAGTGATACTCTACTGCAGGGGTCGCCAGACTTTTGGACCTCAGGGACCACCAAACTCATAATTTTCAATCCCACAGACCAGAGACCCTAGGGAAAATCCCCAAAAAAGTCTGCAAGAAAATTCCCCACCCCGTTTTCCTACAGATCAATTGTTCTTTATTTGGGATCACAGGATACTGTCTCCAGCTCCATTCTCAGGGGGAGGGGGGGAGAGACTTTTAGCTTCATGCAAGGAAAGCAGCAGAAGCAGCAGAAGTCTTCCTTTGTCTCCCCAAACTCCTCCAGAAAGAAGCCTTTGTGAGATTTGTCGTGCTGGTGCAGCCTCTTGGAGCAGGATACCTTGCAGGGTCCCAAAGACTTGTTTCTGGTGGAGTTTGGGGGAGAAAAAGAAAGACTTTTGCTGTTTTCTTTGCGTGAAGCCAAAAGCAGAAGAAGAAAGAAGCAGATAGAAGCAGCCCAGTGGCCAGGCCAGGCCAGGCGTGTGGGGCAAGTGGGCCAAGTTCCCCCTTCCGCCCTTTCCCCCCTCCCCTCACTACATCATGTTGTTCGCAATGCAAGTGACATAAACCTTGTGTTCCCGCAGCCATGTGGGCGGCACAGCCTTGTATTCCCGCACAGCTTGGATTAATTGGGGGGGGGGAGTGCTTTGGGAGTGACATTTCTCTGCAGACCACCAAAATTTTCTCACGGACCACCAGTGGTCCCCGGCCCACTGGTTGGCGACTACTGCTCTACTGGACTAAGCTGATTCGTAGAGAATCTATATACCTGATGGAACATCATTATCTCAATCTGACTTCTTTAAGGAAAAAACTTGCTCAGCGACTCCAAGAAGCTGAGGAGCAAGTTGAAGCTGTGAACTCCAAATGTGCTTCGTTGGAGAAAACAAAGCAGAGACTGCTTTGTGAAGTGGAGGACCTGATGGTGGATGTTGAAAGAGCAAATGCACAGGCAGCTGCTCTAGACAAAAAACAAAGAAATTTTGACAAGGTATAGTTTGAAGTCTTACAATTTTTAAAAGTCTATTGGCACCAAAGGTGGGACTAGATTTGAGGAATAGAAACATGCTGTGGAAATATAGAATGTGGGTTTTGTAAGCCTGAATTTAGAATTTAAACTGTACGATGTAGTATAAACTTAGTATCATTCTAATATCTTTTTTCTGTGTACTAACCTGTACATAAGCAAGTCAGGGTTATTATTAAATCATCAGTGTTTTTTATTAGTTTCACCTGAACCTTCTTAGCTTAATTAATATACCGATAACTGGTATGTTCAGACCATACTATGGGACACACAAATCATATTTTGACTTGTTTAGGGTTGAAAGATGTTACCTGCCACTGTAAGATCAGTGGGGTTAAGAAAGTGATGTGTAGGTAGAAACATTATTGAAATGCTGGTCCAATTTAGCAAAGGGAAAAAGCAGGCAAAATCAGCACTATAGTAACTGATTCAAACATACTGGATATTAAGATTTTGGCAGAATGGAAGACCAAATATGAGGAGAGCCAGTCAGAACTGGAAAGTTCCTTAAAGGAAGCTCGTTCCTTGAGTACTGAACTTTTCAAAATGAAAAATGCATATGAAGAAACATTAGATCAACTGGAGACAATGAAGAGAGAAAACAAGAATTTGCAGCGTAAGTAGCACATCTTGGCATTTTAATGTTTGTCGTATGGTCACAGGCAGATTGCTCTTCTTTTATTCTTTTAATCAATTATTTGTATGCTTCAATATTTTGCAGAAGAAATTGCTGATCTCACAGAACAAATTGCTCAAAATGGCAAGTTTATCCATGAACTTGAGAAAGCCAAGAAACAGATAGAGGTAGAGAAATCTGAGATGCAGATGGCTTTGGAGGAAGCAGAGGTAAGAAGTTAAAAATGGATTTTTTTTAAAAAAAAAGTTGTTAATTACACTTTTATAAGTGTCTTTTTGAGTAAGCACTGAAAATGCTAATTCACAGCAGTTAATTAAATCTGTGTTGCATACCCATTCATTTACAAAAACTTCCATTTTGATGCTAGCTCATTTTAAAATGTTCCTCTAAAAAGAGTCACAATCGATTTAAGTTTCTCAAAGCCAGCATCCGTATGAATTTATTTTCCAATAGGCAGCTCTTGAACATGAGGAGGCCAAAATTCTTCGCATTCAGCTTGAGTTGACCCAGGTTAAATCTGAGATTGATAGGAAGATTGCAGAGAAAGATGAAGAAATTGATCAGATGAAGAGGAATCACCAAAGAACAGTGGAAACCATGCAAAACTCCTTGGATGCAGAAATCCGGAGTAGGAATGAGGCCATAAGGATTAAGAAGAAGATGGAAGGTGATCTAAATGAAATGGAAATTCAGCTGAGCCACGCAAATCGCCTTGCAGCTGAGACACAGAAACATCTAAGGAATGTTCAAGGACAGCTCAAAGTACTTTCCATCAATTAATTTTTATATGAATAACAAAAATTGTTACCCCAAGGGTCACCCCTACTAAATAATAATCTTGTTTGAAATTAGGACACACAGCTACATTTGGATGATGCCCTCCGAGGCCAAGAAGATCTAAAAGAGCAATTGGCCATGGTTGAACGCAGAGCTAATCTGATGCAGGCAGAGATTGAGGAACTCCGGGCATCTCTGGAACAGACAGAGAGAGGAAGGAAGATTGCTGAACAAGAGCTTATTGATGCTACTGAGCGGGTGCAGCTTTTGCATACACAGGTATGGATGATGTCATGATAGTATTACAACAATTGTCTTGCAAAATCTTGTCTATCATGAAGTGTCTAACATTGGCCAACAAAATGGTCAAAAGCATAGCATGATGGATATAGCTATTCTGTTGTTTATTGCAACTTCTCACATCAAGAAATACTGGTTTTAAATTTGGAAGGAATAGTTTACTAAGAATTTTTGCAAAAATATTCAGATACATTTTCACTCTCTCGTCTTTAGAACACTAGTCTCATTAACACAAAGAAGAAGCTGGAAGTTGATATTTCTCAGCTTCAAGGTGAAGTGGAAGATGCCATCAAAGAGGCCAGAAATGCAGAGGAAAAGGCAAAGAAAGCCATCACAGATGTAAGTCTTAGATTATATACTTCCCACCTACCGCATTTTTACTACAGGCAATGCAATCTTCTCAAATCAGATAACCCTGCTTTTCAAAGCTTATTCTGGAAAAAAAACCGAGACTTTTGCAGATAGCTTAGGCATTCATTATTAATGTAAGTAATCTTGTACAGAGATCTAGTGGGAAGTCCAAATTATGTAGCACAACTTTGTTTGGTTGTTTGTTTACAGGATTTATTGGCCACTCCAATTGACTTATATGTCCCCAAATCCATAACTTGGGTAAAACCAGAAATGATGAATAGACAAAATCAAGTTAATATTAACAATTACATAATCAAAGCAAGAGTAAAAATCACAATACTATGCTATATATCAGTCAGAAATGTAAACATATGAAGCCAAGATTCGAAGCCCCTAAATTTAGTGAGAATAATAATAATTTAACAAGTGGGTTTATTTATTTATTTGTTGAATTTATATTGCCACCTATTCGCCCATGGCGACTTGAGGTACATGTAAAAAAGAATGTAAAACCATATTTAAAAAATAACAATAAAAATGAACAAAAAGAATCAAATAAATTAATAAAGTACAATAGAACAAAATCTAGAATAAATAAATAATCACCCCCCAACTCCCATCCCCCACCCCGGTGACAGCAGGGTTATGGGATGCTCATTCCTAATTCTCAAGCTGACCTCTTCTTCTTTATTTTACATGCACTGACTTTGGCTACTTGTTGATCTGAATCTACTGCTTATGTTTTAAGGCTGCCATGATGGCAGAGGAGCTGAAGAAAGAGCAAGACACAAGTGCCCACCTGGAAAGAATGAAGAAGAACCTGGATCAGACAGTGAAGGATCTCCAGCTTCGTCTGGATGAGGCAGAACAACTTGCCCTGAAAGGGGGAAAGAAACAGATTCAGAAGATGGAGGCCAGGGTAAACACTGGGGATAAGAGCTGGGGTAGTTATCAGCTATCCAATCTTCAGGGACTCTGCAATTAGATGTTCAAATTGTATCATTTCAACTCTAGATCCGAGAGCTAGAGTCTGAACTTGAGGGAGAGCAGAAGCGAGCTACGGAAGCCATCAAAGGTATCCGCAAATATGAACGGCGAGTCAAAGAATTGACTTTCCAGGTAAGAGGAAAAGGAAGCAGTTGGTTCACAGCAATTTTTTTTTTCCTTTCAATATGCTAAGATTTTATCACATTTCTAGGGTGAGGAGGACAGGAAGAATGTGATCAGACTACAAGATTTAGTGGATAAACTTCAGTTGAAAGTGAAATCCTACAAGAGACAAGCAGAGGAGGCTGTAAGTTATTTTAGACTTTTGGGGGGGCCTTAACAACACCAACATCAGGTTCTCAAAATTGAAATTCCTACATTGCCTTTTCAAGCTAATATGGTTTTGTGAGTGGATGTTTTTGTGTAATTCTTGTCTGGCTACAGGATGAACAGGCCAACGTTCACCTCTCCAAATTCAGAAAAACACAACATGAGTTAGAAGAGGCTGAGGAAAGAGCTGATATTGCTGAGTCTCAGGTCAATAAGCTCCGAGCAAAATCCAGAGAAGTTTCTACCACAAAGGTAAATACTTCTTTTTTCCAGGACTCAGCCTTTTCTACACAAAGGATGAAGTGGCATTACAGCAAGGAATGAAAGGAATCGGAGCTTTTCTTAGGAAGATCGAGGACTGTTTTCACTATAAAATGTATATACTACTAAAACTCTTGTTGCCATGATCTTTAACAGGGTGAAATGGTGTATCATGAGCAACACTTTTGGAAGCAAGGTAATTCGTATGGGTTAATTTATAGAATGTGCCCAAAAATCTAGGACCTATGAGGAAGTTAAATTTGGGGAAGTTGTCCTTCCTTCATTGATTCTGCCTGTTGCTGGGCTGATGCTATAATCACCTGATTTTCATTTTCAACATTCTGTGACAATATCTCCAACAACTTTGCAATCCACTGAAAATCCCTCACCCAACAACAGACACCTGCCTGCTGAAAAGGGAAGGAAGAGAGGAAAGACAGAGGGAAGACAGAGAGGAAGGAACCCTGCACACTATACCAGCCCATGCCAACCACTTTGTGCTCCCTCAATGTGTGCCAGCCCCCATGCACCTTCCTTGTCATGTGCAACACCTCTTCTGTGCCCCCATGCATCTTCCTAACACACACACACACACACACACACACACACATCTTCCCTGACCCACCAGGAACCAGTTACCAAATACTCATAATATCTGCCTTTTGATGCAGAAGATTGTCTCTGCACAGCTTTCTGTGAAAACTAACATTCATGATATTTGAAATAAAAATCAGAAGCTCATGAGGCAATAAAGCTTCCAATCCATACTACACCTTAAAGGGAAGAAGATTCAGTGTAAGAAAGACAAAGATCGGAACAGGGAGTTCCTTTTGTGTCTAATTTCCAGGCACTGAATTTTCTAATAATAGGATAGGTAAGAGACAGCCATGGAGTCAGAGTTTGACGACCATCTTGATTTCACTTCACCAAATTTAGCTTCACCTGGCTAATTTGGTAGACGGATCTGCTGATAAATAAGATATTTTCCTCATTGGGTTACCCCTGAAAAATAACTAATAAAGCTAGTACTAAGCTGAAGAACTACTGGTGGTATCCCAAAGGTGCTTTTTTCAAGAGGCAATTGGTTTTTCTGGTTTTTCTTTGAATGCATTTCATTTCTCATTCAATAAGCTTCTTCAGCTTTGACTGGATGCTGGGGAATGGCAGGATTTATACTCCTTGCACACAGCTCATCATTTGCATTCTTTTAGAGATCTATGTTAAAATTGAACAACCCTCTCTCAACACAGGGGGAGGGATACGGTATCATCTATCTCCAGTCTATAACTTACTCCTTTCAACAGTCCTAAGAAGACTCCACACCCATTTGCACTATTCAGGTGACCCTGAGGACACAGATAAATCTCCAAGAGGCCTCAATGACTCTCTAACAGAATGCAAATGACCAGCTGTCTGCAAGGAATATTAATCCTTCCATTCCCCATCATCCAGTCAGAGCTGAAGAAGCTCCTTGGATGAGAAGTGAAACATCTTCAAACAAAAACAAAGTACAGTTGCCTCTTGAAAAAGCACCTTTGGGACAAACCATGACCTGGATGACTGAGAAGTTCCATAGACGTATGGATGGTATGTAAGACATTGTAACAAAATGTCAAAAAATTGCTCTTGACCTTTCTGAGCAGATGCCTGGGCAGTTTTACACACTATTATTGTTGTACTTTCCCTCAAAGGTATATCTGGCAGGCCGTTAAATCTAGCCAAGAAAATCATTGTCTTACATAGAAAAGAAATACTAGTGAGCATAGTTGATTGGAGAAGAAAGGCTTTTCAAACAAATCATCCTTAGAGAAATAGGGGTATAAATGTCAACTCTTTCTGAAAGTTAGCAGAATTTAATTTAATTTCTGCTCATAACTTCTTCTCATCTGTGCCTCAATAGTGCAGATCCAAGCAATCTCCAGGCATAAAAGAACATTAGATACACCCTAGGAGACATGCAGCACTGCTTTTATAGATTGAATTTGAGTAGATTTTTATAATATGCAAAGCTGCACTCTATAAAGGAAAAAGTTCAATACCTCAGCCTGAAGAATTTGACTCCAGCAGAGAGATAATTATTGCCTCTGCAGTATGCAATTTGTATGATTGGATTGGTTCAGGCAGTCATGTTGGGCATGGTCTTGCTTGCTTCTTCCTTTGGGGTAGAAAATTGAATGATGATTCTAAGTTATTTAAAGTCCTTAGCTCGTTCAATATAAATCTTGCTTAGCTTCCCATGGTTACTACACCTTTTCCCAAACAAAACATTCTAATTTCTGGATATACTGAAAACATTAAAGGCTTACCTGGCAAGCAGTTTGAAATGCTCCCCTGATTTATTTTAGCTCTTTGCTGGATAGATAGGCTTGTAAAACCACAACTATGACAGCCATTCATACAAATATACTCAGGGGAGAAATAGTATGATAATGCCAGTCTAATCAAAGTACATGTTGTTCCACATCTCTCAGTATACAAAAGCTGCAAATGCTGGATCAAAGTTATCTATGTAGAATTCTTCTTTTGGGTTGTACTGAGTACTGTCTGTAAGATGTGCAGATAATGTAACCCCAGAGGCAAAGTACATAGATGTAAGTCTCATTTCAGACCATATGCTGACTTTGCAACTGTGCATGGGTGAAAGCCAAGTCAAATCCCCAGGAAGGCAGAATGGAAGCCAGTCTTGCCAGTCTTGTATGTGTGGCCTCACTGCATGGAACATTGATAGTTTACATAATCATGGCTTACAGAAGAGATCGAGATTAAACTATACCACTTTTAATTCTTCAATATTTTCAGCTCACATGCAAGAGGGAGAATGAAGCAAAGCTATGAGTCCTGTTTAGATTTTTTTAAAAAAATAAGATGAAATGGCACCAGGTATATCCTTCCTTTACCTGAACTGTTGTCTACATCTCTCTTGGGGTAAGGGAGAGAAATTGCAGCATCCCCCTGTTTGGAGACTTGGAGGCACATAATTTTGCTTGTTTACATTGAGAAAACTTTCTATGGGGATAGATTTGACTTACTGTTGTTTGCAGAAAAATTGTAGCTGTAATGATATGTTGCTTTAATACTTAAAGTATACATGTATATAAAATATATATGTATATAAAGTATACACATACCAACTTTGTTTTTTGTTTCTGGCAGGTTGTAATAGAAAGCGAAGAATGAATCCATTGCTGGACTGAAGATGGGAATGTATGCAAAATGCATATGTCTTCCTGATCTTTCTTGAAAAGTGTAGAAATCTTTTCTTAGACAAACCAATAGAAAATAAATTCTGCTTTACTTAATAACTAAGTGATTTTTGTTTTCTTTCCGAATTTGGTGTAGCTTCTATTAGCTAATGGTTGACATCTGCCTTTGCATGACATATCAAGAGTTACACTTCAAATGTCAGTGGGGAATTCATTTATTTTATACATATCCTACATGTATAATGTTGTTTTCACTTCCTCTCATGTAACTGTTACCTTCCCTCAATATATAAGCCCAGGCTGCCTAAATGTACCTCTCCAGCAAAATCTCCTCCTCCTCCTCCTCACACTACAGTTTATTTGTTTACCTGTAGATGGAGCTATTGTAACCAGTGACACCCGTCTGAATGCTGAGAAGCTGATTTCAGCCTGAGGCTGATGAACAAAAAAGCCCTGTAAAGGCAAGAAATTAACACGAATGGATTAACAGCACAGAAGGAAAGGAGGAGTGGGATGAACATAGATGCTGCACTTTTTGTTCAGAACAAATGAAAGAACTTTTTTTTCATTTCCCAAAGGAGAAAGAAAAGCACAGCTTTGTTTGTTTATAGAGAGGCCTATCCATGTCATAATATTAGGGATTGTTAGGGGCTGGATGGGGAGCAATAGGTTGAAACTAAACCCTTGCAAGACCAAGTGGTTCTGGGTTTGGGGTTCGTTGGCTCAGGGAGAATTACTACCTTTGGTCTTGGATGGGGTGGCACTATCCCAAACAGACCCTGTGCATAATCTAGGGGTTTTCCTGGACTCATGACTCCTGCTCGAAAAGTAGGTGGTGGTCGTGGCCAGGTGGGCCTTTGTGCAATTGTGGGTTCTGCACCAGTTACGCCCTTTCCTGGACCAATGGTCCCTACTCACAGTCACTCATGCCCTAGTCACTTCCTGTCTTGATTACTGTAACACACTCTACATGGGGCTGCCCTTGAAGAGCACCTGGAAGCTCCAGTTGGTGCAAAATGCAGCGGCCTGCATGATTTTGTGCAGAACCCGGTATGCACATGTGTCATCTCTCCTGCAGGAGCTGCATTAGTTGCCGATTTGCTTCCAGGTGCAATTCAACGTGCTGGTTGTCACATTTAAAGCCCTTCATGGCTTGGGACTGGGTTATCTGAGGGAACATCTCTTGCCAGTCACAAACAATGTTTAGAACTCTGATTATATACATTAAACCCACACATCAACAAAGAGATTCAGTATAACTATTGATGTATGTGTGGCATTGTCTCCCTCACAATTAAGCCACTCCAAGAGGCAAAGATAAAAATGATTTTTTCTTTCATATATATGTGTGTGTGTGTGTGTGTCTTTTGTATGTGGGTGTGTGTTTAAAGCAGAACACACACTGGACTAGGGTGCCAAAGCTTAGGAGGTGTCAACATTGCTCTGCATCCGAATCATTCTAACAGTAGCAATCTTTGCATCATTAGGAGGTGTTGCTATCGTTCAAAGTGACCTAGAGGTGCTATATATCTTTGCACTGGCACCAGACCATGAACTAAAATTTGGATAGTACATTGCTTCATCTGTGGAATTACCTTCTTAGAGATCACTGTGAGAACCCTGCTCAGTTATTGTGGAACTGTGACGGCATGAGAAGAAAACATTTTCCTCAAGATGGGCTTCACTGCATCTTTGGTTCTGAGTATAGAAAACCATGAGACAAGTACTGTAGCTGCTGAGAGGGAGAGTGAAACTTGACAAGGTTGTATTGCCTTACATAGAAAGGATATATGCCTGAGCCAGCAGGCTAACTATAGGCAGTCTTAGAGGTTTCTTGATATAGTTAATGTAGCCCTTAATAGACATGCAAGACATTCCACAGGAGGCTGCCTGCTGCTTGTTCAAATGAACCATGACGTTATAATACTATTGATAACATCGTTTTGAAATGACAGAACCTATTCATACAAGCAACTATATGAACTTACCAATTGCCACAAATACTGCCCATTTGTAAAATATCTTGCTAATTTATGTCTATAAGATGTCTACAAATAGTTTCTTGGCTGTAAATCTGAAATAATTTGATGTAGATAAATAATTTTTTGCCCATGACATGTTTCACCATGACTTATATAGACTTATCTTTAGACTTAAGAATGTAGGTTAGAAGTAAGGTTGTCAATAACTGTTACAGTAGGGAAGCTGAAAAGTATGATAGCATAACATTTAACAAATGAAAATTTACCACTACAGTATACAGACACAGAAATGGAGGATGCATTGAGTCTCTTAGTTAAGCCTTTTTCATCTAAACTTAGCTGATTTTAATATATGTCTTTTCTTCAAGCCATCTTTGTCTTTCAGACACAATCCAGACAAGTCTATTTTTCCCTTGCAATATTTTCAGAAGTGATTTGCTTACTTTCTGGGAGGGAGGGGGGAGAGAGAGAGAGAGACTGTAGTTACCCATGCAGCATGGTATTTAAGGCAAGATTAGAACAGACAGCTTCCTAGTTTCTAGCCTACTGTCTTTTAACTGGTATACCAAACTGGCATCAGTCTAATATTCCATTAACTTAGCTAAGGTAATAGAGAAAATAATGGCCATGAGGCTACAGAAGATCTTACATAAAAATGAGGACTTTTTCAGTTTATATTTAAAGTTGGATTTAGGCATATGGGTTGCCATGTGGGTTCTGATAATTGTACTATGTTGGAAGAGGGAGTCATTCTGTTAATACTCCTGAATCTTTTCATGTCTGTTAACATTCTTGTGAATGAAGGCACATATAGATGCCTCAGAATAATGTTGCAGGATCCAATCTGAGTCAGTCACCATGACCAAAGATTTATTCATTTTGGGTTCAAAGAGAACTTCTCTCTCTCTCTAGAATATTTTAATATTTCTGTTTTGTATTGCTGCATCCTCCCCATTTACAGTCTATTGGGATCCAGCACTGATGCTGGACAGACAAGTATTATTGGTGGAAAGATGGCTTTTCATAAGATTTGTTTAGTAAACCAACTGCATGCCCATCTACAAGGCAAAAGGCCTGGCCTCTATGACTTATGTGCTGGTAAATCTAAAAGGTGGGTTACTGTAATGTGTAAAATGCATTTTTTGTAGAGCAGCCAATAAAGATGGCCTAGAAATTAGAATGACCCAGAATTTGGCAGCAAACATAGGGAGTAATATCTCCTGAAGGTCCCACAGTTAAAGAGCTTCAGTGATTGCTGGTTGTCTTCCAAATCTAATTTAAGGTGATTGGGGCGAATTCTCTTTTTTCAGCCATCTCTAATCAGGCTAGTTATTATAAAACAGAGTAGAAAGTGAAGAGTATTTCTCTTTGCTATTCCTCTCTGGCTTATTCCTCCCTTTCAAGCAATGTATTTTGCAGTGCAAGAGATGTTCTGATTTGTTCCTGATTTTGTGTAAATGACTCCAGAAGCTTTGTCTGACAAATGGAGTAAATTATTTAAAATATTAAATACATATTTAAAATAAATTTGAATATATAAATATTTAAGTATTTAATTAATTCCAAATGTTTTTGTGTGTATATGCGTGTGTCACAATGATGACTATAAAATCTTGTTGTTTTGTAAAAAAAAGCCCAGAATCATTTTGGATAGTGAGATGGGTAGCATACACATTTAATAAATAAATAATACAAGAAAATAAAAAGGGAAAAGGGAAAGATAAAAATGAAACCCTAATTAGCCACTTCAGTACTTTTTTTCAAATAGGAAATGTTGCTGTGTATAAAGACCTTGACGCAGAGAGAAGATAACTGATGTCCTCCCTGGATTTCATGAAACTATTCCCAGCTTTTACTATAAATGCTGCCACTGCGACAGATCAATTTGAGCTTGGAATAGGGCAATATGAACTAAATATTTGTTTCCATTTTTTTTTTAAAAAAGACCATCAAACATTTGAATCACAGTTGTATTTCTTAATTTTTGTATCTTTACTTCAGTGACATTTGGTTTTGTTGATCGAAACACAATCATTTTGGGTATATACTGTACATGAATGTGTTGGAGAGAAACTAGAGAGGGATTTGTGTTCAGTCTTATCTATCACCCAAAGTGCTGCTGATGGATCTAGAATAACCAGGGAGGAAAAAAGTGGTAACAAGAGAAACAGTCCAAGACTATATATTTAATCTATGGGCAATACTATAAGAGGGAATTGAGTCAATTCAGATAGTTACTGTAAATAAAAGCAAGCAGGATTGGGTTGTGCAATCTTGGAATGCAAGTGCAGCTGTTACCTGCCTGCTAGTGGAGCTACTTTGGAACAAAATTTGCTCACTGATGTTATAAAGTAACTGCTGATCTTCTACCCATATTTTTCCTAGTCATGTCTTTTTATTTTCTACCTTCCTTCCAGTGTTCTTTCCATTCCATTCTCTTTCCATTTCTTTAGGAGAAAACTACTCAATTCTCTGTTGAAGCTGTAAGTGTCAAAACAGACTGTTCTCCATAGATTTCACAGGTCACTTCTGGACAGAATTTCCAATAAAAAAAATATTTGTTTCTATGAATAATCTATCACAGCTAACTGACATGTATGTATATGTGTAGATAAAGGAGATTCTGAAGCAAGGGAACAAGGACACTTTTTCTATGGGCTTCCCCTGCCTTGAAACTTGCAAAGTACTTCCATTGAAGTTGCATAAGAAGCAACAAGTAAATCACTCTTTAATTCAGTAAAATCAAAAACATTTTATCACTCACTCCAGTTTGGGTTCAAGAATTTGGGGAATAAATATTTACTGCTTTTCATGGTTGACCCAAGTTCCTAAGGATAGAGGAATTTGCATATTTATCACCTCAGTGAAGCAAATCACTGACAATAGGGAGCTACAGAGAGAATGGAGCATTGCTGGGTCTTATCACCACTTGTCTGTTTTCTGGTTTTCAGAGAATAGTAGTTTCCATTATGTTGAATAGTGTGTATTAACATCTCTAGACATGGGATAGTGTGCAAGAATCTTAAATGGTGAAACAATAACAATAATTTAATGTCTAGAGGTGTTAATGTCATAAGATTAATATGCTGTATGAATTTGAACTGTACTATCTCTGAAATAAAAAAAAAATGCTTTCATCTGATATGCAATAAATAGCGGTGAGAAAATCAAACCCAACAACCTCTGGTTTTAGTCCATCCAGCCTGAATCTCCTGACGGTAGTTGGCCAATTTTAGCCAATAGTTCCCAGCAACTTTTCCCATTTTAGGACTGCCTGCCTAATAGGTAACCTTGCTTTCAGTTCCTTTAGGAATCAGGATGCTTTTGTATCACAGCTGACAGCTTAGACCTGAAATCCCCAAAAAATGTCTGGACATAAAAATGTTAATACCGCTCTTTGATTTCTGATTTTCTTATGTTAAATTTTTATTTCATCTTTAAAAAAAGCTGCCAAACTGTGAAGCAATAGGGAAGACAAGAAATATACTCATTACTGCCATCACGAGCTTTTTCTGTACATAATTCAAGACTTCCTATAATAATGCTATGCTTTTCATTGAGAATTGTCTCTACATAATTGATAAAAAAAATTGGGAAGCATAATAGGAATTTTCTGAAATATCACACAAATCTCTCACACAAAGACACATACTAGTTTCTGCTTCAAAAGTAGAAATCTTTACAGGGGATTGCAGTAATCCAGTCCAGAAGCTTCCAAGACACAAATTGAAGTGTGTCTATATGCCTTCGAATGGCAGGCACAGATACAGTAGACTACCTAGCAAACCTGCTAAAATGAATTACAGTAGACATAACTTTGAACTTGAAGGACAATTTCTGAGTTCTAAAGTACAGTGAACCTGCAATTTGATGGACATTGGCTTGGCAGTTTGGAGATTTAATGGACAGGATATGCTGGACTGATAGGATTCCTGCCTCATCTCTGGCCTATTTTTCAGTACAGTTCTACTATATACATTGCTATTTCTGGAAGCTGTTCTGCCTCTTAGATCAACCAAGTGAATCTAAGAGCCTGTATTTCTGGCTCTGGTGCTCCCAAACATGCTCCTCAGCATCCATTTGGCTTCTTCTCTGCTGATTTTATTTTGCTTGACTGGTCACAGCTCATGCTGCTTTGTGATCTTTGGCTGAGACCTAAATGCCTTTTTCACATTTTTTTGGTACAATTATCTGTGGACTTGAAAAATGGTATTTCTCAATTAATGGAGACTTGGCTTTTAAAAGACCTTCCTTCCGCCCATTAGTTCCCATGGATCCATTAAACTGAAGGCTCACTGTACTTTGATTGACAGGAATGATCCTTGAGAGAAAGTGAGATTATTCTTGGCTCCTTTTACACTGTTACTCTGCAATAGCTCCTTAGACTGTGATCAGTTGTGTACTTTCTTTTATTCTGGAATTTTTCACTAGTGATTTATAGCATCTCTGCTGTTTCTATGCAATATAAGGCAATCTTTGTGAATTATTATCATACTGATGACTGGGGTGGCAGTATAAGAAGATGATGTAAATCATAATAACTCTTCATAATGTTATGCTTTTCTGCTTTTTTGTTTGCTTGCAGAACAGGCATATAGAGCACCTTTAAGTGTTTTATTCTGAATGAAAACACCATGTATCTCCACATCACTGAGGGAATAATGAGAGGATACATCCCATTTGCATTGTCACTTCTCTACCTTTTCCCACAGTCTGATCCTTTATTCACTTGTCTTAATACACTGGTAGCTGTGAGCACCCAAGTAAGTATTAGAAAGCACTGTCCAAATCAGAACAAAAATGATGGCGCCAAGAGGATTGACCGAAAGAAGGAAAAAAGACGGAAGCTAAGCAATAGCAGTAGCACTTAGACTTATATACCGCTTTACAATGCTTCACAGCCCTTTCTAAGCGGTTTGCAGAGTCAGAATATTGCCCCCAACAATCTGGGTCCTCATTGGAAGGATGGAAGGCTGAGTCAATTTTTTGGAAGCAGACGATACAAGGGGGTAGAATCTGCCCTTGCCACCAATCTAGCCCAAATGGTTACATTGCAACAACTACCCAGCAGCGCCAAAGTCTTTTCATTCTTCTTGATCAATGTGTGAATATCAACTAGTGAACATGATTCCTGAAGAATGCAACAAGCATCAAATTAGAAGGAAATGATAGCTAATTCCAAAAAAGATGAAAGCACTACTAACAAGCAAGCATGAAAGACAGGTGTATTGGAATTATTGGAAAGAGATATATAAGGGAGGTGGGCTGTTAAAACTGTTCCCAAAATGGCCAGAAAGGATAAGTACCCTTTGAAAAATTGCCTGCCCCTTGCAGCCTTCTCTATTCAACAAAAAATGGAAAAATATGTGTTCTAGATTTTACTCCTTTAGAAGTTCCTTGGTTTTTCTGTGAATTCTACTCATTTCAATGCCCCTGTGTCCTATGCTTATACCAACATATCTGTACAAAAAAATTAAGGGCTGAAATATTGGGTTATATCAGACATTGTATTACTTCAGTCTATCTTATTGTGACTATAATGCATCAAGTTTGGAAAGATATAATTATTAGAACTCCTCCACTCCCAAGGACCATTGGTCCATGCAGAATAGATCATTTGTCTGGGTTATGTGAGTAACCAGTAGACTAGACTAGGAAATTAATTTCATATGATTAGGTTCATATTAATTATAATAACAGAACCTTGCAAGGGCAATTGTGTTACACCTTCTCCTTCTTATAGTTGAGTGAATTAGCACCTGCCCAAGTCACTTCTGGACATTGTAGTCTTAAAAAGTGCTTCAGCTCTTCTTGTCTAGGTAACTGCTCCTATATATCCACATCAAAATAATCTTCCTCACTCAATACAAATGAAGATTTTTAGCAGGGCCTGGGTATATAACCTCACCATGAAAGGAGATATTACTGAAATAATACCTGAACAATAATGCCCATTTAGTTTACCTACTGTTCTTTACTGATCAACAGCAAAAGCCCATAAAGTTTGCAACTACACTGACTTTTGCTTGTTACTTGATTATTTTTCTATTCTCACATTATATTAGAAATTGGCACATACTGTTGGAATTAGACTGAGCCAGAGGGAGGAGTAAAATGGGGAATTAGTCTGGAATCCCTACATGGGCACAACAGAGCAAAGTCTGACCCTCTCCACCACCACCACCCCAATGCTGTTGAACCTTATCTAATCTTACCCAAGTGCAGACCAGCAGAACCAGAAGATTCCTATATATAGGCTTGAGCAATAA
This sequence comes from Hydrophis major, assembly GCA_033807585.1. NCBI lineage: Eukaryota > Metazoa > Chordata > Lepidosauria > Squamata > Elapidae > Hydrophis > Hydrophis major. Next base: position 172,906,395 of record CM066329.1, read on the forward strand.
AATAGCCAATTGAACTCTTCACATGTGGATCTGGTTGTTGTGCTTGACACATACGTGCCCTTTAAAATACAGAGGTCTCCAACCTTTTTGGCTCAGTGAATGGTGATGGGAGTGGCAGTGGGGGAGAAGAGGGGGTGATTTCCCGTGCATGCTACTTTCACAAATACAGCTTTATACATGCACTTGCCTACCACTTCCATGGCCAGGTTCCCAAAGAGCTGCAGCCCACTACTGGACCACAGACCGGGAGTTGGGGACCCCTATTTTAATATATAGTCGAGCATGGAGAAAATGAACTTCATATGGCATCTTTACTACATGGAGTATGGTACCCCATTCACAAGCACATGAAAATCTAAGAAGAATATCAAGACAATCCTACATTGATTTGTTTCTGTTTTGAAGAATCTATTTTTTAAAAATATAAATAATTATCAAAGAAGCTGAAGCCAATGGAAAGAGAATTAATGATCCATCAAAATAATTTTCTATGTATATTAGTATAGTACATTAATACATAAACATTAATGAATGAATAAGCTCCACCGATTATTTAAACCCCAGACTGTATTTTTAACTAGCTACGATATACAGCTACCTACTTTTTACCACTAGAGGGACATCCAGTCCATGAGATGTCCCTCTTATGCTTTTCTATGAGAGTTTTTGTCAATCCTTTGATCATCTTTCTTCAACCCTTGAATCTTAAATTCTTGCTTAAAACAAAATATTCTAAAAATTTAGAGATTAGCCAGATGTATTTCAATTTTTACAGTTAGCGGTAGCCTTTTGCTTTGCATTAAAAACTCATATGGAGTAACTTTAATTTCTTGGCATTTTCTCAGAGTTGGATTATATTTATTCATTTATGTATTTATTTATTTTGCATCAGTTTTACAAATAACTCAAGGCAGCAAACATATCAGACACAACTTCTTCCTCCTCTTTCCTCCACAACAGCAGCACTGTGAAGTGGGTTGGGCTGAGATAGAATGATTGGCCCAAAGTCTGCCCACTTGGCATTCATGGCTAATACAGGTCTTGACTTCATGGTTTCCAACTTTCTAGCCTAGTTCCTTAGCCACTAGACCAGGGGTGTCAAATTCAAGGCCCGTGGGCTGAATCCGGCCTTCAGGGTGCTTAGATCTGGCCTGTGGGGCCACCCTGGAAACAGCAAAGGATCAGCCTGCAGTGCCTCCGCCAGCTAAAATGCAGCTTGGGAGGGCTGTTAAAAAAAAATTACAGTAATTGATACAAGAAATGAGAATGGTATATGTGACTAAATTTGTTGCTCCCCGCTCGAGGTAAGGCACGTTCCTCTGCCTTTAATAGGAACAATTATTTATTTCTTTTATTTATTTATTCATTTATTTTTTTTAAAAAAATCATAGTCCACTCATTTTACCTCAGGATAACTCTGGGAAGCTTACAATCATAAAGGATAATAACTATATAAATGAAAAATATAAAATAAGTTAATACTTATTTATGTTTTTAATTCAAAAAATCCAAACACTACGGCCCAATTAACAGAGATACATTGCCACTTAAAATATTTTACTGAATATGGTGATCCCAGTAAAATTCTGCTGTTTAGTTAAACAGGTGGTAAAATGGTGCTGTTTAGAGTGCTCAATTCAGGCAGAGGAGATTTGGATTCACCTTTTCACTCAACCATGAAGTTTGTGGGGTGATCTAGGGACAACTGCCTTTTCAGCCAGCCAGCTTCCAAGATGTAGCTGAACAATGTCTGCCCTAAGTTCATTGAAAGAAGAATGAAGTAATAAAGTAATGATATATTCTACAAAGAGTTAAAAAGATCCTTTGGCTTTATTGATTGCTATGAATAGGAGAGAAAAGGGAAATGTCTTAATTGGTTAAGCAACAGTAACACTCATGAAATAGCAAAAAAACAACAACAACCAACCACTACTGTATATGCTTTGAACAGAAGGGAGTCTGTAAACACTGAATCGTGTTACAAGAGCTATCTGGGAGGAAGGAGTGATAGATATATGATCTTTGGGGATGCTATGATAATTTTAATCTCTAAAATTCCCTGGCATGTAATTCTACTTTGGATAGAAGCAGTGTGAATAGAAAATGTGGTTGTTTCATAGCTGAAAGTATCTTTCCACCGGACAGTCATTGTGGTAAGCTCAAACTGTTGTGCCTGGGGTAGAGAGAGCTTGCAATGGATTAACAGGGTCAAGTAGAACTTTAATGAGGGTAGATGGAAAATATATTTCATTGCCATACATGGAGGATAGGAGCCACTTGGCATTGACACCCTATTTCTGTACTCAGCCTGTCTCCCAGCTGGTAAGTGCTGATGCAAAGGTAATTGATCTCCCAAAAAGCATGGGTCCCTAAAGTAATGTCCATAAAGGAACATTACTGGGTGAAGTCTTAAAAATAGATGCAGCCAATATGATGCATCCAAAATTGTCCTGAGACCAGGTCTACTCCTGTAATGGCGAAAGAAAGTGTTGAAAGAAAAGGGTAATATGAGTTTTAGTTTCCTGTGTAAGAACTACTCCGCTTCAGATTACCTTATAGAGCAAGTGGAAGTTGTAAGCTATTTCTTAAGCTGGTGTACTCTACAATACACCTTATATAGGTTTGGATATCCTTCTATTTTTTTAGAAAGCAAAAAAACCCTACTTCAGGAAGGTCTGCACTTTCCATCATAGAATTGTCTATTTATTTCCATTCTGGGGGAAAATGCAATGTTCAATTCACAACACACGTTCTTTGAACTTTTCACTATGAAATAAAAGCAAACAAATATTTAAACTAAACTAAACTAAACAATTAAATTAAACTAAACTAAAATCTACAATTGTATTCTGGAGTTGCTAACATCCTACTCTGCAAAATGAGGATTATGGAAGAAAATATTGATATTAAAATAATGTTGACTCCGAGGAGAGTCTTCCAGAGTCAAGCAAAGACTGACATAATTCTTTACCAAAAACTATTTACAATGATTTTTAATTATTTCCTGTATATCATCATTACATTACATTAAGAATAGTGATTTATTTTCACAACCCAGAAACCAAGAAATCATTGAATATTTTGAGGAATAAAAATAAGTTCATGGGATTGAAACAGTGGTGGGATTCAATTTTTTTTTACTACAGGTTCTGCGGGCATGGCTTGATGGGTGTGGTGTGGCTTGGTAGGTGTGGCAGCGGAAGGATATTGTAAAATCTCCATTCCCTCCCCACTCCTGGGAGAAGGTTACTGCAAAATCCCATTTCCTCCCCACCCCGCTAACCTGCTTTCCAGCTCTGTTCTCCTGTGCAGGGCAACAAAAGAAGATCCAGCCAATCAGCTGGGACTTGGAAGGCAGAGAATAGATGGGGACAGGGCCAGTCAGAGGTGGTGTTTGCTGCTTCTCCGAACTATTCAAAATTTCCGCTACCAGTTCTCTAGAACTTATCAGAACCTGCTGAATACCACCTCTGTACTGAAAACAAAAATATAGAAGAAATCAAAACATGATATGAGAATCTCACTTTATCCATTTTTATCTGCTCCTTCTTAGGTTGGAGCACAACTTGACAAAGATGCCTTGCTACCTAAGACAGCTATAGTGCACACCTTTACTCTTCCACTCACCTGGCTATTTCAATTATGAAAGTAGGCTGGTGTTTGTCAAAGCCAGAGCAAATTGGTGGGAATTTACAAACCCACTGAAGCAGGCTGAGAAAGGGCTGGAAGCCATGTACAAACAGCATTAAGAGAAAAATTAAACCCAGATTTACAAGGCATAGTTCCCGAGTTTGTGTACATGATACTGTTGGGAAATTGTATGCTGGGCTAGGGGATAGGAAAGATGACAAGAAGTCTGGAGGCTCAAGTGTATGATGGAACTAGTCTAGTCTAATGATCAGAGGGATTAGGGATGATATAATAGCAGTCTTTTAATATTGGAGAAGCTGTCATAGAGAAGAGGGGATCAACCTCTTCCCCAAAGCACCTTTGGGCAGGACATGATGTAATGGGTGGAAGTTCATAAAAAAAGAGTTCCACCTAGAATTAAAGAGAAATTTCCTGAAAGTGAGAACAATTAATTAGTGGAAGGACTTTCCTCTGGAAGCTTTGGGTACTCCATTACTGAACATTTTCAAAAAGAGACTGGACAGCCATTTGTTCAGAATGGTATAAGGTTTTCTGCTTGAGTCAATGGTTGCATTAGAAGACATCTTATTATTTCATGTTCTATGCTAGTGACTAAATTTATTTAAGAGCTAGAACTCAAGCTTTGAGGCATGCAAACATGCAATTATATAATTTTCTTCTCCATCACTCTCCACTGCCCCCAATATCCACAGCCTGACATACTTTTCCTTCTTTCACAAAGAAGACGACACATTCCCTTTGTCTGGAAAGAATCCAGATTTAAGCAGCAGTAATATCTAGTCTAATAAGACTCATATAAAAATCACAATTGGGAGCCTGAAAGAGAATTAGAATCTCCATTTGAAGTGCTAAAATGCAATGGATTATTGTACTGATTCCCCACCATGATTTATCATTTATCATGAAAATGTATGAGGGGCTTTTCATAAACTTTGCTAAATTGAGATATGAAAAGCAAAATTTCACAGCCATTTTATATAGGTCACTCACTTTTGCATATCTAATTGTGCTGTAAATGTATCTGAGAGTACTGTGTCTAAACTGATAGAAAAATTCAACCCAGTACTCTCTCTCTCTCTCTGTATATGTATATGTATGTATGTATATATATATATATGTATTATAATACATAATACATTATATATTATACTATATTTATATATATGTATAATATACATGCAATATATATATATACATACACACACACACACATATATATATTGTACAAGACTTAATAGAAACAATGTAAAAATTATAATTCTGCATGCTTGGTACAAATGAAATAATTCAAAATGAAGATATGAAAGGGTCAGAAATACTTTGCAGGATATATCATGTTAATACAGGAAAAAAATAGGGAAGAACATCTGCAGGATAAGTGTGATTAAGAAGATGAAAGTGCTTTGGGCCTTTGAGGATAATCATGAGCAGCTGTAAGATCTTAGAAGTCAACATGGCCTGTCCTGTAGGAAGCATACCAAGAAATTGGAAGCCCTTAAGAGATGATATCAACATAGTGAAAAATGGGATCGAGGTCATTAAGATCTATATCTGACTAGTAGAACAGTGACGGCTACATTTTCATGGCATAGAACACTGGTGTCAAACTTGCTGTGTCACATTGCCATCACATGACATATTGTGACATTTTTTTCCCTTCATGGAGCTGGTGTGGGTGTGACCTGCATTTAGTTTGTGGCCCACCAGTTTGACACCCCGGTGTAGAAACTAAGTGTTTAGAGTCAATTTAAATTAAAGTTCCTTCCTGAATTACCAGAAGTTGTTTGGAAGAAACAGAAGCCCTATTCAAGCATCAGGAAGTCTGAATAGACCCTGGCCTCTACTAGAGCCACTTAAATGATATCTGCGGGGGAAGAAGGACATTCAGTTGTATTTATCAGAGGTTTGTCTCACAGTTCTATGGGCAAAAAGTTTTATCCTGAAAGCTTACAGGAGAGAAAAAATATAACTTGAGAAATGTCATGCAATAAATACTGAAGGCTAGACTGCTTTCAGTTCATGTTAAATCCAGTTCTGATACAGGAACTACATTAGTCCTCTTGATGGATGACCTCAGTTAGGAAAGAGATAGGATGAAAGCTATCTTGTTGATTTTCCCTGAACTTCATCGGCGTTTGCTAAACTAGCCCTGCAAATTGGGTGTAAGGGGTATACAGTATATCCACATTTAAGTGCTTGATTATGATTCAGTATGTAGCATATATGCTGTGGCATCCTTCATATCATCACCCATGCTTTTCAACATCAATATTAAATTGCTGGGTGAAGTCACTGGAGAATCAGAAGTGCGGTGCTATCAATATGCCGATTGTACCCTATGTTATTTCCTCGCATCATCTAAATAAGGAATGTCAAATTTGATTTCATTGAGGGCCGCATCAAGGTCATGTTTGATCTCGGGGTGGGAAAGTGGCCAGAGGGTGTGGCCAGCTCAACATCACTCATGTCAATGTGCTGGTGGTGGCCCAAGCACTCTGTCAGAAAAAATGGACCTTGGGAGGGCCACGTGTGGTCCCCCCAAACTCTGTTTTTGCTGTCAGAGGGTTGAAGGAAGCCTTCGCATCTGAAAACAAAGCACTGTTTTTGCTGGCAGAGGCACTGTGGATCGGTCTTTCACTGTTCCCAGCCAGCCCTGTGGGCCAGATCTAAAGACCCCACAGGCTGGATCCGGCCAATGGGCCTTGACTTGGACAACCCTGATTTAAATCAAATGAGACTCTGCAGCTGCTGAGTCTGTTTCTGATCTCAGTAATTAGTTGGATTAGAGCCAGTGAGTTGAACTGGAATCCTGCTAAGCTGGCTCTTTGTCCAATAATTGAGCCGGCACTTATGTTTTGTATAAGCAATTGCATACATTGGGACTACTTTTTAATCTCTGTCCTTGGTTGCTTGATATGCCCGTTATCAGCTTTGACTGATGGAAAGCTAGGGCTATTTCTCACTGTCAGACACAGATGTTTTGCCCATTGTGGTTCATTTTCCAGTAGCATCTGAATTGGAGTAGCATAATGTGTTGTGTTTCCAGCAGTTCTTGGCTATGATTTGGAAGTTTTAGTTAGTTCCAAATAAGGTGCTAAAATACTGATAGATGCATCTAGATATCCTTCAATAGTACTAATTCTAAGATAAGTAGCTGTAATGGTTGGTTATTTCCAGGGGTGGGATTCTACAGGTTCTTACCTATTTGCTAGAACCGGTTGTTAATTTTCTAAGCAGTTCGGAGAACCGGTTGTTGGAAGAAATCTCCTTTTGTTTTTTTCCACCCTTCTTACATTCTTGGCAGACAGCCTAGACTTACTGTCTCTGAAGGAGGTTTTTTTTTCTTTGCTGGTACATTCTTAAAGAGGAAGGGTTGTTTTAACCCTTTTACACTGCTGTTGGGAGGAAATACTCCCGTTGGAGTTAACATTTTGAAGAAATAATTGAATAAGGAAGCAGAGCTGCCAGAAAGCTTTTAATGACAAGGAACCAAGATGAGTGACATCAGCAAGGCTTCTTGGCTAGCTAGAAACGTTACTTTACATACTCTTTTTGTGTTTTGGTCTAAAACTGGTGACCATTCAAAGTTACAATGGCACTGAAAAAAGTGACTTATGACCGTTGCAGCATCCCCACTATCATGAGAGGCCAGGCAAGGAGAAGTGTCCCTTGATGTGAGTGACATCAAGTTGGCCACACCCAGTGATGTGAGTGACATTGAGTTGGCCACATCACATGACCAGCAAGCTACACCCACCAACTAAGCCACGCCCACAGAACTGGTTGTTAAAAAAATTGAATCCCACCCCTGGTTATTTCCTATTGGGCTCTATTCCAAATGGTACTACTAGCCTACCTTTAAATCCCTAAATGATTACAATGTAAAATATCAATGTTTCTTACTACTATTAGGTTGCCTAATATAAGCCTACATTTGCAGGGAAGATATTGCTATTATTTAAATTGGGTAGTCTAACTTCTATGTATGTTTGTAGCCTTAACTGCTGTGCCTTATTGTTTTGTTTTTAGAAGATATTCTGGGATTCTATAATGATTTATAGTGATATGATTTATTTCCTGGTGTCTGTTTTTTTGAACACTGATATAATTATTTTATTACTATATCAAATAATCAGCTCTGTATTTGGCTTGGAAAATCCTGCAGATGCCCTGGAAAAAGGTCACTGAAAAATTACCTTAACCCTACGGATGAAGTTTGAAAAAAAGTCATATATGTATTTGAATCTTGTAGACTGGGAAATGCTATTACTGTTATTATGTATGAGTCCCTACCAGTGGTGGGATTCAAAACATTTTACCACCGATTCGGTGGGTGTGGCTTGGTGGGTGTGCTTTGTGCATGTCCACACACTTTGCGTGCATGCATGTGCATGTGCCAAACACGCACTTCACGCCGGGGCAGAGACATTTGCGCAGGTACAGAGGCGTTCCAACTCACCTCCTGCAAACCTGCACTCTCCTGGTCACTTCAGCAGCTGCTGCGCAGCACTCTTCTGTGCCGTGCAAAGCAGCTGCACTTCAAAAGCAGAGGATAAAGGTGAGTATGGGAGCCCTGGTGGGCGGGCGAGTGGGCGGGCCCAACAGCAGAGCAATGGAGAGAACCGGTTCGTTCTCCACTACTAATTGCCGCTATCGGCTTGGCAAAACTGGGCCGAACTGATAGAATACCACCACTGGTCTCTACAATTTATCACTCCTGGTTATCGTATCTTTTCTTCCAAATTAACAACTGATCGTCACTGGGAAATAATATACAAATGCAGTTTTGTAAAACAGCCAAATTGTACTCTAGATTTTGAATGTTGACTTGATATTTTAAATTGTACATGCTTGGGAACTGGAATTCTCAAGTTAGAAGTGGCCTTTTAGATCACCTGTCCAGTCCATTCTATATTAATAACAGCATTAAAAGATGCTCCTTCACCTCACATCATTTATTTGTTATCTCTAATTACATTGGTATGTTTTCTCAAAGGAGGTAAGAAAAAAAATTATTAATGGGAAAAAGAAATGGCTGGCATTCTTCTTAAGAGAATTTCCTCAAGAACCTGGAAATAACTGCTGGTTGTGATATATAATCAATTTGAATAGTGGTATCTGGATATTGTAAAGAAATATGTCTAGAAATTTGGGCATTGAGCTACCCAGAGCAATTTGGATTCAGGCAGTTTCAAGGAATGTAGGAAGGAAGGAGGGAAGGAAGGAAGGAAAAAACATTTAAAGGAAAGCTTATTAAAAACCAAATCAATCTACTTAGATGATGACATGTATTTTACCCAAGGTATGTGTAAATGTATAATAAATAGGGAGGAAGTAGAGTTGTTCAAAAGATGGGCAGCTGTATAAATATTTTAAATAAATAAGGCAAAAAATTGTTAGATTAGTATATTTTGTATATGTGTATTTAAATCCCTATATGCCTTTTTTGCTCTCCCTTTAACTCTTTTCTCTTCTCTCTCTTCTGTCATGAACTTTTCAGCCTTGTCATATTACTCACCAGCTGTGTAACAGAAACCCTTCAGCTGTTTTGGTGTACAAGGAGTAAGCATACCTAAGTTTCATCCTGTCCTTTGGGAACCTTTTGCCCAAACACTGGTCCCCAGGAAGACAGATCCCAGGCTGGTGTAGTGGTTAACATATTGGATTAAGATTGGGGAGACCTAGATTCAAGTCTATTCTCAGAATAGAAAATTTCTGAGTGACTTCGGGCCTTGTACTCTTCTTAATAGGGTTATTTATGGGGAGAAAAACATTGGACCTCCTAAAGGAGGTATGTGATATACATCCAAAACAGAATTATGTCCATTAACTCTTTAAGGTGTAGTTAACTATTTGGGATGACACCTTCTATAGGTCCTTTTCTCAGACTTTATCTTTGACTTCACAAGGTCCAAATCACTGTTGCTGCTTTTAAATCAATTTCCTGCAGTAATCAATATCATAGCTGGCAATATGGCAGATGGTTTGAAACCCCAAAGCTACCATCATGATATACATCTTCTACTGTACTTAATTTATATCCAGACTCATGGATGTACTCATAATAGGTGATCATTATTATACTCAAGGTTTGCTTCCATAACAACTAGTTATGGAATATACAACATCACTGTGTCTCTAATTAAGCCCATTTAATTCTCTTTGCATTGTCCTCTCGGAGACCACCTGAATGAACCAACCCAAATTTGTGATCCTCCAAAAATCCACCTTCTCACCATTTCATGGTCTTTTTTCAAGACTTTAGTTTAATTTAACACCACTATCATAATAGGCGAAAGAAATCAGTAAGGACAAAAAAAAATCTAACTTACCATTTTCATGGTGCAGAGCCTGGAAGAATTGTCATAGAAGTGTGTAGGGATGGGACATTTAGCTTTGGAGAGTACGGCTCCAGGATTACTTTTTTCTCTCTCTTACCCAATGCCAAGATTCCTGGTCATTCTCTTGTTACAGGAAGACCGGCTCAAGGCCAAAGTGGCAATTCCATTTCACAAATGCTGTGAAAGGATGATCCCTCCAGGCATATCTACTAATTCTGAAAACAGAGTTGAGCACAGCTCTGGAAAGCTGCAAATCCCATTGGGAATGTTTTTAGAAACTCATTAATACCTTCACTCAGCCAAGTTAAGGTCTTTGGTTGCTCTTCAGAATTTTGGAGTTGTACCACCAAAAACAGAGCGTGTGTGTGCTTCTGTGAGGCTATCTTATCAAACATTGCGTGAGACACTTTTAAATTTGCTCAGGGCTTAAACCGAATCAAACCAAAGAGGTTCTTAGTTTTTTTTAAAATGATCCCCATTAATTTGTGGAGAAACATTTCATCAGAAACCTTTGTGAGAAATAAATACAATCTCTGCTTCTTTAATGTGAGTGGAAATAAATCCTTAAAGAGAAAGGCTCCTGACTTTGTCACTTGAAGCTGGTGGCTTCCACTTTCATTATTTCTCTGTGCTGATATGTTCTACTTCTAGCATACATAATTTCATTTTCACTGACAAACTCATAAAGAGTTTCTCCCTGGTTTAAAGACAAATAGAATCTCACATTTTGGCATGAAATGAAGCAAACATTAGAGTTTGTATAGTGGATATTCTAAACAGAATTAAAGAACTCAGATTTTCAAATAATAAGACACAAGAACTTGTTAGTTTAGGATTTGCTATGGGTGGCTATTAAAAATGATCTTCAGGAAAGCTTGAATACAGTTCAGGAATACCTATAAGGACATTTAGCTTAGAATGAATGTCTGTTCTATTGCATTAATTCTGAAATTGCTGATAACTACCGAGGGTATATACTACTCACAAAAAAGAATGTGGTAATATAAATATAGTTCCAGGTCCCATTTTGCTTCCAGAAAGTTATGTAGAAGACTACAGTTTTGATTTCTTCCCATTAAATATGCTCCATGGGTACCTGAAATGTACACAGAATTTTCAGGTCTTCTGCACAACTATTTATTTCAAATTGCAGATCATGGATTATTCAGTAAGTATTATTCAGTGAACATATTGCAGAATTGCCAATGGTGCCTTTTTGTGCATGGCTTCTGTAGGGTGGTAATAAAAAATTCAATATGACAGTTATGATCATGTGATTGAAACTCTACTCCTTTGATCCCAGAATTGTGGCTGTCAGTTTGAATTTCTGGGCAGATGTTCCAGTATCTGGGAAGAATTGAATTTCTGGAAGTATTGGTAAAGCAGCTGCCCTTTATAGTTATAGCACAATTGTGAAGATAAAAAGGGGGTAGAGGATAGATATGTTACTCTGAGTTCTTTAAACTGAATTAGAGTCAAGTTTTATGTGACTTTGTGAATAGTAACTCTTTTACAATTATATGGAAATGGTTTACTATTGTCATTTTTTCAGTTCTCGATTTAGTCCACAGCCCAGACATTTCCGGGTAGTCTTCTACTCAGGTATTAGTGGGTCTATTTTATTTTTTGAGAAGAGCCAATGTCATCTGAATGTGCAGGAAAGGATGAATAAATTCAAAATATTAAACCATATAAATAATTTTAAATCTCCTCAACTTGATGCCAAATAATAAAAATTAAAATCTGTCTGCACTGAAGCCTTCATAGTTTATGGCTAAGAACATGCAATTTCTTTAAATGCCTTGAAATACTTGATTCAAAAGTCTAGCTTTAAAGCACTATGAAGAGAAAACTATAAATGTTTTCATGTGAAGCCCATAATAGAACATTTCAACAATAGCAACATGCCACCACCCTTTTAAGAATTCTATAGCTATGCTTCATTCATAAGAAATGATAAGCAAAAATAGGTGGACTTTGTTGACACTGGGTAGGAAGTGTATACATAACTTGCTTGGGCTTTGCCCATGTTGTAGAGAAAATCATCTGGATGCTTTGCATTATGTTGGAAGCCGAACACTGGAGTGCTAAATGTCCTTGTTATGTGAGGACCTCCCTCTTTAATAGAGATGAAGGCATTAGAAATATCCTCAAACAATCCTAATGGTCTTGTGTCTGGAGTTGACCTTATGAAGCTATTCCAAAAGGGATGCCTTTGACTGATTCACAACCCAGATAGAGCCAGAATATGCACAGACTTTGATCCTTGTTGGCCTTACAACAATGAACAAAAGCATAAATACTGATGTGCTAATGAAGGGTAGCAGCCAATCTATTTAGAGGTTACTCTATCTACTAACACCTAAAATGCCTGACAAAATAGCTTAGCCATTTTCTTTCTTAGGCACTTATTTTCAAGCATGTTGAGCACATGCCATCTTCCTCTGGCATTAGAAAATTACTTTTATATATTTGTGTTCAAAGCATAGAAGTAAAAGCCTTCCTATTATGAAATTATGAAAGTAGACTGTTGGGTATACAGATGGAAGGAGTGGGGAAGGAAGGGGATCTGTGAGGAGAACCTTATTACATTAATTTTAAAAAATAAGAGTAGAGTTGGATGGGACCTTCTAGTTCAATCCCCTATTCAAATCAGAGATCCTATACCATTTCAGATAGGTGGGTGTCCAGTCTTTTCTTAAAACCTCCATGATGAAGTACCTACAACTTCTGAAGGCAAACAGTTTCACTGGATGGTCCTCACTGTTAGGAAGTTTCTCCTTAACTCCAGGTTGCTTCTGTCCTTGATTAGTTTCCATCCATTATTTCTTGTCCTGCCCTCTGGTGCTTTGGAAAATAAATTGACCCCTCTTTTTTGTGGCAGCCCCTCAAATACTGGAATACCACTATCATGCCACCCCCAGGCCTTCTTTTCTCTAGACTGGCCATGCACAATTGCTACAACCATTCTTCATATGTTTTTTTTTGTCTCCAGATCCTTAATTATCTTAGTTGTTCTTCAAAGAGTCAACATTTTGGGGCGGGGGTAATGTGGTGACCAAAACTGGATGCAGTATTCCAGGTGTGGTCTTAGTAAGGATTTAAAAAGCGGTACGAAAACATGACTTTCATTCTATGACTCTTTTTATACAACCAAGGATTGCATTTGCTTTTTTTGGCTGCTGCTGTACACTGCTGGCTCATATTTAAGTGATCATAGACTAGGACTCTAAGATCCTTCTCACAGTTACTGTTTTTGAGTCAGATTTCACCCAGTCTATACTTGTATCTTTGGTTTTTCCTGCCTAGGTGTAAAACCTTCCTTTTCTCCACATTACATTTCATGTTTTTGGATAGGGCCCATTGTTCAAATCTGTCAAGATCTTTTTGGATCCTGAGCTTGTCTTCTGGGGTGTTGGCTATTCCTGCCAGCCTAGTGTCAGGAATAACCAACAAAACAACAAATCTTAAGGAAGAAACCTTTTTTTAAAAAAAGTCTAAAAAGTTGTAACTGGAACAGTATGTGGGAATGGCCTTGGAAGATAAGGGGAAGAGATGCAACTAAGGGAATGGTCAGAAAAGAGGCAGCTTAGCCTCCAGCAGGAATGTGGGTGGGGCAAGTGCCTGAGAAGGGACCCACCCTAATTTTGTAGGCTGTAAAGTGGGTAGGGGAAGACATGTACTTTCAGACTTGCAAGAGTTTGATAATATAACCTTACAATAAAGTAGAATTAGCTCATTTAGCTGTGTTTTCTACCTTGCACAACTAATGGAACACAGGATGTTCTCTTAATATCTAAGCATTAAAATGAAAACCTCTAAACAAAATAAGATCATTTTAATTTAGCAACAATTCTCACAGTTACACTCTGGGACAGGCTAGTACCCCATCAATAATCTTTTTTTCCAATATAATACTTGAGATTAATAGAATTCAAGTTCACGAGGTAGTTGGGGCACTCTGTATACACTTAGCGTACCTTCTAACATTGAAGTGAGGAGACAAAGATCATGCCTGGAAGGTTTAAAGAAACAGTGCTGGAGCACACACACAGATGGGCTTCCCACTATGCTTACTCCTAGAGTCTTGTGTAAACAAAGAGGAGTGGATTTGAATACCTAAAGCTGTGCTCCCTGGAAAAGGAAAAATGAGGATTTTGCTATGATAACAAAACCTGTTCCTCCTCCCCTTGCTTGGCTGCACAACAAATATTACTTTATGATTTGTGACGTCTTTCAAAGACTGAGTTAAAAATGAACAAGTAGACAACATAGATTATGTGTCTCTGCTTAGTTTTCACAGATCCCTTCCTCAACTCCCCGAGGGAATTCCTTTTGCATCTGTCAAAGAAGCTGAAAAATTGGTATGTGCCAATAAACAGGATTTTTAGTAGAAAATCATACTTTTCCACTTTGGTTGCTTAGTTCAGACATCACCTGGATATAATAGGACACAAGTCTAAACAGATAAGAGTATTGATACCAGTAGGAAAATTTTCATTTATGCTAGAAATCTTATAATTTTCCAAGTTGAGATAACACTTATTCCTGTTTTCATCCTGATACAAACTGGGAGAAGGTTGCTCAAGATTTCCTTGGACAAGAAGCTTGTCCATGTGCTAAGGATGTAAGCAGGATTATTGAATGTAGAATTGGAGAAGCCATAGGCCTGATCCTACTGATCTGAAATTCCATTGGTATGTATGATAATTCCTTGATCATAAAGAAAGAAGGGCAAATTTGGATTCAGATAAGGGTCTAAACCAGTGGTTTTCAATATTTTCTTCACCATGGACCCCCTTTAAATCATGACCACAGACCACCAAGTCTAACTCAAGATTTAAATCATAACATTTCTTTAAACCTTCACAGACCTCCTGTGACAACATCACAGACTCCCAGAGGTCCATGGACTACATATTGAGAACTACTGGTTTGAATTAGTTTTTTTGAATCTCAGCAAATTTCCTAGTGAGCAGGCCTAGCCAGCATATTGGCTAGGGGATTCTGGGAATTGAAGGTTGAAAAACACTGGACTAAACTATGCAGTGTTTGCATAATGCTTTGAGTCATATTTTAATTCGGTGCATTGTGTCAACTCAGTGCTCAACATAATTAGTTCACATTGGTATGGGGAAATGAATTACTAAATGTTAACTATGGGAAAGTTGGTAATGGAAACAGTAGAATATGGATGGGTAGAGGTAAGAAAAGACATCACATTGAAATCATGGAGTGGAAAGTGATTGTATAACCTTTCCTACATTGTATCAAATACCTTCTAAATTATGAACAAGGCCCTTGATGATCAAAGAAATTATTTCCCATGGTAATATATTTAGCAAATAACAATCTAGTTTCCCATTTATCACAAAATGTGAAATACGTGTGTACTAGCCTTTTTTAGCCTCTTTTAGAAAGATTGCAGCAAGAACACTTAAAGCCCCTCTCAAAGAAATCATATCTGCTTGGCATTTGAGAGCTAAAGGTCACCCCATGTTTCTAAGCAACACATTTCCTAGATATTAATTTTCACTTTTTATATGTACAGAAGTTTGACAAGAAGTCTTTTGAAAGCCCCATTACTGGATACATCCTTGCAAGGGAAGGTAAGCCTGAAAGAAGGCCTCTTATCTTTTTCATTCAGTTTCCCGTATTCTTTATTATTACATTAAGTCATCATTCATCTAACATGTATTAAGAGTCATGTGTGACCAAAGAAGGCCCTAGGCATTATAGCAGAGGAGCAAGATCTATTCAAAGGAGATCTATCCTGCAGGCACTGAGCTATATAAGAGTATCGTTGCTTTAAATGAACCGGTAAGGTATAAAACAAATGGATAATTCCCAGAGTTCTTATATTTGGCCCAGATCATATTCCTTTTGCAGCTGGCAGACATATGCTGTGTTCACTCACTCTCCCAAGAGTCTCGACATCCATCAGAAGTAATAACAAGTCAGCGAAATAGAAGCTGCTTATGCCCGAAACCTTACCCTGGGGAACAGTGACAATTGCACGTGTAAAAATAGATTAACTGAACTCCTAGTTCCTTCAAGACATACTTGGGAAAGAATTGATGGTCCCAGGATAGGAGCACATACTTAGATACCAAATGAGGTTCCTCTGCTAAGGACACTTCATCTTTGGGCTGGGGATCTCTTCAACATGGGCGTAGAGGTCCTTAAAGTCATAGCACAGCATGAGCTGAAGATCACCTCCTCATCATCTTGCCCCAGTTTGTTGATTACGTTGAAAATGCAAAGAGGTACAAATATATACTTTTGATTTCACAGGACAACACTGTTAAGATGGTAAACCAGAAGGTGCAGCTTGATTGTGTCATCCTGATGGATTTAGTCAGCATTCAATTTCCAAAATAGCAATACCCAATGTAAAATATGAAAACATGGAACAGTTCTATAGCTTGATTATAGACTACATACAGACTTTTTAATGAGCCACACATAATCAGTGCCAGTAGCAAATTCCTTATTATGTAATGGAATGTAGTCAAGGGTTGCAGGAGGAAGGGGCTCATTTCCAGAAGACAGACATACCCTCCTTCCTGAAAGTCTTGACTACATTCCACCACATATTAGCAGCTTTGCCTTGTAAGCATTTATGGTAAGTAGGTTGTGATTATTACTTTTAAAGTTGTTTTGGGGCACTTGTTCTTATGCTTATCGACAGAAAGTACAGATCTGTACTGATATCTCTAGACAGACCACACATGTGAAGGCATAACAAATAACATTAGCTTAATGATTGATCTGAGTGTATGAAAAATTAAAAGTTTAAACCGATATGTTCTTTATTGGGAAAGGATGGCAGACCATTAAGTCGTCCTGAAATTTCTGACAAGAACAATAGGATTGAACTATAATAAAATATTACTATTGTTTAATTTCTCTGTACCATATCCTTAAGATTATCAATGATACAAGGAAGAAGAGATTTAAAAAATCCATTTGCAAAGACAAGGGTTTTTCTAAAAAGTCTTGCGTGCAGCTAATATAATGTGTTTGGCAACAGTGAAAATCTCCTTTACACTCATATACTCTCTCTTTCTCTACAGTGGTTTCTATATGTTAGAAAGATAGAGGAGAAGCTGCCCTATATTTGGTTACGTCTCTGGTCCATCCTTGTGTGTCCAGTCACACTTGGCCCATAAAGAATTGGTACAGAAGTGCTTCACGTTACATATTGCTGCTGTTCACTGAAACAACCTGATCTTTTCTGGCTTCTGGACAAGACTGAGAAACACGAGAAATCTATATTACCAGTTTTGTTAAGAATCTTAAAGAGACATCACCTTTTTCAGGAATTAGGGTCATGCAGAAATTGGGGCAAATGGGGTCACCTGAATTTTTGAATAGTAAGAACAGGGAAATGCCTTCATTTTGTCTAAATTAATGAAGAACCCCATAGCAAATGTTTGTCTTAAGATGTTTTCACTGGCAATAATGCTGGAAAGTCCTAGTTTTGATTAGGATGACTAAACTGAAGTTGAGCTTTTTGGAAAATGTTAATGCCTGACCAGCAAAGTACACTGAGGCAAAATGGAGATAATGGGTACCCCTGTATCAGGTTCCTGAATCACTTGTTTTTTGTATTTGTGCTGGAAGATCCACAAAGGGGAAAGAAAGACAAAATTAACACTCTAATCCTCCTAGAGAAGCCAGCTTTATCTCTTGTTACAAAATGGCTTATGAGCCTCAAAACCCACAACTAAATAATAGGCTACAGTCCTTGAACATGCATATAAGACTAACCAAACAAAAGTGACTTCCATTTCTTGTTTTAAATAGATGTATAGAAATGTGGATTTTCTTTAAATTAGACAAGTATTTAAAAGCCTGGTCCTGTTTGGGAATGGAAAAGTTGGGCAGTTGTTCAAAGGTTGCCTCTTTGTCACCTGTGCAACTGTTGCATCCCCTCAGGTCTCACTCTGGCCTGGTCGTCTTTCACCTCATGATATTGTAACTTCAAAGCATGTCAGCTCCTGTGACTGTTTATCTTCCTCGGGAGTAAAACATTTACCAGTCTATACCAACTACTACAAAGATGTTGAGAATAGACATACTGAAAGAAATTTAGAGTGTGTGGAGATTAAACATTTTGCCGGGCAACTGAAAATTAGCCATTCGTTCTAGAAGATCTGCCCTTCAAGTGCAGCTAAGACAACATTTCAGAAGCATTTTGCTGTTCATCACAGTTGCACACATTGGCACAACATTAGTATTTCCTGCAATAAATACATGAAGTGTGAGGGAAAACATGTTCCATTAAACACTGTGAATAAGTGTCAGGGATTGTAACCTGTCATTGGCCATAATTTCCTGGCACATAACTAAGGTGTTTAGGGACATGTTGCTTCATGAAGCATGAAGTGGTTCTAAGCTGTTAGACAAAACTCCTCCAAGCTACAAACTCAGATTTTAGTTTATTTATTTACCATGTTCTAAAGGAATAAGAACTAAAAACAATTAATATTCCTAACTATCCCTAACAACAGTGTGCCTATACTTCAGAGAAATACAAACTTCCATCTTGACCCCAGACGCCCTCCAGAAAAGCCAGATTTTTAGTCTTGTTCTTCAAAAGCATAATGGAAAGAAACAGTCCAAATATGCAACAAGGAAAAGTTATTCCAGAGAAGAAGACTTTCACCAGGAATGCTCAGAACAGAGTCACTAAACATCCTTCTTAATAAGTAATTAGTATTAAGATAATATTAATTAATAATTCTTCTCTCCATAGTTTCACTGGATAAACAGTCTTGGAGATGCTTGGGTTTTGAATAGGACCTTAAAAGACTTTTTTAAAACCTGGAAGATAAGTGCAGCTCCTAGAGAAGGCCGACGTACTCTCCTAAATTTCTTAATGGTCTTCAAAGGAAGCACCATATATGGTGAGCTGCAACAATCCAGACAAGAAGTGACAGAGATATGTGTGATCATGTGATAGAATATGCACCTGGAGTGTTAGGTTCTGAGCATGGGTGCAAGGAACGGAGACGAGGCAGTGAACAGTGAACTTCAACTCTTTATTAATCATCGTGAACAGAGCAAAACCCTAGGGCAGCAGCAGCCCTTTTATAGGGCAGGCTCCTGACCTATTAGCCAATGAGAACATGGAAGTGTTAAACTCTTAAACCAATGAGAGTGGCTCATTAACAGCCAATCAGATTTTCCAGAACGGACCAATCCGATATCGCTATTATCGGCCAATCAGAAGTGCAGGATTAGAACCCTGCTTTTCTTTAAGCTTTGTTAAAACTTTATTTAAACACTTTTATTAGTTCATGACACCCCTTCCCCCGGGTTCCATTTGAGGGGTGCGGTGACGTAATCCCTAAGATATGTAGGTTGTTTTAATTGTCTATTAGATTTGCGCTGTCTCACCGGTTCCCATCTGCAGTCCGGCTTCGGTGGGACATTTTTGGACATATCTGGTACTGGCGGTTCCGCATTCTCACTGGACGACTCGGTACCACTAATTCTGTCGTTGTTGTTGTCCTCCGATCTTTGCGGGCTAGCCTCCGTTGAGGTATTCCTCTGTGGCGAGGGCACTCCCCTCCCTGATTCTCCTTCATTTATCGTGCCTGGTTGCTGTCTTCCTTCACTTCTGCTTTCCGCCATCTCGAATTCGGTTTCTTCGACATCTCCTCCCCCCTCAGTTTGGAAGTCCCAGGAGTCACGGGAGCTGGGTTGTAGCCTAGAGCGAAGCTGATCTATATGGCGTTTCCATATTTTTCCGTCGCAGGTTTGCAAATAGTACGATCTGGGCCCAGTGGTTTGAATTACGGTTGCTTCGATCCATAATGGTTCGCTGGAGAGGTTTTTAGTGAAAACTAAGTCGCCTACCTTGAACTCGCGGCATTTTCCGCTAGATCCACAGGGTTTCTCTGGCTCGTAGGAAGGGTGGAGCTGGTCGAGGTGGGAACGGAGCTTGCATCCCATCAACAATTGAGCTGGCGTCTTGTTGGTGACGCTGTGCGGAGTGATGTGTTGGAGTAGGAGTATTCGGTTTATTTTTTCGTCAATGTCCCCATAGTCCATTATGTGGAGAGTTTTTTTTAACAAATTGTATCATGCGCTCGGCCCTGCCATTAGCCGCAGGGTGCGCTGGCGAAGTTAGCGCATGGTGGATGCCCCGATCCGCTAAGTATTGTTCAAACGCCAGGACGGTGAACTGGGGTCCGTTGTTGGAGACCAGAACGTCTGGCAGTCCGTGCGTTGCGAATAGCCTGTTCAACTTTTGGATGATGGACTCCATTGTAGTATTCTTCATTTCGTGGATCTCGAGCCAGTTGGAATAGGCATCCACTGTTAGGAGGAACGTATGTCCTTTAGTAGGTCCCGCAAAATCAACGTGGATGCGGGACCACGGCCCCGGGGGGTTTCCCATTCTGTTGGAGTTGCTCTAGGTGGAGCACTGCTGACTTCTTGGCACTTTAAGCAAGTCTTTACCCAGGTTTCAATCTGTTTGTCGATGCCCAGCCACCACGCGTAGCTTCGTGCGAGCGCTTTCATACGCATGATGCCGGGGTGACCGTCATGCAATGCTTTCAAAACTGCTCATTGTAACCGCTCTGGGATGACGACTCTATCTCCCCATAGGATGCAGCCTTTTTGTGAAAACAGTTCTGTTTGTTGGTTTTTGAAAGGGATGAAATCGTCAGAGGTTTGTTCTATTGGTCATCCTCTTTCGAACCAGCTAAGAACTCATGCCAAGACAGGATCTCGTTTTGTTTCAATTGCAATGTCTCTGGCTGTTAGCGGTGGTGAATGTAACATTTCAATCTGGAGTGTCGTAAGGGTTGGAGCTGGGTTGTCAACGGTTTCCGGAAGTGGGGCATGGCTCAATGCATCAGCGTGGGGAATAGCTTTCCCCGGGCGATGTTGTAATTTATAGTTGTATGCAGCTAAAAACTCCAACCAGAGAGTCATTCTAGGTGACAATATATAGGAGGTTGGCTTGTCTCCCGCTATAATCCCTAGCAAAGGTTTGTGGTCAGTAACAATAGTAAAAACTCGTCCATACACATATTCATGAAATAGTTTCACAGCAGATACAACAGCAAGAGCCTCCTTGTCGATCTGGCTATAGTTACGTACATCCTTTGATAAGGTCCTTGAAAAATAGGCAATAGGGGCCTCATTACTATTTGGTAACACGTGACTCAAAATGGCTCTTACTCCAAATGGTGACGCATCACATGTAATTGTTAAAGCCAGAGTCTCGTTATACTGCATTAAAACAGCATCTGAGGTGAGTAAGTTTTTCATTTGTCAGAATGCGTGCTCCTCTCGGTGTCCCCAGACCCAGGTTGCTTTTTTGTCGAGAAGTCTATGTAGGGGCTCAGCTATGGTCGCTTTCTGGGGCAAGAAGATGTTGTAAAAGTTAATGAGCTCCAGGAAAGCTTGGAGCTCAGTTCTATTTCTGGGTCTTGGGGCATTTTTGATTGCCCTCAGTTTGCTGTTAGTGGGGTGGATGCCCTGTTTATCGATTAGGTACCCCAGGAACTCTACTTTGTCTGTACACAGTTTACATTTTTTTTTTTAACCTTAAGGCCAGAGTATTTAAATTTCTGGAGAACCAATTTAAGCCGCTTTTCTAGTATTTCTCTATTTGGGGCAGCAATTAAAACATCATCAAAGTATGGCACGACCCCCTTGATCCCTTGCAAGAGGGATCCATCAGACTTTGAAAAATCCTTAGGGTTACGCTCACTCCAAATTGGAGTCGGTTGCACTTAAAGGCGCCTCGGTACGTAACGATTGTCTGTGCCTCTGCAGTTGTTTTATCTACAGGCAGTTGTTGGTAGGCCTGTGCTAAATCCAATTTAGCGAAGGCTTTTCTGCCCCCCAAGGAATGGAGAAGGTGTTGTACCACCGGTACCGGGTAAGCGTTGTGTTGAAGGGCGTGATTAAGGGTAGCCCGGTAGTCCCCACAAATCCTTAACGATCCATCCGGTTTGATGGGTGTTACAATTGGGATTTCCCAACGAGTGTGGTCAGTTGGTTCTAAAACACCCTGGGCTATTAATTTATCGAGCTGCTCGTGAATTTTTGGTTTAAGGGCAAAAGGTACTCGATGAGGCTTAAGGCGGATGGGGGCTATCTCAGGGTTAAGGTTAAATGATATCGGGATCCCCTTGTACTCGCCTAGTTTGTCTGCGAAAACGTCATGGAATTCCTGGACGATGGCCTCCTCCCAGTCGTCGCTTCTGGTTTGGTGAATGCCAGCTAACTCGATCCCGAGTGGGGCGAACCATTGAAGGCCTAGCAAGCTAGGCCAGTCACGGTCAACAACGGTCAGTGGTAATGATGCAGATTTTTGAATGATACTTGGACTTGGCTGGATCCAACGACCAGAATTCCCCTGATAATCTTTGAGTATGATTCTTTGGGCTCTGAGGTCTTGGCAACGGACAGAAGGAATTAGTTGTTTAAGAGTCTTCCAGGAAGCCATCGAGAGGGATGATCCTGAATTGACTTCCATCACACAAGGCTGGTTTTTTTTAAAAAAAGTTTTTATTAATTTTCTACAAACAAACAAGACAAACAAAACATAAAAACATCAAATCTTATATATACATCCAGTGTGTCAGTTGGTTCATCATTTTTGTGCATTCATTCTGTAGTCTCAATTACAATTATGTTACATAACAACTCATATTGTCAATCCAAACTTATATATCCTAATATCACTAAAAAAAAAGAAATTTTTGACTATATTTTTAATCATTTATGCTTAATGAGCTAACAATACTTTAAACCAGTTTACTCTATAACAAATGATCTAGTCATATCAAATCAATCCTAAAAAATCCTTTATAAATATAATATCAAATAACAAAATAATGACAAAATAGAGATATTCCTTACTATCTAGCATTCTAAATATTCTATTATCATATTTTATCATCTAGCCATTTATAAAAAAGATCCCAAATTTCATAAAATTGTTTATCCTCTTGCTCTCTAATTTCGAATGTCAATCTGCTCATCTCAGCACATTCCAATATTTTCTTAATAATTTCTTCCTGTAATGGTATTTTCTCATTCTTCCAATTTTTAGCAAATACAATCCTGGCCGCTGTTAATACATTTACAATCAGGTATTTCAAATCTTTACTATATATATCAGGTAAAATTCCCAATAAGAAGATCTCTGGTTTCAAATCTATATGTTTCTTTGTCATTTTTTCCAACCACATGCGAATTATAGTCCAATATTTTCTAGCATCCTCACAAGTCCACCACATATGGTAATACGAGCCGGGTATCTGATGACATTTCCAGCATTTTTCAGATTTGTTCTTAAACATTCTTGCTATTCTTGTCGGAGGAAAGTGCCACCTGTAAAACATCTTATACAAGTTTTCTTTATATGCTGTTGACATTGTCATTTTATAATTTTGAGACCACAATTTCTGCCATTTCTCCAAATCAATCCCATATCCAAAATTCTTCCCCCAAACAATCATAGTTTCTTTAACTTGTTCTTCCTCTAATTTCATTCCCAGTAAATAACCATATAATTTTTTAATCACCTTCTCATCAGTACCCATCAAGATCTTATCTAAATCAGTCTGTTTATCATAAAATCCCTCCGTTTTAGAATCTTCATCATACCTTGAGTGTATTTGTGCATATGAAAACCAATTCATCCTTATACCTTGTTCTTCTAAGTTTTGGATCGATTTAAGTTCACCCTTTTCATCCAAAAGTTCCCCATATCTAACTGTTTGTTCCTTCTTGTAAATTATAGGATAGGAAAATGCTTCAATGGTCGATAACCAAACTGGAATTTTCAAATAACATTGCCTTTTTATCTTCTCCCAATTTAACCACAGAGACTCCCGTACATAATGTCTTCTAAAATAACCCTGTGTTTTAGTTCCCTTATACCATAAAAAAGCATGCCAACCCAACAGCAAATCATGCCCTTCTAATGTCAACAACCTATGTTTCCTTAATGTTATCCATTCTTTGACCCACATCAAGCTTGCAGCCTGATAATACAATTCCCAATTAGGCAGACCAAAACCTCCTCTAATTCTAGCATCTTGCAAAAGCTTTAGCTTTATTCTCGCTTTTTTACCTTGCCATATAAACTTCAACATAATTTTATTTAAATCTTCAAAATAGTCTTTTCCAAGCCTTATTGGTATTGTTTGAAACAAAAATAAAATTCTAGGTAAGATATTCATCTTAATTGTTGAAATTCTCCCTATTAATGACAATTGCAAGTTTTCCCACTTCTTCAAATCTGTAGTTATCTGTTGTTTAAGTTTAATATAATTATTCTCCTTTAATGTGCTACATCTTGTTGTCAAATATATCCCCAAATACTTGACCTTATTTGTAACTTGAATTTTCAAAAGATCTGCCAATTCTTCTCTCTGTCTCAATAATATATTCTTTGTCAAAATCTTTGTTTTATCTTTGTTTATTTTCAAACCAGCCACCTCTCCATATGACTCTATCCTTTCCAGTAACTTTGGAGCTGTTTCAATCGGATCTTCCAAAATAAAAGCTAAATCATCAGCAAAAGCTTGTAGCTTAAATTCTTCCTTCTTAATTTTCATTCCTTTTATGCTTTTATCATCCCTAATATTTCTTTATATTTTTTTTTTCTTCGCTAATGGCGGCGCGTATAGACGCAGCGGCTTATGGCTCTCCCGTTCGGTGCTCTTTTCGGTGCTTTTTTCCGCTGTTTGTATACGTCTTCTGGACTATCGGCTCTACGAGCCAACTCTATACACGATCAGATATTATAGACATTGGAATTCAATGCCAGATGTCTGTTTCGAGTGACTTTCATCGCGTCCATAACATCCCCGATGAGATAGCGAGACCAGCGGGCTCTCCGTGGATTGTTGTCGGGGCCAGGAGGCGGCGAAGACGGAGGAGGGAGAGGAAGCAGAAGCGAGGCTGTAGGTCTGGCGTTATGCTTAGGCTGAGGAAACATCCATTCAAGCCACCTCTTCCGAGTCTGTATCTCGCCAACGCCAGATCCCTGGCACATAAAACGGATTATTTACAGCTACAGCTCGCCGGTAACCGCTATGTTCGAGACTGCTGCGTCATGGTAATTACTGAAACATGGCTACATTCTGGGATACCTGACGCTAGCATGCAGCTGGCAGGCCGTACTTTTTTACGCTGGGACAGAACGAAGGACTGTGGTAAGAGCAGAGGAGGGGGGCTCTGCATCTACGTACATGAGAACTGGTGTAATAATGGGACAGTTATAGATAATCATTGTTCCCCGGATCTTGAGTACATGTCTGTAAGATGTCGGCCTTTTTTTCTACCGAGAGAGCTAACTGTTGTGATCGTTACGGCGGTGTATATCCCGCCCGACGCAAACACAGATAAGGCACTCTCTCTCCTGCTGAATACCATAAACGAACAGCAGCAGGCTTACCCTGATGGTGTTCATATTATTGCAGGAGACTTTAATAAGGCCAATCTGAAAACTGTACTCCCGAAGTTTTACCAGTATGTTAAGTGTGCCACGAGGGGAGAAAATACTCTGGATCATGTTTATACCAACATTAAACATGCATACAGAGCCATACCCCTCCCCCACCTTGGGTATTCAGATCATCTCTCCCTCCTGTTATCCCCAGCTTATACCCCCCTCAGACGCAGTAGCAGGCCCATTACGAAGACTGTAACGATTTGGCCTGAGGATGCACTTAGTAGACTTCAAGACTGCTTTGAACAGACAGACTGGAAGATGTTCCAACATCAAGAGTTGGAAATGCATACAAGTACGGTGCTGGACTATATCAAGTTCTGCATCGGAAATGTGACTGTAGACAGAAACATCCGGGTCTTCCCAAATCAGAAACCCTGGATGACTACTCAAGTCCGTGGACTTCTTAAAGCCCGTGACGTAGCCTTCAGGTCAGGCGATAGAGCTTTGTATACAGTCGCCCGAGCTGACCTGAGGAGGGGGATTAAGAAAGCCAAGATGGATCACAGGAGGAGTATTGAGTCCCACTTGTCTAGCCATAACACACGGGAGGTGTGGAAGGGCATACATGACATCACTAATTATAGGGGTTGTCACGGAACAACAGAACATCTGAGTGCAGCGCTAGCAGAGGAGCTGAATAACTTCTTTGCTCGCTTTGAAGTTTCACAACAGCGTACAGCTGCACCAGCCCTACTCCCTCCTCCAATTACATTCAGTTCTGCTACCCCACCCAGTATTTTTTCTGTGACGGAGGATGACGTCAGACGGGTGTTCCGAGCAGCGAACCCCAGAAAGGCAGCTGGCCCAGATGGAGTCCCTGGCAAGGTGCTTAGGGCATGTGCCCCCCAGCTTGCCTCCATCTTCAGAGATATTTTCAACCTCTCCCTGGCCCAGGCAGTTATACCATCCTGTCTGAAATCTGCCATAATCATCCCTGTGCCGAAGAAATCTCCCATCTCCAGCCTCAATGATTACCGCCCAGTGGCGCTTACTCCTGTAATCATGAAATGTTTTGAGAGGCTGGTGCTCCGGCACATCATGAATCATCTCCCCTTGGATTTTGATCCTTATCAGTTCGCTTACCGCACTAATCGGTCTACGGAGGATGCCATAGCCATAGCTCTGCACGCTACGCTGAACCATCTGGAGCAACGGCAGAGCTATGTCCGGATGCTTTTCGTGGACTACAGCTCTGCCTTTAATACAATCATCCCAGGAATTTTAATCAAAAAACTGGATACATTGGGTTTGCCCCCCCTTACTTGTGCCTGGATAAAGAACTTCCTGAGTGATCGGCCCCAGATTGTGAGGCTTGGTCCCCACCTTTCTTCCACACGTACGCTGAACACTGGCTCCCCACAGGGCTGTGTGCTGAGCCCACTCCTGTACTGCCTCTATACCCACGACTGTAGTCCACACCATGATAGCAACCTCATTGTGAAGTTTGCTGATGACACCACGGTGGTTGGACTCATTTCGAGGGGAGATGAGGCAGCTTATAGGAAGGAGGTCCTGATGTTGGCTGCTTGGTGTTCGGACAATAATTTAGCTCTGAACACCAAGAAAACTAAGGAACTCATTGTGGACTTTAGGAGGCACAACACTGACCTGGCTCCCCTTTACATTAATGGAGAGCAGGTGGAGAGGGTCCATACTTTCCGGTTTTTGGGTGTTACTATTGTTGATAAGATCTCCTGGACGGAAAACACCACGGCAGTTATTAAGAAGGCTCAGCAGAGACTCCACTTCCTGCGAGTGCTCAGGAAGCACAATCTGGCCTCCAGCCTGCTGATTACCTTCTATCGTGCGTCCATTGAAAGCCTGTTGACATACTGCATTACAGTGTGGTATGGTCATTGTACTATGGCAGACAGGGAGAGACTACAGAGGATAGTCAAAACAGCTCAGAAGATCATTGGCTGCCCTCTTTCCTCCCTGTCAGACATCTATTCCTCACGCTGTCTTAGTAGAGCTGTGAACATCATAAAAGACAGTTTCCATCCTGGTAACGGACTGTTTGACCTGTTGCCCTCGGGGAGGCGCTATAGGTGCATCAGGTCAAGGACAAATCGTCTTCAAAACAGTTTTTTTCCCAAAGCTATAACTACCCTGAACTTACATATGCACTGACTTTAAGTCCTGTCAAACATATTGTAAATAATACTTTGGGACAATTGGGAAATTTTTGTGCAATATATCATGACTATTACTGTGCTGGCTGACAAGTGCAATAACTCCTACTGTGAATAGGCACAAATTAAGTGCAATAAGCTGGTAATTTTACTCATTTTATTCTTCTTTGTTGTTTTAGATATTTTTAGATATTCTTATGCACATTCTCTTTTTAACATGTATGGTTGTACTGAACGACGAGTCGCTTAATCTCACTGTGTATGCGTATGATGCAAGTTGTACACGTGGATAGTGACAATAAAGGTATTCGTATTCGTATTCGTATTCGTATTCGTATTCGTATTCGTATTCGTATTCGTATTCGTATTCGTATTCGTATTCGTATTCGTATTCTATTCAAGACTTCCAAGGTCAACACAAATAACAAAGGAGATAGGGGGCATCCTTGTCTTGTGCCTTTTCTTATATTAATAAAATCTGTAAGTTCCCCCTCCATCATTACCCTTGCTGTCTGTTTATTGTATATAGCTTCTATTGCTTGAATAAATTTTTTAGCAAAACCCATCTGCTCCAATAATAATAACATAAATTTCCAGTTCACGTTGTCAAATGCTTTTTGAGCATCTAGGAATATCAAAGCCATTTGCTTTTCAGGATGAGCCTCATAATATTCCAAAGTGTCCAAGATTACTCTCATGTTGTCTCTAATTTGTCTCTTTGGCAGAAATCCATTTTGATCTGAGTGAATAAAATTATTTAAATATTTTTTAAGTCTTTCTGCTAAGATTGAAGCAAAGATTTTATAGTCTGCATTCAATAAAGAAATAGGTCTATAATTCTTAATTTGCAATGGGTCAGTCTCTTCCTTTGGTATAAGTGTAATATAAGCCTCTGACCATGTTTTAGGTATCATCTTTTTTAACATAACTTCATTCATAACTTCTAACAATGGGATGCTCAATAATTCTTGAAATGTTTTATAAAATTCTACTGGAAGCCCATCTGGGCCCGGAGCTTTCCCATTATTTTGTCTCTTAAATGCTTCATTTAGTTCCATCATTGTTATATTGCTTTCTAGCATTTCTTCAGTCTCTTTAGGTATCTTTGGTAGATTAGCTTCCTGTAAATACTGTTTGACTTTTCCTTCATCAATATTCTCTTGTTTATATAATTGCCCATAAAAATCTCGGATAATTTCTTTTTTCTCCTTATTCCCATAACAAACTTGGCCTTGTTCATCTATTAACTTCAATATTTTTCTTGATTCCTTCTCTTTTCTCAATTTATATGCTAGCCATCTACCTGGTTTATTTGCATCTTCAAAATAATTCTGTTTAGAGTTTCTAATTTTCTGTGCCAATTCTTCTTTCTCTATTAAATCCATTTTATGTTTAATTATATCCAGCTTCAATTTAATATCCTTTTTCTGTGGCATTTTCTGTAATTCTTTTTCAAGAGTTTTATACTCATTTTCCAAGGCCTTAGAAGCTTGCCTTTTCCTAATATTCTTTTTTCTTGTATAATCTATTATCAAACCTCTAGCATATGCCTTCATAGTGTCCCACACATTTTGCGTTGAAGTATCCTCTTTTTTATTTTCTCTAAAGAAAAAAGCCAATTCCTTCTCCATCCATTGTGTAAAATCTTTCTCCTTTAAAATAGTATTATTTAATGTCCATCTCGATCTTTTTTTTTGTCCCTTCCATTTAATTGTCATTGGGCTATGATCTGCCCAGGTACTTGTTTCAATGCTTGTTTCTTTAATATTAGATATTAGTTCTGTTGAGATCCAAATCATATCTAATCTGGACCATGATAAATGTCTATTTGAATAAAAAGTATATTGTTTAGCTTTAACGTTTCTTTCTCTCCAAATATCTTTTAAAGTTAATTCATCTGTCATTTTAAAAAAGGACCTTGGGAGAGCCTTTCTATTTTGCTTTGTTGTTGTTGCTATATAGTCCAGTTTATTGTCCACAATTCCATTAAAATCTCCCATCATAATTATATTAACATAGTCCAGTCCAATTATTTTCATGTGCAGTTTTTTATAAAACTCTCCTTGTTTATCATTCGGAGCATAAATTGCAATCAAGAGTATTTTTATATTATTATCCATTATTTCTACCATTAATACTCTTCCATCTTCATCCGAGTAAATCAATTTTGCTGGAATAGCCTCTTTAATATATAAAACCACACCTCTTTTCTTACATTGAGTCAAAGAGGTAAATGTTTTCCCTAATTTTGGCTGTAATAACAATTGTTCATGTTGTTTTTTAATGTGAACTTCTTGTAAACAAATTATATCAAATTTTAATTTCTCTAATTTATGAAAAGTTTTCCTTCTTTTAACAGCTGAATTAAGTCCGTTTATATTCATTGTAATCAGTTTTTTTTCCTCCATGATTATGCTTTATATTTAGGTCTAACAGCTCTCGTGGATCTCACTTCACGCTGTTCTTTACTATCAATCTGTCCCCCTATTGCTCCTTTCTCTTTTTCAGTCTCCAGTTGTTCATCTTGAAACTCAATCAATGAAGCCTCTTTCTCTGCTTCCTCTCTTCTTCCTCCAAAAAATTCTGCATGAAAAAGTTCTGCTTTCTCAATTGAGTCAATTCTATGTCTCTGCTCTTGCCACGTAAACATTAATCCTTCTGGAATCAGCCATCTATAATTCACTTCGTTTTCCAATAGTATTTTGGTCAGAAATTGATATTCTCTTCTCATCTCTCTCACTCTTCTAGGTATTTGTTTCAAGACCACAACCTCTTTACCCTTGTATTTCAGTGTTTTCTCTCTTGCTACTTGTAATATTTGCGTTTTAATGGATTTTTTGGTAAATCTAATATGAACTTCCCTGGGTAATTTATTTCTCATCGCATATCTTGTATAGACTCGGTATATCTCATCTATTCCATCCATCATCTTTTCCTCTGTAATTTCCAAAGCATCTGCCAAAATTTCTATCATTACCGCTGCCAAATTTTCTCCTTTTTCCTCCTCTATATTTTGAAATCTGAGGTAAAATTCTGACCTTTCCATCTCCCACCTCAGCATCCCACCTTTTTCTTGTTCGACCGCTGTTAATCTGCTGTCAATATTTTCAATCTTCTTCTCTCTTTGTTTTCCTTCTTCCTCAATTTTTTGGAATTTCTCCTCATAATTAACCATCATTTGTTTAATATTTTCCACTTTTTCATCAGTCTTCTCTATTCTTTGTTCAATATTTTCTGTTCTTTGTTCAATAATATCTGATTTTGTCTTAAGTTCTTGAATTCCTTGCATAATCATCTGTAACTGTGAAGTTATTTTTTCTTGTTCCTTATCTTGCTTCAACATTGTCTGAATTAAACGTTGTCCTCCAGCTGGTGGGGAAGCAGAGGTAGAAGCAGCAATGCCAGATGGTATTGGTTTCTTGCTCATTTCAATGTTTGCAAAACTTCAAATTCGTCTTAACTTTTAACCCAACTGGTAGGGCAACCAATTATAATCCAAAATGGAGAACTCCAATAGTAAAAAACACGAAGCCAAAGAAGAAACAGAAAAAAAGGAAGAAGAAAGATCTTCGGGTTCTTCTAGACCCTAATCCAATTACGAAATAATCCACCATAAAAAAAGAAAAAATAAAAAGGAAAAAACAAACAAATCCAAAAATAATAATATTGATTAAAAGCAAAGGAAAAAGCAAAAAGGGAGAGAAGAAAAACAAAAAACAAAAAATTCCTTCAGATTCTTCACACCTTAATCCAATTAAGAAATCTCAATAATCCAAAAAATAATCCAAAAGAGGAAGAAGAGAAAAAAAAAAAAATCAACCACAACAACAGAATAATCCAAAAAGATAAATATGAAAAGCAAAAAAGTCCCAATAAAAAGGAAAAAAAAAAAAATAAAGAAGAAAAGAGAAAAAAACTCTGAGGCTTTCCCTTTAAAATAAAAGGCAAAAATAAAAATATTACTAAAATTAAGATTTAAAAAAAAAGCTAACAAATGGGGTCCATATAAGAAAACACACTGCACTTTGTTATTTATCCAAGGCTCTTATTATGACTCTCTTCTCCAGCAACTTCAAAGCCAAACCTCAAGTGTGGATAACAGTCCAGGAAAGCACCTGCAATAATATTTTGCTGTGCTCTCCCTCTATCTTATCACGTTAAAAAGTCCTTGAGATGAGGTCTTTTTGCAATTCTCTCCAATTCAGATAGAATACTTTCAAGCCTCTAGTTGGCAGTGTTACAAAGGTTCTTAATGCTCTTTCTCAGCCCCAACCGGAAAAAAGAATTAATATATACAAAAAAAAAGAAAAAAATGACCAAAGGAAGCCTCTATCCTAAAAAAAATAAAAAAGTCAAAGGGAGCCTAAAAGTATATATATAAGAAAATTCAGTCCGGTTACCTAAGTCACAGTAAAAGCTTTCCCAAAGAATATAGAAAAAAAAAAAAAAAAAAAAGCACCCCAAGCCTCAATTTGACAGCACTTTAAAAACGCCGCTCAAACAATTTCAGTCAAAAAAAAATCCCACAGCTTCCTCCTCTCTTCAGAATGAACTTTCCAATCTCAGCGAATTTTCAACACAAAAGAGTTTTTCTCACCCAACCGACACACTTCAATCCAGTCACTTTCTTTTCGGAGCTGTCCCGACTTCAGCAGCTATGGAGGCTGCCTCTCCGCCGCCAGCAAAAGGGCTTCTTCTGAATCTAACCAGAGACTTTGCGATGTCTCTGGGATCCTGGAACAATGCCCTTCACAATCACCGTCTCTCCGGGACGATTTAGGTCCGTTAGGACCGACCAGGGGCGAAAATATCAGCTGCGATCTCAGAGCCCCGAGATCGCAGCTGTAACGCCGGCACGAAGCTCCGCCTTCTGACACAAGGCTGGTTTTTGATGGCGACCTTCACTCGGATCTTCTTTGCGTCTAGCGATGAGGCGTGACCGATTGTAATGGTTTGGTGTGCCTCTTCTCTTCTTGATAAAATGGCCGGTGTTTTATTTCTGTAGGAGTGGTTGTTCCATTGGCGGTTCAAATGTTCCCGACTCACAAGGCGATTCTCTGTGGTCTGGCGGTAGTTGTTTCCCCTCTGAAGTGGGCTGGATCCTTGCTTGCTTCTACAGACCTTCCTGATGTGGCCTCTTTTCCCACAGAAAAGGCAGAGCCCGTTGAGGAATTTGCAGTCTGATCACGGGTGGTTTGCCCCACAACCTGCGCATTGGTGTGGTAGTCTTGGATTCCGCTGATGGCGTTGGTCACGTTCAGACCGGTGCCGGTTGACCTCCTCCTCATCACTTTCTGATGGCGATTCGAGGTCCTCGTGGTGGGTCGCCTCTCTAGGTGAGGTGAGGTTTTGCTGGTGAGTTGACGAAGTGGTGCGTTGGTGAGGCGCATTCGGGCGGCCGACTTCCTGGTTGCTTCTGCTGCAGTGGTGTCTTTGATGACATCAGCAAGGTTGATGTCTCCTTTTGCCATGATCTTGCTCTGTATCGTCTGGTCATCCAATCCCAGAACTATTTGGTCTCTCAGAGCTTCTTCGAGGTCTGCGAACTCACAGAGGCCTCCCAGGTTCCGGAGATCCGCAATGAAATCTGCAATGCTCTCTCCCTTCCGCTGGTCCCTCTGGTAAAATTCATGTCTTCGGACAAACGTTGGTACGGCGGGTGCATAGTGGGCCCATAGAAGGGGCGCCAGGACGTCCCAGTCCATGGTTTTCACTTCAGCCAGTTTCGCTAGTGCCTTGGCCATCTTAAAGATGGCAGGCCCGCAATGGGTCAGGAACACTGCTCGCTTTTTCCCCGTAGTGGCATCTTTCAAGTTGTTGGTCTCCAGAAACATCTGGAACCGGTCTATGTACGAGTCCCAGTCTTCTTGTGCCGGGTCAAATGGAGCGGGTGGTATGGCGCCGCCGGACATAGTTCCATTGTCGATGTGCCTTCAGCCACGTGCTCTGTTTGGTGCTCTGTAGTGTTCAGTCAGCTCTGATGTCTCCGCATCCCATCCTCGTCGCCAGTGTTAGGTTCTGAGCATGGGCGCAAGGAATGGAGACAAGGCAATGAACAGTGAACTTCAACTCTTTATTAATCATCATGAACAGAGCAAAACCCTAGGGCAGCAGCAGCCCTTTTATAGGGCAGGCTGCTGACCTATTAGCCAATGAGAACATGGAAGTGTTAAACTCTTAAACCAATGAGAGTGGCTTGTTAACAGCCAATCAGATTCTCCAGAACGGACTAATCCGATATCACTATTATCGGCCAATCAGAAGTGCAGGATTAGAACCCTGCTTTTCTTTAAGTTTTGTTAAAACTTTATTTAAACACTCTTATTAGTTCATGACATGGAGAATCAGTGGAAAACCACATCTTAGAATCTCTCAGCACATATTTAGTAAGTTAGAAGATTATAGTTTAGTTTGGCAAGATTCTGTCAATTAGATGAAAGCTAATAAAGAATTGAACTTGATTAGTCTTGAAATGTTGAAATGTCATTTCAAGAAGCATCATATGAAGGCCCTCTTTCATTTTTCTGGATTTTAATCTAGACCTGTATTTCTCCACCTGAACTTACTGCCACGAGGAACCAAGAAAGGATCACATCTCCTGCCCATGGTGAAATATGTAACTATTATTTGTATACTGATAATCCCATTGGGGGAAGGCAACACATAACTTCTCCCATTTGCTTTATGTAGATGTTAAACAGTAAAGGGAAAGGGATGAGTCACACAATAATTGAAGGAGTTGAAATCCTCCTCTTCCTCTTCCTCCTCTCCCCCCCCCCCCCGTCCTCCTCCTGATAGACTTTTAAAATAGCTTTCTATGGTTCTTTGTTCCATATAAGAACATTTTTTCTTGTATCCTTTTATATAATTACATCTATTTCTTCTTCTTGCTCTTATTCCTTTTGCTTTCCTTTCAGTGATCCACCATTAGAATCATCTATCACACATTAATTATTTCAAGATCTCACATGATGTCATATTTCATTCATCATTTCATGTCATATTGCATTCTATATTTCTACTTCACCATACTTTAAACTTTTTATATTTCCTTTATTTTAGCATTCTCCACAACAATAGAGTTATTCTATTATGAGCATTTTTCAATAATTGACTTGATAAAATGCTTAAACGTTCTGATAAACGTTGCATGCATTACACAGATATTGAGTTGTAAAGTTGGTGTTCCTCTAGTTCAGAAAACACTACATTAGATTATACTGAATTCATGCTGAAATAATAGAACAAAAACAATGGAGGAGGGCTATATTAATAAAAGTTAGGTTTTAACTTACCCAGTTTTAATCAAATCATGTATTTCCACTTTGTAATCTCATAAGCCACAACTAAGTATGTTGTCAAACCCTGAAGGTATGTTGTCAAACCCTGAAGGGTTCAGACCTTCTTCTTATTGTATTTTGAGCATTAACTTGAACCAGAATCCATTGTTGCCACAACATTTACAGAAATTTGCCATATATGTAGAAAAGGCTCAGTGCTTGTGATGCAACGCTACAGTATTGCTGATCCCCATCTCGGCCTCCTTAACCCTGCTGTACACACCACTGCATTGTTGAAACATAGGAACATAGCATCATAGGGCTGGAAGGGAGCTTGGTGGTCTTCTAGATTAATTGCAGCTTAAGGCAGGATCCTTATATCATTCTGGACAAATGGAGGTCTGATCTTTTCTTGAAAACCTCCAGCAATGGAGCACCCACAACTCCAGAGGCAAACTGTTCCATGACTAATTATTCCCACTGTCAGGAAATTTTTCCTTAATTCCAGGTTGGATCACTCTTTATTGAACTTCCACCCATTCCTTCTTGTCCTACCCTCAGGTTCTTTGGAGAATGTCAATCCCCTCTTCTGTAAGCCCACCCTTCAAGTACTGGAAGTCAAGTATTGTATCAGCCCTAATTATTTTCTTTGTTACATTCAAGATTTGCATTCAAATGCTCCTAATATTCAATGATTTCTCTGTTATGTCTCTTCCATGGCATATAAATGCTGAATCTCTCAGAGGTGACAATGTGGGATGAGAAATAGGAACATATAAATCTTTCTCATGATACAAGTCTACTCTTCTGAGCTGTGACTGATACAGATACGAAAATGATCTTAAGGAGACCTCTCTTTCATGATTATCTATTATTGCTCAGTATGCCAACTGGAAACTTGATCTGCATAATCCTGTACTCTGTTAGAAACATAAGCGAGAGTAGACAAATCTGTTTAGCAACTTGAATCATTTCAGGCACAGACTTGGCACATCACAACCAATAAAGATCCTGGACTATCCTAAGAGATGACAAGTCTGAGGTGGCTTCTTTTTTTTTTTTTTTTGAAATTTTTTTTTATTAATTTTCTACAAACAAACAAGACAAACAAAACATAAAAACATCAACTCTTACATGTACATCCAGTGTGTCAGTTGGTTCATCATTTTTGTGCATTCATTCTGTAGTCTCAATTACAATTATGTTACATAACAACTCATATTGTCAATCCAAACTTATATATCCTAATATCACTAAAAAAAGAAGTTTTTGACTATATTTTTAATCATTCATGCTTAATGAGCTAACAATACTTTAAACCAGTTTACTCTATAACAAATCATCTAGTCATATCAAATCAATCCTAAAAAATCCTTTATAAATATAATATCAAATAGCAAAATAATAGCAAAATAAAGATATTCCTTACTATTTAGCATTCTAAATATTCTATTATCGTATTTTATCATCTAGCCATTTATAAAAAAGATCCCAAATTTCGTAAAATTGTTTATCCTCTTGCTCTCTAATTTCAAATGTCAATCTGCTCATCTCAGCACATTCCAATATTTTCTTAATAATTTCTTCCTGTAATGGTATTTTCTCATTCTTCCAATTTTTAGCAAATACAATCCTGGCCGCTGTTAATACATTTACAATCAGGTATTTCAAATCTTTACTATATATATCAGGTAAAATTCCCAATAAGAAGATCTCTGGTTTCAAGTCTATATGTTTCTTTGTCATTTTTTCCAACCACATGCGAATTATAGTCCAATATTTTCTAGCATCCTCACAAGTCCACCACATATGGTAATATGAGCCGGGTATCTGATGACATTTCCAGCATTTTTCAGATTTATTCTTAAACATTCTTGCTATTCTTGTCGGGGGAAAGTGCCACCTGTAAAACATCTTATACAAGTTTTCTTTATATGCTGTTGACATTGTCATTTTATAATTTTGAGACCACAATTTCTGCCATTTCTCTAAATCAATCCCATATCCAAAATTCTTCCCCCAAACAATCATAGTTTCTTTGACTTGTTCTTCCTCTAATTTCATTCCCAGTAAATAACCATATAGTTTTTTAATCACCTTCTCATCAGTACCCATCAAGATCTTATCTAAATCAGTCTGTTTATCATAAAATCCCTCCGTTTTGGAATCTTCATCATACCTTGAATGTATTTGTGCATATGAAAACCAATTCATCCTTATACCTTGTTCCTCTAAGTTTTGGATCGATTTAAGTTCACCCTTTTCATCCAAAAGTTCCCCATATCTAACTGTTTGTTCCTTCTTGTAGATTATAGGATAGGAAAATGCTTCAATGGTCGATAACCAAACTGGAATTTTCAAATAACATTGTCTTTTTATCTTCTCCCAATTTAACCACAAAGACTCCCGTACATAATGTCTTCTAAAATAACCCTGTGTTTTAGTTCCCTTATACCATAAAAAAGCATGCCAACCCAACAGCAAGTCATGCCCTTCTAATGTCAACAACCTATGTTTCCTTAATGTTATCCATTCTTTGACCCACATCAAACTTGCAGCTTGATAATACAATTCCCAATTAGGCAGACCAAAACCTCCTCTAATTCTAGCATCTTGCAAAAGCTTTAGCTTTATTCTCGCTTTTTTACCTTGCCATATAAACTTCAACATAATTTTATTTAAATCTTCAAAATAGTCTTTTCCAAGCCTAATTGGTATTGTTTGAAACAAAAATAAAATTCTAGGAAAAAAAATTCATCTGAATTGTTGAAATTCTCCCTATTAATGACAATTGCAAGTTTTCCCACTTCTTCAAATCTGTAGTTATCTGTTGTTTAAGTTTAATATAATTATTCTCCTTTAATGTGCTACATCTTGTTGTCAAATATATCCCCAGATACTTAACCTTATTTGTAACTTGAATTTTCAAAAGATCTGCCAATTCTTCTCTCTGTCTCAATAGCATATTCTTTGTCAAAATCTTTGTTTTGTCTTTATTTATTTTCAAACCAGCCACCTCTCCATATGCCTCTATCCTTTCCAGTAACTTTGGAGCTGTTTCTAGCGGATCTTCCAAAATAAAAGCTAAATCATCAGCAAAAGCTTGTAGCTTAAATTCTTCCTTCTTAATTTTCATTCCTTTTATGTTTTTATCATCCCTAATATTTCTATTCAACACTTCCAAGGTCAACACAAATAGCAAAGGAGATAGGGGGCATCCTTGTCTTGTGCCTTTCCTTATATTAATAAAATCTGTAAATTCCCCCTCCATCATTACCCTTGCTGTCTGTTTATTATATATAGCTTCTATTGCTTGAATAAATTTTTTAGCGAAACCCATCTGCTCCAATAATAATAACATAAATCTCCAGTTCACGTTGTCAAATGCTTTTTGAGCATCTAGGAATATCGAAGCCATTTGCTTTTCAGGATGAGCCTCATAGTATTCCAAAGTGTCCAAGATTACTCTCATATTGTCTCTAATTTGTCTCTTTGGCAGAAATCCATTTTGATCTGAGTGAATAAAATTATTTAAATATTTTTTAAGTCTTTCTGCTAAGATTGAAGCAAAGATTTTATAGTCTGCATTCAATAAAGAAATAGGTCTATAATTCTTAATTTGCAATGGGTCAGTCTCTTCCTTTGGTATAAGTGTAATATAAGCCTCTGACCATGTTTTAGGTATCATCTTTTTTAACATAACTTCATTCATAACTTCTAACAATGGGATGCTCAATAATTCTTGAAATGTTTTAAAAAATTCTACTGGAAGCCCATCTGGACCCAGAGCTTTCCCATTATTTTGTCTCTTAAATGCTTCATTTAGTTCCATCATTGTTATATTGCTTTCTAGCATTTCTTCAGTCTCTTTAGGTATCTTTGGTAAATTAGCTTCCTGTAAATACTGTTTGACTTTTTCTTCATCAATATTCTCTTGTTTATATAATTGCCCATAAAAATCTCGAATAATTTCTTTTTTCTCCTTATTCCCATAACAAACTTGGCCTTGTTCATCTATTAACTTCAATATTTTTCTTAATTATTTCTCTTTTCTCAATTTATATGCTAGCCATCTACCTGGTTTATTTGCATCTTCAAAATAATTCTGTTTAGAGTTTCTAATTTTCTGTGCCAGTTCTTCTTTCTCTATTAATTCCATTTTATGTTTGATTACATCCAGCTTCAATTTAATATCCTTTTTCTGTGGCATTTTCTGTAATTCTTTTTCAAGAATTTTATACTCATCTTCCAAGGCCTTAGAAGCTTGCCTTTTCCTAATATTCTTTTTTCTTGTATAATCTATTATCAAACCTCTAGCGTATGCCTTCATTGTATCCCACACATTCTGCGTTGAAGTATCTTCTTTTTTATTTTCTCTGAAGAAAAAAGCCAATTCCTTCTCCATCCATTGTGTAAAATCTTTCTCCTTTAAAATAGTATTATTTAATGTCCATCTCGATCTTTTTTTTTGTCCCTTCCATTTAATTGTCATTGGGCTATGATCTGCCCAAGTACTTGTTTCAATATTTGTTTCTTTAATATTAGATATTAGTTCTGTTGAGATCCAAATCATATCTAATCTGGACCATGATAAATGTCTATTTGAATAAAAAGTATATTGTTTAGCTTTAACATTTCTTTCTCTCCAAATATCTTTTAAAGTTAATTCATCTGTCATTTTAAAAAAAGACCTTGGGAGAGCCTTTCTATTTTGCTTTGTTGTTGTTGCTATATAGTCCAGTTTATTGTCCACAATTCCATTAAAATCTCCCATCATAATTATATTAACATAGTCCAGTCCAATTATTTTCATGTGTAGCTTTTTATAAAACTCTTCTTGTTTATCATTCGGAGCATAAATTGCAATCAAGAGTATTTTTATATTATTGTCCATTATTTCTACCATTAATACTCTTCCATCTTCATCCGTGTAAATCAATTTTGCTGGAATAGCCTCTTTAATGTATAAAACCACACCTCTTTTCTTACATTGAGTCAAAGAGGTAAATATTTTCCCCAATTTTGGCTGTAATAACAATTGTTCATGTTGTTTTTTAATGTGAACTTCTTGTAAACAAATTATATCAAATTTTAATTTCTCTAATTTATGAAAAGTTTTCCTTCTTTTAACAGCTGAATTAAGTCCATTTATATTCATTGTAATCAGTTTTTTTTCCTCCATGATTATGCTTTATATTTAGGTCTAACAGCTCTCGTGGATCTCACTTCACGCTGTTCTTTATTATCCATCTGTCCCCCTGCTGCTCCTTTCTCTTTTTCAGTCTCCAGTTGTTCATCTTGAAACTCAATTGATAAAGCCTCTTTCTCTGCTTCCTCTCTTCTTCCTCCAAAGAATTCTGCATGGAAAAGTTCTGCTTTCTCAATTGAATCAATTCTATATCTCTGCTCTTGCCACCCAAACACTAGTCCTTCTGGAATCAGCCATCTATAATTCACTTCGTTTTCCAATAGTATTTTGGTCAGAAATCGATATTCTCTTCTCATCTCTCTCACTCTTCTGGGTATTTGTTTTAAAACGACAACCTCTTTACCCTTGTATTTCAGTGTTTTCTCTCTTACTACTTGTAATATTTGCGTTTTAATGGATTTTTTGGTAAATCTAATATGGACTTCCTTGGGTAATTTATTTCTCATCGCATATCTTGTATAGACTCGATATATCTCATCTATTCCATCCATCATCTTTTCCTCTGTAATTTCCAAAGCATCTGCCAAAATTTCTATCATTACCGCTGCCAAATTTTCTCCTTTTTCCTCTTCTATATTTTGAAATCTGAGGTAAAATTCTGACCTTTCCATCTCCCACCTCAACATCCCACCTTTTTCTTGTTCAACCGCTGTTAGTCTGCTGTCAATATTTCCAATCTTCTTCTCTCTTTGTTTTCCTTCTTCCTCAATTTTTTGGAATCTCTCCTCATACTTAACCATCATTTGTTTAATATTTTCCACTTTTTCATCAGTCTTCTCTATTCTTTGTTCAATATTTTCTGCTCTTTGTTCAATATTTTCTATTCTTTGTTCAATATTTTCTGTTCTTTGTTCAATATTTCCTGTTCTTTGTTCAATAATATCTGATTTTGTCTTGAGATCTTGGATTCCTTGCATAATCATCTGTAAAGTTACTTTTTCTTGTTCCTTATCTTGCTTCAACATTGTCTGAATTAAACGTTGTCCTCCAGCTGGTGGGGAAGCAGAGGTAGAAGCAGAAATGCCAGGTGGTATTGGTTTCCTGCTCATTTCAATGTTTCCAAAACTTCAAATTCTTCTTGACTTTTAATCCAACTGGTAGAGCAGCCAATTATAATCCAAAATGGAGAACTCCAATAGTAAAAAACAGGAAACCAAAGAAGAAACAGGAAAAAAGGAAGAAGAAAGATCTTCAGGTTCTTCTAGACCCTAATCCAATTACGAGATAGTCCACCATAAAAAAGGAAAAAATAGAAAGGAAAAAAACAAACAAATCCAAAAATAATAATATTGATTAAGAGCAAAAGAAAAAAGAAAAAAGGAAAAGCAAAAAGAGAAAAAAAAAACAAAAAGTTCCTTCAGATTCTTCACACCTTAATCCAATTAAAAAGTCTCAATAATCCAAAAAAAAAAAAAAAAAACAACCACAACAACAAAGTAGTCCAAAAACATAAATATGAAAAGCAAAAAAGTCC
Organism: Hydrophis major; assembly: GCA_033807585.1. Taxonomy (NCBI): domain Eukaryota; kingdom Metazoa; phylum Chordata; class Lepidosauria; order Squamata; family Elapidae; genus Hydrophis; species Hydrophis major. Next base: position 172,947,981 of record CM066329.1, read on the forward strand.
CAATAAAAAAGAAAAGAAAAATAAAGAAGAAAAAAGAAAAAACTCTGAGGCTTTCCCTTTAAAATAAAAGGCAAAAATAAAAATATTACTAAAATTAAAATTTAGAAAAAGGCTAGCGAATGGGGTATATATAAGAAAACACACTGCACTTTGTTATTTATCCAAGGCTCTTGTTATGACTCTCTTCTCCAGCAGCTTCAAAGCCAAACCTCAAGTGTTGTTGATAACAGTCCAGGAAAGCACCTGCAATAATATTTTGCTGTGCTCTCCCTCTATCTTATCACGTTAAAAAGTCCTTGAGATGAGGTCTTTTTGCAATTCTCTCCAATTCAAATAAAGATACTTTCAAGCCTCTAGTTGGCAGTGTTACAAAGTTTCTTAATGCTCTTTCTCCCCCCACCCGCCAGAAAAAAGGAATAATATATACAGAAAAAAAAGAAAAAATAGCCAAAGGGAGCCTCTATCCTAAAGAAATTTAAAAAGTCAAAGGGAGCATAAAATCAAAGGGAGCATAAAAATATATATAAGAGAAAATTCAATCCAGTTACCTACAAAGTCACAGTAAAATCTTTCCCAAAAAGTATAAAGAAAAGAAAAAAAAACCCAAGCCTCAATTTGACATCACTTTAAAAAACGCCGCTCAAAACAATTTCGGTCAAAAAAAAATCTCACAGCTTTCTTCTTTATCCCGGTTGAACTTTCCAACCTCAGCAAATTTACAGCACAAAAGAGTTTTTCTCACCCAGCCGACACACTTCACTCCAATCACTTTCTTTCCGGAGCTGTCCCGACTTCAGCAGCTATGGAGGCTGCCTCTCCGCCGCCAGCAAAAGGGCTTCTTCCGGATCAAAGCAGAGATTTTGCGATATCTCTGGGATCCTGGAACAATGCCCTTCACGATCACCATCTCTACGGGACGGTTTAGGTCCGTTAGGACCGACCAGGGGCGAAAATATCGGCTACAATCTCAGAGCCCCGAGATCGCAGCTGTATCGCCGGAACGAAGCTCCGCCTTCTCCCAAGTCTGAGGTGGCTTCTTGAAGAAGGCTGATGTGCCAGTGTTGCTCAATCAAAGACAATACCCTTTTCTGGAAAATATGATCAACCTGTAACTTGGCCTTTGAAAATGCCAGGGCCTCCAGCTTATTTTCTGTTGTTTGATATGAAAGAATTATTTCTTTGGTGTTTTCTTGTGAGAATTTCAGTACCATTAAAGCAGGCAAAAACTCATTCATTTCCTTCAACAGTGTGAAAAAAAACCCACATCTCAGCTGGGTATCAGTTTATTTGATACTGAGGCTAGGAGAGGCTCCCTTCTTATCGGCCTCAAACGAGGACTTTCGCAGTAATCTAAGATCTGATGTGTCTCTGAGGTGAAAAGGCATGAGAAAGCAATACTTATGTAAACTTCTATATCACAGCTCTCTCCATGCCCTGTTGCCCAGTCCTTTGACTGTCAAACAAGAAGCTACAAAATGGGAGGAACTGTATTTCTTACATTGATGGGAATTTTAATTAGCCTCCGCATGGCTAATTAAACTAATAATAAGACATTTAAATGATAATTTTATGGTTCATCCTATGGAGCTGAGATCTTTGTAAAAAGAACTGTTACACTAATAGATTTTGAAATGCTTGGGAATGAAGATTGATAGTTTTATAAAAGGTCAGCTGCAGAACTGAAGAGAAGAAGAACATCTCTGTATCACTTAAAATCACTTGATTTAAAAAAATTTTTTACAAAGAAATGTAAAGCTTCTCTTATTACTCAGGGTAAGTACTTTGAAATACTGTAAGCAAGTGACAGTGGTTGGACTTTTATGTATGAAACAGATTATGAGGAAACTGAGTCAGTTTGCATTTATCTTCATCTGAAATGCTGAAGTTTTTATTTCCTGGAAGTGTAATTGTAGATTTAATTGAAATAGAAATGGCAAGAGATAATTTCTAGAAGTAAATTAAAATATTAAAGATCAACATGTGTATTAATCTAAATTGTACCCATCCAACATTTCATATGATATTCATATAATGAGTTATAATTTTAATTATTCTGATTTTAATGCTTAATATTTGTATTAAATTGTAAACCATCCAGAGCTTCTCCCTGAAGTAGATGAGTGATTAAATAGTATGAAATATAAACAAACAAATAAATATTAACTCACAGTTCCTGATTGTCTTACAAATATATTCACCTTGTCAATATATCTATCCTGGTAAATTAGTTCAATGTCCAATTCCTTTCCTTTCCTTTCCTTATACACACAGACTATAGAAAAAAAAATATAGGGATTAAGTTGGCAAATATATGCAATAACCACTGACAGATAAAAGAGATAAAGAAACAACACCCCAATGCAAGAAACAGACTGAAACTAATATCCGTTTGATTCCCCATGGTACAGGAGGGGAAAGAGGAAAATTGGCAGATTTCCAAGATTCTGTTATTAAACCCAACAACAATAAAATTCCAGGCATTCTTGTGGTGTTCGTTTTCATACCTGACTGCCATACACACATACACATACAGAAATAAATCAGTAAGCAAGAGGAAAAGTGTGCTGACATAAATTGTTCTGCCTTCATTTCGAAACTCTCAACAATGAGCCTGATGAGAGGTGCTGTCCATGAAAAGAAGAAAAAACGTTGTGGATTTCCTTAGCTTCATTTCCTGTGCTATCAAGTGTCAGCTGTCAAAGCTTACAAACCCCCTTAATTGGAAGAGGGAAGAGAGGGATTAGTGAATGTGGGTGCTTAAAACATCTGGTTTAGCCACCTGTCAGTTTCCCCAATAAGTTGCAGTTTGGCCATCCATGAAATATATGTATCAAATCACAAATGAAAGTAAATATAATAATATTGTGGGATCCAATCTGGGTCAGTCACTGGGATCAGAGGTTTAGTCTTCTGAGATTTCAGATTTGTGCTGGAGCCCCGCCTCAGGGAACCTCTCTGTCACCAGAATGTGATAGGCTCCAGTACAAGTCCAAAAGTTCAGAAAATTAAACTGCATGTATTAAATCCTACAAGATAGTGATTCCAACCTTGCAATCCAAGTTCCACCTCTTTTGTATGTGCATTCTTTTATTTATTTATTTTTTTAAAAAAATGCTAGATCTCTTTCAAAACAGCTCAGCTAAAGGGTAGGGAGGAGAGGGTATGCGTTGAAAGCCGAATTCAGTCAGTGAATTCTGTCCTTGGCTGATGCTGAAAGGGAATGGTGGTGATGGTTGCAAGTGTCTGTAACTGTTAACACCCAGAAGTGATTCATACATCAGGGAAAAGATACTACTCCCCAAAGAGAACACACACACACACACACAAATATATAGCCACAGAAGTAGCAAACAACTGCAATGTATTCATTGGTGAGAGAATGAGCAACACACATCTGGCAGAACCTGGATATCTCTATTTTTCTGTTTAAATAAACCTTCTGTGCAACACAGGATTAGTGTTCTCTCAATAGTGCATGAATCCTATATTTATGCCCCGTGTACTGCTCTTTTACAAAAGCACTAAGCCTGTGTTTATAAAAAGCCTGCATTTCAGAAAGCATTGGTAAAGCAAAAGCCTCTGAGAAAGCCTCGTGCATAAGCACACCAACATGCCTACCATCCTTGTCCTATCGTTTCTTTTTATTTTTCTTATATGTATCCATTTCATGTATTCATAACTATGTTTATACTTATATCTCTTATCTTATAATTGCTTGACAAAATAAAATAAAATAAATATAAATATAAATAAATAATCTCTCCTATTGCTCAAGCTGAAATGATCACAGTGGGCACTTTACAATGACTGAAGGGGAAGAGGCAGCTTAAACTGTCCAATCAGTTAAAGAGATTCCACTTCCTGCCCACTTCATCAACATAATCATCAGTGAAGCCTACTGGATCACATTCATGGTTAACTTGTGTAAAGAAGGCAGTAAATGCTGTTTTAAATCTGAAACGGCTAAGATGACTTTAAACTGCCTTGGCTGTATCAGTTTCATGCAAACATGTCATATAAAACTGATTATCAGTATGTTCTGGGAGAGTTGAGGGATAGCAGATCAGTCTATAGTCTGCACAGTAGTTGTTGCATATGTTCTTCTGCTTGGGGAAATAATTTCATATCAATTTCATAGAGGCAGGATAGTCTACCTAAAGCTATGAAGTAAAATGTAGCCACTGCATGCAGTGTTCCTTCTCTCAACTAATGTTAAGTAGCGATTGGATCATAGCTACAATCTCAGTATCATGCAAAGGGAACATCACCACTATTCCCCTGAGTTCCACTTAATTTCAGCGAGTAATTTCCCAAGCTTTATCTGCTTTCATCTAATATTAATATCAATAATATTTTTTTTGAAACAAATTTTATTAATTTTTTTAAAAAACAACCCATTAAACATTGAACACATAAAACCTCTTTCCATTATAAATTTTACAAGACAGATAAAACATTATTTTATTTTATACAACATAATTCTAATATATCCCATTTCCACTTAAATATCTTTTGGCAGATTTCTCATTATTTCTCTTTACTCTTATTCAATTATGTTTCTTTTCTATATTTATCCATTTTATAATCATCATATTCATATTTCCCTCTGTTTTGTTTATAATTATCCTCATCTAGCTTTCCTCCAAGGTTTTATTAAATCTCAAACAAACATAAATGCACAAAACACAAAAACATAAAACTTCTTTTTAGAAAGTAGCTTGGCCCCGGATTACATCTCTTTATATGGACTTCAATTAAATTTATGCTCATCTTATATACCATTTCCTATCTTATTTACCATTCTGTATCTTCATTATAACTTCTCCCCGCTTTCCACTCTTCTTAATTATATTTTATTTATTTCACCTTAATTTACATCATTATACTTGTATCTTTTGTCCATTCTTTTCCAATTACCCATTTATCTCATTCCCTATAGTAGAAAAAAAAAAAAAAAGGATTTCTCCTGAAGTCACTAATCGAAGTATGATGCCTTTCCATCACTCCCCTAAATTAACATTTAAGGTAACACCTGGTTCCCCATCTGATTCTGCTTAGTACATTCTACCTACTAATTTTTAAAAGAAAAGGAAATAGTAAATCTATAAAGTAATTAAATACATAATTAAACATTAAATCTTTTTTTTTTTAAACAAATTTTATTAATTTTACAGAGAAACAAAACTAAAAGATCTTTTCTGAAGGTTGTCTGATCCCGGGTTGAAACTCTTCACACAGACACAAATTCAAACATCATATTCACTTTATATATCCTTCCATATCTTATTATCATTTTCTTTTTTATATTATATATATAAACCATTTTTATCAATTTTACAAAAACAATGCACAAGGCATAACAGCTTATAAGTTCTTTTCTAAGAAAAAATAACAAAAGAAGAAAACCAATAGAACATAACAATCCCAAATTATAGTATCAATACTTTGTCTATTTAACTTCATATCTTATCCCAACTTCTCCTTTTCATCCAAATTATTTCTTATTAATTAAATTTTTTTTGCCTTTTTTCAATATACAACATCAAAAAAAAAAAAAATAACAAAACCTTTATATATCCTTTCATATCTTATTACCATTTTCAATAATATTTTTTGTCTGTTCTATTTCCAACTATCCATTCATCTTTTTTCTTTTATTATACTTCTCCTATACACCAATTGGAGTAACGTCTATAACTCATTACCCTTACTTAAAAGTACTTCATATAACAATTTTTCTTGGGATTCTGTTTAAAAGATTCTAAAATTACACAATGAATTTTATACTCTAAATACACATATAAAAAACACAATCTTATGTACCCTCCAGAATCCCTCTTTTATCCTAAATTAAATTCACCCATTGTCTCTGAATAAACTTTTTTTCTTTAAATCTTGCTTCCCCCCATTGAGGCTTCTCCTCCCCCCCTTTCTCTCTTGTTTATTCTTCTCCTTGCCCTTTTTACCCCTTTGTCTCTCCTCCTCCCTTTTCTTACTCCCTTTCCTTTGCTTTCTAACCTTGCCTCCATCTTTCCGCTCATTTTTCTCTTCTTTGGTTGTTTTTATAATTCTTAAAATCCCCTTTTTCTTATCCTTTTTCTCCTCCTCCCCGGAAAGAACCCATTGTTCATCAAAGATGGCTTCTTCTTCCTCTTCTTCTTTGTCCCAGTCCTTCTGCTGCGTAGTCAACTTTTCATAAGTACATAAGCCATTTCTAAGAATTGAAACAAAGTGCCCAAAGTATCTTCTTTTTTATATTTTTGATATTCAGTCTTTAGTTCATCCACAAGCGATGCCATTATGAAAAAAGAAACTTTTCCCAAAACAACCACAAATATTTTTAATCAAGAATAATTCAAAAAAAAATTCCAAAAATTAATACTTTTCTTCCTTCTTCTCTTTCTCTTTCTGGGGTTAATGTTTAATCAAAGAGGTCCAATTACCATATACCTTTCTTTGGGATTCTAGGCAATCTCCTCCTTTTTCAGCTTCTGCTCCAATTTTTTTTCCTCTCCCTTCCCACTTGCAATATCAATTTTAAATAATCAGAAATCCATACCTCCAACAAGGGTTTTCCAATTTCTTAAGTTTTTCAATGTCCAAAAACCCTTTTGTCCCTTAGCTTCAACTCTCAAAACAATTCACTTTCAATGTCCAATATGTCCAAACATATCTGCTGTTTCCATGGGGTGGGAGAGTGAAGAAAAAAAAAGTTCCCTTTAACAGCTTCTCCGCCGCTTTCGATCTTCTTAGGGATACAATGTATCCTCCAGCAATTCAAACCGCTCAATTCCAACCAATTTGAAAGATGTTACTTGACCCGGCTCAGACAGCACTTTCACTCTTCTTACTTCCTCCAGCGCAATCTTACCCGGTTGCTGGCTTCTTTGTGGCGGCTATTGCTGACCGCCGCTGCACCGCTTTGGGAAAAAGGGGTTTTTCCGGAGGAGGAGGGGGTCTGCGACACCCCCAACCCCCTGTCCGACTCCCCTCTCTCTTCAGCTGTCCGTACAGGGCAGCCATATCCCCCTGACTCATCTGGATCGGGGGTACCTCAGCGGCTAGCACAGCAGGAATCGCGAGCTGTCACAAATTCCTGCTGCCCCGAAGCCACGCAAAACCGGAAACCCAATTAAACATTAAATCTTATAACATTCCAATTATCTATTTCAAAGTCAAATGCTGCCATAATAAATTTATACTAATATAGTCAATTAAACTCTATACTTAAACTGTATTTTAAACATTCCTTTTAATAATTTATTAAATCTTAAAATCTATCATTGTTAAACATTTAATATTTTAATCTTTACTCAATTCTTATATAATTCTAATTTTCTATTTCTAATACAAATACTACAATACTATCTTATGTACCTTGCAGAATCCTTTTAAGAAAAATTTTACATTACCCTTTATCCCTCAAAAAATTTTCTTTTTCCCATCTTGTTTCTTACCTTTGTGGCTTTTTTCCTCCTTGTCCCTTCCTTTTTTACCCCCCCTGGTCTTTTTACCCCCCCTTCTCCAAACCTCCGCCTTTTTAGCTTCCCCTCTCTGTTGTATGTCTCTTTTCTTTTGCTTTTTAACATTGTATTGATTTTGCATCTTGTATTGTATTGATTTTGTTTTCTTGGATGTTTTTTTAAGTCTTAAGTCCTTTTTCTTTCCTCTCTTTCTCTTTCCTTTCTTAATCAACTTTTTGGATTCATTAAAGATGGCTTCTCCTCCTTCTTCTTCTTCTTCCTCTGCTTCCTCCTTCAATTGTTGTATTTGCTGGTAAGTAGCAAGCGCATTTCTAAAAAGCAAATAGTTTCTCTCCAAGTGTCCTTTCCTTCTTTCTTTATTTTTCCATATTCCTCTTTTAGTTCATCAACAGATAAAGCCATTATAAACCTTTTCTCCTTTTCTCTTCTTCTTCTTAAGACAACCAAGATATTTCAAAGCTTAGAACAATTCCCCAAAATCCCAAAGTCATCAAACAGTCCAAACAGAGCACAAGATTCTTCCCTTCGCACTTTTTCTTCCTGGGGTAATATCAATTGGAAAGGGAAGAAAAAGCCCAATCTGTATTTAAAAGTCTTATTGCAATTAACTTCCAATCTCAAAGTCTTCCAGGCATCTCCTCCAACAAAATCTTAATATAAATTTCTCCTTTGTCCTCTCCATCCCCACTTGTCACAAAGAGCTTTAAATTTTTACCTTCTATAAAAAGCAGGCTTTTCAATGTCCATTTGTTGATTCCATAGGGAAGGAGAGTAAACTTTCTCTTTCAGCACTTTTACTCGCCGCTTATAAATCTCTTCTGGAAACAAAGTATCATTCAACAATCAAGGTTTTCAGGATATTAAATGCATCTAATGCTCCCGGTTCAACCAAAAAACTTTCGCTTCAAAACTTTCTCCTTCTTCCTCCAGCACAATCTTGTCCAGCTGCCGGCTTCTTTGTGGCGGCCATTGCTGAATGCCGCTCCACCACCTTGAGAAAAGGGGGTTATGCCGGGTGGGGAGGGGGTCTGCGAAACCCCCAAACCCCTGTCCGGATTCCCCCTATCTTCGGCTGCCTCTACAGGGCAGCCTTATCCTCCAGACCCGTCAGGATCGGAGGCACCAAGACGGCTAGCTCAGCAGGGATCGCGCAGGATCGCAAAACCCCGCCGCCGCCGCCAAAGCCTGGCAAACCAGAAGTCTTTAATATCAATAATATTATTGAAATTTATTTATTTATAAAATTCACATGTTGCCTATCTCACATTATAAAATCACTCACACTTACAATTAAAGTCATAAATATTAAAACATTAACAATATTACATTAGGTACAAAACTAGAAAACCAAAAGCAAGAATGGTACTGTGGTGGCATCTTCCCATATATATGAATAATATTTTAATTTTGAAAATCAGTTCTGCTATTGGAAGTATGTATTTCATCACTCTGTTTTGATTGGAGTTTTGTTACTGGGGAAAGATTTCTGTGTTAAATTGAATGATAATACAATTTTTCAGTCAAGAACTGTGTATTGTAACATCCTGTTCTTCAATGAGAAACTGTGTTTTTCTTCTTTTTCTTTTTTCTTTTTGCAGTACTGTTAACTAACAGTGGATCAGACACAACAAATGTAAAGAGGGATTTTTCTATCAATGCCCAAGGGAAGGAATTCAAATGGATCAGATGTGTGATGGCATGGCATCAAGCTGAAAAACCTTTGAAAGAGAAATTGATACATAAATGAGGATAATCACAGTTAATTAAAATGATTGCTATATATTACCTCAGTGATCAGAAGCAATGTATTTTCTGGAAAAAAAATAGTACAAGAGGATCCTTATTTTCATGTCTTCTACATGGGACTTCCCCCATGTACATAGTTGGCCAATACAGAATTAGGATGCTGACATTAGCATGTCTTTGATATGATTCAGTTGAGTTTTCTGTTATTATGAAGTGGCCACATTTTCTCCTGTTACAAAGTAATCAGTGCAATGTGAATTTATTTCATAAATTTTCCATCCAACTTTACTATTCTTTAAATAGTAGAAGTCAGGAACAATTTTTTAAAAGTAAAACAAACACAGTGACTTTTCAATAAAAAGTTTATACAGTTTAGCAATAATATGTTCATTGTGTACACAATTCTGTTTCAAATTCAGTCTTAACAATGTTCAAAATTAGAAAATTTTCTGCTATAAATATTGAGTTTATCTGATTTGCAACTTGTTTAGTTTGGATAAAAGAATGGATGTTGCTGAGAAACAGAAGCTTTTTCAGTTAGAAGGACATGACTTGAAATTTAGGATATTTATGCTACAACTTAGCTATCTTTTAAAAATCCTTTTGTTATATTCTACAATTGCAAATAGTTAACACCTACATTGACAATACTTCTGAACTGTCCATAAAAAACAAACTTTTTTTTTGTTCCTATAGATTTGTTCCTATAGATTTTGTTCCCATAGACTGTTAAAAAAACATTTAAGTTCTAAAAGTAACTCAGGATTTTTAACAAATATGTCTGCGGTGAATGGTGAAATATAAAGATGTTTTAATTGAAGATGCTGCAATCTTTTAGACAATCCAAAATCCCTATATTAAGAGTAGTTCTTTCTTTTTGGACCTTTTCCCTAAACTAAATATTTTAGATAAAATACTAAACTCAAACCACACTGTAGTTGTGCAGAAAGAGGATTCTTTCTGACATTTATGATACTTATCTGTGTAAATTTACAAGGATCGGCCCATGACTTTTAGTGATTAACTTTTCATTGCCTGAAATGATTTGCAAAATAATGTTTATCTCTTCAGAAATAGTGTTCAACCAATATTCCACTAGTGTAGAATTTCAGTATTGAATAATTTGCACACAATTAAAAAAATACCAAAAAACCAAATATAGCAAGATGTAGATATTCAGGCTACTTCAAATCCTTATTAAAAACAGTAGATAATATAAAATTGCCAGCAATCAAGACCAATGTCAAGGGGTTGACATTGACATGAACCTTGATCACCTTGACTTTTGGCAATACTGACAGATTCCCTGGTCGAGGCTATGAAAAAGCAGTTGCTACTCACATTACAGGAGTGGCTGAGGGGTGATTCACTGCAAGAAGCAGAAAGTCATGTTCCTGGGTTGTTGCAATTCATGACTGATGATTGATGTATATTTACAAGTGAATATTCAGGGTCAATCCTGAATCCAGGCAATCCTTATAAATAAATTATATAATAAACTATCAAGTCTTAGTGTTCTTTTGTTATAGGGTATTTGAATTTTCTATCTACCTGCTGATATTTACAGGGATTGTGCGTGATGTGAATGGAAATGAAGGAGAGCTCCATGCTGATACACATGAGGAATACTTTTTAAAAATATTTTGAAAAAATTTAGACCTTCTTTGGAATTATATTCCCCTAATATAATATATGAATAACTATAGGACACATGCAAACTTTTAATTTGAATTTGAATTCTTTATTGGTCAAGTGTGATTAAAGATGCAAGTGATTGATCATTATCATAGTCATAAAAATACATTCATCATAAAACATTAGATATAACACTTAATGATAGTCATGGATACTAAATAAGCAATCAACATAAATCCTACTAGGATACTAAGTAAACAATATAAATCGTAAGATACAAGCAACAAAGTTATAGTCATAAGGAGATAGGTAATAAAGCGGATGAGAATAATGATGGTAATATTGCCTTTGTAGATAATTTGACAGTGTTGTGGGAATTAGTTGTTTAGCAGAAAGATGGCATAGGGGAAAAAACTGTCCTTGTTTCTGGTTGTTTTGTTGTGCAGTGCCCTATAGCATCGTTTAGAGGGTTGAAGTTGAAACAGTTTATGTCCAGGATGTGAGGAGTCTGTCGATATTTTCACAGCCCCCTTTCTGACTCATACACTATACAGGTCCTCAATGGAAGGCAAGTTGGTAGCAATTGTTTTTTTCTGCAGTTCTAATTATCTCAGTAGCTTTCTGTATTTTTATTGGACTTACTTGCCATGAGAACTTTGGAGTTAGAGCAGGTTAATAAAGATTAAAATAATAAGCAAACTAACAGGGATAATCATCAGGAACTTACATAGTGTTCATGACAAGGCCAGGCTTTTGAGTGCTATAGCTGCAGTGGAGCAAGGGCCGGTCACTGTTTCTAAAAAGAAAATTGTCGGTTATGGCACTCTGCAGAACAGCAGAGTTTCATTTCTGTGTATTAGACAAATTGGCAGTTCTGCCACCTGTCATGTCTTCCAAACTGATCACCCAGAAAAACTGGCTGAAATTGTAAAAGAGCTAGAGTTCTTTGGAATCAATTTGTATGCCTGTTGATTTGTTCAAATGCTGGATAGTGACTAAGATTGCTTAGCAACTACTATTGGTTCTAACAAAATGGTCCTAAGTGGCACAGTTGCTTGTGGGGGGGGGGGGGAGCGGAGAAATTAGATTGCTAATTGCTGTGATCTCATTAAAATAAAATTCTCTCATGCAACAATGCCAGCATTACTTTCACTTTGTTGTACATTGTTGTCAGGAGGAGAAAGTGTATGCATTGGTCAGAAAATATATGTATATATTTTAAACACCTTTTACCACTGCTTATTACCATTGTATTTTAGAACCACTGCTATCTTGAGGCAGCTGCTAAACAAGGAACACTTGCATTTTCTAGCTCATAATGCTTGTAATGTATATAATGCTTGTTGTGGTCTGCTGGTGGCCTGCGGAGCTGGCAGCAGAGTCAGACAGTGGGGAGGAACACGGGCCAGTCCTGGAGTCTGTGGAGGGCTTGGACGAGGGATCTGCGTCTGACTCAGAGATGGGGCCAGAGCCACCTGAGAGTTATGTGCAGAATCCAGAGCCTCCAGAATCTGACATCAGTGAGGCAGAGGAACAGGGGCAGCCTGAACAGGGCACAGAGCTGCCAGAAGGCAAGAACAGTTAAGACAAAAGGGCTGACTTGGGAATAAGGCTTGGAGATGATTGGCCCCTCCCATAAGATATAAAGGAGGAGCAAAGGGACATGAGCCTTTGCAGGAAGCAACTTTGTTCATTCTGTTCGGTTTAAAATCTGAAGCTCCGTGTTGACTTTGTGCTCCATTTGGCCTTGTACAGCTAATTGGCAATTTAGTCATTGGCAGTATTTCAAGGGAAATAAAGGTAGATGCTTATCAGCCTTATCTCAAAAGACTGACAGACTTCTGATGAACTATTCATAAACTGTTTGGGACTCATTACAGGCTGTGAATGCACATAATTCACAGCCGTTGAAATAAAAAAAAAAAGAGTTTTGGGAACAGTGTGTGATTGTAACTGTCTCAGGAAGCCTTGATCAGAACAATGCTAATGATTCCTGACTCCATGTCAATGGATCAGCTTCCCCATGTTAAATAGCAGCAGATGCAGTGCAAACCCTGCATCATCCTTCAAGAGGGCTCAGGGCCCAAATTTTCCCCTTCCACTAACATTGAATTAAATTGGCTTTGAAAGAAAGAAGAGAACCACTGTTACATTATGGCTGATCTGGACTATCAAAGACATTCCAATCAAAGACCTTCCATGAGATTGATCTATGGGTTTTGGTGGTTTGGCCGTAAACTTTTCTGAAAAGAGAAAGGATTGTTTGTTTCCTTTGGGGTCTTCTACTTCCACAGCCCTAGCATGTTCTCAATGATCTTATAATGAAGCTGGGGATAACAGTTATTCAAATTATCCAGATTACAGCAATATTTCTTTGGTAGGGGGCACATTCTGCCTTTTTCAAGGTTAGAAGCACTACATTCTCCCTTACACTCTGACCATAGCTCCTGTCACTTCCCTGGAAGCTTTCACCAACTAGGAAAGACAGGGATCTTGTTTACAGAGGGCATAGTTAATGTCTTGGAGGACTTTGTCAATAGAATAGAATAGAACAGAACGGAATGGCACGGCACGGCACAGCACAGCACAGCGTAACATAGCATAGCATAGCATAGAATACCATAGCATAGCATAGCATCGAATAGAAGCTGGAAGGGTCCTTAGAGGTCTTCTAGTCCAGCCCCCTACTCAAGCAGGAGAATCTATACCATCTCAGACAAGTGACTGTCCAGTCTCTTCTTAAAAACTTCCAGTGATGGTGCAACCGTGATTTCTGGAGGCCAGCTGTTCCACTGGTTAATTGTCCTCACTGTTAGGAAGTTTCTCTTTAATTCCAGGTTGCTTCTCTCTTGGATTAGTTTCTAACCATTATATCTTGTCCTAACCTCTGGTTGCTTTGGAGAATAATTTGATCCCCTCTTTGTGGCAAATACTGGAATACTGCTATCATGTCACCTCTAATTCTTCTTTTCTTTAGACTAGCCAGGCCCCAAACCTGCACCCATTCTTCTTCAGTAAACCTTGAAGGTGGAGCTCTCTCAATGTTGATCACTCCCACCTATTACACCTTCAACTCCTCACCTCTATGCTTCGCTAGCCTGAAGACAGATCACAGACATGGATGAGAAATGTGGGAGGAAGTGGGGGAGGAAGACCCCTCTCTTTCTTCGCCCCATGCATCTTCTGTATTTGGAAAAGCACAGTTGAGAGGACAAATATGTAGAACATCTCCACACTTCAAACAGGTCATTTGGAAAATTTGAAAAATGGCTTAAACCCTCCATCCCAGATATTCTCCTACACACATTCATCCCTGCTTTCCTGCATGTTAAAGAAAGCATATGACACTTGTTTTTTTTCTCACCTGTAGCTGACACTTGTTGGAAATGAAGCCAGGAGCATTCACCCATTGGCTTTCCTTATATATTCTCCCATTAAAAGTCTAAGGAAGAAATCTGTAACTCTCCTTGTTCCTGAGGCAGAATAGAGCTAAAGGTCGAGGCAGCTCTCTCAATTTTGCTTGGAGGATACCAGTCTAAAGCAGCCATGAAAAAGAGTCAGAAAATAAAAATAACAGATGACAAGTCATATTACTTTTTATATCTGAAAATATATGTGCATTTCTACACAAAATTGTGAGTGCCATGAAAAAGCAGAGCTACCATTTCTGAAGGGTAAAAATATGGACAATTAATAGATGTCAACAAGGAGATATAGTATGCTTAACCCTTTACTAATCCCTCCTAATCACTGTCTGGATTTTTGTACCCAGAATTAGATATGCCTATAGGAAAGAGATGTTTGCAGGGGGGTGGGGGGTGGAATTCAACAGAATGTCCTGGTCCATGGTTTCTTACAATGCCAGCATCCTTCTATAGACAATTTGCAATTCCTTCATGAAAAGAAAGGATTCTTCTAGAAGTGCTAAAAAGAATTCAAAATTCTAACCTGTTCTGGAATTTGGTACTCAATGCAGTTTGATGCAAAATTTTTGTCCCAGTACTCATTGTTTGGTACTCAATGTACAAGCTATAACTTGTTGATATCAGTTGCTTTGTGATTCAGTACATTATTCCTTATGAGAAAAAAGTGGTACTTGTCATTTTTGTTACTCATCGTGCCTCCTGGAACCAATTAACTTGGAAAGTTTCAAAGCAGTTGAGTACCAAAGTACTCTAAAAGTTTTACTTTTTAAATTAATTTGAAAAAAAAATGAAAATTTGAAAAAAGTAGTATTGGTGGTTACAGATTATAAAGTTGGTGTCCAGCCAAGTTATCGATATATACTCCAATGGTTACACTTCCTTACAGGTTGTGAATGTAATATTAATTTTTCCAAAGGGAATTAAGTTAAACTCAATCAGTATAGAGCTTCTGGAAATAAGAGAACTATTTATATTACTTCCTTAAACCTTAAATATTTCCCTCTTGGGAAGTCTGCCAAAAATATTTGGAATGGGAGAACCCAATGTAATCATATCACTAGACAATCATTCACATGTTTTGAAAATGTTTGGAAGATGTATTTTGCACATGTTCCAGGCACAAATCTTCTATCCATTAAAAGAATCTGGACTTTTTGCTAGCTTAAAAATGCTGCTGCTTTAAAGAATCCACTCATTCAAATTAAGACAAGTCTTAAAACAGTACAATCTCCCCTCCCTCCAAGTTATGACAGAAGTCTGAAAAAGTTGGATTCATTCACCAAAGAGCAGGAAAGTGGTGGATTCAGCTGAAGTCTGAAATGCCTGGGAAGTATTTTCAAATCTTGCACTACTTTGTTTATAACATAAACACAAAGCACTTCCCTTTCATTGGTCATTAGAAAGTGATTTGCTTTCAGCTGTTGACCTTCATAACTTGACATCTTGTTCTTCATCTTGTGATTGCTAATTAAGCCTGGAAAGCACTAGAAATGATAGAGAAACAATTACTTGTATTAATTGTATTTGTCATATCTGATTCCAAACATCATATACAAATGGTTGAATTAATTATTTAACTTATTCTCTTGAATTTCTAATCTTGCCTTCCACATCTTATTATGGACATATCTTCCCAGTTCATCTCACCTCTACACAGACTTTAGGTTGGCCTTCATTACAACAAATGATTTACCTCAATAGGCAAGGGATGGTATAATGAATTTTTAAAAACACCTCACTGTTTTTGAGAATAACATGTCTTTTCAAAAAGAAGAAAAAGATGGCCAATGTTTGAGAATGTTTTTCTTTGACGTATATTTTGAAAACAATACTTAGTCTAGTAGTCCACATTTAATCCATTTTTGGGAGGTAAAAAAAAGGAGGAACTGACAAGAAAGTCCAAGTTACAAATGGAAGACTATTTGGACCCTTGTAATTTGGTGAATAAAGTGGAATGATTATATAATAAAAGTCTCATCTGATAAATCCCATCAGAGACCTCTTCCTTCTGTTTGCTCCTGGATGGCAACACCTTTCTGGTTTTCTGATTGCTCTTACAGTGTTGGCCTCAGTAATTCACATGGGTTTTAATGTTTTGGGCTGCTAAGATTTCCCTAGGTCTCCACAATGATTCTTAGAACTTCTCAAAGACTCCTGAAAATGGCATCCATTTCAAGCTACTCTCTGAACTGCAGCCAGCCTCTCAGAGAGTATCACAGGGATTTCAATAAGAATATAACTGCTGGATAGAAGTACAATGCATTTATGTATACATGTAATAAATGCCTTGTTTTTTAAGATGATCTGAATTTTCATTGTTTTATTTTCATGATTTGATTCATCTTTATTCCCTTGCTCTTTTGTAGTTTGGAAAGACATCTAAAAACATCTAAAAGCATGTCTAAAACAGATTTTACCTGGTTAAAAAACAATACCCACCAAAAATGAAAAACACTTGGAAATTCTGAACTGCTTTAACATGGACTATATTCAGTTCAATTATCTGCATTTGTATCTTTCAGAACATACCAAACTGGGCTTGAGTCTGGTGCTTGGGTGTTACTGTTATGCACTGTCCTTCCCTGTTAAAAATGTATTACTTGGATATTACTTGGGAGACAAAAGTAAATGTGATCATGAAATAACACAGAACACTAGATAACTTTTTCATTTATAAAGTTAAACTAACTTCTGAGCACTATCCTTATTCTTGTGATTTTGCTCTTAAATTCTACACATTACATAATGCTTTAAAATATAGAAATCATAATTACATACTGAGCTATCAGTGCAGTGTATTATTATATGGTATCTATTGAATAGTATTTAAATGTTGTTTATCTCTATGTGCCTGTTATCTCTATATGGCTGATTTGTCGAAGTGTCAAGCTTCCAGGAATTCTCCAGCATTTTTCAATGTAGTTTGGTTCAACATGCTCACAATTTCCCACTTGAAAATATGCTTAAATCCATATATGTGTTGAGAAATTAAGCAGCTTTCATCATGTTTTTTTGACTGATAGTTTGAGTTCATGGAAATGTTCTGTTAGGCTTCTGCCTTTCTGTGTTTAATAATGGCTGTTATAGTTCTTACACTGTATGTTGTAGATAACTTTCATTTTTTTCTTCTGGGGCTATTGCAACTACATCCAACTTATTCTGTACATATGATATCTGACTATGTATTGTATGTACACACTTCTAAAATATGTTTCTTGTAACCTTTAATAAGATGGAACACTTGCTTTGCCAAGGTATTAAAAGAGAAATTCCAGAGATACATACAATAATAATAGAATATTTATCAATTTTAAAAATCATTTTTGAGACTTGAGATTCATTTTGCAAATATTTTCGCATGTACTTTTGTTGGCTGATGACCTGAATAGCATATTGGACCAAAATCTGTGTTTGCGATGCCATTAAGCAATGGAATTTAAGAGGCCCCTGTCCCATGCTCTGGCTTTCTTGAATAGTCCAGATTCTCTCCTTTAGATCCTTGGTGACATTATTTATAGGGCATTTACTCACATCGTATGAGAGACATCAAATATTTCTAATAATATCCAGCCATGTCAAATGACAATTATGTCTTTAGTCAAGTTTGCCAAACAATGCTTTACTGGAAAAGGTTAGCCAAAAATGCCTCCAGTGAAGGATGGTGATGGGGAGGGCATGGGATAGTTCTTATGTTGAACCAACAGTATAAAAGTCTTTCAAGGACCAAACTGCCTTGTCCTTCTTAAGATTGTAGTAGGTAAGTGCTGGGCAGCGGTGATAAGGTCTGAATGGGTGAAGCACCCATACATTCCATTCATACTGCTTGATTCTTATGCCTTGTTGTAAAAGTGAGAGGATTTACTTGGATCAAAGGGATCTTAAATCTATTCATTCAGCTCTAATCAGTGGCTTGTAGCTGAAAGGCTTAATAAACAAAACACAAACCACCAGTAAGAAGAGGCTGACCTTTTGTTTTGCAGCATTGGCCAGTGCTGAGCCTGAATTCCACCTATTCTCTTCATCAGCAGGTAAGAAGGTATTTACACTCACTCTTGAGAGATTCAATGAGTTTGTTTTCTGAGTGCTGAGCTGAACAGACAGTTCTGAGTCTTTATTATTAATGCCATGCAAGATGCTTTTTGGAGAGATTTTGCTTGTAAGGTCTGATCTTTTAGTAGTGTTTGATCTTGACATTTGTTAGGGAAGCTTTATGAGCATTTCCTGTTCCTCTAAGCATGTGGCAGGAATCTGCAAACCTGCTTATTCTCACAAAAGATGAAGAGTGGCAATTAAAAAAAACCAATAATGAAATCTCATATTTGGCTGGTAGTCACATGGATTTATAATGACCTTTCGCTTTTGACTAAGTCTTAAAAATGTAGCTGAAATTTTGTTGTGTTTTGTTTCTTTATTTCAAAACGGACTATTTTTTTTCAAGCTGAGTTTGTAGGACTGGCTTTAAAGCAGTTTTGTTTCACATAAACGGAGAGCTTGATCTTAATTGTAGGCCTATGTTTTGCCAAGACAAGGCAGTGAGCAGGTATCCAGGCAACTGATTCTTTTGGATCTACAGATGAGCACACCAGTGAATAAAGAGATTTTAAGCTTTATTATTTAACTGTAGTAAACAGATTTAAAAGCATGACATAAAAAGCAAACATACCAAGCAGGATGATAATCAAATCTTTTATAAGAAGCTCCTTAATGACAACAGCCCCCTGACCCCCGGGCATCTAGTTTCCATGGTGCCCAATGTTAGGTTCTCCGCAGAAACTTTCAACAAACAACAACAACCCCATGATGTTTATAAAAATCTTTCATCATGATTGAATAATCTTGCTATGGATAAGATTGTAAGACCTGATCTTGACTAGGCACCACATGATTCTAGGATGGGAATGGAAAGTCTAAAATTTCATAGGTTTGCAGCTATGTAAAGATCCCCATCCCTTCTCTTTTATTCGGCAAGCAAGAGCAAAAACCAAGCAGGAGAGCTAAGAATGAGATATAAACTTCTAGACTTTTCTTAATATGAAGGAGAAATAAAAATGTGTCACTAAACTCAAAATAACAATGGTCTTCTCCATTGCCAATACAGCCTAAGCATACAATTCTTCCTTTCAAACAATAGGGATTACAATTTCTGCAACAACAACTAGAATGAACAAAAGGTAGAGAAGCAGAAAAATAGAATTGAAATTTAGAAGCCAAAGGAGACACAGACTACACTGGTCTGTAGGATACATTTTTAACTTATTCTGTGATGTAAGCCCACTACAATCAAATTTTAGGTTTCCAATGGTTTATGGTTTAGCTGTTTTAGATACTGGCTCTTGACAAAAATCTCTCAAAGTTATCAATCACAAGGAAACTGTTTTCTCTTCACATCTTTAGCTTTAAAAAAAGGAGGATTTTTTTTTTTAACCAAAGAAACAGTGACTGTATTAGATGCGGAATACACATAGTAGAATGCAGTTTCCCTTAAAAGGGTGAGGTAAAGTGATTACAAAAGTGTCAGCTGGGAAGAACCTGATCATTAAAGCCCTGTTCTTCACTGGTACTTAACCCCAGCACAATCATGCCTAGACAAGAATTTCTTGTCTCCATGACACTTATATTGAGTGAGACAGCTTTAAGTTGTCACTAAGATTCTGTATAAAAGTAGTATTTGAATCCTTATTCCAATCCTGTCAAATTACAGCCTTAGGAATGAAGTCAGGAGAATGTGTTGTGGGTAGGTGTCATTAGAGGTATGCTTGGGGAGAACTAGAAAGTGGCAGGAGGGTTCCCCTGGGTCATTAGTCAACCACTGGAGCATCCATTACTTTCCTTGCCTTTGCTCTTTTCATTAGCACTTGCTTTCATGAAGTCTGTTCAGATCTGTTACTTTTGCCTATTAGCAGACAGTTTCATGATGGAGAAAAGTGCAGACCATTGCTATTTAAATAAGGGGAAGAAGAATTTGTGTGAATTGGCTATACAAGTATTGTATTCTGAAATTTATAACCCAGTTCATCATTACACTCAGTGGTCGTGTTCATCCAATATACTGAACCATGAACTAGACAACTACATTTTAGCCAGTTGGGTAAATCCAGGCTGTTTAGTTACTAGAAGGTTCTTCATGTCATGGAAATTTAGAATTAATTAGATTAATTTAATAAACTAGTTAAGTGTGCAAGACAGATGTTCATATTTTTCAGTGAGATTGAATAGCGCACAAACTTTTTCATGATGTGCTTTGATTCCCCAATTCTTGCAATAATTGCTTATCTACTTATTAGTAGATATGCATTTTTTCATGGAGGAAAAGGACTTTTCTCCAAAGTAGACTGAGATAACTGAGATAGCAAAGTAGGAGATTGCATGAAACAGCACATTAAAGTTGCAATCTCCATATGAGTTGTTTCTTTCTTCACCAGTGCTCTGTTAAGCTGCAACCATGTCATCTGACAGTGAGATGGCAGTTTTTGGGATTGCTGCCCCCTTTCTCCGCAAGTCGGAGAAAGAGAGAATTGAAGCTCAAAACAAGCCCTTTGATGCCAAGTCATCCGTCTTTGTGGTGGATCCTAAGATTTCCTTTGTAAAAGGTGTTCTCCAGAGCAAGGAAGGAGGGAAAGCCACAGTTAAGAAAGAAGGTGGAGATGTAAGTAGAAAAACACCTCACAAGATAAAAATAAGACTTTGTTATCCTGTGCTTGCTTTTGACTGAAATGTCATTTTCTCTCTTGTAGACTGTGACTGTTAAAGATGACCAAATCTTTCCAATGAATCCACCCAAATTTGATAAAATTGAGGACATGGCCATGATGACCCACCTCAATGAACCTGCTGTCCTGTATAACCTCAAAGAGCGTTATGCAGCCTGGATGATTTATGTAAGAATCTGAACATTACCACTGAATTCAGAACTGAAGATTTTATGTCCACAAGCAAACAACTACTAACTTGTCTTTTCTTTTTAGACCTATTCAGGTCTCTTCTGTGTCACCGTCAATCCCTACAAGTGGTTGCCAGTGTACAACCCAGAAGTGGTTAATGCATATAGGGGGAAAAAACGACAAGAGGCCCCTCCTCACATCTTCTCCATTTCTGACAATGCGTATCAGTTCATGTTAACTGGTGAGCAGATAAGTAAATGAATATTTCTGGGGGGAAAAAAACAAGGTGGGGAAAAAAGGAAGAACATGCTTCTAGAATTTCCAGACAGAGTCTTTCTTGATAACAGAAATGAACAAGTCAGATTCTAACTGTTCATAAGTAAAACACATAATTAGCACAAACATTTATTTCTGCTTGGATTACTTCTTCGTTTCTTTGCTTTCTAGATCGCGAGAATCAATCAATCCTGATCACGTGAGTATATCTCCAATAGTGATATTTCTGGTCAGCAGAAGTTTCACAGAGCAATATACTAGCTAACATCATGGTCTTTTACTCTGTTTTAACAGTGGAGAATCTGGTGCTGGAAAGACTGTGAACACAAAACGTGTCATTCAGTACTTCGCAACAATTGCAGCTGCTTCTGACAAGAAGAAGGAAGAACCACAGCAAACTGGCAAGTTAAAGGTGAAGTATGACTTTGGGAGAAGATTACACATTGCTTTCTGACAATTTCATTATGTTTAAAAGTTGACTTAGTAATGCTACTTTTACAGGGCACTCTTGAAGATCAAATCATCAGTGCCAACCCCTTGTTGGAAGCTTTTGGAAATGCCAAGACTGTGAGGAATGATAATTCATCTCGCTTTGTAAGTTACAGTTTCAAACATCCGTGGGAGTGTAATTCTTTTTGTGCCAATCTTCTTAGCATTGCACTAAAGATGACAATGAATCAGAGACAACAGGTTGTGTTTGAGAATGGAGCTTTCTAGACCAGATACAATGTTATTGTACTTGTTTTTCAGATTAAGAAAGCCTCACATCAAACCTACGCAGCAGCATCAAAATAACTCAAGAAGTGTTGTGTATTGAACTGCAAGTTCCACCTCTTTGGGATGTGTCTATGACATCACAATGTACTTACAAAAGGGGAAGGCCTTCTGTCATGACAAGGCATTGCTACCTCAGTCGTTCTGTCCTTCCTTGCCTGCCCCTCCTCCCCCATTCTGATAGATCCTGATGAAGAGGTCTATCCCTAGGCCAGGCCCAAGTCCCATTTTGGAACACTGAAATCCAGGAGTAGTTTAAGGAAATTGAGCCCTCCTTTCCCATTTAACATGGCACACTGTGACACTAGTATTTAAAAAGGAAAGAAATGATTACAATTACTATTTGCAATTTTTATGTTCACATTCATCTCATCTCATTAAATAAAGAATAAAAATATTTTTTATAAACCATTACTAACATATCAACTCACTTTGTCTTTCTCCCATATAAACCTCAACTGTTGTCCCAAAGGTATTATTCAAAAGGCAACTGGCTTTCCCTCACCCTCTCACCCCCTCCCCCTCCCCCCTCCCTCCCCCATCTCTTTTTCTTTCTTTTTCTTTCCTTTTGAACAACACTTTTGGGGCAACCATGACCTGGATGACTGAGAATCTCCATAGACAAACCTCAACTGTTTTTCTCCTTTAATTCACTCATATTTTACACTTATATTAAAGTTTAATAATTACTGTGTCTTTATAATGGTAAACTATTTCACTTTTTTTTCCTTAAAACCTCTGAGACAAATTAGGTTTAAAAAATTACAGTTTTTAAAAATGCCATACATTCTGTAGCCAGAGTCTGAAATTCCTGCTATTAAAAGGAAAATTCTCTGTACCACCCTATTATACAGTTAAATAAATACATTGAAAATATATTGTAATTAAATACTATTTTCTCCATAGGGCAAATTCATCAGAATCCATTTTGGTGCGACTGGCAAACTGGCTTCTGCAGACATTGAGACATGTAAGGGATATTTCTTTCTGTGCTTATATGATCCTTTCTTTCTTCCTTAACTAATTCAACTTCATTGCTTTGCCAGATCTGCTGGAAAAGTCCAGAGTTACCTTCCAGCTCAAGGCTGAAAGGAGCTACCACATCTTTTATCAGATCATGTCCAACAAGAAGCCAGAACTGATTGGTAAGGAGAATCATTCATTTGGAAGACTATTTCCATTATTAAGCATTACAGATGTACTGATGATTGAAAATGAAATCATGTTTGTGCTTCTTTTTATGCAGAGATGCTTCTGATTACTACCAACCCATATGACTACCATTTTGTCAGCCAGGGTGAGATTACTGTTCCCAGCATTGATGATCAGGAAGAGTTGATGGCAACTGATGTACGTAATTTGCAGAATTGGGAACATAAAATTGTAATTTGATTAGACAAACAATAATATTTGGTTTAAATGTTTGAGTATGTGCGGGATTTGGGCATATGATGAGTGGCATAATATTCCAAGAGGAACACTGGCAGAGACAACTAAAGGCTACTGTAAATGCCAAAATGATTTCAAGTGAGTTTGAACCCTCAATTTGGCTCAGTGCTGGATTAGACAGAATCCTTTCTATTGCTTGAATTAATAGGAAGCCATTGACATCCTGGGCTTCACTGCTGAGGAAAAGACAGCCATTTACAAGCTGACAGGAGCCGTCATGCACTACGGGAACATGAAGTTCAAGCAGAAGCAGAGAGAGGAGCAGGCTGAGCCAGATGGCACAGAAGGTATTTGAAAAAATTATGGCAAAATCATTTAAAATAATCAGAACAAAGGGTATTATTTTACAGAAACACACCCCATGCTTCCCTAGTGTTTTCTAGAAGGATACTCATGTAGATCATTTGGAGTAGATAGTAGACCATAAAATATTATGCTTTCATCTATTTATTAGTATTTAACAAGGAGGAAGTTTCCATTATTTTTACTGATATTATAGTAAATACTCTTGTAACCGTTTTTCTTCTTTTCCAAAAACCACTTTTTGGTAAATGAAGCTATAATTTTAGAGAATGAACATTCCCAGTATTGGGCAAGTAGAACTCAGCCAATGCTAACCAAAAATTCTCTTTTGTACTTTTTCCAGTCTGATTTTAATGTTCATTATTTAACTATTCCATGCTGCATGAGATTTATAATAAAAAAGATTCTAACCCTAAACTCTTTCTTGTCTATTTTTAGTTGCTGATAAGGCTGCTTACCTCACAAATCTCAACTCAGCAGATCTGTTGAAAGCTCTGTGCTTTCCCCGGGTCAAAGTCGGCAATGAATATGTCACCAAAGGCCAAACTGTCCAGCAGGTAATGTTACTTTAAACCAACTCTCACAAACCCTGGCATCTTCCAAGATGAATGGATTTATAATTATAATACTTGTAATATCAATATTCAAAATGGTAATTAATAATGATAAAATTCATTCTTCTTTCTTATTTGTATTCAATAAACTAAGGCACCTGAATAATAGACCATCAAGAATCTAAGTTTGTTAGATAATTATAACTAAACTGAAATAACCAATTGTACCAAAACTGGGAAGATGGAGCATAGATGATCTATATGGATAAATTTAAAACTATATTAAATGATTGAGCTAGATCTATATAAATATTTTATGGATATGTTTTTAGTTTCTACAAAGCTTATTTCATACGAAAAAGCTTTTTTTGCATATTTTTTTCAGATTTTATTGCTATATCTTTAGTTCTTCTTCACCTTTCTTTCTCTGACACACACATACACACCCATACACACATTCAAAATGACCATCAGAGCATTAGTATTTCATATATTATTATGGTATTAACACACTCAGATGCTAAGGAATTTTACTCCCCCTCCCCACCTGAAAGGAAATCTGTTCCAAATGCAAAACACAAGCAGAGGAGAGGAGTTTCAGTTTTAGTTTCACAGCACCAAACAACTTTAGTATAGAACAGTTGAGCTAATCCACCTTGCTGTCTCCTTCTTGCTCACATAGCAAATACTGTTTCAGTTTCCAAACAGCTCTCAACTCTCTCACACACTGACAGGAGGCTAGCCAGATCAATACCGATGGATGCTGGTAGGCAGTGGCAGAATCCCACCCCCCACTTATTTTCCTCCCCCAAAACTAAGCCCTACCACATAATTTCATAGCAAAGCACAGGTATTGAGCTAGTACACTATATATAAGATTGGAATAATTATTAATTTAAAATATCCCTTACGCATATTGATTTTGCCATTGTCTTCTTATTCTAGGTCTACAATAATGTTGGTGCTCTGGGTAAGGCCGTTTATGAGAAGATGTTCTTATGGATGGTCATTCGCATCAACCAACAATTGGATACCAAACAATCCAGACAATATTTCATTGGTGTGCTGGACATTGCTGGCTTTGAGATCTTTGATGTAAGGAAACAGGGAGAAAGATGTACATATAAACAGATAGGAAGAACAGTATTTGCTTTACTCAAATTTATTTTATCTTAATTCATCTTAACAAAACTCTCTTCTTTTTTTATAGTACAACAGCTTGGAACAGCTCTGCATCAACTTCACAAATGAGAAACTGCAACAGTTTTTCAACCATCACATGTTTGTCCTAGAGCAAGAAGAGTACAAGAAAGAAGGAATTGAATGGGAGTTTATTGACTTTGGCATGGACCTGGCTGCCTGCATTGAACTCATTGAGAAGGTCCATTTTATAGTAGACTTAACTAATGCATATTTCAGATAGAATAAGAAATGCTTTAGGTTTCTCTCAAAAATAATTGATGAAAATCCCGACTGAAACTACATGTACCATCATCTTGTTTTATCCTGCCCATTACAGTCTTCGACTGCTCCCCTTCCTTTATTATTATTTTTCTAGAAAGTTTAGCTCTCAGCTTTTCTAATGGCTTTATTAGAGGGACAACCTAAGAAAGAATAAATACAATTATAGCAGGATCCTAATCAATTTATAATAACATGTTCAAACCAATTCTTGACATAAAAATAAATGTATATGTAGAATGTACCTTAAAGTAAATATGAAATCTTGTTAGGTATTCATAATTGCTCATTGAAGTATAATTTAGAAGATGTATCTACTTTTCAATGAGAGAGTGTGCCTCCATGTTTACATTTTGTTTCTTTTCGACACCTCTGCTCTGATTTTACTTGTGTGTGTATATATACTTGATGAAGCAACCATGTCATTATTCTTTCTAGCCCATGGGCATTTTCTCCATCCTAGAAGAAGAGTGCATGTTTCCCAAGGCAACAGACATGTCCTTCAAGAACAAACTTTATGACCAGCATCTTGGCAAATCAAACAACTTCCAAAAACCCAAGCCTGTCAAAGGCAAGCCGGAGGCCCACTTTGCCTTGGTGCATTATGCTGGCACTGTGGATTATAATATCAGTGGCTGGTTGGAGAAAAACAAGGATCCTTTGAATGACACCGTAGTGGGGCTCTACCAGAAATCCTCAATGAAGACTTTAGCTTTGTTGTTTGCTGACCGCCCTGCAGAAGGTGAGAGCTATAATGAAAGGGTTTTTTTTTTTTCTTGAATGAGAAAAAATGTTCAAGAAATGTAAGGTTTATATATTTTTTTTCTATTCGTTTCGATTTTAGAGGGCACTACCAAGAAGGCTGCCAAGAAGAAGGGCTCTTCTTTCCAGACTGTGTCTGCACTGTTCAGGGTATGGTATAATGTTATACTGGGATCCCTTTGAGAGGAAGGAAAAATACTACGTAGTAATAATGCGACAACTTATTTGGGTATTTAAGAAAGATATTGAATTGGACTGAATTTGTAGAATCCGCAACTTAAAAGAAGTCTTTGCCTGCTTCTGGATAATTCAGATATAAAGAAAGTGTATGGAATATTATTGGCTGGTAGAACAAAATCAGTGCTGAAACTAAAAATCACAGAAGTATAGTGATGCTTTGTATACTATTTTGCTTACATCTGTGAGGTGTTAATCCTAGTACTTCTTTAAAGTTCCCAAAGAAGCCATATGCACTTAGTCCATCAATATCCAGCTAGACATATGTAGACAAGTCCCATGATGAACATTTATATAGCAAGCAAGTGAGCTAATATTACATTGGAACTGTACTTTGGTTCAAAGTCACTTTGCAATCATACATGACAGTAGCCCAAACACCAATAATGCTTTAGCTGCATATGTTAGATCTTTGTGGAGTGGACGCTATTGCTTATCTTATTTTTAACCCACCCAACGGCTAGAATTCATTTGCATTCAATAGACCTGCTTATTTGGATACATGATTTTCCTTTACAGGAATACATTGATTTGTTTGGAATTTTGTACAGAAATATTTCTTTTCTGGATCTATAGGAGAACTTAAACAAACTGATGACCAATCTGAGAAGTACTCACCCACACTTTGTGCGTTGCATTATTCCCAATGAAACAAAAACACCTGGTAAGGCATTGTGGGGGGTGGGTATGATAGGTATTTTACAATGCTTGTCTCTGTATGTGGTTTGGTCCTAATTCATTTTTTAATCATTTTTTTTTAAAGGTGCTATGGATCATGAGCTTGTGCTGCATCAGCTGAGGTGCAATGGTGTGCTGGAAGGCATCCGCATTTGCAGAAAGGGATTTCCCAGTAGGATCATTTATGCTGATTTCAAACAGAGGTCAGCTTGACCTTCTTATAGAGTTCTTTACATTTCTCTCTCTCTCTGCATTCTCTCTATCTCTCCCTCCCCCCCTCTCCCTTTGCCTCTCCATCCATCCATCTATCTATCTATCTATCTATCTATCTATCTATCTATCTATCTATCTATCTATCTATCTATCTATGCCAATCTGCCATAGTAACTGTCTGTGATAGAGTACCTCTACCCTAATTTAACATTCAAATAGATTCAAGATACTAAAGTATTAAATTAATTGAAAGCAGCAGTCATATCAATAGGCAAAATAAAATGTTGGGAGGAGGGATGAAAGGGAGTTTTGCTCATTTCCCCCTTTTCAGACTTTTATTCCTTTTGACAACTTCTCTTTCTTTGAAAATAACAGGAAGGAAATTATAAATGTTTTCTTGGTTTAGGGGTGAGTGGGCTTTAGGTCCTGTGGAATCAAAATATTCCCTCATCTGGCCGATCTGGCCTGTTTATCATTCCATTAGAGAGCAAGATGCTAGTAAAGGATGCGCAAGCATGGTATTTTCCTCAGTGACAAATTTTATCTCTTTCTACCTTTGAAGGAAAGATCCAGCGTGTCCCATGATACCTTGGAAACCTTCTTACATATCCTTAGCTTGTAACCTTAGAACAATGCATTAAATATAAATGACTTTGACATTGAACTCTCTTGTTTTCTCAGTGTAATGCTATAGAGCTTAAGAGAGTTTTTCGTTCTGGACACCCAGACCCCCCCCCCAATCTTTTCACCAGTTTACTTAGAAATTAAGTTCCTACTTAAGTTAGCAGGCTAGAATTGCTATAACTTCAGAAAGTGAAAAAAGGAGTAAACATTCAACTGTTGAGATTTTTGTAATCTAATTTCTTTCTCGTTATAATAAATCTAGTTAAAGAAACTTCTCTTGATCCTTTTGCTTTTAGGTATAATTGGTTATCAACAGCTTGACAAGCTACATTTATTTATTTCTCACATTTCTATGCTGCTCAATTCCCAAGTGATCTGGGCAGTTTCACAAACTAAGTATACTCCCCCCTAACAACAACAACAACAACAACACCCAGTCTGAACATCTGGTTGACTGTGCAATGATTAATAATAATAATATCCAGCAGAGTATTCACAAAGAAGAAACTACAAAACAATACACAAACTACAAAACAATATATATGACTTACTTCTACTAATCTTTCAGTAAAAGCAGACCCACCCAAACCACCTAAGCCCATATTGAGAGATGAATAAATATTTTATAGCATATTTATGTTCAATTTTTTTTACTAAGGATAAATAATTATAAAAAAACCTGTTAGGCATTACACGGGAAGATTTATAGGTGGTTTTTTTTTTTTTTTTACTAGATACAAAGTTCTGAATGCAAGTGCCATTCCAGAGGGCCAGTTCATTGATAGCAAGAAAGCTTCTGAGAAACTTCTTGGATCCATTGATGTGGACCACACTCAGTATAAATTTGGACACACCAAGGTATGTATAAGTCTTTGTCCTAAATACTGTTTTGTATTTTGTAGTGCTTACATATGACATTCTGTAATGCTTCCCCTCCTCAGGTGTTCTTTAAGGCTGGTCTTTTGGGTCTCCTAGAAGAAATGAGAGATGATAAGTTGGCCCATCTGATAACACGCACCCAAGCTATGTGCCGTGGTTTCTTAGCAAGAACAGAATATCAGAAAATGTTAGAAAGGAGGTGAGAATCCCATAATTATTTAAATCAATTCGGTCAGAAGGCTTTCATTGGTGGATCTGTGTTACATGTAATTTAAGGAACACTTTTTAACTTTGTTGATAGGGAGGCTATCTTCACTATTCAGTACAATGTCCGTTCATTCATGAATGTCAAACATTGGCCATGGATGAAACTGTATTTCAAGATTAAACCTTTGCTAAAGAGTGCTGAAGCAGAAAAAGAAATGGCCAACATGAAGGAAGAGTTTGAGAAAACAAAGGAACTGCTTGCAAAGTCAGAAGCTAAGCGAAAGGAACTTGAAGAAAAAATGGTGTCTCTTATGCAAGAGAAGAATGACTTGCAACTCCAAGTCCAAGCTGTAAGAAAATAGAATTTCAAATATTGTTCTTTTATTGGCTAGTCCAACGTGGCTTAGTAAGCAATCATTTATAGATTTCAGGGGAAATCTTTGGGATTATTTAGAAATTCACCCATATTATTACATATATTAAATATCTTATTACATCATAACACTATTTCATCATTGACAATATATAAAGGTACATAAAGACTGTAATGCAACAGGTAAACTATACTTGTTCTTATATTGTATGAACTAATATTATCAATTTATTAAGAGTCAGTTGGAATTAGGTGGCATAAAAAAAATCAAATAAATAAAAAAGTTCTGCATTATACTGATTTTTAGCCAATATACAGGAAATATTTATTTTTGTTTATTGTTCCAAAAATGCTGAGAGCTGATCCCATGTATATTGCTTAGTGAAATGTGACTTTCTCCATTAGAGTAGAAAATTTTGTATATGTGTGGATATTTTAATTAGGAAACATTTTTTGGGGAAAAAAAATCTATACCTTCCTTTCATAGGAAGCTGATGGCTTGGCAGATGCTGAGGAGAGATGTGACCAGCTAATCAAAACCAAAATCCATCTGGAAGCTAAAGTTAAGGAGCTGACTGAGCGAGCTGAAGATGAAGAAGAAATGAATGCTGAATTGACAGCCAAGAAGAGGAAACTGGAGGACGAATGCTCAGAACTGAAGAAGGACATTGATGATCTTGAGCTGACACTGGCCAAAGTTGAAAAGGAAAAGCATGCTACAGAAAACAAGGTACTGGTCAAAAATATACCAAAATCAAATTGCGACCCACTATTGCCATTTCAGAATACATAGAACATTTTAACTCTGTCCATTGTTTAAAGGTGAAAAACCTTACTGAAGAGATGGCGGTCTTGGACGAGACCATTGCCAAACTGACCAAGGAGAAGAAAGCCCTGCAAGAGGCCCATCAACAGACCTTGGATGATCTGCAGGCAGAAGAGGACAAAGTGAACACTCTGACCAAAGCAAAGACCAAGCTGGAACAGCAAGTGGATGATGTAAGCGTGCTATCATCCCCAGAGAAGAATTGGTCTGAAGTTGAGGTACTGTTGTGACAACACAATCACTCTGGTCTCTTTGTCTTCAGCTTGAAGGGTCTCTGGAGCAAGAAAAGAAACTTCGCATGGACCTTGAACGAGCTAAGAGGAAGCTAGAAGGGGATTTGAAGCTAGCTCAGGAAACTACAATGGATTTGGAAAATGATAAGCAGCAGCTGGATGAAAAGCTGAAGAAGTAAGTAGTAATATTGTGATGGACCTTTGTGTTAATTGGAATACTCTTAACATTTAATTTGGAGACTAACCCATTATATTTTGTTGTGATTAGGAAAGACTTTGAAATCAATCAACTCCAGAGCAGGATTGAAGATGAACAGGTCCTGGGTTCCCAGCTTCAGAAGAAGATCAAGGAGCTGCAGGTTTGTTATGCAGTGGTTCTTTCATGAATGGAGAATTAAGTTCTCTGGGAGCCAGTTTCAGGACTCATGGTTTTCTTTTTCTAGGCCCGTATTGAGGAATTGGAAGAGGAGATTGAGGCAGAACGGGCATCTCGTGCCAAAGCAGAGAAACAGCGGGCCGATCTCTCCAGGGAACTTGAAGAGATCAGTGAGCGTCTGGAGGAAGCTGGTGGGGCAACTGTAGCTCAGATTGAGATGAACAAGAAACGTGAGGCAGAATTTCAGAAAATGCGCCGGGACCTTGAAGAGGCCACCTTGCAGCATGAAGCCATGTCTGCTGCCCTCCGCAAGAAGCACGCAGATAGTGCAGCTGAACTTGGGGAACAAATAGATAACCTGCAGCGAGTGAAGCAGAAGCTGGAGAAGGAGAAGAGTGAACTGAAGATGGAGATTGATGATCTTGCAAGCAATATGGAATCTGTCTCTAAAGCTAAGGTATGCTGTAGTACATTAAATAGATAGTGGAAAGATGCTGGTTTTATGCCTAAGTTTCTTTGTTATATATTGAAGTTAAAATCATTTCCTTGCCAATATTTCATGGATACTTCAGAGTTAGAAAAATAAGAATGTTCACAAACATTGGATTCCAGACTGCAGAGTTCAATATTTATAACAAGTGCTGATGATGAATTTTCTATTTAGTAAATTATAACTAATCTCTCTCTCTCTCTTTATACACACATACACACACACACACATGCATGTATATATGTGTGTGTGTGTGTGTGTATATATATATATATACAAATACAGAAAACAAATACATACATACATATATACATACATAGATAGATACATATATATATATATATATATATATATGCAAAATTTAATAATTTTTGCATATTTAGTGAGTCTACTTTCATAATACCCCATTTGTTTATGCAATGCAAGATGTGCAATTTATCCCACTTTATTATTTCTGGAGGCTGTTCTGTTTTCTTAAACATTTTAGGTATCCTTACTAAATATTGTACATTGTAATATCTGGAAGTGAAAAATGAATGCTATTTCCTGTGGAATCATTTAAAAGGCTGCCGTTTTTTCTTTTTCCATGTTGCTTAGGCCAATCTTGAAAAGATGTGTCGCACACTAGAAGATCAGCTAAGTGAACTTAAAACAAAGGACGAAGAGCACATGCGTACCATTAATGATATTAATGCTCAAAGGGCTCGCCTACAAACAGAAGCAGGTAAACAATGAAATATATTTGAAACGATGAAATATATTTTGAGAAAATGATTTTGTATCTTTTTGTCCCCAATGTGAAGAATCTTGTTAAATTGGATTCCCGAATTGATTTTTTGAAATGAATTGAGCTGAATTCTAAAGCTCCCCAGTGGAGAAAATGTTAATGTGACTTTTATTCCAAACATGTCATATATTCCTTGCTTCAGGTGAGCTCTCACGACAAGTGGAAGAAAAAGATTCTCTGATCTCCCAGCTGTCCAGAAGCAAGCAAGCTTTTACTCAACAAATTGAGGAACTAAAACGACAACTTGAGGAAGAGATAAAGGTACAGAAACTGAATTATGCATATCTTTCATTGTCTTTCATGCTACCAGAAGTACATACAGAACCTCCTGAGGTGCTTCAGAAGATTTCCTAATATGACACTTGCCTTTGTTTGTGTATTTATTGAATTGTTATATGTTCCTTTCTCTCTCTTCTCATTTCTTGTGAAGTCTTATCCTGGAAGATTATGTTCTTAATTATGTTTGATGATCTGGCAATTTGAAGAATCTCTAATATTTGGTTAACTCTACAGGCCAAGAATGCCCTGGCTCATGGCTTGCAATCTGCTCGACATGACTGTGACCTCCTTCGAGAGCAATATGAAGAGGAGCAGGAAGCCAAGGCTGAGCTACAACGTGCCCTGTCCAAGGCAAACAGTGAAGTTGCCACATGGAGGACAAAATATGAGACTGATGCCATTCAGCGGACTGAGGAACTGGAGGAGGCTAAGTAGGTTCAATAAACATATTGCAACTTTCAAATAAACTTGTACTGTGAATAGAGTTAGATTAGTGGTTTTTTTAGAGAGGGGTGTTTGCCACAATATATTCACTGAATAATATTTTATTGTGTGACTTGGGATAAAATTGTGAATTTAAATTAACTCCTGAGATTTTGCAGACCTATTT
Source organism: Hydrophis major (assembly GCA_033807585.1). Taxonomy (NCBI): domain Eukaryota; kingdom Metazoa; phylum Chordata; class Lepidosauria; order Squamata; family Elapidae; genus Hydrophis; species Hydrophis major. The sequence goes on from CM066329.1 coordinate 172,981,543, forward strand.
CTCCTGAAATTTCCTGAAGCTGAAGCAGAATGATTGAAATGAGATCATTCACTAGACAGTTTATTCAGCCAAATCAAATATTTTACTACTATGGAGCATTGGGTTTATGTTTCTTCAGGAAAAAGCTTGCTCAGCGACTGCAGGAAGCTGAGGAACATGTAGAAGCTGTGAATTCCAAATGTGCTTCCTTGGAGAAGACCAAGCTGAGGTTGCAGAATGAAGTGGAGGACCTGATGATTGACGTAGAAAGGTCCAATGCAGCTTGTGCAGCTCTCGATAAGAAGCAGAAGAACTTTGACAAGGTAATTTGAGCTGCTGTTATCACCATCATTGTTTTAAAAGTGAAATGCACTGCATACAAGTTTTAAGTTTAATTAACTTATTTCTTGCTGTTTTCTTTTAGATTCTGGCAGACTGGAAGCAAAAATATGAGGAGACTCAGTCTGAACTGGAAGCTTCCCAGAAGGAGTCTCGGTCTCTGAGCACAGAGCTCTTCAAGATGAAGAATGCGTATGAAGAATCCTTGGATCACCTGGAAACCGTGAAGCGTGAAAACAAGAACCTGCAACGTAAGCCCATGTTAACATATGCACTCACTCAAGCCTAATCGTGGTTTTATAGTAGGGAGTTTCTACTTCACTTCCATCTAGTCCTGTTTACTTTGATGAAAGATGGGGAAGTTATATTCCTCCAGATGTTACTGAAATGCAACTTCCAGCACCACCAGCCAAAATAAGCAATGGTGAGGGATGTTGTTCAACATCATGTGTATAGTAATAGCTTCCTCATGGTTGTCTTAGGCTGCTCATACCTTCAATCCATCAAATGTAAAACATTAATATGAACAGTAGAACTTGTATTTGTATTAAAAGCTGGATAATATTTTGTAACATTTTGCACAGCAAGATTTCTCTTTGCTGTTCCACTTTTTCACTGTATTTTGTGTCACTCTAATAGAGGAGATTGCTGACCTCACAGAGCAAGTTGCTGAGGGTGGAAAAGCTATTCATGAGTTGGAGAAAGTGAAGAAGCAGATTGAGCAAGAGAAAGGAGATCTCCAGAGTGCCCTAGAAGAAGCTGAGGTAATTATATTATTGGATAAATTTTTAAAAAATGTATTCCTGGCAGTGAACTAAATAATTCTATTGGTAGGATATACTTACTACATAAACTTTCAGGTGATAGCTTCATAATGATTGCTTTATTGTCTTTTTACTTTTAAGGCGTCTCTGGAACATGAGGAGGGCAAACTCTTGCGCATCCAACTTGAGCTGAACCAGGTGAAATCTGACATTGACAGAAGAATTGCAGAGAAGGATGAAGAAATTGATCAGCTGAAGAGGAATCACCTGAGGGTAGTAGAGTCCATGCAGAGCACTTTGGATGCTGAAATTAGGAGCAGGAATGATGCCCTGCGGCTTAAGAAGAAGATGGAGGGTGATCTGAATGAGATGGAGATCCAACTCAACCATGCTAACCGTCAAGCTGCTGAAACACTAAAGAATCTCAGGAACACACAAGGGCTGCTCAAGGTACATATTTACTTCTATATTCAAGACACAGTTGATGTTTTTATTGTATCACAACTATTTTCAAAGACAAATATTGCAATAACCTGTTTTAGGATACTCAAATACATCTGGATGATGCTTTGAGAAGTCAGGAAGATTTGAAGGAACAAGTGGCTATGATTGAGCGCAGAGCAAACCTCATGCAGGCCGAGATTGAAGAGCTCCGGGCAGCTCTGGAACAGACAGAGCGGGCGAGAAAAGTGGCTGAACAGGAACTTCTTGATGCCAGTGAACGTGTGCAGCTGCTCCACACCCAGGTAGATAAGTTTTTGGTTCAAAAATAGCAAAAGTAGAAATATTTTTGTGCTTCCTAACTGCTTTGGGACATTTTGGTAAATCCCAAATGGCTAGATAGTGTTTGTTCAATAACTAAGAACTTATTCAAAATTGAATGCTTATTTACTCTCTGGAAACTATATTGTTTTTCTCTCAAATTAGAGCTGAACTCTACTCCTCTTTGTAGTCACCTCTTTTCTGCAACAATCATTCTGAAACCAACAGTTCTAACAGTCATTGATTTTCCTTCCATTCCTGGATTGGATAGAAAATTTCAGCTCTTCCAATTATTTAGTCTCTTTCTCTCTCTGTATGCACACTTGTGGCTTCTGTCTTCTTTGAAAAATCATTCACGCTATTTTTAAATAGAACACCAGCCTGATCAACACCAAGAAGAAACTGGAAACAGATATTGCCCAGATCCAGAGTGAAATGGAGGAGACTATTCAGGAGGCACGCAATGCTGAAGAAAAGGCCAAGAAAGCCATCACTGATGTGAGTAAAATGGGTTTTTGTTGAAAACGTTAGTCAATTTACACCAGACATTCTGAATTCTCATCTGTTTGGTTCATTTATTATTAGGCAGCCATGATGGCAGAAGAACTGAAGAAGGAACAAGACACCAGTGCCCATCTTGAAAGGATGAAGAAGAACCTGGACCAGACTGTGAAGGATCTGCAACACCGTCTTGATGAGGCAGAGCAACTAGCCCTGAAAGGAGGGAAAAAACAGATCCAGAAATTGGAGGCCAGGGTATGTATGATTCACATATAAACAATTGCCATGCATATATTTGTGAACTTTTGATTTGCTTTCTCTGTGTGTAGTGTTACCTGAATATTCAGAGAAATATTGAAGAGCAAAAATATGGTCTGCACATGGTCTGCCCAGTGTAAAGTTGCCCTAAATATCCCAAGGTTTGCTACCTGTATTTTTTCACCACTCATTATTTCTTTCACTTTTTAATCTCTTCACCCACTCCTAAAATATTTTTTTATTTCCATTAAAATTATACCATCTTTTTGCCTCCTTTAAATCATTATTTATTCTCTTTGATTACATTATTTGCCACAGTCTTTTTATTTTGTACACATTATACAACAACTTTCTTTTATCCTCACTTTTTTCGCTTTCTGCAGATTTTTCATCTGCAGCCTTTTTAATGAGATAATTCCAGCAATCCTTTGTCATATTTCCTATTGGTACCATTCGAAAAGCCCGTGTCATTCTGTGACTCTCGTGTTTTGAGATCTAACCAGCTTTCAAGATTTCTCAAGAATTATTGCAAGAAGTTCCGTGACAACCTCCATTTATTATTTTGGTAGCCTAGAAAGCCATTTATCTGCCTTAGAGAGCTGAATTCATTCAAATTAACTTGTTTCTCTTTTATGTTTTTCTTGTCTGGAGGCCTGGTTTACTGTTCCCTTTTTTCCCAGTGGCATAGTGGTGATCATTCATTTCCCTTTTTCTCACAACAGAATTATCACTCTTTGGGTTTCCTTTTGGTTTCTAATGTACACAAATAACTTTTTAATGTGTGTTTTTAATATTTCTTGATGGCCAGTCTTCATTCCTGCTGCCTTTTTGATTCTGGGCATTTGCCACCCCCTTCATTTTATTACAACTTAACACACTCCTGATTATACAGAGAACGCAAACACTTTCCCTCCATATTTGTAAGGTGTAATCTTATAATATATATTCCTACAAGATAAGATCTATTCTTACAAGAGTCTCTTCCCAGGAATTGACCATTGTCACATAGTCCACAGCCATGGATGTAGACTGTGTTTAACTTCCAAGATCCTACTTTTTTTTTTTTTTGCACCATGATGCTCAACCAAAAATATTGATGAAAAAGCTACTTGTGCTCCAAATTCCCTTATCTGCTTGCCTAAGGAACTTGCATTCATCAACTACACTCCACTTCATTCACACTATATCCATCCTTCTCCTTTCTCTTAATGTCAAATACGCATTTCTTGCTTTCCTTCGTAAATTCCTGCTTTTCACCATTTACTTCTTCTACCTTCTAAACTGCATTTGTTAATATACCATGGTGTCACTAGATGGAACCATCAATATTGATCTATACCATCCACTATGGTAGAAGCCAATTAAGTTACCTGCCTCATTTGTACCCATGACACATGCAGCATTGCCTGTGGTGTTCAGTAAAATGCCATTTGGTTTCAAAACATTTTTGCACAGAGTGTACAAATGCAACCAAGGTCCTGTTTATCCAAGCCTTCATGCATTCTTTTAGGCAAACTAAGATCTCTAAATAGGGAAACTCTCTTAAAAGCCAAAATACTTTGCCCACATCCCACACTCTTTGAATGCTGTGATGGATGCTGCCAACAAAATAATGAAAAGAGGAATGGAGCAAACCATATAAAACAAAGTTGGGCAAAGATAATTAAAAAGGGAAGCTTTGGACAGCATTCACCTATATCGGGGATGTCAAACTTGAGTTCATTAAGAGCTGCATCAGGGTTGTGTTTGACCTCGGAAGGCTGGGGTGGGCATGGCCAGCATGACATCACTCATGTTGGGGAACACCCGTGGTGGTCCAAGCGCTCTGCCAGCGAAAATGGGCTCTCAAGCTCCATTTTGGGCTGTGATTGACAACTTCACAATGGTCTCCTGCAATCCCTGAGACGGCCTCCTGCAACCCTCTGCCAGCAAAAACAGAGCTCAGGTGGGCCACACATGGCCCTCATGAGTTTTGTTTTCACTGGCAAAGGCACTACAGGCCAGTCCTTTGCTGTTTGCAGGAGGCCCTGCGGGCCGGATCTAAGCACTCTGCAGGCCGAATCTGCCCCCCAGGGCTTGAGTTTGACATCCCTGATCTATATAGTTATGTGTAGCTAATCCTTATAGCCAAGTTTCCACATGCATTTTCATAATTTAGTGGCAATCTCTCCTGCTAGGATTACATGTTTTAATTTTCTTTTTAATTCAGGTTCGTGAGCTGGAGTCTGAGTTTGAGAGTGAGCAGAAGCGCAGTGCAGAAGCTATCAAAGGTGTACGGAAATATGAGAGAAGAGTAAAGGAACTAACTTATCAGGTGAGAATGGAAGCTGTCGTTTATTTCAAATGCTTTTAAGAAAAACAAATAAAAGTATAAATAATTTGCATACTTACTCTTCCCATTCTTTATATTATTATTATTTAAATAGTCTGAAGAAGACCGTAAGAATGTTCTGAGGCTCCAGGATCTGGTAGATAAACTACAGCTTAAAGTGAAATCATATAAGAGACAATCTGAAGAGGCGGTAAGTACCTAGGATGACCTAGTCCCAAAAACTCTCCCTGCACAATTAAAACTTACTATGCATAGCGCATAAAAATAATGAAGATTAGTCTTGAAAAGGTCACATTTTATATTGCTTGTGAATATAAAAAAATATTTATTTGAGAGTTTGGAAAGTGTCAGCCTATTCTTTTGTACTTCGGATGAATGAAGACCTTCATGGAATTAATGTTAATCTTTTTAACCTCATGAGATTCTTCGTATGCTTCTAGTTTGAGATTTCAGATTAATTTTAGGCCCGTAAAAAGATTCTCAGAAGAATTATTCTTTCTTTCTTTCTTTCTTTCTTTCTTTCTTTCTTTCTTTCTTTCTTTCTTTCTTTCTTTCTTTCTTTCTTTCTTTCTTTCTTCTTTTTCTACAACTGGGAATTAAATTTGAATAATTGTATGTTTTTCTAGGAGGAACTTTCCAACGTGAACCTTTCCAAGTTCCGCAAGATTCAGCATGAGCTGGAAGAAGCTGAGGAGCGGGCTGACATTGCTGAATCCCAGGTGAACAAACTCAGGGTGAAGAGCCGCGAAGTGCATAAGAAGGTCATTATAAGCGAAGAATAAACTCACCCTGGAAACGGCAAAGTGACCGAAGAGAAGCGCAAAATGTGAAGCTCTTTCTCACTCCCTGTAATTACTGTTTATCTTTCCTTTAATAACTAGAAAATAAAGATGGTAGAGAACTTTGCATACTAAAAACAGTTGTGGCTTTCTTTTCATTCTACTTAATGCTAAAAAGTGGAGAACATTTATGCACTTCTATTTTTCTATCTGGTAGGATGCATACATTTAAATAAGTTTTATTAATATCTATTATTTCTATATAGAAATATATGATGTCTATATGATGCCCATAAGATAGTGATTATAATAATTTCCAAAAAATTGGATTTCCCTTGGTAATAAAATTATCTTGGTAGTAGAATTAAATGGGCTGCAGAATATAGAATATTGAGACTTGAATATAGAACAGAGAGACTTCTGAGCGCTGATCTCAGAAAAGCTATGTAGGATTGAAGTTTGTTTGGAAAGCAGAGTAACCAAAAAGGTAAACTAGGAAGGAAAAAAAGGAAAACTGTAGAAGTAGCAGTGGCAAATCACTGCTACCTTGTCATCCAGAAAACTACATGGAAGCATTGGCATAGTTGTCAAAAACTGAACTTGACTTAGGGAAGCCTTGACCTGCCAGTATTAACGTTCAATTTTGCAATATGGAGTTCACAGATTTTAATGGAAAGGCACTTTATATATTTAAAATGATATGGGTAATATTGTTAGTTTAAATAGGCACAAATAGAATATATTTTTATTTTTATACTAAATCCAATGAAAACATATTAAAAAGTAAGGATGCTTCCATATAAGGCTTTCATTATTCAGCCACATTTCTTAGAATTGTATGAAGTATCCAGGTAATCCAAGTTTTCATTTTTCCTTTGTTTCTGCACAATAGAAAATGTAATATATTCCTTCTTCAGAGTTATACAGCCATTATATAACCCTGACCAAATAATTTTCAGTACTATCCTGGTACCAGTGGTGGGATTCAATTTTTTTTACTACTGGTTCTGTGGCTTGGTGGGCATGGCAGGGGACGGATACTGTAAAATCTCCAGTCAGAGGTGGTATTTGCCAGTTCTCCAAACTACTCAAAATTTCCACTACCAGTTCTCCAGAACTAGTCAGAACCTGCTGAATACCACCTCTGCCTGGTACATAGTCATACATCTGTTTTAAAGGAATCAGCTAAATGACAAAAGTACTATTAAATATATGTACAGTGGAAATAACAGAGATTGATTAGGAATTAAAAATAAAATAATATGGGGAAATAAGAATAAATTTCATATTCATTAGGGGGAACATTATAAAGGAACAAACCAAGCTTTGTTATACAAATCGTATTGGTCTTTTTCCAAATTGATGATTAGGTCTTGAAGAACTGAAATTTGAATAGTGATTTAATAGACATCCAAACACATGGTGACTGCTGTTACAAAGCTAGATAGTTTTGTAGTTCTAATAAGAAAATAAATTTTAGCAGTTGGAAAAATACTTTGTATACTGGATTGTACTACTAAAATATTCAACTCACACAAAAGAGGCAGAAAAATACGTAACTGTAAACTCACAAATGGAATCAGCTTGGGGAAGTGCTATTTTTGGTGTCAGTCTTACACCATCTGTAATTTTGTAAGTCAGAGGCCTCCAAACTTGGTAATTTTAAGACTTGTGGATTTCAACTGCCAGAATTCCTCAGTCAACCATGCTAGCTGGGGAATTCTGGGAGTTGAAGTCCACAAGTATCAAAGTTGCCAAGTTTGGAGACCCCTGCTGTATGTGATATTACTTTAGCTTGAATTGTTATCTAGTATTTAATCTTTAAAAATCTTTAAATTTGAATAAAACTTGGCTAAGCACATTGAAACTGACATTAACTGCATGTAGGCTTGAAATTTGTGGCCTCTCTCTCTCTCTCATTTATCATCTATTATAAATAATAAGATAAGTAGATTTCTCCAAAGTTTTGACAAAATTCTATGAAGTTTTTAATCTCTGAGGAATGAACAATAACCAATTAAGCAGAAAATGAAAAAGTGCTCTAAAGTTCTAACTAATCATTTCCTCTGCTTGTGAAACCGATCAGTGCTAAATAATATATAACTTTATATTTGGCTGTGCTAAGGATCAAGGAAGAGGAGGATGAAATTCTTGCATTACATACCTATTTAATGGCCAGCACATCTCTTAGAGAAACAATAGTGGGTTAAACAATAACCCACTACACATCCAGGCACCAAACCAAAAACAACACACAGAGATTTTTCCAAGTAGAGTTATTTTATTAGTTCACACCTGTAGGTAAAATCTTGCCAAACTGAGCACTCTACTGTCTACATCTATCATATGTTCTACCATATACTACAGGAATTACTAGGAAGGGTCTGTCTTCATCCTCTTTCTCTAACATATAACATTTGGACCGAGTTGCATTCCTCTAGAATGCGCCCTCTCCCTTCTGGGAATCCGCCTCCTTACTACATTCCATCACCTAAACAAATGGAAAGGAAGGAATACTGCAAGCAGTTCCCATTCCTACAGTAACGTCGCAAACACTGAGAGAGAATGAACAAACAATGCCCAGGGAAAGGTGGGGAGAACATGGAAAAGGAGTGCCATAGATCCTGGAAGGAGAACAATGAAGCAAATTAACCTAATTCAGAACTTCCCAAAATAGCATCTGAGAAAGGACATGTTAAAGGGAAGTTTGAGTTTGCCGCTCAGGACTTGGCAAACAACATCGACTCCTTCTTGCAGCATGCAAGAGCCTCAAGCTTCTTATGCTCTTTTATTTTTCCATCATCATCATATCTCTTTCTCAATAACCTTTGGCTTGCTCTTGCAAGGCACAAGTATCTCGTCCCAGGCTGTTCTCTTGCACGCTTTTACAGAACACATGCTCCTTATAACTTAAATTCTAAGTATGGTCCAAAGGGTGTGTGAATACTGTCTTGGTAATCATAGAAGGCATGCCAAGAGGCCCGCAAGTCTCCTATTCCTTACTCGTCATCATGACTATTTATCAGACGTTGTCTGAAAATAGTAGACAGGTTTTCCTATTCCAACAAAAATGATTAATTGCACAATAGGTTTTGGACATATCACAATCAGATTGGAAAAATATATTTAACAATTACAATATTTGTGTTCTTCTGGCAGTAACACAAAAGCCAGCTATCCTTTCCCTTCTGCCAAGGTATCAATGAAAATTGTTTCAGTAAAAAAAAAGTCACTTCAATGTTATTGAAGGTGTTTAAATGCGGCAAAAAGTCATTTAAATCCCTTTTTTAAAACTGGTTTTTTTTTTAAAAAAACCTTGTGGAGTTGGTCAGTAGCACTTTTATGTTAAGATGCTTTTTATTGAAAATGTTATATGTTAATGACTTCCATCAAATATATTTAGAAATGATACAGGCACTTGCAGGAATGCAGTGGCTCAACTCTAAAAATATCCAGGGATAATATGAGTAAGAATTATGTTTGCAGTCAACTTTGCCAAAACAATACTTGGCCAGAAATATTTGACCTGTGGCAGAGGAGGTGCTAAGGCTGAGTGGATATTATAAAAGAGTTTCTGGGACCTGCCTTATCTTTGATCTGCCTGAGCTTTGCTACGGTTTCAAGGTAAGTCATGTGAGGAATGAACTGGCATTGGAGGGAAGGATCACAGGTAGGCCAGGGATTCTACACTTCCCAGGGCCTTCTTGCCATCTCTGGAACTAACTTCTCTGAGGACATTCAAACTTGTTCTTGAATATGTCTGTACATCTCCATTCTTTGTACCAATATATTCTTGGAACTTTGGAAATCTTGGATTACAAAGAGAATCATCATCATAATCATCTTTTTTTTTTCTAAATTGTTCTGGCCAGCCTCAAGGCTGCCTGTAATTTCTTGCAGAAGGTGAGGTAAGGCATAACAGTGCTAGTTCCCATAATATAGATAGTATTATAATGCTCATAATGTAGATAATATTATGATCCCCATAATATAGATAAAACTGCATTTGAAAATGTGATCAACGTGTAACATCTAACACATAGTAAAATAAACAAGTAATTTCTAAAAATGGATATTTTATTTATTAGTTTATTATTTTCATTTATTAAAATTGTTTGCACCCCATCTTGCTACAAGAACCTAGGAAGAAATAAAATAATGTAAGCAAAACATTTTAAAAATAAAAATAAATGTAAGCATTAAATATAAATGGATCCCCAAATCTATTCGGAAATTCATTTTTTTTAAAAAAAAAATTAAACTACAATACTTAAAAAACGATGGAACGCTGGATTTTATTTTAGAACTTAATCAGCAAGGTGCAAATCTTATGCTGGATCTCTGTGACCCCCTAATGAAGATGTTTCATTTTGCTGGCCATGAAGATGATAGTTTCCTAGTTACAATTTATGGGAAGATGCTTTACTTTCAAACAAAGCAGAATGCATCACAAAGCAGGCTTCTGTACTGTCACTTTCAACAAAAAGAGATAAGAGACTGGAATATTTCTAATGCCAAGGATGAAGCAGACAGTATTTAATTTCATAGACACAAAATGTTCCCAAACTTTTATTTTTCAAAACAGTAGAGCAAAAATATAATGGCATATGCCTACTTCAAAAGAAAGACAGCCTGGAGGCAGGAGATAGAAATAGTTTCTGTTGCTGATTAAATTCACAGCTCCTTACATATTTTATACATAATGATAATATTTTATAGTTGTTCCATGTACATAAACCACATTTTTCCATCCACATATATACTTCCTTTTCTGCTTCACTTTTTTTTTTATATAAAATATCTGCTGAGTTCTCAGCAGAATTCCACTTTGTTACCTATACTCAATGAAAGTAATTGCTTACCGATTATGGAAATAGGGAAATAGGATGGTTTTGCTATATGCTGAATTATTTTTCTTTCAGAGTATAAATAGCTCTCCCTTCTCCCCTTCTTTTTCTCCTCTGCCCCACCCTCTTCCCCTCTTCCCCTCTGCCCTTTCCCCCTCTCTATATCTAGTCTGAGCTCCTACATTTCTCATTTTGTCTATTCATCCATAGTTTCTATTATTTTTTCTTTTGGATACCTTGAGTAAAAACTTGAAGATAATAATGATGACAGTAGAAAGACTCAGACCACATGCTGATTTATTAATATCTGCAAGTTCCTAACAGAATTGAAATGGCACATCTTATACTTCTTGGTCAACTTCTCTTCTTCCAGAAAAGAAAACACAAGTTCCTTCTAGCAGGGAATGTTGTTTCCATCAAAGGAAGGCAATCTGGAGGGGTCTTGTAGTCATAAGCAGTTGCTTAGTCCACAAGGTGGAAGGGTGCAAAACAAACAAAAACTAATAATTTAGCCTTCCAGAAAAGCTCTTGTATTGTACTTATAACCTGATAGACCGTCTTTCCTCCACATAGTCTTCTCTGCTGCAGTGTGCCCTATAAACTGCAGCCATGTCATCAGACGCTGAAATGGCGGTTTTTGGGGAAGCTGCCTCTTTTCTCCGAAAGTCAGAAAAGGAAAGAATTGAATCCCAGAATAAGCCCTTTGACGCCAAGACCTCCGTTTATGTGGTGAATGCGAAGGAATCCTATGTGAAAGGCATTGTACAAAGTAGAGAAGCAGGAAAAGTCACAGTCAAGACTGAAAAAGGAGAAGTGAGTAAAGGACAAGAAACTTATTGTCAAAAGTTATCCTTTATTAGATCAGGTCAACTTATCAATGCCTTTTCTTTCCTAGAGTGTCACTGTAAAGGATGATCAAGTCTTTCCTATGAACCCTCCCAAATATGACAAAATTGAGGACATGGCCATGATGACCCACCTCAATGAACCTGCTGTCCTGTATAACCTCAAAGAGCGTTATGCAGCCTGGATGATCTATGTGAGTGCAGCCATGTTTTCTGTTTGCTGCTTTCTGCTAGGGCAATACTGTGGACTCAAATAATGCATGTGTAATCTCTTAAGACCAGTAAGGATCATGCAACATCTGAACAAATACCCAACACAGATTTTAATGATAATAGACTCAACTGATGGCTTCATGTTTTTACATGGTGTCTAGAAATGAACACCTTTAGAATAACTATCATATATTAGGAGAAGGATAAACTGATCCAAACAAAGTTAATAAAGAACAGTGTCCAGTTTTGATAGCATCGGCCAACAAAAAGCCAGTTGAAGTACCACTCAGATTACAAATTTGCATTGTCAGAATAATCTACAAGTCAGTTTGGTGATCACATATTTCTACACAAAATTAACATTCATATAGATAAAAGGTAGGCTATATTATGCACATAGATAATGTTCCCACATCTGTGCATGACCTCTGCACTTTTTATGGACTGATATAACAGTTTCTGCACAAAAGAATGTGCTGTGCGCATATTTTTAAATGAATCTTTAGAAAGTATGGAACATATGCTACTAATATCACATAGTAAATATCTATCATTTTTTTATTATTTCTTTATTTATTTTCCTTTTCAACTTTTCAACTTTTCAACTCTTTCCCCCTTCCATATAACTATTTTATATATGATTCATTTCCTTAAGGTTTATAGAAAATAATGAATATAACAAGCAAATAGATGGTAATATTTGTGTTGTACTTTTGCAGACCTACTCAGGTCTCTTCTGCGTCACTGTTAATCCCTACAAGTGGTTGCCAGTGTACAACCCAGAAGTGGTGACAGCTTACAGAGGCAAAAAGCGTCAAGAGGCCCCTCCCCATATCTTCTCCATCTCTGACAATGCGTATCAGTTCATGTTAACTGGTGAGTTGATGAATGTTTCTGAAAAAAATAACAATAAGGTAGGGAAAACAGGTAGAACATGACTCTTGGAATTCCTTTCAGACCCTTAAGAGTAGATACTCCCCCAGAACGGAAGCTTCAGTTGGTGCAAAATGCAGTGGCCAGCATTGTTTTGTGCAGCCCCTAAAGTGCACATTTCATCTCTCCTGAGGGAACTACATTGGTTGCCAATTTTCTTCCAGAAGCAATTCAAGGTGCTGGTTGTCACCTTCATGGCTTGGGACCAGGTTATCTGAGGGAACGTCTCTTGCCAGTCACATCTATCCAATCCACCAGAGTGGGAAGGCAAGGAATGTTGCGGGTCACATCTTCTAGGGAGATACATCTGGTAGGACCCAGAAGAAGGGCCTTCTCTGTGATGGCTCCCTCTCTCTGGAAAAGCATTCCCACATAGATTAGATTGGCCCCCACTCTTCCAGAAGGCCCTGAAGATATGGTTCTGCCAGTGGGCTTGGGGAACCCAGAATGGGATGGAGCCCATTAAATGGCATGTATGAATATATGTTTTTGCTGGGATGGGGTGGGTGGGTGAAGGGCTATCCTTATTATTTTATTATTTTCTTTTATTATTTTTGTTTTTATATGATGTTTTTATACTCATGTAAGCCACCTTGAGTCATCATGTGCAAGTAGGTGGCAATATAAATTTTCTAAAATAAATAAATATTTATTATGATCAATGACAAAAAAATTCCACAAATAGATGACAAAATAAATACTATAGATAAAAAACAAATAGCAAATAGAACAATCAAATCAACTATAATGCCTATTATGATTAAGTCATGATGGTCTTAAAATGAATCATATGTGACCAGACCTGTTTTTACAACCATTTTCACAGCATTCCTTAAAGAAATACGGAATCATTAAGCAAACATCTTGATCATTAAGCAAATACTATGGTTGTTAAGCAAATCTGCTGTTCGCTATGGGGCATTTTTGCTGAAAATTGGAAATAAATTCTTTTTTTCAGTAAAAATGATGTAAATTGTGGTCACAGGACTGCAAAGGGCCATAAATGAGGACTTATTGCCAAGCTCTTGAAATGCAGTCAGGTGATCACAGGAGGGGTGGTCAGCTATTGGAAGTTTGGGACTGGGTTGTAAGTACCTTTGGGGGACGGTCCATTGTAACTTTGAATGGTCTTTAAGCAAGTGGTCATAAGTTGAGGACTACCTATAGGCAATAAAACATAATATTTCCACATTCAAAGAAACAGAATGATGTTGATAAGACATTTAAATACAGCCTGGAACATTGACTACGAAAATGTTACACGATACATCTGCACATCTTCATATAAGAAGCAATAAATACAGGCCATACATTGAATGCTTCATACATCTGGGATTTTTTAAAATTCCCCTCAAGAGCAGTAACTGAATGTAATTAGAATGTGATTTAAGAATAGCTCTGCTTTGAGTTTTGGAAAGGAATTGGAGAAGTTCACCAAATTGTTGAGCTATTGCCCATACAGATTCACTGAAGGAACTTTTGAGAGACTTGTTTTTCTCCATGATCACAACCTGATCTGACCTTTTTTCAAAGATGATGTTCCTGCTATTGAACTTCTCCTGCTCAGTAAATTTATTTATTTATTTGATTTGTCAATTGTTTCTAAGATAATAAGTATAAGTGTATACATAGTTATGAATACATGAAATGGGTACATATAAGAAAAATAAAAGAAAAATAAAAGAAACAATAGGACAGGGACGGTAAGCATGTTGGTGCGCTTATGCACGCCCCCTACAGACCTCTTAGGAAAGGGGTGAGGTCAATAGTAGACAGTCTAAGGTTAAAGTAAAAGCAGTAATCCTGCTGATGTAGTAAAAGAGGTTCAGTTCTGAGTCCCTTTGCACAACTTTTTTCCAATGCTTTTAAGCAGAAAAATAAATAAATAGACTCTGGCTCCTTGGAATCTTTCTCCTTCAAATAATAGTGATATGTTGAATAGTTCTAGTGGTCAAGATATCTTAAAACAATTACACTGTTCTGAAAATTAGAATGGTCACTGTTGAAAGACAAATAGATGAAAACTACTTATTTAGGATTTATGATGCACACACATATCAGCATACACACACACACACACACATATGTGTGTGTGTGTATATATATATACATATATATGTATGTGTATCATAAATCCAAAATAAGTAGTATATAGACATATGTTTATAGCAATAGCAATAGCACATAGTGCTATTACATACTGCTTCACAGTGCTTTACAGCCCTCTCTAAACAGTTTACAGAGTCAGGATATTGCCCCCAACAATTTGGGTCCTCATTTTACCCACCTCAGAAGGATGGAAGGCTGAATCAACCTTGAGCCTGGTGAGATTTGAACTGCCAACTGCAGGCACATACATATATATGTTTTCTTAAGTTTTCGCAGGTACTTACATGTCTGGTATTCAGCTTTGTTTGGGTATTTTCCCACGTCATTATAGTTGTGTTTTTAAAGTTGTAGCAATGTTTTGGCAGAATCTCATCTGCCATCATCAAGCTTGTGTATTGTGTTCGTCTGTGAGTCAACGGCTGTGGAAGTCTGACTCACAGATGAACACAATACAGAAGCCTGATAATGGCAGATGAGATTCTGCCGAAATATTGCTACAACTTTAAAAGCACAACTATAATGACGTGAGAAAATACCCGAACAAAGCTGAATACCATACACACACACACACACACACACACATAAATACGTCTGTGTGTGTGTTGGGATAAGGAAGTTCAGAAATTTAGAAGACGTTCTTCTGCTCATTTATATTTAGAATGATGTAGGGGTGGGTTTGGTTTTTTTTTTTTTTTTGCAATGAACCTTATAATTGTAAAATATCACAAATAACTTTAAAAAAATTCTTTTCAGATCGTGAGAATCAATCCATTTTGATCACGTAAGTATGCCTTCTTAGCTGGTCTACTTTTGTTCTATTGATGTCTCTGAAATAAAATTAGGCTATCCCCCATCCCTACTTCTTAGTGATCTGGAGTTGGAATATCAATGAAATGATTTCTAACACATTAATGGAAGTCTTCTTTTAATTAACAGCGGAGAATCTGGTGCTGGAAAAACTGTGAACACGAAACGTGTCATCCAGTACTTCGCAACAATTGCAGTTTCTTCTGACAAGAAAAAGGAAGAACCAGCCCAAAAAGGCAAAATACATGTGCGTGTTTTTTTTATAAAAGATGAAAAGTGAATGCCTAGAAATTTTCCGTGATGAAACAACTTGAAATTAATCATGATTTTTTCACTTAAGGGCACCCTTGAAGATCAAATCATCAGTGCCAATCCTTTGCTGGAAGCTTTTGGAAATGCCAAGACTGTGAGGAATGACAACTCTTCACGTTTTGTAAGTCCTGTGCAAAATAGGATCAAATACCTTCATATGTGAAAAACTGAATGCCACCTCTTTTTGCAAGTTAATCTCTAAAACAGAGTAAAATTAGGTCTCCCTAAATTTTTAATATTATGCCTTCACTTCCTTAAAGGGCAAATTCATCAGAATCCATTTTGGTGCGACTGGCAAACTGGCTTCTGCAGACATTGAGACATGTAAGGGATATTTCTTTCTGTGCTTATATGATCCTTTCTTTCTTCCTTAACTAATTCAACTTCATTGCTTTGCCAGATCTGCTAGAGAAGTCCAGAGTTACCTTCCAGCTCAAAGCTGAAAGGAGCTACCACATCTTTTATCAGATCATGTCCAACAAGAAGCCAGAACTGATTGGTAAGAATCATTCATTTGGAGGACTATTTCCACTATTAAACATTACAAATGTGCTGATGATTGAAAATGAAATCATGTTTGTGCTTTTTTTTATGCAGAGATGCTTCTGATCACTACCAACCCATATGACTTCCATTTTGTCAGCCAGGGTGAGATTACTGTTCCCAGCATTGATGATCAAGAAGAGTTGATGGCAACTGACGTAAGTAATTTGCAAAATTGACATGAAATATTAACTTCATTACATATCCATTTTTGGTATACCATTTTTTGGCCCAATTATATTAGGAGTGAAAATATTTTTAAATGTCCCAGTAGAAACTCTGGTGTTTCAGTCAGAGTGCTTCAGGGAATAGCAATAGTGGAAGGAAATTCCCTTTCCCCATCTTTAAACTAAAGATTTAAACTTTAAACTAAACTTATTACTGCCACTGTTGTGTCCGCGAAATGATGCCAGGAGTCGGGGACTTCAAATCCTGCTCTTTATTTGAGGTTGGAACCGAACTGGGGCAAAGGGAAAAAGATCGCAGCTTTTATTCTTTTAGCCGCGGCGGCCGCAGCCAATGGCACCGCTTTGAATCTCCCGCGATCCGAATGGACCAATCGCAGGAGATTCTTAGCGAGCCAATTGGCGCAGCTCGCCTGACCAATCAGAGTGCCCCGCGCTTTGGCCAATCAAAGCGCGGGGATCTCAAGAATGCTAATTAAGGACAGAACAGCCACTGCTACAAAAAAGGGTTTTGATATTCTCCCTTTCAGATTTTTCTCTTTTTATAATGAGTCATCATAGTTTAGTGCTGCTCAAAAACACTAATGAAGCCATGTGGGCATGTTGGAAATCAAGGGAACCTAAAGGACTTGCTAACTCCTTTTCCAGAAGGATCTATCTTGATGCAGTATTTCAAGGCCAGTAAAAAAAAAAAAAAAAATCCCACAGGTCACTCATTACTAGAATGTATTAAGTGTTCCAACTCCAAATAGGCTTGAGCATTGTGCTTTCATCTGGCGTATCAGGCAGTATTTTGACTATAGATTTCATTGCCAGAGTGCCATTGACATCCTGGGCTTCACTGCTGAGGAAAAGACAGCCATTTACAAGCTGACTGGAGCTGTTATGCACTATGGGAATATGAAATTCAAGCAGAAGCAGCGAGAGGAGCAGGCTGAGCCAGATGGCACTGAAGGTATTTGGCTACAGAATGACAAACATGATATGCTAAGCCTCAGAATATCATATATGGAGGATGCAGTACAACATATCGTTTACAGAACTGCTAGGATATTGCATTTTAGTATAAGTATTTTCCTTACTACACAAAGACACGGTGCTTTTTAAAAGTTTAGTTTTAGAAGCAAATACATAGGAAAATTGCTATTTTGCCATTTGCTAGATATACATACCTTCAGCAAACTTTGGGAGTGTGATAATCTCTACTTCCTACAAAGCTGATTCTGTACACATCTGCTTTAGGGTCCCCTCTCCCAAATAATACAACAATTCAATTGTTAACCAAATCAATAATTCAAAATGCTAATCAAATTAGAAGTTGGTAAAAAAAAAATCTGGATGGTCTTTTTGTCAAAATTAGAATTGGTTTTGGTCTTCCAGAAGAATTGGAAATTATAGTTTTTCTAATATACACCGATCATATCTTCTTTTCTTGATTTTTTCCAGTCTGATTTTGATGTTCATTACTTAACTATTTCATACTGCATGAGATTTAAAATAAAAAAGACTCTAACCCTAAACTCTTTCTTGTCTATTTTCAGTTGCTGACAAGGCTGCTTACCTCACGAATCTCAACTCAGCAGATCTGTTGAAAGCTCTGTGCTATCCCCGGGTCAAGGTCGGCAATGAATATGTCACCAAAGGCCAAACTGTCCAGCAGGTAAGTCTTTCTAAAATCAAAGGGAAAGCTAAAATATTTATTACACTCTTAATTTGAATGTTCCATGTTGCATATGTCACCAATATGTTCTTCTAGGTCTACAATAATGTAGGTGCTCTGGCTAAAGCTGTCTTTGAGAAGATGTTCTTGTGGATGGTCGTTCGTATCAACCAACAATTGGATACCAAACAACCCAGACAATACTTCATTGGTGTGCTGGACATTGCTGGCTTTGAGATCTTTGATGTAAGGAAATGAAACCTTGGGACCAAGTAGATGGTTTTGTTATCCAGTCTTCCTATCTCAGTTTTGTTCTATTATCTTTGTTCTGAAATGTTTTTGTTAGTTCATAACATAGACCTTGTTTTTTTATTTGCAATTTTCAACTTAAAGAACATTGCAGCAGACTTCTAAAAAATATGTCAATGTGCACACACATATAATTGATCACACATATATTCAGAATTGAACAGCTAGCCAGTTTGGGGATTAGCAAATTCATAACCAAGAAAGAAATTTAATTTAATTAGCAGTTCCATCCATATGCAAAGGAGAAAATAAACATATAGCAATTTTTTTAGTCAAAAATTAGTATTCTGTTTATAGTATCTATAATTATCCTTCAGTATAATAGTTATGAGCTTAATGCAGAACCTTATAAGAATTTTTTATAACTCAACATAATACTAATAGAATAGAATAGAAAAGAAAAGAATAGACTAGAATAGAATAGAATTCTTCATTGGCCAAGTGTGATTGGACACACAAGGAATTTGTCTTGATGCAAATGCTATCGGTGTACATAAAAGAAAAGATACATTTGTCAAGAGTCAAGAATCACATGGTACAACACTTGATAATAGTCATAAGGTACAATAAGCAATCAAATCACACTAGGAAACAGTCAATATAAATCATAAGGATACAAGTGACAAAGTTACAATCATACAGTCACAGTCACATACAGGGAGGGGATGGGTAATAAGGAGTGATGAGAAGATTAATAGTAATAGTAGCACAGATTTTGTAAATAGTTGGACAGTGTTGAGGGAATTATTTGTTTAGCAGAGTGATGGAATTTGGGAAAAAACTGTCCTTGTGTCTAGTTATTCTGATGCGCAGTGCTTTATAGCATCTTTTTGAGGATAGGAATTGAAACAGTTCATGTCCAGGACGTGAGGGGTCTGTAGATATTTTCACAGCCTTCTTTTTGACTCGTGCAATATACAGGTTCTTGATGGAAGGCAGGTTGGTAGTAATTGTTTTTTCTGCAGTCCTAATTATTCTCTGAAGTCTGTGTCTGTCTTGTTGGGTTGCAGATATTATATAGACAAACAGATGAAAAATACAATTAAACATTTGGACACCAAAATTAAGAATGGATAATACATTGTGTGTTTTTAAAACAAATTCTCCCTTTTTTCTCTTTCAAGTTCAACAGCTTGGAGCAGCTCTGCATCAACTTCACCAATGAGAAACTGCAACAGTTTTTCAACCATCACATGTTTGTCCTGGAGCAAGAAGAGTACAAAAAAGAAGGAATTGAATGGGAGTTCATTGACTTTGGAATGGACTTGGCTGCCTGCATTGAACTCATTGAGAAGGTTTTGATCAAAAGTTATATTTAATTTTGCAGTAATTTCAACTAATGACTGTGAACTGCTTTGGCATAAATGAGCTTTACCCTTGGTTATAGCTATAAAGGTATATCTTTTATGGTGCAGCTGTATTTGTAACAATGCTTGCCTACTCAATATATTTTTTGAATGCTTGTTGTGCTGTTAATCATATTTCTTCATAGACTATCACAAGAAAACCATTGTTTTTTGCTGAAAATTACTAATGATGACATTATTTGAAGTTAGTATATAATAACTTAGTCCATGTAGTGGCTAACTGTTTTTCACTCATTGTTTTACAGCCCATGGGCATTTTCTCCATCTTGGAGGAAGAATGCATGTTCCCCAAGGCAACAGACACATCTTTCAAGAACAAGCTCTATGACCAGCACCTTGGCAAGAGCAACAACTTCCAGAAACCCAAGCCTGCCAAAGGCAAAGCTGAAGCTCATTTCTCCCTTGTACATTATGCTGGCACTGTTGATTACAACATTGGTGGCTGGCTGGACAAGAACAAGGACCCCCTGAATGAAACCGTGGTGGGTCTGTATCAGAAGTCTTCCATGAAGACCTTGGCCTTACTGTTTGCTGACCGTCCAGCAGAAGGTAATTCTTAACATTTGAAATAGATTTATAAACATCATCATTTAGAGTCAAAACTGCCCATGTAAAGAATAGTTCAGTGCTATTCCCAGATGATTTTTTTTATATAGGTTAGGGATGTAATGTTTTATAGTTTTTAGCTTCTCCTACAGACCCTTGGCACATCCTTGCCCTATGTTCTATAAATAACCCCAACATTAACATTAGCTAAAGTACTTATGTTTCACCTTTTCTCTGAGAGCTTTATCCTCATGACAACCTTATGAGGTTGACTGGGATGACAGACCAAGACTAGCCAAGTGACCCACACTGACCAAAACCATTGTGAGTCATGCTGAAATCTCTTCAGTCCAGGACTTAACCAATACACTATAGTTGCTCTTTTAATTTTTTCCCACAAAAACTCCAAATGTATAAAAGAAATACAAATCCAAAGAAATACAAATAAATATATGAGCTGAGTTGTATTAAGTTGTATAAGTTGTATTAACAGAAGGATACAATCAAGATCAAGGAAAATACTAATACCACTCTATAAAGTCTTCGTAAGACCACACCTAGAGTACTGCATCCAGTTTTGTTCACCACATTATAAAAAAGATGTTGAGACTCTAGAAAAAGTACAGAGAAGAGCAACCAGGATGATTAGGGGACTGGAGGCTAAAACATATGAAGAACGGTTGCAGGAACTGGCTAGTTTAGTAAAGAGAAGGACCATGATAGCAGTCTTCCAATATTTGAGGGGCTGCCACAGAAAGGAAGGGGTCAAGCTATTTTCTAAAGTGCCTGTAGGCCAGACCAGGAATAATGGATGGAAACTGAACAAGGAGAGATTTAACCTGGAAACAAGGAGAAACTTTCTGACAGTGAGAACAATCGACTAATGGAACAGCTTGCCCTCGGAAGTTGTGGGAGCGCCATCGCTTGAGACTTTCAAGGAGAGATTGGACTGCCATTTTTCAGAAATGGTGTAGGGTCTCCCACTTGGGCAGGAGGTTGGACTAGATGACCTACAAGATCCCTTCCAACTCTGATTATCTGTTATCTGATCTGGCTCAAACATGCTAAGCCATAGTATGCTTCAGTGTTCTGGATTTGCATAAGGTGAACTCACACAGTACAGTTTAGACAGACTTCACATCAGTCCCTACAATAAACCTTTCTTCAGAAACATGGCCCACATATTTGGATGTAGTGTGAGTACATAAGCAGCTCATACTATAGTTATAAAAGAAGCCACTGCTACATAGAAGATAAGCCTATGACAGAGCGCAGGAATATTTCAAATACAAAGCTTTTCTCTCCTATATTTTTCCAAATCAATGAAAGTTGAATTGTTCTATTTCCCACTTTTAAAGTTGGCATTTGATCAGAGTTTACCTAAAAGTGTTGCCTGCCTTTAATTCTTGCCTCACCAACTGCAGCTCTTATAACTATAATCACATACATATAAGATTGAAATATCTTGTTTAACAAACTGTAACACAAGAATGCGATACACCTAATACCTACTGTTAGCTATCTGTAGGATAAATTATTAAGCCCCAGATAACTGTCTAATTGTGGTTCCCCTACCTTTTCTTTTCTTTTTCCCCAGAGGGCAAGAAAGCTGCCAAGAAGAAGGGCTCCTCCTTCCAGACTGTGTCCGCCCTTTTCAGGGTATGGAACTCAGATGTTCTTATCCTTTATTCCTTCAAGGACACTTGTGCAAGAGTGATGTGCCTCTCTGTATAAATGGAGGATATCTGTGGGGAGGGGTAGAATATGAGGAAAGATGTACCTCTGTGATAGAACACTGTTTTACTGCCACACAAAAAATACAGTTTTTGGCAGTTGCAGAATTGAAGATGGGAGAGCCAATGTCTGAGTCTTGATTGGCAGTGGTTTTCCAATGGAGAAGTTAGGAGAAGAGTCCACCAAAGTTGAACATAGGACAAGAGTACAACTGCAAAGCTATTGCCAGTTGATCTGCTACATAGATTAACTTCACATAAAGCAGCTTTCAATATCCATAGACAAATACAAAGCTTTTCCCTATCAGAGGAGGAAAAGCAAGATAAGAACAATCGAATATTAGTTCACAATATTCTGGAACAATAGAAGTCTACCAACGGTCCTTAAGAGAATACATCACAGTAAAGATTATAGAGACTGAACATAGTACACAATTCTGCTGGCTCTTTTTCTTTAAGCCCTGAGTTGTTAAACATTTCTTAACCACAACAGCATTTAATTAAAACATCTGTAACATGCTCTCAAAAGGTCAACATGCATTGTCTTTAAAAAGTTAACTAATACACCAATACAAATATAATCTGATACAGAATAGGGAAAAAGTGTTTTAAAAAAGGTTGTTTCTGAGAATTGGGGGAAAGTTCACAGTATTTTTTTTTTCTGGCTACATATGGCAAAATGTGGAGCTTACTCTTTAGTTTTTTTCTTAAGATATAAATTTGCTTTAAAAAAAATACAAAAATATTTTTTGTTTTCAAATCCTACAGGAAAACTTAAACAAGCTGATGACCAATCTGAGGAGTACTCATCCACATTTTGTGCGCTGCCTCATCCCCAATGAAACTAAAACTCCTGGTAAGATACAGAACTGTGTTTGATTTTAAAAAGAAATATGTAATCTACCTTTTGTACAAATTGTAACATTTTTTTCCTGTGGTTTTTCTAAGGCGCCATGGAACATGAGCTTGTATTGCATCAACTGAGATGTAATGGTGTACTTGAAGGTATCCGAATTTGCAGGAAAGGCTTCCCCAGCAGGATTATTTATGCTGATTTCAAACAGAGGTCAGATTGATTTCCGGTTACTGGCTTGTTTGGATTCTAGCTGTTTTTAATGTCTCCATCCTACATCAATTTACATTTTAGTAATGTAAATTATTGAATGTAAGTAGTGCCATATGGTCTAGTGGGGAGCAGAGAAACCTAGGTTTTCTGACCTACCTTGGATATGGAAGCCAGTTGGGTGAATTTGGGACAATAATTCTCATTCTTAAAAAGGCAATGGCAAACTATTTCAGCAAAGGTTGCCAGGAAAGGTTCAGGATTATGTCCATATAGTTGTAAGAATTACTGCATATTATTTATTAAATAAAATAATAGAATTTATCTTAAGAATTTAAGGGAGAAAATAACAAAATCTTATTACTTCCATTCATAACTCTTCATTATACAAAATAGAATTGGGGATATGATGAAGAATTACACATTCGGTTCAGGAATTTCAGATGATTACTTGTACAGACTTGAATAATTCAAAATTTCTATATAGTATGAATTACTTTGTGCTAACAAAAGCATTTATGATGACAGGTTGATACTGATAAACCTTTAGAAAACTCAGCCACACTGGCCAATCTCTTTACTTTAAGGAAGTAGTCATAGCTGGTAGGTCTGAGAGTTTGTTCTCATGCTGATTGGAAAGGCTGTTAAAAAACAGCAAACAGGCACACACTACTTTCCCTTCACTAAAGACAAACTTCTAATCCTCTAAACTGAAAGGCCAGGAAGAAATAGTAAACAGTTTTGCTGTCATCAGAACTGAAAGCAGATTGTTTAGTAGAATTTTTGAGTATGACTTAAACTTTCCTAGTAATAGATACCATTATCCAGAGCTCTTAGGTTATTAACAATGTCATCTGAGGGGCTGGTCGTGTATATATGCAAAATTGACAAGTTAATGAAAATGTGTCAAAATGCAAAAGTTATGCTCTTTTGTATATGTTTCAATGTTGTATACAAGTTTTGGTCTTTCCCTTAGCTATTATGGATTCGGGTTGTATATTTGTGTACAGGGCAGAGAGGAGGCAGAGAGGGGAAGGTAGTCCAAATGTTGACAAATGTTTCTTTGGATGTTTACCAAAATGAGTTTCATTTCTACATGTCTTCTTAATGTCATGGCTTCCAATGTTAGGCAACTTTAGCTTCTGCTTTCTTTAATAGATACAAAGTTCTGAATGCAAGTGCCATCCCAGAGGGACAATTCATAGATAGCAAGAAGGCTTCTGAGAAACTTCTTGGATCCATTGATGTTGACCATACCCAGTATAAATTTGGCCACACCAAGGTAAGATGACAATTTGACTGTTTGAATGCAACGTTGTTTATGGGACAATTATATATTTATTTTACTTACTCTTCCACAACCCAGGTGTTCTTCAAAGCTGGGCTTCTGGGTCTTCTAGAGGAGATGAGAGATGATAAGCTGGCACAATTAATTACACGTACCCAAGCGATGTGTCGTGGGTTCTTAGCAAGGTCTGAGTTCCAGAAAATGATGCAACGAAGGTACAGTTTTGTTATTACAAATAAAATGAGACATACACAAAGAGACACATATGAGGATCACCTTCAATACCCAAACAGATAACTTGTGAACCATGGACTATACTGATGGTTGGAAAACTACTGTAGCATGCACAACAGACTATAATACTGTATATAGTATAGAACATTTAGAAACATTTAGCAATAGTAGATTTGAGAAGTCATGTATGAATGATCTAAGCAGCCATGAAAATTCTCAGATCGTCAGGACAATTTGTTGCACAACATGGCAGAAATTATGCATTTAGAAATATATTCATTTCACATTTATCTGTATAAACCTCCTTTAAAAAATGCACTTAAAAAGCTTTGTGAAGAAGCATTAATCTATATTTCTTATATGTTATATTCTTTAACTTACATTAGTGAAAATTATGCAAATGCAATGTAGTATTTTTGTAAAGAAAGAAAAATGCTATCTGGACAAATTTAGAGATATCCAAAGTGTGGAATATAAGATTTATTTGTGCCTATTCCATTTGTAAGTCTTTATATTTGTATTTACTCCTAGAGAAATAAATGTGAAAATATTTAAAATCTGATGACATGACAATTGCCCAATATGTTGTACAATATAACCAACTAATGCATTATTTTGCATTAATTAGACATATGGTACCACATATTGGCCAATAGTCACCATATTTTAAAATATTTCCAAATCTTGCAACTGATAAGGCTAGTGATTAAGCCGAGAGCTTGTTGTTGTTGTTTTTTTATTATATATGCATATTCCAAATTTCTTCTAAACTTATCAGTTTTATTTTGCTTTCCTTCCAGAGAATCCATCTTCACTATTCAGTACAATGTTCGTTCATTCATGAACGTGAAGCACTGGCCATGGATGAAATTGTACTTCAAGATCAAGCCCCTGCTGAAGAGCGCAGAGTCAGAAAAGGAAATGGCCAACATGAAGGAAGAGTTTGAGAAAACGAAGGAGAGTCTTGCTAAGGCAGAGGCCAAAGTGAAGGAACTTGAAGAAAAAATGGTGTCCCTGATGCAGGAGAAAAATGACTTGCAGCTTCAAGTCCAAGCTGTAAGCCTGTTAGATATTAAATATTGTTGTTTGATTTAATGATCCAATATAATTTAGCAAGAAGTAATTTGAAGCTTCCAGATGAAACTTTGCTGCAGGTTTTGGTTGGGATTATTAAGAGATTTCCTCATATTGCTACTTATTCTCAAAATCGTATTTACTTATTCTATGTCTGTAATACTGTTACAGAGTGTTACAATTAAGAAGTAAATGACCTAACACATAAATACATGTAAGAACTGTATTGAAATAGGTCTTCTGGTTTTCATATGTAACTGATTACCAATATTCATTAAATTTACAGCTGGGCAGCATCACAAATCAATAAATAGTGAACATATTTTCTACATCATATTGACTTGGTCAACATACAAAAACAATTTGCCTTTTATTATTGTTCCAATTAATATAAAGAGAGTTAATACTGTGCATATTTCTTAGTAAAAAGTTACTTTTTCCATGAGACTAGGAATTTTATATTTGTGAATATTTTAATTTGGAAACATTTTTTTGGAAAAAAAATCTATACCTTCCTTTCATAGGAAGCTGATGGCTTGGCAGATGCTGAGGAGAGATGTGACCAGCTGATCAAAACCAAAATCCAACTGGAAGCTAAAGTTAAGGAGCTGACTGAGCGAGCTGAAGATGAAGAAGAAATGAATGCTGAATTGACAGCCAAGAAGAGGAAACTGGAGGACGAATGCTCAGAACTGAAGAAGGACATTGATGATCTTGAGCTGACACTGGCCAAAGTTGAAAAGGAAAAGCATGCTACAGAAAACAAGGTACTGGTCAAAAATATACCAAAATCAAATTGCGACCCACTATTGCCATTTTCAGAATACATAGAACATTTTAACTCTGTCTGTGCACTGTTTAAAGGTGAAAAACCTTACTGAAGAGATGGCGGTCTTGGACGAGACCATTGCCAAACTGACCAAGGAGAAGAAAGCCCTGCAAGAGGCCCATCAACAGACCTTGGATGATCTGCAGGCAGAAGAGGACAAAGTGAATACTCTGACCAAAGCAAAAACCAAGCTGGAACAGCAAGTGGATGATGTAAGCGTGCTATCATCCCCAGAGAAGAATTGGTCTGAAGTTGAGGTACTGTTGTGACAGCACAATCACTCTGGTCTCTTTGTCTGCAGCTTGAAGGGTCTCTGGAGCAAGAAAAGAAACTTCGCATGGACCTTGAACGAGCTAAGAGGAAGCTAGAAGGGGATTTGAAGCTAGCTCAGGAATCCACAATGGATTTGGAAAATGATAAGCAGCAGCTGGATGAAAAGCTGAAGAAGTAAGTATTGATGGCTATTATGAAGGACTTTCGTGCTAAATGGAGTTTTTTGATTTGGTGGCTAACTATTACACTTTGTTGTGATAAGGAAAGACTTTGAAATCAGCCAACTCCAGAGCAGGATTGAAGATGAACAGGTCCTGGGTTCCCAGCTTCAGAAGAAGATCAAGGAGCTGCAGGTTTGTCACAAAGTGGTTCCTTTTTGAATGAAGAATTAAGTTCTCTGGGAGCCAGTTTCAGGACTCAAGGTTGTCTTTTTCTAGGCCCGTATTGAGGAATTGGAAGAGGAGATTGAGGCAGAACGGGCATCTCGTGCCAAAGCAGAGAAACAGCGGGCCGATCTCTCCAGGGAACTTGAAGAGATCAGTGAGCGTCTGGAGGAAGCTGGTGGGGCAACTGTAGCTCAGATTGAGATGAACAAAAAACGTGAGGCAGAATTTCAGAAAATGCGCCGGGACCTTGAAGAGGCCACCTTGCAGCATGAAGCTACATCTGCTGCCCTCCGCAAGAAGCACGCAGATAGTGCAGCTGAACTTGGGGAACAAATAGATAACCTGCAGCGAGTGAAGCAGAAGCTGGAGAAGGAGAAGAGTGAACTGAAGATGGAGATTGATGATCTTGCAAGCAATATGGAATCTGTCTCTAAAGCTAAGGTATCCTATAGAAGTTTAGGCAATCTTAGGCACAATCAGAACATAATTCAAATCATTTGATTTATTTAAAAATGTGGGCAAAGTATTTTTCAGTAATCCTTATGCATATGTAAGCATTTCAATGTATAAAAATATGGTGCCATAAATAAGCAATTAATATTTATATTGAATTTCCAGATTCTAAAATAATACTAAAATATACCCACAAACTTCTGACATATGATTTATATTTACAAAATGTGTGTTACAACAGATGATATGTTCATTTGCATAATTTTTGAGCCATGTATATAAAATTTACAAATTGTATAAGACAGACATGATTTCTGCTTTGAAATATATGTCTACATGTAAGCTATGGGAACATGCCAGCTCAGTTATATATTCAGAAGACAACTCTTGCTATCTATTGGTTGTAAGAGTTTGGCACTTGATTTTTTAAAAACTGCTTTGTAATTAACTGTCCTTCTGAAGCAAGTTCTGGTACTACATCTTTTGAATAGTATCATAATTGTCACTATTAAAACTCTAAAGGACAAAACCTTGAATAGATATATTCTAAAACAGAAAGAACTATTTGTGATTTATAAGATAAATACATTTCCTCCATCCTCTGCTGTCTGAAATTTCCTTTTTGATTAAAGTGTAATGCTGCTAGCATCTGAGGAAGACAAAAGACATTGGGGCTTGCCTATTTTATACAGATAAACATTTTGTCTTTAAAGAAACATTAAAAGTCTCTGCTGGGAACTGTGTGCTCAATATATGAAAGGTCACTTTTTTTGACATTTTATATTTAGGCAAATCTTGAGAAGATATGTCGTACATTAGAAGACCAACTCAGTGAGATTAAAACAAAGGAGGAAGAACATGTGCGCACAATTAATGACCTCAATGCTCAAAGAGCACGTCTGCAGACAGAAACAGGTAACACAAAGGAACAAATTGTGTTAGTCTGTAATATTTTGCCATTATAAACGTTAATTCATTTATAATACTTGAATCCTTCCTTCCTTCTGCCTAGAGAAATTTGTGCAATTTTCTTGTCCACATTTTTCACTAGAATTTGCCCTCTTTCTAGGACTGGGAGTGTGGCCAAGAATGATCTTCTAGGTTCATGTCTAAGGCAGGAATAGAACTCACAGTTGTCCAATTTCTAGCCTAGTGTCTTTAATCACCATACCAAACTAATTCCCCTCTTGTTTCTACACCTGTTTGAAGTTGAAAATAAATCCTACTAATTTCCAAGAAGACTTATTAGTTATGCTTGCTATTTGTGATCATTGTAGAACAAACTAGCATCAAATGTTTTTTATTAGGTGAACTGTCCCGCCAAGTAGAGGAAAAAGATGCATTGATTTCTCAACTCACAAGAGGCAAACAAGCCTTCACACAGCAGATTGAAGAACTGAAGAGGCAGCTTGAGGAAGAAGTGAAGGTGTGAAATTTGTCTATGTATTGCATAGGTCATACTTCTGTCTGTTGGTACTGCAGTATTGCTGTGAATAATGTGTACATTATTTTATAGTTATGTTTTTATATATTTTAAACTGTTATTAGACATCCAGTATCATGAATTTGAAAAGGGTGGTCAAAGATGACAGACAGATAGATAGATAGATAGATAGATAGATAGATAGATAGATAGATAGATAGATAGATAGATAGATAGGCAGGCAGGCAGGCAGGCAGGCAGGCAGGCAGGCAGGCAGGCAGATAGATGAAAGAGAATTAATGAAGAAGGAACTGTTCTGTAAGTTGGATCTTAAGTGAGTTCAGATATGGGAGGGACTGTGACCTAGGAGAGTTTAATATATTTGTTTTACAGTTCAAACACTTCCTCTTCAGCAATTTTGTCAATAAAGTAAACTAAACAATGTAAATAGATTTCAGACCAGTGGATTCATTTTTTTTTTACTATGGGTTTTGTGGACATGGCTTGGTGGGCCTGGCAGGGAAAGGATACTGTAAAATCTCCAGTCAGAGGTGGTATTTGCTGGTTCTCCGAACTACTCAAAATTTCCACTACTGGTTCTCCAGGACTGGTCAGAACCTGCTGAATACCATCTCTGTTTCAGACATAAGTAAATAGATAAAAAAAATAGCAGACATAACAAACATGTGAAGGTAAAGGTAAAGCATTGAAAGGGAAAAACAAAATTCTGAAATCATTCTTAGTAATTTTTTTTATCTCAGGCCAAAAATGCCCTAGCACATGGCTTGCAGTCAGCTCGCCATGACTGTGATTTGCTCCGGGAGCAGTTTGAAGAGGAGCAGGAAGCCAAGGCTGAGCTTCAACGCTCACTGTCTAAAGCCAATAGTGAAGTTGCTCAATGGAGGACCAAATATGAAACAGATGCTATCCAGCGCACAGAAGAGTTAGAAGAAGCCAAGTAAGTAAAAATATGTATGTGTGTGGCACAAATGTGTCTGTGAAACACAAAGGATGACATCATTAATATAAACATTAAAACATCAAAATACACCTTGTTTTTGTGATGGGAATTTGTCTATATATGCATTTGATTATAAAATGTGTATACATGTAACTGCTGAGGTCAAGTTACCTACAAGGTTTGTACTGCCGTCAGAGTGATGGGCACAAATGGCATTACTGCACATGATAACAAAAGAGGGCTCTTATATGTTGAGATATTATGATCCCAGGCCTCCCTAAATATTGTCCATAATTATACTCCGTCAGGAAAAAGCTTGCTCAGCGACTGCAGGAAGCTGAGGAACATGTAGAAGCTGTGAATTCCAAATGTGCTTCCCTGGAAAAGACCAAGCAGAGGTTGCAGAATGAAGTGGAGGACCTGATGATTGATGTGGAAAGGTCCAATGCAGCTTGTGCAGCTCTCGATAAGAAGCAGAAGAACTTTGACAAGGTATTTTGCTCCTGATGTTTAAAAAAGAACACTTTGCACCAAGACGTTGGGCCAATTAAATTTATTATTTTATTGTTTTAATCAAATGTGTATGATGCTGATAACTCATTGACTCTTTACAGATTCTGTCAGACTGGAAACAGAAATATGAGGAAACACAATCTGAACTGGAAGCTTCCCAGAAGGAGTCTCGGTCTCTGAGCACAGAGCTCTTCAAGATGAAGAACGCATATGAGGAATCTTTGGATCACCTGGAAACTCTGAGGCGTGAGAACAAGAATCTCCAGCGTAAGCTGTTTTTCTTCTAGTCATGGAGAGAACTATGAATCTATTACCTGGGAGAGCTAAGAAAAAAAATTGGATGATGCAGAACTGCCTTTGAGTTCTTTTGTTGTTTGAGGCAAATAATATACATTATTCGAGGTAACCATGGATGGTCATATTATTTTAGACCCAATGCAGAAAATCCCTTCAAGTGTTTTTCTTCTCTAAAGTAGTAACAACAACTAGCTGATGTTTCACAATATTGAAATAAACATATCCTATATGGTTGAAACATTTTCATACCTTCCTTTAACTCAAGGCTGGAATAAGCATGCATATATATTATTATTATGTATGTTTCTGGTTGATGTGGTAAAATGCAGAGTAATTATTTTTGTCTTGTTTACTTTATAAAACTCTTTGATAATTAGTTGTTAAAAGAAAGCAAATATAAACTTTGCTTGATCCCAATGATCTAACAATGCAGAACAATTCAAATATTAATCATATTTACCAATAAACTAAAGAGCAAGGATGAATGATGAAAATTGCCAACTCTGCCCATATTTTCTTATTTATTTACTTACTTATTTACTTATTTTGTGTGAAATCAACAGAGGAGATAGCTGACCTAACGGAACAGGTTGCTGAGGGAGGAAAGGCCATCCATGAACTAGAGAAAGTGAAGAAGCAGATTGAACAGGAGAAGGGTGAACTCCAGGCTTCCTTGGAGGAGGCTGAGGTAATCATGTCATTATTCGTAGAAAAGCAAATAAAATTTTAAATAATTAAACAGGCTACTTAAAAGACTGTAAGAATATAAGCACAAAATCCCATTTCCCCTAATACTTTGTTGACCAGCAGTTCTTGGCCTCCAGCAAATTCTATGCAGTATCATATTGATTTGGAGACACCATGGCAAGCAGAAAGTAATCAGTCTATTATTACAGTATTAGTAGCATGTATCTACTAAGAATAAAAATTTCATTTTGAAATTTCATTTTTTTTTTTTGAAAATCAATTAATTGGATGAATCTTCATTCTGTTCGAGAAAAATATCCATCTGAATCCATTTTTTTCTCAGAGAACATGTACTATTGGAAGCTCCTATTGTATATCTATATAAAATTATCTTTTATGCTTTAAGGCCTCTCTGGAACATGAAGAAGGCAAACTCCTGCGCATCCAACTTGAGCTCCAGCAGGTGAAATCTGACATTGACAGAAGAATTGCAGAGAAGGATGAAGAAATTGATCAGCTGAAGAGGAATCACCTGAGGGTAGTAGAGTCCATGCAGAGCACCTTGGATGCTGAGATTAGGAGCAGGAATGATGCCCTGCGTCTTAAGAAGAAGATGGAGGGCGATCTGAATGAGATGGAGATCCAACTGAGCCATGCCAACCGTCAAGCTGCTGAAGCACTAAAGAACCTCAGGAACACACAAGGGATGCTCAAGGTACATATTTACTTCTATGTTTTATTTATTTATTTATTAAATTTGTTTGATGCCCATTTTACCACCAGGCAACACTGGGTGACTTACAACATCAAAAATAATAAAACCACAGAAGTAAATATTTCTAGTAACAATAAAAATACAAATTGTAATTTAAAGATGGGGGGATGGGGAGGGAGGCATGGTGCGCGGGAAGGTGGGATCGTTTCTTATTCTGTCAAGTACAGTGATGGGATTCAATTTTTTTTACTATGGGTTCTCTGGACATGGCTTGGTGGGCGTGGCATGGGAAAGATACTGTAAAATCTCCATTCCCACCCTACTCCAGGGGGAAGGTTGTTGCAAAATTCTATTCCCTCCCCACCCCACTAACCTGTTTTCCAGCTCTGTTCTCCTATGCAGGGCAACAAAAGAAGACCCAGCCAATCAGCTGGGACTTGGGAGGCAGAGAAAAGATGGGGGTGGGGCCAGTCAGAGGTGGCATTTGCTGGTTCTCTGAACTACTCAAAATTTCTGCTACCAGTTCTCCAGAACTGGTCAGAACCTGCTGAATATCACCTCTGGTCAAGTACCTCCAGCATGATATTCAAGAAAGAATTGCATTTCCCTGCTTGTATTGCACCCATTTCCCAAGACAAATATTGCCATATCCTGTTTTAGGATACCCAAATACATCTGGATGATGCTTTGAGAAGCCAGGATGATTTGAAGGAACAAGTGGCCATGATTGAGCGCAGAGCAAATCTGATGCAGGCTGAGATTGAGGAGCTCCGGGCAGCTCTGGAACAGACAGAGAGAGCCAGAAAAGTGGCTGAACAGGAGCTTCTGGATGCTAGTGAACGTGTGCAGCTCCTCCACACCCAGGTAAGTGAGCAATCATTCATATTCATATTCATATATATATACAGTATTCAGCTTTGTTTGGGTATTTTCCCATGTCATTATAGTTGTGCTTTTAAAGTTGTAGCAATGTTTTGGCAGAATCTCATCTGCCATCATCAGGCTTCTGTATTGTGTATACAATACAGAAGCCTGATGATGGTAGATGAAATTCTGCCGAAACGTTGCTACAACTTTAAAAGCACAACTACAATGACATGGGAAAATACCTGAACAAGCTGAATGCCATACATGTAAGTACCCGCGAAAACTTAAGAAATATATATATATATATATATATATATATATATATATATATATATATATGTATGTATGTATGTATGTATGTATGTATGTATCTTTGGTTATTCGGGTTTTCTCCCGCGTAAGATTGGAAATATCTAGACAACGTTTCGATGAAGTCTTATTCATCATCTTCAGGCTTGGTCTTCAGCTCTGTGCTTCTCAGAGTGATGTGACCTTGCAGCTGCTTCTTTCTTTTAACTGCAAGTTATGTATATATATATATTTATTTAACTGCTTTGTTTATATATATTTAACTGCTAGTTATGTGTGTGTGTGTGTGTGTGTGTGTATGTCTGGCATTCAGCTTTGTTCGGGTATTTTCCCACGTCATAATAGTGGTGCTTTTAAAGTTGTAGCAACGTTTCAGCAGAATCTCATCTGCCATCATCAGGCTTCTGTATGGTGTTTGTCTGTGAGTCAAACTTTTACAGTGGTTTCATATTTAAATTTGGGGCAGCCTATTGCTGTGTCAGAATGGTTTTTTCTTCCTCCTGATTGGTTGAGAGTCTTGGTCTGTGTTTATTGGTCTTGGAGTTTGCTGTGTTCTGCTACTAATATCTTCTGTCTTTTTTTTGGGGGGGGGCTCTTTTTGTATCTTGATTGGCTGGCAACATTGTGTTACTTTATTGGAGGCCTTTAGTGCAGCTTGGCTTCGGGTAAATGGACGGCTATCATTAGTCCTCCAATCAGGAGGAAGAAAAAACCATTCTGACACAGCAATAGGCTGCCCCAAATTTAAATCTGAAACCACTGTAAAAGTTTGACTCACAGACAAACACCATACAGAAGCCTGATGATGGCAGATGAGATTCTGCTGAAACGTTGCTACAACTTTAAAAACACCACTATTATGACGTGGGAAAATACCCGAACAAAGCTGAATGCCAGACATGTAAGTACCCGCGAAAACTGAAGAAAATATATATATATATATATATATATATATATATATATATATATATATATATATATATATATATATATGTTGAAACTTTTGTATGTTGCTGTTTAATTGAAAAACATACTAAAGTAGTAAGGAGAGAAAAGCATTTCCGCTTCAAAGTTTGCATTTTAAGAAGCACAACTAAAGAGGATATTTACTGAAGATAAAACAAGAAATTAAGCAAATTTGGCACCAGTTTCTAATACTTATATAATAAGTCTCAGCTCTGTCAGATTGAGCATAGTTGGTTCTACCCACAACAGAATCAGTGGAAGCACTGTTCTGCCACCTCTTGTTCCTCTATAACTTGAGGGGACAATAAAACTGGCTAGTCTCATCATGCTAGCGTGATAGTATTTTTAATAACTAGAAATATGTTCAGCAATATTTTTTTTACAAAAGAATAGGAATCCAAATGACAAAGTCAGCCTTCTTGCTTTACAAAAAGCCTGTTCTTCCCCCAAACAGAATACCAGCTTGATCAATACCAAGAAGAAGCTAGAAACAGATATTTCACAAATCCAGACTGAAATGGAGGAATCTATTCAAGAGGCACGCAATGCAGAAGAGAAGGCCAAGAAAGCCATCACAGATGTGAGTTGGAACAATTTTCCTTTAAAACTTTTTAAAAATTGGTCTGAATGGTTCTCTGAATGGTAGTTATCTTTCTGTAAATAGGCAGCTATGATGGCAGAAGAACTGAAGAAGGAACAAGACACCAGTGCCCACTTGGAGAGGATGAAGAAAAATCTAGACCAGAGTGTGAAGGATCTGCAGCACCGTCTTGATGAGGCAGAACAGCTGGCATTGAAGGGTGGCAAGAAGCAGCTCCAAAAATTGGAGCATAGAGTATGTATTCTTTATATGTACCTTCATGCATTTCTAACCATATAATAAAGCG
The DNA here is from genome assembly GCA_033807585.1 of Hydrophis major. NCBI lineage: Eukaryota > Metazoa > Chordata > Lepidosauria > Squamata > Elapidae > Hydrophis > Hydrophis major. Next base: position 173,016,891 of record CM066329.1, read on the forward strand.
TACTGATGGAAGGGCTAAATGTTAACTGTATTTCAGGTGCGTGAATTGGAAGCTGAGGTTGAGAATGAGCAGAAGCGTAGTGCTGATGCCATTAAAGGTGTTCGTAAATATGAGAGACGAGTGAAAGAGCTGACTTACCAGGTAAGGAAAGATATTTTTTGATACCTTTGAAGGATCATCAGTATTCATCTATCTATCTATCTATCTATCTATCTATCTATCTATCTATCTATCTATCTATCTATCTATCTATCTATCTATCTATCCTCTCTCTCTGTGTGTTTCTATCAATATCTATGAATCTATCTATCTATCTATCTATCTATCTATCTATCTATCTATCTATCTATCTATCTATCTATCATCTATCTATCTATCTATCTATCTGTCTTCTTCTCATAATTGTATGTGTTTTTCTATTTTGTTCAGTCTGAGGAAGACAGGAAGAATGTTCTGAGACTCCAAGATCTGGTGGACAAATTGCAAATGAAAGTGAAAGCATATAAGAGGCAATCTGAAGAAGCCGTAAGTATTTTTTTGAAGTTGGATTGCTTGAACTAGAATTGTGAAAGAGAATATTAGAGAAAGAGTAAAGGTTATTACAAACCAAATTAACCTGCATATGGCACAATGAATTCAGGGATATAAAGCATAACACTAATTGTGACTGGTGTAAGAAGCCAAAATATGTCTAAATTATGCAATTGGGAGTAATCCTGTTATAGGGAATGCCTAACTTGGCATCTTCTCTTTAATCCTGGTGTGTATGTAAGAAAGTTCTCTCAATGCTGCTTTTTTGGCAATTAAAAAAATGAAAAATAAGTAATCATAGACTTAAGACTGAAAGGGACATTAAATGTGTTCTAAGTCTTGCATTTATGTACACTAGCTACTTCCAGATAGGCAGCAAGAATCCAGTTTGTAATTCCAGTATATCTTTAATGCTAATAAAATCTGAAACACTATAATTAGACAAAGGTTACTTAATTCCAAAGAACCATTTTTAAACTTTTATTTAGCTCCCATATTAAAAAGTATTCTAAAAATGAAGCAGGAAAATATTTTCTATCTTTTAAAATCATCCTATATTTTCCAACGCTTGCTTTTTCCCTTACCTTCAAGATAGTCTATTACTGAGGAAAAAAATAAAAATATCTATGTAGCATTTTTAGATTGGTAGCTTTATGAACTTTTCATCCTGAAGCATATCCAGGATAACATGGAATGAGGATAACATGGAATACAAGGGAACAATTTCCTGCTGCTCTTTTGCAAGAAACAGAAGAAAAAGATTCACTTGTGGATTTGAAATGTGTGTGTGTGTGTGTGTGTGTGTGTGACAAATATTATCCTTTACATTTCCTTCCTCTTTAAAAAAACAATTATACTATCTAAATATCTAAAATTTTGTCAGTATTTGTCAATAAATGGAAAATAATAATTATTAATTTCAATAATAATTTTTAGGAGGAACTTTCCAATGTGAATCTTTCCAAGTTCCGCAAGATTCAGCATGAGCTGGAAGAAGCTGAGGAGCGGGCTGACATTGCTGAATCCCAGGTGAACAAGCTCAGGGTGAAGACCCGAGAAGTGCATAAGAAGGTGGTTATAAGTGAAGAATAAACTCACCCTGGAAATGGCAAAGTGACTGAAGAGAAGCACAAAATGTGAAGCTCTTTGTCACTCCCTGTAATTACTGTTTATTTTGCCTCAGTTTGTAGAAATAAAGATTATAGCAATTGGAAAAAAACACTTTCTGTGATTTATTTTCCTATTATTATTAAGCCTGTCGATACACCTTTTTCATATTCCCTCTTAATAAAAATGAACTTCCCAACACATAGAAGGAAAAATGGGCTTTAAGAACTATAGACAGTAAGGAAGATGGCCTTGATAGAGATGTATAGAAACCTTTACCTAGGTAAAAGAGGCCGAAGTATCTTTTTTTCAAATCTAGAACAATGACATAACAATTATCCAGTTAGATAATGAAGTAACTCAGCTATCCCCTTAATTCATTGAACTGTAAGAAAGAGAAAGGACATAAGGAATAATCAAACCTGCAAAATTCTGTTGCAGACAGTCTCAGTAAAAGATTGCCCTTCTTACAGAAGCCTGCCTGACAAAAGTATATAATATTCTATAAGTTTGTTATAGAGTGTAACTACAATAGCTCTTCAAAGCAGAGATTGCTTCACTGTAAGATTAATGGGAAAAAAGCACTAGATTTGTTTCTTAATATATAAATATTTCAAGGTGGCTTAAATTAATAATCTGGTTTTTTTAACACCCCATCTAAAAAGATCTTATATTATCAGATTTATAACCCAGCTGGTCCAGCATTCTATGTCAAACATTGTATGTGGGATGTCAATGCATAGACAGAAGTAAGGAAGTGCAAAGTAATATCACAGCATTCCAGGAATTCGTAATTCCATTACGAATCTCAGTTATTTTATAACCAAAAAAACCCCAAACATCTTTAACAGTACAATTGAATGAGAGATGGCCGAACTCACATACCCAAAATTTTCAGGCAATCTTAGAAAATCTCAATAAATATAATACATGTTTAAGATATTACATTCTTAACTGATAATGTTTTTTTATAACATGTCTCACATATAATCTGCATAATCACCAAAACTTTTCCTCCCTTTCCACTCTGTCCCATCCCAGTTTAAATTTTATATCAGTTTATTCCTTCCATGGATTTGATGAAGTGAATTGCAATTCATGAAAGCTTCTGATTTAATCTGAAGAGATGCTACCAAATTCCTCCCCATTTTTGCTTATAAGGACTAACACAGGTGTGCTACAACACTGGAGACATTGTGGCTTAATCAAGAATGAGTTGTCTGTAGAATATATGTATAATCAGACAGTTAGATTAAAGTTTACATTCAAAAGGCATGAATAGATTTAAGAGCAATCCTAAATTTTAAAATGAAAACATTACAAGCAATAGTGTAATGTAATTAGGAAACATGTGTGAGATGAAATCTGATGATGGAAAGAAAGATGAGGAGATAGAAGACAGAACCTGCATATGCAAGAGATCAAAAGGAGACTCTGGGGAATGTTTAAACTAAAGACTGAGATTATTGTAGAGAAAATAGGAGGTTATTATGCTATTGGGTTATCTTTTGATGGGTCTGGGACAACTTGCCATGTCCAACTCACCGCGGCCAATATTCCATGGGACAACTTGCCACAGCCAACTTACTGTATGACAACTCACTGCAGGACAATTCAATGTTATATTAATCATTTCATTCAGTTACTTTTATTATTGGTGACCACATTTTTGTCAAAATTAGTGTAACTTGTATTTCTGTATTGACTTTATTTTATTATTATTTGCCATGTTCTGTTGAAATTAATTTAACTTTTGTATTTATTGAATTGTCCTGTGATGAGATGAATATCCTGGAGCAAGATGGCCATAGTGAGTTGTCCTGCAGCAAGTTGGCTACAGTGAGTTGGCCTTGGCAAATTGTCCCATTCCATCTTTTGGCAGTTGTCTTTTTATGTATAAGTTACGTTCCCCCAACCATTTTCTAGAACAGGGATCACCAATCTTTTGGACTCCAGGGACCACCAAACTCATAATTTTAAATCCCAGGGACCACTAACCAGTTCTGTGGGTGTGGCCTAATTTGTGGGTGTGGCTTGGTGGTCATGTGACTGGCTGGGCATGGCTTGTATGTAAATATTATAAATATTTATATAAATATTGATTTTTTTTTATAAAAAAGAGCAACTTTCACCCAAAATCAGGCAATGCAGGCAGGCAGTTTGAGTTGCTCACAGAATCATAGATTCATTCAGAAATCTATCTGTCTGCCATCAGCTAGCTTAGTCTGTCACATAAAATTTGTTTGCAAGCAAACTCATAAAATTAACTCACAACACACCATGTATGTAAATATTGAATTTTTTATATAAAAAAGAAAACTTTTACCCCAAATCAGGCAAAGCAGGCAGGCAGGTTGAGTTGCTCACAGAATCATTCATTGATTTATCCATCTGCTATCGGCTAGCTCAGTCTCTCAAATTTGCTTGCCGTGAGTCTGCACTGAATAATAATCCTAAGGGAGGTTCGTCTGTGCTTAAAAGCAGAGCCGAAGATCTAAAGACTAGCTAGAAAGCAAGAAATCCAACCATTTCCTGCTTCGCAACTAATCTAAATCTCCCAGCACAGCAAAACAGCTGATGGACGGAAAAAGGAAAAAATAGCAATTTAGCAGGCAAGTTTGCCAGGTAAGGAGTGAGTGGGCAGGGAGGGTTCCCCGTGGCCATGTGGACAGTGCAGCCTTGTGTTTCTGTGCAGCTTGGATTAATTGTTTGGGGGGGGTGCGCTGGGGCTGAGATTTCTCTGCGGCCCACCAAAATTTTCTCGTGGCCCACTGGTTGGCAACCACTGTTCTAGAAGAAGTATACGAGAATATAATTCAAATAATCAGATACTTTGCATTTACTATATAGTTCTTTTCTTAGATTTATTGAACCTATATAACCGTGGCATAGAACTTCTCAGATATCTTTTGCCGAGATCAGTTCCCCAAATAAGAGAAGACTCCATCTCTAAAATTGTACTCGTGTATTTGAAATCATTGCCAAAGTAATCAACCAGAAAGAATTGTGGGTTCAAAAGTCAGATACATGGATGACACTTCATCTGAACACATATTTTCTATAGATTTCAATTGTCTTCTAATATCATTCTATGATTGAGAAATAATGGTTAGAATATAAATGTATTACTGTAAATTTTAGCCACACATCTCACTTTTATTGGCCCCAAATGGCTTATAATAACACAAATAAAAATACAGGAAACATTGTAAAACAAGAATAAAAACATATAGCAGCTGGGTACAATCTAATCAATCATTCATTCTACTAGGCTCTGACCCACATCCAGAGTCCTCAACTTGTACACTGAGTCAGGTTCTCAAGGCCTTATGAAAGACTAATAGAGATGAAGCTGACCTAATCTCAGGGGGAATTATGTTTGAAAAGGCAGGTGCCATGGCAGAAAAGACTATTCCGCTGGGCCCTGTCAGCTGACACTCCTTAGCTGACAGTATTTTAGCTGTCAACATCCTGTGCCTGCCAGATTGGATAGGATGGGTAGAAACAACTGCGGAGAGACAGTCCTGTAAATAACCCAGTCCTAAGTCCTGAAGGGTTTTAATAGTGACACCCAGGACCTTGAATTGCACCCAGAAGCATACCTAAAGCCAATGCAGCTTGCATACAACTGGCACCAGTACCTTTCTGCTCTGCTGCATTTATTATTGTACATTGCTCGGAATCACCTCTACTAAGATGGGCAGCTACATTTGATTAACAAAATAAATACATTTTGTATCAGTTGAAGTTTCTGAATATTCTTCAAGGGCAGTCCCATGCTAAGTGCATTATACAGTAGCCCAATAAAAACCAGGTTGGGCAACACTGTCAATAGTGGGCTTATTCACCATGCCTGTTGCTCTAGGCCAGTTACGGCAAATCTTTTCTGCTTGTCATGAATTCAGAACTTCAGAAAAAGCCTAACTTCCTTCTAGTGGCAAGTCTCTCTCACACGTATTCAAATATAAGACAAATAATTCACATGAATGAAGGCAAACATATATTTTGCAGGATAATCCTGCAGGATTCAATCTGTTTCGGTCATTGGGACTAGATATTTATTCTTCAGAGCTTTCGGATGCTGGAGCCCATCCTCCCACAATTCTCCATCTGTGGGGTCCTTTGTGGTCTCTGAGCTTGGTTGTTTTCTTGCAGACATTTCATTATCCAACTAGATACTGAATGAAACCTCTGCAAGAAAACACCCAAGTTTAACACTGAGCTACAAACAGAATTTCCTTCTATCAATTCTCTACTCCCTTCCCAATCAAGGTCACCATGAACATTCTCTGTTTTAGCTGGATCACTTCCTTACAAGCTAAAGTTAGAAGTTCAATGACTTCTTTGCAATGACCCTTGAGACAGTATAATGGTTTCTTTTGTCTAAGAGCTCCTAAGATCTTTCTTTTCCTATCAGTATTTGAAAAGCACTATGGCTAACAGGTTGCTGTTTCAAAACCAGAAAAATGCTTTTTTTTTTTTGGTTTAAATTGCTATGTGAAATGTAAACTGAGCCTCGGTGGCACAGTGGTTAGAGCTACTTCTGCTGACTGTTGGCTGCCTGCAATTTGGCATTTCAAATCCCACTGGTCTCAAGGTTGACTCAGCCTTCCATCCTTCTGAGGTGGGTAAAATGAGGATCCAAAATTGTTGGGGGCAGTATACTGACTCTGTAAACTGCTTATAGAGGGCTGTAAAGCACTATGAAGTGGTATTTACATCTAAGTGCTATTGCTATTATATTTTCAGGATGTCATTTAGCAAACCATTTTGAGTAATAAATAGTTCAGGGTGAAAAAGCTATATTTTTCTGAGGGATACAACTTGTATGGTGCTCCATATATATATTTAAACAATCAGAAAATCCCTTTGTTATTAATTATAAAGAGATCAGACCTGAAAAGGCCATTAGTGTAATAGTGTCCTACACCAGCTGAATTTCTGGTTCTCAGCTTTCAGATTCTTGGAATGCCAAATACTTGTAAATTAAGTTTGTGCCAAACATGAAGTGCAATTCCACAAATTTTCTCTAAGATCCCATCAGTCAAAGTCAGAGCCACCCTGCCAAAAGAGGCAGTAACTTCGGATGACAGTTAGAGAGAAGTCCTGGACTTTTTTTCTGTCCTTTGTTATGAAGCTGTGTCAAAAGTAATGTCTCCTAGTTAAGGAAGTAAATTTCTGAAGTCTTTCTAGGACCCATTTTTTTTATGGTTTCCTATGTTTACTGCAGATGTGAAGGAAAGCAATTTTCTGAAAATGGGGGATTTTTTTCAAGCAATACATAATCTCAAACATGTACCAGTTTACCATCTTTAATTTTGAGACTTTAGCCACAGCTGCTCATTGAGAAACATCAGACCTATGGAATACATTAACCACCATTAAAATCTACTCTTCTCTTTTTACATAGCATTTTCACTTAGTCTGAATTCTTTCTTTTCTTATTTTAACAATAAATGAAAAAAAAAAAATTGTATTACTTCAAGACACTTTTTCTGGTGATCCCTTTGTTTTTTTCGACATGTTTTTGTAGGCCATTCACACTTACTCTTTTAGTGCTGGTGTTCTTTAAACTATCCTTATAACTTTGCTTTAGGGCCAGTCTTTCTTTTACCCTCACCTTTCATGAGTTTACTTCTTGTCTTATTGTCATTTTCCTTTCTACCTGTATTGATGATTATGTCCATCTTTTTAATTTTTAAGATTTTTGCTAGGCACCTGTTCCTTTTCCAGGCATATACATTTCCAATCCAGTGCTGGAGGTACCTCAATTCAGTCTCTTGCCTCTAAATTACAGTTTATAAAAATCAGGAATGATTACTTGCAGTGTTTCAACTGATTACCAAAATCAAAGCATAAAATACTGTATAAATTCCCATACACAATCTGCTCCCCTTAAGAAATTATTTATAGACTGATCCATGGTGTTGATATGTCTAATTGTATCTATTTGTGTCAAATATGTATGAGAATCTTCCTAAGACTTGCTAAGATTACTGAAACAGTTTTGACCTTAGAAAGAAGAGGAGGGTTCTGTGCATGCAAATCACTTCATATATAAGTAGCCTTGGGACCAGCCTCTTAGGTTCTTGCACCAACAGCTTAAAGGTAAGAGGGTGTAAAAGGAATAGGAGCTCATCCTAATTCTTCACATCTCAATTTATTCCTGCTGGTTTTGGCACAACTGAGCAGGGCTGCCTATGTCACTAGGGATTTAAAATTTGCTTCATCTATTTAAGCTACATATGGGACATTTTGTAAAGGATCTATCATTTTTACTTTGCAGTAACTGGCCAGCACGAGTCTGCATTTAAATCCATAGTACCACACAAGGTAAGATCCTGATTGATTACATTGCTGGGGACAACCAGATTAATGCCAAATAAATACTAGGGACTGATTTGCATGCAGTTCAGAGAAGAAAATGCTTCCTTTGGGTTGTGTACTGTGTATAGTATTGCATTAAGGCTGCATTCCATTACAAGTCAACTAAGATAGTGACCTCAAAGATACTGGTACCAAAATTTCTAAAGGATCATCTGCGTTTCTATAAAGCCATTGATAAAATCCACAAAACTACCTCTATGATGAGGGTCCAAATTTTGGATCATGATAAGATTTAACATGCGAGTGTGTGAAATCATTTGAAATATATGTAATGTACAAAAAAATTTGACATGAAATTTCCCTTAAGACACAGTTTGTGCTGAAAATTAACTATAATGGTAAGCAATAACATCTCAAGAGTAAATATAGAATTATTTTAAAGTGTTTCTCCATGTTGGCCTACTGTTGACCCACCAGATGGAAATAATAATAATAATAATAATAATAATAATAATAATAATAGAAATATGTTTCAAATTCCAATAGTTGAGACATTCTACTTTAGCCAAGCAGGTTGCATCCCCAAATTTAAGTGAACTTCCACAGAAAGAAACTTAAGTTCGCTGAATTGGATTTTAATAAATTTCAAAGTCCAATTGTTTATGCATGACACAAATGGAAAATAGTAAATAATTTAAAGATAATCTAATTTTGGAGAACAATGAGATAAACTAAACTTTTGTAACAATTAGGACATTTTTTTTCAAAATTACAATATACTGTCCAAATGAGCATTGTCAAGATAGATTATAGTATCTTTATTTCTTAAATTTAGTATCTCTATTTTAATATGCTTCCCATATTTTTCTTACCTAGATATCTCAAGTGTATATTTATTTGATTAATTATATTTTGCCTTTCAATTACCTGGGCAATTCAAATTATAAGCAAAGTTTACATTCATTAGGTAATTTGGTGGATGAATTCTAGCTGCTCTTTCAGTCTCAGTGGTTTCTATAATCCAATATTATGAATAATGGAACAGATCTCATGGATATGAAAAGATTTATGACATGAAATTCAATATTTGTGTAAGCAGTAAAACCTTTGATTTCTACATAATAAGATGCTTTGGTTCAAATCAAAGGAACAACAGATACATTTCCATGATTTCATGTTGTGAAAAAAGGCCAAAAGCAAAGTTAATAAGGATAATTTCATGAATTGGCTTGTGTGTTTCTTTTCTTTTGTTTTCTTCCTGCACAACATAAATTGCAGCTATGGCTTCAGACGCTGAAATGTCAGCATTTGGGGCAGCTGCCCCTTTTCTTCGAAAGTCAGAAAAGGAAAGAATTGAAGCCCAAAATAAGCCCTTTGATGCCAAGAATTCAGTTTTTGTGGTGGATCCTAAGATCTCGTACATAAAAGGCAGTGTCCAGAGTAGGGAAGGAGGACAAGTTACCGTCAAGACTGAAAAGGGAGAAGTAAGTAAAATATCTACATTTGTTTATTTGTTTAACTGTATAGTTGTCTAACTCTTAAAAGCAAACTTCCATCAACATCCAGAAAGGAAATTATATAGTTCAGTGTTTACTTCCTTTGAAACACTTCCACAGCCAAGGGAAAGAACTGGGTTTTCAAGGTCCTAAAGCAAAGCCAGAATCTCAGAGGGAATGAAGTTCAATAGGACAGGCACCTGTGATAAAAGGTCCCACTAGGTGACATTGTTTCATAGAAAGGACCCAAAGCATGTTCATTGTGCAAGATCTCATGGGTTGAGCAGAGACAATAAAGTGTAATTACTACAGTTTTCTTCTTTCCATTTTCTAAGTTGATACATGCAGGCATGTTTTTACCTCCCTAGAGTGTAACTGTGAAAGAGGATCAGACCTTTTCCATGAATCCTCCCAAATATGACAAAATTGAGGATATGGCCATGATGACTCATCTCCATGAACCTGCTGTCCTGTATAATCTCAAAGAGCGTTATGCAGCCTGGATGATCTACGTAAGCATATTCTGTGGTGGTATTTTTCTACCCTTTTAAGATCTCCTAAGAAACTTTTGTGAAAGATGCAGTGACTCAGTGGCTAAGATGCTGAGCTTGTTGATCAGAAAGACCATTTTCAGCTCCAACTGGGTACTGGAGTATCTTGCTAGTAAATCACTCTACTCACAATTGGTATGGTGAAGTTTAGTACAACAGTTCCAGTCCTGATAAGCAAAAACAGTATTTTCTGATTAAAGTCAGCACTGAGAGGGTCTGCCTCTCAGTGCCTTTTATGCTGTGCTCTAGTCCCTCCCAGCTAACAACCTGATATAATGCTGCTGCATTATCTACTCCCACACCTCCTCCCCATGTCTATTTGTCACTGCCTAATCTTTATTTACATTCCTTTCTCTCCCCGTGCTATCGATCCCTTCTGTATCCTTACCATTTGCCCCCCCTCCATCTATCTGAATCAGGATCATAACCCCACACCAACCGATATCCCCAAATCCCCACATCGTGCTTTACATCAATGCACAGCCTGGAAATAAGACTGATGACTGATTAGTGTCCATGTGCCTCACAGCTGTCTAGCAAGGCTAGTGTCCATGGCATTACAATGAACACATTTCCGGGAGGCTCCCATGCCTCTCATCTCCCATCTCAACAATTCAGCATAAATGACAGTTTACACATCCATCAGTCCCGCAGTCCCAGCAATGTGTTGGGCTCCGAGCGAGTGCCATACGTGAGTAATACGTGTGAACCTGACAGTCAGCAGTTCAGCTGAATCCCTAGCACTGTGTAATGGAGTGAGCTCCTGCTACTTGTCCCAGCTTCTGCCAACCTAGCAGTTTGAAAGTGTGTAAAAATGCAAGTAGAAAAATAGGAACCACTTTGGTGGGTTGGTAACAGCATTCCATGCATCTTTAGTGTTTAGCCATGCCGGCCACATGACCACAGAAACATCTTTGGACAGCGCTGGCTCTTCGGTTTTGTAATGGAGATGAGCACCGCCCCCTAGAGCCAGAAACGACTAGCACGTATGTTTGAGGGGAACCTTTACCTTTACCTTAAGAATCCTTGACATCAAATAACTTACATTAAGTTGTCCTGTTTACTGTTTATCAACTCATTAGTAACCCTACTCTTTAAATTCAAAGTAAGTAGAGTGCTTGTTTCTAAATTATGTCTTCCTTTCCTGGGGTTTCAAGGAAACAGATGTTATATATTTATGGTATAGATTTTTAAATAAATATTTGATTGAAGAAGACACTTTTTGAAGAAATTGTCAGCAAAAGATAAAGTAGATTAAGCAAATTCTGTTTTATTTTTTACAGACTTACTCAGGTCTCTTCTGTGTCACTGTCAATCCCTACAAGTGGTTGCCAGTGTACAACCCAGAGGTGGTTAATGCATATAGGGGGAAAAAGCGTCAAGAGGCCCCTCCTCACATCTTCTCCATCTCTGACAATGCATATCAGTTCATGTTAACTGGTGAGTAAATGGTTAATTAAGAAAGAAGGATAATATTTTTACGAGTCACCTCAGTCGGCTTCCTACACAATGTGGCTTTTAGATCAGATGCTTAATGTGCTTAATCATGTGGAGTTATATAAATTTATCATTTAATAATAGTAATAATTTTACCTCAGCTTAATTGCTTGCTTTATTTTTTAAGAGAAAGAAATATGAAATGTTTAGTGGAAAAAAGGAAAAAGGATAAACAATATTCAATATGTATGCCAATGAAAATTGTATAGGTCAAATTTCTCCTCTGAGTCTAACAGCAAATTCTAGATTTGGATTCTGTTTCCTGCTTTACCACTAGTTTCTGCAACAATTTCTCCCCCCACAAGATATGGAACCTCTATTTCTGAAAACCTTAAAGATGAAGCTTTTGATGTTTTTGCCAGGCCTTTGAACATATGCAGTTTTTATATGTCCAGCTCTTAAATTTTCCCCAGCATGATTGACTAAGTGAGTTAAGTACTCTTGGAGTACAGACAGACAAGATACTAATGCTTAATTAGTTAAGCTTATTAACATTAGTTAATGTTAACACACTTTTTTCCCCATAGCATTCTATATTGTGAAATTACAGTCAATTTTATTAATTTGTGGTTTAGTAATTAATTAATTTAGTAATTAATTGATTCAATCATTTGCATATAGAGTTAAATCATTTTAAGTATAATATCTTTTGCACCCAAAATGTAACATTCACATATACTATTCTTTGTACATGTAAGGGGAATTATGTACAAAGAAATGCACGGAACTGCCAATTTATAGAGAACATTCAGTAAAAGCCTATGGTCTACAACTTCATATTCTATTTCTCTATAAGTGCAGAGAAATGCTGTTATAGAGAAAAGGAATGCTTTATAGAAATTCCCCAACTTGGCTGATTAAGGACTATTCCATCTGTATAGTTAGCTTTCATTCATGACATGTTCCATTGCATAATATTCACATATTTTGTCATCATTGCACATTTATAATGTTCGACAAATAGTTGTTTGATTTTTCATGGCTATTTCTTCTTGAAGAGGCATAGTGCTTAAGTGGAAAGTTTTAATGTCACATGGGCTCCCACTCGGTTCATGGAAGTTCACAGGGAACTATATTTTTTTAAAAAAAATTGGTGATTTTTAAAAATGTTTCTTTCTAGATCGTGAGAATCAGTCTGTCCTGATTACGTAAGTTCATTTCCTTATTAAGCTCTGTATTTGCTTTATGGCAGAGTACTCCAAATTGTTAATTAATAATTTCTTAAGATACTTAAGATTTCGTAAGATACTGTAGACTTCCAGAGCACAGAAACTGATCTTGATTACCTGCTTTTTCAAATATCTCATTTTATACTTTTACTGTTAGACCAGTAAATACATAATATATTTCAATAAATAAACTTAATAAGTTTCAAAGTGGGTGACTGTGTCACATGGGTTTTATATCCTTTTGTTGTCCTAGCTTGCTTACTTTTCAGTAATGGGAGCTCACATTTCAGTTAACAGTTTGTTTACCCCTTTGGTCAACAGTGGAGAATCTGGTGCTGGAAAGACTGTGAACACAAAACGTGTAATTCAGTACTTTGCAACAGTTGCAGCTGCTGGTGACAAGAAAAAGGAAGAACCAGCCCAACAAGGCAAAATCCAGGTAGCATGCATGCCAGAAAAGAATTATTTGTGATTATATGACATTTTTGAAGGATTGATAATACCGAATCTGACAGGAATATTACTTTTCAGGGCACCCTTGAAGATCAAATCATCAGTGCCAACCCCTTACTGGAAGCTTTTGGAAATGCTAAAACTGTCAGGAATGACAATTCATCACGTTTTGTAAGTTTCATGTTGAAACTTGGCATGGTGTAGAAATACACAGAAGATGCAGCCTTGGATTGTGAGATATTTGTGATAATATCCTTTTTCTTCTTTAAAGGGCAAATTTATTAGAATCCATTTTGGTGCCACAGGCAAGCTGGCTTCTGCTGACATTGAGACATGTAAGAGATTGTGCTTGCATGTAAGGGGTTTACATTGTAAGGGTTTTCTTCCACCCAATTCTTTTTTCCTTCTTTTCCCCCTTTTCTTTCTCACATTCTTTTATTTGCTTGCTTTTCTTTTCTTGCCAGATCTGCTGGAGAAGTCCAGAGTTACCTTCCAACTCAAGGCTGAAAGGAGCTACCACATCTTTTATCAGATCATGTCCAACCAGAAGCCAGAACTGATTGGTAAAAAGCATCCTTTTACTCTTCCCATGACAATATGCTAACTTTGATCCCATTGTTGCCATAAATGATTTCTGTTTTGAATAAAAAGTTTTTTTTTTTCATTCAGAGATGCTCCTGATCTCCACAAACCCATATGATTTTCTGTTTATAAGCCAAGGAGAAATCTCAGTTGCCAGCATAAATGATCAAGAAGAACTGATGGCTACAGATGTAAATTATACAAATACCTATAAATATTTAAAAATCTATTACTCTAGGTTGAAGTAATATGAAGAATAGTTACTTATCTTTATTCCCTTGCCAGAGTGCCATTGACATCCTGGGCTTCAACTCTGAGGAAAAGACAGCCATTTACAAGCTGACAGGAGCAGTCATGCACTATGGGAACATGAAGTTCAAGCAGAAGCAGCGTGAGGAGCAGGCTGAGCCAGATGGCACAGAAGGTATTTTCACAGTTGGCGATGGAATTACCTGTCCAAACCACATCAAACAAAATCTCTCTTGAAGATCAGCTGTTTTAATTCAAACAGCTGAAGTTTAATGCATAAGAATGTGGTTCTAAGGTTGTGGAGGAGTAGCTTCTGAGCAGTGTATACTTGTGCTGTTAGTCATTTAAATGAAACATTCTTCTTTCACATCTCTAATAACTTCATAGGAAATAATCTGATAACTTGAATGAAGATCAATAAACTTCACAGTTGCAATAAAGCCAGGAAATTTCTTCTCTAGATTACCCTACCTACCACCTTTCTGATATTAAGATGATGGATACATAGTCAATAATGAATTTGTAAATGACAGTTCCCTAATTATGCAGAAATAAGTTAATTGCTATTTTGTGCAGTTTTTATATATAATACTTATGTTAAAAAAGAAACATAGTAGATACACCTTATCGGAAATTAATCTGACTTGACTTCAGTACTGCAGAGATAATAAGTTAAAACAATGCTTTCTTCCATTGTCCTACTCACATAAAGTAAATATTGTTTGTTTTTATAACACACTAATATATACAGGCAATCCTTGCTTACTAACCAGAATTGGGACTGACAATTTTGTTACTAAATGACATGGTTATAAAGTCAAAAATCATGTGACTGGGCCTGGCTTAACAATGGCAGTTTATCAGTTTTGGCTGTTGTTAAGCAAACCACTGCAGGTCACTAAGTGTGATTTTGACTAGGACTTATGACTTCCTGCTGGCTTCCCTATTGACTTTGCTTGTCGGAAGCTGGCTGTGAGGATCACAAATGTTTACCATGTGACTGTGAGATGCTGTGACCATTGTAAATCCAGGCTGTTTAGCAAGTCTCTTCATCATGAACACATGAACTCAGGGAGGATGCAATGGCCATAACTTTGAGGATTGGCCACAAGTTTCCTTATTCAGTCATAACCTTGGCTGAACAAATGGTTGGTAAGCAAGGACTACCTGTACTGTAATATCTAATTTGAAATTAAATACACAATAATGGATGACTAAATGTTGTCACTTAGCAATAATTTTCATTTAACCCTTGGAAGCTAATTTATATTCAGATAGGTATTACTATTCCTTTCCTCCTGGACATAGAAAAATCCAGCAACATGCTAAGAAAATATAATATACTTTTTGTGTATTTATTTCTTGTAAAGCATGTCATTCATTCATTCATTCATTCATTCACCAAATTTTAAAACTGTCCATCTCTTCACAGAGCAGTAAAGAGAGTGTACAAATAAATATTCAAAACGTAAAAACAATATATAAAATTTAAAAGAGGCAAGCATTGTTAAACATTAATTAAAAGGGAGAGGAATTTCAGGGCACTAATCAACTCCAGCATGCTCCTCTGCACCTAAGCTATCAGGGTTCCAAGTAACACCCTCAAACCAAGTAAGACTCTGAGGCTGGCATTTCCTCAAAAGTTTCATTTTATTAGAGATGTCATGTTGGCACATCTGGAAAAATCCAAATCTGAAATCCCCTGGGTTTTCTCCATTGAAAAGAAAGTCAAAATCCCTTCCCTTGCACCCACATGTTTATCACATGGTCCAATCAATCCACTGTACTAACTGGAGATGACTCCCAGTCATGCCTCCCCAGGTGCAGGATAAACGTCCTTGACTCCCAAAGAAAAGAATGCTGTTATGGCTATATATCTCATTCCAACTCCATCCAACCCCCTCCCATTTTTCCACAGCATGCCCATTCATTAAGTGTGGTAGCCCTGAAGATCCAAAGTAAAAGATGGCCCCCAGGGCTAACAGGCTGCCCCCTCTCATCTAATGAGCGTGTCCTGAAACGAGATGAATGTAGGAGATTATCATAGTCAGCCTTTAATCACCTCCATCCCCAAGGTCCTTTTGGCTTATCAGGGAATTTATCATGGAATTGTTTCACTAGTCTATCTGCCTTCAGGTCCCAACTCTTAACCCAGGCAGCTTCAGACAAAGGATACCCTTTCCAACTGATCAAATACTGCAGTCGACCCCTATGTAAACTAGAATCCAATATCCTTTTGATTTCATAATGAGTTTCCCCTTCAACTACCATCGGTTTGGGTGCTGGGCGGTCTTGTAGTCTCAGTCTTGAACTAATAGCAGGCTTCAGCTAACTGCTGTGGAAGACTGGATGGTCCTTCCCTAATAGGCATGGGAGGCTGAATGTCCTTGATTCCCAGAGAAAAGAATGCTGTTATGGCTATATATCTCATTCCAACTCCATCCAACCCCCTCCCATTTTCCCATGCCCATACATTAAGTGTGGGTTCCTTGAAGATCCAAAGTAAAAGATAGCTTTGACACAAGCAAGCCTGCTGAGCCATACTTTCATGTCTTTCTTTGAAGGCCAGGAGACTGGGGGCCTGATTCACCTCTGAGGGGAGAGTGTTCCATAGGGCAGGGGCAATAGCAGAGAAGGGTCTTTTCCAGGAGGCCACTACAGTCAGAATTCTTGAATAGGATATAGTTCAAGAATATGAACAGTTCATGTATGCATGCATGCATGCATGTATGTATGTATGTATGTATGTATGTATGTATGTATATCAAGTATACAACAGTATAGGAACAGTGTTTGTTTACACATAGCTTTTCCAGTATAGAAAGCATACAATTTGCTTGCAAATCTTTCCTCTTATTTTTGTGCTCAGTTGCGGACAAGGCTGCCTATCTCATGAACCTCAACTCAGCAGATTTGCTGAAAGCTCTGTGTTACCCCCGAGTCAAAGTTGGCAATGAATTTGTCACCAAAGGTCAAACTGTTCAGCAGGTAAGGATTAGCAAGAAAAGGTTTCATAAGCAGTGGATCATTGGCCCAATTTTATGCTGATATAATCCCTTTCATTCTACACAGGTGTACAATAGCGTCGGTGCTTTGGCTAAGTCTGTTTTTGAGAAGATGTTTCTATGGATGGTTATTCGTATCAACCAGCAGTTGGACACCAAACAATCTAGACAGCACTTCATAGGAGTGTTGGACATTGCTGGATTTGAGATCTTCGATGTAAGGAAACTGGCTCTTGATGGCATAGTATTGGAGAGTAGAGATGTGATGTTTATATTGTAAAATACTTAAGTAGTTAATGAATGAAGTACAGTTCAACAATGTTCTGAATGCAAAGGCATTAAAGTAGACAAATAATTTCTGAGTTGTTGACTGGAAGGATGATTTAAATAGAAATATCTGGCACAGAGAAGAAGAATGTTTTGGCAGGAAGAATGTGGATCATAAATTCAAGTCAGCTGTGGCAAAGATATAGGCTTTCAAAGTACTGAAGGCAGTGATGATAGAGCATATTGAAAAAATGGATTTAACAGAGAAGAATATTATGAGCAGAACTGATTCAAGAAGGAGCTTAGATATTTATACATTCACATAAACCTTAAAATATTTTTAAAAGCCTAGAGAAAAGAACACTGGTGAAGACAATTGTTATTTTCAAAATACTTTGCATTGTCTAGTTCAACAGCTTGGAGCAGCTCTGCATCAATTTCACTAATGAGAAACTGCAACAGTTTTTCAACCATCACATGTTTGTCCTGGAGCAAGAAGAGTACAAAAAAGAAGGAATTGACTGGGAGTTCATTGACTTTGGGATGGACCTGGCTGCCTGCATTGAACTCATTGAAAAGGTCTTTTAAAAATAAAGTTTTTAAGCACCCAAGATTATATATGTTTTCTAAACTGGATATAGAATACGCACCTGTAAAATTAATGAATGGTTAATTCCATATTGCTACAGTTAACAATTCCTAAATGCTGAGTATGAATAGTTTCATTTCTGTGACAATGAAGAGTATTTCTTGCAGTGATCTATCTGCTTTGCTCTCTCCAGCCCATGGGCATTTTCTCCATCCTGGAAGAAGAATGCATGTTCCCTAAGGCGACAGATACCTCTTTCAAGAACAAACTCTATGACCAGCACCTTGGCAAATGCAAGAACTTTGAAAAGCCTAAGCCTGGGAAAGGTAAAGCAGAAGCTCACTTCTCCCTAGTGCACTATGCTGGCACTGTGGACTACAACATTAGTGGCTGGCTGGAAAAAAACAAGGACCCATTGAATGAAAGTGTCATTCAGCTGTACCAGAAATCATCCATGAAGACCTTGGCATTACTTTTTGCTGATCGCCCTGCAGATGTTGGTAAGAACTTATCCAAAGAACATCCCTTTCAAGTCTAAATAAATAAACATGATGTATTTTGTCAACAACATTTTAATTCCATAATATATATTTGTATTTTCTTCTTAGAGGGTGGCGGTGGTGGCAAGAAAGCTGGAAAGAAGAAGGGGTCTTCTTTCCAGACTGTATCTGCTCTGTTCAGGGTAAGCACAATTTTATTATTTGTACAATCTATTCTAAATATTTTTTTTAAAAAAAATCCATTCTTGAGTTCCTTCCTCTGAAAGAATGACTCAGAGATCCAAAACTACAGAGTACAAAATATGAAAAACGATAGTCAATATTGCTTGATTTTGTTTTAGATTTTCCCTTTCATTGTTTCCTCAATCACAGAGCCCTATATGATTGTTAAGATGTTGGACTGTAGGAAGAACCAGGTTGCAGATCATTGGTGTATTGGAGCTGGTGTCTGGTTTCTCAACTTAATCTACTTCATACGGATTATTACCGTGATCAAACCTGAGGCAAAACTGCTATGAATGCCATGTTAAGATGTAGGAGAAAGGTGGCATAGAAATCTAATAGAGAATTTCAAGTCAGTTCTTTAAAAAGTATTGGGAGTTATGAAATCTACTTTAAATGTCACAAATATTTCTGATCCTACAGGAGAATTTAAACAAGCTAATGAGCAATCTGAAGAGCACTCACCCTCATTTTGTGCGATGCCTCATCCCCAATGAAACTAAAACTCCTGGTAAGAATTATATAGTTTATTTATGCATGAAACAACTTTAGAATATTTGAGTTCAATTCTATACTGCCAATACATTCCAACATTGTTTAAGGTGCCATGGAACACGAGCTTGTCTTGCATCAACTGAGATGTAATGGTGTGCTAGAAGGCATCCGAATTTGCAGAAAGGGATTTCCTAGCAGGATCATTTATGGTGACTTCAAACAGAGGTCAGTCTGCTAAATATTAGCCTTCTCCAATTATGTGCCTCACATATTTGTAACTGTAACAACTCTCATTTTTCTTGAAGCTATAATCTTTTAATGATTTTAAAAATATAAACTATGCTTCTTCCAACAGATATAGAATATTAAATGCAAGTGCTATCCCAGAGGGACAATTCATTGACAGCAAGAAAGCTTCTGAGAAACTTCTTGGATCTATTGATGTGGACCATACTCAATATAAGTTTGGTCATACCAAGGTAAAATTACTATCTGTCCCAAAATGTTTGAACATTGGGTTTATTTGAAAAGACCACAAACATTGCATTTTATTCCCCCTCAAGGTGTTCTTCAAAGCTGGCCTTCTTGGACTTCTAGAAGAAATGAGAGATGAAAAATTGGCTATGCTTATTACACGTACCCAAGCTATGTGCCGTGGCTTTCTGATGAGAGCAGAGTTCAAGAAAATGATGGAAAGGAGGTAGATATTTTTTATAATAAAGGCTCATAATGACATTAATGTAATGAGGCTATGAGTACAACATAACAATATATCACAAATACATCAGTATTAACTCAAGCTGATAGTAGAATCATGCTTAAAATTTTCTTTGCCCTCCTTCCAGAGAATCCATCTTCACTATTCAATACAATGTTCGTTCATTCATGAACGTGAAGCACTGGCCATGGATGAAATTGTACTTCAAGATCAAGCCCCTGCTGAAGAGCGCAGAGTCAGAAAAGGAAATGGCCAACATGAAGGAAGAGTTTGAGAAAACGAAGGAGAGTCTTGCTAAGGCAGAGGCCAAAGTGAAGGAACTAGAAGAAAAAATGGTGTCCCTGGTGCAGGAGAAAAATGACTTGCAGCTCCAAGTCCAATCTGTAAGACTTTTGATGTCATTAGAACTTGTTGTTCTCATAAC
Organism: Hydrophis major; assembly: GCA_033807585.1. Taxonomy (NCBI): domain Eukaryota; kingdom Metazoa; phylum Chordata; class Lepidosauria; order Squamata; family Elapidae; genus Hydrophis; species Hydrophis major. Next base: position 173,037,073 of record CM066329.1, read on the forward strand.
CTTATTCTCAGGTCTGTTGGCATAGATTGCATGTGAGACAAAACTGCAGAAAATCTTGCAATGAAATTATTTTTAGCTTGTTCATTTATTTTCATGCAGCTTTGAGCTAATGTTAATTAAGTTACAAATGTAAACCTGGAAGAAACCACTATTTAAAAAAAAAAAAAGTTTTAAAAACCTTTGTCTCACCCTCTTTTTTGGTTTCATCCATTGCTTCTCAATAATGTCTCCTTCTTCCGTATATATCTTGCTCCCACTCCTCCCCAATCATATTTCCAGCCTTTCCCCCTTCATCATATTCCAGTGATGTGCTGTGCTTTTGCTCACCTCCAACATTCTATTTTGTGAACTGTTTTGTTAGTAAGGGTCAAAGCAATTATAATCAGAACATATCTGAGGCCAGTACCAATATCTGTATCTTATTTCTTCCTATTGTGTTTCCAAACATCCAGTTATTTGAATACAAAAGAATAAATGGGGTATATTAAGAAAAATGCAAAAATCTGAATCTACCCTCTCTTTTAAGTGTCCTAGATATGTCTAAGCAGCCTGCAGCTTGCTTATTATGTTTGTGCAGGAGATGAAAATCTGAACTTTCATCCCACAATGATTTCATCAGGAGAGTTGATCTAAAAAAAAAAAAAAAATAGAAATCAGGAAGATAAGGGATTTTGATAAGGGATTCCAGGCTATAAGCATTATAAAACCAAAAGAGATCTAAAAATAGCTCAAGAGTATATTTTGAGGTTATTTATTTGAAACACTCATAAAAGCACAAGGCTTTCATTAAAGAAAGAAAGAAATGTATACAGGTTACGACCACAATTGAGCGCAAAATTTCTGTTGTTAAGGGAAACATTTGTTAAGTGAGTTTGTTCAAATGTATGACCTTTCTTGCCACATTTGTTAAGTGAATCATTGTATTGTTAATTTAGTGACCTGGTTGTTAAGTGAATCTGTCTTCCCCATTGGCTTTGCTTGTCAGAAGGCTGCAAAAGGGGAAAAAAGTTACTTTTTTTCAGTGGTGCTGTAACTTCAAACAGTTACTAAATGAACTGCTGTAAGTCAAGAACTATCTGTATTGCTTATGTAACAACATGCTAGTATTAGGTACAGGGCATATTCATTGTCAATAAGAACATATATGTCATGATCTAGAACTATTTCTTTGACCATTAAGAAAATGAGAAGATACAATATATTTACTAACCCTTTTTCTTTCGGTACTTCCAGGAATCTGATGGCTTGGCAGATGCTGAGGAGAGATGTGACCAGTTAATCAAAACCAAAATCCAACTGGAAGCTAAAGTTAAGGAGCTGATTGAACGAGCTGAAGATGAAGAAGAAATGAATGCTGAATTGACAGCCAAGAAGAGGAAACTGGAGGATGAATGCTCAGAACTGAAGAAGGACATTGATGATCTTGAGCTGACACTGGCTAAAGTTGAAAAGGAAAAGCATGCTACAGAAAACAAGGTACTGGTCAAAAATATACCAAAATCAAATTGCGACCCACTATTGCCATTTTCAGAATACATAGAACATTTTAACTCTGTCTGTGCACTGTTTAAAGGTGAAAAACCTTACTGAAGAGATGGCGGTCTTGGACGAGACCATTGCCAAACTGACCAAGGAGAAGAAAGCCCTGCAAGAGGCCCATCAACAGACCTTGGATGATCTGCAGGCAGAAGAGGACAAAGTGAACACTCTGACCAAAGCAAAAACCAAGCTGGAACAGCAAGTGGATGATGTAAGCGTGCTATCATCCCCAGAGAAGAATTGGTCTGAAGTTGAGGTACTGTTGTGACAGCACAATCACTCTGGTCTCTTTGTCTGCAGCTTGAAGGGTCTCTGGAGCAAGAAAAGAAACTTCGCATGGACCTTGAACGAGCTAAGAGGAAGCTAGAAGGGGATTTGAAGCTAGCTCAGGAATCCACAATGGATTTGGAAAATGATAAGCAGCAGCTGGATGAAAAGCTGAAGAAGTAAGTATTGATGGCTATTATGAAGGACTTTCGTGCTAAATGGAGTTTTTTGATTTGGTGGCTAACTATTACACTTTGTTGTGATAAGGAAAGACTTTGAAATCAGCCAACTCCAGAGCAGGATTGAAGATGAACAGGTCCTGGGTTCCCAGCTTCAGAAGAAGATCAAGGAGCTGCAGGTTTGTCACAAAGTGGTTCCTTTTTGAATGAAGAATTAAGTTCTCTGGGAGCCAGTTTCAGGACTCAAGGTTGTCTTTTTCTAGGCCCGTATTGAGGAATTGGAAGAGGAGATTGAGGCAGAACGGGCATCTCGCGCCAAAGCAGAGAAACAGCGGGCCGATCTCTCCAGGGAACTTGAAGAGATCAGTGAGCGTCTGGAGGAAGCTGGTGGGGCAACTGCAGCTCAGATTGAAATGAACAAGAAACGTGAGGCAGAATTTCAGAAAATGCGCCGGGACCTTGAAGAGGCCACCTTGCAGCATGAAGCCACGTCTGCTGCCCTCCGCAAGAAGCACGCAGATAGTGCAGCTGAATATGCAGAGCAAATTGATAACTTACAGAGAGTGAAGCAGAAGCTGGAGAAGGAGAAGAGTGAACTGAAGATGGAGATTGATGATCTTGCAAGCAATATGGAATCTGTCTCTAAAAGCAAGGTATAGGTATTTTCCTACATGAGAGAAAATTATAAGAACACATCCTCTTGGAAGTGTGGCATGCTTTGCTAATTTGTAAAGTTGTTCAATTATTATCTTCATCAGATCAGGTAGTTTTCTTCAATTTCACTTAGGAATAGGTGGATTAGTCTGTTTTGATCATAATGATCAGTTATGAATCTGTCTTAATTTATAACATATTAACATTATAATTAAACTTTCTATACTATCAGCTTCTAAAGGTTCCTGGTGGTTTTCAGAATTACATAAAACCATAGCATATAAAGCATCTTTCACATTGTTAAAACCCATACAACAATTCCCCCTCAAGTGTAGAAGAAAATTATGTTTTTAGAACCCTCTGGGAAATTGTCAGAAAAGCCTTCCTTCAAATCTCTAGCTGTAGTGTATTCCATAACATATGGGCATATACCAAGAAGCAGTATTCTCATGCTTCTCCATACTTACCTCATTCAAGGATGTCACTCTTAAATTCATCGTTGTAGCTCAATACACATTCTATTTTATGTAGAATAGGCATTCCTTCAGAAATGTAAGTGCCAAGTCATAACAAGTTTTATGGGTTATCACTCACACTCTGAATTGTACTTGAAGGCCAATGCACTTTTGTAAAACTGATGCTATGTGCTATATGCAGGTCTCACCCAAGATGAATTGCTACATTCTATGCCGCCTGCATTATGCCGTTCCATGTTACCTTCCATATTTTCAAAGTTCTCATTTAGTAGTTTTCAGAATGTTTCACTATATTTCTATTTGCTGATTTCAGTCAACTCTTGAGAAATTATCCCGGTCCTTGGAAGATCAGCTAAGTGAGATTAAAACAAAGGCGGAAGAGCAGCAGCGTACAATTAATGACCTTTCTGCCCAAAAAGCTCGCTTGCAGACAGAAGCAGGTAAGAAGAAATGCTGAAGTATTTTAGGAATGATTTATTCTACATGCCGCTAATAGTATTTGAGTTTGTGAGTAAAGTAAGCTAACATCCAAAGTATTCAACATTGGCTCGTGAAATTCAAAATATAAAACAACAGAAGTGCTTGTCACCTGTGATTTGGCCAGGAAATATTTTTAAGTTATTGCTGAAAAAAAAAAAAGACTTTACTAAATTTAGCACTGCAGACCACAACATAGTTACTCCTATATGAAAATGATCCTGGTTTTCTTTCTTGCTGCAAATTATGTTTCACAACTCCATCTTGGATGAAACATGCAAATTTTACTAACATCAGAGGTATCACAGAATTTAACTGGGAAATAGGAGAGGTCCCCCTCCCCAAATTTGTATTTTAGGTGACAAGTATTTTTGAATAAAATATTATAAATAACCTAAAACATAACTAGTATCAAAATACCGTGTGTATCTGCTATTCATCAAGATTTTCTTCAACAATTATTTCAGTCACGTCAACCTCCTGTCTTCTGTTTTCTGCTTCTCAGGTGAACTTGCCCGCCAAGTGGAAGAAAAAGACTCTCTGATTTCCCAATTCTCAAGAGGTAAACAAGGCTTCACCCAGCAGATTGAAGAATTGAAGAGGCAACTTGAAGAGGAAATAAAGGTATGTATTAGATGAAGATCTACAGGTGAAAAATATAACTTACTTGCATCTTTCAGCAACTTCCAGGTTAAAGATGCTTTTCTCTTTCTCTGTTACAAAGCAGAATTGCTAGTAATATGTGCAACTCCCATATTTTAAAAAAGTGAACAATTGGAAGATTGACATATTAAAATGAACCTGAAAGAAAAATGTAACACAAGTGGAAGCTGCTTTACCATTACATTTGGTAAAAGCATTTAAGACATCTTCATTTTTCTAGGCTAAAAACGCACTGGCTCATGGCTTGCAATCAGCTCGTCATGACTGTGATTTACTCCGGGAACAATTTGAGGAAGAGCAGGAAGCCAAAGCTGAGCTACAGCGTGCCATGTCCAAAGCCAACAGCGAGGTTGCCCAATGGAGAACCAAATATGAGACTGATGCAATTCAGCGCACTGAAGAGTTAGAGGAGGCCAAGTATGTGGGACTTGGAATAGTTTTGTAGTAAAAATAAATTACAAGGACAAATGCGGTATAATTACCATAAGAGAAAGTAAGCTTAGCCATATCTTTGAGAGTGGATTACATTACCGAGCTATCATATACTATTTTCTCTCTACACAGAAGTCTCTGCTTGCAGCAAAAAGAAAGCAACAAGAAGCAACGGTCCAGTAGTTTTGCAGATATTAGCTCAAATTGCAACTGTTGTGTCCGCGAAATGATGCCAGGAGTCGGTGACTTAGTGCAAAGCTCTTTATTAGCAAGTTGGAACCGAACTGGCAAAAGGAAAAAAGCCCGCGGCTTTTATTCCTTTCGCCGCAGCGGCCACAGCCAATGGCACCGCTTTGAATCTCCCGCGATCTGAATGGACCAATCGCAGGAGATTCCTAGCGAGCCAATCGGCGCGGCTCGCCTGACCAATCGGAGAGCCCCGCGCTTTGGCCAATCAAAGCACGGGGATCTCGAGTATCTTAATCAAGGACAGAACACCCCTCCCCTCTTGGTTCAGTCCTTACGTTGCGTAGTCACGTAGGTAGGCGGGGCTCCGTCTGGTCCGACTTGACCTGCGCAACTCACTTGTAGGCTGGATCCCGGCCGGTTCGGTCGGGATCTCTGCTGCTCCTGCTGCCGTCGTGGGAACCGGCTGGTCGATCGGGCCGGTCCTTTCTCCATAGCTCCCTCCTGGGCCTTCCGGGTTGGTTGAGCTGCGGGTTTCGCCGCTCCCGCTCGGTCTTTCCGGGTCGGTCGAGCTGGCTTGGTTGTTCCTTCCTGGCGAGGGGTCGTGATGGCTGCTTTCCGGTGAGTACTGCTGGTTTATTCTTCTTTGGATTCGGTCCCCTGGGTATTCCCTCCCCCCTTGGTTTGTGTTGTGGGGGTTGGTTTCGCTTGTTTGTGCGTCGGTGGTTTGTTGGTTGGTAGTTCTCGACCTTAGTTGGTCGATGTGGCGTTTCCACGCTCGTCTGTCTGCTGTTTGTAGCCAGTACGAGTGTGGGCCTGTTGCTTGTGTGATGACGGCTGGGATCCATAGCGGGTCTCCCGTCAGGTTCTTTGCGTATACGGGGTCCCCCAAGCCGAGCACGATTCGGTCTCGCAGGGCGTTGTTTAGGTTATCGAATTCGCAGAGCCCCCTAAATGCCGCAGCTCGCCGACGAAGTCGCTGAAGCTCTCACCCGACCTCTGGTCCCGCCGGTAGAACTCGTTGCGCCGGATCAGGATGGGTACCTCTGGAGCGTAGTGCCGCCGAAGTATGGGTTCGAGGACGTCCCAGTCCATCACGGTGGCATCGGCGGGTTTGGCCAGCGCTTTGGCCATCTGGAAGACCTCGGTCCCGCAGTGGGTCAAGAAGACGGCACATTTCATTGGGCCGGAGGCGTCCTTCAGGCCGGTGCACTCGAGGTACATGAGGAATCGGTTGGCGAACGATTCCCAGTCCTCGGTGGCGGGGTTGAAGGGTGCGGGTGGTGCGATTTTCGCCATCTCGGTGGTTCGTCTGGCTTCCGTCGGACATGTGGTTCGGTTCAGGGTCTGGATCCCACCTTCGTCGCCAGTGTTGTGTCCACGAAATGATGCCAGGAGTCGGTGACTTAGTGCAAAGCTCTTTATTAGCAAGTTGGAACCGAACTGGCGAAAGGAAAAAAGCCCACGGCTTTTATTCCTTTCGCCGCGGTGGCCGCAGCCAATGGCACCGCTTTGAATCTCCCACGATTCGAATGGACCAATCGCGGGAGATTCCTAGCGAGCCAATCGGCGCGGCTTGCCTGACCAATCGGAGAGCCCCGCGCTTTGATTGGCCAATCAAAGCGCGGGGATCTCGAGTATGTTAATCAAGGACAGAACAGCAACAGCTCAAGAAAAATAATGGCAAATACTGCAGGATTGTTGTAAACTACTCCAAATCATGCAAAATAACTAATCCAGAATAATGTTTCTTATGGAAAGAAATTATTTGCAATTTATCTCCTTTCCCATTTTCTTCAAAGATTGCACTTAAATGACAAAAAGTGTATCTGTATAAAGTGAGCAAGTCTCTGTAAAACATTTTATGGAATAATTTCATGACCTTTTGTAAATTAAAATAGTAATTCATTGCAAAAGCCCATATAAATATAATTCCCTTTTTGAAAATTTAATAAGTTCAAATCTAAATTTCATGCTGATTATCCATTTAGAGTGAAATGTCTTTAGTTTTAATTTATTTCTATAATTAAAATTTAAACTGCATATTATTTGGTATTTGAATCTGATGAGGGATTTGTGTGAGGATTCATGAGGATTCAAATGAGAACATGGAAGTATAAATGATAATCACAATTATTATCTTATATCACATTAAAAGAACACATTTCATGGAAGCCGCTCAAATATTTTATAATTTACTATCAATATTGGGAATTCAAATGTTGTATATCTGCATAAGATACTTAAGTCTGAAATAATGTTAACAATAAGACAATATAAAAAATAAAAATAATCTTAATTATTTAAACTATTTTAGAGTTTGCCATTCTCCAATAACCATTTCCATTTTCAAAAAGTTTTTAATCTGTCCTGCATGACAAATTAGTGTTTCATGAGATCATTTGCATAATACAGAAATGATTTGCATCTCTTAAAAAGCTTGAAAATGAAAAAGTTTCTATGCCGATAACAAAGAAGTGTGTGTTGTCTTTATGCATATCCTATGATTGTGAACTTTTCTTCCTTTCATATTTTCTAAGCAGATTCAATGCTAATAATTGGTCATTCATTGCCCCAGGAAAAAGCTTGCTCAGCGACTGCAGGAAGCTGAGGAACATGTAGAAGCTGTGAATTCCAAATGTGCTTCCTTGGAGAAGACCAAGCAGAGGTTGCAGAATGAAGTGGAGGACCTGATGATTGACGTAGAAAGGTCCAATGCAGCTTGTGCAGCTCTCGATAAGAAGCAGAAGAACTTTGACAAGGTAATTTGAGCTGCTGTTATCACTATCATTGTTTTAAAAGTGAAATGCACTGTCTGCACACAAGTTTTAAGTTTAATTAACTTATTTCTTGCTGTTTTGGGGTTTCTTTTAGATTCTGGCAGACTGGAAACAAAAATACGAGGAGACTCAGTCTGAACTGGAAGCTTCCCAGAAGGAGTCTCGGTCTCTGAGCACAGAGCTCTTCAAGATGAAGAATGCGTATGAAGAATCCTTGGATCACCTGGAAACTCTGAAGCGTGAAAACAAGAACCTTCAGCGTAAGTCTATAAGCTTCAGCGTAAGTCTACAAGCTTCCTACTATAATCTTCAGTTTAGGACACTGTAGATACAAAAGTGAGAAAAAATGATTATGTAATGGTTCTACCACCTTCTATGGAGCAACAAGTAACAAGCACAATAAGATAATCCCATATAGGCATTCTCCTCATTATTAGCGTATACATATGTAGAAGTATTGTCTGCTCATGCGGTATTAACTGATCTGTTCAAACTGGATAAACTTGGAAATACAGCCAAGGAAATATTCTTGTCCCAAACAGCCTAAAACTGTTAGTAAATGGTACCTATCTTCCCCTCTTTATTTTGTGTGAAATCAACAGAGGAAATATCTGACCTAACGGAACAGATTGCTGAGGGAGGAAAAGCCATCCATGAACTGGAAAAAGTGAAGAAGCAGATTGAACAGGAGAAGGGTGAACTCCAGGCCTCCTTGGAGGAGGCTGAGGTAATTGTGTTATTATGCTTAGAGAGAACAAAAGCTCAATTTTTAATGCATTTTAAAGCACTGTAAAATGCATTTTAGAAAACCAGTTAGACAAGTATGGACAATGCTGTTATTTAGATCACTCTTTAATAACAGCTGATATGATTGATTTTCTTAAGGCCTCTCTGGAACATGAAGAAGGCAAACTCTTGCGCATCCAAATGGAGCTCAACCAGGTGAAATCTGATATCGACAGAAGAATTGCAGAGAAAGATGAAGAAATTGATCAAATGAAAAGGAATCATGTGAGGGTGGTAGAATCCATGCAGAGCACCTTGGATGCTGAGATTAGGAGCAGGAATGATGCCCTGCGTCTTAAGAAGAAGATGGAGGGCGATCTGAATGAGATGGAGATCCAACTGAGCCATGCCAACCGTCAAGGTGCTGAAGCACTAAAGAACCTCAGGAACACACAAGGACTGCTCAAGGTATGTTTTAGGCAGGTTCAATCATTACAGATTTCCTATTAAGATTTCAAGAGTTATACCTTAAAATAATTTATTTCATAGGACACACAACTGCACTTGGATGATTCTTTAAGAGGCCAAGAAGATTTGAAGGAACAAGTGGCCATGGTTGAGCGCAGAGCAAACCTCATGCAGGCTGAGATTGAGGAGCTCCGGGCAGCTCTGGAACAGACAGAGAGGGCCAGAAAAGTGGCTGAACAGGAGCTTCTGGATGCCAGTGAGCGTGTGCAGCTCCTCCACACACAAGTAAGCATCTTATTATTTGGATCCTCCTGTAACCAATAGTCGAGAATGACAAGTCTATATAAGTGTTTCTTTATTGTAAAGAGAAAAAGTGGAATATTTTGAATATTCTTCAGTTATTTTGATATTGTTTGAAGACAATCAAACTATGTTTAAATGATATTTGCAGATCTTTACATGAAGCATTTGTAAACATAACATTGATCTTCCTTTTTCTTTTGTATTAGTTTAGATGCTATGACACTTTTGTCTTTGTTGAAACTCTGAGGGAAATATGAAAATAAGACTACATAAACAGATATTTTACAGGTTGCAGGCATTATTCTTGCAATATACAGGTTTATTTTTTAGAACATTATTTCCTGGTTTTTAAAAAAATAAATCAATCATTTCATGTTTACTAGAAATTAACAGTATTTTTATTTCCCTAAACAGAACACAAGCCTGATCAACACAAAGAAGAAGCTGGAAACAGATGTTACCCAAATTCAGAGTGAAATGGAGGACACTATTCAGGAGGCTCGCAATGCTGAAGAGAAAGCCAAAAAATCCATTACTGATGTGAGTTGATTGATGCCCTTCTTTTGAAATCTGATCCTATATATACTTATAGCAGGGTAGTCTCTTGAACATAGCATGTTCATTAACAGGCAGCCATGATGGCGGAAGAACTTAAGAAAGAACAAGACACCAGTGCCCATCTAGAGAGAATGAAGAAGAATCTAGAACAGACTGTAAAAGATCTGCAGCACCGCCTTGATGAGGCAGAACAACTGGCAATGAAGGGAGGAAAGAAGCAGCTTCAGAAATTAGAACAAAGAGTATGTATCCATCTGTGTATATGTTTATAGACACTTGTATGTAAGGTTGTAAGGTTGTATGTAATAGGGCATAGCTGATGACTAATTTTCACCTGTTTTCCCTTAGGTACGTGAACTCGAAGCTGAAGTTGAGAATGAGCAGAAGCGTGGTATTGAGGCAATTAAGGGTGTACGCAAATATGAGAGACGAGTGAAGGAACTAACTTACCAGGTAAGTGTAACAAGATGGAGTGAAGTTATTTATCAACCGAACAAACCACTTTTATCAATCAAAAATTATTTATCAACCAAAGAATATTGGGAAAAGAGAACTGGCTTTTTACATGAGTTATATTTGCATATGTTTATTTATAATCCTACCTTTCCAAAACTTGAACATAATTTTAGCTGAAAATTTTGAAATCCCTGAATATTTTGACATACTGTATTTTTCGGAGTATAAGACACACTTTGGTTTAGATGAGGAAAACAAGAAAAAAATAGTTTTTGCCTCCACACATCCCGTTTTTGCCCTCCTGGCATCCAGAAGTACTCTCCAGGCCAAAAAATGCACCCGTTTTTGGCTTCCAGAGTCCTCTGTGGGTCCTGTTTTTGCCCTTGTGGCAAAACTACATACACATAGACATATACACACACACACACGGAAAATAATTTAAAGCTATTCAAATGATAGAAACTCACTTGTTGTCATAACTTTGTTTAGTCAGAGGAAGACCGGAAGAATATTCTGAGGCTCCAGGATCTGGTGGACAAGCTGCAAATGAAAGTGAAAGCATATAAGAGACAATATGAAGAATCTGTAAGTAACACATTTGCAATGGAGAAATAATTATATTTCAAATAAATTTGAGTGGCTTTGAGTGTTTGGGCCTTCTGGATCTGGGATTTTATCATCTTTGATACTGGATGGAGTCGCACTGCCCCAGGCAGACCCAGTACATAATCTTGGAGTCTTTCTAGATTCATAACTCCTGATCAAGTAAAAGGTGGCAATTGTGGCCTGGGGGCCCTTTTTACAGCTTTGTGTTATATACCAGTTGTGTCCCTTCCTGGACCATGAGACTCTACTCTTGCAATTACCCATGCCCTCGTCATCTCTAGAATAGATTGCTATAATGCACTCAACATGGGGCTGCACTTGAAGAGAGTCCCTGAAATTTCAACTGGGCAGAATGTAACTGGACAGACAGCTATGCGCACCTCTAGGATGGTGCACATTACACCGCTATTCCATGAGCTACATTGGCTGTCAATCTGCTTCCAGGTACAGTCCAAGGTGATGGTTCTTACTTTAAAAGCCCTAGTTGGTATGGGAGCAGGCTATTAAGAGACTATCAGACCTAAGCCCAAATTATGATACAGTGAGATCCAACTGAGTCAAGGTCTATATTTGCTTAAACCTAGGTTTGGCTATTCTGAACTTTTTCCTCCCTTCCTCATCCAGTTAAGGACTGTGCAGTTGGGCCCCTCTCTAGAATGTGCTGCCTCCTCCCTGGGAAGCTGTGGTGCTATTGCTGACATTCTCCACCACTCCTTCATCAGCTGCACATTCCATTACAGGGACTACCTCTTCCAGGTCAATCAGGAAAGGTATACTGTGGGTCCTGTCTGCTAAGGAATTCCACCTGGCAGGATCCAGACAGTGTGCTTTTTCAGTTGTTCCCCCTGCCCTCAGGAACATAACTGTGTTCAGAGATGAGGTTGGCCCCATTCCTGTTAGCTTTTCAGAAGGCTCTGAAAAAGTAGCTTTTGAGAAGCCTTTGGCATTTCATGATGAGTCAGCAAAGTGGTTCTATGACATCATTGTTCTCATGCAATGTTGAGTTTTTATGTTTTCTTTTTTTACTTATATTTGAAAATGTCATGAAATAATCATTATGTTTGCGTGTTGCTCTGCACATTTCATGAGATGGGCAGCTATATAAATCTGCTAAGTAAATGCTAATCAAGATTAATTGCCTATAAGATAATCAAGATTAATTGCCTATAAGATAATGTATGGCATTTTTTTAAAAAAAAATCACCTGCGTAGAATATACCTTAAAAGTTTGTAACCTAAACCAATTCTTTATAGAAATTAAACAAAGACTAGATTGAGTTGATTCACCAATAATTTTTTAAACTAAATGCTCCTAATTTGTGAAACGCAAGCTGAACTTTACATTTAGCTAAAATTGCACAATGGAGACTCAATTCTTTCATTTTCACCACAGAAGCTATTATCTTTTTGCATGACATATATACCTTGTAAGTAGACTTATTTTTTTAACCATACCTTTTTCATTCTCAGGAGGAGCAATCCAATATTAACCTCAGCAAATTCCGCAAAATTCAGCATGAGCTGGAAGAAGCTGAAGAAAGGGCTGATGTTGCAGAATCGCAAGTGAACAAACTGAGAGTGAAGTCTCGAGAAGTTGGAAAACAGACACCAAGGGAAGAATAAACTTGTCTGCTTCAAGGTGACTGAAGAAATGCACAAAATGTGAATCTCTTAGTCACTTGGATTTGTAATTATTGTGTTCTGTCTTTGATGTCTAGAAAATAAAGAAGATAGAAATGTTCACATACATAATGATGTGATCTTATTTTGGGTTTTGTTCTCCTATATGAAATCTGAAAGTTCTCCTTAGAGAGATAACACTATCTGAACATGATAAAGATGTATGAGTATTGTGCAGGAATCACTTAAGATGTGTTATGGGGTTGGTATAAGTTGAAAACATAGAGTTTGAATGCCCTGATATGATTTCATTTGTACATAATTATTTTCAGATAAACTATTAATCAAGCTGAATTGGAATAAAGACTAATTTAACCAAGTATCCTTGGCTGATCAACAAATTACAATATACATTCAAATAATAGAACAGTGGTGCCACAATGATAGTGGTTTCTAGTTTCTCATAGTGTTTCTCTTTCTCAATGGCATCCCTGGATGTGTATTCATAAATTTGCTGATATTATTTCTATTCTATCGTTTACAAAAGCACCATCTAAACTTTGCTTACGAATTTTATTTTTATAAAAATAAAGATGAAATAGTTTAATTATGAGATTATGATACCATAATGAGAATAAAATAATATCCCAAATACCACCAAAACATTTTTAAACACTTAGAAACAGAAATATTTTAATTATGAGATTAAATCAATACTTAAAACAACATAAAGGAAATGTGAGAAACTATTAAACGAAAGATAAATTTTCAAAGATGGAGGGCGTACAGATTTCTTTCAGTAAAAGGTAATGAAATGATAGTCATTGCCTAAAAGGTTCTTCCCCTTCTGCAGCCAATCAACTAGGCTTCTTGTGATTAATATACAATAACTGAGAAATAGGATTCCACAAGAAAACATGTGATATGGCTTGCAGCAAAACAGAGGTAATACCACAGATATTCCTCATATTGCTCCTCAGAATGGGAGAGGGAGTACTTATAATCCACAACCCCTCTGTGCAATGCAATGCCTCTGTTTGTCTAATACTCTCCTTCACAATACTCTAATGAATATAGAGGACAGTCTTGAAGGACAAAGGTAAGGTCCATGGCCAAGGCAACAGTCAAACAAATGAGGCATGAGCCCAGACCAAGAAAATGGCTTATGAAAATGCCTCATACAGCCTCCCCTTCCATTTCACACAAGAAAGAAGGAAGGGAAGCACATTCAGCCTTGCAAGATTCTGTTCTAATAAAAGTAGTTTTAGATCTATGCAGTATCTGTTTCTTAGTTCTGTCTTTTATGGGTGACATCTTAACAAGTAATATTGTTATATATTTTCTGAAATGTTAGCAGCCCAGAATCATCCACTGAGATGGGCAGCCATAGAATATGAACAAACAAATAACAGAAGCGTATAACTTTCCATAACAGAGACAGATGTTTTCAATTTTCAATTTTCAAAGTACTTTAAGAGAAATCATCCTACAGTGCAGCTTTGTTCTTCATTGAGAATGCCTTACATAAATTGGCATGTGTCTGATAGGAGCTCAGGGACTGAAGAACCCTGACTAGCTTTTATTGGTTTCCTCAAAACTGAAACAATAAGTCACAAAGAGTTGTTTTGGTTGTAGCAGTGATATAACTAATAACTAAATGAAATAAAACATCACCATATAAAGAGTTAATTAATATGTAAACGATGTGAATGGGTTCAGTTACAATGGTGATGAATGCACAGCTAGGAGACTTGAAAAAACAGATTAGGGATATGTTGTCATGGAGAAAATCCATCTTTGTGATTGCTAGGAGTCAGAAATGACTTGATGCCACATAATCAAGCAATCCGTCACATCTGCAGCCAAACTTCATTTCTTTATACTGAAAACACATTCTGAAATCGTATGTTGATTACTCCTATGATGTTTGAAATATGTACATATCTTCTGATACACATTGTATAGCAAGAGTAAAGTGCAGCATTAATAAAGTTTAAAGAGTTATATTTAAGATTAGTAGGGATCCTTTATCTGGCTTTAGTGATAATTTTTGGTGTTATATGTCTTTTCTTTTGTAACCCTCTTGTACTTTCTGAACACTTAGCTTCTATAGAGGGAAACATGAGTTAATGATAAAGCTAATGCTGAAAGTTAAATAATACAATCCTCCATCTGGAAGCATCTGACTTTAGTTTCTCTAATGCAGTACTGAAAGAACCAATTTGAGAAGCATTTAAGAAGTACTTTAATTGTTCCAGTTGCACCACAAGGCTAATTGTTCAACCTCCCGTCTGTATGCAGATTCATTGTTGTCTCGAATGAGACCAATCACTGTTGTATCATCTGCAAACTTCAGTACTTTAACAGAGGGATCTTTTGAGATGCAGTCATCGGTATATAGAGAGAAGTGGAGAAAGTACACAGCCCTGGGGAGCTCCTGTGATTTTACCTAGCTTCACCTGCTGCTTCCTGTCTTGTCTGTTAGGAAGCTTATGACATGTCAATTTATGATATGTCAATTTAGTGAGTTAAATCTAAATTTCTATATACTGTATTTAAAACAGACTGTTGTGATAAAGACCCTTTGGCTACTGTTTGGGCCAGATGGTCATTTTATCACAATTATTCATTTTATTTATTTATAAATAAATTCAGAAAATCCACCTGCTGTATCTTAGCTAAGAATTGATACAGACTTAATAACATATCCTCTTTATCATCATGCTTATTTTTTCTTTTTTTAAAAAACAAATTTTATTAATTTTACAAAAAAACAATACACAATCCAGGCATAACAACTTAAAAAATCTTTTCTAAAAAAATAATAATAATAATTACAGAAGAAAGCCAATAGAACATATAAAATAACTCCAAATTGTAATATCAATATTTACATTATCTATTTAACTTCATATCTTATCCAGACTTCTTCTTTTATCCAAATTATATTTCTTGCTTATTAAAATTTTATTGCCTTTCATAAACATACAAGACACAAAACATAAACAAAACTAAACATCTTTTCTGAAGGCTGCCTGATCCCGGGTTGAAACTCTTCACACAGACACAAATTCAAACATCATATTCACTTTATATATCCTTCCATATCTTATTATCATTTTCTTTTTTTTATATATAAACCAATTTTATCAATTTTACAAAAACAGTGCACAAACAATCAAGGCATAACAGCTTATAAATTCTTTTCTAATAATAATAATAATAATAATAATAATAATAATAATAATAATAATAATAATAATAATAATAATAATAATAATAATAATAATAATAAAAGAAGAAAACCAATAGAACATAATGATTCCCAATTATCATAACAATATTTACTTTATCTATTTAACCTCATATCTTATCCCAGCTTCTCCTTTCCATCCAAATTATTTCTTGTTAATTAAAGTTTTATTGCCTTTTATCAATATACAAAAAAAACATAACAAAACCTTTATATATCCTTCTATATCTTATTACCATTTTCAATAACATTCTTTGTCTGTTCTATTTCCAACTATCCATTCATCTTTTTTCTTTTACTATACTTCTCCTATACACTAATTGGAGTGACGCCTTTAACTCATTACTCTAACTTAAAAGTACTTCATATAATACTTAATTTATCTTGGGATTCTGTTTAGTAGATTCTAAAATTACACAGTAAATTTTATACTCTAAATACACATATAAAAACACAATCTTGTGGCGCGACTGGAACAATCTTGAACTAAACATACTCAAAACTATAGAAATGGTGATAGATTTTAGGAGAAACCCTCCTATACTACCACCTCTTATAATACTAGATAACACACTATCAACAGTAGAGACCTTCAAGTTTCTAGGTTCTGTTAAGCCTGGGTTCCCCAACCAGGGTTAAGGAGACAAGCTAAACAGAATGTGCAGCATTTAATTCTTTCACAATATATTGATTCCATTCAAAGCCAGATTGTTTCAACCCCTAAAGACTCTTTTTGAGTTTCCAATATTGTTTAATTCTTTCACAATATATTGATTCCATTCAAAGCCAGATTGTTTCAACCCCTAAAGACTCGTTTTGAGTTTCCAACAATCATTACTATTTACTTTATTGTCTTTTATAATAATTGGCTTTTTCAAATATATAGTGTGCTGCAATGGTGCATGCAGATAAGCAGTTTCTACATCTAAATGATTAATGACATAGTTTTTCTTAGCTGCCCACACTAAAGCTGCTCTCAAAGATGTTGCTTTAAGACTTGGTGCAAAAACTTCATCGTAATCAGATACAGTTTGATTAAATCCTTGAGCTACCAACCTAGCTTTATGGGTAACAGTCCCATCATTGCCAGTTTTTACTTTAAATATCCATTTGCACTCAATGGATTTTTCTCCTGGAGGTAATTTGGCATCTTCATATACTTTCATTACCTTTAATGAATTTAGTTCTTTTTCCATTGCCTTTTGCCAATTCTCCTGATCCTCAGAAGGATATATCCTAAGTTCATCTACACTATTTGGAACTTTAGTTACTTGGCAAACTATACTTGCTTGATACCTATCAGGTGGTCTAGTTACACGTGTAGTATGTCTAGGTATTATAGGACTTACAGGTGGACTTTCATTTATTAACTCTTCTTGATCTAACTCTTCCTGATCAACTGTTTCCTCTTGTTCTGGTCCTATTTGCTCTTTGTGGACTTCTTCTTTTATTGGACTCTTCTTATAACTAGTCTGATCTTTTTGCCTTTTGTAGGGTTCAATAATTACCTCGTTATTTAAATCTTGCTCTAATCTATTCCATCCTACATGTTCTAGGAATTTAGCACTAGTACTGGTGTAAACTCTAGATGTACCTGGTTCCCAGAATCTATAAGATCTATGATTAGATTTATATCCTACAAAAAATAATCTTTTAGCTCTATGCTGTTCTTTTTGTCTAAGTTGTGAAGGGATATGCACCCATGCTGGTACTCCAAATGTGTGCATGTAACTTAAATCAGGTTTTGTACCATGCCACAGTGTGAATGGTAATTCACCTGTTGTTGAATTAACAACATTGTTTAATATATGATTACCACACATTATTGCTTATCCCCACAAATTGTCAAGTGATCCTGAATCAGACATCATAGTACGTGTCATCTCTCTATAAAGGCATTATGTTGTGGCCTATATGGTGCAGACTTTTTATGTTGAATACCTAACATTCTAAGTCTATTCTGGAATTTATTATTTGTAAATTCTGCACCATTATCTGTTATAAGAGTTACTAATTTCTTTTTAGTTTTCCTTTCAGCAAATTTAATCCAATTAAAGAGATTTAGATACGTTTCAGTTTTGCTCTTCATTAAATAGCAAAACCCATATCTAGAATAATGGTCCATTATACTTAGTATGAATCGAGCTCTTCCTACACTTGGTTTTTTTGGACCTATTAAATCAGCAAATACTACTTCTAAAGGCTCTTTGGTAGTAAATCCATCAACTCTATTAGCCGGTTTGACCTTGCTCTTGCTTTGATTGCAAGCATTACATTGCAAATACTTATTACAAGGTTTCAAACTTATTCCCTTAGATAATTCAACAGTTCTCTTAAGCATTTTAAAATTTAAATGCCCTAGCCTTTGATGTAACAAGTGAATACATTCATCATGAGGTTTCTTATTATCATAAACAGTGTTAGCCACCTTTAAACCATTATTATTTAACACATATAATTCACCTCTTAAAGATTCAGTAATTTTCTTATTTTCTTTTTCAATTATGCAGTTATCTCCTTTAAAGGTAACTACATATCCTAGTTTCACAAAAATTCTAACTGAAATTAAATTAAACTTAAGTTGTGGTACATGTAACATTTTTACATTCTCTTTTATAAAAGAACAATATGCTATACCTTGACCTTTAGCTTTCAGTTTCCAGCCATTGGCTTACGATATCTGCTGTGCACTCTTGAACATTTTCATAAAATTTCTGTTATCATTTGTTATACAGTGGGATGCTCCACTGTCAACCACCCATAAATTATTTTTTACAGCTCTGTTACTATACATGGCTAACTCTAAATTTTTATTTATCTTTTGATTACTTTTAGTATTCTGGCCAGCATTCTGGCGCTTTGCTTTTTTACAAAATCTTGCCAAATGTCCTCTTCCTCCACAATTAAAACACTTTTTAATTGTGTATGCAGTAGGAGGTTCATTATCTTCTTTTTGAGGTTGCTCCCTCCTTAACTGGTGTCTTTCAAGTCTTCTTCTGGCCTCTTCAATCAATCTGCCAGTTATATCAGTTAAAGTTAAACTTTCCTTAGGCAAAATTTCAAGGGAAGTGATGTAGTTATCAAAACTTATGTCAAGTGATGATAGAATTATGTAGACTTGGTATAGTTCAGAGAAAATAAGCTCTTTCTCGTACAGTTCTTGAAAAATTCTTTGCATAGTTTTCAAATGACTCAACATATCACCATTTGTCTGGAGATGCATCCTGAAAAGCTTCCGTG
Organism: Hydrophis major; assembly: GCA_033807585.1. Lineage (NCBI taxonomy): Eukaryota > Metazoa > Chordata > Lepidosauria > Squamata > Elapidae > Hydrophis > Hydrophis major. The sequence goes on from CM066329.1 coordinate 173,055,956, forward strand.
TTAGATTTATGTGAGCACCAACGTTATTTCGGACATAAATCCTCTTCAGCTTCTGCCAACACCCAACAGCCATTTGCTCTCCACGGATATGAACAAGTTGCTGGTCAGTTAATGTTAAACCTATTATGCAAATAGCTTCTTGATTTTTATGCATAAATTCTTCTATTTTTAGTCTATCTTCATCATCCTCTGGATCCCATTCCTCTACGTTTGGTGGATTTTCAATTATGTTCCACAGACTTTCTCTTCGTAGAAGTAGACTACATTTCATAGACCATGATACATAGTTTGTTCCATCCAGCTTGGATATAAGGGACAAACTTTGTAGATTGACTTGTGCCATGTTTTCTTTTTATGGATATAAAACTATAATTAATAAAACACAGCTGTCTGTTTACTGTAATGTATAACAACACAAACTCTCACTTTTTACATAAATCTGTTTTATCCTAGTTAAACTGACTTTGCAGCCTCTGGGCCCATAACCAGTGTTAAGCCTAGGTTCCCCAACCAGGGTTAAGGAGACAAGCTAAACAGAATGTGCAGTGTTTGTCAGATAGGCACACAGATAAATGAGTGAGATATGTTTGTATGTTTATTAACATACAGTAAAAAATAACAGATACGCTTGTGCTATCAAAATATAGTTTATTCCATTTAGAGTTTATAGCATAGTCAAAATAACAGTCCATTAGTCATCATTTTAGTCAGTCCATTCAAGGATATTCAGTTAGCAAAGTCCGTGTAGAATATCCTATGTCAGTTCACTTACAAATCAATCCTTTGTCTCTCTCCCGTTCGAGTAACGCAGTCTTGAGTCCATGCAGTAATTAGGGATCATCAAAGCCAGAGAGAGAGCAAGCTGTCTTCTTGCTTCTTTTAAAGTGCTTTCACAACCACTCCCTTAAATACATTCCTATATTTAAAGTTGCAGACACTTTAATTTACAAACTATGATTACATATTTATTATTTTACCTAAACCAGTTAGGGTAAACAATGTTATCCCTAACAGGTTCTATCATATATCAAGACTTAAAATAGACACCTAACATCAAAAACCTCATCAAAAAAGCACAACAAAGAATGTTCTTTCTGCACCAACTCAGAAAGCTCAAATTGCTCAAAGAGCTGCTGATTCAGTTCTACAGTGGAATTATTGAGTCTGTCATCTGCACCTCCATAACGGTCTGATTTGGCTCTGCAACCAAATAAGACAGACACAGCCTTCAGCAGATAATTAGAACTGCAGAAAAATCCATTGCTACCGATCTGCCTTCGATTGAATACAAGTCAAAAAGAGGACTGTGAAAATATATACAGACCCCTCATATCCTGGACATAAATTGTTTCAACTACCACCCTCAAAACAACACTATAGGGCACTGCACACCAGAATAACTTGACACAAGGGCCGTTTTTTTCCTGAATGCCATCACTGTGCTAAACAACTAATTCCCACAACACTGCAAAATTATTCATTGACTGTATTACTGTTATTCTTCTCATCCTTCCTAGTACCTACAGTATCTCTTCCCACTTATGACTATAACCGTGTTGCTTGTATCTTTACAGTTTATATTGTTTTATTTGTTTCCTACTGTGATTTGATTGCTTATTAGTAACCTATGACTATCACTAATGTTGTATCTTATGATTCTTGATAAATGTATTTATTTTTTCTTTATGTCCACTAAGAGCATATGCACCAAAGACAAATTCCTTGTGTGTCCAATCACACTTGGCCAATAAAGAATTCTATGTCAAAAAAAAAAAAAAAAAAAAAGAAGTACTTTAATTTTCAGCAAGTTATCTTGTAGCTGAGGAATTTGCCATTGGAAGCATCTGTCTGCTAATCCCATTGCTATTGTTCATTTACTTTGAAGTTTCCCATTTGGAGTTCACTAAAGTAAAACTGCTAAAAAGTCTGCCAAATAGCAAGGCATATTTTTGGTGTCCTTATCAAACTCAGTGACTTGCTTGCCTTAATTTGATATTTCTGTAAGCACGTGGTCAAAAATAGCATAAATCATTATGTTGCATTATTTCCCTTTTTCTGATCTTCATCAATCTGCTGTGCTTCAGTTTTTTGGATTATCAGAATTGTAATTCACTGCATCTGAAGGACACCAGAGTGGGGAAGGTTGGTGTAAGGCAGGGCTGTCAAACTACAGGCTGGATGTGTCACATGCTGGCTAGGCCCACACCCAGTTTAGCAAAGGACAAAAAAATCCTAATATGTCACATGACACCATCAAGATGATGTGAGTTTGATACCCCTGCTGTAAGCCAATGAGGTGGGTCAGCATATATTGCATATGATCTAGAGTGCCTAAATTGGTTTCCAAAGTGATAACAAGGGCAACAAAGAAGGAGCTAAGAGGCTGACTTCTCCCACTGAATGTCTGCTATTTTCAAAGCACAAGTGTTTATTTCAGTTCCATTCTTTATGGTATAAATCAGCAGGAGCAACTTGGCAGCCTAAGGACTGCCTGTTACTCAGTCTAATTTCAGGTAAGTAATGGTAGTGGTAATTAGGTTGGAGAACCAAGGTGTTACTCAAGGTTTCCCAAGTTAGGTGAATACAAAGCAGGTATCAATGGTAGACTATCACAAACTGCTGCTTTTATTTGTGGAGAAATGTTAGGTGCTGCTTCTTGCTCTATGAAAGGGTAACAACATGATTCCACCCCCTGTGGATGAGGTGTTATGTTCTTCTGCTATATTAGAATTTGTAGTTTATATGTGATGACAGAATGGAGTCAATAGCAATCAAGTTGAACTAGAGGTTACCCAGAAGTCATCCTCTCAGCCTACTGAAACTTTAAAAATGATTAGTTTTGTTAGATCTGGGAGAGTGGGTGCAAAGAACGGAGACGAGGCATCGAATAGTGACTCCAACTCTTTATTAGTGACTTCAGAAGAGAGCAAAATACTAGGGCAGTAGCAGCTCCTTTTATAGAGCTGGCTGCTGTCACAACACCCAATGATTTGAGTTTGCCGCGCTGGGAGTGTCCAATCAGTGGCAACCCGCTAACAGCCAATCAGATCAGTCAACAATGACCAATCACGGTCCGCTATCAGCGGGCCAATCAGAAGTGCAGGTTTACGAGCCTGTCGTAGAAGGAAAACTATTAGAATTGCAAGCTAACGAGTTTGCTTACTTTGGAACACCCCTCCCCCCTAGATTCTGTCTCAAGGATGGGGTGATGTATTCTCACAGGTAGGCAGGTCGTCTCACCTATCTACCTGATCTACGTTGCTCCACCAGTCTTTGCCCGGACTCTGGTTCCGGTTGGCTGTTTGTTGAACTCAGTGGTAATGGTGATCTGACTTCTCCGTTGGTTGACTCAGGGTTGTCATCTCTACTCCCATCAAGGCTGTCATCTGGATTCTCTGGGTTTGCTGATGCTGTCATGCTGCTTCGTGGAGAGATGACCATCTGCCCCGGCTCTTCTTCGGAAGGTGAATATTCCAGGTTTGGTCGCGCTGATTGCTGGGTTTCGAGTACTGGGTTGGGTACTAGTTCGTTTTCGGCCCCCTCGATTTCCAGTACTAGTTTGCTTTCAGCCCCCTCAATTTCCCTCCCCCCCTGGTTTGGAGTTCAGGGCTTGTGACGGGGTAGGTGCCAGCCTGGAGCATAGCTGGTCAATGTGGCGCTTTCACAGTCTCCCATCAGCAGTTTGTAAATGGTAGGAACGGGGACCCGTAAGTTGAGTTATGGTAGCGGGGACCCACAATGAATCACCGGTAAAGTTTTTTGCAAAAACCAGGTTGCCTACCTTGAACGTGCGATACTTGCTGCTGGACCCCAGGGGCTTTTCCGGCGTGTAGGCAGGGTGTAGTCGGTCAAGATGTGATCGAAGTTTCCTGCTCATCAGGAGTTCGGCTGGGGTTTTGTTTGTGGTGCTGTTTGGAGTAATATGTTGGAGGAGAAGCAACCTGGTCACCTTGTCGTGGATGTTCCCTTGTTCCATCTTGTGTAAGGTTTTCTTTATGAACTGGACCATTCATTCAGCCCTTCCGTTGGCCGCAGGGTGAGCCGGCAATGTTAAAGCGTGGTGTATCCCCCGGTCTGCTAGGTCCTGTTCAAATGTCAAGGCGGTGAATTGTGGGCCATTGTCGGAAACCAAGACGTCTGGCAAGCCGTGTGTAGCAAATAGTCTGTTTAGTTTTTTAACGACTACTCCTGTGGTGGTGCTCTTCATTTTGTGGATCTCAAGCCAGTTGGAATAGGCATCCACTGTTATGAGAAATGTATGCCCCTTGGTGGGTCCCGCAAAATCGATGTGGATACGGGACCAGGGACCTCGGGGTGCTTCCCATTCAGTTGGTGGTGCTTTTGGTGGAGCTGAGCGTGTTTCCTGGCACTTGTTGCAGGTGGCGACCCAGGTTTCTATTTGCTTATCTATACCTGGCCACCAAGCGTAGCTCGTTGCTAGTGCCTTCATTCGCACAATGCCCGGATGTCCATCATGCAATAGTTTTAGGACCTTATGCTGCAGTCTTCCTGGGATGACGACTCTGCCTCCCCATAAAACACATCCTTTTTGGGAGAAAAGTTCTGTCTGTCTGTGTTTGAAAGGCTTGAAGGTGTTGTTGAGTTCGTTGTCAGGCCAACCTCTTTCCACCCAACTGAGGACTCATGCCAAACAAGGGTCCTTTCTTGTTTCGAATGCGATGTCTTGTACAGTCAGTGGTAGTGAAGGAAGTGTCTCGATTTGTAGTGTAGCTAGGGTTGGAGCTGGGTCGTCCAGGACTTCTGGTAGTGGAGAGCGGCTCAGGGCGTCAGCATGGGGAATGGCTTTCCCCAGTCTGTGTCACAATTGGTAATCGTATGCGGCTAGAAACTCTGACCAGCGTGTCATTCTTGGCGATAAGATGCGGGGAATTGGTTTATCCCCCGCTAAGATGTCAAGTAATGGTTTGTGATCGGTGATTATAGAAAAGGATCTTCCATATACATACTCATGGAATCGTTTGATCGCAGACACAATAGCGAGAGCTTCTTTATCTAGTTGGCTATAGTTTCTCTCAGTTTTAGATAAAGTTCTGGAAAAAAATGCAATGGGCGTCTCAGTACCGTTTGGCAGGACGTGGCTCAGGATGGCTCCTGCTCCAAATGGTGAGGTGTCACAGGTGACAGTTAAGGGTAAAGTCTCGTTATATTGTATCAATACAGCATCTGTATTGATGCTGCTGAAAAGCTCGCTCTTCTCGATGTCCCCAGACCCAGGAAGCTTTCTTGTCGAGGAGCCTATGCAGGGGTTCAGCAACAGTCGCCTTCTGGGATAGGAAGATGTTATAAAAGTTAATGAGTCCCAAGAAGGCTTGGAGATCTCTTTTGTTCCTAGGTCTCGGGGCGTTTTTTATTGCAGCCAATTTTTTCTCAGTAGGGTGAATTCCCTGTTTGTCAAGAAGGTAACCAAGGAATTCAACCCTCTCTGTACATAGTTGGCACTTGTCCTTCTTGACCTTCAGGGCAGTGTCTTTAAATTTTTGGAGGACCATTCTTAGTCGCTTCTCTAGTAGACTTCTAGTGGGGCGGCTATCAAGACATCATTGAAATATGGCACGACCCCTTTTATGCCTTGTAGCAATCTCTCCATCAGACTTTGGAAGATGCCAGGTGCTACGCTCATTCCGAACTGGAGTCTATTACATTTGAATGCACCTCTGTGCGTGCCTATAGTTTGGGCTTCTGCGGTCTCTGCATCTACAGGCAGCTGCTGGTACACCTGGGCTAGGTCCAATTTTGCGAATATTTTTCTGCCCTCAAGGGAATGAAGGAGGTGTTGGACCACAGGCACGGGGTAAGCGCTCTGGTGAAGTGCGTAGTTTAGGGTGGCCTTGTAACCCCCACAAATTCTCAAAGATCCGTCAGGTTTAATGGGGGTTACAATTGGGGTCTCCCATCGGGCGTGGTCAATCGGTTCCAACACGCCCTGGGCTATTAATTTGTCCAATTGTTCATCAATCTTTGGTTTGAATGCAAGGGGCACTCGACGAGGCTTAAAGCGAATGGGTGCAATATCAGGGCAGAGATTAAACGATATGGGGGATCCCTTGTACTTGCTTAGCTTCTCAGTGAAAACTTCCTGGAATTTCTGGACAAGGGCCGCTTCCCAGTCATTGCCTTCAGTCTGGTTGATACCCGCCAGTTCGATTCCTAGTGGCGCGAACCACAAGCCTGGTAAGCTGGGTCGATCTTTATCGATGACGGTAAGAGGTAGGTTGCGGTGTGGTCTTTGAAGGAGACTTGGATGTGGCTGGAACCGGCGACTGGGATCCTATTTCCTTGGTTGTCCTTTAATATAATTCTCTGAGTACTGAGATCCTGGTGACGGATGTCAGGGATCAGCTGTTTGAGGGTTTTCCAGGAAACCATTGATAGGGAAGACCTGGAGTTGACTTCCATAACACATGGTCAATTCTCAATGGTGACCTTTACTCAGATTTTACTTGCATCAAGGGATGAAGCGTGGCTGATGGTGATGGTTTGGTGCGCCTGTTCTCATCTGGTAGAAGTGGCTGGTGCTCGATTTCTGTAGTAGTGGTTCCATTGGTTGCTTGGGCGGTCCCGATTTACTGGTGGGGTGCCTGTTGTCTGTCGGAAATTATTTTCTCTTCGGTTTGGGCTGGACCCTCGCTTGCTTCTACAGACCTTTGCAATGTGGGCCCTCTTTCCACAGGAACAGCAGAGGGCATCTAGGAATTTGCAGTTGATCATGGGTGGTTTCCCCCGCATCCAGCACACTGCTATGAGGGCTTACAATTCCATTGATCTCACTGATCGCGTTCTGACCCAAGTCTGTTGACCTCCTCTTCCTCGCTTTCTGATGAGGATTCGAGGTCTTCATGGTGGGTGGTCATTGTGTGCTTCTTGGAAAGGGGCGTAGTGTCACTGGTGAGTTGGCGGTGCGGTCCGTTTGCTCGGTGCATTCGAGCTGCCGACATCCTGGTTGCTTCTGCTGCAGTAGCATCGGTGATGACATCTGCGAGGCCAATGTCCCCCTTCGCCAAAGTCTTGCTCTGGGTTGTGGGGTCTCTTAGACCCAGAACAATTTGATCTCTCATGGCTTCTTCGAGATTTGCAAAGCCACAGAGTCCCCCAGGTTTCTGAGGTCCGCGATGAACACTTTCTCTTTCCTGTTGGACCCTCTGGTAAAACTCATGTCTCCTGATGAGTGTTGGCACCGCTGGGGCATAATGGGCCTGGAGGATTGGGGCGAGGTTGTCCCAGTCCATCGTCTTGACTTCAGCTGGTTTTGCGAGTGCCTTTGCCATCTTAAAAACGGCGGGCCCGCAATGGGCCAGGAATACAGCTCGTTTCTTGCCAGGTGTAGCATCCTTCAGGTTGTTGGTTTCCAGGAACATCTGAAACCTGTCCATATACGAGTCCCAGTCTTTGTTAGCCAGGTCAAATGGAGCGGGTGGTATGGCGCCGCTGGTCATTCTGCCACTATTGGTGCGCCCTCAGCCACGTGCTCTGTTAGCGTTCAATGAGTGTTCAGTCAGCTCTATCGTCTCCACATCCCACCCTCGTCGCCAGTGTTAAATCTGGGAGAGTGGGCGCAAAGAACAGAGATGAGGCATCAAATAGTGACTCCAACTCTTTATTAGTGACTTCAGAACAGAGCAAAATACTAGGGCAGCAGCAGCTCCTTTTATAGAGCTGGCTGCTATCACAACACCCAATGATTTGAGTTTGCCGCGCTGGGAGCGTCCAATCAGTGGCGACCCGCTAACAGCCAATCAGATCAGCCAACAATGACCAATCATGATCTGCTATCAGCGGGCCAATCAGAAGTGCAGGTTTATGAGCTGGTCGTGTAAGGAAAACTATTAGAATTGCAAGCTAACAAGTTTGCTTAGTTCAGAATAAGTTTGAAGAGTGGCTTGAGACAGGCAAAAGAACAAAAACATGCTATGTAAATGTCTTTTCCCAAGAATCTTTGATGGATTGATGCAGAGCTGTTGTAAGAGCAAATTCACACAAGCACTCTTTCCACTTTGTAGAATTAATATTTGTTTTACAGCTTCAAAATAGAGAAAAATTGCCCTATGAAGACCTGTTATCAACTGAATGCTGTGGACATCCTTTATCTTATCCATAAACATTTATCACTAGATGGCTCTGCATTAAGTGGAGATTTGCTTGTATGTATCCACTAACAGAGATCGATCTTTTAATGATATATGGTGTCCTGTCCCTCCCTCCCCTCAGTTTTCATATCATCAAATTACAAATGGGGGCTTTTATGAGCTGTATTTTAGCTATAGATCTTAAGAGTAGGCAGAACATGGTCCAGCTACAGAATAACAGTTAGAAGAAAATCTAGAGGTCTTCTAGTCCACCCCTCCCCTGCTCAAGCAGGAGATCAAATACCATTCCAGACAAATGGATATCAAATCTCTTCTTAATAGTGATGGAGTGCCCACCTGCTGCAACTTCTGGAGGCAAGCCATTCCACTAATTAATTGTTCTCACTATCATGAAATTTCTTAGTTCTAGATTAGATCTCTCCTTGATAAGTTCCCATCCTTATTTCTTGTCCCACCCACAGGTGCTTTGGAGAATAGGTCAGCCCCCAGTTTACTGTGACAACCTCTTAAATGTTGCAAGATTGCTATCATGTCCCTCCTAGCCCTTCTCTTAATTTGATTAGACATTGTAATTCCTGCAATAGTTCTTCGCATGTTTTAGCCTCCTGACCCCTAATCATCTTTGTTACTCTTCTGTGCACATTTCTAGGGTCTTAATATATTTTTGTGTCATGGTGACCAAAACTGGATGCAGTATTACAAATGTAGTCTCATTAGTGTAGTATAAAGCAGTACTAGTACCTCGTGTGATCTGGATATTATCCCTCTGGTGAGGCATTGACTTTTTGGGGGGGAGATGCAGTACACTGCTGGCTCATATTTAGATAATTTTCCACTAGGACAACTAGATCTCTCCCACAGTCACTGCTATTGAGCCAGGAACCTACTCTATACCGTGCATTTAGTTTTTCTTGCCTGTGTAAAATGTTACTTTTCTCATCACTGAATATTGTAGGACACACTATCATTCATAAATGTCTCCCAATCAGTTGGATCATTTTTGTTCCAGATGCTCTCAGTGTGATAAATAACTTCTATTGAAGTAGCATTTTGGGGGATGTAAGGTAATGAATATTTATTTACTATATTTTTAATTCAACCAGTAATAAACACTATCTGGCCAAATTATAGAAAAAGAATAACATTCTAAAATATCCAAATTAAAATTATGGTAACTAAATTTCTTTCCAATTCGACATTACTAATTTTTAACATTAGGTAAAAGCTTTATCAATATTCCTACTCTCTTAAAGGAATGATCACATCGGATAATCCATTTTTATTTCATTTATTATATTAAAAATATGTTTCTTCTCTTCTGAACTTTTTTATGCTTTTAAATTAAATATGATTCTGGTCAAATTAGAAAAGTTTGATTTTCAATATGCTAGATAAAAATAAGATATATATTTATATTTTAAACAAAAGTCTGTCTTTATTTTCTGGAGAATCTTTTGGCCAAAAGTATTTTTAATGCTTGATTTCCAACATAGATAAAAATATATATGAAGCAAAATTCTATTGTTTATTAATTGGAAAAACATTTGGTCAAAACATTGCATCTAACTGACTACAGAAATTCATTGTTCAATTACAATCCAATATTTGTAATCATATTAATCTTTTTTTTTTTTAAATCTGCAAAGGAAACATCTGATCTGACAGAACAGATTGATGAAGTTACAAGAAACAGCTATTAGAGAAAATGTAGAAGAAAACTCAACAAGATGTGAGGCCTTCCAGATGCCTCCAAAGAAGTTTTGAATATGGATGCTTCCAAGATATAGTACTGTTAATTTCAACATGCTATGGATGGAGTTATTCTGCCCTCCAGAGGCAGCTCAGTATCAACTACAGAAAAACAATTAGTTCCACAGTACCTTCCCTGAACCATTAATACTGTGATAGCTGAATCAGTGTCACAGTGAATACTCCATTACTCAGAGAAAGCCTCTAAAAGAATTTTAGTGCCACTTCCTGACTACAAACAGGGTGCATGGTTACACTGAGAATATCTCACTCCTCTGTCATGAAGTACTCAGAGCAGCCAAATCAAACCAGAACACCCCCCCCCCACTTGCTTTGGAATCTGGCTTAACAAGCATCTCAGAAACATTATTTTAATATATAATTTGGTTTTGGTTCTGCATTTCTCTTTTGAAATTGTAATTGCAGAGGTCAAGATTCTCACATAAGACATTTCAGCACTGAGCCAACCTTGACTATTTTAAAAAAGCTAAGCCACACTATAGGCTTTTAAAATATTGAAAACTGAAATATTCAAATATCCATCTCTCTTCTGCATCCACATCTTTATCCCCTAATTTTTTAAAAAAAAAAAACTACTTACACATTCAGTTTAAATACTTTATGATGTGGTTACAGGCAACAATAATTCGGAACAGCTTTGGTGGTGTTGAATTAGAACTGGATAATCAGGCTCAAAGAGATGCAGACAGTCCTGGAATAGATAAAAACAGATTATTTCCCAATTATATGAACAAGAGCTTACTAATGATGTAGTTGAAAGTACAACTGTATTCATTAAAAAAATGTAATGAATCTCACTCTGAGAGTGTCCTTTTATCCTTGTAGCTCTCCTAATCCCAACCTCTGAATGGCGTACAGAGCAGGTTCACTACACTAAGATTCTTACACAGGAAATTCTTAGGGATTATTTGTGACAAGGAGGTGGGGAACTTACAATCATTGTCCACCACTGTCTGGAACAACTCCTATTCCCTTTTTCTAATCCCCATGTAGTTTACACCACAAGTAGAAGCTTTCCAATAAATCATCCAAGGGGAAATATAAAAGGAGGTATCTTTCAAAGCTTAGTATCTACACCCAATTACAATTTTAGCATTCCCTTAAAGAGACAGTATTACATGTCTATCCTGGTTTATATATTTCCAACCCAACTGTTAGGTGACTATCAGTTCCTAACAGTATCTTTGAAATCTTTGTTGTTTCAAAATGCAAGCCTTCTAGACACACCAAAAAATAGGAATGGATCTTGTTCAGTTGCACAGTGAGATTAATGATGCCATTCAAGATGCAACATGCTGAAGAAAAGACCAAAAAGACAATTTTGCTTGTACGAATCTGCTTGGGTAGCTGCTTGAAATCTTACAGTATCTTAGCGGATCTGTTGTGAATGAATAATGCCAAATAAAGTTATCTTGAGCTTGAAGTCAAGTGCAGGGTTCTGGCCTTGCACTTCTGATTGGCTGTTAATGGCAGGATCGGATTGGTCCGTTCAGGAGCATCTGATTGGCCATTAACAGGCCATTCTCATTGATTAACGGAGCTAGCGCTCCAGGATTGCTATTGGTTGAATAGTTAATAAGTTGTCTATATAAGGAAGGCTATAGCAGCCCTCCAGTTTGAGCTGTCACACCATGTAAATAAAGAGTTTGAAGTTCACTGTTTCTACCGGCTCGTCTCCATTATTCGCACCAGACTTAACACTGGCGATGAAGGTGGGATTGGATGACATCAGAGCCAACGACAAAGACAACTAAGCACGTGGTTGAAGCGCACAATGGCAGAACCATGTCCGGTGGCGCAGTACCACCTGCTCCGTTCGATCCAGCTCAAGAGGACTGGGAGTCCTACATGGACCGTTTCCAAATGTTTTTGGAAACGAATAATCTGAAGGATGCCACAACGAGGAAGAAACGGGCGATATTCCTAATGCACTGTGGCCCGACGGTATTCAAAATGGCTAAGGCATTAGCGAAACCGGCTGAAGTGAAGGCCATGGACTGGGATGTCCTTGAACCGCTACTAAGGGCCCACTATGCACCGACCATTCCAACGCTCATAAGACGACACGAGTTCTATAAAAGAAACCAGCGGAAAGGAGAAAGCGTTGCCAATTTCGTTGCAGACCTCTGGAACTTGGGAGGCCTTTGCGATTTCACCGACCTAGAGGAGGCTTTGAGAGACCGAGTAGTTCTCGGGTTAGACGCTCTAAACATACAGAGCAAAATAATGGCAAAGGGCGACATCACCCTTAAAGATGCCATAGCTGAAGCTACAGCAGCGGAGGCGACCAAGAAGTCGGCTGCCCAACTACGCCGAAATCGCACTCTAGCACATCAACCGGCCAGCGAAGTTTCACCTAAGGCAGAAGGGCAGCTGCAGATGACCCACCATGCGGACCTCTCTTTGTCGTCAGACAGTGACGAAGAAGAGGTCCATCGCCTGCGGTCCGATTGGGACCATTACCCGAAGTCCTAGCAACCGTGCGCTGGCTGCGGCGCCAACCATTACCGCTCCGATTGCAAATTCCGTGACGCGCTCTGCCACGAGTGCAGGAAACGAGGCCACATCGGATGGGTCTGCAGAAGTCTCCTCGGACCCAGCCAGACCATGAAGGGTACCAATTTCCGCCAATTGACAGGGAATTGCCCTGTAAGGCGAGAACCAGCAAACCACTCCTACAGAAACTGACCCGTGAATCGCCTTATGAGACGGGAAGAGGCCCACCAACACTCACTAGTGGCCACGCCTCTTCACTAGATGCTAAGAAAATTCGGGTCAAAGTGGACATCGAAAATCAACCTTGCCAAATGGAAGTTGACTCGGGGTCGTCTCTGTCAATGGTCTCCTGGAAGACCCTCAAGCAATTCATCCCCACTATCCGGCGCCAAGACCTTCAATTCCAATGACTCATGTTAAAGGACTACCAGGGGAACCGGATTCCAGTCGTAGGATCCAGTACAGTCCGGGTTGCATTCAAGAACCGCACGATGTACTTACCCCTGATGGTGATCGACAAGGACCGGCTGAGCCATTTAGTCCTGCAGTGGTTCGCACCACTCGGCATTGAAGTGGCAGGCATTAACCGAATCGGCGGCAGTGACTGGGAAGAAGACCTCGCCCACGAATTCAGGGACGTCTTCGCGGAAAAGCTAGGTGAGTACAAGGGGATCCCGATATCCTTTAGCCTTAATCCAAAGATAGCTCCCATCCGCCTTAAGCCTGGTCGAGTCCCGTTCGCTCTAAAGCCAAAAATCGACGAACAGCTTGATAAGTTGATAGCCCAGGGAGTTTTAAAGCCAACCGACCACTCCCCATGGGAAACACCAATTGTGACCCCAATTAAGCTGGACGGCTCCATTAGAATTTGTGGGGACTATTGAGCCACCCTAAACCACCCCTTGCAACAAAATCCATATCCGCTACCGGTGGTGCAACACGTCCTCCATTCCCTGGGGGGCGGAAAAGTCTTCGCTAAACTAGACTTAGCTCAGGCTTATCAGCAACTGCTGGTTGACGAAAAAATGGCACAGGCACAGACTATCATAACACACCGAGGTGCTTTTAAGTGTACGCGGCTTCAATTCGGAGTCAGTGTAGCCCCAGGGATCTTTCAGAGCCTAATGGAGAGACTATTGCAGGGGATCAAAGGCGTTGTCCCCTATTTTGATGATGCGCTCATTGCTGCTCCCACTCCAAAAATTTTATGGGATCGTTTAAGACTGGTTTTACAAAAATTCCAAGAAGCAGGCCTGAAAGTGAAAAAAAATAAGTGCAAACTTTTTACAGATCTTGTTGAATTCTTAGGGTACTTAATTGACAGTCAGGGTATTCACCCTACCGATAGCAAATTGAGAGCATTAAAAAACACTCCCAGACCCCGGAACAAAGCCGACCTCCAGGCGTTCTTAGGCCTCATCAATTTCTATAATGTATTTTTGCCGCACAAGGCAACTGTCGCTGAACCTTTACATTGTCTATTAGATAAAAAAGCAATTTGGGTATGGGGTCACAGAGAAGAGCAGGCATTCTGTAATGTTAAACAACTACTGACTTCTGATGCCGTACTAATGCAGTACAATGAGACCTTGCCGTTAAATATCACATGTGATGCATCGCCTTTTGGAGTGGGCGCCATTTTGAGCCATGTATTACCTAATGGTAGCGAAGCCCCTGTTGCTTACTTTTCAAAAACGCTCTCGAAAACCGAGCGAAATTACAGCCAGATCGATAAAGAGGCCCTGGCAATTGTATCAGCTGTTAAAAGATTGCATGAGTACATGTACGTCCGGGCTTTTACCATTGTAACTGACCACAAACCATTGCTGGGGATCATCGCTGGGGACAAGCCAACTCCCTACATACTTTCTCCCAGGATGACCTGCTGGTCAGAATTCTTGGCTACCTACAATTATCAGCTACAATATCGTCCCGGTAAAGCCATTCCCCACACCGACGCGTTGAGCCATGCACCGCTCCCTGAAACCATCAACGATCCTGCACCAACGATGACAACGTTGCAGATCAAGACATACGCCGCCATTAACTGCCCGTGACATCACGAGAGAAACAAAACACGACCCCACCTTAGCACGAGTCCTCACATGGGTGGAACACGGATGGCCATTGGACCAAGTACCAGACGACTTTGCACCATTCAAAAGCCATCAAACAGAGTTGTTCTCGCAGAAGGGCTGTATCATCTGGGGCGATAGAGTCGTTATTCCAGAACGACTCCAACAGGCACTGCTAAGAACCTTGCACGATGGCCACCCTGACATCGTGCGCATGAAGGGCCTCGCACGAAGCTACGCGTGGTGGCCAGGCATCGACAGACAAATCAAATCGTGGGTTAAAACTTGCAAGAGATGCCAAGAAGTAAGCAATGCTCCACCAAAGGCAACCCCAACCGAATGGGAGACGCCGCGGGGATACTGGTCCCGCATCCATCTGGACTTTGCTGGGCCAACCAAAGGCCACACGTTTTTGCTAACCATTGACGCCTACTCAAATTGGCTCAAGATTCACTGAATGAGGAATACGACCACCGAAGTGGTCATCAAAAGACTGGAAAGACTGTTTGCAACCCACGGATTATCAGACGTTCTGGTATCCGACAATGGGCCCCAATTTACCATGCTGTCTTTTGAACAGTGCCTGGCTGACCGCGGTATCTGACATGCGCTTACTTCGCCTGCGCACCCTGCGGCCAATGGTAGGGCTGAGCGCATGGTACAATTCATCAAAAGGACTCTCCAAAAGATAGACTAGGACAACATTGATGAGAAAATCAACCGAATCCTTTTCCTACAGCACATCACACCTCACAGCGTCACCAACAAAACTCCCGCCGAGCTGCTAATGGGATGAAAGCTCCGCTCCCACCTCGATCGATTACATCCAGCCTATGAACCAGAAAAGCCACTCGGATCCAGTGGCCAATGCCGTACCTTCCAGGTAGGCGATTTAGTATTTGGTAAAAACCTATCGGGCGATTCGCTGTGGGTAGAAGCGACCGTAATCCGCGTAACCGGCCCAAGATCATACCTCGTTCAGTGCCTTGATGATAGACTTCGGAAGCGCCACATAGATCAACTATGATCGTGGCTACTGTCACGCAATTCCGAACTCCCTTATGACCAAACTGAGGGGGGGGGGAGATACAGAGGAAAACAAATTGCAACTAGAGGAAAACCTTTTTGAAGGGACTGAAAATGGAACTGAAATGCAGGAACAGGAACCGGGGACCGGAGTGAGTTCACCTCAGGGAGTGGCCAGTGATATCGGTGATGACGGGAACGCGAACTCAGAACCAGAGGCACCCCTACCGTTAAACAACAATCTACCTCAACAGAAGTGCAGCCAACCGCCAGGCACTTTGTGAAAATCAAAAAGACTGATAAACAACTGTCCTACCTCAAGGACTATGTAACCACGCCCTGTGGGCAGAAGCCGGGGGAAAGGGGTGTTGTGAATGAATAATGCCAAATCAAGTTATCTTGAGCTTGAAGTCAAGTGCAGGGTTCTGGCCCTGCACTTCTGATTGGCTGTTAATGGCAGGATCGGATTGGTCCGTTCAGGAGCATCTGATTGGCCATTAACAGGCCATTCTCATTGGTTAACGGAGCTAGCGCTCCAGGATTTCTATTGGTTGAATAGTTAATAAGTTGTCTATATAAGGAAGGCTATAGCAGCCCTCCAGTTTGAGCTGTCATACCATGTAAATAAAGAATTTGAAGTTCACTGTTTCTACCGGCTCGTCTCCATTATTCGCACCCATGCTCCAGACTTAACAGGATCCATCAGGAAGCCATTTCCACAGACTTCATTATGGGAGTTGCAAGACATAAAGTCTTTTTAATTGCCGAGATCCTGCAGGAAACTACTGTTATTTTCCAGTCAGAAATTAGTGTTTGTACATCATAAAGCTTAATTTACACATGCAAAGTAGGAAGATGCCTCATTGTTTTGTCACTAGAAAGATAGATTCTTAGTTGATTTTTTTTGGTATTTGAGAACAAGTTTAACAAGTTTTCATTACCCAGTTATATCTACCTGATTACTTTTCTTGTCTGAGTTTAGGTTCTGATTTAGTAAACTTTTTCCCCCTATACCACAGCCTCTGACATTGTTGCTTCCTATTAATTTTCAAGAGGTTTCAAGTGGTTTCTTATTGGTGATATTCCCCAAGAAACATAGCTAAAAAGAAAGAACTTTGGTATCATTTGGCATTAGCACTTTGGTAGCTATTTTTTTTCAAAAAACGTGCTGTATTTTTAACCTTTCATTATCTGTGATAATTAACAGAGCAAAGAATGCTTTAATCATGGTTTAAAATGAGATTTTATTTTTCCACTCAACATATTTTTCATATAAAAGGCCTGCACACCTTTAAACTGGTCTCTGGTTTCAAAGAATTAGTACCTTTAAAGAATTTTGTATTTTTGTACTGTACAATAGTGCAAATAGCAAAAGAATACAAATACCTTGTAGGGTTTATAGTGTGTGTGTGCATGTTTGATGGACAGAATTTAATGGACAGAAATATATAATGCAATAGACTTCAGGTTTGTTTTTTTAATATCACACCAGAAATCACAAACCTGTGAAAACATATTAAAAGTAAAAAAACCAAAATAGTGGAATGTTTTATGGGAGTATGAGCAACAAATTTAATACAGAAATTGTAACTTTTCCAGGCTGTTATAAAGCATTAAGCATCCAAGTAAAAAATCGAGATAAACCTATAATTAAAAAAAGAAAGAAAAAAGAAAAAACCCTAAGAAAACCAACCGATGGCGTTCTAAAAGCTGCTAAAGTTTATTGAATAGGAAGGATATATAATACTGGTATAGATTGAACATTAATTATAATATGTTAATAATGATTCCTGCTATCAAATTGCAAGGGAAGGCTAAATACAGAGGTCTCTAGGGTTTTTTTACCTAGACATTTGACTAATTAAGCTAGTAAATCAGGCTAGCTATTCTGCATTCCATCCCTAAATAGTTGTGTTTAAACCTATCAGCTCATTGATAATTAATTACTAGGTAAATAGATGTGTGCATTTTGGGAACATTTGGATTTTATTTGCAGGTTTTAAAAAGTATGATTTGTTGCATCCTTGTTTTGTTCATTGTAGTCATGATCTTAAGACCTTGAATGATCTCAGTGACAAGTCAAATAAATTTATTTATCAAATTTATTTGCCATCCATATTGCGGTTCAGTTAGCACTGCACTAAATAAAAGTCCCTAGACTATGATCACTGAGAAAGAAGGAAGCTGGAAATATTAAAGAGAGGTGTTAGTTGAAGGAGAAAATGAATTGTCTGCATATTAACAGCTCCTATCAAGGAACTAAAAGTGAGCAAAACAATTGTTACAGATACTAATTGTTAAGTCCTGAGCATGGGCGCAAGGAACAGAGATGAGACATCAAACGGTGATTTCAACTCTTTATTGTGAAATAAGAACAGAGCAAATACTTGGGCAGCAGCAGCTCTTTTATAGAGCTGGCTGCTGTCAAAACAACCAATGATTTGAGTTTACTGCTTTCACAAGCATCCAATCAGAGGGGCCCGTTAACAGCCAATCAGACTGGCCAGAAATGACCAATCACAACTCGCTATTCACGGGCCAATGAGGAGTGCAGGATTACAAGCCTGCTGCAAAGTAAAGCTATTTAGGGTTGTTACTGCTGCATTGGTTTAGTCCATAACACCCCTCCCCCCTAGGTTCCGTCTGAGGGGTGGGGTGACGTATTCTCGTAAATAGGCAGGTCGCTTCACCTGTCTGCTTGACCTGCACTGTTCCACCGGTTTCTGTCCTGGCTCTGGTTCCGGTGGGCTGCTGGCTGGGCTGGATGGTGAAAATGGTCCCGCTGTTCCTTCAAATGGCTCTGGGCTGCTCTCCCTGTTTACGCCAGTGCT
Organism: Hydrophis major; assembly: GCA_033807585.1. Taxonomy (NCBI): domain Eukaryota; kingdom Metazoa; phylum Chordata; class Lepidosauria; order Squamata; family Elapidae; genus Hydrophis; species Hydrophis major. The sequence goes on from CM066329.1 coordinate 173,074,259, forward strand.
GTCTTCTGGGTTCCCTGGATCTGTTTCCATCGCAGTGCTGTCACGCGGCGAGGCCACTCCCTGGCTCAGTTCTCCTTCTGATGGTGAGTATCCCCTGGTTGGTTGTGTAGACTGTTGGGTTTCGATTGTTATTTCTTTTTCGGCCTCCTCGATGTTCCTTCCCCCCCAGTTAGAGATTCAGGGGCTGAGATAGGACTAGGTGCTAGTCTGGAATGGAGTTGGTCTATGTGGCGCTTCCACATCTTACCATCTGCAGTTTGTAGGCGATAGGATCGGGGTCCCATAAGTTGCGTTATGGTAGCGGGGACCCACAATGGGTCACCCGAGAAGTTTTTCGCAAACACGGGGTCACCTTCCTGGAATGCCTGACACTTGCTGCTGGATCCTGGGGGTTGTTCAGGCGTGTAGTTTGGGTGGAGGCGATCGAGATGTGAGTGAAGTTTCTGGCCCATCAGGAGTTCAGCTGGGGTTCTGTTCGTGGTACTGTTTGGGGTTATGTGCTGGAGGAGAAGCATCCGGTTTATTTTGTCGTCAATGTCGCCGTGGTCCATTTTGTGCAAGGTCTTTTTTACAAATTGAACCATTCGCTCAGCCCTACCATTGGCCGCAGGGTGAGCTGGCGATGTTAAGGCATGGCGGATGCCCCGATCTGCCAGGTACTGTTCAAATGGCAGGGCAGTGAATTGGGGGCCATTATCAGAGACCAGGACATCTGGCAATCTGTGGGTAGCGAACAGCTTATTCGGTTTTTTTGTGACAACCTCTGTGGTGGTGCTTTTCATCTTGTGGACCTCAAGCCAGTTTGAATAGGCATCCACTGTTAAGAGGAAAGTGTGTCCTCTTGTGGGTCCCACAAAATCGATGTGGATACGGGACCAAGGGCCTCGAGGTGTTTCCCACTGAGTTGGGGGAGTTTTTGGAGGAGTAGAACGAGTCTCCTGGCATTTGCTGCACTTTGCTACCCAGGTCTCTATCTGTTTGTCTAACCCAGGCCACCATGCATAACTCATGGCCAATGCCTTCATCTGCACGATGCCGGGATGTCCATTGTTCAACATTTTTAATACCTTATGTTGCAATTTCTCTGGGATTACAACTCTGTCTCCCCACAAGATGCAGCTCTTTTGGGAGAATAGTTCTGTCTGTCGATTCCTGAATGGATTGAAAGTGTCATTGGGTGCGCTGACCGGCAACCCCGTTCCACCCAGCTGAGAACTCGTGCCAAAACAGGGTCCTTTTTTGTTTCTGAGGCGATGTCTCGAGTGGTCAGCGGCGGCGATTTGAGGGTTTTGATTTGCAATACGGCTAAGGTTGGAGCTGGGTCCTCTCTGACGTCTGGTAGTGGAGAGCAGCTCAAAGCGTCAGCGTGGGGAATGATTTTCCCCGGACGGTGTTGCAATCGGTAATCGTAGGTGGCTAAAAATTCTGACCAACGAGTCATTCTTGGTGATAAGATATGGAGAGTTGGCTTGTTTCCCACCAAAATACCAAGTAGTGGCTTGTGGTCTGTAATTATGGCAAAGGGTCTCCCATACACATATTCATGGGAACATTTAATTGCGGATACGATAGCGAGAGCCTCTTTATCAAGTTGACTATAGTTCCTTTCGGTCTTAGACAAGGTTCTCGAAAAGAACACAACAGGTGCCTCATTCCCTTTGGTAGGACATGGCTTAAAATGGCTCCCACTCCAAATGGTGAGGCGTCACAGGTAACCGTCAAAGGTAGAGTCTCGTTGTACTGCATCAATACAGCATCGGAGGTTAAGAGGTCTTTTACTTGTTGGAATGCCCTTTCTTCACGCCGTCCCCAGACCCAGGAAGCCTTTTTGTCGAGAAGTCTATGTAGGGGTTCAGCTACGGTCACCTTCTGGGGCAAGAAGTTGTTATAAAAGTTAATGAGTCCCAGGAAGGCTTGGAGGTCTGTCTTATTCCTAGGTCTTGGGGCGTTTTTGATTGCAGTTAGTTTTTTTTCGGTGGGGTGGATTCCCTGTCTGTCGAGAAGGTATCCCAGGAACTCCACTCTCTCCGTACAAAGTTGACACTTGTCGCTTTTTACTTTCAGACCAGCGTCTTTAAATTTCTGAAGAACTTTTCTGAGTCATTGTACTAATAACTCTTTAGTGGAGGCAGCTATTAGAACATCATCAAAATAAGGCACGACGCCTTTTATGCCTTGTAATAGTCTCTCCATCAAACTTTGGAAAATTCCAGGTACCACGCTTACTCTGAATTGGGGTCTATTGCACTTGAAGGTGCCTCTATGTGTAACTATTGTCTGGGCTTCTGCAGTTGTCACTGCAGTTACTGGTATGTTACTGGTATGTCTGAGCTAAGTCCAATTTTGCAAATATTTTTCCGCCACCCAGGGAATGAAGAAGGTGTTGGACCACTGGTACTGGGAAAACGCTCTGTTGAAGAGCATGATTTAGGGTGGCCCAGTAATCCCCACAAATTCTTAACGAACCATCTGGCTTCATGGGCGTTACTATTGGAGTTTCCCAGCGGGTGTGGTCAATCGGTTCCAACATGCCCTGTGCTATCAGTTTATCTAGCTGCTCGTTGATCTTCGGCTTGAGGGCAAAAGGCACCCAATGAGGCTTAAGCCGAATGGGAGTTACATCGGGGCTGAGATTAAATGATATAGGGGTCCCCTTGTACTTGCCTAATGTTCCTGTGAACACGTCCTAGAATTCCTGGATGAGGGCCTCTTCCCAGTCGTCGCTTCTGGTTTGGTGCCAGCTAGTTCAATCCTGAGTGGGGCGAACCACTGTAACCCTAACAAACTGGGCCGGTCACGATCGATGACAGTCAGGGGAAGTGTCGCAGTGCGGTCCTTGAAGGATACTTGGACGTGGCTGGAACTCACAACTGGAATTCTGTTTCCCTGGTAGTATTTTAGGATGATTCGTTGAGTGCTGAGGTCCTGGCGGCAGATGGCAGGGATCAGCTGTTTGAGGGTTTTCCAGGATACCATCGATAGGGATGATCCCAAATAGACTTCCATCACGCACGGTCGATTCTCAATAGTAACCCTTACGCGGATCATTCTTGCATCGAACGATGAAGCGTGGCCGATAATAATGGTTTGGTGGGTCTCTTCTCATCTCGTTGAAGAGGCAGGTGCTCGATTTCTGTAGTAGTAGTAGTTGTTCCATTGGTGGTTCAGGCTGTCCCGATTCTCAGGTGGTTTGCCTGTTTCCCGTTGGATGTTGTTCTCCCTTCGGCTGGGACTGGACTCTCGCTTGCTTCTGCAGACCTTCGTGATGTGGCCTCTTTTCCCGCAGGTACGGCAGAGTGCGTCGAGGAATTTGCAGTCCGATCGCAGATGGTTTGCCCCGCACCAGCACATTGGCGTGGACGTCTCTGGTTCCTTTGCTCTCATTCTGAGTGGAGCCGGTTGACCTCCTCTTCCTCACTGTCTGAGGATGATTCGAGGTCTTCGTGGTGGGCAGTAATAGTGTGCTTCTCAGCGGCGAGCAGGCTATCGTTAGCGAGTTGGCGGTGTGGTGCGTTCGCTCGGCACATTTGAGCGGCTGACTTCCTGGTTGCTTCTGCGGCAGTAGCATCAGCGATGACATCTGCAAGGCTGATGTCTCCTTTCACCATGAGTTTACTCTGCACAGCTGGTGCATCTAATCCCAGAACTATGCGGTCTCTCAGGGCTCCTCAAGGTTTGCAAAACCACAAAGGCCTCCTAGGTTCCGGAGGTCAGCTACGAAATCCCCAACGCCCTCATTCTTCCGTTGGTCCTCTGGTAAAACTTGTGTCTTCATATCAGTGTAGGTACTGCAGGTGTGTAATGGGCCCAGAGGATTGGAGCGAGGGTATCCCAATCCATGGTCTTCACTTCCGCTAGTTTTGCCAGTGCTTTAGCCATTATGAAAACAGTGGGGCCGCAATGAGTCAGGAACACCGCTCATTTCTTGCCAGGTGTAGCATCTTTTAAATTGTTGGTCCCTAGGAACATCTGACAACGATCTATATACGAGTCCCAGTCTTCGGTTGCTGGGTCGAATGGAGCGGATGGTATGGCGCCGCTGGTCATCTTGCCGTTTGTTGCGTGCGCTCTTCAGCCATGTGCTCTGTCTTGTTCAATGCGTACTTAGTCAGCTCTATCATCTCCGCATCCCACCCTCGTCGCCAGTCCTGAGCATGGGCGCAAGGAACAGAGACGAGACATTGAACGGTGACTTCAACTCTTTATTGTGAAATAAGAACAGAGCAAATACTTGGGCAGCAGCAGCTCTTTTATAGAGCTGGCTGCTGTCAAAACAACCAATGATTTGAGTTTACCGCTTTCACAAGCGTCCAATCAGAGGGGCCCATTAACAGCCAATCAGACTGGCCAGAAATGACCAATCACGACTCACTATTCGCGGGCCAGTGAGGAGTGCAGGATTACGAGCCTGCTACAAAGTAAAGTTATTTAGGGTTGTTACTGCTGCGTTGGCTTAGTCCATAACACTAATGATGTTTTCAAGTCCTAGATCAGTATCTATGGTGCTACGCAGGATTTCTGTCTCATTCATTACCAAATGCAAATATTGAAGGATTAAAGTTTTAATGACAGTATTCATTCTGAATTTCTTGGGTTTAAGGAATTAGGGCCTCATTTTTTTTACCATTTTACAAACATGGCATTTTATATTTAATTGTGCAGATTTTTACGCATAGGTCATGTTTAGAGAATAGCAGCTTTATATACAGATGGTTGCTGAACAGAGACACCATTCAGAGAAAAATATTGAAATGCTTATGTCATATAGATACAAGTACATGTCTATACATCTTAGACCACAGAAATCTGACACCCATATTTTTGCATAAATAAAAAAAACATCTTATAAAAATTCCAATATACAACAAGCAGCTCGTATGGTATTCTTGGTATTATTATCACATATATGGAATTTTAGTTTTAGTGTTTTTAAAAAGTAGTCTTAGTTCTTATATGTGCATCAGAGCACCCCAAAATAAACCAATACTTCCTGCATGATAATGGTTTAAGACATCAGAGGGTAATTTGAACATGTGTGAAAAACTAAATTGTGAACCTGTTAAGATCTGTGACTGCTCTGATCCATGTCCTGCCACAGATTTATGATGCATCACAGTGTTTTGTTATTACTACTTCAAAATCACAGATGGGAGTTTTGATAAAAATAATGATCTTGTAGGCTGCTGGGGAGAATGCTGCCCCCTCCTGAACAAAATCCCCTACCTTGAAGAGAGTGTTTAATTATCAATGTGGGAAAATCCAGACTTCCTCAGTGGAGGAAGCAATAGCCAAAATAAAAAATTTGAAATTGAAAGGGGGCACAGTCTTGCGTTATGGAAACTCATAGCCTGATGTCCTCCAGTAGTGTTGGATTCCTGAGGTGGCTGAGGATGATGAAGATTGTAGTCCAACATATCTGATGGGCCTCTGGATGGGAAAGCCTGTTTCAAAATATGAGAATAATTGTGTGTTTACTGATTTTTTTAGATTAAAAAAAAATTGAATACTGAACTAAAGTGGATAGCAATGTAAGACTGGATGTAGGCAAAACTTCATCCATGAGGAAAATTCTTATTTGGAGATACTGAGTCTGGATTCAATTAACTCAATTATCTCAACCTTAAACAAGGTTTGCCCATCAACAAAACCAAGACTTAAGTATGACTGGGTTGCTTGGGATATTATACTGTTCAAATCCAGCTGATTTCTATAAGCGTCAGATGAAAATGAACAGAACCATTGTGATGCAAGAGGCAAGAAGGGTGAGGTCTCCACTATACACTATAATGGCATGTTTAGAAAAAGAGAGATTCCCTTTCTAACCTGCCAGGCATTCCTCCATTATCAGCTAAGAAAATAGCCTCCTCACCAGTTTTTAAACATGCCATGAGTAATTGACTGAGAAAGTCTCCACCTTAGAAATCTGGATGGAAAAATTGAATTCTAAAGGAGGGGCACATTCAAACTGCTGAGATTTCTGTACTCATACCCTATTCTCTTTTCGTGCATCTTGATTAAAAAAAAACAAAACTCTGGAGTCTTCCTTTCTGTGAAATAGGATGGCCAAAGACTTAAAATTACTCTGTAGCAACTGTTAATGCATCTCATGGCTGAAATGTGCACTTTGGATTTAAAATAGACTCCAAAGGTATTGCTGGATGTTTGGATAGAATCATAGCGGGCTGGAAGGTACCTTGGAGTTCTTTTAGTCCCAAGGCAGAAGTCCTTATTCCACCCCAGACAAATGGTTGTCCAATCTTTTCTTGAAAACCCCCCACAACATAGCATAAGCTGTTTCCTTCTTTAATTGGTCTTACTGTCAGGACAAATGGAGCATTTTTATTTTGTTTCTCAGGATGATTTATGTTAGTTCTTTCCTCTGAATACCCTGGGTTAGGTTTTAAAAACAACAACAACTAGAATTTGTGAATTTGAAATGCCTTCATTTAATAACTTCTTTCCATGCATTGACATGTATTCTGTTTATGTTCTTCTACTTTCAGGAATTAGAATAATACAAATGCCTTTACTGTTGTAGTATCATAATTGTAAAATAATTTCTTCCTCTTTTTATTTTTATTTTGTTTTATTCACAATAAGAACTAAGAACTCTCAAAGGTCTTTGGGAAAAACTGATGATCCTCTATGTATTCTGCTATGCTTCATTTTGGACCCCCCCCCCTTTTTTTTTTTTGGTTTGGATAAATGTTTAACTCCTAGATGTACCAGTTTAGATTGTTATGTCTTTAACGGCTATTGGTTTTACTTATTTTAGACCTTTCTCATCCTTGACAAAGTTCTAGGTAACTTACAACTTCATTTAACAGTAACAATAATTTCATGTTATTTATCTTCTCACATTTGGTAATCATACATGTTGTTTTCCACATGATGTTTTATAGTTTATTCTCATTGGCATTATTGAATCTGAATGTGCTAATCCTTTGAATAAAGCAGGAAGAACAGTAATGACTCACCATGTATTATGGAAAATGATTCCCTGAGTGAATTATAGAAGGCTTCCTTTTCCTTGAAGATAATTCTAAATGGAATGCAATCCTAAAGTTACCCTTTTTCATTTTCTTTTACTGTATTCCCATCCCAGCAGATGGAGCTGAATACAAACTCATGCAAGGAACCATCTCAACTTCTACCTTACTACATGTTCTGCTGAAATGTTGTTACTTAAACTTCTTCATCTCTGTTGAAGTCCATAAACTTCTTGATCCATAAACTTCCATAAACTTCGTGGTCTATGGCTTTTTGCCACAAATTAGTGAGTCCAAGATATTAAGCCTGAAAAGAAGCTGAGGATATTAAGCCTGAAAAGAAGCTGAGGTATAGGCTGCCTTGTTGAATAAGGCATCAAAGCTTCATGCAATTAGGCCTGGTGCACTGTGGAAATCATTTGAAAGCATCAATCATCATAAGAAATTTAACATTTAGAAAAAATATATAGCTATTCTTCCTCAGGAGTTCAAAGAAAGAAAAAACAAGTGTAATAAACTTGTATATAGCTTATAAATATTGAGAAGACATAGCAGACACAACCACAAAATAAGATAATGAAGAATTCCACAAAATTATCCTCAGAGGAGGGGAATATATATTATAATACATAATAAAATACAAAACATGTTGATGCAAAACAACTCATTCATATACATAAACAAAGATATTGTATATATAATCTGAGCTGGTGACAGCTTCCCTAAAGAGGGAAGGAAGTTGGATCCATACCACAGAGCAAAACATTCCATAAGCACCCCTCACCAATGAGGTTAGCTTGTTTGGCAATTCCTTAATTGAGGCATTATTTGCTTCTTGATTGTTGGTCTGGTGTTAATCTTGGTGTCAATCTCCGCTCATCTGGGTATTGATGAGCAGAGATTAGACATAAACATAGACATAAACATCTAAATAACATTCAACAGAGAAATAAAAAAGCTAACATGGAAATAGAAACACTTCCTCACCAGCAATCAACACCCAGATAGGCAGATATTAATACCAATAATCAAGAATCAAACAATGCCACAATCAAGGAATTGCCAAACAAGTGAACAATAAAACCCAAATCAAGGAACCATTAAGACCGCTTCTATCAATTGACAGAATATGCCACTAAAATATAAAATGAAAGCAAACCCCATTTGCACTGATGCTGTTCCCAAGTTTGGGAATGAAACATATCTGAAAGAAAACAACCAAGTTCAGAGAGCACAAGGGACCTCACATTTAACCTTGTGATACAAATACTGTCTTGTATCAGGACTATCAGTATAAATAATTGTACTGTAATCATACAGTTGTATAAATACATGGTGCAATCATGCATAGAATGCTGTGTACAATTCAACATATAAGTAACAACATTACAAAAAGAATATGGTAGATCTGGGGAAAATGCTTAAAATGATACCCAAAACTATAAAGGGCATAGGCAAGGAGGCCTTTGACTGTATTTAGGAAAAAAAAATGGGGGAAGTGATAGAAGGTTATTATCCTGTATTGTGAGCACTTACTATACTACCTGCCATATCTTCCAGTTCTATTCCAAATAGAACTGGAAGTTCTGCAAATATGGGGAAAATATTTGGAGCTTTTGAATAAAATTGCAATGGGAAGGAAGGAGAGGCTTGCTGGATGTCTGGAATACTTTACCAGGATGGCTGCCATGATATAAAAGTGAAAAGAAGCTCACCTTTCTATATATGCACAGGGTGGTAGAAATTGTGCATGAAGTATTTATATATACACATACATATACATATACATATACATATACATATACATATACATATACATATACATATACATATACATATACATATACATATACATATACATATACATATACATATACATATACATATATATATATATATATATATATATATATATATATATATTTTCAGAAGAAAAGGAGATTGCTCTTCGGGAAAAAGTTTTTATTTTTGTTCAGAATTTTCGGATTTGTTATCTCAAGTCCGTCTTCAGTGAACAGTTAGGTGGAGATGTGTCAGGGAAGGAGCTTTGGTCGTTGTTTCTGTCGTTGGTGTCAGCGTTCTATAGATTGGCCAATCTATAGAACGCTGACACCAACGACAGAAACAACGACCAAAGCTCCTTCCCTGACACATCTCCACCTAACTGTTCACTGAAGACGGACTTGAGATAACAAATCCGAAAATTCTGAACAAAAATAAAAACTTTTTCCCGAAGAGCAATCTCCTTTTCTTCTGAACTTATATCTCGGGATGCAAACCTTCACAATTATATATATATATATATATATATATATATATATATATATATATATATATATATATATATATATATATATATATATATATATGTATGTACGTACGTATATATATATATATATATATATATATATATATATATATATATATATATATATATATATATGTTTTCTGAGGTTCTCGCGGGTACTTGTATGTGGATCTTTGGTTATTCGGGTTTTCTCCCGCGTAAGATTGGAAGTATCTAGGCAACGTTTCGATGAAGTCTCATTCATCATCTTCAGGCTTGGTCTTCAGCTCTGTGCTTCTCAGAGTGATGTGAGCTTGCAGCTGCTTCTTCCTTTTAACTGCTCCTGGGGGTGTGACTTGATTGGCTGGGGGCTTGGCTGTGTTCTGATTGGATGGGGGGGTGTTCTCATTGGTTGGGGGGTTGGCTGTGTTCTGATTGGCTAGAGGTGTGTTCTGTTCAGGTGGGGGCTTGATTGTGCTCAGGTTAGTCTTAGTTGCTGGAAGGTTTGAGCTGGTGAGCTGTGATCTTGCTGTTTGGCTTCGAGTTCGTGGTCGTGCTGCATCTTCATGGTGGGGGTCAATTCGCTTCATGTATGGCTCAGAGGGGTTTGAGGTGGGTAGTGATGCTGCAGTGCAGCTTCTGGTCCGTGGTCGTGTTTCATCTTCTGTGTGGGTGTGAATCTGCTTTCTACGTGGAAGTGTGGTGGTGGCATCTTGTGTGGCTATCAGGGGTATGGGTCTGGTGTCATTCTTCATGTTAGGTACGCGTCTGTTCATGAGGGCGGGTTTCCAAATGGCTGGTAGGCGGCAGGCATCATCTCGTTTATTCATGCTGTGTGGGCGTTTTTCTATCTCTATGGCTTCTCTGATGATTCTGCTGCTGAAGTGTTCGGTTTTGGCGATAGTTCTGGTATTTTTAAAGTCAATCTCATGTCCTGTGGCTTTGAGGTGTTGGACCAGGGAAGAGGTCGGTTCTTCCTTTTTGATTGAGTTCTTATGTTCTTCAATGCGTGCACCTATTCTTCAGTTAGTCTGTCCAATGTATGTGGTGGGGCAGGCAGTGCAAGGGATTTCGTATACTCCTTGATTTTCTTACTCGATTCTGTCCTTAGGGTTTCTTAGGATGGTGGATATCTTTCTGTTTGTGCAGAATGCTGTCTTAATGTTGTGTTTTTGGAGGATCTTGCTGATTTTGTCCGTAGTGCCTTTTATATATGGGAGGAGGGCTTTGCCATTCTCTTGTTCTTTGTCTTGGATTTTGGCTGGGGTTTCTTTTTGGATTAGGTGGGTGATCTTCTTTCTTTGGAATCCATTGGCTGTCAGCACGCCGGTGAGAGTGTGTAGTTCGGTCTCTAGGTGTTGTTCACCGGCTAAGCATTTTGTTCTGGAGATGAGTGTCTCAGCTACGGAATTGATCTGTGCTGGGTGGTGGTGTGAGAGTGCGTGTAGATAGCGGTTAGTATGTGTTTTCTTCTGGTAGATGGTGTGTCCTAGGGAGCCATTGGATTTTTTGTATACCAAGACATCTAGGAAGGGAAGTTGGTTGTTAGCTTCTGTTTCCATGGTGAATTGTATTTTGGGGTGTTGGCTGTTGAGGTGTGTGAGGAAGTTGTTCAGTTTTTCTTTCCCGTGTGGCCAGATTCTGAAGGTGTCATCTACGTATCTGAGCCAGAGTTTGGGTTTGTGATCATATTTTTCTAGAGCTTGTGTTTCAAAGTGTTCCATGTAGAGGTTAGCGATGACAGGTGAGAGGGGTGATCCCATGGGTGCTCCTTCTATTTGTTTGTATTTTTGTCCGTTTTAGGTGAAGTATGTATTGGATAGGCAATGGTTGGTCAGATCTAGGATGTGCTTGGGGGGGTTGTATTTGTTTTGGATGGCTGTCAAGGCTTCTTTTATTGGCACTTGGGTGAAGAGGGATATGACATCGAAGCTCACTAGTAGGTCACTGGGTTGTAAGTTTTGTTTCTTTATGATCTCGATGAACTGGAATGAGTTTCTTACGTGTGAGTTGATGGATTCTGCATAGGGCTGTAGTTGTTTGGCGAGAAATTTGGCTAGGTTTTGTAGAGGTGAGCCTATGGAGCTGACTATTGGTCTAAGTGGGGTTCCTTCTTTGTGTATCTTGGGGAGACCATAAAGTTTAGGGCAACTGGATGATTTCTCTCTGGGTATGATTCTTTGCTGGATTTCTTCACTGATGGGGGAGGCTTTTATTTTGGATCTGGTGGTTTTTTCTAGGTAGGTGGTGGGGTCTGTCTTTAGGGGTTTGTATGTGGGGTCTTGGAGTAGGTTGGTTAACACTTCATCAGCAGAATCATCAGAGAAGCCATAGAGATAAAAAAACGCCCACACAGCACGAATAAACGAGATGATGCCTGCCGCCTACCAGCCATTTGGAAACCCGCCCTCATGAACAGACGCATACCTAACATGAAGAATGACACCAGACCCACACCCCTGATAGCCACACAAGATGCCACCACCACACTTCCACGTAGAAAGCAGACTCACACCCACACAGAAGATGAAACACGACCACGGACCAGAAGCTGCACTGCAGCTGCATCACTACCCACCTCAAACCCCTCTGAGCCATACATGAAGCGAACTGACCCCCACCATGAAGATGCAGCACGACCACGAACTCGAAGCCAAACAGCAAGATCACAGCTCACCAGCTCAAACCTTCCAGCAACTAAGACTAACCTGAGCACAATCAAGCCCCCACCTGAACAGAACACGCCTCCAGCCAATCAGAACACAGCCAACCCCCCAACTAATCAGAACACAGCCAACCCCCCAACCAATGAGAACACCCCCCCATCCAATCAGAACACAGCCAAGCCCCCAGCCAATCAAGTCACACCCCCAGGAGCAGTTAAAAGGAAGAAGCAGCTGCAAGCTCACATCACTCTGAGAAGCATAGAGCTGAAGACCAAGCCTGAAGATGATGAATGAGACTTCATTGAAACGTTGCCTAGATACTTCCAATCTTACGCGGGAGAAAACCCGAATAACCAAAGATCCATATATATATATATATATATATATATATATATATATATATATATATATATATATATATATATATAACTTTTTTCATTCAAACGATTTTTCTTCACTCACTAATTCACAACTGATTTCTCAAATTCTCTACACAAGAGACAATATTGGCCACCAAAGTCAAAGGTGATTAAGCAGATTGTTCAAGGAGAAGTATATCAATTGTTAGCATTTATGTCCACTATATCATATTACCATTATCAGCAGACAACAAGCATCTTTTCACAGCTGACTCAGGAACACATAAAAAAAGAGCGCTACTGTCATATTTTCCTGCTTGTGAAATTTTCATTACCATCTCATTGGCAGCAGAATGTTTAACTAGATTGGCCTAGCAAACCAAGATAATATTTAGTGTGACACTCCTTTTGTTCCAGATTCAAGAGTCAAAAATGGCCAAGCAGAAGGCATAATATTCAGAGAAAAAATATGATTGATTGAATAGGTGAAATAGCTCCTAGCAAATAGCAGGACATTTTGATGGAAACTGAAGTCAAAATATAGGTGGAGTCCAATATGTAAAATAACTTTAAGGAGCAAAAAGAAAATGTTGCAGCAGCAGAAATACTAATAAACATATGAAGACATGGCCTTCTGTAGTTTTTGTTATTTAGATGACCACTTGATGATGGCAATGTTAGGTGTAACACAGAAGTCCTTGCACAGGTTTAATACAGAGGTTCTTGTACTTATTTCTTAACATTTATTTCCAACCTAGCTCTGCAGGCATATGCCATATTGCTGATCAGACAGAGATTTTAATGTGATTTGGAAGCTGACCATATTTTCACATCACAAAATCTCAGCACCAACCAAAGGGTAATATGCTGCAAAATTCTAAAAAATATAGATCTTTGACACTGTGCTATAACTAGGTCTTTCATGTTTCCCCAGCTTGTCCCAGATATAGAACAAAGTAAGTTATCCTGTATTGTGAGCATGTACTATACTACCTGCCATATCTTCCAGTTCTATTCCAGCTGCAAATATGGGGAAAATATTTGGAGGTTTTGAATAAAATTGCAGTGGGAAGGAGGGAGAGGCTTGCTGGATGTCTGGAATACTTTACCAGGATGGCTGCCATGATATAAAAGTGAAAAGAAGCTCCCCTTTCTGCATATGCACAGGGTGGTAGAAGTTTGGGGTGAGAGAAAAGTTACTAGCTCACAGCTTAGCCACTCTGGACCATAACCTCCCTGCAATGTCTCCTCCAGAAATGATGAGGTCAACCTGTGGAAAAAGCATGTTGAAATTAAAGTGCTTTCAGGATACTTTGCATATGAATCAAGAATTGGTTTGGATGATTTCACTAGAAAGATGGCTGCTAGGGGCATCCTGTAGTATTTCTTAATCAATTAAAAATAATTGGGGAATGCAGATTCCCAAGAGGACCTGTGAAAATGAGGTATGGAAATTCAGCAGAGCTGTATACATGGACTATACCTGTTGCTGTCTTGAAAATGCTTTGGCTATCGAAGAGGAGTGGGAAAGTCAAAATGCAGGCATTCATACTCAGAAGTCAACCCAGTCCTGTGTTAGAAGGAGACTGAACAAGAGAAAATAATATTTCTCAATTAGTAATTGTGGTGTAATAATTAAAATAAAATCCAGTCTATTGTGGTTCCGATGCTGTTCCAGGATTGGGAACCTTGGTTGTTAATTTACTGATTTGGGGTTGGTATCTCTCTTGCAGCTTATGAAAAAAACAGATTTCTGGAAGGTCACTCCTGATGTTAATTAATAATCATCCCAAGAGAAAAGTCATACAACCAATCCCACATGCCAAAGACAGGAGAACACTCCTTTTCAGATCTTTGGCAAATGCAGTTATGGAGAGGAGATGGAAGAAATGTAACTTCAAGAAGAAATAAAGAGAATGGAGAAGCTGATGAAGATGAGAACTGAAGACGAGAAGGCCAAAGGAAGAGAGCTAAAAATAATTACAAGGCAAAGGCAGATCACAAGGCAGAAGTAGAAGCAACAAGACACAGAAAGGATTGCAATGGTAAGAGTGCAAAGAAAGAATAAAAAGGAGGCAGTGCAGAAGGGGTTCCAAGATATTCATCCAAGGCCAATCTTAAAACAGTGGCCTCAACAATCAGATGCTAAAGGAACATGGTATGGATATGAATGGGGAGAGGAACTGAAATGTTCAAGGACAGACTTGCATTGCTAAAGGTTTTCATCTACCTAAACTAGCCTGCTGCTCTGAGCTGCACTGAAGGATTGTGTTTCAATATTCAGTTGTTTATCTAATCCAAAGGTGTCAAACTCGATTTCATTGAGGGCCACATCAGGATTGTATTTGACCTTGGAGGGCTGGGGTGGGCGTATGGGCAGCATGACATCACTTGTGTTGGAGGGCACTGAGTGCTCTACCAGCAAAAATGGCCCCCCAAACTCTGTTTTCAGCTGCAATGGCCTCCTGCAACCTTCTGCCAGTGAAAACGTAGCTCAGGAGGGCCACACATGACCCTCCCAAGCTCTGTTTTCACCGACAGAGGCATTGCAGGCTGGTCCTTCACTATTTCCAGAATGGCCCCACTGGCTAGATCTAAGCATCTTATGGGCTGGCCTTGAGTTTGACACCCTTGATCTAGTCAGTTTTTATAAATGGAACAACATATGCTTTTTTCAGTAGAGAGCAGAATCTTTGGGGGCAAAGTGTAACAATGCCTGATATTCCAAATCCAACTTACTTACCTAGAATTCCTTAGCAGAGGCAGTAGATAGATTTGTGAAAAGAAGAAATATTAATTGGGGAAATACTAATGGGAAGATATAATAGGAAGTTCTACGTGATCCTTTCTGAAATAGCATATTATGGCAAGAATTGCTTTTTTCTTTTACTCGTGCTATGGAACACTTACAGGATTTAAAACTTTATCAGTAATATACCATTTTAAGCATATTCTTCATGCCAAATTGGAATGTAACCATTGATTTATTTTTTAAAAAAATCCAGAAAATTATAGGCTAGTTCGTTTACTTCCTCCAGGTAAATTAGTGGGAATGTTAGTATAATTTGAATTGTAGAATAATGAGATGTGTGAAAGAAGAATCAGTGCTATTTAACTTTTTTTCATGAATGGCCTAGAGTAATGAAATAGCAGAGCTTGCAGGTGACACCAGATTATTAAAGAGTTAAAATCCAAGCAGGCTGTGAATAATTCCAAAGGAATGTCTACTAACTGGCTGATTGGGTAACAAAGTGACAAAGAGAAGTCAATAGATATATCTGCAGAATAATTCACAATGAAGCAAAGAACCCAAGTCCCCAAATACAGAGAATGGAATTCAGTTGGTAATGATGAACAAGAGGCTGTGCTTTGTGGTCATTTTAATGAAAACACTGTGGGACAACTTTGAATCTATAGTTCATTAGAGTTGGAAATGGAACTGCCAATATCATGACATTATAAAACAAATTGGAATTGAGTTTACACTTGCAATTCTGCAGCAATACAAAATCTGTTTTCAAGAAGGATATCACAGAACTGGAAAAGGTGCAGGTAAAACAACAACAACCTATGGTGGTATTTCTTTGATGAACTTAGAAAGTTATTGCAGGAAACAGGTTGATGGACCGGAAGAACCTTTGGCCTTATCCAGCAGGGCTTCCTTGCTTATATCATTAGGAACATAGACTTTTCCGCAAACACCCATTTTTCCTAATGATCCTGAATAATCAGTTTGAGACAATTAGCAGTTACTTTCAATCAACTGAAATTAAAGGGAAGTTTTTCCTTAAATCTGTCCAGGAAGCTTCAGTTTAAATAATTAAGTGTGTGCTGCAGTATTTTGATAAATTAGTACCAAAACTATCAATACAACAGAAAATACCCACAATAGTAGTAATAGTTGTTACAAACACATTAATTAGAGAGGAAATGGATTACTTCTGGATTGCTCTTATAAGTGAACCCAAAATTTCTGTTATTAAATTAGACATTTGTTATATGATTTTTGCCCCATTTTATGGCTTTTCTTGCGACAGTTGTTAAGTGAATCATTGCAGTTGATAGGTTAGCAATCTGGTTGTTAAGTGAATCTGGCTTCCCCATTGACTTTGCTTGTCAGAAAGTTGCAAAAGGTGATCACATGACTTTAAGACACGGCAAAGGTCATAAATATGAACCAGTTGCCCAAATATTTGCATTTTGTTCACATGATCATAGGGATGGTGCAAAGATTGTCATTAGGAAAAGCAGTTGTAAGTCACATTTTTCAGTGCCATTGTACCTTTGAATGGTCACTAAATGAACTCTTGCAAGTTGAGGACTACCTGACTTCCATATTTTCTGCCTTTTGGAGAAAGTATGCATGTTTAGCTGAAACTGATCTCTGTCTAATGTGGGTCCTTCAGCTTATATTGGAATGATATGTGCAAGATACTGACTTTTAAAAGCACAGACAGTAAAATTGATCAGACATGAAATTAAACATGCATGGCCCAAATTAAAAAAAAAAGTCATCTTTTGTCCAAAGGCTTCACACTTTACTGTCATTCTGAGTCATCCTTGTTACAGGATAATGACAACTGGTAAATCAGGATTTATGCCTTGAAGGTCTGCAATAACAATGCAAAATTTAAAAACCCAATAATGACTATAGAAATTGATTTCCCATCTCCTCATAAGTTAGTTATCAGTTTCATAAGTTCAAGTTACCTAATTCACAGCGATATAAGCCTATCATTATGATAACACTTCAAAGCAAGAGCATTGCACACCATTTTCATTTCAAGCTTATGAATAGTCACTTTATTCTTGTAGGGCTAAATCCAGCAGCTCATTGATGGAGGGTAGGTGAAGGTATACTTTACCTAATAGAAACTTTGTTAAAGAAATAAAAGTGTGCCTTTATGAAAGAAATGTTCTGACCTGCCCCATATAACTTTCTTACTCACTGATCTAAAACATTTGCCTTGGCATATCTGCCTAAGATGTTATCAGAATATTATAGCAACATTGGCATACTGTCATATTCTGTAATGTGTTGCTTTAGTAAAGTGTTGGAATAATATACGTGTAGGTCTTGCACAAAAAGAAACTCCATCAGGATCTTGGTGCCAGGTTTTTGTTGTTTTTAGTTTTAATCAGTTGAGTTTTATAGTTTTCATATCATTTTATACGTCTTTTAATTTTTCTTGTCTAACATTTTTATTGAGTTATAAAATATTATTGTATTTTAATTTTTGATTAGGAATCCCTGAGAGTTAGTTGAAAGATGGCCAAGTATACAAATGTTTCAAATAAATAAATTTTAGCATGATTTGGAACAGGGATTTTCAAACTACAGTAGCATGACTTTCCTAAAATTATCAACTCATTTGTAATCCCCATGACACTTTCCTAAAATTTCCTAAAATTATCAACTCATTTGTAATCCCCATGATAAAACTAGTAATTACATTGGGATTTGAGATGAGCAAGTTTAACATTTACTAAAAGATATGCAAATTCCATGTACTTGATTTACATTTATTTTGACTGCGCCGGGCCACTGCCTTTAGATTGGTCATATTTAGCTTTGTACTTACTCTTTTTCCCATTTAGAAGGCTGAACAATTTAACAACCATCACTAAAATGCACACATACATTCTATAAAGCCATAGACATTCTACCATATGCCATGCTTGAAGTTACCAGCCAATGGAAGACCATCTGTTGGTTACATTATTGTTGTGATTGCTGGATAATTTTGACATATGGCTTAGGCCTTTGGGTTTAGCATCTCTCAAAACTTACTCTTGGATTATTTCTGGCTTCTCCAAGGAAAGCAAGACAGAATTGGCAGGATTTCCACTTTGTTTATGCTAACACAACTCACATCAAATTTTGCCGCTCTTTGTCCCACTGAATGGAAGCAAGTTTGGACAGTGTAAAGCTACCAATGAGTTTGGTCTCTTTGAACTCCTAATCACTAGATTGCAAGAACACAAGTGAGCAGTCAGTTTGGACAGCGCTCCAGCTTTGCCTGATCAAACTTGATCAGCTTAAAAAAAGTAATCTCCCTCTCAAAGCATGCAATTTACGATTTGTGAACATTTAATTTAAAACATTCTTCCCTCTGAGAGTCTCCAAAACTTGCCTATTGATAGCCAAGATCCCATTAGGTTTAGATTCAAGGGACCTTGTAGGTCATCCAGTCCAAATCTCCACCCAAGCAGGGGACCCTACACCAACTCCAACAAATTGCAATCCAATCTCTTCTTGAAAGCCTCCAATGGTGAAGTTCCCACAACTTCCGAAGGCAAGTTGTTCCATTGGTTGATTGTTCTCACTGTCAGAAAACTTATTTCTAGATTGAATCTCTCACTGTTCAGTTTCCGTCCATTATTCCTTGTCTGAACTTTGGATGCCTTGAAAAATAGCTTGACCCCTTCCTCTCTGTGACAGCCCCTCAAATATTGGAAGAGTGCTATCATGTCTCCCCTGGTCCTTCTCTTCACTAGACTAGCCAAGCCCAGTTCCTGTAACCGTTCTTCATGTTTTAGTCTCCAGTCCCTTAATCATCCTGGTTTCTCTTCTCTGCACTTTTCCTAGAGTCTCAACATCTTTTTTATAGTGTGCTTTGTAGTCTGAATGTAACTACTCATATTATGCATGGTTCAGGTGCCATCAGGTGAATGTCACTACTAGCACGTACCTGAGCACTCAGCACTCATTATGTATACTTGGACAAATTAGTAATGTTCAGGGGTTATAGGTCAGCAGCTCCCAACCTTTTGGGCATCAGGAATCAGTTCCGTGGAGAGAGGTTTTCCATGGACCAAAAGGGGCACGGTTTTACATGCTGCCTGAATTCCCTCGGATGGGGTTTCACTTGTATGGCTCAGTTTCTGGCATGCTGGTCCCGGTACTGGTCCATGGACTGGTGTTGGGAACTCGTTATAGGTGATCTCACTATTTTCATCAGTGCTGGATCCCCACTTTTTTTCAAAAAATGTATATATATGTACACACACAACTGGGCTCCAATAAAGACTTCCAACTGGGGCTCCAGAAATTCTATGCAAGTTTTCATTCTAACTTCTTGTCATAAGAATTAAAGATCTTCTAGTCTCACCATTTTTTTCTTCTCTGTGTTTTTATTATTATTATTATTTCCCTTGCAGTCATATGGGAGGACATCTGGAGACAAATAGAGGTAAGGGGAAGCAAATCTTCTCCTTTCTCATCCATGTTGACTTTGATCATGGATGGGATACTGCCAGATATGGTTGCTCCAAAACAAACTCATAAAACTATATTAACATTCTATCAGTCAACAATTTATCATCATGTGTTATCATTATAGACACAGGCTAAGTGTACTGTGAATACAATCACTATATTGGTAACAATAAGATGTAGAGATATATTTTGCATTTCAGTGTTAATTATCATATTTTGTTTGTCCTGGGCTAATAAATGTCACATACAGAATCTGTAGTGTGGACCAGTGACAACTGTCACTATTGTGAGATGGACCAGCCTATAAATTACTTAAATATATTGATTATGTGCCATCAAATCAAAGCAACCTCAGACAGATTTTTGTCCCTGATCTCTCCTTTACTAAAATAAATGACTTGTCCCTAAATAAACACTTTATATCCATCATCTAACCTGTAACTTCCATTTGCAGTGATGGTGGTGGTGATGATTTATCTAGCATTTCTTAAACCACTAATTGGCTGTAATCTTTCTATGTTTTAATGGTATTTTAGTTTTTCTCCTCTAGTAGAATAGAACAATTGTTTTACAGGTGTCTTTTTGCTGAATGAGGGTTTATTCAATTGCCTGTTTCAACCGAACACTTTGCAGGGAGGGACGGATTTTTTATTATTATTATTATTATTATTATTATTATTATTATTATTATTATTATTATTATTATTATTATTATTATTATTATTATTATTATTTTGCTATTTCACCACATATGGCTGATAGTAAAACTGAATTGATGGGCACCAGGCTTTGCCTGCCTCTCTCTCTCGAGCACTTGTACCAAACAAACACGCCTTGGCTGAATGAAAGCCCAGTGGATGCATAGATTGCCTCCTACTGTAGAACGTTTTGCTTCGAATTCGACGCCAGGTTCCTTTTGACGAAATGAAAGCCTCTTTCTGCTTCGGGGTCGGGGAAGCCAAACTTGCGGTGAGAAGGCGCTCCCGATCCGCCGCATCTCGCCTCCGTCCTCTTTTTGCGTCTCGTTCCTCCCCCCCCTCCCCAGATTGCAATCTCAGCCGAGCGGGGAGCGCCCACTTTGGCTCGTGTGTGAGTGTGAGAGAGCGAGAGCGAGAATTGCGTGTATGAGTGAGCGAGCGAGTATGAGGGCGGGCGCGGAGCCGCGGTCCGCCTGTCTCAGGGGGCGGCGCGGGGAAGCGAGGCGGCCAATCCGCCAGTTGGGCTGACTGGGGAGCATCGAGAGGGAAGCAGGCGGACTCCCGGCAAGCCAGAGGCGGATCAGCTCGGCACCTGTGGCGGCTAGAGCCGAGTTTCTTGAGCAAGTCGCTGGGGCTGCTGTGTGATGCCACCGCCCGGGCAGGAGCGGGTGTTGCCTGTGCTGGGGGCGCGTTGCAGAACCCTCTATCCCTTCTCCGGGGAGCGACATCGGCACGGACTGCGCTTCGCTGCGGGCGAGCTGCTCACCGTCCTCCAGGCGGGGCCCGACGGCGGCTGGTGGGAAGGGGAGACGGCCGAAGGGCTGAGGGGCTGGTTCCCGGCCAGTTACGTCCAGCTCATTGAGGTGAGAGGCGGGAGGGGAAAAAAAACCCAGGTCAGTCGTTGGTGGGCTCACCTTTGGCTAGCCTCAGGGGAGTGCGCGGAGTGGCTGTCGGAGGTATCAATATTGCCCCAGAACCTCCTTGAGGAGAAGCCTGTTGCGGGGGCAGCGGGGAGGGAGTGTCGTTTCTCTCCCCTCCCCCCCCGGTGGTTCGGATACCCGGGTGTCCGTTGAAGTCCGGCAAAGTTTGCTCCCCGCCTTTGGTCTGGGGTGCAGCTGCCGCGTCGGTGTGTGGCTCTTCTTGGTCGTTTGCAAGCGCTGGTTGGGAAACACTCGGGGCGGTTCTGGGGGCTGCAGCAGAGCAGGCGTCCCTTTGCGGAGTGTGTGTGTGGGGGGGATTTGTGGGCGCGCATCTTGGCCGCAAGCTCGGAAGCCGCTACAAGATTTGCTGCGGGGTGGGGAGTGGGAGAGATGCACGCGGGGCGGGGGGAGCTGAAGCCTGTTCGGTGGGACTTGCTGTGGAGCGTGAGGGACGGGACGGGATTCCTTCGTTGCCTGGGTGGGTGGAAAGCTCGCCCCGCGAGGAGGAGAGCTGGCGCGTGGGCTGCTCCCCAGAGCGGAGCGAGTGTCGGGGGAGAGCTGTGGTGGTGGGCGGCTGTACAAAAGGCATGCTGGGAGCTACTTCAGGTTAAAAAAACACAAAAAAGCAGTCGTGTTTAAGGACTGTTGGCTTCTTTTCCCAAGCATGACAAGCAGAGGTTGTGCAAACCTCGCAGATGTTTTGCGGGGATTCTCAGCCGTCCAGGTCCCGGTCGTCCCAAAGGTACTCTCTCTCCACCCCCCCCATCCCCCCACCCCCGGGAGACGCAACTGGACTTTCTGGTTTTTCCTTGAAGGCGTTTCACTTCTCATCCAAGAAGCTTCTTCAGCTCTGACTGGGTGGTGGGGAATGGAAGGATTTAATACCCCTGGTCATTTGCATTCTTTTGGGGAGTCATTGAGGCCACCTGGAGGTTTATCTGCATCATGGGGGGCACCTCAGAGATGTTCTCCAGCTTAACCAAGGACTCTGCTATCTCCCCTTTCACTTTGTGGTGAATCTTCCCCCTCCCCCCCCCCCATCCGTGCATTGCATGCATGAAGGGTTCCCTTCTCCCCCCTCTTCCCTCCTCATGTTGAAGCTTTTGGAATGAAACTGCTAAAGCTCGTTTCAGCCCATGACAGTGAGTAACTTCCCCTCCTTCTCAGGAAGATAGACTGTCTTATCCTGAGTCAGACTGTTGCTTCATCCAGCTTCAGATGTTTGGCTCAACTACGCCCCCCCCCCCCCCCGCCCTCCTCCAGATTTCCAAGCCATTTGCTTCTATTGGTTAGGAAGGAGTTTAGGGTATTTAGTGCTGGCATCTCCAGGTTAGGTCCAGGAAAGACCTTGGAAATCTTTTCCCACTTAGCTGAGGAGACAATTGATCTGTTTTTATAAAGCAGCTGTTTCTATTCCCATGAAAATGGGCTTTGGTGTGCAAAGGTGCAGCCAGAGAATTGGTTTGCCCTGTAATCAAGTTATTCATGAAGTACACATATGGTGTTGTGCAGCCAGCTGCTTTTTTTAAAAAATGGGTACTGCCTAAGTTACACATCTTGTCTTTTTATGGTTATATGATCATCAATATGATCATCATAAATGCATTCAAACTGATATATACAGAAATTAATACACACAGGCGATACATTTATTCTTTTCAAGCTTCTTTTGGAAGACTGCTATATTTATGTACAGTTAGGTTCTTACAGAGCACTACCGGGCTAAAGGAGAATGGCAAGATCTTCTTTTTAAATTACAGTACTGTACTTCATAATTTAATGAAAATACATACATTTTTACTTTGGTTAGATATATGTCTTAAATAACCAGTATCAGCACTGCTCTGCTCACACAATCTTATTCTAGAAAATGTACAATTTTGCAAGTATAATTGAGTGGTGTTACTATAATGTGGTCCTACAGCACACTAAGCCAATTTCACCATCCACATTGTTGTATATAATATTTTCACAGGTTGCTTAGAAAGCTTGTTGCCTTCTACCTTGTCAGAGGATTGTGTAATGTAACAAGTGCTGCTGTGTAAAATAGGATTCTGGTCCCAGAGGCCAAACAAAGCAGGGTTAGGAGTACCATAGCATTCTCTAACTCATGTTCCCTAGCAATTTAAATTTTATGATATATAGATTGCTAATTCTAATTCCAGCTGGGAGTTTTGCCAAAAGTTAAACTGTGCCTGTATGTAAATTTCTTTTAAAATAGTTTCTGCCTGATGTAATACTAGTTTAAAATATAGTGTTCAAATTACAAGGACATCTAATGAAACCAGAATCATTGTTTTCACATCAAAGTTTTAGTGGGGAACTATGCACATATCATAAAAATGCAACATGCTGCTAAGAAGTGATAGATTTCCATGATGAATTAGGAAAGGTAATAGTAATGGTATAATATTACTTTTTCTGACTACAATAATTAACCATCATGCAATTTTGGAATGTTTTCTAGGAAACAAAGATAATTATTGTTAGCATGCCATTGTAAATAATGGAGTATATTTATGAAATGTAGATGGGATTGACTGTTCAAGTAATGTGTTTGTGGTTTTGGATAGTAATCTAAATCAGGTGTCTCCAACCTTGGCAACTTTATGACTTGTGGACTTCAATTTCCAGAATTCTGGAAATTGAAGTCCACAAGTCGGAAAATTGCCACGGTTGGAGATCCCTAATTTAAATCATGCATAGTGTGACTTAGAACAGTGGTTGCCCACCAGTGGGCCAGGGACCACTGGTGGTCCATGAGAAAATTGTGGTGGTCCACAGAGAAATGTCACCCCCAAAGCACTCCCCCCAAAGCAATTAATCCAGGCTGCACAGGAACACAAGGCTGCACTATCCACATGGCCTGCAGGAACACAAGGCTTGCATTGCTTGCATTGCAAACAACACAAGGTCGTGAGGGGAGGGGGAAAGGCCGGAGTGAGGGACTTGCTCCACTCTCCCCAAGCACCTCGCCTGGCTGCTTCTTTCCGTTTCTTTCTTCTGCTTTTGGCTGCACTCAAGGAAAGCAGCAAAAGTCTTTTTTTCTCTCCCCTAAACTCCGTCAGAAATAAGTCCTTGGGACCCTGCAAGAGGCTGCATCAGTGTGACAAGTCTTACAAAGACTCATTTCTGGTGGAATTTGGGGGAGAGAAAGAAAGACTTGCATGAAGCCAAAAGTCTCTCTCCCCCTGAGAACGGAGCTGGAGCTGGTATTCAGCGATCCCAATAGTTGATTGGTAGGAAAACGGAGTGGGGAATTTTCCTGCAGGTGTTTTGGGAGATTTTCCCAGGGTCTCTGGTACATGGGATTTAAAATTATGAGTTTGGTGGTCCCTGAGATCAAAAGGTTGGCAACCTCTGGCTTAGAACATATGTATGTGGCCACAGTAATGGTCATCTGGTTGAGTAGAATAGTTCCAGGGAACCAGTCAGGGAATCTTTTATGACTTGATTTTCACACTGTTCAAATATACACAGTTGGCTGAATTTGTTGCAATGCAATAACCATGAACAATTATTTTCCCACCACACTGATTAGATTTACACTAAATCAAAATCCAATAAACCATAATATATCTTTTGTGGTTTTTGAAAATACAGCTTGTATGAACTTTATGACCTCTTTGAGGGATAGACATATGATATCAATAATTACTGCTATATAACAATTACTGCTATATTCTAACTACAGTGTTAGGGTCCCTAAGCATATCCTGCTTCTATTGCTTTAATGGGTGTGATTTATCTTATTTACTTTTCCTTCATAGTGATATGAAATTCTAAGCTGTGAAGTTCATTTGAAAGTCATATTCAACTTTTTAAGTTTGTCCATAAACTCCAAACAAATTAGAGATGTACATGAATAGGTGCTCCTTATGAGTGCCCACAGTGGGGGCAATATAAGAGGAGGGAACAAGTGATATTGTATGTATCACAAATTATGTACTCACATAATTTTGCATTATGTTATGACTACATGACTCACGTTACTAGCATGATAATGTTATAATACATGCGTCATTTTGATGTCAGCATGGCATAATTGTTCTGGACACTTTTACTTCCTATTAGCAATGAGCTAGCTCAGGATCTGCCTTTTAATATAATGCTGTACATCATGGGTTCCAATTGTGTCATACATGATAAGCTAATGAAATCACTGAATTGGTTGGCCAATGTGTCGGGGAGAAAGCTATGTACATTTCTGTGCATGAATTTGCTAAATTGCTTTCTTTTTAGGAAGATAATCTTGCTTCCCAATTAAGTTAGATGTTGTTACTGTTGAAAATTGTCCTGCCTGCTACTATTGTTTACAGGATTATTGTGTAGTGTTTATTAATATTGATACTTACTAGCTACTCCTTGTAACAAGTAAGGGAAACCCCAGAAATTGTATTTTACAAGTGAATAAAATTCAATGGAATACAGTCTTAGAAGCGTTAGCAATTGACAGTTTGGCTTAGAAGCATTAGCAATTGATAGTACATTTGGCTCTGAATTCTCTATAGGCACCATTTTAAGTTAATACTAAAACAGTTGTAGCTTTATATTTATGTTTGTATGTTTAAATAAAATAACCAAAACCTGTGAGCCAGGTTGTAAAAGACACTTGAGAAAGGACTCATGTACATTCCCATATGGAGGATAATTTGATGTAGCCTGACAGTTCACGCCCTTTCCTCTTTTGGAAGATTAAAACCTTTGGCTGCTGCACTAATATCTAATCTCCTCATTGGTGTTCTTTTTTCCATGCTTCTGAACTGCTTCTTATTAGAGGCTGTTTGTTTCACCATAAAAGACATAATTGCCTTCAATGGATTTGTTCCTGTTAAGCCTGTTTGAGATGGTAGGGCAATGGCTACAGCCCTATTTATGCTGTAAGGCATACAAATTCATACAATATTGTCGTGACTAATTATAAGCTAGACGATTACACAAAAAGAGGAGGATATGGCAAAACATCTGTGGGGTTGGGAAATTATAACTCTGCTTTGACCACATGCTTTTAATCATGTATGTTTTCACTGCTTTCTTTTACAACTGGTCTGATGAAACAAACTATTTGCAAGTAACGGAATAGTGTTCTGGTCTGGAAGTGGGTTAGTCTCAATGCCCTCTTGGGATCTCTTCCAGCTCTTGTTTATAAACTTGGGATCTGAACAGTAGAGAGGTTAATGGAACCAAAATGAATGGGAACCCTTTCTTTTCTTTATTAAGAGGTTTCTTCTTGGTTGTGTAGCTGTCAGAGAAGGAAGGCAGCCAACCAGCCTACCAACCAACCAGCCAGCCATTCAGTTGGGAGTCAGGTTCTACCAAGTGGGCTCAAAGCCAGACATTAGGAATCACATCCTTTTAAATTAAGGATGTGAACAGCTTCCATGAATGAGTCTGAAATGTAAAAAGAACAACAACTGGGTGGTTTGAAGAACACAATATGATGGTACATTTTTAAAACTTATGAAGTCTTCATAAAACTCATGAAGCAATAACTAGAAATTAAAAAAAAATCCTGATGGGATGTAATGAATGCTCTTGCATCCCCACCAACATATCACAAATGGGGAGGGGGGAGATGCTGCAAAAGTTGGGCTGTCATATTCAGGCTGTAATAATCTGGATGACCATGAAATAGTAGCAAAAAATACAAAAACTGCCAGCTGTCCACGTGTTTGCAACCCAGATAGTATAATAACAATTGCCCTTAGTTTCATATGCCACTCCTTAGTAGTTTACAGCACTCTCTGAGCATTTTACAAATGTTAGCATATTGTCCCCAACAATCTGGGTGTCATCCCTAATAGCACAGGGCTGCCATTCCGGGGGGTTGGACAGTTGCTCGAGACCATGGAAGTGATGAAAGGCATTGGCAAAACAAGGTGCATTGTCATTTATTCTCCAGTGAGAACAGCGGAACCTGACACTGGATCATTTTATCAACCTCAGAAGGGTAGAAGGATGAATCAAACTTGACCTGTTCAGAATCGAACTCCTGGCAGTGGGCAGTGGGCAGAGTTAGCTTGCAATACTGCATTCTAACCATTGCACCACCACAGCTCATAAGGCCAGCCTAATACAAGAGCCCAGTTCCTCTATTATTGTATACTGCTGAAGACTGCAGATAGCATTTGTTTGAAAAACATTTATTCAGAAAGAATAATTTTTCTGCTAGGGCTCAATCTTATACCATGGTTTATTGTCGTGAGAAGATATGATCTGTATGCAAAGATTGTACTAAGGCATAATACAGGTTGTTTAGTTTTGGTGATATATTGTGTGAACCCAGCCAATTGTGATTAATTCAAAAAACCATATTTAAAGAATGGGTTAGTGTACTGAGTAAATCATGTTACCCATGGTAAATATTAAGCTTGAACCTACCCATTTCTCTTTCATCCAGGAAAGAAAATTTTGTGAAAGTAATTTCAATATTGGGATGACTTGATACTCCAAACTGTATTCAGCCCTCTTTATTCAGAAATCAAATACTTAGTTTGTGTGTGTGGTGGGGGGGGAGGGGGGGCTGAGAATACTGAAACCATTGTTATTAACAAATAAATGGTCAAATTAATGAATTTTAAGATACCCAATTCAAGATGTTGTATTTCTATGAAATAGAACTGAAGGATGTTCCATATGAAAAATGTGCATGGAATATGTGCCTTTGGGTACACGGCCCACTTTTTCTGTTCTAGGTTTCTGTTCCAAATTGTAAAACAATATTTTCTGCAATAAATGATTTTCATTTCATTTTTAAGAAATTAATCAATCTGTTTCCTGGTCTCATTTAGATGCAAGGTATGAGTTACATGCTTTTTAAATGGGCAAGAAATCTTGCCAGCATGCATCCTGAATCCCAGCTTTTTCTTTCAGGCAATAAATTAAGAAGTGAACTGACAGGGGAAAAATACGGTGTTGTGTATGTTGTAGCCTTCTCCCTCTCTCTCTCTCTCCCTCCCTCTCCCCCTCTCTCTAGTTAAAACTTTATTTTAAAGTTTGAACTACTTTATATACTGTAAAGTTGGCCAGTTCAGTTCTATGCATAGTTATTTGGAAACACATTTTTCGGTACTCAGTAGGATTTATCCCAAATAAATAGTCACAGCTCATAGGACAGCAGTTTAAATTCAGTCCACCCACCCATCCACCCACCCACCCACCCACCCATTTACCCACACAGGCACCCAGCCATCAACCCCCATGTATATATAAAACAAAATTCCAGTATGACTCCTTCACCAGAGTCCAGGTGCTTTATAACAACAACATACCATTAAAAACAACCCAGACTCCTCCAAAAAATAAATAAAATAAAAATATGAAAAAGTCTGAAAATTAGTGAAAGTCAGCCAATGTTCCTTAGTTCTTAAATGCCTGGAACAAAATAATTTAAATTGCTTTTTTGAAACAATGTTCTTTGAAGATAAGTGATACTACAGTAACGGGAAGACTACGTGAAAGCTCTGCTCTCGGTACCCCCATCCATCTCACAAGCTAAAAATCTGTGTTCTCAGTGCAAAGGATGGGCAGGTTCATTCAGAGGAGAAAGAAAAAAGGAACTAGCCATATAAGTTGGGTGGTCAGTACATGTATATTACTATATCAGCTAATAGTTCTTTGCTTGCTAAACCTAGGTCTACCCAATGCATTGCTTCATGGAATTTACTGTTTTTAGTAAATGTAGTTGATCTTGGAATGGTAACATTTGCATATGTTCATTTCAGAGAAGATTATTTTGTTATATGTAGCAAAACTACTACTGTTCATTCTCCTTCATGGATGTGAAGAAACTGCTGGCAGGATAAATTGCGCATGACTATAGGCTATCAGGACTTTTTATAGCTGCTGTCTCCTCCTGTGGTTGGACAGCTCTTTTATGAAGAATAGTATATAACTCCAGGAATGATGAGAGAGAATGCACCCATTTGCTGAGCTGCTCTTATCTGTAGTGAGTTGTCTAAAGAAGAAAGTCAAGTTTCTCAGGAATTTTATTCTACTGATAGATAAGAACAGAATCTTAGTTGAATACCTTTCTTCCCTCTTCACAGCTAACTATGGACAGACATGGTTTCTAATTTAGTTTTAATTAGATTCTTACAGTCCAACAGTTGGTAGCAAATGTCAATAGTGGTTTTAGAAAACAAGTATAAAATTATGAGGCACCAGGCATATTCTTAATCCAAGAATATGTGTTTGGAACAAGGATGGAACTTTGAAAGCATACAAACATATATAGAAATATATATTAGATTAGAAACCCTTGTTAATCTTATGCAAATCTAGAGAATGACCAGTCAATTCATGTTTAAATTTTACACAGCAATTGATATGTGGACAGTTTGCTCAGTAAAGAGATATGAAAATATGGCTCCTTTTGGTGTGATTTCTTTTGCTCCTTAACCAGAAAAGTCTTAAAATGTCAAATGAGATACAGATGTTAGGAAAACGAGCATCACTTTGCTCAATGCAAAGTATGGTGTCTCTTAGAAATAGCTGCCAATTAGAGCTCTATGGCTTTTGAACATGGTAAAAACCTACAAATGTTGATTCTGGTTAAAACTAATAAAAGTGGATTAAGTAGTTCTGAGACTATAGAGAAGGTCCTGCTATAGAGAAGGTCCTGCTACAGGTTTAATTAATGGGGATGGGATTTGAATATTCACTGCAATCAAATTCTCACTGAAAGTACTGTATATCAGGGGTGTCATACTCACAGTCATCATCATGTGATGGCCCCATCCCTGCCTGGTTTAGTGAAGGCGGAAAAAGTCACAATACATCACATGATGACTCCATGACGATGCAAGTTTTGACACCCCTGCTGTATACCCTTTAATTGTCTCTATTTAAAGCAGGGTATAATAATCAAATAGGGATGGAAGGTCAATTTCATTGAAGTCTATTTTACTTCTCTAATCAATAAAGCTTATATTGTCAAACAATATCACCATCACTGTTTGGCTTTGAAAGGCCACATTCTTGTGACTTACTACATAAAAATCAATATGCAGTGCCATATCTTCTTGTACTATCTATTGGAAAGTTCTTTACCCAAGTTTTTCTATACAGATAATCCTCAACTTATGACCACTATTGAGTCCAAAATTTATGTTGCTAAGAAAGACAGTTGTGAAATGTCTTGTGCTGCATTTTATGAACTTTTTATGCCATTGTTTAATGAATCACTACAGTTATTAAGTGAATAATGTGGTTACAAAGCAATTCTGCCTTTCACCATTGCTTATCAGAAGCTCAGAAGGTTGTAAATGACAACCCCAGGACACTGGGATGCTGCAACCATCGTAAATGCATGTCGGTTGGCAAGCACTCAAAATTTGACTGTGGGATGTTGCAGTGGTTTTCAGTGTGAGAACTGGTCATAAGTAACTTTGAAAGGTCATTAAACACATTAAAAGTCGACAACTACCTGTATGGCTTTATTTTAGTTTTTTGAGTTTGCTGCCTTGGAATCCTACTCTTAGGGAAGCTTGTCAAATATCTCATGTTTTTCTGGCAAGAGCATATGAGATCAAATCATATATGTATGTATATGTGTGTGTGTGTGTGTGTGTGTGTGTGTATGAATGCATTCATTTGTAGCTCTTTTGAAGTCCTCTTATTTTCAATTTGTCTTCTGTCTTTCTTGTTTTATTTGGTATTTTTCTTTATTGATTTTTAATACTATCCTGAAAAGTAGTGTAAAGATTTTATAAATAAACCACAAATTCTGCCAGGCAAGACTTGTCCAAGATTATTTCCTGTGGGTCTGCTATTAAGCAAGTTCATTCCTTTGGATTCTTTCCAGACTACACCACCTTGTCCAATATAAAAGCCTGAATTTAACAAGCTGAATTCTTTTTTTAAACTTAAGCAGTTCCAGACTAATTTTGTTTCAGGAAATGTTCTGAGGCCAAACTTTGAATATGAAAAAAACATGTTTTATAAGGTTCCTTTCCCACCTTTTTCCACTCCCCTTTCTGGACATATGATATGTTAGGATTCCCTATTGTACTGGTAGTGTTATAGGAGATAGAAAATAATAAGATGAGAGATCTTACTATTGGTTTTTATTATTATATGTTATTCTTTTATATTTTAAAAATGATATAAAATGTAATATTAAATTTTCTATCTCAAGGTTGAATCACATAATGTTTTCTCACTTGTATGATGTCACGGTATAAATTGGCTTTGACTTGAAGGGCCTTTGGCAATGAACTAAAGTTGAGAATCACAAGGCACACCAGATGTCCAGCACTACTCATGTTGAAAAAGTTTCATTGTTTCCGTAATCTGTGTGGATTTCTCTTACACTCATCTATAAGGCTAGAACAAACTAGTGCTTGAAAGGGAATGTTGGTGATTAAAGGTATTTTAAAAAGCAATAACTTTTAACTATGTTGGAGAGTTACCACTGCTGCTTGGAAGAGTTGTCACTTGGCACAAATAGTCTTTATGCAGTGCTTGTTTTCCACAGAGTATTCACAGTTGCAAGAAAAGCCATTTGGAGAAAAATGGCTATTTTCTAATAGAAGATGTTAGAATATGAGTGTTGGAAAATATATCCTGTTGATACAAGAGTCTTTCAACTTTATCTGAACAACAAGTGTACTAGTTTCAGGAATAGCATTTGGGTTGTGGAGAGGCTAATGGCTATGGTATTATTATGCTAAAATCAAACAGCTGGAAAGGCCTTTGGACTGTCCACTTTGTGACAGATGAATAAATATAATATTGTTTGCTTAAACCAAATCCTGCTGCTCCAAACAGGCTAATTGCTATGCATCTGTCTTTACATGCCTTGTTTGCTAAGCCGTATAAACCTAGAATAATCCAGGAAATCATAACTATGAGAATTGGACTCTGGGATAGGAGACTCTTCTAATGAATCTCCCTGATAATTGTTTATATCTCAACACACCAAATTAGCCCA
The DNA here is from genome assembly GCA_033807585.1 of Hydrophis major. Classification (NCBI taxonomy): domain Eukaryota; kingdom Metazoa; phylum Chordata; class Lepidosauria; order Squamata; family Elapidae; genus Hydrophis; species Hydrophis major. Next base: position 173,106,330 of record CM066329.1, read on the forward strand.
CCCAGTATTTTATAAATCGGTAACATACACCAGTGGTAAAATGTATCTCATTTAATCTCTCTAGTCCCCTTTGAACAAGTGGCAGCAAGGAAAATGAATGGGAAATGCTGATGCAAACAAAAGCAAAACAGGACTCCTGCTGTATCACCCCCAATGGCAATCATATTTAACAGATTATATAAGAAGCAAGCTCAGGTTTTTCCATAGAATGAACACTGAATGGGGAATTATGTGAGTCTGGAAGAAGAACAAGCTGTTCAACCCAGCCCAGTCTAAATAAAAACAGGTCTCCTGTGGCTCAGACAAAGTATTTCTTGCTCTTTGATGTTTCACATCAGGAGATGACTACCTCAGCCCCAGTAAACGAATGGGCTCCATTGCAAATGCTTGCCCAGATCCCCTGGTGCACTCTTTCAGTCTGAACAAATATTTCAGGCACTTATCAAGCATCTTTTCAGGCCAGCACTGCCTAGAACTGGAGTTTTTGTATGTCCCAGTTTAATTCAGTAGCATTGCCTTTGGAAAGAACTAATTTATTATAAAAAACTTATCTCAACGTGGAGCTGGTCCACAAAATACCACAAATACCTATTACCTAAAGGGATTTGTTTCTGCATTTCAACGTATCTATTTTTGCTTTCTATGAAATAAAACCAGGCCTTTTCATCAGAGCAGGAGTCCCCAACCCCTGGGTCATGAACCGGGACCAGACCATGGGCCGTGCTGCTCAAGAAGCGGGCAAGTACACCAACCTTCATTTTGCTCATGCACGGGAGCTTGGTTGCGCATGCAAAATCATCCCCTCCCAACCACCATTGCTGCTTTGACTGTTTGGAAACTCTAAACTATTCTTAACTCTGGAAGGGCAAAAGTAACAAAGGGCAGTAGGAATGTAGACCCTTAAATACCTTTTCTTTCTCCCCCCTTTCATTTTAAAAAGATTAATACACATCCTAAAATAATATTGACATTTTAAAAAATTATTTGCAGTCATCCTAATTTCTAGGTTTCCCAATTTAATATATATATATATTTGTTTTCTTAAGTTTTCGTGGGCATCTATATGTATGGTATTCAGCTTTGTTCGGGTATTTTTCCACATCATTATAGTTGTGCTTTTAAAGTTGTAGCGATGTTTCGGCAGAATCTCATCTGCCATCATCAGGCTTCTGTATTGTGTTCGTCAGATGAGATTCTGCTGAAACATTGCTACAACTTTAAAAGCACAACTACAATGACGTGGGAAAATACCCAAACAAAGTTGAATGCCATACATGTAAGTACCCGCGAAAACTTGAGAAAATATACACACACACATACACACACGATTTTAATTTTTTTTGTAGGCTGCCTAGAGTTACTGAAAGTGAATGGGTGACTGTATAAATTCTCAAATAAATAATAGAAGTAAAACAAAACAGAATTGTGCTGTCCATTTTTAGCAGTTTTGGTTGGAAGGTATACCAGGACCTGTACAAATTACTTACTGGAGTTGTATGTGACCTTTGATTATTAGGTTGCCTATCCTTGCATTAGCAGACTTGTTCTAAATATCCAAGATGAGTGATGTGGAAGTATAAGAAATATTGATTAATGGGATAAAATCATTTAGTGAAATGGTATCTTATACATTTTTGCTTCTGATATCATACATTTGTGGAAAACTACAAAGTGCATCTGAATTAAATATATAAGCCAATTTGGATTGTCTAGTTCAACTATACTAGACAACTTTTAGTAGAACTTTTCTCGGTGTCTGCATGTTTCAAATGCAATAGGTTGCGGTGCTCAGACAGACTGGAGAGAAGATTTCTCTACATGTACTCTAATCTGAAGGGCCAACCCCTTGAGGTAGGTGAATGATAGCTCAGTTTATGGGATAGATTTAACCTAGTTATACATGTCCAATTTCTAACTGCTTCAGCTTGAAAGAAAGCAAAACAGGAGATTAGGGTCCGGTTGCAAAATGTCTTAATTTCTAATTTAGTAATATGATAATTTTAATATGGTTCTTCTTTTCTTTTCTCTTTTGTCAAACAATTTGATTATTGTTTTTTAAATATTTTCCTATGTTTTGGATCAGATGACTTCTTTATTGCATAATTTACTCATCAAGCATTAGCTTTAACTCACTTTTTCAGTCCTTATAAGTTGTTTATTTTGATCTTTTAAAAAATTGAACTCACCTTTCTTTTATCTTCATTATGCCAATGTTGCCTTATGTGCTAAAAACAATTTTTAAGAATTCTTTTCAAAGTTGATTCCTCACCAAATGAGATTTACTCATCATTCGTTTCAGAATCAAAAGAGATTTGGATAGGGGTGGCCAATATGAATATACTATATAACGACTTCCCACTTATTCCCATTGTATTGCTTGTCATTTGTTAACCTCAGCAGTATCTGGTGCTTTTCTAATCTTAGTGTGCTGATAGCTTTGCCTTAACGTTTGATAAGAATGTTCTGCAGGGCAAAGCATATTCTACACTTTCCAAAAGGATGTGGCTTCCAGAATGTACAGAAATCTTGCACACATTGTCATTAGATATATAACCTTTTGGTGAACTCTATAGCAGCAAAAAAAATGTGGGGGGTGGTGGAACCAAGACTTCTTACTGGAGTACTTTGCTTGATTTTTGTCATCTGGCCCCATTTCCCCATCTAGGGCTCAGCATATTCAGGGTGTGCTCATGAAATTGGTGAGGTGAAACAATGGAACATGGAACTGAGAAGCATAAGAAAGGCAACATGTATTCAATGTCCAGATCTGACTGTGTTTCAAAGATGAAGAAACTGGATTTAAGCCATGATCTCCAGCATTAGTCATGCTGATTGATGTTGCTGAGAGTTTTTTATTTAGCTACAGCTGGAGATTTGCAAGCTTCCCATTCCTAGATGAGACAGTGTGAATAATACTTAACAGAAATTGGTTTATATAAACCAATCCTTCTCTAACTGATCACATACTAAATGCTTTAGATGTTAAAGGAGTGTGTTTTCATCCTCTGGAAAAAAAAAGTCTCTGCTCATTTATTAAGTTTATTGAGCAATCACTCACATAATTAATTTGAATGCCCAAAGTTATGATGAACTTAGTTTGCCCCAAATGCATTCATTTTATTGGTGTCAGCATAATTTTCTGGAGCTGAACATTTTTATATGCAGTAACCAATGATTTGCTTTTATAAGGATGCAGTGTTTTGGCTTATGCCATCTGAATGGGCTGCATGATTATAATTGAAGGTATTTTTTTAGGGCTTGCCTTTTTATTTTTGCTTATAAATATGTATCACAACAGTGTGGGATTATAGCTTCATCTGATTGGCAGCTGTGGGCTTTTGCAATTCTTTTCACTAGAACAAAACTAGGCTTCAAACTCACGGAAATGAACCTCTCTTGTGCAATAGAGAGATAGCTGTGCATATTTCTTTATGGCCTACAAAAGCTTGCATAATAATAAAAAAGCCTGTAATGGCTAAAATAACAAATGCTGAAATTATTCAGGTTCATTAATTTAGTTTTTCTTGATTATCCTTTTCTTACCGTCACTGTATTGTCTGAATGACTTTCCATATAGGTTGTAGAGCAACAGATTAATGGTGCTTCATCTGGAAATTAGAATGAGCTCTCATTTTAAGATGGCACTACTAGCTCTGTTTACATGGCACAGAAGCTGATGATTTTGATGGGTAACTGAAGTTGATTATGTATTACTTATACTTGTATTTTTATACTGCTTTCAGCATAGTTAATTTGATAAAATATTTCATAAAGACATTTCTACAGGAGGTCTAACAAAATAGGTAGCAGGTAAGTAAGTTTGTGGATGGTCTAGTTTTCATTAGAATGAGTGCTTCGCTGTAACTGAAGACTGGGGGAAGAAAAAGGTTTCTTGATTTTGTATATACTTCAATACTGAACAACAGTTTGAAGATACTGTAATTATTTACTTTATTATGAAATCTTAAATACTGCTTTCTTTTTGTTTCCAATTGTATACTATAGTAGCTTAATAGTAACTAAGGCATTAGGTTAGCAGTTGAGAATATTCTTGAAGCAACTTTAAAAGTAAGGATTGATATTTTAATTATTGAATAAAATGAAATATAGGACCCGTGCTATATTAAACAAAATACCACTGAAGAATTTTCCTTGGTAAGGAGCCTACTAAGCTAAATGTCATTTGGGAGATAAATGTATGGTTTCTGCTTGTTAACATAAATTCACTGGGTAGGTTTTGAAGACTTACAGGCTAGAGGATTACTGAAATAAATTATTTTCTCCTTTCCTCTCTTCCTATTTTGAGTCACTCTGGAATATTTTCATTGTGATGTATCTCTGCTATGTTCTTTCTATTGTGCAATTTTTATAAGAATGCATACAACAGCAGAACAAGTGAGCTTATTGTTAATTGAAACACCATGACCCAAAATGTATAGCAGAAAAATACCTAAAATACCAAAAATCTAAGATGCATTGCAGAGTTAAAATATTCTGAATTGTCATTTGATAGTTTTACAAAGGGGTGTTCAACAATTTATAGAACTGTGCACTAAGCAATGCTTTTCAGTTAATTCCAAACATTTGATAGGTTGGTGCTGAAATATGTCCTCCCTAGCCCTTCTTTTCTGTAGACTGCCCATACCCAGTTCCTGCAACCGTTGTTTATATGTTTTTGTCTCATCTTAGTTGCTTTTCTTTGCACTTTTTCCAAAGTCTCAACATATTTTATAACATGGTGATCAAAACTGGATGCAGTATTCCTGATATGGCATCACTAAGACTTTATAAAGTGAAACTAATACTTCACTTGATTTTGAGTCTATGCCTCTGTTTATACAACCAAGAATTGTATTAGCTTTTTTAGTTGCCACATACTGCTGGCTCATATTTAAGTGATCGTCCACTAGGACCCCAAGGTCCCTCTCACAGTTATTGTTTTTAAGCCAGGTTTCACCTAATCTGTACCTTTGGTTTTTCCTGCCTAACTGAAAAACCTTGCTTTTCTCCACATTAAATTTCATGTTGTTAGATAGGCCCATTGTTCAAATCTGTCAATATATTTTTGGAACCTGAGCTTGTCTGGAGTGTTAGCTATTCCTGCCAGCTTAGTGTCATTTGCAAATTTGATGAGTTCCCTTTCTATTCTCTCATCTAAGTAATTTCTGAAGATATTGAAGAATGCTGGGCTTAAGATGGAATCTTGTGGTACCTTCCTTCCTTTCATGTAGATATAGTTCCATTAAGGACTACTCATTGAGTATAGTTTGTCAACCAGCTATAAGTTCGTCTGACGGTGATGTTTTTAAATTAAGTTATGATTCTATGGATATTGTTTCAAACACCAGACATTTCCATGATATGGAGAAAATTTAACCTTTGTTGCTGTTGCTGACAACAGTAGTTTTTAAACTGGGAAGCAATTTCTTGTAACAGGAATCTCTAAAAACTTTTATACAGTAATGGACATATGTAATTTTTGTACATAGAATTTGGTGCAAGTTGAGCAAATCTGATCTACTGCATTGTATTAATCCATGAATACACATTGTTGATAGAGCTATGATTACTATAAATCTCTAACATGGGATATTTTAGCAGTAGAGCAGTACTAATGTGGAAGTTAGTGGAATAGTGACTTAGATAAACAGGCAGATGGCATGACACAACCATTGTCTTAGGAAGAATCAAATTTAGAGAAATCATATTTGTATTTTTTGTTTGCTCTGCGGTATGCATAGAAACATATTACATAAGGCTAAGGGTGAGGATCTTGCCAGCTGTAACTAGGAACTGCAATTCACAACAGAAGGGAGCTTTCTACAAGCAAAAGTTGTCACCAGCCTCCAACTTCTTATCCAGTACCACCTGCTTAAGAATAAGGATATCTTTTAAATGGAAAGTACCCCTATGAAGAATGAATGAATATTTATTTTTTCTATATGATTAGTTTGGTTAATTATTACCTCAGATGTTTGTTTTGTGTCGAGCTCAAGACAGTACTCTTGCTTCTATATAGGATTTCTAGAGGACAACCTTGAATTTATTTCCTATTCATTGCTGCTAGAATATTTTTTTAGCAGTCTATTACCATTTAATTTTAGTTTATCTCTTACTGATCTTACATTGTTTTTTTAATTAAGCATGTGTTTCTAAAGATATTTAAAGTTATGTTAAATATATGCACTCCTAAATGCCAGTAATTTACGTGCATTATACAAAAATAATGGGGTTAGTTACTTTTATATGAAAAAAGATGAAAGCACTAAAGCACTAATTGAGAGAGACTGCATAATGAAGCATGAACCATATAATCCAATTTTGGTATTAGCAGGTACAGATTGTGGGAAAATGAGATTGCTGAGTGAGACCAATTGCAACATCAAAGTTAGTGCAGCAGTGCATCTGAAGCAAGTGTTCGTAATGATTAACTCATGCCCAGTTTATACACTTAATTTTGACTTGTTTCTAGTATTGTATATCTATTGGTGAATTGTGTTACAGTTTTCCAGTTGTTTTGGAAAATCCAATTCCAATATTTTCCCTTTAATAACCTATTTTTTTCTTGGAGGTCCAGTATTCTGAAAAGAATTAAAAAAGGAGAGTTTTATGCTGACTGCCAGGTCTGATTCTGGCTGAACTGTTCACCTAAAGTGTGCTGGGAAATTGTATGTGCTGCAGAAAATGATTCAGCATAGACTTATTTTGTCTTCCTCCACGATGGCTGCTTGCCTAGAACAGATAAGTTCTCAACATTTGGCTCATGTCATAATTCCACTATAGAAAATATAGGGGTGATCTTTCTTAGTTTAACATTTTATTGAGTTATAAAATATTGTAAAATACAAAATACAAAAGTAAATAGAAAAGCAGTGGGGAGGAAAAGGGGGAAGAGAAGTGAGGAAGGATAAGGGAAAAAAGAAACACTGACTTCCTCTCTGTTGCAATAAAATAAGGCGTTATCATCAAATCACAACTTTTTGCTTTTTCGTAATAATATGAAGAAGCCATTTCTGTAAAGATCTACTAATCTACTTTTGGTAAAATCCAAAATCAAAGTTTCATTCTTTTCTACTTCAAGCATGAAGTTCAGGAGTAGTTTTCATGTGGAAACAAAAATACTAGTGTTTTTTTTCTTTAATCAAAGAAATTGATTTTCTTTAATCAATTTTGCCATTTCAGCCAACTCTATCAACTTCTGCAACTGTTCATCCATAGTAGGAATCGAAGTATCTTTCCATTTTTGTGCCTACAATAGTCTTGCTGCTGTCAATATATATAATAACAATGTCCCACATTTTTTTTCTCCAGTTCTTTTTCCATTAGGCCCAAATATAGGGGTGTTTTTAGTGAATGACAACTGATTAGATGATAGCCATCTAATTAGATGGCTATTAGATGGACCCCCAGAGCAGGTCGCTCCCGGCCAACACCGGGCGTTTGGAGCCAGAAGCAAGAGCCCCTCGAGGCACGCCCCTCCCTACCTCAATGGGTAAGTGAAAAAAACGATCAGAGTAGCGGTATTTCACCGGTGGCCCGGGCGGGCCTCCCACTTACTCAACTCCTCTCATATCTCTTCACAGAGCCAGACTAGAGTCAAGCTCAACAGGGTCTTCTTTCCCCACTGATTGATACTACAGGTTTGAGACGGCTCTAAATTTTACCCTCATTGCGTTTTCTCTTTTTCCTATTTTTTTCCTCCAACTCTACACTTGTTGATAAATTTCATCACAGGAATCTTTTATTTTCCCCCTATGTGTTTAGCTGGAGGCATCCAGTATCTTTGTCTTTCCAGAGGGCTTTTAAGTATGTATGCTGGGGTAAAGGGTGTGATGGATGAACAGAATTAAATTCTTTAATTGATCCTGATTCTTTAAAAACTCTCTGGCACTGACTTTGGAATATAGAATACAGATGATTCTGCTTAGTTGATAAAAATATAACGTATTTTCATTTACCTTTATCTTAAAGACTTCTCTGTTTTCATATCCAATGAACATATAAAAATGTGGATTATAAAGATTTTTGTATACATCTGAGCTTGTCTGGATAATCCTAAATGCTGTCTCTTTTTGTATGCTACTCAATATTCTTTCCATAAAAGTAGTTTGCAAATTTCTGTAAAACAAAAGCAATTAAAAAACATACAAATTTTCCAAAAGTGTTCATTTTGTTTTTGAATACAGATAATCTTTGTTTGTCAACCACAACTGGGTTTGGCAATTTGGTCATTAAGTGAAGCAATAATAAAGTGAAATCATGACTGTGCTTACAATATTACTTCAGCTTTTCTTTACTTTACAGACCTTCAAAAGTTGTGAATGTGGGCATTGATCATAAAGTTACTTTTTCATCACTGTTGTATGTATGTATGTTGATGATGTAAAGCTATTCAACACCACAGACAATACTGCTACCCTTCAAAAAGACCTTGACTATGTATCAGAATGGTCAAACAAATGGCAACTTCAAATCTCAACAAATAAATGTTGTGTCTTACATATTGGCAAAAAAATATATATCAGAAAATAAAATACAGGCTGAATAGTCAAGACCTTGTTGATGATCCAAACTCTGTCAAGGATCTTGGAGTACTCATCTCTAATGATCTAAGTGCTAGAGCCCACTGTAACTACATAGCCAAAAAGGCGTTAAGAGTTGTTAACCTAATCTTACGTAGTTTTTTCTCATACAAAACATTTGCTAGACTAATACTCGAATACAGCTCATCAGTCTGGAACACATATGTATCTGATATTAACACAGTTGAGAAAGTCTGCAAATATTTCACAAGAAGAGTTCTCCACTCCTCTACTCGTTGCAGAATACCTTATGCCACTAGACTTGAAATTCTAGATCTAGAAAAACTAGAACTACTCCACCTTTGGTCCGATCTTAGTATATAATATCATACATTGCAATGTCCTACCTGTCAGTGAATACTTTAGCTTCAACCATAACAATACAAGAGCAAACAATAGATACAAACTCAAGGTTAATCGCCCCAAACTTGATTGCAGGAAATATGACTTCAGCAACAGAGTGGTCAATGTCTGGAATACTCTACCTGACTCTGTGGTTTCTTCCCCAAACCCCAAAAACTTTAACCTTTGACTGTCTGCTATTGTCCTCATCCCTTTCCTAAGAGGTCTGTAGGGGGCGTGCATAAATGTACCAACAACCAGTTCTGTGGGCATGGCTTAGTTGGTGGGTGTGGCTTGCTGGTCATGTGACTGGGTGAGTGTGGCCAATTTGACATCACTCACATCAAGGGACACTTCCCCTCGCCTGGCCTCTCGTGACAGTGGGGAGGCTGTAATGGTCATAAGTGTGAAAAATGGCCATAAGTCACTTTTTTCAGTAAGATTGTAACTTTGAATGGTCACCAGTTTAAGACCAAAATTCAAAAAGAGTATGTAAACTCATGTTTGAATGTCAATCTTTCTAGCTAGCCAAGAAGCCTTGCTGAATGTCACTCATGTTGGTTCCTTGTCATTAAAAGCTTCTTTCTGGCAGCTCTGCTTCATTATTCAATTATTTCTTCAAAGTGCTAACTCCAGTAGGGGAGTATTTCCTCCCAACAGCAGTATAAAAGGCTTAAAACAACCCTTCTTCTTTAAGAAAGTACCAGCAAAGAAAAAAAAAGTCTAGTAAGTCTAGGCTGTCTGCCAAGAATGTAAGAAGGGTAAAAAAAAACAAAAGGAGATTTCTTCCAACAACTGGTTCTCCGAACTGCTTAGAAAGTTAACAACCGGTTCTAGAGAATAGGTGAGAACCTGTAGAATCCCACTCCTGCTACTGTCCCTGTCCTATTGTTTCTTTTATTTTTTTATTTTTCTTATATGTATCCATGTATTCATAACTATGTTTTTACTTATATCTATTATCTTGTAAGCAATTGACAAACCAAATAAATAAATAAAAACTTCAAACTGTTCTCTGAAGCAGTTGCTAAGCAAGGTCTACCTGTACAACTGTGAAAGCAAGAAATAGTTTACTGTTGCTTTACTTGACATTGTAAATTGTAAATTCTACTCCATCTTTGCCACATTTTTGATCATGCTATTTTGCTTGAAAAAAGTGCTAGCATGTACATATAGAGAAATCTACAGTATTCTATTTGAGGTGAAAAGCAAAACAAGGAATAAGAAGAATTGAGCAAACTGAAACTGAAGGTGAGAAAGACTTCTGTGGAAAAATTGGCAAACTGAAGGTAGTTCTTCTAAAAGCGGAGCTTGATGACCACAGCAGAATGAAGAACTGGAGGGTAGATCAGCTCTTTGATCATTCCTTTACAGAAAAGGAGAGGATTTGAGATTACCCTGAAGTGCTCTAGACCAGTGGTCACCAACCACTGGGCCGGGGACCACTGGTGATCCAAAAATTTTGGTCCGCAGAGAAATGTCCTCCCCTAAGCAATTAATCCAGGCTGCGTGGGAACACTAGGCTGTGCCACCCACATGGCCCAACCACCCGCTGGCCCCCACCCTAAACCTTACCTTGAGTAGAGCCATACAAGCTGGAGCTGGAAGAAAAGACCAATAGTGGGGAAGGGAAATCTGCCCCGGGGTGGCTTGCTGATGGTGAGAAAATTAGTTCCATATTCCAGAGTGCAATAATCACAAGATTGGCCCTTTGGTCATCCTGGAGCAGCTCCTCCAGTCCATTGCAGGCCAGTGCACCCGGGTGGAGGAGCAGCTGCAAAAGGGCCAAACCTGTGACTACTGCAGCTCTGGAATATGGGACTGACTTTTCCACCAACATCAGCAAGCCACTGTCAGTCTGTGCTCCCTTCAAATCCCAAGAAAGAAATACTCAGACTCCTGGTTAGAGCAAAGTTATCCTTTTACTGGAAAATAAAGTGTAAGCTTCAGATTTAATTCCGAATCTGAGAAATTTGCGCGCAGATCACATATACAAAGGAATGGAAATGCTCCCACCCCCCAAAGTCCAAATGAGTCTTCCAATTAAAAGTTCTGAATATGATCATGTGGTCTTCTACAGGTGGTGATGAGGCTGCTGTCAGTTGACCTTGACATATTTTGATAAAAGTTCACAGTTGCGCAAAAAGGGGACAGAAGCTATCTAAGGAACGGAAAGTTAAAGAAAAGAATCCCCCCTCCCCTTGCTAACCCAGCAAAGGAATGCAAAACACATCCAGCCTTCTTCCCCTCCAAATTCCTCCCTCCCTCCATTGCTATTGACAGCCGAAAGAATAGATTGGCATAGCAGCAGGAAAGCAATAGTTAGAAAGCAGAATATACATATTATGGATATCTTGAGGCTGACAGCGACAGTCCGTCAAAATTCATATTAGTGGTCCGTGGAATTTAAAATGATGAGTTTGGTGGTCCCTGGTGTCGAAAAGGTTGGCGACCCCTGCTCTAGACAGGAGACCACAAGGCAGCTTTAGACCTCTGGGAGATGAGGGCAAGTTATCTTTGCTCATTCCACAGTTGAGACCTTAAAGAACAGAATGCTTCATTTTCGAATGTCATTTGGAAATGACTTCTTAATTGCTTTTCAGCCCTTAGGAATCTTTGGATCAATAGGTTTTACAGCACTAGTTGAGTTTCCTTCAATCTTTAGCAAAAGAAATTTTAAATACAAGTTACGGACTTAAACATTCTTTTGGGGTGGGGGCAGGTAATAAAAGCAAATAGGTGATTAGAATGTTGATTTTGGAAAGTTACCAATGGACTAAGAGTCCAGATCAGGGGTGGGATTCTACCAGTTCTGTCCGGTTCTATAGAATCAGATGTTCAGGCTCCCAGTAGTTCAGAGAACCGGTAAAATGGCCCCCTGGCTGGCCCTAACCCTTTCCGCCCGCTTCTCCACTCCCTGCCCTGTCAGTCCCTATTGCACATGTGCAACTTTGTGCATATGCACGACCTGCCTACAGCTTGCTTTTGCCCACCAGGCCAGCCATTGCTGCCTGCCTTTCACTCCTGGGCAGCAGAGAAGCAGCCCAGTTGAGTCCCATTTCTCTCTGCTGTCCAGGACCCATTTCCCAAAGGGAGGGGCCTTGTATGCTTTTTGCTCTGCCGGGAGAGGCTCTCCCAACAAGAGCAGGTGAAAGAAGCAGCTCAGAGCCGATCTGCCTGCTCACAGGTAAGCCTACCCTTCCCCCACTGTCCCCGGGGCTCCCCAGGCCTTGCCCAGCCTACCTAGTTACCCTCCAACATCCCCAGGATCAGCTGGCCGGCTAAGCCACCACACAATACTCTCCCAACTCTATACCTTGGGGCAGGTGACTGACCTGGCCGCCGCCCATAAGCAGCATCATCAAATGGGAGGCAGTCAGGTCTGCTGCCTCTGTTGCCCGCAGAGATGCTTTGGGAGGGCTGGGGCGGGTGTGTGTGTGTGTGTGCTCGTGGCCCTGCTTTAAGCACATGGAGGTGCTTAAAACAGCAGGGCCATGAGCACCTGCCTCTGCTGCCTGCGGAAGTGCTTTTCTTAGCCTTCGCCTTGGTCTTCCACGGCGACCCACTTGGAGAGATGGTTTTTGCTGATGCTAATGGTGGTCAGGAAAACGGCCTGACTATCACTCCAAGTGGGTCACCGGGGAGGACCAAGGCGAAAGCTAAGAATTCCACATAGGTGGAGCGTCACATCCCAGAAGTGCCAACAGAGCAGGGGAATGAGGATGTGTGCAGTCGGAGCCGGCTTGCAAGAGAAGAGTTTGTTTGGTGGGATGCTGGTGCTTGAAGTGATCCACTGACCCCTCTCCTCTGCCCTAGTCTGGTGTTCCATGCGGGCATAGAGAGACATCCTTCCCAGGCTTCCTTTCCTGTTTCACCTGCCCACTCTCTCTCTCATCCTTTTTCCCCATCACCACTTGGCAATGGCTTCTTTGGTGCCTCCGGGTTCCAACTGGGGCCTGATCATGAACATTGTGAACAGCATCATCGGGGTAAGCATGCTGACGATGCCCTTCTGTTTCTGACAGGCATGAATGGTTATTATATAAAATATATAGGTTGAATATTCATCTTAGGAGCAGTAGCATGGTTTGCTTGTTATATTGCTCAAGGTTTATGTTTCATTTTTTTATTCTTATTTCGTATTCTTTTTAAATTGAGTTATATTGTCTGTTCTTAGAACATCTATCCTGCATTATTGATATAAAAGAGGATAGCATATGTAAGAGTTCTCTTGATACATGAATTCCAAAGTTCATCATTTCTTTAATGCTTTCTTTCTCTTATATTGTCTGGTCATATTTGTTATAACGTGGTGCTTAGACACCTGTTCATCTGTGTGATTTGTCTGACAGGCACAAAAATATACAATTTGGGATTAAACTTTGTTTTATAAATTGAGAAGTTTATATTCTCAATGAATATAAATGATGAATATTTGTGTTCATCATTAAAGTAATCTTATATCTATATGAGAGTCATATAAATCTTGTTTCTTTTTTTTTCTGTTTTTCCTTCCCCCCTCACCATTGCCATGGATGTTGAGAGGCTTTCAGATTATGGAATCCAATGTAAAGTAAATTTTAGAAACATATGCCCCAGCTTGTTTCATATCAAGAAATTATCTATGTATTTAAGCTCCAGATACATTCCATAGGAGTCATTTTGGTGTAGTGGTTAAGGTATTAGGCTTGAAACAAGGAGGCAGAATTGTAGTCTCACCTTACCCTAGTGCCTAGTCCCACCTTAGGCCCAAAGCCAGCTGGGTGACCTTGATCCACTCACTGTTTCACTAGCCCTAGGAAGAAGGCAGTGGCAAATCCTTTTTGAAATCTTGCCAAGAAAACTGCAGGGATGTTTACAGGAAGATGTCAGGATTGACTTAAAGGCACACACAAAAGATAAAGTTTGCATTGCATGGCTTTTCAGAATAAAGAGCCCTGGGATATGTTTTTTGCAGTAGTTAAGAAAAAAGTGAAGTGAAATAGCCTGTCCAATGAATAAATGGCATACATATTATAATAAATGAATATGCAGCTTCCTGAAATTCCCAGCCATTGCAACCTTTGTTTAAAAGTTGCTCTTTTTAATAAAAAAAATCAATATTTACACAAATATTTATATTTATATACAAGCCACGCCCAGCCAGTCACGTGACCACCAAGCCACACCCAGCCAACAAGCCACACCCACCCAGTCACATGACCACCAAGCCACACTCATAAATTAGGCCACACTCACAGAACCGGTTGTTAAGAAATTTGAATCCCACCCCTGGTCCAAATGGATTTGAAATAAGAATTTGGAATGAATGATAATATTCCTTCATGTGAGAAAATGTTTTTGTTTTGAGTCCTTAAAAAAAATTGGACTGGACTGTAAAGGTTGGACACTAGGAGAAACCAGAAAGAACTAAACATTACAATTATTATAAAGGTGAAGAATATTTAAATATTTGCTCCATTCTATTAATAGAGAATGGAGCAAAATACTTAAACATTGGACATAGTGAAGGTATTTGTGAACAGTGGACCCAAAAGTTAATTTTAAGTGTGTCTGCCATTACAGGTAGAAAGTGTTTTTAAGATGTTAGGAAAGAGAAAAGACAGAGTTAGATCTTCAAAGTGGTTTTAAAAATGACAGGTTACAAGAATGATATAGAAAAAGGTGCTACCCCTTGATATGCGAACAAAGCTGGCAGATGTCTTAATAATTACTTTTTCATTTTTCTTTTTATTGATTTATTTTTAGTTCATGCTAGCTTTTAACTTTTTAGCTATAATGTTTAACAAAATTACTATAAAAAAAGAAATTGGCAACAGGAGATCCTCATCACATTTTTTTATTCTTGAAAATTATTGTTGCTTTTTATATGCCAATTCATGGGTTGTCTCTTGTTCTTTAGAGTTTAGTAAGCTTTTAACAAATATAGTCATAATAGTTCATTTGATATGCTTGTCCCCATAGCTTGATGCCTGTTTCTCATGCCTAGTTTCTCATTGGATTCTGATTTTTCAATGAGAAGCAGTTAACTTATTTCCAGTGTGTCTTTACTGTTAATGGGAGATAAAGGAGCCATTGTATGAAATTCATTATATTGTCTGAATATGAGATTCATTATACGATTGTTTTTCAATAGTCTCCTGTCACCAATTCTATTCACTTTAGGCATCACAAATGAGGTTTAAACTGGTGATAAAAATGTAAATTTTCCTCTGTCTTTTAGGCAAGAGTTCACTTGTATATTGATTTCTTTTCCATTATTGTCGGAATATTCCCTGGTGATGGAATTACTGTTTAAATGATAACTGAGTGATAGTGTGGTTTATTTAGTATTGCGTAAAGACATTTATCGTAATTATGTATTGTAGTTGCGCTGAGCTTATAAGTTTATGGAGATCTGTAATAATGCTAATTATTAATAAATAATTTCATAATAAGATCCAGTTGCATAAATACAACATAGTTAAAAAGAAAAGCTGTGTTCATACAAACATATTAAACAGATGGCACAAGGTTTTTGCTTAACCATGCAACTTCACTGAAAGGCTCATAACATACAGAATTATAGCACAATAACAATTTAGATGTCATTTTTATGAACTTTTTCTTTGTTATGTACTTTTTAAAGATGCATATTAGAAATAATAAAGCTATTTTTATAGCTGCATTTGGAATGCAACAGAAAAAGCTCTTTAGCAAGGACTGAGTTGATATAGGTATATTCAAAATTAGTTTATAACATTTCTTGGTTAGCTTTGTTGACACAGCAGGTAGAGTCATAAACCAGAGTGAGAACTGGAAGATCTGAGCACAGAAAGAAACTTGGTCTACATGTTTCTATATCATTACATGGGAAAATAACTCCACCCAGCTGTTGGAATTTATTTTCTAGTAAATAAGATTTAAAGGTATTCTACTGAAATTCGCTTGATGGGAATCAGAGTACAAGCAAAGAAAGAGATCATTGTGAGTACCAGAGCATATAGGTTTGATAAACTTTGATAACTACCTATTGACTCCAGACAGAAATAGTCAGAAAACAGGATTTGATAAAAGACATGATGATGAGGTGTTTATTTCTTTCTAAATGTTTCTTGGAATAGGTACCTTCTTTCCATAATGGTAGAGCAGGTTATTAGTTTTTGATGAGGCTGCCATGTTAAATGCTTTGTAATAATTCTATAAGAAGATAAAGAAATGTGAAGATCAGATATAAAATATCTGTGGAAGATAGTGTCATAACATATGGATTATTATCATGTCCCTTATGTTTCCTTTGTTTAACATTAGCTGCTGTTAGCAGACTCTAAAAAAGATAATACAAAATAGAAGGTGGCTTTACTTGCTGGCTTCCTGCAAGCTTTGTCCCTAATTTGTGACTATTATTTTTTATCTCAGGCCACTGCACAATAGAGTAGCATCTTTGAAGATATTTTGATTCTTTTTTGTTAATACTTCAGAAAAACACTTTTCAAGCCAAGAATGTGGTTTAAGAAAAGGCTTTATTGCCAATGCCTGACTTCCTAAATATATATTACAATATTTATGTCTTCTTTTTATTTTACTATTTTATGCATGCAAAACTTTTTTTTTTAAAAACCAATTGCTTACTTTTATATAATTCATTATGAATCTATAAAACTCTCCCCCCACTGCACCCCCACCCCACCTCGAAAAAAATCTTTAGAGAACAATATTAGCTATGTTGCTATGGTGCAATGTGGGGGTGGCTAATTAGACACAGATATATACACAGTCATCTGGTGTCCATGGCAACTATCAGGCAGAAGAAGAAAAATATTACAGAAACTTGATTTTCCCTTTTCTGAATAGTATAGCTGTTATGTGTGTTTTGCTTATGAAATTTTGCAGTGATGTTATAGAAAAAATAATTTCAGTAATTTCACCCTTTAAGAGATGAGAAAGGTTGAGCCTGTATGTACTTGCCATCTCTATCCAAAAATTAAAAAGAGACCTCTAGATTACAGTGGAAAGCTACATTTATAATAGAAGACTTTGCTATAGTTATTCTTTGTAGCATGCAGACAAAAATGGGAAGCCAAATGTTGGCCTCAGATAAGGGTAACTCATGTGACTTGAGTGTTTAGTGGCTTTTGTACCTGTGTGCCTTTGACAAAATATATGTTGTGTCTTTAGTGGTGATCAGCTGAAAACACTAGTGTCAGGAGTTGATTTCTCTGCTGTATGCTTTAATAGAATAGAATACTTTATTGGCTTAAGTGTGATTGGATACATAAGGAATTTGTCTTGATGTAAATATTCTCAGTATACAAAAAGAAAAGGTACATTCATTAAGAATCAAGAATCATAACGTACAAAACTTAATGATAGTCAAAGGGTACAATCAACAATCAAATCATACCAGGAAACTCTATTGAGCCTGAATTACAACATATCTGGACAGCCCAGTGTAATTAAATAATACTACGTCATAGGCATGTGTAATCAACCAGTGATAACAATAAACCTATATATTTTGCCTCTCCCAATGAAGTTATAGAGTCGATCATACTTAGAAGTCTAGACATTGCGGAAGCTTTTATATGAATAGAATAACATTTGTCACAACTAATAGGAACACTGAGATGATGTGTCTGATGGTACCAGGGAATACTCTAGGGGTAGCTGTTAATGATGGTAATTCATTAATTTCAGTTGGCTCTTCAAGTATGTGAGGTACAACTTCTTTCTGTATTCATTACCTGCTTAGTATATAGTCTTTGGATATTATCAGGAGCAATATCTATAGGAAATGAAAGAGGTACCATTTGTTGCATAATCTTTCAAGTTATGCATTTGCACTATAGTCCATTGCTCTTGTCCAGTGTTTCAGCATGATGGTATTAATCAACTTGTTTGGCTATTTGTCCTAAATGCTTCTTTTTACATTAAGTTTCAGGAGTTCCAATCTTGAACATGAACATTGACCTAAGAAAAACAAAGTTGGTATCTGATTTGCTATTCCAGGTACTGCTTTGCAATCCATAAACATGAAATTTGCAGGTTTTGATTAGTGTGATGTTTTCTCTGGACACAGTTCAAAAAATGGTCTTGAGACTTTGAATAAAACCTTTAGCCAGAAGTCTATAGGTAGATGATATGAGAAGTGACCTTAGATATATCTAATGAATATATCATACATTTTAAGTGATTGTTAGATTCAGAAAAAAAATCTTTTGAACAGAGATTGAACTATAATTTAAAAAAATGTTTTAGAGTGATTCCTGAATAGGCAATATGAAAATGTGAATATTATGGAAAAGACAATTAAAAATGCTCAAGTGAATAAAAGTAAATCAATAAAACAATCAAAGAGGCATCATTAATACCTAAATTACATTTATAAACTACCTTAGAATATATTTTACTGTAATTAAAAAAAACTCTCTGCTTATTACTTCTGGTTAAAGTATTGTGTAAACAATTTATGAATGATATTGAACAATTAATACCCAGATAGGACAGAAATAAAGAAGCTTTGCAGCCGGAGTAAGCAGAATTCAGAGTCAGACAACATAGGTAGGTCTTAAAAATCATTTCACGGATTCCTAACATCAGCTGAAGCTGAGTAGTAATCTGTTATGTCAAGGCAGATAGAGTAGGCAACTGTATTCTTTTGAGGAAGTGTTAGATGAAATGCTTGACAGTGTGACTTGATCTTGCCACATCCTGTTCTTTTCTAATAATATGCCTGTCCTCACTACCTCGATGGAAGATCTGCAAGTTTTAGGGAGGGAGGATCAGAAAGTAAACAATGCACTACAATAGCTACAGGTATATGGAAAAATAGTGTCTTGGAAGAAAACTTCAATCCTCTGAAGCTGTAGAATAATCATATGCCAGACTGAGGAATAATAGGCTTTAGGAGTAACAAGCATTAGGAGAGGGAAATGTGTGTAAGTGGATGATGAATACTTTGCTGGTTTGATAGTTTGATAGTTAAATTCTGTACATAGTGTCCAATGCTGCAAACGTGCCTGTGCCAGCTTCCTAGCGATCTGTCAAAGTCAAGGCAAGTCAACATGCTCACAAAATATCTGAGGTCATAGGTTTATGAATTCTTGAATAATACAGTACAGTCTTCATTTGGGGTCAGGCTAAGAGTCATTTGTTGTAAGTATAAGTTATAAATAAATCTTTCTCCTCCAAGTGGCTTATGGAACTGCATTTTGTAATACTAGTTTCTGTAAACCTTTGTGCTGATATAAACTTTGGATGTGTTCCTAGCTCTTGTCTCCCTCTCCAGTCTCTTAAAACAGAATTCTGTGAACCAGCCTACCTGGTGTTTCAAAGGATAGCAGGAAGAAATAGAGTTTTAAAACAATGGCAAGTAATTGTAATACAGCTCTGACTTCAGCTAATTGTGCTGATTGTGCAGAATTGTCACAGGAGATCCTCAACATGTCTTTTTTTGTTGATCTTACAAAGAAAGGAACTTCCCCCACATTTCAGTTCCTCCATCTCCTTCTCCCATGTTCCTTCCAAGTTTTCAAAATTTGGCAAACTGAATGCTGCAGGTGGAGACCCAGGATAGTAGAATGCTTCTTTCATTCAGGTAAATAACCAGATATATCAGGCAGGAAAGACCAGGTCCACATTTGAAGGTCCAATTAAACTGATTTATTGCTAAAAAGCCTCTGCACTGGAATCTTTTTAAATAACATTTAACATTTGGAATTAAATAAGGGTCAATAGACCTTAAGGGAGGCTGGACATTGTCTGCTTGTGTCTATGTATGGATTCTAGACTGATCTCTCTTTTAACTCCACTTGCAGGTTCTGCCACTCATTCTCCTACAGATAGGAAAGACTGTGATTGACATTTTGAAGAACTGTTTCCTGTCTTAGAATACCATAATAGCAGTAGAAACAGTTCAGAAATAGGCAAAATACTGAGGAGAAAATGGTCACTTTCCTCTATTGTTTTTAAAAACTGGGATGGAGCAAGATATTACAAAATCTAACTCAAGATAATTTAACTAAGAATCTGTTTGTTTAGTCTAATTCCCAGAATGCCCCAGAACTATTTACTGAAGAATAGCAGAGAAACTTCAAAATGCTTTCAGCTAACATAAATCCATGAGATTTACATTTTGATTGTATCTGAAAAAATGCAGTCCCAAAGTTTCTTCATTACTCATTTTCATAAAATACACTAAAAATTTGGTCAGTATTCAAAAGGAATATTTTGACTATAGACAGATGAAATTTATTGCAGTCCTAAATGCTAGTACAGTACAATTCTTTGCAAAATGCAACATAATTTCCTATAATACAATCCACCATACCCAAGGCTTATCTCTGAAATCTTAAACATACAGTGTTCAAACCAAGTATCATTTTGGTTTGCCTTTACCTACCAACAAGCAATGGCACTGACAACAATGTTACCCACATTGTGCAATATGTTTGGCTTATGTATGAATAATATAAAGGAAAAGCAGAGTCGTTTCCTGGTAAAACAGAGTGAAAGTAAAATCGCACAAATATTCAGGAGAAGAGGTACTGTAAAACAATACAGATCATAAGGGAAACTATACAAGGAAGACTTATTTATTTATTTAATTAATTCATAAGTTCTATACACTGTCAGCCTCCAAATACCTATCCCTTCATGAGTTTCTTGTAGAATTCTTCATGCCAATAAGGCTACAATGGAAGGCAGGAAGCTGACCGAACTTAACAAGAGTTATGAGAGGTAGTAGAACTTCACTACTCTTGGGAAATCCAACTGATCAAAGCTGGGAGAAGCGGTGAACTACTTCAGTAGTGTTGCTGTGAATACTGGGTATGTTTGTAACATTCAGATGTGTTTGGATGCGAGATGATGAGAAGTCTAGGTCAGAACCCCTTAATTATAGAAGAATATTACTAAACAAATATTCAGGAGAAGAGGTACTGTAAAACAATACAGATCATAAGGGAAACTATACAAGGAAGACTTATTTATTTATTTAATTAATTCATAAGTTCTATACACTGTCAGCCTCCAAATACCTATCCCTTCATGAGTTTCTTGTAGAATTCTTCATGCCAATAAGGCTACAATGGAAGGCAGGAAGCTGACCGAACTTAACAAGAGTTATGAGAGGTAGTAGAACTTCACTACTCTTGGGAAATCCAACTGATCAAAGCTGGGAGAAGCGGTGAACTACTTCAGTAGTGTTGCTGTGAATACTGGGTATGTTTGTAACATTCAGATGTGTTTGGATGCGAGATGATGAGAAGTCTAGGTCAGAACCCCTTAATTATAGAAGAATATTACTAAACCTACACAAGTAGATTTGGAGACAATGATGAAACTAGACCAGAGTGTAAGGAAGTCTTGCCATGAATGATCCTACTATTATAACAGATTTTACAAGGTGCATATAATGGGAGAAGCATACTTTAAGTGCAACTCTAAATTATGAGTGTGTAAATGAAAAGTACCTATTGGATATCTTGAGAATTAATAAATTTAGGTAGACCAGAATGGCCACTCAGATGATTGTATAATAGTTTGACATCATGCTGATGTGCTCAGTTATAAACCTATAAATGATCTCAGATCATATCTATGAGAATTATAGTCGTGGATATAAGGAATAACAATGTAATATGAGAACATATGCTAACTACAAATGCAATGAATACTGTGTTCCTAACACAGTATTTCTTAACCAACATTATTAAAATAAAATACAAAGTAATAGTACAGGAAAAATTAGGGAGAAGGGATCAAGAAAGAAAGAGAGATAGAGACAGGAAGGAAAAAAAGGAAAGAAAAGTATTTTCAATAGGCAGCAAGAATATAATAGATGACAGAAATGGAAGAGTCTGCAATTACAGGAAGATTTTAATTGGATAAATTCAACAATGTAACAGATAGGTTAATAAAATTATGTGAAGGGAGAGTTATTTGTTTATTGCCAACATTGGCTTAAGGCATCATAAATGTAAATTTCACTTATGGACCTCCCCGGCTGGACAATATTAGAATCAAACAGATTTTATTACAGAGAATGAAGAAGTGGAATCCAGTCAACCAAGATACTACCAGACAAATGGAAATTCTGTGAACAGAACATAAATTAAGCTAAAATAAAATCAAAGAGTAGATGTGCTAACAAGACATGATCCAAAGAAGGTATTGGCAAAATATAAGAACAGATAAGAAAAGATCAGTACACAGTACAGGTTTGGAACACAACTCATATGAAAGAGGACTTGAGAAGCTACCCAAAGGGGTAAGAGATATATGAAAACCAACGGAGAGAAAAAATATTCCCCCAATCTCAAAATGAAAAAACAACAACAACAACCCTGATTTTCAGTTCAGTAGTACAGTAGTACTACTCAGAAGGATGGAAGGCTGAGTCAACCTTGAGCCTGATGAGATTTGAACTGCCAAATTTCAGCAGAAGTAGCCTGAAGTACTGCATTCTAATCACTGTGCCAACATGGCTCTAATGTAGAGAACAAGGAAACAGAAGAAGGAAACTTACCTTTTATCATTAATGACATCAAGACTTTCAATTATGCAGAATTTTATATTATGCCCAAATGTTAAATTTATTAAAAACTAATTGATACACAAGGATGTCTAATTATTCTTCTGAGGAAGATTCACGATGAACAAGTAATTGCTTTAATAAATGAATTTAGAGAAAGAGAATAGTTCAGAATAGAGAAGAAAGTAAAGAATATCTACTGTCCAAATATCTGTTTAATAATAATAATTATAAGTATAACAAAAACAATAATAATAAGTATAATTATAAGTATAAGTTTAATAAGTATAATAATAAGTATAAGTATAGGTATAAGTATAATATTAACAGTGGCAAACTGAAAGAGATGGCAGCTGGAATAAAAATTGGAGGTACAAGCATTAGGAATTGCAGATATTTTGGTTTGATTTTAATGTACACTGTGCAAAGTCAATTTGAAGTTGGGTAGTGCCTAAACTGAATAAATTAAATTAAGATGCACATAACAATATTTTGTACAATAAAAATGCTGTGAAAGTAAAAATGTAACATGAAAAATCCAAGTTAATTAAATATTAAGAAAGCAAAGATATCCTCAGTGTAGAATTCACATGGCAAGAAATGAACGTGGTAGTTTCCCCCCCTTTTTGGGAGGAGGGGATTCAAGAACAGATAAAAATGGATGTTAAAGAAATAAAGATGATATTCTAGGGAACAGAATAAGAACACTTTTAAATTAACAAAGATCAAAATATTTTCCCCCCCAGCATAGGTTCTGGCTGTGAAAATTGCTACATAGAGAGAATGAAACAGATATATCTTTGTATTGGAGACATTTGCTAAAAGTACCATGAATTGAAGTAAAGTTTGGCTGTCTGCTTCAGACATGTGATCAAGCGGATGATGGACTAGGAAACAAAAGTTATGCTTGGTAAAACTGGGGAAATTAGAAAAGGAAGACCTCTACTAAGGTAGATGAACATGATCAAAGAGATTACTGAAGCATCCTTGGAAGATTTATATAATAATCTTGTACTAAAGTCCGGTCAAGGTGGTGAGTTTATATCCATATAGTCTATGGAAGCTGAATCTGAGTTGATTAAAACCAGCTAATTAACCCTGCAGCATTCCAGTCTCTCTGGAAGCTAATATGTCCTCTATAAATAAATAGAGCGTATCTTTTTTACTTACTACGTTGTGCTGAATGTCACTTCTAATTTTTATATAGCACTTATCAGATATGTACAGTGACTTTTCTCCACGGTTCATGGTATAATGCTCCATAAGATGTTTTAGGAATGAAGGTGTCTGAAAAATACCTAGTCCTTTGTAGTCTATTAGATACCTCTGAGAATAATAATGCATCAAGTATTCGCACTAAACTTTTCTTATGAAAGTAGCCACTGCAGACCTACCAAAATAAATGTTTTGTGCCCATATTTCTGAAAGTCGGAAGTAAGTTGTAAAAGATGAATGCATATTAGTGAATCTCTATTTTCTTTTTCTGGCTTTGTGTGACCCAAATTTGACGTATATGTTAACTTATGCAATTCAAGATACCTACAAAGCCCTACATGAGACAGGCTCTGAAGGCTGATCTGTCTTCCATAGTATCTGCTTTGCCAGTTCACTCTTGCAGACTTGACACACTCCAGGTTCCATTCATTAACAATGCCACCAATCAGGACCCCAGAAATATGCCTTCTCAGTAGCAGTGCCTGCCCTCTGGAATAAGGCTCCTCCCAAGATTCAAATGACATTGAAGATGAGGCTCTTCACCTGGGCCTTTGGTCAGGATAACTGATGCCCATTTCTTCCTTTTCCTTCTCCCACTCTGGCTAGTTTTCTTTGCCATCTTTGTTCTTTTGTGCTGTTTTTGTGTTTTTATATTGTTACTTGAGTGGTACAGTGGTAAGAGTGCAGTACTGCAGGCTACTTCTGCTGACTGGCTGCATTTTGGCAGTTCAGATCTCACCAGGCTTAATGTTGACTCAGGTTTCCATCCTTCCGAGGTGGGTAAAATGAGGACCAGATTGTCGGGGGCAATATACTGACTCTGTAAACCGTTTAGATAGGACTTGTGAAGAGGTACATAAGTTTAAGTGCTATTGCTATTGCTACTTGTTTTAAATGTTTTTTAACAATTGTAAACTGCCCAGAGTTACTGGCAGTTGAGCAATACTTAAGAAATTATTATGAAGTGTAATATAACACAGCTGATTGAGTTACATTGTATGAGACACAGTAACTAGAATCAAAGTGTATGTGTGAAGGGAAGAAAGTTTCTTGTGTAAGACTACTTTTAAAAGGGTCTATGTTCTGTCTGACTATTAGGAATTTACAACATCTCATTTCTCTATTTGATAGATTTAATTGGTGTGTCTGCGGTCTCTCATTATCCAGCATCATGTTACTGAATTGAAACCACGTTTATTCCTCCTTCTGTTTTTTAAACTTTGTACACTCTGTGGCAACCCTGAGTTGAGCTAATACGTTTTTTTAGTTTGAAGCTTGTTTGTTTTTCTCATGGTCAGCATGGCTGTTTTTGCTTTTTATAAGACTTCCTGCAGTTTATTGGAAACATTTCATCCAGTATGCTGCCTCGCATATGGTAGAGGACAATCCATGCAAACATCTGGCTGAGCCAAAACAGATAAAAGTATGTTGATTTTAAATTTTATTTCATTACTTGCTCATTGTAGTTCATACTCCTGTACGTCTCACCTCTGGAGAATGAAATCATAATACATAACACTCACTATGAGGGTCTGCCTCATTTCTTACAAATAAGCTTTGCAGTTGAGATCTATATTTAATTGCTAATTTCATTGTTAAAATCTTAAAATCTTTCAGAAAAGTGTTTTTGAACTTGTCATTACCCAAATCTGGTGACAGTATCAGCTTCTGAGATAATGGAACCACAAATTTTCATCAGTGCCCAAAATTTCAATGTACAGCATAGCAGAATGTTTAAATGACCAATCTCATGAACTGTTAATCCGTTCATACTCTTTTGAATTACAACATTTTCTAATTGTGCTCAGTTTGCACTTCTGTAAACCTTTTAGCTAACTGTTATTCTTTTTTCCTGTACAAAGTGAAGATACTTAAAGAAATTATTTAGGCATTGCCAAAGTTGGTGTGTTTTGATTTCTCTAGCTCAGCAGATTTGGAGCCAAATCTTGGTTGCTTGCATATATACAGTATAATAGTCCTAAATAGAAGGGGGCAGTTTGGCAGGATAAGTAGCAAACTGAAGAGGCTTGGTTAATCCTTTGTTTACCAATCACATAATTTGTAAACACCGCAGTATAAATTCTGCAATCTGCATTTGAATTAAAGCAATAAATTTGCATCCCCTTTTAAATAATATGCAGGATTAAATCATATGTATGATGTATGCTGATTTCTACTTTACAGTAACATGTTTGTATGAGTTCCATACATGTGAGCTCTTCCATATGAGAAAGCAGATCTGAGCTAAAAATAAAACTGGCAATACTCAATTGTAGAACACTTTTTGCAAGAAAAACAATCTCTCTCTCTCTCTCTCTGTGTGATTATTTAAATAAAGTTCAGAAATTTCATCTGAAGGGATAATTGTGCATATTTGTATTCAAAATAAATCTTTTGGAGAATCTTCTACTCTGGCCTTCTTCCCCATGAGAAGAATATTAAATTGCAGGATCCAAGCTGGGTCTGTCTAGCCTAGAGAGAAGTTCTCTGAAGATGGGCTCCGGCACAAGTCCGAAAGCTCAGAAAATTAAATCTCTGGTCCCAGTGACTGACCCAGATTGGATCCTGCAACATTATCCTGAGACATGTACAATTTGCCTTCATTTGTGAGAATATTAAATTGTTTATTTCTAAATGGAGTTTTATTTTACTTTATTTTTCTTCTTGAATTCAGAAAATAAAACCTTACACAGAGTTAATTGTGTTTACCACAGATTTTGGTTAGAAGCTTCGTTCTATATAGCGGTATGATTGTAAATTCTCACTTACTGTAATGTACAGTATTTTGGTAGAGTAACACATGCTTCCCAGGTGCAGGGAAGGAGGAAGGGATTATATTATTACTATTAATCTTCTCATCACTCCTTATCACCCATCCCCTTCCACTTGTGTCTGTATGACTGTAACTTTGTCGCTTGCATCCTAACGATTTTTGACTGTTTCCTAGTATGATGTGATTGCTTATTGTACCCTATGACTTTCATTAAGTGTTGTACCTTATGATTCTTGACTCTTGATGTATGTTTATTTTCTTTTATGTACACTGAGAACATTTGCACCAAGACAAATTCCTTGTATGTCCAATCACACTTGGCCAATAAAGAATTCTATTCTATTCTATTCTAGAATTATTTTTATTCCCAAGACCTTCTTTCAGCTGAATAATTTTGTTTAACTAATGTTCCCCTCAGCTATATTTTTACAACTGAATCTCATTTTATTATTTCCTGTCCATAATTCTGACCTGTTTAGTTTTCCATTATGACTTGCTTCTTGTTCATAAGGAAATTTATGTTTACAGTATCCAACATCATTTTTGTAGGGTTAGTTGCTTTTCCTTTTGTTATCAACAACATTTGACATTTTGCCACATTCTGTAGGAAGAAAGTACCCCTTTTTTGTAGGATTTTTAGTCACCTGAATTTTGTGCTGTAAATAAAAAAAAAGCTAAATAAAATTGCAGTGAACAGCTATGTTGTGAAGACTGCACGTTAGAAGGAATAAATCTCAATGATCAACAAACATGGATAAGAAGATGCCTTAAATGCCAGGGGTGCCACTTTTGGTATTTCAAATAATCTTTGAATATTTAAGTACTGTTATCAGTCAAATCACTTGAGGTCTTGGAGCAGAATCAGTTTAAGATTAGGTTGTTATATAAACGTTGCAAAAAATAGTCACCCATTATACACAAAACACTGTGCAATATCTGCAAAAATAATGGACATACTGGGTCAATAAGGAAGTATATTCTAATGAAATAATTAATTTATTCCAATAATACAAAATATAGCATAGCCTTTATTAAGAACCTGTGTCGATAACAGCATTGGAATAGACAGATATGGGAAGAAGCTCTAATTTGTCACGAGTTATATAGGATAACAGTAACATTTTGAACTGGATCAAGAAAAATACTTTTTTAAAGATATCACTGAGCTAGTAAGATAGGAAGGATGTTTAGCTGGTGGGAGAAGTTTTGATGAGGATGTTTTTACAAAATGACTTCTGAAGGATAAGAAAGAGAGATTTGGGTAGACTAGAGGATGGTTTGAGGACTGAGAGGTTGTTGAAAGGGCAATGGGAAATTGGAAAAGGGGAAATATAAAGGATAGAGAGCTGATATGCAGCCCTTTTAGAAAGAAAGTAGAATGCAGTCATGACCATAAATGGTGGCAGAAATAGGGGTCATTTCCACACTAACAATTAATAATTATGTCTAGAGTCATCTGTCTACAAATAACTTTATTCTTCCAAATAATAGTAATGGAACCATGCTTTATGTCATCTCAGTGATGAATGAGTGATGCTATGAGGACACTGTAAGTCTCTAAGCAGAAATGACCAAGGAGTAAGAACTTATGAAGCCTGAGAGGATGTTGTTATGTAGACAAGAAGAAACAGTGCAGAAAACCCAGCTTGGAAAACAGATCCTACGCAGTGACATGCAGTCTAGCAAAGACTACTCAGAATAGTAGGAGCTAGAATAGGCATTCAAAATCAGACAGTGAAGGAAGCCTGAACTGGAGGCTGGAATAGGTGGGAACAGCAACCAGAGCAACAGAAATTTAGAAACAGTCTGGGTAGTAGCTTCCCAAGAAGCTACTACCAAGCTGTAGGTTGCAGAGGGAGAGGGATACCAGGTAGCTCAGGAGTCCAGCCACAATAACCAATTGTGAAAGACTGATTTTAGTAACAAATTCAGAGATGCAAGATATGTAACTAAGTGTACATATACAACTAAATATAACTAAGAAGAGTGATGCTCTTGGCATCTCTAAAATGTTTGGGTGGCTGAGTTAACATATGGGGGAATTATGGGTCCTTTGGAAAGATTTAAACTGGGAAGGTGCAGGGAAGGTTCAGAGAAGGGTGATGGTTGCTTATTCAGATAGAATAGTGGATGGGCACTAGAGTGAAGTGTGAGATCTTGAGGATATTGTGTGGCTTGCTAAACATTGCAGCCTGTGCTAAATGAGATTTTTGATAGCCGCTGCTGGGTGGGATCTTATGGAGAGCAGAGGAGAGGTTAAGCAAGAATACAAGGAACAGTAAAGTAGAAAGAGCCTACACAAATAGACTTGGCCTCATTTTTTATTTCAGTGGGTCCTCCTGGACTCATGGCTTCTGCTGAAACAAGAAGAAACCATAGTTGGGGCCTTTAACTTATTTAGATTTATGTGTCGGATATGACTCTACTGGATCAAGGAAGTCCTGAAGATGGTAACTTACGCTGTAATCAATACAGCATACTCAGTGCAGGGCTATATAGAGTATGTTGGATTGCTGTAACATATTCTATGTAGAGCTTCTTCTTAAAATGAACTAGAAGCCCCAGTTGTTCTCCTGAGAGCCGGTCGGATCATCCAGAGAGTGGGAGGTGCCTCAGTCTGCGTCGTTGAAGGCTGAGCTTAATTACTGAGGAATGCTCCGCCCTCCATCACGTGGCTCCTTGCATTCCCCAGTTTATGCTCAGCCTTCGTGAGAGTAAGCTGTGTATTTCCACTCCTTGGCCGATTCAAGCTAATTGCTGCAAAGTCCTTTACTTCTTCAGGTTTGCCTTTTATTCTTGGCTCTTCCTTAGCCTCTGCGCAATTCAGGTAACTGTAGCAGGGGAGCGCGTTTTTCGCCCCCAGGGGGATAACGAGCGGGCGGCTTTCGCACTCTGGAGCCAATCCTCCCCCCCCCCCATTCGGCTCCTTTCCCTGCCACTTCTCCGCGCCACAATCGCAGTGGCTCCATTCGATCGCGCTGATAAGTGCAGCTGATGTCCCCCCCCACCGTGAACGCCGATCGCCCCAGGAAAGAGCGAATAGTTTACCTGGCTGCCTTTCCGGCCTCTAGACATGCCGGAGAGGCTTTTTAATTGCTCTGAGCGGCCCTTGGATAAGAGATCGTGGCCGGCCGCCATTTTGGGTGCTGCCGCGTGTTGGGCACTATATTTAAAGGCCTCTTTGGGCTGCGAAGGGACTAGCTCGAGTCATAGGCCTTCCAGCATGTGAGAGCTACTAGATTTTAATCACAATTGGCATACACTAGTTGGCTTCCTCAACACGCTCAGGGCGGAAGCTTGCAGCCTATTCCTACCGGTTGTTGCCTGGGAGCTCCAGCTGCCAGAGGCCTCATTCCAGCCTCAGGCATTCATTTGGCAGATTGGTGATAACTAACAGCAACCTCTGGGGCCACTCCTTCCTAGGAGCATCGAGCCAGACCCCGAATTGAATATTATGAAATAATAATAATAATAATAATAATAATAATAATAATAATAATAATAATAATAATAATATTAAGAAATATTATACATACATACATACATACATACATATATATATATGTTTTCTTAAGTTTTCGCGGGTACTTACATGTCTGGCATTCAGCTTTGTTCGGGTATTTTCCCACGTCATAATAGTGGTGCTTTTAAAGTTGTAGCAACGTTTCAGCAGAATCTCATCTGCCATCATCAGGCTTCTGTATGGTGTTTGTCTTGAGTCAGACTTTTACAGTGGTTTCAGATTTAAATTATGGGCAGCCTATTGCTGTGTCAGAATGGTTTTTTCTTCCTCCTGATTGGTTGAGAGTCTTGGTCTGTGTTTATTGGTCTTGGAGTTTGCTGTGTTCTGCTACTAATATCTTCTGTCTGTTTTTTTGGGGGGCGGGGGGGGCTCTTTTTGTATCTTGATTGGCTGGCAACATTGTGTTATTTTATTGGAGGCCTTTAGTGCAGCTTGGCTTCGGGTAAATGGACGGCTATCATTAGTTAGGAAGCTGGGTTTCATCTGGGTGCCTGGTTGGGGTGTGTTTGAGCTGGAGGTATCAGGGGGGATCTGTTTGTGCCCAGGTGTTTGCCTGGCTTGTGGTGTGGAGATTTTTTTGTTTGTGAGTGCAGGCTTCCAAATGATTGACAGCCTGGTGGAATCATCTTTTCTGTTCATGCTTTCTGATCTTTTTTCAATCTCTATGGCTTCTCTGATGATTCTGTGGCTAGGATTTTCTATGGTGGCTAGGGTTTTGGTGCCATTGAAGTCCTCACTCGTCCAACATATGGAAGCCACAAGTCATAACATCAACTTCAATGTTCAACTCCAAAACCCTAGCCACCATAGAAAATCCTAGCCACAGAATCATCAGAGAAGCCATAGAGATTGAAAAAAGACCAGAAAGCATGAACAGAAGAGATGATTCCACCAGGCTGTCAATCATTTGGAAGCCTGCACTCACAAACAAAAAAATCTCCACACCACAAGCCAGGCAAACACCTGGGCACAAACAGATTCCCCCTGATACCTCCAGCTCAAACACACCCCAACCAGGCACCCAGATGAAACCCAGCTTCCTAACTAATGATAGCCGTCCATTTACCCGAAGCCAAGCTGCACTAAAGGCCTCCAATAAAATAACACAATGTTGCCAGCCAATCAAGATACAAAAAGAGCCCCCCCCCGCCCCCCAAAAAACAGACAGAAGATATTAGTAGCAGAACACAGCAAACTCCAAGACCAATAAACACAGACCAAGACTCTCAACCAATCAGGAGGAAGAAAAAACCATTCTGACACAGCAATAGACTGCCCCAAATTTAAATCTGAAACCACTGTAAAAGTCTGACTCACAGACAAACACCATACAGAAGCCTGATGATGGCAGATGAGATTCTGCTGAAACGTTGCTATATATATATATATGTGTGTGTGTTTTCTGAGGTTCTCGCGGGTACTTGTATGTGGATCTTTGGTTATTCGGGTTTTCTCCCGCGTAAGATTGGAAGTATCTGGGCAACGTTTCGATGAAGTCTCATTCATCATCTTCAGGCTTGGTCTTCAGCTCTGTGCTTCTCAGAGTGATGTGAGCTTGCAGCTGCTTCTTCCTTTTAACTGCAAGTTATGTATATATATATATTTATTTAACTGCTTTGTTTATATATATTTAACTGCTAGTTATGTGTGTGTGTGTGTGTGTGTGTGTGTGTGTGTATATATATATGTCTGGCATTCAGCTTTGTTGAATATGCATATATAGATATATAAACTTTCTCGCTAAAGGACTATTACACAGTTTCAATACTAATTGTTTTATATATATTAATAATTATAATAATATTAATTTTATAGACTGTATACGTCTAAATTCCAAAAGGGGGCGCGGGCCAGCTGAAAGGACACCCGGCCTTTGTTGTAGGCGAGCCAACTGCCTTAAATTGGTATTTCAGTCCTTTCTTCTATAATGGCAGATGACATTTCCACAAAAGGCCCTTCTTTGAAGGCCAAATCTAAATCCTACCACCTGCGCAAGCAGGCTAAGGAAGCCTCTAAGGATACTTCCAAGGCTTCTCAGAGAGACGCCCTAAGATGTCATAGGACACTGGAGAAAGAATTTGACAGGCGATCTAGAGAGGCACAACCCATGCTTCCAGCCCTACCATCCTCTGTTCCTTCTACCTCCAGACACCCCCCCTCCTCCAGATTGCTCTTCCTTCTCCAGGCACAGCTCATCCCAGGGACACCAGGTCCCCAGACCAGCCACCAGCCGGCCGGCCGAAGCTACATTCACGCCCACGGCCGCTGGTCTGCACCAGGAGGAGGCCGCCACAGTTGAGATCCCTGCATACATGCAGGCATGGATGGAACGGGCTATCCACCAGGGGATAGCAGACGGCCTTTAACAGATGTCCAGACTCGCCATCAGCCAGGTCCTCATCCAGATTGGACCCTACTCATGGTCAGGTACCTTTGGGGACAGTCCTCTCCCAGAAGGGGAACTGGAGGAGGCCATAGAGGACCTGGATCGGTTCGGGGAGGAGGAGGAATTTGAATGGGGTTCTACACACCAAGGGGAAGCCCTATTGGAGATAGACCCAATGGAAGGAGACATGTCCAAGGATGAGGGTCTCACTCCTGATCAACCCACCATTGTGAGTCTGTTCAAGCCACACATGTTTAAATCGCTCTGATTTTAGACCAAGAACATTTCTGGCCTGTCTGTTCAGTCCTCCTCGGTTCTCCTCTCCCTGGCGGAGGGACAAGAGGACGCCATTTTCAGGCAGCCCGTGGTGGAGGTGGAGGTTATTCCGGCCCCACCCATATTTCACAACCTAGTTTCAAACCATTTGGACTCTACAAGGGCCCCTCCGGTCTCATCCAACCAGGACAAGAGGTTCTTTAACCTCGAGTCAAGCTTCTGCAACCTGCTTAACACTCCCGAGGCAGATGAGCCCATATTGGGCTTAGCACCCTCGTCCTCCCCCAGTGATCCCCTGGAGGCTCTGAAACCCGAGGACAAGAGGTTCAAACTGGCCTTATGTAGGGCCCATCAAGCGGACACCTGGGCCATTAGATCAGCCACGGCCGCTTCATTCTTCACCAGGTCTTTAATTCGGTGGCTCCGCCCACTGAAACAACATGTTCCCCCCTCTAACGCAAGGGCACATCAGGACATCGCAAAATTGACAGCCGCGGCAGAATTCTCGGCCGACGCCTCCTACCACGCGGTTAATTTCTCCGCCCGTGCAATAACCTCTCATGTTACAGCTCGCTGCCTGCTCTGGCTCAAACACTGGCAAGCGGACGTGAAAAACAAGGTTAAGTTGGCCACTGCCC
The DNA here is from genome assembly GCA_033807585.1 of Hydrophis major. NCBI lineage: Eukaryota > Metazoa > Chordata > Lepidosauria > Squamata > Elapidae > Hydrophis > Hydrophis major. Next base: position 173,139,578 of record CM066329.1, read on the forward strand.
CCATTAAGGGGGACAAACCATTTGGCACTGCCCTGGAGCCATTGCTATCCGAAACCCGAAGCAAGAAAAAATTCCTTCCTCCCCTCTTTCGGAGGTCAGAGTCAAGAACACCTCAGCCTTTCGGAGAGGTTCCCCCATTCTTTCTACCAGTATACTTTCCCACCCAGGCATCCGAGACCCCCCTCCTACCAGCCATTCCAGCCCCAGGATCAAGCCTATCGGGCGACAGGAACAGGAGGGGCGGCAGCTACAGGCGCCCCTTCAGGGGTTCAGGAGGGAAGCTTTTCCGATGCAGCCCTTTGGCAGGTGGCCTAGAGGTGGAGCACTTGCCTCACAGTCAGGAGGTCGTGAGTTCGATCCCAGACAAAGGCAAATATTTGGAATAAACTCTCCTTCTCAAGCACGGGTTGTACTTAGATGACCCAGATAGATCCCATCCCTCCCTTCCCATCGGCGGATGCCTCAAGCATTTCGCCGACCCATGGGATTCCTCTACCTCCAATGCCTGGGTCCGAGACACCATCAGACTTGGCCTCACACTTGAATTCCAGCGCGCCCCCCCTGTTTTTTTATGGCATCTCCCCCTCCAAGGATCCCAATGGATTCAGCTATCCACCATCTCCTCACCATACAGGCCATACAACCTGTACCACCATCCCAGTGGAGGCAGGGGTTTTACTCCTACCTCTTCGTGGTCCCCAAATCCTCAGGAAGATGGAGGGCTATTCTAGACCTGAAACGCCTTAACTGTTACCTGACCTACCACAGGTTTACGATGCACGCCCTACAATCCATTCTACTGGGCATCAGGCAGGGAGACTGGCTATCCTCTATAGACCTTTCAGAGGCGTATCTTCACATCCCAATCCGGCCCTCTCATTCCAAATTCCTCAGGTTCTGCTACAACCATTGCCATTTCCAATATGTGGCCCTTCCCTTTGGATAGGCCTCTGCCCCAAGAACCTTCATTAAGGTCCTCGCAGCCCTAGCGGCCCACCTCAGGGACCTCCCGGTTTGTCTCCACTGTTACCTGGATGACATCCTCATCCTGTCTCACTCCAGACCCCAAGCAGAAAGGGATTTCAGAGCTAGTCTCTCTGCCCTCCAAGACCATGGGTTCCTAGTAAACTGGCAGTAGAGCCATCTGTTACCATCGACATGGATCACCCACTTGGGGTCCGTCATTGACTCGGTTCAGGGAAAGGTTTTCCTTTCCTCTGAGAGATTCCATAGCATCCAGGAAACTGTCAAACATATCAGACGATCAAGGAAGGTAACACCTTTAGAATCGTCTAAATTACTTGGTAAAATGGTCTCATGTATCTCCATTGTTCCCTGGGCCTGTTTACACACTATATCCCTACAGTGGTTCCTGATCCCGTTCCAAAGGACTGGCAGAAGCAATTCAAAGGCCACGGTCAAGGTGCCTTCAAGGGTCCTAACGTCTCTCCTCTGGTGGACCAGTCTCGCCATCAACAAGGGACACTGCTTCAAGGAACCACAACGCCTCACCCTCACCACAGATGCCAGCCTGTCCGGATGGGGCGCGCCACTCGCTCTCGACACAGGGCAAATGGATGGGGCGGATGGGGCGCTCCACTCGCTCTCGACACAGGGCAAATGGTCACAGGTAGAACGCACACGCAGTATAAACTGGTTGGAACTTCGCGCCATCCACCTGGCCCTGCGCAACTTCCTCCCCCACGTACACGGGCGGCATGTCCTGATACTCTCGGACAACATCACCGCCAAGGCTCACGTCAACCGACAAGGGGGCACCCAATCCATAAGTTTGATGAGAGAGGCCGAGCGCCTCTGCCGTTGGGCGGAGCGCAATCTCCTCTCCCTCAAAGTCAAGCACATCTCAGGGGTCTCAAACACCTAAGCAGATTGGCTGAGTAGGTCCATGGTGGACCAGTCCGAGTGGCGCATCCACCCGTCGCTGTTCAGGGAAGCGACCATGATGTTCGGTCTCCCGTCAGTAGACCTCTTCGCATCCCTGCTCAACACCCAATTCCCCAGGTTTTTCTCGAAGTACCCCTCCCACGGGACTGAGAATCACAACGCCCTCCATTGCCCCTGGCCCACAGGGCTTCTATATGCATTCCCTCCGTTGGCCCTGGTCCCCAAAGTCATCCAGAAGCTCATCTCCGAGAAAGCAGAGCTGATTCTAGTGGCACCCTACTGGCCCAGGAGCCCATGGTTTGCGGACCTCCGCAACCTATCGGTGGCCCCCCTTGGAAAATTCCCACACACAGGATATCCCTTTCCCAGGGGCCCCTCCAACACCCGGATCCTCAGTGGCTCCAGTTACCCGTTTGGAGGTTGAGCGGGAACGTCTAAGGAAGGAGCAGTTCTCTGACCAGGTTATTTAGCCACCAGCCGGCTCTCAACAACCAGAACATACAATGTCACTTGGCAGGGATTCTGCAAGTGGTGCCATAGTCTCCAAGTCAAGCCACTCTCACCCTCCATCCCTCAAGTTTTGGAATTCCTCCAAGAGGATCTGAGGAAAGGTCTTTCCCTGAGGCGTCAGGTCGCAGCCCTCTCAACTGTCATTGTTTGCGACAACCTTGGTTCCCTTTCCCTCCACTCTCGCATTAGGACATTTCTCAGAGGAGACACTAACTTGTGTCCCCCAACCGTACATAGATACCCTACCTGGGACCTCAATAAGGTCCTGGTGTCCCTTACTAAACAACTCTTCGAGCCTCTAAGGGAATCCTCACTCTAGTTTCTAACATTCAAAGTCGCGTTCCTGATGGCCATTATTTAGGCTCGCCGAATATCAGAGATAGCAGCCTTGTCGGTGAGGAGGGACCTTTTTATCTTCCATGCCGATCGGATGGTTCTCCGACCGGACCCTACTTCTTGCCAAGGTCAAATCAGCCTTCCATAGGGCACAGGAACTTATACTTCCGAAGCTCTACCCCAATCCCTCGTGGGAAAGGGAGAAGCTTTGGCATACCCTGGATGTAAGACGGGCCCTCCGCATTTACATTAAGTGTACCCAATCCTTCAGGAGGCCCAAATCCCTATTCCTTTCCTTTCAGCCCAAATCATTAGGCCATAAGGTGTCCCCGTCAACCATTGGCCGCTGGATTAGAGCTACTATTTCCAAAGCGTACTTGTCCCAGGCTCTGCCAGTTCCCAGCGGAATAACAGCACACTCCACCAGAAGGGCAGCCACCTTGGCAGCTTGGGCCACCCAGGCTCCAATTGCGGATATTTGTTGGGCAGCCACCTGGGCATCCCCATCTCCCTTCATCAGGCACGATAAGATTGACATATTTGCCTCGGCGGAGACTTCGTTTGGTAGACGAGTTCTCTAGTGAGTCCTCAAAGAACCGCAGGGAGTCCCTCCCGCAGGACAGCCAAGCTTTGGTATGTCCCACTCTCTGGATGATCCGACTGGCTCTCAGGAGAATGGGCGTTGGTCCTTATCTGATACGTCATTTCTCTGGAGCCGGGAGGATAATCCAGCCCCACCCTTTTATTTCACTGTCTGGTGGGGTCTTGTTTCGGCCAATGAACCTTTTAGCATAGTAAGATGAGAGCACGATCTTCTCTTCACTCTTGTCTTCGCATAAACTGGGGAATGCAAGGAGCCACGTGATGGAGGGCGGAGCATTCCTCAGTAATTAAGCTCAGCTTTCAACGACGCAGACTGAGGCACCTCCCACTCTCTGGATGATCCGACCGGCTCCAGAGAAATGGCGTGTCAGGTGAGGACCAACGCCCAATTTCAAATGCAACAGTCAGGTAACTTACTATTGCAATGTTATACCTAACTTGCAATCTCTGCATTAGTTATCAGTAGGTTTCTGAACCCAATTAAATATCCTGATTATTAACTGTAAAACAGAAAATGGTGTATTGCTGGGATATACACAGGGATCGGTGTTCTAAACATGATTCCACATGCTGCCTCTGGAGGTATGGCTGCAACTTCACATTTTGTAATGCACTGAAAATTTGTTTTGGTGAGTGGCCATTTAATTGAACTATGACTATGACTACTTGGAATTTTTAATAATTTGCAGTCCAGAGGCTTTTTTAGATTTGAATGATATATAAATGCTATTAAGTAAGTAAATAAATAAATAAATTGTGAGCTATACAAATAACTTAATAAGATCATAATAGCCTGTTTTCCAGAGAGTACAAGAACCATCATTTATTGAGTTAAGAAATGTTTCTGGATTGCTTCAAGGATAAATATTACAGCATTCATTCTATTACGCACACACACAAACACACATATATATTAAAATTTTATATATATGTAATATAAGCAGAAAGAGACAGCAAAGCTATCAGTGTCTCTGTCCATATCAAGTTGCAACTGGCTGGATATGATGAAAGAGAAATTCTGTGGCATGATACAAATATACTTTATAAATCTTATCCATTCGCTCATCTTGATTGAACCCAAAACATAACAGCTGTGAAATCAACCAGAAACTCAGCCCCATTATCTACTGGCCATCCAGAAACACTTGGAAATATCCTAAGACCTGTACCCAAATTAGAAAGCTTCAGAAAAGTAGCCTAGTTTTGGTGTATTGAAAGCCACAAGGCTTTCAGAAGAATCAATAAGGTCTTGTTCCTCTATTTCTTGCTTGTATTTGCTTTTTTTAAAAAAAATCAGAAATATTGAGGCTGATTCATGGAATCAAGATGATTTTGATTTAAAGCAACACAGTTTTTTGTCTTGTGTGGTAACTTTTGAAAATAATCCAGTCAGTAGTAGGATTCAAATTTTTTTATTACCGGTTCTATAGCCGGTTTTATTACCGGCTTGGTGAATGTGACATGGCTTGGTGGGTGTGACATGGCTTGGTGGGTGTGACATGGCTTGGTGGGTGTGCCTTGGTGGGTGTGGCATGGCTTGGTAGGCATGGCTTGATGGGCATGGCTTGGTGGGCATGGCAGGGGAAAGATAGTGTAAAATCCCCATTCCCTCCCCACTCCTGGGGGAAGGTTACTACAAAATCCTATTCACTCCCCAGCCGACTAACCTACTTTCCAGCTCCATTTTCCTGTGCAGAGCAATGAAAGAAGACCCAGCTGATCAGCTGGGATTCGGGAGGCAGAGAAAAGATATGGGCGGGGCCAGTCAGAGGTGCTTTTTGCCGGTTCTCTGAACTACTCAAAATTTCCGCTGCTGGCTCTCCAGAACTGGTCAGAACCTGCTGAATACCACCTCTGAATCCAGTCCTTTTCAAAGTGCTAAGAATCGTTTGTTAATTTTCTGCCTGTCCCCAAAGGCTTATAACAGTTTATAAGGTAACCAGATCTTGGTTTATCCTCAAAGTCTGAAAAGTAGTTTAGATTGTGACATAGGGTGACTTGTCTCAGGCCACCTAGGAGCCCTATATAATAATTCCCCTCGAGCCTCTGCCCACATTGTATATAGGAAGATTAGAAGGTGTCTGTATGTGAGGGGAAGAATGTCAATTGTATGCTTATAGAAGATGGAGCCTCTCTGTTTCCCGCCAAACAAAGGAAATTCTCCACATAAGAGCAAGCAAGCCATACTATGCTACTACTGTTGGTTTTTATATAGATAGTTTATTAGCAATCACTCAATAGCAGTGTGTCATCCTGGATTGTTTCTTGTATGAAATAGTCTTTAGGGAGATGAAAGTAAAATAGAAACTAGTTGCTGATTGCTGAATCAGAGAGAAGGAGATTGAGCAAGTTTGGAAATGGGAATGCAGACTGAGATCTAGGTGTACTCAAAATTAAATTGGCAAGAAAAAAGAGATAGAGAAAGACAGAAAGAAAGAAACTCTGTGCATATAGATATATTCTGCAGTGATGTAAACAAAATTTAGATTTTCAAAATGTATGCAGTGATATATTAAAACTATTTTATAAAGGCTCATCTTTTGTTATTAAACTGCAAAAAAAATTAGATCAGCACTGCTGGACATAAAAGAATCTTGCTTGACTTATATGCACCAAGAAGGAAGGGAAGTCACCTGTAGTTGTGATGACCAACACACAAACCAAATCAAATCAAATCAATAAATAGCAATCCTCCATAAAGCCTGCGTGGAAATTTGTGATAGCATATGGCTATGCTATTGTTCTGTCCTTCATTTACATACTCGAAATCCCCGCGCTTTGATTGGCTAAAGCGCGGGGATTTCTAATTGGCCAGGCGAGCCGCGCCGATTGGCCCGTTGAAAGTCTCCCGCGATTGGCTCGCTCCAAGAGCGGGAGACTTGAAACGCTGCCATTGGCCGCGGCCGCCGCGGCGAAAAGAATAAAAGCCGCGGGCTTTTTCCTTTTCGCCGGTTCAGTTCTCAACTTCTAAATAAAGAGCTTTAAACGTAGTCACCGACTCCTGGCGTCTTTTTGCGGACACGACACTGGCGACGAGGATGGGATCCAGACCCTGAACCGAACCCCGTGTCCAACGAGAGCCAGACTTAGCACCGAAATGGCGAAAATCGCACCGCCCGCCCCCTTCAACCCCGCCACCGAGGACTGGGAATCGTTCTCAGACCGTTTCCGCATGTACCTCGAGTGCACCGGAATGAAGGACGCCCCGGGCCCGCTAAAACGCGCCGTTTTCCTCACCCATTGCGGAACTGAAGTTTTCCAGATGGCCAAAGCATTGGCCAAGCCGACCGACGCAACCTCCATGGATTGGGACGTCCTCGAACCTATCCTTCGGCGACATTACACCCCCGAGGTCCCCATCCTGATCCGGCGCAACGAATTCTACCGGCGGGACCAGAAACCGGGTGAAAAACTGAGCGACTTCGTCGCCGAGTTGCGAATTTGACGGCCTGAACAGCCTCCTAAGAGACCGATTCGTGCTCGGCCTATGGGACCCTGCACTCTAGAGCCGGCTTATGGCTAAGGGCGACATCAGTCTAGCAGACGCCCTCACCGCAGCCGCAGCCGCAGAAGCAACCCGCACTTCCGCCGACAGCATGCGAAAACCAGACGCGAAGGGCGGAAACAACAACCCGGCAAGGTCGGCCGACCTAAAGAACGAAACAGCCGCACACCACGGCGATTTCCATTCTGCATCCAGCACGTCCGAAGACGAAGAAGACATACATCGAGTGCAGACGGGGCGCGACCAATGGAACCGCAGAGGTCGTAGGTCGAGGACCAACTGTGCCGGTTGCGGCGGCGACCACTCCAGATCAGAATGCTGATTTTTTGACTCCATCTGTCGGCATTGTGAGAAAAAGGGACACATTGCTCGGGTTTGCCGCCAAAAGAAGACTCGCAGTCCACCCAGATGGGACCAACACGATCGAAGAAGGGAAAGCCCACCGCCCCGGACCAGAGATCGCCAATCGGACAACCGGTGGGACCGGATCCAACGACCCTCGAGAGGCGGCGACAACCGGCGCAAAGAAGAGACCCACCAGACGGTAACCATCGGCCACGCCATTTCCGACGGCGCCAGAAAGGTACACGTAGAGGTCCATATCGAGGGCCAACCATGCAAAATGGAGGTGGACTCCGGGTCCTACCTCTCCATGATTGCATGGCACGAGATAAAACGATTAGTGCCTACCCTCCATAAGAGGAACATAAACGCCCAAAGAATTATTGTAAAAGACTACCAGGGAAACCGCGTCCCGGTAGTGGGCACCAAGAACTTTAATGTGACATATAAGGGGCGCACCGAACAACTCCCACTCACAATCGTCGATCGCGACCGCCCAAGCCTGCTGGGCCTACAATGGTTCGCCCCGCTCGACATCGCTCTCACGGGAGTCAACCACGTCACCGACGACGGCTGGGAACAGCGGCTAGCCAAGGAGTTCCGGGAGGTCTTCGACGGAAGCCTGGGCAAGTACCAGGGGCCCCTTATCTCATTTGATCTAGACCCTAGCGTCCCCCCCAAGCGACTAAAACCTAGGCGGGTACCATTCGCCCTAAAACCTAAGATTGATGAGCAAATTGACAAGCTCGTCAAACAGGGGGTGTTGCAACCAATAGACCATGCCCGATGGGAGACCCCAATAGTGACCCCGGTCAAGCCAGACGGGTCAGTGAGAATTTGTGGGGACTATAAGGCCACCCTAAATGGCGCGCTGCAACAAAGCGCCTACCCTGTCCCAATCGTGCAACACCTACTGCACTCACTGGGAGGGGGCAGGGTCTTTGCCAAGCTTGATCTCGCCCAGGCATACCAGCAGTTGCCGGTCGACGAAAAAACGGCGGAAGCCCAGACCATCGTTACCCATCGGGGGGCTTTCAAGTGCAACCGACTCCAATTCGGAGTCAGCGTGGCACCAGGCATCTTTCAGAGCCTGATGGAACGTTTGCTGCAGGGCATCAAGGGGGTGGTGCCCTATTTCGATGACGTGTTAGTGGCGGCGCCAAACGAAGCCGAATTAGAAAACCGACTCAGAGAAGTCTTAACCAAATTTAAAGTAACGGGACTTAAAGTAAAAAGGGAGAAATGCCAACTGTGCACGGAACGAGTGGAATTTTTGGGCTACCTACTAGACCGGCACGGCATTCACCCCACAAGTAAAAAAGTGAAAGCTATCAAAGAGGCCCCCACCCCTAGATCAAAGACTGAATTGCAGGCATTCTTGGGGTTACTGAACTTTTATAATGTTTTCCTACCCCAAAAGGCAACAGCGGCGGAGCCTTTACATAGGCTCCTGGATAAGGCGGCAACCTGGACTTGGGGGAAACGGGAGCAAGCCGCCTTCCAAAAAACTAAAGACCTCCTCACCTCCGACGCCGTCCTGATCCAATTTAACGAAACCTTGCCCCTGGCCGTCACTTGCGACGCATCACCTTTCGGCGTCGGCGCTGTCCTCAGCCATACCCTTCCTGACAGAAAAGAAGCACCCATCGCGTTCTTTTCCAGGACTCTAACCAAGCCAGAGCGGAACTATAGCCAACTGGACAAAGAAGCTTTGGCTATAGTTGCCGCCGTTAAGCGGTTCCACGAATGCCTTTACGGCCGGCCTTTCACCATAGTAACAGACCATAAGCCATTGTTGGGCATCCTTGCAGGGAATCGAGCCACCCCGAACATTCTGTCTCCCCGGATGACAAGGTGGTCCGAGTTCCTGGCAGCCTACAGCTACGAACTTATACACAAACCGTGTAAGAAGATTTCACACGCGGACGCTTTGAGCCGCTCGCCGTTACCGGACTCCGACCCTGACCCAGCACCAACGACAAACACCCTTAGCATCGAGAACCTACCCAACCTACCCATAACCGCGTCAGACATTGCCCGGGAAACTATTAAAGACAGGCGTCTGGCGCGGATTTTGCATTGGGTGGAAAAAGGTTGGCCAGATAGGGACAACGATGAGTCCGTTAAGACATTTAGAAACCGCCAAACCGAACTCTCGCTACTTAAGGGGTGCATCTTATGGGGTGACAGGGTGGTCATCCCGGACAGACTGCAAGGGAAAGTTTTAGAAATGTTGCATGAGGGGCATCCTGGCATCGTAAGAACTAAAGCCCTGGCCAGAAGTTACGCTTGGTGGCCAGGGATGGACAAGCAGATAGAGGCCTGGGTAGCTAGGTGCCAGCGATGCCAGGAGACTAGACCCAGCCCACCCACAGCACCCATCCGGGAGTGGGAAACACCAAGGGGGCCCTGGTCCAGAATCCATTTGGACTTTGCCGGTCCCACGAATGGACATACCTTCCTCATAACAGTTGACGCTTACTCCAACTGGTTGGAGGTAAGCGACATGAAATCCACAACCACGGAGGCCGTGATCAAAGAACTTTGCAAACTCTTTGCAACACACGGCCTCCCAGACGTCGTCGTCTCCGACAACGGGCCCCAGTTTACTTCCCTCGACTTCGAGAAATTCCTGGCAGGAAGGGGCATCCGCCACGCATTAACAGCACCGGCGCATCCGGCGGCGAACGGTAGGGCGGAACGGATGGTCCAATTTACCAAAAAAACCATCTGGAAAATGGACCACGGGGAGATCCAAGACAAAATTAACAGACTCCTCTTTATACAACACATCACCCCGAACACCACTACCAACAAAAGCCCAGCCGAGTTACTAATGGGTAGGAAGCTGAGGTCCCCACTCGATAGGTTACTCCCAACGTATAACCCAGAGCGGCCCCCAGACTCAAGTACAAAATACCGAACATTCGCACCCGGGGACCTCGTGTATGCAAAAAACCTGACGGGGGACCCCCTATGGATCCCAGCCGTCATCACCCAAATCACAGGCCCACGCTCATACCGGCTCCAACCACAGATGGGCGAGCCTGGAAACGACACATTGACCAACTCAGGTCTCGGACAGCAACAGAATCCACCCCCCAAAACACGAACCAAGGGGGGAGGGAATACCCAAATAACCAAACGAAAGAAAAAATAAACCAGCAGTACTTACCGGAACGCAGCCATCGCGATCCCCCACCGGAGAAGAACCACCAAGCCAGCTCAACCAACTCGGAAAGACCAAGCGGGAGCGGCGAAACCCGTAGCTCAACCAACCCGGAAGGCCCAGGTGGGAGCCACGGAGAAGGAACCGGCCCGATCATCCAACCGGTTCGCACAGAAGAGGGAGCAGCCAAAAACTCGACTGCTCCGGCCGAAATCCAGCTTGCAACTGAGTTGCGCAGGTCAAGTAGGACTAGACGGAGCCCCGCCTACCTACGTGACTACGCAACGTAAGGACTGTACCAAGAGGGGAGGGGTGTTCTGTCCTTCATTTACATACTCGAAATCCCCGCGCTTTGATTGGCTAAAGCGCGGGGATTTCTAATTGGCCAGGCGAGCCGCGCCGATTGGCCCGTTGAAAGTCTCCCGCGATTGGCTCGCTCCAAGAGCGGGAGACTTGAAATGCTGGCATTGGCCGCGGCCGCCGCGGCGAAAAAAATAAAAGCCGCGGGCTTTTTCCTTTTCGACGGTTCAGTTCTCAACTTCTAAATAAAGAGCTTTAAACGTAGTCACCGACTCCTGGCGTCTTTTTGCAGACACGACAGCTATAGTATAGGGATTCAGTAAAGCTGTGTACTAAAAGATATTCCATATTTGTCTCGGATAAGGCCTTATCTGTAGCTTTCCCCTCAAATTCAGTACTTGCCAGTTGTTTCTAAATTTTGTTTTTGCCCAGTTCACTCAGTTCATTTTTGTCTTGTAATTCTGACCTGAGGCTGGAAAATATAGGAGGGCAAAGTATGTCTATTATTGCTGCAAATGTTGCATCCCCATCCATTTCTATTGTTTTTGCCAAGTTTGTTTCTGGTGTTGGAAGTTCGCTCAGCTGGAGTGGGGAAAAAAGAATAGTGTTGGGAAGTTCACTATATGTGGGTGTGATCCTGACATGTATGAGCGGCCTGCCAATTCTTGCTCTGTTCAGCCTTCCCCAATCCAATACCCTTTGCTCTTCCAATGATGTGAAGCTGCCATTCCCAATTTTTTTTTGCCAGCCTAGCAAAAGTCCATGCTGCTGAGAATTTGGAGCATTTCATTCAGAGTACCTTTGGAGGGCATCAGGATTAGGAATTCCTCTGAAGGTCTTTTGACTGATTTTTAGTTTGATCTGGTCATATTTTCTACCCCAGTCTTTCTATGTCTTTCTAGTCATTTAGGCCTTGCACATTTTAAACGATAGTCCTATTTCAAAACTTGCTCCATGAAATAGTGTATTGGAGAATATTGTGGGAGATAATCATCAGATTTGTGAAAAATGCATGGTTGCTACCCACTATTTTGTAGCATTGCTTCTCTAGCATTCTGGCATGTGCAGGAACATTCTGGCATGTGCAGCAGCCTGATCAAATAAAGAGGGCTTGTCAGTATTTGCAGGATGTATATATTCATAGGATTATAGTGCCCCAAATAGGCCTGCCCTTTCCTAATGTTCTTTGGAATGTAAAAATTACATACCTATTTATTCAAGCACTAGTATTTTACATAGATTACATGTTAGAAATGACTAAATGCTTACCTAGTTTTAACAAGTTGGGGAAGGCTGGGTCTATGGAAAATCTTTGTGATAAAGGCAATCCTCAGTACTTAATTCAGAGTAGGAGACAAGTTGAAATTCAAGAAAACATTAAATTGTTATGGGTGAATACAACCTGAACTTCACAAAAGACTGTTTATAATCTAAAGTGCGTGTTTCAACTTGAATGAACAATAAAGTTTATGTAATGAGTCATTTCTGCACACTGCATCAAAATTTCAGACAATATACATTTCCCCATCAGTTTTGTTTATCCTTTGGTACTGTACATTGGTTACATACCAAACCTCCAGAAATAAAACCCACACAGAATAATTCACATTCAGCCACAGTTGAAAAAATGATGCATTGTGCATCAGGTGACACATAATTGCTAAGGATTTTGTTATCACCATCTTCATCCTGTTTGGAATATGGTTAGCAAGACTCTGAACAAAAGCCAGAAATGAAACCAGGATTTTCTTGCCCAAATTGCCAATCAGAAATCTTTGGGGAATAAGCAAAACAGGATGACAAAAGTGTCTTCTGGTTGTGCTCCTCAGCATGCTGCTTTTGAAGATTTACTTTCTACCATTTAATCATGCCCAATTCTTGAATCTCCAAGAATTGGACAAGCCCCTGCAGTTTTCTTGGCAAGGTTTTTCAGAAGAAGTTTGCCATTGCCCCCTTTCTAGGGCTGAGAGAAAGTGAATGGCCCAAGATCATCCAAATGGTGTACCTAAGGCGGCACTAGAAATCACACTCTCTTGGTTCCTAGCCTGATGCCTTAATTAGTATATGAAACTGGCTCTTCTAAACTGATATCAAATAACCATAATTAATAATTTGGCTATCTCCTTTTTAAGTAGCAATACATAGACAACTCTGGCTGATATTGAAAAAAAAACTGAACATAGTTGAACCTAGTTAATATTTGGATGGGAGACCACTGGAGTAGCCCAGGATTATAGCCTAATTAAATGTCACATACTCACACACAAATGATAGATGGTAGCAAAAATCAGCTTGCTTTGATTTTGTTGCTGAGGAGAGTATGTGGATGTCCCTATGTGTGCTAACCAGGAAGAATTAGTGTCAACTTGACAAGCTTAATTGTATTCCTTTTCCTTTTCCTACAGTCGTTCACTAATGTACTGCAAACTAACAATTCCCAAGCACTGCAGCTTTTCTCATTCAATAGGAGGAATTGTTCCATTCCTCTGAACCTTTTGTTTTTCTGTATTGTCTTTTTCAATGTCAGCAATCACTCTGCCAACAGATAAAAGTTCTGCAGTATGAGAATCTTCAATATTCAAAATCATAATTCTTTCTGCAAACTGTAGTATATACATTATTAGATTTTTATCACAACAGATGAGCACCAGATGCAAATGCTCAGAATAATAAGAGATTGGTAGTTAACATGAATCTACTGATAAGGGGTGGGTTTACCCTCTGAGTCAGATGTGTTTATACTACTTTAGTAATTTATATTTTATTTTCTTTATAGTCTTTTTCTTACTCAAGCTCAGAAATCATATTTAACATGTAGTGAGTATAACAATGCAACAGCCAGACAAGCAGAAAGTATTAAGAAATAAGGCAGAGCTCCTGATACCTCTCTTAATTCTAAAACTTGTGCAGGACTTTGGCATTGAAGGGAAATAGTGTGTGTATGTGTGTGTGTGCATGTGTGTGCGTGCGTGTGTACATGTACATAAGGGGAGAAGCATTTGTGCAGCCTTGTCAGCAACTCCTGATAGTCACTGTGTCTTTTCATGAGTTCTTGTGGACCTTAGCAGCAGCATAATCCTGAAAAATGATGCAGCTGCTGTAAGAAATCAGCTACTTATGCATATATTGCTGGGTGCTCCAGAGTATTTATTCCCGTTAAAATCTAGAGCACTTCACAAGTTTAATAATGCATACTATTTTAAGAGCTGAAAACTATGTCAACATGCAAATAAATCAAATTGTGTTGATATGAGCATATTCTACGATCCTAAGAATAGATATTATATGAGGCGTCTTGCCAAAAGTACCACCAAATAATGTATAATTTGAATTTCTGTTTCTATGTGTGTGCTGATACCATTAATTTTGGCAGCTTCACTGTTAGTATTGATCCAGGAATAAGTATAGACTGTTCCAGAACTGTCTTTTGCTAAAATGTTCCTATTATTAGAGATGGGGTTGACAGAAAGCTAGCTTGTTAATTAAGCCAAATACTCTTATGAAGCAGATCATATATTTTTTAGATTGTTTCTTATAAGCAAACTATATTGGAATCCAAAGGATTATTTTGAAAATGTTTAGAAGCCCCATTGAGTTTGGTGGCATTTATTCTCATATGAGAATTAGATTACAGTTTTTAAGCATTGTAAACATACTGTCAGAACAATCCTATGCACGTCTAATCAAGGAATAAGGTGTATCAGATTGATGGCAGTTATTTCCAGATAAATGTATTTCAACCTTTGTCTGCTATTATTGCTATGGTTGCTTGTACCAGGGACTAGAGCAGTGGTGGCTAACCTTTTTAGGCTCCTGTGCCAAAAATTGTGCTCGAATGCGAGCACCCAGAAGGCAATGTGCATTTTAACAGTCCTGGCCAATTCAAATCTTGTTTTAATAGGGTTTATTTATTAAATATGCATCCTGTCTATTCTCTAGGACAGCGGTCGCCAACCGGTGGGCCATGGCCCACTGGTGGGCCGTGAGAAAAATTTGTTGGGCTACAGAGAAATCTCACCCCCAGAGTACCCCCAAAGCAATAAATCCAGGCTGCGCAGAAACACAAGGCTGCTCAGCCCACATGGCCGTGGGAACCCTCCCCGCCCACTCACTCCTTACCCGGCAAACTTGTCTGCTAAGTTGCTATTTTTCCTTTTCCGACCATCATCTGTTCTGCTGTGCTGGGATATTTAGATTAGCTAGGAAGCAGGAAATGGTTGAATTTCTTGCTTTCTAGCTAAGCACAGCCGAACCTCCCTTAGGACAGAAGGTTTGCTTGCAAGCAAATTCAGTGCAGGCTCACGGCAAACAAATTTGAGAGACTGAGCTAGCCGATGGCAGATAGATCTATCACTGAATGATTCTGTGAGCAACTCAATCTGCCTGCTTTTCCTGGTTTCGGATAAAAGTTGCTTTTTTGTATAAAAAATTCAATATTTACATACATGGTGTGTTGTGAGTTAATTTTGTGAGTTTGCTTGCAAGCAAATTTTATGTGACAGACTGAGCTAGCCAATGGCAGATAGATGATTTCTGAATGAATCTGTGATTCTGTGAGCAACTCAATCTACCTGCCTGCGCTGCCTGATTTTGTGTAAAAGTTGCTCTTTTTTATAACAAATTCAATATTTATATAAATATTTATAATATTTACATACAAGCCATGCCCAACCAGTCACATGACCACCAAGCCACACCCATAGAACCAGTTAGTGGTCCCTGGGATCTAAAATTATGAGTTTGGTGGTCCCTGAGGTCCAAAAGGTTGGCAACCCCTGCTCTAGGAGCTCAAGGTAAAGATCTCTGTTCATGTTAGTCTCAGTGCTCCACTGCTGCATAATAACAACCCTATGAAATTAGAGATAGAAATGGGAAAAAAATACAAAGTCATTCAATTAGTTTTCATAGCTGGTCCTACATTAACACATTAACCATTATACTATACTACTCTAAAAAATGAGGGGGGTGATTTGTGCCAGAAACTATGCATACTAATTAGACAGTTCATATTCATGATATATCACAGCTGCAATTCCCATGACGCCCAGTAAATATATTACATCAATTTTTATGGATGCCTAAACCTGCTATTGTCATGCCTAGACTGGCATGCTGGTTAGAAACTTAGTCATGTTGAGAAGTTTGGGTCCTGGTCAATGCTCTTGATTTCCCAGAGCACACTCAGAGTCCTAAAACAATCCTTGATTGTTGAATGGGGAGAGACAGGAAGAGGTGATTTCAAAGAAAAGTTGATTTGGATATAAAGCATGCAAATATATACAAATGTTACCTCAGTTCTAGACTGCAAAAATATGGACCACCAGTAGGTGCAACAAAGTGATAAAACATTCTTCCTCATTCTGCTGGTATCTAGTGATCATCCATTGTTTTACACCCTAGATCTAATAGTTTAGTCTTCTAGACTGTTTTCTTTCTCATATCTAATCTGGGTCTCAGACCACATTTGGGAGAGTAATTGGTAAATAATGTTCCTACTAATAGAGAAAGTAAAATAGAAGGAATCTCCCAGTTGTTGCTCTTAAATTGTCCAGTGTGAAAGTTTTAAAGACATCACCACTCAGCAAAACCAAATAAGGGCAATTTATGCTGGCACTGCCCAAAACAAATATTGATAAAGACATAATCGGGCTGTGAAGAAAAGCTCAGTGAAAGAAGATTCAGTGTCTGAATCAGCATTAAATTATTTAAACCCATTTAAATGCCCCTATCAGTAATTTAGAAGTTTATTCAATGCGAATTTAATCTCAAGAAAATGTGAATCATAGATCTGAATTGCTTCCACCTGAAGCTCAGCAGGCCAGATGATGTAATGGGACAAAGCGTCTCCCTTATGCATTGTTACTAACAGCCTTACTGCTTCAAAAGATTAAAAGTCGGTAGCATCTTTAAATCCACACAGGTTTGTAATTAATTGCAGGATCTATTCTAAGAATTAGATTGGGTATTTGAAGTGTAATTACTCTACTTTTTTTTCAACTAGGAACTAAAAATACTCCCTGCAGTTTCTGAACTTTTGCTGACTTCTTAAATTTTCTGCCACTGTTTTTGCAAATGTAATCACTTCATTTATGGAACCTTGAAAGAAAGCCAAGGAGCACTAAAAAATGATAGTACTTTCATTTCAACTTACTTACCAGGCACATTAGTCACATCATTAGTTTGTTTTCATGATCAATCGTCCCCCAGGAATAACATTAAAAAGAGTTTTATAATACAATTTTGCCAATGCAAAAACTGAAAGATGCTCAGAATTTCTAAAAAGAGTCTTGCTTATTTGTCAAAGCAAGTTAATCATATTACACTAGTGCTAATTATGATAATATAATTATAATATAAGCATGACATTGTATTTTACAGAGGCCCATTGTAGGCAGCAAAACAATATTTCTGGATAATATCTGACTCTTTATTAAATCACACTATAGTCTGTTTATCTGCCTACTGATTTATTTATTCAGTCAATGTAGGCAGTCTCCCAATTGACCTGTAGCTCAGGGTGGCATACACAAATAAAGCCACACACAATGGAACAACAATAGGGATAAACATTTGTCTAAAAACAATTCAAATACAATAATGGAAGGCACCAGAACTCTGGGTGCAGTGTCTGGTGGAAAAGCCAGGTCATAAGACCCCTTTCGAAAGGCAAGTAGCATCAGGACTAACCTGAATTTCAAGTATAACTTCTAGGTCTGGCCAGATGACGCTGCTTATGTGATGGCATCTGGAGCATGTCCACTCTGTCAAGTTTTATCTGATAAACAGAAGTAATTGCAGGCAAGTGATCCCACAGATAAGCAGGCCCTGTGCCATAAAAAGTGGCTTTATGAATCACAACTAGTTCTTGAAAATCTATCTGGAAGCATATGGTCATACAGCTTGTAAAATAGCAGTATTACATGGGCACTCTAAGGTACGCTTATAACCCCTTGTGCCACTGCATTGCAGATGAGCTGTCCATTTCCAAGTTATAGTTATCCAATCAGTCGTCACTTAGATACAAATTACTCTGGGAAGATTCTCCCAGTCCAAGACATTGTAATTTTCAACTGTAAGTAACAATGGTTACAAAGCAGGTCACCACATATCCTTGCCAGATTTTATGACCTTTTTTGGGGAAGTTGTTAAGTGAATGTGGCAGTTGTCCAGCACACATGGTACTCATAAAGGGAACATTAAGCAAACCACTAGGGGGAAGTTTTTGCTGGAAATTGGAAGTAAATCCCAATGGCAAAAAACATAATAAATTGCAGTCATCTGGCAATGGGGTGCGGCAGATGGCATAAATATGGGTGAGTTACCGAGTGTCCACAATGTGGTCACATGATCACAGGGATTGGTATACATTAGAACTTAAACTGGATCACAAGTCCCTTTTTCGGGATCCACCATAAGTTTGAACAGTTGCTAAAAGCCATAAGTCAAGAACTGCCTATATCCCAGATGCTAAAAAAGAGACCCAGACCGTTGTATAACTCCTAGATTATTTACTTCTTTTGAATACAAATATAGATCCCTCTCCCAATTTTTTTCTTTCAACTTTAAATACTAAATGCAAAATAAGTAGTACTACCATGATGTTTGAGAGAAGTGGATGGCTGAAGACATTCTTCAAAGGAAATAGTTTCATTCGTCTTCCAAGTCCTCTGATATTGACCAGAATCAAGTAATACTATATTAAGAAATGTCCACTGAAATATTTTTACAGGTTTGTTTGTTTGTTTTTGAAATAAATCATAAATTGTTAGGATGGGAAAATGATCAAGAATAGAGGTGGCTGGGAGAAAATTGCAAAAGAAATCATGGTGGGCTTCTCACTTGTACTGTAAACTTTGGACTGAGACTCTACCCAGAGGAATTTTAAGAGCAAATACTTTGCACATGTTCAGAGGTGATTTTATACTTGCATTTTAGGATGTGCATCCAGTACTGAAAATTTTATTTATATTCTGAGGCCTGATGTATTGTGGTGTGAATTCACAAAGGCAATTAAAGAGGGGAGATGGCTTGTTTACAATTAGAAAGGGAAGGGGAAGGAAAGGTTCTGAAATAGAATGTGTGTGTGTGTGAAGAGTTCTTGAAAGGAATGTAAGGAATGGGTTGTTTTGTGGAATGGAACAAAATGGATGGTTTTTTTTCTGGCAGCACACATAAAGATTAATACCTCTTTTCTAGGCCCAGTAGTACTGGATTTTAAGTTGATGTAATATACTACCCCTTGTAGGTCTGTTTTTCCTATTCTCTTTTTTAAAATCCGGTCTTCCAAATACATAAAATCAGTTGTACATATAATGTTATATCATTGCTAAATTTTCTAAATTTATGTGATTATAAATATGCATATTATACTTCTTGCCAATTCACAAGAGTCCCAGTAAATTATGCCACTCGTATTTTATAAGGACCTTATTCTAATGCATTGCAAAAATGGGGAAAATATTTTATTACTCTTGTCAACCTACTGTTACTATGAAGCTACTTCACATGTGTACACTTTAACCAGCACCCCCATTATTCAGTGTCTAGATCTTTCATTTGTTTCATTCTTCATCAAGCAGTAATTGACAAACAGGTCATTTATTTACTGAAATGTAACGCAGTTTGTTAGGAATAACAAGGTTACCTAACTTAGTTTGGGTAAAATAATATATGTAAACTATGATTGTAAGTAAGTGTGTGTCACTTTAAAACTGCAAAGCATGTAATTTTGGGAGCGGCTGTAAAACCGCCATAAGAGGGAGCAAGAGAGCTTACTGTATTGTTGGCTTACTGAATTGCTTGCTGACAATGATGGATTGATGGTTGCCTGCTGCTTTTGCTGAAGAGAGAAAGGAGGTTTGAATTTCTTCATATCTCTACTGTGAGAAGATTTATTACTGGATTGATATTTGTAAGTTTACTGACCTCTTTTTCGACACTGGACTTTGCAACTGAAAAATCCCCGGACGGACTGAAATAGTGAATGATATATGGACTGTTTGACTATGCTAAAACTCTTACTGGAATAAAACTATTTAACTAGCACAGTGTATCTGTTTTACTGAGTGTAAGCTACAAAAACGTTTATCTCAAATATTTTGCCTGCCTGCCTGACTGCCGTGCAGATTCTGCTAGGGTGTATCCCTAACACAGTTCAACCATAGTGACCCACATAATCTAGACCAGGAGTGTCTAACTGGCAGCCCACAGGCTGGATGCAGCATGTGCAGGCCACGCCCACCCCAGCTCCGTGAAGGGGAAAACGGTTGCAAAATGTCACATGATGGCAACATGACAGTGCGAGTTTGACACCCATGATCTAGGCTTAAATGTTAAACCATGTAATTAGGAGTGCTCCCTGGTGCTCCCTGAGCTTGATCGTTTTCTTGCAGACGTTTTATTACCCAGTGAGGTAACAACATCAGTTCTTGCTGACTCTGTACTGCTGTTTATTTGACGTTACCCTTTTCACAAAGATAGTTTTGGTATCTTTATTATAGAAAAACATACCATGGAAGATCTTGTACCTTCAGTATTTTATCTGCCACTTTTGACTTCACACTTGGGAAAAACTGAACCGGAGGAGAGCCAGACTCCCATCGGAAAGATACTCCACCCACGTGCCCATTCTAATAGCCATTGTTAGGGATAACATTGGTTACCTAACTTGGTTTGGGTAAAAATAATGTATAAACTATGTTAGTGAGTTTAAGTGTATGTATCACTTTAACTGTAAAACATGTATTTTGGGTGTGGTTGTAAAATCACCATAAGAGGGAGCAAGAGAGCTCACTGTTAGCTGGCTTGTACTGGAGAGCTAACAATGTTGGATTGATGGTGATAACTGCGTGTGTTTCCCTGCTGTTGCTGAGAGAAGAAAAGGGGTTTGATTTTCTTCATATCTCTGACTGCAAAAGAGATATATTGCTGGACTGATTATTTGTAAGTTTATTGACCTCTGTTTTCAACACTGGACTTTGCAACTGATTAATCCCTGGATGGACTGAACTAGTTTATGACATATGGACTGTTTTGACTATGCTATAACTCTTGCTGGAATAAAAAACTATTTAACTGGCACAGTGTATCTGTCTTACTGAGTGTAAACTACAACGTTTATCTCAAATCATTTGCCTGCCTGCTAGACTGCCATTGCACGTTCTGCTAGGGTGTGTATCCCTAACAGCCATGCTGGAGGCAGAAGTAGCATGTCCATCTCTGATCATTTTCTGGTACAAAGACTATAGGTAGAGTCCCATTCTTGTTTTTATTGTTCTAAAGCAAACAAAGCACATAGTGGTAATAAGTGCTAGTCTGTGCCTTGGCAGTGCAGCTGGGGAACAATTCTTGGTATTCTTCCCAATTTTGAAGCTGGGAAAAGAGAGGCGATCACCTTGCCATTTGTCAGGTGATCTGTATTCATCTCTAGAAGCTTCAGACTTCATTGCTTCTAATAGTAGAGTTTATTAACTTTGCCAATGGGTAGCATTGCTTTGGCACATGTGGAGAGTGGAATTTTCCGCTGCCAAGTTTGGCTCCTTTTATTTTTGATTTAATTTCTTTGGTGTTATATATTCTCTAAATATGTATTTATGTGCACATGGATTAGTTTAAATCTGTTTAGTTGAGGGCAAAATATTCTTCTGAAACATACTTTCAAAAGCTCTGCCATATATTTTTGTAGGAAAACTGCCCCTGGCCTTGCTTCATTGGATTTTAAATACTTTTATGATCTTCTGTTTGATCTCGTATTATTTTTACATTATGTATGTGTGTGGAGAGGGGAAGATATAGTTTATTAGAAGAAAAAACCTCTTCACAAAGCACCTTTTCATTATCATCTACTTTTCAGGTTATAGATTTTCTGCCCTGGGTTCACTGACTTCTTTGCTGGGTCAGTAATTCCAAAGGTATAACGTGAGACAATAAAGGATGTAAATGTCATGTAGTACTTGAGTATACTTGACTTGCTTATCCCTTGCCTAATGTTCTTTTATTTGGAGTGATCTGCATGCATGACTTCAAATTGCACTTCAGATTATACATTGGCCTTGCAATCACCCAATAAACTTACTAGAGGTAGTTCACTCTCTCTTGCATAGAAATGTCATGGTTTTCAACTGAGAAACTTTGGAAGGCATGTAGTTGCTGCTATAATGTCTGTTTTATTCTGATGTGTGGTTCTCTGTGTTTTTTTCTTTTCTATCTCCCAATTTATGTTTGCTTGAAAAGCAGGTAAGGCAGAACTGTCAAACTTGCAGCCTGCGGGGACTGGGTGTTTAATGTGACGGCTAAGCCCGGTTTAGTGAAGGGGAAAAAAGTCCCGATACGTCACGTGATGTCACTGTGATGACATGAGTTTGACACCCCTGGTGTAAAAATGAGTTTTACACCCCTGGTGTAAAATAACCAAGCGGAGAGAAACTAGGCCATTTTTGTTTTAATTCCTCTTACCCAGCCACAGGACTCAAACTTACAGTTAACCTAAGCAAGGAATGAAAGAATAATGAAACTAATTCCTTTTCCCTGCAAGCTATTCCTGAGTGATTGAAAGCAGTATCATGACACTCTTCACCTGGCTAATGAAAGAAGAGGAACACACTCTTTGCAGCCATGTAGCCTCTCCTCCCCCCTTCTCTCAGATCTGATTGTTATCATGCCTTATTAGCTATTACCTTGCAGCCAAAACTGATATTACACTAAGAGCAAGTTCTCATCAAAACAACATGAAAATGGTGCCTAAATTAACAATCCTGCATAAAGATGAAGGTGTAAAACCCAGTTCAACCAAAAGTAAAATGTGCTGATCGGTTGGCTGCAGTCTTTGCCAGGATCTTCAATTGGTCTTTATTCCAGTCCACTATTCTATTTTGTTTGAAGGCTTCCACCATTGTTCCTCTGCCGAAGAAGTTCCCTATCAATAACCTCAACGATTACAGACCAGTAAGTGGCACACACTCCTATCATCACGAAGTGCTTTGAGAAATTGGTCTGCCAGCACATCATTTCTGGTCTTCCGCCTACATTTGAAAAACACCAGTTTGCATACGGAAGAAACAGATATACAGAGGACGCTATAGCCATCACTCTTCACACTGCTCTGACTCATCTAGAACAGCACGGGGGGGGGGTATGTGAGGATGCTTTTTGTAGATTTTAGTTCTGCATTTAACACAAATCTTCCACATAGATTAGTGTCTAAACTTCTGGACCTTGGCCTTTCTTATTCAATCTGCCTTTGGATTATGGATTTCCTGTCTGGCCACTTACAGTGGGTCAGATTAGCCCTCTTCAGCCCTTATTCTTAACACTGGGTTGCGTGTTGAGTCCTTTACCTCTATAGTCTTTATGTGCATGACTGCATTCCTACTCACACTAGTAATACTATTGCTAAATTTGCAGATGATACAACAGTGGTGAGACTCATCTATGAGGGGATGAATCTGCCTATCGAGATGAGGTGGACCGGTTGCTTTTGTGGTGTGGAGACAATAACTTGGTCCTCAGGAGACCAAGGAGCTTATAGCGGACTATAGAAGGAACAGATCAGACATCCAGCCAGTGGTGGGATTCAGATTTTTTTTACTACCGGTCCTGTGGGTGTGGCTTGGTGGGCGTGGCAGGGGAAGGATACTGTAAAATCTCCAGTCAGAGGTGGTATTTGCTGGTTCTCCAAACTATTCAAAATTTCCATTGCCGGTTCTCCAGAACTGGCCAGAACCTGCTGAATACCACCTCTGCATCCAGCCCTTGCTTATCAATGGAGATCAAGTGGAGCAAGTGGCAAGTTTTAAGTTTCTGGGTGTTACCATAAAAGAGGACCTGACCTGGGGTGCTCACATTGCAGCACTGGTCAAAAGGGCCCAGGAGAGATTCTACTACTTGAGACTTCTTAGAAAACAACAACTGAATGAAAAACTGCTGGTGACCTTCTACTGCTGCACCATAGAGAGTATTTTAACTTACTGCACCTCTATATGGTTTGCCAAGTGCACAGTGGCAGACAGGAAAGCACTCCAGAAGGTTAATGTCATTCATTGCCCAGAAGATCATTGGTTGCCCTCTCCCCTGTTTGGAAAAGCTTTATAGCTCCCGCTGCCTTAAGAAAGTTCAAAACATTCTCAAAGATCCATCTCATCCTGGGCACTCTTTTTTTGAACTATTACCATTTGGCAGAATAATAAGTACAGAATAATAAAACAAGGACAAATAGGCTGAAAAACGGCTTCTATCCCAGGACAGTAGCTCTTTTGAATTCTGCTTTACAGTGCAATGTAGGGGTTTTTTGGTTCAATGTGTGGAGGGTGAAGGATGTGTGTTTGTGTTTATTTTCATGGTCATGGTCATGATGTGCACTGAAGATGGTATTTGATTTCATTGTATGAGGTGCAATGACAATAAAGAAAACTAAACAAAACAAATCCATTCTTAACTATGGAAACACTTAGGACCAGGCACACATTGTCTCAGCCCAAGTTTAGAAGGATGAGTCATTTTCTTGTGAGATGGATAGCTATACAAATATGATAGGCAGACAGACATTTGATTTCTACTTACAGCGTGAAACAGTATTACTGCAAGAAGTATACTGTGTAGAATTTCAAGATTTTTTATTTATATAGTTGTAGTTTTGCACAATTGGAAGATCCCCATTGAAATCTTATTTTGAAAAGATATTTTGGATATTTTTCTTTTATTTTTGAGATGGGGTAATGTTTTTACTTCAAAGGAACTGTATATTCCTAATAAATCATGTGTCCTTCCTAGTTCTTATGGCTGGTTTATATAAGTTCAAAGTTAATTCTCTATGGCTTTTCCTGTCAAGGTTTCTTTTTCTGTTAAAATATACAGGATTTTAATGTATATTTAAAGAAGAAATATCTGAAACTCAAAGGGATGATTAATAACTTGGATTTTTTCATGCTTATATCTACCTCACTTTCTGATGTCTAAGGGATTCTTTTGATCATCAGCTCTAATCCAGATAAGAAAGGGAAAAAAATACACCATTGATCTTGCATTATAAAATTGATTTTGCCTATTTCCTTTTATATCAGCCACTGAAGACTATGTGTAATTTAGCAATATTCCCATACATTTTTTCAGCATGGTGTTTCAATATGAGGACTGTGCAGCTATTTGCCATCCTTCAACTCCCTGAAGAGATTTGCACTTGGTAAAATTAAGGAAACAGATTGTCACACAGCTTCATGAGCATTGAGCAATGGGCCCCCTTACACTTGTTTAAATAGGAAACACTTATAGATATAATTATAAGTGCACAAGAACTGTTACTATTTGGCAATGGCAGAGCAAATTACTAAGAAATAGAACAAGAGCTTATGTATTAGATGGAACAAAAGGTTTCAGATGGCTCCATAAAGGTTGATCATGATTATTGAGTCCGTAAAATTTGGACATTGGTATCTGAAATTGTTAGGAAGTCATTTTAAAGTATTGTCTTGTGATAGGCCCCCATCTGCTTCAGTGTATAAAATGGCTTGGGCCAAAACCGGTAAGAGATAAACATATATTACTTCTGCATATGAACATGTGCGCTCTCACACACATATGATTATTTAGAAAATGTATAACTAAAGGAAACTGTAAATAAATTAAATCTCTAATTGGTTAGGGTGTGGGAAGTGCAGATAAAAGCATAAAGGAAAGTCTTTGAAATCTTTGGGTTAAGAAGGAGGTGACTTAATAGACATTTAATTGCCATTCTGATGTTGAAAAAGTCACAATTTACAATTTTCTAGACATCTGCTGAGTAGAATATCTCCAGTTTATTAAGTTTGAGACATATTCCTTGTTAGGTTGCATTGTTTTCACTCTGAAAGAGTGATGCAAGCCATGGATAAAGCTTTTGTTTTGCAGCTGGCCTGGTTATTGCCTTGTGACTCTCTTCAGGGATTACTAAAAAAAACAATAACACACTGTTTTATAGAATTGAAAAGGGCAACAAAGCCCTTTATTGAGTGATCTTACCAATATCATAAGAGTGTATCCATAGGAAGAATGGTGTATGATTGGCATAGAACCATTCAGCTGGCTGAATCATTCCTGAAAGGTCATCAGGGGCCATGTGGCACCATAATATCATCAAATTCATGACATACCCTAGTACAACTGTTGAATGACATCCAGTCATTGCTATTGTAACATTGCTTCAGGCTCTATGATTGCTTTAAGAAATAAAAGGAAGCTTGGATTTATTTGCTGATAATGTAGAATTTCTGAGGTGGGTGGTCTTTGTTCAGCAAGGAATTCTATCAACAGGGGAAAAAAAAATCTCAGTTTGATAGGTAGAAGTTGTTGGTTACTATAACAACAGTAGCATTTCTATTTGGGTGCTCACATGTTCCTTGTTCCAGTTTCTAAATATAATCTTAATCTCACATGGTATATCTGGTGCCATGGAAACCAAATGTTCTATAAAGTTGCAAGAAACAACTAAAATTTCAGCTGCATGAGAAGTAAGAGTGCTGAGGAATGATGTGGACATTACTACAGTGATAAAATTATTCTTCATTTCCCATGTGAGACCCCAAAATATTGTTTGTTTGGAAGAGTAGGAGAGAGAGATTTATTGGATCATGTGACTTTTCCTGGATTGTTTTTTGTTGGATTGGTCAACAAATAATACATTTACATAGTTGTCCATTTATTGTTTGTAATGTGTTGTATTACAATCTGAGACAGATATGTTCTAAGTATCGATCATTTTTGTTATCTGAATAATAAGAAGCTGCTTTATATTGAATCAGGCTATCATCTTCCATAGGCCAGGATTCACAATACTTTATTGGTTTTTCTTTTTCATTCTTGCCCCAGTAGTACTTTTCTACTTGAAGGTGCAGAAAGTTGAACTGTCTGCAAAGCACAGGTGGTCTAATCTTGGTCAGCTCATTTTCAGCACCTGAAATTTTGAGATGGAAAGGATTTAGGTCAGCTTGTCCCAGTTTGAGTTATATAATATTTTCAGCATCAACTGAAAGAACAACCAGAAATAATCTGCATTACACACTGTTCTACAAACAAGGAATTGAAAAAATTAGGGTTTTTATCATGCCAGAATTCTTCGGAAGACAGTAATTGCTACACTTCATGTAATAAAATATATTAATATGTTTTATACAGCCAGTAAGCACCAACCACTTAGTTCAGACCTAAAGTGTATTTAAACCAATTATCTATTCCTAGATTCCTATGGGAAGTCTATAACACATGAGTATAATAGCATCTCCTTGCCCATGATCCCTAGTAAGTGGTGTTTAGGTATATTACTGGCACTGAATGTGAATATAATTTATTTTCACTGTGCCTGGTAGCTTTTGATAGCTATATAGTTCACAAAATTGTCTAATCCCCCTTTAAAGCTGGAAGTCACTTTTATTTACAATGAAAACTCACAGTTTAGACTAGATACACATACCCCAATGGTTCATGGTTTCACTGATATACCTTTACCTAAACAAGAAAAAGAATGACCACAGGTGAACAAAAAGAGCAGTGGGAGCAGGAGTGACTTCCACCTTCCTGCCGTTTTTCTCTACTGAAGGACCTAAGGAATAATAATTCCTTTATTTTGTTGAATTGAAAGATAGATTCAAGTTAGATAGATACAGTGGCTGTAAAGTCTACACACACACAAACACAAAACACTAAAATGCCAAATTTTTGAGATATAAAAAACCAGACCAAGATAAATCACTTCAGAATTTTTTCCACATCTAATATGACCTATAAATTGTATGATTCAATTAAAAAAACAAACTATAATCTTTTAAGGGGAAAATTTAAAAAAAAACCTTATAGTAGCATGCTTCCCTAAAAGTGCACACCCTTAAATGAATACTTTGTTGAAGCACCTTTTGATTTCAGTTTATTTTTCAATTGAACTATACAACTTACAGGTAATATGAAAGAAAAAAAGCAGCCCCAAGCGGAAAAAAAATCTGAAATGATTTATCTTTTTGTTTTTTTTTTTGTAGTCTAATGGCTAATGGCTTTACTATGTTGGCTAAAGTATAATGTTTTTAGACAACCTTCACCACCAAAATTTAGAAAAATGTTACATATTGTTTGAAAGCTTTATTTATAGTGAACCAAATAATCTTATATAAAGGGCTGGGAAATGTCTATGTTGTGTTTTGGTTTGTGTTTGTAGCTTTTTAAACTACTGAACCTGATGCTTCAGATTTCAGTGGTCAACCTGGTAGTATGTGTCATATTTGTTCTTTTTCTACAGATTAATAACATGTCTATGTATATGTGCCTTGCATGTACATATATACACCAAGGTGAATCTCAAAGTTAAGTCTTAGAATAAAGTCAAACAGTGCTTTCCCCTTTCTGGTTTTCAGAATTGTTATCATAAAAATAAAGCAGAAATTGTTGTAATGGTAACATTGTAGTAAAATAAATCCAGTGATATGAAGTACTTTCCATTTTTATACCTTCTTTGTTCATTACTTCACTTCAAATATGAGATATAATTGAGACTAGGATGAAATATTTACACATTTCATATACCTTATATCCATAAAATGATGCCTATTTAGTTAAGAAGCATTTTGCTTATTATATGTAGAAGCAACACTGAATTGGCATTTAGTGGATACTCAGAACAGCATATCAATTATTCCGGTATTTCCCAATATTTGTTGTATTCATAATTAACTGTTTAAGTAAAAAGTTAAAGAAGGTGAAGGAGTCCCTGAAGATTTTACTCTGCTAGTTATTGCTGACGATAGGGGATAGTTCTCATCCCCATTTCAAGGCCATTGAGCCAGTGCTGTCCAAATATACATTTCCATAGTCATGTGGCCAGCATGACATCACAGAACACTGTTACCTCCCTGCTGAACTGGTACCGATTTATCCACTTGCATTTGTATGCTATCAAACTTCAATTGGCAAGAGCTGGGATGAAGATGGGAGCCCACCTTGTCATGTGGAACTCATATTTTGAACTTGGGCTGCCAGCTTTCTAACCGACTAGCCCAGCATCTTAACCACTTAGCCACCACACCGCCCCTAAATGTTTAAGTATAGTAAGTAAATTATTATAGTATGTAAATTATTAAACGTTTAACTGCTATGGCTATTAAAAGCATTGCTTTGTACTAGCAATATTTCACACTTCTAGAGTATTGTATTGCCTACACATCTCTTTATATCTAGATTTATTTGCAAAATTGGCCTTGGATACTAGTGAACTTTTAAGATTAGCCACCTCATAGTGCAAAATATATTCCCTTTATGAACACACAGATGTTTCCTCTTTAGTATCCCTGTGTTCTATGAGAGGTTTCCTGTAAATTAGAAGTATTTTTTTCTGTTGAGCAAGTGTTGAACTTTCACTGAGAAGGGTATTCTTTTCAAGATGAATCAGGAAATCATGTGAAGCCATTTCCGTGGCAAATTCATCTGAGGAATCAGCGTATGCAGCACTAGTCATTGTCATGACTAATTTATTTTATAGAACAAAATTCTATAAAATGTATCAATCTGCTACTGACCAAGGAGAATACTAATCGGTATATGTGATAAAATCATTGTTAAAGTATGACACAACCACTGAGAATATAGACTTCATGGAAAACCACCAGAATATAAGAAAGCACCAAAAGTATCCTTTTTGGACAGGATATTTCAAATAGTTGGTGGAATGACCACTGATAAGGGCATTTCTCTTTCCAAATTAATGATTTACACTCAATACAGATGTATATGATACCTTTGCAGGCTTTTTAATCTCTCTGTCTTTCTTTTTTTGTCATAGAAGGTTACAGTACTTTTGATTTTGAGCTGCCAGACATGAATAGACATCAATTTTAAATAAATTGATGCTGAAGTATCCTCTCTATGCGGAAACACTTCAAATGGAATCTTATGTTACATTTGAAATTTCAATTAAAAAGATTAGTTGATGGTTGGTTGATTTATTTGAGTCATAAGGTGTTTGAGTTGTTTCTCCTTCCTAAATTTCTGTTCCTGATTTCAAAATGATCATGTTAAAATCTTTTTAAAAAAGCAAAACAAAACAAATCTCAGTTGGAAAATACACTATCAACATGATAAAGCTGGCAGAGAGATAAATGTTTTCAAGAGGTTTAAAACAGAAGTTTACATTTGTCAGGAAAAGAAATTGCAGTTTCGGACACAGTTCATATTGACTTTTTAGAATGTAGAAACTGTAACCAACATAAGATGATGTATATCTCCTGCATATTGCATCAATACCTGAAGTTATGGAATTGTTGAGTGTTAGGTTGGTAGCATCCTTGAGAGCTTTGCCTTCAGCTCTTTTGTATCTTAAGTACTCTTCTGACAATTAAAAGGTTGGCAATATCCTGCTGATAGTAGAGTTTATTAACAGTTCAAACTTTCAGTATCACTGTAATATAATATATTGAGGAATTGGACAGTCATTTTTCCACACAAATTAATGCCATGCCAAAAGATCTACAAACATTTTTTTTTTCAGGAAGTGTGGAATTCAAGCTTGTGCTGCAATATATCCTTACATTCTGTCACATCACTTTAATCCATTATCAACAGCTACTGTTTCTTTGAAGGACTATACCTATGCTATGTTATAACACTGGTTATGTATTGACATTAAAAAGTCAATTCATGATGAAGGCACAAAGCAGGTGTTCTCTTTCTTTTGTATAAAAAGGCAATGCTGCAAACATTTTTGCTCACCTTTCCTCTTTTGGAAAATAGTGGAGATAAGGCCCCACTTCAGGACTGCATAAACAAACATAATTCATCCTATATTTGCCAGATCTTGCATTCTTACAGTGCCCACTGAACCATGCGATGGGGTTTAATTTTGCAACCCTGTTTGGAAGTTGGGTTATTCTGAGTACAAAGACTTTGCTTTATATTAAGTCAGGGGAAAAGATTGTAGGGAGACAGACAGGCTATACAAAAGGCCAAGGAAGCTGGGACCGGACCAAGGAAAGCTGGACAAAGCCTGTCTGTATATCGGGAGCACTAGGTCAGTGATATAGACCCTTGCTTTGTGCTCTCCATCACCTACACAGACATTTGAAAATTGGCAAGACTTCCACTAGCTTTCCCATCTGGAAAGCCTCTAGAATGCACCCTTTTGATTTCCAGAGAACAGAGTGAAGTGCTGAAATGTGTTGACACATAAAAAGAAATCCCTTTAAGTAGTTGCTCTTCCTCTGAGTTTTCACATAAGGCATTGGCTGTTTAATTGTGACTGGACAGCAGAACAGGCAGTGGGTAATTTCCATCCTCATCTTGCAAAGAGAAGGGAAGGTTTCAGTCAGTTCTGCCTGGATCATAGATTCTACAAGAGATTTGGCAAAAGCTCCCATTGGTAAGATGGCATTCTGTAGGGGTAAATGATATATTGTGAAATGCTTTATTTGATATCTACAGAAGATGATTCAGCTTGAAATTTAGTCACACCTATATGTAATACTTATATGTAAATGATATATTGAGATATATTGAGATATATATGTAAATGATATATACCTATATGTAAATGATATATTGAGAAATGCTTTATTTGATGTCTACAGAAGATGATTCAGCTTGAAATTTAGTCATACCTATATGTTTGGACACAGTTTTCATCTGAGTTTTTTTTAAACTCTGCATGGATTTGGGAATTGCAGAAGACCTTGATCAAATTCTGAGAGTTGCCACTGTAAAATATTTAGTGGTTCTGGTTGAAACAGACGACACTGTATGGAAGATCAGGATGTATCTAATTTTATTACTTGTTAAAAAAAGCATGTTTGAAGGAGTATCTTTAATGAGGGCCTAGTGCAGTGTCAATTAAACAGCTATAAAGAGCTGTCTAAACATCGCTGAAAGAACTAGACATAGGCTTTGTAAAACAAGGTAAAGATCTTGCTAAATAATGACAATGAAAAAAATGTTGGGATTGTGTGGGAGAGTGAATTCTTTGTGTTTGGGAACATATAACAATTTGGGGCAAATTTGTGGGTTGGCAGGAAGCTGCTGAGTATGATTAAAGCAAAATATGTCCTTGGACTCCTGGAGCAAAATCCTGACAGTTGAGATTGATGGTTGGGAGGGCAATATTCTGTATCTTTTTAAAATAGATTGTGTCAGAAGAAGCTGACTGACTTTTAAAATATGAGATAGAGAAAGCGGCATTGTTCATGCAAAACACCCATATCATACCTACGCACTCCCCAACCCCCTCCCGTTCCAGAATTCTACTAATATGCAAAGAACAGAGAAGACACTGTTAGACCTCCAGATAGAAAACTGCAGAAAAAATGACTGAGTTACAAACAACAGAAGAATTTCTTTTTCTGTTCTACATAGTAGATTCACAATCCATTTCTTCATGAAGTGTATGCACTGTATGCAGGAGTAGGCAAAATCAGTCTGCAGTTACAATAGCTAGTTCATCTTCTGGGACTCACTGTGAGGATCTCAGTCTTTATATATCTGTTGTGTATGCAATATAATTAATAAAGTGTGAGCTTGGAGTAAGTGCAGGGTTCTGGCCCTGCACTTCTGATTGGCTGTTAAGTGGCTGGACCGAATTGGCCTGTTACGGGGAATCCGATTGGCCCTTAACAGAGAGTTCTTATTGGTTATAAAAGCTAGCGTTCCTAGCTTGTTATTGGTTAAATGTTACAAGGTTTGCCTATATAAGGCGGGTTTTACTGATATTAAATGAGCAAGTCACGATGTAAATAAAGAGCTGAAGTTCACCGTTCAGAAACTTGTCTCCATAATTTCTCGCCCATGCTCAAACCTAACACTGGCGATGGAGGTGGGATGTGGAGACATCTGAACCAACAAAACTTCGAAGAACACTGAGCACGTGACAGACGACGCCAACAACGGAACCATGTCCGGCAGCATCGTACCACCCGCTCCGTTCGATCCATCACAAGAAGACTGGGAGTCTTACATGGATCGTTTCCAAATGTTCCTAGAGATGAACAACTTAAAGGACGCCACAGCCGGGAAGAAACGGGCGGTGTTCCTGATGCATTGCAGTCCAACCGTATTTAAGATGGCTAAGGCACTAGCCAAACCCCGAGAAGTGAAGGCCATGGATTGGGACGACCTCCGAACCTATCCTACGAGACCACTATGCCCCGACCGTGCCTACGCTCGTGAGACGCCACGAGTTTTACCAAAGAAGCCAGCGAAAGGGAGAGAGCGTAGCTGACTTCATAGCAGACCTCCGAAATTTGGGAGGCCTCTGCGGATTCACCGATCTAGAAGAAGCACTAAGAGATCGCATAGTTCTGGGATTAGATGCACCAGGCGTTCAAAGCAAGCTGATGGCGAAAGGCAACATCAGCCTTGCCAATGCCATCGCCGATGCTACCGCAGCGGAAGCAACCAAGAAGTCGGCTGCACAACTACGCCAAAACCGCACTCCGGTACCACCACCGGCCAGCAAAATCTCACCTAGTTCAAAAGGGCAGCTCGCAACAACGCACCATGAGGACCTCTCTTCGTCATCAGACAGCGACGAAGAAGGGGTCCATCGACTGCGGTCCAAACGGGACCCTCAGCCGAAGCCCTTACGCCCTTACGCTGGCTGTGGAGCCAACCATGCCAGATCCGAATGCAGATTCCGCGACGCACTCTGCCATGAGTGCGGGAAACGAGGCCACATCGGACGGGTCTGCCGCAGCTTGCCAGGACCCAGCCAGGCCTCAAAAGGGGCTAACTATTGCCAATCAACAGGAAACCATCCTGTAAGGCGAGAGCCAGTAAACCACTCCTACAGAAATCGAGCTTTGCAGAGAGAAGATGCTCACCATACTATCACTATCGGTCACACCTCAGCTTTGGACACAAAGAAAATCCGAGTCACGGTAGCCATCGAGAACCAGCCTTGCCACATGGAGGTCGACTCGGGATCATCCCTCTCGATGGTGTCATGGAAGACACTCAAGCAACTCATCCCCACAATTCAACGCCAAGATCTCCGTTTCCAACGCCTCATCCTCAAGGACTACCAGGGGAATCAAATACCCGTCGTCGGGTCCTGCCGAGTCCGAGTCTCTTTCAAGAAGTACACAACATACTTACCTACTGGGCCTCCAATGGTTCGCGCCACTCAGCATTGAAGTGGCTGGCGTAAACCGAGTCGGTGGCTGTGACTGGGAGGAAGACCTTATCTCTGAGCTCAGGGACATCTTCGCGGACAGCTTAGGCTAGTACAAGGGGACCCCGATCTCATTCAGCTTAGAGCCAAAAATAACTCCCATTCGCCTAAAGCCCCGTCAAGTTCCGTTTGCCTTAAAATCGAAAATCGACGAACAACTCGACAAACTGATAGCTCAGGGGGTGTTGGAGCCCATCGATCACTCCCCGTGGGAAACCCCTATTGTAACACCCATTAAGCCAGACGGGTCAATCCGAATTTGTGGGGACTACCGGGCCACTTTGAACCACGCCCTGCAGCAGAACACATATCCAGTTCCGGTGGTGCAACACCTCCTCCATTCCCTGGGGGATGGAAAAGTTTTTGCTAAATTGGATTTAGCTCAAGCATATCAGCCATTACCAGTAGATAAAAAAACGGCACAGGCCCAAACTATTGTGATGCACCAAGGTGCCTTTAAATGTAACCGGCTGCAATTCGGAGTAAGTGTAGCCCCGGGGATTTTTCAGAGCCTTATGGAAAGGTTATTGCAAGGGATTAAGGGCGTGGTCCCCTATTTTGACAATGTATTAATTGCTGCACTTACAAAAGAAATCTTACAGGACCGGTTAAAATTAGTCCTAAAAAAATTCCAAGAGGCCGGTCTTAAGGTTAAAAAAAAAAAAATGTAAATTGTGTACTGACAGTGTTGAGTTTTTAGGGTACCTGATTGATAACCAGGGCATTCACCCTACCGAAAGTAAATTAAAAGCGATCAAAAACGCTCCCAGGCCAAGAAACAAGGCCGATCTCCAAGCATTCCTCGGCCTCATCAATTTTTATAATGTATTTTTACTGCACAAAGCAACTGTTGCTGAACCGTTACACCGATTGTTAGATAAAAAAGCAAATTGGTTATGAGGTTACCGTGAAGAACAGGCGTTCCGAAATGTTAAAAAACTGCTCACTTCTGACTCTGTACTCATGCAGTATAACGAGACTTTGCCGTTAGTTATAACCTGTGATGCATCGCCTTTTGGGTCGGGCGCCATTTTGAGCCACGTACTGCCTAATGGGAACGAAGCCCCTGTTGCATATTTTTCAAAGACTCTGTCAAAAACGGAGCAGAACTATGGACAAATTGATAAAGAAGCCCTCGCAATTGTCTCAGCTGTGAAAAGATTTCACGAATACGTGTATGGTAGGGTTTTTACAATTGTGACTGACCACAAGCCTTTATTGGGGATAATAGCCGGAGACAAGCCAACTCCCTACATATTATCCCCTAGGATGACCCGATGATCAGAATTCTTAGCTGCTTATAACTATCGGCTGCAATACTGCCCGGGGAAGGCCATTCCCCACGCTGATGCATTGAGCCGAGCACCGCTTCCAGAGACTCTCGATGATCCGGCACCAACGGTAACCACGTTGCAAATCGAAGCGCTCAACTCGCCGCCACTAACCGTCCGAGATATCGTGAGAGAAACCAAACGCGACCACACCCTAGCACGAGTCCTAGGCTGGGTAGAACGTGGATGGCCATTGAACCAGTTATCAGATGACTTCACACCATTCAAAACTCGACAGACCGAACTCTTCTCCCAGAAAGGCTGTGTCATCTGGGGCGATAGAGTCATTATTCCAGAATGGCTCCGAAAAGCGCTGCTGAGAACTTTGCACGATGGCCACCCTGGCATCGTGCGAATGAAAGCCCTTGCACAAAGCTACGCATGGTGGCCGGGCATTGACAAGCAAATCGAACAGTGGGTTAAAGCTTGTCCCAAATGCCAAGAAGTCAGCAACACCCCACCAAAAGCCATGCCTACTGAATGGGAGACACCACGTGGACCCTGGTCCCGAATTCACCTGGACTTCACGGGGCCAACCAAGGGCCACACCTTGCTGCTTACCGTCGATGCCTACTCCAATTGGCTCGAAATTTATCGCATGATGACTACGACCTCCGAGGTGGTCATCAAGATTCTAAACAGACTCTTTGCAACCCACGGATTACCAGACATCCTGGTATCCGATAACGGCCCACAATTTAGTGCACTAGCGTTCGAGCAGTACCTTGCTGACCACGGCATCTGCCATGCGCTCACCTCGCCTGCGCATCCTGCGAGCAATGGCCAAGCAGAACACATGGTTCAATTTGTGAAGAAAACCTTGCAAAAGGTAGACCATGACAACATTGATGACAAGGTCAACCAAATCCTCTTTTTGCAACACATCACTCCACATAGTGTCACCAACAAAACTCCCGCTGAACTGCTAATGGGACGAAAGCTCCGCTCCCACTTTGACCGGTTGCACCCTGCGTATGAACCAGAGAAACTACTAGGATCCAGCGGCCACTGTCGCACCTTCCAGGTAGGAGACCTGGTTTATGCAAAAAACCTATCGGGCGACCCGTTGTGGGTGGAAGCGACAGTAGTATGTGTAACCGGCCCTAGATCCTACCTCGTGCAATGCCTTGACGATAAACTTTGGAAACGGCATATCGACCAATTACGGTCACGGCTTGCAGCAGCCAATTCGCAACTCCCCAATGACCAAACTGAGGGGGGGGAGGTACGGAAGAAGATGAAGCCCTAGGAAACTCATTCGAAGGAAACGACGATTTAATTGAAACTCAGGAAGTGGAGCCGGAGGGAGAAATGTTTGCACCTCAGGGAATCGAGGAAAATGTGGGCAACGACGTAGAAGTGAACTCTGAACCAGAGACAGCCCCACTGCCAGACAACAATCTACCTCAGCAAGATTGCAACCAGCCGATACAACGAAAATCAAAGAGACTAAAAAGACAACCGTCCTATTTAAGGGACTATGTAACTGCACCCTGAACTAAGGAACCAGGGAGAAGGGGTGTGGTGTGTGCAATATAATTAATAAAGTGTGAGCTTGGAGTAAGTGCAGGGTTCTGGCCCTGCACTTCTGATTGGCTGTTAAGTGGCCGGACCGGATTGGCCTGTTATGGGGAATCCGATTGACCCTTAACAGAGAGTTCTTATTGGTTATAAAAGCTAGCGTTCCTAGCTTGTTATTGGTTAAACGTTACAAGGTTTGCCTATATAAGGTGGGTTTTACTGATATTAAATGAGCAAGTCACGATGTAAATAAAGAGCTGAAGTTCACCGTTCAGAAACTTGTCTCCATTCTTTCTCGCCCATGCTCAAACCTAACAATACCCAATTGGCACACATTGTTCTCTCATTTTATTCTAAACACTTAATGGACAAATTCCTCACCGCCTCTTTGATGCACAATTCAAGGGCTATTTTGAGGGAGAGGTGACAAGGGAGTTCTCCTGATATTCAAGTCTTAGGCATCCTATGTATTTTTTATAGAGATTTGTGCTCATGACCTAATCAGGCTATTTCTAAGAACTGTTGGAGAAGCTCTCTGTGAGAGTTGCACTGAATTGCTCTATGAGGGAGATGGGTGGCTTCCAAATGTGATAAACAAACAAACAAACAACTTAGCAATTATATCTGAACATTCCAGAGTACAATTGTAATCAATTCTTGTGGAATGTGCTATTCCCATTTTTTGCCTCTAATTGAAAATATTCTGTCTGGATGCATATTAAATGAAAGCACTGATGTATATAAGTGAGATAAATGAATCATTATGTCCTCCAAAGTTGTTTTTACATTCAGGATAAGAAGTCTCAATATTTTAATCTTGGAACACTTTTTCAAAGGTAATTTAAACATGCATGTACATTTCCAATACTTCATGAATATTGCTGGATAACCTCAGCCAGGGTCTACATGGTGAGTAGTAAATAAATCTTGTAGATAAGAGTAATTCCTAGGCTTATTTGAGTCCAGAAACATCTTGGCTATGTTTTTAGGATTGACTGGTAATATTCATTGAAGAATAACATTTTAAAGAGAAACCATATAAGCAACAGCCTTATATTTTTCCCCTTAGTTGTAATTTTTTAAAAATAGTGTATAACATGCCGTTGTCGTATTTATGATTGTTCTTCTCTTCATCTTGTGAGATGATATCTTCTTGTACACTTGAATAGAAGAAAAAGTCTTGCAATAACAGTCTGTTTTTGTCAACAGCTGAGCATCTTCTAAAAGTCACAAACTCTGTTCAACAGTACATGTGTTGTGTATTTGCCTGGATTCTGCTTGAAACAGAAACCTTCCATAAGTTTTGGGGTTTTTTTAAGTTCTACACTGCTGTTTCTATAGCCCTCCTTGGAACACCAATTATTTTCTTCAAGCTGGCTGATGTATAGTTTAATTTCTTGGCAAAAAGTAGCACCCACATGATGCTGTTATGGAAAGCAACATATGCACAGATTGGATATGTGTAGAAAAGAATCTTTCTGCAGAAAGCTAAATTGTTCACTTTTTGCATGGACAGATGTACACAGATGGGTGCTAAGAGAGGGTGCAAAATTGCAATTACTGAATAAGTAGACAGATTTATTTTTGTGATTCTAACTGGACAGTGCTGTAGCTTTTTTAGACTTGATGTTACAGTTATGCAGCTGTGACTGCTTACAAATACACTGCTGGGATTCTAGGATATGGATGGAATTATGACCTTATCACAAGAGTTTCCAAACTCGGCATTATTGTTGTTCGTTTTCCTCCCACTGGCCAATTACATTTTCTGTTGACAGAAAATGGAAGAGGACTTAAGTGTTCTCTATTAAGTGTCTCGTACTAAACCACCTGCTTGGTTTTAGGAAAGAAAGCCTAACTCTTCCAGTTGTCCATAAATCCCAGAGATTTAATTAAGGACTTTGGGGGAGGTGGAAGGCTCTTCTTATCAGCTCAAAGAGTTTGCTTAATGTCAAATTGTTATATTACGATAAGCCTGAATATTCCTCTGCAATCCGCATCCCCTCTAGTGTATATTTATTTAATTTATATCATTGGTTCTTTGTATAATTCATGGTGGCATATGTATCCATGTATTCATAACTATGTTTTTATTTATACCTATTATCTTGTAAGCAATTGACAAACCAAATAAAATAAAAATAAATGAAAAAATAAATAATGCTCCCTTCCCACAACAATAACCCTGTGGAATGGCTTGAGCTGAGGGAGACAAGGAACAGGTGGTCCAAAGTCATCCAGATGGTTTCTGTGCCAGAAAGAGGACTGGAATTCTTGGTCTCTCAATTTCTAGTTCAGCATTTTAACCACTAAACTAAACTGGCTCTTATCTAGAGGAATATTTCTTTTTTAAATATATATAAATTTTTATTGGTTTTTTAAACAAACATAAACAAACAAAACATAAAAACATCAAATCATCTTCCACATACAGTGTCCTGGTTGGTTTACAAATTGTTTTGTGCTTCCATTTCATAGTCTTCAATTATAATTACATTGTATATAATCTCGTATTTTCAATCAATATATTAAATACATTAATATCATTATTACTCAACCATTTGACTATACTTTTATTTATTCATGTTTTCCAAAATGATCATATTTTACTTAATTTGTTTTATGACAATTCAGATTATCATCCCAGATGTATCCTAGAATCATTTTGTAGATATAAGAAAAGAATACATCTTTATATATTTATTATTTTCTAAAAGTCTGCATATTTCATTACTATATTTAAAATATTTACCATATTTTTAGTGTACTGCATCTTGCTGTCAAGTGTATCCCCAAGTACTTGATCTTATTCGTGACCTGAATTTTCAATAGGTCTTCCAATTCTTCCTTTTGTCTTGATAGCATATTCTTTGTCAAGATCTTTGTCTTATCTTTATTTATTTTCAAACCAGCTCCCTTTCCATATGTCTCTATCTTTTCTATCAATTTTGATGCTGTTTCTAGTGGGTCTTCTAAAATAAAAACCAGATCATCTGCCAATGCTTGCAATTTAAATTCTTCCTTTTTAATTTTCATCCCTTTTATATTCTTTTCATCTCTAATATTTCTGTTTAGCACCTGCAAAGTTAACACAAACAACAAAGGTGATAGTGGGCACCCTTGTCTTGTTCCTTTTCTTATATCGATAGATTCTTTTTTTTTTTCATACATTTTTATTGGTTTTTAAAACAAACATACATAAACAAAACATAAAAACATCAGGCCATCTTCCATATATGTGCATACAGTGTGCCGGTTGGTTTACAAATTGTTTTGTGCTTCCATTTTGTAGTCTTCAATTACAATTATATTGTATATGATCTCGTATTTTCAATCCAATATTAAATACATTAGTATCATTATTAATCAATCATTTGACTATACTTTTATTCATTCATGCTTTGGGAAATAATCATATTTTACTTAATTTGTTTTGTGACAATTCATATTATCATCCCAAATCTATCCTAAAATCATTTTGTAGATATAATAAGAAAAGAATACATCTTTATATATTTAGTATTTTCTAAAAGTCTACATATTTTGTTACTAAACTTTATTGTCTAACCATTGATAGAATAGATCTCAAACTTTATAAAATTGTTTATCATCCTGTTCTCTAATTTCAAATGTCAATCTGCACATTTCAGCACATTCCACTATTTTCTTAATAATTTCCTCCTGTGATGGTATTTTCTCATTTT
Source organism: Hydrophis major (assembly GCA_033807585.1). Taxonomy (NCBI): domain Eukaryota; kingdom Metazoa; phylum Chordata; class Lepidosauria; order Squamata; family Elapidae; genus Hydrophis; species Hydrophis major. The sequence goes on from CM066329.1 coordinate 173,179,965, forward strand.
TCCAGTTTTTAGCAAATAAAATCCTAGCCGCTGTTAATACATTTACAATCAGGTATTTCAAATCTTTACTATATACTTCAGGTAAAATTCCCAATCAAAATATCTCTGGTTTCAAATCTATATTTTTTTGTCATTTTTTCCAACCACATGTGGATTTCAGTCCAGTATTTTTCAGCATCCGCACAAGTCCACCACATATGGTAATATGAGCCAGGTGTCTGATGACATTTCCAACATTTTTTGGATTTATTCTTGAACATTCTTGTTATTCTTGTCGGGGGAAAGTGCCACCTGTAAAACATCTTATACAAATTTTCTTTATATGCTGTTGACATTGTCATTTTATAATTTTGAGACCACAATTTTTGCCATTTCTCCAGATCAATCTCATATCCAAAATTCTTCCCCCAAACAATCCTAATTTCTTTAACTTGTTCTTCCTCCAACTTAATTCCCAGTAAATAACCATATAATTTTTTAATCACCTCCTCATCAGTACCCATCAAGATCTTATCTAGATCAGTCTGTTTATCATAAAATCCCTCTGTCTTAGAATCTTCATCATACCTTGAATGTATTTGTACATATGAAAACCAATTCATCTTTATACCTTGTTCCTCTAGTTTTTGTATAGATTTGAATTCACCCTTTTCATTCAATATTTCACCATATCTAACTGTTTGTTTCTTTTTGTATATTATAGGATAAGAAAATGCTTCAATAATAGATAGCCAGACTGGAATTTTCAAATAACATTGTCTTTTAATCTTCTCCCAGTTTAACCACAGAGACTCCCGTATATAATGTCTTCTAAAGTACCCCTGTGTTTTAGTTCCTTTATACCATAGAAAAGCATGCCACCCCAACAACAGATCATGCCCTTCTAATGTCAACAATCTAGTATTTCTTAATGTTATCCATTCATTAACCCACATCAAATTTGTAGCTTGGTAATACAACTCCCAATTAGGCAAACCAAATCCTCCTCTTATTCTAGCATTTTGCAAAGATTTTAACTTTATTCTCGCTTTCTTACTTTGCCATATATATTTCAACACAATTTTATTTAAATCTTCAAAATAGTCCTTTCCAAGCCTAATTGGAATTGTTTGAAACAAATATAAAATTCTGGGTAATATATTCATCTTGATTGTTGATATTCTCCCTATTAATGACTGTTGTAAATTTCCCCATTTCACCAAATCTAGCGCTATCTGCTGTTTAAGTTTGATATAATTATTCTCTTTTAGTGTACTACATCTTGCTGTCAAGTATATCCCCAAGTACTTGATCTTATTCGTGACCTGAATTTTCAATAGGTCTGCTAGTTCTTCCTTTTGTCTTGATTGCATATTCTTTGTCAAGATCTTTGTCTTATCTTTATTTATTTTCAAACCAGCCACCTTTCCATATGTCTCTATCTTTTCTGTCAATTTTGATGCTGTTTCTAGTGGGTCTTCTAAAATAAAAACCAGATCATCTGCAATTGCTTGCAACTTAAATTCTTCCTTTTTAATATTCATCCCTTTTATATTCTTTTCATCTCTAATATTTCTATTTAGCACTTCCAAAGTTAACACAAACAACAGAGGTGATACTGGGCACCCTTGTCTTGTTCTTTTTCTTATATCAATAGAGTCTGTCAGTTCTCCCTCTTTCATTACCTTTGCCATTTGCTTATGATATATATATATAGCTTCTATTGCTTGAATAAATTTTTTAGGGAAGCCCATCTGTTCCAATTGTAATAACATGAATCGCCAATTCACATTATCAAATGCCTTCTGTGCATCAAGAAATATCAAAGCCATTTGTTTTTCAGGATGTGCCTCGTAGTATTTCATAGTGTCCAAGATTACTCACATATTGTCTTTAATTTGTCTCTTTGGCAGAAATTCATTTTGATCAGGGTGGATAAAATTATTTCAGTATTTTTTAAGTCTTTCTGCCATTATTGAAGCAAAAATTTTATAATCTGCATTTAGTAGGGAAATAGGTCTATCGTTCTTGATTTGTAATGAATCGGCTTCCTCTTTTGGAACAAGTGTAATATATTCTTCTGACCATGATTTAGGTATCCTCTTCTTTAACATAACTTCATCCATAACTTCTAGCAATGGAAGATTCAATGATTCTTGTAATGTTTCCTAAAATTCTGCCAGAAGTCCATCTGGGCCTGGTGCCTTTCCATTATTTTGCTTCTTGAGTGCTTCAGTTAACTCCATCATCATTATATTGCTTTCTAATATTGTTTCAATCTCTTTAGGTATCTGGGGTAACTTAGCATTCTGTAGGTAATGTTTGACTCTTTCCTCATCAATATTCTCTTGTGTGTATAGTTTCCCATAAGAGTCTTGAATGATTTCCTTCTTCTCTTTACTACCATAGCAAACTTGGCCTTGGTCATCTCTTAATTGCAATATTTTCCTTGATTCTTTCTCCTTGCTCAATTTATATGCTAACCGTCTACCTGATTTATATGCATCTTCAAAGTAATTCTGTTTAGCACCTCTAATTTTCTGTGCTAGTTATTCTTTTTCTGTTAGGCCCATTTTATGTTTGATTATATCCATTTTTAACTTAATGTCCTTCTTCTGTGGCATTTTCTGTAGCTCTTTTTCAAGTCCTTTATACCAGTGGCCCGGTACTGGCATTTTTTGTGCTGTGGCCCGGTACTGGCATCACAAAATAATCCACGGCCCGGTACCGGCATCAGCACGCATGACAAGGCAAGGCGAGCTGAGCGACCAGCCAGCCAGCCAGCCATTCCCCGCTTCTCCCCGCCACCTTCAACTCCCCCTTTGTACCTTTTTTGTGCTTTTTTAATCTCCTCCGCCATTGGGACGGCTCTTCCTTTGAAGCCGCTACCCCCCCCTTCGATGAAACTAAGGCACAGTGATTCCTTCAGGACCCAAATGCCACTTTCCAAACAGAAAAGCTCACCCGGAAGCACTTTCTTGTTGAAACAGGCATGATATTCCCCTCTGAAAAAAAATTCTGAAAAGTAGCCAGGGGTGCAGGGATTGCCTAAGCACCTGCTAAGCATCCGATCAGCTCCCCACCCTGACCTCAACTAACACCCCCCCTTTCTCTCTTTCTTCTCCCCCCACCTCCCCTCCAGGTCTTCCCCAGTGACCCCTCCCTGCACAGAAGCCTCAGCTGGTGCTTTTGGGCTCTTCCTCGCCCCCCTGCATGAGAACCTCCGAGCTGCGGGCTAAAGGCGGCAGGGCTCCTCTGGGCTGATTGCACAGGCACCTGGCAGCTGGGGGGGAGGGGAGGGAGAAGAGACCCGGGGCGTGATGTGGGTCCACTTTCCTCCCCATGGAGAACTTTGTTGCATCCAGCGCGGGTAGTTCGGTGAGAAGCAGCAGCTCTATAACCCCAAAGGCAGCTCTCGCCCAGCATCAGCGCGCACGCGCGCCCACACACAGAACACCCACTCAAACACCCACTCACTATCCCCACAGCACGAGAAAAACAGGAATAATAGTCTTCTTCCCCCCCACTCCGCCCACCACTAGCCTTGTGGTTGTGACTTGTGTCCCCGCTCCTTGGCTTGGTGTTTCCTGCAACTGACTCCCACCTCACACTTTTGAAAGAGCGAGAGGGGCCTGAGGAGTCGTTGAAGCGTGCCCCGTTGGGGGGGGGGAGAGAGAAAGGCATATTATTAAATGAGCCCTTTAAAATCGTGAGAATGGGCTTCCCAGGCAAAAACCATTTATATACATCTGGGCGGCCAGGAATTATTTGCAAAACCACTTCGCCTTCGCCAGTCCTCTTTGCAAAACGCCGCTGCAGCTCTTCCTTTTTGCCTTTCCCTTCCTGAGGCAACGTGGGACTGGAGCTGCGTGGAGCCATGCCGGGCAGTAGCAACTCCTGACTCAGGGGGCCTCCGAGGGGAGGGGAAGGAGGAGAAGAAAGGGGGTGTTAGCTTCAAGATATCTTCCATAATAAGTATATTCTTCTGTCTTCTAACTGTTGCTTCTGTACTGCTATGCCAATTTACTTCTTTCGGCTGTCATGACAATGGTGGGAGGGAGGATCTTGGAGGGGAAGAGGGCTGGAGGTGTTTTGCATTCCTTTGCTGGGTTAGCAAGGGGAGGGGGGATTCTTTTCTTTAACTTTCCATTTCTTGGCTAGCCTCTTTCCCCTTTTTGCGCAACTGTGAATTTTTATCAAAATATGTCAAGGTCAACTGAAGAAGCCTCATCACCACCTGGAGATGACCACACGATCATATTTAGAAATTTTAATTGGAAGAATCATTTGAACTTTGGGAGATGGGAGGAATTCTATTCCTTTGTATGTGTGTTCTACCTGCCAATTTCTCAGTTTCGGAATTGGATCTGTAGTTTCCACTTTATTTTCCAGTAAAAGGATAACTTTGCTCTACACCATGGAGTCTGAGTATTTCTTTCTTGGGATCTAAAGGGAGCACAGACTGACATTATTCCGAAACTCCAACATCAACCCACTCGGAGAAAATAGCAACTTTTCTTCCAAGGGGGTTTCATCTCATGTCGTCTCCAGCCAGCAATGAAGATGACCAGGGAGCTGTGGGGGGGAGGGCAATCGATGCTGCTACCAGAGATGCCGGCTGCTGACCTGCTGGCCAACCTGACTCTGGAAGAAACCCCAGCTGAGATGCTCAGATGGTCATTGGGGGTTGGTTGGAGAGACCTTGAAGACCCCCCTCCTCCCAGAATCACTGTAAGACGAAAAGGTGCGAGGGAACGGCTGTGGCAAGAGGGGGAGGAGATGGAATGCAGGCTGAATCAAGCCGGGAAATTCCTTATGGATGTTTCTGAGAAGCCCGGCATGGCTCCAAGATATGAGGGGGAAGAGGGAGCGGTCAGCCCAGGGAAGTCGAGCTACCCCCACCCCCCTAGCCCAGCCTACTCCAGCACAGCCGCCCGTCGCTGCCCGGGAAACCCCAGCAATAGGTGTGGTTCCTGGAAGACGCCACCTGTCCCCCCTAGATGTGAAGTTTGGAGGAAATCCCAGAGATTGGGGGGTTTTCCTGGTACAAGTCGGGAGCTATATGGCAGAATTTGAAAGTGAGGTGTGTTACCAGAACCCTGGAAGGGATGGCAGCAGACTGGGTGGTGACTTTGTACAATGATAACTCCCCCCAACTGTGGAGCCTCGATGTTTTCATGACTTCATTGAGGAGAAGGTTTGAAGACCCTCTGGCAGAGAGAAGGGCCAGGATCAAAATGAAGACTCTAGTCCAAGGGGGGAGATTGGTGGCAGACTACACCCAAGAATTCAGGCAGCTGGCATACCACATCCGAGGTTGGTCCCAGGGGCCCCTGTAGAAGCCTACAAAGATGGCTTAAATGAAGATATATACCACACATGCATCTCCAGAAGGGACCCACGTGATTTGCAGTCGTGGTACCTGCTGGCGGAAGAGGTGGATATTGATCTAACCCGAAGCAGACGCAGAGGAGGTCCCACCTGGAGAAAACCGCTCCCCCCACGTCTCCGAGAGACCTCCACCCCCCAAAAGGGAGGGATGGCGGCAAGAGCCAAGACCACGGCCTGCTTCCGTTGTGGGAAGGAGGGCCACCGGATGGCGGACTGCCGGGTCAAGATGGACCCACCGAAAGCACGGGGCCCAGGGAGGAAGCCCAAAAACCCCTCAACCAAGCCTCACGAGACCGGGCTGAAGACAAGAGAGGCTGTAGAGGTCGCCCTTTCGGCAGGAGAGGAGTTGGGACCTCCAACCCCATTCGAGAGCGAGACCGATTCGGAAGATGACGTCCCGGTAAGTCCTAACCAAGGGCCCATGACCATCCCAATAAAGTTAAGGGAGCCCACCTCTGGGACCGAGGGAGAAATGTTGGCCTTATTGGACTCGGGGTGCACGAGATGTGTAATTAACATGAAAGTAGTTAAGGGTATGGGCATCGGACTGAGAACTTTAAGAACGCCCATATCTTTGCCAACTGGATGGATCTGTGGCGGGAAGTTGCCCCGCACTTTTTATAACGGAACTCCTAGAGATGATCATGGGAAACCACCGCAAGACCCTGTGTTTTATTGTGGCTCCTGGGATGGAACAGCCTCTAATATTGGGATTACCCTGGCTTCGGAAGTGGAATTCCCATGTGAACTGGAGAGAGGGGTGGATACGTATCCACACCGATGGGCCACCAGAAGGGGAGGAGCAACACTATCCAGAAGGGGAGGAGAAATCCCATCCGAAGCCGCAGGTTCCGAACGAGACAGCTTCCACAGGTGCCGAACGCGTGGAAGAGGAGGAGAAAATCCTGAAGGAGTACTGGGACTTAAGAGAGGTGTTTAGTGAAGAGGCTTCCGATGAGCTCCTCCCTCATCGGTCAACCGATTGTAGTATTGAATTTCTACCGGGGGTGATGCTCCTGAAACCGAAGCTGTATTTGATGACACCGGGGGAGCTGGAGGAACTGAGGGCATTTATCGATAAGAACTTGCAATGGGGTTTCATCACACCTGCCAGACCTCAAGTGGCAGCCCCTGTGATGTTCCGCGAGAAGAAAGATGGCTCCAAACGTCTGGTGGTTGACTATAGAAACCTGAACGCAGTGTCCGTACAGAACGTGTACCCCCTCCCTCTGATGAAAGACATGTTAGCCCACTTGGCAAAGGGAAAGACTTTCACAAAGTTGGACTTGAGGGAGGCATACTACTGAATCTGGATTAAAGAGGGAGACAAGTGGAAGACTGCGTTCAATTGCCCAATGGGTTGTTTCCAGTTCAATGTTCTCCCTTTCGGCCTACAGGGGGCGCCTGCTGTTTTCATGCAAATGATCAATCAAGTGCTTCGCGAACCTTTATACAAGGGGGTTCTGGTATACCTTGATGATATTCTTATCTACACGGAGACTAGAGACGAACATGTGAAACTGGTACTGTGCTCTGTGCTGCACAAGCTGAGGGCCGCCAAATTGTACGCCAAACTATCCAAGTGTGAGTTCCATCAAGAAAAAATCGACTACTTGGTATATCGTATCTCCCCCGAGGACATTGAGAGAGAAAGTGCGAGCCGTATTGGACTGGGCCCCACCGAGAACCCATAAACAACTTCAAAGTTTTCTTGGATTTGCCAACTTTTATCGGCAATTCATCCTGTCTTTTGCTAAAATAACCATGCCTATCACCAACCTCCTGAAGATAAAGGGGGAATTGAAACCAAAGCCCAGCCAACCATTGAATTGGATCATGGAGTGCCAAGCTGCATTTGAAAAGCTTAAAAGACTTTTTGCTGCAGAACCAGTACTGAAGCATCCAGACATGGACACCCCTTTCGTGATCCAAGCTGATGCAAGCGATGTGGCAGCGGGGGCGGTCTTACTTCAATTAAACGAGAAGGGGACACTACAACTGTGCGCTTACACCTCTTGTAAATTGACTTACACTGAAAGGAGATGGGCCGTTTGGGAGAAGGAAGCGTTTGCAGTCCGTTGGGCCTTACTAGCTTGGAGGCACTTTCTGGAAGGAGCGAAACACCCATTTGAAGTATGGACTGACCATAAAAATCTGGAAGCTTTAAAAACTCCTCGGAAGCTATCCCCTAAGCAAGTTAGGTGGCTCAGTTTTTCAAGCGATTCAATTTCTCCTTGAAATATATCCCAGGGGGAAAAATTTTTATGGCAGATGCTTTGTCTAGAATGCCTCAATACAGCAGTATCCGTAAAGAAGTGATAAGGCCAATCATGTCCACTACACAGCTGGCTGCCCCTGTAGTTACCCACGTGCAAAAGAGAAACGAGGAGAGGGATCTGTCCACTGACCTGATGGAATGGTTTAAGGAGGCTTTGAAGACGGATGAGTGGTTCCTAGCAAATGTGAATAACTGCACCGTTCGAGATGGTCTAGCCTGGATAGGTGCGAAATTGTATGTACCTCAAAACCTGAGAAGCCAAGTATTGCAACAAACTCATGATTCCAAAGTGGCTGGTCATTCTGGTTTTGTGAAGACCCTACATTTGGTGAAACGGCAGTTTTGGTGACCTTCATTGAAAAAAGACATCGAGACTTATGTGGCGAGTTGTCCGGTTTGCGCCTCAGCAAAAAGACCTTCTGGTAAGCCACCAGGGCTGCTGCAAAATGTGGCCAGGCCAACTGCTCCTTGGAAGAAAATTCTATGGACTTTATAGTAGACCTACCCGAGAGCAGTGGACACACAGTCATTTGGGTGGTGACTGACTTGTTCTCCAAACAAGCCCACTTCATCCCTTGCTCCAAGATCCCTTCAGCAAAGTCATTGGCCAGATTGTTCATTATTTATTTCTACAGGTTGCTTGGTGTACCTGAGCGTGTAGTTTCTGATCGAGGAGTCCAATTTACCTCGAACTTTTGGAGAGAATTTTTGAAGTTAATAGGCTCCACCCAGAGCTCTGCCCACCATCCCCAAACTAATGGGGCTTGTGAGAGGACTAACGGGGTGCTAGAGCAATACCTCAGATGTTACATAAATTATCAGCAAGACAACTGGGTGGATCAACTGCCTTTTGCGGAGGTAGCATACAATAACTCTGTTCACAGCAGTATGGAGTTTACTCCTTTCAAAGTGGCAACTGGGCAAGATTTTGGGCCCATACCTCAACTGCCTGGTGAAAAACCCAGTGTTCAGTCATTGAGCGACTGGATATCTCAACTTCAACTTAATTGGCCGGTCGCCCGTAAAGCTTTAGACGAAGTGCACCAGTCTCATAGGAAATTTGCTGTCAGAAAGCGAGCCCCGCAGAGGTCGTATCAGGTGGGCAATAAAGTATTCTTCTTGACCAAGTATTTGCAGACTACCCAGAAATCGAAGAAGTTGGGTCCTAAGTATATGGGGCCTTTTCCCATTGAGAGGATTGTAAATCCTGTGACTGTTCAGTTGACTTTACCAAAGACTCTTCGTCGTATTCATCCGGTTTTCCACATCAGTTTGTTGAAACCCGAACATACCTGTACCTTGAGACCGACCCAGTCTGATCCCCCCATACCATTGTTGATTGAGGGTGAACAACATTTCGAGATTAAAGAAATTTTAGACTCTAGGAAATGGAGGGGTCGTATCCAATATTTTGTTGCTTGGAAACATTTTCCTCCATCCTATGCTGAATGGGTTAATGAGAAAGACATTAGGGCTCCTGAACTGCTCAAGAATTTTTATGCCAAATACCCTGATAAACCATAGAAATGTATATCAATGTTAACATATGATTATGCTATTTTTTCTTATAGGGACTAATGTCCTTCTTCTAGGGGGTCCAAATGTCAGCCTCAAGATATCTTCCATAATAAGTATATTCTTCTGTCTTCTAACTGTTGCTTCTCTACCGCTATGCCAATTTACTTCTTTCGGCTGTCATGACAATGGTGGGAGGGGGGGATCTTGGAGGGGAAGAGAGCTGGAGGTGTTTTGCATTCCTTTGCTGGGTTAGCAAGGGGAGGGAGGATTCTTTTCTTTAACTTTCCATTTCTTGGGTAGCTTCTGTCCCCTTTTTGCGCAACTGTGAATTTTTATCAAAATATGTCAAGGTCAACTGAAGAAGCCTCATCACCACCTGGAGATGACCACACGATCACATTCAGAAATTTTAATTGGAAGAATCATTTGAATTTTGGGAGGTGGGAGGAATTCTATTCCTTTGTATGTGTGTTCTACCTGCCAATTTCTCAGTTTCGGAATTGGATCTGTAGTTTCCACTTTATTTTCCAGTAAAAGGATAACTTTGCTCTACACCATGGAGTCTGAGTATTTCTTTCTTGGGATCTAAAGGGAGCACAGACTGACAGGGGGGTGGCAGGGCTGATTCCCCCCAAAAATCAGAATTCCGAAGAATATCATGTCTGTCAAAACAAGATGGCGGCACCCAGCAAACCGGCGGCCTGGTAGAAAATGATCTACGGACCGGTACCGGTCTGGGGCCTGGTGGTTGGGGACCCCTGCTTTGTACTCATCCTCTAATGCCTTAGAGGCTAATCTTTTCATGGTATTTCTTTTCCTTGTATAGTCTATTATCAAGCCTCTGGCATATGTCTTCATTGTATCCCATACGTTCTGCATTGATGTATCTTCTTTTTCCGTTTTCTCTAAAGAAGAAAGCCAATTCTTTCTCCATCCACTGTGTGAAGTCTTTTTCTTTTAATATAGTATTACTTAATGTCCATCTAGATCTTCTTCTTTGTCCTTTCCATTTAATTGTCATTTGATTGTGATCTGCCCAAGTACTTGTTTCAATGTTTATTTCTTGAATATTAGTTAACAATTTTGTTTTCATCCATATCATATCTATTCTGGACCATGATAAGTAGAAGGTGTATTGTTTAGTTTTAGCATTTCTTTCTCTCCATGTATCTTTTAAGTTTATTTCATCTACCATTTTAAAAAAAGATTTAGGGAGAGTCTTTCTGTTTTGCTTTATTGTTTTCTGTGCTGCGTAGTCCAGTTTATTGTCTACAATTCCATTAAAATCTCCCATCATAACTATATTAACATAGTCCAGTTCAACTATTTTCATATGTAATTTTTTATAGAATTCTTCTTGTTTGTCATTCGGGGTATAAATTGCAATCAGGATTGTTTTCATATTATTGTCCATTATTTCCACCATTAATATTCTTCTGTCGTCATCAGTATAAATCAATTTCGCTGAGATGGTCTCTTTAATATATAAAACCACTCCTCTTTTCTTACATTGTGTCAAGGAAGTGAATATCTTCCCTAATTTTGGTTGTATCAACAATTATTCATATTGTTTTTTAATATGTACTTCTTGTAGGCAGATTATATCAAATTTTAATTTCTCTAATTTATGAAAGATTTTCCTTCTTTTAACGGCTGAGTTAAGTCCATTTATATTAATTGTAATCAATTTTTTTCTCTTCCATGGTTATATTTTGTAATTAGGTTTAACAGCTCTCGTGGATCTTGGTTCATGTTGTTCTTTTGCTTTCTTCTTTCCACCTACTGCACCTTCTTCTTTTTCAGTAATCATTTGGGAGTCATCTTGGAATTTAATTAGTGAAATTTCTTTTCCACCCCTCTGAAAAATTCTGTGTAAAATTATTCAGCTTTCTCAATTGAGTCAATTCTATATCTCTGTTCTTGCCATGTAAACATTAAACCTTCTGGAATCAGCCATCTATAATTCACCTCTTTTTAAAGTAATAATTTGGTCAAGAATCGGTATTCCCTTCTCATCTCTCTCACTCTTCTGGGTACTTGTTTCGAGACCACAATCTCCTTATCTTTGTATTTCAATGTTTTCTCTCTTTCCACTTGCAATATTTGCATTTCAATGGATTTCTTTATAAATCTGAAGTGAACTTCTCTTGGTAAGCTATTTCTCATCGCATATCTTGTGAAGACTCGATAAACCTCATTTATTCCATTCATCATCTTCTCTTCAGTTATTTCCAAAGCTTCAGCCAATATTTCTATCATTATCTCAGCCAGATTTTGTTCTTTTTCTTCCTTTATTTTTTGAAATCTAAGATAAAATTCTGATCTGTCTATCTCCCATCTTAGCATACCTCTTTTATCTTGTTCAACCACAGTTAATCTGTTATCAATGTCTCCAATCTTCTTGTCTCTTTGTTTTTCTTCTTCAATTTTTTTGAGTCTCTCATCATACTTCATCATCATTTGTTGGATGTTCTCCACTTTTTCATCAGTTTTCCCTGTTCTTTGTTCAATGTTTTCTGTACTTTGTTCAATGTTCTCTATTCTCTTTTCAATATTCTCTGATCTTGGTTGAATATTTTGAATTCCTTGCATAATCATCTGCAGGGTCACTTTTTCTTGTTCTTTTTCTTGTCTTAATATTGTCTGTATTGAACATTGTCCTATATATATATAGGACAGGAAGAGGAAGAAGTGGAAGTTGAAGAACCAGGAGCTGTTAATTTCCTACTCATTTTGAGGAGTTCAAAATCTTCAGGTTCTTCTAGACCAGGGGTGTCCAACCTTTCACCTTCCCTGGGCCACATTAGAAGATGAAAATTTGGTTTGGGCCACACATATAATAAATTATTATAAAATAATTATATTATAAAATTATATAATAAATAATAAATTATTTTTATTATTTATTATTTATTGAAAATTATTTATTTTTTATTAATTTTCCGGCCAAATTTTGTGGGATAGGGGGGCAGCGGTGGCGGCGGGGGCAGAAGCGGCAGTGGTAATTTCCGGCCAAATTTTGTGGGGTGGGGGGACGGCGGCGGCTGGGGCAGAAGCGGCAGCAGCGGTGGGGGCAGAAGCGGCGGCAGCGGGGGAGGCAGAAGCGGCGGCAGTTCCTGAAGGTACAAGTATTCCATCAAGTAACTTCAGTGCCAAATTGCTACAGAAGTTAAAATCAGTTGAAAATATGTAGAAAACAAGAGGCAGCTAGAGCATCACATAACTTTGGCACAACATCTTCCAAAAACCTTGCTTACAACATAAAGTTTCTCACCCAATGACTAGTAATTATCTGAATGAACTGAATAGTTAAAAACCTTGCTTTTGGTTTAATACCCAATTAAATGTCCATAAGTTTAGAGTTTCTCTGTAGAAATGGAAGTGAGATAGGATCACAATTTCATTTATATATATCTATATATTTATATCTACACACACACTCTCTCTCTTCCCTGTGTGCCCATCCTCCACTCTTCCCATGCATTTCTTTTTCCTTTACTTTGGAAGGAAAAATACTGACCAACAGCCAATATTTCCTTTCTGTTGCTATTTGGCTAGGGAAAGAGAAAACAAATCCTGTCTTCCAAAGCAATGCTGTGTGTATTGTGTGCATGGAAGAGTGTCCAGCAGCCACACTGAAGTAAAAACTGAAGAGTTTGTTATGGAATTTCCACAAGGGTCTTCTGTGACAGGTTGCAGGCTCTCCTGGATCTGTATATTCCCACAATATCAGCAAAGTTGGAATGCGGCTGACCTGATTTACAGCATTTTTGACTCAGTTTTGTATAGTTGAAACCACCATGAAACTGGGTTGGGTTGTTTCTTTGAGGTAGAGTGGCTTTGGAATCTTTCATGAATGCCTGACTTATATGGAGTCCTGAACACCTGGTAATGAACAGCAGTATTGTGCATAAGAACAGAACTGAGTCATGTGCAGCACATTCCATTCTAATGAGTAATACTGTTAGGCTACTGTGATAATGAGACTTAAGGGTCTTAGTATTATGCCTTTGTTTCTCTGCAACCCACTCTTGGAGCTGGGGTAGTATTGTAGCTAGTCAGAGAAGAGCTGGCCCCAAGTCTCCCAGCTGTAATGGACACAGCCAAAATCTATTAATGCACAGCTGCTTGTAATCAACTTGGAGCAATGCCCAGCCATGTTTCTGCTTTGCAACTTGTTGTTTCTTCCACTGCAGTTGCATAGGAACGTTGTATGATGATGAGCTGAAAGTCTAATTGGTTTGCTTTCTCCACCCTATTCCACACAGCCTGGTAAGAGAATCCATAAGGCTGCTTTCTTTCGCATAGCACTTTGTCCCCTTGTTACCGGATGTGGTATGCAGTTATACTGTATAATTGCAATAATGGCACTGAATGATTGTGGATCTGAAAAAAAGCTGTTGGTTCCACTTGTATATATTGGATCTCCTAATTGTATTTTTTCTTTTGTCACACAGATGATTATTTTCACATTGTCCTTGCTATCTTCTCTAATGCAGCATCTATGCACCTTTCTGACCTGGATGATCCCACTGTTCCCACCTCTACCTGCAGAGCAGATTTAGTTGTTCAGGAAGTTGCAGGAAGAGATGTAATTGACATAACAGCTATATCAGTTCTTCTGTTGACTGAATATAGTTGGGTATAATCTTATAGATTCAAATGCTTTGCTACCAACACAGATTGCTTCTGGTGCAACTGGCTTCACATCCTACTTCTTCCATCACTTTCTGCTTCTTCCTTTCTCAAATCTGCCATCTATATTTCAATGTTTGTATATTTCAATGACCACAGCAGAAATCTCTGTTGGACAATATTTGACAAATTATGTCTTGAGAATGCAGCAATATGCAGTGAGGACCTTGAGTCCTAATCCTAAAATGTTAGGTGGATAGAAGCAAAGTGATAATCTTGAGCTTCACTTGCTTTAAATTGTGAATCTGCAAGATGATGCTTGTAGTGTTGTTTTAGGGATGCTTGAACAATGATTTTGGTTGATTTGGAAAGATGTGAGCCAGTTTCATTGTATCTAACTTAACAAACAGTTTAGATTAATGTTGCCAGCAAAATATTTATATTATTGTCCTTATTGGTCTTTGACTTCTGCAGAATGGTTTTATAGGGGCAGCATTTGGTTGCTAAAACTCATCCAGTTGGTGGATTTTACCAACATTGTTGATGCATAAAGGTAGTATGAACGTAGACAGTATATGAATTTGCTTTTCAGGCAGGGCAATAAGTATGTTTCTTTCCCAACCAACTTAAGAAATAATATTGTTGAATTGCTACAATACAGGTTCCACAACATTCCATTATCTTCCCTGTTCCCTTGGAATGTTTCTTTTATGAAAGGCCTGAATAGATTTCCCAAGCTGCAGATGGTAAGATAGATAAGGGGTGTTTGAAATCTAAAAGGTATTGAGTATTCAAACTGCTATATTCTGTTCCCAGGAAATTTTAAGGGTACATTTGAATTTCATTCTATAACTTTTCTGTAAATTCTTTTCAAGATCCTCTGAAAAATCTTGCTTTTTCTGTCATTCTTTTCACAGAAACCTAGGAAGGTCATTGCTCAAGTTGGAGAAGATTCTCAAAATGGTCATCTTCCACCTGGCTGGCAAAGTTATATGTCTCCTCAGGGGCGAAGATATTATGTGAACACCTTCACCAATGGTAAGCTTCATTTACATTCTAATTTTATTCTTTTAGAAAACCCTCCTCCTTTCCTCTAACATCAAAGGTAGAGATAACATAACTTAACAATATGAAGAGTAGCCAAACACCTTCTTGTACAATCCATAAAATAACTGTGCTCCTTGGGGTGGTCATGGTGAACAACTTGATTATCTGCCTTTCTCTAGATTTCTCTTTTCACATTATTCCCAGAATAAAATCATTTATCCCAACTCTCTTTTTTTTGCCAAAAAAAGTGATATCCTCTGTTCTCCAACCAGACATTCTCTGTACAATTTTGGGACAGAATGTTTTGAAAATGTTCTATTTTCCATCTTGATTTGTGCTAAATGTCTCTTGGACCATGCCATGCTAACAGTCAGTTTACTAGTTTCCAGAAGTAAACCAGAAATTGTTTGAGCTGCCCTTGTGTACCTGACTAGGAAACAAGCCTGCTTTTTGGCAAAACTCTAGGTCTGGGACATTCTGAACCTCTTCTGATTCAAAGGATTTACTTCTGGAAATTTTAAAAAACTGTCCACAGGAGTAGTACATACCAGAAGAGATTCAGTACATTCTGCAGTTCTACAAAATATTCCATTCTCAAACTGGTGAATTTTGTATGTCTTTGTTTCCTCCCAAAACTAAAGGGGATTAGTAATTGAATGTAGACAATAAGAATGAATGTGCAAAGCAACCAAATGGAAAGCCATTTTGAACAGAGCTGACCTCATTGGAGCATCCTACCCCAAATGGGCTCATATTTTGAATTTATCCCCTGTTTTTAAATTTCCCATTCATCCTTGAAAGCCCAAATATCTTAACTGCACAGCAAATGATAATTGAATTTATGCATTCATAGCTGTTAACATTTTTAACAAGTTAATTCAACAAGAAAATGAATCATATTTGGATGAGTTACTGACTTAACCTAGTCTTTAACCTACTTCCACAATTAGCACCAGAATTTCTGCTGCTAAATAAGGTG
This sequence comes from Hydrophis major, assembly GCA_033807585.1. NCBI lineage: Eukaryota > Metazoa > Chordata > Lepidosauria > Squamata > Elapidae > Hydrophis > Hydrophis major. Next base: position 173,195,792 of record CM066329.1, read on the forward strand.
ATTGTTAAGGAAATCACCCCATTTTACAACCATTCTTGCAAATTGCTGCAATTATTAAGTGACTCATGTGGTTGTTAAGTGAATCCTGCTTCCCTTATTAATTTTACTTGTCGGATGTTTGCTGGGAGGGTCTAAAATGGTAATCACATAACCCCAGAATGTTGCAACTGTCATAAACAATTCAAGGAAGACTATTTGTTTTGTTTGCTGGGAGGGTCTAAAATGGTAATCGCATAACCCCAGAATGTTGCAACTGTCATAAATGTATGCCAGTTGCAAAGTGTCTGAATTTTGATCACATGACTGAGAGGATGCTGCGAGGTTAAGTTCTTAATCACTTTTATCAGTCCAGCTCTAACTTTGAGCAATCACTAAATAAATGGGTATGATGACTACCTGCATTCTGCATCATAGCAGGTGGTGACATCTAGCCAACTTTGGTTGAAAAGCTAAGCAGGACCAATTCCCTTTAGAACTGAAATGCAATGCTGTGAAGAGGTCCAAGACTGAGATATCAAAAAAAAAAAAAAAAAAAAGGATTCCAAAAGAAGGCACTGGCAAACAATTTCCATGTAGTTTCTAAGAAAACTAACTGGCCATCTCCATACAGCCATCAGGAGTCAAACACAATTCAAGGAAGACTATTTGTTTTGTATCTTTCCTTTGGATGTCTAAGGATTGAATGTTAACATTTTCTGGGTTGCTATGCATGTAAATATGCAAGTAGTTATGAAATTATGAAAAAATTCAGCATAAATCAAGCTTAGCTAAACCTGCTGCACCTAAAACAGCCATAATTATGTCACATTTTACCGGTTTCCTGTTTAGAGTCAGACCTGGAAATATTTAATGCTTACATTTTATGTATTTTCTTTTCAGTTCTCAAGTGACCAAATAATTTGGATGTTCTTAAACAAAAAATATAAATCATTTTTGAGAGGATAACTCTTGGGGAGAGCAAACTTATAGTTCTAAGCAAATGAAAAAGAGCTTGAAATGATTGGTTTAAAAAGAATTTAGAAATGTTTTCGTAGAGTTTTCACCATAATGGACAGAGCTTAAAAACTTTGTAATCCTTTAATTCCTTTCTTTCCTTTCCCTTTGGGCTCATAGTTCATCTATAATCATCTCTCTTAGCTTTTTGCAGACACAGAAGCAGTTTTTTCCCTGGAAAGTTAAAACTTTCCCTGGAAAGTTAAAAGATTTCACCACTTCCCCATTACAAAAAATGGAGAAACACAAACTTCCGGTTTGCGTGGCTTCGGGGCAGCAGGAATTCGCGACAGCTCGCGATTCCTGCTGTGCTAGCCGTTGAGGTACCCCCGATCCAGATGGGTCAGGGGGATATGGCTGCCCTGTAGGGACAGCTGAAGAGAGAGGGGAGTCGGATAGGGAGGTGGGGGTGTCGCAGACCCCCCCCTTCTCCGGGAAAACCCCTTTTTCCCAAACCCCACCTTTCCCAAGGTGGTGGAGCGGCGGTCAGCAATGGCCGCCATGAAGAAGCCAGCAACCGGGTAAGAACTGTGCTGGAGGAAGTGTGAAGAGTGAAAGTTCTGTCTGAGCCGGGTCAAGTAACACCTTTTAAACTGCCTGGAATTGAGCTGCTTGAATTGCTGGAGGATACATTGTATCCCTAAGAAGAGCGAAAAGCGGCGGAGAAGCTGTTAAAGGGAACTCTTTTTTTTTTTTACTCTCCCACCCCACGGAAAAAGCAGAAATATTTGGATATATTAGACATTGAAAGTGGATTGCTTTGAAAGCTGAAGCTAAGAGACAAAGGGATTTTTGGACATTGAAAAATTTAAGAAATTGGAAAATCTCTGCTGGAGGTATGGATTTTTGATTATTTAAAATTGTCATTGCAAGTGGGAAGGGAGAAAAAAAATTGGAGCAGAAGCTGAAAAAGGAGGAGATTGTCTAGAACGTCTTTGTGGATCCCAAAAGAAGATATATGGTAATTGGACCTCTTTGATTAAAAATTAATCCAGAAAGAGAAAGAGAAGAAGGAAGAAAAGTATTAACTTTTGGAATTTTTTTTTTTTAATTGCTTTTGATTATCTTTGATTAAAAATACTTGTGGTTGTTTTGGAAAAAGTTTCCCTTTTTATAATGGCATTGTTTGTGGATGAACTAGAGATTGAATATCAAAAATATAAAAAAGAAGATACTTTGGGCGCTTTGTTTCAATTCTTAGAAATGGCGTTATGTTCTGTTGAAAAGTTGATTACGCAGCAGAAGGACTGGGACAAGGAAGAAGAGGAAGAAGCCATCTTTGATGAACAATGGGTCCCTTCCGGAGAGGAGGAGAAAAAGGATAAGAAAAAGGGGATTTTAAGAATTATAAAAACAACCAAAAGAGAGAAAAATGAGCGAAAAGGTGGAGGCAAGGTTAGAAAGCAAAGGAAAAGGAGTAAGAAAAGCGATGGGAAAAAGCAAAGGGGTAGAAAGGGCAAGGAGAAGAATAAGCAAGAGAGAAAGGGGGGGAGGAGAAGCCTTAATGTTTTTATATGTGTATTTAGAATATAAAATTTATTATGTAATTTTAGAATCTTTTAAACAGAATCCCAAGAAAGATTGTAATATGTAGTATTTCTAAGTTAGGGTAATGAGTTATAGATGTTACTCCAATTGGTGTACAGGAGAAGTATAGTAAAAGAAAAAAAAAGATGAATGGATAATTGGAAATAAAACAGACAAAGAATGTTGTTGAAAATGGTAATAAGATATGGAAGGATATATATGCTTTTTTTTTTTTTTGGATTTTGTATATTGATAAAAGGCAATAAAATTTTAATTAATAAATAATTTGGATGGAAAAGAGAAGTAGGGACAAGATATGAAGTTAATATTATATGAAATATTGATATTTTTATCTGGAAATGTTATGCCTTATTGGTCTTTTATTATTATTTTTTCTTAGAAAAGAATTTATAAGCTGTTATGCATTGTTCTTATAAAACTGATAAAAATGGTTTTTATATATATATATAAAAAAGAAAATGATAATAAGATATGGAAGGAGATATGGGTTGAATATGATGTTTGAATTTGTGTCTGTGTAAAGAGTTTTAACCCGGGAACAGACAACCTTCAGAAAAGATCTTTTAGTTTTGTTTATGTTTTGTGTTTGTATGTTTGTGTATTGTGTTTATGGTAAAACTAACAAAATTTGTTTTTTATAAAAAAAAAAGGAAAAAAGAATCAATAAAACCTTGGAGGAATGTTAGACGAGAATAATTTAAACAAGCCAGAAAGAAAAGAATATGATGACTATAAAATGGATAAATATGGAAGAGAAATGAAATTGAATAGGAGTAAAGAGAAATAATGAGAAATTTGCTGGAAGATATTTGTGTGTCCATATGGAGATGGGATAAATTGGAATTATGCTGTATAAAAATAATGTTTTGTTTGACTTGTAAGGATTTACAATGTTAAGAGGTTTTATGTGTTTATGTATTTAATGGTTAATGATGTGTTGTTTTATCTTTAAAATTAATAAAAATTTGTTTCAAAAAAAAAAAAATGGAGAAACAGAAATTTTGTTCAGTGCGAGGCATGTAAATTAATGAAGAGATTAGCACATCAAAGTGATGGAAAAAGTTGCAGGAAGGATCATGCAAAACGTTTCAGCACAATTTTTATACATGAGGGAGTACATATGAAACAGTACTTGTGAATCATTAAAGCATATGCTTCTTTTCCTAGATTTCAGCATAGCAAAGTGGTGTGCATGCTTAGGGGGAAGACTTATTTCCATGGATTTGGAAAAATATATGGTTGCTATATATAGAGTAGGTAAAAAGAGCTTTGCACTGTGTGTACAGTATACAAGTAGTCATTCATTCAGCAACCATTTGAAATTATGATGACACTGAATGAAGGGCTTTATGAACTGGACCAAAGTTAAGACTGTTGCATTGCCCCTGTGGTCATGTGATCACATTTTGGGTGCTTGGCAATCCATCTTCCCTTATGATTGACCACAGGGACACTGCCTCCACCTGCCTATCATTTCCCCATCCCACATCACTGAATCCTTTGAGCTTACTCACCTGGATCACCTTATAATCCTTGGACCTGCTTCCTATTTTGCTGGGTCTGCCCTATCATGCCTTCCCTTTGATAAATACAACATTAATGACAGTACATGGATTTTATATTTTTCAACATCAGAAATATCTCACAATTTCACAGTTTTATAGCTCTCTTGAAAAACCATGTGATCATACTGGGTCTTCCAGTCCAAGTAACACTGCAGAATAGGAACAACCTCTGCATGTCTCTTCACACTGCTATTCATGTGTGGGATAGTTTTGCTGTTAAATAAAATGGCAAAGACAGCCAGCTTGGTGTAGCATTTAAGACATCAGACTAGAAACTATGAGTGCATGAGTTCTAGCCCCACCCCCCTTTTAGCTACAAAACCATCTGGGTGACTTCATTCAGTCACTTTGTCTCAGCCCAACAAAGAAGGCAATGTCAAAACATTTCTAAAAATCCTTGCCAACAAAACTGCAGGGACTTGCCCAGGCAGTGTCTGAGAATTGAACACAATTGAACAGAAGAAAAAAAAAAAAGGGAGATATCTATTCTACAAAATAGACCATATAACATCTATGAGTCTGGTCCTTATCCAATTTCACATTATACACATGTCATAATGCAACGTATTCATTTTTATTTTCCTTTTGTCATTGAAAATTGGTGTGAATTGAACTAATTCTTCTATTTCAACTTGTAATATTACTATTACTACTTCTATTCCTCCCCTCTTCTTTTTTTCAAAGCATCTAGAAAAGGCTAAGCAGGTCAGAGCTGAATAAGAGCCCACTAGAAAAACCCAGGACTACAGGCTAGACTAGAAAGAAAAAAAATGAAATAAAACCATGGGAAATCACTTCCATATTATTGCAAATAAAACTACATCCATGCTGTCAGGAAGTGAAAAAAAAATTAAAGAGGAAAAACAGGAAACATAATCAAAAAATGGGAGTTATATTTTAAATTTAATGTCATCCATAACAAAGAAATTTCTCAAGCATGGCTTGAGTTTCAACCATAGAAAATACAGTGCACAAATCAGGAGGATGTACAGTTTGAGGGTAAATTATCATTAGACATTAAAGACTACAAGTTAGAATCAAACCAGGTACTGAAGTTTCCACTTAAAAGGGGAGCAGTTTCAACAGTTGACCTGAAATAAATAAAGTGTGGCACTGGAATGTTTTGCAATTATAGTTGTATTGTTGAAATATCATCTATCCCATAGAATAAAGGATATTTGGTAATTACAAGTTCCTTTTGCTTCAGTGCAATCAAAATTTTAACACATCCTTCTTTGAGTTTTCCCTCTTTATGAAGTATATATTTTTATTGTGTACTTTAATCAGATTCCATTCTGCAAAATTAAGTGTCATACATAAGCAAGATGTTTTTTTTTAACATGAGACAAATCCCTAATCCTCATTTTATATCAAAATTCTGCTTTGTGGACTTATCTTTAGCTGTATCTAGGAAAGTGTCTGTGATTTCGTTTCAGGCTTGCAACAACTGGATTAATCTTGTCTCGAATTATAGGGAAGGTTATAGGTTATAGGTTATAAATTATCGCTATATAAATATTTAGATGTTCCTTTTCATAAAATTGAATTATATGAAATGTTAGCTTTTATACACCTAGCACTTCCTATACTAAACAAATATAAACTTAACATCAAAGGTAAAGGAAAAACACTTTCATTACTGATTAAGTTTTACTTCCTTCTGTAGGGTCCAAATGTGATACTAAATAAAATAAAATAAATATGCTTTTCAATGAGGGTACTTGATGTCGAAAATAAGGTATCCCTTAGTATAACCCATTCTAAACATTAAGCTTGTACAATCATTATTATACAATTCTGGTTTTCTGTCTCAGAGATGGAAGCATCATTTGTGCATGGAGAGATGGGATATAACCTTCCTAAAATACCTTTCTAGTCCAAATCAGTGAAATGTTAAAACGAAATATAGCAAGGCTGGCATTAATAAGAAACATACTTGCCCTGAGCAGTACCTGCATTGGGGATAAAAGTGAAGGGCAAAGATTATACCTTGGCAATAAATTCAAAGTATCATTACATTATTTCATGTGGAATAATAATGGGATGTAGGGATATGAAAAAGAGTTGTTGTGGACCAAAAGAATATTGATGTGAGATATTGCTCAGCTTTTGTCTGAGGAGGAGAAAATCTGGCCCACATGATTCCATACATCAGATAGTGGCAGCCAACATAAGACCTTCCTGGGTTTTTATCAGAGGTGGTATTCAGCATGTTTTGACCAGTTCTGGAGAACCGGTAGCGGAAATTTTGAGTAGTTTGGAGAACTGGCAAATACCACTTCTGACTGGAGATTTTACAGTATCCTTCCTGTCGTGTCCTCGAAAATGATGCCAGGAGTCGGTGACTTCAAATCATGCTCTTTTATTAAAGTAGGAACCGAACTGGCGCTTTGCAAAAGGTTCGCGGCTTTTATTCTTTTAGCCGCGGCGGCCGCGGCCAATGCCACCGCTTTGAATCTCCCACGATTCGAATAGACCAATCGCGGGAGATTCTTCGCGAGCCAATCGGCGCGGCTCGCCTGACCAATCAGAGTGCCCTGCGCTTTGGCCAATCAAAGCGCGGGGATCTCAAGAATGCTAATTAAGGGACAGAAGACCCCTCCCCTCTTGGTTTGGTCCTTACGTTGCGTAGTCACGTAGGTAGGCGGGGCTCCGTCTGAGCCTACTGGACCTGCACAGCTCTGTCGTAGGTTGGATCCCGACCGGTTCGGTCGGGATCTCTGTTGCTCCTGATGCCGTCGTGGGAACCAGCTGGTCGGTCGGGCCGGGCCGCTCTCCGTAGCTCCCTCCTGGGCCTCCCGGGTTGGTTGAGCTGCGGGTTTCGCCGCTCCCGCTCGATCTCCCCGGGTCAGTCGAGCTGGCCTGGCTGTCTCTTCCTGGCGAGGGGTCGTGCTGGCTGCTTTCCGGTAAGTATGGCTGGTTTATTCTTCTTTGGTTTTGGTCCCCTGGGTATTCCCGCCCCCCTTGGTTTGTGTTGTGGGGGTCGGTTTCGCCTGTTTGTGCATCGGTGGTCTCTTGGTTGGTTGTCCTCGACCTTAATTGGTCGATGTGGCGTTTCCAGGCTCGTCCGTCTGCTGTTTGTAGCCGGTACGAGTGTGGGCCTGTTATTTGTGTGATGACGGCCGGTATCCATAATGGGTCTCCCGTCAGGTTTCTTGCGTATACGGGGTCGCCTGGTGCGAAAGTTCAATGTTTGCTGTTTGAGTCTGGGGGCTTCTCCGGGTTATACGTGGGGTGTAACCTGTCAAGTGGGGACCTTAATTTCCTCCCCATTAATAGTTCAGCTGGGCTCTTGTTCGTTGTGGTATTTGGGGTTATGTGTTGGGTGAAGTGTAGTTTGTTTATTTTCTCTTGGATCTCCCCGTGGTCTATTTTCCGGATAGTTTTCTTAGTGAATTGCACCATCCGTTCCGCCCTACCGTTCGCCGCCGGGTGCGCCGGTGCTGTCAGCGCATGGCGGATGCCCCTTTCCGCTAGGAATTTTTCGAATTCCAGCGAGGTGAATTGGGGCCCGTTGTCGGAAACGACGACGTCTGGGAGGCCGTGCGTTGCAAAGAGTTTGCAGAGTTCCTTGATCACGGCCTCCGTGGTTGTTGTTTTCATGTTGCTTACCTCCAGCCAGTTGGAGTAAGCGTCTACTGTTATAAGGAAGGTGTGTCCTTTAGTGGGCCCGGCGAAGTCTATATGGATCCTAGACCAAGGTCCCCTTGGGGTTTCCCACTCTAGGACGGGTGCTGTGGGTGGGCTTGGCCTAGTTTCCTGGCATCGTTGGCACCTTGCTACCCAGGTCTCAATTTGTTTGTCCATCCCTGGCCACCAAGCGTAACTTCTGGCCAGGGCTTTAGTCCTAACGATGCCAGGATGCCCCTCGTGTAGTAGTCCCAGAACCTTCCCTTGTAGTTTTTCAGGAATGACCACCCTATCCCCCCATAGTATGCACCCTTTTAATAACGAGAGTTCCGTTTGCCGGTTTCGGAATGTTTTGACGGACTCGTCGTTGTCTCTTTCCGGCCACCTTTTCTCTACCCAATGCAACACCTGCGCCAGACGTTTGTCTTTATTAGTCTCTCGGGCAATGTCTGACGCGGTTATGGGCAGGTTGGGTAGAGTCTCTATGCTGAGGGTGGTCATCGTGGGTGCTGGGTTGGTGTCAGGTTCAGGTAGCAGCGAGCGGCTTAAGGCGTCTGCATGGGAGATCGTCTTACCCGGTCTGTGTATGAATTCGTAGTTGTAGGCCACCAGGAACTCGGACTACCTTGTCATTCGGGGAGACAGAATGTTTGGGGTGGCCCGGTTTCCTGCAAGGATTCCCAGCAGTGGCTTGTGATGGTTATGATGGTGAATGTCCGGCCGTAGAGGTACTCGTGGAATCTTTTTACGGCGGCAACGATAGCCAGAGCCTCTTTGTCCAGCTGGCTATAGTTCCGCTCCGGTTTGGTGAGGGTCCTTGAAAAGAACGCGATGGGTGCTTCTTTTCCGTCGGGGAGGGTATGGCTGAGGACAGTGCCGACGCCGAAGGGTGATGCGTCGCATGTGACGGCCAGAGGTAGGGTCTCGTTATACTGTATAAGGACGGCGTCCGAAATGAGGAGGTCCTTTGTTCTTTGGAAGGCGGCTTGCTCGCGTTTCCCCCAAGTCCAAGTCGCCGCCTTGTCCAGGAGCCTATGCAAGGGCTCTGCCACCGTCGCCTTTTCGGGCAGGAAAACATTGTAAAAGTTAAGTAGCCCCAGGAATGCCTGTAGTTCCGTCTTCGACTTGGGTGTGGGGGCTTCTTTGATGGCCTTGATTTTTTGGTTTGTGGGGTGAATGCCGTGACGGTCAAGGAGGTATCCTAGGAATTCAACCCGTTCCGTGTATAATTGGCATTTCTCCCTCTTTACTTTGAGCCCGGTCTCTTTGAATTTGGTTAGGACCTCTCTTAGGCGGCCCTCTAGTTCGGCTTGGTTGGTTGCCGACACTAGGACGTCGTCGAAGTAAGGTACCACCTCCTTGATGCCTTGCAATAGTCTTTCCATTAGGCTTTGGAATATTCCTGGTGCCACGCTGACTCCGAATTGGAGTCGGTTGCATTTAAATGCCCCCCGGTGGGTGACTATGGTTTGCGCTTCTGCCGTTTGCTCGTCGACTGGCAACTGTTGGTATGCCTGGGCGAGGTCGAGCTTGGCGAAAACCTTGCCCCCTCCCAGTGAGTGCAGTAGGTGTTGCACTACTGGGACGGGGTAGGCGCTTTGTTGCAACGCGCCATTTAGGGTGGCCTTATAGTCCCCACAGATCCTCACCGACCCATCGGGCTTGATCGGGGTGACTATGGGGGTCTCCCACCGGGCGTGGTCTATTGGCTGTAGGACCCCTTGCTTGACGAGCTTGTCAATTTGCTCGTCTATCTTGGGTTTAAGTGTGAATGGCACCCGCCTTGGTTTCAGGTGTTTTGGGGGGATGTTTGGGTCTAGGCTGAATGATATAAGGGGCCCTCGGTACTTGCCTAGGTTTCCATCGAAGACCTCTTGGAATTCCCGGGCCAGTTGTTGCTCCCAGCTGTCGTCGGTGACGTGGTCGACTCCCGTGACTGCGATGCCGAGCGGGGCGAACCATTGCAGTCCCAGTAGGCTTGGGCGGTCGTGGTCAATGATTGTCATGGGAAGCCTTTCGGTGTGCCTTTTATATGTGATGTTGAAGCGTTTGGTTCCAACTACCGGGATGCGGTTTCCCTGGTAGTCCTTTATGATGAGTCTCTGGCTGTCTATGTTCCTCCTTTGGATGGTAGGCACCAAGCGCTTTATTTCATGCCATGCTATCATGGAGAGGTAGGACCCGGAGTCCACCTCCATTTTGCATGGCTCGCCCTCGATGCCTACCTCCACGTGGACCTTCCGGGCGTCATTGGTTATGGCGTGGCCGATGGTGACCATCTGATGGGTCTCCTCTCTTCGCCGGTTATCGCCGCCTCATAGGGATCATCCGTTCCGGTCCCATCTGTTGTCCGAGGGGCGATCTCTGGTCCGGGATGGTGTGTTCTCTCTCCTCCGTTCGCTCTGGTCCCATTGGGGCGGGCTGCGGTTCTTTTTAAGGCGGCAGACGCGGGTGATGTGACCCTTTTTGTCACAATGCCGGCAGATCGACTCGAAAAACCGGCATTCGGACCTGGGGTGGTCGCCTCCGCAACCGGCACAGTTGGTCCTCGACTTACGACCCCGTCGGTTCCGTGGGTCGCGGCCTGTCTGGAGGCGATGAATGTCCTCCTCGTCATCGGAAGTGCCCGATGCCGAGTGGAAATTGCCCTGGTGGGTGGTCATCTCGGATTGGGCCTCGGCCGACCTTGCAGGGTTATTGTTCCCGCTGCGGTCCCCAGTGTTTGGTCTGCGCATGCGGTCGGCGGATGTTCAGGTTGCTTCTGCGGCTGCGGTGAGGGTATCTGCTAGGCTGATGTTGCCCTTGGCCATCAGCCGGCTCTGGAGGACAGGGTCCCACAAGCCGAGCATGATTCTGTCTCGCAGGGCGTCGTTCAGGTTGTCGAATTCGCAGAGCCCCCCTAGGTGCTGTAGTTCGGCGACGAAGTCGCTGAAACTCTCACCCGACCGTTGGTCCCGATGGTAGAATTCGTTTCGTCAAATCAGGATGGGTACCTCTGGAGCATAGTGCCGCCAAAGTATTGGCTCGAGGACGTCCCAGTCCATCGCGGTCGCATCGGCGGGTTTGGCAAGCGCCTTGGCCATCTTGAATACCTCGGTCCCGCAGTGGGTCAGGAAGATGGCGCGCTTCATGGGGCCGGTGGCATCCTTCAGATCGCTGCACTCGAGGAACATGCGGAATCGGTCGGAGTACGATTCCCAGTCCTCGGTGGCGGGGTTGAAGGGTGCAGGGGGTGTGATTTTCGCCATCGTGGTGGTTCATCTGGCTTCCGTTGGACACGTGGTTCGGTTCAGGGTCTGGATCCCACCTTCGTCGCCAGTGTCATGTCCTCGAAAATGATGCCAGGAGTCGGTGACTTCAAATCATGCTCTTTTATTAAAGTAGGAACCGAACTGGCACTTTGCAAAAGGTTCGCGGCTTTTATTCTTTTAGCCGCGGCGGCCGCGGCCAATGGCACCTTTTGAATCTCCCGCGATTCGAATAGACCAATCACGGGAGATTCTTAGCGAGCCAATCGGCGTGGCTCGCCTGACCAATCAGAGTGCCCCGCGCTTTGGCCAATCAAAGCGTGGGGATCTCAAGAATGCTAATTAAGGGACAGAATACTTCCCATGCCACACCTACCAAGCCACGCCCACAGATTTGGTAGTAAAAACAACTTGAATCCCACAACTGGTGAATACACTGTCAGGAAAAAGAGCTATCTGAATTTGCAGGATCCAGTCTAGGTCGGTCACCAGGACCAAAGATTTTGTCTTCTGAGCTTTTGGACTCATGCTGGATCCCATCTTCAAGGAGCTTCTCTCTAGCTGCAGAGAAGCCCCCTGAAGATGGGCTCCAGCACGAATCCAAAAACTCGGAAGACAAAATCGCTCATCCCATGACTGACCCAGATTGGGTCCTGCAACATTATCCCGGGACACATATATTCGTCTTCATTTGTGTCTGAATTTGGTTCAAATGGAAGTAGAGGTTCATCCTTTCTGAGAGCTATTTATTTAATGATGGTTTGGAATTACAATGGCACTGAGAAAAATGATCTGTCCTTGAAATTGAAACTCTTGCACCATTCCGCAGACACGTGATCATGTTTACAACCAACTGCAGCATTTTGTAGTTACAGGATCACAATTTTCTACCCTCCCAGCCAACTTCTGATAAGCAAAGACACCAGGGTAAGCCTGTTTTGCTTAACAACATGGTAAAAATGGTTGTAAAATTGAATCTGGTCACATGATGAGTTCCTTGACTTCCACGTTGTTTAATGCTCAAAATGCATCCCCCAATTTTAGTCATAAGTAGAGGACTACTAGTAGATAAAGAACATGAACAATAGTTTTCTTTCTGTATTCCTAAAAGGCAAATCACTGTCACGGGAGTGGGTTTACCTCTTGAAGGAAACCTTAAGAGGATAAAATATTTGACCACAACATGAGAAAATACAGAGGGGAGCTTATCTCGCCCTCCCACCCCAAATTCTTATTAAGATAAGACCATTTTTCAGATTTTGTTGGATTAAAAGTGCCCTGTGACTGAGGGGAAAATGTGCTATACACTTTAAAAAAAAAAAATGCATTACAAACAATAGGTTGAATTCAGGCCAAGTGATGCTTAAAGTTAGAGCCAATAAAACCAGTGGGACTTTAGTGATGATTAACTTTTCCCATGGACTTAAATCAATACACACTAAGCATGACTTTGTCTGGAGTCAGCCTGGAATGTATTTGCTCTAGGGGGTTATTCCTAGCCAGAGCCTGGCATTCAATATGCTAGATTGGTTAAAAGTTGTGTTGACTGGTTGAAACATAAATACAGAGGCTGGGGAAAGGGAAGAAAAGACAAATTATATATAAATGAGAACTTGTTTTTTTTTTTCCTTTAAGGCTTTAAAAGAGAAAAAGGAAGTTGGTTTTCCTAGCTGGCACAAATATAGATCTTTTTTTCTCTGGGGAGCATTACTTTGTTCCTCTGTTATGAGCTGCTCTAAGTGAAATCTATACATTGCTGTAAATTAAAGCTGGATAACAACAAACATAAATTGCAAAATTATTCTGTCATAATTCTTACTGCATCAAAATCTTTTGGCCCCATGTTTAATGAGATCTAGAAATTGTGGGTGGAATGATATGTAGATACAACAATTATCACCCATTTAGCATGACCAATATAATAAATTTTTGAGATTTAATCTTAAGTGTATGCATATTGAAAATTAATTTAGAGTTCACATTGATATATAATTAAAATATTACCTTTTTGGAATCTTTTAATAGTAATCTTATTTTTTTAAAATTGTAAACAGCTGAAAATATAGATGCATTGAAAATGGATTTGATAAATATTATTCATTTGAGGTGTGAATTGTTGGAAATAAAGCTTGAAGTTGAGTTGTAAGCTTTGATGTATCTTTTTTTTTTTTTGAAAAAGTTTTTATTAATTTTCTACAAACAAACAAGACAAACAAAACATAAAAACATCAACTCTTATATGTACATCCAGTGTGTCAGTTGGTTCATCATTTTTGTGCATTCATTCTGTAGTCTCAATTACAATTATGTTACATAACAACTCATATTGTCAATCCAAACTTATATATCCTAATATCACTAAAAAAAGAAGTTTTTGACTATATTTTTAATCATTCATGCTTAATGAGCTAACAATACTTTAAACCAGTTTACTCTATAACAAATCATCTAGTCATATCAAATCAATCTTAAAAAATCCTTTATAAATATAATATCAAATAGCAAAATAATAGCAAAATAAAGATATTCCTTACTATCTAGCATTCTAAATATTCTATTATCGTATTTTATCATCTAGCCATTTATAAAAAAGATCCCAAATTTCGTAAAATTGTTTATCCTCTTGCTCTCTAATTTCAAATGTCAATCTGCTCATCTCAGCACATTCCAATATTTTCTTAATAATTTCTTCCTGTAATGGTATTTTCTCATTCTTCCAATTTTTAGCAAATACAATCCTGGCCGCTGTTAATACATTTACAATCAGGTATTTCAAATCTTTACTATATATATCAGGTAAAATTCCCAATAAGAAGATCTCTGGTTTCAAATCTATATGTTTCTTTGTCATTTTTTCCAACCACATGCGAATTATAGTCCAATATTTTCTAGCATCCTCACAAGTCCACCACATATGGTAATATGAGCCGGGTATCTGATGACATTTCCAGCATTTTTCAGATTTGTTCTTAAACATTCTTGCTATTCTTGTCGGAGGAAAGTGCCACCTGTAAAACATCTTATACAAGTTTTCTTTATATGCTGTTGACATTGTCATTTTATAATTTTGAGACCACAATTTCTGCCATTTCTCTAAATCAATCCCATATCCAAAATTCTTCCCCCAAACAATCATAGTTTCTTTGACTTGTTCTTCCTCTAATTTCATTCCCAGTAAATAACCATATAGTTTTTTAATCACCTTCTCATCAGTACCCATCAAAATCTTATCTAAATCAGTCTGTTTATCATAAAATCCCTCCGTTTTAGAATCTTCATCATACCTTGAGTGTATTTGTGCATATGAAAACCAATTCATCCTTATACCTTGTTCCTCTAAGTTTTGGATCGATTTAAGTTCACCCTTTTCATCCAAAAGTTCCCCATATCTAACTGTTTGTTCCTTCTTGTAGATTATAGGATAGGAAAATGCTTCAATGGTCGATAACCAAACTGAAATTTTCAAATAACATTGTCTTTTTATCTTCTCCCAATTTAACCACAAAGACTCCCGTACATAATGTCTTCTAAAATAACCCTGTGTTTTAGTTCCCTTATACCATAAAAAAGCATGCCAACCCAACAGCAAGTCATGCCCTTCTAATGTCAACAACCTATGTTTCCTTAATGTTATCCATTCTTTGACCCACATCAAACTTGCAGCTTGATAATACAATTCCCAATTAGGCAGACCAAAACCTCCTCTAATTCTAGCATCTTGCAAAAGCTTTAGCTTTATTCTCGCTTTTTTACCTTGCCATATAAACTTCAACATAATTTTATTTAAATCTTCAAAATAGTCTTTTCCAAGCCTAATTGGTATTGTTTGAAACAAAAATAAAATTCTAGGTAAGATATTCATCTTAATTGTTGAAATTCGCCCTATTAATAACAATTGCAAGTTTTCCCACTTCTTCAAATCTGTAGTTATCTGTTGTTTAAGTTTAATATAATTATTCTCCTTTAATGTGCTACATCTTGTTGTCAAATATATCCCCAGATACTTAACCTTATTTGTAACTTGAATTTTCAAAAGATCTGCCAATTCTTCTCTCTGTCTCAATAGCATATTCTTTGTCAAAATCTTTGTTTTGTCTTTATTTATTTTCAAACCAGCCACCTCTCCATATACCTCTATCCTTTCCAGTAACTTTGGAGCTGTTTCTAGCGGATCTTCCAAAATAAAAGCTAAGTCATCAGCAAAAGCTTGTAGCTTAAATTCTTCCTTCTTAATTTTCATTCCTTTTATGCTTTTATCATCCCTAATATTTCTATTCAACACTTCCAAGGTCAACACAAATAGCAAAGGAGATAGGGGGCATCCTTGTCTTGTGCCTTTCCTTATATTAATAAAATCTGTAAGTTCCCCCTCCATCATTACCCTTGCTGTCTGTTTATTATATATAGCTTCTATTGCTTGAATAAATTTTTTAGCGAAACCCATATGCTCCAATAATAATAACATAAATCTCCAGTTCACGTTGTCAAATGCTTTTTGAGCATCTAGGAATATCAAAGCCATTTGCTTTTCAGGATGAGCCTCATAGTATTCCAAAGTGTCCAAGATTACTCTCATATTGTCTCTAATTTGTCTCTTTGGCAGAAATCCATTTTGATCTGAGTGAATAAAATTATTTAAATATTTTTTAAGTCTTTCTGCTAAGATTGAAGCAAAGATTTTATAGTCTGCATTCAATAAAGAAATAGGTCTATAATTCTTAATTTGCAATGGGTCAGTCTCTTCCTTTGGTATGAGTGTAATATAAGCCTCTGACCATGTTTTAGGTATCATCTTTTTTAACATAACTTCATTCATAACTTCTAACAATGGGATGCTCAATAATTCTTGAAATGTTTTATAAAATTCTACTGGAAGCCCATCTGGACCCGGAGCTTTCCCATTATTTTGTCTCTTAAATGCTTCATTTAGTTCCATCATTGTTATATTGCTTTCTAGCATTTCTTCAGTCTCTTTAGGTATCTTTGGTAACTTAGCTTCCTGTAAATACTGTTTGACTTTTTCTTCATCAATATTCTCCTGTTTATATAATTGCCCATAAAAATCTCGAATAATTTCTTTTTTCTCCTTATTCCCATAACAAACTTGTATCTTGAATGGCGCCTTTTAAAATAGTGTCTGGAGTTCCATGCAAAATTGGAAAGTAGAAACCTTTGCTGCCTTGCAGCCAGGCAGAATGCCATGTGGTTTGAAAAACCTATATATTCTAGAGTTTGATTCTAAACACATAAATACTGAATTGTTTGATAATATAGGTAGTTCTTGACTTACTAATTGAATGATGGTTGTAAGGCATGCCAGCAGGGTTAAGCAGGTCACTGCAGGACTGCACCTAATTTTATTACATTTTTGCACTAGTTGTTAAGCAAACATCATGGTCGTTAACCAAATTCATTTTTGGCTTTTTTTTTTTTTTGCCAGAAACTGGAAATAAACATGTATTTCCAGTAAAGGAAAGAACAGAAATTGTGTTCACCTAATTGTTGGACTCTGGAAACATCTGTAAATGTTGGCCGGTTGCTGAGCCCCCAAAATGTAATCCCTTGACTGTGGTGCAGGTGGCAACTTTGAAAGTTGCTAAGCAACCAGTCACAAATCAAGGACTACCTGTACATTTCAGATGACAGATTTAGTAAGTTATTGATAACAGTATACTAAGCGCTAATAATAGAAGGAAGATATAAAAACAGTAAGTTCCTTTTTTTAAAAAAAATAGCCAAAATTGATGCAATAGAAAATACAGGGGGCACTTAGCTCAATAATTAGCATTGCTATATGATTAGAATAAGCAGCTGAAGATGGAAAATAAAAGTGGGGTTCTCTACACTATTTTGGAGTCAGTGACAAGTGAATTGTTTTGGTACTACCATAGTCTAACTCTTATTTGGGGTCTACTGAGAGCTGCTTCCAGAGGAGAACCTCAGAGTGTGTTATTAATTCCAGGTTTTCATAAAAGTTGTATCAGCATTCCAGAGGTGGTATTCAGCAGGTTCTGACCAGTTCTGGAGACCTGCTGGCGGAAATTTTGAGTAGTTCAGAGGACTGGCAAATACCACCTCTGACTGGAGATTTTACACTATCCCTCTTCTGCCACACCCACCAAGCCACAGAACCGGTAGTAAAAAAAAATTGAATCCCACCACTGCAGCACTCTAAGTTGAGCTGGGGCAAGGCTTGCAAAGGTACAGAATGTTCTCAAGAAAGAATCCTTATTAAAAACCAGGCTGTAACTTTTGGGAGAAGATGAAGTTTCTGAAAGAGACATTTTCATATTCAGCACATTCAACCAAGGCTGTACCATAATATTTGTCCCTGTGAGGAAATACTACATAGATGTTGCTGCACTGGAGTGTGTCCCATTTTTCAAACAAAGTCACACAGGAAGAGTTTCAAAGACTTTCAAGTTCTTTCAAAGAGTTGGTTCCTTGCGTCTCCCATCACAAAATACACTTTGCTGCTGGTGGGAGTTTGATTCATGTTCTTGGTCTACTGCTGTTGTGGGGTGTTTTCAGTGACTTCTGGTTCTTTGCTAAGGCACTGAAAGGAAAAAATTACTTTTTTTTGGCAAAGGGCTAAAATGCTAGATCTGTTCCTCACAGTATGTCATGGGTGTTTAAAGGATTGAAAAAGGAAATAATCTAATGTTCTTTTTCTGTTCTTCTTAATCCAAGGTTATTTCAAACTTGGCAGTGAGGTCCAAACTAGATTCTCTCTCTTTGACATATGATATAAATTTAAAGGGATGGAGTGTATTGAAATATTTCTCTAACATGTTTCCAAACAACATCTATTTTCCTTCCACATTCCCTTATATTACAAGTGCATTGAAACTACTACCAGCATGTTTTTGTTTCTAAGACAGGTAATTCTCGAATTATGACCATATTTGGGACTGGAATTTCAGTTGTAAGTTGTGGCATTCATAAGAAGCACTCATATGTCTGGACCTTGTTTTTATACTAGTTGCTAAGTGAATCAGGCAGTTGTAAGTACAAGTCATATAGTTAAGGGAATCATGGTTAAGGAAATTATTAAATAAATTCTTTCTCCCAAGTGGAAGAAGCTGGGACACTATTTCTGAGAATCAAACACCATTTATCCCCTAATTATATTATCGAGTATCAGGGAGTTTCTCTTTGGAAACACTACATACACGTATCTATGTTCATATTTGTGGACAATATTTTCTGCTCTCCATCCCACACCTCTTAGACCATCTAATACAGGGAGAGGAAAGATAAAATGAAATTTCTTTTTTTCTTTTCTTTTTGACAAAAGCATCTCCGCATTATGTAACATTATTTCAAAAGTATTATTTCCCTTAGCTTTTGCCATGATAGATTCTCAAGTTCACTGTGATATATATTCTATAGTTCCCCAAGCACTTGTTTTCAATATGACCCCCCTCAACACACACACACACACACCTGTGTTATTTCTGTCTGGGGGTCATTTTGGGCCACATAGATATTGTGTTGTCTTTAAGTAACTTCTCAGCCATTATCAGTGGGTCCCCCACCCCCTTTTTTTGGTGAATCAAGCCACATCTGTATTGTGCCAATTTGTGCCAATTTGTGGATTCCAAATTTAAATCTGCTTTTCTGGAATTTCAGTAATTGTATAACTCTGGGCTTGGTCAGATTGCGAAAATTATTCTTTTGTGAGCAAATCAAGATTGACAGAGAACATACGTAATGCAATGGCAGGAATGAATACAGAGATAGTTTCCTGTCTGAGACAGAAGTTAAATACCCAATGTTCAGGGCTGATGTCTAAGATTAAAGTCAGCTTATTTCAACATAAACCATTTTTGAAGAGAGAAACAAGGTAAGTTCAAGCAGAGAAAGACCTTTCTTGAGCTATATGTTTTTTCTATCCTTTTCATTATGTCTTAAGATGGACTTTAAAGTGGAAAGTTAATGGACAAAAAAAAATCAATGAATGTGTCCTAGCCCAGTTCCAAGTGTCAAAATATTCTTGGTGACTTAGAATGTTGAGTACATCAGTGTAAATTGGTGATAAATGTTAACTGTCTATACTAGTAAAGTTAATTATGTATTGCATGTCAAAGATTTATCCATTTTTAATATAAAACCACATTCATGAAGCAATTACACCTTTTGTTCAGCATCAGTTCTCAGTTCATTTCATGAAAAGGAAAAAAGTATCTTTTGGTTAAGGCAATTTCTGAAAACTGCCACAAGCGGCAGGCATGCTTGTGTAAAAAGGTACACATTACAAAGTAGACCTAGTCTATATATTCCATTTATTGCAAGAGAATTGGCTAGTGATTTCCTATCTCCAAAAGTGAAAAAGGCTGAGGCTTACAGGTGCTTCTCCCTCGAGCCGCTCGGAGCATCCAGAGAGTGGGATGTGCTTCCGAGTCCTCTTCTTGCAGGCTGAGCTTTAGCTGAGGAAACGCTTCGCCCCCTCACGTGACTCCACGTAGCATTCCCTCAGTCTTTTGCTCAGCCTCAAAGAGGCAGGCTGTTTTTGAAAGGAGCTCCTTCACTGATTCAAACTGCATGCTTTACTCTGGATATTTCTTCAATTTCAGGTCGCATAATTTCTCTCCTCCCTCCTGCACAAAGGGTTGGGACTTAGGGGAAGTCTCCCCTCGCCCCTAGGGGCCAAGCGGGCGGGTTCGCAGCGCTTCACGCGACCCCCCCATTATTAGATCGCGTCGCTGCGTCCGCGCTCCATTGTAGTGCGAAACTCTCTGGATTCCCCCCCACTCTAAACGCCGACCGGGAAGGGCTAGTCGCTCCTTAAGAGCACCAGGCGAGCTGAGCCAACCGGACAAGTCCTCGCCGTCCTGAAGGCGCCTGACATAGCTCAGCTTGCGTCCGCCATCTTGGGGCCCGCATCGTGGTCGGGCGCCATTTTATTCCTGATTTTGGCTGCTGCGGTTGAAGTACAGTCCAAGACCCCTTGAGTCAGAGTTAGTGGCTTTTAGCGTCCCTTCGGGCTCGCTTGCATTATTTTTCTGTTTGCCTCCCGCAGCCTCTATCGGGGCGAAGTTAGCAGCAGCACCCCCCCCGGCTTATTGCTGGAGGCCTGCTGCCAGAGGCCTCTCTCCCTCTAGGCCTCAGGCGTTTATTTGGTAAATCCGGCCTGTACTGTGGTAACCCCTTGGTTCCTTTCCTACTTCTGTTTATAAATATATATATATATATATATTTGTTTTCTTAAGTTTTCGCGGGTACTTACATGTATGACATTCAGCTTTGTTCGGGTATTTTCCCATGTCATAATAGTGGTGCTTTTAAAGTTGTAGCAACGTTTCAGCAGAATCTCATCTGCCATCATCAGGCTTCTTATTGTGTTTGTCTGTGAGTCAGACTTTTACAGTGGTACCATTCTACCATTTTACAGAATAGTACCATTCTGACAGAGCAATAGGCTGCCCCAAATTTAAATCTGAAACCACTGTAAAAGTCTGACTCACAGACAAACACCATACAGAAGCCTGATGATGGCAGATGAGATTCTGTTGAAACGTTGCTACAACTTTAAAAGCACCACTATTATGACGTGGGAAAATATCCGAACAAAGCTGAATGTCATACATATATATATATATATATATATATATATATATATATATATATATATATATATATATATATATATAAAAGAAAAGAAAGAGAAAACAACTTACAGACGAATTTATACGTTTTTTATATGTATACGCATAGATAACCTTTGCATGCAGATAGCATAAAAAAATAAATAATAAAATAATAAATAAAAATAAAATAATATTAATAAATAAATCTCCATATCATATATATATATATATATATATATATATATATATATATATATATATATATATATATATTTAGACTTTATACCGGTTACCACATACACATTAAATTCCAAAAGGGGAGAGTGGGCCAGTTCAAACGTCACCAGGCCCTACTCAGGCCAATTCCAGGCGAGCCAACCATCCTTTACTATTTACACTGTTATTATTACAGTTATTATAATTATCAAAATGGCAGACAACAATCTCTCTAAACGACCTTCCTTGAAGGCTAAGGCAAAGTCCCACTACTTGTGCAGGCAGGACAAGGAACCCTCCAAGGCCTCCCAACGAGACGCCCTAAGGCGCCATAAGGCATTGGAAAAGGAGTTTGATAGGCGTTCAAGGGAGTCCCACTCGGGGCCTTCAGCCCTTCCTTCTCCCACCCCCTCTACCTCTAACCAACCTCTTCCCCCTCCAGACCGGTCTTCCCTATCTAGGCGCAGCCCACTTCAGGGTCACTTGACCCTGGGACCACCGACCAGACTGACCCCTGAAGCTATCTTTACGCCTACGGCTGCTGGTCTGCATCAGCAAGAACCCTCTACATCTGAGATTCCAGCCCACATCAAGGCTTGGATGGAATCGCCTATCCACCAGGGCATTGCGGAAGGCCTGCAGCACATGTCCAGATCAGGCTTCTCTCCACGGGTTCCTGACTATGACTCACTATCCATCAGATCCCTTCCACAGCCAGATCCCCCGGTTGGTCAGGTACTCTCCCAGAGGGACAGCCCTCCTCCCATAGGAGCCCAGGAAGAGGAGGAGGTAGGGGACTTTGGCGACTTCAGGGAAGAGGAAGAGGACTCCCGGATGGGATCCTCCCATTATAGTGAGTCCCTCTCAGAGGCGGACCTCATGGAGGGGGAGATGTCGGAGGACGAGGGGGCTTCACCCAACCAACCCATATTCGGGGGGCTGTTCAAGCCATACTTGTTTAAATCCCTCCTCTTTAAAGCCAAGAATGTCTCTGGTTTTCTTTCCCATTCTCCCTCTGACTGCCCCCCCGCCTCAGAGAAACCAGAGGACTCCATTTTCACACAACCAGTGGTGGAAGCTCAGATCATCCCAACCCCACCCATCTTCATAGACCTAGTGACGAAGCAACTTGCTTCCACGGGAGCCCCCCCACACCCTCTAACCTAGACAAGAGATTCTTCAATCTTGATTCGGCAATGTCTACCCTGCTAAACATCCCGGAAGTCGACGATCCCATTGTGGGCCTTGCTTCCTCCTCTACCCCCAGTGAGGCCCTAGAGGCCTTGAAACCTGAGGACAAGCGGACGGAACTGGTATTGTGCCGAGCCCATCTATCCGACGCTTGGGCCATTAAATCAGCTACGGCCGCTTCATTTTTTACGAGGTCCTCTATCTGCTGGCTCCGGCAGCTGAGAGAACACGTCCCTGCGTCCAATGTGAGGGCGCACCAAGACATAGCGAAACTGGTGGCCGCAGCCGAGTTTTCAGCTGATGCCACTTACCAATCGGTAAAGTTCTCTTCCAGAGCGATAACATCCCATGTCACAGCTCACCGCCTACTGTGGCTCAAGCACTGGCAGGCGGATATTAAAAACAAGGTCAAGCTGGCCACTGCTCCCATCAAAGGGGACAAATTGTTCGGCCCGGCCTTGGAACCCCTGCGGGTCGAGGGCCGCAGCAAAAGGAAGTACCTGCCCTTCCTTTTTCAGAGGCCAGACACAAGAGGCCCCCAGCCCTTTCGGAGGGGCTTCCCCCATCCCTCCTACCAACTCCCCTTCCTGCCCAGATACCCGAGACCCCCTTCCTTCCGCTCTCAGGACCGTTCGGATTCAGGTGACAGAAACAGACGGGGCGGCAACTATAAGAGGCCCTTTAGGGGATCAGGGGAGAGGCCCTACCGCCGACCCAGATAGATTTTCTTCCTCCCTCCCTATCGGCGGCTGCCTCAGACACTTTGCCGTTCAATGGGACAAATCCATATCCAATGCATGGGTTAGGGACACCATCAGGTTCGGTCTCACCCTTGAGTTCCGGTCCGACCCCCATGATTTCTTTATGACATCCCCCACCTCAAGAGATCCCGCCAAACGGGCACTAATGGATGCAGCCATCCAACACCTGTTGGACATCCAGGCCATTCAACCCGTTCCACTGGCCCAGAGGGGACGAGGATTCTACTCCCACCTCTTTGTGGTGCCCAAGCATTCTGGGGGATGCAGGGCTATATTAGATTTAAAATGGCTAAACCGCCACCTTATCCAGCGCAAATTCAAGATGCACACCCTGCAATCGATTCTCTTGGGTACCAGGCGGGGTAACTGGTTATCCTCCATAGATCTCTCAGAGGCATACCTGCACATTCCAATTCAGCCCTCTCACCACAAATTCCTTAGATTCTGTTATAATAACCATCACTATCAATACGTGGCCCTCCCGTTTGGTCTGGCCTCGGCCCCGAGGACCTTCACCAAGGTCCTCGCGGCCCTGGCTGCTCACCTCAGAAGCGTGCCCGTCCGCCTTCACTGCTATTTGGACGATATCCTTATTCTCTCCCCGTCCAAGACCCAGGCAGTCAGGGACACCAGAGCCACCCTCTCCGCCCTCCTGGCACATGGGTTCCTTATTAATTGGAATAAAAGTCAACTGACCCCTTCCACCCGAATCACCCACTTGGGAGCCATAATTGATTCGGTTACAGAAAAGGTCTTCCTCTCTTCGGAGAGGTTTCTCAGCATTCAAGCTCTGGTCAAACAGATTAGGCGATCAAGGAGGGTGGCGTTACTTGATCTTTCTAAATTATTGGGTAAGATGGTTTCATGCATCTCAATTATTCCCTGGGCCCATTTATACAGCAGATCCCTCCAGTGGTTCCTGCTCCCATTCCAAAGATCCAGAAGAAGCAACTCGAGGTCCAGAGTCAAGGTGCCTCCGAGGGTCCTCACGTCTCTCCTCTGGTGGACCAACCCCGCCATCAACAGGGGCCACCTCTTCTCAGAACCTCAGCGGCTAACCCTCACCACGGACGCCAGCCTATCCGGTTGGGGGACTCACGTCAACTCGCTCTCAGCACAGGGCAAGTGGTCGCTGATCGAGCAAAGATGCAGCATCAACTGGCTGGAGCTTCACGCCGTCCACCTGGCCCTGTGCAGATTCCTCCCCTTGGTACGGGGGCGTCACGTCCTTATTCTCACGGACAACGTCATGGCCAAAGCCCATATCAACAAGCAAGGAGGCACCCAGTCCATGAGGGAGGCCGAACGCCTTTGCCGTTGGGCAGAATCCAACCTCCTCTCACTCAAAGCCGAGCACATCTCTGGAATCTCCAACATCCAGGTGGACTGGCTGAGCAGGGCCACGGATCAAGCAGTGGATCAAGCAGAATGGTGCCTTCATCCATCCCTATTCAAGGAAGCGTCCAGAATATTCGGCCTCCCGAGGGTGGATCTCTTCGCTTCCCTGTCCAACGCACAGCTCCCACGGTTTTTCTCCAGGTACCCATCTCACGGGTCGGAGAACCACAATGCGCTACGATGCCCATGGCCCCCAGGGCTCTTCTATGCCTTCCCACTGCTGCCGCTGATTCCCAGAGTCATAAAGAAACTCATTCACGAGAGGGCAGACCTGCTCCTGGTGGCTCCTTATTGGCCCAGGAGACTGTGGTTCGCGGACCTCCACAATCTGTCGGAAGCGCCCCCATGGAGGATCCCCCTGGACAGGATCTCCCTCTCTCAGGGACCCCTTCTGTATCCGGAGCCCCAATGGCTCCAGTTAGCCATCTGGAGGTTGAACGGATCCGTTTGACAAGAGAAAAACTCTCCAGTCAGGTAATTGACACCATTTTGGCTGCCAGGCGACCCTCCACCACACGAATTTACGATGCCACTTGGAAGGGCTTTTCCAAGTGGTGTAGCGGGTTCCAAGTTGACCCCCTCTCTCCCCCTATTGCGCAGGTCTTGGAATTCCTTCAAGAAGGCCTACATAAAGGACTTGCCCCCAACACCCTGAGACAACAGGTCGCTGCCCTCTCAACCGTTGTTTCTTGTGATAATTTCAGTTCTCTCTCTCATCACCCCCAGGTTAGAGCTTTCCTTAGGGGCGCCACCAACTTGTGCCCTCCGAATGTTCACAGGTTTCCCACATGGGACCTCAACAAGGTCCTCATTTCACTTACAAAGCACCCATTTGAACCCCTGAGGGAGTCCTCCCTTCAATTTCTAATGTTTAAAGTAGTTTTTCTAGTGGCCATTACTTCTGCTCGTAGGGTCTTGGAAATAGCAGCATTGTCAATCAGAAATGATTTATGCGTGTTCCACGCTGATCAGGTGGTCCTTCAGCCCGACCCCACCTTCTTACCTAAGGTTAACTCACCCTTCCACAGGTCTCAGGAACTGGTCCTCCCAAACTTTTGCCCCAGACCCTCGAGGGACAGGGAAGCCCTTTGGCACACCCTGGATGTTAGAAGGGCCTTGCGCATATACATTAAGCGCACTCAACCCCTGAGAAGATCAGAATCCCTCTTCCTCTCTTTTCAGCCCAGGACATTGGGGCTCAAGGTCTCGCCCTCAACCATCAGTCGCTGGATTAGGACGACTATCGCCAGGTGCTATCTATCACAATCTCTACCCGCTCCTGGGGGAATAACCGCTCATTCCACCAGGAGTGCAGCTACTTTGGCGGCTTGGGCCACGCAAGCCCCAATTGCCGACATATGTCGGGCAGCCACTTGGGCCTCTCCATCCCTATTCATCAGACATTACAAAATAGACTTATACGCCTCAGCAGAGGCCTCTTTTGGCCGACGAGTCCTACAGAGGGTCATCAGTGACCCGGAAGGGCTTCCGGCCCAGACAGAGTCCCACCCGTAGGACAGCCAAGCTTTGGTATGTCCCACTCTCTGGATGCTCCGAGCGGCTCGAGGGAGAATGGGCGTTGATTCTTACCTGATACGCCCCTTCTCGGCGAGCCGCGAGGAGCATCCAGCCCCACCCTAACTCCTCCATCTGGCTGGTACTCTAGTTTCAGCCAAGGAGCCAATAGTTGTTTAGAAGGATTTCTTAACCTTTCTTCTTGTTATCGCAAAAAACTGGGGGAACGCTACATGGAATCATGTGAGGGGGCGGAGCGTTTCCTCAGCTAAAGCTCAGCCTGCAAGAAGAGGACTCGGAAGCACATCCCACTCTCTGGATGCTCCTCGCGGCTTGCCGAGAAGGGGCGTATCAGGTAAGAACCAATGTCCATTCTTCTTAGTGGAAATGCATTAGGCCTCAAAAGCTGAGATTGGCACTTGTGTTTTTCCATAAGTTTTCAAAAACTCAAAATGTTTCAGAGAACCCGTGGAAAATGAAGTGATGCAATCTACTTTTATTATTGCTTCACTTTTAAGACACTGATTTATTATTTTTACATTTTGTTTTGTACTATGGACCTACTATACTTGTATGTATTGTATTGGTTTTGTTAACTGCAAAGATTCTATTGATATAAATAAATCTAATAAATAAGACATCATAGAGCATGAAGCATGCCATCTGTGGATAATGGAAGTGGGATCCTGGAAAACAGTTTAAAGCTAGTAACCTTTTTCAGTGCAGCACTAAATGTGTTTTGTCAAGCTGAAGACGTATCGGATGATTGATTTCGTAGGACTTAGACTCAGACTCTAAATATCAAATTGGCTTGTTATGGCTGAGTAGTAGATCAGGCCTTCCCCACCCCACTTTCACTTATTTCATAAGGGAGAAAAAGGAGAAATAACTGAACATGTTTTCAGCACTGGATGAAGCAGAACATTGGGGGGTCAGTGAAAACTCACACACTGACAGTAGTGCTACTACTCATGGGAACTGTTGGCCAAAGATGTTCTTGCTTGTGTATACATATGGACAGGATTCTTTGAAAAAATGGGTGTTGACCATAATCTTTCAGTGGATCTCTCCAAAGGATAGTTTGTTGTGGTAGTAATGTTGTGGGAAATGTGTTTTCAGGGGAAAATAGCAAGTGCAGCTTTTGCAGCATGAAAAGCATGGTTGTCATCATTTCAAAACAGACAGCTGTAAAAAAAGTAAAATGGTAAGACTATATTATCTTTCCTGCCCTTGAAATTCTAGCCAAAATGTCCTCAGACTATAGATTGCTTTTATATCTAACTCATTGAGCTATAATTTGGGCAGCTGTCAAGATCAGAACTGAAAACTATTGTTTAATGCCTGTGGAAAATACAGTAGGTGTGCATGATAATAGCTGTGACTGCTAACTCACCAGATCTTCCATCATCTCCCAGCTATGTAACACTTTCATCTTCCATCCTAAAGAATAAATAAAGGCAATCATTTCTGCAAGAGTTCACTTGCTTGTTTCCTCTTATTGAGATTTCCATTGTCCATCCATCCATTGAGAGCTGTTTGATTCTCCTTAGAGTTGCTCGGATCATCCAAAAAGTGGGAAGTGCTTCAGTCTGCGTTGTTGTAGGCTGAGCTTAATTGCTGAGGAATGCTCCTCCTTCCATCATGTGGCTCCCTTGCAGCGTTCCCCAGTTTATGCTCAGCCTTCGTGAGAGTTAGGCTGTGTTTGTTTCACTCCTTGGCCGATTCAGGACTCTTCTCTTAAATTCTAAGGTTTGCCTTAATATTTTACTTCCTTTAGCCTCTGCGCATCTGGGGTGTCTCAAGAGCAAGGAGAGTGCGTTCCTCGCCCCCAAGGGGGAAAAAGAGTGGGCAGTTTAGCAGCGCTCCTGCGCTAAACCCCCCCCCTCGATTTGGCTCATTTTTCCTGCCACTTCTCTATGCTGCCTGTGTTAGTGGCTTGAACTGATCGCGCTGTAAGCGCAGCTGGTTTTTCCCCCACCATGAACGCCAATTTCTCTTGGCTGCCCCTCTCGGCATTCTAAGCTTGCCGGAGGGGCCTAGTTCTGCCCTGAGTGGCCCCGACGAGGAGATCCACAGGCGGCCACCATTTTGGGTGATGCCTCATGCTCGGGTGCCATTTTCCAGCCTCATTTTCGGCTACGAGATGTTAGCTCGCTTACACAGGCCTCTCAGCCCGTTAGAGCTATTGTTATTCTGTGCTGTTAATTTGATCAGAATTGTTGGCTTTCCTCAGCAGTGCTCAGGGCAAAGTAATAGCAGTCATCTCCTCCCGGTTGTTGTCTGGGAGTTCAGGCTGCTAGAGGCCTTATCTCCAGCCTCAGGCATTCATTCGACCAATTGGATAATAATAATAATAATTTCCTGGGTTACTACCCTCCTTGGAGCTCCAAACCTAGTTATTTAATTCCATATTTTTTTTATTAAAATAAATAAATAAATAAATATTTATATATATATAATAATACTAATAATAATAGTAAACAAATTTATACATTTATATATATATACAGATACGTATAAATAACAAAACAAATAGATAAGTATATATATTGATAACAACAACAACAACAACAAAACAACAACAACAAAACAACAACAACAAAACAACAACAACAACAACAACAACAACAACAACAACAATAATAATAATAATAATATAGATTATTTACATCTAAATTCCAAAAGGGGGCGCGGGCCAGCTTAAAGGACACCTGGCCTTTGCTGTAGGTCAAACCCTTGGCGAGCCAACCGCCTATAGTATCTTTATATACAACCCTTACTTCTAAAATGGCAGATGACAATTCCGCTAAAGGCCCTTCTTTGAAGGCCAGATCTAAGTCCTACCACTTGCGCAGACAAGCTAAGGAAACCTCTAAGGAAACTTCTAAGGTGGTCAAAGAGACGTCTTAAGGCGCCATAAGGCATTGAAAAAGAATTCGACAGGCAATCCAGGGAGTCACAACCGGGGCCTCCAGCCCTCCCACCCTCCATTCCTTCTACCTCTATACACCCCCCCTCCTCCAGATTGCTCTTCCCTCTCCAGGCACAGCTCATCCCAAGGGCATCAGGTTCCTGGACCAATGACCAGATGGACACCCAAAGCTACATTTACTCCCACGGCCGCTGGTGTGCACCAAGAGGAGCCCACCACAGTTGAGATCCCTCAACAAATGAGGGCATGGATGGAGCTGGCTATCTGCCAGGGGATTACAGAGGGTCTCCAACAGATGTCCAGGCCTGGCCTCCTCCCGATGGGTCCCGAACATGAGTCTCTATCTGTCAGGTCCTTGCCTAGATCGGACCCTCCCCACAGTCAGGTACCTTTACAGAGGAGCAGCCCTCTCCCCGAAGGAGAAATGGAGGAGGAGTTAGAGGGCCTGGATCAGTTCAGGGAGGAGGAAGGATTTGAATGGGGGTCTACACACCACGGTGATCCCCTATCGGAGATAGACCCTATGGAGGGGGAGATGTCCGAGGATAAGGGTCTCACCCCCGATCAACCCACCTTTGTGGGTTTGTTCAAGCCACACATGTTTAAATCGCTCCTCCGTAAGGCCAAAAACATCTCTGGCCTATCCACGCAGTCTCCCTCTGCCCACCCTCCCCTGGCGGAGGGCCCAGAGGACGCCATTTTCAGGCAGCCCGTTGTGGAAGCAGAGGTTATTTCAGCTCCACCCATCATTCACAACCTAGTCTCAAATCAGTTGGCTTCCACAGGGGCACCTCCTGCCCCATCCAGCCAGGACAAGAGGTTTTTCAACCTCGACTCAAGCTTCTGCAACCTGCTTAATACTTTTGAGGTTGATGAGCCCATCGTTGGCTTAGCATCCGCCTCCTCCCCTAGTGATCCTCTGGAGGCTCTGAAACCTGAGGACAAGAGGTCTGAACTAGCTTTACGTTGAGCTCACCAAGCCGATGCTTGGGCCATTAGATCGGCTACAGCCGCCTCCTTCTTCACCAGATCTTTGATCCGGTGGCTCCGCCAACTAACAGCATTTTCCCCCTCTAATACAAGGGCTCATCAGGACATCACCAAACTGATGGCCGTAGCAGAATTTTCGGCCAACACCACCTACTACGTGGTTAAGTTCTCCACCCGATCAATAACCTCTCATGTTACAGCCCGCCACCTTCTCTGGCTCAAACACTGGCAGGCAGATGTAAAAACCAAAGTTAAGTTGGCCACCGCCCCCCTCAAGGGGGACAAACTATTCGGCACGGCTCTGGAGCCCCTGCTAGCCGAGACCCGAAGCAAGAAAAAATTTCTTCCTTCTCTTTTTTGGAGGTCAGAGCCAAGAGCCCCTCAGCCATTTCGGAGAGGGTCCTCCCAACCTTTCTACCAGTCTCCCTTCCCGCCCAGGTACCCGAGACCCACCTCCTTTCAGCCACTCCAATCCCAGGATCGAGCTGATCCAGGCGACAGGAACAGAAAGGGCGGCAGCTACAAGCGTCCCTTCAGGGGTTCAGGGGGGAAGCCCTTCCAGCGCCCCAGATAGATCCCGTCACCCCCTTCTCATTGGCGGACGTCTCAGGCATTTCACCTCCGATGGGACTCCTCTACTTCCGATGCCTGGGTCCGGGACACCATCAGGCTTGGGCTCACCCTGGAACCCACCAAATACAGTTTGATGGATTCTGCTATTCATCATCTCCTCAACATACAGGCTATCCAAACCATTCCACCCTCCCAACGAGGGCAGGGCTTTTACTCCCACCTTTTCGTGGTCCCCAATCCTCAGGTGGATGGAGAGCAATTCTAGACCTAAAATGCCTGAACTGTTACCTGATCCACCACAGGTTTAAGATGCACACCTTACAGTCCATTCTACTGGGCACCTGCCTTCTATAGATCTTTCAGAAGTATCTACACATCCCAATCCGACCCTCCCATTCTAAATTCCTCAGGTTCTGTTACAATCACGCCACTTCCAATATGTGGCCCTCCCCTGTGGGTCAGCATCTGCCCCTAGAACCTTCACTAAGTTCCTCGCGGCGCTAGCAGCTCTCCTCAGGAACCTTCCTATGCATCTCCACTGCTACCTGGATGACATCCTCATCCTATCCCACTCCAGACGCCAAGCAGAGAGGGACACCAGAGCTACTCTCTCTGCCCTCCAAGACCATGGGTTCCTAGTAAACTGGCAAAAGAGCCAATAGCTACCATCTACCCGGATAATCCACTTGGGGTCCGTCATTGATACGGTTAAAGGGAAGGTCTGCCTTTCCTCGGAAAGATTCCTTAGCATCCAGGAATACGTCAAACATATCCGATGATCAAAAAAGGTAACACTCTTAGAATTATCTAAATTATTAGGTAAAATGGTTTCATGCATTTCCATTGTTCCCTGGGCCCGTTTATACACCAGGTCTCTACAGTGGTTCCTGCTCCCATTCCAAAGATCTAGCAGAAGCAATTCAAAGGCCACGGTCAAGGTACCTCCAAGGGTCCTCACGTCTCTCCTCTGGTGGACCAATCCCACCATCAACAAGGGTCATTACCTCAAGGAGCCCCAATGCCTCACCCTCACCACAGACACCAGCCTGTCCGGATGGGATGCTCACACCCACTCAGACACAGGGCAGATGGTCGCAGGTAGAACGGGCATGCAGTATAAACTGGTAGGAACTCCACGCCATCCATCTGGCCCTACGCAACTTCCTTACCTCAGGTACGCGGGCGGCATGTCCTTATACTCACAGACAATGTCATCGCCAAAGCTCACGTCAACAGGCAGTCCATACGGTTGATGAGAGAGGTTGAGCACCTCTGCCATTGGGCGGAGCGCAATCTCCTCTCTCCCATAGCACAGCACATCTCAGGGGTTTCAAACACCCAAGCAGACTGGCTGAGCAGGGCCACGGTGGACCAGTCTGAGTGGCTCATCCACCCGTCTCTGTTAAGGAGGCGACCATGATCTTTGGCCTCCCGACAGTGGATCTCTTTGCATCCCCCCTCAACACACAACTCCCAAGGTTTTTCTCCAGGTACCCTTCCCACGGGGCCGAGAACTACGACGCCCTCCATTGCCCCTGGCCCCAGGGCTTCTATATGCATTCCCCCCACTAGCCCTAGTCTCCAGAGTCATCCAGAAGCTCATCCATGAAAAGGCAGAACTGCTTCTGGTGGCCCCTTACTGGCCCAGACGCCCATGGTTCGCGGATCTCCGCAACCTATCGGTGGCCCCTCCCTGGAAAATCCCCCTGAAGCGGATCTCCCTTTCTCAGGGGCCCCTCCGACATCCAGATCCCCAATGGCTCCAGTTAGCTGTTTGGAGGTTGAGCAGAACCACCTATGAAACGAGAAGCTCTCTGACCAGGTTATTGATACCATTTTAGCCGCCAGGCGGCCCTCAACTACCCGAATATACAATGCCACTTGGAATAGTTTCTGCAAATGGTGCCATACTTTCCAAGTCAACCCGATTTCACCCTCCATCACTCGGGTTTTGGACGACCTCCAAGAAGTCTGAAGAAAGGGCTTTCCCCTAATACCTTGAGGCGTCAGGTCGCAGCCCTCTTAACAGTCATCGCTTGTGACAACCTTGGTTCCCTCTCCCACCACCCTCGCATTAGGGCATTCCTCAGAGGAGCCACTAATTTGTGCCCCAACCGTTTACCAGTATCCTACCTGGGACCTCAATAAGGTCCTTGTGTTCCTTACTAAACACCCCTTTGAGCCTCTCAGGGAATCCACCCTCCAGTTTTAACATTCAAAGTCATGTTCCTGGTGGCCCCTACTTTGGCTCACCGAATCTCGAAGATCACAGCCTTGTCGGTGAGAAAGGATCTTTGCATCTTCCATGCCGACCGGTGGTCCTCCAGTCTGACCCTACCTTCTTGCCCAAGGTCAACTCAGCTTTCCACAGGGCACAGGACCTCACGCTCCCAAACTTCTGCCCCAATCCCTTGCAGGAGAGGGAGAAGCTTTGGCACACCCTGGATGTGAGACGTGCCCTTCGCATTTACATTAAGTGCACCCAGCCCTTTAGGAGGTCCGAATCCCTATTCCTTTCCTTTCAACCCAAGACATTGGGCCACAAAGTGTCCCCTTCAACCATCGGCTGCTGGACCAGAGCTACTATTTCTAAAGCTTACTTATCTCAGGCTCTGCCAGTACCCAGTGGAATAACAGCACATTCCACCAGAAGTGCGGCTACCTCAGCATCTTGGGCCACTCAAACTCCAATCACTGATATTTGCCAGGCCGCCACCTGGGCTTCCCCGTCTCCTTTCATTAGGCATTAAAAGATCAATATATTTGCCTCGGCGGAGGTTTCGTTTGGCAGACAAGTCCTTCAGTGAGTCCTCAAGGACCCGCAGAGGCTCCCGAACCAGACGGAGTCCCTCCCGTAGGACAGCCAAGCTTTGGTATGTCCCACTCTCTGGATGATCCGTGCAGCTTTAAGGAGAATGGGCGTTGGTTCTTACCTGACACGCCATTTCTCTTCGAGCTGCGAGGATCATCCAGCCCCACCCTTATTCTTTCACCGTCTGGTGGGGTCTTGTTTCAGCCAATGAACCCTTAAGTCTAGTAAGATGAGAGTACGAATTTCTCTTCCCTCTCATCTTCGCATAAACTGGGGAATGCTGCAAGGGAGCCACGTGATGGAAAGTTGAGCATTCCTCAGTAATTAAGCTCAGCCTACAACAACGAAGACTGAAGCACCTCCCATTCTCTGGATGATCCTAGCAGCTCGAAGAGAAATGGCGTGTCAGGTAAGAACCAACACCCAATTCATGAAATTTCAGATTAAAGCCAAGGTGGATAAATAATTCATTGTTTGTATATTTGGAAATGATAATTTCTGAAGTCTCCTCCAGATAGCCTATGCCTTTGTATGACTACTACAAGTTGTTAAGGAAGTTAATACAATAGTTAATTATAGTACAACAAACAATTGTCTGATTCAAGGTTGAGTTGATTTAATTCCCAACCTTGCTGAAACTATATTTGATTCATCTTCCTTCTTTCATGGTCCACTAGTAAAGGAATGGAAGTGGTTAAAGTGTTCTTATGACCAATATGTTAGGAAGCTGGCTAGAGTCTTTTATAGTGTGGGTGGTGTATTCAGCTGGAAGGTATTTTTCTGCATTGGAGGACTTTCCTATAGTTGTTATTGATGTATTACAGCTGTGATCCATGCACTATATGATTGAGGGATAAATCCTTCAGAGAACACATTCATTCTGTCTCTAACAAAAAAAATGTTTTTGTCAATTCCAAGAGTGTTTTATTTTGCTATTCTGGGGTCTGGTTTATTGAATGCCTTCCTTTTGTTCATCTCAAACAACTGGGATGGCACACAGTTTTCATGCTGTTCATTAAGCATCTATTATTCTTAGAGTTGATATGCTATGCATGTGACTTGAGGAAGTAATTGATTCCATGCTCAATTTGTTGAATCAAAAATGATTGGATCATTTGCATTCAAGCTTTCCTTAACTGTCTTCTGAATACCACAACTGAAGCTCTTCTACCCCCACAAAGTACTGTAGCCTATTATTCTGGTTGCTAAATGTTCATTTTATTTTCATTTCTAAATTTCAAACTGGTGTTGTTCAGTATTTCTGTTCTGTCTCATTTCAAAATAAGCAAGGTGTCTATTCCAATTGACCAGGCCTTTTTGTGCTTCCATTTCGTAGCCTTCAATTACAATTACATTGTATATATTCTCATATTTTCAATCAAATATTAAGTACACTAATATCATTGTTAATCAATCATTTGGCTATACTTTTATTCATTCATGTTTTACAAAATAATCCATATTTTACTTAATTTGTTTTATGACAGTTCATATTATCTTCTCAAATCTATCCTACAATCATTTTGTAGATATAATAAGAAAAAAATACATTATATATTTATTATTTTCTAAGAATCTACATATTTCATTACCATGTTTTATTGTCTAACCATTGATAGAATAGATCCCAAATTTTATAAAATTGTCATCATCTTGTTCTCTGGTTTCAAATGTCAATCTACTCATTTCAGCACATTCCAATATTTTCTTAATAATTTCCTCCTGTAATGGTATTTTCTCATTTTTCCAGTTTTGGGCAAATACAATCCTAGCCGCTGTTAATACATTTACAATCAGGTATTTCAATTCTTTACTATATATTTCAGGTAAAATTCCCAATAAAAATATCTCTGGTTTCAAGTCTATATGCTTTTTTGTCATTTTTTCCAACCACGTGTAGATTTCAGTCCAATATTTTTTAGCATTCGCACAAGTCCACCACATATGGTAATATGAGCCAGGTGTCTGATGACATTTCCAACATTTTTCAGATTTGTTCTTGAACATTCTTGCTATTCTTGTTGGGAGAAAATGCCACCTGTGAAACATCTTATATAAATTTTCTTTATATGCTGTTGAAATTGTCATTTTATAATTTTGAGACCACAATTTTTGCCATTTCTCTAAATCAATCCCATATCCAAAATTCTTCCCCCAAGCAATCATTGTTTCTTTAACTTGTTCTTCTCCTAGTTTAATTTCTAATAAATATCCATACAATTTTTTAATCACCTTTTCATCTGTACCTGTCAAAATCTTATCTAAATCAGTCAGTTTATCATAAAAACCTTCAGTTTTGGAATCTTTATCATACCTTGAATGTATTTGTGCATATGAAAACCAATTCATCTTTATACCTTGTTCCTGTAATTTTTGCATAGATTTAAGTTCACCCTTTTCATTCAATATTTCACCATATCTAACTGTTTGTTCCTTTTTATATATTATAGGATAAGAAAATGCTTCAATAATAGATAGCCAGACTGGAATTTTCAAATAACATTGTCTTTTAATCTTCTCCCAGTTTAACCACAGAGACTCCCGTATATAATGTCTTCTAAAGTACCCCTGTGTTTTAGTTCCTTTATACCATAGAAAAACATGCCACCCCAACAACAGATCATGCCCTTCTAATGTCAACAATCTAGTATTTCTTAATGTTATCCATTCCTTAACCCACATCAAATTTGTAGCTTGATAATACAACTCCTAATTAGGCAAACCAAATCCTCCTCTTATTCTGGCATCTTTCAAAAGCTTTAACTTTATTCTCGCTTTCTTATCTTGCCATATATATTTCAACACAATTTTATTTAGATCTTCAAAATAAGCTTTTCCAAGCCTAACTGGAATTTTTTGGAACAAATATAAAATTAATATAATTATTCTCTTTTAGTGTACTACATCTTGCTGTCAAATGTATCCCCAAGTACTTGATCTTATTCGTGACCTAAATTTTCAATAGATTTGCCAGTTCTTCCTTTTGTCTTAATAGCATATTCTTTGTCAAGATCTTTGTCTTATCTTTATTTATTTTCAAACCAGCCACCTTTCCATATGCCTCTGTCTTTTCTATCAATTTTGGTGCTGTGTGTCTTCCAAAATGAAAACCAGATCATCTGTGAATGCTTGCAACTTAAATTCTTCCTTTTTAATTTTCATTCCTTTTATATCCTTTTCTTCTGTAATATTTCTGTTTAGCACTTCCAAGGTTAACACAAACAACAGAGGTGATAGTGGGCATTTTCTTGTTCCTTTTCTTATGTCAATAGAGTCTGTTAGTTCTCCCTCTATCATTACCTTTGCCGTTTGCTTATGATATATAGCTTCTATTGCTTGAATAATTTTTTTTAGCAAAGCCCATCTGTTCCAGTTGTAATAACATGAATTGCCAATTCACATTATCAAATGCCTTCTGGGCATCAAGAAATATCAAAGCCATTTGTTTTTCAGGTTGTGCCTCTTAGTATTCCAGTGTCCAAGATTACTCACATATTGTCTTTAATTTGTCTCTTTGGAAGAAATCCATTTTGATCAGGATGGATAAAGTTGTTTAAGTATTTTTAAGTCTTTCTGCCAATATTGAAGCAAAGATTTTATAATCTGCATTTAGTAAGGAAATAGGTCTATAGTTCTTGATTTGTAATGGATCGGCCTCCTCTTTTGGAACAAGTGTAATATAAGCTTCTGACCATGATTTAGGTATCCTCTTCTTTAACATAACTTCATTCATAATTTCTAGCAATGGAAGATTCAACAATTCTTGTAATGTTTTATAAAATTCTGCCGGAAGTCCATCTGGGCCTGGTGCCTTTCCATTGTTTTGCTTCTTGAGTGATTCAGTTAATTCTGTCATTGTTATATTGGTTTCTAACATTGTTTCAATCTCTTTAGGTATCTGAGGTAGATTAACATTCTGTAAGTACTGTTTGACACTTTCCTCATCAATATTCTCTTTTGTGTATAGTTTTCCATAATAGTCTTGTATGATTTCCTTCTTTTCTTTACTACCACAGCAAACTTGGCCATGGTCATCTCTTAATTGCAATATTTTCCTTGATTCTTTCTCCTTTCTCAATTTATATGCTAACCATCTACCTGGTTTATTTGCATCTTTAAAGTAATTCTGTTTCGCACCTCTGATTTTCTGTGCTAATTCTTCTTTTTCTGTTAGACCCATTTTATGTTTAATTATATCCATTTTTAACTTAGTATCCTTTTTCTGTGGCATTTTCTGTAGCTCTTTTTCAAGTCCTTTATACTCATACTCTAAGGCCTTAGAGCAGGGGTTCCCAACCTGGGGTGCTCGCACCCCCTGGGGATGCGAGACGATATTCCAGGGGGTGTGAAAAAAGTCAAGGTAAATAATAGGATATTGGCTGTATGTTGGCATTTTTATTTATTATGCAATGGATTAACTTTGTTTTCATTTTGGAGTTAAGTATCATTATTTAGTGGCCGTCACATACATAGCTGAAAAGATTCAATCCTACCATAAATTTAACGTGTTCAGTAGTTCCTAAAGTCTCAATTTCAGGGGGTGTGAGGTTCGAGTGAAATTTCTTTAGGGGTGCGGGGCAAAAAAAAGGTTAGGAACCACTGCCTTAGAGGCTAGTCTTTTCATGGTATTTCTTTTCCTTGTGTAGTCTATTATCAAGCCTCTGGCATATGCCTTCATTGTATCCCATACATTCTGCATTGATGTATCTTCTTTTTCATTTTCTCTAAAGAAGAAAGCCAATTCTTTCTCCATCCACTGTGTGAAGTCTTTTTCTTTTAATATAGTATTACTTAATGTCCATCTAGATCTTCTTCTTTGTCCTTTCCATTTAATTGTCATTGGATTGTGATCTGCCCAAGTACTTGTTTCAATATTTATTTCTTGGATATTAGCTAACAATTCTGTTGACATCGATATCATATCTATTCTGGACCATGATAAATGTCTGTTTGTATAGAATGTGTATTGTTTAGTCTTAGCATTTCTTTCTCTCCATGTATCTTTTAAATTTATTTCATCTATCATTTAAAAAAAGATTTAGGGAGAGTCTTTCTGTTTTGCTTTGTTGTTTTCTGTGCTATAAAATTCTTCTTGATTATCATTCAGGGCATAGATTTCAATCAGGAGTGTTTTCATATTATTGTCCATTATTTTCACCATTAGTAATCTTCCATCATCATCAGTATAAGATCAATTTCGCTGGGATAATATCTTTAATGTATAACACCACTCCTCTTTTCTTGCATTGTGTCAAAAAGTAAATATTTTCCCTAATTTTTGCTGTATCAACAGTTGTTCATGTTGCTTTTTAATATGTACTTCTTGTAGGCAGATTATATCAAATTTTAATTTCTGTAGTTTATGGAAAGTTTTCCTTCTTTTAACAGCTGAGTTAAGTCCATTTATGTTAATTGTAATCAGTTTTTTCTCTTCCATGATTATATTTTATAGTTAGGTTTAGCAGCTCTTGTAGATCTTGGTTCATGTTGTTCTTTAACTTCCACCTTTACACCTACTGCACCTTTGTCCATCTCCCATCTCAGCATCCCACTTTTATCTTGTTAATATCAGTTAATTTTATCAGTTAATCTGCTATCAATATCTCCAATCTTCTTATCTCTTTGTTTATCTTTTTCTTCAATTTTTTTGTATCTCTTGTCGTACTTCATCATCATTTGTTGAATGTTTTCTACCTTTTCATCAGTTTTTCTTGTTTTTTGTTCAATGCTCTCTGTTCTCTTTTCAATATTCTCTGTTCGTATTTGTATATGGAAAATAGCTTGACCCCTTCCTCCCTGTGGCAGCCCCTCAAATATTGGAAGACTGCTATCATGTCTCCCCTGGTCCTTCTCTTCACTAGACTAGCCAAGTTCGGTTCCTGCAACCATTCATTGTATGTTTTAGCCTCCAGTGCCCTAATCATCCTGGTTGTTCTTCTCTGTACTTTTTCTAGAGTCTCAACATCTTTTTTATAATGTGGTGAACAAAACTGAATGCAGTACTCTAGGTGTGGTCTTACTAAGACTTTATAGAGTGGCATTAGTACCTCCCTTGATTTTGATTGTATCCCTCTGTTAATATAATTTAGGATTGCATTAGCTTTTTTGGCGGCAGCTGCACATTGCTGGCTCATATTTAGCTGGTTGTCCACTAAGATTCCAAGATCCCTCTCACAGTTACTGCTATTGAGCCTGGTTTCATCCAGTCTATATGTGTACTTTTGGATTTTCTTGCCTAAGTGTAGGACTTTACTTTTCTCTACATTGAATTTCATTTTGTTAGATAAGGCCCAGTGTTCTAGTCTGAGCCTATCTTCTTGGGTGTTAGCTATTCTTGCCAGCCTAGTATCATCAATGCAAATGACTTATCCTCAAAAACCCACCCACAGGAAGGGAAGCAATTGGCACTCATTTTGTCAGCACAAGGATAAAAAAGCAGGGGAAAGCCAATCCATTGCACATCATGGTAACTGTCTTCTTGACAGAATGCTTAGCCTGCATCATTGCTAAAGCTTGAACACTGGAGAGCAATTTCTTAAGCTAGTTAAATTTTCAGATAGTTTCTGCCATGGTTGCTATATCATGAAATACTAAGATAGTCCTATTAACTGAAATTACCACTTTTGTCTACCTCCGTTCCTTGCTTCCTGCATTTACATATTGTTCACACCCACTTTTATCTGTGGTAGCAAGGTCAATATCTTGCTGTTTTGTGCAGGTTGAAAGAGAGTGACTGACCCAAAGTCACCCAACTGGCTAAGGTGGGACTAGAACTCAGTTTCCTGGTTTTTAATACGGTGCCTTAATCATTACAGTAGACCAATCTGGCTTTCAACAGGATTGAGATTATAATAACAGGAATGTGAGGTTTTCTTCTCTCCATGATAATGTTCTGCCTTCGAGATTGCAGCTTATAAAATCAAATAAGTAAGATAAACTTTTAAATCTATGAAAGATTAATATTAATTTTATTAATTCAAATAATAAGCAAGGGAATGAATCCCCATCCCACCCACATCTATCATCTCACAGTCTGAGATGGAAAAATAACTACTTGGACCATTGGAAATGTAAATCTAAGTACTTAAAAAAGGGTATTGTATATACTAAAGATTGGTAGGATGCTTTAATTCAGCTTATTGTGTCCGTAGGTAGAGTAGCTACCAAGTCCCTGTCAGTTTTTCTTTGGTTTTGTGTGTGTGTGAGGGAGGGAGACATTGTGTTTGTCTAGGCTTTCAAGATTTTTTCTCTGTTTTTGGTTTGTTTGTTTTTTTCTTTTTTTTACTTTACAACAAAAACTACCCAGAGTCATCTAGAAATTGGCAGCCTGTAATTTTAAATAAATAAATCTTTGCCTTCCAGCTCTGTGAAACTCAAGATAGTCCACATAACACACATACACACACACCACTTAAAACCCTAGTTAAAAATAAAGAAATACAAGTTAAAAGAGCCATAAATATTGCCAGCTAACTATGAGGCAAGCGGGCCAGTTATTATTATTTTTAATGAAGCAACTCAAATCTCATTGTTAACTATTCTCAGAAGATGCAATTCTCACCCTTAATGAGAGTTTTGAAATTTCATTTTGCACTAATAGAGATACTACCACAAGGCTTATCTCTTTGAGACCAGAATGTCATATTACATAAAAAGACTAATGAAATCTTCTTTGTAAGCAATTCCTATGGGTTGGAATGTTCTCTGGCTTCCAAACCTGGCATGAAGAATAAAAGTACATCAGTACTACTTCTCTGAGTTGTCTAGATACTTTTATCATTATTCTCCCCTCTCCATCTACTCATATAGACATAATTTGGTGCAGTTTGTTATTCTGGAAGACTCTAAGCTAGCCAGGATTTTCCTGTTGACTGTTTGCTGTGTATATTGAACAGTTCTAGGGAGTGTCTTCTAAGCCTGTATTTGGCTCTGGTTCAGTCTAAAGAATTATATTGCAAGAGGTTTTGCTAGACAGTACAAATACAACTGGGTGTTTCTCTTACTAATGTTATTGCATAAACTTTTGGTGTTCAAAATGTTGCAACCAGCCAGCTACTCCAGCATATATTGCTAAAATGTTTTTCCCTCAAATCCATTGCCAGTAATATTTAGAAGAAAACTTTTCTTCTTTAAAAAAAGAAGAAAAAGAAGAAGTGATTTAGCTGAAAATCAAATAAACTCAGCTTCTTACGATAGTGGCTTCCTTGTTTTATTTCATCATGACATTGATTCAGAGCCCAAATCAATAAGTTCTAAAAGTATCAATTCCATATCATGGGGGAAGGTAAGTCCAGTGGATGGACTTTCTTGGATAATAGATAATATTAACATTGTCAAGGTTTGTTGTGCTTGGTATAAAGATCCTGTCAAGGGCACCATGTGCACAGTAATATTTTGTACATATAATACTATGTGCATTTATCAAAGTATATGCATATGTCCTAGCTCCTTTATCCTTAACCTCATTTTTCACCTGTTGAAGCTTTATATGGTTATCTGATTATCATAAGCTTCGGCATAGCAACTCTATCTTTTTGAGTCTCAATTTCAGGCAATTAAAGTTACATTAAATTAAATAATTGCTTTTTCATTTTCTTAACTTAAATTGAATTGTCTTTTTCATCATTCATTTTCTTTCAAAACAGCTAGTTTAGGAAAATGATGCTCGCTTGAAACTCTCTCCAGATTCTAACTTATCAAGATTTTATTTATTTGTTTGTTTGTTTATACCCCACTTTTATTATTTTTGTAAATAATTCAAGGTGCAAACATATCCAACACGCTTCCTTCTCTTATTTTTCCCCACAAGAACAGCCTCTGAGGTGAGGTGAGGTGAGCTAAGAGAAAGTGACTGGCCCAAGGTCACCCAGCTGGATAAGGATAAATGAGTCTAGAATTCACAGGCTGCTGCTTTCTAATCTGGTGCCTTCACCATTAGACCAAACTGGCTCTTATTGCCAGAAAGATTTTCTTTTTCTCTTCACATTATTTGGTTCAATCAATACTTCGCTGCTAGTTCCACATTACAGGTGCCTATCTTTGTTCTCTGTTAAGAAGTACATATTTTCTAAGTAATTTCTTTTCTTTTTGGGCTGAAACTCAGTTGCTATTTCTACAAATTCTAACCAAAGAAATATAGATGGTGCTTTAATCAACTACAGTTTGAATTGTATGAAATTGAATTAGATCCATGACTGGTTAGAGCTAAATATTTTCCAGCAAATACATCTGCTATATCTTGATGCTAGCATGCTAATTATTGGATGCCACTGCTATATCTATTAAATTGCACAGTACAATTCTCGACTTCCAACATTTCATTTAGTGACCTTTCAAAGTTACAACATCATGGAAAAAAGTGACTTATGGCCTTGTTTTATACTTAAGATGGTTGCTATATCTCAGGGTCATGTGATCACCTTTTGCAACCTCCTGCAACTTGCATTTACATTTTTGGTTTATTTTTATATTTGTTGCTTGCATTATCTTACTCAAGTGATCTGCCTATTTGGAAGTGCACTTCTTTGGTGCACTTCTATCAAATAACAGAAATGTTCTTCAAAACCCTCCTAATATTCTAGCTTTTCAAGATGTTATGATATTGGTGAGTTGTAGAAGCAGAACAAAGAGGTTGCTCTGGCATTCGATAAATGAAAGACTAAGGCAGCACTTGTTCCCAACTTATGGTAAAGATTCATTAGAAGCAGACCCATATTGAGATGATAAAAACATGGTTTTTCTCAAATAAATACAAGGAATTAATACAAATACAAGGACTCATTGGGGAAGAGGATAGATACTCCTTTTTTTAACAAGAAAAACAAACACATTTTCAAAACTGATAGCTGAAAACACCTCATTTACTTGGGGAATAATGTTTCCAAAAATATTGTCTGTTTGTGTCCATGAGACCTGTAAAATTTTAAACAATTTTTTGGTGGCTTGTGACCTTTTTCATGCAACTTATTTTTCTCTTGAGTTATGAATAACTGTTGTATGAAAAAGTTCAAATAATAAACAGTCATTTACAGATCTTGTCAATAGCAGTTTGGGGGATTATAATGATAGGAAAAAGATGTAGCTGATAGTATTAGGTTTACTGCAAATTATATTTCCAATCTGCCATTTTACTGATAAATAGGATCCATCCTGTGTAGGAGTTGGCAATGCCTGGCAACACTTAGCCAATCTTAGTTGTTTCAAAGAAGTGAAATAAATGGGAAATGCAGGACAGAAGGCGAACCTGAAAGGTGTTTTTTTTTAATCCAGAAAAATGTGGTAATAAACAGCTTGGATGTCGTTATATAGTCTCCAGGAGCAAAGCTTAGCTCAAGGTAAAGTTTATTGGCCAGGATTCTTGGTATTAAACTAGTTGAAGATTTATTTAGACTCAGAATTGATAAATCAGTAGATAGTGATCTAAATTTCTCTTAGTAGATTTCCTGGTAGTGAAACTGCAAACGTTGGTGACAGTTGATTGAGGGGCAAATGGATAGAGTTCTATTATTTATCTTATTCCTCTTATCTTGGCAGGCCATCTTCAAAACGTTTTACTGTTATTTTGCAGTGTTGTCATAAATATCCTCAAAACTATACAGTTCTGAGTCTAGGTAAAAGGCATTACATAAAATAATAGTTACAGTTAATCATGCAGGGCCTTTTTATTTGAGGATCTAGACACAATGCTGATATGTATACCACTTTCACCAACAAATTTCAATGAAACAATATTTTGATAATGTTTAATTGTTGCATTTGTCAGAGACAAATGCCTCTTCATTATCTCCATTAATTGGTAAAGTAGGTGATGGAATTTGTGCTCTGAAGGTAAACAGTTCCAGAAATGCGATGAGACAATACAAGGGAATGGGACTTTGCTGCAGTAAACATCAGAGATCACACTTCAATTGTAAAGCATTTGAAAGTAGTGCCTGTTGATCCTTCAGGGACAAAAATAAACGGTGTAATTTTAGGATAAATACTGAGATTTGCAATCTTCTGATAGAATATAAAGCTTAAGGTCCAACTGTGGTATGTTTGGTACTCTCTGAGCTGTTTTTAGCAGATGTTTCATTACCCAACTAGACAACATCATCAGAGCTGATGAGTGTGGGTTTTGCTCCTTGTTTATATGAAGTAGGTTGCCCTGTCAAGAGTGTGGTTTTCTCCTTGGTAAATTCTTGATTAGGATATGTCTTCATTGTTTATTGATTAATAAAAACATGCCTGAATGACAACAATCATGACTGTTAAAGAGATCAGGTATAATGTTTCAATAGAAGAGAATATATGTACTTTAAGATTGAACTGTGAAGTTTTTGGAGCTCCTGTAGAGTTCTCTGAGCTTGGTTGTTTACTCAGAGCACTAGTGGCATAATAAAATGTCTGCAAGCAAACAACCAATCTCAGAGAGCA
This sequence comes from Hydrophis major, assembly GCA_033807585.1. Taxonomy (NCBI): domain Eukaryota; kingdom Metazoa; phylum Chordata; class Lepidosauria; order Squamata; family Elapidae; genus Hydrophis; species Hydrophis major. The sequence continues at coordinate 173,240,169 of CM066329.1, forward strand.
CCAAGGACTCCAAAGTATAGTGGGTAATTCTTGATAAAGAACTCATTCCATAAGAATGCACTTGGAGTATAAAAATATTCTTTCAATGATTCTGCCTCTTTTTCTTGAAATGCTTATAAATACAGTTGAGTATTTAGTTCAGAGAAGGGAATTCCTGGTGGAGATTTTCAAATTATGCTTTCCTATGGTTTTATTTCAACAGCAACCGAGAATGATTTTAATTGAAAAATTTCTAAACCATCAAATTTACTTCCACTGCAATTTTGGGTGGAATTGCCCAATTCTTTTTTTTTTCTTTTTGTAATTGCTAGAGGAGGATTTCTCCCACTTTTGATAGCAGTGACACGTTTTATATTGCTCTATCTATTCCAGAATAGACAGTTATGAGAAAGAGAGAGAAAAAAAAGAGAAACTGACCATGGATGGCCAGAAGACCAGGAAAAAATATGTAGAGGAAGTCAGATTAAATCTCAAGAAAAAGAGAGCAAAAAATTTAAATAGCCAAGCTACTTCCTTATTTCCAGCAGGTTATAGACAAAGTTGTAGCTCACTAGTGTAACCATAATTTATTTATTTATTGTTTATTTTATTTATTTTGATTTGTCAATCGCTTACAAGATAATAGGTATAAGTATATATATAGTTATGAATACATGAAATGGGTACATATAAGAAAAATAAAAGAAACAATAGGACAGGGATGGTAGGCACGTTGGTAGGCACGTTATGCACGCCCCCTACAGACCTCTTAGGAAAGGGGTGAGGTCAATAGTAGACAGTCTAAGGTTAAAGTTTTTGGGGTTTGGGGAAGAAACCACAGAGTCAGGTAGAGTTTTCCAGACATTGACCACTCTGTTGCTGAAATCATATTTCCTGCAATCAAGTTTGGTGCGGTTAACCTTGAGTTTGTATCTATTGTGTGCTCTTGTGTTGTTATGGTTGAAGCTGAAATATTCATTGACAGGTAGGACGTTGCAGAATTTTATATACCATACTTAGATCAGACCTAAGATGGCGTAATTCCAGGTTTTCTAAGTCTAGAATTTCAAGTCTGGTGGGATAAGGTATTCTACAATGAGTAGAGGAGTGGAGAACACTTCTTGTGAAATATTTCTGGACTTTCTCAACTGTGTTAATATCAGATATATAGTGTGATATTACCAGAGAAAAAGCTATGTAGGATTAGGTTAACAACTCTTAATGCCTTTTTAGCTATATAGTTACAGTGGGCTCTAGCACTTAGATCATTAGAGATGAGTATTCCAACGTCCTTTACAGGGCTTGGATCATCAACAAGATCTTGACTATTCAGCTTGTATTTTATTTTCTGATTTTTTTTTGGCAATATGTAAGGCAGAGCATTTATTTGTTGAGATTTGAAGTTGCCATTTGTTTGATCATCCTGATACATAGTCAAGATCTTTTTGAAGGGTAGCAGTATTGTCTGTGGTATTGAACAGCTTTACATCATCAGCGAAAAGAACGCAGTTGCTCTTAATATGATCACAGAGGTCATTTATGTAGAGTATGGCTGAAATTGGGCAGTGCGGGCCAAGTTGGGCAATTAAAAAACCAACAGGTTGACTCCCCAAAAAAGAATTAAAAGAAAACTATGGCATATGGGGCTGGGAGTTGGGGAATGACTTTTTTTTTTTTTTTAGATTTTGTTCTATTGTATTTTATTGATTTATTTGATTCTTTTTTGTTAGTTTTTATTGTTTTTTATTTAATTTTTTTATTTTAAATATGGTTTTACATTACGAAAGCCACCTTGAGTCACCATGGACGAATAGGCAGCAATATAAATAGGTGGAAATAAATGAATGAATGAATGAATGAATGAATGATCAATCAATCAATCAATAAGCAAAATTAGCAGTAGAAAGTTAGTGACTTCCAGTATTGAAAGTAGGACCCAAAAAAGAATTGGCACATATAATGAAGAATGCAAATAAGATTCCTGCAAGGAATAAAATAACATCTATTGTACAATCAGTTTGCCTACAGTAAGACAGGGGTGCTTACAGAAGAATTGGGTATGAAAGTTAAAAAAACCAAAAGTAAAACCAAATTCAATCCCAATGTGAAAGATCAGATTGGAGAGCAAAATAAAGAAATTAAGATTAGATGTGAGTAATTTAAAAAACATGAAAGAGCAAACAGTTGAAGAAGAAGAAAAGAGCATTAGAAGAGTATCTGAGGGATTGTGAAGAGGATGCACTGAAGCTAGTACTAAAGCACTGAAGATGGCTTATTGAGTACTGAAGAGATCAATCTGTGAATATATGGTTTTAATTTTGCCATTTCAGCATACTATCCAAGTTTAAGTTCTCAATCAGATATTGTGTAAATTGTATCTTTTTTCTACTATTCAGTATAATTCAGTCTTGTGTTTTACTTGAGAAAATAATATTATGAGACCTGGTGGAGTATGAGATGTGGCTTTTTTAAAAATCTTGCATATGTTAACTTTAGATAACCTTGCAACTTATGGTTGCTTTTTAAATCCTAAACACAAGTAAAATAACCAATGTATACTACAATGATAAGAAATATAGCTTTTTGTGTTTATGATATAATATTTGAAAATAAAAATTTGTATTAGTATCAAGTGATAGTTAAGTGGAACAGAATAAGGAAATCCTAAGCTTAAATCCACCCTCAGAATGAATCTTGGTGGACGATTTTGTCACCCTCTCTCAGACAACATTCTTCTTCATGACAATCACTTCCTTACTGCAAGAAAGGATTGTTCAGGGGAAAACAGAGGGAGGGGGTGCTATTGATATCATCTTAGAAGCAAGTCTTTAATTAATTAATTTCTGGTCCATAGTAATGGGAAAATCCCATTGCCAATGAAAATTAAATTACGGTTATGGTTAGGTTTCCTTAGAGTCAAGGCTGAAAAATGATTTCAGGGACAAATTTGTAGAAGTTCTTAAAGAAAAGTGACAGTGACAGTATTTCATTTGGACTTGTTTTTGGACCACAGTAAAATTCATAGGAAAATTCCATTGCCAATGAAAATTAAACTATCCCCTTAGAGATGGGGCCTAAAATTGATTTCAGGGACAGATACATAGTGGTTCTCTAAGAAAAGTGATGGTGACAGCATTGCAATCAGACTTGTTTGTGGACCACAGTAGAATATGTGGGAAAATCCCATTGCCAATTAATATTAAATGAACCTTAGAGTTAAGTTAGAGTTATGGAGCCTCAGTGGCACAGTGGTTAGAGTGCAGTACTGCAAGCTACTTCTGCTGCAGTCAACTCCCTGCAATTTGGCAGATCGAATCTCACCAGGCTCAAGGTTGACTCAGCCTTCCATCCTTCGGTGGGTAAAATGAGGACCCAAATTGTTGGGGGCAATATGCTGACTCTGGAAATGGCTAAGAGAGGGATGTAAAGCACTATAAAGTGGTATATAAGTCTAAGTGCTTTTGCTATGGTTAGGACTCCTTGGAGTCAAAAGTCAAAATTTTACTTCAGGGATAAATTATTAGTGATTCTCTAAGGAAAGTGATGGTAATTAGATTTCATTTTGACTTGTTGAGCACAGTAAAATTCATGGGAAAATCCCATTGCCAATGAATATTAAACTAGCCTTAGAGTTAGGTTTAGGTTTAGGGAATCCTTGGAGTCAGGACTCAAACTGATTTCTGGGATAGATTCCTAGACATTCTCTAAATAACATTTACAGCTTTTTGTTCTGACTTGTTTATGGACCACATTAAAAATACTTGTGAAAATCCCATGATAGGGTGAGTTTTCTTTGATGTGATGGCCAAAAACCCATTTGGGGCCATTCTAATCCCTGAAGGAAGAACATTCCATGAGGCAGGGCCTCTAGCGGAAAAAGCCCATCTTCTAGTTTCTGCCAGTTGACACACTTTTGCTGGTGGGAATTTGCAGCATGGTCAAACTGTTGCATAGAATTAGACTGTTAGAAATTCTTGGGAAAAAATGGTCCCTCAGCTAACCTGGTCTCAAGCCATGAAGGTCTTTAAAAATGACAAACTGGACCCAGAAGAAATTGACAACCAATGCATCTCTTGTAACAGTGATGTCACATATGCACCTGATAGGCCTCCATAATTGTCATGTAACTGTATTCTATATCAGTTGTAGCTTCTGAACATTTTTCAAGGGTAGCTCCATGTAGAGGGTGTTGCAGCAATCCAATTGGGAGATAACCAGGGCATGAATGACAGCACTCTGTGACTTGCAATCCAGAAAAGGATGCAACATTGCTCTCAAGATCCCTCTCAACTACTTTCTTGGTGAATTGCAGCAGGTGAGATTATGAGATACTACTCATAACCTGCTTATCTTTCTACTAACCTGATAGAGTTATGTTCTGGTCACTAGTTTGCCAACTGCCTTTGAAGTCCTTAAGAGTAAAAGCCCTAATAGAAATACAAATTCCATTTTCAAGTGAGATGAAAATATATATTCTGGAACTGCCCAGATTGATCACTAGAGTTGAAGAGAACTCTTTTTTTAAAACTGTCTAACTAAAAGGAAGATAGATAGAAAGATGTCAGTCTGGTGATGATCTCGTCAGCACAGGCCACATTCATTGTTCCTGAAATGGAGCTGGCAGGCTGCACCCATTCAAAGAGGTATCAGTTGTCTATCCTAACAATGGTGTAAGCTTTTGGTATGGGTAGAACTTTCTCAGCTGTGAAGAATGTGGACTGGTGTACAAACAGTTTCTACTGTTTTACCAATAACAGGTTAATCTCCTGATTTGCTGTACTTCCTCCTGGAAAACAGACAGATCTTTGATAGTCAGCTTGCTTTACTTTGGTTAGTACCTATGCAAGTATGGTCTAGGTACAGTCTTCTCACATTAAAAAAATCATCCATAAAACATCCATAAAACAGTTTGATTCTGTTCTTGTTGCTCCTTCGATAAGTTTCTAGTGCCAATACAAAAATTACTTTTGAAAATTCTCCATCACAGTTCAGATTCACCCTTTATTACTTTGAATAAGATTTCATATGATTTATACTTCATATCAACATGAAGCATTCCTTCATTTTCATTAATTAGGCTTATCAATATTTTCATGAACAAGACTAGATTCATTACACTAAATAAGTCTGTAACTGGTTTATTAAGTTTATTAAGTATATAAAAGTTTACTAGTCATATTGCAGGCCATAATTCATTTCTTGATATGTCACATGTAACAGAGGGATCATAAGTTCATATGCTTTATCCATACGTAGCTCCTGGCTCATTGAAATGCTTGAGGTAGTGGAACAGTAGGGATTGTAGTTTGAGAAATGTTGGAGGAAGAAACTAGACATTCACTAACACATACCTTTAAGGCTACTTCAGGAGATAGACTTTGTAGCTTCCCTCATTTGTCATGAGCCATAATTCTCAATAGCTCTAGCTAAGCCATGGTGATGGATGATAACAATTTCTCCTTCTCTTATTTAATTATATATAAACCCTACATCAAGTAGTTCCTGTTGTCTGAAGACAAAATCTTGAGTACATGACTACTATGATTCTTGCGCTGTGTCCATGCAACCAATCTTGCAGAAGAGCTCTGATTAGTTCACCGCATTGGAAGTGCATTATTTTCTAAGATGGGAAATAATTCTTGTAGCTTTCAAGAAGACTGTGGAGGGACCATTTTTTTAGAAAGGAAAAAAGAAAATAAAACAAGGAACCAATTCTCCTTCTCTCAACCTGCTGTTCCAATAATTTTAGATTAATGTGTAACCTTCCCTATTTAGGTTTTAGAAAATTTTGAGCATTTTTTTTTTTTTTTGCTTTTTTACAAGTCTACCATGGAGGCTAAAAAAATCCCCTTTCTTTTTATACTTTCCACACTGACTTGATGTTGCTTTGCAAATTTTTGATATCTTAGATGTCATACGATCTTTTTGTTGATACTTTTAATCATGGTATTCCTGTGGAGAGTTTTTCTATAAGCAGAAACTATGTGTATGTTTGGGTATATTTATATACAAATATCTGCAATATTTCCTGTCTTTTGAGAAGTGTCAAATAGATTTCAGACTTTTTTTAAAAGAAAAATATGCTGTCCATTGAAATCATCTTCTGAGTCATTCCTCCAAGTTCCCCAGCAATTGCTTGGAATTTCTGGGGACTTGATTCATCTTCACAGTGGCATTGATATATGATTACATTCTCCTAGAAGAAGTTTATTCTACTCCCTATCCTCTCCTCCAGATCTTCAAATGCCAAACTTTTAAGAAATACTTTTTGAGAGTTTCCAAATTTAAAATTTTTGTGGTTTGTATTCCTGCTGTTTGTTTCCTACTGCTGAATTTAATTAGTTATCAGTTTCCTGTTGTGTTCAAGCTATTTACCTTGTGTGGTTTTGATGATTTACTTTTGCAATATGGATTTTAAATTTTTGCAAGCAACATTTTAACCAAAGTAGGAAGGTTTTCATAAATAAAAATCTTTGTCATAGCAAAAGGCCATAGTCAGTTTGGCATTTTTTTTTAGTAAACTATAATATCTGAATTTTAAAAGCTACCCAAACTTTTTAAAAATCATAATGCAAATCACAAATCTAGAGTATTGCTGTATTATAAAAACAAAGAGGAGGCTCAATATAGATTTTTTTTTAAACTGATGGGTACATTTTAAAAATTCAATAACCATTTGATAACCATTCATCTTTATCTAATTTAGGGAATCACATCCTTGAAAATGTTAAGTTTATGAAAGGAGCAGACAAGGCATACAAGTTCATTTTCTCTTTTCATTCTACAGTAGCAATAATTCCGAACTAATATATGGTTGAGGATTCCAGAAAGAACCAGTTGCATTTGTATAAAACACCTTAATATTGAAAGTTTGGGAAAAACCTGAATAAATATAGAAGTGTTGTAAATCTGTTCACTCACAGCTGAGCCAATCAGTCAAGGGAATGAAACCGCAGACATTCCTGCTGGCCCCTTTTTGTACTCAGTGCAAAATGTGAATAGAGTATTTACAATGTATGATAGATTGTTCCTTTTCCATCAGGTCATTGTTGACTCTTAGCAATCTCATAAAACAGGAATAATTATCACATATATATGCACAAACTTGAAAAAAGAAGAATCATGATATAAGCAGGAATCAGTTTTAGATTTCACTATAAAAAGTATTGCCCTCTTTTTCATCAACTTTTAAAAATACATTTCAATCAGAATAGAGCTGGAAGGGACCTTGGAGGTCTTCTAGTCCAAACCATTCTCAAGCAGGAGACCCTATACCATTTCAGATAGGTGGCCATCCAGTCTTTTCTTAAAAACATCCAGTGATATAAAAGCACCTACAATTTCTGAAGGCAAGCTGTTCTAATTATCCTCACTATTAGGAGGTTTCTCTTTAATTCCAGGTTGCTTCTCTCCTCCAGTAGTTTCCATCCATTGGTTCTTTTTTTTTTTAAACAAATTTCATTAATTTTACAAAAAACAATACACAATCCAGGCATAACAACTTGAAAAATCTTTTCTAAAAATAATAATAATAATAATTAAAGAAAGCCAATAGAACATATAAAATAACTCTAAATTGTAATGTCAATATTTACATTATCTATTTAACTTCATATCTTATCCAGACTTCTCCTTTTATCCAAATTATATTTCTTGCATATTAAAATTTTATTGCTTTTCATAAACATACAAAACACAAAACATAAACAAAACTAAAACATCTTTTCTGAAGGCTGCCTGATCCCGGGTTGAAACTCTTCACACAGACACAAATTCAAACATCATATTCACTTTATATATCCTTCCATATCTTATTATCATTTTCTTTTCTTTTTTTTTTATAAACCAATTTTATCAATTTTATAAAAACAGTGCACAAACAATCAAGGCATAACAGCTTATAAATTCTTTTCTAAAAATAATAATAATAATAATTAAAGAAGAAAACCAATAGAACATGATTCCAAATTATAATATCAATATTTACTTTATCTATTTAACTTCATATCTTATCCCAGCTTCTCCTTTCATCCAAATTATTTCTTGTTAATTAAAATTTTATTGCCTTTTATCAATATACAAAAAAAAAACATGACAAAACCTTTATATATCCTTCCATATTTTATTATCATTTTCAATAACATTCTTTGTCTGTTCTATTTCCAACTATCCATTCATCTTTTTTCTTTTACTATACTTCTCCTATACACTAATTGGAGTGACGCCTTTAACTCATTGCCCTAACTTAAAAGTACTTCATATAACACTATTTATCTTGGGATTCTGTTTAGTAGATTCTAAAATTACACAATAAATTTCATACTCTAAATACCCATATAAAAAACACAATCTTATGTACCTTCCAGAATCCCCCTTTTATCCTTAATTAGATTCACCCATTGTCTCTAAATAAACTTTTTTTCTTTAGATCTTGCTTCCCACCATTAAGGCTTCTCCTCCCCCTCTTTCTCTCTTGCTTATTCTTCTCCTTGCCCTTTTTACCCCTTTGTCTCTCCTCCTCCCTTTTCTTACTCCCTTTCCTTTGCTTTACCTTGCATCCACCTTTCCTCTCATTTTTCTCTTTTTTGGTTGTTTTTTCAAATCTTAAAATCCCCTTTTTCTTATCCTCTTTCTCTTCCTCCCCAGAAAAAACCCATTATTCATCAAAGATGGCTTCTTGTTCCTCTTCTTTGTCCCAGTCATTCTGCTGCGTAATCAATTTTTCATAAGTACATAACGCCATTTCTAAAAATTGAAATAAAGTGCCCAAAGTATCTTTTCCATCTTGTTCTTCCTTTTTATATTTTTGATATTCAGTCTTTAGTTCATCCACAAGCGATGCCATCCTGAAAAGAGAAACTTTCCCCAAAACAACCACCCAAGTATTTTTAATCAAAAATAATTCAAAAAAAGTTCCAAAAGTTTATATTTTTCTTCTTTCTTCTATTTCTTTTTCTGGGGTTATTGTTTAATCAAAGAGGTTCAATTACCTTGTATCTTTCTTTGAGATTCTAGGCAATCTCCTCCTTTTTCCACTTCTGCTCCAATTTTTTTTCCTCTCCCTTTCCACTTGCAACATCAATTTTTAAATGATCAGAAATCCATACCTCTAATAAGGGTTTTCCAATTTCTTAAATTTTTAAGTCCAATGTCCAAGAACTCTTTTGTCCCTTAACTTCAACTTTCAGAATAATTCACCTTCAGTGCCCAAACAAATTTCAAATCTTCATCTACTGTTTCCATGGGATGGGAGAGGGAAGAAAAAAAAAAATCCCTTTAACAGCTTCTCTGCCACTTTCGATCTTCTTAGGGATACAATGTATCCTCCAGCAATTCAGACAGCTCAATTCTAACAAATTTAAAAGATGTTGGTTGACCCAGCTCAGCCAGCACTTTCACTTTTCTTGCTTCCTCCAGCACAATCTTACCCGGTTGCTGGCTTCTTTGTGGCGGCCATTGCTGACCGCCGCTCCACCACCTTGGGAAAAAGGGGTTTTTTCCGGATGAGGAGGGGGTCTGCGGCACCCCCAACCTCCTGTCCGGCTCCCCTCTCTCTTCAGCTGTCCCTACAGGGCAGCCATATCCCCCTGACCCATTTGGATCGGGGGTACCTCGGTGGCAAGCGCAGCAGGAATCGCGAACGGTCGCGAATTCCTGCTGCCACCGAATCCACGCGGAACTGGAAACCCATCCATTGGTTCTTGTCTTGCCTTCTGGTGCTTTGGAAAATAAATCCCCCCCCCCTTCTTCTTTATGGCAGTCCCTCAAATACTGCAGGAATACTGCTGTCGTGTCATCTTTCTTTTCTCTAGACTGGCCATACCCAATTCCTGCAACTGTTCATCATAGTTTTTGTCTCCAGGCCCTTAATCATCTTAGTTATTGTTCTCTGCACTTTTAGTCTCGACATCTTTTTTGCAACGTGGTGACCAAAACTGGATGCAGTATTTCAGGTGTGATCTTATTAAGGATTTATAAAGTGGTACTAATACTTCAAGTGATTTTGATTCTGTGCCTCTGTTTATACAACCAAGGATTGTATTAGCATTTTTGGCTGCTGCCACTCTCCTGGCTTATGATTCTCCACTAGGACTCCCAGTTACTTTTTATGAGCCAGGTTTCATCTAATCTGTACTTGTACGTTTGTTTTTTCCTGCCTAGATCTAAAACCTTGCTTTTCTCCACATTAAATTTCATGTTGTCAAATAGGACACATTGTTCAAGTCTGTGAAGATCTTTTTGGATCCTGAGCTTGTCTTCTTGTTTATTGGCTATTTCTGGCAGTTTAATGTCATCTATAAATTTGATGAGTTCCCCTTCTATTTCCCCATCTAAGTAATTTCTGAAAATATTAAAGAGTACTGGGCCTAAGATGGAACCTTGTGGTATCTTCCTTCCTTCCATGTAGATGTGGTTCCATTAAGGACTACTCATTAAGTATGGTTTGTCAGCCGGTTGTAAAACCACCTGGTGATGATGCTATTTATCCCACATTTTTCTAGTTTATCAAGAAGTTGGTTGTGGTCTACTTTGTTAAATGCCTTATTGAAGTCTAAGTATACTGTGTCCACAGCATTTCACTGGACTACTAATTTAGCCATTCTGTCAAAGAATGAAATAAGATTGGTTTGGCATGATCTGATTTTTAACAAACCTGTTCTGTGCTGGCTTTATTTGTTCCTAGATGTTCACAGCTCTGTTTTTTGATTATTTGTTCCATATCTTCCCAGGTATTGATGTTCGGCTGATTGATCTGTAGTTTCCCCTGATTTTTTTTTTTTTTTTTTTGAGATGGGGATTACATCAGCTCTTTTTCAATCCTCTAGCAGTCCCCTGTGCTCCAGGATTTTTGAAAGACATGGCACAATGGTTCTGAGATAACATTTGCCAGCTCCTTTAAAACTCTGGGATGTAATCCATCAGGTGATTTATATTCATTAAGATCAGAAAGGTGTTCTTTTACCATTTTCTTGTTTATTTTAACTTTTATTTCTAGTCTGTTTTTTATAGTTAGGTTTTTGGAAGGTTGGGCTATAGTTTCTTTTTGAGTGAAGGCAAATGCAAAGAATGAATTTAGCAGCTCTGCTTTCTCTCTACTGCCTGTTATTTCCTTGCCATCTTCTCTCTTGACTTTTTTTCTTGTTATTTATAAGTTGAAAGAAATGGTTTTTTTTATTATCATCTTTGACTTCTGTTACAAGTCTTTGTTCATTCTGAGACTTTGGTTTCCTGACTTCATCTTTGCAGATTCGGGCTATCTGCTGATATTCTGCCTTAGGTATGTGTCCCTCTTTCCATTTTTTTGTACCTATCCCCTTTTCCAATGTTTCCCACAAAATTGTTTTAGTTTTAATTGGTAGTCATAAATGTAGAGATTTATGATGTGCAAATAAAAATACATGTAGTGGATAGAGAGAAATCCCATCCAAATATTTCAGGTACTGAAAAAAAAGTAACGAAAAACAAGTTAACCTGTCAATTCATGTTTTGGGCAGAGATGGTTAAAAGCCTAAGATGATGGGCATGAGCATTATTTATTCTTTTTTTATTTGGTTCCTAGGGTTTTTTCATTGCTGTTCCTCCCCCTTTCTTTATAAGAAATTTTTTTTTTTATATTTCGTAAATATTTTTTTTTAAAAAATAAAAATAACAATTTAGAAAAGCATTTTAAAATGCTAATCTGCCAATCCTAATGGATGTAGTGAAATAAAATTCAGCTAAATGAAATCCTGATAACCCAATCAACTGATATTTTTATCTAAGAGGTTGGCAAACTCCATTTTATTTTCGTCTCTTAGGACTTTTGGCTGGCTGAAAGCTAAATGAGAAAAGAAGCCCTATCACATCTGAGTTAAAGATAAGGGAGCAAGCCAAGGAGTAGTGATGCAGATCAGGACTGGATTTTATTTTATGAATTAAGACTTGAGTTGTAAGAAAGAACAGAATTGAAATTAACCTCTGCAGACATCACTGTTCATTTCTTCTTTTTTCCTCTACTCTTTTGGTTCCTTTTCAACGTCCTTTTGTTCTTTAACCCTGATAGACACAATAAAGATGTGGCCTTAACAAATCAGTAATGTTTATTCTGGGGAAAGACTTTAAGCCACATGCTCACCCTGGGTAAATTATGATGGAAGAAAGATTGGCACTTTTCTTCTCCCTGGATACAGAGGGATTATTTTGGAGAAAATTGGCTGGTGGAAACATGACTGACAAGGCTGTTTCCAGAAATTGTGGGAAGGAGGAAGCAGGCTTGTCCCTACATTGTTTAGAGCCTCCGATAAAGATTCCAAGGAGATACATTTTATTATATCTCATATATGTGCGTTCCACATTATATTATATGACCAACCACTAAAGAAAGGTACAATAACTGTATCGTTTCTTCCTTCTTTTTACAGTGTAGTTCATTCCATCATATTTGACACTTAGGTTGAAGGTTTGTTACTGTATTAAGCAATGAACAATGTAACTGTTACATTTCAGCAAATCAATTATTTTGTCAGTTTTATCACTGTCAGGAGACAATTTATGGATTATATTTAACAGTATCCATAATTGTGCATACGTTTTGATGTTTATTGAATGTAACATGTAGCACCTTACCGGAGTGCTAATATTATTTATTACTGATACTTATCACATATATGTCAAGTTTATCTAATTAGGGTTTTTTCCCCTAAAATAAATTCTGGTGAATTGAAGTGAGTCATGTTATATTCACTGAGAAGGACAGAAGGTGCTACTGAAAGCCATGAATGGGTGAAAAAAACTCTAAATAACTGCACCTCTAAAGGTGCTGAAAAGATTGTGAGGTTACATTATAACTAGCAGACACAATAGAGATAGGTGATTTCATTTGCCAAAGGAGCTTTACTTCAGCCATGGATTATTGTGATGAAAATCACTTTATTAGGTATGGACCACATAGGGATGAAAGGCAACTTCTGAAAAACCCCTTTGTCCAGCTTCAACTTTTTCTTATGTTCACTAGCTATATGATATGGAAGTTGAATAATGCTAGCCCTTCACCAAAATGAGGTTGATTCGTGTAAACATCTCAGTATATAGAGCAGGGGGGTCAAACTCGCAGCCCGCAAGGCAGTTGCATCGCGAGCTGGCCCCGTCCTGCCCGGTTTAGCGAAGGGGGGAAAAGTCACAATACTTCACATGTTGATGCCATGATGAAGTGAGTTTCACACACACACACACATACAGAGAGCGTGGGGAGAGGAGAGAGAGAAATCTTAAAATCAAACAAAATGTCCCATTATGTGGAAAATATCTTTGCACACAGGATCTATTCTTACTGATTTCAACACAGTTATTGGAGTATGTAATTACCCAACCAGCATAGCTAACCAAGTGTGGTTGTCTTCCCCATATTCAGAGTATAAGGAGTGGCATAGGCATGCATGGGGGGGGGGAGGAGACAACAATCTGCAAATTGTTAGGCATGGCCTCATAATTCAAGCCACTTTTTTCTGTGCATGTAACATCAACAAGTGGCACAAAGATTGGATATGAGACCATGTCTCTGCCATGTTGTAGAGATGACATCTCCTATGAAAATTGCTGGATGATTCTTTGGATACTTTTCATACCTGTCTCTTCTGAGATCCCCCCCCCCCACAACTTCCCACTATATTTGCAATTTTGCCATTAAATTTTTCTTCACTCCATCTTACATAATCCCCTTTTCCAGAAGGTGCTCCTTTCACAGGCTATATGGCATTATGCCATCTTGTATATTGAATAAATTTACTCACACTCCTGACAAGCTAACATAATTCACTTGGGTTTGGCTACCGAGTCAATTAAATACAACAATTTAGTGCAAAATCGTTCTATATGCCAGTAGTTGACAAGCCTCTTCTTAAAAAGTAGGATTCTTCTAACAAATGCTGTAATATGGAATGCCTTGTTGTTTTAGAACCTGCCATTATTCAGCAGTTTAACACTGCAGGTTAACATGGAATCGTTGGTTACATAACAGCTAGATAGCACTGCCAGTATAGGTTATCTTTTCATGTGTAAAATTCAGAATGTTTGGCTGAATTATTTTTCTGTAAAAGCATGAAAATCCAAGATGTTACAACTGAAGGGACAAAAGTGCCACAGTTCCCTTCAACAATTCATTTCATTAGGTTAGGAAGAGGAAATGAGCTTGCTCCTGTTAAATATTTCTGAATTCTTTTAAAGCAGCAACTCTATTAAAATTAATAGGTCTAGGTCCAGGGATAGGATTCTACCAGTTCTGACTGGTTCTATAGAACCCCTTGTTAACTTTCTAGGCAAGTTGGAGAACCCATAGTTAGAAGAAATTGTTTTTTTCCACCCTTATTACATTCTTGGCAGTATGCCTAGACTTACTGTCTCAGAAGGAGGCTTTTTTTTTCTTGATACTTTCTTAACGGGGAAGGGTTGTTTTAAGCTTTTTACACTGCTATTGGGTGGAAATACTCCCCTGAAAATACTTTTTTGCTAGCTGGAAAGATTGACATTCAAACGTAAGTTTACATATCTTTTCTGAGTTTTGGTCCAAAACTGGTTTTTGGTAAAGTTTAATTCTGTGCTTCGTGACATTTAATCCTGTGTTTATTGATGGGATAATTTTCCCTATTCAGCTTTGTTTGGAAGGAAAAAGGTTAATCTCTGTTCCTGAAAAGAAACTGGTTTGAGAAATCTGGCTAGTTCCTGTGTCTATTTGTTCTGGTAATTGGTTTAACAAGCAACAGCTACTGTTGTGATTTAATTATTTGTATTGTGTTTGAATTTTCCTGCCTCATGATTTCTTTTTTTATTTGGGGAGGGGGTCTTCCTTCACTGCTTTAATGGTATCTGGCACTGTCCTTTTGGGGTATACTTCCAAGAGGCAGGACCAAGCTTGACACTGATTTTTTTACTGCCTTTCTGGGGGACATGTGACCTTTTCTTAAATCTGGGTGATTTCTTTAGGATATTTTGTGAGGTGAGTGAGACCAGCTGGTATCTTTAAGTGGTGCAAATGGATCTAAGGATTGCTTCTCCTGGGTGTGCTCTTTCTGGAGAGCTTAAATGACCTCTCTGCTAAAGGATTTCACTTTATGAGCAAGATTTGGCTGCTGATTGATATAATTGCATTTTAACTATTTTAATTCCTCAGGTATTTTTAATCTAATGATTGGTATTTGGGGCAGCTTTTTGCAAGCAAAGAAGCTTTTTGTATTTTTGTACAGGTAATCCTTGACTTACAATAGTTCATTTAGTGACCATTCAAAGTTACAATGGCACTGAAAAAAGTGACATGACTGTTTTTCACATTTACGACTGTTGCAGCATCCCCGCTGTCAGGAGAGGCCAGGCAAGAAGAAGCACCCCTTGACATGACTGGTGTCAAGTTGGCCATGCCCACCCAGTCACATAACCATCAAACCACACCCACCAAATAAGCCACACCCACAGAACTGGTTGTTAAAAAATTTGAATCCCATCCCTGTCTAGATTTGAATCATAAACACATTTACACAGACAGTATTTAGAAAATAAGAATGGATCAGTATTTAATACTGAAAGGTTAAAAAAGGTTAAAAAAAACCCAGGGTTGGCCTAATTTATTTATTTAGTAATGAAATTCATTGAAAAACTGCCATCACCAGAAGTGGTATTCAGCAGGTTTTGACCAGTTTTGGAGAACCAGTAGGGGAAATTTTGAGTAGTTCAGAGAACCAGTAGTGGAAATTTTGAGTACTTTGGAATACCACCTCTGACTGGCCCCATTCCCATCTTTTCTCTGTCTCCCAAGTCCCAGCTGATCGGCTGGGTCTTCTTTTGTTGCCCTGCACAGGAGAACGGAGCTGGAAAGCAGGTTAGTGGAGTGGGGAGAGAATGGGGATTTTACAGTATCCTTCCCCTGCCATGCCCACCAAACCACGCCCACAAACCGAATAGTAAAAATTTTTTGAATCCCACCACTAGCCATCACCACCATGGATGTGCATACTGCATTAGTGCTGGGGTATCATTTGAGCAGTTCCTTATGTGAAGTTTTTTAATTATTTTGTGATTTTTATTATTTTTTTAATAGAACTATCTGTATCCAAATAAGTCTCAATTTTTTTTTAAGAAAGATCGTTCTATCTGCTCACTCTTACACACCATTTATTCTTGGGGGGGGTGGCGGGGGAGGAGAAACCCTTACAGCTTGAATTGTCACATCTTTTCTAACATGGACAAAGATATTGATTGCTTTGACTTAAATGTTTTACTTCTTCTTTCTCTGTGGGTTTTTCCACTTCAGCCTTTAGCAGATTGCCTTCTGTAATTAAGCTGGCTGAAACAAAGCCAGCTTCTGAAATCCCTTTCCAGATTTTAACCCCTTCTTCCTTTTGGGCCACACTTTTGCTGGCCAGGTGTTCTGTCCAACCACCTTCAACTTAGCCTCTAAATGGTGAATCGCCTTGCTTCCTTTTCTGCTCCCACGCATGTTAGAAAAGCAATCACACATTCCCTTTTTTGTGGTGTGTCCTTTGAGGACTGATGGGAAAAAAATGGAACAAAAATAATCATCAGTCACGTGACTTATGTGGAGAACCTCATTTCTTAACAGTGAAAATAATTTACCAGAGGAACAACTTGCCTCTAGAAGTTGTAGATGCTCCATTACTGGAGGTTTTCAAGAAGAGACTAGACACCTCTTATCTGGAATGGTATAGGGCCGTGATGGCGAACCTATGGCACGCGTGCCACAGAGTGCCCAGAGCCATTTGTACTTGTTAGGGATACACACCCTAGCAGAACATGCAACGGCAGTCTAGTAGGCAGACAATGATGTGAGATAAACGTTGTTGTAGTTTACACTCAGTGAGACAGATATACTGTGCCAGTTAAATAGTTTTTTTTTATTCTAGCAAGAGTTATAGCATAGTCAAAACAGTCCATATGTCATACACTAGTTCAGTCCATCCGGGGATTAATCAGTTGCAAAGTCCAGTGTCGAAAAAGAGGTCAGTAAACTTACAAATAATCAGTCCAGCAATATATCTCTTTTGCAGTCAGAGATATGAAGAAAATCAAACCCCTTTTCTTCGTTTCAGCAACAGCAGGGAAATACACGCAGTTATCACCATCAATCCAACATTGTCAGCTATCCAATAAAAGCCAGCAAACAGTGAGCTCTCTTGCTCCCTCTTATGGTGATTTTACAACCACACCCAAAATACATGTTTTGCAGTTAAAGTCATACATACACTTAAACTCACTAACATAGTTTATGTATTATTTTTACCCAAAGTAAGTTAGGTAACCAATGTTCTCCCTAACATTCTCCCCTTTGGGGTAATATAATAATATATAAATCTATTTACAATTTCAACCCATAGTTTTCACAATTTTCTTTGTGCTTGACTGCACCTTGGGCTTTTGTAAATCCATCAGCAATGTTTTCATCAGTCATGCAATATTCCAATCTCATTAAACCATTTTTTACAGATTGTCTTACATTCAAATATCTAAGGTCAGTATGTTTAGATCTAGTTTTTACAGCAATATTTGTAGCCAACCGTAAGGCTGCTTAATTGTCCTCATAAACTACAATGGTATCTTTAACAGTTACTCCCATATCTAACAATAACTGTTTATACAGAATTAAGTCAGTGCATAATAAAGATAGACATGAAAATTCTGCTTCCATTGTGGACATACTTATGTGTTGCTGTCTAATTGACTTCCAACCAATCAGTGTTTTACCTAATAGTATAGCCATACCTGAAGTTGATTTTCTAGTTTTTATATCTGTTGCAAAACTTGCATCAGTATATGCACTTAAAATCAAATCATTTTTTGGCTCTAATTACAATGCATAGTGCATTGTCCTTTTAAGATACCTCAATATACGCTTTAGCGCTTGCCAGTGTCTTTCATTGAGTTCAGCATTGAATCTTGCCAATTGATTAATGCTATAGGCAATGTCTGGCCTTGACCAATTACTTATATATGATAAACTACCTATTAATGATTGATAAATGGTCTTATCAAATTTTGAACTTTGAGCATCAGTATGACAAAATTCCTGACTCATTGGAGTTTTTGCCGGCTTACAAAGTTCCATTTTATACATTTTAAGCAATTGGTAAATTTTATCTTCTTGTGATATCTTATATCCACTATTGGTTTTGTTTA
Organism: Hydrophis major; assembly: GCA_033807585.1. Taxonomy (NCBI): domain Eukaryota; kingdom Metazoa; phylum Chordata; class Lepidosauria; order Squamata; family Elapidae; genus Hydrophis; species Hydrophis major. Next base: position 173,258,307 of record CM066329.1, read on the forward strand.
TTGTCAATCCTAGATATTGTCTTATTTCTCCTAATTGCTTTAATTTTATCCTCTTACTTAATAATGATATTACCTCAGTAGCTTCATTATTACTCTTAGTAATTAAAGCAATATCATCTGTAAACAACAATAATAATGATACCATTCCATTTGTCTCTTTCTTAAACAAACATGGATCAGCTAAACCTGCTTTAAACCCTATACTGTTTAACTCTTTTACAATATATTGGTTCCATTCATAACCAGATTGTTTCAATCCATAGAGACTTTTATTCAGTTTCCAACAGTCATTGTTATTTTTATCATCCTTTATACCTACTGGTTTTCTTAAATATATAGTGTGCTGCAATGGTGCATGCAGATAGGCAGTTTCTCATCTAAATGATTTATAATATAATTCTTCTTAGCTACCCACACTAAAGCTGCTCTCAAGGTTGTTGCCTTTAAATTTGGCGCAAATACCTCATCATAATCACATGCAGTTTGATTAAATCCTTAAGCTACCAACCTAGCCTTATGGGTAACAGTCCCATTTTTACCAGTTTTTAACTTAAATATCCATTTGCAACCAATGGACTTTTCACCTGGAGGTAATTTGGCATTTTCATAAACTTTCATTTCTTTTAATGAATTTAATTCCTTCTCCATTGCTCTATGCCAATTTTCTTGTTCCTTTGCAGGATACATCCTAAGTTCTTCAAGTAGTTGGAACTTTACTAACTTGGCAAACTATACTTGCTTGATACCTGTCAGGTGGTCTGGTTACACGTGTAGTATGTCTAGATATTACAGGACTTAAAGGTGGACTTTCATGTTCTACCTGTTCCTGATTATCTATTTCTTCCTGTTCTGGTATTTCTTCCTGTTCTGGTCCTATATGCTCTTCCTGTACTTCCTCTTTAATTGTACTCTTCTTATTACTGATTTTGTCTGGTCTTTCGTAGGGTTCTATAATTACTTCCTTACTTGAATCTTGTTCCAGTTTTTCCCATCCTACATGTTCTAGGAATTTGGCACTAGCACTACAGTAAACTCTAGATGTACCTTTTTCCCAGAATCTGTATGATTTGTGATTAGATTCATAACCTACAAAGAATAACTTTTTAGCCCTATGTTGCCCCTTATTTCTCAGTTGTGTAGGAATATGCACCCATGCTGGTACTCCAAATGTGTGCATGTAGCTTAAGTCAGGTTTTCTATCATGCCACCGTGTGAATGATAATTCCCCTGTTGTTGAGTTAACAACATTATTCAATATATGATTACCACACATTATTGCTTTTCCCTACAAATTTTCAGGTAATCCTGAATCTGACAGCATAGTACGAGCCATTGCTTGAATTATTTGGCCTCGTCTTTCTATAAAGGCATTATGTTGTGGCCTATATGGTGCAGACCTTTTATGTTCAACACCCGCCATCTTCAGTCTGTTTTGGAATTTATTGTTTATAAATTCTGTACCATTATCAGTGATAAGAGTTACTAATTTCCTTTTAGTTTTTCTTTCAGCGAATTTAAGCCAATTAAAGAAATTTTGATATTTTCTGTTTTGCTTTTCATTAGATAACAGAAACCATATCTGGAATAATGGTCCATTATACTTAGTATATAACGAGCAGCTCCCACACTTGGTTTTTTAGGACCTATAATACCAGCAAATATGACCTCTAGAGGCTCCTTTGTTTTAAATCCATTAATTCTATTTGCTGGTATTTGCTTGCTTTTTTCTTGACTACAAGAATTGCAGTGCAAATACTTACTGCAAGGCTTCAGTTTTATACCCTTAGATAGTTCTACTGTTTGTTTAAGCATTTTAAAATTTATATGCACCAAACATCTGTGTAACAAATGTATGCATTCATCATGAGGTTTAACATTATTATAAACTATGTTAGCTACCTCTGAATTATCATTTAACACATACAATTCACCTTTTAAAGTTGCAGTCAGTTTTTTACCTTCTTTTTCCATTATGCAATTGTCTCCCCTAAAGGTAATTACATAACCTAGTTTAACCAAAATTCTAACTGAAAGCAAATTAAACTCAAGTTGTGGTACATATAACATTTTTACATTTTCTTTTATGCAAGAACAATATGATATACCTTCACCTTTAGATTTCAGTTTCCATCCATTAGCTAACGATATCTGCTGTGAACTCGTGGACATCTTAATAAATCTTTTCTTATCTTTCGTTATGCAGTGCAACCCATAAATTATTATTCACAGTTTCATTGCTATAAATGGCTAACTGTATGCATTTTTCATCCTTTTGATGCCTTTTATCTTTCTGGCTGGCATTTTGGCTTTTTGCTTTCTTGCAGAATCTTGCCAAATATCCTTTTCCTCCACAATTAAAACATTTTCTAATTGTATACACTGACGAAGATATTTTCTCTTCTTCACATTGTGGTTGTTCCCTTCTGAGTTGATCCCTTTCAAGCCTTCTTCTGGCTTCTTCAATTAATCTGCCAGTAATGTCAGTTAATGTAAGGTTATCTTTTGGCAGAACCTCAAGTGAAGTTACGTAGTCACCATAGCTATTACCTAAAGAAGACAAAATTATATAAACTTGATGTAGTTCTGTGAAGATAAGTTCTTTTTCATGCAGTTCCTGAAAAATTCTCTTCATTGTGTTTATATGACTCAGCATATCTCCATTCTTTTGAAGAAGTGTTCTGAACAGTTTCTGTGTAAGATTTATATGTGCTCCTACACTGTCTCGAACATAAATCTTCTTTAAATTCTCCCAACATTTCGCAGCTGTTTCTTCTCTACGTATATGTACAAGCTGCTCATCACAGAGTGTCAGTCCTATTATGCAGAGAGCTTGCTCATTCTTCAGTTTATATTCTTGTATTTTCTGGGCATCATTCTCATCTTCCGGATCCCATGCATCTACTTCTGGTGGGTTTTGAATTATACTCCACAAACCTTCTCTGCGTAGAAGTAGGCTACATTTCATAGACCATGAAACATAGTTTGTTCCATCCAGTTTGGATATTAGAGACAAACTTTGTAAATTGACTTGTGCCATCTTTATCTGGATATTAAACTATAATTAATAAAACACAGCTGTCTGTTTACATTATTGTGTAACTACACAAACTCTCACTTTAATCAAAGCCTGTTATAACCTGGTTAGTCTGACTGTGCACCTGGGCCCATAACCAGTGTTAGGGATACACACCCTAGCAGAACGTGCAACGGCAGTCTAGCAGGCAGGCAAATGATGTGAGATAAACGTTGTTGTAGTTTACACTCAGTAAGACAGATACACTATGCCAGTTAAATAGTTTTTTTTATTCTAGCAAGAGTTATAGCATAGTCAAAACAGTCCATATGTTATACACTAGTTCAGTCCATCTGGGGATTAATCAGTTGCAAAGTCCAGTGTCGAAAAAGAGGTCAGTAAACTTACAAATAATCAGTCCAGCAATATATCTCTTTTGCAGTCAGAGATATGAAGAAAATCAAACCCCTTTTCTTCGTTTCAGTAACAGCAGGGAAATACACGCAGTTATCACCATCAATCCAACATTGTCAGCTATCCAGTAAAAGCCAGCAAACAATGAGCTACTGACACCCGAGTCGCAGGCAAACTTACCTCACTGCACATGTGCGTGCCTCACAGCGGATTTTCGGCTGGTTTGAAGCCTTGGGAAGCCAAAAAAGGCCTCAAACAGGCCGAAAATCAGCTGGGAGGTGCAGTGCAGATAAAGCGGTAGGAGCGCACATCTACAGGGTCATGGGGGCGTGTGCATTGCCTTCTGGGTGCTGGCACACAAGTGCACGAGCACAAGTGCATGCACAATTTTTGGCACAGGAGCCCAAAAAGGTTAGCCACCACTGGTATAGGGTCTCCTCGTTGACCAGACGGTTGGGATAAAAGGCTTACAAAGTACCTTCCAACTTTATGGCGGGGCAGTGGTTAGAATGCAATACTGAAAGTTATTTCTGCTGACTGCCAGCTGCCCGCAGTTTGGCACATCAATTCTCCCTCGAGCCGCTCGGAGCATCCAGAGAATGGGATGTGCTTCCGAATCTTCTTCTTGCAGGCTGAGCTTTAGCTGAGGAAACGCTCCACCCCCTCACGTGACTCCAAGTGGCGTTCCCCCAGTCTTTTGCTCAGCCTCGAAGAGGAAGGCTGTTATTGAAAGGAGCTCCTTGGTTGATTCAAACTGCGTGCATTAGTCTGGCTATTTCTTCAATTTCAGGTCACATATTTCCTTTCCTTCCTCCTGCGCAAAGGGTTGGGACTTTGGGGAAGTCTCCCCTTGCCCCTAGGGGCCAAGCGGGTGGGTTCGCAGTGCTTCGCGTGACCCCCCCCATTATTAGATCGCATCGCTGCCTCCGCACTGCCTTGTGGTGCGCAACTTTCGCTGGATTCCCCCACCCCACCCTAAACGCCGACCGGGAGGGCTAGTCGCTCCTTAAGAGCACCAGGCGTGCTGAGCTAACTGGACAAGCCCTCCTTGCTGTCCTGAAGGCGTCCGACAGAGCTCAGCTCATGGCCGCCATCTTGGGGCCGCATCGTGGTCGGGCGCCATTGTTATTTCTGATCCTGGCTGCTGCGGTGGAAGTAAAAGTCCAAGACCCCTTGGGTCAAGAGTTAGTTACTTTTAGCATTCCTTCGGGCTCGCTTTCATTGTCTCTGTTGGTCTCCCGCAGCCTCTATCGGGGCGAGGTTGCAGCACACACACCCTCCGGCTTGTTGCTGGAGGCTTGCTGCCAGAGGCCTCTCTCCTTCTAGGCCTCAGGCTTTTATTTGGTAAATCCGGCCTGTACTGTGGTACCTCTTTGGTTCCTTTCCTGCTGTTGTAAAAAAAAAAAAAAGAGAGAAAAGAAATGAAAGAGAGAAAAATTTACAAACGAAATTATGCGTTTTTATACGTATATACATAGATAATCTTTACATGCAGATAGCATATAAAAAATAATAATAATAAATAAATAAATAAAATAAAAATAAATATAAAGATTAGAGGATTATTCATCTGTACATATTATATATATATATATATATATATTCCTTACTACCGATTACCACTGTACATATTAAATTCCAAAAGGGGGAGTGGGCCAGCTCAAATCTCACTCGGCCCCACTCAGGCCAATTCCAGGCGAGCCAACCACCCTTTACTATTATTACTATTATTATCACCAGGACAAGGAACCTTATGTTATTATAATTATCAAAATGGCAGATGGCAATCTCTCTAAACGACCTTCCTTGAAGGCTAAGGCAAAGTCCCACTACTTGCACAGGCAGGACAAGGAGCCTTCCAAGGCCTCCCAACGAGACGCCTGAAGGCGCCACGAGGCGTTGGAAAAGGAGTTTGATAGGTGATCAAGGGAGTCCCGCTCGGGGCCTCCAGCCCTTCCTTCTCCCTATCTGGGCGCAGCCCACTTCAGGGTCACTTGACCCTGGGACCACCGACCAGACAGACCCCTGAAGCTACCTTTACACCTACGGCCGCTGGTCTGTGTCAGGAAGAACCCTCTACATCTGAGGTTCCAGCCCACATCAAGGCTTGGACGGAATCGACTATTCACCAGGGCATTGCGGAAGGCCTGCAGCACGTGTCCACATCAGGCTTCTCTCCATGGATTCCAGACCACGACTCTTTATCCATCAGATTCCTTCCACAGCCGGATCCCCCGGTTGGTCAGCTACTCTCTAAGAGGGACAGCCCTCCTCCCGTAGGGGCCCAGGAGGAGGAGGAGGAAGGGGACTTTGGTGACTTCAGGGAAGAGGTTCAGGACTCCTGGATGGGATCCTCCTATTATAGTGAGCCCCCCTTAGAGGCGAACCTCATGGAGGGGGAGATGTCAGAGGACGAGGGTCTTCTCCCGACCAACCCATATTCGGGAGGCTGTTCAAGCCACGCTTGTTCAAATCCCTCCTCTTTAAAGCCAAGAATGTCTCTGGTCTTCTTCCCCAGTCTGCCTCTGACTTCCCCCCCGCCTCAGAGAGACCAGAGGACTCCATTTTCACACAACCAGTGGTGGAAGCTGAGGTCATCCCAACCGAAGCAACTTGCTTCCACAGGAGCCCCCCCACACACACACCCTCTATCCAAGACAAGAGATTCTTTAATCTCAATTCGGCAATGTCTACTCTTCCAAACATCCCGGAGGTTGACGACCCCATTGTGGGCCTTGCCTCCTCCTCTATCCCCAGTGAGGCATTAGAGGCCTTGAAACCTGAGCAAAAGCGGACAGAACTGGCATTGCGCCGGGCCCATCTATCCGACGCTTGGGCCATTAAATTGGCTAGGGCCGCTTCATTCTTCACAGGGTCCTCTATCCGCTGGCTCCGGCAGCTGAGAGAACGTCCCCGCGTCAATGTGAGGGCGCACCAAGACATAGCGAAAGTGGTGGCCGCAGCCGAGTTTTCAGCTGACGCCACTTACCAATCGGTAAGGTTCTCTTCCAGAGCGATAACATTACATGTCACGGCTCGCCGCCTACTGCGGCTCAAGCACTGGCAGGCGGATGTAAAAATAAAGTCAAGCTGGCCACTGCTCCCATCAGGGAGACAAACTGTTCGGCCTGGCCTTGGAACCCCTGCTGGTCGAGGGCCACAGCAAGAGGAAGTACCGGCCCTCGCTTTTTTGGAGGCCAGAGACAGAAGGCCCTCAGCCCTTTCGGATGGGCTTCCCCCGCCCCTTCTACCAACTCCCCTTCCTGCCCAGATACCCGAGACCCCCTTCCTTCTGGTCTCAGGACCGCTCGGACTCAGGCAACAGAAACAAATGGGGCGGCAACCATAAGAGGCCCTTTAGGGGATCAGGGGGGAGGCCCTACCGCTGACCCAGATAGAATTTCTTCCTCCCTCCCCATCGGCAGCCGCCTTAGACACTTCGCCGTTCAATGGGAAAATCCACTCCCATGCACAGGTTAGGGACACCGTCAGGTTTGGTCTTGCCCTTGAGTTCCGGTCCACCCCCTGCTGATGTTTTCATGACATCCCCCACCTCAAGAGATCCCGCCAAACGTGCACTAATGGACACAACCATCCAACACCTGCTTGACATTCAGGCCATTCAACCCATTCCACTGGTCCAGAGGGGACGAGGATTCTACTCCCACCTCTTTGTGGTGCCCAAGCATTCGGGGGGATGCAGAGCTATATTAGATTTAAAATGGCTAAACCGCCACCTTATCCAGCGCAAATTCAAAATGCATACCTTGCAATCGATTCTCTTGGGTACCAGGCGGAGTGACTGGCTATCCCCCATAGATCCCTCGGAGGCATACCTACACATTCCAATCTGGCCCTCTCGCCACAAATCCCTCAGGTTCTGTTATAAAAACCTTCACTATCAATACGTGGCCCTCCCCTTTGGTCTGGCCTCAGTTCCCAGGACCTTCACCAAGGTCCTCACAGCCCTGGAGGCTCACCTCAGGAGCGTTTCCATCCGCCTTCACTGCTATTTGGACGATATCCTTATTCTCTCCCCGTCCAAGACCCAGGCAGTCAGGGATACCAGAGCCACCCTCTCCACTCTCCTGGCACACGGGTTCCTTATTAATTGGAATAAAAGTCAACTGGTCCCATCCACCCGAATCATCCACTTGGGAGCCATAATTGATTCGGTTACAAAAAAGGTCTTCCTCTCCTCGGAGAGGTTCCTCAGCATTCAAGCTCTGGTCAAACAGATTAGGTGATCAAGGAGGGTGGCATAACTTGACCTTTCTAAATTATTGGGTAAGATGGTTTCATGCATCTCAATTATTCCTTGGGCCCGTTTACACAGCAGATCCCTCCAGTGGTTCTTGCTCCCATCCCAAAGATCCGGAAGAAGCAACTCGAAGTCCAGAGTCAAGGTGCCTCCGAGGGTCCTCACGTCCCTCCTCTGGTGGACCAACCCTGCCATCAACAGGGGCCACCTCCTCTCAGAACCTCAGCAGCTAACCCTCATCACGGACGCCAGCCTATCAGGTTGGGGCGCTCACGTCAACTCGCTCTCAGCATAGGGCAAGTGGTTGCCAATCGAGCTAAGATGCAGCCTCAACTGGCTGGAGCTTCACGCCATCCACCTGGCCCTGCGCAGATTCCTCCCCTTAGTACGCGGGCATCACGTCCTTATTCTCACGGACGACACCACGGCTAAAGCCCATATCAACAGGCAAGGAGGCACCCAGTCTATTCAGTTGATGAGGGAGGCCGAGCGCCTCTGCCGTTGGGCAAAATCCAACCTCCTCGCACTAAAAGCCGAATACATCTCCGGAATCTCCAACATCCAGGCGGATTGGCTGAGCAGGGCCACAGTGGACCAAGCAGAATGGCGCCTCCATCCATCCCTATTCAAGGAAGCGTCCAGAATATTCGGCCTCCCGAGGGTGGATCTCTTCGCCTCTCCATCCAACGCACAGCTTCCACAGTTTTTCTCCAGGTACCCATCTCACGGGTCAGAGAACCACAACGCGCTAAGCTGCCCATGGCCCCCAGGGCTCCTTTTTGCCTTCTCTCCGCTGCCGCTAGTTCCCAGAGTCATAAACAAACTCATTCATGAGAAGGCAGACCTGCTCCTGGTGGCTCCCTATTGGCCCAGGAGACCATGGCGGACCTGCGCAATCTTTCGGTAGCGCCCCCATGGAGGATCCCCCCAGACAGGATCTCCCTCTCTCAGGGGCCCCTTCTGCATCCGGAGCCCCAATGGCTCCACTTAGCCATCTGGAGGTTGAATGGATCCGTTTGACAAGAGAGAAATTCTCCAGTCAAGTAATCGACACTATTTTGGCCACTAGGCGACCCTCCACCACTCGAATTTATGATGCCACTTGGAAGGGCTTTTCCAAGTCGTGTAGCGGGTTCCAAGTTGACCCCCTCTCTCCCCCTATTGCGCAGGTCTTGGAATTCCTTCAAGAAGACCTACGTAAAGGGCTTGCCTCCAACACCCTGAGACAGCAGATCGCTGCCCTCTCAACCGTTGTTTCTTCTGATAACTTCAGTTCTCTCTCTCATCACCCCCGGGTTAGAGCTTCCTCAGGGGCGCCACCAACTTGTGCCCTCTGAATGTTCATAGGTTCCCCACATGGGACCTCAACAAGGTCCTCGTTTCACTTACAAGGCACCCGTTTGAACCTCTGAGGGAGTCCTCCCTTCAATTTCTAACGTTTAAAGTAGTTTCTAGTGGCCATTACTTCTGCTCGTAGAGTCTCGGAAATAGCAGCATTGTCAATCAGAAACGATTTATGCATGTTCCATGCTGATTGGGTGGTCCTTCGCCCCGACCCCACCTTCTTACCCAAGGTTAACTCACCCTTCCACAGGTCTCAGGAACTGGTCCTCCCAAACTTTTGCCCCAGACCCTCAAGGGACAGGGAAACCCTTTGGCACTCCCTGGATGTTAGAAGGACCTTGCACATATACATTCAGTGCACACAACCCCTGAGAAGATCAGAATCCCTCTTCCTCTCCTTTCAGCCCAGGACATTGCGGTTCAAAGTCTCTCCCTCAACCATCAGTCGCTGGATTGGGGCGACTATTGCCAGGTGCTACCTATCACAATCTCTGCCCGCTCCTGGGGGAATAACCGCTCATTCCACCAGGAGTGCAGCTACTTTGGCGGCTTGGGCCATGCAAGCCCCAATTGCGGACATTTGTCGGGCAGCCACTTGGGCCTCTCCATCCCCATTCATCAGACATTACAAAATAGACTTATACGCCTCAGCAGAGGCCTCTTTCGGCCGACAAATCCAACAGAGGGTCATCAGTGACCCGGAGGGGCTACCGGCCCAGACGGAGTCCCACCCGTAGGACAGCCAAGCTTTGGTATGTCCCACTCTCTGGATGCTCCGAGTGGCTCGAGGGAGAATGGGCGTTGGTTCTTACCTGATACGCCCCTTCTCGGCGAGCCGCGAGGAGCATCCAGCCCCACCCTAACTCCTCCGTCTGGTGGGTACTCTGGTTTCAGCCAAGGAGCCAATAGTTGATTAGAAGGATTTCTTAACCTCGTTATCGCAAAAAACTGGGGGAACGCCACTTGGAGTCACATGAGGGGGCGGAGCGTTTCCTCAGCTAAAGCTCAGCCTGCAAGAAGAGGACTTGGAAGCACATCCCACTCTCTGGATGCTCCTCGCGGCTCGCCGAGAAGGGGCATATCAGGTAAGTACCAACGCCCAGTCTCACCTAGTCTCAAGGTTGACTCAGCCTTCCATCCTTCCGAGATGGGTAAAATGAGGACCCAGATTGTTGGGGTAAATATGCTGACTCTGTAAAACCACTTAGTAAGGCACTGGGAAGCAGTATATATAAGTCTAAGCACTATTGCTATTTTATTCAGCCAATTAAGAAAAAGCCAGCATGTCACCACCATTCCACAACTTAAACTAAAAAAGGAAGTTCACCCTTTCAAGGCAGGCAGCTCGTATAAAATGGTCATCAAGGTAGAGAGCGGTGATCGGGAGAAAGGTAAAGTCGCTACAGTAGAGACTGGGGCATTGGTGTAAGATGGAATGAAGGGCAACTGGTAGGTTGGCTTCCTAATGTGTGACAGAAAGGAGAAAATATTACCTTTGGTGAAGAATAAGAAACATTAGATGCATTTCCCAGCAACAAGCTGAGGATGAAATCATCCTTTCCTGCACTTCCTAAACCGTAGGGTGACCTGTATTCATGCAGACAATGCAGATCAGTCCTGAGTCTCTAATGATTATCATCCTATCAGCATTTGATGCTCTTCTAGTTAGTTGTTCTAGCAAAAACTATCACAGTGTGTAAATGTCACTTGCATTTTGCAAACAATTTAAAAATAATGTCTCTTAAAAATATGAAAGGATTACTCCTTGTTGGCAAGTAAATCTAAATCTAAACTAGTTATCTCCTACTATTTCTGTGGGTCAAAAGGTGCTCTACAAAGTTTATGAGGTGCCACATTATTTCCTATATAATTCCATTTTTAAGGCAGATCCTCCTAAGAGTTCTCCTATTCTCTTTCACTATCTTTGTGCAGAATGACCTCAGATTTGAATATATAAGTAGTTTACTCTATTCAGTTTTCAAAGCATTTTCTCCTGTGGAGATGGGTATTTTCTCAGAGAATTAACTTCTCAAGAATTTTTTCCCAATAGCTTCCCTCAGTGTTAAAACAATTGTAGTATTTGTTGCTTATGGTAGGGCTGTGGCATATAATTACTTTGCATCTTTCATGATTTTCTTTATGAATCCAGGAAGGTTGAATAGTTCTTTAACAAAAAAAATGACATGTTTTCTAGGAGTAACCGGAAAACTATAACCTTACAATTTTCCATGGAGAATAATTATTGCCATTTTTAAGGCATAAACTTACACTTCGTTATCATGAAAGGAGCTGCTGGAATGGATATTGTGTAGATCAATTCTATCTATCTACAGTAATCTATCTATAATCTGTCTGTATAACTGTCTGTCTGTCTGTCTGTCTGTTGTCTATATCTATCTATCATCTGTCTATCATTATCTATTCTGCCATATCTAAATTCCATTTTATTAACATCAAATGCATCATGTGCAATCAGCACTTCACATGTAAATGTGTAAATACGTATAAGATTAATAGTTTACCCAGAAAGAATGAAAATTCAAATTTAATCCTAAAATAACTAGATATATTTTAATATTATCCAGCTAAGGGAAAATAGTGGAAAATAGCAGAAATAGCAATACCAGAAAATAGAAGAATGTGGAGATTTCAGTGGATAGTTCAGGATAAGTTAAAATTTCAGAGAGAGAATTTATTGATTTTTCAAGCTTCTTAAATACTACTTATTCCGTGTTTTTCTTTCCATCTTCAAGTCACATCCACACAGAGTGCTAATGTTTCCACACTTTAATCAAATACTTGTATTCTGAACTATGCATTCTACACTGCAATAACCTATTGTGATTCATTATTACCATCTCAACACTCTGCAGACATTCCAAACAAGTCTAAAATAAAAGCTGCTAACTCAGACAGTTAAATAGGAAATTGAATGCCAAGCAAATTTTAGCATTAATAATACTACACTTGCTAATTGTTTGCCTTCAGTGCTGCTTTATTTTATGTTTTAACCTGCAGAGGTTAATAATTTGCACTTGAATACTTGGGCCAAGAATATTTTTGCATCATTGATGGCAATCCTTTAAAAAAAAAGGAAAGAGTGTTCAGTTAACAGAGCTCCAGGAGGCTGACTAAAATGACGGATGTTTGGCTGCCGAATGAGTAGTACTGAAAATTAGGGCTGGGCATACACTTGCATATGGAGAGACCCAGGAAAACTTCTGAAGCAACTGAGATTTGCACATTATGCAACTTCTTTTATGATTGGTGAAAAAGTATTTTATGCATGCTCCTTCTCATTGCAAAGCCTCTTGAGTAGCCCTAGAAATAACACAGATGACTCAATTAGCTTTCCTATATCATGTATTTGCATTCTCTTTCTCTCTTTCTCTCTCTCCCCCCTCCTCTTTTAATGACCCCGTTATCCCTTATATTGGGATGGAGTCGGGGCAACTGAATGGAGCTGAGTGTTTACTGCCCTTCCTTCATCAATGCAGAATTTGCAGCAGCTAATTACTCATTGTTCCCAGAGAAATATCTGCCGCTACCAAGGATCAAACTCACGGCCTCCTGATTATGAGGCGAGAGTTCCACCTCTAGGCCACTGCACTACTCCATCCTATATTTCCTATATCTTCCTATATATTTCTATTGTTGTTATATATGCTAAGAATAAAGCAGATATTGTTAGGGAAACAACTGCAGTCAAACAAAATATATAATATAATACAATCTTCTACTACTTGGCACCCTCAGTAATACAAGTGTATTATATTACACTTCATAGAATTCTCCGCCAGTATGTTGGAAAACAACAAGTTTATCCATTAACACATTCACAATTCACCTTTTGCATCCATTAACACGATGGCTATAGAAACCATGATCTTGCTTCATACATTAACTGGGAGAATGGATTCATAATCTGAATCACTGGAAACAAGTGAAAAGTGTCGATTTTTTTTTCATGTGAACCAGAGGTCTGCTTTCTAATTATAGTGTACTAAAATGTAATCATTTATGATGGATGATTATGATCCATCAACCACAAACATAATTTGGAAAGAAAAGAAACCCCAAGCATGAGAACCATGTGAATAATCATGTAAGGCATATCCACATAGAGCTTTTCTTTGGTACTGTGTTTATGGTAGCTTTGATTTAGTATTTGCTGTAAGTGTTATCACCACTTTTGTTTATCACCTAAGATAAAGGACAATATGTAAGTGACAGTGCCATTGTGCAGTAATTTTACAGGTATCATGATTAATATTGATGCTTTGTCATCTCTACAGTAGTCAAAAGGTCTTAGCAGGCAGAGTTGTGGAATTGCTTCAGGTAATCTTAGATTTTCCAGTTAAAATACATTGTCCTGAAAAAGGGGAATGTGTATTAAAATCTGCATTAAAAGGTTTTTATCTTTTATACTTTTTAAAAGGTAGCAGAAGGCTTAGCAAGCAGTATTCTATAGCTAATACTGTTGTCTTTTTTGTGTTTTTAATGCCCTCTTATTCCTGTTTATGTACCGTGGACTAGGAGGTGGTGTTTATGATACGTGACAGGATATTTGAATTCAGTTGCAAAAAGGTGTACAGAAAACTGTGTTATTGTTGCAATAGAAGCAGAACAAATCGTGCAATGAGTGAGTGATACTTGTTCATTTTCCATGTGAACATAGTGTGATCTGGCAGAAAAACATTGTGAATGTTTATAGTTTACTATTATGTAAAACCAGTGAGACACAAAAAACACTGATATTATGATGCGGGAAGATAGATTGCGAAGAAGGAACAAAGCTGGTTGTGCAGACTACTCAGATCAGCAATTAGCACAAATCCATCCGTGTCCAAAGAAAAAGAAATATTGAGAAAACAATAACTGGGAATCTAAAAAAACAATATATGAAAATAATAGGAATCAGCATAGTATTTTGCTGGCCTGGTGAAGTATTAAGCTATGAAGGTATTTGATCTATAGTTTTGGATAATTTCATTGGGCATCAACCACCATATCTTGTCAGTACATAACTCCATTTTTCAGTAGTCTGTAATCAATGATTATGTGTGTTAGCTTATCAATGTCCTTTCCTGCAAGCTTTTCCAACCTTCCTTCCTGTATTCCTATTTTTTGAAGCATTTTCACATGTAGATTTTAGATGTAGATTTGTTCCCTTCTTTGAATACTACGTGTTTGACTCTTACAAAGCAAGCATGCAGTTTCTCAATACAAACACTGTGTAGATGTTTTTAAAATCATCTATGCTTGCAGCAAATCCGGATCTGCAGAAATAACCTGGAAGGTGGAGCTGCAGTCTGTGCTAATTCAAACTGATAGCACCATCTACAGTCAGATATGTTATCTGCAGTTATCATTTGGAAACAGCTGCAGCGATTCCTTAACACTTGTTTCCATCCTCATTCAACCCAGATGTTATGAAATGCATGATGAAATAGATAATGTTTCCATGTTCCCGTAGCTAAATAAAGAGACATTTTTGCACTTAGCAAAAATGCTTGATTTGAAGTGGGGAAAAAAGGTACATCAGTGAAAGGGACATGGTTTCTGCTATACAACTGGGCACAGACAACCCTTTTTTATTTTCTAAAAGAAAGTCTGTTGACCTCATAATTGTGATTCTTCAATTGTACAGGAAATGTGCTCTACCTATGCTCTTTCCTTCACATATTTCAGGACAGTTCGATAGCTCAGTTCTAATGAGTGTTGACATATTGTAGAAAACAGTCACGGTCGGCTAATATAATAACAGATATAAACAATCCCAGTCTGGGTTTGTGGGCATTGAGGTGTATTCTTCTAGCTTTTCTGACTCCCACAGTCTAGACATGTAGGGTGTTTCAATCTGACACATAACTGACTAGTATCACAGCAGGTTGTCGGGCCTGTAGAGCAACTTTCTCCTTCAAGTGGAAAGACTGCCTAAAGGGATATTAATGAATACCATTTTCTCTGAAAGAACTGGCATTGAACACTGTACGAAAGAGCACATTTCTTCATGAATTAACACTTTGATCTGGTGATGATTGGCATTTATAAGATGCATTATGTGTGGTTGTATAGGAGTGGGGGAGAAAACAAAGATCTTATGTGCACGTATTAGTGATTATGACTATCGATACTGATATTTGTTACTATTTTTAACAGAGACTACTTGGGAGAGACCAAGCAGCGTCCCGGGAACTCCAAAGAATTTGGTGAGCCAGAAGAACTCCTTGCCTACAGGTAGGGAACAAATCATCCACAGGTGCATGCAGTTATTTTCCCCAAAAAGAGAGGGGATCATAAAAGCTCCTACTTTCTGCATTAAATGGGGAAATCCCTGTCATATATTTGCCTGTCTTTAGAGAGAAAGTAGCACTAGGAGAATGCACGGAATTTCCTTTCCTTCCTTTCATAGAGATGTGGCTTATGAGTAATATTTAGGTACCATCAAATCAGATTCAAACTTATGTGGCTGAATGCAGTATATTATTTTGCTAAGAGTCAGGGCAGTGATCAAGAACCCAGTCAAGTTGGTTATTTTGGATCCAGAGACAATAAGCACACCAGCGAATAAAGAGATTTTTAAGCTTTGTTATGAACTCAAAGAAATTTAAAAGCATAACATAAAAAGCATATGTACCAAACAAGATGAGATCGAAATCTCTAATAAGCTGTCAGGAGCTCCTTAATCATGAGAGCAGAGAGACTTCAATTTCCACAGGCCCCAGTGCTAGGTTTGTTCTTTTTTTAAACAAATTTTATTAATTTTACAGAAAACACAATACACAATCCAGGCATAACAACTTGAAAAGTATTTTCTAAAAGAAAAATTAATAATAATTAAAGAAGAAAGCCAATAGAACATATAAAATAATTTCAAATTGGAACTTCCGGTTTGCGTGGCTTCGGGGCAGCAGGAATTCGCGACAGCTCGCGATTCCTGCTGTGCTAGCCGTCGAGGTACCCCCGATCCAGATGGGTCAGGGGGATATGGCTGCCCTGTAGGGACAGCTGAAGAGAGAGGGGAGTCGGATAGGGAGGTGGGGGTGTCGCAGACCCCCCCTTCTCCGGGAAAACCCCTTTTTCCCAAGGCGGTGGAGCGGCGGTCAGCAATGGCCGCCATGAAGAAGCCAGCAACCGGGTAAGAACTGTGCTGGAGGAAGTGTGAAGAGTGAAAGTTCTGTCTGAGCCGGGTCAAGTAACACCTTTTAAACTGCCTGGAATTGAGCTGCTTGAATTGCTGGAGGATACATTGTATCCCTAAGAAGAGCGAAAAGCGGCGGAGAAGCTGTTAAAGGGAACTCTTTTTTTTTTTTTTACTCTCCCACCCCACGGAATAAGCAGAAATATTGGGATATATTAGACATTGAAAGTGGATTGCTTTGAAAGCTGAAGCTAAGAGACAAAGGGATTTTTGGACATTGAAAAATTTAAGAAATTGGAAAATCTCTGCTGGAGGTATGGATTTTTGATTATTTAAAATTGTCATTGCAAGTGGGAAGGGAGAAAAAAAATTGGAGCAGAAGCTGAAAAAGGAGGAGATTGTCTAGAACGTCTTTGTGGATCCCAAAAGAAGATATATGGTAATTGGACCTCTTTGATTAAAAATTAATCCAGAAAGAGAAAAAGAAGAAGGAAGAAAAGTATTAACTTTTGGAATTTTTTTTTTTAATTGCTTTTGATTATCTTTGATTAAAAATACTTGTGGTTGTTTTGGAAAAAGTCTCCCTTTTTATAATGGCATTGTTTGTGGATGAACTAGAGATTGTATATCCAAAATATAAAAAAGAAGATACTTTGGGCGCTTTGTTTCAATTCTTAGAAATGGCGTTATGTTTTGTTGAAAAGTTGATTACGCAGCAGAAGGACTGGGACAAGGAAGAAGAGGAAGAAGAAGCCATCTTTGATGAACAATGGGTCCCTTCCGGAGAGGAGGAGAAAAAGGATAAGAAAAAGGGGATTTTAAGAATTATAAAAACAACCAAAAGAGAGAAAAATGAGCGAAAAGGTGGAGGCAAGGTTAGAAAGCAAAGGAAAAGGAGTAAGAAAAGCGATGGGAAAAAGCAAAGGGGTAGAAAGGGCAAGGAGAAGAATAAGCAAGAGAGAAAGGGGGGGAGGAGAAGCCTTAATGGGGGGAAGCAAGACCTAAAGAAAAAAAGTTTATTTAGAGACAATGGATGAATTTAATTTAGATTAAAAGAGGGATTCTGGAGGGTATATAAGATTGTGTTTTTATATGTGTATTTAGAATATAAAATTTATTATGTAATTTTAGAATCTTTTAAACAGAATCCCAAGAAAGATTGTAATATGTAGTATTTCTAAGTTAGGGTAATGAGTTATAGATGTTACTCCAATTGGTGTACAGGAGAAGTATAGTAAAAGAAAAAAAAAAGATGAATGGATAATTGGAAATAAAACAGACAAAGAATGTTGTTGAAAATGGTAATAAGATATGGAAGGATATATATGCTTTTTTTTTTTTTTTTGGATTTTGTATATTGATAAAAGGCAATAAAATTTTAATTAATAAATAATTTGGATGGAAAAGAGAAGTAGGGACAAGATATGAAGTTAATATTATATGAAATATTGATATTATAATCTGGAAATGTTATGCCTTATTGGTCTTTTATTATTATTTTTTCTTAGAAAAGAATTTATAAGCTGTTATGCCTTGATTCTTTGTGCATTGTTCTTATAAAACTGATAAAAATGGTTTTTATATATATATATAAAAAAGAAAATGATAATAAGATATGGAAGGAGATATGGGTTGAATATGATGTTTGAATTTGTGTCTGTGTAAAGAGTTTTAACCCGGGAACAGACAACCTTCAGAAAAGATCTTTTAGTTTTGTTTATGTTTTGTGTTTGTATGTTTGTGTATTGTGTTTATGGTAAAACTAACAAAATTTGTTTTTTATAAAAAAAAAAGGAAAAAAGAATCATTAAAACCTTGGAGGAATGTTAGACGAGAATAATTTAAACAAGCCAGAAAGAAAAGAATATGATGACTATAAAATGGATAAATATGGAAGAGAAATGAAATTGAATAGGAGTAAAGAGAAATAATGAGAAATTTGCTGGAAGATATTTGTGAGATGGGATAAATTGGAATTATGCTGTATAAAAATAATGTTTTGTTTGACTTGTAAGGATTTACAATGTTAAGAGGTTTTATGTGTTTATGTATTTAATGGTTAATGATGTGTTGTTTTATCTTTAAAATTAATAAAAATTTGTTTAAAAAAAATAATAATAATAATTTCAAATTGTAATATCAATATTTACATTATCTATTTAATTTTATATCTTATCCAGACTTCTCCTTTTATCCAAATTATATTTCTTGCTTAATAAAATTTTATTGCCTTTCATAAACATACAAAACACAAAACATAAACAAAACTAAAATATCTTTTCTGAAGGCTGTCTGATCCCGGGTTGAAACTCTTCATACAGACACAAATTCAAACATCATATTCACTTTATATATCCTTCCATATCTTATTATCATTTTCTTTTCTTTTTTTTTATAAACCAATTTTATCAATTTTATAAAAACAGTGCACAAAGAATCAAGACATAACAGCTTATAAATTCTTTTCTAAAAAAAAATAGTAATAATTAAAGAAGAAAACCAATAGAACATAATGATTCCCAATTATAATATCAATATTTACTTTATCTATTTAACTTCATATCTTATCCCAACTTCTCCTTTTCATCCAACTTATTTCTTGTTAATTAAAATTTTATTGCCTTTTATCAACATACAAAACCCAAAAAAGAAATAACAAAACCTTTATATATCCTTCCATATCTTATTACCATTTTCAATAACATTCTTTGTCTGTTCTATTTCCAACTATCCTTCATCTTTTTTCTTTTACTATACTTCTCCTATACACTAATTGGAGTGACGCCTTTAACTCATTACCCTAACTTAAAAGTACTTCATATAACACTATTTATCTTGGGATTCTGTTTAGTAGATTCTAAAATTACACAATAAATTTTATACTCTAAATACACATATAAAAAACACAATCTTATGTACCTTCCAGAATCCCCCTTTTATCCTTAATTAGATTCACCCATTGTCTCTAAATAAACTTTTTTTCTTTAGATCTTACTTCCCACCATTGATGCTTCTCCTCCCCCCCCTTTCTCTCTTGCTTATTCTTCTCCTTGCCCTTTTTACCCCTTTGTCTCTCCTCCTCCCTTTTCTTACTCCCTTTCCTTTGCTTTCTAACCTTGCATCCACCTTTCCTCTCATTTTTCTCTTTTTTGGTTGTTTTTTCAATTCTTAAAATCCCCTTTTTCTTATCCTTTTTCTCCTCCTCCCCGGAAAGAACCCATTGTTCATCAAAGATGGCTTCTTCTTCCTCTTCTTATTTGTCCCAGTCATTCTGCTGCATAGTCAACTTTTCATAAGTACATAACGCCATTTCTAAAAATTGAAACAAAGTGCCCAAAGTATCTTCCTTTTTATATTTTTGATATTCAGTCTTTAGTTCATCCACAAGCGATGCCATCATGAAAGGAGAAACTTTTCCCAAAACAACCACAAGTATTTTTAATCAAAAATAATTCAAAAAAAGTTCCAAAAATTAATACTTTTCTTCCTTCTTCTCTTTCTCTTTCTAGGGTTAATGTTTAATCAAAGAGGTCCAATTACCATATACCTTTCTTTGGGATTCTAGGCAATCTCCTCCTTTTTCAGCTTCTGCTCCAATTTTTTTTCCTCTCCCTTCCCACTTGCAACATCAATTTTAAATAATCAGAAATCCATACCTCTAATAAGGGTTTTCCAATTTCTTCAGTTTTTCAATGCCCAAGAATCCTTTTGTCCCTTAGCTTCAACTTTCAAAATAATTCACCTTCAATGCCCAGACATATTTCAAATCTGCTGTTTCCATGGGGTGGGAGAGTGAAGAAAAAAAAAAGTTCCCTTTAACAGCTTCTCCGCCGCTTTCGATCTTCTTAGGGATGCAATGTATCCTCCAGCAATTCAGACAACTCAGTTCCAACGAATTTAAAAGATGTTGATTGACCCGTCTCAGCCAGCACTTTCACTCTTCTTGCTTCCTCCAGCACAATCTTACCCGGTTGCTGGCTTCTTCGTGGTGGCCATTGCTGACCGCCGCTCCACCACCTTGGGAAAAAGGGGTTTTCCCGGATGAGGAGGGGGTCTGCGGCACCCCCAACCTCCTGTCCAGCTGCCCTCTCTCTTCGGCTGTCCCTACAGGGCAGCCATATCCCCCTGACCTGTTTGGATCAGGGGTAACTCGGTGGCAAGCACAGCAGGAATCGCAAGCGGTCGCGAATTCCTGCTGCCACCGAAGCCATGCGAAACCGGAAAACCAGGACCCAGTGCTAGGTTTTATGCAGAGGCTCCCTACAAAAAACAACTCCAAGGTTATTTTTAATCAAAACCGGACATTACGACTTTCTGGGCCTTTTATGGTCATGAGACTGTAAGACCTTGTTTTAACTGAGTGACATATGACTTTCTCAAATTTGCAGCTATGTAAAGATTTTCTCCTTCCCTCCCATCCCTTCTCTTTTATTCAGTAAATAAGAGTAAAAAAACCAGGCAGGTTAAGGGAAAAAAACCAAAATATGTCACCAAACCCCGCAAAATAATAATGGACGTCTGCACTGCCACTGCATATGCTTACCACCTTGACTTATACTGGATCTGCAATCTTGCAAGGATCTTCCCATGATATCCCTGATTGTGATTGTCATCTTATATGTCACCTTTCCATACTTCCATTCCTTGCTGAGTATTGTCTTTTTCTATTCCATTATCCACTCTTCTGAACCAAAGTATGTGCTTGCTGTTCAATTTCCCCAAAGGAACAGTCAATCTTTATTCCTTCCAAAATTGATTCCAAGTCTCAGTAACTATCTCCAGATCCATAATTCATTGTCTACCTTTTTCTCAGTGTCCAGCTTTCACAGCAGTACATTACCATTAATGAACTCCTTCTGGATCTCATTTTTATTTTCTAACATTTAGTTTTACTCTGTAAGTAATTGAGATCACTTCATAATTGCTTTGACAATTTTAATCCTTGCCTTTGTTGGAAAATCCTCATCATTGCCTTCATTTTTTCCCCTCTGAAAGCAAGGTGCTTAGAGTTCTTGTGTTGGTTTCTTTGAGATCCTTGAAGTTTGTCTTTGGGACTCATCTCACTCTCCCTACCCTATTTGTTCCACTTTTTAAATTATAGGAGATGCAAAATAATAAACAGTGAAGAAAGTGCTAAATCATAATGAACCCCTTCTGGACCTCATTTTTATTTTCTAACATTTAGTTCTACTCTGTAAGTAATTGAGATCACTTCATAATTATATATATATATTATATAGTACATGTATATATGTGTATATAGAATATGTATATGTGTGTTTATTTATATGTGTCTGTATTTTATATATACAAATACACAGATATTTATTCTCATGTACACACAGAGACACAGAGTCGTGTGTTTGTGTGTGTGTGTCACTTCATTATCTAACTTTGCCATGTGATTTTAAAGGCAGTAAAAGATTTATCAACAATCATCACAGTCCATTAAGTATGTTTTAACAACTAATATTGCTTTTTGTTTCAAAATTGAAAATATTTCAGCAATGTCCTGTTGGTGAAGCTGAAGGACTACTTTCAACACCTAGACAGGCATGTCCAATTCTCATCCCATGAGCCACATTGCAGCCCTGAACAGTTAGTACTATGACCCCACAAGATAGCCATAGCAATAGCAATTAGACTTATATAGCACTTCACAGTGCTTTACAGCCCTCTCTAAGCTGTTTACAGAGCCAGTATATTGCCCCCAACAATCTGGAACAAAGAACATCATCAGAGTTGGAAGGGATCTTGGAGCTCATCTATCCAACTCCCTGCTCTACCAGGGGACCCGAAACCAGGGCTGTCAAACTTGCGGCCCATGGGCCAGATGCATCATGTGCTGGCCACGCCCATTCCAGGTTTAGCAAAGGAGGGGGATAAAGTTGCAATACATCACGTGGCATATGTGAGTTTGATACTACTGCCATACAACATTTAGACAAATGGCTATCCAGTCCCTTCTTAAAAGCCTCCAGTGATGGAGCACCTACAACTTCTGAAGGCAAACTGTTCCACTGGTTGATTCTTCTCACTGTCAGAAAATTGTTCCTTAGATCCCTCTTAATTTCCATCTGTTGTTTCTTGCCTTGCCTTCAGGTGCTTTGGAAAATAAGTTGATCCCCTCTTCTTTGGGGCAGCCCCTCAAATATACTATCATGTCACCCTAGTCCTTCTTTTAGACTAGACATACCCAATTCCTGCAACCATTCTTCATATGTTTTAGCCTCCAGGCCCCTGATCATCTTTGTTGCTCTTCTCTGTATGTATATATCTGTGTACATAATTTATGTACATTTTTTATGTTTACAAAAATAAAGAAATTTGTTGTTTTTATATGTTAACTATATATTTTACATATGCCCCAGGAAAGCCACAAGTTTGGATAACTGTGCCCTAAACCATTGACTTTAGGTTGTCTCACAGACCCTCATCCTGCCGCCACCACCACCACATTCATTGTCCTTATTAAAATGCTAGAGGAGATAAATCCAGAATTTTGAAAACTGGCATAATCGGTATGATGTTATTGTTGCTTATCAACCAATTCCAACATGCAGTAGGTACCCCTAAACATTGTCCAAAAGTTCCAGTGAATACACAGATAATTGGTGGAAGGATCATATACCTAAGATCTGCAAATTTCTTCGGACCATGGAATCTATTTGACTTTTTTTCTAAAAAAAATCCCCTGATCAGAAAGGGTGGGGGTTTTTCAGTGTCAGCTAACAAGTCCCACCCATTCCACTGTACTTTAAAAAAAATCCCAAAGAGCAGCATCATGGTGAGATAGGATGGCTGAATATGTTCAATTCCCCCCACTCACCCCATAGTCCCTTGCAGAGAATTTTAAGCCATTTGATCTCATCTTGATGCGGTACTTCAGCGGAATTTGTAGTAATTTTTCTAAGTGACTGACAAGAGGGTGGGGGAAATCTCCTTTCCTCAAAAGATTTAGGGGGAAATACCCCTGTCTGTTTAAGAGAATAAGCCTTATTCCCTTGCCAAGAGTTTTTTGTTCTGTAGTTCTGTACAGAAGGGGTTTTTTACCTCTAGTTCTAGAGAAGTCATTTAAATTCTTATAGAACTCTTCCATGAATAGAGTTTGAAAATCCCCAAATTCCCAGATTATACAAGAAAAATCTTTTAAAGAGATCCTTTTCCCCAGAACCTTCATTTTTCCTCAGCTATGCAAACTTCTCCTTTGGGTTAACCCCTATTCTTTTAACATTTAGAAAATCTAGAAAACATTTCTTTTTACTTGGTTTTTAATTGCTAGGTTATTTATTGCCTATTTTAATGATAATTGTGATCTGTTTTATGTTTAAAAAAACATTTGGAAGCCCTCCTCCCCCCCAGCATGAATAGAGTAGGTTAAATAAACAAAATAAAATAAATATTTCTTCATTTAACAAAGAAGTGGACAGTATCTGTGAAATACTGTATTTGATTTACTGTATTGGTGCTGGAAAGTGTTAAATAATAATCACCATTTAGGAAGGTCAAGTAAAATACTTGAATTTAACAGTGTGACTTAAAAGCCACCCACTCCTTTCCTGCCTCCTTGGTCTGAACTTCATGTCTTTTTCTTACAGTGAACGGATATCACATACCAGGCACGTTGGCATCACAGCTGGAGCCAAGCCACATGAGTCTCCGCAAAATCAGCAGTGACCCTCAGGTAAATTCACACAATGTGCTTCAGGGTTCCTCCCTTAATAAATGTAGCTTTATTTAGAAACAGGTTTAGTGGTAACTTCCAGTACAAGGAAGCTTGAAAGTTTTTTTTTTTAATTTTAAAAAATGTGAATCACCATTACTTCTTAGCAAAGTCCAAGTTTGTACTGTGAATCTCAAAGTCATTATAGTTCTTAAGCATCTCCCTCCCTCTGTGTATATGTCTCTTTCTATGCCGCTCTGTCTCTGCTGTTTTTATATGTCAAAGCTCCTATTGATCTTATTCAGTTTTGGCCATCTGTGATCATTTGGTAGCATGAAGTTCTTCAGGCAAGTTTGCAATGTGCTTTCTTTCTATCTAAGTTTTAATTGCAATTACACTAAGTGCTTGCTTACACTTTGCTCTTGGGTCCTTACCAGAAAGTGGATTTTTCTTTCTTTTTTATTGCTATCTTCAATCAAATCTACGTTTCTCACATTTTTTTGTGATGTGTGAACTTGGGAAGTGGGGATATTGGAAATCCTCCATGAGCCTCCTTTATTGCTATTTTAGAACATGTTGAAAGATGGATTGAAGTTTTCTTGCATGGTTTAGATCCTTAGGTCATACATGCTTCAGAATTCTATGTATAAATGTGGTGATAATGACAGTCCTTGACATCAGTCCAGCATGTAACTGTACCAGGAGACTTTTGAGAAATTTCTACTTTCCTACATTCTAAATATCATCCTGAAATGATCTTTGCAAATGGCATCTCTAAATTGCAACCCAGTGCTCGCTGCAGTTTCCTGCCCTGTTTGTATTATTCATTAACAACTCCAATTGAGTTTATAAAATCACAGAATGGGAAGGGACATTTAGGCCACTGAATTTAGCCCCCATTCGGCTAATTGCAGGAATCCAAATTAAAGCATCTTGGGCAGATAGCTGCCTAGAACCCATCCAGCAAAAGAAAGACACCATTATTCTGGATAATAATAGTTTGCACTGCCATAAAATTTACTCTTAACAAGTAGCCATTTTTTCTAATATTTTATATTTGAATTCAAATTTAAGTCCATTACACTGTGTCCTTCACTCAACAGAACACAGGTCTTAACCTTCTCTTATGTGTCATCCTTCAGGAATTTGGAGAATGCTTTTATATTTCTCTTAGTCTCAAATCTACTCAAGGTTAAATATACCCAATTTGTCAATGGAAGTTATTGTTTCTCGTCCCTAGATATCACTGGTTGCCCTATTCTGACCCTGCACTACTTACGGTAATCTGAATTCCTAAAGTGTAGTACTTTAAACATATTGCCTGAGCTGTGAGCCTACTGATTCAGAACAAAGTAAAATTGTAGTTCCCATGAAACCTAAAATTGTAGTAACTTTTATTGCAACCACATCAGACTACTGATTCATACTCAACTTGTAATCAACAAGTATTTCAAAATATTTTAAGAACTATTACAAAGCCATACATAAACCAAACTATATCTATTTGTTTAATTTATGCTTCCTAAGTATATACGTTTCCATAAGTTTCTGTTAAATTTCATTTTTTAAAAAAATTTCAGCACATTTGTCTACTACAACAAGCTTTTATTTTTGTCTTCTATGATACTATATCCCTTCCCGTAATACTGCATCATGTGCAAATTTAATCAGTTGCATTCCATCTCACATATATTTAATAAAAATATAAAGTACAAGTCCTAGGAATCTTCTGTCACTCTCTTCAATATTTCCAGAGTGATGAGGAAATTGCTTTGAATGTTCTGCACATCTTAAAAGGTGAGACATAATGACTAAATATAGCTGAATTATAAAGACCCGGTGTTCCAGAATGCAGCACTGAATCCAAAATTTAAATCCTCATTCTGCACCTGTGTGGATTAAAATACATTTGGACATTTCCAACCATGATGTTGCAAAGTAATTTTCGTAGTTTACGTGTCAATTTCACTTTCTCATTTACAATACCCACACTGTGATAATGGAGGAAATATTACATCACAGATTACAATAGCATATTAGAAATGTAATTATGAACTTCCTCCTAAAGCCTATCAGATCCTTTTATTATTTTATTATTTGGCCACTGATATGATACAGCTCCTTCCCAAATGTTAATGGAAAGAACTTGTAGGCAGTGGTGGGATTCAATTTTTTTAGCAACCAGTTCCCTGCCCTAATGACCGGCCGGGTAGGTGTGGCTGGATGGGCATGGCCAATTCAATGTCACTCACATCAAGGGGTGCCTCACCTCGTTCTTCCCTTCCCAGCCACTCCTTGTCACACCCAGCCTCAGTATATCTATAGTTCTGTAAAAATGTTGTTCATCTTTTTTTGACTATATTATCTGCATCTACATAGTATAGATGTACTTTCATGGACCACTGAAAGGAGGAAATGGCTCAAATATTTTGCCCAAGAGGCAACAGGCTTTTGAGAGGTTGCCACAAAGAAGGGGGGGGGGGGCAAAGTATTTTCCAAAGAAGCAGAAGGCAAAACAAGAATAAATGGATTGAAACTGAACAAAGATAGAAGCAACCTAAAACTAAGGAGAAACTTCCTGACAGTGAGAACAATCAACCAGTGGAACTGCTTGCCTCCAGAAGTTCTGAATGCTCCAACTCTGGAGGTTTTTAAAAAAAGACTGGACAGCCATTTCTCTGAAATGATATAGGGTAGTCCCCCCACCCCCCAAGGTCCCTTCTAAGTGTTACTCTGTTATATTGACACCTTTCTCAGGCTCTCTACTCAGATTTTGGCATTCTCAGAGTTCTCCTGCCTGAGCAGGAGGTTGGACTAGAAGACCTCCAAAGTCCCTTTCTACTATGTTATTCTGTTATTCCTGAGCTAAACAGCTATGACCCTCATTGGGACCCTATCTCTTTTGCTCCCTCTGGACTAATGACTTAAAGATCTGCCTCTAGACATTCATTTTAGTAAGATTTTTAGAAACCTGCAGTTGAAAGTTCTTCATGTCTCCTTACCCTGAAGACCCAATTTCATTTGGAATTTAATCTCAAACTGATTGCCTTTTTGGCATTTCTCTTGATACTTCTCCAAAATACACTCCCAAGAAGCCACATCTTTCTATCTATCCCTCCCCCCTCCACAGACACACAAATACACACACATTATCAATTTAAGCAAATTCCCTTGTCTTGGAGATTTTTGAATCATAGGCTAGAAGAAAGTACCTTGGAAGTCTTATATTTCAGCCTTCTGCTCAAGGCAGAAGACCTCATACATTCTTGTGGGTTTGCAGACATCATTTTGCTGCAAAAACTGCGGGCAGCCTTCCCAGCCACACACTTCCTCCTTCCACCACCCCATGTGAGGCAGGAAGCCCGAGAGAAAGTGCCTGGTCTAGGCACACAGCCCTTCATGACAGAGCCCTTCCCAGGGAGCAAATCATAGCTTAGATGAACTGATCTGTTCTGAAGCCGCGCTTGGTAGCAAAGCAAGCTCAAGAGCTGCAATGGTGGTCCAGGAGGACAGGTGGATGTCCCAGGACTGCACATGTGCACCGCAGAAGCAGTCTCGACCCCAACGCAGAATTACCCTCAAGGGCCACCCACCCACCTGCTGGTTGGGCCAGCCTGGAAGTGGTCTCCTGTCACAGGATGGATGTAGGACCTGAGGCAGAGGGGAAGGCAAGTATTCACTTGGAGGCCCCATGGAAGCTGAGTGCACCAGCCCAAAAGGCAATCGAGCCTTGCTTTGTCCCCATGAGGCTGCTCTTTGGCCGAGGGCAATGGGTCTCCATCCCTTGCTGCCAGCATCAGCCTTACCTTCTAGAGCTTCCACATGCTTTCGCCGGCCTGAATACCATGCCCCTCAGATTCCGATGGGGCCAGCATGCAGCTGCCTACGAAGGTAAGGCTGATGGGGGAGATGCCACGCTGGGGCCAAGAGTGCTGCTCTGTTGCAATGCATACATGCAGCCCCGGGCATTGCACATTCTCCCAGAGCGCCATCACTGGCGGGCACTTGCCCCATTGGGATCTGAAGGGCAGGGCACTTGGGGAAGGTCTACAGCTCCTCGAGGCTTTCAGGACAGATCAGCTCATCCAAAGCTTTGCTCCCTCGTGGAGGGCTGTTTTCAAGGCTTCTTGGGCCTCAAGAAGCAATAGGAAGCTGAGAGAGAGGAATGGACTGAGGTGGAGAGAAATGGATTGAGGCTGAGAGAAACGGATTGAGGCTGAGAGAAGTGGTAGGAGGAATAGGGACAGATGAGCACTCTTCCCAGCCCTGCTTCTCCACCAAGGCAGCTGGGTGAGTCTAGTCTAGGCGAGTAAAGAGCATTTGAGATCAGCGAAGAAAGGCAAAGGCAGTGAGCTGGGCTGTGGCTGCCATGGTAGGCTTCAGCAGCAAGCAGGAAAGCTGGCTGGGCCACATGGGAGGCACCTGAAATGGGACTCAGGGCTTGTTCGCAGGCTCACCCAGGTAGATCAGGGGCCGCTCAGCTGGGCTGCAGGGAGAGTGCTGCGTGGGACGCTGCCACAGGGGTGAAGGCAGGCAACCTAGCTGGCCGGCAGAGACCACATGGTCGAGGCAAGCGAGGGAGCCAGACAGAGAGCAGTAGCAGCAGCAATGCCAGGTGAGATGAGGAGTAACTGGGTGGGGAGGGCAGGGCGGGGCCAGCTAGTGGTGGGATTTGCCAGTTTGCCAAACTGCGCAGAATCTTAACAACTGATTTGCCTGAACTGGTCCGAACTGAGGATGTACTTCATATAAGCATATGGAATATAGAATTCATTGCTACATGTTAGGATTTGACTTCCAACTTGAATATCTTCCAAAGGTACAAATAAAAAAAGATAAAAGTTTTCAATTTCTATCAGTCATGTTGACTAGTAAACCCATAGTGTTAAAAGCAATACATTCCTCAGTGCAAACTGTTGTCTTTACACTGAGAGTGTAATGCAAGTGTGAAGATTTTTCACACCTTACTTGTGTACTTCCTGTAGATATTTGATATTTCCACTACAGAAACAGAATGCTGAATTAAATAGGCCTTTCATTTGATGTATGTAAAAAATCACAAAGTTAGTATACAGAAGGAAAAAAGGTCTGAATTTGAGTGCATTCTCCAAAACTTTGAATCTAACAATCACCTAAATAATGCATTTCTAAAATAAATGCATGATTGGAATAGGTTCACAAATTCTGGATCCACTTTTTACTCATTCTCTCTAGCTGAAAAGGTAAATTGGATAGTTACTATATTCTATATCTTTCTTTATGTCTCTGCCATATCTCACCACCTTTAACATTTTGGGAGGTGACTGAACCTTGATTTGTAGATAATTTTTATGTATATCTTTCTTGGTCCTCATTGTTGTTGTTCTTTTGTGGCACCCAGGATAGCGATCACTTTGAGTTCATCTGGTCTTGGTGTAAGAATTTAAATTAATGGTCTTTGTTTTAGGATTTACTGAGGATTATATCTGAATGGCACAAAATTAGATTATTTGTGAACACGTTATTCTATATAGATTATTCATTATTCTATATACCAGTGGTGGCTGACCTTTTTGGGCTCCTGTGCCAAAAATTGTGTGTGTGCTTGCACGCTCGTACTCGCATGCCAGCACCCAGAAGGCAATGCGTGCACCCCAACGACCCCTACGCATGCGTGCTTTCCCACCCCCACCCTGCTGCCCCCTTACCTGCGCTGTGCCTCACAGCTGATTTTCAGCTGGTTTGAGGCTTTTTTCCGCCTTCCAAAGGCTTGAAGCTGGCTTCTGCAGGCCAAAAATTAGCTCCGTTTCATCATTTCTGGTATTTTCGGAAAAACAGGAAGTGATGAAACGGGACTAGTTTTCAGCCTGCAGAAGCCTTCCTCAAGCCTTTTGGAAGCTGAAAAAGGCCTTAAACAGGCTGAAAATTAGCTGTGAGGCACGCACATGCCAAGTGAGGTAAGTTTGCCTGCAGCTCGTGTGCCGGCACAAATGGCTCTGCATGCCACTTATGGCACACATACCATAGGTTCACCATCATGGCTATATACAGTGCATAGATTTCATATTCACATTAGCTGTAGGTGATTTAATATGACTAAACAGTTTCATGCAACGCTCAAGTGATTCTTCTTATATTGGCTTTGAAATGCAAGACTCAACCCAGTCAGCCAACTAGAAAGAATGGGGAAAATGGAATATCCTTAGCTAATGTAATACAAACAGTTGGTTCAAAGAAGTTTTTATATTAACCAAAGCAATTTGCTGGTTTGAAAGCTCAGATAATTTAGGTTTACTATTGAAGCTGCTAGCAGTTTATTGAGCGTGAAAGTACATTCCATATAGGCAAAGCTGGGAGCTTTAAAGCAAATATTTTTGTTACTTTTTACTTTTCATACACAACTCAAGGTTGTGTATGTATCCTATTTTTCCCTCAATAACAACTTTGTGAAGTGGATTGGGCTGAGAGAAATGACTGGCCCAAAATGATCCAGCCAGTTTTTCGTGTTATGACAGGTCTAGAAGTTACAGTCTTCTTTATTTTTATAAAGAAAACAGAGGATTTAGAATTCTTCATTCTATGGTTCTTTCCAGTAAAATTAACAATCAGCCCTAATTATGTTGTAGAACTAATGCTGGCCTGCTTCATGGTGATTCCTCTTCTGTACAAGTGTACTAATGCCAACAGTGTTATTTTAAAAAAACACTTTGAGACATTTTAAGATATGAATGTGTGAGAGATTAAAGTGTTTATTGGCTCTCAAATTCTTGGCTCTCTTGGATTAAAGACTGATAAAAAATGTATTTTTTAAAAAAATGAAATAAGAGAAGCTGATTCACTTACATAAGGATGCTTTGAAAGAAATTTTCCCAGAAATCAGAAAGGAGAAAGAACATGCCAGAACTATTCCAGATTTTACTATGGTGCAGAAAAGGATGGACTGGTGAGATGCTGTAATCTGAGGAATATGCCCCCCCTAAAGAATTGGTTATTCTTTATATTAAATCTTTTTCCTAGATTTTTGTAACTATTGTCTATCATTTTATCGTATGCAATTCAAAACAAGATGGGTAGGCTCTCTTTTCAAAGTACTTTTCTTGTTGCTCTGTGTAGTGCTGGGTAATACAATGCACGTTTATTTCTTTATTTTGTAAGAGATATAGACAATAAATGAACCTTTCAAGAATAATGGATGCAATTAAGGATACAGAGGACATGTCCATCATGCTGTTGTTAGCTCTTGCATGGATTTCAAGATGGAATAACAGAGCAAATGTCAGCTTAAAACATATAGCTGTTGTCTTCTTGATAGAACGTTGCACCTGGTGCTTTTTGTTTAGTTCATTTTGTGTCTGTCAGTTTTATGCAAGGGATGCTTTGTAAAGCTTTTGGTCTTTTGCAAATGCAGGTAGAGGAAGCCTGAAGGACAACTGCATTGTGGTTTTAGCTTCACATGCAGACAGCTATAGCTGGATGAAGCAATTACTTTTGTTCAGGGTTTAATGTTCTTGGAGTTGTTCACTTTCATTTGTTTTTATAACGATTTGCATTTTAGAAGACCATATTTTTTCCCCTAATGCTGGCTAGCTGTGTTTATTTAGTTTCAAGGCAGCTGGAGTTTTTTTTTTTAAATGTGTTTGATTTGTTTTGTTTGTATCAATGTATGCATTTCGGTGTGAATCATTCCATTAATGTAAAGACCATTTGGAAACCTATATCCTGACATTGAAACAGTGCAGATTGAATCATGTACCAGAATGCTTTCTATTAGGAATTATGTCAAAAAATGCAATAAGGATGAGCTATATTTGATTATACATGTTACTACTGCAGCAAGGATAGCATATGCCCAGAACTGGAAAGAGACAGATATACCGAGTGAAGACGAAGTAATAAACAAAATCTTGATATGCACTGAAATGGACAAGCTAACTTTAGAGGTGAAAAATAAAGACGAGTTGGCATACTACGCAGTTAGGGATAGATTCTATCACTGGTGAGAGTAGAAAGAAGATCTTAAGTAGGGAAAGGAGTTGCTGAGAGGGTAAATGAATGTATGAAATGAAAATAGGACCAATGATGTTGGGAAATGTAATATATGAGTGAACAAATGTATATATGTATGTACTTAAATAATTGTATATAGGAAAATATATCTATGCAATACTGACCAAAAGTTATGTCAAACCAACTTCACTAAGTTCAATGTTTTTAATTGTTTTGTTCAATAAAATATTTTTAAAAAAAATTAAAAAGAAAAGAAACAGCGCAGATTTTAATTCTAGAAAATGCAAATTAAATAAGCTCCCTATCTCTAGCTAGAAAACATATCTTTACCTCTTTTGACTGAGTTTTCAAAACCATCAGAAAGGCAGGGGGGCAATGAAAGGTGTCTGAACCTACAATCAAAACATTGTTTATATACACCAGCTGTGATGTATACATGGGGAGTTTCTGACAACTCTTTAATACTGAGAGAGTCCAAATCCAGCATTGGCGTGCAGTTGAAGGGTTAACTCCAAAGCAAAGCACTGATTGGAAGGGGAGGGGTCACCCTCTTTCAAATAAATTATCTGGCTGTATAGAGCTTATGTGCTGCTTCAGGATCATAGTACAGAACTCTGCCATGCAAAAGCCCAGCTGCCAAGCTGTGACACTTCCAGACATGGGAAAAGGCTAACCAAGGAATCAAGCAGAAGGGACTCTGCTCACAATTGGCTTGCATTTAGCTTTAAACATCACCTCCACACACATATCCTTATATACACACTATTTCTCAAGAAACATACCATGTCGGATGTGGAATGCAGTTTTGATGATGCTTCTTGCCTCTCTCCTCAGAGTCCTGGGTCACCATCACCGACTCGAAAGCAGAATAAGGAGAACACCTTTACGGTAAGTAGAATCCTGGAGTGATAATCACCAATCCAGTTGCTATGGTGATCCAGTCAGCAAGTATCACTGCAGGCCGGGCCGGAGGGGGGTGAAGACAGGGTTTTGTGTGCTGGGGTCTGCCTTATGTTTTCCAGATGTAAACATCGTTTTTTCTCTCCTCAGCAGTAGCTGCAATGAAGCCATATTTAAAAGGCTGAAGCTAGCAAAAAGCCTGTTACACAGAGATAGGAAAGAAACATCAGAAAGCAAAAGAGAGGGTGGGAGACACTTCTGTGTGCTGGGATTTTTAAATTACAGTTGGAGCAGTTTTTATTCATTTCGTTCAAACGAATTTATCACTAGTGAAGTCATCTAAAGAATAGAGCGTTCCTGTGAACAGCATACACAATGCAAAAAGTTGACACCAAGGTTTCATGAAACCTGTTTTTTATGATGACTTACCTTTCAGATTTCCATGACTAGAGAAAAATAATTGTGTGTGTAAACACATAGTTATTTTTCGCTAGTATACATCCATCCATCAAATATACACACTTTAAAGTTGTTTTTCAGTGTGGGTGGCTGAGATGTTATATTTTGAATTCTGTTTTTTAAATCAATATAAACTTATTCTTCACACCATTGTTGCTCATAAACATGGATCATATGTACACATTGGAATGCAGTGATTAAAAAGCTATAAATGTTCCTCTGTTGAAATGTGAGGTCTGCCTTTTTGCTGCAAACAATAATAGAAAGAAATCTGTGCAAGCAACATGACATCCCTCAATGATCGAGTAAGAAAGAGAACACCAGGGAACTAGTATATGGTGGAATGATTATTTATATAGGTGTTGATGTTCTCTTTTGATATCCATTCAGTTTTTACAAGTTTGAAATGTAATTAAGTGTTTTATCAACTTACACTTTTTAGAATTTACACTGGGCTGTGAAAATACGGGCTCATTTGGATTTTGGAATGCATCTCTATTGTGGAATGGAGATTTTGGATTTGTTTTGATAAAGGGCTGCAATAGGATCAGTTTTACTGAATGAATTGCAGATTGCTCCGCTTCTCAATGAAACTGTTAGCAACCAAAATACCTTACATTTATTTCCAACTAGCAGGTTACTAAAACAACAGCCCCAAATTTTGACAAAGGATATTCATTCTTATTTGGTTGCCTTTACTCTATTGTATATTTGTGCTTTAGACTACTTCAGGAATTGTTAAACCAGAATAAATGTTTAGTAAAGTCAACTCAGCTAACTTTACTTAACAGTTCTTCTGAAGTCATTGTTATTGAATTTGCCTGAAGCAATGTCATTTTCTGACAAAGTCAGAATAATCACAGTAAGTTCCAAATGAAATAAAAGAAAAATTGCACTTTATTATTATTATTATATTCTTTATCCCTATTCCTGAAGTGGATTGATTTTGCACCCCCAATACTACAGATTTTCTTCTACATTCTTTTCTTAAGTTCCAAACTCAACATCATTTCTAAAGGAAATGTCTGAAATGGCATTTTGAGCAGAGGGAGGGAATTAGATTAGAAGACCTCCAAGGTCTCGTTCAACTCTTTTCTTCTGGATGTCTTAGATGTTCACCTCTGACTTCCAGAAACCGGAATCCACAAACTATCTGTTGATTTTTCTTGCTTCAAAATAAAAAATTCAGAAATGGAAGCTTATCACTGGAGGCTTTCAAGAAGAAACTAGTCTGTCATCTATCAGAAATGGTGTAGGATTTCCTGCTTGGGCAGGGCGGGGTTGGACTACATGACCTACAAGATCCCTTTCAACTCTGTTTTAATCTGTTAAATCTTAAAATGTATCAGATGATCAGGGGACTTTGAAAAAATCTCAGATAATGCCACTTATAAATAATAAAAAATCATGTTTTGGAAGTAGAGATACTAGCAGCAATTATTGCTTGGCTTACTTGTTCATCCCCATCTTGTCTTCTTCTCTGTATATCACAATTCAGAATGTCTGACTTTGGTCATATCAACAAGATATAAGTTGGCATTAGTATCAGAACAGCCAAATGATTTCAGTGGTCTCCAGGGACGCACAAACGATTGTTTGGTTTGTAAATGTTGAAGAAAATCATAGGTTGCACAAATGTTTGACATCCTACAGGAAGAGGTGCTATCCGTAGATTCATTCCCATAATACTAAAATATGGTACGAAAACAGCTATTTTGTTTCTATGGTAAATACAGAATACTTACCAATTCACTGAGATTTTTCCCAGTGACTGTTTCTGTTGTCAACAATTAGTTCCCTATGCTTCCATTACTATAATTTCATTAAAAATTGTTCCTCCAATTAAAGTACTGCAGATATGGAGTGCATAAATCAATTATCTATAAACACATCCTCATTGTTCAACAGTGACATAGATCCTTTGTCCCAAACCAGATGCCTTTTTGTGCAACCAACTCTTGAAACTTAAGAGGTTAAATGCAACACTCATGATAGGAAAGCCTTACCCTTGTACCTGCTGGTGCACAGTGTATGAAAATGGGAAAGAAGAAAGAAGAATTATTGAAGTAGTATTGGAGGTGGAACTACATAGCCTCCTACTCATATACTAACAGGAATCTGTAACACTTGAACTATCTTGACTCTTGCCCAAAATTTCTTTCATGCAGAATAGTGTTAACTTGAGGCAAACATTTCAACGCAGCATCAGCAAAGATCCTTTGATGTGTGAATATAAAGATCATTCTTATTCCCTTCTCATTTTCCTGAAAAATGTATGTTGTGCACCTGCACAACATACATATTCCAAGTAGGTATACAGCTGTGACTTTCAGTATTTGCTTCTCCATGAAGTTCACAGGAAATTGTGCCTTTGGCACTCAGTCACATTCAACACTGACACTCTGTTAAAAGGATTTAGTTGGTATTTAAATCATCTTGAAATGGCACCCAAGCCACATTATGGCCAAACGATGTTCCATTGAGCAGCCACGTCCTTCAGTGTTCATAGAGAAGCACATAGCCAACAAGTGTTCATAGAGAAGTTGTGGCTGTAAATGAAGTCATTTGATATTTCTTGGAATCCTCATAAGAGGAACTGTGAGCAAGAGATGTTGGACAAGATGTTGTCTTTCAGAACATGCCTTGGATACTATTTTTAGATAGTTTTTCTACTGTCCCCAGTGACACTGTTCTGAAACTTGAATGAAGCATTCATTATGATTTTGGTCTTCATTTCAGGGATCTTCATATATTCTTCTTTTCCTTCCCAAAAACAACATAATAACCATTTTTAAGGAAAATAAACAGCTACCATGCTATTTTTTTTTTCTGTGATGTTATTTTTAAGTAAAAAAAACAGGCAATGATTTTTCATAGGTTCAGGGTTGTAAGAGTAGTCTTAAAATGGACAATTTTACTATTTTGTGTTTATTTCTGCCTATCAAATTCTGGTAAAACTACCATTCTCAAGAGTTTTGTAGCATTTCTGTTTTAAAACCCCAGAAACATATAGGCAGTGCCACTACAAGTAGGAACACCTATGTTGAATATGAAGGACAGAGATGCTTCTTAGATGCTGTCCACATAGCACATATAGCCATCATATAAAGATACATTCCAGGAATATTTTACTTTAAAAAAAATTGTTTATGGGCATGAGCACTCACATAACCCTACAAAAATAGAACAATAGCCCATGCCTTTGGCAATTTGTTACAGAAATGCCTTTTTCTTAAAACAGTATATTTATCCATCTTCCTCCAATGCTTGATTAAAAAACCTATTCTGCTTGAAGGAAGATTTTCCATCTTATAAAGGTACTACAACCATATTGGGTTTATTGCTTGAGTCCTTAGATGCTTTGTTTTTCAAGGCAAAAAGGGACTCCAGGGCATTTTGAGATATATAGGAAGCATCTATCTGTGACTTATTTGTAACCAAGCTCATCTTTTCTTGAGATTGTGCTGCAGTTGAGGACTGTTGCATGATCTTGAGAAAAGATGCAGCTGTAGGCAATTAAGAATAGGTGCTACTTGAATATCCTCACATTCACACATTTCAGGTCTTGAAACACTAGACAGGTCTAATAACCATGCCTGTTGCTCCACAATAATAATATGTACATGTTTTATTTCTTGTTTTGGAAAAATATTCATCTATATTCCATGTCCATCCTACCAGACAAAATGCATAGAATCATATATGGTTGGTGCAATGTCAACATTGCACAATTATTACTGATAACACTGGATAATATTGGTATATTCTCCATTATATGGAGAAGACCTGCATTCTTCTTTTCTGGAAAGAGAAGACAACAAAGAGACTTGTCAGCTATGTTGAAGTATCTGGAAAAAGAAAGTCATGCAGAAAATAGGCTAGGTTTGTTCAGGTTGTTCCAAGGACAGAATAGGAAGCAGTGGGTTTAAATACAAAGGATTTGTACTTAGTTAAACATCCTAATAGCAAAAGCTGTTTAACAGTGAAACAAGATTGTCTTGGCAAGTTATGGGATTCTCATCTGCTGGAGGTATAATGGCCATCTGCAAGAAAGTCTGTCCTACGGGATTCCTCTATTGAAGAGGAGATTGGAATAGATAATCTACAAGACCCACTCCATAAGTGGTCTGTAATTCTGTGGTTCAAATGGCATATAAAGAACATTCTGATGTACTTTGTATTTCTGGAAAGTTCATCAAAGCTTGTATCTCTAAAACAATGACTTCCAATAATTTATATATATTAAATTATTGGAAGTCACTTGCCTATAGTGATTTATGCATAACTCATGTGACAACACCATCAACAACCACCTAAAAGAAAAATTACATTTTTCAAACAGCTAAAGAGATTATATATGGATTTTTTATCTACTCATGGTGTAAAGAGAATACTAACACCCTAGCAACTTTCAGAGAGAATTTAGTGCCCTGTTGAGTTCTAAGTATATAGATAATTGAATAAATACACCTTAAGTGTAAATAAATACACCTTAAGTGTTTGAGATTCATATATTCTGATAAGCAACTTTCAAATCTTATGTCATCTTTTTGGGTTTAACTGTTTTTGGAATTTATTTTATTTATTTATTTTGTCGAGCATGTATTAGATACCAGGTATAAGTATAAACTTGATTATTAATACATAAAATGGATACAAATAAAAGGGAACATTAGGACAGGGACAGTAGGCAAGACCTCTTAGGAATGGGGTGAGGTCAACAAGTAGACAGTCTAAGGTTAAAGTTAAATTTACCCGAATAGTTCTGGACATATGATTTTTTGTAAGTAAGAAATAGCTTTGTCTTGAAGGGTTTCTAGTTTTTTCTGAAGGAAAAAAAAATGTAATTCAAATTGTGGTTCTATCTTGCTTGTGGTCTTTTTTACTAATATTGCAAAAGCTTTCAGACTGAGGAAGCCCTTTCTACCTGCTTTTGATGACATCTTCTGGCTGGAAAGAGAGTCACTCCAATTAACTGCCTGTATCTATGTCCTGTTTAAGCATCCAGCTTCTACATATGTAGCATCTCTCTGTTTCTGAATTGCTTTGCATGTCCAGCATATTTATATTACTTTCTTCTTTATTAGATAAACTGTGTGACTTTTCCTCATCCTGACACAATGCCAGAACAGCAGTTGCTAAAACCTTCTGAATGGAGCTACTGTGATTATTTCTGGGTAAGTGAGCAGCTTCCCATATGCTGTTTACTGCAGTAGTTGAGCTTTGCACAGGAAAAGACATATTGATAACATCTCTGATAGCAAACACGGTAAAATTGAAGCCTAAAAATTGATGCCTATGACACTGCAAAAGTTATTCTCTTTCTTTGTGTATGATATCCTTATACAGAATCATTATACTGTTAAAACCAGATGACTGGAATTAAGTAGAATCACTTCCTCGCCTTCCAGCCTGCAATGCTCTAAACAAGAGATGGGCAATTCATAGCTGAAAAAAGTATTCCCCCCACCTATCAGGCAGCAGATTCCTATTTTATGTTAATGGTTAGGGAAAAACAATTCTTTTGAGGAGGAAGGAAAGAAAAGAGGAAGGAGAAAAGAGCCTTCCCTTCAAAACTCACAGATTGAACACTTGTTATCTAATAATGTTGAGTAGCATCTTCGAGCTCACACAGCATAAATTATCCTTCCTCAACTTCCCATAGTGTAAAACCAGTAATCTGAAAGTTGCATTACATCAGGACAGTCTTTTTCTCATGAATGAAGGCAAATATATGTGTCCCAGGATAATGCAGGATCCAATCTGGGTCGGTCACCGAGACCAGAGATTTTGTCTTGTGAGCTTTTGAACTTGTGCTGGAGTATCTCCTCAGAGAAGTACCCTGAAAATAGGCTCCAGCATGAGTCCAAAAGCTCGGAAGACAAAATCTCAGATCCCGGGGACTGACCCAGATAGGATCCTACAAAAGTCTTTTTGCTTTTCTGTTCTGTTCATTAACTATATGCTCAAGATAAGAGAAAGAGTGCATGTGTGAGTATGCATGTGTGTGTTTAAGAGACAGTGGCTGCATATAAGTGGGTAATGATCTCCAGTCTGTAGTCACTATAGCCTAGAGCCATAAACGTGTGTCCAGCCATATCTGAACCTAACATTCCATATAAATCTGAGAAGTAGTGTTTTATGTATCATCCAACTCATTTGCATCCATCTCATCATGTCTTATTTACCGGAGATGGTTTCCAAAACCGATTTGTTGCTTATAGTAAGAAAGGAGTGTGTGTGAATGTGCATGATCATGCCTAAATGGGTGAATAAAATGTTAAGTCTAGGTTGATAGCTTTCTCAACCAAGTAACCAATTTCATGTTACCTTAGAGCATCAAGAACTTTTGGTTGATTTTTGGATGATGCAGAGACAGAGAAAGTGAAATTTACCAAATTACTATGAATGGTCTGCCTCCCTTCTCATTTGTTTTGTACTCTAGATTAATGTCCTATGAATGCCAATTGTCTGAGCCTCCTATTAGAAGCCCCCACCTTTGTTTGGATTCAAACTGGTGGTTTATACTCACTACTGACCACTAGGGGGACTATACACCCAGTTTTGTTCTTGTTGAGATTCATCAGGCATAGATAACCCCATATATAGGTTAGATCTGGGTACATTCAACTCTTTACTGGGATTTGAACTTGCCCACCTGAGGCAAGTTCCCCAGTTTGCTAAATGTTTCAAGTGTGTTTAGTTTTTAATACCGGGTTGTAAGCATTATTGAACTTTTGAAAAGTGAGGGTGAAGATGTTTGTAATGAAAAAAAGGTAGAATTTCCTGGAAGTTGCAAACTCAGAGAAAAAGTAAAGCATGCCTTGAATGGAAGACTGCATTTAGGAAGACTTGTTATTAATTTTAATTGGATTGCCACTGCCTTTTTCCAGAATGTTCTTTCAGTTTCCCAGTTAACCAGAGCCCTGGACTCTTTAGGGAGGCAGTTCCTTTTTCAACCTGTACAAACCCAAGCAGTCCATTATGAGATCCTTTTATAATAGCCATGGTCAGTTCTTGTGGCTGTAAAGTCCCTTACTATTGAATTGCTTGTTTCCTGTATGCAAAAACAAGCTCAGGTGCCCATGATTTGCCTTTAAAAAGAAAAAAAGAAATCCTGCCAGATTTGTTAGCACCAATTATATCTCTGCTATTAGGATGGACAAGAGAGTATTATGACAGCTGGATATCACCCAGCATATTTGCAAATACCTGTTACAGTATAAGAATGTGATTGCATTTTCTAACACATCTCACCTGGCCCATACTTTTGCTGTTCATTTTCTTTAGACTGATAAGAAGGACCCCCAAGGGAACAGTACAGTCTCTGGATTTGAAATTCTTTTGCAGAAACAGCTGAAAGGGAAGCAAATGCAGAAAGAAATGGCAGAGTTTATTCGAGAAAGGTAACTTAGAAACTCAGTAATGATCTAAATTGACTCCATTGTGGTTTGGGTTTATGTTTCCAATGGTGAGACTCCTGATTCTATCAATGTACAAATCTAGTGGAGCATTTTCTTTTAAACACAACTAATATTCAAAGATCAGATAGTAAATACAAATATTTGTTACTTTTTAAAAATGTAATACAAGGGTGTCAAACTCGCATCATCACAATGACATCACATGACATATTGTGACTTTTTCCCCTTCACTAAACCAGGTGTGGGCATGGCCAGCGCATGGTGCATCCAGCCCGCCAGCCTCAAGTTTGACAGCCCTGCTCTAATAGTTTCGTGTTTCTATTTACTGATGAAATGTATACAGGTAGTTCTCAACTTACATCCATTCATTCAGTGACCATTCAAATTGTAACAGAGGGCTTACAATTACCTCACAGCATCTTGAGGTCATTTTGCAATTTTCCTCCCTGGCTTCCCCTAAGTAAAGTCAATGGAAGAACTGGAAGAATTTCAAGTTACTCCTGTTGCTTTTGTTCCTGAGGATCTTATGCTCCATTGCACCCACCTACACTTTTACCTGCCTGCACTCTGTGGTGCCCACACACACCCATTTACACACTTTCCTGAACCTGTTTGCACCCATAGCTCCCACTTGTACCTGCCTATAGCATCTATCTGCCTTTACTTGGTCCTGCCCAGTGGTGGGATTCAAATAATTTAACAACTAGTTCGCTGAGGGTTAAGTTGGCTATCAGGGAATAGCCAGGGGTTATCGTGGCCCAACCTGACCCTGGAGGAACCTGTTGTTAAATTATCCCCCCCTCATCAAAGTGGATCCTGGGTGCTGCACTACAATGGAGCAACAAGCAATGGAGCAGCTAGCATGAGGGAAGGAGAAGGAGCAGGGAGGAGAAGGAGGGGAAATGGCCACTCCATTGTCTGTTTCTCCATTGCAGTGCAGCACCCAAAATCTACTTCGATAGCAGAGGGGGGTAATTTAATAACCAGTTCACCTGAACCAATGTGAACCAGCTGAATTCCCCACTGGTCCTGCCTACCCACACTCCATGACTTCTACCCATTCATAACTCTCACCCATGGGCCTACTTGTGAGCCACCTAAGAAGGAAAGACTTGCTAACTGTACTTTGCTTATCAACAGCAACAAGAGCTGCTGGGATTGTCAAGCAGTGTGGTCCTGTTGTGCTTTATGACCATATCAATTTTTGGCAGAAATTCCAGTCCCAATTATCACCTGTATACTACCTCAATTCAAACAGACTTCATGTGGTTTACAATATATATAATAAAACATAATAGTATAAAAATAATAGTTATAAAATAGAATCAATGTCATTATAATAAAAACTAATACAGGGTTCCAGAATCAGTACTGAAAGGCCCTCTAGAAAAGCTAGAAGGACTTTAAGAGTAAGGATGACCCAGAGTTGCCTCGAGGGTTTCATAGTAGGGAAAATGAGAATTTCTCAAAGAGAATGTCCACCTGCAGGTCCCTTCCTGTCACACTACCTAATACCCAAGAGTCCTAAGCTGGTATTCTGTGATTGGCAGGATCAGGTGGGCAAATCTGATCAGGGAAAGGCAGTCTCTGAAATATATAGACTTTAAGCCATTAATAGGTTTAAAGCAGGGGTGGGATTCTACCAATTCACACCTATTCGCTAGAACCGGTTGTTAACATTTTAAGCAGTTCGGAGAACTGGTTGTTAGAAGAAATTACTGACCTAATCCTGTAAGGAAGGCAGGAAGGAAACATTCTGGTGTTGCTTACAGAAA
Source organism: Hydrophis major (assembly GCA_033807585.1). NCBI lineage: Eukaryota > Metazoa > Chordata > Lepidosauria > Squamata > Elapidae > Hydrophis > Hydrophis major. Next base: position 173,300,690 of record CM066329.1, read on the forward strand.
CTGCCTCTCCATTAACCCTTATTACAATTTTGGCAGGATTAGACTTCCTGTCTCAAGAACATCTCTGGAGCTTTTTCCCCCCTCCTTTGCTGGCACTTTGCTTGTCTGGAATGACAATTCAAAGCTACAATGACACTGAAAAAAGTGACTTATGACCATTTTTCACACTTACGACTGTTGCAGCATCCCCACTGTCAGGAGAGGCCAGGCGAGGAGATGTGTGCCTCAATGTAAGTGATATTGAGTTGGCCATGCCCAACCAATAACATGACCACCAAGCCACGTTCACCTGGTCACATGACCACCAAACCACACCCACCACCTAAGCCACGCCCACAGAACCGGTTGGTAAAAAAATTGAATCCCACCCCTGGTTTAAAGATAGCAACCAGTAGGCTGAATTGTACTTGGAAACCTAGTAGTAGCCAATCCATCTCCAACTGCAATGAAGTAAGATAGCAGTACCACGATGGACCAGTGTGAGTTGCTGCATATTGGACCAGCTAAAATTTTTGCGTGGTCTTTAAAAGCAGCTCCATCTTCAACAAATTACAGCAATCATGTGTAGAAATATCTTCTCACTTTCTGCCCTCTCACTTTATGTATAGAATCTACAATGAGAAAGATACCTACAATGAGAAAACAAAGAACACATTTTTTTCTATGTAACAAAACATCAAAAGTCCAAAGTATGTATCAACAGAAATATGCTAATTTTTATAAAGAGGGTCACTTAAGAAAATTCTAATTATCTTCAATTAATCATACCGGTCCCTATCCCCATATTGTTTGAAGTGTCTTTTCCCTCTGATTTTCAGAGATTGCAGCAATTGTAATTGAGAGAGGCAGGGAGTTGGCAAAAATCATTGGCCCCTCTTTCCTTGGTAGGAATTTCCATCTTAGGAGCTCTGTTTCACAATGTCATTGCTCCAGGCTAGGTGTGTTAAAAACTAGCAAGCTCTATGTTTCCTCAGGTGGTTCCTTAATATGAAAACAGCTCTTATAATTACTAAGGACCCTTTTAAATATTTGCTACAGAAAGAGAGGAGTACAATTTGCTTGAGTTCATTCTGAGTCCAGATGAGTCATGCTTCTTGTTGATTTTGACATATCTCAGAAATCTCTCCACCCCAGCCCACCCCCCCTTTCTACCCAAATGCTCACATTAGCTCTGGCCGTTTAAATAAATTAAAACGTCTGTGTGACATGGAAGGGTAAACCAAGAGAGAAAGATAAACAGTTATTATTTATAGCTGCTCGTTATTTATAATTTTTCTTTTAAAAAGAGCATTCTTCTAAATCTTTTCCCACATAATAATAGGAGGGAGAGAAACTTGCAACTGGCGATTGGAACATTCTGTTCCATGAATGGACTTGTCTGCCTGATCAGAGAGAGAGCAAAAATAAAAGGGCTGCAGCATCAGTTCATTTCCTACAATTATGCTTTGGTGAATTAATAGTGAAATGCTCTCATGACTCAATGGAAGCTTTTAAATATAAAAGCTGTTTAGCATCCCTTTAACAAAATGTGGGCATCAACAAATCTTCATTCTTCAGGGCACAGGGAATGTTCTTTAGCTTGAAATCTGGTTGTACTTACTAGACCTTGTAAATCTAAGTTTGCTTTGCTCTTCGTTCTTTCCTTGTGAATGTAAGGACTTTTTTGGCAAATAAATATCAGTGGAAACTTTTGGAAAGAAGTGCGTAAATACAAATCTTGTGTATTAATTTAAGAGTTATTCTATTCCTCCCTCTTTTATCACTGCTTTATCAACTGCAGAATAACGACATATAGGCATATAGGATGGCAATAGCACTTAGACCTATATAATTTCACGAAACTCATGGATATTTTATATGGGATTGTGATTATAATCCATGAGTTTCGTGAAATTATTAAATTATCATTAATTTTCTTGGCAAATTTTGTGAGTAAAACTGTAAATATATAAAAATAAAGGTTCCCAAGAGATGAGCTGCTAAATGTATTGCGTTTGATTATAATTACAAGCTACATTTCTAATACATAATAGCTTTTGGCTGATGTCACTGATGGTTTTTTTCCAGAATAAAAATTGAAGAAGAATATGCCAAGAACCTATCTAAACTGTCACAGAACTCCCTGGCTGCCCAGGAAGAAGGGTAAATTCGCATTTTTGTGTTCTAATTACCTGCCAGATTACAGTTGCTCTAAAATTGATGGCATTATTAGGAGATTCATCTTCTTCTACAAGAAGAATATTAGAACATTGGACCATCTTGTCTAATTCTTCTTCCATATATGGCTATGATATGTAAGCTATATATTATAGCAGATGAAGGAAGAAATTGAATTGGTGAAGATATGTAATTAATCAAACTGGTTGGGTTTTTTTTAATGATATCCAAAGTTGTCATATTTGCTGCAATTGAAATAAGATACCCATCTGACCCAAAGTGATTCTTTATACAGTAATGTGGTCAAAGCATTGGGACTTTCTCAGTTATTCTTTTAAAATAAAAGCATTCACTTTTACAACAAGTCTATAAAATGTCATCCATACAGAAAGAACAGAATATTTTTCAGAACAGTCACATATGGAATAGCAATACACACACACACACACACACATATCCATCCCTTTTCAGAGAGGGTTACAGAGAGACACTAATACCTGTAAATATAATTTGTTTGAGTAATTTCAGATTCTGGTGTACTATAATATATAGCTTATATATGAATTAATAAGGTGCTTTACATTTCAGAGTGAGTAGATTATGCTTACCTCTTTCTAGACATTTTAGGGGTAAACTGGGGAGAAAGCCAGATGAAATGCATTTGTCATTTACATCCTATCTTTTTTTTTCATGATGTTGCTGAAGATGTTGCCCTGATTCCCCATAAGATTTCCCATTTAGGTTCTAAACTAATTTAGATCTGCTTGTTTATTTGTGGGTTCAGAACATGACCTACTCTACATGTTGTAATAAAGATGTTCTTCTAAAGTATTCTAAGTGCTTGTAGAAATATTTCTATAATATTTCTCCTAAATTGTCCATCTGTTGTATGTGTAAAAAGTGTTCAAAGCATAGATAGTTTGGTAAACTTATCATGCACGTTCCAGATATACTAAACTCTTGGCTTGATATGTAAATATGACAGATAAAGTTTTATTCCATAGATTTGTTGTAACTTTCACTGTTAGCTGCTGAATTATACTACATCAACTGTCACAAGATTATAGGCCCTTATGCTTAGACCACATAAAAGTTCATTTAAAAATGTAATGTTGACAAATTTAGTTTCTTTTCAGACATCAGAACAGATTAAAACCTGTGTTTTTGTGATTTATTTCTAATCATTTTATATTATATATGATTTTGCCAAAAGAACCAAAACAATTAAACAATTAACAATTAATTAAATCATAAAGGTCCATCCCTCTAAGCAATCCTCAAGTTTAAGTTTAAGGGAGTTTTATAGTAAAGTTCTTTGGAGTTAATTCACCTTTTATAGCCATTTCATATGACATGCTTAAATTCATATTAGATTTAACTTTTGGTATTCCAAAAATATAATTTTATTCACCTAAATCTCCTGTTTCATTAGTTTCTGAATTTAAAACTAAGAACACAAAAAGTTGATGGTTTATTTGAAATAAATGTTAGCTTTAAGCTTTACATTCTGAGTTTCATTTATTAATATTGAGAGTTAGGTGAGATTTTTCTAAAGATATTCATGAATATGTCTTTGCTGAATTCAAAGAGGAGTATTATTCAAAGAGGAGAGAATTATTGAGAGTAATGTTAAACGTGCTTTAACTGATAGCTAATCCCATTAACTGTGGTAATGATGAGCTTCAGATCCTAACACAGAAGTCATTTCTTATTAACCAGACTTATACATTGCAGGACACTTGGCGAATCTTGGTCTCAGCTAAAAAAAAGCATGGCTGATGAAGCAGAGGTTCATCTTAAATTTTCCTCTAAGGTATCAAATCATTTCCTCTAAGTTGTCAAATGTAATCATGTTTTTATGGCCCTGAGATTACCTGAGATTACATTGTTCATTCCTGATCCAGACAAAATTTCATTCCCAAAAATTATTGATTGCAATACCCTAAATTTAAGTATGTGCTAATGTTTATCAGATATTAGACAATATCATTTCTTCAGGGTTTTTTTTCCAAATTTAATTTCCTAGTGCTCATCAAGATATTAACAGTAGTAGTGGTAGTAATAGTAAGAACTGGCCACTTATTAGGTAGGTAACCTCTCCCTTTTTTCATTATCGAATACAAGATTGCAATCTCAATATTTTATAATTTGATGATATTTGGACAAAGGCCTAAATAGCCATGTGTTGATTCAGTTTGCATTGTAGCCAATTTACAGTTAAAACGATAATTGATTCTTCTCTGAAGTGCTGAAATTTTAAAATAGTTTATTCTAAGTGGCAGGAATCGAACTGTATTTTAAGGGCTCATTTTTTGTTTCAGAATTTGTTATTCCTTCCCCCATCCCTTCGACAAAGAGACAGAAAATTTGTATATATCTCATTATAAAAGTGGCAACTGCTTTGAAATCTTCAGGATTATTTTTCCTCTCTTTACTTTGAAGTGTTTGCTTCACACAGATATCTGAGGATCAAAACATATATGAAATCCATGATTGTATCACTTCGCTTTTTTCTACTTTTCAGAATTTTTTACAATACTTTCCAATTCTTCCTCCCATATAAGAGGGTTAGCATTTTCTTCAGATTAACTTCAAGTCCTAATAACTTCAGGCCTTGTTCATATAGTTTTCTTTACAGGAGGATAGATGTAGGTTGGACTTTTTTTTACTCTCTTGTTTAGTTCATATTACCGGTATTTCCTGGTTTTTAACTACAAATCAGTTTGACTCATTTATATTAGCTTTTAGCCAAGATTGGTTATTGTTACCCCAATATGTATAGAAACTAATTGGCTCTAAAATTCAAAAAAGAAGTAGGAATTCTCCCATTTCTCCTATTCCAAATCAAAGTATACATCCATGCCTCAGTTCCTAGCATCTAAAACCTCTTTAACCATTTTTTTCCTCCCCCACCCCCCTTTATGGCAGCTCCAGGCAGAAGTGGAGAAACCACTACTCAACTTCCGTGAAAACTTCAAGAAAGATATGAAAAAATATGACCATCATATTGCTGATTTGCGAAAACAGCTGGTTAGTAGGTATGCAGCAGTGGAAAAGGTAAGAATTTGTCATAAATAAGGCAAACTGGTATGCATGCTCAAAAGCTTCCCATAGAAATCCTTTTGCTTAGATAGATGGGTAGGTGGGTGGATGGATGGAAGGACGGATGGACAGATGGGTAGATGATAGATAGATAGATAAATAGATAGATAGATAGATAGATAGATAGATAGATAGATAGATAGATAGATAGATACTGTAGATAGACAGTTTGGAAAAAATAGTGCATATATAATGTGATTGTAAGAAAAATATGGTTCTTCAAGTTGTAAATCATCACTTCAAATGGTCTAGTTGGCCATACTAGTGGAGTGACAGTCATCCTGCAAAGAAAAGAAAGTGGCAGGATAGAAACAGGAAGGCAAGATTATTTATGCCATGTTGTCTAGCCTATATTTTATGTCCTAATGTATAACAGAAGATGCTATCCTATAAACGATACTGAATATGTTTAATTACTAGTTTGGACAATTTGGATAAGTGAAATGAGTAGGTCAATAATTTTATCCTTTACTTCTGCTGGCACAAAATCCTGAAAAGAACCAAATTGTAGAAATACAATGTAATCTATGCAGCAGTGTTTTAAAGTGACTAAGTGAAATAGGATTCCAAAGAATAATAGCATTGAGACTTAAATAGGACCCACAGTGCTTTACGGCACTCTCTAGGTAGATTGCAATGTAAGCATTATTTGCATATTGCCCCCAACAATCTAGGCCCTTATTTTGCCGACCTCAGAAGGATGGAAAGCTGAGTCAACCTTGAGCCCCATCAGGATCGAACTCCAGGCTGTTGGCAGAGTTTGCCTGCAATACTTCATTTAACCACTGCACCACTAGGGCTCTTCAATAGTGTCACCTAGAAACTGCCTATTTGTACACCTTTTTTCGGGCACTTGGTGGTACTTCAGTTCCTAATAGTTTAGTGCTCCAGATCTCATCCAGGAGTTAGTGCACCTGTTCATTTCCTTGATGTTCTAGCTACAAAAGTCATAGCACATACTATATTTAGTCTGTAAAAGAATAAATCTTTTGGAAAGGAAAAGACAGATAGATATTTCTTTCTGTGAAGAAATTTATGGCTCTTGGTTTGTTTCAAGGCTCGAAAAGCATTAACAGAGAGGCAAAAGGATTTAGAAATGAAAACACAGCAGTTGGAGATAAAACTGAGCAACAAGACAGAAGAGGAAATTAAAAAGGCCAGGCGGAAGTCTACTCAAGCTGGTGAGTGAATGTAGAATGAGGACACTGTGCGGTACAAAGACACAGAAACAAGGAAATTTGAATGTCAAAGGGAAATGGGGTATAAAAAAGCCTTCTACTGATTTAGCTAGAAAGAAGAGTGTGATTCATTAAATTTTGGCATTGATCAAAACTGCATTCTTTAACTTTTTATCTATATTTCGTCTGATAAACCATATTTGAAAAACCAGTTTGGATCTTTTGGCCCTGTTGATCCTGTTTTCAGAATTTAGTTCCTTTGCAATAGAGACCATTATAGCCATCCCATATGCATGTAAGGAAATTAAGGAAAAGTAGCCAGTATTAGATGACATGAGTCCAGCACAGTCTTCAACAGTTGGACCATCTTATATACCTCCAGCTAGCAAGTCCTCCTTGGTCCTATCAAATGGATTTGAGAGTCTCCAAATCCATCATACTCGGAGAGCATCAGCTGCAGAAGGCAAGCCACAGCTATGTCATCACTGTACCAATATTTCTTAAATTAATTGAATCATGTGAATATTTTGGTACTATAGAGATAAACCGATTTAAAGTATTTCTCTTTTTCATGTATTTATCTGAACTGTGTGACAAACAGAACTGGAGCTAACCTTTATATTTTCTCGGTTTGAAATTATTTATATTTGCTTATGTAAAAATTTTACTGTTTGCATTGTACAGTAGATGGCAGGAGAGATAGTCAAATTATCACCTAAGTCAACTTTATGATAAAACATATGTGTCAGCGCTCCAAAGCTGACAATATGCATTATTGTATACAATTAACATAGATCGTACTGTTCTATCTCAGTGCAGAATTTGGGACTTATTGAATTACTTGGTTAGAAAGAAACAAGTACACAAAAGCCACTGAAGTGTGTTTGTTTCAGTCAGCAAAATTGCTAATAGGCAAACCTGTGTGAAGATTAACCAAGATCTACTCTTGGATAAATTATCTTCCCATTTGGTTTTCTGACATGTCTCTGTTTACAGCTGCAGGCAAAGTTTATTTACTGCTGGTTAAATTGTATGTTTCATTGAATCCTGAAGTAAACAGAAGTTGACACAGGCACTACATGGTTGAGGTCCAAATTTAAACAAGACATCATCTTTCTGCAAATCTGAAAACATCCTTACTATTTATGTGCAATCCTGTAAGGAAGAGTGGGTTAGGGTTAGGGTGGGAAGAAATTTCAAAATACTTAGTTGTCTGTAGGAAAAGTTTGGAAGTTTCCATTTCTGCCCAAGAAGGTGTTATAAATTGATTAATTCACTGCACACACATTGGCAGTAAGCAATCAAATTGTAAAAGGATTTTATATTTAACTTCCATGTGGAAGCTGTATCAACTCTGTTCACCTAAGGATTCTTTGATAAGTATAATTTGATCACTAAACTTGAGAATGCAATTTATAAATTGGAATTTCCAAAGAAAAGAAACAATATTTTTTCATTTGTAGTCAAATATTATTTGATTCATTATTCTTTGATCAGGGAAACCTAGGGAGATTTCCTTAAAGGGGAAAAAGGGTAGAACTGACCTTTGTTTCTTCATCTTCTCTTAAACATTCTTAATATGAAGTTAATGAGACATGCCAACCAACCAGCTGAAATTGCAATATGTTTCTTAATGACTTTCTCACTTCTACCAAGGATGCAGAGATTAGTTTTTGCTTTTTTCTTAATTAATTTGAATTATCTACTAGGACAGTGCTTTATACTGAAAGGCAGAAAAGTGTTTCAATATGCAAGAAGGCAATTTATGTAATCCCTATCTTGTCATAGCATTTCCTTAAAGCAGCAGCATCTTTCACTAAAATTGTGCAGTTGCCCTGCATGGCTGCAATACAATCCTAGGAAAGATCAAAAACTAAAATCATAATGGCACTGATATTAATAGTAACACACCCTTTGGGTAGATGAATGAATTGCAAGAAGAACTCACATGATGATTTGGGGAATTTGTTTTTTAGGAGATGATCTCATGCGTTGTGTGGATTTGTATAACCAAGCTCAGTCAAAATGGTTTGAAGAAATGGTAACCACCTCTCTGGTAAATTAAATTTTAGCTTTGTCCTACAGTGCATATTTTAGTAGTAAGGTGTTTTTTTTCCATCTTGAGTATAATTACATATTAGCCCGTTTTACATATAACAATGTTTCCAGTTCTGAAATCCCTGGTCTTGAATTTTTGCTCAAACTTGGTTGTATATTCTCCCTTTTTTAAACTAAAATTATATTTAAATAATAATAATAATGGGGCTACCTTTGGAACCAGTAGTCCCATATGAATTTATATCACATGATTAGAAATCCCTGCATTTAAACTTTACATTTCCTAGCCTTCTGTCTAGAAACTGCTCCGTGTCATATCACTATGTAGATCCCCCGCTTGAAGCAATGCTTCTTCCTATATGAACCTCCATGCTTTAAGATATCACTTGAGGAGGTTTGCCAACAATTGCTGTGAGCTTGTCTTGTGGTGAGTCAAGATTAAATCTTTTTGGTTGCTCAGCTCCTTGGAATGCATGATCTGCAATATTGAGGGGCCTAAGACTTTATTAACTTTTTAAAAAATGCCTTTAAATATATTCTTTTGTTGTAAGGCAATGATGAACATTTTCAATTAGCTTGTTTTAATTGCCATTTTAACTGTTTGTAATGTCTTGATTTTAAAATTGTTTTATATTATAACATGCTGACACATCTTGATAGCCAGTGGGATACCATGTTAAATAAATACATGGTAAAATAGATTGGAGCCAGTTTAATGTGTAGTGGTTAAGCCACCAAGAGACTTAGAATTATAGTCCCATCTGAGACACAAATCCAGTTGGGTGATCTAGTCACTCTGAGGCCTTGGAATCAGTCAGTGATGAACCACTTCCAAAAAATCTTGCCAAGAAAAACTGCAGAGACTAGTCTAGACAGTCACAGGGAATCAGAAAGCTGACTTGAAAGCACAAACATAAACACACAAACGATCAGTTGTATTTTTTCTCATTATTGACTTACTTAGCACATATATGCCTATCTTCAATTTTACAATTTTTGAGAAAATATTTATTAGTCCACTCAGAACTATGGATTATATTTGAAGGGGGAAAGGAAAGAAGAAGAAAAATGAAAGAAAGGAGGGGAAGGGAAGGGAAGGGAAGGGAAAGGAAAGGAAGCATTTTAAAGGGGTGTCACAATAATGTAGCATACTGAGAGATTCTGATTTGTTTTGCTAGAGGTTAGAATTCAGTAAAATAAGATATTTTAAGAGATTAAACCTATCAAAGAATTTGGTGTTCTATTTCTGATTTTATTTTACTTTTTAATGAACAATCATGCCTAGCCTGGCTGGCCATCAAATTTTGATAGCAGGATTTGGGGGACTGTCAAAGGCCATGAAAATTGTCCATTATCTGTGGATTGCCCACCTTTGCTCTAGGGAGCAATTACAAAGTACCCAAACAGGCTAAAATGAATAAACAATTGCTTTATATTTGATTCACAGTGATGAGGCTTTATTCCTTATTTATTAATGAACATGTTTCATTCTTTCATTTCAGGAACTTGAGAGGCTAGAAGTCGAGAGGGTGGAAATGATTCGGCAGCACCTTTGCCAATATACACAGTTGCGACACGAGACAGACATGTTCAACCAAAGTGTGAGTCTACTTATCTTGCAATCCTTTCTCATCCTGTGCTTCTGCAAGCTTTATAGAAATCTGAAAACTTATATAGAATCTTCTGCCTGCTAATGTATGTGACTGCATAAAAACAGACAACTCGGCTCTCTCAATAAGTACTGTTTACTTTGAGTCTGGATCAGTCACTTGGAGCCCTTGAAGTGAAATTCTTGACAATGTAAGGTCAGGAGGATTTAAAACCCACATTGGAAGTGAGCATTTATAACCCCTACTTTCATAAAGTTAAACATAAAAGAACAAACCTGCATGTTGAAGAAGAAAAAATAAAGGGGCTCATGGGAACTGGTATTCATTTGTAGATCTTGGAAAATAATGGCATGTGGCTCTTGTGTTTTTCAGACAGTGGAACCTGTGGATCAGTTGCTTCAGAAAGTGGATCCAGCCAAAGACAGAGAACTGTGGGTAAAAGAACACAAAACTGGTAACATCAGACCTGTGGATATGGAGATATAGACTTCTGTGACCAGGTGGACTTTTGAGTCCCCCCAGTTCGAGGGATTTCCATAGAGCTTCAAGAGGAGGAACAGGGGAGGTGTTTCACTGTCAGCTTCCATATCTATTTATTATTGTCTGTAGGGACTATTTCTGTCATGTTTGATCATTATTCCATACCTATAGTGCTATGCCTTAAACATCCAACATTCCAGGGTTGAGAAGCTACTTTTTCCTTCTTTTTGAAACTGGCTCCTGGCAGCCAAGCACGTGCAGCTCCCATGATCAATGCCTGGGTCTGTTTGCTGGTACAAAAGAATCTTGCTATTCTGTGGTTATCTATTTTGTGCTACTCCCCTTGCATGATGCTCTGTTTTGTACTGTGATGTTAAAGACACAAATAAGGCTGTGCCAAACATATGGACGGATGAGTTTGACTGTGATTCTGGAAGCAGGGAGATCCTCCTGAACGTTCCCACTGAATTAGTGGGGAGGTGGTTTTAAAGCCCTCACCTCCTCTCCCACCCACACTTTATGAAATGGAGTTCATAATGCTTACCTACCTCACAGGGATGTTGTGAGGATGATATCTGTGTAGAGTATTATGTTTTAACAACCATCATCTCGTATAACTGCAAATACTATTGCAAGGCTACAGTGAAAAGTCTTTTTTGAGTAAAGAAAATGAGTCAGGAGGGTCAGGAGACAATGTACCCAAAGAAAAACGCTTGGGTTGGCCCTCGTTTTAATGTCTCAGGTACTTAACTGGCTGCAGTCCTCAAGCTACTTGTGATCTTTTGACTTCTCCAGGATCTGCAGAAACAATCAGAGAATTTGAACCATTGATTTCCCTCCCCCAATAGAAAAAGAGCACTTTCAAGACACAGTTGCCTCTGATCATGCGTGCTTCAAGAGCCTTTGGAAGAGTGTAAGAAACCAAATTCAAAGTGTATCTCAATCTGGAAAATAACCTATAAGGGGGTTAGATTATTTAGAGGCTAGGATCTTGCCTCTGCCAGTATGTCTTCCCTGATTTCCAATTTTGTGATCATGTCACAGAGATCCCTGCATTGATGACACAGCAAAATTCAAGTAGAATTTGGATTTGGGGGAAGATTTTGCAAGCCTTTGGCTCTTGAGTTCCCACACTCTGGCAGCTATTTTTTTTTTTTAAGTGTTTTATTTTATAACACAATTCAGGCCATATTAAATCTCATTATAAAACTATCAGGTGGTCAAAAATCAGCACAAGTGAGTTAAGAAGTGACTATATGAATCCAGCCAAAGATGTGTTATACAGCTAGATATTTTCAGAAGTGCAGCTATTTACGATGGTACTAGAAGGCCTTACCAATTGATCCTGAGCTCCTGTATTTCAGAAACTGTTAGGGGAAAACCACCATTTTCTTTGTTCCCCTCCTTTTTTCATTTGTCTTGCAATGGTGTTTGTACAGCACAAATATTTGCTTCAAGTATCAGAGCTTTAATTTTTTTGTACTGCCAAGTATTTTGTTTGAACATGTGTCACAAACATCTACTATTCATTTCTTTATTTCTTAAAACCTTTTTTCCCCTGGAATGCATTTGTCAGTTTTTTTACCAGACTTTCCATCAGCACTATAAGTCTTGTCCTTTCTATTTTCAAAATAATGGTTTTTACTTTAACTACAGAAATGTAATATAGATAACCTGAGCCTCTTAAATTTACAAATATAAAGGAGGAGTTTGGGATAAGAGATGGCATTGTTTTACTGGATTATTTGATGCTTATATTATTAAATACAGTATGAAGAAAACTGGCATGCAAGGTATTCCAGTTAATTGTCACTCAAATGTGCCCTCATTTGATTGATTCTTTTCCCTTTCTCTTTCCTTTTGGCTTGCTTTCTGTTATCAACAAAATCCTCTTTTTTCATTTCAAAGGGTACCACAAGTTTATAATAAAAATATATATTTTATCTTTTTCCCAAGAAGCTGACTGTCAAGATTTGCAAAAAGTACAATTTATCCTGCTGGTATGTGTGAGTACATTAAGGCCTGGATCAAAAACAATACAAAAAGAATTTCTAAGATATCTATTCAGTTCCTTTCCTGTTTTGATATTTCAGTATTCATTGCAATCTTTCTCTAGTCGACTGTTTTCAGAACTTTTTTCAGTTGTTGCCCGTTGATTTCTGGGCTTTTTCTGTTTTCCATACTTGACACTGTTGAACTATATGTTCTTTTGATAAAATGGACTACAATTCTTTGTACATTCCACTCCAACTTTCTTCACAGTCATCAAGCAAACTGCTTGTGGCATATTATGAAAATTGCTCTTTCCAAATTATATTTTAATATTCCATTTTAATTCTGACTGAATTTAAAATATTTATCTTATTTTTCTAGATTAAGAATTGTCAAAGCACCTTAATTGTAAATGTAAAACACTGCCTGGATCATTTGGTTTTCATGTGTTTGCTGCTTTCTATCAACTAACAATTATCCCTTTTTTTCTATCTTTCATTATTATCTTACCCTTTCCTTTACTTTTCTCTTTTCTTCTTTCACTGAAAACTCCGGTGATTGCTGATGACAAAATGTGATTTGATTGCAGAAAAATCCCCAAGATTTTACAGAAGCTTGTAAATATAGGTCTCTTTCTGTAATTGTTTCAAATAGTACAGTGTATGGACCTGACTAGCTTTATCTATGTTTCCTTTCAAGTTCTATATGTCTTTTAAATATTATTATTTTATATGAAGGATGAAAATACACATTGTTCACCAGACTCCTTTTTGTGCTTCCCAGGGTTTGGGTGAAAAGATTGGAACCATTTCTGTATCTTTTGAGGACAAAAATCAGGGCTGTAAGCCTTGCAAATTACTTATGATGCCACTTAAAACTCCTCATGGTCTTGGTACTTAGTACTTTTTGAATTCAGCTATCAACATGTCATAAAAAGCTCGGAAGGTCTCAGACTCAGGCTAGCATTCCATGCAATTTATGGCAATTATGCAGTCATTATGGTACATAATGGTGGCACAGTAGTTAGAGTGCAGTACTACAGGCTACTTCTGCTGGCTGCCTGGGTAAAATGAGGACCCAGATTGTTGGGGGCAATAGTCTGATTCTGTAAACCACTTAGAGAGGGTTGTAAAGCACTATGAAGCAGTATATAAGTAAGTGCTATTGCTATTCTTGTATGGCCACGATTAATATAACCAGGAGAGAGAGAGTGAGAGAGCAGGGTCTCAGTTGATGATCTATTTAAAACATCTGTCATTTGGAATCCATTACAGATAGTTCTCCACGTATGACCACAACTGAACTTAAAATTTCTATTGCTGAATGAGATATTTGTTAAGTGAGTTTTTGCCCCGTATTATGACCTTCTTTGCCACATTTGTTAAGTGAGCGTTAAGTTAATAACATGGTTGTTAAGTGAATCTTCCCCATTGACTTGTCAGAAGGTTGCAAAAGGGGATCATGTGACTTCAGGATACAGCAGCCGTTATAAATATGAGTCAATTGCTAAGCATCTGAGTTTTGAACACACGACCATAGGGATGCTGCAATTGTCATAAGTGTGAAAAATGGTCCTTAGTAACTTTTTTCAGTGCCATTGTAACTTTGAACAGTCGCTAAATGAACTGTTGCAAATCGAGGACTACCTGTAATCCCCATTCCCTTCATTTTAGCTTCGTAGAAGTCTTTTTGCCAGCTTCTTCAGAACCATTGAGCTTTCAAGTTTAGTTGGCCCATCAGACTCAAATCACTGGTGCTACTTTTAGTATCTTTTTCCATTCCTTTTTTCTGGGCCAAGATATAACTCACTTGAATGTTCTCGTTGAAGTTTTCTTTCACCACTGAAAGTAGTTGTGGGTGAAACCTGCATATTTTCTCTTAAGATTTGCTCTTTGGAACATTCCACCACTCAGTTGCTTTCTGATTTGTGTTTTGGACTGGTGATATGTCTACAATCTTGGCTTCCTTGGCTTCCAAATGTAGAATGAAAAAGTCCATATATTAGGGAAACAGAGGGAGAAGAGGATTAGCATGTCAGACCTGTGAGACTCCTTTTCTCTTTTTCAAGTTTAACACCTCACTGCCTTTTAAATATTACCCTGTTATTATTACCCTTTTATATTATAATGGATTTGCCACTGGGGTTCTTTTTTTCTTTGCCAATCTTACTCACTGCATTCCTGTTACATGACATTTTGGTATGACTTACAATTGTGGGATGATTTGCAAGTGTACTTTGTGCCTTTTGCTTCAGGGAATGTTTATATCCGTTCATATTTAGCTTGGATGTTCAACAGTTTAGCCAAACATTTACAACCTGATTTTGTTTAATGTGGTTTCTAGCTGCTTAATCTCTCTTTAATTGCATAGTTCCCATTCCTTAAACACCCCCAATGCTCAAGATTTGATTTATTCTCCTTTCAGATTCACAAGATGGTACTGTTTTGTAAAATTCTCCTTCTAACCAATATCTTGAGAAAAAAGTATTTTAGAGAAAAAAATATTAAAAGATCATTGCATTTTTCTTTTTGCAAAGGAAGCACTTTGGATTACTGAAATAGAAGTGAGATATTTGGCATATTTTTAATTCTGTGTCACCTTAGAGATGAATGCAAGTGTAGATTAACAATGTAATGTTGTAATATGAAGGGCTCCTTTATTTAATATTGTGACTATGCCATTCTATTCCCCCTCCAATCATGATTACATGTTCAATGGGCATGGTCTGTTCTCACTAAGCTATTTGGAGGGTTCCTTCTCAAAGTTTTGCTATAAATATCTTTGCACTTTTATTAATTTTGAAACTGCAGTAAATCTATTGTTACTTCTGTCCTGAAAATAGATGATGGCATTTAAGGATTGGCATTAAGAGAATTGAAAAACATATATGACAATGTTCTTTACAAAGAACATTGGAAGTATCCAAAAAGAAAGTGGTATTTTGGCTTCTGTTTGCATTTTCATCCTGTATTATCAGCCCACAATGATTGTTTCATTTTGCTGACTAGTTAGAATCTAACTCATTCATAAGGCATGTCAGTGTGATTTGTTACAGATACGATCTGAAGCACACAGTTTGGTTCTTTCATAGCAAATCTACTGACCACAGCAAATCCTCTGTTATGTAATCTCGGTTCTGTTCTCTTGTGGTCTTCATAATATAACAGTACACCTCCACTTTTCTTACTTTAATATTATGTCTCTGTTGTGAATGGGGCTGAGCAGACTTAGCACTGAATTTCCAATCCTGAATTCAGTGAAGAAAGGTCAAAAATAGGTATGGTCTCTCTATTTATATGTTTCTTTAAATTAGTTCTGTTTTAGTACAGGTATAAAACCTAAGCAAATAGATTTACCTTTTCTTAGTGCAACCCTACCTGCTCCTCAGAATTACATTTTTCTGTATCGAAATTCAACTCAACTTTAAGTAAGCAATATTTATGGCTTATAAGGAAAGAAAAAGTAATAATGTTGTTAAATTAATAACACAGCATGCTGAAATTCCAGCTGTAAGATACACACCTTTGGAGAACCATTTCTTATGCTTTTAAGACATTGTCCTCCCAGGCTAATAAACATATGAGAAAGTTCAAATTCTAACAGATAACAGATAATCAGAGTTGGAAGGGACCTTGTAGGTCATCTAGTCCAACCCCCCGCCCAAGCGGGAGACTCTACACCATTTCTGACAAATGGCAATCCAATCTCTTCTTGAAAGACTCAAGTGATGGCGCTCCCACAACTTCCAAGGGAAAGCTGTGCCATTGTTGATTGTTCTTACTGTCAGAGAGTTTCTCCTTGTTTCCAGGTTAAATCTCTCCTTGTTCAGTTTCCATCCATTATTCCTTGTCTGGCCTACAGGCGCTTTAGAAATTAGCTTGACCCCTTCCTTCCTGTGGCAGCCCCTCAAATATTGGGAGACTATGTGCAACTCTCTCTTTCCCTCATCCCCTGTAGCAGGGATGAAGCCCGAATTAGGATTCTTAAATCTGATCAAGGAGCTAACTATTACTTGCCATCATCATCATCATCATCATCAAAGAAAATGCAAGTTTATTTTAGACTTTGATGGGCAGTTTAGTCAACTACCATCACAGTTGCTTTCTGCTGGTACTGGTGAGTCTCCATTCTGTTACTGACCCAGGAAAGTGGCGGAGAAAAGCTATAATAAAAACAGCTTTAAGTTTCCATCTTTCAAGAAAGCTGGAAGAAAGGAAAGTGACAGACAAAGCCAATGTCTCAGAATAGCCAGCTGATTTTTTTTTTTTTTAAAGTCATTCTGTAAATGATGCAAGAGAAAAATGTCCCCAGCAATTAACCCATGAGGGAGTTTGGTTTGAGCTATTTAAATATCACATCGATTAAAAGAAAATGTTTAGTAAATACATGGGAGATATATGTCATTCAGTAAGTAGTTAGATTAGCTTTTCTGTACAGTATTTGCTCATTTTCCAGGAATTGGAATGGCAAATCTGTATTACTTGCCCTGTTTTGTTCACATTTTCCTCTTCATATTCAGGATTAACCATCATCACATTCAAAAGTATAACCATTATTCTAAGGTTATTTTTGAAAGAAACCAATACCTTCTGATCCTTTTTTCCCTCTCAAAGATTTATTCGCAGATATTTGAAATTTATAAAATAGATGTTTAGACTATTAATATATTAATGGCCATGGACCAATATATGCATGTGTTGTGATGCCTCTGATTTGGTACTACTCAAAACTGTAGCATGTTGTACAAAGCAAAACACTGATGGCCACAGTGGAAAATAACATTTAGAACACCCTCCTGAGACTTTTTAGATTGTAACTCCAACGGCAGGTAGAGTTGGTTTTTGCAATGTCTAAAGGAATTTGGTATCTCCACTGAAACATTGATTTGAACCCATTCTTTCAATTCTCAGTCAGTATTCTAGTCTCCCTGGCTAAGAAAGCTGGTTGAAGTGTTTTTAAAAGCTACTTAAACATTCCATCATATGACTCTAAATAGATGGGTGAAGTGGGATCTTCTGGAATGCTGTTGTGCTTTTCTTTGGATAGCAGGATGAACATTTAGTTAAAGACAATTTGCCCATATAAAAGGGAGAATTAAAAGCTTGCACTCCAAGTATTTTGATGGAAATTTCTATGCACCATGCATATTTACAAGATTTATCCATTGAAGAGTTGTGGCATCTTTCAAAGAACCTTGGAATTAATAGTTTGGTGACATTTAATTAGAGATTTGTAACTTCCTGTTCAGAAGCATAGTTTCCAGAGCCACCTGAAGAGAAGTATCTATTGGGATAATTTAGGAGTATAGTTATGAATGTTAATACCAGTGCTTATGTAGATAATGTGGATAAGTATATGTGAATAGTGTAAATAAATACATTTTATGCAGTCCAATACCTTGATTTTTTTTTCTGTCACCAGTAAAATATTCTTTGCTTTGCTCATGTTTTGCGGCATCATAGCAAAAATTATTATGGGTGTTATTTCTGCTGAAAATAGCTGGAAAAATAGCTAAATATATTGAGATAAGCCCAAAGGTGCAGAGATGGGGTTTTTTTGGCCCTAGCATTTATCAAAATGGATTTTAAACTTCAGAGACACAGCATTCACAGGAAAGGAAAAGAAGAGCTATGTGAAGCTATAGGTGGGAATTGGATTTAATCATTCTTTGAATTGCAGGATTCAGTTCAGTTTCAGTTGCTTTGGGATCAGTTCTAGAGTTCCAGGGGCTTTTCTGCAATGTTAAATTGAATTGATGATTCAGATTGAACTGACCATTTGAAACAAATCATGGATAACTTGCACAATGCTCTCAAATCATTTTCAGCAACTTGATGGGCATTTACTGTCAAGTGTAGTCTTGCACACTATGTATTGTACCAGGAGGTGGCACTACCACATGCATCTAATGTTGCCAATGTAATGTGGATTTTCTTGCTTCCAGTTTCTGCAACTTTCATTTGCTTTTCATCTAAGTATGTCAACAAGAAATGTTTGTTACCCAAAATGGATGTGAAACATCTTCAGAGCTGTCTTGGCAGTTTGCCATTATCATTTCCCTGAAGAACAAGGCATGGCAATAATAGCTATAGAAGAATAGTATATTCTTGCTAGTTTGATATTTTCCGATGCAGGAATCTTGTCCATTTCTGAGACAATAAAGTTTTCTGATTATGTTTATATATACTTCAACTACTCAAAGTATTTAATTTCATTTTTTTGGATGGTGGGTAGCATCTTTTCAACCCTCTGGCTGGACAAGTGCTAAAATGCATTCTCTACTCATGTACTATGATTTGCCTGCTAAATATGTTGATGGACAATACACAAAATTTTCTCATCAAGTTTATATATTATACTAAGGCAAGATTGGATAACCTGCAGATCTTGAGCTCCTTAGCACTGTGAAATGCTAAGGAGCCTAAATGGTAATTTTAGTGTACCTTTAAAATTGGACAGCAAAGTGGCCAAATTTCAGTTTGATTCTTTGGATTATTTTTCTTATTTTGAGACATTTAAGAATAGGAATGGTAGTGGTAGTGGTTGCTTTCCAAGGTTCTCTGGTCATTAAATAGACATACTAAGCCAAAACAGATCAAAATATTTCAACCTCTAATCTGAATTGTGGCTGCTGAACTTTTAAAAGTTGTCACCTCTGCCCCAAGCTTTAATGTTATTTGTTTTATTTGGCTTAGGTGTTCCATGGGCCCATTTTTTGTGTTTTAAAAATATGCTTTTTATTTTTATACATATAAAAATATAATACCATGTGGGAACCTGTGTGTGTGTGTTATTTTTTCAAAAAAGACCTGATTAAAACAAAAATAGATCAGCATAGTTATGATATGTAGTTGCATTGATCTTGACATACTCTTATAATAGAGTCAAATATTGGTTTTATGCTAAAATTCAAGTGCCAGTTATGATGTTTTAAAATGATTTGTTTCAGTCCTGCTCATGTCAGTACAGAAACATGTTCTATTACATTTTCCTGAATATAGACAAATGAGATTATAACTAGAAACTTTAGAGAAGTTGCACTTGTGAGGTAAAAATCCACTTTGTAAATTTTAATAGAACATTTTTTACAGATTTAACAATAATAAAGTATCAGGTGTAAGCTATGGCATTTTTTTTTAACAACTGGTACATATCTTACTTAACCAAGCAAACTCCAGGCTTGGCGATCTTAGATCGAAACAGATGCTGTTTACAAATGGTTCTGCTTATTACCTGTTTTTTTCAAAGAAATGTTTATGGAAGATGGTTTGAATCAATTATATTAGATTTCTTTTGAATTTATAAAAGGACATAAGTCTTTGTTATGCCACCACTATACATTATCTTTTGAACTTAAAACATATTAGAGCAAATCTAGGGAAAAAAATAAAGACCATCTTCAGTGTTTGAGTACATAGTAGTAGTCATACCTATGTAGTAGCAATAACATTGGTTGCCAAACTAACAAGTGAAAATGGTTGCAATCAAAAACTTAGCAAGATGAAATTATAACTCACTACAATTAGCAAAATCTGAACCCTGTGCACATTTACTACTCCCAGGCAGTAAACATTATTTCCATTTAAATGTTCATAGAAGCTATCATGCTTAAATGTGTCCATTGAATTTGAAATAGGGCAAATAAAATTTTTATTCATTTCTGAAACTAATTTGCATGAAAATCTCGCTTTTCTCCAAATTAGCTAAATTTGCAATAAATCCCTGATAACAGAGCAGTTTGTTTTGCTCATAAATATATATTTCCAAATGTTTTAGACTTAACACAAGCTATAGGTATAAACAAATTCGGATAATGTATTCATTTTCATTATCCAAAATAATTGTTTTTCAAATATATTAGCTTGGGAGGATAGATTTGGCCAGCCATCAGCTCTCCTCCAAGGCAGATTTTTATAACAATATAAAATAAAATGGCATTTCCTATCTGGTATTTTTATTCTCTACCTTTTACTAAACACTTTCTAATTTTTTACAATAAAATATGTCTTTTGCCGGCGATAATGGCTTTGAGTTTCATAATATTTTATTGCTGATTTTTGGCTAATTACATATAAAAACCTAATTCTACTGTAAGCCCTCTGTATTAATAATAGCAATGAGTCTTTAATCGTTGTGAATACTGTTATATGGCTTTTCATCCCATGCAATTGTATCATTAAAATACTGTGGCTGAAGAGGTAAATGCTTGGTAAAATTCAAGGGAAACTTTGTTGGTTCAGGTATGTCTCCTGTGTGTTAATGTCAATGGAGTTGCACTGATTTACCCCAGCTAAAGACTTATCCTTTAAATGTTGAAAGTATTTGCTATAAAAAAAATGTTTTATGTACAAACATTTCCATAAACTTTATATTTTCTTCCTATTTTAGCAAATTTGTATTATGCACTTGAAAAGCTTTGTCTCATCTCATGTAAAATAAACTGTACAGTCCATTAAATTAAATCCTGAATTGTTTTTTTTTTTTTTAACTTACAAACACTCTTTCCACAAAACACTTTACAATGTCATTTTACAATATTACGTCATTTTACAATGTTTTTTTCTTGCTATTCCTATCAGGGTTTGTTCAGCATACAAAGGATAGTTCTAGTCATCAACCTTCTAGGGTTGATGATGGTAAAGCAGAAAGGTAGACAAGTTACCAATTTACAATGGTGCAAAGCAAAGTATTTGGATTTCAGTGACAAAATCTGTCTCTATTCACTATGGTTGACTTAATGGGCATTCTTTCATAGGTTATAATATTTTTTGTGGTCCATATAGAAGCAAATGATATTACTGACCTAGGTCAGGCCTCATAGACTGGTTTGTCTGCTCATTTCCTAGTTACCTTCCATAATACTGGTTTATGATACAATTTATTTTATTTCTTAATATGTCCTGCCCTTTCTGCAGGACTTTTAGGCAGCGTATATGAGCATCTTTTTCCATATACCCCAGGCACAAGCCATTTTAATGGTGGCAAGACATTATTACTTCTCCATCTTTATTGCATCAGTAGAATGACATTGTATTATAAATGACCTGTATATCTGTGGACTGGAAGACCTTCCTTTAGGTTGCTATGACACGTTTGCTAAATATTTCACTAATAAAATCATTCATATTTGATTTCACATGGGCAGAATTAAAAGGAGTAATTAGGACTCCTGCTTATAGAAACTGATTAAATGGAGTTTTTAGGATTCCTACTTAAACTTATGGTTAGTAGTGTGCCAATTGTAGGTTATTGTTTTTTAAAATGGGAATCTTCAGCAAGAGTCTCTCCCTGTTAATTCAGAATCAAAATACTTCAGTGCTCTCAATTTGGGATGGCTGTTCTTGAAGAACACAAATAGTCCTCAACTTACAACAGCAACTGAGATCAGAACTTCCATCACTAAGAAATGCAGTCATAAAGTTGTACTCAGAAGCTTCAATTCATATGAGTGGTGGTCCATATGAGAACTGCATACCAACACCAATTTTATAAGAGTTGCATTGGAATTTGTTTTGGGTTCATATTTAAAATACTAATCATTATTATGATAAAAAGCTCTATATAGCCTGGGTCCAAGATACTACAGATTTGTCCCCTCTAGAGAGAAAAGAAATCATATTCTTCAATCAATCCATGGAGGCACTCCAAATATCTACTTGGCAGGTCAAGAGGGAAATGACCCAGAAACAGGCATTTCTCATGCTTTGTGGACTCTGCTATCCCAGTTGAATGTGGGTCTGTAAACATTACATCATGCTGGCTCACTTCACAATTTTCATAGAGACAGATACACTTTCTTTGAAGCACTTATTAGTTTAACTTATAGCACACTTCACCCCAAACACTTGGAGATGCTTTATGGCATCTCCTGGTTCTGTAAATGTGTTCAGTAATATGAACCAACTCTACACAAATACTACAAGCAAAACATTCAACTTAGGATTGCTGTTGTACTAATGGACTACAGTCTTACTGTGCAGCATTATCTCTTTTCTCGATACACAAGATAGGACTTGGTTTTATTTCCTGACTAGTGGGATGCTTTGGAATAGTGTATGACACAAGCTCTCTTTGTGATTTACACAATTCTTCCCCCCCCCCACACACACAAAGGCAGGTAGGCTGTTTCCTGCAAAAAAAATATGCTACAACATTTTGAAGTTGTTTTGGAATAACTTAGAGAACACTGACATGGCTTGCCTTAGGGGAAGTTGTCAGGATACATTTTCCTGAGGTTTGATCTTGTAGCAGGTTCTCTCTTTGTAAAGTCATAAATCTTTACCTTATGTGCTGCTATCTTTTTGCTTTCTTTTTTTTTTTAAACAAACTTTATACAACTAAAATGTCAAACAAACACATACACAACACACAGAAAGAAAAAATTAAAAAATGATTAAAAAAACAATTCTATTATCGACAGTCTATGGTTCCTTGTTTGTTATCAATATTGGTGACATATTTACAAATACATCTTATTGCAAGTATATAATTACTACCTCTTTTACATTTTACAGTGTTTACTAATAGATTTTCTATTTTTGTTCTATCCAGTTATACCAGCATTCCCAGCTTCTATAATATTCTGATGTTTCTTTTTCCTTAAGTGCTAAGGTTAAGTTATCCATCTCTGCACAGGCTGTTATTTTCTGAATGACCATTTCCTCTGTTGGAATATCTGCCTGTTTCTAACACTGTGCAAAGGTTATTCTGGCTGCAGTAAGAATGTGCAGTATCTTTTTGCTTTCTATAGTCCTCATGGTCTCAGCAAAAGTAAATATTTGAGGGATAAAACTTCAAAAAAAACATACTTGGCTTACATATATAGAGAATGCTCAATTTACAACTCTTCATTTAATACCCATTTGAAGTTACAATGGTGCTGAAAAGAGTGACTTACAATTTTTCCTTGCACTTATTATAATAGCATCCCCAAAGTCACATGATCAATAGCACTTAGCAATAGCACCTGGACTTAAATACCACTTCACGGTGCTTTACAGCCCTCTCTAAGCAGTTTACAGAGTCCACATATTGCCCCCAACAATCTGGGTCCTCATTTTATCAACCTCAAAAGAATGGCAGGCTGTCAACCAGTGGTGGTATTAACAAATTTTTTACTACCGGTTCTGTGGGCATGGCTTGGTGGGCATGGCTGATGAGCGTTGCTGGGGAAGATTACTGCAATATCCCCTCCCCACCCCACTAACCTGCTTCCCAGCTCCATTGTCCTATGCAGGGCAACAAAAGAAGACCCAGCCAATCAGCTGAGATTCAGAAGGCAGAGAATAGATGGGGACAGGGACAGTCAGAAGTGGTATTTGCCAGTTCTCCGAACTACTCAAAATTTCTGCTACCGGTTCTCCAGAACTGGTCAGAACCTGCTGAATACCACCTCTGCTGTCAACCTTGAACCAGTCAAGATCAAACTCCAGACTGTGGGCAGACTGCATTCTAACCACTGTGTCACCAGAACTCCTGATGTGGCAACCAGAATGAATTTACAATGGTTGCAGCATCCCTGGATCACACAATTGCCATTTACACCTTTCCCAGGGGGCTTCTGACAAGCAGAGTCAATGGAGGAAGTTGGGTTCATGTAACGACCATGCTGCCATGTGGGGAAGGGTGTGCTGGGGTGCAAGAATAGCCAGGATGGTGAGTCCAGCAGAGGAGAGGCAGACAAAATGATGAAAATCAGCTAGGGGAGGAGCAGGAGGGGCTGTTATAAATGTTGCTGGCTTGAACATTGTAGGCCCCTGTGATGGTTGAAATTTCAAGGACTATTGGCAAGCTCATAAGTAACTGTGGACAGTTGCTCAACAAAGGGACATTAAGTGAGGAGAGCTTGTGAGCACCTTTTAAAAATAAATCCTAAAATACAACTGATATCAATTAAATGCAAAACAGAACCAAATTCCAGTTATTCCCCTTTGTTAGATGCTATCTTCAACCTTTTGCTCCCTTCTAATGAAATGCAGAATTAAAATGTGGCCCCTTCTGAAATAAAGCAAGTCATCACTAACATGATGATAAATACAGCTGAATTGTGGTCTGCAGGATTCGAGGTGACCTAATGTCACTCTATAAATGGCCCCTGAATGAATGACAGAGATATGCAATTCTACTTCCGCCAAGCTATTCATTATGCCCTTCAAGTATGTAATAAAGATTTGGTTGGCTGGAGGACCATAGAAGGTCCCCTGCTTAGTTCAGGAATCCAAATTAAAGTGTCTGTGCTGCAGAGGAGAAGCAGACAACGCAGTGGTGGGATTCAATTTTTTTTACTACCAGTTTTGTGGGTGTGGCTTGGTGGGTGTGGCAGGGGAAGGATTCTGTAAAATCTCCATTTCCACCCCACTTCTGGGGGAAGTTACCACCAGTTCTCTGAGCTACTCAAAATTTCCACTACCAGTTCTCCAGAACTGGTCAGAACCTGCTGAATAACACCTCTGAGACAAAGGTAATGAAAATCTGGTTATCACCTTTAAGAACTGCATGGCTCCAGAACTGCTTCCTCCAAAATGAATTTGCTTATCTGGAAATAGTTGGAAGACATCTTTTGAAATGGCCTATTTCCAACGAAATTCCATTTACAGAGATTTTGCAACAAGTTTTTTTTCCCCCAGTGGAGGTATCCCTCAGTGTTGATATTCAACAGGTTCTGACCAGTTCTGGAGAACCAAAAGTGGAAATTTTGAGTAGTTTGGAGAACCAGCAATACCACCTCTGACTGGAGATTTTACAGTATCCTTCCTCTGCCAGGCCCACCAAGCCACGCCCATAGAACCGGTAGTAAAATAATTTAAATCCCACCACAGGTGTCCCTCCTATGGAAAAGCTTACCCTTACATACAAGAATTCCCAACTGAATTTCTGAAAAAAATGGGTGAATCTAAATAATACTTCGAGATTGTTATGTTTTCATTTATGGTCAATCTGTAGCCATTGTATGTCCACTGTGGAAGGATGAAGGCCTCTTCTGCATATTTCCAGCCAATATGCTATTGAGCTTTCTTTTGCCTATTGGACCCACAATTCTTGCTGATGTTGTTGATCCATCTTATTTTAGGTCTCTTTTATGGACACTATTTATCAAATGGATTCCATTCTATGACAGCCTTGGTCCACCTGTCATCAGTTCTTGGTATGTTGCCAGCCCATTTCCATTTCAATTATTTTTACTCTCTTGATGATATAGTATACTTTGTTCTCTAATCCATGTGTAGGACTTTCTATCTTGTCTTGTGATGCCAAGCATGTATCTTTCTCTGGCTCTTTGCGACAATCATAGCTTTTGTATTGATTGTGAGGTTAGTGTCCATGTTTGGGTTTTTTTCTGCTAACTGTTCCTGTCAGGGTTTGTTCAGCATACAAAGTGTTATGGACTAAGCCAACGCAGCAATACAACCCTCAACAGCTTCGTCTTGCAGCAGGCTTGTAATCCTGCACTTCTCATTGGCCTGTAGATAGCAAGTCGTGATTGGTTGTTTTTTGGCCAGTCTGATTGGCTGTTAACGGGACCCCCTGATTGGATGCTTGTGAAAGTGGTAGACTCAGTTCATTGGTTGTTTTGACGGCAGCCAGCTCTATAAAAAGAGCTGCTGCTGCCCAGCTGCTGCTGCCCAGAGCTGCTCTGTTCTTTCTTGTTAATAAAGAGTTGAAGTCACCGTTTGATGTCTCGTCTCCGTTCCTTGCGCCCATGCCCAGGACCTAACACTGGCGACGAGGATGGGATGTGGAGATGATAGAGCTGACTAGAACGCATCGAACAAGACAGAGCACGTGGCGAAAGAGCGCACACAACAAACGGCAAGATGACCAGCGGCACCATACCACCCGCTCCATTCGACCCAGCAACCGAAGACTGAGACTCATATATAGATCGCTTCCAGATGTTCCTGGAGACCAACAATTTAAAAGATGCAATGCCTGGGGGAAGAAGGCAGAGCCTTCTCACCGACGGATGGTAGATCGCAACTCTCTGCGACTATCGTTCGTGCTCTTTCGTCGGAGAGCCCCAATTATTCTGATTAGGGGCTGAAACTGCCTTGGAGGGGCAGCGGAGTAAGAGGAAGCAGCAAACCTGTCTGTGGGGAGTCGCATCTCTCCCCCCTGGGCTTGGCTTTTTTTCCTCCCGAAGACGACTGCAGCGATGGTCTAAAATGGCCATCCCGAAGAGGATGACTCAGCTTGACTAAGATTTGTGCAGGAGGGAAGAAAGAGGTGAATAACATCTGAACCGGGACAACTGGCAGTATAACCAAATAAAAGTACCCCGGAATTAAGGTAATATGGAATTTTTAAGAAAAGAAAAGTGAGCTGCGAAATTACAAAGGGACAGAGGAAAAAAAAAAAGGAAAATATTTTTGACAGCTAAATGGGGCTTTGAACCGGGAAAGGAAGAAGCTGGAATTAAAGATTTAATGAAATTGGACTAAAATAATTTGGGAATAATCAAGTATAAAATTAAAGCTGGACTTAATATTGCCAAAGAATAATAATAATAAAGTTTATAAATTGGAGACTGGATTGCCTTGGAATATTGAGGTTCGAAAAACCTTAAATAAAAATATAGGGGGAAAAAAGTGAAGACTTCGTATAATGGAGAGTGTCACCTTTTGATAAAAATTTAGTTCAAATAAAAAGGAAAGCATTTTGTTTTTGAATGAACTGGTATAAAATTACAGAAATATTGAAACAAAGTAAGAATTTTAGAAAGTGAAAGCAGAACCAGAATAAAGGAAAAAGCAAGGAAGGAAAGATTGTTTGTGGGACTGACTGATGTTTTTGGTATGAACCCTGAACTGGAATAGCTGAGAACTTTAAAAAATTGAAAGAAGAAAGAAGGAAAGTAAAAGGGGTATTTTTTGGGGGGGGACTTTGAGGATTATAAAATATAAGAATGATGATATCTCTTTGGGACTTAAAAATGGAACTTAAAAATATGAGAGAATTACTACAGGAAAGAGGCGAATCACTTTGCTCTGTGCTAGAAAAAATGGAAATGGCAATTGAAGAACAAGAAGAAAGATTCTCAGAAGAGCAGGAATTGACTCAAGGAGAAGACATTTTGAATGGACAATTAACACAAAGAACATTACAAAGAAGTGGGGAAAGAAGGAAGGTTAAAAAGTTGAATTTTAAGAAAGCAATTAAAAGAGGGAATAATTGTGAAGTTAGAAAAGGCAGGAAGATTCAGCAGAAAAGGGAAAGGGAAGATATTAAGGAGATAAATTGGAATGAGAAAAGTCATGGGGAAAAAAGAGGGAGGAGAAACAGTAAGACTAGTAAAATGTTGAAAGGAAATTGTTTCTTTACAATTAAAAGAAGGAATACTTGTGAAGTCAGGAAATGTAGAAAGAATGAGAAAAGACATTGGGAAGAGAGCGGGAGGAGACTCGGGTTCGCTCCCTGGACAATGCACTGGAGAAGCAGTAAGAAACAGGCATGTGACAGAAAGAACCACAGAACTAGTAAAATGTTGAAAAGAAATTGCCTTTTCAGAGATAATGGTTGATGACTTAAAAGGGGGATTCTGCAGGGTGACAAGGGGTAATAAGAACATTTCTGCAATTAAAAATATTTGGAAAATAGGGTAATATAGATATTGATAACTCTTATTAAAGGGGGGGAAATATGCTGTGGAATCCAATTGAGAAGATGTAATGACTAAGGATTTATTGGGAATTAAGATGAGGGAATAAAGGTATATTCTAATCATTAAGGTGTCACACTCAAAATAGTAAAAGAGGGGAAACTTATATTTGTTCTTTTTTCTTTTTGTGTGGGTGTGTTAAGATTTGTATCAATTTAGGTTTTCCGGTTTCGCATGGCTTCAGGGCAGCAGGAATTCGCGACAGCTCGCGATTCCTGCTGTGCTAGCCGTCGAGGTACCCCCGACCCAGATGGGTCAGGGGGATATGGCTGCCCTGTAGGGACAGCTGAAGAGAGAGGGGAGTCGGACAGGGAGGTGGGGGTGTCGCAGACCCCCCCCTTCTCCGGATAAACCCCTTTTTCCCAAGGCGGTGGAGCGGCGGTCAGCAATGGCCACCACGAAGAAGCCAGCAACCGGGTAAGATTGCGCTGGAGGAAATGTGAAGAGTGAAAGTTTTGTCTGAGCCGGGTCAAGTAACATCCTTTAAATTGCCTGGAACTGAGCTGTTTGAATTGCTGGAGGATACATTGTATCCCTAAGAAGAGCGAAAGCGGCGGAGAAGCTGTTAAAGGGAACTTTCGTTTTTTCTTCACTCTCCCACCCCATGGAAACAGCAGAAATGTTTGGATATATTGGACATCGAAAGTGAATTGTTTTGAGAGTTGAAGCTAAGGAACAAAAGGATTTTTGGACATTGAAAAATTTAAGAAATTGGAAACCCTTGTTGGAGGTATGGATTTCTGATTATTTAAAATTGACATTTTAAGTGGGAAGGGAGAGGAAAAAAAAATTGGAGCAGAAGCTGAAAAAGGAGGAGATTGCCTAGAATCCCAAAGAAAGGTATATGGTAATTGGACCTCTTTGACTAAACATTAACCCCAGAAAGAGAAAGAGAAGAAGGAAGAAAAGTATTAACTTTTGGATTTTTTTTTTTAATTGTTTTTGATTAAAAATACTTGTGGTTGTTTTGGGAAAAGTTTCTCTTTTCATAATGGCATTGTTTGTGAATGAACTAAAGACTGAATATCAAAAATATAAAAAGGAAGATTCTTTGGGCGCTTTGTTTCAATTCTTGGAAATGGCGTTATGTACTTATGAAAAGTTGATTACGCAGCAGAAGGACTGGGACAAGGAAGAAGAGGAAGAAGAAGCCATCTTTGATGAACAATGGGTCCCTTCCGGAGAGGAGGAGAAAAAGGATAAGAAAAAGGGGATTTTAAGAATTGTAAAAACAACCAAAGGAGAGAAAAATGAGCGAAAAGGTGGAGGCAAGATTAGAAAGCAAAGGAAAAGGAGTGGAAAAAGAGA
This sequence comes from Hydrophis major, assembly GCA_033807585.1. Classification (NCBI taxonomy): domain Eukaryota; kingdom Metazoa; phylum Chordata; class Lepidosauria; order Squamata; family Elapidae; genus Hydrophis; species Hydrophis major. Next base: position 173,330,230 of record CM066329.1, read on the forward strand.
GGAGAAAAAACAAAGGGGTAAAAAGGGCAAGGAGAAGAATAAGCAGGAGAGAAAAGGGGGGAGGAGAGGACTTGGTGGGGGGAAGCAAGATCTAAAGAAAAAAAGTTTATTTAGAGACAATGGGTGAATTTAATTTAGGATAAAAGAGGGATTGTGGAGGGTACAAAGGTTTGTGTTTTTATATGTGTATTTAGAGTATAAAATTCATTATGTAATTTTAGAATCTTTTAAACAGAATCCCAAGAAAAATTGTTACACGAGGTACTCTTAAGTTAGGGTAATGAGTTATAGATGTTACTCCAATTGGTGTATAGGAGAAGTATAGTAAAAGAAAAAAGATGAATGGATAGTTGGAAATAGAACAGACAAAGAATGTTTTTGAAAATGGTAATAAGATATGGAAGGATATATAAAGGCTTTGTTATGGTTTTTTTTTTTTTTTGGATTTTGTATATTGATAAAAGGCAATAAAATTTTAATTAACAAGAAATAATTTGGATGAAAAGGAGAAGTAGGGATAAGATATGAAGTTAAATAGATAATGTATTGATACTATAATTTGGAATTGTTATGCTCTATTGGTTTTTTACTATTATTTTTTCCTAGAAAAGAATTTATAAGCTGTTATGCCTTGATTCTTTGTGCATTGTTTTTATAAAAATGGTTTTTATATATATATATAAAAAAAGAAAATGATAATAAGATATGGAAGGATATATGGGGTGAATATGATATTTGAATTTGTGTCTGTGTGAAGAGTTTTAACCCGGGATCAGACAATCTTCAGAAAAAATCTTTTAGTTTTGTTTATGTTTTGTGTTTTGTATGTTTGTGTATTGTGTCTTCTGTAAAATTGTTAAAAATCTTTTTTTTAAAAAAAAAAAAGAATTAATAAAACCTTGGAGGAATGTAATTGTATACAAGTCAGAAAGAAATGAATATGATGACTATAAAATGGATAAATATAGAAAAGAAATGAAATTGAATAAGAGTAAAGAGAAATAATGAGAAATTTGCTGAAAGATATTTATGTGTCCATATGGAAATGGGATAAATTAGAATTACGTTGTATAAAAATAATGTTTTATCCGACTTGTAAAAATTTATAATGTTAAGAGGTTTTATGTACTTAATGGTTAATGATGTGTTGTTTGTCTTTAAAATTAATAAAATTTGTTTCAAAAAAAAAAAGATTTGTATCAATTTAGAACTTATTAAATGTGTGCAATTGAAAGGGAATGTGACAGATTAAAGAACCAGCTCAATTAATAAGTTTAATATAGATTATTAAAAGCAAGGAGAGACATTGGTAACTTCATTATTACCACTATTAGGCAAATATATATTGTTTATTTGTATTTTTAAAATAAATATTAAGGATTATATCTGAAATAATTGAAATGAAATGAAATATCTAGATTGGGATTAACGAAATAATTTAGAATTAAACCTTATTAGTATTTATTAGGTAAATACATATTGTTTATGTTTAAAAACAAATACTAAAGGATTAATTTGAAATAATTGAAATGAAACAAAATTGATTGAAATTAAGGAAAGAGGCAAGAATTAATGTGTTTGTTTCTCTCCCTACTGAAAATTTGGAATGGAAAAGGTAATAATAGAATTAAGTATGCATATATCATTGTATAATTTCTGTCATATTTGTATGTAAAAATGATTACCCGGAAATATGTTGTCCACCAAAAAGAGATTTTTGTTTTTAATGTGAAAACTGAATAAAGTTTGTTATAAAAAAAAAATAAAGATGCGACGCCTGGCAAGAAACGAGCGGTGTTCCTGACTCATTGCAGCCCCGCCGTTTTCAAAATGGCTAAAGCACTAGCAAAACCAGCGGAAGTGAAGACCATGGATTGGGATACCCTCGCTCCAATCCTCCAAGCCCATTACGCACCCGCAGTACCTACACTGATACGAAGACACGAATTTTACCAGAGGGACCAACGGAAGGATGAGAGTGTTGGTAATTTCATAGCCGACCTCCGGAACCTAGGAGGCCTTTGTGGTTTTGCAAACTTAGAGGAAGCCCTAAGAGACCGTATAGTTCTGGGTTTAAATGCACCACATGTGCAGAGTAAGCTGATGGCAAAAGGCAACATCAGCCTTACAGAGGTCATCGCCAACGCAACAGCCACATAAGCTACCAGGAAGTCAGCCCCTCGAATGCGCTGAGCGAACGCACCACTTCGCCAACTCGCCGAGATCCCACTCGCCACTGAGAAGCATGCTACCACTACCCACCACGAAGACCTTGAGTTATCCTCAGACAGTGATGAAGAGGAGGTCAACCGGCTCTGCTCAGAATGAGAGCAAAGGAACCAGAGACATCTGCGCCAATGTGCTGGTTGCGGGGCAAACTACCCGCGATCAGACTGCAAATTCCTCGATGTACTCTGCCGTAACTGCGGAAAAAAAGGCCACATTGAGAAGGTCTGCAGAAGCAGATGAGAGTCCAGTCCCAACTGAAGGGAGAACAACCTCCGTCGGGAGATAGGCAAACCTCCTGAGAACTGGGACCGTCTGAACCACCAATGGAACAACCACTACTACTACAGAAACCAAGCACCTGTCTCTTCAACAAGATGAGAAGAAGCCCACCAAACCATTATCATCGGCCACGCTTCATCGTTCGATGCAAGAAAGATCCGCGTAAGGGTTACTATTGAGAATCGACTGTGCATGATGGAAGTCAATACGGGATCATCCCTATCGATGGTATCCTGGAAAACCCTCAAACAGCTGATCCCTGCCATTTGCCGCCAAGACCTTAGCATGCAACAAATCATCCTGAAAGACTACCAGGGGAAACAGAATCCCAGTTGTCAGTTCCAGCAATGTCCAAGTATCCTTTAAGGACCGCACAGCAACGCTTCCCTTGACTGTCGTCGATCGTGACCGACCCAGCTTGTTAGGGTTACAGTGGTTCACCCCACTCGGAATTGAACTAGCTGGCATACACCAAACCAGAAGCGATGACTGGGAAGAGGCTCTTATCCAGGAATTCCAGGACGTGTTCACAGGAACATTAGGCAAGTACAAGGGGACTCCTATATCATTTAATCTCAGCCCCGGTGTAGCTCCCATTCGACTTAAGCCTCGTCGAGTACCTTTTGCCTAAAAACCGAAGATCGACGAGCAGCTAGATAAACTGATAGCCCAGGGCATATTGGAACCAATTGACCATGCCCGCTGGGAAACCCCGATAGTAACGCCCATGAAGCCAGATGGTTTGTTAAGAATTTGCGGGGATTACCGGGCCACCCTAAATCATGCTCTTCAACAGAGTGCTTATCCAGTACCGGTGGTTCAACACCTTCTTCATTCCCTGGGTGGCGGAAAAATATTTGCGAAATTGGACTTAGCTCAGGCGTACCAGCAACTACCTGTAGACGCAGCAACTGCAGAAGCCCAGACAATAGTTACACATAGAGGCGCTTTCAAGTGCAATAGACTCCAATTCGGAGTAAGCGTGGCACCGGGTATTTTCCAAAGTTTAATGGAGAGACTATTACAAGGCATAAAAGGTATCGTGCCTTATTTTGACGATGTCCTAATAGCTGCCCCCACAAAAGAGTTATTAGTACAACGACTCAGAAAAGTCCTTCAGAAATTCAAAGACGCTGGTCTGAAGGTAAAAAGAGACCAGTTTCAACTTTGTACGGAGAGAGTAGAGTTCCTGGGATACCTTCTCGACAGACAGGGAATTCACCCCACTGAAAAAAAACTAACCGCAATCAAAAAAGCCCCGAGACCTAGGAATAAGACAGACCTCCAAGCCTTCCTGGGACTCATTAACATTTTCTTGCCCCAGAAGGCAACTGTAGCTGAGCCCCTACATAGACTTCTCGATAAAAAGGCTTCCTGGGTCTGGGGATGGCGTGAAGAGAAAGCGTTCAAAGAGATAAAAGACCTTTTAATCTCTGATGCTGTATTAATGCAATACAACGAGACTCTACCTTTGACAGTTACCTGTGATGCCTCACCATTTGGAGTAGGAGCCATCTTAAGCCATGTCCTACCAAATGGAAATGAGGCACCCATTGCGTTCTTTTTGAGAACTTTGTCTAAAACCGAAAGGAACTATAGTCAACTTGATAAAGAGGCCCTCGCTATTGTATCCGCAATTAAACATTTCCATGAATATTACATGGAAGACCCTTTACCATAATTACAGACCACAAGCCGCTACTTGGTATTTTGGCGGGAAACAAACCAACTCCCCATATCTTATCACCAAGAATGACACGTTGGTCAGAATTTTTAGCCGCCTACGATTACCGATTGCAACATTGCCCGGTGAAAACCATTCCCCATGCTTACGCTTTGAGCCGCTCTCCCCTACCAGACATTATAGAGGACCCTGCTCCAACTGTAGCCATATTGCAAATAGAAACCTTCAAATTGCCGCCACTAACTGCTCGAGACATAGCCTTAGAGACAAAAAAGTTTTGGCACGAGTCCTCAGCTGGGTAGAATGGGGTTGGCCGGTGCAACCAATGACACGTTCAAGCCATTTAGATGGTGCAACCAATGACACGTTCAAGCCATTTAGAAATAGTCAAACAGAACTATTCTCCCAGAAAGGCTGCATAGTGTGGGGAGACAGAGTCATAGTCCCGGAGAAATTGCAATATAGGGTATTGAAAATGCTGCACGATGGACATACAGGCATCGTGCGGATGAAGGCATTAGCCAGGAGTTACGCATGGTGGCCTGGTTTAGATAAACAGATAGAGACCTGGGTAGCAAAATGCAGTAAATGCCAGGAGACTCACTCCGCTCCTCCAAAGACTCCCCCAACTCAGTGGGAAACACCTCAAGGTCCTTGGTCCCATATCCACATTGATTTTGCAGGACCCACAAGAGGACACACTTTCCTCCTAACAGTGGATGCCTATTCAAATTGGCTCGAAGTCCACAAGATGAAAAGCACCACCACAGATGCAGTCACTAAAAAACTGAATAAACTATTCGCTACCCACAGACTTCCTGATGTCCTGGTCTCAGATAATGGCCCCCAATTCACTGCCCTGCCATTCGAACAATACCTGGCAGATCGGGGCATCCGCCATGCTTTAACATTGCCAGCTCATCCTGCTGCCAATGGTAGGGCTGAGCGAATGGTTCAATTTGTAAAACAGACCCTGCACAAAATGGACCACGGCGACATTGACGACAAAATAAACCAAATGCTTCTTCTCCAAAACATAACCCCAAACAGCACCATGAACAAAACCCCAGCTGAACTCCTCTTGGGCTGCAAACTTCGCTCACATCTCGATCGACTCCACCCAAACTACACGCCAGAACAACCCCCGGGATCCAGCAGCAAGTGTCGGGCATTCCAAGAAGGGGACCTTGTGTTTGCAAAAACCTTCTCGGGTGACCCATTGTGGGTCCCCGCGACAATAACGCAACTTACAAGACCCTAATCCTATCGCTTATAAACGGCAGACGGTAAGATGTGGAAATGCCACATAGACCAATTCCATTCCATATTAGCACCGGAACCTCTAGCTGGGGGGGGGAGGAACATTGAGGAGGACGAAGAAGAAATGATAATCGAAACCCAACAGCCCACACAACCAACCAGGGGATACTCATCATCCGGAGGAGAACCGAGCCAGGGAGCGGCCTCGCCATGTGACAGCACCGCGATGGAAGTGGATCCAGGGAACCTGGAAGACAGCGCTGGCGTAAGCAGGGAAAGCAGCCTGGGGCCACAATCTTCGCCATCCAACCCAGGTAGCAGCCCATCGGAACCAGAACCAGGACCAGGACCAGGACAGAACCCGGTGGAACAGCGCAAGTCGAGCAAACAGGTGAAGCGACCTGCCTACTTGCAAGAATACGTCACTGCACCCCTCAGACGGAACCGAGGGGGGAGGGGTGTTATGGACTAAGCCAACGCAGCGATACAACCCTCAACAGCTTCGACTTGCAGCAGGCTTGTAATCCTGCACTTCTCATTGGCCTGTAGATAGCGAGTCATGATTGGTCATTTTTTGGCCAGTCTGATTGGCTATTAACGGGACCCCCTAATTGGATGCTTGTGAAAGCAGTAGACTCAGTTCATTAGTTGTTTTGACAGCAGCCAGCTCTATAAAAAGAGCTACTGCTGCCCAGGTATTTGGCTCTGTTCTTTCTTGTTAAAAAAGAGTTGAAGTCACCGTTCGATGTCTCGTCTCTGTTCCTTGTGCCCATGCCCAGGACCTAACACAAAGGATAGTTCTAGTCATCAACCTCTGCCTCAGCACAGACAAACAGCAATGAGTTTCTTTCCTATTCTCCATTCCTCTTTTTGTTTAGAGAAGGAAAATGGAAGATTCTCTAGCTATTGCTAAGCTACAAGTACTAACTTGCCTCATCATGGATCATGTTGGCCAGACCTGCTGAGAACTGTGGTTTAGGAACAACCAGAAGTTTAACAAGAACTGCATGACAAACCAGCAGTTATACTTGGAATCCTAAGGAGGGGAGAAGCCATGTGGAATGTGGCAGCTGTTCTCCTTCCAGAATTCAATAAAAGAAATTGGGGAGAGGGGACAGGAAGCTAAGTTGGCCTTTCTCACAATTTTCCTCTTCTCTCTCTCTCTCTCTCTCTTTTTGTTATGCCTTCCTGGGGATAAACAAGGATTCCTAATGGCTATTATCATGCTCCTGGGCATGAACAAGGATTTCAAATATTATTATTTCAAATACTCAAACAGTTGTTAGGACTGGATGTGGTATTCAGCAGGTTCTAACCAGTTCTGGAGAACCAGTAGTGGAATTTTTGAGTAGTTCAGAGAACTGGCAAATACCGCCTCTGACTGGAGATTTTGCAGTACCCTTCCCCTGCTACTCCCACCAAGCCACGCCCATAGAACTGTAAAAAAATTTTTTTTTTTGAAACAAATTTTTATTAATTTTGAAGATAAAACAACACATCATTAACCAGTAAATACATAAACACATAAAACCTCTTAATATTGTAAGTCCTTACAAGTCAAACAAAACAATATTTTTATACAGCATAATTCCAATTTATCCCATCCCCATATGGACACACAAATATCTTTCATCAAATTTCTCATTATTTCTCTTTACTCCTATTCAATTTCATTTCTCTTCCATATTTATCCATTTTATAGTCATCATATTCTTTTCTTTCTGGCTTGTTTAAATTATTCTCATCTAACATTCCTCCAAGGTTTTATTAATTCTTTTTTCCTTTTTTTTTTTAATAAAAAACAAATTTTGTTAGTTTTATCATAAGCATAATACACAAACATACAAACACAAAACATAAAACATAGACAAAACAAAAAAATCTTTTCTGAAGGTTGTCTGTTCCCGGGTTAAAACTCTTTTCACAGACACAAATTCAAACATCATATTCAACCTAAATCTCCTTCCATATCTTATTATCATTTTTTTTTTATATATATGTATATAAAAACCATTTTTATCAGTTTTCTGAAAACAATGCACACAAAATCAAGGCATAACAGCTTATAAATTCTTTTCTAAAAAAAAATAATAATGATAGACCAATAAAACATAACATTTCAAGATTATAATATTAATATTTCATATAATATTAACTTCATATCTTGTCCTTACTTCTCTTTTCCATCCAAATTATTTATCAATTAAAATTTTATTGCCTTTTATCAATATACAAAATCAAAAGAAAAGCATATATATCCTTCCATTATTACCATTTTCAACAACATTCTTTGTCTGTTCTATTTCCAAACATCCATTCATCTTTTTTCTTTTACTATACTTCTCCTGTACAACAATTGGAGTTACATCTATAACTCATTACCTAACTTAAAAATACTACATATAAATCTTTCTTGGGATTCTGTTTAAAAGATTCTAAAATTACATAATAAATTTTTTATTCTAAATATACATATAAAAACACACTCTTATATACCCTCCAGAATCCCTCTTTTAATCTAAATTAAATTCACCCATTGTCTCTAAATAAACTTTTTTTTTTTAAATCTTGCTTCCCCCCATTAAGGCTTCTCCTCCCCCCTTTTCTCTCTTGCTTATTCTTCTCCTTGCCCTTTCTACCCCTTTGCTTTTTCTCATCGCTTTTCTTGCTCCTTTTCCTTTGCTTTCTAATCTTGCCTCCATCTTTTCACTCATTTTTCTCTCTTTTGGTTGTTTTTATAATTCTTAAAAACCCCTTTTTCTTATCCTTTTTCTCCTCCTCTCCGGAAGGAACCCATTGTTCATCAAAGATGGCTTCTTCTTCCTCTTCTTCCTTGTCCCAGTCCTTCTGCTGCATAATCAACTTTTCAACAGAACATAACGCCATTTCTAAGAATTGGAACAAAGCGCCCAAAGTATCTTCTTTTTTATATTTTTGATAGTCAATCTCTAGTTCATCCACAGACAATGCCATTATGAAAAGGGAAAACTTTTTCCAAAACAACCACAAGTATTTTTAATCCAGGACAATCAAAAGCAATTAAAAAAAAGAAAAAAGTTCCAAAAGTTAATACTTTTCTTCCTTCTTCTCTTTCTCTTTCTAAATTAATTTTTAATCAAAGAGGTCCAATTACCATATATCTTCTTTTGGGATCCACCAAGACATTCTAGACAGTCTCCTCCTTTTTCAGTTTCTGCTCCAATTTTTTTTTTTCTCCCTTCCCACTTGCAATAACAATTTTAAATAATCAAAAATCCATACCTCCAGCAAAAATTTTCCAATTTCTTAAATTTTTCAATGTCCAAAAATCCCTTTGTCTCTTAGCTTAGCTTTCAAAGCAATCCACTTTCAATGTCTAATATATCCAAATATTTCTGCTTTTTCCGTGGGATGGGAGAGTAAACAAAAATAAAAAAAAAGAAAGTTCCCTTTGACAGCTTCTCCGCCGCTTTCGATCTTCTTAGGGAAACAATGTATCCTCCAGCAACAAGCAGCTCAATTCCAGGCAATTTAAAAGTTGTTACTTGACCCGGCTCAGACAGAACTTTCACTTTTCACACTTCCTCCAGCACAGTTCTTACCCGGTTGCTGGCTTCTTCGTGGCGGCCATTGCTGACCGCCGCTCCACCGCCTTGGGAAAAAGGGGTTTTTCCGGAGAAGGGGGGGTCTGCGATGCCCCCACCTCCCTAACCGGCTCCCCTCTATCTTCAGCTGTCCCTACAGGGCAGCCTTAACCCCCTGACCCATCTGGATCGGGGGTACCTCGGCAGCTAGCCAGCAGGAATCGCGAGCTGTCGCGAATTCCTGCTGCCCCGAAGCCACGCAAACCGGAAGTTCAGAACTGTAAAAAATTTTGAATCCCACCACTGGTTCAGACATATCTGCATTTGGGGAGATGTGTTGAAAAAAGAAAGTTTGAGGAGGGGAAATGTATTCCCTTTCCAAACCAGGATGATATATCAATTGTCCCCTCGCTGTGAATTTCTTACGTGATGGCCATTTTGTTTTTTTTCAATATCTTATGCATTTGGGAGTCAGTGATCCACAAATCACTTAAATTCTGGTTGACAGCAAGTGAGGGAGAATTCATTTTTCAGAGGGCAGTGATTCATGGTGTGAATTTTACTAGATTATATTGCTAGGAAGACAAGGGCTCCTCTCTTGATGCACAAGGTCAAACACAGCTTTTTGTAAGACACAGCTAGATAACTGGTGGAAGAAATGCTTTGTCCCCAATTTGAATCTGTTAGTACAGGCATATGTGAGATTCTGATTCACAGGAAACGCATGACACGACACGGATCTTCAAGAGCGAGGTGCTTTATTCGATTCTGCAGAAGAGGGTTCGCATCCAAGGCAGCAGGATGGAACCTTGAGCATAGTTTATTCAACATACTTATACTCCATTTCCCGTCCCTCTATACAAGGGCTTGGCTTACAAAATGTTATCAGACTTCATCCTTATGGGAACACCCATTGCTTATCAGTACTTTCCAGGCTACTAACTGACAGTTGATGGTTTGGCTATTTCCTCTGGAAAAGTACTGATGCTGCTTTTGAAACACACATGTGTACAAAATGGATTCATATTGCTCTATTTCTTACACATATAATGATCATAGGAATGATTTAAGGATTGGGTTTCAGAAAAAGTATTGCTTTGTTCTAGCTTTCATCAAGTCTATTGTGGAATTTAGTCTGGCTTAAAATCAAATGATTTCTTGATAAATCTTCTGAAGCTTAAGGAAAAGAATGAAGGTTTGAGAGGAAATGCCAAGTAGAAGATAATTCACTTCCCACTCCTGTTTTAATTTCCCATTTCTGTGCAAAGACAGATCTCTCTAGTTATCTGTTAACAAAGAAAATGGGAAAGAAGCACTGGAGCAATTATTGATGTTTAGCAGACAACACTGCATAATCTTAAATCAGGGATTATGAGAATTTGAACCCATGAAATTTCATTATTTTTTTAATTCATTAAAAAAAAACAAGCTTCTGTAGCTCTCATTCTCTTAGAAACAGATTTGAGAAATCTGACATATTTTAACCTTCAAAGTTTGTTAGCTCTTATGAAATGTCTCAAAATTCCTTTTATTTTTAACATTAAAGATCCAGAAGTCTATTGTTGAAAGGATTAGCTTATTTCTAAAAGCTTGCTTGGGCTTAGTGTACCACATGATGTCAGCTGAATTATGTAAAAGCCATCTTATAACTAATATAAAAGGAAAAAATCAAATAGAAAGGGGGCAACTGGCAAAGAAGAAAGATGGCAAGTATGTCAGGACTCAAAACTTAAAGTGGATGGGAAAAGTATTGAAAAGTTAGCCTGCACTATTAATTTTGAGTATAGAGGCACATTCTCCCTCCATCTTCATTTAATTTTAATTAAATGTATCTTCTTAGATGCATTATTAGAAATATCTTACATTTCTCCTTTCAAAATAGCAAAATTTATTTTTATTTAAAGTGGAAACCTGATGTAACTTCTACATTCCTGAAATCACCTCTTTGAAAATGTTTACAGCAAACCTACATGTTCTTGTGATATTTGCTCATGACTTTTCTGGCTATAATAAAAATAAAGAAGTTATATAAATAAAAATGATCATATAGGTTGCTGAAGATATATATTGCAAACGACTGTACATTGTTTATCTTAACATTGTAAACCAAATTTATCTTCTTTTGATATACACTATAATTTCGATTTTGGGGGTTGGTTGGTTGATTTGTTTACAGCCTTGTGACTTCTGTCTGACTCTAGAGATTTAATTTTCTTCCCTCAAAACTGTATTTCTGAAAAGAAGCCAATATTTAATATTTTTAGAGGTGACCTTAAAAGTTCATGGTTAACGACATGTAATGAAATGTTGTGCCAAAAGTATAGTAAAGACCATCTGATTCATTTGAAACAACTTCAGTGAGAACATTGTGGTTCCTCCTCTAAGTTACTCAAGATAGTTCGATTTAATGTGGCAATTATTATCTGTGTCAAAAAGATGTAAACCTGGTCTTTGCTTACAGCACTGCATTTTCATTGGCTATGATGAGATATTTTATTTTATTTGCTGCATAATAAGATCATGATTGCCATGCACAGAAACTTGAAAAGTTGTAGATTGGCCGATCCGTTACAAATTAAGAACTATAGACCTATTTCTCTACAAAATGCAGATTATAAAATCTTTGTTTCAATATTGGCAGAAGGACTTTAAACAATCTAAATAATTTTATTCATCCTGATCAAAATAGATTTCTGCCAAAGAGACAAATTAAAGATAATATGAGAGTAATCTTGGACACCTTGGAATACTATGAGGCACATCCTGAAAAACAAATGGCTCTGATATTTCTAGATGCACAGAAGGCATTTGATAATGTGAATTGGTGATTCATGTTATTACTGCTGGAACAGATGGGCTTTGCTAGAAAATTTATTCAAGCAATAGAAGCTATATACTACAAGCAAACGGCAAAGGTAATGATAGAGGGAGAACTGACAGACTCTATCAATATAAGAAAAGGAACAAGACAAGGGTGCCCACTATCACCTTTGTTGTTTGTGTTAACTTTGGAAGTGCTAAACAGAAATATTAGAGATGAAAAGAATATAAAAGGGATGAAAATCAAAAAGGAAGAATTTAAGCTGCAAGCATTTGCAGATCATCTGGTTTTTATTTTAGAAGACCCAGTTAGAAACAGCATCAAAATTGATAGAAAAGAAAGAGACATATGGAAAGGTGGCTGGTTTGAAAATAAATAAAGATAAGACTGTTGTGTATGCATAAAAATTAATAAAGTGTGAGCTTGGAGTAAGTGCAGGGTTCTGGCCCTGCACATCTGATTGGCTGTTAAGCGGCCGGACCGGATTGGTCCGTTCCGGGGAATCCGATTGGCCCTTAACAGAGAGTTCCTATTGGTTCTAAGAGCTAGCATTCCTAGCTCATTATTGGTTAAAAGTTACAGGGTTTGCCTATATAAGGCGGGTTCAACTGCTGTTAAAGTGAGAAGTCACGATGTAAATAAAGAGCTGAAGTTCACCGTTCAGAGGCTTGTCTCCATTCTTTCTCGCCCATGCTCAAAACTTAACACTAGCGACGAGGATGGGATATGGAGAAAGCTGAACCAACGAAACTTCGAAAAACACCGAGCACATGACAGACGACGCCAACAACAGGACCATGTCTGGTGGCATTGCACCACCCACTCCGTTCGATCCAACACAGGAAGACTGGGAGTCTCACATGGATCGTTTCCTAGAGACGAACAACTTAAAGGACGCCACAGCCGGGAAGAAACGGGCGGTGTTCCTAACGCATTGCGGTCCAACCGTATTTAAGATGGCTAAAGCACTAGCCAAACCCCGAGAAGTGAAGGCCATGGATTGGGACGACCTCGAACCTATCCTATGGGACCACTACGCCCTGACTGTGCCTATGCTCGTGAGATGCCATGAGTTTTATTAGAGAAGCCAGCAAAAGGGAGAAAGCGTGGCCGACTTCATAGCAGACCTCCGAAATTTGGGAGGCCTCTGCGGATTCACCGATTTAGAAGAGGCACAAAGAGATCACATAGTTCTGGGATTAGATGCACCAGCCTTGCCGACTCCATCGCCGATGCTACTGAAGCAGAAGCAACCAGGAAGTCGGCTGCACAACTACGCTCAAACCACGCTCCAGTACCACCACCGACCAGCGAAATCTCACCTAGTTCAGAAGGGCAGCTTGCGACAATGCACCACGAGGACCTCTCTTCGTTGTCAGACAGCGACGAAGAAGGGGTCCATCGACTGCGGTCTGACTGGGACCACCACCCGAAGCCCTTATGCCCTTGCACTGGCTGTGGAGCCAACCATGCCAGGTCCGAATGCAAATTCCGCGATGCACTCTGCCATGAGTGCGGGAAACGAGGCCACATTGGACAGGTCTGCCGCACTTGCCAGGACCCAGCCAGGCCTCAAAAGGGGCTAACTATCGCCAATCAACAGGAAACCGTCCTGTACGGCGAGAGCCAGTAAACCACTCCTACAGAAATCGAGCTTTGCAGAGAGAAGAGGCTCACCATACTATCACTATTGGTCATGCCTCAGCCTTGGACACTAAGATAATCCGAGTCATGGTAGCCATCGAGAACCAGCCTTGCCACATGGAGGTCGACTTGGGATCGTCCCTCTCGATGGTGTCCTGGAAGACACTCAAGCAACTCATCCCCACAATTCAACGCCAAGATCTCCGCTTCCAATGCCTCATCCTCAAGGACTACAAGGGAATCGAATCCCCGTCGTCGGGTCCTGCCGAGTCCGAGTCTCCTTTCAAGAAGCACACAGCATACTTACCTTTAACGGTCATCGATAGAGATAGGCCTAGCCTACTAGGCCTCCAATGGTTCGCACCACACGGCATTGAAGTGGCCGGCGTAAACCGAGTCAGTGGCTGTGATTGGGAGGAAGACCTTGTCTATGAGTTCAGGGATGTCTTCGCGGACAGCTTAGGCGAGTACAAGGGGACCCCGATTTCATTCAGCCTAGATCCAAAGATAGCGCCCATTCGCCTAAAGCCCCGTTGAGTTCCGTTTGCCTTAAAGTCGAAAATTGACAAACAACTTGACAAACTGATAGCTCAGGGGGTGTTAGAGCCCATCGATCACTCCCCTTGGGAAACCCCTATTGTAACACCCATTAAGCCAGATGGGTCAATCCGAATTTGTGGGGACTACCGGGCCACTTTGAACCACGCCCTACAGCAGAACGCATATCCAGTTCCGGTGGTGTAGCACCTCCTCCATTCCCTGGGGGGCGGAAAAGTTTTCGCTAAATTAGATTTAGCTCAGGCATATCAGCAATTACCAGTAGATGAAAAAACGGCACAGGCCCAAACTATTGTGATGCACCGAGGTGCCTTTAAATGTACCCGGCTGCAATTTGGAGTGAGTGTAGCCCCGGGGATTTTTCAGAGCCTTATGGAAAGGTTATTGCAAGGAATTAAGGGCGTGGTCCCCTATTTTGATGATGTATTAATTGCAGCCCCTACAAAAAAAATCTTACAGGACTGGTTAAAATTAGTCCTAAAAAAATTCCAAGAGGTGGTCTTAAGGTTAAAAAAAACAAATGTAAATTATGTACTGACAGTGTTGAGTTTTTAGGATACCTGATTGATAGCCAGGGCATTCACCCTACCGAAAGTAAATTAAAAGCAATCAAAAACGCTCCCAGGCCATGAAACAAGGCCGATATCCAGGCGTTCCTAGGCCTCATCAATTTTTATAATGTATTTTTGCCGCACAAAGCAACTGTCGCTGAACCGTTACACCGGTTGTTAGATAAAAAAGCAAATTGGCTATGGGGTTACCATGAAGAACAGGCGTTCCGAAATGTTAAAAAACTGCTCACTTCTGACTCTGTACTCATGCAGTATAATGAGACTTTGCCGTTAGTTATAACCTGTGATGCATTGCCTTTCGGGGTGGGCGCCATTTTGAGCCATGTACTGCCTAATGGGAATGAAGCCCCTGTTGCATATTTTTCAAAGACTCTTTCAAAGACTGAGCGAAACTATGGACAAATTGATAAAGAAGCCCTCGCAATTGTCTCAGCTGTGAAAAGATTCCACGAATACGTGTATGGCCGGGTTTTTACTATTGTGACTGACCACAAACCTTTATTGGGGATAATAGCTGGAGATAAGCCGACTCCCTACATATTATCCCCTAGGATGACCCGATGGTCAGAATTCTTAGCTGCTTATAACTATCGGCTGCAATACCGCCCGGGGAAAGCCATTCCCCACGCCGACACATTGAGCCGAGCACCGCTTCCAGAAACTCTTGACGATCCTGCACCAACGGTAACCACGTTACAAATTGAGGCACTCAACTCACCGCCACTAACCGCCCGAGATATCGTGAGAGAAACCAAACGCGACCACACCCTAGCACGAGTCCTAGGCTGGGTAGAACGCGGATGGCCATTGGACCAGCTATCAGATGACTTCACACCATTCAAGACTCGACAAACCGAGCTCTTCTCCCAGAAGGGCTGTGTCATCTGGGGCGATAGAGTTGTTATCCCAGAATGACTCCAGTAAGCGCTGCTGAGAACCTTGCATGATGGCCATCCCGGCATCGTGCGAATGAAAGCCCTTGCGCGCAGCTACGCATGGTGGCCAGGCATTGACAAGCAAATTGAACAGTGGGTTAAAGCTTGTCCCAAATGGCAAGAAGTCAGCAACGCCCCACCAAAAGCCATGCCTACTGAATGGGAGACACCACGTGGACCCTGGTCCCGAATTCACCTGGATTTCGCGGGGCCAACCAAAGGCCACACCTTCCTGCTTACCGTCAACGCCTACTCGAATTGGCTCAAAATCCATCACATGACGACTACGACCTCCGAGGCGGTTATCAAAATCTTAAACAGACTCTTTGCAACCCAAGGATTACCAGACGTCCTGGTATCCGATAACGGCCCTCAATTTACCGCACTAGCGTTCGAGCAGTACCTCGCTGACCGCGGCATCCGCCATGCGCTCACCTCGCCTGCGCACCCTGCGACCAATGGCAAAGCAGAACGCATGGTCCAATTTGTGAAGAAAACCTTGCAAAAGGTAGACATTGACGACAAGGTCAATCAAATCCTCTTCTTGCAACACATCACCCCACATAGCGTCACCAACAAAACTCCCGCCGAACTGCTAATGGGACGAAAGCTCCGCTCCCACCTCAATCGGTTGCACCCAACTTACGAACCGGAGAAACCATTAGGATCCAGCGGCTGCTGTCGTACCTTCCAGGTAGGAGACCTGGTTTATGCTAAAAACCTTTCGGGCAACCCATTGTGGGTGGAAGCGACAGTAGTATGTGTAACCGGCCCCAGATCCTACCTTGTACAATGCCTTGACGATAAACTTTGGAAACGGCATATTGATCAGTTACGATCGTGGCTTCCAGCAGCCAGTCCGCAACTCCCCTATGACCAAACTGAGGGGGGGGGGAGGTACGGAAGAAGATGAATTCCTTGGAAACCCGTTCAAAGGAAACGACGGTTGAATAGAAACTCAGGAAGCGGAGCCAGAGAGAGAAACAGTTGCACCTCAGGGAATTGCAGAGAATGTGGGCAACGACGTAGAAGTGAACTCTGAACCAGAAACAGCCCCACTGCCAAACAACGATCTACCTCAGCGTGATTGCAGCCAGCCGATACAACGGAAATCAAAGAGACTAATAAGACAACCGTCCTACCTAAAGGACAATGTAACTGTGCCTTGCAAATAAGAAGCCAGGGGGAAGGGGTGTTGTGTATGTATTAAGATTAATAAAGTGTGAGCTTTGAGTAAGCGCAGGATTCTGGCCCTGCACATCTGATTGGCTGTTAAGCGGCCGAACCGGATTGGCCCGTTCTGGGGAATCTGATTGGCCCTTAACAGAGAGTTCCTATTGGTTCTAAGAGCTAGCGTTCCTAGCTCATTAGTGGTTAAAAGTTACAGGGTTTGCCTATATAAGGCGGGTTCAACTGCTGTTAAAGTGAGAAGTCACGATGCAAATAAAGAGCTCAAGTTCACCGTTCAGAGGCTTGTCTCCATTCTTTCTCGCCCATGCTCAAAACTTAACAAAGACAAAGATCTTGACAAAGAATATGCTATTAAGACAAAAGGAAGAACTGGCATTAAAAATTCAGGTCATGAATAAGATCAAGTACTTGGGGATATATTTGACAGCAAGATGTAGTACACTAAAAGAGAATAATTATATCAAACTTAAATAGCAGATAGCGCTAGATCTGGCGAAATGGGAAAATTTACAACTATCACTAATAGGGAGAATTTCAACAATCAAGATGAATATATTACCCAGAATTTTATATTTGTTTCAAACAATTCCAATTAGGCTTGGAAAAGATTACTTTGAAGATTTAAATAAAATTGTGTTGAAATATATATGACAAGGTAAGAAAGCGAGAATAAAGTTAAAACTTTTGCAAGATGCTAGAATTAGAGGAGGATTTGGTTTGCCTAATTGGGAGTTGTATTATCAAGCTACAAATCTGATGTGGGTTAAGGAATGGATAACACTAAGAAATACTAGATTGTTGACATTAGAAGGACATGATCTGTTGTTGGGGTGGCATGCTTTTTTATGGTATAAAGGAACTAAAGACATTATATACGGGAGTCTCTGTAGTTAAACTGGGAGAAGATTAAAAGACAATGTTATTTGAAAATTCCATTCTGGCTATCAACTATTGAAGCATTTTCTTATCCTGTAATATACAAAAAGGAACAAACAATTAGATATGGTGAAATATTGAATGAAAAGGGTGAACTCAAATCTATATAAAAACTAGAGGAACAAGGTATAAAGATGAATTGGTTTTCATATGTGCAAATAAATTCAAGGTATGAAAAAGATTCTAAAATGGAAGGTTTCTATGATAAATTGACTGATTTAGATAAGATTTTGACAGGTACTGATGAAAAGGCGATTAAAAAATTGTATGGATATTTATTAGAAATTAAATTAGAAGAAAAGGTAAAGAAATTATGATTGTTTAGAGGAAGAATTTTGGATATGGGATTGATTTAGAGAAATGGCAAAAATTGTGGTCTCAAAATTATAAAATGACAATGTCAACAGCATATAAAGAAAATTTGTATAAGATGTTTTACAGGTGGCATTTTCCCCCGACAAGAATAGCAAGAATGTTCAAGAATAAATCTGAAAAATGTTGGAAATGTCATCAGACACCTGGCTCACATTACCATATATGGTGGACATGTGCGGATGCTAAAAAATATTGGACTAAAATCCACATTTGGTTGGATAAAATGACAAAAAAGCATATAGACTTGAAACCAGAGATATTTTTATTGGGAATTTTACCTGAAATATATAGTAAAGACTTGAAATATCTGATTGTAAATGTATTAACAGTGGCTAGGATTGTATTTGCCAAAAACTGGAAAAATGAGAAAACACCATCAGAGGAGGAAATCATTAAGAAAATATTGGATGTGCTGAAATGAGTAGATTGACATTTGAAATTAGAGAACAAGATGATAAACAATTTTATAAAATCTGGGATCTATTCTATCAATGGTTAGACAATAAAACATGGTAATGAAATATGTAGATTCTTAGAAAATAATAAATATATAAAGATGTATTTCTTTCTTATTATATCTACAAAATGATTTTAGGATAGATTTGGGATGATAATATGAACTGTTATAAAACAAACTAAGTAAATTATGATTATCTTGTAAAACATGAATGAATAAAAGTATAGTCAAATGATTGATTAATAATGATACTAAGGTATTTAATTTTTGATTGAAAATATGAGATTATATGCAATGTAATTGTAATTGAAGACTACGAAATGGAAGCACAAAACAATTTGTAAACCAACCGGCACACTGCATGTATACATATGGAAGATGGTTTGATGTTTTTACGTTTTGTTTGTTTATGTTTGTTCTTAAAAACTTAAATAAAAAAGAAAGAAACTTGATAAGTTGTCACCCTTACTGGAAAATATAAGAAACTATTTGATTATGGAAAATCCTGCATTCTGCTGGAAGGCATTTAAGATTTTTTTTTTTTTTTTTGCAGTCAGTCCACTCATGATCTGAATTATTTACTTTCAGTTTTAAATTTTCTTAAAAGCCAAAAGTATGCTTGTTATTCATGCAGGTTTCTCCTTTGTTGATTCCAGCATAAATGCTACTGATGACACTCTGTATTAGGGTTTTTTGTTTTTTTGTTTTTGGAGGGGAGGGCTTTCCATCTATTTTGCCATTCAATGGAATGTACATTAAAAGACCTTCTTCACTCTTGCAAATTCCCAGTCTAATGAGAGCTAATCAATTTACCCTATCCCTTGATTTGTAATGTGGGGCAGATTTATAGAAATAATAATAATAAAAATTGGCATCAAAAAAGGAGAAAGAATCAGGAAGATTTTTTGGAATTGTTTTTTTAAATACCTGCATTTTTAAATTAAATTTATGTGGTGTCCATCTGAAATCAAATAACTGTGCAGCTTCCTATCCTACCCCTGTCACTGGGATTGTTAATCCGACTGACAATTTTGCCACTTACTTTCTATCTGCCATGTCAGACATCTTATTTCCAAGTGATTGAATCTCCTTTCAGAATTCTTGCATATTCTAATTTGATTTGAAACTTCTGTCAGAAAAATCTTCTCGTTACAGCTGCAAGGCCAACAGTGCTGAGTCTAGGCCATACTATTTCCTCCTCTAGATTTAGTTTCATTCTACAAGAAAATAATCTGTAGTTGCCTGTAATTGAAGAGCTTACTCTTTTAATCCCATATAATCCCATTTTATTATTTTTCCTAGAAAGCAGACACTATTTCACCCACTTTTACCACTTCCAGCCCATTAAAAATATTTTCATACAAAGTGACTAGCAGTCCTACAGTCCTCCTCATTCCCACCTTCACTCCCCCAACTTGGTTCTTATTTCCTTATAAATTAGCAAATAGAGAAGTACCAGGTTTAGCAACTCAGTGTCTGTTAAGTCTGGGCGGTGATTCCCAAGGAGAGACGAGACTTGAAGTAATGACAATAGCTCTTTATTAGGAAACCAGATACTGAGACAAGGCTCCCAGCTAAGGCAGCTCCTTTTATAGAGCTGGCTGTGGCTAGGCAGCCTATGACATGCATTTGAGCTTGCCACGCTTGATTTTACCCAATCGCGGCAGCCGAATAATAACCAATCAGAACGCTTAGTTTTGTCCAATCATGGCCCGGCTTTTCCGGACCAATAGGAATGCAGGCCCACAAGCCTGCTAGTATGGAACACCCCTCCCCTTGGTTCCATCCAAGGGGCGGGGTAATGTAATCACACAAGTAGGCAGGTCTTCGTACTTGCCTACTAGACTTGCACAGTTCACAATGTCTCTGATCACCATCAGGTTCGGATGGGCTCTGCGTCGCTCTCAAGCTGCAAGATGGAACTGCCTGGAAGGGTGAGTCGGTCCTCTGGCTGCGACTCCCGCCTGGTGATTCCGGGTCGGCTGAGTCTTTTGCTCTGCTGGGCTCTCTGGGCTGGTGGAGCTTGTCCGGCTGCTGCTTCCAGGCGAAGTGCTTGTCTGCCACGACTCCCTTCTGGCTGGTAAGTATTGTTGATTTTTGTTTAATGTCTGTGGGGAGTGTTCTACTTGTACAGATGTTCGTTCATTTTTTGAACTTGAGGTTTCCCCCTCCCCTCTGATTTCTTGGTTAGAGTCTATGAGGTGGGAAACGGCCAATCTGGATCTTAGCTGGTCAATATGACGTTTCCACAGCCTCCTATCGGTGGTCTCGAGCTGGAAGGAGCAGGGGCCTGTGACTTGGGTGATTTTTGCAGGGATCCAAAGTGGGTCCCCTGTAAAGTTTTTGGCAAATACAGTGTCTCCTACCTTGAAGGCGCGGTTCTTGCTGCTGGAACCAAGAGGTTTTTCTGGGGTGTAAGCAGGGTGCAGGCGGTCTAGAGGTGACCTGAGTCTTCTGCCCATTAACAGCTCTGCTGGGCTCTTGTTGGTGGTGGTATTTGGTGTGATATGTTGTAGAAGAAGCATCCTGGTGATCTTCTCGTGGATGTTGCCATGTTCCATTTTGTGCAGTTTTTTTTTTTGTAAATTGAACCATGCGTTCAGCTCTACCATTTGCTGCCGGGTGAGCTGGCGATGTCAATGCATGTTGGATGCCGCAGTCTGCCGAGTATTGTTCAAAAGCCAAGGCGGTAAATTGTGGCCCATTGTCAGAAACGATGACATCTGGCAGACCATGCGTTGCGAAAAGTCTATTTAATTTCTTGATGACAGCTTCCATGGTGGTTGTCTTCATTGTGCTCACCTTGAGCCAATTTGAATAAGCGTCAACAATGATTAAGAAGGTGTGCCCCTTGGTTGGCCCTACGAAGTCAATATGGATGCGTGACCAAGGGCCTCTGGGTGTTTTCCATTCTAATGGTAGGGCCTTAGGGGGTGCCGAGTGAGTCTCTTGGCATCTGTTACAAGTGGCGACCCAGGTTTCAATTTGCTAGTCCATGCCTAGCCACCAAGCATAGCTCCTAGCCAGGGCTTTCATGCGCACAATACCAGGGTGCCCATCATGCAGCAAGTCTAAAACTTTTTTCTGTAGTGTCTCTGGTATTACTACCCGGTCTCCCCACAACACGCAACCTCTTTGTGAAAAGAGTTCAGTTTTAAACCGGTTTTTAAACGGTTTAAAAAGTTCATTTGGCTCGGTTTCTGGCCATCCCCTCTCCACCCAGCTGAGAACTCGCGCCAAGCGCCTGTCCTTCCTAGTTTCATGGGCGATGTCTTGTGTGGTTACTGGTGGTGTGGGGATCATTTCAATTTGCAAGACTGGTAATGTGGATGCTGGGTCTTCTTGCAAGTCTGGCAAGGGGGAACGGCTTAAGGCATCGGCATGTGAGATTGTCTTGCTAGGGTGATGTATCAATTTGTAATTATAAGCGGCAAGAAATTCAGACCATCTTGTCATTCTAGGTGACAAGATGTGTGGGGTGGGCTTGTCACCCACCAATATGCCAAGTAGGGGCTTATGGTCTGTAATAATGGAAAATGTCCTACCATAAATGTATTCGTGGAATCTCTTTACTGCTGAAATGATGGCGAGGGCTTCTTTGTCCAGCTGGTTATATTTCTTCTCTGGCTTGAACAATGTTCTGGAAAAGAATGCAACAGGGGCTTCCGTTCCATTTGGTAAAACGTGGCTCAGGATGGCAACAACCCCGAAAGGCGATGCCTCGCAAGTAACAGTCAGAGGTAGCATTTCATTGTATTGCATGAGGACTGCGTCTGAAGTCAAAAGGTTTTTTATCTGATGAAAAGCATGCTCTTCTCGCCGTCCCCATATCCAGGAAGCCTTTTTATCAAGGAGTCTATGCAGATGTTCTGCAACAGTTGCTTTCTGGGGTAGAAAAATGTTATAGAAATTAATGAGTCTGAGGAAGGCTTGGAGGTCCGTTTTGTTCTTTGGTCTGGGGGCGTTTTTGATGGCTTTCAATTTTTTATCTGTGGGGTGAATTCCTTGTTTGTCAAGGAGGTAGCCAAGAAATTCAACCCTTTCAGTGCATAATTGGCACTTTTCCTTTTTCACCTTGAGGCCAGCATCTTTGAATTTCTGTAGGTCCGCCCTCAGTCATTTTTCCAATTGTTATTTGGTAGGGGCTGCTACCAGAACGTCATCGAAATAGGGCATGACTCCTTTAATTCCCTGCAGCAATCTCTCCATTAGACTTTGAAAAATGCCCGGTGCGATGCTGACCCCAAACTGAAGCCTGTTACATTTGAACGCCCCTCTATGTGTCACTATTGTTTGGGCTTCGGCGGTTTCAGCATTGACTGGCAGTTGTTGATAAGCTTGAGCCAGGTCGAGCTTTGCAAAGATTTTGCCACCCCCTAGTGAGTGCAGGAGATGTTGGACAATTGGCACCGGGTAGGCACTCTGCTGCAATGCGTGGTTGAGGATGGCCTTGTAGTCACCACAAATTCTCAGGGAGCCATCGGGTTTGATGGGGGTGACAATTGGGATCTCCCAACGGGCATGATCGATGGGTTCTAACACGCCTTGCGCTATTAGTTTGTCTAATTGTTCGTCTATTTTAGGCTTGAGTGCAAAAGGTACTTGGCGCAGTTTGAGGCGGATGGGAGCGATGTCAGCGCTGAGATTAAAGGAGATAGGGGACCCCTTGTACTTGCCTAGATGTTCACTGAAGACTTCTTGGAAGTCCTGGATGAGCGTTGCTTCCCAGTTTTCGTCTTCTGTGTGGTTGATGCCTGCCATCATGATTCCCAATGGTGCAAACCACTGCAACCCGAGTAGGCTGGGTCTGTCTTTATCAACGATTGTGAGTGGTAGGATGGTGGTGTGGTTTCTGAATGAAACTTGAAAATGTCCAGTGCCAACGACCAGAATGTGATTACCTTGATAGTCTCTTAATATTAGCTTCTGGTCGCTTAGCTCTTGGCGGCGGATGCTGGGAATTAGTCTTTTGATGGTCCTCCAGGAGACCATAGAGAGGGAGGAACCAGAGTCTTCCTCCATGGTGCAAGGCTGATTCTCGATGTTGACCTCTACACGTATCTTTTGTGTGTCTATTGATGAAGCGTGGCCGATGGTGACTGTTTGGTGCATTTCTTCTCTTCTGGGTACCTCGAGGAACTTCCAGGGTCAGTTGTCCCGGTTCCATCGGCTGTCATTATGGCGGTCCCGGTTTATGGTGGGGGTGCCATCTCTTCTTCTTGGGCTGTTTCCCCATCGTCGGGGGCTGGAATTTCATTTGTTACAGCATACTTTGGCAATATGCCCTCGTTTTTCACAAAAATGGCAAACAGCGTCCAGGAACTTGCATTCCTCCACAGCTGGCACATTGGTAATTCGACTTACGACTGCACCAGTCTCGTCGCTCGCGTTCCGACTGAAGTCTGCGAATTTCTTCCTCTTCACTGTCAGAAGGGGATTCGATGTCACCGTGGTGGGTGGATGCTGTGTATTTGTCTGCTGCAGTTGCCATCTCACTGGTGGGTTGGCGGTCATTTCCGTTTGAACGCCGCATTCACGCCACTGACTTACAGGTGGCCTCGGCTGCAGTGGCTTCGGCTATGGCGTCGGCAAGGGAGATGCCCCTTTAGCCATCAGTCTGCTTTGGAGAGTTGGGTCTTTCAGGCTGAGGACGACTCGGTCATGCATGGCCTCGTCTAGATTGGTGAATCCGCACAAGCCTCCTAGGTCCCTCAGGTCGGCTACGAACTCTCCAATGTTCTCGCCCTCGCGCTGATCCCTCTGGTAAAAGTCATACTGACGAATGAGAATCGGCACTGCCGGGGCGTAGTGGTTCCGGAGGATGGGAGCTAGGGTATCCCAATCCATGGTCTTGACATCTGTTGGCTTCGCGAGTGCCTTGGCCATTTTAAAAACGGCGGGTCCGCAGTGTGTTAGAAAAACCGCTCACTTCTTGCTGCCGGTGGCGTCCTTCAGGTTGTTTGATTCCAAGAACATTTGGAAACGATCAATGTAGACTCCCAGTCCTCGTTGGCCAGATTGAATGTTGCGGGTGGCACGGCGCTGCTGGCCATCTTGCAGGTCATCTATGCGCTATCTGCCACGTGCTAGTCAGCTCTGTTGTCTCAGTATCCTACCTTCATCGCCAGGGTTAAGTCTGGGCGGTGGTTCCCAAGGAGAGACGAGACTCGAAGTAGTGACAACAGCTCTTTATTCGGAAACCAGATACTGAGACAAGGCTCCCAGTCGAGGCACCTCCTTTTATAGAGCTGGCTGCGGCTAGGCAGCCTATGACATGCATTTGAGCTTGCCGCGCTTGGTTTTATCCAATCACGGCAGCCGAATAATAACCAATCAGAACGCTTAGTTTTGTCCAATCACGGCCCGGACCAATAGGAATGCAGGCCTACAAGCCTGCTAGTATGGAACAGTGTCCTCCTGATTATCACTGAGTAAGTAAACAGGGAATGCAAAACGAAACTACCTTTCAAAGTCCAGGGGTGTCCTGTAAAAGTTAAAGTAAAGCCCCCTACTAATATCCCAAAGGTACTTTTCAAAAGGCAACTGGATCTTCTTGCTTTTTTCCTTGAAAAGTCAAAGAAAGTCCAGTTGTCTTTTGAAAAGCACCTTTGGGGCAACCATGACTTGGATGACTGAGACTCTCTATAGACATTCCTCCTACAAGTAGAACATTAATAAACAAAACTGAAAGTGACTAAAATGAATTTGACATATACTTTCAACAATTACAAGCTTGTAGCAGTGCTTGAAAAACAAAATCAGAGGATATGAGCAGCGTATCTAATTCGACAGAGGATGAGACTTATCAAATCAAACTAAGGAGACAACTATGGGAATTAGAAAAAGGAAGCAACTTTCTGTAAGGAAGAAATCCTAAAGAGGAGCAAGCCAGAAGAGATGTTGAATTAAGTAGCTTTTAGACCCTCACGAGAATCAGACTCCTAATATTCAGGGAAAGAGAAAGACACTGAGAAAATGACATAGGACAATGCAGTGGTGGGATTCAATTTTTTTACTACTGGTTCTGTGGGCGTGGCTTGGTGGGCAGCCCCTGGGCCCACTCCAGGGGCAGGATACTGTAAAATCCCCATTTCCTCCCCACCCCACTAGCCTGCTTTCCAGCTGCATTCTCCTATGTTCTCCTCCATTCTCAAAAGAATGGAGACCCAGCCAATCAGCTGGGACTTGGGAAGCAGAGAATAGATGGGGGCAGGGCCAGTCAGAGGTGGTATTTGCTGGTTCTCCGAACTACTCAAAATTTCTGCTACCGGTTTTTCAGAACTGGTCAGAACCTGCTGAATACCACCTCTGTGTCAATGGATCCTTGAAGAGCACAATGAATGCAACAAACACGCGAACCCACAGACCTGCTAAGTATGCAAGGGATCATCATTGGTTCTTCACGGAATTGTAGTGAGGTATTAAGTTTCAGTTTTATATATTTCAATTTTTATTAACAATTTAAATAAAGAAATAGAGCAAATGCTCATCCAATTTGCAGTCAGTATAAAATTGGATGGAATAACTAATATACTCTTGAAGACAGAAGTAAAATTTAAAGCTAAAATTAGAAAAATAAGCTGAGAATAACAGAAGGAAATTTAACAGAGGCAATTACAAAGTTATTCTGTTAGAAAATAGAAATCAGATGTGGGGATATTAAATGGGAGCTACATGGCTTTGTAATGCTTCAGAAAATGCATTGGGGAGCAATCACCCCAGATGGGAAGAGAGCTCAAGAGCCTGGACTCTCTACATAAACATTAGAGGGCTAGGTCTGATTCTCCCCCCTCCTCAATGCCTTTGATCCTTATCTTATCATTTGCAGCAAAAGCTACCAGTCTGGAGAGATTCCTGTATAACAGGCAGAGAACAATAAAGTATTAGTTTGAACTCTACACATGTAGATTTGGTTCTTCACACCAGACAAATGATCTTGAAAAATAATTGATTTCAAATAACATTATAGAGCTACTGGAAGGCTCATGAAATTTTAGGCAGCATGAACAGAAATAGAGTTTCCATATTACAGGAAATAATTGCTCCTCTTTACCCTGGGGATTGGAAATGAAATCCTATGAAGGAAGGCTGAAGAACTGGGCATGTTTAGCCTTGAGTTAAAAAAAAAAACTGAGGGGGCCAAGATAGCTTGAAGTACTCAAAGAAGTTGCAAAGAAGAATCTCAAGACTTGCCCTCTCTCATTCCAGAACATAGGACAAAGGAAAATGGATGTCTTTTACAGAACGCCAAATTCAGATTGAACAAATAAATTGTGCTTGTAAGAACAGTTCAAAATACTATGGGATTCCAATACTGTGGGTGGTGGATTCCATGTGTTGGAGACTTTCAAATGGAAGCTTGATCAGCATCTTTGTAGTATGCTTTAATTTTGATTCTTGAACTGAGCAGAGGGACTAATGGTCTCTTCTAACTGTTAAGTTTTGGACTTCAATAGTCTTTAATCTCAACCAGTAGACCAATGACAAGAGATTGTGGAGGTTATAGCCCAAAATTTTGTATAACACTGTACAGTCTTTCTATCAATAAGTAGCATTGAAATCTTATTTGGGAAATAAATTTCAGCCAATTATTAGTTGCCTCCATGTTCCTTACATTGGTTATGTTGGTCCCCAGTAAACACACAGGCACAAAGTAATAAATATATCCTGCACCTATAATAACACAGCAGGGTGAGTTTCTTTCTAAACATGTTTTCCTTTACTTTTATATGCATTGATATTTTTATAAGGATTAAATTAGTTTAGCTTTAAAATAAAATTAGTAGGTGAAAGAGTGGTCAATCACACCTCAGAGGCCACAAACAATTCACAAAGCAAGGCATACTGAGAGCATGCCACTGAAATTTGGTGGCAAAATGACTGGATTGTATTGTAGCAACATTTTTTTTGGCCCCATACTATGAAAATATAACTGGAGTCTTTAAATCACTCTAATGTGCCTAGACTGACTCCCCTATCTCATCAAACAGGCCAATTGTCAGCCATAATCCCACCTCTGGAAATGTTACTGTGTGATGGGAAGGCCTCCTGCAGCCATTCAATCAGTTCTAAGTTTGAGTCGCAGCTTCGACAGAAATTGTTGCCCATTCACCAAGGAACGAAACATCTATTGCAACACAAACCTCATTGCTGCACAAGTACAAAAAGATGCAGTTGGCATGATGACACTACAGCACAGATATTATAATTGTGATTATATTTGATGCTTCTACCTACTCTAATTGCACTATAATCATATTGGTTTTTATGAAAATTGTAATATCAGCTGGCAATACTGACCAGGACTGGTTCTATCTTTTCAGAGATAACAATTATCTACAATTTCCACCTCCAAGTTTTCATGGATTTTGATTGTAAAAGAATTTCAATTCCTTCTGCATGCTTCATTCTTAGAAACATACCTTCTGTATATAATATAGAATGCAAGACATATCCACATGCATTTCCATTTGAGAGAGAGAGAGAGAGAGAGAGAGAGAGAGAGAGAGAGAGAAAAGAACACACACATACACATATGTACATCACACACACACACACACACGCACACACACATACACACACACACACACACGAGACAGAAGAAATATACTTGCAAACATATTTTCCAGAGTCAACAGAAGCCAGAAGCTGCAAACTACTGCAGTCAAGAGATCTCAGCAGACAATTGTTCTGATAGTTTTTGTATCAACTTGGAAAAGTTACTAAATGGAGTCTTAATAGATTGTATTTCCTGGAAAAACCAGGATTATACCCTAGAAAGAAAAATAGGTGAATTCTCAAATATATTCTCAAATAAATTTAAAAAAAACACCACAGACTAAAGGCAGGATTTGATCCTTTGAACAATCTGGAATGCTTCTCCAAACATCTGTGGCATTTCTTATCTGATTTTCCATCTACTTACTGGAATGGCAAGTAGTAATATTAGCAGCAGACAGTGATGCTGGAGACAGAGGATAGTAAGTAGATTTTGACAGTGTGCAGATCCCCACGGATGTTTTACTGTTGTCAGTTTTGCATTTGAGCTTGAGTGGAAATCTGTTTGCTTTCACTTCAAAGGAAAACAAAATTAGGAGATGACTTCAAAAATACAATCTTATTCCTTACTTTCTCTCTCCTATAAAAGATTAAAAGACATGTGGGCATGCTAGGATCTGTAGGGTGATGTGCAGTCAATGTGCAACACAAAATTCAGAACAATTAAGAACAATTTTGCTTTGACGTATTTTATGATACAAATAATTTTCAGCAGGTCTTCAAACAAAGTCGATCTACAGCAATGGCATTGTTACCTGTTCTGTGTCTCTGAGGTGATCATTAAAAACCCTCCCGCCCTTCATACGCATATAGACAAATAAGAGTCTGATGGGTGATGCTCTGACTACCTGCCTATTTAGAGAATGCCAATAGAAACCCTGCTAAAGGACTTTGTGTACAAACCACTCATTCCTCCTTCACCAAAGGGAGAGATTTGCTTAACTAGAGAATCTTCTGACCAGAATAATGATATAGAACAGGGATGAGTGGGATTTTTGCCAACTCCCCTTATATAAACATTGCTTCAGCATTTCAGCAGGGAGATGAATCCCAGAGTGTGCAAGCTTGCCTTAGAGGAGCTGATGTTTTTAGCATGTGGGCCACATGCTTGTAAATGGAGTTGCATGGGAATAAGACCCATTAATTTCAGTACGGTTTGAATGAAGTTTCTTTGGAATATGCCCACTGTTTGCAATTCAGATGGCCATTTGGAGTTCATCTCCTGTGATGATGATGTAATGTTTTTCTTTACTAATACTTGGTGCTAAGAGATGGGGGGGGGGGACCCTGCAAGATCTATGACAAGGAAAATTGAAGGAAAAGCAATTAAAGGTTAAAAAGAGAGAGAGAAACAAACAGGACCTCCCCGCCCTGAAACAAATCCCAAAACTTTGTAGCATTCTCGAATCCCACAATCAGCTACAAAACTTTGCAGGGGAAAGTAAACAGACTTCTTGAAAACTATTTTTATCAGATCTATAACTCATTTGCAGGGCATATACACCCCACTGGATTTTGAATAAGCCACAGCCATTCAGTTCATGCTTAATACTAAGCCATAGGAGATTCAATCATAAAATTTAGCCAAAGATTGTACCTAGCCAATATCTCTCAAGAGTTCTTGGTCTTATGTACTCATGGATGTCACAGTAAGCGAATTGTGCTCAGTCAGATTTCATCTATTTTCCTTACTCACCCCTTCTACAGGCTACTAATTTATCCAAAAATCATTTTAGCATCTTTTCTTTTATTTATTTCTCTTTTTTCATGCCCTAATCTCTCCATTTAAATCCAGTGTAGCTAGAACATTTACCATGTTTAGGTTTCTTTCCAGATTCTGATGTTATTAAATTGTTTCTTTCCCCCTCCTTGAATCCAGACATTACTACTAATTATACTACTGTTTATTCTGTACTAGAAAAATCTTTCTAGGAGTAAATATTTCCCCATTTCATTATACTCCCTTTTTTATTAGTAACTCCCTTTATACTCCCTTTTTTATTGGTATGTTAACTTTGGATTCCTTGATCCTGCCATTAAAGCAAAGGCTGCAAGGGGGAAATGTTATTACAGCTGCAGGCTGTCACGGAAGGTAACTCAATTTGAAATTTAAAGCCAAGGGATAAAGGATTTCTGGACATTGGATTTAAAAAACAACAACTTAAAATTGATTTGGTTTGCTTTGTGACTTTGAGATCTTTGTGAAATTTTTTTTTTTTAAAAAAAAGGGACTAAAGACATCAGGGTTGCGTTAAAAAAGAAAGAAAGAAAAAATGGCATTATCTCTTGAAGGACTACAAATGGAATTTCAAAAAACTGAAAAATGAAGATAAGGGCTTGTTTGGATCTATCTTTTGCTTTTTGGAAATGGCGATTTCTACCTACCAAGAAATACTACAGGAAGGCTGGGATGAAGGAGAAGAAGCCATCTTTAATGGACAAACACACTTAGTGGAGGAAGAAAAGCGGAAGGGGGGCAAGGAGAAGATGAACTTAGAATTTAAAAAAGCAACCGAGAAAAAGAAAAAAGAGATGAAAAAGCGATATGATGTCAGAAAGCAACAGAAAAGAGAAATACAACAGAGAGGGAAGATTACGAGAGTGAAATTGGAGAGATGAGGGGGTCAAAAAGTTAGAATGGAGAAGAAAGAAAGGGGGAAAGGAAAGAAAGTCATAAAGGCTTCAAACAAGATGCAAAAAATGTTTTTTTTTTTCAGAGATAAGGTGTGAGATAATCTTTTTTTAAAAAATGATTCTGCAAAAGTACATAAAAATGCATTGTAGACATTAGTATTTGAAGTTGAGTTAGAAAATTAGAATATTATATGATTTAAAAATGTATTAAAGTGAAGTCATGACTTAATTATAGAGTTTAATTTTTTAATTTCATAATAGTATTGTTTAAGAATTAATAATTGAATTTAATTTCTTATGAAACATTGCTTGTACTATATTATAAATTTAATATTTCTTTTTTACTTGTTTTTAGTTTTATTATTACTTATCAAACTCAATATTATTTGTTTGTTTTACTATTTTGAAATGTAATATTTTGAATGTATGAAGCAGAATCAGCACGGAAAATATGTATTATTTTAAGTGTTATTTAGGGGGAAGATAAAAAGTTATCATACTTCAATCTGGGTTTACAGGAGAAATATTGTATTAGATAGAAAGGATAAGTAGGTGATTGAAAGAAAACAGACCAAAGATGCAAATATAATTATTTAATTGAGATGGAATAAATAAAATAGAATTAAAAGAATGAGTAAGAGAGAGAAAATATATGGAAAATAGAGAATGTTAAATTAGATATGAGATAGTATATTAAGTGAGTATAAATTTTGATTGATGTCTGTATAAAAAGAGTTAACTCGGGGTAAGCTGCCTTCCAAAAAGAAGTTTTATGTATTTATGTTTTGTGTAATGTTTGTTTAAGTCTGACAGGATGTGGAAGAATACTAATGAAAATATATATATTTTTAAGACAGAAGAAATATGATTAAATAGAAGGAAAGGGAGTAATAAAGAAAAGTTTTGAAAAGATATGAAGTTGATTAGATAAGATAAATATATATATAGAAGTGTGATAATTTGGAATTATCTTCTTTTTAAATAAGATTTGTTTCTTCTAGAAAAGAAATTTTATGTTACTACATCCTATGTTTTGTTTGTGTGTGTTAAAAAAAATTAATAAAGTTTGTTATAAAAAAAAAGAGAATAGTAATTATAATTAAACTAAGGTTAATTTCATTTGCATCTAAACTCTGATTAAACTAAACTCATGTGCAATGTCATGTCCATGTTTCCATACTTATTAGATAAACCTAATTATTGGAGCAAGGGCAAAAGCCATCAACTGACAAGAAGAGAAAATACTGCAGCAGTGGCCAATGCATGCAGTTAAATAAACTGAAGGTAACCCACAACCCAAGATAGTGGAGGAAGAAACCTAGCATTTCTTATGAATCCAGGGACAGAATGCAGATGCTTCTGGTTACTTTGGAGCTTGGAGTTCCTCTATTCTCTTTCTTCTGGAAAGAAATACAGTTGAGGACAATGTGGAGAAGAAACATAGACAGGGATGAAAGAGATAAGAGCTTCTGTCATTCTTCCTTTAAAACAAAAACATTGACAACAAATACACATTCCTAAATGAAGCCTTTCCAACTGCTTGCCAATGCCTTTGATTGCTGCTTCATCTTGCCTTTTTAAGTTGCATTTCAGCTTGTCCTTCTATTTGAGAAATAAGATGTATTCATACAGCAGTCTCTCAGCTCCCGATCGCTCCTCATATTTTTTTATTTTATTTTTCATTTCATCCAGCTGTTTCAAACGTCTCAGATTTTTCTCCTTTGGATTAAGTCAAATTAATTTTCTAATTACGTAATGCAAGTCATAGTGATTTGCTTTATAGATATATTGAAAGAATAACAGAAATTAGGACTTGCAAAATATATTGAAAAACAAAGCATTAATAACTGTGTCCTAAAACATGCTCTGATTTAACTATTATTTTAGCAAAGGCTAAAAACTATGCTTTCAGGTGTATACATGCAAGCATCTAAATGTATGGTAAACTGACTCTCAGACCAGTTCCTTTATTCACTTGGTGCATTTAGCTAGTTGTTTCAGTGGTATCATAAGAGGCCTTGTAGTCCTGAAGTGCAGCTTCCTGAAATCTGAACCTTGGTTCAGTCAGAGTAGCAGTCAGCCTCTGGTAGGACCTCGTGCTGGAAGTTTCAGAAGGAGCAGCAGACTCTCTCACTGCGTGTGTGAGAGAGAGACATCATTTTATTCCATATAGTGTTGATACCAGATCCAGTTCCTGAAAACTAAGAAAAGTGACATTGCTGCTCCTAGCCTACGCCAATATTTGTTTTATTGACAAAATGAAGAGTGGATTGGAGGGGGGGGGGGATGTACCAAAGCTGCTTTCATTTTGCCCTTTCCATAGGATCTTTAATTTCAGTTGCTTCCATGCAAAAGATAGATCCCAACAAATTCATTTTCTCTTAAAGGTTCCAACCCTCATTTTCCTCCAGAGCCTCTTCAATGGTCTCCCCATTGGCGATTTCTTCTTCGCTGCTATCAGAAACACTTGCTCTGAAGTTGTGTCTTTCTGTGGGGCCTCGTTCCATATTGTAGCATGTTCTCACTTTGGCCGCTTGCTTCTTGGAAGGCTGTGTCACCTCAAGGGAGGGATTGTTATTGCTCAAATGGTGCTTGTTTGGACATTTCCTTAGGTGCTTGATGTTCTTTCCAAGAAAGCAGGGCATACAGACAAAGGGATATGCTAGCAAGAAACGAGACCATTGCTTGTGTAATTCAGCCTTTACCTGAAAAAAAAGTAAAAAGTTAGGATTATAGCAGCCTTTTCCAACTGGGAATCTTCTAAATAAGAGCTATGGTGGCACAGTAGTTAGAATTCAGCATTGCAGGCTAATTCTGTTGATTGCCAGCAGTTTTATCCTGACCAGTTCAAAGTTCACTCAGCCCTCCATCTTTCCAAGGTTGGTAAAACGAGGACCCAGATTGATGGAGGCAATAGGCTGATTCTGTAAACCACTTAGAGAGGGCTGCTACTGCTAATACAATATAGTAATTACATAGCATGGCTGTTTGTGATTACTGAGTGACTGATTTCTGTCTCTCTACATTCAAATGTATGTACATCCACCAGATTAAACAATCCCATAGTCATCTGAATCCATCTGTTAATCTTATTTTTATTTTGCCTCAGTAATTCTGCATGACAAATGAAAGGCATCCAACCAGTTAATATGAGAATGGGAATGTATTCTTTCCTAAAGTCCCCAAGATCACTACAATCCATTTTATACCATTGTGCAAAGCGGCACAAAAAAAATCATTGAAAAACCAAAGGGGGAAATTCTTGCACCTGCTCTTTCAATTTGGATTACGTCCACATTTTTCTACTGGAGAAATGGGCAGCCCAAAACCTCTCTCCATAAACCTCTCTCCAAGGAAGACTATTGGCTTATTGCGGAGCATGACAGACTGTGTATGCCTCTCACAAGTTCATCTGTTCTCAGTTAGATAGCCAACTTGCTGGGTCAAGCAGGGTCTTTTCAACCTTTACAAGTAATATGATGGAAAAAATAATAATTCTTCAATCAATTTTTCCATAACTGAATGATCATCAAGAACCATAAACCGTGTGTTCTGAGCAACTGAAATGGGGATTCAGGGCTGAAGAATGAGAAATGAAAAAGATGATGTACCTCGCCATTATAAAAGCAGTATAATAGTGCTACGAGAAAACCCTGGAAGAGAAAGAGGAAGTCAATTAGATTTCAGAAACATATGCCAAAGTACAATTTGACTTGGAATTTATATAATCAGAGAATACTTTTACAAAATACTACCTGAAACATGAGCCATCATGCTGGCAAATTGAACATAAAAGCAGCTATCTTCCTCTCACCCAAAAATCATTTTTGCCTCTTAACAATCATAAAGATTTTGACCTGTATCCTTCCTGAGTAATCTGCTTAATTTTACTTTGAACATTTTGCTGGAGGAAATGTCTGGCTTGCTATTTTAAAGCACAATGGAGCATTAAATTTAAGAAAATTTCTAAAAGATCAGTTCATTCTGCTCCCCCACTTATTATGCACATGTTTCAAAATTATCTTTTCAGAAGTACCCAAATTGGACTGATATAAATCTAATACTGTTGTGTGGAATTTCTGATGTTGGTTGGAGTGTGTGGAGTTCTAAGACTCAAATAGGTAGATTTGTGAAATATGAAAAGCAGCACATAACTTCCAACAAGCATGGAACTGACTTCAAATGTCTCATTCTTTGGGGCTAACATTCTCCAAGAAAATTTAAATATATTAGATACAGTACCAAATATCCAACAGACTATAAAATTAGATTAGGACAGGGAAATATTGTGACAAATTTCTTGAGAATGTTGTTCCTAATAACTAAAAAAAATACTTCACTGAATTGTTTTAATTGAACTAGGTAGCAATCAAGCTAAATTTAACAGAAATAGAAAATGTATATAAAAATAGGCTAAGCCAAATACTGCACATAGGATTTTGATAGCAATGACAAACTAGGTTTGCTTTTTGTTGTTGCTTTTTTGTCTGGTAAGTAAAAATATTCAGTTTATTAAAGGCATTGCTAATTAAGAATTATCATTATACCTATTAGCCAGTTCTATTCCTCTGACTTATGAGGAAATGTAGAAAATTTGAATTTGGCAGTCACTACTGTACTTAAAGATTGTTTCAAAAAACTCTAGCAAATAATTGAAGTAACAATACTGAAAAATCATATTAGGTTTGAAAAGAATTCTATACAAATAATTTAGTGAGACGCTGGTATTTTTAAATATGCTAGACATTATTTATTCAGTATTAGAAGTGTAATGTTTGTATCAAATCCTATTTTAAAAATATGTTAATTATATTTTTAAGATTCTTTTATTATGCATTATTTATTAATGAACTGTGAAAATGATTTTTGATTATTTTTTTCTCAACTGCATTCTGTAAAGTTGATATTAAATTTGTTTAATCTATTTCCATCACTATACAAAACTTACATGGAAAGAGCCAATGGTTAGCTGGATGAAGGTTTTGACATTCCTGGAGAATCCTTCAACGTGATCATCCATAATGAAACTAAAAACGATCTCATGAATTCCAAGTAAAGGTATTAACACCATAGTTGACCTTACCAACCTTAAAATAAAAACAATCACCAACATGAATTAAATTATTGAAATAAAACTTTATAAGAAACACATAATGGAATTATGGCAGTCAATTCCTTGAAACATTGATTTGGAATTAATATTAGATTAGGAGTTTTAAGCATTCTAGTGATGATTCTATAATAAGACTGAAGCCCTGTGATTCTTGGAACAATGTCTGAATAACTTTAGAATCAATTGATATCTCCCTTTCAAGATCACAGACAGGGCCTTCCTTGGTCTTGGAGAAGGAATCTGACATTGTATCCTCAAACTGGGGCTTTGTGAAATTGGGGAAAATCTAAGTTTATAAAGCTCTCCAAAGGAACCTAGTGCGGATTGAAGAAGACAAAGGGCCTGGGGAGTAAGTATATTTCATTTGTTTCTATTTTAAAATACTAAGTAAATAAAGAAGAGTGATCTCTTGTTTCTGCCCTGATGATATTCAGTGGGTATGGTTTTAATCAGGGGTGGGATGCTACCCAGTTCTATAGAACCAGTAGCTCTGAAGAGTAGCAGACACTGAACCAGTTCGCTGCAATGACCTTTTGGTTGTCTGTTTGGCCCACCTGCCCGCCTGTGCTGTTGGCTGTCCTTTATTTCCTGCTTCTTCAACTTCAGATGCTTGCACGGCACAGCAGAGGTTGAAAAAGCAGGAAAGAAGAGGATTTTCAAATGCTATGCATGGGCGGCACAGCTGATGTTTTTTTGCAAACATCACACAAAATGCACTCTCACTGAACCAGTAGTAACACCGGCTGAATCCCACCCCTGGTTTTAATGACATGCGCCAAAATTAGAATAGATCTATGTTTTCTTAGAGTTATTCCTTAATCCTTCTACTTTATGATTTCTATTTTAACCTTCTTCCTGATATATATTTACCAGGTTTACATTTTGAAATTGTGGATTTATTTCCTTTAATGATATTTTAATAACTTTAATAACTGTTGTACCTTATGATTCTTGAGGAATGTATCTTTTCTTTTATGTACACTAAGAACATTTGCACCAATGCAAATTCCTTGTGTGTCCAATCACATTTGGCCAATAAAGAATTCTACCCTGTTCTATTCTATTCTATTCCCTTTAATAGCAAAGTAAATCAATGTTTCTCAAGCTTGACAACTTTTAAGATGTGCAGATATGCATGGCTGGCTGGAGAATTCTGGGAGTTGAAGTCTACACATCTAAAAGTTGCTAAACTTGAGAAACATTGCTATAAATCTTTGCATATTTTCATTTATTTTATCAGGTCAGTGAAATGTCAAACAGATGTGTATTACACTGTTGGACAAATACATTGACTCCCATATGGCTGTGAATCAAATCCTGTGTGTGTGTGTGTGTGTGTGTTTTAAAATGGTGCAGAAAATTATAAGGAAGTAATATCTACCTGAACTTATAATCACGAAAGGTCATCTGCTGAGCTTTAAGTTTGGAAAGTAACAGCTTCAGAATGATCAGGAAGATGCAGAAATTAACCTTAGAAAACACACATCATAGATCACAGTTGGTTTCTCCAAATATAATAAATCTTTCTTTGTTCATAAAATTATTTCCAACAGGGATTTCCTAAGGGAAGACAACTGCAAGAAACACCCTTCAGACTCTTTTTAATAAGTTTAATGTACTATATGGAGTCTCGGCTTTCAAGTATTTCCTGTACAGTGTTATTGCTCTGTCCTGCTTGTATTTTGAAAACTCAAAGCTTACCAATAGTAATTGGAGATCAGGGAGAAAAGGGTTCACTATTACATGAACCAAAAAGAAGGCCAAAATGCTGAGATTTAATTGGCTAAGTGGCTTCTATAGAAGAAAAATATATACAAAATATCCTGGAGCTTAAATAATTTTTCCAATGCCGTATTGTCACAAAAACAATAAATAAACATGTCTGACTTTTCTTCCTAATTTAGAATGATGATCGTAATTATTGGACACAGATCCGTCCTGCTAAGTTACTATTTGCCAACTCTGGACTCCTCTTAAGGAGTAATTACAGCTTAACATTGATATAAGATATAATATTTTCAAATAACTAGAGTCTTTTGAGCTACATATTTGCTACCTAAAACCTGACAGGAGGACAATAGGAATCCTTCATGTCTTTCTTACCTCAGAAAGGCAACTCTATGGAAATGGAGGGCCTGTATGTGAACTGATGACCTGGTGTTACTTATGATTTGCAAACAAGTTGTTTATAGATGTTGAATTCTAACCCAAGTTTGAAAGCTCTTGCTGTACCTCACTGATTTGAGTATTAATCACAGCGTACAGTAAAGAATTTCCCAATCTAGACATCCCAAATGGATTGATTATAAGTCCCCATCATCTTTTTCCTTATCCTATCATTACATCTCCTTGAATTCTGTAAATTATTCAAAGT
This sequence comes from Hydrophis major, assembly GCA_033807585.1. Classification (NCBI taxonomy): domain Eukaryota; kingdom Metazoa; phylum Chordata; class Lepidosauria; order Squamata; family Elapidae; genus Hydrophis; species Hydrophis major. The sequence continues at coordinate 173,368,413 of CM066329.1, forward strand.
GCCCCTTTTGTCTTTGCTTATCTACTAACTAAAGTATAGCAAAATAAAAGCAATATTATACTGGATTCTCTGCATGATAAGATAGGAAGCAGTTTTCCAATGATCCTTACAACAATGGAAAATAACATGGGTCCTCGAATGATCCACCAGACTATCATGTTCTCATTTGTTGACCAGCATCTAGAAAACAAATAAATGTTTATTATGTCATGTAATAACAAATGATAAACCACGTTTGTTATTATTCTTAAAAAACCTCTATAATTTATCTTGGTGAATTATAGAATTGTATCAAAACTCATTTGAAAAGTTTTAAAAGCTTCAAGGAAGATCAGCAGAACTGCTGTTATATGCAGGATGTCTCACCTCTCCCGCCAAGTTTTGTTCTCTGGGGAAATTATCCATTGTATAGATAATACACTTTTTCCCCAATGGCACAACAATTTTAAAAGAAACTTAGCACTCCAGCTTTCCTCTTGAGATTCCTTCAGAACTTCTGAAATTGAATTCATTTATTCATTGTAGAGCAGGGGTGTCAAACTTGCGGCCTGCAGGCCAGATGCATCATGGGCTGACCATGTCCACCCCCATTTTAGCAAAGGGGGAAAAAGTCATGATAAATCACATGATGACATCATGTCATGAGTTTGACACCTGTGTTGTAGAGGGATGGACCTAGAATCACTTAAGTTAGAAATTATTCTGAATCTCTGACACCTAATTCAGAATGTGATAGCCATCCATCACTCTTCTGGTGGAAAGAAATATAGTGTTATGGACCAGAGGATCAATAGCAAGAAGAGGAGGAGTCAGGAGTCTTTCAAAATATTCAAAACATTCTTCCCTTCCTTTAAAACACTCAGAAGAGTATATATATTGAGCTCCAAGTACTGTTCCATTGAAATCAGGCCCACTCAATGTCTACAAGCATCCTTACCATTCACAAGAATTATCTTATCACATTTGGTGTTCTGAGCCCAATTCTAAGTATGGTCAAAGCCCAGCTAGACATGCATTGACTCTATTTTCAATGTCTTGCCATTTGTTTAGGACTATTCACAACCTAAGATACCTTTGTGGCAGTGCTGTTTACATCTTTGCTTTCTTATTTCTGTTTTAACATGATGAAAGCTTCTGTCCCTTTTTGCCGTTTCTTCTTTTCTGTCCTTTGTTCTGCTCCTCTTTCAATCTGGAGTAGGCCATAGAAGTGATTTTTGCTGCATTCTAACCTTTCTAGTTAGCATATTTTTAAAAGTTAAAATTATGCCTTTAGTCACAATTTTGCCTTTAATCATGTGTTTAGGAGGCTACACATTTTTTTTTCTTATTGCCGAGCAATGTAGCCACCATAACAAATGGTTGATCATCTTTAGTCTAAATATTGTGGGAAAATAAACAAAAGGCTTTTTTCTATTGGCATAAAAAAGGCAAGAAAAGAAACAATGAAACCAATTAAGGGAACATTTAAGACAGTAACTTACACGTTATGATCCAATTGGTATTTTAATATTCCCCAAGGAGCTACAAATAAAACTGGAAAACCTGAAAGGAAAAATATAAAGTGGATATCCTTGTATGACAAGGCCTAATATAATTTCTGAGAATATCAAGTCTTTTGAGTTAAAAGCAGTTCTAGTTTGATTGATTTACCATTGCCCTCTTCTATTTTTTCCCCATCAGTCTAATATATTATTAAATCAATACAACAAGGATAGCTGATATATAGGGATTATCACTAGTTATGTAAATAAAGGAAAGGCTAATGTCCTCAATAATTTTGTTTTTCTTAGAGTTTGTTCCTTGTAAAAAAAAAAAACCTTTTTCCCACTCAACAAATATGTTCATAGATATTTGTTTTCTGGTTTGTGCGTACTTTGAAAGTCTCCAAGCAAATAATGGCAGCAGTAAACTTCAAGAACTGCATTTATTTAATAATTTGATGTAAAAACCAAGAGCAAATTTAGCTTTCTCTGCTGACTGAAATATTTTCAACAGGACAATAAACAGGTACTAAACGAAAGATTAGTTTTGACTCATGCCAGCCAAATAGCTGAACCAATCATGAAACTGACTGAGGTAAACGTTGTTGTTGTTGTTGTTGTTGTTGTTAGTTGCAAAGTCATGTCCGACCCATCGTGACCCCATGGACAATGTTCCTATTAGTCTATAAATCAAGTCCTTCCCCTTGGAAAAGTCCAAGCTTACCCCATCCAATGAAGATGTATCTCAACAGCTGATGTTTCTCAAACAGCACAGTAGCTACTAATAGCCTGTAGAGGTAAATTCCTTCCACTAAAAGCCAGTAAGAATTTGCTCCAACAACATAATGCATGAAAAGAGGACCCATTTTGCATAAGGCTAATTTCTGCAAAAATGAAAAAAAGAAGAAGAATGACACTGTGCAGAATCCCAGTAGGGATTAACTTATTTTGCCCTTGAGTTTATTGGCTGCAAGAATACATGCTACTTGTCTGGAAACAATAGGACAGATGTTACATTTCAAGTCCAAGGGATAAAGTGTTGCTAATATTAAGCAGGTCTGTTAAAAACACATTCAGAAGTTTCGTGTTTGAATTTTGTTCCTCTTTCTTTCTTTTAAACTGCCTCATTTTGGGACATGCTTTAATTTATTGTGTTGTGTTGCCTCAGTGATTAGAATGCTGTATTGCAGGCTAATTCTGCCGACTGCCAGCACTTTGATTCTCACCAGGCTCAGGGTTGACTCAGTTTTCCCTCCTTCTGAGGTCAGTAAAATGAAAACCCAGATTGTTGGGGGCAATATGCTGACTGTAAACCATTTAGAGAGAGCTATAAAGCATTATAAAGTAGTATATAAGTCTAAGTGCTATTGCTATTGCTATTTTTTTCTGAGGCTTCACAAAATAGTAGTCTATAAACAATATATACAGACAAAAACTAGCTAGAAAATATAACCCTGCAACTTTTATTACTTCTGAGTTTAAAAATATATGTGGGGAACAACAGACATCATTCTTGCTGCTTTGATCACTTAATATGAACACTGCCTGCTGCAATACCTCTGGACTCAAGGAAGAGATCCATCCACTTTCATCAGCCGGCATTTCAGATTCTGAAGAAATAAACTTGTAAGTATTGCGTGTTATGCTGTCTTTTATCAGAACTCCTGCAGCTCGGAGGATAAATGAAGCAAAGAGATTCATATGGATGTAGTTTCTCGTGCAATGCAGTTTCCTGAAGGGGAAGAAAAGCATAATTGAGTAAAGTTGTATTTGATGTATTGTTCATAGTGTTTTTCTTTTTTAATCTTTAATAAAGTTTTCTTTTTATAAAAGAAACGAAAAGCATAATGTAAGAATAAGAATATGCCAAAGTTAGTTATAGTTTTATCAGAAGAGCAATGTGTTATTTTCCTGATGTGACTGGGAAGTTATACTCTTCTTTGGGGATGAGGGTGGCCTGATCATGAAGGGTTTTACTGAACTGTTTGCTTATCACTTAGACTTATGAGACATGGTGGTGCAGTGGTTATAGTGCAGTACTCCAGGCTACCTCTGCTGACTCCCGACTGCCTGCAATTTGGCAGTTTGAATCTCACCAGGCTCATGGTTGACTCAACATTCCATCCTTCTGAGGTGGGTTAGAGAAGGCTATAAAGCACTGTAAAGCAGTATACAAGTCTAAGTGCTATTGCTATATACTGCTTCACAGTGCTTTGCAGCCCTCTCTAAGCAGTTTGCAGAATCAACATATTGCCCCCAACAATCCGGGTCCTCATTTTACCCACCTTGGAAGGATGAGCCGGTGAGACTCAAACTGTCAAACTGCTGGCAGCTGGCAATGAGTAGAAGTAGCTTGCAGTACTGCATTCTAACCACTGCACCATCACAGCTCTTAGGTGGACTTAAGTTGACTCTTAGCTTAGTTAGGTGCAGGGGTGGGATTCTACAGGTTCGCACCTATTTGCTAGAACCAGTTGTTAACATTCTAAACAGTTCAGAGAACCAGTTGTTAGAAGAAATTACTGGCCTAATCCTGTAAGGAAGGCAGAAGAAAACATTCTGGTGTTGCTTACAGAAACTGCCTCTCTGTTAACTCTTATTACATTCTTGGCAGGACTAGACTACCTGTCTCAGGAACTTCTCTGGAGTTTTTTTCCCTTCCTTTGCTGATACTTTGCTTGTGTGGAGTGACCATTCAAAGTGACAATGGCACTGAAAAAAGTCATTTATGACCATTTTTCACACTTACGACTGTTGCAGCATCCCCACAGTCACGAGAGGCCAGGCGAGGAGAAGCGTGCCTCAATGTGAATGATGTTGAGTTGGCCACACCCAGACAGTCACATGACCACCAAGCCACACCCACCAACTAAGCCACGCCCACAGAACTGGTTGTTAAAAAATTTGAATCCCATCCCTGGTTAGTTGTGTGGAAGGTGAAACTGTATAGGATGCCACAGGTAGATTGTATCAAATCTTTCAACTTTCAATTTCCAAACATTAGGAATGCTCAAAAGTTGTGACATGTCTTGGAGATTGCAAAGATATTCTAATTACTTTAATATAATTTAATGTGCTTGATAAATAACTACATAAACATCATAACTTTTTAACATTTCTTTTGTTTCAGATGTCTTTGCTGAAAAAGCAAATTCATGGCATTTGACATATTCTACATATTCGTACCAGGGATTTAGATTTGGAGCTTTTATTCCCTTGATGGCAATAGCACTTAGACTTATATACAGCTTTATAGTGCTTTACAGCCCTCTCTAAGCGGTTTACAGAGTCAGCATATTGCCTCCAACAATCTGGGTTCCCATTTTACCCACCTCAGAAGGATGGAAGACTGAGTCAACCTTGAGCCTGGTGAGATTCGATCTGCCAAATTGCAGGCAGCTGGCAGTCAGCAGAAGTAGCCTGCAGTACTGCACTCTAACCATTGCACCACCGAGGCTCCTAATTTTATGTCCTCCTCTCAATAATCAGTTTTTCCCAGTTGCTGCACAAATTCACTTCTGTTCAAAGGTTCCATTTCAAAGAATCCCATAGGGCACCATTCCCTCCATAAGGTGATCAAATGGTGATAGGATTTACAGGTAGTCCTGGACTTACAACAGTTCATTTAGTGACCGTTTGAAGTGACAACCATGCTGAAAAAAATGACTTATTAATTCTCTCACACTTATGATCATTGCAGCATCCTCATGGGTCACATGAACAAAATTCAAATCCTTGGCAACGGACTCATATTTATGATGTTTGTGGTGTCCAGGAGTCATGTGATCACTTTTTGTGACCTTCCGACAAGTAAAGTCCATGGGGAAAGTGGATTCACTTAACTACGGTGTTACTAATTTAATAATTGCAGTGATTTACTTAACAAACATGGCAGGAAAGGTCATAAAATGGGCCAAAACCCACTTAACAAATTTCTCACTTAGCAACATAAATTTTGGGCTCAATTGCAGTCATAAGTCAAGGACTACCAGGACTCAGATGTTCATAATCCTGTTCCTGCCTGTTCAAATTTTCTTCCATTGTGTCCTTCTCTTGTATGCTCCCAGTACAGCAGCAATTGTGAGGGTTCAGGCATTTTAAAGGGTGGGGGGAATGAAATCATTATTTCAAAAAGCTCAGACACTTAGCATTACTTGAAAACTCGTATCATAATATAATCACATTAATGTTCCTGTGTTTGACAAGTGAAAGCTCTTATTTACAACATAACCAGATTCCAGAGGTCAATTAAGACAAATTAATGTATTGTATTATGGAAGAGTCCTAATAGACGAATGGTTCAGGTATAATTTGCTAGACAGTGGGTGACTTCATTGTGCATTTCCTTCCCCTCCCGAGGACCTGCATTGTCTTATGCATAGTAAGAATAATTATTGATTTAAAACAAAAGAATTATTATTTGCAAGATATTCCTGCCACTGTTTATGTACTGGAAAATGTTCTTCTAGTCTGAACAGAGCAAATGAAAAGATAGCTGTTTAGCTGAGAGTGTAATAATGTTGATGATTGCAATCAAAATGTCAACGTTGCAGTATTTTAAAATTCTAATTCTTTTTTTTTAAGAAGTGCATGCAGATATATAAAACTAAGCAGGACTGAGCAAACCAGAGCAACAAGTGTTGCAGTTGGAATCAAAGTCAACAGTACTCACCAGCGACCATTCATCACTCCAAAAGTCTACAAGAGTTCAGTAACATTAAACATTAAATTTGTTCCTTGATTCTGGATCTTTTCACTTTAAGGTTAGCCCAATTCAGAGCAAAAAGTGATACAATGAAATTGAAGCTTGATCTAGTACTAAAAGGTAATATAATACTAAATACTAAAAAATAAGGAGATTTTAGATTTTTATAAAAATATCCTTACATAAAATTTATAAAATCCAACTATGGGAGTGCTCATTTGTACATTTTAATCTGAGAATATTCTTTCCATATCCATGACTCATTTACAATAAATAGCTGTGGTTTCTACAAGTAATACATGTCACCAAAAAGGAAATTGTGTAAAAGAGAACAAAACTCAGAAATTATGCAGTAGTCTGGCACGAAGGAGTTATGTTGACTAGAAATGATCCACAAGGAATTGGCATATTTTGAAAAGCATTAGTGAAACAGTTACAACAAAATGTGCCTAAATTGTAGATAGTATATAGAAAAAGCCTAATGTTTGTCATATTTCTGCATCTTTGAAGAATTCTCCTTATTTGTCTGCTATCTAACCAAGGATCATAAACAATCATTACAAGACAGCCCGCTTCCTTCCAAATACTTGGCTCTTTAAACGAAATGATTGCTGTACTCTTCATGAATTATATCAGCATGTTTATATAATAATCTTTGGAATAACTAAAACATTAAAATGATGAAAAACAACAACAGCCCTCACGCCATACTGAAGAACAGAGCAAAGTACAAAGTACAATGTTAGAAATAAGCATTGGAGAAAGGTTGAAGACTCAATTCCATGGCATATTTTTATTAAGCCATACCTGTATAAAACTGTCTTGTATTTTCATATGAGAACCAGTTTGGCATTACGATTAAAGGCCCCAGGCTAGAAACATGGAAACTGGGAGTTTTAGTCCTGTCTTAGGCATGAAGCGAGCTGTGTGATCTTGGACCAGTTTCTTTCTCCCAGATCCAGGAAAAAGGCAAAAGCAAACTACTTCTGAAATTATTGCAAAGAAAACTGCAGGGACTTTTTTTTAGGTAGCAGCAGGAGTCAAGATTGGCTCAAAGGTATCAAAACAAACCAATCCCCATATTAAGATTTCTTTTTCATTTTTCCTGTTCTTTCTGTTCTGATTCCCCAGACTGTACACTTCATTACATTAAGTGGCCTCTCTTTAAAGTCTTTGCTACAACTTTATCTTGTATCAGCTTATTAAAGTTACTCATGTATTATATGCCTATTATTACTTGGTTCATTGCTGATATAATGTAGGATACTTCAAACACAACGTGAATCTCGAGGCTTTGATGGCTTTGTGAAATGTACTCAACACATCATTGTAATATTTAATACAGTCAAAGTTTTTTTTTTTTTTTAAAAAAGAATAATGTTATTGCCATCAAATAAGCATATTAAATCTTTTAGGCAAATTTCTGCTGGTTATTCTACTTTCTCAAGCTCAGTAGTTGATGCATTTCATTGCTTTTATGTGTGAACATAAAATCATACAATGCAAATTGCAATGGAACTGAACCAAGTACATGAGTTTCAGGATGTTTTTCAGGGTCAGTTATAATTCTGTTCATCAAAATGGTTTGAAAGAGTTTGGATTCTCTCCGCTCCCTTCCTCTCATTACAATCTGTACTGTCCTATTCTTGGTAACAAAATTTTAATTGTAATTTAGGAATCCCATTGTTCCATTTACCAATGGATTTTACTAACAATCTTCACTCTTGAACTCATGGTAAGGTTGTTCGCTTGTATTTAAAGTGTCTGTGAGGATAGCTGGTAACCAGAAGTGGTATTCAGCAGGTTCTTACTAGTTCTGGAAAATCAGTAGTGGAAATTTTGAGCAGTTTGGGGAACTGGCAAATACCACCCTTGACTGGCCCCACCTTCATCTACTCTCTGCCTCCCGAGTCCTAGCTGATCATCTGGATCTTCTTTTGTTGCCCTTCACAGGAGAACAGAGCTGGAAAGCAGGTTAGTGGGGTGGGGAGAGAATGGGGATTTTACAGTAACCTTCCCCCTGGAGTGGGTGGGAATGGAGATTTTGCAGTATCCTTTCCCTGCCATGCCCATCAAGCCACGCCCACCAAGACACACCCACTAAACCGGTAGTAAAAATTTTTGAATCCCACCACTGCTGGTAACTAAGCTGAGCTGCATAAGATTATTCCATTCTAGGTCATTAAACTTGAGAATTTGTCTGGCTGGGTGGGTAGTAAATATTTGTTTATAGCAATAGCACTTAGAACTTGTATGTCATCCCATAGAGCTTACCACGCTCTCTGGGTGGTTTACAGAGTCAGCATATTGCCCTCAACAATCTGGGTCTTCATTTTGCCAATATTGGAAGGATGGAAGTCTGAGTCAGCCTTGACCCCTCACAGGATTGAACTCAGGCTCTGAGCAGAGTTAGTCTGCAATACTGCATTCTAACTACTGCACCACGAGGGCTCTTTAATAAATAAATAACCAAATGTAGTGATTCCTCAGCAATTCCTTTAATTTCAGTGTTGATTCTCAATGGCTGACATTTGCAAACTAGTCACAACTGTCACAAACTTATTTGAGGAAGGATGATTTAATTTGGATGCAAATACTTTTGGCCAAAAAATTTGGGTGATAAGGTAAATATATTGGAATAAGATATATTTTAAATATTTGATATGTTATTGAGTGTCATCAAAAACAATTATTTTACTAAGGCATGAGATATGAAAAACATTTTTTTCATTGTTTGAATAATGTTTATAATTTTTTAATTCATTCCCTCATCTATTTTTCCTTTGTTAATATCTAATATGGCCGTTGTAAAAAGACATTTTTTTACTTCTTTGTATATTTAATAGTCTGTGATCAAGGGAAATCCTTTGGGAAGGTCTGACATCATCTCCTTCTTTATTCTAACATATGTGGTGATGTATAAATCAAATAAATAAAATATTCTAATGAATAGTTAAAACATACCATATTCTACTGAAAAAGAAAATGGTTATACTGACCTAAATAACAGCAGAATGATGAATGCTAAGACAAGGGAAACAAGAGAAATAGAATATCCCACAGTAGAAAGTTTTTCAAGTACCATAAACAATTCAAGGTCTTCTGGCTGGAAACAAAAAGAAACAACATAGTTAATGTATTCAAGTTTTCCTGGAGGAAATAAATTAACAAATATCAGATATATGTGAGTTCCCAAAACATCTATTACTATGTTGATACATACAGTTGACTGCAAATTTTTAGGCATCCCTGGTCTACATGAGTGAGTACCATCACTCATACCTTGGTCATCATCCATCCATCCATTTATCAAAATTCTTAACTACCCATCTCCCTCAAAGAGGGAATTCAAATGACTGTAATTCACTCTCCATGGCCCTTTCCTTGAAGATCACTCTGAAATTTCAGCTGCAATACCTCTGGTTTATTACCCTTATCATAAATCACTTTGAGTCCATTTTCATTTCATTCTCTACCCCTGTATCTTTTTCAATTCTTGGACTTTTCTCCTAACAGATTTTCTTTTTTTTAAAAAAAGAAGACAATCAGAGATATCATATTAAGAAACAAATCTGATCGCCTAATGTTACACACAGGGAGGTAACCACCCACTTCCTGCCATATTTAGAGAAACACTTAGCAGTCAGTACTTGAAACAGAATGCTATATTTGATTATTGCTTCTCCAATGACAGCTCCTTATGTGCTCCAAAGTGCCAGGACACAGGAAACTCAAAAACAGGAGCTAATAGCAGTCAATTAATCTTTATGATGGTCAAAACCATTATAAACATAAGTTAAAACCACCCAAGTATAACCCCAAAAATATAATAACATTTTAATATTTTAATGCATGGTGAGCTTCTATTAACAAAACTGGATATGATGCAGTTTATGGCTAGGAGACAAAGCCTAGCAATTAAAAGTGTGATTTCAGAATTCTGTCATTTAAAAAAACTTCAGGATGGCTAGGCATTCTTTCCATTCAAGGACAAATTAATTGAAAATGCAGTTACACATATAATTCATGCTTTACAATAACACATTCTAGAATTTCAGGTTCACCAGAGGAACAAGGACATTGTTTAAGCACTAGAGGGATTCTATTATATCTGCCATTCATAACTGCAGCGGAGAAGGCATTAAAATGTGCTGCGCAATGGATGTCGGTAAGAATTATGGTATTGCTAACAAAAGAAAAATTCTTCATCATAAAAAGGCAATACTCTCTCTCTCTCTCTCTTTCTCCCTCTCTCTGTCTTTCTTTCTGTATCTGTATAAGACCGATTTGTTTATTTTGTTTTATTAGTCAAGCCTCCATTCTATATTGACTTCCCCTCTTCTTTATATAGGACCATTGTGGAAAATAGATCATACGTGCTATTCAATTACTGTGCATGTTCCTGAATGTTTCTATGTTTTGTACCTGGGAGCCATAACATTATTAAAACTATACTTTTGAGCTCATCTTATAAAATTTCATTACAAGTTAGGTTTCTTTGGGGTACAGAAACCCAGTGTGCAAATTCTCAAAGGAGACTGTATAGTCAGTAAGGAAATTAAATCAAATGTAGAATCTTGCTGTTGGCTTGTCTCTCAGGTTAGTTTGATGTGCTTCTTTTGAATAAACTCTGTAGTCTTGAATCCCAAAGGAGAGAGGGAGAGGGACTCCCTTAAGCCTCCAGTCTAAATCATGCTAACCCTCTTTGCTAAAACAAATGCTACCCATTTTCATGCAAGGTAAGTTGCATCATAGGTGAGCTGTAATCATTGTACCAAATAAGACAGAACATAGAATAATGGAGTTGGAAGAGACTTCAAAGGTCTTTTAGTCCAGCCCACTGCTCAAGCAGGAGACCCTACATTGTTTCAGACAAACAATTGTTCAGTCTCTTTTTGAAAGCCTTCAATAATGGAGCAAGCTATTCCAATTGCTCCCACTGTTAGGAATTCTCTTCTTAGTTCTAGATTAATTCTCTCCTTGGTTTCTTTCCAACCATAATTTCTTGCCTTGCCTTTTGGTGCTTTGGAAAATAGTTTGACACCCCCACTCCTCATTTTGGTAGGAGCTCCTCAAATATTGGAAAAGTGCTTTCATATCCCCCCCAGTCCTTCTTTTCATTCATCCCCAATTCCTGCAACCGTTCTTTGTATATTTTAGCCTCCAACCCCTTAATCATTTTTGTTGCTCTTTTCTGCAGAGAAGAATTTCAACATTTTTTTGGTTTTGTATTGTGACCAAAAAGGGATGTAATATTCCAAGGGTGGTCTTACTAAGATCTTGTAAAACAATACTAGAACTTTGTTTGATCTGGACTCTATCCCTTTATTAATGCAGCCTAGAATTGCTTTGGCTTTTTTGGCTGCTGCCACACATTGTTGGCTCAAATTTAAATATCTGTCCACTAGGATTCCAAAATCCCCTCTCACAGTTACTGGCATTAAGCCAAGTTTCACCTAGTCTATATTCATTCGGCCAAAAGTAGATACCCATTAGGGCAAAAGAGGATTTCCAGAGAAGCTTAAATAGTGAATGTGTCTCCCATAAAAGATGAGCCTACTCACTTTTACTTTGAAATCATTCTCCTCAAGGCATTCTGAGCGGTTATTCCAAACCTCTGTTGTATTTTCGATGTTTTGCCAAATCCCTTGATCCAAGCAGACTCTGTATACGTTTCTTGCACTTCCTAAAAGTAAGCAGACACAGACACAAAGGTCAAGCCATGCATTTCATTTTTCAGCCCTGGTTTATTACTGTCATCCTTTCACCCCATGCTGGAAAGACCCAAAAAAAAAGGAGACTTGGCTTACTGTAGGGCAGCTCTTTGTAATGCCTGTTTATTTGGGAGGTAACTGTAGAAAGCTTAATATTTCTTAGTGGATTAACACTGCCAAATCTGCACATTTCCCTATTTTTAAATATTTTTAAAAGCCTAAACGCTTGGGATAAGATTGTATTTCTTCAAATAGGTTTTAATATCTTTGTCATGCTTTAAATGAATTGCACTTGAGATTAGAAAGCATTAATTAATTCAACATAATCTATTTCTATGGAAATAGATTTCTGGTCAAAAGGATCTCTCCATCTCTTCTATCTTTTGATGTAATATCCATGGGTAATTTAAGGCATCCATCCTTCCTTCAAATGTATCTCTTTCCTAAGCACAAATGAACAGTTCTCACCAAAAACAATTATATTTGAAGACATATGAACACTTTTTTCTGTTTCCCATGATTTTTAGATTGTTTTATATTGTTTCCATCAGTTGATGTCACAATCACTTTAAGATGATCATGTTTGCATGAACACAGCCAACTGATCATTCATTTAATCAACAGAAGTCTTTCTAGTTCTCCTACTTACATTCCCTTTGACTAGAAATAAAAATGTGAATGTTTTGATCTTGTATTCTGCTTCTGGGTGGTGGTGGAATGTCTTCCCATTTGGTTATATTAAGCATTAGCTAAGATCCTAAGAAAATCACTCCAGATTTGCTATGTTAAGCACACAGAAATACTGGTTTTGCCTAAAGAGAACTTTGCATTGGCATAGATGTGAAAATATAACTGTAGAATGCCATTCCATACTTAGCACCTGCTAAGAAATGACACAATTATTCCTATTGCAACAGTTATAGGTACATTACTTCCAAAGACTGCTGAACTCCACCCAATTTTGCTAGCAAGCCTAGTGGTAAAAGTTGATGGGACCTGCAGTTCAGGACATCTGGAAAGTCAGGGGCGCCCCATCCTAAATCTATAGCCTTAGATGTTCAGTTTTAGGGACTCTTGCAAATGTAGAAAGATAATCAAGTTCCAGATCTTAATACCACTGCTTTTATAATTGTTGTAGTCTCTACTGATGATAGCAGAATCAGGATGTAATTTAGTTATTTCTTCAAAAGTGACCAGAAACTGTTAGTACAGAAGAATTTCATTTTAGGCAATGGTGTACCCAATATAAAACTCCAAAAGGGAAGGAAACTTATATAATGTATTACAATTTAGCAGGTTTCCAAGTTTGCATTACCATTTTTAAGCCACGGTAAATAAGATGGACAAGCAACAGAGACATTTCCTGGTGGCGAATGAGGCCAGCAAGCAAACTGATCAAAACTTCCATTACAATATATTCCTGTGAAGAAGGAGAGAGAGCATATTTTTCAAAGTTAACTAAATGTTACAAGAAATTGATCACCAAGGAATGCAATATCTCTAAACTAAACTCTACAGAATTACGTTAGGAATATGTAACTATTTGTTACTTAGTGTGTACATAAAATTACTATTTGTAACCAAGCTACCTTTCTGTAAACAGGTTTAAATGCTGACCATAAATATATTAAGTGCACCTAGTTGCCAACTTATTTTTCTTTCATAAACCAAACAGATATTGTTGAGACCAAGCCAATTTTAAATGAAGCTGCCTCACTTTTTATTTCTTTATCACAAACTTATTCTGCTGCTGTTTTTAATACTAACATTATACCATATTGCAAACCAATGTGGTTGGCCGACATTCCAGGCAGATAGAAATTGTAATTTTGTTTAGAACACTCAGCTTATTAAACTAACAATATCAAGATCAAGGGTGGGATTCTACCGGTTCTGTCTACTTCTATAGAACCGGTTGCTCTGAAAATCAGCAAACAGAGAGCATACATAGAACCGGTTCTATGTTTGCTGCTGTTTTGGCCCACCTGCCCACCCCGGCTCTTAGCTGACCTTTATTTCCTGCATTTTCAACCACAGCTGCTTTGCGCAAAGCAGCTGTGGTTGAAAAGCAGAAAAAAAGTGCTTTTTCAACTGCTGCACACCCACATGCAGCGCTGCTCAGCTGTCCAGGCAGCTGGCTGATGATGATATACATGTGGGCAGAGCAAAACATAAAATCACCGAACCAGTAGTTGCACCAGTCGGATCCCACCCCTGATCAAGACCAATCAAAATAAATATAAACTGTCAGATTGTAACCATGATAAATAAATTTAAATGCCATGGGAGTGTAAAAATAAAATAAATTTCCAGGGTACCCTCCCTCCTTGCTTTTCCTCTCTTTGTCTTTTCTTTATCTTTTTTTGTCTTTATATACATCTTAAATGTCACATTTTTTAAAAAAAATCCTCTTTTTATGTATGCATTTCTTGCTTTGTTTTTTATTCTGAGAATTTCTTTGGCTGCATACTAAAAGCAAGTACAATATGGTAAACCAGAAGAAGTAATTCATATTGATCTCAAGAGGCCAAAAGCTTAGTCAGAAAGTTTAAACATGAGTAACAACCAGAATTTAGATAAGGCAGATAAATAATAATTTTATCATCTTGGCCAGGTCACAACTTTGTGTTACATGTCAGTAAAATATAAAGCTGTGTGAAAGGAAATAAAGAGAGAAATCAGTAATGGTTGAAAACATAAAAGCAACAACAGCTCACTTTTTTTCACTCCTACCAACCAGATAGATAAATTTTCTCCATGACTATTTATCCTTAACTTTGGTCTTTCAGGTTTTCCAAAGTTGCACTCATAGCCACTGTAATTAAATCCATCTACCTTGCTGCCAGTCATCCTCGTCCTCTCTTTCCCAGTTTCCCATTAAATTTTTTCCAGATAGCTGGATTTTCCCATTTTATTAGGGAAAAATAACCCAGTCTATTTATTGTCTAGCAGTTCTTTTTAAATTCAGTATTATGTTGTATAACATACATAGCCTCTAATAAAAGCTTTACTTGCACCCAAGCCATTCTTAAAACAATGCCTTCATTTAAAATTAGTTTCAAAAATATTTTTTACTTTCTTTTTACAGTTCTTCACTATTGCTCCTTTTTATAATAACATTTCACTTAACCTCCATCTAAAATAATTATATTTTCTTTTATAAATGAAACTTACAGTTTAATTGAAACAATGTTAGTTGTTACTAAGCTTTCAAAATAAGATGGGATGGAAGATTTATAAAGATGAAGGAAGTGATGAAATAAGAAGTCAGGAAGATTTAAAACTCTGTAAAAAAAAGGGGGTCTGGAGAAGTAAAACAGATTAATAACAAAGTGTAACAGAAGAAGAGGCAGAACCTGGGGGCAGAGTCAAGAGAGGAATCAGCCTGGAGTTGTTATGTTCCCACAAGTGATCTAAGCCGAGTCTCACTTGAATTTTGTTAACTTATCTAGCACCAATTTAGTGCTGATTGTTAATTGCCTAGATTCTTGTAGATAGGCTTGAGTAATAAGTAAGTTTGGCTGGAACGTAACATTTGATTCTGATTCTTTGTACCTGACACAAAGTGGAGATTTTCGATAGGAAAACAGGACTTATAGACGCAGAGTTAGAAAGAGAATTAGACAACTTGGTTCTACTGGAATTAAGAGTGAGGAAATTTTCTTTGAAATACAGAGCAATTGCTGAGCCTTCTGATGAACATATTGTTGTGAATATATAAAGTTTTAATAAAGCGTGAGCTTGGAGTAAAGTGCAGGGTTCTGGCCCTGCACTTCTGATTGGTTGTTAAACGGCCGGATCGGATTGGCCCGCTCCGGGGAATCCGATTGGCCCGCTCCAGGGAATCCGATTGGCCCTTAACAGAGAGTTCCTATTGGTTATGAGAGCTAGCGCTCCTCGTTGGTTATTGCTTAATAGTTACGGGGTTTGCCTATATAAGGCGGGTTAAAACTACTATAGAGGCTAGAAGTCACTATGTAAATAAAGAGCTGAAGTTCACCATTCAGAGGCTTGTGTCCATTCTTTCTCGCCCATGCTCCAAACATAACACATATTATAGAGACAATTAGCTCTAGCAAACTTTTTCTATTAAGAATAGGAGACTAATGAGGCAGAAAATGATAAATTTTACAGAATATGTTCTAGATTTGCAAGAACTAGACATATCCAAGGGATATTTTGGTACATTTTGTTAGAAAGAAGGCAAGGGATCAAGTTTCCAGGTGGCAATTTAATACAAGATAATTGTTTTAAAAGAAATTTTAACAGGGTTTTACACAGAAAATTGAATATACTTTTTTGACTGAAAGAGTAAAGTAGAAAAAGATCTTTCCAGACTAAAAAGTATGACTTTTTACTTTTCAACAGTAGATACTTCGATTGAACTCTGTTCAGAAGGTAAGAGAATATCTAGAAAGATTTAAAGAATTGGAGGAGATATAAGTGGGGGTATCAAAAGAGGTTATTCAAAAATCACACAGATGCAATAGGAATTTGAAATGAATAATGCTGAATTAGATGCTCAGTTTAATTGACTGTTCTAAATTTTTGGCCTGATCATGGATTACAAATATTTTACAAGAAATAAAAATGGAGGAAATGTTCATCAAAACAGAACAAAAATCATTATTATTATTTAAAAAACAAGACATTATTTGCTTTCAAGACATTCTCTGTTTTCATATCAGAAAAAAATATATAAAACACTTGATTTATAAAACTTAGGATGAAAAGTTTATCTCAGCAGTTGTGCAAGAAAAGAAAAGTTGTTTTATATATTTATCCTCAACTAAAACTAAGACTTGTTTTGACTGATAACCAAGGTAGGTTTTTTTGGAGTAGAAATTATTCTACATGTGATTAAGACTTTGCTATTAGGAATTGGTGCCTTTAATGAGAAGCAAATATTGTTTTATAGATGGTTTATGAAGATATTAATAGGTTTCTTTTTATGAAAAAAAATGGTATTTGATGGAGGATTGGAATGGAGTGATTTCCCCACAGAGGATAGCACGAGATGGACAATTTAGGGTTGGTTGAGGCAGAAAAACGGCATTTCAAGAGAATATATCTATTTTTCAGAATTACATTGGTTTTTCCTCAAGAAAAGATTTCATTTGGATTTCAAAGGACTTGGCCACAAAGGTTTCAGGAGTAGAGATATTATCAAAGACCTTTTACTTCTAATAGTCATAAACTTTAGCTCATTAAAATATTGTCATTGTATTTGATTTGTTTTCATTTCTTCTTTGTCCCATCACCTTAGTGTCTTTTGTAAATCCATAAGAAAAAAATATCTAGGTCACTCTTCTGGTTTGTCATTTGTAATTCCCCTTTAAATTTTAAAACTTCAGCCAATTTCTTCTATTGGCCCAGTCCAGTGAAACAGCATTCCCTAAATCATTCTCTTGACCTGTCCATTTTCAATACCATCTCTACCTTGTCATATTAAATTTCTTCTACATCTGAGTAACATCTTTTGGACATAATCCATTGATAGAAACAGATATCATTACTGACATTGTTGATAATATGGCCACTATTTTATGATTTATGATTCCATTCATCAAAAGCTATTTTCAGTATGTTATGTTTTCTACAAACACAGGAACTATTTCCCACATGAAGCTGAGTGTACTTTATAATTCATTCCATCTCTTCTTACTGGCTATTATGGGCCCTCTTTTCTCTCCCCCCAAATATAGCCAATATAAAAGTCCCACACCCTCTTTTTTTGTCTTTTTTTTTTGTCAATTCTGTCTTTTCTGCTTTTGCTCTGGAGCCCCAGCCCAGTTGATGGACTTTTGAAGTACATTGCCTCAATGTGCGGAAACTACTGGAACATGGTGGGGACATGTAAGAGTTCTTACATTCGTGTTGGTAGTGGTAGATGGTGGAAGATGGATTTCTGCCTTACCTTTGCTAATTTGAGATTCTTGTAGTCTCTTCAAACATTCATCTTTATATTCAAGCCATTTAGATTTGGTTAGCTCAAAATTTCCTTTGACCTGTAAGTAAAGAAAACATATTTAGCCTCTGACAGGATCCTGTCAATTGCCTGTTAAGTGAAGTTTCTAATACTCACAACCACCTTCAGTTGTCCACTCTGCTATTGTGCAAAGATTTACCCTGCAACCTTTGAACAATGAAGGACATATTAATTGCCAGCTGCCAAATTTTTGACACATACTGTAGGCTTTTCATATTCCATTAAATCCTGTGGCAACTTAGCAAAATGGCAGACTTTTAACATCTGACATGAGGCAGACCATTACAATACTACAGTCTGAGGCAGCTGTAGTAGAGTGGCTAAGCTTAAATGAGTCAGTGTCCTCAGATTTGGATAGTTCAAACATGCCTCTTTCTCTCTCTGCTATCCAATGTGGTTTGATATGACATATTGTCAATACTGTTGGTCAGGCAGCTCAAAAGATTAAACTTCTGTTGCTCCCTTTGTATTTTCCCCTTATGTCTCTTTGATATACCAGCAATGTCACTTCATCCTAACCTTTCTTCAAGGGACTTGTTGCACACCATCAATAAGAGCTGGGGTGACAAACTTGCTTCTTGTTTTGTTCTGTGGTCAATTGGATGTTTGTGAGAAGCTCATAAGCAGGACTTGAAAGCACACTTCCTGCCCAGAAAATAGAACCACAGAGCCAAGCAGTCTCTGAAACCAGGAGAAAACATTGTGCACATTCATCAATCATTTTATAGGTACTCCTTGTTCACCTATGATTTCAGACAAGATTTCTGATGCTAAGTGGTTGCTAAGGCAATATGTCATGGTGACCACACTGCTTATGACAACCTACCTAGCAGTTCCATTTGCCCTCATTAGTTGAATTTCACACAGACATGCATCCTACATTCATGTGATCACTATTTGTGACCTTTTGCAGGCTTCCCCTTTGACTTTCTTTGTAAGAAACTGGCAACGAAGGTCAGAAGTGCTGATCACATAACTCCAGGATGCTGCAACATAATAACTGCAAGCCAGTTGCTGAATACCTGAATCGCAATCATATGGCCAGGGACACTGTGATAGCCACAGCTACGAGGAATAATCATTAGTGTCTCTCATTAAGTGCTATTGCAACTATGAGCAGTTGTTGAATGAGTGGATGTTAAATGAGGATTGCCTGTATTGATCAAATTCCAATCTGGTCATCCAGAGAGGGCCTGTTGAAATTTCCCTTCCCTAGTAAAGTCTGCATTGTGAGGCTGAGAAGACAAACCTTTCCTGCAACAGCCCTCACTTTATGGACTTTTCTGTCCCAGAAAGAATGTGCAGCTTGCTGCAGTTTCAGAAGCAGGTTGAAATAGTCTTGTTTTCAAATGTGCTCTCAGACCCTGCCAATTGACTCTAGGGGGCCACCTTGAAGTTTAATGATTTGTTTAAATTTTTATTTTGATGTTATGATTTATTGGTTTATTTATTTAGGCTTTCTGTTTGCTGATGTTTTAAGCCACCTAGAATCCTTTCAGAGAGAAATAGGCTATAATTACTAAAAACAATAAAATATATTCTACTATTTATATATTTATACAATGTGATAAGATGATTCTGTGGGGAAAAAGTGAACCAGAAATTAGGTAGGGAATCCAATCTAAACCACAACACACTACAGCAAAAATATACAGGTAGTTAAAATATAGACAGCAAAAACATCTTCAATATTACAATGGTTTGTGGGCCTCCGAAGCTCAATCCTTCTCAACAAAATTTTATTTCTTAGCATTTAATTCCTTTTGTTTGGTTTTCTTGGGTATCACATGAGCAGCATTGACACTGAGTTCATGAAAGATAAACAAAACATATGCAAGATCAGCCCTGCAAACTACAGCTAATGGATGTGTGATTGGAGAACTTGATCGATCAATCTCAACGTTATATTGTGAATAACCTGTCTGTGCCTATTGGCTTCAAATGGGCTTCCTTGTAGTTGTTTATGGTGGTTTGAAATGGCAAAAGTGCTTCTCTTTTCCAATATCTTGTACAGTTGAAAGTAGTTGAATAAATAATATATTAACAAAGGAAAGACACAAGAATTAATGTATGTTCAAGAGGAGACATTAGAATCAAATGTATTAACATCATACCGAACACTGAACATTTAGATGAAAACCATCAAGCTCAGGAATCCCATCAAGTCGTTCTTGGGTATGTAATTTTCCCTTGTAAACTGCCTAATTTAAATGTTACTTTCTCATATCAAGCAAATGTTAAAAGTTGACAAAAATATTCCTAAAAAATCAAACTACTTTTTCAATTGTTTTACTTTTGCTGGAAAATAATTTGAATGGGTTTTTTAATTGATTATATTGCTATAATTATTATGTATTTACTAATATATATATATCTATATAATTTTATATATATAATATATTATATATATATATATATATATATATATATATATATATATATATATATATATATATATATAATTTTGTTTTCTTAAGTTTTCGCGGGTACTTACATGTCTGGCATTCAGCTTTGTTCGAGTATTTTCCCACGTGGTGCTTTTAAAGTTGTAGCAACGTTTCAGCAGAATCTCATCTGCCATCATCAGGCTTTTGTATGGTGTTTGTCTGTGAGTCAAACTTTTACAGTGGTTTCAGATTTAAATTTGGGGCAGCCTATTGCTGTGTCAGAATGGTTTTTTCTTCCTCCTGATTGGTTGAGAGTCTTGGTCTGTGTTTATTGGTCTTGGAGTTTGCTGTGTTCTGCTACTAATATCTTCTGTCTTTTTTGGGGGGGGCTCTTTTTGTATCTTGATTGGCTGGCAACATTGTGTTACTTTATTGGAGGCCTTTAGTGCAGCTTGGCTTCGGGTAAATGGATGGCTATCATTAGTTAGGAAGCTGGGTTTCATCTGGGTGCCTGGTTGGGGTGTGTTTGAGCTGGAGGTATCAGGGGGGATCTGTTTGTGCCCAGGTGTTTGCCTGGCTTGTGGTGTGGAGATTTTTTTGTTTGTGAGTGCAGGCTTCCAAATGATTGACAGCCTGGTGGAATCATCTCTTCTGTTCATGCTTTTGAAAAAAGACCAGAAAGCATGAACAGAAGAGATGATTCCACCAGGCTGTCAATCATTTGGAAGCCTGCACTCACAAACAAAAAAATCTCCACACCACAAGCCAGGCAAACACCTGGGCACAAACAGATCCCCCCTGATACCTCCAGCTCAAACACACCCCAACCAGGCACCCAGATGAAACCCAGCTTCCTAACTAATGATAGCCGTCCATTTACCCGAAGCCAAGCTGCACTAAAGGCCTCCAATAAAGTAACACAATGTTGCCAGCCAATCAAGATACAAAAAGAGCCCCCCCCCCCCAAAAAAAAAAAAACAGACAGAAGATATTAGTAGCAGAACACAGCAAACTCCAAGACCAATAAACACAGACCAAGACTCTCAACCAATCAGGAGGAAGAAAAAACCATTCTGACACAGCAATAGGCTGCCCCAAATTTAAATCTGAAACCACTGTAAAAGTTTGACTCACAGACAAACACCATACAAAAGCCTGATGATGGCAGATGAGATTCTGCTGAAACGTTGCTACAACTTTAAAAGCACCACGTGGGAAAATACCC
Source organism: Hydrophis major (assembly GCA_033807585.1). Lineage (NCBI taxonomy): Eukaryota > Metazoa > Chordata > Lepidosauria > Squamata > Elapidae > Hydrophis > Hydrophis major. The sequence goes on from CM066329.1 coordinate 173,389,914, forward strand.
GAACAAAGCTGAATGCCAGACATATATAATTTTATATATATATTATATATATATAATTTGAAACATTATAATTTATATAAGTAAATAAGTGAATAAATTACATTTAAGCACAGTTATAAATTTACATTAAAGGTTAATTGTTTTTTAATGTTTAACTTTTAATTTAAACATCCTATTTAGTTTTTCTTTTCCTGTATTGCATAAAAAGTAAGTATGTATAAAATTCAACAGTAAAGTAACAAATAACAAACATGTTGGAGATCACACTTGGTAGAACCGACATGAAGTGCTTGGAAGAGATGCTGTGATGGGTCTATCACTATTTGAGATATTTAGATGCTGTGATGGGTCTATAGCTACAAAGATCAAAATAGTGCAAACCGTAGTAGTCTCTCTGAAACTCTATGGAAGTGAAAACTTTGAAGAAACAGATAGGAAGAGTATTGGTGCCTTTGAACTTTGAAGTTGGAGAAGACTCCTGAGAATACTATAGACATCCAGGAAAACAAACAAATGGATCATCGAAACCAATCAACCCACAGTTTCTCACTCAAGCCACAAATAACCAAGCTTAAATTATCCTACTATGGACACATTATGTCAAAAGAGCTAGGTCTCCAGAAAAGGCACTAATACTGGGGGGGAAAAAGGAAAGAGAAAAAGAGGATGTCAAGCAGCAAGTTGGTGGATTTAGTTATCCTGGCAATGGATGCACTCTTGGAAGATTTCAAGGACCAAATTGGAGACATAGCATCATGGACAAAATCTATCAGTGTAGGATTTGGCACAGACTTGATAGCAGTCATCATATAATGCATAGGTATAGATAAAATATTGCACATCTATGATACTCAAATTTCATTGAAATAATTAGGAAAAAGCTCCTTAGGGTGGCAATAGTAAAAAAAGTTTCAAGAAACACTGAACTAAGGCAATATGAATGCTCTCCTGGGCAGTGAAGGAAATTATGTATATTTTAAACAAGTATCAATTTCATAAGGTTAAGCACATAAAAGTTATGTTTAGAGAATACAGATTAAAAACGTACTTGTGTCTAAAAGCAAAAGACATCTAGAAAACAGTTATAACAAACCCACCTGCCCCCAGCACTGGCATTTCCAGGATGAGAATCTATTATATTTTTAAACTGACTTAAGTCTGAAAAGTAGACGGGAAGATCAGTGGATACATAATATACAAACAAAGGCTCTAATTTTAAAACAGAATGAAGTGCAACATCAAATAGATTGATTTGAGGGACCATACTTATTTTTGATACTTCACTGTTTGTGCTGTTGACATGGAAAATGATTAAATCATGGTGTGACATAAATGTAGCAGGTCCATTTAATAGAAAGAATGGAAACTGGTTATTTATAACATAATATGTAATATGTGGTTTGTGACAGTAGTGATTTTGCAGATGTGATGCTTGTGGTCAAAACTCCTCCATTTATGTTGTTTGTTGTCTGAGTCTGCCTGCCATAACCTCTGGTTTTAAACAATGACATACGGATAAATGGTCACTACGACCTTTGGCCCATTTTGAGATGCAGAGAAAACTTTTCTGCATACTTCCTCTATGCCTTGAGTGATTTTTTTACACCTTGATCATATTTCTCAGTCACCATTCAAGTTTCAAATGTATTTCATGTTTGTCCCTTTTCTCATAAGGAGGGTATTTGAGCTCCTCATATAGTTTTCCAGCTTCATTATATCCAAATGTAGAAGTCTTGCTCTCTCACACTTTTCTCTCTCTCAGAGGGGGTGGGCATTGCAGTGTTAGCTATTTGATTTTTATTGCCTTTCCTAATGATCTCCAGCACCGAATTTGTCTTTTTTTAACAGTTGCTGCACATTGAGATGAGTCCAAGAGCTTCTTGATTTGTTACAGACATCTCTGATCTCAAGAGCATATATGTATAATAGGTATTTTTTACTCCAGTGTGCATTACTTTAAACTTGAATTGAATTTGCCATTTGACTACTCAACTAATTTCACCCAGTTTAAAGAAACTTTTCCAGAGCACCTCATAATTTTACCTTGTTTTTACTACCTGAATAATTGAGTATCATAAACAGACTTAGCCAGTGCATTGCCTACTGTTTAAACTGAGATAATTTATGAATAAATTTAAAAGGATCAACCCAGATTTTTGACAGACTCCACTTCTTCTTTCTCTTTATTGAGAACACTGGCCATTTACAAGCAGGCCATTGGGGGGTCACAAACTGACCATTTTGAGAAGATGTCAAAACCTGCAAGTTGGCAGGAAGATATCAACATTAAAGCCTCTTGTCAACATGGCACTTTTCTGTTAATTAAGCAAGATTTCTCCTTCATCAGATTCTGGGTTACACTGCTATTTATTTTAACAGATGGTTGTAGACATTTGTAATGTTATTTAAAGAGTATCATTAAAAGATAATGAATTTAGAATAAAAACCCAATATAACATGAATCCTGCATAAAAATACATGACTCCAAAAATTTAAAGTACCACAAAGCATACTGTACTGCAGGGACAAAAATTAGAATCTTTTGAAGCCTGGAAGAACAGAATAGTTTTGATCTGCCATTAAAAACAGACATGACCGTCAGTTTGATTTTACACATCATTGGAATTACTTCACAATATCAATATAGGAGCTAGAATTATCCACAGAAATTTGCATCCTATATTAACCAAAAATGGAAGATTAGTTGCTTCTTGACAGGGGCCCAAGTTTTCAAGTCAGCCTTCGGAATAGAAGCCAAAGCTTCTAAGCTGTCTTTCGTGACTGCCCATACAGAAAACCATTCCAGAGAAGAGCCATTTGTCACTTGGCTGAGTTAATGCCCTTGCCACCATGTCAGTTGTTAGCAACTTGGCCAAAATCCCATATGCTGGCAAGAAATATGAGCAAATGCCTGCCTTTGCTTCAGCAAGACAGAAATCTCTGTTCCTCAACTGCCTGTGAAACTCTTCATGAGAATTACTGTTCTTTGGAAGGGCAGAGACTGAAGCTGAAGCTCAAGTACTTTGGCCACCAAATGAGAAGAGAAGGCTAATCAGAAAAGACCTTGATGTTGGGAGAGGCAAAAGGAAAAGGGGATGGCAGAGGATAAGATGGTGGGATGGTGCCATAGACGCAATGAACAAGAATTTCATCAAACTCGAAAAGGTAATTAAAAAACTGTATGGACATCTATTAGAATTTAAATTGGAGGAGGAGCAAGTTGAAGAAATGATGATTGCCTGAGGGAAAAATTTTGGACATGAGATTGATTTGGAAAAATGGCAAAAATTGTGGTCTCAAAATTATAAAATGACAATGTCAACTGCATATAAAGAAAATTTGTATAAGATGTTTTACAGATGGCACTTAGCCCCGACGAGACTTGTGAGAATGTTTAAGAATAAATCGGATAAATGCTGGAAATGTCATCAGATACCTGGTTCATATTACCATATGTGGTGGACATGTTCAGATGCAAAGAAATATTGTACTAAAATCCACACATGGACTGTGTTGAAATGAGTAAACTGACATTTGAAATTAGAGAACAAGAAAATAAGAAATTTTATATGATATGGGATTTGTTTTATCAATGGTTGGATAAAAAGGCATAGTATAATATAATAGACTAGATAATTTTGTGATAGAAATCTAACAGATTGATATAAAATATAATATATATATATATATATATATATATATATATATATATATATATATATATATATATATATATATATAAACACCACATATAAACACCACTGGTTGAAAGTATAACATAAATTTTAAGATAAAACTTGGAACATCTCGTATAAAATTATGGAATAAATAGTTTCATCATGGATGATTAATAACTGATAAATATATAAACATATGTTAGTTTGACAATGTAAAGATTGATATAAATTGTGAGTAAATGACTACAAAAGTATAGCACAAAAGATACGTAACCAACTGACACACTGTATGTATATAAAATGGAAGATGGAGATGTTTGTGTTTAAAAATAAAAAATAAAATTATTTAGAAAAAAAATTTCATCAAACTCCAGGAGACAGTGGAAGACAGAGGAGCCTGGAGTGCTATGGTCCATTGGAATCACGAAGAGTCGGTCATGACTTGTCAACTCAATTACAACAAAAGTTACATCTCTTTCCCATTTTTTCCCCTTGCAAACATTCTCCAAGCTTGCTATCATGAACTTCTCACCCCTTTGCTGCTATTTATGTTCATTTTTCTGACATCCCATCTGAGGCAGATGAAGGAGGCAGAAACATGTCTCTAGTCAGAGAAGGATTCCAGTATCTTCTGCATCTATTCTGGCAACTTATCAATTTAGCTTATTATTAGTTGAAGATGATAAACAGGGTCAGTCAATGGATGGGATCCATTGTTCATCAACAGCAATTATGTAGGCGATGGTACAAAATTATTTACATGAGCCGTGAGAAAGGAATCCTCCTCTAGAGGCTGGAGTGACTTGGATTCTTCCTACTCCTTCTGTTCTTCCTTCCCAATATAAGCAATTACTAGAGTTTTGTTGGTCAATGAACCTTATCTTAGAGGAATGGAGGTTATGCATGTACATTGCTGTGTGTGGTATTTTTTAAAAAAATGCATTTAACTTAAGGCACAATTTGGCTTTAAAATAAACAGTGGGGACCTTAAAAGGAAAACAAAAAATGCTGTTAGTCATGGACTTCAGCTTATTGCACATGCTATGTCGTGTTCATCAGTCATTTGTAGTTTTTTTTTTCCCCTTCACCAACGGCTTTTGATTTATTTATTTTTTGAAAATGTAACAGTGGCAGTTTCAGAAGTGTGGGCTTTTAGCTCTTTTCTCTGCTGGTCAACTTGCTCAAAGTATTCCCAACATCATGCCCTTAGTTGCTTTTCTTTTATGCAGGTGTGTGCAGGGACCCTTTAAGGCGGTCTCCTGATCAATAAATTTACTTGTCTTCAATCAAGGGAAAAAAATTAAAATTATTGAAGCTATCTTTAAGAGGCTCTCTTTATACAGCATACTGAACCAGAAGACACCATCCTCAAGTAGCCCAAGATGTTATTCAACTCTAACCTGTGTGGTTGGTTTATGACTCAGTCCCAGGAAACTGAGTTAATTCCATAAGCTATGGTCAACTATGACTATGTTAACGCAGCCACCAGGTTGCTGAATTTGCCTCTTGTTCTCTGAGGATAGGGCTGGGGAGGGTGGGAAGAAAAGTGTGCCGATCTCATCTCCCAGCTCAGCCACAAAGCAAAAGTTACGGGAGAAATTCCAGATGGCATTCTGGAACAATACACCATGTTTGACTTAAGATTGTTTCTGTATTAGACAAACAAGGACCATCGGAATGGCAAACAAAAATATCAAGAAAAGTAAACTTTTCAACTTTCCTTAGATTAATAGATGCAATTGAGTAAAACAATTAGATAGAATAATCATACAGCCTTCCCTCCTCTCTTTTTGAGATCCTCCAACTTTGAACTTCATACAGAGACTCCCCTCCCCCCCATTCAACAGCCTACATTCATTAAGCTTTGCCAACTCAAGGTTATGGAGTAACTATGATCCTTGCATAAATCCTTACATGGGGCCACGTGTAACTGCTGGGAGCCTTCTGCTCCACTGAAAAGGGGAAGACCCAGTGTGCAAACTTTTGCAAATGTATATAAGCCTCCCTTAATAATCCAAGCAGTGCAGATTGAACAGTTCTGCTTGCTAGTAGTTGTTCTATTCTTCCCCCATGCGCCTTTCTCAGGCTGTGTTCACTCAACATACAGACCAATGCATAATTGCACTGTATTATGGTGAATCACCCAAGATGCTTTTTATTCATGTAATATGCTCCGTGTCGTACTCAAGCTAACCATGTCATCACCTATTTGTGCCATTATTTTTCTGTTTTCAGGGCTCCTTAAAGGGTACATGTACAAAAAAAAAGGGAGGGGGGAGGAGTGGATCTTCACTTACAACACCATTCTTGCAATCTTGTAGTTTTGACCCACTCACACTGCATGCTCCTGATTCTTTTAATGGCCATTTAACTAGAATTCTTAGTGGATGTGCAAAGGGAAAACAGCTAGAATTCAGTACATTCCAACGTGTCAAAATAAACAGCATTGCTAAGATACAATTAAACTTAGTCTTATCCTACTTACAATGGTATAGTGGACTAGTGCTGTTGGATAACAAATTCCCATCATTTAATTCCCAGTTAAATATAGATTACTGTTTTTGTGGGGGGTTTTTATCTCACCCTGAAATATAAAAGATAGAGCAAATACTTCTAATACCTCTGCTCTCTGAACTTCATCCATTGCATCTCATTCAGACTGGAGTTTGACCTGAGTTCCGGTTTGCAGGGCTTTGGCAGCAGGCAGGAATCCGTGATTGTTCGCAGTTTCTGCCTGGGCTCGCCGCTGGAGCGTCCCGAGCCACTTGGCTTTGGGGCTAAGCCACCCATAGAGGTGTGCGAAGAGGGGGGAGATGCCAGCAAGGTCGAGAGAAGCCGCATCTTTCCTCCCCAGCTGGCTAAACTCCCTTTCCCGAAGGCGGTAAGAGCGGCAGTCAGAAATGGCTGCCTCAAAGAAGCACTCAGCTGGAAAAGAAAGTTCAGGAGGAAGTTAAGAAGTGAAAGTTTTGGCTGACCAGGATAAGAAGCAACAACTGAGATACCCTGGAATTTAAATCTTATAAAAGATACATTGTTCCCAAAGAAGATTCGGAAGCAGTGAATGAAAGTGAAAAGGGAAAGTTTTTTTTTTTTCTCACTCTCCTTCCTTATGTTGACAGCAGATGAATGAGAAATCAGAAAAATCCGCTATGTGTTCCAAGCGCTTCTTCCAAATTATTTTCCAAGCACATACAATACTATAAATATTAGTCTGAAACAGCGCATAGATATGTTATAAGTTTGTAAGGACTTCTGGAGTCTTCCAAAATGTTTTTAATCCAATCTTCTTGGCCAGGGCATCCTTTGAAGATGGAAGTTTATAATCTCAGAATTACTAGCCTGCATGCAAATTGCTAAATATTCTGGAAGCTTTAGTCCACATATCTGGAGTTGAAGAGTGGTTGAGGTAGGGTATCCTAATCCCAATCTCACAGAGAAAATGAAAAGAGAATACACTAATGAAAAGCAGCATGGAATGGAGGAAGGGGGTAATTTCATTATCCTACCTGTTGAAAACAATATGTTATATTGTTAACCCTAACCTAACTACAAGAATTTTTTTATTGCAGACTTCTATTTTTCATTGTCGGGCATTGATGTTTAGGTCTGTAGAAATATTTTAATTTGGAAATTTAATCTCAAGACAATTCAAATCAACTTTCTAAATTGAGTCAGAAGTCAAATGAAAGCAGATGCATTTGAATCACTTTCAAATATTTTGATTGTTTCTGCACATAAACTAAGCACCTGAAAATTTGCTGCAAATCAATTCATTCTGACAAAGTGAATTCAGGATTTGACTCTAATTGTTTTTCCAAAGCAATTTGAATTGGCAAATTGAATTGGACTGGGTTAATTGAACCAATAATTCAAATAGGATTTTATATCATTTGAACATCCCTACTGATGTTTGAGCCTCAAATAAAATCTGGCGATTCAGTCTTTTTGGATCTTATATCACAAAATGGTTCTGTGGGGTTAACCAAGTTTGCTTTCCATTATTGTTCATCTAGTGTTGTACTGATTGGTCTTACTCAGAAATCTATATATATGGATTGCTCTATAAATAAATAAGTATCCTGCTGATTTGAAAGAGTTATGGTCTTTGGATAAAAGTTTGTTTTAAAAAGAATGCTCTAGTAATTGGAACATAAAAAGATAACTATGCTAATATTATCAATAATTTCTTTCTGCATCTGGATCCTGGTATTTAGCTCCTACTAAAATAAAAAAAAGGAAACATTAGTTCTTTGAAGCTAGATGAAGAAATATATGCAGGATGGAAGAATCTAAATTTTGCCTACAGCTCAGTCCCAGTTTTAAACATCACGTTTACACAATAGCAGTGAATGCAAGCAATATGAATTCTTTTCTGAGTAGGAAATGTGGCTTAGCAACAGCAGTCCCAATCAAAGATGACAACCTGCCCCCCCCAAAAGGATTTTTGTTACCTTTTCTCAAAATGCATTAAAAAAAACATTTTTCAGGCTTTTCTTTGAAGTCTTAAATGACTTATTCAAATAGGCCAAATAATCATCTGTTGTTTGGCATGTATTGCAAAAATGAGCGATATGAGCATCAGTCTCAAAAATCAGCTCAGTGCTAATGGTATCAAATTGAGTTGAGCTCTTCAAGGTATAGGCTTTCCATCCCATGAGGTACGTGTATTAAGCCACTTTACTGCATAACTTGATCTGTGCTCTGTGTATCACAACACATAGGAACAAAGAAAGAATTGACTGGCACAATATCACAAGAGAACAGCAAAGCCTGAAATAAAACAAGGCTATTGCTACTTGGTGATAGTAGCTGTTGCCACTGTAGCAATGCCAACAATAAAGTATTGCTGTGTAAAGACATCTTGGTTCTTGCTATGAAGGTGATGCCACATATCAAATTGGCCTGGCATGGCAGCCACTGTTTACCATACTTATGTTCACTTGTCAGGACAGAAATTCAGAGAACTACATCAAACCATCTTCAACAGATTGCCTTACTTTCAACCAAGGTCTAATTAATACCATGTTTCAAGGAAGAAGGGACTTTTACAATAAACACTTTTCTAAACATGAGGAAGATGTTGCACCATCCACCCCAAAACCTTTTTTTTTAGGCATAGATCTGACTGCGATCCAGGCTTTCATATAAACTGAATTATCCATTCTATGGGTGAAAAAGAAAAGCTTTTTAGACATTTAAAAATTAAATCAGAATGTTAAATATGAATAAGTCAACACTTATAGAGGTGGATCAAGTCTTTAAGTAAAAGCATAGTTCTGGGAACAAAGACAGTTACTGGATTAAAAAGAAGATTGTGAATTTATGCATTTTGGAAAATCTGAACAAATGGCTGGATTATAAGGGACTCTGGAAGAGAATCACTGCAACTGTAGTTGTGAACCTGAAATATCAAATATTTGCATTCTAATTACTTATCTTTAGCAGTTATATAAAAGATTTGCATGGGTACTGTTGAAACAAACAAAAGTGAAATGAGCAGATAAATAACATTTAAGAAGCAGACCAGCGCAAATACATGAACTGTTATGGAAAAACTGAATCATATTGACTCTGATTGCAATTGACAAGAAAAGCCACAGCCAATTTGCAAAAACATCAGGGGGGTTATTAGGCAAGCCTTGTCCAATCATATAAAAGTAACCATCTGCAAATTTCATGCCGTTCCATTAAAGAAGCACTACTTGTGACTACATCCTACCAAGTGCAAATAATGAAAAATAAGTTCAGTGGAATTTCCATATTTGAAACTGATCATTCTGAAAGTGTCATATTTTCTTACCTCTCTGAGTAGAAAGAACATTGTGATTGCAAGGAATGAGCCGAGATGGGTCCCATAGCATGGGATCATGGCGAAGAAGAGAAGGGCGAGTGTCTAGCTTAATCCAAAAAGAAAAACTTCAAAAGTGATCTCTTCAAGCCTTCTTTGCTTGTGAGCGTTTTCAGATCTCTTCTTTTCTCAGTAAAAAAAGTATAAAATGTATATCACTATCGTATGGCACAGACTTTCTCCCACTTGAAATATTTCCTGGTTCTTTTAAAGGTAACAGATGACAAAATTGCTCCAACAACCTGCAGGCATCTTAGCATCAGACTTCCTTTGACTTCTTCTCTGAAAGAATGAAAGAGGGGAGGGAGAGGCTGGGGAGAGTTTACTGTAAACTTTAGAAGCACATTTATTTTTTGTTGTTTTCTCTTCTTGGCCAATGAGGAGTGAGAAAAGCATCAGACAGCACTCAGAGTTGGAAGTTTTGCTGGGATGGTCTCTGACTTTTGTCACCCAAGAGGCTGTCTCTGAAAAACAGTTGCTTAAAAGGTGGAAGAGTAAGTGAACAGGGGGAGGAGAGAAAGAGAGCCCGCCTCTTTCTGCAGGAATCTAACAGACCGGGGCTTGTCCTGGCCCCTTGCCAAGGCACAGGCATCTGAGCAATGTTCTTTAACTCTGTCTCCGAGGTAGCTAGTCAGGGACTTGAAATATGTTAGTAAAGCAAGAGGAGATTATGTGGTGGAGGGTTGCATCTCCTTGGGCTGAAGGAGTAGCAGGGGTGTCCAACTTTGGCAAGTTTAAGACTTGTAGGTTTCAACTTCTAGGATTCACAGTCAGTCATTCTGAGAATTGAAGACCACAAATCTTAAGGCTGGACTGGACACCTGGAATAGAATATAGGATTATATTTAATTTATTTGTGTGTGTTATGATCAGATCGATAAAGCAAGGGGTTTTTTTTTCCCCTCTTCCATACCCTGGAAATATTTGCTTATTTACATCACACAGATTCTGTAAAGCAACAAACAAGAAAAGGATTTGGAGTCATAATAGTTCACACAACATGAGCTGAATACTACAATATATATGGCTGACTCTATCAACAAAGAGGGCCATCCATACATATTGTAGCATTGAACTCAGGTTGTGTTAATCAACATGATCCCAACTCCTTTGTAGACAGAGAGACAAGAGTTATGAACTGTAAGTCTTAAGCCTCACCCAGTAATAGCACCTAGCCAAGTTTGGCTGATTGTAAAAACTAAGTTAATTTAACCCTGGTTAGGCCTCGGAGTGCAGACAACTTGAAATTAGACAGCTGTTGGTTAGATTGGGTCAAAAAATATGCCAGAAAATAATGGCAAACCTTTCTATAAGATTAACAAGAAAACTGCACAGATGAATTAACCAGGAATTGATCTTGACTTGAGAACATAGTAATTTTTACAACATTTCATTTAGACACAAGAGTATACTGTCCCTTAAAGCATAGCCCAGGCTCTAAATTCCTTACAGCACCTGGAGGACTAGAAACCCTGTTGCAGGCCAAAAGTGAAAGACTTGCTAAGGAAGCTAAGAGCAATACATTAATTCATTGCTTTTATTTGAGATTGAATCCAAGCACTCTTGTGATAAACATGATATTAATTTACCTCCAAGACATTCCAGAATTCATTGGAAGAAACTTCAACATTTGCAACTCACATGGATCTGCATAACAGAATAACAGAGTTAGAAGGGACCTTGGAGGTCTTCTAGTCCAACCCCTTGCTCAAGAGGAGACCCTATACATTTCAGACAGATGGTTATCCAGTCTCTTCTTAAAAGTGATGGAGCTCCAACAACCTCTGAGGGCAAGTCTTTCCACTGGTTTATTGTTCTCACTTAGTGTAGTGAAAACTAGCCTTAAGCTTCGTGAGGATGCAGAAGTCCTGCAGAGAATTCAAGATCATTTATTAGCTTTCCATATAATTGTAGCAAGACTAAAAGAAGTTGTGCTCCAGTACAGGTGTCATAGCTTTAATTTTTTGCTCCAAAAGATGGTGGAAGTAATTAGGAGCTACTTTAGCATTGATTTTGATTAATCAAGCTGAATTGGTTGAAAATAGAGATTGAGTGGCAAATCAGGAGAAACAAATTCATCAAATTCTTCAAATAAAAAAGAATAGGAACAAAGGAGTCAGCAAAGACATTTCAGTGAAGTTGGAATGATACTTGAATTTCTAAGATGGAATTTCTTGAATCTGTTCAACTATCCTATCACTATCAGCTCACAAGCAAGGCCCTAATGGCTGATGTTTACATGAGTTGAAATCTGACACATCTGGATGGCAGCATGTTGAGGAACCCTGTTAAGTTTGTCTTGTTTCTCTTCTTTCTTGCTTAATAGTGTACAACCTACTGTGCCTCTAGAACAATTAATTTTTCAAAATCGAACAACAGTTTTAAAATATTGAATGGATGGATTTCCCTCACCACCAGCTATGTAGGTAGAATTGCTTGCATTTAAAATATGCAGACTAGCTTGGGAAGTCAGCAGTAAGATCACAATTATACAATATGTGATGTTTCATACAACTGCATGCTTGCTGAATATAGTCCTTCAGCTGCTGTTAGGTTAAAAATGCTATCACCTCTATCTGGTGGCCATACCTGTGTTCTGCACCTAAATATTTACAGGATATCCTCTTGCATTTTTCCTGGTTCACAATTTAATCCTAAAAATACCTACTTTAAGTAATTCTCACTGAATGTAGTTGGTTTTTTTTGTGTGTGTATTCAGTAGTAACTGGATCTGTTTAACCCCTTAGTAGCAAGAATAGAGAACCTCCAGTCCACAGGTCAAACCTGTGATGTACTGATTTCAAGAGAATTGCAGTGCCCTGAAGTAGGACCTCCCCATGCTTTCTTGAAGGGAAAGGGAGGGAAACAAAAGGGGGGAGCTCTTTGTGAGCCAGTATTTCACCTTCCCAAAATGGAGCACTTTTGACCTTTAGTTTCCCATCATTTTGAGAAAGGAACGAGGCACTTTGCCTACATTTTAAGGGCTGCATTCTTCATTTGATTCAAACTATACATTGGGTGAAGGGAATCTGAGACAGCATTCACTATGGGCTATAAAGGCAATCTCTGAAAGGCAAATCTGGGACAAGTAAACACCTGTACTTCCTACACTCTGGTTAATTTCAGGAGGGTTCAGTGTGTATCCATGCAACTCACCCTCCTTAGAAAGAAGTAAATGGAGACAGGTCATGTTTTATGATGATACAAAGTTAATTTACGTATATATACACAACAGGCTGCAACACCTAGCCAGCCTTGAACCTCTCAAAGAAAGTCAATACCAAACCACTTCTGTTCTGTTGCCAAGGAAAACAAATGAACGTGTTACCAGGAGTCAAACTCAACAAGGAGTCTTTATCTTACTGTTGCCAGTCGAATGAAAAATGAAGGCTGATTACATATATAGTACAACAAATAACCGTTTCCTCCAGATTTCTAAGAGTATCCTACAGAGAACAAATTCAGCCTTGTGGCTCATTTTCAGATCCAGCCCTATATATTTTCCTACTACACACGTAAAGAGTTTGCTTGATCCTTTAGCTTGTTTGATAGAGGAAATAAAATTGGTCATTTCTATCCATCACCTGCATTTCTTAGGCTCTTCTAGCTCCTATATTTCTGACTATGATTTGTCTTTCTTGATGTTAAGAAGTCTCTCTCAGGAGATACAGTAATCAACAATGACTGCCTTTACAGAAATCTTAGGGGGCAAGTTGATCTGAGGCACAGGTGCCAAACTCGTAGAGTCACGTTGCCGTATGTGATGTATTACAACATTTTTTCCCTTCATGGAGCTGGGCTAGGCGTGGCCTGCGTGTGACACCTCCAGCCCTTGGGCCACCAGTTTGACACACTTGATCTGAGGGATCAATTTGATCAGCCCTACTTACTCAAACAGTTCTTTTATCTGGCCCCAATGATGATGGGGGGTGGGGGATGTAACTGAATTTAAAAAGCACCTAAGGCAAACAGTATCTTAATGAGTCTATATTAAGGACAAGACCATGAACAAGTTTTATGCACTGGAAAGAATGGAAAGGGAATAGAAAAAGAGACTTAACTGACACCACTGGGCATTTTATAATTATAAAAAGTATAGGAAAAAAAGCAAAGAACCAGCATAACATGAATTGCAATTAGCTAGAGTTCTCCGCATCAGGTAACAGAATTTTTAAAGGCACACTAGAGAAGGATGAAAAAATGTGCCAAGAAGTTGCATCAGGTATATAGGCACTCTATCCTCGAGTCTACCAGGTTTTAGTTAATCAAGTGTAGCATATGGCAACCTATTTATGCCAGAACGTAGACACAAAAGTATCCTCTGTGCTAAAGTCATACATTACTTGAGTTCGGACATTGCACGAAGCTGTCATTTGTTTTAAGAATGTTTGGCTGAATAATCCACAGAAGTCTTGTTCATATATCACGTGCAGTGCAAACTACATTATGGCTAAGGCAATGGATGATCCTTGGCTATAAATTTGGACCCTCAGCAAGACTGGAATTTTTAGCTTCTGAGTTTATGTAAACTCTAACATGGTTTATTTGATTCTGTCTTAGCATGCATTATTTGCGAACACAAGCAGTTATTGATTATAATTTTGCCTTAGAGTTGTATATGAATGAAGTGATTATGGTTTGCTAAAACAACTTATGACTTAGCATGATATAATAGCTGATCAGCTAAATTTGGCTTCACAAACCAGGCAGAAAATTTTGTTCACATCCAAGTAACTATGTTAATATATGGAATAGAGTTTTGTGGAGGGATGCAGTGTTTGGAAGAGAGTCCAGCAGGTATATGTTTTTGGCTTCAATTTATTGCTCTTCAAACACACTGAACTACAATTCTCATCAATTATAGGTATCATAACCATCATAGAAAGACTCTCATCAATCCCTTTTTGGAACCATTTAGTTATATAAATTATGGAGGCCAAAGTTGCCTACTGATGACTCATGATTAGCTGAATCTCCTTTGACTAAACCAATTGTGTCATTTCTGGCCTGACACACTGAACAAGATCACCTGATTTGGGCTGAAACAATCTAGACAACATTGGATGACAGAAAAGAGTTAAATATTCCTGTATCTTCCTGGTCCCAATTAATGGTCTTCAAGATTTTTGTAGCCAGGATCTTGTAGCCTCAATTCTTTTTTTTTTATAACAAATTTTATTAATTTTACAAAAACAATACACAATCCAGGCATAACAACTTGAAAAATCTTTTCTAAAAAAGAAAAAATAATAATTAAAGAAGAGAGCCAATAGAACATACAAAATAATTCCAAATTGTAATATCAATATTTACATTATCTATTTAACTTCATATCTTATCCAGACTTCTCCTTTTATCCAAATTATATTTCTTGCTTATTAAAATTTTATTGCCTTTCATAAATATACAAAACACAGAACATAGAGAAAAAAACAACAAAAAAATACTAAAACATCTTTTCTGAAGGCCGCCTGATCCCGGGTTGAAACTCTTCTCACAGACACAAATTCAAACATCATATTCACTTTATATATCCTTCCATATCTTATTATCATTTTCTTTTCTTTTTTTTTATAAACCAATTTTATTAATTTTACAAAAACAGTGCATAAACAATCAAGGCATAACAGCTTATAAATTCTTTTCTAAAAAAAAATAGTAATAATTAAAGAAGAAAACCAATAGAACATAATGATTCCCAATTATAATATCAATATTTACTTTATCTATTAAACTTCATATCTTATCCCAACTTCTCCTTTTCATCCAACAAATTTCTTGTTAATTGAAATTTTATTGCCTTTTATCAACATACAAAACCCATATCCTTCCATATCTTATTACCATTTTCAATAACATTCTTTGTCTGTTCTATTTCCAACTATCCATTCATCTTTTTTCTTTTACTATACTTCTCCTATACACTAATTGGAGTGACGCCTTTAACTCATTACTCTAACTTAAAAGTACTTCATATAACACTATTTATCTTGGGATTCTGTTTAGTAGATTCTAAAATTACACAATAAATTTCATACTCTAAATACCCATATAAAAAACACAATCTTATGTACCTTCCAGAATCCCCCTTTTATCCTTAATTAGATTCACCCATTGTCTCTAAATAAACTTTTTTTCTTTAGATCTTGCTTCCCACCATTGAGGCTTCTCCTCCACCCCTTTCTCTCTTGCTTATTCTTCTCCTTGCCCTTTTTACCCCTTTGTCTCTCCTCCTCCCTTTTCTTACTCCCTTTCCTTTGCTTTCTAACCTTGCATCCACCTTTCCTCTCATTTTTCTCTTTTTTGGTTGTTTTTTCAAACCTTAAAATCCCCTTTTTCTTATCCTCCCCGGAAAAACCCCTTGTTCATCAAGGCTTCTTGTTCCTCTTCTTCTTTGTCCCAGTCATTCTGCTGTGTAATCAACTTTTCATAAGTACATAACGCCATTTCTAAAAATTGAAATAAAGTGCCCAAAGTATCTTTTCCATCTTGTTCTTCCTTTTTATATTTTTGATATTCAGTCTTTAGTTCATCCACAAGCGATGCCATCCTGAAAAGAGAAACTTTCCCCAAAACAACCAACCAAGTATTTTTAATCAAAAATAATTCAAAAAAAGTTCCAAAAGTTAATACTTTTCTTCCTTCTTCTATTTCTCTTTCTGGGGTTACTGTTTAATCAAAGAGGTCCAATTACCATATATCTTTCTTTGAGATTCTAGGCAATCTCCTCCTTTTTCCACTTCTGCTCCAATTTTTTTCTTCTCCCTTCCCACTTGCAACATTAATTTTTAAATGATCAGAAATCCATACCTCTAATAAGGGTTTTCCAATTTCTTAAATTTTTAAGTCCAATGTCCAAGAACTCTTTTGTCCCTTAACTTCAACTTTCAGAATAGTTCACCTTCAGTGCCCAAACAAATTTCAAATCTTCATCTGCTGTTTCCATGGGGTGGGAGAGTGAAGAAAAAAAAGTTCCCTTTAACAGCTTCTCCGCCGCTTTCGATCTTCTTAGGGATACAATGTATCCTCCAGCAATTTAGACAGCTCAGTTCCAGCGAATTTAAAAGATGTTGATTGATCCAGCCAGCACTTTCACTTTTCTTGCTTCCTCCAGCACAATCTTACCCGGTTGCAGGCTTCTTCGTGGCGGCCATTGCTGACCGCCGCTCCACCACCTTGGGAAAAAGGGGTTTTTCCGGATGAGGAGGGGGTCTACGACACCCCCAACCCCCTGTCCAGCTCCCCTCTCTCTTCGGTTGTCCCTACAGGGCAGCCATATCCCCCTGACCCATTTGGATCGGGGGTACCTCGGCAGCAAGCGCAGCAGGAATCGCGAACGGTCGCGAATTCCTGCTGCCACCGAAGCCACGTGGAACCGGAAGCCTTGTAGCCTCAATTCTTAATCACAATCTAGACAACATTAGATTGCATGCTGTGCCACTCAGTTCATTCACTGATTTATAGCTCAAGATGTTGAATAATCCCCAAATTTAGGTTGAGTAAACCATCATTATTTTAACTATCGGTAAGCATTTCCTGCAAATAGAGCTACTGAGGCAGATCAGGTTGACAGTTCCCTTATTTTCAGCCAATGCTGCAGCATCAGCATTTTCAAACCACTGTTGCATATTCAGGAGCCTGTTCAAGTGAACCAAAATCAGGTTTTGCAAAATATCTCTACCTTGTTAGCTTTAATAGGTAAACAAATTGCTGCCTGATGAACAAACAGTGAAAACTGAGGTGTTCCTCCTCTTCCCTTGATAAGCAGTTAAAATGATAGATTGGCCCAGCATGTGACCTTTGTGGCATTATGCCCAAACTTAGTTGTGTAATGTCTCCATCAGTACAACCTACCACTGTCTGCTTTCTCTTCCTCTGTGGCAGGTGTCTCTTAAATCTCTATAACCTTTAAATAGTGACTTGATAAAAGCATTGCCTACAAGGCTATAAATGGGGGATGGGGAAAATTTACTTTTAATGTCACGTAGAGCAGGGAGGAGGGAGCAGAGATAGGTTTCTGTCCTATATTCCACAGGTGGTATTCAGCAGGTTCTGACCAGTTGTGGAGAACTGGTAGTGGAAATTTTGAGTAGTTCGGAGAATCGGCAAACACCTCTGATTGGAGAGTTTACAGTATCCTTCCCCTGACGAGCACACCAAGCCACGCCCACAGAACCGGTAGTAAAAAAAATTGAAACCCACCACTGTCTCTGTCCTATATTCCTTCATTTTGCATGATTATTTTTACCTTAGTTAACTGACCAAAGCGGACAAGAAAGAAACAAAAGACACTTATACTGCTATTTTCCAGATGGTCCATTTGAAAAATAAGATCTGCACACAGAATCCTACACACAAACATCTGGATGATCCTTAAATGGCAGCAGAAAGATACATAAAATAATAGTTTTTCAGTATTGCTGGGATTTTTACAGACCTTGTAGCCCTAATACAATGACAGTGACCAAACAGAATGCCACTTTTTGCAAGAAGGCTTGTACCACTCTCTCCTGTAGAGTAGATTAGGCTAAAAAAAAGTGATTGTATCAAAGTCACCCAAACAACTTCCATAGAGAAAAATGGAAGCTTGAAAAAGAATGATATGCAGCAATAGAGATAGATACATGAATCTGTAAAAGGGCTTTTTTTTTAATTCTAAGGAAGCTACTCTGTTTGGAAGAATTTTTGAGTAAGGACATAGAAAATATTTTGACATTTGTGCATTACAATAGCGATTTTGTGACTTGTAACCAACTTTTTTTCCACCACCACACCCCCCAGAATTTTTCCAGCCGTGCCTGTGCTACACAGCAGCAAAAACCAACTCTTAATGTGCTGCTTGCCATCAGTTTAAATTGGAAAGGTTGATGTGGGAGTAGAGAATTGAAAATTAAACACAAGCAGAAAAAAAAGATACAACATTACTGCTGTTTGGAAAAAAAACCTCTTTGCTAGAGGAATGTAGGAATTCATGTAGGTAGATTGCAGGTGGATTGCGTTGTGCTCTGTTTTAAAAGCACATCTCGCAATGTGTGTGTTTGTGTGCACACTATTGTTGCTGAGAAGAAGTATGGCTACTGCTGCTGAAGTTATGTTTCTCTGTATGTATGAAAACAGAAAAATAAATGATAGACAGATAGACAGACAGACCATTGGCACTATGTTGCTTTGGTTGGTGAGTTAATTAGTTAACCTAGCTATTGGTGCATTCTATATCTGTTAAGATTTACTGAACTTCAGAGTACTTTTAGAAATGTGTACTTTGAGCTATTTGGTTGAGATTAGTGTACATTTTGTACATCATCGGTGTTGTGAATGCATAATACCAATAAAGTTATCATTGAGCTTGAAGTCTAGTGCAGGGTTCTGGCCTTGCACTTCTGATTGGTTGTTGATGGCCCGATCGGATTGGCCCATTCAGGAGCCTCCGATTGGCCATTAACAGACCATTCCTATTAGTTAACGGAGCTAGCGCTCCAGGTTCGCTATTGGTTAAGTAGTTAATAAGTTGCCTATATAAGTGAGGCTTGAGCAGCCTTTATGCTGAGCAGTCACAATATGTAAATAAAGAGTTTGAAGTTCACTGTTTCCACCGGCTCGTCTCCATCATTCGCATCCATGTTGCAGACTTAACACTGGCGACGAAGATGGGATTGGATGACATCAGAGCCAACTAAGCACATGACTGAAGCACAAAATGGTGAAACCATGTCCTGCGGCACCATACCGCCCGCTCCGTTCGATCCGGCTCAAGAAGACTGGGAGTCTTACATGGATCATTTCCAAATGTTTTTGGAAATAAATAATCTGAAGGATGCCACGGCCGGGAAGAAATGGGCGGTGTTCCTGACGCACTATGGCCCAACGGTTTTTAAGATGGCTAATCTTAAAAACTGGGACATCCTCGAACCGCTACTAAGGGCCCATTATGCACCCGCTGTTCCAACGCTCGTAAGATGACACGAGTTTTATCAATGGAACCAGCGAAAAGGAGAAAGCGTCGCCGATTTCGTTGCAGACCTCCGGAACTTGGGAGGCCTGTGTGAATTCACCGACCTGGAGGAGGCTTTGAGAGACAGAGTAGTCCTAGGGCTCGATGCTCTAAATGTGCAGAGCAAAATAATGGCAAAGGGCAACATCACCCTTAAGGACGCCATAACTGAAGCCACAGCAGCAGAGGCAACCAAGAAGTCGGCTGCCCAACTACTCCGAAATCACACTCATGCCCACCAACCGGCCGGCGAAATTTCACCTAGCGCAGAAGGGCAGTTTTCCACGGCCCATCATGAGTACCTCTCTTCATCGTCAGCCAGTGACGAAAAAGAGATCCATCGCCTACGGACCAATCGGGAATGACGCCCAAAGTTCCAACAACCCTGCGCAGGCTGCGGGGCCAACCATTTTCGCTCTGACTGCAAATTCCGCGAAGCACTCTGCCACGAGTGCGGGAAACGAGGCCACATCGGACGGGTCTGCAGAAGCCTCCTCAAACCCAGCCAGACTTCGAAGGGAACCAATCTCCGCCAATCGGCAGGGAATCGCCCTGTAAGGCGAGAACCAGTAAACCACTCCTATGGAAACTGACCCGTGAATCGTCTAGCGAGATGAGAAGAGGCTCACCAAACACTCACTATTGGTCATGCCTCTTCACTAGACACTCAGAAAATCTGGGTCAATATAAACATTGAAAATCAGCCCTGCCACATGGAAGTAGACTCGGGATCATCCCTCTCGATGGTCTCATGGAAGACCCTCAAGCAACTCACCCCCACTATCCAGCGCCAAGACCTTCAATTCCAACAGCTCGTCCTAAAAGACTACCAGGAGAACCGGATTCCAATTGCAGGATCCAGCCGAGTCCGGGTGACATTCAAGAAGCGCACGGCATACTTACCCCTGACAGTGATCGATAAGGACTGGCCTAGCCTGTTGGGCCTACAGTGGTTCGCACCACTCGGCATCAAAGTGGCAAGCATTAATTGAATCGGCGGCAGTGACTGGGAGGAAGACCTCGCCCGTGAATTCAAGGACGTCTTCAAGGAAAAGCTAGGCAAGTACAAGGGGACCCCGATATCCTTTAGTCTTAATCCAAAGATAGCGCCCACCCGCCTCAAGCCTCGTCGAGTTCCATTCGCTCTAAAACCGAAAATCGACGAGCAGTTAGATAAGTTGATTGCCCAGGGAGTTTTAAAGCCAATGGATCACTCCCCTTGGTAAACGCCGATTGTGACACCTATTAAGCCGAACAGCTCCATTAGAATTTTCGGGGACTACCAAGCCACCCTAAACCACGCCCTGCAACAGAACCTGTATCCAATACCAGTAGTGCAGCACCTCCTCCATTCCCTGGGAGGTGGAAAAGTCTTCGCTAAATTAGACTTAGCTCAGGCCTACCAGCAATTGCCGGTTGACGAAACAACGGCACAGACACAGACTATCGTAACACACGGTGGCGCTTTTAAGTGTACGTGGCTTCAATTCGGAGTCAGTGTAGCCCCAGGGATCTTTCAGAGCCTAATGGAGAGACTATTGAAGGGGATCAAGGGCGTTGTCCCCTATTTCGACGATGTGCTTATTGCTGCCCCCACTCAAAAAACCTTGCGGGAGCGTCTAAGATTAGTATTACAAAAATTTCAGGAAGCAGGCCTGAAAGTTAAAAAAATAAATGCAAAATGTGTACCGATCGTGTTGAATTCTTAGGGTACCTAATTGACAGTCAGGGTAATCACCCTACTGATAGTAAATTAAGAGCAATAAAGAACGCTCCCAGACCCCAGAACAAGACCGACCTCCAGGCGTTCCTAGGCTTCATCAACTTCTATAATGTTTTCTTGCTGCACAAAGTGACTGTCTCTGAACTGCTACATCGTCTTTTAGACAAAAAAGCAAACTGGATATGGGGTCACAAAGAAGAGCAGGCATTCCGTAATGTAAAAAAACTACTGACTTCGGACGCCATGCTTATGTAGTACAATGAGACCTTGCCAATAAACATAACCTGTGATGCATCGCCTTTTGGAGTGGGCGCCATTTTGAGTCATGTGTTACCTAATGGTAACGAAGCCCCTGTTGCTTACTTTTCAAAGACGCTCTCGAAAACCGAGCGAAATTACAGCCAAATTGATAAGGAAGCCTTGGCGATTGTATCAGCAGTTGAGAGGTTTCATGAGTACATGTACGGTCGGAATTTCACCATTGTAACTGACCACAAACCATTGCTGGGGATCATTGCTGGGGACAAACCAACTCCCTACATACTATCTCCCCGAATGACCCGCTGGTCAGAATTCTTGGCTGCCTACAATTATCGGCTACAATATCGTCCGAGGAAAGCCATTCCCCACGCTGATGCGCTGAGCCGTACATTGCTCCCTGGAACTATCAACGATCCTGCACCAATGATGACAGCGTTGCAGATCAAGACACTCCACACACCGCCATTGACTGCCCGTGACATCGCGAGAGAAACAAAATGCGACCCCATCTTGGCGCGAGTCCTCACATGGGTGGAACGCAGATGGCCATTGGACCAAGTACCAGATGACTTTGCACCATTCAAAAGTCGTCAAACAGAGTTATTCTCACAGAATAACTCACAGAAGGGCTGTGTCATCTGGGGTGATAGAGTCGTTATCCCAGAACGGCTCCAACAGATGCTGCTAAGAACCTTGCACGATGGTCACCCTGGCATCGTGCGCATGAAGGGCCTCGCACGAAGCTACGCGTGGTGGCCAGGCATCGATAGACAAATCGAATCATGGGTTAAAACTTGCAAGAAATGCCAAGAAGTAAGCAATGCTCCACCAAAGGCAACCCCGACCGAATGGGAGACGCTGCGGGGACCCTGGTCCCGCATCTATCTGGACTTTGCTGGGCCGACCAAAGGCCACACGTTTCTGCTAACCGTCGATGCCTACTCGAATTGGCTTGAGATTCACCGAATGAGCAGCACAACCACTGACGCAGTCATCAAAAGACTGGAAAGACTTTTTGCAACCCATGGATTACCAGACATTCTGGTATCTGATAACGGGCCCCAATTTACCGCGCTACCTTTTGAGCAGTACTTGGCTGACCGGGGCATTCGACAGGCGCTCACTTTGCCTACACACCCTGCTGCAAACGGTAGGGCTGAGCACATGGTTCAATTCGTAAAAAAGACTTTGCAAAAAATCCATTACGACAACATCGATGAAAAAATCAACCGGATCCTTTTTCTGCAGCACATTACACCTCACAGCGTCACCAACAAAACTCCTGCTGAATTGCTAATGGAACAAAAACTCCACTCCCACCTCGATCAGTTACACCCAGCCTATGAACCTGAAAAGCCACTCGGATCCAGCAGCCGATGCCGTACCTTCCAGATAGGCGATCTAGTATTTGCTAAGAACCTTTTGGGTGATCCGCTGTGGGTTGAAGCAACCGTAATCCGCGTAACCGGCCCTAGATCATACCTCATCCAGTGCCCGGACAATGGACTTTGGAAGTGCTACATATATCAGCTACGATCGCGGCTACCACCTCGTAATTCCGAACTCCCTTTTGATCAAACTGAGGCGGGGAGAGATACAGAAGAAAGTTAATTATTATTCGAAGGAAACCCTTGCGAATAGACTGATAATGGAACGGAAACGCAGGAACAGTAACCAGGAACCAGAATAAATACACCTCAAGAAATGACCAGTGACATTGATGACCTGCTCCATTCGACCCAGTGCAAGAAGACTGGGACTCTTATATGGATCGTTTCCAAATGTTCTTGGAAACCAACAATTTGAAGGATGCCACTACTGGAAAGAAATGGGCAATATTCCTAACGCATTGCGGGCCGACCGTATTCAAGATAGCCAAGGCACTAGCGAAACCGGCAGAAGTGAAGTCTATGGACTGGGACGTCCTCGAACCTCTACTGAGAGCCCACTACGCGCCAGTCGTTCCAACGCTCGTCAGAAGGCATGAATTTTATCAAAGAAGTCAACAGAAGGGCGAAAGTGTTGCCAATTTCATAGCGGATCTCCGGAATTTGGGAGGCCTATGTGGGTTTGCTGATCTTGAAGAAGCCTTAAGAGACAGAATAGTTCTGGGATTGGATGCACCGCACATCCAAAGCAAGTTGATGGCGAAAGGCAATATCAGCCTTGCCGATGCTATCGCTGAGGCTACTGCAGCAGAAGCAACCAGGAAGTTGGCTGCCCGAATGCGCCGCAACCGCGCCCCGGTTCACAAACCGACCTGCGAAATTTCACCTCAGTCAGAAGGACAACTCCTGACGGCCCACCACGAGGACCTCTCTTCGTCGTCAGACAACGACGAAGAAGAGGTCCATCGACGAAGTTCCGAACGGGACCAACGCCAGAAATCTCAATATCAATGCGCTGGTTGTGGGGCAAGCCACCCCCGACCAGAATGCAAATTCCTTGACGCGCTCTGCCATGTGTGTGGGAAATGAGGCCATTTCAGACGGGTCTGTAGGACCCAGCCAGCCCTCAAGGGAGGCTAACTATCGCCAACCGACAGGAAGCCGTCCTATAAAGCGAGAACCCGTGAACCACCAATGGAACAACCACTCCTACAGAAACAAAACCCTAAACCACTCAACGAAGCGAGAAGAGGCTCACCAAACGATCACGATCGGTCACGCCTCCTCTCTGGATGCCAAGTTGATCCAAGTGAAAGTGGCTATCGAAACCCAGCCCTGCCTGATGGAAGTCGACTCAGGATCGTCTCTCTCGATGGTTTCATGGAAGTCCCTCAAGCAACTCATCCCTACCATCCAGTGACAAGATCTCCAATTCCAAAGACTCATACTCAAAGACTATCAAGGGAATCAGATTCCAGTCGTAGGATCCAGTCGAGTCCAGGTATCGTTCAAGAACCGTACAGCTTTCCTACCCCTGACTGTGATCGACAAGGACCGGCCTAGTCTGCTAGGCCTCCAGTGATTTGCTCCGCTTGGAATTGAGGTGGCAGGCATTCACCGAATCAGTAGCAGTAACTGGGAAGAGGACCTCGTCCAAGAATTCAAGGACGTCTTTGCAGAAAAACTAGGCGAGTACAAGGGGACCCCGATATCATTTAACCTCGATCCCAAAATAGCTCCCATCCGCCTTAAGCCTCATCGAGTGCCATTTGCCCTTAAACCAAAGATCGACGAGCAGCTTGATAAATTGATAGCCCAGGGTGTGTTAGAGCCAACTGATCACTCTCCCTGGGAGACCCCAATTGTTACATCAATTAAGCCGGATGGATTGATAAGAATTTGTGGGGACTACCGAGCCACCCTGAACCACGCCTTTCAACAAAACGCATATCCGGTACCGGTGGTGCAGCACCTCCTCCATTCCCTGGGGGGCGAAAAAGTCTTCACTAAACTAGATTTAGCCCAGGCATACCAACAACTGCCAGTAGACAAAAAAATGGCAGAGGCACAGATAATTGTTACGCACCGAGGTGCCTTTAAATGTACCCAGCTCCAATTCGGAGTGAGCGTAGCCCCGGGAATCTTTCAAAGTTTGATGGAAAGACTATTACAAGGAATCAAAGGCGTTGTTCCATACTTTGATGATGTGTTAATTGCTGCACCGACCCCGAAAATTTTACGAGAGCGCCTGAGATTGTTTCTCCAGAGATTCAAAGACGCAGGGCTTATGGTTAAGAAAAACAAGTGTAAACTATGCACTGATCGTGTCGAATTCTTAGGATACTTGATTGACAGTAATGGTATTCACCCTACCGATAGCAAATTGAGGGCAATCAAGAACGCCCCAAGACCCCGAAATAAGGCCGACCTCCAGGCATTTCTAGGCCTTATCAATTTTTATAACGTTTTCCTGCCACACAAAGCAACCATAGCCGAACCTCTACATCGTTTACTGGACAAGAAAGCAATCTGGGTATAGGGACATAGAGAAGAGCAGGCGTTTCGAAATGTAAAAAATTTATTGACTTCTGACTCTGTACTAATGCAGTACAATGAGACTTTGCCATTAATGATCACGTGTGATGCATTGCCTTTTGGAGTAGGCGCCATTTTGAGCCACATTTTGCCAAACGGTAGCGAAGCCCCTGTTGCTTATTTTTCCAAGACACTTTCAAAAGCAGAACGCAATTATAGTCAGATTGATAAAGAAGCCCTTGCCATTGTGTCTGCTGTCAAGAGATTTCATGAGCACGTGTACGGCCGAGCCTTTACTATAGTGACTGACCACAAACCTTTGCTGGGAATAATAGCGGGAGATAAACCAACCCCTTATATATTATCTCCCAGAAAGACTCGCTGGTCAGAATTCTTGGCTGCCTATAATTATCAGCCGCAACACTGCCCGGGGAAGGCCATTCCCCACACAGATGCATTGAGCCAAGCACCGCTTCCAGAGACCATGGATGACCCCGCGCCTACGGTGACAACGTTGCAGATCGAGACACTTCAGACACCACCATTAACAGCCCGAGATATCACAATGGAAACGAAATGCGACCCCACCTTAGCACGAGTTCTCAGTTGGGTCGAGCGCGGATGGCCATTGGACTAGATACCTGATGACTACACCCCATTCAAGAGTCGACAAATGGGATTGTTCTCACAGAAGGGTTGCATTTTCTGGGGAGATAGAGTCGTTGTCCCAGAGCGGCTACAACGAGCAGTACTAAGAACCTTGCACAATGGCCACCCCAGCATCGTGCGCATGAAAGCCCTAGCACATAGCGACGCATGGTGGCTGGGCATTGACAAGCAAATCGAGACGTGGGTCAAAGCTTGCCACAAATGCCAGGAAGTAAGCAATGCCCCACCGAAAGCGACCCCAACCGAATGGGAAACACCGTGGGGGCCCTGGTCCCATATTCACCTGGACTTTGCGGGACCTACCAAAGGCCACACATTCTTGCTAATAGTAGATGCCTACTCGAACTGGCTCGAAATCTATGAAATGAGGAATACAACAACCAAAGCGGTCATCAAGAAACTAGACAGACTATTTACAACACATGGATTACCAGACGTTCTGGTATCCGATAACAGACCCCAATTTACTGCATTGTCCTTTGAGCAGTACCTGGTGGACCGCGGTATTCGACATGCGCTGACTTCGCCAGCGCATCCTGCGGCCAACAGAAGGGCTGAGCACATGGTACAATTCATCAAGAAAACACTACACAAAATGGACTATGACAATATCAAGGAAAAAATAAACTGGATACTCTTCCTACAGTATATCACTCTGCACAGCGTCACCAACAAAACTCCCGCCGAATTGCTAATGGGGCGGAAGCTCCGTTCCCACCTTGACTGACTACACCCAGCGTACGAACCTGAGAAACCACACGGATCCAGCGGGCGATGCCGTACCTTCCAGGTAAGTGACTTAGTATTCGCTAAGAACTTGTCGGGCAATCCGTTGTGGGTCGAGGTGACTGTGGTCCGAGTAACCGGCCCCAGATCGTACCTCATGGAGTGTCACAATAATAGACTATGGAAGCGCCACATTGATCAGCTTTGATCAAGGCTATAGTCAGGAATCTCCAAGTCCCCTGATATCCAAACTGAGGGGGGAGGGGATATGGAGGAAGATGAACTTGGAATAGTAGAAAGTTTTAACGATAAAAACGACGGCGGAACGGAAACACGTGAAGAAGAATTGGGGATGGGAGTGAGTTCACCTCATGGTGATACCGAAGATGTTGTGTACAACGAAAATTCGAACTCAGAGTTAAAGGCACCCCTTTTGCCAGATAACGTCCTACCTCAACAATATTGCAGCCAAATACCGGGTGCAATACGAAAATCAAATAGACTAACGAAACAACCGGCCTACCTCAAGGACTACGTACCCACACCCCGTAAACAGAACCCGGGGGGAAGGGGTGTTGTGAATGAGTAAATGTGTTAATAAAGTTATCAAGAGCTTGAAGTCAAGTGCAGGGTTCTGGCTCTGCACTTCTGATTGGCCGTTAATGGTGACATCAGATTGGTCCGTTCAGGTGAATCTGATTGGCCATTAACGAGCCTCTCCCATTGGTTAATGGAGCTAGCGCTCCCAAGTTTTCATTGGTTGAATAGTTAATAAGTTGCCTATATAAGGAGGCCCATTGCAGCCATTGAGCTGAGCTGTCACACCATGTTAATAAAGAGTTTTGAAGTTCACTATTTTTCCGGCTCGTCTCCATTCTTCACGCCCATGCAGAAAGCATGCAGGTTATAGCTTCTGGAATTTTATCCAACTCCTTGACCAACAGTATTTGTAAACAGCATTTGTACTTCCTTCTAGATACCCTCTCTATGTGTGTTGAGAGTATGTCTATTCTCCCCTTATGCTGTGTCTGGTTGCATTATGAAGCATAGAGCTATTTGCAAACCCTCCTCTCCAGGTCATATGACAGTGGGCAAGGGCCTAGATTGGCATAGTGGCTAATATCCCAATCTTTTCTTGAAGACCTCCAGGGATAGAGGTATGCTAAACCATTGATTGCTTGTTCTTACTGTCAGGAAATGTTTCCTTAGTTCCAGATTGGATCTCTCTTGCACCCACTGCTTCTTATCCACAGGTACTTTTGAAAATAAATCAACCCCCTCTTGTCTGTGACAACATTTCAAGTACTGGAAGACAGCTATGACATCCCCTGTAATCCTTTCCTTTGTAAAGCTAGACATATCTAATTCCCACAATTGTTCATCATACAGTTTAGCTGCACATTCCTTATCATCTTTGTTGCTCTTCTCTGCACTCTTTCTAGGGCATCAGTATCTTTTTCTGTATCATGGTGAACGGAATGGGATGCAGCATTCCATGTGTGGCCTCACAAGTGTATTATAGAGTGGTACTATCACTTCTTGTGATCTTGATGTTATTTCTCTGCTGATGAAGCCTAGGATTGCACTAACTTTTTTTTGCTGCTACAGCACACTGCTGGCTCATATTTAAGTGTTGTTCACTAGGACACTAAGATCCCTGTCATAATTACTACTGTTGAGCCAGCCATTGCCTGTTCTGTACCTGTGCTTTTGGTTTTTCCTGCCTAAGTGCAGGACTTTACCTTTCTCACCACTGCACAGCATCTTATTGGATAGGGCTCAAAACTCAAGTCTGTCAAGATTTCGATTTTGGGACTACCTGCCTTACCCGTAAGGTTAGTACTGCAATGAACCTGAACCAGAGACTTTCAGCCCACAGCTCAGGTATCTTGCTAAAAGATTGCTTCTTTATGATACAGATGCAGATTAAGGAAAAAGCTTTAATTGGAACTTCACTTGCAGAAGGGAATGCTTGACCTGCAGAAGTCTAACAGACTTTGTAGCTATTTTGAGACTTGAAGCCAAGATTGATGGGGGAGGGCTGACCCTCGATGGTCCATGTGGATGGCAGGGTATTGACTAAGGAGAAAATGGATGAGAAGGAAAAAAAATGCTGTTGTTGGTTTGTTTGTTTTTGTGCACCAAGTCAGTGTTGACTCTTGGCAACTGCCTGGGCTAGTCCCTGCAATTTTCTAGGCAAGAAGTTGTTTCTCCTTGCCCCCTTCCTTGGGATGAGCAGGGCCATCTTAACAGCATTAGGGGGCCTGGGCAAAGTAGTGTACTGGAACCCCTACAACAACTACTCACAGGAATAAAAATGTAAATGGTCAATTAAATTAAACATGTATTTATTTTATTGGCACTTCCAACAAATAAATATCTAATAAATATGTTGTTGTATTTATATGATACAAGGTGCATTGAAGGCTTAACACAAACAGATTAGTATGGGGCCCCTATGTTCATGGGGCCCATGGGCAAGTGCCCATCAAGCCCATGCATTAAGACAGCCCTGAGGATGAGAGAGTGGCTAGCCCAAGATCACCCAATTGGTTTTCTGCTAAGGTAGCACTAAAATTCACAGTTTCTCAATTACGAGCTTGGTGCCTTAATCATTACATTCCTCTCCTTTGGCAGCTTTCTGATATGTAGTCTTCATCTCTCAGAATGCTGGGAGTCAGATTTTAAAATTGCCACAGTTGAGAACTACCTCACATTGGCTCTCTAATACCGAGTTAGGAACTCTTTAATTCCCATGTTTGCATGGGACTTAATTATATTCCTAAGTCTCCACAGATGTATGGGTGGTGCATGTGAATGAATGATCTTCCCTTCTTTTTTTCTTAAACAAATTTTATTAATTTTTAAAAACAATACACAGACAAACAAAATGTAAAATATAAAAACATGACATCTTTTCTAAAAAACAAATAAAGCATCTTATTTAGAGACAGCATAATTCTACATAATTCCACATTTCCATACAAACACAATTTGATATGCATATTTATCTTGTATATTCAACTTCATATCTTTTCCCAACTTCTCTCTATTTCTCCCTTTCCTTCTATTCAATTATATTTCTTTTGCCTTGATTTCTATATATTCATTGTATCCATCTGTCTTATTTACAATTTCATTATTCTCTTCCAATATTTTTCTAGAATTTTATTAATTTAAACATAGACAAACAAAACACAAAACATAAATACATAAAACTTCTTTTTGGAAAGCAGCTTAACCCCAGGTTACATCTTTTTGTACAGACATAAATCAAATTCATGCTCACCTAATATACTATGATCTTCCCTTCTGAGTTCTGATTTCATGTTATTATTTCATTCCATTCCATACCATTTCTAATCATCCCCTAGCTTGGAGCAGAGCTTTGACACCATGATGTCAATCCCCTAATCCAATTTGGGGACTAGGACCTGTTCTGAGGAAGCAAATTGCTAAGGCAGAGAGCCTGTCTGCCTGTTACTTGTACTGTCTGATCTGAACACTTTTCCTGAGGTGTGTATGAGAGAGGGGGGCGGTTGGAAACTACTCCTGTGTGCTTAGAAGAATGATTGCAAGGTTCTGAACTTCTTAAGCTGATCTCCATCAGCAGTGACAAGAGCTTTGGAGCAGACCTCCCAGCTTTCAGGTAGTGATAAACTAGGCTCAAATCACCTTGTCTCTGGAGTGTATGTAGGAATCTCTGCTCGTCTTAAGTTCAGGATTGTCTCTCTGTTGCTGATGGGGAAAATTCAGAGAGGGGCTTTTCAACGGATGTGCAGCCGAGAGCATCAGCAGTGGGTGTTTCCAGGATCCTTGAATGCTGCCTCCTGCTGCCTTTACAAGAAGGCAGCTCTCAGGCAATGGGGGTGGACAAGCGGCAGAGAGCCTCGGCAGCCCTCTCACTCGGCTTCCTCTCTTTAATCTTCTCTATCACAGCCTTCAGCAGCAGCTACTGGTGTGAAGGAACCCAGAAGGTAGCCAAACCGTTCTGCAGCGAACTTGCAGGTGGCACCCACTGCATTGGGATGAACAGCCCAGGTGCGAATGATAGCAGACTGGTTCAGTACATCTGGGAGACGGGAGATGACAAGTTTGTGGATCGAAAGTTTCATGCTGGTATTTGGCATTCTTGTGAAGAGATGATCAGTGAAAAAGGTGAGTGCCCTTCTGGGAAACAGTCTTCTTCATCCTGATTTTCTTTGAGAGAGAAGATAGTTATGTAACTTCTTTCACGTTTTGTCTGGGACTGGGTGAAAAACAGTGGCTGTGGTGCAATCAGGGTTACAACTGTGAGAAATAAGGACCCCTTGGAATGAAGCATGACTCCTATTAGCTTCTTAGATAACTCTGGGTAGCTCCGAGTGGCAACTCATGAAAGTGGTTTGATATTGCCTTCTTCCAGATTTATTTTTACACTCAAATATGGTTTGTGATTTTTCAGTGGTCTCCCATCCAAGTAATAATCAGATTTGTTGCTACTTCGTTTTCAGGATTAGCCAGTCAGTTTGCTATTTCCACCTGGCAAAAGCAATGTTCAGATTTTAGCTGTTTCATTTATTTATTTATTTTAGCTTACTCTTTCATTTGTATAATGGAAGCATTTCTTTACATATGACTTACATCCCATTTATAAACAAGCTGTTAAATTACACACATCGTGTTAGTCTATAATGTGATTTGATTTGGCTCTGCATGTTATAGCGCAAGGTTTCTCAGCCATGACTTTTATGCTAACACATGTAAATGTAACCATGATGATTTTATCAATAAATTGAAAATAAAACAAACCATAGCTTAGCACATATCCAACCAATTCTAAAATAATCTTCAAAGACTGTGGAATGCTTTAAGGGAGGATACAATCTATTACCCAATGACATCTGTTGCAAAGTTATTTCCCAAAGCTATGTTGACAATTATTTCTCACCCCTTTAGGCAACTGACAGATCAAAATTCTCTTGCTATTCTAATATGGAGGTTGGAAGGGAAGAAAGGATTATGGAGATTAAAATGATTTGAACCATATTCTCCTCATTCAATGCAAGAAGGGACATCACAGAACACTATTTGGAGAGAAATGGGCCCATTGCCTGATTTGGCAGAAACTATACAGAGCCTTAAACTCCAGTCATAATAAATATTTAGACTTTAAAGAGCCATAAGACACTCTATTGTTTGCAAAGAATACAGCAGAGTTAACACTGAAATGAATAGTATTTGGGTGGAAAAGAAGTAATTACTCATAATGTTATTTCTTTCACCCAATTTATAAAACAACTAGAAAAATGTTTAAAAGAGTAATTTTTGATGAGGTAGGTAGCTATGTAAATGTACTTAATAAATAAATAAAAGTAAAAAATATGGGATAGAAAATTTTTCACCTTGTTTCCAATTTTAGGACACAGGCATACAGACACATTTATGCAGAACAATAATTGGTGTTAAATCTGGGGAATTTGGAGGAACTTATATTTTAAAATACAGCATACGATTGAAAAAGATAAAACCTTGTTTCCTTATTCAGATATTTGGGGCCACCAGTAAAAATGGATTCTGGGCAAATCAGGGTAATTGCCTTTTACCTAGATTAAATACCATTCATCATGTTTTAATGCATGAAGAATATAATAGCTTTTATTAGATATATGGATTTGTCACATTCCTTTATTGAGTATATGAATTCTTCAGACTCTGTACATTTATCAAAATATTAGCAGAATGATTCAAATTATACCTGAGCAGAATTGGAAACCTGAGTAGGCAACCAAGGACAGAATTAATGTTGCAGATCAAGTGTGGAATTTCCAAACCTTTATTTTCTCTTCAAATAGAGGCTGAATGCAAGATATTAAACTGTAATGGTCACTGACCATTGCCATACAGCACCCTTTTAATTACCTGTAATTGTTTTTCCTGAGAAAGAATAAGTCAGTTTACGAGGTGATGTGAGGGAATTAAAAGCACACATATAGATGGAAATTAGGTTTGGAGAAGTTTTCAGGCTGATTTTTCTTTGAAAACTGCTGTTAGCTATCTCTCTCTTGCTATAGATATTAATATAAGATAAAAATACATGTTTCCAAAAGTTCTGGAACTGTCATTCTTTTACCCAAAAGCATAGAAGAGGAGCCACAAAGTCACCTCTTGTTTGACCACACAAGGGCTAGTTGGCGTCTGGAAAACCTTTCTCTGTGAGCATCAGCCCTGCTGATTTTACAGGATGGTAATATTGAGATTCCTAAGGAAATGATGTTAAAATGCACTGAGCCCTCGGAATGTGCTCTTATGAATGCTTACTTATTTGTAGGAGGGAAGCAAAATAAATCTTCCACTGTGTTTACTTTTAATGAAAAGGGGCTCTCCGTTTTCAGGTAATTGAATAAAATTAATATGGTTTTGCTCCCTAAGTTCATGACCAAACTGTAGCCTCTGGAGACTGCCAATGTGGTTTCCTGCCATTTTTAAGCTGGTAGCAATAAAAGTATTACAGTATAATTCTTTACCTCAGGTTAGAACAAATCCTGAAATCTCTCTGCTTTGAAGAAAGAAAAAGGAGATCCTTGTTCCTGCCAATGTGATGTGACTCTCCCTACTTCATTTTCCAATCTTCTGTGCTTCTCACCCCTACTACAAAAAAGCTGACCTCTCTTCTGAAAGAATATATGGCAAACACATCATTCTAGTCATGGTGCTGCATAAATCCTCCCAAAAAAAAGATTCTGAAGGTTTTGGCTCCACCCACTCTTGAGACAACTCTGTGGGTCACAGATGAGGTTCTGGAAGCCAGTTCTTAGTCCTGTTCTGATAGCTCATTTTCTTTCTGCCAGTTTCTAGTCAGCCCTCATTGCATGCCTGAAGATGGAGCATGCACCTCACTATTAGTGTTGCTAATCTTACCACTTGGTCTCTGGCCCGTGGATCACAACAGATTTCCAGTTTGGTTATCATTTGCAATATTAGATCTTATTTTGATCAGGTTGGCAAATTGTTACAGCAAAACACTCAGGTCAATTGTCTGCTTCTGCAAATTACCTGCTGTTGGCAAGCTGAGCACCCATCCACATATCTGCTCTTATTTCTTTTAGTCCAAATATGTAAGCTTCATCATTCACTGGCAATCATTGTGAAAATGCAACACATTTAACAGTTTCCATATTCTTCAAAGAAGTGCTTAATATTTAGTGCCTATATATTTCTGAATCTCCCTGCACCATACATATAGGAAATGCTTCAGAAAGTGCAGGGGAATTTGGATCTGACCTCCAAAAGTGGGTGGGGTGAAACCATTGCTGAGCCCTGAGAAGAAAGAAAGTGTGAGACTCAAAACCACCCTGCCTTGATCTTATTCTCTTTTTTAAAAAGGGGGGGGCAGGGCAGCAAAGGTTATGGACAAGCTTTCAAAATTCTGTTAGTATACTTACAACAGTAAAGTAGCATCATTGGAATTCTAGTAATATCTGTTTCTTGACTGGCCTACCTCAAAGCAAATTTCATATCAGATTCTGCCCCAAAGAGGAGATGTTTTTCACAGCAGGAATTGTATATTTCTTTCATGGGACTACATAGGCAAGATTAGAATTACCCAAACTGAAATGATTTATACAATGATTTACCTAAAGTTTTCTCCATACTCCATTCCATTCTAAATAGTATTTCAGTGAGTCATTCCACAGGCAATTCAGACCAGGGCAGTGGTGTGATCATAGGTTAGTACAAAACATTTTTGCCTATAGCACAAGGTTCACCCACTTTGATATTCGGATGATTCCAGCAACCAGATAAAATAAGCAATGCTAGAAGAGACAACATCATCCACTTCACCGAAGGACAGTGGACTTAGAAACCACCTACTGCAGAGGTAATACATAGCTTTGTCCTTGGAAGATTGACTGCTGCTCTCTCTTCTATATCATCTAATAATAAAACAGCTGTAATGATCTGAGGTGATCATTACAATCATAGAGAGAGATTTTGTAGTAAGAGGCAGAGAGAGAAATTGGACTAAATTCTTGGATTGGAAAAAAGGTTTCAGCCCCAGATTATGCAGTAACCTTTGGCAACAACTATTACAGCATATTCAGCTGTTAAATCAGAAGAGAAAGTAAATAGCTAAGAGAACTTGAAGAGGTTTAGAGAAAGGGAAGAGGTTTAGAATTGCAGTAATTTTTCTAAAGAGGAAAAGACAGTCAGAAAATTAGAAAATAAGAATAAGAATAAAGGAGCTATAAGATGAACTCTTAAGCACTGGAAAAATTTCGTCCATGAACTCCAAAACCTAATCTGTGATAAAATCAAGATTAAAGCACCTACAACAAGAGGTTGACTAGTCTTTGAATAAACACATCCAGTGATAAAGAGACTGCCATCTCTCTGGTCACCCAGAGCACTTAAAGCAATGCTTCCTTTTTTGTTATAATTATTTTATTATTAAAACTTATGCAAACTAAGGAAATATAAAAAAGTAGAAAGAGTAAGGAGAAAAGAAAACACAGGGGAAGAGAAAATACATTTTAAAAGAGGTAATAAAGAAATATAGAAAGAAATGACTTCCCCCTTTATCAATACAAGCACAAACATTTTCTTAACACCTTCTCTAATACTGCAACTAAAAAAACCACCTTCATCCCAAATCTCATCTTTTTTCTATTGGCAAATAATAAAGCCTCATTTTGCAGTCAGCAAAAGTTCATTAAGAACTACCAAGTGATAGATAGATGATAGATAGATAGATGGATGGATAGATAGATAGATAGATAGATAGATAGATAGATAGATAGATAGATAGATAGATAGATAGACAGACAGACAGACAGACAGACATAGACATAGACATATAAGGGTATATATATATATATATATATATATATATATATATATATATATATATATATATATATATATATATATATATATATATGGATCTTTGGTTATTCGGGTTTTCTCCCGCGTAAGATTGGAATTATCTAGGCAACGTTTCGATGAAGTCTCATTCATCATCTTCAGGCTTGGTCTTCAGCTCTGTGCTTCTCAGAGTGATGTGAGCTCGCAGCTGCTTCTTCCTTTTAACTGCTCCTGGGGGTGTGACTTGATTGGCTGGGGGCTTGGCTGTGTTCTGATTGGATGGGGGGGTGTTCTCATTGGTTGGGGGTTTGGCTGTGTTCTGATTGGTTGGGGGGTTGGCTGTGTTCTGATTGGCTGGAGGCGTGTTCTGTTCAGGTGGGGGCTTGATTGTGCTCAGGTTAGTCTTAGTTGCTGGAGGGTTTGAGCTGGTGAGCTGTGATCTTGCTGTTTGGCTTCGAGTTCGTGGTCGTGCTGCATCTTCATGGTGGGGGTCAGTTCGCTTCATGTATGGTTCAGAGGGGTTTGAGATGGGTAGTGATGCAGCTGCAGTGCGGCTTCTGGTCCGTGGTCGTGTTTCATCTTCTGTGTGGGTGTGAGTCTGCTTTCTATGTGGAAGTGTGGTGGTGGCATCTTGTGTGGCTCTCAGGGGTGTGGGTCTGGTGTCATTCTTCATGTTAGGTACGCGTCTGTTCATGAGGGCGGGTTTCCAAATGGCTGGTAGGCGGGAGGCATCATCTCGTTTATTCATGCTGTGTGGGCGTTTTTCTATCTCTATGGCTTCTCTGATGATTCTGCTGCTGAAGTGTTCGGTTTTGGCGATAGTTCTGGTATTTTTAAAGTCAATCTCATGTCCTGTGGCTTTGAGGTGTTGGACCAGGGAAGAGGTCGGTTCTTCCTTTTTGATTGAGTTCTTATGTTCTTCAATGCGTGCACCTATTCTTCTGTTAGTCTGTCCAATGTATGTGGTGGGGCAAGCAGTGCAAGGGATTTCGTATACTCCTTGATTTTCTAACTCGATACTGTCCTTAGGGTTTCTTAGGATGGTGGATATCTTTCTGTTTGTGCAGAATGCTGTCTTAATGTTGTGTTTTTGGAGGATCTTGCTGATTTTGTCCGTAGTGCCTTTTATATATGGGAGGAGGGCTTTGCCATTCTCTTGTTCTTTGTCTTGGATTTTGGCTGGGGTTTCTTTTTGGATTAGGTGGGTGATCTTCTTTCTTTGGAATCCATTGGCTGTCAGCACGCCGGTAAGAGTGTGTAGTTCGGTCTCGAGGTGTTGTTCATCGGCTAAGCATTTTGTTCTGGAGATTAGTGTCTCAGCTACGGAATTGATCTGTGCTGGGTGGTGGTGTGAGAGTGCGTGTAGATAGCGGTTTGTATGTGTTTTCTTCTGGTAGATGGTGTGTCCTAGGGAGCCATTGGATTTTTTGTATACCAAGACATCTAGGAAGAGAAGTTGGTTGTTAGCTTCTGTTTCCATGGTGAATTGTATTTTGGGGTGTTGGCTGTTGAGGTGTGTGAGGAAGTTGTTCAGTTTTTCTTTCCCGTGTGGCCAGATTATGAAGGTGTCATCTACGTATCTGAGCCAGAGTTTGGGTTTGTGATCATATTTTTCTAGAGCCTGTGTTTCAAAGTGTTCCATGTAGAGGTTAGCGATGACAGGTGAGAGGGGTGATCCCATGGGTGCTCCTTCTATTTGTTTGTACAACCCCCCCAAGCACATCCTAGATCTGACCAACCACTGCCTATCCAATACATACTTCACCTACAACGGACAAAAATACAAACAAATAGAAGGAGCACCCATGGGATCACCCCTCTCACCTGTCATCGCTAACCTCTACATGGAACACTTTGAAACACAGGCTCTAGAAAAATATGATCACAAACCCAAACTCTGGCTCAGATACGTAGATGACACCTTCATAATCTGGCCACACGGGAAAGAAAAACTGAACAACTTCCTCACACAACTCAACAGCCAACACCCCAAAATACAATTCACCATGGAAACAGAAGCTAACAACCAACTTCCCTTCCTAGATGTCTTGGTATACAAAAAATCCAATGGCTCCCTAGGACACACCATCTACCAGAAGAAAACACATACAAACCGCTATCTACACGCACTCTCACACCACCACCCAGCACAGATCAATTCCGTAGCTGAGACACTAATCTCCAGAACAAAATGCTTAGCCGATGAACAACACCTCGAGACCGAACTACACACTCTTACCGGCGTGCTGACAGCCAATGGATTCCAAAGAAAGAAGATCACCCACCTAATCCAAAAAGAAACCCCAGCCAAAATCCAAGACAAAGAACAAGAGAATGGCAAAGCCCTCCTCCCATATATAAAAGGCACTACGGACAAAATCAGCAAGATCCTCCAAAAACACAACATTAAGACAGCATTCTGCACAAACAGAAAGATATCCACCATCCTAAGAAACCCTAAGGACAGTATCGAGTTAGAAAATCAAGGAGTATACGAAATCCCTTGCACTGCTTGCCCCACCACATACATTGGACAGACTAACAGAAGAATAGGTGCACGCATTGAAGAACATAAGAACTCAATCAAAAAGGAAGAACCGACCTCTTCCCTGGTCCAACACCTCAAAGCCACAGGACATGAGATTGACTTTAAAAATACCAGAACTATCGCCAAAACCGAACACTTCAGCAGCAGAATCATCAGAGAAGCCATAGAGATAGAAAAACGCCCACACAGCATGAATAAACGAGATGATGCCTCCCGCCTACCAGCCATTTGGAAACCCGCCCTCATGAACAGACGCGTACCTAACATGAAGAATGACACCAGACCCACACCCCTGAGAGCCACACAAGATGCCACCACCACACTTCCACATAGAAAGCAGACTCACACCCACACAGAAGATGAAACACGACCACGGACCAGAAGCCGCACTGCAGCTGCATCACTACCCATCTCAAACCCCTCTGAACCATACATGAAGCGAACTGACACCCACCATGAAGATGCAGCACGACCACGAACTCGAAGCCAAACAGCAAGATCACAGCTCACCAGCTCAAACCCTCCAGCAACTAAGACTAACCTGAGCACAATCAAGCCCCCACCTGAACAGAACACGCCTCCAGCCAATCAGAACACAGCCAACCCCCCAACCAATCAGAACACAGCCAAACCCCCAACCAATGAGAACACCCCCCCATCCAATCAGAACACAGCCAAGCCCCCAGCCAATCAAGTCACACCCCCAGGAGCAGTTAAAAGGAAGAAGCAGCTGCGAGCTCACATCACTCTGAGAAGCACAGAGCTGAAGACCAAGCCTGAAGATGATGAATGAGACTTCATCGAAACGTTGCCTAGATAATTCCAATCTTACGCGGGAGAAAACCCGAATAACCAAAGATCCACATACAAATACCCGCGAGAACCTCAGAAAACATATATATATATATATATATATATATATATATATATATATATATATATGTGTGTGTGTGTGTGTGTGTGTGTGTGTGTGTGTGTGTGTGTGTGTGTTTTCTGAGGTTTTCACGGGTATTTGCATGTGGATCTTTGGTTATTCAGGTTTTCTCCCATGTAATATTGGAAGTATCTTGGCAACGTTTCAATGAAATCTCATTCGTCATCTTCAGGCTTGTATCTTTGGCTTTGTGCTTCTCGGAGATGGCACACTAGGACACACCATATACCAGAAGAAAACACACACTAACCACTACCTCAACGCCCAATCCCACCACCACCCAGCACAGATAAACTCCGTGGCCAAAACACTAATCCCCAGAACCAAACGCCTGGCAGACAAGACACACATAAAGACTGAACTATGCACCCTGACTAAAGTACTGACAGCTAACGGCTTCCACAAAAGCAAAATCACCGGCTTGATCCACAAAAACACACTGAGACATAATGGAGACCTAGAAGATGAACAGATCTATGGAACAGCTGTCCTGCCCTACATAAGAGGTACTACAGACAAAATCAGTAAGATACTACACAGGCATCACATCAAGACTGCCTTCAAAACAGACAGAAAAATAGCAGCCATCCTAAGAAACCCCAAAGATAAAATTGACCTGGAAAACCAAGGCATATATGAAGTCCCCTGTGCATCATGCCCTGGCACATACATTGGACAGACCAATAGAAGAATAAGTGCCCGCCTGGATGAACACAAAAATGCAGTAAAAAAGCTGGAACACACTTCCTCATTAGTCCAACACATGAAAGCCACAGGTCATAGCATCGACTTCAATGGCACCCAAACCCTAGCCACTATAGAAAACCCCAGCCATAGAAGCCATAGAGATTGAAAAAAGACCTGAAAGCATGAATAGAAGGGATGATTCCACAGAGATGTCAATTATTTGGAAGCCTGCATTCACAAACAAAAAATCTCCAAACCACAAGCCAGGCAAACACCTGGGCACAAACAGATCCTCCCTGATACCTCCAACTCAAACACACCCCAACCAGGCACCCAGATGAAACCTAGCTTCCTAATAAATGATAGCCGTCCATTTACTCAGAACCAAGCTGCACTAAAAGCCTCCAATACAGGAACACAATGTTGCCAGCTAATCAAGACAAAAAAAGCCATAAAACAGACAGAAGATATTAGAAACACCAATCAAGCAGAACACAGCAAACTCCAAGACCAATAAACATAGACCAAGTCTCCCAGCCAATCAGGATGAAGAAAAAACCATTCTGGCAAAGCAGTAGGCTAGCCCCAAATTTAAAACTGAAAGGGCTGTGAAAGTGTGACTCACAGACGAAGACAATACAGAAGCCTGATGATGGCAGATGAGATTCTGCCGAAATGTTGCTACAACTTTAAAAGCACAAGTATAATGATGTGGGAAAATACCCGAACAAAGCTGAATGCCATATATATACATATACATATACATATACATATACATATACATATACATATACATATACATATACATATGCACACGCACACACACACACACACACACACACACACACACACACACACACATATATATATATATATATATATATATATATATATATATATATATATATATATATACACACACACATATATACATATATATACATATATATATATGGATATATATCCCTTATTATATACCCTTCAAATTATGTCCCACAAAATTTATCATCTTTTCTTCATCTTGTCTTAATACAACAGCTTATCACTTTCTCTAAAAATACCACAAAAATTCTCCTCTTTCCTTATCTTATCTACAAACAACTCTTAAAAATTTCATCATTTAGTCCTAGTCAAGAAAAGCTCTTAGAAAAAAAACAGAATCATATACAGTCTAACCTTGATCAAATAAGCCAACTTTGTAAACATATATTTTACTTTTAAAAGTCTTGATATTTATTATTTTTAAGTAATGTATTTTCTTTTTTTCTTTTCCTTTTCTCAGGAATTCTTTCTAAATATAATACATCTCTTCAGATTTACTTTGGATTTATAATATATTTACTCTGGAAGTACGAAAATTGTCCAAATCACATTTTTGAGTTAACACCTATTTTTGCAAGTAACTCTTTTGGTTTATTATTTGGGTGTCCCTTTTAACTGATAAAACCTTGGCCAATTTCATTTGTTAGTACTATATAATATATTTGTCAGTATTATTCTTGTATCCTGACAATTTTAAATCTGAATTTAAACCAGCCTGCTTTTCAATTATATTTTCTTCTATCTCTCTTTAAAGCCCATTCTTATTGTATGAGACAGTCTAAAGAGTAAGTTCTAGGTACATCAGGGGTGGGATTCTACCAGTTCGCACCTATTCTCTAGAATCAGTTGTTAACATTCTAAGCAGTCCGGAGAACTGGTTGTTAGAAGAAATTACTGGCCTAATCCTGTAAGGAAGGCAGGAAGGAAACATTCTGGTGTTGCTTATAGAAACTGCCTCTCCATTAACCCTTATTACATTCTTGGCAGGACTAGACTTCCTGTCTCAGGAATGTCTCTGGAGTTTTTTCCCCTCCTTTACTGGTACTTTGCTTGTGTGGAGTGACTATTCAAAGTTACAATGGCACTGAAAAAATTGACTTATGACCATTTTTCACACTTACGACTGTTGCAGCATCCCCACAGTCATGAGAGGCCAGGTGAGGAGATGCGTGCCTCGATGTGAGTGATGTTGAGTTGGCCACACTCAGCCAGTCACATGACCACCAAGCCATGCCCACCAACTAAGTCACATCCACAGAACCGGTTGTTAAAATATTTGAATCCCATCCCTGAGGTACATTGCTACCAAGTATTGTTGAATTTTTCCAGAATTAAAATACTTCTTTTTCTATTTTGTATTAGTGGATCTTCTCCTTTAT
Organism: Hydrophis major; assembly: GCA_033807585.1. Classification (NCBI taxonomy): domain Eukaryota; kingdom Metazoa; phylum Chordata; class Lepidosauria; order Squamata; family Elapidae; genus Hydrophis; species Hydrophis major. The sequence continues at coordinate 173,431,946 of CM066329.1, forward strand.
TTCTTTTTTTAGTTGTTTCTAGAAATGAGCCTTCACAGTCTCCTCTTATCATGTTTTTATTTCATCCAGAACATTTTACCAGGAAGAGATTAGAATACTTCCTGTATTGTTTACTATCATATTAAAATACAAATAAATATATTAAAATAAATATATTATTATTTAATATACATTAAAGATATATAAACCTATATTTCTAATATTATTTTTAAAAAAATTACAGGAAATATTTCAAATTTTTCTTTTTCAGAGTTCTGTTTCCAAATCAATCTGGACTGGATTGTTAGTCCAGTTAAAAAATGCCCCAAATCCACATTTTAATTATGCTTTTTCCACTTATTTCCAAATAAAGAGCTTTTTTTAAATTTAAACTTGCACAAATCTTTTATTAAGGGTTGGAGGAAAACATCCAGTGTAAATAAAACTTGTCCTTCTGAAGATACTCAGTATCAAAAAAAGAATTTTCTTTTCTAAAGCGCCTTTAGGCCAGACAAGGAATAATGGATGGAAACTGAACAAGGAGAGATTTAACCTGGAAATAAGGAGAAACTTTCTGACAGTGAGAACAATCAACCAATGGAATAGCTTGCCTTCCGAAGTTGTGGGAGCGCCATCACTTGAGACTTTCAAGAAGAGATTGGATCGCCATTTGTCAGAAATGGTGTAGGCTCTCCTGCTTGGGCGGGGGGTTGGACTAGATGACCTACAAGGTCCCTTCCAACTCTGATTATCTGTATCTGTATCCTTCACCAGTTCCTTTTTCTGCTGCAATCATGAGCATTGCTAAAAACAAAGCTGTGTTTTAGTGCACTATTGCTTCTTTAGAAGCTCTAATATATATTTTCCCCCAATTTGTCTGTGATGGTAATTGTATGCAACCCATCCAGTTGGAGGATGTTTTTCTAAAAGCTAGAAAATAATATTGAAACATACCAAGGTTATTCAAGGTTTATCCACTGATTTCTCTCTCTGAAGATGTTGCATGTTTTGGTACAATTGTCTATGTTTCCATAAATAGGAGATACAGTCAGTTCTTTGCAGAGTCTCTGCTACTGGGTGATAAAGTGACTCCCTCAGGGGAGTTTGTGATGAGATAATGTTATCCTGACATGTGAGAACAAACCTAAAAGTGCTGATGGATTATACTACCAACAGCCCCTTTTGTAAAAGTACAAATAGTGCAAGTGAGAAGAGACACTCCAGATCAAAAGCTGCCTGATTGTATCTGCATTCTGATACCATAAAAATACCAAAATAAGACACATGAAACCAGGTGGATGGATGCTTTCCCAAAAGATGACTTCCACAGGGCTTTGCTTTCCACATAAAACAGTAGTGGAATGTTTTATCTCAGTGCTTCTGGCTTCCCACCATCTGCTTCCAACTTGCTGCTTGTGGGAAGCTCTTGTTCCTATAAATGTTAGCAAGATAAGAACCCAAATGGGGCAAATATGACACTTATGTTTCTTTAAAAAAAATCTTTAATTTTCAAGTGCTCATTTTATGTGCCTTATAGGTGAGAAATGCAGAAGTTTCATCAGCCTGACACCCCCAGCAGTTCAAGGTAATTATATATTGTCAGTGTTTCAAGTTCTTTCTATATTTATATCTAGTGTTCTGAATCACAAGGGAAAACAATCTTTTAACACACACACGCACATCCAGGTTTTATGAAACATACATTGCCATAGAAAGATAGATGTTCAGAATTTTTGCTGAATGTAAATTTAGGCCCAGATGAGACAGTCCTTCATTCTCCATGCAGTTAGTGTCAGTTTAGAGATAAATCTTAAAGAGGTCCAGTCTGGTTTTCTAATTTGAAAGCAGGAAAAGCAAGACTCTTCTGCAGGCTAAGTCCAATCGTAGTGGCAAATTGATGGCAGACTAGATAGGAATGCTGATAATTATTGTCTCAAACATCTGACAGGTTCCAGATTGGGGGAAGTGGCTATACTCACCCATCCTTAAAATCAATTGCCAGCTGCTCTGAAAAGAAATCAAATTTGATAACCATGTACAATATGTAGCTGTTGCTGGTTTATAGAAACAAAAATGTCTTTAAAATGGTCTTAGTGCACTGATTTATGTGTGTGTGTATGTATATGTTCCAGGAGTTCTATGGTTGTCCATTGCAGCAGAGATCCTCTACATTTTTTTACTCCTGATGGGCATCACTCTCATGTTGATTGAAATCTGTCATTCCATCAGCATCCTGGATGGGCTGAAGCTTAATGCATTTGCTGCTATATTCACTGTTTTGGCAGGTAACAGTTTGGGAATGTTTCTGTTGAGAGTTAAACTAAGCCAAAGGAAGAAATGATCAATAGAAAGAAATTATTTTTTTATACTAGACAGAAAGATAAGTTCTTAAGGATGGGAAGAGTTGTCTTGTTCTAAGAGAATTAGCTGCTGATACACAAACTCTCCACATTAAAGGGTGTTTTAGTGTGAGGAAAAACTGCCACCCATTTCAACAAAGGAATTCGGGGAAGTGATGGCTGCAGACAGTGAAGGAATGGACAGAAAATCCAAACAAAATAGTGTTATGAACTCATAAAACGCTTAAATAAAGTTTTATCAAACCTTTAGAAAATAGCAGGGTTCTAATCCTGCACTTCTGATTGGCCGATAATAGCGATATTGGATTGGTCCATTCAGGAGAATCTGATTGGCTGTTAACGAGCCACTCTCATTGGTTAAAGGGGTTAACACTCCACGTTTTCTCATTGGTTACTAGATCAGCAGCTTGCCTATAAAAGGGCTGCTGCTGCCCTAGGATTTTGCTCTGTTCAGAATGATTAATAAAGAGTTGAAGTTCACTGTTCACCGTCTCGTCTCCGTTCCTTGCGCCCATGCGCAGAACTTAACACTGGCGACAAGGATGGGATGCGGAGACGTCAGAGCTGACTGAACACTACAGAGCACCAAACAGAGCACGTGGCTGAAGGCTCATCAATGGTGGAAACCATGTCCGGCGGCACCATACCACCTGCTCCATTCGACCCGGCACAAGAAGACTGGGACTCATACATGGACCAGTTCAAGATGTTTCTGGAGACCAACAACTTGAAGGATGCCACTACTGGAAAAAAGCGAGTGGTATTCCTGACTCACTGCGGACCTGCCGTTTTTAAGATGGCTAAGGCACTGGCGAAACCGGCTGAGGTGAAATCCATGGACTGGGATGTCCTCGAGCCCCTCCTATGGGCCCACTATACATCTACCGTACCAACGCTTGTCCAAAGACATGAATTTTACCAGAGAGACCAGCGGAAAGGAGAAAGTGTTGCAGATTTCATCGCGGATCTCTGGAACCTGGAAGGCCTCTGCAGGTTTGCTGACCTTGAAGAAGCTCTAAGAGACCGAATAGTTCTGGGTTTAGATGCACCTCACGTGCAAAGTAAGCTGATGGCAAAAGGCGACATCAGCCTTGCAGATACCATCACTGACACTACTGCAGCAGAAGCAACCAGGAAGTTGGCTGCTTGAATGCGCCGCACCAACACCCCGCTCCGCCAACTCGCCGGCGAAACCTCACCTCGCCAAGAGGGTCATACAATGGCAACCCACCACGAGGACCTCGCATCATCATCAGAAAGTGATGAGGAAGAAGTCAACCGGCTCCGGTCTAAACGAGACCAACGCCACCAGCGTAATCAGAGACTGCAGCATCAATGCGCAGGTTGTGGGGCAAACCACCCACGATCAGACTGCAAATTCCTCGACGCGCTCTGCCATGTTTGTGGGAAAAGAGGTCACATCGGAAAGGTCTGTAGAAGCAAGCAAGGATCCAGCCCATTTCAGAGGGGGACCAACTACTGCCAAACCACAGGAAATTGTCCTGTGAGTCGGGAACATTTGAACCACCAATGGAACAACCACACCTACAGAAAAAAACCACTAGCCAATTCAGCGAAACGAGAAGAGGCACACCAAACCATTACAATTGGTCATGCCTCATCATTAGATGCAAAGAAGATCAGAGTGAAGGTCGCCATTGAAAACCAGCCCTGCGTGATGGAAGTCGATTCAGGATCGTCCCTCTCGATGGTTTCCTGGAAGACCCTTAAACAATTAATCCCTGCTGTCCGGCGGCAAGACTTCAGAACCCAAAGAATCATACTCAAGGATTATCAGGGAAACCGAATTCCGGTTGTTGGATCCCGCCTAGTCCAGGTCTCATTCAAAAATCGTACTGCATCTTTACCATTGACCATTGTCAACCGTGATCGGTCTAGCTTGTTAGGCCTTCAATGGTTCGCTCCACTTGGGATCGAGGTAGCCGGCATTCACCAAACCAGCAGCAACGACTGGGAGGAGGCCCTCGTCCAGGAATTCCAGGATGTCTTTGCAGACAAACTAGGCAAGTACAAGGGGACCCTGATATCATTTAACCTTAACCCTGAAGTAGCCCCCATTCGCCTTAAGCCTCGTCGAGTACCTTTTGCCCTTAAACCAAAGATTGACGAGCAACTTGATAAATTAATAGCCCAGGGTGTTTTAGAACCAACAGACCACGCTCCTTGGGAAACCCCAATCGTAACACCCATCAAACCGGATGGATCGTTAAGGATTTGTGGGGACTACCGTGCCACCCTGAATCACGCCCTCCAACAGAACACTTACCCGGTGCCGGTGGTACAACACCTCCTCCATTCCCTGGGGGGCGGAAAAGTCTTCGCTAAATTGGATTTAGCACAGGCGTACCAACAACTGCCTGTAGATAAAAAAACAGCAGAGGCACAAACGATCGTTACGCACCGAGGTGCTTTTAAGTGCAACCAACTCCAATTCGGAGTTAGCGTAGCCCCAGGGATTTTTCAGAGTTTGATGGAGAGACTCTTCCAGGGGATAAAAGGGGTTGTACCATACTTTGGTGACGTTTTAATTGCTGCCCCAAATAGAGAAATACTAAAGGAGCGTCTTAAACAGGTTCTCCAGAAATTTAAAGACTCTGGCCTTAAGGTTAAAAAAAATAAATGTCAACTGTGTACAAATAAAGTAGAGTTCCTGGGGTACCTAATCGATAAACAAGGCATTCACCCCACCAATAGCAAGCTAAGAGCAATCAAGAATGCCCAAAGACCCAGAAATAAGACTGATCTCCAAGCTTTCCTGGGGCTCATTAATTTTTACAACATCTTCCTGCCCCACAAAGCGACCGTAGCTGAGCCCCTACATAGGCTTCTTGACAAAAAAGCAACCTGGGACTGGGGGCACCGAGAGGAGCACGCGTTCCGACAAGTGAAAAACCTATTAACTTCAGATGCTGTTTTAATGCAGTATAACGAGACTTTGCCTTTAACAATTGCATGTGACGCGTCACCATTTGGAGTAGGAGCCATTTTGAGCCATGTGTTACCAAACGGTAGTGAAGCCCCTGTTGCCTATTTTTCAAGGACTCTATCAAAGGCTGAATGTAACTATAGTCAAATTGATAAAGAGGCTCTTGCTGTTGTATCTGCTGTAAAACGGTTTCATGAATATGTATATGGACGAGTTTTTACTATTGTTACCGACCACAAACCTTTGCTGGGGATTATAGTGGGAGACAAGCCAACCCCCTATATATTATCACCTAGAATGACTCGCTGGTCGGAGTTTTTGGCTGCATACAATTTTAGGCTGCAACACCACCCGGGGAAAGCCATTCCCCACGCTGATGCGCTGGGCCATGCACCACTTCCGGAAACCGTCGACGACTCAGCTCCAACCCTTACAACACTCCAGATTGAAATGCTACATCCACCGCCGCTAACAGCTGGAGATATTGCAATCAAAACAAAACGCGATCCTATCTTAACATGAGTTCTTAGCTGGGTTGAACAGGGATGGCCAGTAGATCAAACCCCTGATGACTTCACTCCCTTCAAGAACTGGCAAACAGAACTTTTTTCGCAAAAAGGCTGCATCCTATGGGGGGATAGAGTCGTCGTCCCAGAGCAGTTACAATGAGCAATATTAAAGACACTGCATGAGGGTCACTTCGGCATCGTGCATATGAAAGCGCTCGCACGAAGCTACGCGTGGTGGCTGGGCATCGACAAACAGATCGAAGCCTGGGTAAAGACTTGTTTAAAGTGCCAGGAAGTTAGCAATGCCCCACCTAAAGCAACTCTAACAGAATGGGAAACACCCCGGGGACCGTGGTCCTGCATCCACATTGACTTTGCGGGACCTACTAAGGTACATACGTTCCTCCTAACAGTGGATGCCTATTCAAACTGGCTCGAAATCCACAAAATGAAAAGTACTATAACCGAGTCCGTCATCCGGAAGTTGAACAGGTTATTCGCGACGCATGGACTGCCAGACGTTCTGATATCCGACAACGGACCCCAGTTTACTGCTCTACCCTTTGAACAATACTTAGTGGACCGGGGTATTTGCCATGCACTAACTTCGCCGGTGCACCCTGCAGCTAACGAAAGAGCCGAGCGCATGGTACAATTTGTTAAAAAAAAACCCTCTACAAAATGGACTATGGGGACATTGAAGATAAGATAAACAGAATACTCCTTCTCCAACACATCACTCCACACAGCGTCACCAACAAGACTCCAGCTGAACTATTGATGGGACGCAAACTCCGTTCCCACTTCGACCGGCTTCACCCGTCTTACGAGCCAGAGAAACCCTGTGGATCTAGCGGAAAATGCTGCGAGTTCAAGATAGACGACTTAGTTTTCACCAGAAACCTTTCCGGCAAACCTTTGTGGGTCGAGGCAACTGTAATTCAAGCCACTGGACCCAGGTCATACCGAGTGAAAACCTGCGATGGAAAAATATGGAAATGCCATATAGATCAGCTTCACTCGAGGCTACAACCTAGTTTCCATGACTCCGGTAATTCCCAAACTGAGGGGGAGGGGATGTTGAAGAAACCGAATTCGAGATGGTGGAAAGCAGGAACGAAAGAAGTCAGCAATCAGGCGAAACGAATGAAGAAGAATCAGGAAAGGGCGTGTCCTCGCCACAGAGGAACACCTCAACAGAGACAAGCCCGCAAAGGCCAGAGGACAACAACGAGAACATTAGCGGCACCGAGTCATCCAATGAGGAACCACTGGCACCCGACTTGCCCGAAAACGTCCCGCTGAAACAGGGTTAAAGACAAGAACCGGTGGGACAGCGTAAATCCAATAGAAAGTCAAAACAACCTTCATACCTCAGAGATTACATCACCGCACCCCCTAAACGGAACCCAAGGGGAAGGGGTGTTATGAACTAATAAAATGCTTAAATAAAGTTTTATCAAACCTTTAGAAAATAGCAGGGTTCTAATCCTGCACTTCTGATTGGCCGATAATAGCGATATTGGATTGGTCCGTTCAGGAGAATCTGATTGGCTGTTAATGAGCCACTCTCATTGGTTAAAGGGGTTAACACTCCACGTTTTCTCATTGGTTACTAGATCAGCAGCTTGCCTATAAAAGGGCTGCTGCTGCCCTAGGTTTTTGCTCTGTTCAGAATGATTAATAAAGAGTTGAAGTTCACTGTTCACCGTCTCGTCTCCGTTCCTTGCGCCCATGCGCAGAACTTAACAGATAGAGCACCTGCTTTGAATGTAAAAGGTCCTAATTCATCTCCAGTTAGTACAATTCCTCACACCAAAGGTGATTGGATTAGTTCTTTACTTGTCATCTTCTGCTTATTTATCTTTTAAATCCACCGTGATTTAGCAATAGCTAAATCTGTTCAAATATGTCTTCCTCCCACCCCTTGGGAAATTCACTCAGTACTTTACATGCCCTAGAATCAATTCATCAAGGAGTCATTTGTTGAAACTATGATTGACTGTTACAGGTCTCCTCGGAATGGTGGCTCACATGATGTATACCACCGTATTTCAAATGACAGTAAATTTTGGTCCAGAGGACTGGAGGCCTCAGATGTGGGATTATGGCTGGTCTTACTGGTAAGTTTTGAAGCAAAATGTACCACAAAAAGTTGGGCATGAGTCAAATCATTCTGAGGAAGCTATTAAAATTAAAGCTGCCTTTTTTAAAAAAAAAAATCTTATCTCAATTGCAAAGTATTGTAGCCATGTCTGAGAATAGAATCACAAGAATTTGCAGGCTTGCTTCTCAAGTGTACCACACGGGTGCTTAAAATTGATGGTGACATCTTAACAGCAATGGTTGTGTGTGAAATTCAAAGATGAAAAATATCTTGTCTTTCTCTGAGTACAGAAATCTCTGATTAAGTTATCTTTCTCCTATCACTGAGATTTTGCAAAGGAATTATTTCTTTCTATACAGATATTGACCCCAGGAATTTCATCAAGCTGCCCAAAAGAAATATAGTTATGGAGTGGCTAAAGGAGATGAGAAAATGAATCTTGCATCTGCATAAGCTTTCTTAGCTTAGCAGCCAAGCCAATTAGAGATCTGTTGAAAGGGATATATTTTTACAAATATGTTCAGAACCTATAAAAAGGTGTTAGCAGCTCAGTAACCATTTCCCCCCTATATACGAGTAATAAATTTGTTTGTGCAACCATTTTAGTATTAGGATTGGGATTCCCCCGCCCCCAATTGTTGTCAAAAAAATGATGACCCTCATTTTTTAAAACAGCATAAATTGCATTTGGTGGCTTTGCTACTGATTGGTGGTTGAAATATCAGATCATCTCATTTGATGCATCATTTTTCATTAGTTGGGTGTCCTGTGGTGAATTAAAAAGGAACACTAACCGAATGACAAAAAAATGTCACTGATGAACCCTAGTAGTGGCATTTCTACTTTTTCCCTGGTGGCATGAACACATGGAACAGATTTGCCTCTTCCCTCTGTAGAATTTCCCTGTAGAAATGTTCATGTGTGCTCATTCAGCCTGACTTTAAAAGCAATGAAATGTAAAGGCACAAATCTGAAATCATTGTGAGTTTAATTGCAAAACAAGCCCAACAGGATGCTCTTACAAGATGGAAAAACGTTTTAAAAGACAGGTTGTTAGAAATAAATGTAAGAGATCTGCAGGCTGCTTAGTCTGGGGGTGGGCGGGTGTATGACTGTGTCCTGTCATTTCCCCCACCTTTTTTCTCAAATTGACAGCTTGGCGTGGGTTTCCTTTGCCTGCTGCATGGCTTCCTCTGTGACCACAATGAACAGATACACAAAAACTATTTTGGAATTTAAATATAAACAGAAAAAACTGGAGAGAGGTCTACGAGCTAAATCCAACCCTCCTGTTCCAGAAAAGGCTTGGAAGATGTATGTTGACACCCTCCAGAGAACAACTGAGGACTTCATGCATCCCTTAACAGACATTCACAACCCATCCAGTCCTATGGGATTTGCGGAGTTAAATAATATTCCTGTGGCACATTGTGAAGAATATTGCTAAGAAGGAAATCCAGGATTGTTGGTTGTGTTTTGTGTTATGGAAAGTACCAATGTATGTATGTTGCATTTTTCTTTTCTATGTTAAGAATTGATTTTCCAGTGGAAAGCCATGGTGATGACCTACAAAGGAAACACTTTTAACATTTCTAATTTGGGGCTGTTCTCTTCTCTTTTGCTTTGATGGCACTAGTTAGGTAGGGAGAGAGATTGATAGCATAATCCCATCCAGGTATCCAAAAATTCCAATGATTCCAGTGGGACTTACCATTCATTTGAACAACCAGGTTGCTCCAACATGAGTATGGATCAACAACTATTTCTTGAGGATCTGCTAATATCAGATCTGTTGATAGCATCCTCTATACCAGCCCATCAGGTAGGCAACTTCTGCTTGTCTTTCCCTGCTGTGCATCAAAAGTACTGGCTTCCAACCAGGGGTGGGATTCTACCAGTTTGCACCTATTCGCTAGAACCGGTTGTTAACATTCCAAGCAGTTCGGAGAACTGGTTGTTAGAAGAAATTACTGGCCTAATCCTGTAAGGAAGGCAGGAAGGAAACATTCTGGTGTTGCTTACAGAAGCTGCCTTTCCATTAACCCTTATCACATTCTTGGCAGGACTAGACTTCCTGTCTCAGGAACGTCTCTGGAATTTTTTTCCTCTCCTTTGCTGGTACTTTGCTTGTGTGGAGTGACCATTCAAAGTTACAAAGGCACTGAAAAAAGTGACTTATGATCATTTTTCACACTTATGACTGTTGCAGCATCCCCACAGTCATGAGAGGCCAGGTGAGGAGATGCATGCCTCGATGTGAGTGATATTGAGTTGGCCACATCCAGCCAATAACATGACCACCAAGCCATATCCACCCAGTCACATGACCACCAAGCCATGCCCACCACCTAAGCCACAACCACAAAAACAATTGTTTAAAATTTTGAATCCCAGCCCTGCTTCCGACTGGTGCTGGCACAAGCAGCACTATCAATTTCATCTGTTCATTTCATTGTTGGCACACTGTTCCACTTCTGTTGGCTATCACATGCTATTACAGAAACCCTTCTTTTTATCTGGTTATTGTTACTGCCTTCCATGGCCATTTGTGCCAGGCTACCAACCCACTTCTGAAGGACTTCAACCAGGGACCTGTGGGTTTTTTATACTCATTGTATTCATTTAACCAGTGGTCCAATTAAAACCCACCCTTCTTTCCTTCCTTCCTTCCTTCTTTCCTTTGTTTCTTGGGATGCAGTGCTTAGAATGCAGTATTGCAGACTGACTCTGTCCACAGCCATCAATTCTGACTGGTTAGTAAAATGAGGATCCAGATTGTTGGGAACAACATGCTAACATTTGTAAACCATTCAGAGAGTGCTGTAAAGCACTGGGGAGCTGTGTATAAGTCTAAGTGCTATTTCTATTACTCTTTCTTTCTTTCTCCCCCCTCCCCCTCTTCTTTCTTTTCTTCAGTGAGATGTAATTATGAAATGGCAAATCTTTCTTTTTTAATCTTTCTTTTTAAACCAGATTAAATTGATAGAACTGTTCCACCAATTTTATCTCCTAGCCTAGTCATTTAGGAAACATAGTCAAACAGAATTTTCAATTGTTTAAATTTCTTACTGGTCTACTAATGGGCATACCAGATACAAAAAAGTCTCCATGGAAAGCCAGTTTTCTACAGATCTGCCTGCTTGGGGAAAAGGGGGGCTAATGCTTAATTTGTTGACATGGGCCATACAGATGAGAAACAGAAGTGGGGGGTGGGGGGCATAGTAAGCATTGTTTATGTCAGGCACCATTGTGACCAAAGTGGAGGAAATCAGCTTTATTTCTTTAAAGATATTTTTAAATCCCACTTTTATTATATTTATAAATAATTCAGGATAGTGATAATGCTCCTTCTTCTTCCTACTTTCCTCACAACAGCAATCAGTTGGCTTTCCTTCCTAAAATGGGGCTTGAACTGATAGTCTTCTGCTTTTTAGCCTGGTGCCTTAACCACTAAATCAAACTGGCTCTTAGTAAGTTTATGCATTTTAAGGTTATAATGCAGAAAAGTCCTTATTCTCATTTAGTGAGTCTAGCACCTTTACAGTTAATTCCTCTCTGCAAAGTGGCATTTTATCTTGACTAGGTCATGGCATTACATTGAAAACTTACAGCTGGTATATTTGATGTGTATACCAGTAGTTAATAATATTGAGAAAGTGCTAAATATTTCAAAAAAGATAGAAAAGAAAAAGTACTTCTATGATTATTCATACATTTTGATGAAGCTAAATATATAAACTTTTGTGTTTTGTTTTGTTTTGTTTTGATCTGTCCTTTTTTTCTTAAAATGTCTTTAGAGGTTTCAGCTCTGTGTAACTTCAGTACACCTTTCTGGAGTGAAGTTTTATAATTCAGAATGGAGTTTCACTTCCCAAACCACCAGACACTTTTAATAATGCCCAGAGAAGCACCGGCAAAACTTTCCTTCCAATTAGTAATTAAGAAAACTTTCATATTTTAACTTTCAGGTGCCAAGGGATGGAGCTTTGAGCAGCTAATTATTATCTGGCAAGCAAATCTCACCAACTGGGTTTTATATTTTTGGCTGCAGCAGAGGTGAAATAAACAAAGGAAGTTATTATGAAGTATTTAACAGCTCAATGTTCTTGATGCCTTTCTTGGTCTTAGATTAAGAGTTCTGTAATTTTTGCTGTGAGTGACAGTTAAAGCTACCTGCATTATTAGGACAGGAGAAAAAAATCATCAGTCATCAAACTTTGCCAAAAATATCCAAGGTCTTCTTACCATAAGATAAAACCAGCTAGAGTATGGTTCACCTATGGGTACCATTTCCCCATCTTTGCATTAGATGAGATAAAAAAAAACTATTGTATTTTACTCTTACTGCTGTATGCCTCAGATGCCATGCCCTTTTGCAGTTCCTCAGCCTGGATCAACAAATGATGTACAGAATGTCAAAGAAAGCATTGATCCGCAAGATACAGGAAAAGAGTTTTATATATTACTCTTAAAATCCTACTTCTAGTGTACTGAAATGCATTAAAAATTCCTACAAAGCAACTTGTATAATCAGACAGTGTTCTAAAGTCCAAATATCAGCCCAAATGTAGCTTAGAGTAAATACTGTATGTCCCCAGATTTATGAGACAAGTGTAGCAAACTGGCAAGCAGATATAACCTGAATTATTGCTTTAAATTATTGCTTTCAAATATGTATAGGATTAACTAGACTGAGCTGGTAGAAATGTTGGTTAATTTATCATGCCAGATGACACTGATATGGAAAAGAACACATCACTGTGAGTTCTGTTTAAAAAAAAAATCATATTTATCTGTTTTCAAGGTACAATATAAAACTTCTGTAATAAATGTTGAGAGGAAAATTGTGCTTGATTTGCAAAATTCCTCCCCCCCCCCTTTATATTCAGTTTCCCACATGTTTAGCTGGATCTCTGAAATAATTGGAGGTCCATATTAACCTAAACTAAATTTGGCACTTAAATTCAAATGTCCAAGTTGCAATGGGTGTGCTTGAGGATTGAACCTTTTTTCATGTTGTCTCCCTGTATCGTCTTTTTACAACTGTAAAAACCTTTCTTCACAAGTGATCCTTGATGGAATTTGATTCTTGCTGTGCAATAAAAAGAGCTTCACAATACCTTGTTGTTTGAAATTGGTAGATGTTTTACAGTTATGAAAACATTACCCTAAGAATGTATATAAATCATGTCTGGGGATATGGAGACTGAGGTTGGCAAATTATCCTGTGCTGTCAGTGCGAGAAAAGATTTCAAGTCTGTGTTCAGATCTCATGCTTCTCCATTTCCAAATTGGATTTCCCTATATGTGTTTTACCTTTTTTATAAAAAAAAAGTCCATGAAAGTGGAGAGGATGGGTGGATGGATGGATGGTTTATTACTAGCTGGATAAATGTCTTGTTTGGTAGCAGTATGTGTTGTTTTTTTTCCACAAGAAACAAATAAATTATATTTCTTAATTGGTTTGGAATAGTTTTGTAGACAATGATGTTCTGAAAGGTAATGCTTTCCAAGAAGTATTGCTGGAGGGAATTGGGAACTTGTAATCTCATCATACCAAAAGAACAGCAAGTTAGAGATGGACAGGGCAAATCAGCCCTTTTCTAGTCCTCCCCTCCCCCCCATTTCCAGTTATTTTCTCTTTTCTACTGGTGATAAAATTCCATATTGCAGTAATTTTTGCAATTGGGGAGTAATGTTAGCACTTTGCTTTTGTGCATAATACAAATCCTGCAATTAATTCTTGGTTTTCCCCGGATATATAAACTATGCAGCGCAGTATGTTCTTTTTTGAAATCTGTTCAAACCTCGCTAGAGGATGGCATGATGTCCTACTATGCTTAAGAAGTGTCTTAAGCTTCAGACATCTTCCATTATTGGAGAACTGGGGAAATTCCTATAGATTCGATTCAGTTTTCAGAATTCTTTGTGTGTACGGGTGGGGTGAGAGAAAGTGACTTCAGCTTAAATTATTATCTTTTCATCAGAAATGTCTCCATTTCTTGATGGAAACAACTGCAGTGATATCAGAAGGAATAATAAATCAGAATGGATATGCTCATTCCTTAGAAGGTTGCATATTTATATTCTGCCCCATCCATTAAGGACAAAATGTACGTCAGATGTTTGTTCAATCTGTATTTTTTCCCCAGTTCTTTTTTCTTTCCAGCTTTAGTTTATATTAGCAGTAATGTTAATGACCATTTTGCATGAGAAAACATCATGAAACATTTTGTTGTCCCCTCCAGCATCCCTTCTGCTAGAAGCTGATACTCTGGAGCAAACTTCTTTACCTGCTCAAATTAGAATCCTACCTATCATAGAGAGGGCAAAACTACTTCTGAGAGCTTATTCCTGTATCAGGGGAGCAATACTAGGAAACCCTAGACACAAACACTTTATACTTAGTCTTGTTTCCTGTCAGATCATAATCATTTTGGCCATTTGCACATGTTGTTAATTTCTGAGTACTGCAGCATGTCACTGGAAAGAGATATGCAATTCTTATTTTTCAATGATTTTACTCTTATCTTTTTATAGCACTTTAGAAAGATAGGTACAATGGCTATACACTAAAGATGTTTATAGTTTCATGTTCATACAGAAAAATTGCAAAGGAGAATAGGAAATAAAATGATGAATAAGTGGGTAATTCGTTCAACAAACATATGTTGCATTAGCTACAAAGATGTATGAGTAATCTGATCATTGACTGAAAGAAAAAGAACAAATAATGTCAAGTTCCGGTTTGCAGCGCATTGGGGCAGGCAGGAATCCGTGATCGTGCACGGTTTCTGCCTGCACTCGCTGCTGGAGTGCCCCAAGCCACCCAGCTTCTGGGCTAAACCACCCTGTAGAAGGTGGTGAAGACAGGGGAGATCTGGCAGGGTCAAGAGAAATCGCACCTCTCCTCCCTAGCCGGCTAAACTCCCTTTTCCAAAAGCGGTAAGAGTGGTGGTCAGAAATAGCCACCACAAAGAAGCACTCAGCCAGAAAAGAAAGTACAGGAGGAAGTCAAGAAGTGAAAGTTTTTAGCTGACCGGGATAAGAAGCAGCAATTAAGATACCCTGGAATTTGAAATTTGCAGAGGATACATAGCTCCCAGAGACTCACAAACAGCGAATGAACGTTAAAAGGGACTCCTCTTCCTAACGTTGACAGTGAACAGAAATGAATGAGAAATTGGAAAAACCCGCTTTGGCATCAATAGGTAACTAGACTGGATAATTAAATGTCAAGGGGATAATAAGGATTTCTGAACATTTAAAAAAATTTCTTTGCTGTAAGTGGGAAGGGAGAGGAAAAGAATTGGAGCAGAATTTGGAAGGAAGGAGGAGATTGCCTAGAATTTGAAAGAATCATTAAATACTAATAAGACTTCTAAAAGATACATTTTAACTGGAATTTTGTAACTAAATAGTAACCCCAGGAAGAGAAAGTGAAGAAAGAAGAAAGTGTCAAAAGAAACAGCTTATTTGGATTGTTTGGTGACTTTGGGACTTTTGGAAATTATATTTGAAGGACTAAAAACACTTGGGGTGGTTGTTTGGAATAAAAATTTCTTTCTATAATGGCATCACTTGTGGATGAACTGAAAATTGAATTCAAAAAATACAAAGAAGAGGAACAAGAAGGGAAGGGCTCTTTTGGCTCTCTTTTTCAATTCTTAGAAATGGCGATTTGCACCTATGAGAAACTGACTATGCAACAAGATGATTGGGACAAAGAAGAAGCCATCTTTGATGAACAAGTAACTTTACTTGGGGAAGAAAGGGGAAAGGAGGAAAAGAAAATGGAGACTTTAAGGTTTAAAAAAACAACCAAAAAAGGGAAAAATAGGGTGAAAAGTGGATATAATGTTAGAAAACAACAGAAAGGGAGAATATAGAAGGGGAAAATGGAGGTGGAGAGACAAGGGGGTAAAAAGGGCAGGGAGAAGAAGAAGCAAGGGAGGAAGGAGTGGATGAGAAGTTTCAATAATGTGGAGCTAGATGTAAAGAAACAGGATTTATTTAGAGATAATGGGTAAGAATTTAATTGAAAAAGGGATTCTGCAAAGGTACATAAGATTTTATTGTTATATTTGTATTAGAAATAATGTTAGAAAATTGGAAACAACGTGTGATTAAAAAGTGGGATAAAATATCCAGTGTAATTCAGTGAAATTTTTGTGAATAAAAGGAAGACAATGAAATAAATGAGAGAATTGAAGTAGGAAGGAATGGGAACATTTTAATGATACAATGTTTTAAAATATAAGTGAAGTGGGGGGGGAAAATAATTATGGAAAGTTTATAAGTGTTCCCATAAAAGTATGATGTTTAACTGAAAAGTAATGTACAAAATGTTCAAGATTTAAATGAATATTAATATTAATGATAGATTTGAATTGGTATGGATTGTTGTTTTAATTATATTACATATTTATAATTTTTTCTTTTTTAAAAATATAGTGTGTAATTTTAGAATGTACTAAGCAGAACCCAAATGGAAGTTATGTACTATACTAAGTGTTATAAACTTAAGAGAAAGAGATAAAGGCATCATACTCCAATTAGTGTACAAGAGAAATTTTGTTTAAAGAGAAAAGATAATAGCTGGAAACAGGACAAAGAATAATAAGCATAATGATTTGAACTGAGATGAGATAAATAAAATAAAACTAAGAAAATTAAAAGAGGAGAAGCTACATAGAAAATGTAAAATGGTAATAAGATATGAAATGGTATATAAAATGAACATGAATTTGAACTTGTGTCTGTATGAAGAGATATAACCCGGGATCAAGCTGCTTTCAGAAAAGATGTTTTATGTTTTTATGTTTTATGTTTTGTTTGTTTGTGTATTGTTTTTGAAAATCAATAAAATTTGTTGGAAAAGAAAAAAGAAAAATAACAAATAAAGTCTAAATCATATACGACAACAAATAAACCAAAGGACCAGACAATTTTTTTAAAAAAAAAACCATAATAACATGATGGATTTTATTTCTCACCCATATTAAATCATTTGCTGAATCCAGAAAAGGATTAACTTTCCTAGTCCCTTTTTTGGTGTTCTCCTGAGCTGAAAGAGAAATAGAGAGGAAAAAGATCTGGGTGACATATTGTTGATACTAACCTCAAGATTCTAAGAACCTTTTCCAGCAGGTTTGTGTAGAAAAAAATATGGGTAGTCCTTGACTTACAACCACAACTAAGCCCAGAATTTATGTTGTTAACTGAGACATTTGGTAAGTGAGTTTTGCCCCATTTTATGACCTTTCTTGCCACAATTCTTAAGTGAATCACTGCAGCTGATAAGCTAGTAACCCGGTTGTTAAGTGAATCTGGCTCCCCTTTCATTTTTCTTGTGAGAAGGTCACAAAAGGTGATCACCTGACCTTGGGACACACCATAGGTCATAAATATGAACCCATTGCCAAGCATCTGAATTTTGATCACATGATCATGGGGATGCTGCAAAGGTTGTAACTGTGAAAAATGGTCATAAGTCACTTTTTTCAGTGCTGGTGTAACTAAATGAACTATTGTAAGTTGAGGACTACCAGTATAAGGGATGAAATAATGTGCTGAAAAAACTCTAGTATAAAGCATCCAGTGAAAATAATTGATGGGAAGGTAGCTTCTTGTTCTTTTTATCAACACTGGATACCAAAGTGTAATTAAATAATTGGCATCCTCATCACTGAGCCTTTTCTTTAAAAAAAATCCCCCAAATATTACAAGCATACTTATTAAATGCAATTAACTTCTGGATTTCTAATCAAACCATTCAGATGGAACAGACTCCAGAACACAACAAAATGTTCTGCTAGACCCGTCCAGTATAACTCATTCAGTTCAGCATCTGTTTTGTCATGGTAATCAAGCAGGAAGCCAGAATATCAACCCACCAGTACCTTTTGCCTTATACACTTTAGCAGGGGGTATTGAGAAGCATATTATCTTTTACAGTATGTGAAAAGTGACACACAGCCATCATGACTAATAACCACTAATAACCAATAAAGGGGGAAAAATTGCATCTGTCCTGAATATCCCATCCTTCCATTCATAAGATGACATGCATTTCCTATGATGGCTGTGAGAACTTTTGCATCGGTCCTGTGGGAATGAAAACTCAGATTCAGAAGCAGCTTTAATCACATAATGGCTTTGTAATCATCAAACAAGCTGGATGTGTGTTCACACAGCACATACACATGTGGCTCCTGTAATTATTTTCAAGCAAGATTCCTTTCCTTTCTTGACTGTGGGTGAAAGGAGGAGCAGCTGTTTAACATCCTGCCTATTAATGTTTATCAATCCAACAACTGGGGGAAAATATCAGTACTAGGGAAGGAAAAGCAACAGCCATTTTCCTGGTGTATGTTCATCAGGACAGCTATGCAATTTTCAACATAGGCAAAGAGGGTCAGCCTGGAAAAACGATGATAGAAAAAGAGAAAGCAGTTGAGAGAGAAAGAATGTACTGAGAAACCTGTTCTGCTAAAAGGACTGTTCATAGATTTACAACCCCAACTGCTTTCCTCTTCCCTGGATTCTCCAATACATTTGCACAATTTCCCTGGGCCAAGAAAGTTTGCCTCACTGGAAGGTTATTGACTTCTATCAAAATCCCTAAGAAAAAAATATTGTTTACTTAAAACAGCTGTAGAGAATAACTCAGAATGAAACAGACATCATAACAACATACATGGGGAGACATCTAAAGGTGCCCCAATGTACTGCAATATCTATCTATCATCTATCTATCATCTATCTATATCTATCTATCTTATCTATTATCTATCTATCTATCTATCTATCTATCTATCTATCTATCTATCTATCTCCATCCATTGATCTATCCAAATATTGTCAGGCAGGCAGTCACTTAAAAGGGACATAATACATAAATTTCCAGTTAGAAAGGATATTCCAATCTGATTATAAGCAGCATGCCTGGTTTGAAAAAGAACTGGTTAGCAGAGCAGAACTATTTATGGGAATAGAGTTGGATTCTGGCTCCTGTTTCTCCTCCTGTGTTCCGCTCCTTCAAAGCTGTATTTTTATATTTTTATTATAAACTTGACTCCAGAGATACCAATTGCCAAGGGACCATTAGGTTGTCTTTGCATAGGACTCTGTATAAGAGGGATATTGCCCATGTGCTTTAATAGAAAGAATGAAACTTAAAAGTTCTGCTTCATTTTGCATGTCTCTACAATGATTATTTTCACTTACTAAATGCAAAGTAGAGCAATGTTGAAGCTTCCTACAACTGGCAGTAGTCTGGATATGATGAATTACTATATTCTGCAGAATGATTTTCATATACCTCTAGCTGCACCAATGTTTTCAAACTTAATTTTCTCAAACAGAGAACTTTCAGAATGTATATATCCACAAGAAGGAGGGAGGCACTATATCAACCTCCATGTTTCTTTCCACTTACTTTAAGAGGAACTAATCTTGCATCATTTAACTCTCCCCTTTATCTGAATGAAAGGATTTAATTATAATTAATATCTTAAACTTTTTACGATATCATTTCACAAACACAAAAGAAACATTTGTTTCACTTGAGTTCTGTGTGAAATGCACAATATTAAGATCTGAATTTGTTTTGTTGAGGTACTTTTTTCCCCACCAAATTTTCTGGTTCTACACATTTGGAGCATGTCACTGTGGCTTTGTAGACTCTACATTGGCTTCCAGGTACATTTAAGATGCTGGTTTTCATCTATGCAGCCCTCTTGGCACAGGACCACCCATTCCACCCAGTCTGACCAATTTGATCAATGACAGAGAAAATAGTACAAATCCCACATTTCCAGGAAGTTCACAGGACCGAAGCAAAAAGATATCAATAACAGAGTTGGAAGGGACCTTGAACTTCCTCTACTCCAGTGGTGGTATTCTACCGGTTCAGCCCGGTTTTGGCGTACTGGTAGCGACAAAAATTGGCAAAGACTGAACCGGTTCTCTCTGAGGAGCTGCTGTTGGGCCCACCCGACCACCTGGGCTCCCAAACTGACCTTTATTCCCTGCTTTTGAAATGCAGCTGCTTTGCGTGGCACAGCAGATTGCCGCCCGTCAGCTGCTGAAGCGACTGAGAGAATGCAGGATTGCAGGAGGTGAGTTGGAAAGCCTCTTGGCACAAGTGCACGTGCAAAGTGTGTGCACACACACAAAGTGTGCCCACCAAGCCACGACCACCGAACCGGTGATAAACTATTTTGAAACGCACCACTGCTCTAGTCCAACCTCTGCTGAAGCAGGAAAACCTATACCATTTCAGACAAATGGTTGTCTGATCTCTCTTTAAAAATCTCCAATTGGAGATTTGGAGCACGCACAATTTCTGGAAGCAAGTTTTTCCACTGATTAATTGTTCTAGCTGTCTGGAAATTTCTCCTTAGTTTTAGGTTGGTTCCCTCCTTGATTAGTTTCCATTCCTGCCTTCAGGTGCTTTAGAGACTAGATTGATCCTCTCTTCTGTGTGTGTGTGTGTCAATGCAATATTAAAAAAAAAACTTCTCAAACTAGCCCCCTTTTTGTTGACCTTTCAAAAACTTCTGAAGACAGTTTTTCAGAGAGCCTTCTTTGAATTATGCCATCTGTATTTTTTTAGTAATTACCTTTATTATTCATTATTATTCTTTCAATTAGTATGGTTTATTTATTCTTTATTGTTCTTTCAGTTGGCATGGTTTAATGGCAATTTATTATAGTTTTGACTAATTTTGACCTTTATTGTGGATGTTCCAAATTGTTTTATTACAATCTACATAAGCTACCAAAAGTCTTCTTGTTTGCAGGAGAATGGAAAATATTTAATAAATAGATAAATAAAGGAACAAATTACTCTGGGTGAGCTGCAGAGCTGTTCTGATCTGGAAAGGGTTATGATCAACTCACTGTGTAATCAAACATTTTGCTGTGCCAAAAATGCAATTCACAGCTTTCCCGACCATCGTGTAATTAGTTTTTCCTGATCTTGGTGTTGATATACAGAAACTAATCAAGAAACAGATCTGTTATGTAGAAAGTAAAGCTTGGAAAGATTTTCATAATAAACAATTAAAAAGGAAAAGAAACATCACCTTGTGAATTCATGACTTGCAAACTGCTATGGACAACTATAATAAAAGTCCACTGCCAATAGGCAAACAAAATAGGGGCATTCTGCAAAAAGAAGAAGCCACACACACCCAGTCACATGGCCATGCCCACCTAGCCACGCCCACAGAACCAATTGTTAAAAAAAATTGAATCCCACCCTTGCTCTGTAGAGATCTAATAATGCTTGGTCTGGATTTCTAAATATGTATAAAAGACTAAAGAGGATTCTTTACAAGAAATTCCAAAGATCCTTTCTTTTATCAATCAAAGGTTCTGTATTCCTGACTCACTACAGATATGATGCTTATTCTCAGCCTCCGTTTTTGAACAGAGCTGATGACAGCACCAGAGTCATGTCTTTGGAGCGGTTGTTTTCTTGTTTAATAATTTTCTCAGTGCACCCTTCACCTCTTTGTTTCTAAGGCTGTAGATGAAGGGATTCATCATGGGGGTGACCATCGTGTAGAACACAGACACAGCCTGGCCTGTAGCAGAACTGACTGAGCTTGGCCTCATGTAGGCAAAGAGTGCTGTGCCATAGAAAAGGCTCACCACCAGGAGATGGGAACCACAGGTCGAGATGGCACGGTGTTGGCCCTCAGCTGAGCGAATGTGCAAGATGGCAATCCCAATGCGGGCATAAGAGGCAGCGATGAGGAGGAAAGGCAGCAGCAGGAGAAGGGAGCCAAAGACAAACACAACTATCTCTGCCTCTGAAGAGTCACCAGATGCCAGCTTTATCACAGCTGGTACCTCACAGAAGAACTGGTTTATGTGATTTTGGATATAGTACGACAGGCGCAGAGCAAAAACATTGACAATGAGGGAATTTAGGAAGCCACTCAACCAAGCAGCTCCTGTGGTCCAACTACAGAAGTGCCAGTTTATGATGCTGGTATAGTGTAAGGGGTGGCAAATTGCCACATAGCGGTCATAGGCCATGAGACCCAAGAGCACACATTCTGCCATACCAAACACCAGGAAAATATACATCTGGAAGGCACACTGGACAAAGGATATGGCTTTACGCCTAGAAAGGAGGTGCACCAACATCTGTGGACTAGTAACTGAGGAATAGCAAATGTCCAGCAGAGACAAATGGAGGAGGAAGAAATACATTGGGGTGTGTAAGCGATGTTCAACCCCAATTAACATCACCATGGAGCAGTTACCTGCTAGGGTAACTAAGTATATGACCAAAAAGAGAACAAAAAGCATAGTTTCGGTCATGTCCCCCTCTGCCAGGCCCAGGAGGACAAACTCAGCTACAGAGCTCTGATTGCACATCTCCATCACATGTGCCAGCCAGCCAAACCCTGCAGAACTGAAACAGAAAGAAGAAAGGTCAAAAGGAAGTCTTATCACTGCTCCCATTATTCACTCTTTTGCTCAAAGGAACATTGGTTAGGTAACATACTTCCATATTGTTTGCTAAGGGGTGACTCCAGAGTGAAGTTAATGTGAAATATGCTATTGTCTGGTTTCCAGTCTCCAGCGTAGGATACAGGTCATTCATTCAGATATTTATTTTGCTTCTTTTTTATGCTCCCTTCCTAATCTCTTTGTTCTTGTTCTACTGCTTCCTCTCAAGCACTTTAAAAAGGTGGCTGTCTTTATTAATTTTTAATTAATTTAGTTAATTAGTTTGCTAGACGGTTTAGACCTTAGTTTATTTTTCCAATCCTCCTTTCCCTTATTTGCATCATTGACTTTTTTTTCCTATAGAAACTTTGTCATTTCTAAAGTAATATTAGAAGGCATAAGAGTCACTGCAGCAAGAAAAGGCTGGACCTGCTTTAGACAAGATCCTACTTCAATGTGATCTTGCTTTGGAAGTGGACATGGTCCATTAAAATGGTCTCACCCTGACTTGCTGTTCCTGTTCCAAAACATTCAGATAGCAGCATGGCCATGATAAGCACGAATGTAGGTTTAGACATGCACAGCGATCTTTAAAAAGAAAAAAAAGGTAACTTTAAGATAGATGGACTTCAACTCTCAGAATTCCTTAGCTATCTTTGCTAAGAATTCTGGGAATTGCAGTCCATCTGGCTGAAAGCTACCTGATTGGGAAGTGCTGCCTTAAATATAATTTTCTTTCTTTCTACAGTTGCATGGAATGGTAGCTGCCGGGTGTCTCTCTGAAATAAGTCACAACTGCCTGGCTTACAGAAAGAAAAATAGACAGACCTTTCCCCGCCAAAACAGACTCATCCTCACCATGATATTTTGTTTATACTAAAGCTACAAAATCTAGCATAACAATGGTGTAATATGGAGGAAATTCTGCCTGCTGCCTTCCAGATGCAATTCTGTCCACAGCTTTACAACTACAAGCCAGCTTCTCCCTGTCAGTCTGGATATGCTCCATCTTTGCACCATCACTTTGTAACTGGAAACATTGGCTGGGCAATTGCTTGCTGTTATTGATTTCTGTCACAATCCAAGCAACAAAATAGTTTATTTAAGGAAACAGCTGCAGACAAACAATTTCTTCCCCCTTCCGCCCCTTTTTGTGTCTTTTGCAGAAAAGGCCCATAAGCAGAGAGACATCTAAAGGTGTTTCAGCATATTGCAATAAGCAATTCTTTTTTGTTTATAATATAAGCCCAGAACAGCAAGGACAAATGTATTGGTACAGTTGCATATCAATGTCCCGGTAAAGGAAAGGGGGACAGGCAATTGGCTACTCTCCAGATCTGTCAATTTCAGATAAGGCCAAT
Source organism: Hydrophis major (assembly GCA_033807585.1). Lineage (NCBI taxonomy): Eukaryota > Metazoa > Chordata > Lepidosauria > Squamata > Elapidae > Hydrophis > Hydrophis major. Next base: position 173,455,681 of record CM066329.1, read on the forward strand.
GACAAGAGGTTGCAGAAGCTGCATTCTAAACATCCAAGAGTCACCGAGTTGCCTACTCATGCTTGAAGCTAGTTTATCTATCACCTTCAGTTCTAAAAATACACTCTTGGTGTATCTGGTGAGATATGTGTAAAATGGAACCATTTCTGAATACAAATAAGGATCTGATCTCCATGCATTAGCAAAATAAATGCAGGCTCTCTTGATTTGCAGATCTTTTACAAATCGTCACTTTACACATTTTGCTTATTGCTTCTTCCATGTCTGGTACTCTCTGCATGGATGCAGAAAATGGAGAGCTGTCCTAGCAATTGTTTTGTGAATTGCAATAGCAGAGGAAGAGCTACTTTGCCTTGAAGTGAGATGCACAATGAGAAAGTTTGTTACATCCTGAGAACAGCCAACTGTAGGAGAAGGAAGCCACTTTGTTAAATGGCTTAGAATAAATTTAAAAAAAAGAAAGAAAGACTTTCCTCTGCATCCTATAGCCTCCATCCTACACTCCACACACACACCTACCCACCCAAACACACTGCCAACACCACTTCCCCCCACATGTCTGGTTATACGAACTGGAGCTAATGGAAAATGCAGTCAAAACATCGACATTTACCTGTACCAGTCAATGCTAGATGTGAGGTAATGACAGCTAAAGTGTAGGAAATGATAAAATCCTTTCTAGAACAGACCAAACATCTACTTAGGTGTCCAAAACATAAGGGTCCATTAGATGTCTTAGTAAAGTCCAATCATGGAACAAAGGCAGTAATCTTTTCCCTGCTTCCCCCAACAGAGCAATTAAAGCTAACCCAACCTCTGTGAATAGACATAATTGATTTTATATACATCTTGCTACTGCATCATGTAACAGTGAATTTTTAACATAGCATGTAGTTTGGAAGGAAATCCCATTGAATACAACAGAATAACAGAGTAATGGAGTAGGAATGGTCCTTGGAGATCTATTCCAACCCCCTGCTGAAGTAGGGAACCCTATACCATTTTAGACAGATGGTTGGCCTTCTGAAAAACTTCCATGTTGGAACACCCATGATTTCTAGAGGCAAGACATTCTACTAATTAATTGTTCTGTCAAGAAATTTCTCCTTAGTTCTTAGTTAATATAAGAAGAGCTATTGCGGTATGATATTCAAATGCTGGAGTAGAACATAGGTTCTCAGAACAAGACTCAGGTTCTGGTCCTCCTTTATACGCTGAAGCCATCTAAGTGCCTTTTCCCTCTCACTCATCTTGGGGGAATCAAAAATGTTGTCTTCATTGGATCACCCTGAAAGATTATGGTCTCTGACTTAAAGCAACCATCCCTATCTTCTAAAGGTTAGGGCATTAAGGCTAATCATCCCAGGCAAACCAGGCCATGCTGAGGGGGCAGGGGAAAGGCTGTTAGGAAAAAGTAGTGTATTAGGATGCATGATATGCACTTATTCTTTTATTTATCTTGAACATCTTGTTCATGGATGTCATAGGGAAATTTCAAAGTCTACCCTGTGGAAGAAGACAAAATAAGTTTCTCGCTGTTTTCTCCACATTGAGAACAAAATTACCTCCTATCTTATCACCTAAAGAATAATAGTAATAATAATGATAGTAATGATAATAATATCACTATTTCCCCTCACTTGCTTTGCTTTGAATGTCTTTTCTTTCATTTTCTGCCATATCCTTTTTGAGGTTGGGTGATCAGAATAAGCACAGATAATCAAAATACAGCTCAAATTAGTTTGATATAAAGATCTATTATTCAACTGTATTTTAGATTTCTTTCTTTTTAATTTCTAGAATTGTTTCTTTCATTATAACCATAAGCTCCATAATTCCTTGGGTAGAGAAAAGGATAGAAAAAAAAATCTATTGCTCTGTGATTAGAACTACTTTTTCTTTTCTTTCTTTTCATTGCAGTTCCTCTCCATAGTTTTTAGTAGAGAAGCAAAAAATTATGAATATAGTTTTTGTGACTCATTGTGTTTCTTCCCTTACAGATAATAATTTGTGTGGGCTACTATGGAATGTAGGAATAAAGTTTAGTTCTTTTTTTCTTTGATCTCATCTCTATCAAATTTCAATCCAAATTTTATCTCTATTATCTTTAAGGTAATAGTGCTTATTTCATGTACACGATTTAAATTAATATCTAGTTTAGACCAATAAGCATCCAATCAAATACTAAGCTTAGGCATATTGAGAGAGACATGGGTGGGGGGAGAAAACTTTTATAGTGCCATTAAACAGCACAGATCACATTGATATGATTTTTATTGGTTGCGCTGCAAAATCTGCAGTTTTGCAAATCTCTTATATTTATCTAAGCAACCAGTTGCTGGAAGAAGAATAACACAATATGGTACTAGATGCAAACCATGTTTGATACTGAGGTTAGAAATTTACTCAGTGCTGAAAGATCTGAACATCTATACAGTCACCTTTTTATTTTCTGAAGTAAATACTATACCCATGTAGATATTCCCCTCCTAATATAAAACTTAGAATCTGGGATGATTTGAAAATGAGAGTTGAGAATCTAAAGGAGTTGCATGCTTTTCTTTGGCATTTAAAACAAGCTATGATCATAGACAGAATAATTGTAATCCCCTTGTGCAGATGTCTTTTCATAAGGTATAATGGCACCCACTCCTATCTCAGCTGTAAATTGTAAGTCCGCTGCTATTAGAAAATAACATATGAAATTGACCTTGATGTTGATGGGGTCAAATATGCTAATGAATGAATCAGAGAATGCCGGATGTGTAAAAATTACTATCTGTTCTATTTTCCATTTCCCACATATAATAACCACTTTCTTAGAATTCATTGGGATAAATAAATGAAATAGCATTTGAGGGAGAATCTGTACATTTTACAGCAATAATGAACTGTTTTTCAGAAGAAGCACAGGAGAACTTTTAATGGCGTACCAGGAGAAAAATGAATTGGACTTTAGGTAATTACATCTAGTTAATATGATTACTCTTACATTTAAAATAGTTTCCTCCTGCTGATACGGTATATAAAATATACAGATTGATGATAATTTTTGAAAGGACTTTAGAGTATCAGAAATCTTAAGCTCTGCACCTTTGCTTTATGATTAATACAATCACATTTCTTTATTCTTGGTAAAACTTGTTTAAATCAACGCTCTGTGTGCTACGCAAAGAAAAGCTTTCCTGAGAAAAATTATGCTACAAATCCATAGGATTTAAAATTTTTGAATCTATAGAATCATTGATACTTGGAGATATTTCAATATATATTTCTTATGGATTCCATGAGGTCTATTTGGAAAAATTTGTAAAAAAATACATTTATCATCAAGGATTACACAATTCACATCAAGACATACAATTCTATTACAGTGAAAGGAATCCATCATTTCATGATACTTAAGAATCCGTTAAATAACACTTATTGTCTGAGCTATTACTCAGATAATCCAATGGTCAAACATTGCCTAAAGAAAATTAATACACAAAACATATTGAGCCCAAGTATGAATTTACTTGCATTATTTTGGTTTTCCAGATATACAGGCTTCATGAGACCCAGATATGGAATGATTTCATTGCCAAAAGTATTTGATCTTTCAAGTATCAGACAAAAACAGAGTGATCATTCAGCATGAATTTCTATTGTGTCAGACGCAGCCCATTATAAGATGAAAGTGCTAGTTGGGAAATCCCAAAGCGCACACATATCTTTGTCACAAGTTGAAGGACCAACGCGTCTCCTGGGAACTATAGGAACAAAGAAGCATGAACTTTGTTCTGCCTTTGACTCATATCCAAAGCTAATAATGATGACAAGCTATTTTGAACTCTATATGGGTTGATTGAAGTGGTATGTGGATTTTGAAGGTCTAATGTAAATCATCAGAAATATGGTCAAGAGGCTAGTTTTCTGGGTCATTTCCATGTTTTGGAGGTAGATTGTTATTGTCCATGAAATTACAAATAGGCTGCCATTTATAACAAGGTCCTCTTGGGACTCTTTCCCAGGAATTCTTGAAAAGGGAATTTTTATAATAATGTTTTTTTTGCCTTGAGTTAATCTTGTTGATTAACAAGATACCTTCCTTAGAAGGATTTTATATTGACATCTAGAGAAGAAATGGCAAATTGGAAATGGCTCTAATAAAGACGAGCCTATAACTGCGATGGAATGAAGACCCAATTAATTGATGACTCTTTGTAATTGTTCTCTGGGTAAGAAGAGGATTTGTGATCACCTATAAGTGCTGCATACAAGGAGGTCTCAAGATAGCAGTTTCTGATGAGCTATAGGACATGAAGGAATACCCATCTTTTTATTGAAACCATGATTGGCACTTTCAAAAGGACACTAGGTTTGCATACTTCCTGTTCTAATTGTTTTTGGAAATTGCTTGTTAATTGTGTTTCAGATATTAGTAACTTTTTGATCAATAAGTTTCATAGCACCAGTTGATTTTCCTTCAATTCTTAAAAAAAAAAAAACTTTTAAAAATATTTTAGAATAAACAACTAAATAGTGATTAGAATTCTGATTTTGGAAAGTTACAAAGGGACTAAGGACCAAAGTAGATTTGAATTAATATTTTGGAATTAATTATAAGGATGCTTTTCTGGAAAAAAATGTTTTTGTTTTGAATTCTCTTTTTTAAAAAAATGATAGGATGAGACTTTGAAGGTTGGAACTACCGGTATAAGGGACCTGAAGGAAGTAAAATTAACAATTAAATGAGAAGAACAGTTAAATTTGACTTACTAATACATAAGCTAACAACATGTTTTAAAATTGGACACATTGAAAGATATTTGTGAACAATGGATCCAGAAATGAACTATAAATGTGTCTGTCATTGCAGATAGACAGACTGCCAGAATGATATGCAAAAAGATTTTATATTGGACATACAAATGAAATTGGCTGATGTCTTAATAATTAAAAAAGCATATAAACAATAATGAAAAAAGTGACTTGGATAACTTTTCTATAGTTGATTTCCAAAAGAGTCTTGTTAATACTTCAGCCAGAAGTTGGTTGAAGTCATCTAGTTGATTTCTTTTTCCACAAATTGGACAGAAATTTTCAAAATGTCATTTGCATCTAAAAGGTGTGAGAGCTAACTCCACCATTGCAATTTGGAAAAATGTCCATCATTTAACTTGCACAAGAGCTGTATTATTTAGTTGTACAATTCCTATTCCAACTACTACAAAAACACAAAATGATAGTACTGACATAAACTAAAATATATTGATATACTGTATATTTAAAATATTCTTATCTACACGTAGAAATATTATAGTCAGTTTCTAGTGGCATTCCCACCACTTAAGAACTATGAATAGCAAGAAAAGTTCCATCTTGTATTATCACAAATGGGACCAGTAATCTTGCTAATGGTCTGGAGGCTCCTAACAATGATCTCCATGGTAAGTAGAAATTCCAAGGGTATGTTTAGAATTAATTCAAGGTTCCTGCTAACAAATAAATGGAGATCATTCCTTCCTAACATTCAGATATTCTACTGTTCCAAGCTGCAGAAGGACTTGGAAGCCCAGTGAAACAAAATAGGTCAGGTATGTGGCTGAGACCACAGATACTATATTTACTTTTTTAAAGTCTGGGGTGCAGCTGGGCACTATTCATAGCTGCTTTTGCTCAAAGGACTAGGCTGCAGCTTGTGGGCTACTTTTCCTTTCCAAAAATGTCTACGAGTTTAATTAAACTTCTGGAATAAACCAGTTGGCAGGAGACACCACTTTATCGGCGGGCTGACTGCTTGCTTTCCAAGTAAGTTATTAGCTTTATTGCAGAACTGTAGCTGGATATCAAATGGGATTAATGTATGTAGTAATTATTTTTTTGGCCTTTTATAATTATAAGAGGAAATACTTAAGTGATTTTTTTCCTCTACTCTTCCCCTCCCCTTTTTTCCCCTTTGCATTGCAATAAACGAATGGACTACTGCATGCAAGCTGTTTATAATATAAAGCAAGCAATAAGGAAATGAATACAACATGGATTTAAATTGATTTGTGTCATAGTCCTGATTGTACAAGATAAAATTTTATAAAAATGGGTTGTTTTGCAGAAACAAAAAAATGGGGTTTGTGCAGTTTTGAAAATCTCCCTATGCACTGTCTGATGCTGAATAAATAATTTCCTATGGGATGTGGAATGTGTAATATATTAGCAATTGTCCTACACACTGACCTCTGAGTAAGTATATTCTGAAAAGAAAAATAAATCTGTTTGGCATGTACAGTATGAAGGACCTCCTATGTGACTTTGTCATCTTTTTTTGCTAGGTGAAGATGGGCATTTGGGCTATTCTTTTCCTTCCACTGCTTGTGGTTGGAATTAGTGGAATCATATACATTTATCGGAAAGTTACTCAGCTGATGACAAAGTCTGCTGTGCGAAGCAAAGTTGTAGTAATCACTGATGCTCTGTCTGGTGTGGGCAAGGGTAAGACGTGCAGCATATTCTATAGTGTGTGAGAGAGGGGGGGGAGCGAAAGAGAGAGAGAGATTGCAAAAATAGGAATATCCTGAAAATTTTAGCCTTCTTGATGCATCCAGGATTCTAAGAACTGCAGCATTCATTTAAACTTTAAACTACTCTGTTTATTCTTATTTGTCAACAAATTTCTTCCTATAGAAATGCTAGATGTCCATTTGCTCTATCTGAAACATTGTCTTCTAATGGTCGGTATGCATTCTGAACCTACTTTAACACCTTGGAACAAATTGCATTGTCTGCATAATTCCAAATGTTGCAACTGAAATAAATTAGAGAAAATAAATATAAACCCTGTGGCATGAAGACACAAGAGGGGAGGAGAAAGGGGGACTGAATTGTGCATTGTAAGTGTATTGACAATTGATCTGGTGTGCAAGATATTAGATCCTACACTTTGTCGTTAAAATTATTCACCTTTTGCGCAAACTGCAAACAGCAATAAAAAGCTCTTTTTATTTCGAGACTGGCACCCGCTTAATCTCTCTTATGATGCAACTATTGAACCATCTGTTAGAAAGAATAGTACTTAGATCCATGGTTAATTAGAAAAGTTCCTCCACAAACTATGTCTTAGGAGAGGGGGGGGAAATCTATTTTTAGTTAGCTGGCTCTGCTGTAATGGTGAGAACCATTTGCACATACTGGAGCTATGAAGTGGCAGCAATCTGATATAAATAGTTTATTTCTGTAATCCCTAAATTATGCACCAGTGGTGAGCTTTAAGATCTTGCACCAAGCAGTTGAGATACTAAGGCAGGGGTGGGCAAACTTTTTGGCTCGGGGGCCGCATTGATTTTTAAAATTTGACAGACGGGCCGGGTCAGCGCAAGATTTTTTGGGAATCACCCCCCCTTCCCCCCTTCTCCTCCTAGCCCTCCCCTCGGAGGCCCCCTGAGTCAGGACTTGCTACCGCTGGCGCGGGTCTATGCGGCTCCAGTCCTGCATTGCCTCGGGAAGGGAAAGGCAAAAAGGAAGAGCCGTGGCGGTGCTTTGCAATGGCAGCAGCGGCACTGGAGGCTCAGGCTCAGCGGTTCCTGGTTTTGCCTTTTCCTTCCCAAGGCAATGCGGGACTGGAGCCACGCGGAGCTGCACCTGCAGTAGCAACTCCTGACAGCGCCAGCCAGACACCTGAGCGGAGCCTGAGCGGAACTGCCTGTTGCTGCTGCCGGAGCACCACCAGGTCGCCTCCTCTAAGCAGCCCGCCTGCCCACCGGGCTTCCCCTCCGCCGCACTGCTCAGGGCCAGGCGTGAGTACCCGCGAGTTAAAAGGAAGCCGAAAGTTGCTGGGAAGTTGCTCGGGTTTCCAGGGCTTCCAGGCTTAAACGAGCGCCCGCGAGGAAAAAGGAATCCGCAAGTTGCTGGGAATTTGCTTGGGTGTTGGGAGCAGGCTTTTAAAGTGCCGCCCGAGCAGGACCGCCGAGCCGGGAAATGGGGCACCAAGGCAGGGCAAGGCTCCACCAGCAGCGACCTAGCTTTAGGTGGCTCCAAGCAGCCCACTCCAAGCAGCCCGCCTGCCCGCCAGGCAGAACCCTTCCCACTCCTCGGCCGGAAGACGCTCCCACCTGCAAACTTTGCCTTTGCAAAGTTTAAGCCTGAAAGCCCTGGAAAAAAAGGGGGGATCGGCGGGGATTCACCTTTGGAGAGGTTGCACTCGAAGGTGATTTCAAACTCCCAGCCGAGGCCTTTGCAAAGTTCTTCTTTTCTTTCCTACCCCGAGAGCGCTCCACACTGTTTTGCAGCTTTGGGGGCCATGCGGTGCAGGGCAATACGCTACGCTCAGCTATTTTTTTTCAGGGGTGGGCCAGATTGGACAGACCAGTGGGCCGGATGTGGCCTGCGGGCCGTAGTTTGCCCACCCCTGTACTAAGGGTTAACTTGAAGCAAAATTATTGGCAGACCTTTGACCTGCAACCCTGGTTTGGTGAATGAAGGAAAATCATAGTCATTGAAATGTCAGGGAAATGAAAAATGATCCCCTTAAGAGATATGCAGGAGGTTTGCTGCTCTGCTGCCTGTCAGGGAGGGGGAGGAGGAAACAGGGTTGTCAGCTGATAAATCATCAGGATCATGTGAACCATTGGCAGACATACTAGGAGAAGTGCACCAAGTGATAGAACAAGACAATATTACACTTTCATCCCCAATAGTGAACTTTCCTGAACTCTTGTGTTTACTAGAGCTGGACCAGGATGGAGAGTGGAAGATCTAAGAACTCTCCTGATAAAAAGGTTGAGATCATTCCAAATTGTAGACAGCTATCCTAGTCTATTCTAGCAAATTGCTTAACTTTGTTGCCAGGTTCCCCCTATATAGTGCATCCTACAAGAAGACCTGTTTGTGCTTATTTTCACATAGAGAATTATAATTGTGTTGCTTAATTTTTAACCCTGTATTGTGTAAACCCAGGAAATCAAGTTAATTCAGTAATGTTTGATTCACTTAATGATTTTACTCTGGGTTTTGACTAGAAAACCATTCATTCTTTCCAAGTTGCCATTTTGTCTCTCTTCCTGCTAGACCAGGGATGGGCATCCAGCCCGTTGGTCTTTTTAATCCGGCCCACCAATGATTGGTACAGAATTAAGGTTTGATGTGAGTGATTGAATGATTGCATTCATTTGATTTTGACTTGTAATGACAGGCATTTCGACACCAGGTGATGGCCCGTCTGTCAAATTTTAAAAGTCAATGAGGCCCCCGAGCGAAAAAGTTTGCCCACTCCTGTGCTAGACAATATTTTCTTGGTTTTCCATGTGGCATTTCATGCTGCAACTATTGTGCATGCTCTGTATATATTAAACAATTGCCAAATGGTGGGCTGCAGCCCACTGGTGGGCCATGAGAAAATTTTGGTGGGCTGCAGAAAAATCTCAGCCCCAGAACACCCCTTCAAAGCAATTAATCCAGGCTGCACAGAAACACAAGGCTGTACTGCCCACATGGCCCACGGGAACCCTCCCCGCCCACTCACTCCTTACCCGACAAACTTGCCTGCTAAATTGCTATTTTTCCTCTTTCTGACTATCATCTGTTCTGCTGTGCCAGGAGATTTAGATTAGCTAGGAAGTAGAAAATGGTTGGATTTCTTGCTTTCTAGCTAGTTTTTAGATCTTCGGCTCTGCTTTTAAGCACAGCCGAACCTCCCTTAGGATTAAAGGTTTGCTTGCAAGCAAATTCAGTGCAGACTTACAGCAAGCAAATTTGAGAGACTGAGCTAGCTGATGGCAAATAGATAGATCACTGAATGATTCTGTGAGCAACTCAATCTGCCTGCTTTGCCTGATTTTGGGTAAAAGTTGCTCTTTTTAAAATAAAAAATTCAATATTTAGATGCATGGTGTATTGTGAATTAATTTTGTGAGTTTGCTTGCTAGCAAATTTTATGAGTTTGCTTGCAAGCAAATTTTATGTGACAGACTGAGCTAGCCAATGACAGATAGATAGATCTCTGAATGAATCTGTGATTTTATGAGCAACTCAATCTACCTGCTTTGCCTGATTTTGGGTAAAAGTTGCTCTTTTTTAATAAAAAATTCAATATTTATATAAATATTTATAATATTTACATACAAGCCAGTCACATGATCACCAAGCCATGTCCACACAACTGGGTCCCTGGGATCTAAAATTATGACTTTGGTGGTCCCTGAGGTCCAAAAGGTTGGTGACCCCCTGTCTTAGACTATTTTTTGTGAGGATTTCCAGGGATGGGATTCTTTCTTTCAATCACAAGTGGTCAATCACTGCAACCATAATCTGATTCTCTCTTGGGCATGCTTGCTACTGACATACATCACTGAAATGCATGGAAATGTTAGCTTCCCAGGGTTCCCAGCCTTGCCTTCCCAAAGTGGTTTGGAGAGACCTTTTCTATGGAATATACTTCCAGCCATTCATTTCCAGACTGGTAACAGAGGAAAATAAATCTTTTTCGTCACATACTTTGTGGAAAATGCCAAGTAAACAGAGACAGAACAAAAATTCTGCTCTGGTATCTCTCTGCATTTCTATATTAAATGGGAAATATTATATAAGTCGCTTTTTACCTCAACCAGCATAAACATGCAACAGGCTCCTGTCCTTGCTGTAGCAATGTGGCTAGATTTATAGTAAACTGAGATAAATGGAGATAAATAACCTCCTATAGCCGCAGGCTTCTAACTAAGCAGCATATCAAGTTTGATAATTTCTGATGATTTCACTTAATTTTTGCATATTTCTCTCAATCAAAGGATCTGCTCATTGGAAACATGACATCCTTGTGTTTTCAGAACTATAACCCAACCACAGTGGTCCTAGGTTCTAGTGGTTGCTCTCAGTGCCATGCACAAGACTTCATAGAATCCATTTATAAGCAAAGTCAGGTACAAATATGTTTGTTCAGGAAGTGCCCAGATTATACATTTGTTTAACCACCCACAAGATCAATAGTTGAAATATAAACAATTGCATCAGGGAGGAGAGTTTATATGTATGCTGATGCTGAATTTGGGAAGAATATTTATTTCTGTTGTTAAGGTTGAATGAATGAAAATAGATGTACTCTATTACAATCCCAATTAATTGAATTATCCCTTGGTTTATCTTCCAGAATGTGCACAAGTATTTCATGCAGGAGGAGCAAGATTGATTTTGTGTGGAAAACACCTGGATAAATTAGAAGCTCTCTGTGATGCTTTAAATAGTGCTGCTGATCCTACTGCAGTAAGACTCTTGTATATCCTTCCAGATTTATATAAAGGCAACAAAAGACACTGGATCTAGAATGATCAAGCAACGTTTTCAGGGCTTCTGAATCAGACATTTCTTCCCAACAAATTGATTACTCACAGAGCCAATCCTACAATTAGGTAGAAGAAAGAGTGGGGTTTCTTTACCTGCTTTTACCTTACTTGAACAAATATGGGTGACACACTGTCTCTTGTGCCTTCCTTAAAATTGCTTATTGGTCTTAAATGCAAGAGACAAAAATACTGCCCCATTGCCATTATTGAACTAAAAGTCACTTGCTACTCAAGCTCAAGAAAGCAAATGTTTTTTCCCTGCTTCTACTATAAAGGAACTTGAGGGATCAGTCTAAATTTAAGAAAGTAGATGCAAATAAAAAAAAAAGTGGTTGATGAAATTATAAGACAAAAGAAAACACATAAAAGATTATTATATTCCAGCCTTCCCCAGTCTGAAAACTTCCAGAAGATTTAAATTATTATTTCGACCATCTCCACCTGTGGCAAACTTAGTTTTGGAAATTGTTGGAATACTGAAGAAGGTAGTTAAGGATGAATTTACTGTCCTATGAACATAGGCAAATTATGAAATCTAATTATGTTTCTTTAGTACAGTATTCTCATAAAGTAAGAGATGGATCTTGTGTCATTTATTTATTCACTTGTTTATTTATTTATTAAACTTATATGTCACTGATCTTGCCAAAAAGGCTCTTGGCAGCTTGCAATTAAATGATAGCATTTAAGCAAAGCACATATAGTCATGTTACCACAAAGCATAATTTTGCCTGCTTGCTGGAGAGGCACTTGTCTCAGCTTGCTAGAAATGCACTTGTTTGAAGATAGTAGCAACCTAATAAAATTCACATGTAAATAAATAAAATATCTAATCTTTAATTTTGTCCGTGTACCATAAAAGGATACATTAGGAAGATACATCATGTTATTAAAAAACCCTAGAACAAGAATATCTTTCAACTGAATAACTCTTAGAGGTTAAAGGATGGCAATAGACCATAGGCTGTAATATACAGTTTCAGAAAAATATAATTAGTCTTCAGTATTTCAAACAGTATTCAGGGCATACAGTGTAAATATTGCAATATTTTTAGTATTAGATCAAAGCTAACTTATTTCGCAAGGCAATTTAAAATTAGTTTTTATTACCTCTCTTTGCAATTGTATGATTTTGTTGCCTCACAGTATTGTCTTATATAATGATCACACTTTTTATTGGATGTTACTGGAAAATATCAAAATTGAGGTCAGTCTAATTAGTTTGTTTTTAAATGATGAATGAAGGATGCTGCCTTATAATAAAGATCTAATGTACATGATCCACATATTTTTTTCCGTACAAATAATCACAACCAGTTATTTCCAAATTTAAGGCCAGACAATTATATAAACTGACAAATAGGTGATCCTGGATTTAAACAACAAGAGTACTTCCAAATATTTAAAACTAATACTTTTTTCCTTAAGGAACTGTTACAATTTATACTTTTAATACATTAATTCTACTTCATCTTTGGATCTGATTTCCTTCTACATAGTCATGGTCATCTGATAAATCCAATTTTCTTTACTGTGAGCCATATGACTGAGAATTTTGGGAGCAGAAGATCCAAAAATAGGCAAGTCACCAAATTGGGGGAAATGCTTTATTGTCTCTAGGAATTATCTCTCTCTTTTGTGTTGTTAAATATTATGCTTCAAAAAGTACTAGGATATCTCTGTTTTATAATACAGTAACCCTCAAACCTTCCTTCTTTTGTAGACATTTACACCGAAGCTTATCCTTTTAGATCTTTCTGATGTAAGGTGTATCCAAGATGTAGCCAAAGAAATCCTGGATTGTTATGGATGTGTGGATATTCTCATTAATAACGCTAGCATAAAAGCCAAGGGGACAGTTCAAAATATCTCACTGGAACTCGACAAAAAGATCATGGATGCCAACTACTTTGGACCTATAACCCTCACCAAAGGTATACAGAAGACTGCCTCTCTGTGTCTAAGGGATACAGCTAGTCCTTGACTTACCACCATAATTGAACCCAAAATTTCTGTTGCTAAGTGAGACAGTTGTTAAGTGAATTTTGATCTGATTTATGGCCCTTCCACAGTTGTTAAGTGAATCACTGCAGTTGTTAAGTTAGTAACACGATTGTTAAATGAATCTGGCTTCCTAGTCAACTTTGCTTGTCAGAAGGTCGCAGAAGGTGATCACATGACCCTGGGACACTGCAACCATCATAAATAAGAGTTGCCAAACTGAATTTTGATCATGTGACCATGGGAAAGCTGCAAGTATTGTAAGCGTGAAAAATGGTCACAAATTGCTTTTTTCAATGCTGTTGTAACTTTGAACAATCACTAAATGAACTGTTGTAAATCAAGGACTACTCATACTATATATTTGCTCTTGAAAGGAGGGAATCCTTAGTAATTTTATGTACATAGATACAACAAACTACCTCAATTTTACTTCAGTTTAACTGTCATACCTTTCTCCAGATAATCTCCCGGTTATAGAGCTCCACCCAAATCTAATTGCCTAAGGCTCTCTGGAGGAAATAAAACATATCTGTAGGGTAATATGCTTTAATTTCTGATAGCTGTTTCAACTCTTACTAGACTTGACTCAGTGGCATGTAACTACTTCAGACACCTCTAGTTACTGTAATGTATCATTTCACATAGAAAAGTGGAGGATGGAGAGAGAATTGAAAGTGGTTAAATAAAGAAAAATGAGGTAGTAACTTTAGCAGCTTGTGCTTACATTGATTGCAAACTCGGGTGCATTGTGGGATTATTCCAAAGACTTGAGTTTGATGAGAGCTTTATTAATGAAGGGGATTTGGTGTAATATTGCTTGCTGGGAAAGCATTTTCCCCTAATTGTACATATATCTAATGACTGGATTGCTGGGCTCAACCTTACTGCAGGTGCTTACTGAAGCAGGTTAGATGCCATTGAGTCAGCTCTGACCCCTGAGGACTGTATGGGAAAATATCTGTCATCTTAACCTTTCTCTGGTGATAACTTCAGCTGCTTTGGTCTTTGACTATAAAATAAATCCAATCCATTCAACAAGTTGTTCAATTGTTGACTGATTGATAACCCACAGCTCTTCCACAGACCTTCCAATTCTAATATTAGCCATCTCTGGGAAAGTATTTGTTATGAACTAATAAAGCACTTAAATAAAGTTTTAACAAACCTTAAGAAAAAGCAGGGTTCTAATCCTGCTCTTCTGATTGGCCGATAATAGCGATATCGGATTGGTCTGTTCTGGGGAATCTGATTGGCTGTTAACGAGCCACTCTCATTGGTTCAAGGGTTTAACACTTCCATGTTCTCATTGGCTAATAGGTCAGCAGCCTGCCCTATAAAAGGGCTGCTGCAGCCCTAGGTTTTTGCTCTGTTCAGAATGATCAATAGTTGAAGTTCACTGTTCACTGCCTCGTCTCCGTTCCTTGCACCCATGCGCAGAACATAACACTGGAGACGAAGGTGGGATGCGGAGACATCAGACCTGACTGAGCACTACAGAGCACCAAACAGAGCATGTGGCTGAAGGCACATCGACAACGGAACCATGTCCGGCGGCGCCATACCACCCGCTCCATTTGACCCGGCACAAGAAGACTGGGACTCGTACATAGACCGGTTCCAGATGTTTCTGGAGACCAACAACTTGAAGGATGCCACTACGGGAAAAAAGCGAGCAGTGTTCCTGACCCATTGCGGGCCTGCTGTTTTTGAGATGGCCAAGGCACTAGCGAAACCGGCTAAGGTGAAGAGCATGGACTGGGACATCCTTGCACCCCTTCTACGGGCCCACTATGCACCCGCTGTACCAACGCTTGTCCGAAGACATGAATTTTACCAGAGGGACCAGCGGAAAGGAGAGAGCATTGCAGATTTCATCGCGGATCTCTGGAACCTGGGAGGCCTCTGTGGGTTTACAGACCTCAAAGAAGCTCTGAGAGACCGAATAATTCTGGGATTAGATGACCACACTACGCAGAGCAAGATCATGGCCAAAGGGGACATCGACCTTGCTGATGTCATCAAGGATGCTACTGCAGCAAAAGCAACCAGGAAGTCGACCGCCCGAATGCACCACACCAACGCACCACTCCGTCAACTCGCTAGCGATACCTCACCTTGCCTAGAGAGGCACACAACAGCGACCCACCATGAGGACCTTGAATCGCCATCAGAAAGTGATGAGGAGGAGGTCAACCAGCTCCGGTCTGAACGTGACCAATGCCATCAGCAAAATCAAAGACTACCGCACCAATGCGCGGGTTGTGGGGCAAACCACCCGCGATCAGACTGCAAATTCCTTGACGCGCTCTGCCATTTCTGTGGGAAAAGAGGCCACATCGGGAAGGTCTGTAGAAGCAAGCAAGGATCCAGCCCACTTCAGAGGGGAAACAACTACCGCCAGACCACAGGGAATCACCCTGTGAGTCGGGAACATTTGAACCACCAATGGAACAACCACTCCTACAGAAATAAAACACCGGCCATTTTATCGAGAACAGAAGAGGCACACCAAACCATTACAATCGGTCACACCTCATCGCTAGATGCAAAGAACATCCGAGTGAAGGTCGCCATCGAAAACCAGCCTTGCGTAATGGAAGTCGATTCAGGATCATCCCTCTCGATGGTTTCCTGGAAGACTCTTAAACAATTAATCCCTGCCGTCCGGCATCAAGACCTCAGAGAAAGAATCATACTCAAAGATTATCAGGGGAAACGAATTCCGGTCGTTGGATCCAGCCTAGTCCAGGTCTCATTCAAAAATCGTACTGCATCATTACCATTGACCATCGTCGACCGTGATCAGCCTAGCTTGTTAGGCCTTCAATGGTTCGCTCCACTTGGGATCGAGGTAGCCGGCATTCACCAAACCAGAAGCGACGACTGGGAGGAGGACATCGTCCAGGAATTCCAGGACGTTTTTGCAGACAAACTTGGCGAGTACAAGGGGACCCCGATATCATTTAACCTTAACCCTGAAGTAGCCCCCATCTGCCTTAAGCCTCGTCAGGTACTTTTTGCCCTTAAACCAAAGATTGATGAGCAGCTTGATAAATTAACAGCCCTGGGTGTTTTAGAACCAACTGACCACGCTCGTTGGGAAACCCCAATCATAACACCCATCAAACCGGATGGATCGTTAAGGATTTGTGGGGACTACCGGGCCACCCTCAATCACGCCCTTCAACAGAACGCTTACCCGGTGCCGGTGGTACAACACCTTCTCCATTCCCTGGGGGGCGGAAAAGTCTTCGCTAAATTGGATTTAGCACAGGTGTACCAACAACTGCCTGGAGATAAAAAAAAAAAAAACCACAGAGGCACAGACAATCATTACGCACCGAGGCGCCTTTAAGTGCAACCGATTCCAATTCAGAGTGAGTGTAGCCCCAGGGATTTTTCAAAGTCTAATGGAGAGACTCTTGCAAGGGATCAAGGGGGTCGTGCCATACTTTGATGACATTTTAATTGCTGCCCTGAATAGAGAAATACTAGAAAAGCATCTTAAAATGGTCCTCCAGAAATTTAAATACTCTGGCCTTAAGGTTAAAAAAAATAAATGTAAACTGTGTACAGATAAAGTAGAGTTCCTGGGGTACCTAATCGATAAACAAGGCATTCACCCCACTAATAGCAAACTAAGGGCAATCAAAAACTCCCCAAGACTCAGAAATAGGACTGATCTCCAGCTTCCCTGGGACTCATTAACTTTTACAACATCTTGTTGCCCTAGAAAGTGACCGTAGCTGAGCCCCTACATCTCGACAAAAAAACAACCTGGGTCTGGGGACACCGCGAGGAGCACGCATTCTGACAAGTGAAAAACTTACTAACCTCCAATGCTGTTTTAATGCAGTATAACGAGACTCTGCCTTTAACAATTACATGTGACATGTCACCGTTTGGAGTAGAAGCCATTTTGAGTCATGTGTTACCAAATGGTAGTGAGGCCCCTATTGCCTATTTTTCAAGGACCCTATCAAAGGCTGAACGTAACTGTTAAGCCTGGTTTCCCCAACCAGGGTTAGGGAGACAAGCTAAACAGAATGTGCAGCGTTAGTCAGATAGGCACACAGATAAATGAGTGAGCTAAGCTTGAATGTTTATTAACATACAGTAAAAATAACAGATACGCTTGTGCTATCAAAAATATAGTTTATTCTATTATGAGTTCATAGCATAGTCAAAATAACAGTCCAATAGTCATGTATCATTTAGTCAGTCCATTCAGGGATATTCAGTTAGCAAAGTCCGTGCAGAATATCCTATGTCAGTTCACTTACAAATCAGTCCTTTGTTTCTCTCCCGTTCGAGCAATGCATTCTTGATTCCAAGCAGTAATCAGGGATCATCAAAGCCAGAGAGAGCAAGCTGCAGTCTTGCTTCTTTTAAAGTGCTTTCACGACCACTCCCTTAATTACTTTCCCATATTTAAAGTTGCAGACACTTTACATATAAACTATGATAACATATTATTATTTACCTAAACCAGTTAGGGTAAACAATGTTATCCCTAACATTCTCCCCTTTTAATAAATAATAATAAATATAACTATTTACATCTTTAAATCATATTTGTTACAACTCTCTTTAAACTTGCTTACTCCTTGAACTTTTGTAAATTGGTCTGCAATGTTTTCTTCCGTCATGCAGTATTCCAAGTTAATTAGCCCATTCTTTACAGATTCTCTAACATTTAAGTATCTTAAATCAGTATGCTTTGATCTAGTTTTTACAGCAATACTAGTAGCTAATTTTATAGCTGCTTGATTGTCCTCGTACACAATAATAGAATCTTTAACTGTTATACCCATGTCTAATAATAACTGTTTGTACAAAATCAAGTCAGTGCATAATAATGACAGACATGAAAATTCCGCTTCCATCATGGACAAGCTAATATGCTGTTGTCTGATTGACCTCCACCCTATTAGTGTCTTACCAAATAATATAGCCATCCCAGATGTTGATTTTCTTGTGTTTATATCAGTTGCAAAACTTGCATCTGCATAGGCACTAAGACTCAAATCACCCTTTGGTTCTATATACAATGCATGGTTCATTGTTCCTTTAAGATATCTTAAAATTCTCTTTAATGATTGCCAATGACATTGATGTGGATCTGAATTAAAACATGCCAGCTGATTTACACTATAAGCTATATCTGGCCTAGACCAATTGCTTATATATGATATAAGCATATATTTCCCATATTTAAAGTTGCAGACACTTTACATATAAACTATGATAACATATTATTATTTACCTAAACCAGTTAGGGTAAACAATGTTATCCCTAACATTAACTATAGCCAGATCGACAAAGAGGCTCTTGCTGTTTTATCTGCTGTGAAACGGTTTCATGAATATGTGTATGGACGAGTTTTTACTATTGTTACCGACCACAAACCTTTGCTAGGGATTATAGTGGGAGACAAGCCAACCCCCTATATATTGTCACCTAGAATGACTCGCTGGTCGGAGTTTTTAGCTGCGTACAACTATAAATTACAACACCGCCTGGGGAAAGCCATTCCCCACGCTGATGCATTGAGCTGTGCCCCACTTCTGGAAACCGTCGATGACCCAGCTCCAATCCTTACGACACTCCAGATTGAAACACTACATTCACCACCACTAACAGCCAGAGACATTGCCATCGAAACAAAACGAGATCCTGTCTTGGCGCGAGTTCTTAGCTGGGTCGAATGAGGATGGCCAATAGAACAAACCCCTGACAACTTCACCCCTTTCAAAAACCGGCATACAGAACTTTTTTCGCAAAAAGGCTGCATCCTATGAGGAGATAGAGTCGTCGTCCCAGAGCGGTTACAACGAGCAGTATTGAAAACATTGCATGACGGTCACCCCGGCATCGTACGTATGAAAGCGCTCGCACAAAGCTACGTGTGGTGGCCGAGCATCGACAAACAAATCAAAGCCTGGGTAAAGACTTGTTTAAAGTGCCAAGAAGTCAGCAGTGCCCCACCTAGAGCAACTCCAACAGAATGGGAAACCCCCCGGGGGCCGTGGTCCGCATCCACATTGATTTTGTGGGACCTACTAAAGGACATACATTCCTCCTAACAGTGGATGCCTATTCCAACTGGCTCGAGATCCACGAAATGAAGAATACTACAACGGAGTCCATCATCGGAAAATTGAACAGGCTATTCGCAACGCACGGGCTGCCAGATGTTCTGGTCTCCGACAAAGGACCCCAGTTCACCGCCCTGGCGTTTGAACAAAACTTAGCGGATCGGGGCATTCGCCATGCGCTAACTTCGCCAGCACACCCTGCGGCTAATGGCAGGGCCAAGTGCATGGTACAATTTGTTAAAAAAACTCTCCACAAAATGGACTATGGGGACATTGACGACAAAATAAACAGAATACTCCTACTCCAGCACATCACTCCGCACAGTGTTACCAACAAGACCCCAGCTGAACTGTTGATGGGACGCAAGCTCCGTTCCCACCTCGACCGGCTTCACCAGTCCTACGAGCCAAAGAAACCCTGTGGATCTACCGGAAAATGCTGTGAGTTCAAGGTAGGCAACTTAGTTTTTGCCAAAAACCTCTCTGGCAAACCATTATGGGTTGAAGCAACCGTAATTCAAACCACCGGGCCCAGATCGTACCGTGTGCAAACCTGCGACGGAAAAATATGGAAACACCTTATAGATCAGCTTCGCTCTAGGCTACAACCCAATTCCCATGACTCCTGTGACTCCCAAACTGAGAGGAGAGGGGATGTCGAAGAAACCGAATTCGAAATGGTGGAAAGCAGAAGCGAAGAAAGTCAGCAATCGGGCGCAATAAATGAAGAAGAATCAGGGAGGGGACTCTCCTCATTACAGAGGAATACCTCAAGGGAGGCGAGCCCGCAAAGATCGGAGGGCAACAATGACAGCATTAGCGGCACCGAGTCGTCCAGTGAGGATGCGGAACCGCCTGTACCAGATATGTCCAAAAACGTCCTGCTGAAACCGGACGACAGACAGGAACCGGTGGGACAGCGCAAATCCAATAGACAGTTAAAACAACCTACATATCTTAGGGATTACGTCACCCGCACCCCTCAAACAGAACCCGGGGGGAAGGGGTGTTGTGAACTAATAAAGCGCTTAAATAAAGTTTTAACAAATCTTAAGAAAAGCAGGGTTCTAATCCTGCTCTTCTGATTGGCCGATAATAGCAATATCAGATTGGTCCGTTCTGGGGAATCTGATTGGCTATTAACGAGCCACTATCATTGGTTCAAGGGTTTCCAAGTTCTCATTGGCTAATAGGACAGCAGCCAACCCTATAAAAGGGCTGCTGCTGCTCTAGGGTTTTTGCTCTGTTCAGAAAGATTAATAAAGAGTTGAAATTCACTGTTCACTGCCTCGTCTCCGTTCCTTGCGCCCATGCGCAGAACTTAACAGTATTAGTTACAATAAAAAGGAACATACAAAGGGGCTTATGTGGCCCAAAATGGCAGTCATTTTTAAGTAGAGCAGCATTAGCCTCTGTCCTAGGCATTCACAGAGTTTTGCAGGGAATGTCATGCCATATGTACATTCAGAGATTCTTTGTGCTGCAGAAGCCAAATAACATGTGGTTCTGGCTCCACTGGAGGTGCCTGTATCCAGCTAACCAAACAAAGTTTCCCTTCCTTCAAAAAAGACTCCACTCTACACTTTGGGGACGAATCCATAAGATCAAGCTTACACATTTTGGTTAAATGTAACAAGAATGTCTGAATACAGCAGTTCAAAAGCTGGGATTCATTCTGGGTGCTCTTTGTGGTAATTCCTCATTTCATAATTACATTGAGCACATTTGCACCTTGCCCAATATTAGTCTATTTGCCACACGCCTCAGATATTTATGTGCTATTATGAACTAATCTCTGCAGCAAGAGTCTGACTCTTGGGAACTTTGGAGTCCCAGGGGAGGTGAATCATATCTCCTGGGTTTGCTCATAAATTTTCACTTACAATTCTCTGTGGATGATTTCATTACAGCTTTATGTCCTACTTCTGAAGTCCTCAAAATGGTTTGAAATGAATACTAACTGTAGACCCAAAAAATAATTATGATCCATGTTTTTGTGAAAAAGTAACTTACTGTCATGCCCTTGGTAGAGACTGACTCTGAGGGAGAGGAGGAACAGCCGACAGGGAATAGAGGTGTGGCTCCCAAGGTTGTAGAGGAGGCTGGGGAAGGGCAGAGGCCGGCTGAGCAGTCAGAGGTCCATCCCCTATCCATCCTAGGGCACTCAGGGAGGAGAGGATAAGGGAGAGACGTGGTCTACTCAGGAGCAGAGGGCCTTTGTTATGTTCTGCGCATGGGCGCAAGGAACGGAAACGAGACGATGAACAGTGAACTTCAACTCTTTATTAATCATTCTGAACAGAGCAAAAACCTAGGGCAGCAGCAGCCCTTTTATAGGTAAGCTGCTGATCTAGTAACCAATAAGAAACGTGGAGTGTTAACCCCCTTAACCAATGATAGTGGCTCATTAACAGCCAATCAGATTCTCCTGAATGGACCAATCCGATATCGCTATTATTGGCCAATCAGAAGTGCAGGACTAAAACTCTGCTATTTTCTAAAGGTTTTGATAAACTTTATTTAAGCGTTTTATTAGTTCATAACACCCCTTCTCCCCCGGGTTCCGTTTAGGGGGTGCGGTGACGTAATCTCTGAGGTAGGAAGATTGTTTTGACTGTCTATTGGATTTATGCTGTTCCACCGGTTCTTGTCTGTAACCCTGTTTTGGCGGGACGTTTTCGGGCAAGTTGGGTGCCGGTGGTTCCTCATTAGGAAGACTCGGTGCCGCTAATGCTCTTGTCTGGCCTTTGCGGGCTTGCCTCTGTTGAGGTGTTCCTCTGTGGCAAGGCCACGCCCTTCCTTGATCCTTCTTCATTTGTTATGACCGATTGCTGACTTCTTTCATTCCTGCTTTCCGCCATCTCGAATTCGGTTTCTTCGACATCCCCTCCCCCCTCAGTTTGGGAATTACCGGAGTCGTGGAAACTAGGTTGTAGCCTTGAGCGAAGCTGATCTATATGACGTTTCCATATTTTTCCATCGCAGGTTTTCACCCGGTACGACCTGGGTCCAGTGGCTTGAATTACAGTTGCCTTGATCCACAACAGTTCGCCAGAAAGGTTTCTAGCAAAAACTAAGTCGCCTATCTTGAACTCGCGGCATTTTCTGCTAGATCCACAGGGTTTCTCTGGCTCGTAAGATGGGTGAAGCCGGTCGAGGTGGGAGCGGAGTTTGCGTCCATCAATAGTTCAGCTGGAGTCTTGTTGGTGACGCTGTGCGGAGTGATGTGTTGGAGAAGGAGTATTCTGTTTATCTTATCTTCAATGTCCATTTTGAAGAGGGTCTTTTTAATAAACTGTACCATGCGCTCAGCTCTTCCGTTAGCCGCAGGGTGCACTGGCAAAGTTAGCGCATGGCGAATACCCCGGTCCACTAAGTATTGTTCAAAAGGGAGCGCGGTAAACTGGGGTCCGTTGTCAGATACCAGAACGTCTGGCAGTCCATGCGTCGCGAATAATCTGTTCAACTTACGGATGACGGACTCGGTTGTGGTACTCTTCATTTCGTGGATCTCGAGCCAGTTTGAATAGGCATCCACTGTTAATAGGAACATATGTCTCTTAGTAGGTCCTGCAAAGTCAATATGGATGCGGGACCACGGTCCCCGAGGTGTTTCCCATTCTGTTGGAGTTGCTTTTGGTGGGGCATTGCTAACTTCCTGGCACTTTAAACAAGTCTTTACCCAGGCTTCGATCTGTTTGTCGATGCCCGACCACCATGCATAGCTTCGTGTGAGCGTTTTTATACGCATGATGCCGGGGTAGCACTCATGCAGTGTCTTTAATACCGCTCGTTGTAACCGCTCTGGGACGACAACTCTATCCCCCCATAGGATGCAGCCTTTTTGCGAAAAAAGTTCTGTTTGCTGCTTCTTGAAGGGGATGAAGTCATCAGGGGTTTGATCTACTGGCCATCCCCGTTCGACCCAGCTAAGAACTTGCGTTAAGATAGGATTGCATTTTGTTTCGATCGCGATATCTCTAGCTGTTAGCGGCGGCGAATGTAGCGTTTCAATCTGGAGCGTTGTAAGGGTTGGAGCTGGGTCGTCGACGGTTTCCGGAAATGGGGCACAGCTCAGTGTGTCAGTGTTGGTATCTGCAAGGCTGATGTCACCTTTCGTCATCAGCTTACTTTGCACGTGTGGCGCATCTAGTCCCTGAACTATTCAGACCCTTAGAGCTTCTTCGAGGTCAGCGAACCCGCAGAGGCCTCCCAGGTTCTGGAGATCCACGATGAAATCTGCAATGCTTTCTCCTTTCCACTGGTCTCTCTGGTAAAATTCATGTCTTCAGGCAAGCGTTGGTACAGTAGGTGCATAGTGGGCCCATAGGAGGGGCTCGAGGACGTCCCAGTCCATGCATTTCACCTCAGCTGGTTTCGCCAGTGCCTTAGCCATCTTAAAAACGGCAGGTCCGCAGTGAGTCAGGAATACCGCTCGCTTTTTCCCAGTAGTGGCATCCCTCAAGTTGTTGGTCTCCAGAAACATCTGGAACCGGTCCATGTATGAGTCCCAGTCTTCTTGTGCCGGGTCGAATGGAGCGGGTGGTATGGTGCCGCCGGTCATGGTTTCCGCCATTGATGCGCCTTCAGCCACATGCTCTGTTTAGTGCTCTGTAGTGTTCAGTCAGCTCTGACGTCTCCGTATCCCATCCTCATCGCCAGTGTTATGTTCTGCGCATGGGCGCAGAGAACAGAGATGAGACGGTGAACAGTGAACTTCAACTTTTTATTAATCATTCTGAACAGAGCAAAAACCTAGGGCAGCAGCAGCCCTTTTATAGGCAAGCTGCTGATCTAGTAACCAATAAGAAACGTGGAGTGTTAACCCCCTTAACCAATGATAGTGGCTCGTTAACAGCCAATCAGATTCTCCTGAACGGACCAATCTGATATTGCTATTATCGGCCAATCAGAAGTGCAGGACTAGAACCCTGCTATTTTCTAAAGGTTTTGATAAACTTTATTTAAGCATTTTATTAGTTCATAACAGCCTTGATCCTCTTCATGGGCTGCAGCTGTGACAACTGAATAGGAGTATGGACCTGCGTACTGGCGAACATTGGAAACAAAGCGTGTAAATATCTCTAGTTTATAATTCCTCTCTGAGTTTGGCGTCCTTCCCAGTGTGTGTAATCTGAAGACATCCTCCAGCCCTTATCTTGCCTGGTTTGTGTTGCTTTTTTCCTTCTTCGTGTAACTGTTTGTGTGGAAGTTTTTTTTGTCTTCCATAAAATATATTCAGAGCTTGGAAGCAAAGTGAAGGAATAAAAGGGGCTTCATCTGTTTTCTGTGACTGCGTTTGTTTTGTATCCCACCCTGGGTCATCACACTTAAATGTGTGGTACAGTCAAGAATATAGAGATGCGATTTATCCGGGAAAAATAAAAGAGTGAGTAAATATATAAACTCACCCATTAGCTGTTGGACATCGTACAGTATCACTCACCTTTTAAAGGCTGTTAGTTCTCAGATTACAGTACATCCTGGCTGTTTCAGATTGTATCTTGCCTGCATGTCCTGTCAGATTACTAATGTGCTTCCAGATCACATGGATCTGACTCAAATTTAGATCATAGTACATTTCCAAAGGTTTACTGTTCATTTTTTAATATATTCACACAATGTTATTGAGTATCCAGTCCTCCATCTGCAACCCTGTATTTCCGCTACTGCATCTTCATCTTTCTTCCCACTATAGAAAATCTGTTAAAAAGGTAAATGCAAGTTATATGCATTTTTTTTTAAATTACTAGTGATATGAATCCTCCATCTGGAAGTATCCCAAACTTCTAAGTAGCAATTATAGCATGTAGGAATCTCATTCTAAAATGAGAAATGATATGAATTTTCCATGCAAAGGTTATGTCTTATGTCTGTGTCAGGACACAATCTCATCAGTTGAATGGTGCTAGTTGCCAATTACTGCTAGTGCACAGAAAGGAAGAAAAAACTTCTACCAGGTTTGCAGTCTTTGGAAGACAGTCCCTTTCTACTTCCTGTAGTTCTGCATTGTGTAGACAGTGCATCTTGCCTTTCAGCAATAATTTGTTGAAAGGGTCTGTGATTGGTAGTTGATAAAAAGAATGCAAAGGAGAAATGGACTGGATTAGCATGCAGTGGGAATTGTTTGCAAAATGAATGATTTATGGTGGGGTATCAAATTCATGGTCCATGGGCCAGATGAATCACATGATGACCCTGCCCCCATCCTCACCCGGTTTATCAAAGGGGAAAAAAGTCCCGATACATCCCTACCATGAGGGTGTGAGTTTGACACCCCTGGTCTATGACATGGCCAAGCTCATTGTTTTAAACTAAAGGATGGATATATGGTTGGTTGTATAATTATTTACTACTTGTAAAATAAAATATGGGGGTGGGACTTAACTGCAAGTAGCACGAAACCCCCAGAGTCATCTTATGGAGGAGATGGGTTAACTAAAAAATTAATAAATGATAATAAAAATAAAATAAAATGATAAAACCATGCTCAGTAATAAATTAATGCTAAAAAATAATAGTTTGGAAAGGGACAGCATGCTTTGTATGCATTAAATGCATGCATTTTTAATACAGTTTTTTTTTTTTTACAAGACCATTCTTGGAAGTGGATAGCCTTTGCTCAAATGTCATAGTCTCCAAATTCTCCATTTTGATTTACTCAAAAGATATCAAAAGATATCATAAGCCAAGATATAAAATAAATTGTACAGTAAAGCCACTGCTTGAATTAATTTGTAAAGCAGGCTTGTTAATGACATTCAACTTTGTAGGAAACATGAATCATCCTAATAATAATTGACAAAAAAATTGTGCAAGGAAAAAATAATCTTCCTGAGGGGGAAGCAATTACTGCTACTAAAAAAACAATTAAAAATACAGACTTTTGATGTTGCTGTGATTAGACACTAATCTATTTACAAAAAAAAAAAAAAAGAGCAAAGATAGAAATTGTCATTTTTTAAAAACAATTTTGCTGTTGTTTAGTTGCTAAATATTTTAAAAATGCACATAAATGAATTCCATCATTGTTATCTGGGTAGCTAATGGCAGGGTGAATATGAATAGAATATGAAATAAGAAAGCTCTGCAAGATAGCCTAGCCTTATTATGCCAAACTTTCAGGCAGGGGTAAATGGTATATTACTTCCTACAGCAGTGTTTCTCAATTCTCTTGCCAACTGGGGAATTCTGGGCATTGAATTCCACACGTCTTCAAGCTGCCATGGTTGAGAAACACTGTCTTACAGAGTTATCCAGGACTGTTATTCAGGTATCTGCCATACTATTTTGTTTTAAGAGAAATGTAATGGAACACTTTAAATTAATTGTAGTATAAAGCAAAGACTCCCTCACGTTGAGCTCTGGTAACCACATGGCCATATCCATGTAATTTTCAGAGCCTTGATATGGAAAATAATTTGCCAATGCCTTGTTCTGTTTTTATTATTTATTTCTCAAACTAGTCTATAGCCATAGAATTTTCTAATAGTTTCCCATCCAAGTATGGCTCAGGTCCAAGCCCATTTATGTTTCTGATGGCTGCATACTAGACTGCAACAATGTAATTGACTAAGAACTGGAGAAATTGTTAGGGTAGAAAATGTCAGTATTTAACAAGGCTGCAGATTTTCTTTTCCAACCTCTTGGAATGGGGTATTTTCTCCCTTTGAGGAAATCTGAGTGTTGAGTATTTTTGTTAAAGATGTGGCTGCAGGGGTGAAATTCAACCAGTTCAGCCTGGTTGAGGAGAGACTGTAGGAACAATTTGAATCAGTAAAGAATCACCCCTGGTTGCTATTACCAAGCCACGCCCACAGCCACACCCACAGAGTCGGAAGGAAAAAAATTTGAATTTCACCTCTGTGTGATTGCTTAATATCTTGCCTCATATGTCCAGTAGATACCTCATAAAGATCACTACTGGACATATTCAATCTCTTGTGGGTCACCTAAGAAGAAATTAGATTAATTGACATTGCATTGATGAAAGCAACTAAGGAAATTATTTAATTCTTCATCAGATTTATGCCTTGCCTTGCCTTCCCTTCCCTTCCCCCATAACATTCAAGGGAATTAGCAATTACTTAACTGCTTTTTAATTGATCAGAAACATTTTACCTTATCTGCATTGATCAGCAATGCATTTTTATTCATCCCAGGCACAATATCAATTGTTATTTTAGTATCTGAAATGTTTTTTCAGCTTTCAGTTCCTGAGGGATCTAGCTGCAGGTAGGAAAAAAATTGTGTGAAACCTGTGTTTACCACTGAAAAATGCATATATGGCAAACAAAAAAGTTACATGGTTTCTATATAATATAGTGTAAACTGATATACTGTGATCTTTTCATTTGCTATTAGTTTAGTGGATAAGGAAGTAGTACTTTCATTTCTGTTAATCTGAAAAGATTTTCTTTCATATTTTCCTCTCCAGCTTTTCTTCCCAACATGATCTCCAGGAGAACTGGTCAAATTGTGCTAGTCAACAATATCCAGGGGAAATTGGGTGTTCCCTTTCGTACAGCCTGTAAGTTTATGAATCTAACTCATTATTTCTTTTTAATTTCTGAGTAATTAGAATAGTATGAAGCTTGAGGTCTTCCAATTAGAGTCTAAAACCACTGGAGAATCTTAAATATTTTTAAGTTTCTCTGAATCTAGCTATTATTAAGAGAAAGACAAAGAACTTTAGTTTCACCAAGTAAGAATAGCCTTCAATTCTACCACATGCTATCTTTAGTGGCCTTCCATTTTTACCAGAAGACATGGATGGACTTGATCAACTGAATCCATGTATTCCTCCATGTTATTACAGACAATGCCACTTAACAATCTTTTCAGTCATCTAGGTACTCCATTTGGATATAGGCAAACACACAATTTGTCTGATTTTGATTAAATGTATAAACTATAGCCTAGGGTATGGTGCAAACTCACACCATTGTGGCTTACTCAATGAATCATGATTATGCACATCATAATGCTGCATGATGTATGAACATTGTTATTAACTTCTACTCCAGCTCCTGTCTTTTAAGAAATTATGAAACTGGTAACTCCTGTGATTGTGTAGGTTATCTGATTGGTGGGAGGTTTTTTTGTTTTTGTCTTTTTGCTAAAATGAGACATGAGATAATGAATAGTTTAAGGAACTATCCACAAGTCAAGCTATACAAAATGTGCTTCTCACACCAATGAATCCAATTTTGCAAAAAGCTGGCAAATATCTTACTTAATACAAATCAAGGTAAGGGAATAGATTCCCTTGGTTTTATATTCCATCCCACCAAATGTCACTGTCTGATGGGAAAAAGAATCATCCTTCTTAATATAGGATAGAATAAATTATTGTAAGCAGATGCTCAGAATGGCAGGTTTAGCCACCTGTCAAATTATCCAAGTGATAGACTCTGGGAAGAGCGTGGAGAGATTAGATGAAGCTCCTGGTAAGAACAGCTCCTCCTCCAAACCTTAGAACCATCAAATGAGGAACCAAGAAGACCAATATTGAGTGTTTGGCTGACGGGCCCCAAAGAAGGAGCCAATGAGATATTATGATTGGCCAGTACATAACAACAGTCATTACTCTTGACATCTAGCTTTGTCCAAATAGAATGGAACAGAAAAATGCCATCTCACTCTCCTTGGGTATTACAAATAACAATGGTGAATGCACAAACACTGCAAATACAATTGAATAATACTGGTTCTAGAGACACTGAATGGTCAGATGACAGTCCTAGCAGTTGTGTGTAGGGCCTCAGGAATAAAAGTAGCAAATATAGTAAAAAAACAAACAAACATGTGAGCTAGCAAGATGACAGAAGCCTGTCTGTAACCTGCTTTATATTGACTTGCTATGTGACAGAGGGCTAGCACTTTTTTAGAGCATTGTTTCTGTACTTCAAGACACAGGCTGAGCATTCTTTCAGGAAGTGCTAAACCTGTGTTGTAAGGAGCCAGCATAAGACCTGACAAGTGCTGCAGCAAACATTGGTTCAGCTTTATGGAGATGTTTTATGGAAGACAGGCTTCCAAAAGGGACATGGAGGGTGTTGTTGTTAGTTACAAAATTGTGTCCAACCTATCGCAACCCCCTGGACAATGTTCCTCCAGGCCTTCCTGTCCTCTATCATCTCATGGAGTCCATTTAAGTTCATGCTTACTGCTTCACTGACTCCATCCAGCCACCTCATTGTCTGCTTTCTCCTTCTTCTATTACCCTCAATCTTTCCCAGCATTAGGCTCTTCTCCAGTGAGTCCTTCCTTCTCATTAGATGGCCAAAATACTTGAGTTTCCTCTTCAGGATCTGGCCTTCTAAAGAGCACTCAAGGTTGATCTCCTTTAGGACTGACTGGTTTGATTGCCTTGCAGTCCAAGGGACTCGCAGAGGTTTTCTCCAGCACCATAGTTCAGAGGCCTCAATTCTTTGGTGCTCTTTTCTTAGCATAGGTAATCAGACCAGCGAATGTGGATGGAGAGATGGATGGATGGATGGGTATTTGGTATATTACAATATGATAGTATGTTTCTTGCATGAATATCTCCCTTTCTCCTAGATTCTGCTTCGAAGCATGCTGCTCTAGGATTCTTTGATTGCCTGAGAGCAGAACTGCAGGAATTGGGTGTTTGTGTCAGTACTGTGTCTCCAAGTTTTATATGTTCTGATCATAATCAGCTGCAGCCTAAGAACTGGGAAGGTACCTCATGGAAAAGTAAGTCATTCACACAGGGATGGGCACCAGAACACAAGCAGAACTAAAAGATAAAAATACCCAAGTTGAAAAAGATGATTTCAGCAAATAGTTTGCTGACAAAATTCAAATCACAATAGAGACAAAGACTTACAATACATTCCCTCTAAAACAGGGGTGTCAAACTCACATCGTCATGGTGTCACCACATGACAGATCTGGACTTTTTCCCCCTTCACTAAACTGGGCAGGGACAGGGCCTTTAAGTTTGACACTGCTTCTCTAAAGAATCTACTATCATCAAGCTTTGATATTTCAGAACCACGAGTGAAGTTTGTAGTTGGAATATAAGGCAGTCCATTAACTAGAAGCTTAATTTTTTGCTTTCAAAAGTAGGGAATGCTAGTGTTAACTCTTGACATTCATACAATTTTTCTCTGTCCAATTAATAAATGTGGGCAAACAAGTTGTAAAATACTTAGAAAAGACATTACTACTTGTTCCCAGCACATAAAATAATACATTGGCCATGAACCACTACGGCATCATAAGTATCAAAAAGTGAACGTGTCTGATATACTTGTGATAAATAATGAAATTCCCTTCCTCACATGGCCACTGGCCTTTTAAAGAAAAAACAATTGTTTTTTTCTGCCTTTAAAATGTAGAGGGAGAATACATCTCTCATTTTGACATACTGGAACAGTTTTTTAACA
Source organism: Hydrophis major (assembly GCA_033807585.1). Taxonomy (NCBI): domain Eukaryota; kingdom Metazoa; phylum Chordata; class Lepidosauria; order Squamata; family Elapidae; genus Hydrophis; species Hydrophis major. Next base: position 173,486,507 of record CM066329.1, read on the forward strand.
TTTTTTTAAAGTTTTGAGTCTTTTTATTGTGTAGTCTACTAAAAGCAATAAACATTAACCTGTCTGCCTATTCTCCTGGAACAATATTTCACCATTTTAAGATTCCTTCCAGAATTTTTATTTATTCTTTTTCTTTGATGTAGTATCTTTCCTTCATTCCTCTAAATTTCTTTCCTTCCCTGTCCCCACAATAAGCTTCATATTGTCTTTGAAATAAGACAAGACCATAACACATAGCAGCCAGTTATCCCTTTTAATACTTTGTTGTTTGCCCAATTCCCAGACTTCTTCAGAAAGTTGGCTCATGGTGTCCACCCAGCAGAGGTAGCAGAAGAAATTCTGCGGACAGTGAACAGGAAGAAGCAGGAAGTGTTCATGGCAAACCCCATTGCAAAGGCAGCTGTTTATATTCGCACTTTCCTCCCAGAGATATTTTTTGCTGTGGTTGCTTCTGGAGTGAAAGAAAAACAGAAAATTGAAGTTGAAAACTGATTGCATCAAGTTCATCTCCCTTGGTAGAAGGACTATGCTAATTCTCTCTGGCAGAGGCTAGAGATAGGCATCTTGGAAGAATGTTGTATAAATCCAAATGAAACCAAAAACCAAAAACCAAAGCTGCATTTAAGGATAGGGAGGCAGTGGAATAGGATACGGCCTTTTCATCTATCATTAAGGGTGCACTGCTGGACTACAAAAGAGAGCAAAGGAAAAAATTTTCAGGGTGCCAAGTGAGTCATTTGAAGTGAGGCCACTAGTTTCCTGGACAATTTGCTATTTCAAGAGAGTTAATAGAAAGCATGAATTGTCTGTGTGTTGGGTGACATGTTCAGAGCAGGCATGAAGGTCAAGAGAATTGTAAACTAATATTTGAAAAATGAGGAATTTCAGGAATCGGGGAGAATATGAGTGATGGATGTGTGGAAAAGAAATAAGGGAATGTAAGAAGAGTCTGAGGTTCTGGTTTCACACCAGGTTGCATGGATCTTAGAAAGCTGGTTTGACATTTAGGAAATTCTCACAGGAGATCAGAAAAAGGTTTCATAGCCTTTTGCCTTTTTGTGTGGTTAATTGAACCTTTCAAATCTGCAGTAATACTTGGTTTTTATAGCTTTTAGTTCTAAAAAATTAAGCAAATGCCTGGAGTGGGGATGAAACATTCCACGTTACAAAATATTGCATTGCTTTCATTCCACATGGGTAAAGATGTCCAGTTTGGGGCAACTGCATAACTTTAACAAAAAACAAAAAACATGTCTTCAAGAAAGTAGTGGGGAATATACAATAAAGTACACATTATGATGTTACACATCATCATGGTTTACCTGCTGGTGTCAGGTAAGACACCAGAACACAAGTGTATAAGAACAGATGACGTATCCTAAGGTCAGCACGAGTGTATTGCAGCAGTGGGATTCTACCTGCTCCACTACTGGTTCAATGATCATGCATCTGCACACGCACCTAGCACACGCGCAGCTTTCCCCATACCAGCTGAGGCCTGCAGGGCCAATTAGCTGAGAGGATAAAGGAGAGAAAAGTGCAGGGGCAATTGGGAAGGCCAATCCTGTGCTTTTGTTTTCCTCTTCTTTCTCCTCTTAGCTGATCGTGGGAGGCTTTTTTTTTTTTAGTACCAGTCCAAAATGGTAGCATACCACCACTGGTGTGTTGACATTTTTACACAACCCTAACTTGTTGCAGACAAAGCAACAAACCACCACTGGTAGATTCATGTCTTAGATGAATATTGACATTGATCTTTTCACACTGCCTCCTTTTCCCTGTGCAATGCTACAGGTTCACAGAAATATGAAAATGTAAAGACATTACAGCTCTAAATACAAAAGTATCTTTTACCTTAACATTTGTATCTTTGCTGTCCCATTATCATAATAATACAAAGGCAGCAGCGTATTTATCTCAGAAAACTACTCCACCTTAAATTTGGAATTAGGGACAGGCATCGCAAATTCCACGTCTTGTCTGATGTTTCAAGCTAGAATAGATTGTGAGTGGATATTCTGATGAGGCTAGTTATAAATGCAGTAAATTGCTAAGCCTCTAACACCTATATTCATTGGTTATGGCTACGAGGTGGCATGAACTTTTATCGATCAAATGATCAAACTATGCAGTTTCTTGGGATTTAAATTATCAAATAATATTTGTTGTGATGCACTTTCAGTTAGGCCCTCACACCTGGACTGCAAAAAAAAATAAAAAAATAAAAATAAGAAAGGAAAGGAAAGGGAAAAAAGGCACCAAGTTAGATACAAAGAACTAAATTTTACTCGGGCCTTAGCAATGAAAGCTGATTTTGGTCCAGTCACTCCCTCTCAGTCCAACCACCTCTCAAGGTTATTGTTGTGGGGAAAATAGAAAGAGAAGAAGTATTGTGTATGTTCATCATATTGAGTTACTTATAAAGTAATAAAGATGGGATTTTAAAAAAAATTGAATAAAGAAAATAAAGAAATCTACAAAGCACATTAGTGTTTGCTATATGTCTTTGTTGCCATCTGGTGGTCATTAGAATTTTTGGAGCCAAATTTGAATTCTGCAGTATACAATGTGTCCTGGGTCTGTCTTGACTTGCATTTTCCCCCAAAGCAATTGTTCCCCTGCTGTTTCCTCTTCTCTCCCCCGCTCCCAACCATACTGGTTAAACACCAACTCTTGTCATTCCCAGGCAGCATGGCCCATAGTAGCAGTAAGGGTGATCGTGCAGGAGCCTAAGTTAGGGGAAGCCTGAGACGGAGATAAAAACAGTAAAAGGTGAAGGTAGATGAGTGAAGCTAATCAAGAAGTTTATAGATAGAGACTACATTTTTTAAAACACTGGAGAAAATTGGCATTAGCTTGGTTCAGCTATTTTATACAGCAAATCTGTGGGAGGTTCAACTGGAGATCACCAGGTTGGGAAAAGTGATCTATTCAACACAGAAATGAGAATGCTCATATTCTTACTATCAGAATAGGGTTTGTAGAAAGACTGCACACACTTCTGCAAGTGTGAGGATGTCCATTGTTAGAATGGAAAATAAGTGGAAGAAAATTTATTCTTGGTGAAAGTGCCTAAATGAGAGAGAGGGGCACTGAACTGAAAGATGGCTGCCATTAGGCTTTTCTTGGATGCAATGTCTTGTAATGTTGGCTCCCGAAGAGTGTACCTTCGGGAGATGTATTCAATCTTTCTCTGTTCCACTGCCTGTTTATTTCTCTCCCAATCACCACTTGACATTTTGTTATTCTCATCAATAAAATGAACCAAATGAACCAAATGAAACTTCCAAGTGGGCCCGTGTTTAATGCATTATAGCAGTCTTAAATAAGCTATAAAAAAAAACCTGATTCACTGTAGTTAGGACCTTGACTGGAGTCAGGTAAAGACCTTGTTAGCCATGGCTTCTACCTGTTATTTCAGCAAGAGCTACAATTCAGATAGATCCCCAAGCCATAGAATTTCTGGTCCATAGGTCATGCTACCATATTTATTAATTTATTGAATTTATATTGCCACTTATTCACCCATGGTGACTCGAGGCAGCTTACAGAATGTAAAACCATATTTAAAACAAAAACAATAAAGCTAACAAAAAGAATCAAATAAATTAATAAAGTACAATAGAACAAAATCTGGAAAAAAAATCACTTCCCAACTCCCACCTCCTGCCCCAATGAAAGCAGATCACATGAGCCATTTGATGGGCTCCATCCCACTCTGGGTTCCCCAGGCCTACTGGCAGAACCAGGTCTTCAGTGCCTTCTAAAAGAGTGTTAGAGTGAGGGCCAGTCTAATCTCTTGGGAAATGATGTTCCAGAGGGAGGGAGCCACCACGGAGAAGGCTCTTCTTCTGGGTCCCACCAGGTATATCTCCCCCAGGGATAGGACCCACAGAATTCCCTGCCTCCCTATTTTGATGTATTGTGTAGATGTGACTGGCAAGAAATGTTCCCTCAGATAACCTGGTCCCAAGACATGAAGAGCTTTAAAGATAACAACCAGCACCTTGAATTGTACCCAGAAGCAAATCGGCAACCTATGCAGCTTCTGCAGGAGGTGAAATATGTGCACACTGGGGTCTGCACAAAACCATGCGGGCCACTGTATTTTGCACCAACAGCAGTTTCTGGATATTCTTCAAGGGCAGCCCATGTAGATACCTAGGAGCCCCAATGGGCAAACTGTAACACCATCTTGCTAGCATTTAATTTTAGATTGTAATTTTACATTCAAACCTTCACATCTTCTAGACATGAAGAGCTCAAGAGTAATAACCACATGGCTCAAGTAAATATATAAAAACTGAGTATCATCAGCATACTGATGGTATTGAACCTTAAAATGACAGGTGATCTCTTCCAATTACTTTGGGTAGGTATAAAACAGTAGTGGGGAGAAGACCAACCCCTGCAGCACTCACAGGGGAACAACTATCAAGCCAACACCCCCTTTCCTACTTTTATAGTCCTGGTGATACCAGGATTTGTGTCTGCTATTAATTATGTGACAAAATACATCGAACAAAATCCCTAAAGAATTTTAAAGAACAATGTATAAGCTGATCCTGAGATTCTGAGATGTTTAATTAATCAATTCAGATAATTCACCATATTCAAATAATGTCCAAATCCATATTTCAATAATGTCAAAAGATTTAGCTGCCCCTTATCAAAAACTATACTGTAATACCTGAAAATTTGCAGAAAAAGGAAGAGGCCAATTTTCTAAGGCAAAAGATTGGAATTAGAAGCCTTTTAGTTTATGTGAAACATGCATAGATACAACATGAAAAAGATGCCCTCTCTGTTCTGGGGAAAATTAAGTTGATTTTTCCAAACTTCCTATTTGTTGGCAGGCCTCTAAGGTGGTTAGCAGACAAAATTAGTGATTTGGGGGAAATCATGCCTGAACTACATTGAAAGAAAGCATAATTGGACATCCGGTTTGAAGGGCTTCGGCGACAGACAGAAATCTGTGGTCGTGCGTGGTTTCTGTCTAGGCTCGCCACTGGAGTGCCCCAAGCCTGCTGGTTTCAGGGCTAAGCCACCCTGTAGAGGTGGTGAAGAGGGGGGAGACCACCAGCAGGGTTGAGGAGAGCCGCATCTCTTCTCCTCAGCTGGCCATTACTCCCTTTCCCAAAGGCAGTTGCAGCGGTGGTCAGAAATGGCCACCACAAAGGAGAACTTGGCAGGAAAAGAATGTACAGGAGGAAGATAAGAAGTGAAAGTTTTGGCTGACTGGGTTAAATTGTAAAAGCAACAACTAAGGTGATCTTTGGATTCTTGGTTATTATATTTGAATGACTAAAATCAATCGGGTCGTTGTTTAAAAATTTATACAATGGCACCAGTTCTGGATGAATTGAAAATGGAACTTAAAAAGTACAAAGAAGATGCACAAGAAGGAAAGGGTTCTTTTGGCTTCGTTTTTCAATTCTTAGAAATGGAGATTTGGAACTATGAGAAACAACAAGAAAAGACTGCAAAACAAGAAGACTGGGACAAAGAAGAAGCCATCTTTAATGAACAAGCAATTTTATGTGGGGAAGAAAAAGGAAAGGGGGGGGGAAGAGGATGGAGAATTTAAGACTTAAAAAAACAACCAAAGAAAAGAAAAATAATTCAAAAAATAAGTATAATACTGGAAAGCAACAGAAAAGGGGAATATAGAAGAGAGAAATAGAGGTAGAGAGACAAGGGGATAAAAAGGGGAGAGAGAAGAAGAGAGGGAAGAAGGGAAGGAAAAGAAGTTACAAAGGACTGGAGCAAGATATAGAGAAACAGGACCTATTTAGAGATAATGGGTGAAAATCCAACTGAAAAAGGGATTCTGTAAAGGTACATAAGATTGTATTGTTATATTTGTAATAGAAATAACTTTAGAAAATTGGAAACAACGTATGATTAGAATGAGGGATAAAATAGTTAGTGTAATTTAATGAAATGTTTGTGAATAAAATAAGTGAAATAAAATAAATGAGAAAATTGAATTAGGAAGTAACGGGAACATTTTAATTAATGTTTTATAAAATATAAGTGAAGAGGGGGGATAATTAACTATGGAAAGCTTATAATTGTTCCCATAGAAGTATGATATTTAATTGAAAAGTAATGTTAAAGATGTTAAGACTTTAATGAATATTAATATTAATGATAGAATTGCATTGGAATGGAATGTTGTTTTAATTATATTATACATTTATATTTTTTCTTTTTTTAAGAATGCAGTGTTTATTTTAAGAATGTACCAAGCAGAATCTGAATGGAAGTTATGCATTATATTGAATGTTACAACTTTAGGGAAAAGATACAAAGGCGTAATACTCCAATCAGTAACTCCAGGAGAAATTTTGTTTAATGAGAAAAGATAATAGATAATTGAAACAGGACAGACAAAAAATATAAATACAATGATTTGAATTGAGATGAGATAATTAAAATAAAATTGAGAAAATTAAAAGAGGGGAGAAGCTATGCAGAAAATGTAAAATAGTAATAAGATATGGAATAGAATATAAAAATGAGCATGAACCGGAATTTATGTCTATATGAAGAAATGTAACCCGGGATTATGCTACTTTCAAAAAAGATGTTTTATTTGTATTTTTTTTTCTCTTCATGAAAACTCAAATAAAATTTACAAAAAAAAAAAGAAAGAAAGAAAGCATGATTAAGATGGTGTGGGGACAGAGGATAAAAATAATTTTTTGTTTCTGTCATAACATTAGAATTTTGTAATATGTACTTTCATTCAATTATGTCAAGCATGACAAACATTCTGTTTTTCATTTTAGTGGAACACTATATAAAGCAAGATTGTAATCTGGTCCACAAATTGAAGAAAGGAAGAGTTCCAAGTAATCCATGGTGAACTGAGCTATTTTTTGAATCACTTAATGTAGAGATGAGTCAAATCTATGTTCTGTATATACTCCTTCAAGATGAGGTCAGGCATAAATTTGAAAAAAATTGTAATGAATTTCTCACAATTTCCAATGACTTTTAGGTGGAGTCCTCGGTGAAGAATTCAAATGCTAGGAAACCTAAGAAACAGGGCAACAAATAAGCAGAGAATATGTTTAAACAAAAAGCAAAATGAAAAAAAATGGCTATGTACGTCACTGAATTTGTTTATGTCTCATCACCCGCTCTAAAAAGATCTGTTCTAAAAAGAAAGATTATTCTTTAGAAGTGAATAGAATAAAAATGAAACAACACTGCTTTCGAAAAAGCAATGCAAAAGAAATTCAAAGGGAAAAAAAAAAGAACTTTATCATATTTCTACTCTTTATGGTTCTCATATATCTAAAAAGGGACTGTTTTTATCACAAACCGCAACTTTCAAACACTTTTTAATCAACTCATTTCCAATCAGCTGTCAGCAATATTACTGCACATCCATGTGATTTTGTTTGAAATTTGGTGAAATTCCTGCAAAATGGTAGAGTATCAACCCATTTTCAGAGTGGTTTGAAGATAAGAAAGACAACCATTCCAATCCCCTCTTAAAACTCTTGAGAAGCAAAAAAAAAAAAAATCCAACTTCCAAATAGACCCTTATAGTGGTATCACAGCATCACCAAATAGGCTTTCATAATCCTTCAGAAGGGAGCTTCCAATCTTCAAACTATCCATCCTCATGTCACCTTAAACATGTCACCTAAAGAGAGTTGAATGGATAAACAATACCGCAGAGCATTGAGTAGATAAATACAACAATAATACAATAATGAAAACAATGTTAATGCTGTAAGCCAGTAGTTCTTAAATTGGGGCAAAATCTAGGGTTAGTGGAGCAATTTGTAACTGTTTTCCTTGTGATTCCAACATTCACTTTGGGTTTGCTGCAGCTGAGACACTTACGTGTGTTGTTAGTGATGTTTGTGAGAATAATGACATTATTTGAGACTGAAAAAGAGTAATGGGGACATACTATTTATTTAATAAATTTATAGGCCACTCATCTTGGTTGTTCGAGGCTACTCTGAGTTTAAGAACTCAATTTTGCTCTTTTTGCACATGTATTGTGACATCACACATATAAAAAGACAACGGCATTGTCATCTTGACAAAAATTTTCAGCCCTGCAGATGCCTTTGTCTGGGAAAGTTGCTAAAAGCCTATCTCCCACCTATTGTTTCTTTTACCTCTGTCAGACAAGTTTATCAGCTCATTCTTTTATTAAACTTTCTTTTTTTATTCCCCAACTAACAGAAAGAATTCACAACATGTGTTCTACAGAGCAAAGGGTGACTGGAAGAGAGCCGAAGCCTGTTGTAAGGCAAAAAGCAGGCCTCTTTATCAGGTACCATTCACCTTTCTCCCTCCTTTTAACTGAAGATTTTTGCAAAAAAAACCCAAAACCTTGAGAGACAGATTAAGTCTAGTGCTAGAGTACTAGGTTTGAAGCCAGGAGACGGTGACAGATGGCATGAAAGTGGCTTGATAACTTTAAGCCAGTCATTCTTCTCCCAGTTCAACCCACTTCATAGGGTTGTTGTGGGGAAAATAGGAGGAGGAAGGGGTATTGTATGTGTTTGCTGCCTTGAGATATAACAATAAAAGCACGATACAAAATAAAAAAGTGAACTTATGATTGATGGTTTTAATGTTGAATCAAGCCAGATTATAAGAAAAGAATAATGCTATAACCTTAAAATAAGAGGTAAATTTATAATTGTTCTTATAACGGCTGTAAAGATTAGAAGTCATTGCTGTGTATTTTTTCTTTCTTTTCTATTTTCAAACTTTTTTGCCCCTTTGCTTGCACTTTAAGCTTTTCTTTTCTTCTTTTGACTTTAAGATTAACTGGTATTCGTTTTATCTTCCTTTTAAAAACTTGTAATACCATTGTATAAAAAAATATATAACGTTAAATAATATTAAATTATTTAAATACTTATTAAAATACATATTACTAATTACATAATAATACTAATTACATTCATATATGGTTCCAAGAACGCTACAGAAAGCAGAACTGTTGGCTGAGTAACCGCGGCCAGCAGCTGCAGGACTACTGAAAGAAAAGATGTTCTCACCTGTTGCAAATTTAAGTCCAAGGAGAAGAAGAGGATATCTGTAAAGAATACATTCATTCTGGAAAGAAAAAACTGGGGAAAATCAGAAAATACAAAGACCTGCAAATAGAATCAGCAAACCGTACCGTAGAACGACGGTGGCAAAAGAAAGCAAAGGTAATGCCAAGCGCGATCCTAAAACAACTGCACACCCTCGCCATTGACAAAATCCCGGTTAGTTACTTGCAAAAATCAGCTTTATTTGCAACAGTTTACCTTTCGAAACACCTTTTATACCATCAAACAGCAGCAACTGCTTATCCCTGAGATAAAATCGTTGGGTGAATGAAAGCGCCAAATCCTGTCTAAACATCTGACTGCAGCACGACGAACCACCATCATGATGATGATTGATGATGATGATGATGATAGAAAATACATTTGGTTGACGGTGCAACCAAGCACAACAAAGTCATTTCCCTTAGGTTGCATTTGCAACTGTCTTCTGCCCTATTTATGAATTGCATTAGATCCCGCGGGTTGTTGTTTCTCAGTTCAATTTTCACTTAGTGGGTTTGGGAGGCGCTGAACTGGAGAAGCTGTTTTTAGGACGAAAGAAGTTTGATATCAATAGTAACTTCGACGTTTTTAATTTGAAACAAGAACTTCAATGTAGTCTGAAAACTGAGAAAGGAACTTTAGATTAATTCACGACCGGGGTAAGTAATAGAGAATCAAAAAGATTTGCGTCTTGGTTCCATGGTGTAATGGTTAGCACTCTGGACTCTGAATCCAGCGATCCGAGTTCAAATCTCGGTGGAACCTACCAAATAATTTATTCTTATTTTTTTTTAAGATCATTCCGGATCCTATTTTATAGACGGACAGGGGAAAAAGGAAGAATTAAGAAAAATATATCTGAAAACTAAGATTAGGTTAAACGCAAATATTCTTTCATTTTGATGGATAATAGTCGAAAAATCATGCTGAAATGCGGTCTTTTGAGTTAGGCTTTTTAAAAAAACAGGGAATAGTTTTCACTTTTATTGCTCAATAGAGGATTGCCAACCTGAAAAGAGCTTTCTTGTACAAATGTAACAGCAAGGAACAATCCAGATTTCAAAAGGAAACGAGGAAGACGTACTAATGGAGGACTTTTCCAAACACCTACTTATCCAATGGTTCTATGGTGTAATGGTTAGCACTCTGGACTTTGAATCCAGCGATCCGAGTTCAAATCTCGGTAGAACCTGCAATGCAACTAAAGGGGCTGTTTTGTTTTTAGATAAAAGTAATTTCTTGAGACTATGAAAATGTGCCACTGACCCTTCCTAAATTAAAGACAAAATCAATTACTTGCAAAACATATAAACTTTGAATTGCTATTGTTTACGAAAAAACTACCCGGCTGAGAAATCTTGTTGTGACATTGATTCAGAAACTCTTTTCGGCAGACAAAAATCTGAGGGTTTCTTCCAGACTTCTTGGCTGCTTGATTTTTACAGGACAAATAACTTTTTTCAGTGCTGTTCTAACTTTGGTCACTAAACAAACTGTTGTAAGTTTGGGACTATCTGTAAGCCTTAACTCTGGGTCTATGGGGAGTGAGTGGGTGGCTGCTCTCACCATGCTAATCCTGAGGATGAAACCTGCAACAGGGAAGTAAGTGTGTATGTTATTAAGAGAGATTTGGAAACCTTCTAGTATAACTATAATTATGAGCAGGATTAGGGTGGATTTCTATTTTTTTAAAAAAACATGTTTTCTTTTTAAAATGTTTAATGCAAGGAGAAACATTCTCACTCTGCAAAAGTGATGACTGAGTAGAGACCACCCGGAAGGAGAGAAACTGGTCTCTGTAACTTTCTCTAGAGAGGCAATCCATTTATTTGAATTTAATTAAAGCTGCTGCATTTGGAAAGCCTGGCTAAGCTGCCTTTAAGTACCAAGATCTCGGCTAGTTACTTACTCATGGTACTTGCTTACTCATCAAGAGCACCACAAATATGCATTGTACCACCCAAAAGGGATGCAATGGTTCTTTTAGTTCAGGGATGTCCAACCTTGACAACTTTTAAGACATGAAATGCAACTCCCAAAATTCCCAGAATTTATTCCAGAATTAAACAGTGATTAAAGCACCCGGTTGTGAGTTCAAGTTCAACCTTGGCCATGAAAACCAGCAGGCTGACCTTAGGCCTGTCACTTGTTCTTAGACCAACTCATCTCACAGGGTTGTTGTTGTGGGGAAAGTAGGAGAAAGATGTGCTGGACCTGTTTGTTGCCTTCCACAAAGGTGTCATCGCAACAAATTAAGACAGTGGACCTAATGGATCCAATGCACAGTTGACAAATGATTAAGATTTCTATAACCTTGAACTTAAAGAATATTTTTTATGATGCAATGATCATGTAAGGAGCTCTCCCTTTATTAATCATATGGTGTAACAGATTTTGAAGTTTTGGCCTACAACTCATATTTTGCACAGCCACAGCTCTAGCATATTGACATTTCATACGTGTGGTTTTTACTTTTTCATGTGTTGGTATCTTTTTGAGATGCAAAATGGATGACACCATTCAGTTTTCCATCATGGAAAGACATTGATGTACTGCGAAGGAAACAAGCTTTGCTCAACATACTGTAGAGTAGACCACTTCCTATCAGGAAAACACAGTTAGGAATTACTCTGTATTGTCTTTCATTGGATAGAGACATCACAATGAGGACAAAAAGATCCAAGTAACTGCAGGAGGTGAGCAGTTTTTAAACACATCTGTTGCAGTGGTGGGATTCAATTTTTTTCTACTACTGGTTCTCCAGAACTGGTCAGAACCTGCTGAATACCACCTCTGATCTGTTGTTTCTGTGATGCCTCATTAACCTGAGCAGGGGCAAACCTGGGAAACTGTAGTACCACAGATGTGACATGCAACAAGAATTTGCTTGGTCAGTAACAGGACTTTTCCATAACTCTTGATTTACACTGAGAAGCTTCAATTTTAGGCACAAAAAAGGATCCCCCCCCAACCGCAGCAGCAAACACGGTATATGGGAACTTATGCTCAGAGTATTTTGAACACTGGACCTGTTTATTTAAAAATCTTTTACTGATATCCATATTTTCCAAAGCCTACCATGCACATAGATTACAATCAGTTAAAATATGTATAACAAGTTAAATAATATAAAAGGGGCGGCGTATCTTTGAAAATGGTCCAGAAGACCTGCTATGAATGAAGCACCTCTTTGCTATTCATTAAAGCAGCCTGTCTTTGTTCAGGTTTTTATATGAGTTTGCAAAAAAATGAATTAAACCTACTGACTATTAAAGACACACAAAATTCTTGTCTTATGCATTAGTGATATGGCTACTTTAATGAAGATCAGAAATGGTGGATTTTCACACATTTCTTCTGGACTATTTCAGAGTGTATTTATGTATTTATTTATGTATTTAACATAAGATGTGGCCCACTTGTATATACAAACACATTAGAACAGAATAAAAAAGCCAGAATGAGGTGGGTGAGTGGAACCATCCAGGGTAACACAATGAACTAATTAAAAATAAATTACATTGCCACCATATCTTGAAGGTATTAAAGTCTGTGCTTCTATGCTTTTGCCTTGCTTCAGAAATTTAGGCAACCTTGGTACATTCATCCAAAATTCCTTTTTAATTGCATAACTGATAAGTGTTGAAGGTATTCTTAGAAAAGGCCAGTATCTTTTACCCCCAGAAGAATGTTCTTGTGATAAAGAGGAATCTATGTGTGTAATATGTGGGCCCATCTTTGATACCTTAATGCTGATGTACTTGAACATCAAATGCTGTGAAAAAGTACCATAGCTTGAGAAAGTCCTTTTTTATTTTAATGTAGCACTATGCCTACACATACCTCGGCTATTTTAAATTCCTTTCCTCCATGCAGATAAATTTTAGTATGTATTTTTACTGTGGTATTCATTTTATGTTACTGTTTTCTTGTTACAAGGATATTATGAATACAGGCATGCCATTTTAGTCCAATTCATATGTATAGTACACAAAATGCACCTCTTCCCAACATCTCTATGCCAAAAAGCAAATCACTTTATAATTACTTGATTTCCTGTGTCTCTTTCCTATTCAGCTAGTCCTGGGTAAAACTGAATGCTTTTGAACTGAGATACCATTGGACCATTAAACATATCTGAAGGCTACATCTTCACAACCTAAAAGTTGCAATATTCCTATTTTATGAATTTATAAACTGGCAATTTAAGAACATCCAAGAATTTGGGATTCCCAGCGAAATCACATCCAAGCTTATTCATGTTGAGGTAAGAATATCTAATGAAAAAGAAAACATGGGACAGACCAAAGGCAGCAGAGTTTCAAAGGATCTGATAAAACAAAAGAACAACAGAAAAAGAACAGAAGAATCATCAATTTTTGTAGCATTTTTCTTCTTGAGCAGAGCATTCAAGGGGTTAATTATGTATGTTTGTTTGAGAGAGGTAATTCAGAATAGGGCAAAATGGATTCGCATTACAATTTTGGAGCATAACAACTGCTGATCATTCCTTTCAGTGAGCATGTACTTGAAAGTGCATCTTAGTATTGTATAGGCAGCTCTCAAAATATAAACCTATAAATGTCTACTAAAAACAAATCTGGGCTTACTAGGAAATCTCCCAGGGAGAGCAATCTTCTTGGTCAAGTGCTGCGTGAACTTTGAAGGTGTAATATCACATGCTAATAAACAATATTTAATATTCAGCATATGATCCATGGAAAGAAGTCCTATACTTGGTCTCCTTTGGAGCAATCCTGCTCCAAAGTGTTAATTTATCGCAATGACATTAGCAGTGTGATGCCGGGTAAAATGAATGTTCACATTTTGCCTGCTTGTGCAAAGAGTGACCAGTTGTGAATGGAACAGCCCACAAGTGATGAATAGAACTACAACCTTCACAACATATTAAGGCCTCTCTTCATATCTACCTTCTTTAGAGAGATTATCAGTCACTGATCTGTATGCACAAAATTTCCCAGAAAATCCTAAAAACAAATTAGCGTTTCTAGGAAGAAGTCACTGAACCATCTTTTCTTAAAACAACACTTGCATTAGGCAAGCTGACAAGAATTATATTACATCTTCTTAAATCAGGTGAGCCCTTTGTTTCAAATATTCTGGCTTTTATCATGTTTGCTTATTCTAGCTTGACCTTTGCCCAGGGATGGGATTCAGCCGGTATGGACCAGTTCGGGCGAAGCGGTAGTTCCAGAGATCAGTTGGTCCCACCTGCCCACCTCTGCCCTAGTCTATCCTTTAGTTCCTTCTTTTGAAGCCCAGCTGATTTGCACGGCACAGCGCCTCAGCTGTTTTACTCACCAGGGCTGCAGCAGAAGGCAAGTTTTAGCTGAAAATTGCTGTTTTTTTAAAACGCTACGTGCACTTACCGAACTGGTTGTTACACTGGTTAAATCCCACCACTGCCTTTGCCCATTTGATTGAACGATCGTATCTGTACTTACAGTACTCTTTGACTATTCAGGATTCCCCAATTCACCTAGCTTTGTTGCTGATGATACAGATCTCCCAAATATAGTTCTGAACCTCAAGGATTTTACCAGGTTTATCTTAAGACACCAGGATCCCAATATTCTCAAGAAGAAATCAATGCCAGTAAGGAGCAAAGGGCCCTGTTCTCAGGGGAGTTGAAGAAGCTACATACAGCTGACCAAATGAACATTCATTTCTAGCAGAGGTCAACGTTCCTACTGTTCTCTCAGACTTGCATAAACTCATTCTTTTTGCCATAATTAAGAAAATAGGCCTGACTTTGTAGACACCACATTAGTAGTAGGCAGGTTTTTAAATTATATTTTGGAATCATTGTTTAGTAATAATATGAAGTCTTACGTAAATGACAAGCTTTAACCTGGAATCATTCTGAGCACATTCATGGTATTAGATTCTTAGCACACAGGCCTCGAGTTCTGAAGGGGTCAGCATTGAAGCATTTTGTAGCAGGCCTTGATTTTCTTTCCAATACACCTTAACTGTATATGGATAATTGGGCGAGAGTTCTGATTAAATAAAGATGCACCACATTTACACTGAGACCAGCTGCATTTTGAGTCTGCACAACCCCAAATGAGGAAACAAGTGCAGTTCCAGTTCTGAGCATGCTTTTTTTCATGGTTGTGCCTCTGATTTCAGTTGCATAGCATAGTTGTGACAGTGCTGCAGGTCCATCAACCCTGATGCATGTCTTATAATCGGATTGGTCACCATTTGATGTCATAACTGTTGGCAGCTGGTTTTTCCATGTTGTATTTAGTATGCAAAGATTCCTGGGCTTTGTTGGACTCCATCCCTTCTAGCCATTCCTGATAAAGCTTCTGCACATGCCCGTTGGTTTCAGGAATCTGAACAGGAACTGTGGCATATACATCCTCCATCTGCTTGAGAAGGGCTTTGTCTGGTTTTCCGTCTTCAGTCTGGGCCTGGCCATTCCCATTTAAACAACCTACACACCAATGAGCAAAACAAGAGGAGAAATTGGTTTACTTAAAAACACTGAGTGGGTTTATCCCAGGGGTGGGATTCAATTTTTTTAACAACCGGTTCTATGGGCGTGGTTTAGTTGGGTGTGGCTTGGTGGTCATGTGACTGGCCAGGCGTGGCCAACTCAACATCACTCACATTGAGGCATGCATCCCCTTGCCTGGCCTCTCATGACTGTGGGGATGCTGCAACAGTCATAAGTGTGAAAAATGGTCATAAGTCACTTTTTTCAGTGCCATTGTAACTTTGAATGGTCACTCCACACAAGCAAAGTACCAGCAAAGGAGGGGAAAAAAACTCCAGAGAAGTTCCTGATGTAGGAAGTCTAGTCCTGCCAAGAATGTAATAAGGGTTAATGGAGAGGCAGTTTCTGTAAGCAACACCAGAATGTTTCCTTCCTGCCTTCCTTACAGGATTAGGCCAGTAATTTCTTCTAACAACCGGTTCTCCAAACTGCTTAGAATGTTAACAACCGGTTCTTGTGAATAAGTGTGAACCTGTGGAATCCCACCCCTGGTTTATCTATCATGCTTCTGTATAGCCTATTTTCATGTGATCATTAAATCTCCATATTCATTTACCCTGCCTCTGACATCCCCATATGTTCACATAAATATCATGGACAAATACAGCTTCGCTACCTAAAATCTGCTACATGCAATTTCAGACAGTGCTGCCTTAACTAGAGTCAGCATTAGAATCAGCAACATTAAAGAGTTTAATTACTGTACAGCATGTGTGCAGATTTTTAAAAATTATATAGGGAGATGCAGAAATCTCAGGTTTGGTGATTACCTCCAGGACAGGCTAAAACTTCAACAAAGTGGTAGGAACATTTCCCCTTTTTCAACTTCAGAATCATATTTTGGATATTTCGAAAGCCATAGGCTGCTGCAAAACGTAGCACTGTCTCGCCATCCTTTTCTAGGGTAACCTCCTGAAAGTCTTTGTTTCTGAAAAGACAGGGGAAAAAGATTTCTGGTTGTTCCCAAACAAAGCAAGCAAGCAAGTGAAGGAATTTGGTTAAGAGTTCCTATTTCGGCCTCTATATCTGATGGCCACAAATGCTTTCTACTAATTCTATCTGCTGCCACCTTTTGTTGCTTGTTTTTGGAAGGAATATGATCACGCTCTTCAAACTGTTTCAATATTTTTTCTGAAAGTGATTGCAAATGTAATGAATTTATACATATATGGTATAGGGGTTTATGTATGTTTTGATTTAGGACTAAACACTGATGACATATGCCCTCAGTAGCTCCCCTATGCCTTAGTACTCAGCAGGTAAAACAATGAATAGTTTCTCTCTGTAAAAAAAAAAAAAAGGTGGGGGGAAATGCTGGCAGCATGGTGATACCAATTCTTTATTGTCTGGCCCTGCATTGGTTCTTCATGTTGTTTTCAACTTAATCTAACATGCTGTTTTTATACTTTCTTATATAAATGAATTTCTCCAGTATTTCCCCTGGTATTTCGAATTCTTGTACCTAAAAACAATTTCAAATCAAGAGGCACAGCCTTCCAAAGCTTAGCAAATTTCTTAAACACTGATTTAAAAAAAAAACAGAAATAAACAATGACTGTTAAGCAATTGTATGCTTTATGTATAGTGTTTTAGAAACAATCTAATACTGACCCATGAAGTGAAGGCTTGCATAAGAAATAAATATGTAAATAAGGTTGGATCAAGGCCTTAAGTAAATATCATTGTCAACAAAGTAACCTAGCTTTCATAAAGCTGCACTGCATTAGCTGTGCTGTCTCTCCAAAGATGTTCTGAAGATTGCACAGCTTTACAGGCAGAGCTCAGTTTTACAAAAGCTCAGGAGTCCTGTATAGAAAAAGTTTGCCAGATAAACTGGGTCCAAAAAGGAGACAGCAAAGAGAATGACGCTTTCCTGCACTGGCTGTGGCAGTTAGATGCAAAAGGCAAAAAATGGCATGGGGAACTGGGAGAGAAGGCAGCTGGTTGAATGAATGCTTGCTGGGGCTTACTGGATGGCTTGAAGTTTCCTGGGGTGTGGTAACCAGCCCCAGAACCATCAGGTTCTGGGGCTGCTCGTCATCCTGCTGGAGGATGCAGGGTGGTTAAAAGGGAGCAGATACATGGGTGAGATAGGGAGGGTGGAGGAAGCTGGAAACGGTTCCTTAACTTACTGAGGCTCACAACAGAGAGCGACCAAGCCCGGAAAGGCCTGAAGTGAACATGATTCTCAGTTAATGACTACAACAGGGAATGAATGCTGACATTGGTGTAGTCACACGACATCTTGCTTTGTGATCACACTGACTTACAATGGCCATCCTGCTCTCGATTATTATAAGTTGAGAGCTACCTGTACATGTGGTTTGAAAAGCAGCTATTTTCTCTTTCGGCTTAACTTTTAGTTAAGCAACTTACTTTAACGTTTTGTAGGTGAGCTCCTTCACTTCTGTGTTGAATAGCTCCTTGGCAGCGTGTTTAAAGATGTGCTCTAGGTAACCATCTGATCTTCCATCATGCCGATTTAGCTCTTCTTCTATGCCACCAAACCTGTTAAGCAATAAGGGGAGAGTCAAGAAGTGGAAAACCAAAGTCACTTTGTATAAGCGGCAACCTTGACCCCTTAAACGTGCCTGACTATGCTATCATTCCAAGGCAAAAGGCTGATGCTGGCTAAGAGTTATATGAGCTGTAGTGCAGCATATCCAGATTGGGGAAGGATGCACTGTGGACTTTAGTACATATTTGTGCATAAACAGTTGTGATATGCTACCTAATCAGAAAAAGGTTTTCCCTTGTCCAGTTGTATGGGGTGATACTCATCTCCATTTCCTAGCCAAGGGAGCCAATGTTGTCTGAAGATCCTTTCCATGGTCATGAGGCCAGCATGATTATATGCCGAGGCACACAGAACACTATTACTTTCCCACTGAGATGGTACCTACTTATCTACTTGCATACGCCTTTTTAACTGCTAGGTGGGCAGGAACTGGGGCAAATAGCAGGCGCTCACCCTGTTGCGGGGCACTCAGATTCTCAAAGACAGGCTGTCAGCTTTCCAGCTGGCAAGCTCAGTGTGTTTACCTGCTGAGCCATTGCACCCTCACTTAACACAGTAAGGGAATCAAAAACTTCTGCCATTCATAGTCATATTATGTCACCCAGTCATGTGGATATCTGCATTTCTGTAGCTCTTGGATTGGAATAAGCAATTGTCATATATGCATGACAAATCCTAGTTTGGAAGAACAGCATACAAATGTTCAAAATAATGAATCAGATCACTGCAGCTGTGAATGGTGTTTGTGATTTATTTTGCAACCATTTGATCTTGTAAGCATGTCTTTTCTTCCCTAGTTGTTTGATTTCCTGTAGATTAAATGACATGTTTGTCCTACAATATTTGTAGACAAATATTGCTAAAGACAGTGATTCTAATAAAATGGGTAACAACTGCTCTTTCAGAAGATAAACAGCTAGAAATGGCATTTTAAAAACACTTAAGTATTGCTTTACAATATAAGAATTATATTATGGTGGAAATATTTTAACATCTAAAAGACTTCCACCATAATATAATTCTTAGATTTTAAAGCAATACTTGAGCACTTTAAAAATGCCACTTCTGACAATTTATCTTTTGAAAGAGCAGTTGTTATTGCTTCTAAATGATGCAATGTTCAACAGTGTGGAGGCTTCCCACTTAATGTACTATGATAAACATTCCATGCTTCTATAGCAAGTGCATCTCAGGACAGGCATATAGGCCCAGTGTCAACCCCACAAAGCAAAGCTTATGTCTCCCAGTACTGCAGGCTGGGCATGCCATTCCATCATCTCTGCAAATAGCACAACAATAACTCTTGCTTCTGCACTACAATTGAGAGCATATGGTAATGTTACTGTCAGGGGTTGTAGATGCTCACATTAGCAGAAGTCAACCTATCTGGCAACACCAACATTTCACTTGGATGGTAGCTGCTGAACTCCCATCTGGCTCATTTCATCTACTCATATGTTGCAGGGAAGGGAGGGAAGGGAGGGAGGAGCTGATGGCTGCTTCCTTGTTTTCTTCTTGTATTTGCTGGTAAATAAGATGAAGGGAACAAAGAAGCTGGCTGATACTTTGGTTCTGCAATGGAGAGCTACAGGACAGCCAGCAAGAAAAGTGATGGGGATGGGGGCCAGTCCAGTCCATTTACCCAAACATAACCAGGATCTTTGGATACATAAATAATTTTTACAAGAATGGCATGCTGAAACAAACCAATTTTTAACATCGCTTTATGTAGTATAATGTGAAGGCCATAATAATTCGTATTTGTGCTTCTGAAATGCTTTCATCTGATAGAAATGCATAAGGTGATTGTTTTTAGAGAAATCATGAAACAAAAGGCTTGCCAAAGCTACTTACAGGGTATCAAAGGACACCTCATTTATTTCTTTCAATGATATTTTTCTTTGCTCCATCATTTGGAAGACTTCGCCTGCATGGAAAAAAAAAAAGTCCTTAAATATGTAACAAGGTTACTAAACACGAATTCTCAAGGTAAATATTTTCTTTTTCTGGAACAGTTTTTTTTAACTCTCTCATCTGGAAAACAGCTTTCAGGCTCCCTAGAGGGCTTCCATCCAAATATCAGCTAAGTCTGAACTTAGTTGGCTTCTAACTGGTTCTTCCGTCAGGTGAGGTAGCCAAACACATTGTTGTTGTCACTCTGAAACTAAAAATTATGATCTCCTAATTCCGAATAACAAATGAAGATTTATTAGTACTCAAGGGCAATAAAGGTATTTTGGCATTTGAGATAAAAAGTATACAAGAGCTCTGCATTTGTTAAAATCAGAAAAAGAATAAACTACGTTGGAAACTGTTAGGGATAACATTGTTTTACCCTAACTGGTTTAGGTAAATAATAATATGTAATCATAGTTTGTATGTTAAAGTGTCTGCAACTTTAACTGTGGGATAGTAATTAAGGGAGTGGTTGTGAAAGCACTTTAAAAGAAGCAAGGCTGCAGCTTGCTATCTCTCTCTGGCTTTGATGATACCTGATTACTGCAAGGACACAAGACTGCATTGCTCGAACGGGAGAGAAAACAAAGGACTGACTTGTAAGTGAATTGACATAGGATATTCAAAACGGACTTTGCTAACTGAATATCCCTGAATAGACTGACTAAATGATACATGACTATTGGACTGTTATTTTGACTATGCTATGAACTCATAATGGAATAAACTATATATTTGATAGCACAAGCGTATCTGTCATTTTTACTGTATGTTAATAAACATACAAGCTTAGCTCACTCATTTATCTGTGTGCATATCTGACTAAGCTGCACATTCTGTTTAGCTTGTCTCCCTAACCCTGGTTGGGGAAACCAGGCTTAACACTGGTTATGGGCCCAGAGGCTGCAAAGTCAGTTTAACGAGGATAAAACAGATTTATGTAAAAGTGAGAGTTTGTGTTGTTATACATTACAGTAAACAGACAGCTGTGTTTTATTAATTATATTTTTATATCCATATAAGAAAACATGGCACAAGTCAATCTACAAAGTTTGTCCCTTATATCCAAGTTGGATGGAACAAACTATGTATCATGGTCTATGAAATGTAGTCTGCTTCTACGAAGAGAAGGTTTGTGGAACATAATTGAAAATCCACCAAACGTAGAAGAATGGGATCCAGAGGATGAGGAAGATAAATTAAAGATAGAAGAATTTATGCATAAAAATCAGCAAGCTATTTGCATTATTGCTTTAACCTTAACTGATAAGCAACTTGTTTATATCCATGGAGAACAAACAGCTGTTGGGTGTTGGCAGAAGCTGAAGAGGATTTATGTTCGAGATAATGTTGGTGCTCACATAAATCTAACACGGAAACTTTTCAGTACACATCTCCATAAGAATGGTGATATGCTGAGTCATTTGAAAACTATGCAAAGCATTTTTCAAGAACTGCACGAGAAAGAGCTTATTTTCTCTGAACTACACCAAGTCTACATAATTCTATCTTCACTTGACGAAAGTTATGATAACTACGTAACTTCCCTTGAAATATTGCCAAAGGAAAGCCTAACTTTAACTGACATAACTGGCAGATTGATTGAAGAAGCCAGAAGAAGGTTTGAAAGAGACGAGTTAAGGAGGCAGCAACCTCAAAAAGAAGATAATGAATCTCCTACTGCATATGCAATTAAAAAGTGCTTTAATTGTGGAGGAAGAGGACATTTGGCAAGATTTTGTAAAAAGGCAAAATGCCAGAATGCTGGCCAGAATACTAAAAGTCATCAAAAGAAAAATAAAAATTTTGAGTTAGCCATGTATACTAACGGAGCTGTAAAAAATAATTTATGGGTGGTTGACAGTGGAGTATCTCATTGTATAACTAATGATAAGAAAAATTTTATTAAAATGTCCAAGAGTACACAGCAGATATCGTGAGCCAATGGCTGGAAACTGAAAGCTAAAGGTCAAGGTATAGCATATTGTTCTTTTATAAAAGAGAATGTAAAAATGTTATATATACCACAACTTAAGTTTAATTTAATTTCAGTTAGAATTTTGGTTAAACTAGGATATGTAGTTGCATTTAGGGGAGATAACTGCATAATTGAGAAAGAAAATAAGAAAATTACTGCATCTTTAAGAGGTGAATTATATGTGTTAAATGATAATGGTTTAAAGGTGGCTAACACAGTTTATGAAAATAAGAAACCTCATGATGAATGTATTCACTTGTTACATCGAAGGCTAAGGCATTTAAATTTTAAAATGCTTAAGAAAACTGTTGAATTATCTAAGGGAATAAGTTTGAAACCTTGTAATAAGTATTTGCAATGTAATATCTGTAATAAAGCAAAGCAAGGGTCACACCGGCTAATAGAGTTGATGGATTTACTACCAAAGAGCCTTTAGAGGTAGCATTTGCAGATTTAATAGGTCCTAAAAAACCAAGTGTAGGAGGAGCTCGTTACATACTAAGTATAATGGACCACTATTCTAGATGTGGGTTTTGCTATTTAATGAAAAGCAAAACTGAAACGTATCAAAATCTCTTTAATTGGATAAAATTTGCTGAAAGGAAAACTAAAAAGAAATTAGTAACTCTTATAACAGATAATGGTACAGAATTTACAAATAATAAATTGCAGAACAGACTAAGAATGTTAGGTATTCAACATAAAAAGTCTGCACCATATAGGCCACAACATAATGCCTTTATAGAGAGAAGAGGCCAAACATTACAATCAATGACACGAACTATGATGTCTGATTCAGGATTACCTGACAATTTGTGGGGAGAAGCAACAATGTGTGGTAATCATATATTAAATAATGTTGTTAATTCAACAACAGGTGAATTACCATTCACACTGTGGCATGGTACAAAACCTGATTTAAGTTACATGCACACATGGGTACATATCCCTACACAACTTAGACACAAAGGACAGCATAGAGCTAAAAGATTATATTTTGTGGGATATACATCTAATCATAGATCTTATAGATTCTGGGAACCAGGTACATCTAGAGTTTACACCAGTGCTAGTGCAAAATTCCTAGAACATGTAGGATGGAATAGATTAGAGCAAGATTTAAATAATGAAGTAATTAATGAACCCTACAAAAGGCAGAAAGATCAGACTAGTTATAAGAAGAGTCCAATTAAAGAAGAAGTCCAAGAAGAACAAATAGGACCAGAACAAGAGGAAACAGTTGATCAGGAAGAGTTAGATAATCAAGAAGAGTTAATAAATGAAAGTCCACCTGTAAGTCCTGTAATACCTAGACGTACTACACGTGTAACTAGACCACCTGATAGGTATCAAGCAAGTATAGTTTGCCAAGTAACTAAGGTTCCAACTAGTGTAGATGAACTTAGGATGTATCCTGCTAAGGATCAGGAAAATTGGCAAAAGGCAATGGAAAAGGAACTAAATTCATTAAAGGTAATGAAAGTTTATGAAGATGCTAAATTACCTCCAGGAGAAAAATCCATTGGGTGCAAATGGATATTTAAAGTAAAAACTGGAAATGATGGGACTGTTACCCATAAAGCTAGGTTAGTAGCTCAAGGATTTAATCAAATTGCATCTGACTACGATGAAGTTTTTGCACCAAGTCTTAAAGCAACATCTTTAAGAGCAGCATTAGTGTGGGCAGCTAAGAAAAACTATGTCATTAACCATTTAGATGTAGAAACTGCCTATCTACATGCACCATTGCAGCACACTATATATTTAAGAAAACCAGTAGGTATAAAAGACAATAAAGTAAATAGTAATGATTGTTGGAAATTCAAAAAGAGTCTTTACGGGTTGAAAAAATCTGGGTTTGAGTGGAACCAATATATTGTGAAAGAGTTAAACAATATAGGTTTTAAATCTGGTTTAGCAGATCCATGTGTGTTTAAAAGAGAAAATAATGGAACGGTGTCATTATTGTTATTATTTACAGATGATATTGCTTTGATAACTAAGACTAATAATGAAGCTAATGAGATTATATCATTATTAGCCAAAAAGATAAAATTAAAGCATTTAGGTGAAATTAAAAAGTATCTAGGATTGACAATTAACAAAACAAAAAATGGTTTTAAGATATCTCAAGAAGATAAAATTTGCCAATTAATTAAAACGTTTAAAATGGAACTTTGTAAACCGGCAAAGACTCCAATGAGTCAGGAAGTTTGCCAAACTGATGATCAAAGTCCCAAATTTGATAAGTCCACATATCAATCTTTGATTGGCAGCTTATCATATATAAGCAATTGGTCTAGGCCAGATCTAGCTTATAGTGTAAATCAGCTGGCACGTTTTAATTCAGATCCACATCAATGTCATTGGCAATCATTAAAGAGAATTTTAAGATATCTTAAAGGAACAATGAACCATGTATTGTATATAGAACCAAAGGGTGATTTGAGTCTTAGTGCCTATGCAGATGCAAGTTTTGCAACTGATATAAACACTAAAAAATCAACATCTGGGATGGCTATATTATTTGGTAAAACACTAATAGGGTGGAGGTCAATCAGACAACAGCATATCAGCTTGTCCACGATGGAAGCGGAATTTTCATGTCTGTCATTATTATGCACTGATTTGATTTTGTACAAACAGTTATTATTAGACATGGGTATAACTGTAAAAGATTCCATTATTGTGTACGAGGATAACCAAGCAGCTATAAAGTTAGCTACTAGTATTGCTGTAAAAACTAGATCAAAGCATACTGATTTAAGATACTTAAATGTTAGAGAATCTGTAAAGAATGGGCTAATTAAATTGGAATACTGCATGACAGAAGAAAACATTGCAGACCAATTTACAAAAGCTCAAGGAGTAACTAAGTTTCAAGAAAATTGTAACAAATATGATTTAAAGATATAAATAGTTATATTATTATTTCCTAAAAGGGGAGAATGTTAGGGATAACATTGTTTTACCCTAACTGGTTTAGGTAAATAATAATATGTAATCATAGTTTGTATGTTAAAGTGTCTGCAACTTTAACTGTGGGATAGTAATTAAGGGAGTGGTTGTGAAAGCACTTTAAAAGAAGCAAGGCTGCAGCTTGCTATCTCTCTCTGGCTTTGATGATACCTGATTACTGCAAGGACACAAGACTGCATTGCTCGAACGGGAGAGAAAACAAAGGACTGACTTGTAAGTGAATTGACATAGGATATTCAAAACGGACTTTGCTAACTGAATATCCCTGAATAGACTGACTAAATGATACATGACTATTGGACTGTTATTTTGACTATGCTATGAACTCATAATGGAATAAACTATATATTTGATAGCACAAGCGTATCTGTCATTTTTACTGTATGTTAATAAACATACAAGCTTAGCTCACTCATTTATCTGTGTGCATATCTGACTAAGCTGCACATTTTGTTTAGCTTGTCTCCCTAACCCTGGTTGGGGAATCCAGGCTTAACAGAAACCTTACATGCCCATGGACATTCCACATTCTCCCCAATGATAGGGCTGAAGAAACATGACAATCGCCTCAATCACAGCTTACTTCACAGTGATACATTTGTCATAGCCATTCTCAGTTTGGGGTCATGGAAAAGTGGCACATGAAGATTCTAGGAAGTTAAAAGTTCCTGGTGGAGAGTGATAGGATGGGACAGCAAATTCAGCATCTGTATATCCTTTTGGTATTACAAGTTCATTCCCCCATTGTCTATTATATATATATATATAATCAGGGCAAATCTTACCAGAAATATTTTCTGTCACCATATATGTCCAGCAGACAAAAAAATAATACAATGTAATATCAAAGATGAAAAATATGACTGTTAATCACAATCTTTCAAAATGTAAACTAACCCGGCTGTCAATCCTTCTCCTCTTCTCTTAAAATACCCAATCATATCTATCCAGCCAACCTGTTACATGACTGTAGGTCCTTGTACAGTGTCCTTGTTAAAATAAATTTGAATAAAAGGCAATGCAGTATATTGTAAAGAAGATATTACCTGATGTTAAAACGCAATCTACCTCTTGAGAGTTATACAAATGGGTATAAAAGTCTTCCCGTAATGCTTCTAATTTTTTGTCATTGCAAGGGGCCACTACGACATGGAAAATTTTATCAGGGGATAGATTCTGATGGAAAAAGAGAAAAAAAAGAAAATACATTTACACACACATACATACATATACAGAGCAACATTTTTTCAGAATGCGTTTCTTACAGAATTTGGATTTGTACACATCTTGATGCTCTTGAGATTGACTGTTTGCTTACAGATGTTTCATGGCCTAATTAGACAATATTATCAGTCTGCACTGATGATGTTACCTAATCGGGTCATGAAACATCGGCAAACAAAATAACTGAGCTCAGAGAGCACCAAGCAGTCCACAGTTCAATCCTGAGCTACAGATATTCTCTTCTATTGGAATCTAGATTTTGTTAAATTGGAAATTAGACTCCCTTAATCTATCCTGGTTGGCCTTCATATATTTTTTCCTATGCTCAATCTATAGCTTGCTTGAAGAATCATCTAATCTTGAAGTGGCAGGGTATATACGGAAAAGTAAATAAATGAAATCTCTTCCTGCAGTGGCTGGTGTATGATTCTACTTTTAGGCATTTATTAAATTTATATGCCACCCATTCCCTAATAAAACAGTTTACAGATCATAAAGTTTTATTATTGTTTAGTTTTATTATTATTTATTATTGTTTTATTATTGTTGTGAACCGTCTAGAGCTGTGCCCTGTGATAGGTTATTTAAATCTTGTAAATAAATAATAGCAATCTAAATCCTGTTCTAAATTGAAGGGCGATGAGGAAGGGTCATCAAGGGAGATGTCTCTTTGCTGTAGTCCAAACCTTGGCATTACGGGATTTAATGTTAATTGTCTGGGCACTACCAAGTCGACTTTATAGTACAATATAGTAATAGCATTTAGACTTATATACAACTTCACAGTGCTTTATAGCCTTCTCTAAGCAGATTACAGAGTTAGTATATTGCCCCCAACAATCTAAGTCCTCATTTTGTCACCCTTGGAAGGGTGGAAGGCTGTGTCAAGCTTGAGCTACTCAGGATCAAACTCCTGGCTGTGGGCAGAGTCAGCATACAATACTACATTCTAACCACTCCACCACCAGGATTCTTTATATATAGGTCTTTGCTTATGTGGGATGTAGGGATTCTGGAATGCTGGCACCAAAATCTTCCAAGCAGCCAAAATAGAGCAGATAAGTAACTCACACTCAAAACAGTGAATAAACTTACTGTGCTGCCCTTTATTAGGAAGATTTCACATGCATGATCTAAAATTTCACTTAACGTCAAGATGACTTAATAGCAAGGGATGAGTGCTACCAGAAGGCCACTTGCTCAGGAGTACAAGCTGATGTTACAGAAGGATTCCAAGTTGGCTGAAAGCTTTTCAAACGCTCATATTTACCAGACTCTAACTGTGCTAATTGGATAAACCCCTTTGTAAAATGATCCCAGGAACAAGCATCTAAGACCAGAATGAGAAAAAGACATTTTTCTCTCAAAACTGGTTGAAAATCAGAAACTGCAAACCCATACCTGCTGTCTGGCAAAATAATTCTTCACAAGAGAACCCATAATCTGTTGTGGTGACTTTGCAGTGCAAATATGTGGGATTACCATGCTGGGCAGGACTCTCTCTGCATATTGGATCCAGCCTAGAAGGAAGGCACAAACAAAATTAGTAAAAGAGGATCTGAACTGGGTGGAATATTTATAACCAAAGAAGTTAAAATTTAATTAAATTAAAAAGATAAACCCAAAGCCATCTTTTAAAAATACTTGTATCACTATGATGATGAATGAAGAAATTGTTCAGCAAGCCATGTGGATGTAGTTAGTTTTGTTCTCTGAAAATCTCAACATCAGATTACCGAGGGATCATCAGGCTGTAGACAGTGTTAAGTTCTGCGCATGGGTGCAAGGAGCAGAGACGAGGCAGTGAACAGTGAACTTTAACTCTTTATTAAGCATACTGAACAGAGCAAACACCTAGGGCAGCAGCAGCCCTTTTATAGGGTTGGCTGCTGTCCTATTAGCCAATGAGAAACATGGAAGTGTTAAACCCTTAAACCAATGAGAGCTGGCCCGTTAACAGCCAATCAGATTTCCCAGAAAGGACCAATCCGATGTCGCTATTATCGGCCAATCAGAAGTGCAGGATTAGAACCCTGCTTTTTACTTAAGGTTGTTAAAACTTTATTAAACGCCTTTATTAGTTCATAACACCCCTTCCCCCTAGGTTCCGTTTGAGGGGTGTGGTGACGTAATCCCGTAGATATGCAGGTTGTTTCAACTGTCTATTAGATTTGCGCTGTCTCACCGGTTCCTGTCTGTAGTCCGGTTTCGGTGGAACGTTTTTTGAATTATTACAGGCGGTTCCACATCCTCACAGGACGACTCGGCGCCGCTAATTCTGTCGTTGTTGTCCTCCAGTCTCTGCGGGCTCGCCTCCGTTGAGGTATTTCTCTGTGGTGAGGCAACCCCCCTTCCTGATTCTTCTTCAGGTAACGCGCCGGGCTACTGACTTCCTTTGATTTTGCCTTCCACCATCTCGAATTCGGTTCCCTCGACATCACCTCCCCCCTCAGTTTGAGAGTCACAGGAGTCGCGGGAACTGGGTTGCAACCCAGAGCGAAGCTGATCTATATGGCGTTTCCATATCTTTCTGTCCAATGTTTGCATGTGGTACGATCTGGGCCCGGTGGTTTGGGTTATGGTTGCTTCGACCCATAATGGTTCGCCGGAAAGGTTTTTAGCGAAGACTAAGTTGCCTACCTTGAACTCACGGCATTTTCCGCTAGATCCACAGGGTTTCTCTGGCGTGTAAGACGGGTGGAGACGGTCGAGGTGGGAGCGGAGCTTGCGTCCCATCAACAGTTCAGCTGGAGTCTTGTTGGTGACGCTGTGCGGGGTGATGTGTTGGAGTAGGAGTATTCTGTTTAGTTTGTCGTCAATGTCCTCATAGTCCATCTTGTGGAGAGTTTTTTTAACAAATTGGACCATGCGCTCGGCCCTGCCATTGGCCGCAGGGTGCACTGGCGAAGTTAGTGCATGGCGGATACCCCGGTCCGCTAAGTATTGTTCAAATGCCAGGGCAGTGAACTGGGGTCCGTTGTCAGAGACTAGAACGTCTGGCAGCCCATGTGTTGCGAATAGTTTATTTAATTTGTGGATGACTGAATCGGTTGTAGTAGTCTTCATCTTGTGGATTTCGAGCCAGTTGAAATAGGCATTCACTGTTAGGAGGAACGTATGTCCCTTAGTAGGTCCCGCAAAGTCAATGTGGATGCGGGACCATGGCCCCCGAGGGGTTTCCCATTCTGTTGGAGTTGCTCTAAGTGGGGCACTGCTGACTTCTTGGCACTTTAGACAAGTCTTCACCCAGGCTTCGATCTGCTTATCGATGCCCGGCCACCACACGTAGCTTCGTGCGAGCGCTTTCATACGCACGATGCCGGGGTGACCGTCATGCAATGCTTTCAAAACTGCTCATTGTAACCACTCTGGGACGACGACTTTGTCTCCCCATAGGATGCAGCCTTTCTGCGAGAAAAGTTCTGTTTGCCGGTTTCTGAAAGGGGTGAAGTCGTCAGAGGTTTGTTCTACTGGCCATCCTCGTTCGACCCAGCTGAGAACTCGCGGCAGGGCAGGATCTCGTTTCATTTCGATAGCGATGTCTCTGGCTGTTAGCGGCGGTGAATATAGTGTTTCAATCTGGAGTGTCATGAGGGTTGGAGCTGGGTTGTCGACGGTTTCTGGAAGTGAGG
Source organism: Hydrophis major (assembly GCA_033807585.1). Lineage (NCBI taxonomy): Eukaryota > Metazoa > Chordata > Lepidosauria > Squamata > Elapidae > Hydrophis > Hydrophis major. Next base: position 173,516,400 of record CM066329.1, read on the forward strand.
CATGGCTCAATGCATCAGCGTGGGGAATGGCTTTCCCCGGGCGGTGTTGCAATTTATAATTGTACGCAGCTAAGAACTCCGACCAACGAGTCATTCTAGGTGACAATATATGGGGGTTGGCTTGTCTCCCGCTATAATCCCCAGCAAAGGCTTGTGATCGGTAATAATAGTGAAAGCTCGTCCATACACATATTCATGAAACCGTTTCACAGCAGATAAAACAGCAAGAGCCTCTTTGTCAATTTGGCTATAGTTGCATTCAGTCCTCGATAAGGTTCTTGAAAAACAGGCAATAGGGGCCTCACTACCATTTGGTAACACATGACTTAAAATGGCTCCTACTCCAAACGGTGACGCGTCATATGTAATGGTTAAAGGCAAAGTCTCGTTATACTGCGTTAAAACAGCATCGGAGGTTAGTAAGTTTTTCACTTGTCGGAATGCGTGCTCCTCTCGGTGTCCCCAGACCCAAGTGACTTTTTTGTCGAGAAGTCTATGTAGGGGCTCAGCTACGGTCGCCTTCTGGGGCAAGAAGATGTTGTAAAAGTTAATGAGCCCCAGGAAAGCTTGGAGGTCTGTCCTATTCTTGGGTCTTGGGGCGTTTTTGATCGCTCTTAGTTTGCTATTAGTGGGGTGAATTCCTTGCTTATCGATTAGGTACCCCAGGAACTCTACGTTCTCTGTACACAGTTGACATTTATTTTTTTTAACCTTTAGGCCGTAGTCTTTAAATTTCTGGAGAACCATTCTAAGACGCCTCTCTAGTACTTCTCTATTAAAACGCAATTAAAACGTCGTCAAAATATGGTACGACACCCTTGATCCCTTGCAAAAGTCTCTCCATCAGACTTTGAAAAATCCCTGGGGCTACGCTCACTCCAAATTGGAGTCGGTTGCATTTAAAAGCGCCTCGGTGCGTAACGATCATCTGTGCTTCCGAGGTTTTTTTACAGGCAGTTGTTGGTATGCCTGCGCTAAATCCAATTTAGCGAAGACTTTTCCGCCCCCCTCCCCCCAGGGAATGGAGAAGATGTTGTACCACCGGCACCAGGTAAGCGTTCTGTTGAAGGGCGTGATTGAGGGTGGCCCAGTAGTCCCCACAAATTCTTAACGATCCATCCGGTTTGATGGGTGTTACGATTGGGGTTTCCCAACGGGCGTGGTCAGTTGGTTCTAAAACACCCTGGGCTATTAATTTATCGAGCTGCTCGTGGATCTTTGGTTTTAGGGCAAAAGGTACCCGACGAGGCTTAAGGCGGATGGGGGCTACTTCAGGGTTAAGGTTAAATGATATCGGGGTCCCCTTGTACTCGCCTAGTTTGTCTGCAAAGACGTCCTGGAATTCCTGGATGAGGGCCTCCTCCCAGTCGTCGTTTCTGGTTTGGTGAATGCCAGCTACCTCGATCCCGAGTGGGGCGAACCATTGAAGGCCTAACAAACTAGGCCGGTCGCGATCGACGACGGTCAGCGGTAACGATGCAGTACGATTTTTGAATGATACTTGGACTTAGCTGGAGCCGATGACCGGAATTCAGTTCCCCTGGTAATCTTTGAGTATAATTCTTTGGGCTCTGAGGTCTTGATGCCGGACGGCAGGGATTAACTGTTTAAGGGTCTTCCAGGAAACCATCGAGAGGGACGACCCTGAGTTGACTTCCATCACGCAAGGTTGGTTCTCGATGGTGACCCTCACTTGGATCTTCTTTGCATCTAACGATGAAGCCTGACCAATGGTAATGGTTTGGTGTGCCTCTTCCCGTCTCGTTGAAGTGGCAAGTGTTTTATTTCTGTAGGAGTGGTTGTTCCATGGGTGGTTCAAATGTTCCCAACTCACAGGATGATTCCCTGTGGTCTGGCGGTAGTTGTTTTCTCTCCGAATTGGGCTGGATCCTCACTTGCTTCTACAGACCTTTCCGATGTGGCCTCTTTTCCCACAGGAATGGCAGAGCACGTCGAGGAATTTGCAATCTGATCGCAGGTGCCCCACAACCCGCGCATTGGTGCGGTAGTCTTGATTCCACGGGTTGCGTTGGTCACGTTCGGACCGGAACCAGTTGACCTCCTCCTCATCACTTTCTGATGGAGATTCGAGGGTCACTGTTGTGTGCCTCTCTAGGCGAGGTGAGGTATCGTTGGCGAGTTGACGGAGCGGTGCGTTGGTGCAGCGCATTCGGGCGGCCGACTTCCTGGTTGCTTCTGCTGCAGTAGCGTCTTTGATGACATCGGCAAGATCAATGTCCCCTTTGGCCATGATCTTGCTCTGCGCCGTCTGGTCATCTAATCCCAGAACTATTCGGTCTCTCAGAGCTTCTTTGAGGTCTGCAAACCCACAGAGGCCTCCCAGGTTCCGGAGGTCTGCGATGAAATCTGCGATGCTCTCTCCTTTCCATTGGTCCCTCTGATAAAGCTCATGTCTTCGGACAAACGTTGGTACGGCGGGTGCATAGTGGGCCCGTAGAAGGGGCGCGAGGACGTCCCAGTCCATGGATTTCACCTCAGCCGGTTTCGCTAGTGCCTTGGCCATCTTAAAGACGGCAGGCCTGCAATGGGTCAGGAACACTGCTCGCTTTTTCCCCGTAGTTGCTTCTTTCAAGTTGTTGGTCTCCAGAAATATCTGGAACCGGTCCATATACGAGTCCCAGTCTTCTTGTGCCCGGTCAAATGGAGCGGGTGATATGGCGCCGCCAGACATGTTTTCCATTGTCGATGTACCTTTAGCCATATGCTGTGTTTGGTGCTCTGTGAGTGTTCAATCAGCTCAGATGTCTCCGCATCCCATCCTCGTCACCAGTGTTAAGTTCTGCGCATGGGTGCAAGGAGCGGAGACGAGGCAGTGAACAGTGAACTTCAAATCTTTATTAAGCATACTGAACAGAGCAAACACCTAGGGCAGCAGCAGCCCTTTTATAGGGTTGGCTGCTGTCCTATTAGCCAATGGGAAACATGGAAGTGTTAAACCCTAGAATCAATGAGAGTTGGCCCGTTAACAGCCAATCAGATTTCCCAGAAAGGACCAATCCAATGTCGCTATTATCGGCCAATCAGAAGTGCAGGATTAGAACCCTGCTTTTTACTTAAGGTTGTTAAAACTTTATTAAACGCCTTTATTAGTTCATAACAGACAGAATGAATTTGGGGAAATTTTCAAGACTTGGATTGTTACATGAGAATTGGACTAATGTGTTTGCTCCAGGAACAATCAGCTATAGAAATGATGAATGCCAGATCCATAGGAAAACATTACATTTTACATTTGCAATATTATTTCCAGGCTTGATGTTTAGAAAAATCCAAATTATTGCCATAGGTTTTCAGCAAAGATACTTTCTTCCTCTTCAAAGTCAGTAATTAGCATCCTGCAGTTCCTGAAATTATAGGGCAGAGAGTACCAAGCTAGGTGCCTGGATTTAGCAGCCTCAACTATACAAGGCCACACACAAAGCTATGCATGTATAAGAAAGGAAAATAGGCAGAAGGCAGACTGTCGCTATCAGTGAGGTTATCGTCTTTTGCTTTTGCAATACCAAATGTTTTCTGCAAATATTTCATGGCTGCAAGAACATTTTCAAGACATACAATAATATTTCCCAGAAATGTGATTTTTCTATTTTTTTTCAAGTCTTTTTATCTGAAACTTCTGCAACACATCTTTTAATGAGAAATTGTTTTGAATAAGCAATAGCATAAACAGCTGCCAAAATTCTAAGTTAGTCAAGCAAATCTTTGACCTGAAAAGTCCCAGAAAGGGTCTGTGTTAGGTTCTCTTTAACATTAAGAATAACATTTTGTCTTTTGCAATAGCAATCATTATTTTCCCCATAATGTTCTAGATTTAGAATGATGGTATGAAGGATCATATTTTAACAATTCTTTTTTAAAAGGAGGGGGGCGGAGGGGGGCAAAAGCAACAAATTATGAGAGGGACAGGTATTCTCCACTGCACTGAATGGTCTTCCACTTAGAATTCCAGTTAGGGTAAGACATGTAGGAAAAACTATATTGTAGACTGGCTTAGTTTCCAGGAAGCAAAATTTCAATTGACTTTTTTCTCCCAGTCATCACAACCAAATAAGATTCTTAGTGGATGACATTCTTTATTCAGTTAAGACTCTCCTTAAGATTCAGGTCAGAAGAAGCCACAAAGATACTTTCAATCTATCTGGAAAAACAAATGTAATTTTATTATTCCCTATTTGCAAATCTTCTTAGTTTCCTTCTGAAAGCCTAGGCAAGCCACAGCAGCTGGCTGACACTTCTGTTCAACTTATCTGAGCATGCACTTGCTTTTTCTTATCCTCTCTTGTCTTTTGTGGCTTCACCCCCTCATATCTATACATACATGAATTCCTGGTCCTTTCACATTTGCAGATAGAACGCTTCTAGCAGAGTGTGAAAAAAATGTATTATGTATAATGACTTTGTTGTAATACACTGGTACTCTTTTGAAACACATACATGTAAACAAAATATAACATGTAATGCAGTGGTGGCGCCCTGAAACAAAGATGGTGATCCCAAGAATAATTTATAATAATTCATCTCATCAAAGGTGAGCTTCCAGAGTCTTATAATTGCCAAGTCTTATATAATTTTTGATCAAACAAGTCTCAGCGAAGTTTAATGAGCTGAGTCGAGAACCAGATTATAGCATGAGTCACTCTGTAAATTGAGTGACCTCCAAGTATCTGTTTTGATAAGAAGAAAAGCAGAGTTCAGGGTATTGCAATTTCACACCTTTGCCATTGCATGATCACACAGACTGCATTAGTGTATAAGAAGCAGGCTTCAGCAGGTATTTATCTTTATTAAAACAAGCACCCAGATGCAGGCTTTTTCTGCAGAGTCAGCTCTAAGGCAGAACTCCAAAAATAGGGTTATAGAAAAGCTGAAGACCTGATTACTGTACTCTGCTGCTCAAAGTCAATGTTTGCCATTCACAGCCAGATATCCTGTGCGCTTTCAACCAAAGCTGCCATTCTTTCTAGCCAGAACTGTGCCTCAGTCCAATTGGAGTGGAGAAGAGTTGGCTGAGAAAGTGATGAGGACTTCCAGTGCTAACTTAAGAGTGAAAGAGGAGGAAAAAAGAGGCCTGGCACAGAGACTTCAGCTATTCTGGTAACAGAGTCTTACAGCTAAGGTGCAAAATTCAGGTGAAACCTTTGCTGGACAAACTGATAACAATCACAATTTGATTCTGTAGTGTCAAAAAAGTTGAATGTTTCAAGTAAATGTTTTACATACTGTATATCCAGTTGAGATTGGAAGAGGCTTTGCACGAGTAATGCCTGAAGCATCCGTTTTCACCCCTTCCAACCTTAGCAACTATTTATTTAATTGCCAGCCAAAATGTAAGGTAGAATGCTAATTGTATTTTGCAACTAATTGCATGTGATGGCTGTTCTTTCTATACAGTTGGCTGCCCAGTCTTTCTAGCATTGTGTGGCCTTATAAATTTCTATATTAAAATAATAACAAAATGTGGAATCGTCTATGAATTTAAGTGTTATTGCCATATATATCTCATAAAATTGTTTGGCCCTCTTTGATCATTTTTATCCATTCTGTCTTGGCTCCAAATTTACCTAGAATGTAACTAGAATGGATATATGAATAGAATGTTTTAAAGTCCCTTCCTTCCTTCCTTCCTTCCTTCCTTCCTTCCTTCCTTCCTTCCTTCCTTCCTTCCTTCCTTCCTTCCTTCCTTCCTTCCTCTCTCCCTCCCTCCCTCCCTTCTCCCCTTAGTGTTTATGATATCCAAAGACACATTACTGAAAATTAGTATATAGTAGTTCATCTACATCTGGTTTCTGTCCATATGCTAAAAATATTTCTGTATTATTATTCTATATAACAATTCTGTATTCTATTCTATGCTATTCTATTTTTTGTTTGAATTGCTTTGGCAAACAGTGATGTTATGCCAACTTCAGTGATCTTTGAGGCAAATATAATGCAAAGGGTTTTAAAAATAATGCTTTAAAAAATGGGAAGAAAACCCCAGAAAAGTGGCAGGAAATCAGCCTGCTTGTAACCACATTCATTAAATGCTCCATTACAAGACGGCTAGGGAAATCTGACTTGCTATAAATTATAACATGATGAAAGAGTAACATTACAAAAGAAAAGAATGGGGAAAAATGAACCAAACAGGACGTCCCCTCTGTCAGAATTTGCTATTACTATTTGCTACAGGCTGACAAGTACTATTATGGAACTGAAACTAATACCACTCTTCTGAATGGAAAAACAGAAGTTTCTTTGCTGCTGTGTTTTTAAAATAAAAATTAATTTCCCAACACTAAGGCAAGCCAATTGAGAGAAACACACTTCAGGAAACTCATTGTCTACATCATTACTGAACGAACTCACCTCCCATTACAGAAAACATTGGAAAAGCAAATTACAGCATGTCTGGATTTAGATTTCTCACCTGGGCAGGCAGAAGAAAACATTGGCAAAACATGTTCTTCCTGATTCTGTTGGCGGTACCGTTGCACAAATTCCTTCTGGCTCTCCAGAAGACTGAAATCAGCAGCTATTGTGGTGTCAAAGACGTAATGCACTCCTAGAAAACAGATCAATTACAGAACTGAATTATTTTTTTTCTCCAGGCAATGCTGGTTTTTGGCATGTGTCCTATGCATTTCATGTAAAACTTTTATTTTCATGTGGAAAAGATTTAAATGGAACCTCTCCATCCACCCATGCAAGCAGCAGCCTAAAAGATAATCTTTAATTCTACAGAATTCATTAACAGATCTTCCTTACTACCGAGAAATTTGATCAAACCTTCAAATACGTTGTTCCTGTAGCCTACCCCACTTCCTGCTGTCCTACTCTCCTTCCTATCATTCCTTCCCAATGTGGATTCTTCATCATTCATTAGGGCAATGGAGGATGAAAAAAGACTCAAAGACAGAATATACATAGTCATGAGATCAACTTTCAAAAGCAAAGGGCATGATCAACTGTTGTGGAGAATCACAAATAAACCATTTTTCCATAGTAAAAGATGCTATTCTCTGAAGGACAAAACTGCAGGAAACATTTCAAAGTGCACTAAGACAAAGTATTCACCATATATTATGCTGTTAGTGCCTAGTATTATGTTTTGCCTGACAGCAGCTCTTGAGCAAAAGTTTCCAATTATCTCCTAAGATCAGGGGTGGACTTCAAAAATTTTAGCAAGGGGTTCTCTACCTGGTTGCTGGGTGGGCGTGGCCATGGTGAGTGTGGCCTAGTCAGCCTCCTGCACCAGGGCAGCGTTGGGGGACGCATTTTTGCCTTGCCTGGGCTCTGGAGACTTTCCACAGGCCTCTGGGAGGGCAAAAATGGCCTCCCTGCGCTCTGGATGCTCTCAGGAAGCTGGAAATGGCTTATTTTTAGCCTTTCTGAACTTCTGGGAGTCCCATTTTTCGCCCTCCCCGAGCCTCCGCACACGTCCTGCACTTACCTACATCCAAAACGGGTCACATGGGGACTCCTGGGAAGGATGGGGTGGGGTAGGCGGGGCCAGCCAGGAATGGGATTTGGGGGTTCTCCAAACTGTGCAGAATCTTAGCTAGGGGTTCTCCTGAACCCCCAGCAGCCCACCCCTGCCTAAGATTCTTTTAAATGGAGATATACTTGTTGCTGTGCTGTATCTTCTCAGTTTAAATACTGAAGAAAATGGAAATCATGCTGTATGGGAAGCTGATGCCCATTTTCGGCTACTGAAAACCCAGATCAAGTCTGTATGACTTTTGGTCATCTGCAACTAGGGTGGGGAATTGGTGATCTTGTAAGTTCACTAGCAAGGTTATTTTTTTTTTAAATAAATAGTGATCCACCCACTGGCTAAATTATGAAAACAATATAAGTTTTCAACTCATCTTCAATTCCATAACAAATTCCTTTTTTCCTGTGCCACAGCTTTCTAGTATACCAACTTATAGTTGAATTAACAATAGCATTTACCTCTTTTCTTCAAGCAGTATACAAGTATTTTTAAAGCTGAGGAGACTATTGATTTATGTAAAAGAATGTCTGTGTATGACATCAGGATCACTTATGTTCTTGCATTCAAATGATGTCCCCTTCCATACTGAATAGAGCAGGGGTGTCAAACTCATCGCCTGCGGGCAGGATGCGTCATGTACTGTACATGCCCACCCCCGGTTTAGTGAAGGGGAAAAAAGTTGTGATACGTCACGTGATGACAATGTGACACCGCAAGTTTGACACCCCTGGAATAGTGGTTGTAATTATATCATCTCTCCCCAGCAAAAGCAGTGGAAAAGGACCATGTAATCAAGGTTGGAAGCATGCAGATCTCTTCCCAGGTGTCAGCCCAAATGCCTAGAACCAGAGGTGGTATTCAGCAGATTCTGACCAGTTCTGGAGAAATGGTCGTGAAAATTTTGAGCAGTTTGGAGAACCAGCAAATACCACCCCTGACTGGAGATTTTACAGGAACCTTCCCCTGCCAGGCCCACCAAGCCATGCCCACAGAACCAGTAGTAAAATTTTTTGAATCCCACCACTGCCTAGAACGTTGGATAAAGAAGGCAAGTAGATGCAGTCCTGGTCTTTCCCTTTAATCCTCTCCATGGCAGCTGACTATCTCCAGGGGATGTGCAATTCTTGGAAAGATTTAAAACTCTATACTAGACATTTTTATTCTGTAATGCAAACTTTTAGATGCCTTGATTATGAACAAAAATATAATGAAAAGATTTATAGGTGTTCTTGCCTTGTCTGTGCTGCCTTAACTGCCTAATTATATCCCCATTTATAACGCTTGTGATCATATCCATAAACAACTCACTTATCTCAACCATTTTGCAATCCTTGCCTGTACCCTGACACACATGCTGTAAAACTTTGTCTAAAGAAGCAACAATGTTTTTTTTTAAAGAAACAACAATTTTTTAATGCTGTCTTCCACTTCCTTTTCTTTCTTTCATCTAGTAGCAAACTTACCAAGACTTTTGAGGAAGCCACAAAGCCTCCTAGCTGCTTCTGTTACTGAGAGGTTGAATTTAGCAGCAAAATAAGGCAAGGATTGAGGACATATAGACACTGCCAATACTTTGTGTTTTGAGGTATCACACTTCTGGAAAGCAAAATAAAACACACGGGTGTGTTAAGTACAAACATTTAGAGTCTAGCTTATACAAGAGCTGGCTTTCTTACATCAAGCAGTGTTGCTTCATGCAGAAATTTGGTTTTTTATACCTGGTGCCAATTCTTATTAAAGCAAATAAACCTCTGAGTTAGAATGAGACAAAAACAAAACATCCCCATAATAATAAATAGCAAATCAGGACAATGTAACATATAATGTAATAAAAATAATAATAGAAAACAAATAAAAAGAAAAATTATATCCAATGTAGGGGTGGAAAGGAATTTTCTGGATTAGAAAAGGAAAAAGGGAGTAGGAGGTAGATTAATAGAAAGACGTAAGCATGGGCGTGCTGAATGAAAGAAGGTAGGGCAGAGTAAACAAATGAAAGGATTTGATTGGGTAAGGCCATCCACACTGCATGCAGGAAAAAAAAGGATGCAGGGTAAAGGCTAAAAAGGAAAGCAAAATGCAATAATAAGTAGAAAGAGAGGAAAAGATTTCAAATGAGATTCATTGTTAAGTCTGTCCAATAATTCAGAAAGAAATAAGAGAACCAGGATTTTGGAACTCAGATAAAAAGGTAGACATTAGAATTATTCAAAATTTGATGCCAGGACATTTAATGATACACTGGATGGATAGTATTAAAAAAGAAGGGAATTTTAAAAATACCATCCAAATTGTATGCCTGGAAAAACGATGAATGTCATCTGCATCAACATTATTTTAGCACTAACAAGTCACTAATCAGAAGCAATGGATTTGAAGTGTTTTGAATATAAGGAACAAGTAACAGATATTTGGCTATAATATGAGTATGGAAAGAAGTACTGAAGAACTGAGAACAGCTTTTAAGGAAAGATCTCAGAGGAAAAATCTAAAAGTGGGAAACAGGGAGGGCAAAGTAAAGAAAACAAAAAGTTGGATGTACCACAATGTTTTAGAGTGACATGTTAGGGCAGAAAACTTCCTGGACATGTTTAGGCATACAAACACCATCCCTTTTACCTTATTAAGGTTCAATACACGGAAGAACTCATTTGGATTCTGCTGGTAAACTTTGACTGCTTCCTCTGCTGTAATGCAACTGTCACAAGCTAGGCAATCACTAAGGAATATTTTAGCATTAGCCAACTTATGGAATTCACTTTTCTGGAAATGAATAAATTAAAAAAAAAAAATCCATCAAGAAAATGTAATGATGAAGTAAAAAAAGAACATAGTGCAGTTATTCTTGAAATAAGAAGTAATGAACAATTAAGTACCACATAATAGGTAAGTGTTCTGTCCATAACACCTGAATTATGGGGAAGCAGGCACAGCCCTTAATTAAACCTGTAGGTTCTCTAATTTTACTCCCTCCACTTTAATCTAATTTAGGTCCACCCCCGCCCAGCTTTTTTTTGGGGGGGGGGGGAGTGGCTGGCTGAGTAAAAAGCAAAGTGGAAAGGTTTCATCCTGCTTTCTTTCACCTCTGTAATTTGAATGCTATTGTTCAGATGAAGGCAGCAGTCCACTTTAGTAAGGTTAGTTTCTTTTTTGAAGTAATTATATCTCTCTCTGCTGCATAATCAATGCCTGGTTTGAATAGAATCCTAGCAACTTTTCTCCAATGACAAGTTGAAATATTCTCTTCCCCCAATCCTTGAATAGTTAGAAACCTTAAATTAATGTATTCAGTTCAGTTCAATTCAGTTCAATTCAATCAATTCATACTCCACTGGTATGCAATTGGCTACCTCTGTAACCAATTCTTATCCTGTCTCTGTGGCTTTTGTTCCCAGTCACTGCCAGATTTCCTTCCAAAGCTTCCAAATTACACATGTTAAAGCTGACCTTGGAAAAGACCACTTTAACCCTGATACAGCAAAGGAGGATCTAACATTATCTCACACTAGGCTAGGGAGAAGATCAAGGCCACGTGCCAGAGCAAAGGGGAAGCAAAACCTGTAGTTGGCATAAATTTGGGCCACTGCGAGATGCAAGTGGGCAAAAGCAGCAAGAACATACTTACTTAGGTCACATATTTCTCCATAACAGCAAATCTTTCTGGGAAATGATATTTAGATTAGGAAGGATCTTAACAGTGAGCTGAGACTAATTCCTGTGACTTTAAAGATTCATTGACTTTGAGAATTAAGTGAAGTAATTAAGAAAGATTATTTGTACTGCATTAAAAATTACCACTGGATTTTGGATATGCTTTTTTCCAAAGAGCTTCTTTTAAATGCAGAATAATTTCATTAATCTTTAGCAGGCTATGTATGATTAGGGAAATCAGGATAGTAGCGTGGTGGGAATTCTTCAGAATTATAATCTTTTCAATAGTCTGGCATTAAGATATCTAATTGCGGCACAAGAATTTATGAAACTAAACAAGAAAAGAATGCTGCTGCAAACCACAAGAGTAAGTTGCAACTAAATGCTGAAATTAACAAGGAAGGGGGTTATCTTCATTTTCAGCCACCTTCAGAAATGCCTAGTCAAGATTAATTTAAACTGTCTGGGGAGCAATGCAATTCAGAGATTCATTTAAAAGGAATGTACCTCTTTGTTTTCATCATTTGAATTGAGAACATCAACTGTTGTGTTTTGTGGATCATCATTCTTCTGTTTTTTACTACATTCCTGAAACATAGCATAAAATATCATTTGTTCAGAAGCAACACAATCACTGATCAAAGCCACCTGAGGTAGAATAAAAGAAGATGGAAATTGTCCATGGGATCATGTAATGGGAATTGTATATATCTGGCAAAACTTAGCCAAACAACATATATGGCTAATAATTTATATAATACTACTGATAAGGCAGAGTGCACTTAAGGCAAAGATACCATCAATTTGAACTTGAATTCTAGTACATACGCAGATGCAACCTTGCAGTTTTCCTGGCAACATCGTGGTTTATTGCTGCCTTCTTCTGGAATGTTTTTCATAGGCCTAGAATTTAATAGAAGTCTCCCATCTAAGTATTAACCAAACTTGACCATGCTTAGCTTCAGAGCAATCCACTGGAATAAAATAAAGGAATTGCTGCCATCTCAGAAGGGGTAACAGAAGGAAAATATAAAAGAAAGAAAATCCAATAGAAATAGACTAAGTATTTTTCTCTCTCCAATGGCAGTAAATATGAAAACTGATGTCTAGATCCAGTAACCTTAATATACTAGATAGCCAGTTAGCATCCACTATAACAAAAATCTCCTAAGGTCTTTGGGAGGTAGACAACTTGCTGATTTCAAACATGGAATTTCTTAGTTTCTACCTTTGCTAAATCACTAGCTAACTCTCAGGACTGGTACAAAGGTAAAATTTTAAAAAGTGGATATTACAGTAGGACATAAATGTCAAAAATGATTACTCCAGAAGTATATGCTATTTTCAGAAACCTAAACAATTAAATAACTCATTACAAAAAATAAAAAAGGACCAGCATAACTGCAGTCTTCAAGGGAAAGGAGCACAAATGTACGTGTTCTGAAACCTCTACCAAAAAAATGCACGTATAATATATCCACCACACACAAAAATGCCTACAGTAGTTGAAGTCAATGGACTTTGGCAACCTTCCTTTTCTGTAAGAAATGGAATAAAAATATATACCTTCTGGAATAGGTCAGACTGTCAGTATTTTGTTTTAATTACTACTCCTCTCCAGTATTTTTCTGAATAATCCCTTACCCTAATCAAATTAAATTCAGATCAAATAACAATACTGACTAGAACAGAAGTCTGAAAAAGAAAGGAAATGAAGCACTTTATATTGCCTTGCACTTTCAAAATATTCCTGTTGCTCTTGGTTCTAGTTCAATTGATGTTGTTGTTCTTTTAAAAAACATGTCAGAGTAACTAGAATGCATTATTCTTCTGTATTTTAATATATTAAATTTATAATAACATTATGGATTTATAATATTAACTGAACTGAAAGATCTACGTTTGATGCAGCACTAATTGTTTTTAAGGAAAGCAATGAAAACAGTCTGTGCGCTAGTTGTTTTCTACAGTATTTTTAATGATACAGAAACCAAATTTCAAATTTGATCTGTTGGTTAATGTAACTTTTCCACTTTCATCCTGATAAATAAATATATTGCACCATTCTTTCAGGAGCTCAAAATAACATAGTCAGTGCTTTCTCCTGTTTTTCCCCCAGCATAACTACCTTAAGAAGGCTCAGAGAAATAGAGCCTAGCCAAAAGTATTTTTGCCCAGTGCTTGTGCATTGGGACTGTAGCACAATATAAATAATAAAAATAAGACTCACCTTTTTGGTGCAATTTTCACACTTCATTGGTAGGTCTGTCTTTGGTACTTTTTATTTTGGCAAAATTGGGTCTCTCTTGAGTTGCTGCCAGGTGTGCTCAGAAAAAGGAGCCAGTGTTCCTACTTTCCACCTGTCTGGAATAATGAAAAACAGCAGAAGAGCTGTAGCGGATTTCCTTCATTATTATTCCAGTTTTTCAGCCCTATTCTGCACTTTCCTTTGAATGAGACCTTCTAGAGCCAATAAGAAACTTTGAAAGAGAGAACCACCTGACTGCTCAGCTGCCAGTCCCATTTCTGCTGAAAAGTGGAAGTTTTTAATCTTCTCATTTGCAGAACTAACGAAAACAGCAATTGCCTTCTCCTGATGTGGAAAATTTGTAAAACTAAAATACTTTTTATTTCCTGTCAATTATTAGCTCCAGGATACACAATGTTATTGCTCGTATGCACAACATTTTGCTTCTTTGCCATGGGAACCCAAGCAAACAGTTGTTTTACAATCAGATGCATTTTTCATGTCCAGAGAGGAGAGGGCAAAAGGCAAAAAGGCAGAACTTTTCTTCATCTTTTATTTAATACTATATATCATGAATAACCATGAGATGAAAAATGAAGCTGTGTGTATGAGTGTAAACTACACTTATCAGGTTCTTTTCATGCTTTATTTATAGTCCAGAAGGAGTTGAGCAAACCTTTCTTCTCAGAAATGGGAATGAGTGCCTTTCAATCTCAGATATGAAAACAGTATTGTACAGTACACAGAAAATGCCTGCAAGTCATTCTTGAATTGGCAAAGTAATAGAATTCTCCTCCAAGAGACTAAAGCACAAGACTGTCAGCTTCTTTTCAGCACTTTATGAACATCGAGACAATTCTGCTACTAATAGAAGAAAAGTACTTCAAGATACCCCTAATGCTGCACAACAGGTCCACAGGATAACTTCTCATCCCTGATGCCCTTAAGTCCCCAATATTTTTTTTATGCTATGGATGTGGAGCCTGTGTCCAAACCATTCATGTTGCTGGACCACAGTCCTCAACAAACTTGCTTTCTGGATGGCCCTGAGAGAAGCCAGAGTCTGACAATATCTGACCACAGGTGCTCCCTCAACCACCTTACATCAAGTCATAGCTCCACCAAACATACCCCATCTCTCATTTCAAAATGCTCAAGTTCTGAAGACCAAACAGCACAACTCAATTACCAGAAAGAGTCATTTGTGACCCCTCTCACTGTGTGTAATAATCCTTATGAACTGAACAAGCAGGGATGCACCAAAGCAAATGCCCAGAATCCCTCTGGGGATTTAGGCACAGCTTGCATTTATTACAGGAGCAGAATAAATAAATTTATAACTATGACCGGAGTACACCTGATTCCACAGCAGGGGATAGCTTTTAATCAACCCACCCTTCCAGTGGCAAGTGCCACGGCTGCGTAATAACAGGGAAATCTGCTAGATTCCCTCATAGGCATGACTTTTCAACTTGCACAACTGACACGCTGGCTATTGTGTCTCCAGTTCCCTTACCGAGAATGTGCAGAGAGGTTTCGCTCCGCTGGCTTTAAAGGATGGGTTGGTTGGTTCCCTTCGCCTGCCCTCGTCCTAAGATCAAACCCAACAAGAGTAGTCGTCTTTCTCTGCTTGCCCTGCGAAGGGGGCTTCCCTGGCGAAGCGTTGTTGTTTTATTAATACCGTCCCTCTCTCTCCAGTTAACAGGTTCAAGCCAAGCGGTGCATTTTATCTGGGAGATGACACACACACGACGCGCGCGGCTGCCACAAGCACCACGCAAAGAGGGAATCTCCTTCTGGAAGAAGGGGGGGACACGGTGCCGCAGCCGGTTGCTACTTCTCGCCCGCAGAAAGCAATGCCCGTGCCCACTGAGGGCGAAAAAAAAGGGGGGGGGACATCCCCACATGCAGCAAAAGGAGGAGGGAAAGCAACAAAAGCGGGCACGGTACCTTGCACTGAATTCCCTTAAGTCACAAAGGGCATGCCTAGGAGGAGGACTTAGCGCGAGCCCCTCGCTGTGGATGGCTACGGCCAGCGGAGAAGCGGGGTTGAAACGGGGTCAGGAGGCGAAGGGCGTCCTGAAATGACAGTAAACGCGGTGCAAACTGCTCTTCTTTTTCCTCCTGATTTTGGGGTAGTCTCGCTGGCCTTCCCTCTTTCCTCGCCGCTCGCCGGCGTTCATTGTAGACCTGAGAGCTGTCACGTACTCTCGGGCCCTGGCGTGGCTCAAGCGACGATCAGCGCCCCCTTGCGTCAGAAAGGTGAAAATCGCCCCGCAATGATGACGATGATGATGTTTTTTTTGTTTTGTTTTTTGTTTTAAATAGTATTCACTTGGAGAACTAGAGACAAAGCTGGGAAACTATAGATAGTCCCCACGATTACATTTCTCCCAATCCGTGAAGCACCTGAAAGTGTGGGTCTGATTTATCCCTTCTGGCTTATTAATTATTCCTTGTTTTTGTTTTCTTGTAGAGGTGTTTTTCCTGTGTCTTCTAACCAATCCTCCAATCTAATTTCCACAGCCTTTTGTGTCCTTTGGATGTTGGAGGTTACGGGAACCCAAATCTTGTCCAGGATAAGGAATTGAACTAAGGGACTTATCAACCATTAAGCTTACAGTTTTTTTGCCTATGCCTTTTCTGAGTTTATCTGGAATAAACATTATAAAAAACTTGCTGAGTTAAACTGGCATCATGCCAATGGTAATAATTGGAATGTTCCACACATTTGGCTTAATGGAACTCTAGAAGTCATACATTTGCAATATGCTGCAGTAGTGAGTTTGCAAATGTAAATATTACTGCATTTCCAAGTTGCTTTAGCCCCAGCAGAATTGAAAAGATGTACAGTATATTTTCAGTATGGTATAAGATCTGGTTATTTTCAGGACTGCTTTCTGTAATTTTTTTCTGTCTATTTGATCAACTAAATTGTCAATCAGGTTGTGGGATCTAAGATATTCCTTCTTTGTTGCTCTTCCTGTTCTCTTCTCTAGAATACCATTATCCTTTAGTTTTCAAAACCTAGATTTTTAAATAGAGTAGCATTTTTCAACCTTGTAAAAATTTAAGATAAGTGGACTTCAATTCCCAGAATTCAGCAGCCAGCCTGCTAGACTACAGGCTGGGGAATTCTGTAAATTGAAGTCTGCTCATCTTAAACTGACAAGATTGAGAAAGCGGACTAGAGACTGAAGCAATTTGGGATTATGCCAGGTCAATAATGGGTGATTGGAATTTTGTTTATTTCCCCATGAGGCTAGTATTTCTGTATTGACTCATGCATATTTTATAACATTCATACCTCTGAATTTTTACTTTTTACTTTTTCTGTTTTAGTAGCTGTATAAATCTAAATAATAACAACTATTAAAAATGTTGAAAAGAAATTCAAATTCCACAAATTGAACTGATAGAACATTCCATATTTTGCCTTTAAGATGTCTTAAAATTAATTTGTTTGAAAATTTTGGATATATGAGCTTTTAAATATAACCTTTGATCCATCAGCACCTGTGTGTACTTTGAACTCTTCACTATTTGTGTTATGATGTGTTACAACATAGTTTGTTTCCATTGGGTAAATATCGCTAAGCAGTTGGAGTGAGGTGTGCAAGATACTCAGACCCTATTTAATGATTGTTTGCAGATTCTAAAGAGCTTTAAGGAAGTTTACAGTAAAAAAAAAAGTTTGCTGTCATGTATATGCTGCCCTAAAGAACAAGTTTGTAATTTGTACATCCTCCTGGACTCATGGCTACCGTTAAAAGAGCAGGTGAATGCTGTAGTTAGGAAGCCTTTTTTCAGCTCTAGCAGTCTTGTCTGGAACAGGACATGTTGAGGGCAGTCACTCCATGCCTTGCCATCTCTTGATTAGATTACTATCATTTGTTCTATGTGAGACCGCCTTTGAAGACCATCAAGAAATTTTACTTGCCCCACAATGCAGTGTCCATGTATTCACCGATCTAGTCACATTACTTCCCTTTTGCACAGCTGTTTCTGGAGCTTGACCGGCAACTGTGTTTCCAAGTGCAATAACATGCTGATTGCTACATATAAAGCCCTATATGGCTTGAGCCTGGGAATCTAAGAGACCACCTTTTACAGATAGACCCCACATGAATAGTTAAAGGATACCTGGTAAAAGTTCTCATCTCCCAGAAGGTAGTCAGGAGAGGGCTTGTTAGCAGGGATTTTCTCTGATGATTACCATCTTTTTGAACTGTCTGTTCCACGGGTATCAACCTCGCCATCTCACGTTGCCATCACATGACATTTTGCAATGTTTTTTTTTCCCCTTTGCGGAGTTGGGATGGGTGTGGCCTATGCGTGATGCATCCGGCCTGCGGGCCACCAGTTTCACACCCCTGATTCTATTCCATAAATCAAAAGTTACAACCCACTCTTATGACCTTGTAGAAGACCTGGCTTCTTAGAAGGCTTTTGGGTATTGATAGCACATCATTGACACTAAGTAGTTTTACCGTATACAGTATTGTATTCATTATTATGATTGTACTATTTTATTAGTAGTACTTCTACCCTGTCTTAAAACTATCTGGTTTGAAGCAGTAAACTAAATGAACAAACAAATAAGAGTACCAATACTTACATCTGTCAGACTGAACATTTCATATATGTGATGTAACTAGGAACAAAGGGATGGAACAAAGGGATGGAATTGTATATATCAGTGGGAATATTGAGGCTGGAATGGAATGAATGATAAGACATTTGGCTACAGTGTGCATGTTAATCTGTTAAAGAAATTGTTATTTTTTATAATAGTTATTTTTTATAACTGACAATATTCTACTTAATGTTATTTCACAGAAGGTTTTACATGCTTCCATTAATGTCATTCCTATATAATCATTACCCCAAATTTTGCACTCAGGTTCAGAAATAATTATGGAATTCTTTCACTACGCAGTTAAATTATTTTCTTTTTTGCTAACAGATGACCTTTTTAAAATGAAATCTGTTCCAGTAATAAAAGTATATTCTTGACTTTGCATTTTTAAAATGTGGCATTTGTTTTTGTCTGCTGCTAATGATAAAATGTCTTGTCCAAAAAATTTTTGCTGGAAAGACAGATGAAATAATTAGCCCAAACTCTTCGACAGGGGAAAACATTTTGATAATGTTTATCTAAATGTTTAATGCACTGCATAAAGTGAAAATGAGCCAAGCTACATTAACTTAGAACAATGCACTGTAAATGCCTAATTTATAGCAGAGATGCCAAGAACTTATTTTACTAAACATTTACAAGGTTGCCCAATGCAGACTGTTCTACTCTTGGCAGGTTACAACATACACACACAACAAATTAAAAAGAAAAAAAAACCCAAAGAATGCTATTCAACTGCAACCAAACAAAACATAAATACAAAACGTAAAATTGTTAGTCTGCCTTGATAAAACCGCTCCACCAAATAAGCGCTGTTCCCTCGATTGCTTAACGTGGGAAGAAGACTCAAAAGCCTTGTAGGAAATTAGGCAGCAAGGTTCCCGCTCGCTTCAAGTCTTCGCTCCGTTCCCTCGGCTCTCTTCATTTCTTAAGAACTTCTTCCATTCCTGAGCCTCGCCTTGAAGAAAAATTAAATCAAAAAAGGAAGTGAGCGTTGTGCGCAACTCTAACTGCATGCTTCTATTGAACTTGAGGCGCGGTCTACGTTTCAAAGCTCGCTGCCCATTTGAATGTAGCGAGCTGTCTTAGTTCTGTGTTTCTTCGGCATCGCATTGGTCGCACGGCAGACTTTGGAAAAGCGACGGGCGGTCACTTTGGTGAGCTTGGCTGAGATGCGTCTCCCGCGGGATCGTGGAGACACATCTGACGCCGGTCAATTCTCTAAAACGGTCGGGAGAACCAAGAAAGGGAACCGCGCCTCAAGTTCAATAGAAGCATGCAGTTAGAGTTGCGCACAACGCTCACTTCCTTTTTTGATTTAGTTTAGTCCTGGGATTAAACTAAGGGTCTGGCACGTGTCCAGAAGGGTAACATCTGAAGGGCAGTACAGAGTGAGAGAAGGACGCTGGACCATTTAGTTTATTCAGGATTGTATTGTATTTGTTTCAATGGACTGCCGGCGGTGCAGGGAAGGGAGAAGGGAGGAAATAAATCCATCGTTCTTATTTCCCGTTTGCTAATTGCACCCTTAAAATGCTATATAAACAATATAACGAAGTTTATGAATTTGCTGTTGGTTTGGAGCGTGGGAAACGAAGGCGGAAAATGCTGGAAGCGTGGACAAATGTGTAGGGGCACTGTTCCTGCCAAACTGCAGTTTGCTTGAAAACAATAACTTGGTTTCCTGCCTTCTTGTTCTTTAGGTTTTGTGAGTGCTTTGTGGCACTGTGACTTCCTGTCCGTTGCCAAAGATGTATATGCAGGTTGAAAGTCATTCAAAAACATGCCTTCACTTAAAGAGATCCCCGGGTATCAGATCTTGGTCTATCCTTGTTGGTAAGCCTGTTTATCCCAAACGTTTAAAACAAAGCTCAAGTGGACTTTTTAATGTCCATTTTTTAAAAAAGACAATTTTGACAATTTTTGCTCTCGCTTCAGGGCTGGAGACTACAGCAAACACTGTATAAGTTAATATTTAAAATGCCTCTAAGTGCAAACATAACTTTGTATTTTTATATAGTTTAATCAGATATTTAAATAATAGAATTAAATTGTAAATCAATTCCTCTCCTTTTTCTCTATAGGGATCTCCTCCTTTGGCATAGCTGCTGCTTATTATAGTGAAGGTAAATTCATTAGAAAAGATTAGTTACTGAATTTGTTGATATCTTTTAAAAAACACATTCACATTTCTCTCTGCCATTCTTTAAATTTATTATGTTCTGACTTGTGCTTCATCTAGTGGGCTCAGGAGGAATTAGTTACAGTTCTGAACTCTGTAGTGTATATATTTCCATTTTTCCTAGACACCTCATAAGGAAGAGAGGAAGTGTGAAAGTGTTAAAAATGTTGATTCAATTAATAATTCCCCCCTTGTTTAAAATGATGAATTTTTCTAATAAAAATGTAAGAGGCAAAATGCCCAATTGTTTGTTAGTGTAAGAGCAAGTGTTGATGGTGTCTTTGTCTTTCTCTTCTCTCTTACATGGCAACTTATGGTATCTGCTCAACAATTTCTCCATTGTTTTAGCTCTGTATATTGCCAGTTTTAAACATTATTACCAGTTGGAATGTATCAGCTTCTATCATTTTCGTATTAACATTTAGTGAGCTGCTGAAAGCATTTGTAATTGATTTTCACACTAGCTGGTCTTAAATTATTCATTCTCTTTTTAGTTTTGCTGTGATTGTTATTTTTATCTTCAGCCACATTTTAATGCCAACAAATAATTTAAACAAAGTGTAAATTAGAAATGTATTCATAATTTGAAATATTATTTTCTATTCAGATAGCCTGGGATGGAAACTCTTTTATCTTGTTGGCTGTCTTTTTGTAGCTGCACAAAACCTGGATGAGTGGGAAGTAAGTACTGTAATGTCTCACAAAAAAAGTTAGTTTTGTTGGACAGAGAGTAAATTGGGGAAAGACAAAACATTCAATAATGGAATGTGTGGCATCCAGATTAGATTGCTCTCAAACTTGTTTGATCAAGAAAGCACTTCTGGTTTGGAAAAAGGCATTTCAGTTACTCTGGAAGTGATTCAACAAATTAGAAAGTATTGTTTCATAATTAAAACAAGGAAGAAATTGGAACAATCCAGTTTGAGATTCAGACTTTTAATATTTCTCTGAAACTGAGAGATAAAGAGTTGGGAAATATGAGAGATGCTGTTGATTTTACTTTTTAAGGAAAGTTTGAGACTAAGTTTATTTACATGATCCAGAGGTTTGGAGTAATAGTCATTTTATATTGACTATTTTAATTATTGACATTGTTACAGAAAAAAGTATTTATACTTGTCTGACAACTGTGATTATTTTCCTCTGATCCAAAAATGGCCTCATAAGGTGATTTATTCATTTATTTCACACAGGAAGCTATATTTGAGAAAGATGCAGGAAAGGTTTACTTAAAATCATTCAGCCTTTACAAAAAGCTGTTGACCTTTTCAAGAGCTGGCCACGAACAAGGTAAAGCAACAAGTGTTTCTTAGTATGGTCCATGCTGTACAAAAACAAGATATTTACTTCATCCTAACATATGTACATATTGTAGTAAAGTATATTTTTAGCTGTGCTCATAACTGTGATTCTTTAACCTGTTTGCTTAGGCAGGTTAAAATTTTGCCTCTGCAAAAACTGGAAGAAAACGATAATTTCTTCAGAATCCTGCAGAGGCCAAATCCATGTTGCTACAAATTTCTGTTCAATATTGTCTTTGGTTTGAGATTAAATATTTTCATTTTCATAATAACTAGTAGGTTGTTTGTTTCCAATGGTTGCTGCAACTTCAGAGTCAGAGTTTTGCAACTACTGTTCATTTTATCCTTATATGATGTGGCAGCAATTGGTTGACTTTGAAAAAAAAAAATTAGCAGAATTAGATCAAATTAGTACTTCAAAGGGGATCCCCAGGAAACCTTACAGTTATCAGCTAGATAAGAATGTAGAAGAAACATCCTAAAAGAAGGCACTATCCTTGTAAGCACCCTTAGTTCAACTCTACTTGAAACAATATTTTATGCTGTGATTGCAAGAATACCAGAATGGTTGGACAATAGACAAGTAAACTCCTCCGTTTTTCACCAAGAGTTTGCTTATAGCTACTAAGACCATATTTGCTTCATATTCCATTAATCTGTGCACAAGAAATCAGTACAATTTTACAATGCAATGGTGTAGATTGATTTATTACAGGACTTTGAAGACACTCATGTTTCCCAAATAAATATTATCAAAATGTAATCATTGTAAGCTAGTAATCATTTTGTTATGAAAGGGCAACTACAGAAACTTACCTGCGTTCATGTTGAAAGCACCACAAGGCACTTCCTAGTTGAAAGGATTAGCTGGTAGCATCACTATTGCCTGGGGAAAACCCAGATAGAGGCTCCTTTCAAGTCCCATTAATGTGCCCACCAAAATGGTACCTAGCTATCTACTCGCAATTACATGTCTTTAACTGCTAGGTCAGCAGGAGCTGGAGTGAATGATGGGAGCTCATCCCTTCACACAGAAGCACTCTGGTGAATGTGGGCTTGCTAACCTCCTAACCACATAGCTACCATACTTCCCACTAGACAAACTAAATTTATGGTTAGGGTTTGAGAGATTCTTGGAGTGTGTGGTTGCTTTAAAAAGATTTTCACTACATGAATGATGAACTCCATTCTTGCCCTGAAATGTACAAATCATCATTCAAAAGTGCTGGGAGGAGAAACCTAAATTGCAGAAAGGAAAAAAGAGTTTATGCTCGTATTTTCTAAAGAAGAATTCAGAAAGTCTGCTACCTAAGGTCAATGCTTCTTAGCTCCATTGACCCTAAAATTAATGGGAGGCAATTGAGGGCATGCAAAGAGATCCAGATAGTTTTTGCTACTTTTTTTGATTTGTACGTATATTGCTTGATATTATTTTACTAACAATTTGGTGTTTGCTCCTTGCAAATAGTGGTTGTTCCATTGGATGAAATACAAGCTGTAAATGTAGAAGAACTGAAGGTTCGTTACTTTGGGAAGGGGCACCTAATTGTACTGCGATTTGGTACTGGATTTTCACACCCTCTCACACAGAATGCAGTGATGGGCTGCAGAAGGTATGTATGAACTGTGTCCTTTGTGGTTACCATATTTTTTGGAGTATAAGACACACTTTTTCCATCCCCAAAAGTGGGTGGAAATATCTCTGCCTCTTATACAGTGAATGTTGCTGAAGCCCTGCCCAACTGCCACTCCCACCCTTTGGCCTCTGCCTCCCAGCAATTTGCCTCCTTGCAGCAAACAGCCTGTTTCAGTTTCAGCACAGCCTGATTAGCACAAGCAGCTGATTGTCAGTTGGATCAGCTTCCAGACAGTCAGCTGTTTCAGGCTGCAGACATCACCATTGCCTATTGCTGCCTCCAAGTGCCCCATTTTTGGCCTCTGCACGCCCCGTTTTCGGCCTCCACGCAACCTATTTTCTGCCCATTCTGATACCTGCCACCCAGAAGGGGTGGAAATCAGGGTGTGCAGAGGGTAGAAAATAGGATGTGGAGGCCAAAAATGGGTTGCACTGAGGTGGCAATAGATTATTGCAATCCCTGCAACCTAAAACAGCTGATCGTTGGGAGCTGATCCAACTGACAATCTGCTTGGGCTAATCAGGCTTACTGAAACAGGTTGTTTACTGTTTGCTGCAAGAGGCAAATTGCTGGAAGGCAGAGGCAGATTTTTTTTTCTTGTTTTTTTCCCCAAAAGCTAGATGTGTCTTATACTTCAGAATGTCTTATACTCCAAATGATATGGTAATTGTAATATATTAGGTATCATTTAACCTGAGATTGGCAATCACATTTTCAACAATCCAATTGTCCTTTTGTTACTATTGTTTTTTTCAAATTCTTCAGTTGTGCATTAGCTTACATTTTCCGGTTAAAGATATAAAGTTACTGCAATAGCAGTTAGACTTATATCCCTCTTCACAGTGCTTTTCAGCCCTTTCTAAGAGGTATAGATTCAGCCTATTGACCCCAACAATCTGGGCCCTCATTTTACCTACCTCAGAAGGATGGAAGGCTGAGTCAACCTTGAGCTGGTCAGGATCCAACTCCTGGAGTAGTAAGCAGTGAGTTAGCCTGCAGTACTGCATTCTAACCATTCCACCACAGCTCATTTAAAATTATGGCCTTTTCATGACTGCAACCTATTCCAGAATGAATTTAAGTATATTTAATTTTGAAATTTTTAAGTGTAGATGTCAGAAATGTGTCATTAATATTTTCAGTTCTCCAGTTAAAATGAGTTTAGGTTTTTAATTATGTCTGCTATAGAACATGTAGTTGATTTTAGGCACTTTTAAAAAATGTTATACACATTTTCAGAAGAAATAAAGCTACACATTTTTTAAAGTGTTTTAACAATTTTCCCACATGTTTGATGTCTCTTGTTTCCTGCTAGTTAGCCATTAGGATCAGTAGGTTAGCAGGAAAGGCATAGTGTTTCAGGTAAATTAATGTAATCTTAATTATATATCTGGAAGATAATTGGCATCTGAAACCCATAATTTATTTTGTTTAAATTATTTTGTGATATCAGACTGAAACATAATTCATTTTGAAAATAGAAGTTAACATTAAAACCCTGTGATATTCTTTCAGACAGACATGGGAATAATAAAGGCCCAAGATTTTGTTATACATTTTAGTAAACATTTTGCCTTTAGTAGATGGATGCACAGAGTTTCATACTTTCATGACCAGCTGAAGCAGGCATTGGATTCATTCATTCTTGCCTATTACTTTTTTTTCTTCCTCAGTGATGTTGAGACTATGGCCAACCTCATTATTGGTTTCCTTGAACTGAACGAGTTACAGATTGATGAAGGCCTTGAAACGAGTAGTGGAACAGATGTTAGTGATGAAGATCAAGCAAAGGACAAATAGTTACATGAACTCTTGATACGTAGAAACCAAAAATTCTCTGAATAGTGGAAAACTTGAATCTGTTATATTCTTAAGTTCTAAAAACAACTTTTTAATTGTTAACTTCCTGTGTATAGTGTTAAGCACAGATTTGCAACTATCAGAAAGGAGTTTAAGTCTTCCGTATTTTCAAGTGTCTAGATCAGGGGTGTTAAACTGGTGGCCTGTGGGCCGGATGCATCAAATGCAGGCCACGCCCACCCCAGCTCCGTGAATGGGAAAAATGTCACGTGATGGCAATGTGACGTTGGCGAGTTTGACACCCGTGGTCTAGATCAATGAACCTTTTAACTGAAAGATTTTCAGATGGAAATACCATTTAGATATAACTGGATGATTACCTAATTCCTGATAAGTCTTGAGCCTATTTCTTTCTCCTTCTGCACTCCTTGTGATTGCTTTAAATTTCAATAAAATCCTCCAGCAAGAGTATCACGGGGCCACAGACTTCGAATGTGGAATGTGGTATTTCTCAACAACTGCACTTCTGCAGGAGTAGCAATATAAAAATATAAGCTTTCGTTTTGGAGCAAATTAGTTTAGCAATACACTGAGATTTGAGGCTGTTTTTCTTTTCTACACAAAAGGAAAAGAACATTCAGAAAGCAACTCCAGAGAAGATCCATCTGCAAGTGATTACCAGTTGACAAGCTATAGACATGTTACATAGTGCAGAACCTCTTCTAATTGTCTTAGCAATTAAGGTGGTCTATGATTACCCATGAAATTTGTCCTGATCCCAAGTTGTTTTAAACAAAACTTGACTCCTGCTTTTAGTTAATTGGCAGTCTGTAAACCTGTGGTTACCACTCTGTGATCAATGGTAGTTAGGTTCTCCCTATCTAGAAAAGGACATGAATGGAATTCCAACCAAAGGCCACTCTCTAAGGCCCACAGAGGTGATATAAGTCTCTAATGGTAAATCAGTGACTATAATAAATTCTAAAAGGCAGAGAGCTGAAATTGAATGTTTTGAATGCAACTTTTCAAAAACGTATCTTTGGCTTGATCATTTGCGATACATTATTGTTAGCTTTTCCACAGGAACCACATTTGATATTGTATCCTTAAAATTGATAAGCACAAAGAAAGTTTGTATGTGTGTGCACATGCTTGTGCATTTGTTTTCAACTCATGAGTCACATTATTATATCCATTTTTCTAATATTAGTTTGATCGTGATTATATTTAATTTTCTGCTGGGACCAATTACCAATGTCTATTAAATAAACTGCAGTTCAAAGGAAACATCCAATCTAATAGATAATTCAGTGATGCATTTTTATTTTAAAAATGGGGAAAATGGTATGTGTAAGATATTCCTGTATAGAGGAGGTTTTTTTTTTAAAGAAAAATAATAAATGTCAAAAAGGCTAATCCAGCATATTTTATTAAACTAGAAAGGTGATACGGTCTGTCATTGGTTTCTAGATAGAAAAAGTAAATACCTCACATTCTAGAAATTCTCAAAATATATTGTCGTGACAATTCTTATTTTAGTCATTTTCTAAGTGTCTTAGAGTAGAACCTTGTTGAACGATAATTGTCAAAAAGATATTTTTTTTCAGATATGTCGGGTTATTTTTTTTCAGATATGCCGGGTTATTTGAAAAGTTAAGATGTTCATTGGAAAGTGGATGTGCTTTATAAAGTGGTTTTTCAGTTGTATAATTTAAAAATTATTGCACTGTTTCATACTCAGTATTAATATTTCTTGTCATGTATTCAAATACTCTAGTATATACATTTTAATGCTTCCTTTTTTAAAACAACTTCTTGCTTTAAAAAAAAATAACAATGGTTTAGGAAACGTTATAAATTCCATTCTATAAATACTTGTTTCCTGGTGATAGGACATTAGAAAAGTTTTTTTCTTGCATAATTAAGAAATAGATTTGTATCTACAAATGTGTGCATTTAAAAAAATAATTCACTGAAATTGATACAATAGAAAAAATATCCATCTAAATGAGATTAAAATTAGAACATTAAAATAAATGATTCTGTATCACATTGAATCTAACAGATTTGTGTCTTTGAGATGGTCAGAGAATGTGAGCTGCACAAGGAAATTTAGGCATGAGGCTGTCATCGGTTCTGGTATGTGGAACCTAATATTCATTGCTCATCTCAACTCATTACAGATGATTATTTAGGGTCAATATTAAGATATTCTGCTGGAAGCAATCTGAGAACATCTTGGAAATGTGATTGATATCTCTGACTAGGATAAGACAGGCACTCTTCTTTTAGATAGTTCTGAAAAAAGTCGAAGTTCAACATTTATTTATAAACATTTGGGTTATAAACTAAACTCAGCCAGGCAGTTTGATAAACTGAAAAATACTATTTAATTAAAGTTCTTGCCTGGATGACCTTAATACTTAAAATAGAAAGGAGCCTGTTTGAAGTTAAAAGTAAAGAGTTGCTTTAACAAAATTGCATATTTTCCCTGTATTAAATATCTGGCAAAGGAACAGTTGGTGCTTTATAGTAGCTGAAATCACTAAATGTTCAAATGCACAGCTTCAAGAAACTAACAGATGCACAATTACTTACCAATGTATAAACAGACTTAGTTAAATCAAAGATATTATTTTTGTGTGCTCTTTCTCACACATTACAATCCCATGTAAAGTCCTCCGTTAATTCGTACAAGCCCATTTTTAAGTTGTCTGTATGTTAATCCTCACTTGTTTTTTTTTTATGAATTCTTTAAAATTCTTGATTGCATGAAATAGTCCGTTTGCTATATCCTGAATGTCCACCAGTTTAATTAGAAGATGGTAGAACTTAGAGAAAAATTATACTTAACTTTTCTCACACTTCAGGGGAAATATTCTAAGCATACTAATAAGATTTACTTCAAATATAAAGTATTTGCATGATTTTTAAATTTGGAAATTTTATACCATGTATATAGCTTTACACTGTGTGGAAGCATGATAGAAAGAAGACTCATATCTTTTATAACCTCATACTTTCATTATAATGCCAAGCTTATTAAAATTCATCTGGACATACCCTATTATTTATTTGCTTGATTCTCTCTGAAAGTTGAGTTTCCAATTAGCAAAGTCATATATCAAAATGCTAAGACAGTTCATGTACTGCACAGTTCAGATCATCTACTGTTCCTTGAAGTCTTTGAAGGCTTGGTTGGACATTTTCTTCTATCCATTCTTCTACAGCAGTGGTGTAGAAAATCTTTTTCATGGCTGTTTGCAATTCTTCTGTTAGAACAGTCCATTTGGTCAGAAGCCTAAGAAAAAAAAGTGATGCCATATGTTGAATAAAATACCTTGTGCTACAAAGAATATGCACATAGGAGAAGATGCAAGAAGTAAGGGGAGTATAATTTGGCAGAAGTCTTCATTCTCCAGTTGATAGCATTAAATAAGACACTGTAACATTCTGAAAATTAAACACTAAAGTATTACTTTTCTCATTATTTTTCAATTCAATGTGTTCCCTTCTTATTTAAGCTTCTTGTCGACTCTATTTCTTCAATTATGCAACCTTGTTCTTTGTACTGTGCAAGATTTGCTGATCTCCATTTCGCTCTACCTGGCTCTAAAAAGCCTGTTGAGAGTTACTGCAGTCGATATAGATAATACTGCCTTGAGGGCCCAGCGATCTGATTAAATGCAATCTATTTCAACATATTTCCCCTTTCTGAAGTTGCTCATGTTTCTAATTCTTGTATAATCCTATTTTCTCTTCTGTGGATTCAAGATTCTGCTCCTCAGCCTGTTTCTTTTTTCAGATGCTATGCATGTTTCTCCACAATTCAATTTCTTTTATCATTTCCTGACATCTAACATCCAGTCTCATCCCATATGTTACGTCTCAGCCTTCTACTAATTATGTTATCTCTAGATATTAACATCTCTGCCTAGCCAAATTCACCTTTCATGTCCCATGAAGGACCAGCACTTTGTCAACATTCTTTTCTTAAGCCTTTTAAGTTGGCAATTTAAATTTCCATAAATTCATAATTTCCAGCTGTCATATAGTTTAAGGAAGTTCAAAAATAGAGGATAGATGTATTTGTTTTTATTCATCTCTCTGTCTTTAAGTGTGTTATTTATTTGATACATACATATACAACCACATAGAGTGAATCAGTGAATAATTTATTTTTATTAATAAGGTAATAAGGAAAATATTTTGCTATTTCTGAATTTGATTGTTATCGACTATGTCAGCTGACCAAAATACAATAACATACATAACTATATCTGAGCTAGGGCACCGAAATCAATGAGATATATTCGTTATAATTAATAATACATGTTGCATTAACGATGCCGCCAAACCTGATTGAAACTGGATTGAATCCATAAAAAACATTACTTAAATCTCAGCATGGGACTGCATGTATTGACGGGTTTGAACAAGAGTGCAAATCTATAGCCATTTGTCCCAAACTAGTTTTAAAAATGCAGACTTTGCATGAGATCACAGATCTTGAATTACCTTATGGCATCTGGCTGAAAGTGATGAATCATTATGGGATGGATCTTCTTTCTTTTTCTGTGATAGGGACTAAACCAACCTGTAACATATCTAAAAATTCAGACTGATATGAACAAAAAAACAATGAGTTGAGAAATATCACATAAGTCCATTTATTCTATTTAAAATTTAGAAGGCATTATTCAGGACCATTTAACACAATATTGATACTCTTTAAATGCCATATAACCATGATGTAATTGGTGGGTGATTTAATACACAAGAAAATGATACTATATACAGATAACAATATATATGTATATATAAGAGGTCAACGGGTGTGTGTGTGTGTGTGTGTGTGTGTGTATGTGTAATTTCTCACCTGTTATTTTCCAAAAGTTCGTCTATTGAAGTTTTGAGGTAAAATGCAATTTGGCTCACAAGTGAGAGAATTTCATTTCCTGGGAAAGTCCCTGTGATGTCACTGTTCAAAAAAAAATCTGTCAGCTTTCATAATAAGTGGCTAGAATAAAACATGTTATTCATTGTTAAGTGATTAGATATTATATTGTTTATTTGATTGTGAATCACTCTGGGCAGCCTTTTTAAAGGAGAATTTTAAAAAAATTAATAAAATATTGGGAAAGAATGAGTTTCCTGAAAATACATTTAGGCCTTTTTGAATGATGCCTGAGTCTTATTCAGGTATCTTAAATTAGCGAAGAGGATGAACCTTGGTCTTCTCTAATCTGTAGAAAGATCAATGTATAGTTATTGACTTCCTACAATTATGAACTTCAGTAGCAAAAACCTCACTTGGTACAGATGTCCCTGCCATATTTGCTTATGTCTCTGCTAATAAGATGTCATTAGTATATCCTTAGAGGAAGAATGAATGAGTGCTAAATGAGTTGTTAAAGCAAAAATGGATGGCAGTTTTCTATCCAATGACAATGAACAGATTTTATCAAATCTTCAGAAATGGAATGCATATATCTTTGTCTTCCTACTGGCTTCCTCACTGACATGGAAAGTCAGCAGGAAAGGTCACAAATTATGAACACACGATCATGGATACAATGGAAATTTGAGGCAATTGCTAAGTGCCCAGATCACACTCAAATGACCATGGGGATGCTGCAATGGTCAAAATTACAAGGACCCAGTACCATTTGTTAGCACCGTTATATCTTTGAATGGTCACTGAACAATTGACATAACCCAAAGACTACCTGTAATTTAATTAACCTTGATTGGATTGCTAAATATTTAAGACAAGGATGCCAACTTGTGGTCCTATACCTCCTTTTTCAATACCCTCAGTATCACTCCAAGATGTTATTATCCTTGGAAATCCCTTCCACGTAATTTCAAAAATGTATTATGCAGCTTTGCTTACTCCTAATTTAGGAGAAAGAATGTGCAAAACTCAGTAACTTGAGAATGGAATGTTTCAGAGAAATCTGGAACATCTCCCCCTCAAACCATGCAATTCTGGGTGTGGTTCAACAGTTTTATGAGTTGTGATATCTCAAACCACTTCTGCTTTTGGAGGATTATTTCCAGAAAGAGTTGAACTGTTCCAGAAATGCCACGGTCAGGGGATTTTGCCATAATTTTAAGGCAAAACAAAATGTTGTAGTTCTCTAAAATGTTCCACTCCGAAATCCTTATTGAAGATGAGTAAGAGTAGATTTAATTTGTAATAATAATTCAATAATAATAAAAAAACTTGGGACTTTTACCTCATGAAGCTGTCAATTTCCAAATGGGAGAGCCCTAGTAATTTTTCTACATCTTCTCTCACTTTTTCTGAATAGCCACCTTAAAGATCCAAAGAAGAGCTTTTTAAAGAATAAAATTTGGAAAAGGAAACAAAATTGGATAGTTATCTTGTACAGCAATTACTACGGTAATGGAAAATTGAGGAATACCAAAAATGTCTCATTAGTGTTCAAACAAGCTCCTGCTACCTCATTTCATATTGGTGATAATTGCAGTAAAGATCCTGTTCAGATGTTCCTCAGTTGGACATATGACTATCAGTCCTCTGGATACACCTGGCCCATCCCTCTCCTGTTGCTGAAAAGATGTTGATCCTATAAACACTTTAACATTTGGGATTTGTAATATCCTTCAGATTAGATCTGTTTCTGAAGTTCTAAATAAATATATAAATAGCTTAAAATTATCTGATAATCTTTTCTATTTGATGCCATACTGGAATATCTCAGATAGGACTCAAATATTTAAGAGCATTATTTCCTTAGAGTTACAAACCAGTTTACTACTGCCTCAAATTCCAGGCTGTTATCTCACATATTGATAAAATAATTAGTCACATAAAGTACTAAATGTAGTGAAAGAACACAGTTGCCTATTATAAGTTACAAACCTAAAAAGTATGGGTTAAAATGGAAGAGAAAAAGGTATTTCAAAAGAATGCAGAATTTTTGGTATTAGTAATCCCAAAGTTTCCTTGCAATGCTGGTATGGTTTAATCTTGTGAATTATTGGAACTTTCTAGAACAATATTTTAATACATATATCATTCCAAAAATGTGGAAGTTTATTGTTTTTAGGAAATTTGGTTATCAGGCATGGGAAATTGTTAGGAGCATTGTTTTGAGACATTAGAAAAGTAATACTATTCTGAATAGTAAAACTGGAGTCGAGATGTGTAATGTATCTATTTTTGAAATGGCATTCCACTAGTAAAGTTTTCTTTGGTACAGATTTCAAGACATTTTTCAAAGTTTTTTATTTGAAATGTTGATATTGTTTAAAACATGATACACAGAGGGTATGCCGACATTGTTTAAAATTTTTGTTGTTTATTGTGTTTTTTATTTTTGCTTATTTTTGTATTTTTTATAGTTCATTTATATTTTTTTAAAAAAATTGAGTGTATTTTATTAAACTTGTGAAAAAATAATTTTGTATATATGTGTTTCTACAGTGATGCTGTTAAATGGCTGTGAGAATAACTTTGGGAGACAGGAAGAACACAGGAAATGGGGGTGAAGAAACTGTCTCAGAAGGGACTCTTCCTAGTTCTCTTGAAAATAAAGGTGGAAAGAGGAGAAGTGTTATTAGACTTGCATGATTTTGTTACTATAATGTTACAATGAAGTTAGTGTTAGTACTCATGGTTGTGAATTCCTGTTTGGATTACCTCAAAGAGTTGATAGATCCTAAGCATGTGGTTTAACTGATTGAAGAAAGAACCATACTGTACCATTTTTTAATGCTTGGAGACATATGGCTAAGGATGGAATTCCCACAGGCAGAAGTTCACACAAAACGGAGAAGTGATCATACCTAAAGAAGAAAATACAGGTCTAGTGAGGCAGTATAGTAGTAGCATCTCAGATTGCAAGAACTTTAGGAAAACACTACCTCTTCAGCTGACACAAATAATACATAACAAGTCTGAATCTGCTTTTCCAGTGTGTCTAAGCACCTTTGTGTAATACAATTATTAGAAGATGCAATATGAAAGGAAATCTCAGGCCTTAGGAAATTTGGGACTAAGGATAGTTGTGAAAATGATACAAATAGAAGATGCCAAAGATGTTTGGACTCAGTTGGAGACAATCATTAAATTTAATGGAGCAAGTGGAAATTTTGTCTCAAGTGATAGCCCCAACATAATCAGTAATTTAAAGCTGTTTTTTTTAAAGCTAGGACTGCATGATTATGTATGATTTAGTATGAAAAAAATGGCCAAAACCAATTTTAAGAGTGCTCTTCAAATTTTCAATTTACTAATAATGCTACAATATCTACTGATATGTATACCATGTAGTTACCTTTGCCAGCCAGTCAGAGTGATCCCTCTTACGATACCAGCAGGACAGCTCTCAGCTACTTTTAGCCATTGTTTGTGGTTTTTAAGATGATGTCCAATGAGTGTCAAGCACTGGTTTACTCCAGTGGCTCCTTTAAAGGCACTAGCAAACCAGAATTTTGAGAAGCTACACTTCTGGTACTTTTCAATGAGACTGGCTGCATAAAAAAGAGACAGCAATGACATGGGTTGAATGAACTATTAAAAGGCAAGGGGAAATTTATGGGAAAAATGAAAAATTTGGGATGTTAAGGCCCTGTTCTTACAGTTGCTTTGCAATAAGTACAAACCTAATTTCAGATTAGTAATAAAATATTAAAATATAGTGATCCTATGGCTGTTCACAGAGCAGATAAACTCAGTTAAAATATAAGATCTGAATTTGCTTAATAACCTCTTTTTAAAAAAACACCTCCCAGTATTATTATTTTTATTATTACTTTTATTATTTCACCTAGGTAATGCTTTTAAAACTTTTTAAATGAGTGAGGCTTTCCCTCAAAGATATTTTTTCTCTGCACTGATAGGCTTATTATTAAAACATGCTTATTTTCCCTTTCCAATATCTTTTTAAGACTAATTGCATAAATTGTACCCGTTGAAATAAAACTAAAAAAGACCTAGAAGTAAAGAGCTAATCATTGCTTTACCTTAACATGTCAACAAATGAAATAAGCTTTCATTTCTTGCTTATATATCTTGCCCATGAAATAATTGTGAGTTTTGTTAAGATAATAGAATGGATGTGGTTCATACATGCTGTCATACAGTCCACTGATTTAGCACATTGTGCAAATTCAGACTGTCAGACCTTAATCAAAATCTATAATCATGACTTGATCCATATTTTATCCCAACCAAATAAATAGCTAGCTTATAATTAGAAGCCATTAATCTTTTGGGAAAATAGCACAAAGGGTAGAAACACCAGCAAATGGGTTGTTTCTGTAGCAATATTTCTGCTGCTTCCACCTTGGTTTAATTCTATGCTGTGTGTATGTTTCTCTGTGAGTCAGAAGCACAAAGGGAATAAAGAGCAGATAAGCTTTTTTTCCATTTATGTTTAGTGCCTCCATACTCAATCAGGCCATTGCTGGTTATTGTTAAAAACTGGAGCACAAGGGGACTGTTGCTAAACAAGCGTACTCTGTGTTTATTCTGGTAACATCCAGTGACCTTCCTGCCAAAATGGAGATTTAATCCCAATTTTAGCGTAACATACCAGCTGCTGAATGCAGGGCTTGGGGAAGCTATATTTACTCTGATCATCAGGACTGTGTATTTTAGTTATATTTTTTCAAGTGAAAACATCCAAGTACAAACCTTTACTCTCCACATCAAGATCAGGAGAATAATCCCAAATCATCAACTCTATCAGTTGTGCTAACCCAGAATCTGGAAAGAAGCAGAAATGTAAATAATTGTGAAGATCAAACTTTTGTGATGTTTGTTCTCAATTTTGTGTGAACAATTCTTATTTCTGTAATTTTGAGAACAATGGCTAAGATTCTAGAAAGAAAGTTCCTGCCTTTCTCGGAATGGATTAATGAAGCCAGGAATACAGGTTAGTGAAACAAGTGATTTTAGCATTCATTCATGAAATAGTAGATGATATGATGATTTAACAATGTGTTTCCTTTCTAACTGTTTCAAATTATTTTAATTTTAAACCAGTTCTGAATAATTATGGAAAATGTGGAGGTATATGTCAAATTCTTGATCCCAATGCCAAATATGGTTTGTGAGGGCAAGACTGAAGAAGATATAATCCTCCGGCAATCTCTCAGTTCAGTATTGAATCAGAACTTTATTTTCCTCTAATTCAACAGTATCTTTAGTACTATTCCAATTCATTTCATTGAGGTATTTCTATATTTTGAAATGATTTCTATTATTTGAAGTGTTTATATAGTTTTAGGATTTTTATTTTTAAACTGTTTCCCTGTTCACAATAGACATCCTTGTCAGTGCTAATTATAATAATTATAGGCTTAAATGCCTTAATTATGTATTTTTATATGTAGGTTTCTTTAATGTTTCCAAAAGAACCTCACTTCAAACAACACAGTAATTTGACTTTATCCATCTTTTAAAAAAAAAATTAGCTTCAAGTGCTTACTTTTTAATGATGTTTAGATTCCAAAATAGTTGGCAGATATAGTTACTGAACAAAAATATCTTTTTATGAAAAATGAAAAAAGGCTTTTCCAAATGATCAAAGAGCTTCATTATGCATTTAGAATAACTATCTCCACTATGAAAGAAAGGAAAATGTACTTTATAGTTATTATAATTGATCTTTCTTTTGAAAAAGTACCTCAAAATCCTTGAGAAATTATGGAATTATAATGTTTATATATATTCCCAATACAGTGTAAACAATAAGTTTGGTTGATATTTGTGTATCCACTGGCTCTTGTTTTCAATTTCAAGCAATACAATTACGAAATGTCCTGATGTAGGTTTCTAAACAGCTACCCTTACCCAAATGTAGGATGCATGTTTGTGACCCCAAACAAAGGTAAGAGAAATGGTAGTCAGGCTACTCTGGTTAGCAGGCACTTTCACATTAAGCAAGCCTAATGGCTTATTATTTAGTGCAAACGTGACTGATGAAAAGTGACTTCTCAGAAATTATTG
This sequence comes from Hydrophis major, assembly GCA_033807585.1. NCBI lineage: Eukaryota > Metazoa > Chordata > Lepidosauria > Squamata > Elapidae > Hydrophis > Hydrophis major. The sequence goes on from CM066329.1 coordinate 173,552,343, forward strand.
AGTTTGCTCCAATATTCCAAAACTACAGCTGGATTTCTCCTGAATTGACGACTTACCTCTCAGAGTTTCTTTGCTTGTTCTCCTCAGCATGTCATCCCACACAATTGGTTTCACTGTGGGATGGGCTGAGACTATGTGACTGGCCACTGCTTTCATGTGGGCTAGGCACAATTTTTCAATAGTATTTTCTTCTTGCTGCAGCCATTCCTTGGATTCTTCCCCTTCACCAAGGTAATACACCTGAAGATATAAAATCAAACTTTTTATTTTTCTTTAGGATACCTTCTATATTGCCATGTCATTTGGAAATGGGTTTTCCCAAATGATCAAAGAGATGCTTTTCGCATTCAGAATGATTATCTTTACCGTGAAAAGAAAGAAGGGAAAATTTCATATATTACTGCTGTCCCTTCTGTCAGGTTATGTTAAAATGGACTAATAAATGTGAAAACCAGCAAAACCCAAAATTCCAAATCTGGAAAATTGATGTGGGCAAGGCAGAAAACAAAAGAAATCTGGTTTTAATACACACACTTCAGGTATAAAATTATTGTACTACTTTGCACTAACAGCAGGCAATCAACCACTCTGTGGCTTCATTCTTGTTAGAAATAAAGATTCTAATTTAGCAAAGCCGCATCTGGGAATCTTTAGCCATGTCACAGGGAGAAGTCAGGCTCAACTTTTAAGTGCTTAGAGGTCTGTGATTTCCTTCACTCAGAAATCTGACAAAATCCTGCAGGCATTATTAATTGTATCCCAATATTTACAAAGTAGTGAAGTTAAATAATACTGTGTTGTTTGTAAGAAAATATCTCATGATATCAGACAACTGCAGGACAGTAGCAAGGATGGATAGGCAAAATTGTTATTATTAATCTAAGTATAGGTGTGAACACAATGGAAAATACATTTTCTTCCAAATATGAAATAAACCATCATATTCAAAAGCTCTGTCCATCAATTTTGAATCAGCCATAGTTTGGTAGAAATAAACCATGAAATTACTCTGGGTGTTGACTGAAACAAAACCCAGTGGAATTATGTCATTTTACAGGGTGACTAGAACAACATTAGTGCGTGCTGTCCCATCTCTCTGCATGGACTTTGTGATGACCTGCTTGTCCATCTTTGTACTGACTCCCCTTTCCTTTTTCCTCTCAGAAACCTCTGCTGCCAATGTCCCAATTTGGCCTATTCCACCAGCCTATGCTTTCCCTGCTTTCCTTGAGCTGTTGCTACTGGACTTTTCTATTCACCCCACCCCCATTTGTGCTTATAAAAACACTTTTTAGTTAATATCTGGAGCAAAGCAACTTTTTTTGTGTGTGGACTAAAGTAACTGAAACCCAGATATTTTGTTTCAGGAAAGCAGCTATTCGAAACATATGTTTTTTGTGTTTTCATCCTTGTCTTGCAAGGAGATTTCTTCATCTTCCTTACACCAGGGTACAATCAAACTAACAGAAAAGTAAATGACAAGTGGCTAAAAAAGAAGATACATAAGTATAAGTTCTTGATGCATAACAAAAGCTGATCAGAATGATCCCATGGAAGTTGGCATGAAGAGAAACATCAAAATAGCCTTGAGTAATCTCAGGGAAAGATAGGTGACAAATAAATTTAACAAATAAACAATTTAACAGGAAAAAAAACCCACAAGGAAACATAAAGATGTGCCAATCGGCTATGATCACTGCTAAATGGCTGTGTCTTCCCTGATCAAATTCAGGCCCATGTTTCCAAATATTACCTCATCACAGCCAATGTGAAACCATCGGAGATTGTCATGTAGTGCCATTACTTGCTCTATCATTGCAATAACCAATTTCAAGGAATCCTCTTTATGGGGGTTCACTGTGTTGGGGAACATTGCCACTTCCCGGAGATGGCAGAATTCTTTGTGCTTCAGAACAAACTGCAGGAGAAGCAAGAAACAGAGGCAGTAATCCAAAAACCAAAAGCAAATATAGCATAGTAATCCAGAAAATTGCACAGCTAAAAATGCAGCTCTGTTTAAATAAATGTTTATAAACAATAAAACAACTCAGAATTACAAAAAATAAAAGAAACAGTGATGAAATATCCATAACTAGGACCTGACACTTACCTCCATGTGTCCAAATGTTTGTATTAAAGGGATAACTTCTAAATCATGTGACTTTGCCAGCTTTAAAATCTCTTTAACCTCAGACGGACTAGAAAAAGAGAGACATTCATGAATAAATTATACATTTAATGCCAGGGGTTTTTTTTTGTTTAGAAATCCATCTTGCATGGATGTGTTTCCTTTGCATAGTGGACAGATTGCTTCTATTTTACGTATCCATACCTGCAGCAAATTTAAACAAAGTTTCTAAATATTAGATACTCTGGATTCTAAACTACTACCCAGTACAGAGCAAATAGAAGAAATAAGTACTGAATGAGGTTGACTTTGAGGGATATTCAAAAAAATAAATATTTTGCCTCGCAGTAGTAAATTTATATCAGTTTCAATTGCTTGGTACAGCTCTATAAAACCTGGGATTTCATTGAGACAAGAGAACCAGAGACTATGTCATCTAAGATGACCGGCTGACTAACATACCTGTATGCATCATTTGCTTGGAGTGGTTTCAGTTCTCCATCATAAGGGTACATATCCTCATATTCAAGGAGAATACCATTTGCACCCAGGACATGGAACAATGGAAAGATCTGTTGGTTGCATAAAACATCTTAAATCTCTAGTCAGTGGTGATTTGCTACATTTACTTTTATAAGATAACAATGACTTTAGTAAACGCCTCCCAGGTGTATTGATCACTAACCTTAGGTCTTGTGAGATAGCATGTTTTAGCTGTCTTCTTTTTTTACCTCTTTAAAAATTAAAGCAAGTATAGAGCAGAATCTTCCTTGATGTTCTCCTTCCTTACAGAAAAACTATCAACATTAAGCATACAGTACAAAAATGGGGAAGTGGCTTTCTTCTTTCAAAATGCTAGAACCCAGGTTCACACATTTTAAATGAATGTGGAAGATTTAGGACAACTACTAGGTACAACACAATGCATGTATTTAACCTTGCAATGGAAAGATGATGGTTGGAAAACATGGTCCCAAAATGGGAGGGATTAGATAAATTCATGGAACATAATGGCTAATAGTCATGTTGCTTACATAATACAGGCAGTCCTTGATTTATGACCATTTGCTTAGTGACTGTTCACTAGTTATGACAGATCTCTCTGGAGGTTACTTATAAACTAGTTCTGACAGTCATCCCACCGTATTACCTCACTGGACTTCAAGAGTTCAGCAATTGGAATACATTTATGGCCATTTGCAATGTCCTGTAGTCACATACCATGTTTTATAACATTTTTGCAGAAAACTGACATTTACTTCGGGGTTTTGGCAAAAGCACGTCCATAGCAAACTATTGGTTCACAATGACTGCAGCATTCACTTAATGACCACAGCAAAAAAGGTTGTAAAAATTTGATTAGTCGCATGGTTGGCTCAAGTTATAACCATCATGAGTTACAACACATGATGAGCAGGGTTCATTATGATCGTAACTCAAGGATTACCTGTACTACCAGTATTCAAGACAATAAATTGCTGAAGGAAACAGTTGGGAAATACTCCTATTCTGCCAGAGACATTTACTTGTTGTGTGGTACTAGAAAAACAACTAGCCTAATCCAGCACAACTCTTGAGTTCTTCCTAATGTCACTTTTCAAAACGAGTTATAGCTGTTTTAGAAGTCATTATTTCTACAGTATTATTTTCCAGGCCATTGTTCTTCTTTAATTGCACGGTTAACTGAATTGTAGTAAAACTGCAGCTACTCTATACAAAATAGATCTAGGAATTTTATCGTAATCGATTGACTGATTGATATTTATCTGCCACCAGATTCCTACTGAATTCTCCTCAGCAATTATAGAATTTATAGATTAAAGACTACTTTTTTCAGCTGGATGAAGCTAGAAATCAATTCCTCAACTATACACATAAAGACTGTGTTACCTCTGCCAGGTATGAGACTCTGGGTGGAGCTCCCTTGAGATCCAGGTGCACCAGGTGCAATTCAAATGGAGATGAAACCATCATTATATTTTCTTCTGCATTTGCTGTCAGCAGTACACCAAATTATATACTGGAAAAGAGCAGTAGCATTACCACTTGCCTCATTTGCCCCATCATTAAATCAGACTATAGAAAGTTGCCACATAACAACCTTTTGTGAGTCTTTATTCTTACAAGAGGACATGATGTCAAAATAAGCCACACTCATATTTTCTTCATGGCTTTTACAAAGCAAATACCATAGGGTGACCTTCCTATTATATAAGCGGAAGCACACTTTCAATCACTTCACCCCTAGAACATGGGTCAGAAAAAGAAATGTTAAATTCAGTAATGGTTTGGGAGAAGCCTGATGCTAGTAGCTTGAGAGTGTTACCACACTGATTACCCTGTCTCAAAATTACAGGGCCATTTAGTTACATAACATTCTTCACTCCAAGGATGTTTGTTCCCATAAGAGACTGAAGTTTTGAAGTTGTCCTTTCTGAAAGAAATAGTTCAACCTCCTGTAATATGCCTAACCTTTCCCATTTTCAGGTAGTCCTCAACTTACAACAGTTCATTTAGTGACATCAAAGCTTCAACAAAAATGATTTATGGCCATTTTTCACCCTTATGACTATTGTAGTATTCCCAAGGTCACATTCAGATACTTGGCAACTGTCCCATTTTTAAGATGGTTGCAATGTCCCAGGATCATGTGATCCCCTTTTGAGACTTTTTGATAAGCAAAGTCAATGTTAAGATTCGCTTAACAATTGTGTTACTAATTTATCACCTGCAGTGATTAACTTAACTTGATTAACTTAATAACTGTGTCAAGAAAAGTCATAAACTGGGAAAACTCACTTGACAGATATTTTGACAGAAATTTGGGGCTTACTTGTAGCCATAAGTCCACAACTACCTGTATTCGTATTTCTTTCTCATCTTCATTCATCTCAAAGAGCAAATTTGTCACTTAGGTCAGTATAGGATGACATAAATTTTCCATTACAACTGAAATGGATGTTTCTTTGAAAAAAGCCACATCACATTCAGAGTCTTCTCTCCAAGTAAAGGTTGCTACCTTATAGCTTAATTTTATTTATTAGCATTCTGTTAAAGTTTAAATGTTACTGAGTCACTTAATAATAATTTAGCAGAAAATAGATATGAGGAAAACAGTTTCACTGATATTTTAAAATTTGACATATTGCTAAATCTAAAACTTCAAGATATTTTACAATATACAGCTGCCAATAAAAGAGGATATTTGATATTTGACTCAGGAAACTGCTTCATGCCAAACACAGAACATTGATAGCTCAGCATGTCAACCTAAAGTCTCTTTGGAGTTAAAATCCTGGTGACTTCACAGACACATTCATATAATTTTTGTGGCATTATTAAACTAGTTTGTTATGAACTTCTAGGATGTTTTCAAATTCTCAAACCTAATATTTCTTTATGGTCTCCCATTCAAGCACTAACTAGACATGGTCCTTTTTAATGTTTTAAGAACCAGTCAAGAACCTGGCCATGAACAAAAGGCTCAACATACCTGGAAGACAACATGTTAACTGAAGCAGCTTGCTGTTTCTAGAGATGCCAGGGATCCAATCTGAGATCTTCTGCATGCAAAGTGTATCATATACACTGCACTTATATAATATGCAATACACGACAAATTATTGGGACATATTGGGGAAAATCCTATTTAATAAATCCTGCATACACCTGCTTTAGAATGTATTTACATTTATTTATTTATTAGATTTAGAAACCACCCAATGCCAGAATGACTCTGGGCAACTTACCTTTAAAAAGAAAAACACTACCCACAGGGCCTACAAGAATAACCACATTCTGAAAAGAACTTAGGGATCTTTAGAAGTTATTAAAATTAAGAACAGGTCACAAATGGGAATAATACATTCAAACAATACATTTGTCCTCAAGGACTTCACACATTATCCATGTTAAGGTAATAGCGTGAAATGAATTTATGTATTTATTTTACAGAATTGCAGGTGACTTTCAATTCAGGGACACCGCAGCTCGAACTGGCAAAACCTCCACGCCTTTCTCCAAGAGCAAACTGGCGTCCTGAAGTCACCCCTTCGTAAGGTCCGTACAGACAGCAGAAGGCACAGGAAAAATAACCAGAGTAAATGCAACCTCTTAGATATATTGCTCGTGGCTCAAGCCCCACCCCCTATCCTGCGATCTCCTTTTTTTTTTTTTTTTTTTTTAACTCTACACCAGCTTCCACGTAACCTTACCGCACCGGACCTCCAGCAACTGCTCACCTTTCCACCTCCTCTGGTTTGTGTTCGGCTGCTCCAGGCTGGATTGAGCATGCCTGATCGGCTCGTGTTCTCTGACATCAATTGCGTCTCCCTGAGCTTCCGGGTCGGGCGCTGTGAAAGCCTATTGGTCGATGCCTCCCTCCGCGCCCCTCCCCCTCGAAGGCAGCATCCTAAGATCCAGGTGGAGCTGCTTCATTGGAACAATGGCTCCTCAGCGGCGGGCAGGCGGGAGGGCTCCGGAGAGCGGAGGTGCGGGTGCGGCGGCTCGAGCTGAAGACCGTCGTCACTGCAGCAGGTACGAAGATCCCCAGCAGCGTCTGGGAGACTGGCTGCTAATAGTTGCCTATTAGGGTTCGGTGTTGCGCATGTGAGAGAAGAAGGGAGCTCTCTGCACTTCATCTTTCCCATCCTGCCTGGCTTCTTTCACTCCTCCTACAGCGCTTTGCCAGCCTGGCTCTGTCTCGAGGTGGATAACTCTTTCCCAGAATATTATGCACCCAGAATATAGAGTCCTTGGGGCCGGATTGAGGATTGCGGTAAAGTCAGACATCTCCAGAGGGTGTCAGTTTGGGGTATAAGGCTCAGGACTTCGACCGGCATGATGAATCTAGAATCAGGCAGCTCTTAATAATTTCTTGTTGGACTGAGTTGGATTCCTGCAATAAGGTTCTTATTAATAAGGGGACAGGTTGTAATCTGATTGTAAGAAAGAAGGTTTCTTCTTCCCCTTGGTTTAAGGAGGTATTGATAGCTGGATTCTAGACAACCTACCTTATACAGGTAGTCCTTAACTTACGACCACAATTGAGCCCAAAAGTTGTGTTGCTAAGTGAGGCATTGAGTTTTTTCCCCCCATGTTACTACCTTTCTTGTCACAGTTGCTAAGTGAATCACTGCAGGTGACGAGTTAGTAATACAGTTGCTAAGCGAATCTGGCTTCCCCATTGACTTTGCTTGGCAGAAGGTCTCAAAACGTGACATTGCAATCGTCATATGTGTTATCAAACGTCTGAATTTTGATCACGTGACCATGGGGACCCTGCAAGGATTGTGTGAAAAATGGCCCTAAGTCACTTTTTTCAGTGCTGTTGTAACTTTGAGTAGTCACTAAATGAACTGTTGTAAGTCAAGAACTAGGTATATGAGGTCCCATATTGAGAATATATATGCTGCAGGAAAAGTAGGGAAATTATAATATTTTAGCTGTGCACTATGGGTCACACTCATGACATAGGTAGCCTCATAAGTAAAGAGCTCTTTGTTAAGTTCATTAAAAGAACTTCAGCTTCCTTTTGGGATTTGATGCTTATGTTGTTACTTGGCCAGTATTATCTTTTTGTAACTTTTATATTTCTTTTGGATTATGGTGTTCCTCTTTCCTAATAAATTGGCTTAATGACCTCTGCCTAGTATCCTTACTGTAGTAGCAGAACACTGGATTTAGGCCAGAAATACCCAAACTTTATTTCCTCACTCAGCTACAGTGGGGGGATTTTTGGGGGACAATCTTGGAATTGCTTATATGTAAGCAACTTAATCTTTATAAGTCCTTGTGACGATATAAATAGTAAAAGCCATGGGGGAATAACTAGATAAAAATAGTATTAAGTACAATAATGATATCGTCTGCTTTTTCTATAAGCTGTCAAGGAATCTTATGTGGGGTATTAGCACATTTTGTCTTCACAATAATTCTTTGAGGTAGGTTGATTAAGAGAGACTGAATTGTCTCCAAAGTCAACTAGTGAATTCTCTTTGTGTGAAACCTTTAACCTGGGTCTATCCAATGCAAATCCAAAATCCAAACCCCACTGTTCTAGCTTTCTATAGCAGTTTATACTAATACTTCCTGCAACTTACTACAAATAACTAAATTTAAAGAAAACAGAGGTAGAATTCAGGTATTTCAGTTCTCCTTGATATTCAAGAAAACATGTATTTTAGTAAGCCATAACTTGTTAAAAATAATTATGAGGAATTTTAATAGCTTAAAGGCTATTTTTCCCAAGCCTGATATTCAGAAAATGATATGTTTCTTACTTGATGTGAATGAAGCCTGATATTCAGAAAATGATATGTTTCTTACTTGATGTGAATGAGGCCTGTGTATTAAAGATGCAGTCATTGAGCCCATGTTATTGAGTACAAGTGTACTTCACTAGTTTTGTGTTTAAAGAAGTGCAAATTGTGTGAATTATATTTATTGCTTTTTAAAATGCATGTTCGCTCTTCAATATAGCATTTTCCCAGATCAGCTGATACTATTGTACAGTGTACTATAATCATAAGACAAACATTTTAAAATTAAAATGATGAAAAAATAATACATAGTAAAAGTATGAAGGCCAGACATAAGTTTTAAAACTTCATTGTAAAATCCAAAGTCAAAATATGTATTAAAGAAGAGAATAAAAATATCTTGTTTTGTTTTCAGTGGTGTGAAAGAAAATGTTCAGAAAGAGTCACGACGAAAATGGTTAACAGTAGCTTTCCTTCTCTCATCTGCCATGCTGGGTTATCTTTTGAGTAGAAGCTACCTGTTCATTGAAGATGGAGTTACAGAAGTACTGGCTCATCATGGTGAAAGCATCCCAAACAAATTCATTGAAGTACCCTGCTCAGAGGATTATGACAGCCATAAACGGTTTGAAGGTATTGAATAATATGACCTGCATTGATGCTTTTTTAATACCGTGTTTCTCCAACAATATGGCCCCCCCGATAGGAAGACCCAGCATGTTTTCTAGGCATAAAATGAAATTAAGCCCCTCCCCCCAAATTTAGGCCTAGTTTAAAACATGAAAAATTGGGGGGGAGGCAGGGGGAACTTGCCGTTAGGAGTGCCCTGCAGGCAGCTACGCCTCACCATCAGCCGCTCCTAACACCATGTTGGAGCATGGAGGGCTCACTTACCCCTCCCTTACCCAGGTAAGCAGGCGGGCGGCGTCAGCGTGGATGTTCGGCAGCATTTCAGCCACTTCTCAGGCCTCCGTAGCTTCCACGGTTCCCGCCAGTGCTGGCGCTTCTCTTGCCCGTGCCATCTCCAATAACAGTGGCAGCAGCAGTGGCAACCGTGGAAGCGTTTCAGCTGCTTCTCGGGTGGGGGAGCCACCTCCGTAACTTCCATGGTTCCCACTGCTGCTGCTGCTGCTGTTATTGGAGATGGTGCTGGCGAGAGAGGGATAACTGCAGCTTGGCCTGGGCGCTTGGAATGCAGGAATGGGCTGCACACTGGGACTTTTGCAAACTTGCAGAGCCTGAGGCTGGAGCAGCAAGGATAGCAGCAGCAGAGACGCTCGCTCAGCTCTTCTCACGCCCACCCAGCCGCTCAAAACTAAACCAAAACGCAGCTCGCGGCACTCCCAGGTACCTCAAAATCTTTTTTTTTCCTGTTGTTACGGGGATGAGGGAAAAGCGGGAGTGACTCAGACGCTGTTGTTGGAGACAGCGCTGGTGTGTGTGTGTGTGTGTGTGAGAGAGAGAAATTAATTCACCCCCGAAAAGACATCCTAGCCGTTTTTGGGGGGCTCAAAAAAAAATAAGGCCCGGCCTTATTTTGTGAGAAACACAGTAGTAATTTTATTAAAAATTATAATTACAATGATAAAAAATTAATGCAAACTAAAAGAAAAAAATAGAAAAGAAAAATAATAAAGATACACACACACACACACACACACACATACCCATTCATCATAATTATGAACAACTATAGTAACTTATCACCTTCTCTTAAAATACAGCAAGTGGTCTTCCTGTAGGATAAGGATAAGGATCTCTTATCCTTAAATCCTTAAAACCTTGCATTCTAGTCCTGATGTCAGCAAAACTCCATTAACCGGAAATAATAACATTCTATATTTACATTGATGCAATAAACCAAGTCTATTTCCTTTCTTTATTTCTAACAACCTTTTACAACTGTTTGCAGCATCCCATGGTCATGTGACTGTGATTTATGACAGTTTTACTGGAAACCAGTGTTTACTTCCAGTTTATTGCCAAAACCAACCATAGTAAATAATAGCTTTGCTTAACCAGTGTAAACAAGGTCATTAAAAGGGGTCTAGTCACATGATGATCCACTTTACAACCATCATGATTTATAACCATAATTACCAGGCTCAGTTATAGTTGTAAGTCAAGGACTATTTATAATTCAGTATTTTGCAGTGGCACGAAAATATTTTTTACAAAATAAGATGTAATTCTTCATGATTTCTAGACAATATCTTACCTTATGTCCAGGATTTATATTCGAGTTCAGAGACTTCTAAAAATCAGTGACAATATTTCTAGGTACCATCTAAGTCCAAAGCTACTGTCTAAAAAATCCTTACATGGGCTTTCCATAAACCAAAGTAAAGAAAACACATACATGAATAGCTATAAGAATCACAAATTTTATTATGATGATGCTGTTGAGCCATGGATCAATGCCAGTACTTTGGATTTAGGTATGAGATTGACCCCGAGCCAAATCATTGGATACATTTCTCTCTATAAAACACATAGATAAAATTGCTTATCTATTGGTACAAACTAGTGACATGATGCATGGTTCCGCTATATTTTCAATCAAAATATTATTTAAATTACAGATCATTTCTATAATAAATGCTGCAATGAGGCAAAAACATTACTCTGATTCACTGATGTTCATGAATCTTATATAGCATTCTCTCCAGCATAGACAAATCACCTAGTATGATTCATATAATTAAATCAAGTTTTAAAAAATTACACAGTATATATTGTACATTGCAAATATGGCAGAAAATTTTATGGAATCATGGACTACATCCATGCTGTGCTATCATATGGATCTTCTTGATGTGTACAAAAAAATTAAAGATCAATTGTCAGTGTTACTAATTCAAGCTATGGCTCTTCTGGTTTTTCATAGAAGTTCAAAAGCTGTTTTTTTCTAGTATGTGGGAGAAACCTCTTTATGAACTCTTAGTGTTCCCTTTGGAGAATCATAAGATATACTCAGGCAGAGAAAAGTTATAATAAAAATCATGTACTATTAGCAATACATAAGTGCAAGAGATTCCCTTAAAGGAGACTACATCTATATTCAAAGGATGCAGAAGAAAAAGAAAACTATGCAGTCAGTGCTGATGTGGCATAAAATGGGAAATGTTTACAACAACTTGAATCTATCCCAAATATCAATAGTTTTACACCATGCTGATGATGATATTACTTTCCAGTTCTGATAAGTCTCTGGAGTCAGATGGGATTTTATGGGTGCATGAGAAACTTTCCCATAAAATAAGCATGTAAATTTTAAAACTTCACAACAACCTATGTCTTGCATTCATTTGTTTAATATGATACCTCTCTAAAATTCAGGTCCCATGATTCTTATAGTTGCCTGCTTGTGCCAATATAATCTGATTCAAAAGCTCATCTCCTATAAAAACATGAGTTTTCATAACAGTTCATTACTCATAATAATGATTTTTTTTACCTTCAGAATCACTAAGTTGAAATTAGAATTAAAAATTGGAGTCAAAAATAGTGCTTATAACTGTGGAGGCAGATATTTGATTTCATATAGAATGAAATAATACATAGGATTTATGTCTTACATTTGTGTTTTTGTGCTTGTTAGACACATACTCAGTTTTGGGGATAATATTTTTAGATCCTTTTTTTATTTTTGGGACCCAATTTTTACTGACAATTGGTTTTTGAGGCTGAAATTACAGTTTTCACATGCTTTTCAAATGAGAGGTTTGCATTTTCAATACTATGAATTTAATTTTGAAGTATTTTAATTTAAATTTTTTTTTTATTTTGACCTATTCAAATGCATATTCTTAAATGAATATACTCTGATCATACTCTGCTGCAGGGATCTTCAAAGTTGACAGCTTTAAGACTTGTGGACTTCAACTCCTACAATTCCTCCTCCAGTCATGTTAGCTCAAGAATTCTGGGAGTTGAAGTCCACAAGTCTTAAACTTGCCAAGTGTGAAGACCCTTGCTCTGCTGGATCAATTTAGTCTGTTCTTGAGCGGCTGCTCCTTTTTTGCATTTCTGTTGCAATTTTCATATTACCAAGTTTCCACTTGGGGGCACCTGTGAGCTGCATTTGACAGAGTTTCCTACTTTGTAACATGACAGCAGAGTGTCTTAAATATATCAGAATTCAGTTTGATGCTTGCCTAGATCACATCTAACTGTACCCGAGAATCCTCGGAGCTGTAATTTATCTCTAGTCTTTTTCAGGATTTATCTATTGCTTTGATAATTTACTGCAATACTGTTCCTTTCCCAAACTTGTGTAATGCTGCTTTGTTTTATCTGCTTTAGAAGTCTAAACTCTGTCCAGGATTCCTCAGAATACAGTACTATTTGTTCCTAGTTAACATCTATAACATCGCCAGGTGGGCTCACCTATTGTCATGGGAATAAGTATCACCAATATACTGATGATACTCATGTATGAATCTCAACTCAGGACCATGCAAGTTATGTTTTGTACTAATATCTAGAGGCCAAGGGGGCCTGGATGGGCAGCACATATTTGAAAAGAAAGTAAATTGAGTGGCAATGAATTCTAGGGTCTCTGGATCCTGGGGGCCTCTATTTTTTGGGGGGGGTTGCATTTCTTCAGACAGAACTGGTGCAGATTTTTGGTGTCTCTTGGAACTTTGAAGAGTAGATGGCAGCCATGGTGAGAAGGGCTTTTGCATAAAACCATCTTGTGTACTGGTTATGCTTCTTCCTGGATTGGTCTGTTCATGGTCACTTATGCCTTGGTCATTTTGGACTATTGTAATGTGCTGTGCATAGGGCTACCCTTAGAGGCTATCAGGAAGTTACATCTGATCCAGAACGTGGCAGCATAGGTAGTCATATTTTGCAAAACACACCTATTCCCAGTAGACTTCTAAATACTTCAAATTTCAGGTTACTACTTCTAAGCCTCTTTATGGTACAGAATCAAATTATAGATTAGATTTACGGTCTTCAATTCTTTCTGCCTGTCTGACAAGATATGATAGGATGGATTTGCTTTAGATCCCCTCCATGAATCAATACCATCTAGTAGGGATTGTGTTTTCTCTGTCACAATGCCTGCTGTGTGGAACAGCTGCCTGCTCTCCCTCTGATTCACAAGGCCCCAACCCTTCTGTCCCTTCATAAAGCCTTGAAAACCTGGTTTGTCCCCAGGCATTGCACCACGGGAGTAGTTAGATTCAATGTACGGCTATGATTTCAGCCTTACTGTTTCCTATTGTTTTATCTTGTTGGTCTTTTTCTGTTTGGTTTTTAATCTTATATAAGCTGCCTAGATTGCAGACTGCTACCCCAACATCTTTTTAGAATTGAACATAAAATGCTGCAGAGTTCTCTAGTATACGTTTCAATATATTTTTTCTTAAAATACCAATGATTGAAGTGTCCACTGAAGGTAGATCATTTGTTTTCTCCTGTCATGTTTACTCTTTAAAAATACAGAAAAGGTGGGACTCAAAAGTCTAATGTATTCTGAAAGATCAAACTTGTAACTCAGTATTTGTTTATTTCACTTGAAGAAGTTGAATCAATAGTTGTTCCCCAGATGCTCCTTGAAATGTGATAGTTTTATAAATGTCCAAAAAGTAAAACCAACAGAATAGAATATTAACTTTAGCTACTTGAAGCTCCTAACAAAAATATAAAGATTTGCAAAGTTAGAGATAACTGTCTTTTACATTCAAGTGACATCAAGTGACATTAAAAATTGGCATCAGCGGATTCTTCTAAACAGATCAAAATTATTTTGATGGATTAGGCAAAAAAACATTACTTGGATTTGTTACAATGCTTATTATTATAGCAGGATCATTCATGGGGAAAAAGAAATACAGACTTCTTAACAATAATTTGTATAATTTTGAAAATCAGAATGTCAGATTCTTTAGCTAATGCATAAGACCAAGAAAAATGGTAGAGGAAATTGAAATGGACATTTTTTTATAAGATACCATAATTATTATGAGAAATATGGGGTACAATGATAGCAATGTATAAGTTGCTCTCAGATTCTTACTACTAGTGGATCAATCAGTTCAAGCAATACAGCTGTCTGTAATACCTTTAAAGAAAGGTACAGCAGTGATAAATATTTAAATACTGTCTTCTTTTTTTTTATCTAGGCTGTACCCCTCGGAAGTGTGGAAGAGGAATAACAGATGCCATAATTAACAGGGAAGAAGCTGAGCAAATCCGTAGGTAAATATTTTTTTTTCCAGACACAGAATGTCCTTGTTAAATACTTTAGAATAGAGTGGTGGTGATGATTTCTGTTTCTTTTATAAACAGTATACAGATGCCCCCTTGTTGACTGACTGTTTGAACTTACAATGACTATGGTAGTTATGATTGGACCTTGTACTTATGGATGGTGCAACTTTCCCACAGTTGTGTGATTATAATTTACAACTTTCCCTGCTGGCTTCCCATAAGCAAAGTCAGTGGGGACATTGGCAGGAAGTTGGAGGTTGCAGTCATGTGACATCCTTGTTTAACAACCTGTACAGTTCTTTTTTACAGTGGCAACCAGGAGGGTCATCATTAAGATGGGACAAAGTGATGCAGTCACATGATTGTTTCAGTTTATGACCATGTTACTTAACAGAGTTACCAGTCACAATAGCATTGTTAAACAAAGACTTCCAGTATACAGCATTAAACATTATTTACACATCATTCAGAAGAGACACTTAAAAAAAGCTAAGAAGGAAACAAAAAGAAACCACAGAATATTTGCTGTACAGCAGCCAATAACTGGATAAGCTGGGATAAGCACCAGGCAAACAATCAAGCAGAAAACAATCCCTAATCAAGGAAATACCAAGGAGAAACCACATCCCCATTAATACTGACAGGGCAAGCTATTGTATATAAACTGGGAGCAAACCCCATACTCACTTATACTGATGATTCTACCTAGATAGGAAATGAAATGTCTAGAGAGCACCAAAGAGTCCACTTTCCACTAATTTTCTCAGTCTTAGTCAAGAGGACTTTGGTGAAACATCTGGGAATGCTTGTTCTATAATATCTAAAGAGTCTTAGACTCTTTCCCCTGATATAACATGAAACATACTTTTTGGTCTGCATTCTATTTACATTCAAACATGCTTGTGACATGTTTATTATTTCATTTAACAGGTATGGAATTAAGGTTGGGAAGGCCAAAGGATCAAATGTTTCCTTTTAAAACAGGAGCTTATACCTCCTCTCTAACTGTATTAACTTGTTTATTAACAGTAAATAAATTACCGGCCATAATTTAAAACCTGGTTTCCAAATTGTCTCCATTGTATTTTCATATTTTGGAATTTGGATCCGGAAATCCAGAAAGCCAATCTAGAATAGTTTGATCTATCTAGATCAGGGGTGTCAATCTCACATTGTCACAGTATCACGTGACATATTGGAACTTTTTCCCCCTTCGCTAAACTGGGTGTGAGTGTGGCCAGTGCATGATGCATCCGGTCTGCGGGCCAGGAGTTTGACAGCCCTGATCTAGATACACTTCCCATGGACACATATTGTATCTCTATTAATGAGTATGTGTGTTTGTGTATATAAACACAATATTTATTTCAAGTATACAATTTTATACTCTGCACTATATGCCTCTGTTTCAGCATGTGATATTCCTATGAAATGTTGATTAGCTCAGCATGAATGTATATTTTGGCCTTGTTACACAGTATGCTGTTGGGAATATGAGTTGCATTCACTATTTTCTCCCTTGCCAGCCCTATTTCTTGGCTAGCCTAAATTGTTGTTTTTCCCATATTCAACTGCTCTAAACTTTAGCTGGAAAAATACACCTTAACCAGCCCTAAGGTTAGTTTTCAGCAGTAAACAGAGAAAGAGCTGAAAGCTTTAATTAGAGGCTTTATCACTTTTTTCAGTAAAGATGGGCAGCTCTTTTCTTCACAGAAGGTACTTCAATTGCTCCCTTTTCATTCTCTCCACTGCATCTTTAAACTCCTCTATTCAGCCTATAGATTCCCATTTTCCCATAGAAATTAATTCATTGATAATAAACTAGATTTTCCTATCCTTTGCTCACTTGTAATTCAAAACTTGTTGCTGACCTTTGGAGTAATCCTACCTGGAAATGGCTGGGTAAGCGCAGAGCTTTGGATTTTGCCATTTTTACTACCAAATGCTTTGCCTTGCTGAGTAATGTGTGTGGCACAGGTGCCCCTCATCATCTGGAGTCTGGATCATGCAGAAAAGTTTATGTAACTGTAGCTTGGAGCTCCCCCCCCCCTTTACATGAGCACAATATTCTGGATAGCTTTTGTCTATGCATAAATTATCTCTTTTTAAAGTCACATCTACAGTTTTTTTAATCCCTTGAGTTTGAACCCTTGAGAATGATTATGATGGCCACTTGTTATGCTGATTTCCCTCTATGGATCCAAGGGGGCTGTTTCTTTTCTGTTTCTTCTCTATCAATGGTGGCAAGTCGTATTTCAAAAGCATCTGTAAACAACTGGGGGGAAAGCTGTGTTTTGAGATTGTTGTTTCATCCACAGAATAGCAGAGAGGGGACTGTCCTTGGGAGGATCGGATGGAGGGGTGAGCAGTGTCCCGTTACTTTCTTACATTCTTCTGGTATTCAGGCAAGATTCTTCAGATTATGTTTTACACTGTCTTTCAGGGAGAAGTACCAGTCAGACAGAAACAGGCGTCCATTCTCATCTTCATTTGTCAAAATGTTCATTTCAGTTACTAATAGGAATCTCAACTGTCTGTGATCCAGTAGCATTAGATCCCAGATTTTGCCATTCGATCTTAGTGTCTTTTTTATTAGAAAATGTACAGCCTATTCAATAAGGAATCAATGCATCCTTGCTATTGTTTGAAAGGCACAAAGTCTCTTGATCTAGATGAGTGAGAAGGACCCATTTTCAGTCTGCCTTTCTGTTCTCTTAGAACTGTACAGTAGTGGCCAAAATTGTGGAAACCTTTTGGGAAAAGTGTCTCTTTATGTATTTTATGCCATCACTACCAAATGGAGATCTTGGTCTCATCACGCCAAATAACATTGTTCCCATTGTTCCTCTGTCCAAGTAACATGGGTTTTACTCCAATTTAGTCTTTTCAACTTTTATTTGAGAGATAAAAGTGGCTTTTTTTGTGTGGAATTTTAGATTTTAAGCCAAATTCCTGCAGTCTACGCTGAACAATCCTGGCACTCAACTTCACATTGCATTGCTCCTTTTCATCTTGTATACAGCCAGATGATTTTCTTCTGTCATGTAGGCACAATCTCTTAATTCTTCTATCATCACTTGATATTGTACACCTTTTCCTGCCTTTACCAGCGTGGTTTTGTATGACTGAGTCTCTTTATACCTCTTCAAAAACTTAGAAATGCCATCTTTGGTTAAGTTTCCACCAATTTTTCTTCTAATTTATTTATTCACTTAATAATACTATTTTACATCGCTTTCTGGGTGACCAGTCAAGTCTTTGCACCATTACTTTAACTTATCACGTTTTACAAGCTCACTAAATGAAATAACAAAAAAAACCCAATCAACTTGTTATCACATAACACAGTGACAAATGTCCTCCTCTAAGCTTCAATACATGACATCAATAACTGAATCCTACTGTGATCTGATTGGCTCATTGCAAAACAAGATGACACCTGATTCGCTATCTAAAAACTCATGCTCATTGGCTACAATAAGATGAAGCAAAGCTACCTGATATCAACCTAAGCAAGTTGTGCTTTCTTTTTCTGATTATTTGGCTATAACTTTATAGAGCATAGATAATTGAACAAACTTGTTGCATTACATTCTTGATTAAATTATCATTCCATTGATATATAATTTTATGGTGCTACTCCAAAAAAGTGGTGTTATTAGCCATCAAACCTCAAAAGTATACTTTTCCCAAAAGGTTTCCACAATTTTGGCCATTACTGGACATTGCCTGTTCTTTGCTTGCCCGCCATCTGTCAAGTAAGTTTCCATTAGGATATATTGGTTACTTAAATCAGTGTGCTCATTTTCCATTATGCAAAATGTCTTCAAGCACAGAATTTTAAATGCACTAATGATCACACGATTAAACTTGACTGATAGGCTTAGGAGCTTTCTTCCATAAACAAATGTTATTGGTATGATTACTTTGTAATATATTAATAGCACAATCATGATAAAAGAAAGAAAAAAGAAAGAGAAAAACTGAAAAAAAATCCACATAGTATAATATTAAATAAAACATTTCAAAATAATATTGGGTTAATATTACAGTAATCTTAATTACTAAAATCAAATCACATATCAATAATTAATAAAAAATAAGAGCTGTTAATCAGAATAAAGTACAGTATGTAACTTCTTTTTTACCAAATTTATATGATTTGTCTTTGTTAGACAAAAGAGACAAGACTTAATATTTTAAACAGTACCTTAAGATAGGGGTCTCCAACTTTGGCAACTTGAAGACTAGTGACCCTCAACTCCTAGAATTCCTCAGCCAGCTTTGCTGGCTGAGGTATTCTAGGCATGGAAGTCCACTTGTCTTAAAGTTGCCAAAGCTTGAAACCCTCCCTTAAGAGGCCCAAACTTTGCATATAGTACCACATATAGAATAACAGTTCAGAAAAAGTTTTCAAGTTAAGTTCAGAATTATTTTTAAATATATGTTTAATTTTGACATTGATGCATAATCCACAACTTAGTTTGCTAAATCTTTTTTTATGTACCTCATCTACTATTATGATGGCTTCTAGCTATTTTATTGCACAGTAAAAACCCAACTTTGACTATTGATTTTGGATTCCAGCAATACAATCCTAAACTTGTTCAGTTTCTAGTTCATATTTCAGTAACAACTTAGAAATAAGCCTCAACAAATGTTTTGAGTTAACAACTTTTAAAAATTCACTCAAGTCTCTTGAGTATTCTCCCTTGTTTGAACTATACTACCTATATAGATAGAGATATAGAGGTATTGAAACCAATCAGCAATTCTAACCATTCTAAGGAGAGAATCTCAAAAGATTTCATCTTTATTTTATCAGTATGAATCTCCACTAGTCAAATATTTATATATTCACCTTCAGGAAAATACATACTTAAAATTGAAGCTAAGGATTTGGATTAAACAACTGGTATAATGATATAATTTAAGGTTTGATACTGCTAATCTATCTCTTTCAGATATTGCAAAATCTTAAATTTTATTGTCAGTTTTTTTATTTGATCAAATAGAATTAATTACTCATTTCTGATACACATTTAGTGCCTTTTCTTCAATTCTTATTGGAATTATTTGAAACTGAGAGTTAATTCTTGGTAAAAATATTCATTTTTACTGCACATATCTTTTCTGATCAGGACAAGTTTAGCATTCTTTGCTATTAAAATATCTGCCATTATATTTTGTTTCCAAATATGTGAATAATTATTCTTAAATAAATAAATCTTTTTTTATATTTTGCCAAGTAAAATTCCCAAGTACTTAATTGGCTTAAGAGCATTACTATTCCTTTTTTTTCCTGATAGATTCCATGTAATTCTTTGTGTCTTATTCTGATTAATCTGATATCCTAATACCAAACCATAGTGACCTATATCTTCCTGATTGAATCTAGGAAGTCTGTTAGTTGAGTTGGCGGCACTATGCTGATTCTGTAAACAGCTTAGAAAGGGTTGTAAAGCACTGTGAAGCGGCATTTAAGTCTAAGTGCTATTACTATTGCTATTCTGGTAATCTAGCTTTACAGTAAAGTAGGATTTGTTTATCTGGTCATATTTTCTCTCCTGTCTGGTTCAACTGGAATAGCTGACATCAACCTTAAAATTCTGAAAATACCCTAACCCTAACTCTGTCTCCTTTATAGCCCCAAAAGCTAGGTGGGTCTGAGCTTCTTGCCCACCCTATTTGTGCAAATGTGAACTGTGCTGTCTCTTAACACAGGGGTCACCAACCTTTTGGACCTCAGGGACTACCAAACTCATAATTTTAGATCCCAGGGACCACTAACTGGTCCTGTGGTCATGGCCTAATTTGTCGGTATGGCTTGGTGGTCATATGACTGGCTGGGCATGGCTTGTGTTAAGCCTGGGTTTCCCCAACCAGGGTTAGGGAGACAAGCTAAACAGAATGTGCAGCTTAGTCAGATAGGCACACAGATAAATGAGTGAGCTAAGCTTGTATGTTTATTAACATACAGTAAAAATGACAGATACGCTTGTGCTATCAAATATATAGTTTATTCCATTATGAGTTCATAGCATAGTCAAAATAACTGTCCAATAGTCATGTATCATTTAGTCAGTCCATTCAGGGATATTCAGTTAGCAAAGTCCGTGTAGAATACTCTATGTCAATTCACTTACAAGACAGTCCTTTGTTTTCTCTCCCGTTCGAGCAATGCAGTCTTGTGTCCTTGCAGTAATCAGGAACTTCAAAGCCAGAGAGAGAGCAAGCTGCCGTCTTGCTTCTTTTAAAGTGCTTTCACAACCACTCCCTTAATTACTGTCCACAGTTAAAGTTGCAGACACTTTAACTTACAAACTATGATTACATATTATTATTTACCTAAACCAGTTAGGGTAAAACAATGTTATCCCTAACATTCTCCCCTTTTAGGAAATAATAATATAACTATTTACATCTTTAAATCATATTTGTTACAACTCTCTTTAAACTTAGTTACTCCTTGAGCTTTTGTAAATTGTTCTGCAATGTTTTCTTCCGTCATGCAGTATTCCAATTTAATTAGCCCATTCTTTACTGATTCTCTAACATTTAAGTATCTTAAGTCAGTATGCTTTGATCTAGTTTTAACAGCAATACTAGTAGCTAATTTTATAGCTGCTTGATTATCCTCATACACAATAATGGAATCTTTTACAGTTATACCCATGTCTAATAATAACTGTTTGTACAAAATCAAATCAGTGCATAATAATGACAGACATGAAAATTCCGCTTCCATCGTTGACAAACTAATATGCTGTTGTCTGATTGACCTCCACCCTATTAGTGTCTTACCAAATAATATAGCCATCCCAGATGTTGATTTTCTTGTGTTTTTATCAGTTGCAAAACTTGCATCTGCATAGGCACTAAGACTCAAATCACCCTTTGGTTCTATATACAATGCATGGTTCATTGTTCCTTTAAGATATCTTAAAATTCTCTTTAATGATTGCCAATGACATTGTTGTGGATCTGAATTAAAACGTGCCAGCTGATTTACACTATAAGCTATATCTGGCCTAGACCAATTGCTTATATATGATAAGCTACCAATCAAAGATTGATATATGGACTTATCAAATTTGGGACTTTGATCATCAGTTTGGCAAACTTCCTGACTCATTGGAGTCTTTGCCGGTTTACAAAGTTCCATTTTAAACGTTTTAATTAATTGGCAAATTTTATCTTCTTGAGATATCTTAAAACCATTTTTTGTTTTGTTAATTGTCAATCCTAGATACTTTTTAATTTCACCTAAATGCTTTAATTTTATCTTTTTGGCTAATAATGATATAATCTCATTAGCTTCATTATTAGTCCTAGTTATCAAAGCAATATCATCTGTAAATAATAACAATAATGACACCGTTCCATTATTTTCTCTTTTAAATACACATGGATCTGCTAAACCAGATTTAAAACCTATATTGTTTAACTCTTTCACAATATATTGGTTCCACTCAAACCCAGATTGTTTCAACCCGTAAAGACTCTTTTTGAGTTTCCAACAATCATTACTATTTACTTTATTGTCTTTTATACCTACTGGTTTTCTTAAATATATAGTGTGCTGCAATGGTGCATGTAGATAAGCAGTTTCTACATCTAAATGGTTAATCACATAGTTTTTCTTAGCTGCCCACACTAATGCTGCTCTTAAAGATGTTGCTTTAAGACTTGGTGCAAAAACTTCATCGTAATCAGATGCAGTTTGATTAAATCCTTGAGCTACTAACCTAGCCTTATGGGTAACAGTCCCATCATTTCCAGTTTTTACTTTAAATATCCATTTGCACCCAATGGATTTTTCTCCTGGAGGTAATTTAGCATCTTCATAAACTTTCATTACCTTTAATGAATTTAGTTCCTTTTCCATTGCCTTTTGCCAATTCTCCTGATCCTTAGCAGGATACATCCTAAGTTCATCTACACTAGTTGGAACTTTAGTTACTTGGCAAACTATACTTGTTTGATACCTATCAGGTGGTCTAGTTACACGTGTAGTACGTCTAGGTATTACAGGACTTACAGGTGGACTTTCATTAACTAACTCTTTTTGATTATCTAACTCTTCCTGATTAACTGTTTCCTCTTGTTCTGGTCCTATTTGCTCTTCTTGGACTTCTTCTTTAATTTGAATCTTCTTATAACTAATCTGATCTTTCTGCCTTTTGTAGGGTTCAATAATTACTTCATTATTTAAATCTTGCTCTAATCTATTCCATCCTACATGTTCTAGGAATTTTGCACTAGCACTGGTGTAAACTCTAGATGTACCTGGTTCCCAGAATCTATAAGATCTATGATTAGATGTATATCCTACAAAATATAATCTTTTAGCTCTATGTTGTCCTTTGTGTCTAAGTTGTGAAGGGATATGCACCCATGCTGGTGCTCCAAATGTGTGCATGTAACTTAAATCAGGTTTTGTACCATGCCACAATGTGAATGGTAATTCACCTGTTGTTGAATTAACAACATTATTTAATATATGATTACCACACATTATTGCTT
Organism: Hydrophis major; assembly: GCA_033807585.1. Classification (NCBI taxonomy): domain Eukaryota; kingdom Metazoa; phylum Chordata; class Lepidosauria; order Squamata; family Elapidae; genus Hydrophis; species Hydrophis major. Next base: position 173,575,482 of record CM066329.1, read on the forward strand.
CTCCCCACAAATTGTCAGGTAATCCTGAATCAGACATCATAGTTTGTGCCATTGATTGTAATGTTTGGCCTCTTCTCTCTATAAATGCATTATATTGTGGCCTATATGGTGTAGACTTTTTATGTTGAATACCTAACATTCTTAGTCTGTTTTGGAATTTATTATTTGTAAATTCTGTACCATTATCTGTTATAAGAGTTACTAATTTCTTTTTAGTTTTCCTTTCTGCAAATTTTATCCAATTAAAGAGATTTTGATACGTTTCAGTTTTGCTTTTCATTAAATAGCAAAACCCATATCTAGAATAATGGTCCATTATACTTAGTATGTAACGAGCTCCTCCTACACTTGGTTTTTTAAGACCTATTAAATCTGCAAATACTACTTCTAAAGGTTCTTTAGTAGTAAATCCATCAACTCTATTAGCCGGTGTAACCGTGGCCTTACTTTGATTATAAATAGAACATTGCAAATACTTATTACAAGGTTTCAAACTTATTCCCTTAGATAATTCAACAGTTTTCTTTAGCATTTTAAAATTTAAATGCCCTAGCCTTCGATGTAACAAGTGAATACATTCATCATGAGGTTTCTTATTTTCATAAACTGTGTTAGCCACCTTTAAACCATCATCATTTAACACATATAATTCACCTCTTAAAGATGCAGTAATTTTCTTATCTTCTTTCTCAATTATGCAGTTATCTCCTTTAAATGTAACTACATATCCTAGTTTAACCAAAATTCTAACTGAAATTAAATTAAACTTAAGTTGTGGTACATATAACATTTTTACATTCTCTTTTATAAAAGAACAATATGCTATACCTTGACCTTTAGCTTTCAGTTTCCAGCCATTGGCTAACGATATCTGCTGTGTACTCTTGGACATTTTAATAAAATGTTTGTTATCATTAGTTATACAATGAGATGCTCCACTGTCAACCACCCATAAATTATTTTTTACAGCTCCGTTAGTATACATGGCTAACTCTAAATTTTTCTTTATCTTTTGATGACTTTTAGTATTCTGGCCAGCGTTCTGGTACTTTGCTTTTTTACAAAATCTTGCCAAATGTCCTCTTCCTCCACAATTAAAGCACTTTTTAATTGCATATGCAGTAGGATTTTCATTATCTTCTTTTTGAGGTTGCTGCCTCCTTAACTCGTCTCTTTCAAGCCTTCTTCTGGCCTCTTCAATCAATCTGCCAGTTATATCAGTTAAAGTTAGGCTTTCCTTTGGCAAAATTTCAAGTGAAGTTATATAGTTATCATAGGTTTCATCGAGGGAAGATAGTATTATATAGACTTGATGTAGTTCAGAGAAAATAAGCTCTTTCTCGTGCAGTTCTTGAAAAATGCTTTGCATAGTTTTCAAATGACTCAGCATATCACCATTCTTACGGAGATGTGTACTGAAAAGTTTCCGTGTTAAATTTATGTGAGCACCAACATTATCTCGAACATAAATCCTCTTCAGCTTCTGCCAACACCCAACAGCTGTCTTTTCTCCATGGATATAAACAAGCTGGTTATCAGTTAAGGTTAAAGCAATAATGCAAATTGCTTGTTCATTTTTATGCATAAATTCTTCTATCTTTAATTTGTCTTCCTCATCCTCTGGATCCCATTCTTCTACATTTGGTGGATTTTCAATTATGTTCCACAAACCTTCACTTCGTAGAAGCAGACTACATTTCATAGACCATGATACATAGTTTGTTCCATCCAACTTGGATATAAGGGACAAACTTTGTAGATTGACTTGTGCCATGTTTTCTTATATGGATATAAAAATATAATTAATAAAACACAGCTGTCTGTTTACTGTAATGTATAACAACACAAACACTCACTTTTACATAAATCTGTTTTATCCTAGTTAAACTGACTTTGCAGCCTCTGGGCCCATAACCAGTGTTAAGCCTGGCTTCCCCAACCAGGGTTAGGGAGACAAGCTAAACAGAATGTGCAGCTTAGTCAGATAGGCACACAGATAAATGAGTGAGCTAAGCTTGTATGTTTATTAACATACAGTAAAAATGACAGATACGCTTGTGCTATCAAATATATAGTTTATTCCATTATGAGTTCATAGCATAGTCAAAATAACTGTCCAATAGTCATGTATCATTTAGTCAGTCCATTCAGGGATATTCAGTTAGCAAAGTCCGTGTAGAATACTCTATGTCAATTCACTTACAAGACAGTCCTTTGTTTTCTCTCCCGTTCGAGCAATGCAGTCTTGTGTCCTTGCAGTAATCAGGAACTTCAAAGCCAGAGAGAGAGCAAGCTGCCGTCTTGCTTCTTTTAAAGTGCTTTCACAACCACTCCCTTAATTACTGTCCACAGTTAAAGTTGCAGACACTTTAACTTACAAATTATGATTACATATTATTATTTACCTAAACCAGTTAGGGTAAAACAATGTTATCCCTAACAGCTTGTATGTAAATATTATAAATATTTACATAAATATTGAATTTTTTATTTAAAAAAAGAGCAACTTTTACCCAAAATCAGGCAAAGCAGGCAGATTGAGTTGCTCACAGAATCACAGATTCATTCAGAGATCTATCTATCTGCCATTGGCTAGCTCAATCTGTCACGTAAAATTTGCTTGCAAGCAAACTCACAAAATTAACTCACAACATGACATGCATGTAAATATTGAATTTTTTTATTTTAAAAAAGAGCAACTTTTACCCAAAATCAGGCAAAGCAGGCAGATTGAGTTGCTCACAGAATCATTCAGTGATCTATCTATCTGCCATTGGCTAGCTCAGTCTTTCAAATTTGCTTGCCATGAATCTACACTGAATTTGCTTGCAAGCAAACCTTCAGTCCTAAGGGAGGTTCGGCTGTGCTGAGCCGAAGTTCTAAAGATTAGCTAGAAAATAAGAAATCCAACCATTTCCTGCTTCCTAGCTAATCTAAATCTCCCGGCACAGCAGAACAGATGATGGTCGGAAAAATAGCATGCCATGTGGGCGGCGCAGCCTGGATTAATTGCTTTGTGGGGGTGCTCTGGGGGTGAGATTTCTCTGTGGCCCACCAAAAATTTTTCGCAGCCCCACTGTGTTAACTGACTGACTGCTGGACAGCATCTCTTCCCATTATTTCCCAATGTCTTTTCCACATGAAATTTAATGTGATTCAGAAAGAGTCATATCATTTGCTCATTTCATATCATTTGTTCATTTCTGAATCAAAGAACAAAAAGTATTTCCATGATGCTGGAAATTTGTCGTGTATCTTAATCTCATTAGTTCGTTGAGTTGAAATTTTAGTCAGAATTTTCTTGAAAAATCTTGTACTATATTGTTGAATTATCATCAGGTCCTGGAGTTTTATTCATTTTTAACTTTTTAACGGATGCTTTAGTTTTGACTTCTGTTATGGGGTGAAAGCTTTTTGTTGATTAGTAATATTTAAAATAATATGCCATTCATTTTTTGCTGGATCAGGTAGCTATTTGCTGTACAATTTTCAAAAATAATTGATGAGTTGCTGAATAATGTAATTTGTTTTAGAGATGTATTGGGTTCTTTCCCAAATAGAAGTAATCTTTCTTTTATGCCATTCTTCTGAAATGGATAAGCTAGCAAAGTGTCTGGTTTATCCCTTTTTCATAATATTTCTGTTTAGGATGTTTGTTTTTTTTATAAATTTCACATAGTTCCAATAAATCAAGCTGATTCAGTATTGCTTTTATCTGTTTCTCTAAATAACAAGTTGACTTCTTTTCAGTTGTTTCAGATTGTTCAGTAAGAAATCCCTCTGCTTTTGCATGGTTTTCCTTCTATTTGATGCAAGAGAGATGGACAATCTTTTCATAAATGCTTTAAATTATTAGTCTCTCATATTTTAGTTAAAGGCACATGGGGTAGTTCTACTTGCCCAAGTGAAGATTTCTATATTCAGATGTTGTCACAAATAAGGTCTTACCTAGTATCATAGTCTAAACCACACTGAATAGAATTGGTGAAGGGGGGTTGTTTGCTGCTCTAAAATTGATAGTAGTCCTTCCATGATGAAAGGATTGATTGATTGAATTTATATTGCCGCCTACTCGCCATGGTGACTTGAGGCAGCTTACAGAATGTAAAATCCTATTTAAAATAAAAAACAATAAAAACTAACAAAACGAATCAAATTAATAAAGTACAATTCAACAAAATATTTGCCAGTGACATCACCGTTGCTCAGTTGGAGGATCCTTCTGAGTTCCCATGAAGTTTCCTACTTAAGTTGCACCCATTTATCTACTCGCAATCACCCACTTTTGAACCACTGGGTTCACCCCACCCCGTGGCAGCAACGGGTCTCAAACACAAATCAGCCAATCATCAGCCCAGTGTTCTAACCTTGTGAGTCACCATACTTCTATTTATGCTGATGAGCAGATTCTCCTGAATGAATGACTTTCCTGACATTTTGTTTCTGTTAATGCCCTTTGCACAGCAAGTCACTCGGCATGTTTTTGTAGAAACTGAAAACTTTGTTTTAAAAGCTACTTACTTTGTCAGCATATTGTAAAGCTAACCTCAATTACTAGCTGAACAGGTTGCTATGTAATCTGATCAAGGTCATGAAAAAGAATATTACTGCTGTTGCTCCTAATGTTAATAAATAAAATAAATAAATAAGATATTCTATGGAGTATATAAAAAAACTGACTCTTGAATAAAAATATACCATAGCTTAACTTTACTAAACAAATAACCTTTGTTTGCATTTTATTTCATATATAACTTCATCTTAAATACAAATATATTGTCAAGTATTTTTTCTTGGTCATGTACACTTAAGAGGGATTATTTCTGGATCCCTTCTGCAAGATGCTAACGTATTGCTCTTTATTGTAATGTGAAACCACTTCAGAGGTCTGATCATTTTCTGTCTGGAGGTTTATTCTGAAAAAAAAAATGAGATCAGGGAAAAATTCAGACTTGCTTAATTATAATTCTATAAAAAGTCAGGGTATGTGGAAAAGTTGCCCATTCCTGCTATATGATTTAATTTGCTTGTTCCTTTTACCCAACAGAAGAAGCAGAGGGATAAATGCACAATAATCTAGAACCAACTGAATTGGCTAAGTCTTGGAGGGGTTAATTGTTATTAAATATTTTTAGTTATTGAAGAAATTGTGATTTAAATCATTGTTTCTTAATAGTGATTTCTATCATGGTTTAAATTACAATTTAAATAAAATCCACTCCAATGGAAATGCATAACTTTTTTCCCTCCAGAAATAATGGTAGGCCTCACTGTATTCATAACTGGTAACCATTGTGTATGAATTATGATATCAAAGCTTGACATGAATAGATAAAGAATTATTGGGAAATAATTCAGAGTAAGTTTGACTTTCCTTGAATCTTGGGAAATACATACAATCAGTACACTTTTACATTAAGTTCTCAGAAGATTGTAGAATAGGAATGTGACTTCCGGAGTAATCTGTCTTATTTTTAAAGAAAGCGACATGCCTTAAATATTTTCCATTGTCTGTATTTACATACTGAATGTATATATTTATTCCTATTTCAGGCTTCAATTCTAGATTTGCACTCTGGCGCCCTTTCTTTGGGGAAGCATTTTGTTAATATGTACAGGTAAATTTAGAATTGCATTTTAATATATCCACCTTTAGAATGGTTGATCTTTGTTCTTTTAGTTCTCAGTCTATTAAACAGGTGTAAAGCCACAAGTTACTCTGTTTTCAGCAGCTTCTCTTCATTTAGCAAAGAATATGTGATAACCGTTTTGGGGATATTGAATGTGGAAATAGCTCTTGTTCATTTTAGATTTTTTTTTTAAACAAGCTGCAGGTTTTCCATAGTAATGTGTATTTACTGGAATTAGTGTGTTAGACTTAATAAGTATTGTGTCAGAATCAACATGACAACCCTAAAGCTGACCTGACCGAAGTCATTTTTTACAGCTTCAATATTGCCATATTGTTCTGAAATTTTTAAAATAATTGTGTATTAAAATTGTGATCTAAGTAAATAATTGAAAGAGTATTGAAAGTAATTGTTTAGTGCAAAGATTTAATCTACATTATCTGTGAATTGGTTTCATGAGTCATTTATTTCTTTTCCCCCAGATACTTTAATGATAAAATCCATGACATCTTCACAGAAGATGATTTTCAATTATATCGGTAAGAAAATCCAGGTATTATAAAATTTTATTTTTGCTTTCTCCAGTCAGCTGGCTAATGCAACTCCATTATACTAGTACCCCTTGTTTATTATTGTATTTGAAAAAAATTATATTTGAATTGATCATTGTCTTAACTTGTTATGTAGCAAAGTAAGATGAAATATTTTGCATTGTAGAAATATTAGTTCAGGAAACATTTTAATAGTTTGAAGAGAAAAATCTTCATGAAATCACTGTTGTTTTACCACTAATGAATGGCGGGGTAGAACACAGAAAGAATTTGGTTAAACTTGAGGCATCCTAGACTTTAATCTCAGCATTTGATTTTGGTAGTGTTAAATGGCAAAAGGAGAGAGTCTCTTATGCAGCTTTCTTTTTCAAGATTGGTAATACTTAAGATTAGTAGAGTTGATATGAAGTAAAGATTAGTAAAGTTGATATGAAAAACATCATGTTTTTCCCTACAGTAATAAATCTGAAGGGTAGGTTAGGCTGAGAGAGAGTTACTGTCCCAAAATCAACCTGTGGGCTTCTGTGGCTGATGGACGAGAACCTATATCTCCCTACTCCTGATTCTGCATCTGAACCACTACACCACATTAGCTTTGGTTGGCATCAGTTGTTCATTGCCATTGGAGAGGACTAGAGAAGGACTGCGGGGTGATGCTTGAATAGAAACTCGGAGAGGGAATGCTTAGTGAGAGCATTCTGGACTTGTCATTGTTTGTCAGGAATTTTTGTCAGTCTGATTGTTTTGGGAAGCATTAATTGTATTGCCATGTTGTATTTTGAACCAGAAAAAGATGAGGTAGTCTTAATTATATTAATGTGACTCATGAATGAATTCTAGATGTGTAGATGTTATGATCACAATTCAGGTTACATTGTGTATTTTCTTCTTGTACTCGATACTGTCTCTAATACAGCCAGTTCTAGGTAGAAGATTCATTCTGAAAAGGCAGATAAACACAAGTCTAAATGGTGGGTTGATATTAAAATAACCTTTCATTTTGGATTATCATCTTTGAGCATGGCTCTGTATTAAAGAGCATCTGATGCATTTTCAATATAATCACAGCTATTGTGTAAGAGAGCACAGGAATAAATCCTTAAAGGATTTTTCAGTACAATTCAGTCTGGATAGCTTTCAGAGCGGCAGCTCAAGGGAATAGCTAAAGAAAAGCCCTATTGTCTACTTAGAGTGCCTGAATTGATTTTTGTCAAATAGTCTATGTGAATAGAAACTAGTTATTGAGGAAGATTTTTAAATGATGGGCAAAGTTTACTGAAAAAATAGACAAGACTTTCAAATTGATTTGCTTTGGTAAAATAAGTTTCCTGAATAAACTTTTTTGAATAAACTTTTTTTTTAAAGGGTAGAACTGAAATACGGAAAAGAAGCAGTGTGGATAATGAAAGAAAGAAGCATTTATGCTATGTGCAAGTTTGTGCTGTTAGATCAGTGTTTCCCAAACCTGTGTAAATTGCCCTAAATTGGGTAAAAGTGGTTTTTCTTTGAGTAATGACACACGAACCCATTATCTATCATAACAGGGACATTTAACTTGACTTAAAGATCACCATGTTTATTGAAATATGTTCAGAAATTTCCCAAAGCATTCTTGTTAAGATGAATATCAATAAAATTGACAAAGAAATGATTATTGAGATGATATAAAAACGTGTACATTTATAATACAGGTAGTTCTTAAATTATTACCATTTGTTGAGCAACCCTTCAAAGTTACAACTCAAAGTTCAATAAGACTTTCTGATACACAGTTTTGAGTTACAAAGAAAAAGAAAAAAATCTTTTTTTGTAAATTTTCCAGTGTGGATAAAAATTGAGAATATGGACACTGGATTCTATCACATGGATATAGAGAAACATTCAAATGTATTATGCTCAAATACTCAGTGGCTTCGGGGGTAAGAAGATAGTGAAGGTCAACGGGACATGCAAGACAGCAGGGGCTAATACAGGGGGCCAAAAGGGCAGAGTTGTAGGGGGTGAAGTGCATCTGTAGCTTATAAATGCAGGTGGGCTGGTAAGCACCCAAATTGTTATTGCATGACTTCAGGGATGCTGCAATGACTATAAATTTGGTGATGGGGCTTAAGTACCATTTATTCTCAGTGTGGCTGTAACTTTGAATGGGTTCTGAACTAAAAGTTGTAACTCAGAGACTACTTAGAATTTTACAGCATTCACTTAAATTCTAAGTCTTTTCTTTTTACCTCTTTGGATATTGGCCAATTCTTTTCTGGCCTTGAAGGGGGAAATAACTGCCCAGTTTTTAGATAATAGTACTATTGCTGGTTCCCACTCTGCCTGCTTCAGGCCCTCCACCCAAAACTGACAGAATTTCTCTTGACCTCCACTTCCATTAGCAAAAGTGTTTGTTGGGTAACAAGCTTTTCTATGGCAAGATTGAATTCACCCGTTGTGTTTTATAAATCTGATTTATGACCTTTATGATGTGTGAAACCGAGCACAGTTAGAAAAAGAAATAACAAATTACACTTTTTTCAGATTGAAGGTTACAGTAGTAGAATATAAAGTGCATGTCATATACAGTATTTGTATCATTGGAAGCTTCAGAACTAAACTGAACTGAACTATAAACAAATTAATAAAATCTATTCTCTCTAAGGCTGCTATCCAATTAATTGTGTTACACATATGTTATAGAATTCTTGAGACAATGTGCATTAATTTCTTTTAATATTCTATGTATGTTCAATATTGTTAAATAAAAGAATATATTTAAAATAAATCTATTTTGTGCAGTTTTACTCAGTTCTGGTGGTCTTTTCTCATTTGTAGTGATGTGAGGCTAAGAATTCAACAAAAAATAGCTCTTACTTTTGGCATCAGTTCGTCTTCCATGTATTTGACGAAGCCAACTTTCTTCTCTAGAATAAATAATTTAGAAGCAAAGACAACCCATGATGAATATTGGCATCCTCATATTGACAAGGTAATGAGATTTTGAAATAATATTTTCCTTAATATTCTTCTAAATATCTACCTTTGGCATTGGTGTCCTGCATATATAAGTGCTAGCACTCTAAATAAAGAGTCACGATGCTCTGATGTAATTTTAGCATGTAAGTACCATGTGTGCCTTCTTGGAAGTAACTCCTGCTGAGCTTAATGAAATGTATTAATGACTAAATGGATATAGAAGGACTTTTAAATTTGTAGTGCTCCCCTTTTTGTTGAGCCTAAATTTAGAAGTTAAAATCCTAGAGCTGATTCCTATTAAATTACATAATCAGTCTGGCCATTCTGTTGATTGTTATTACATTTTGCTAGATAATATGAAAATGTAGGATCAGCATCTGTAACACTTTGTTCGTTAGGAGGATTTTCTTATCTTGATAATGCTAAAATATTTTTAGTATATGACTTTGAGGATCTTATTTTGGGGGTATGTTTAGTTTCTTATTTTTTAGAATTTTTTTTATCACATTGACTTTCTATTGCTTTTTATACTTGTATGCTGTAATCCATTATTTATTCAGTTTACATTCCGATTTTCTGTTCAGAAAAGGAAGTTAGTAGTAAAAACGGTTTTTAGGCAATCCTCCCAATGTAAGTTCAAAGACTATAGCATAACATTTTAACATTTCATCTATTTCATTTTTATTGAATTGAATTGAACATACCTCTTGTAATAATCATCATCATCATCATCATCACCGTCATCTGACCAAAAGCTTACCTGGAATTGGCTAAACTCAGGAATACTGAAAAAAGAAACTGGAGGCTTTATTTTGGCTGCTCAAGAACAAGTCTTAGCCACAAATTGCATGAAGGCAAAGATTCAGCATGTCACCACCAACAGCAAATGCCGCCTGTGTAATGAGAAAGATGAAACAGTTGACTATTTAATCAGTGGATGCAGCAAAATTTCACAAACTGACTATTTAGAATGTCATAACCGAGTTGCTAAAATCATTCATTATGTCAAAAGTTTGGATTTGAGTATAGTAACAACTATTGGGAGCATCAGGTTGAGATGGTTCTGTAGAATGAAAAAGTCAAGATCTTGTGGGATTTCAGAATTCATACAGACAGGCACTTGGCCCACAATACACCTGACATAACAATAGTTGAAAAGAAAAAGGGTTGGGTCATTGACATTGCAATACCTGGTGATGCACGAATGGTAGACACACAGCAAGAAAGTATCACAAAGTATCGGGAATACAAATGGAAGTTGAGCGACTTTGGAAAAAGAAATCGTGTGTTATCCCAATTGTAATTGGAGCCCTTGGAACAATACTTAAAGGCCTACCTCGCTATTTGGAAATTCTGAATTTATTAGACTTGAATACCATGATTCTGCAAAAAAACCCACCCTACTTGGAACAGCTTATATCCTCGAACGTTACCTGAACAGTTCCTAGGTCCTTGGTCAGGACTCGACCTGTTGAGCTATCAAAATCTGTAAATCTCATCAAAGATTAACCACCACAACAACAATAACAGCAAGACAATAATAATAATAATGGAAGGATTGCATATATGGATAAATCCAGTCTAAAGGTATGGCTGGCTGTGCAACAAATCATATTTTTTAAACTTGTATGTTGCCAACATTCTGTGACTCTGGGCATTTCACAACAATCAAAGACATTACAATAAAATCAGTAAAACATAAAAAGATAAAAGATGTTAAAGACTGATCCTAGTAGACAATGATTGTTGAGGGCAAGTAATAATTATTAGTACAGTAATGATTAGTAATAATTTGCATTATATGAACTCTGGAAAAATGAAAGGAATGCAAGTAGCTTAAATGGATAGGTTTTCCCATCATTTGAGCTTTCACATGGAACATGGTCTGTTTCATTATATTCTCTTCCTTGCTTTTAGAAGGAACTCAGAATTATATGCATAGTTTTGGGGTGGGCTTTGATTGGTGCTTCTTTGTATCAATATGCTTTCAGATTTCATGGATTAAACATAATGATTGTCTTAAAACTGTGATATAATAAGTCACTGGGGGTTTTTTCCCCTCTGAGGAAAAATGGCAAATCTTTAATATAGATTTCCAACCCTTGATATGGAGATTCCTGTTTAATTCTTTAGGTTCTAAAAATTGTTTCCTTTGTATGACTAGGGTAACGTCTTTTTCCATGTTGTTCTTGTACCCTGTCATTTTAAAGTCATTGTCAAATTAGTATTGATGCTGTCAGATAGAACTTATTTCTTTTCCATAACATCTTTTAAGTAGTCTAGAGGCGGATACTCTTAAAATGAACTTCAGGATCCATTGTTCAAAAATATCTTTAGTTATTGTGTAATGTTAAAATACTTTGCTTAATTCTGTAATTGTGTGTATCAACTTTATAATGTTTAGTTCACTTTAGTACCTAACTTAAAGTCTTATTATCTTAAAGAAAGAAAGAAAAAAGCAAAACAAAAGCATTTTCCCATAGGAAGGATTCTTTATAATTAATTCCAAAATCTTATTTCATATTTATCTGAACTCTTAGTTCGTTTGTAACCTTCTAAAGTCAAACTTTTAATCACCCTTTTGCTTTTTATTAAAAAAAATGTTTATATATTTAAACTTTTAGTTAAAACTTATTTGGCTAAGGATTGAAGGAAATACCTGGTGCTATAAAACCTGTCAAGCTAAAAGTTCATAACAGCTGCAAATTAGTTAGCAAGTAATGTCTGAAAGTGATTAAAAAAGGAAATTTGTGAACTTAGTACCTTTAGTGCCCTGCTGCAGGCTTCAGTCACACACATACATTTCTTGGGTAATTATCAGTTTACTAGGTTGAAGAAGTTACAGGAAACAAGAAACATAAACAAAGTCAAAGCTTGCCTTCACTTTGAAAACTGGAGCATGCCAAAGAATCATCCAGAACCAGCTCAGTGTTTCAAGATCAAATTAAGGTTATCAACTAGTCCAAAGTTAAAAGCCCAAGAACCAAACTCACACACAAATGTGATTTGAGACATGAGATATTTCCAGGAAAGAAACAGACAAAGTAGATTCTTTGATAAGTTGCAGCCAATTAGAAGATTTTCTTCTTTGCTTGGCGAGGAGTCTTATTAGACCTTCTCTGCTCTCTACTTGTCACATGCATGGGCTGGGAGGTCACATGTCATTTTCTGATTTTTCCAGCTGATCATGTGGTGCATGTGTTTGATCAGCCTCATGTGATTCCTCTTGACATACTACCAATTCAGCTGCAGGTTGTTCAGTGTCAGATTCAGACTCCGTACGTGAGTCCTAAGCCTGGTCCATGACAATTTCAAAGGCTCTGACTGCCATTTGAACAAGATGGCTATTTCCTCATAACTATTTTGCAACATAACACCACAATTAGGTTTAATATTATAGTTTTATAGGGCCAGCGCAACGTACAAGATGTATTTTATAGGTTTTTTTTGGGGGGGGGGCTGCACCAAAGGAGGCTCATTTCAATTTCATTGTACACATGTTGTGCATTGACAATAAATGTTTGATTTGATTTGATTCCTCACCACCCAGAGCTGTAATCCTGCTGGAGACTGCTGTCTAGCAGTCATTTCATGAGTGGCCTGGAGCACTTGTAAAGTCTACTCCTTGTCCGGAGAAGAATTATCAAAAAGCAAATCTACTTGCCTGTTTTTTATCTTGTGGTGGCTCTTAGGTCCTCAGTCCATCATTACTTCCCCATAAATGGTAAGGCTTGGAAAGATCCTGAAGTTATATTCATCAGGAAGAAATTTCAAGTTTACTCCTTGTCCGGAGAAGAATTATCAAAAAGCAAATCTACTTGCCTGTTTTTTATCTTGTGGTGGCTCTTAGGTCCTCAGTCCATCATTACTTCCCCCATAAATGGTAAGGCTTGGAAAGATCCTGAAGTTATATTCACCAGGAAGAAACTGGGCATTTTGTCCTTTATCTATCCAACATCTTTTTTCTCAACCTTTCTGGTGATAGGAAGAGATCACCAATTTATTACCTTCCACTCAACTGAATGTAAGTGACAATGTCACACTAAAACATTTAGCTCACACATTCTACAACACATTTTGCAACACATTTTGCAACAGAGATTACACTCTTCTGTAAAAATGAACTGTGGTAGATAAGGAAAAAACAATGAAAAAACCACCTTTTCTGGGTTATAAAGGTTCCACAAATATTACATTTGTGACCTTCAACACTTTCATTCTAGTGAAAATATATTTTTCTCAAAGCTATAACATTAGAAATACTGATTATTCAGTAACTTATGAAAAATTGGGTTTGAAACATCATATGGACATTTCACTCTATATTATTGATTGAGGAAATTATGGATTGCTGACATAAACATTTGTATGGATTTTTCCTGTATTGTTGGAATACATTTGCACTTGTCAGCAGAGGTTAAGTGGTGCTGAAAATAGTTGCAAGTTATTGACATTTTAGCTTTAAGCACTTTAAGCTAAAGCACTTTAAGACAAATATCAGACCTCGTGTTTGAAGGCAGTCCTATTCACTTTATTACACAAATTATTTTATGGTAACAGCAGCTGAAATAAAAATACAGCAAAAGGCTCATTTGGGTCTTTCAATAAATGATTAGGAAATTATGCAAAATAACTGATCAATTCTCTGCAAAGATATTCTCACTTGTATATGCTAATGCCTCATCATTTTTTCCATTCTTAAAACAGATGGATGAAGGATAGTAATTTTTGGAAGAAAATTAGTTTTGGAACATGCAGCACATAACAATTTTCTTTCTGAAAAGTGATTGTATATAAGTACTGGATACAATATATTTTAAAAAAGAATAAATGGAGAAAATCCTATTTGCTGTTAGTGGAACAAGTAGAAAAAATATTATTCATATATGTTCAACATAAAAGGGAAAAATACAAATTATTAAACCAACTGCTTAATGAAAATGAGAAAAGGCAAACAGGAAATAGCCTTTTTCTTACTTGCTGTTTGGTTTGGTCTTCTCCCACAAGAATATATTTGCTGTTTAAGTTAGGAGTCTCTAACCTGGGTAACTTTAAAACTTGTGGACTTCAACTCCCAGAATTCCTCAGCCAGCAAAGCTGGTCTAAGAAAATTATGAAGAGCAGAATGAAGGCACAGAGCTACAATTTAACAAAACATGATGAGAGGATACTTCTTTTCTTTACATGAATCTTAAGTTTCCAGAGTCAGAGGAATTGCATCCTTTGATACTGAAGGGCATAGCTGATGCTCTGACAAACCTTCATATGTTATTTTTAAGAAATCATGAAGAACTGGTGAAATGTCATATGACTGGAAGTGAACAAATTTTCCTATCTTTGAAATGGGGAAAGAGACCCTCCAAGAAACTACCCACCAGTCAGTAATTATGTCTCTGATCTCTATTACCTTGGAAATAATGTGATAATTACTAAACATAAGAATATATGTGTCATGGAAAAGTCTTATTAGAATAACCTTAGTTTTTTATTCAGTAAGTTTATTAGATTGTGAAAATGCTGCAGCCATCTAGATTTCTAGATCATCTAGATTTCTAGATCATTCTAAATTTTAGCAAACCATTTAATCAAGGATCTCATAATATTCTGATTAGCAAATTGTGTGTTGAATGGATGACATGATGATTAAGAGGTTGCCTAATTGACTTTAAATAATCCGATTCAAACAGTGCTTGTTAATAGCCCCTCTTTAGAAATGAGGATGAAAATAGCTAATATCCTTGGAAAAGTTCAATCAATCTATTGAAAGTTGCAGAAGGAAATTTATCACAAATACAAAGTATTTCATAAACTGAAAAAAAACAACAGATAAGATATGGGATGGAGAAACCTAGTTTAGTAATAGTGTTTCTGAACAAAATATGACAAGTAGCTGATTGCAGATGGAAACTCTAGTATGATGTGGCTGCAAAAGAAGCAGATCCAAATTGAGAATGCTGCAAAGTAAGGTTGCCCTACACCTTCTCTTGGGGGCAGATAAGGGAGATACTATGTTTGATAGTATGAACAGCACTGAAATATCATTCAGTACCAGGAGGGATACATCTCACCAGAGATCAAACACAGATGAGATCAATACAATCTCATTGCCATACTTGGACTTGGAGCCCAACTGAAAGGGATCCAGATAACCAACTTCTTTCAGGGCCTATGCATTTGTAGACCCAGTACAATCCACAAGCTTTCTTTTGACATTCAGTACTCTTTCCTTTATAGGTGACCTATGGCTCCTTTGATTACACATCACTGCTCTACCTATCAGACTATGCAGAAGACTTTGGTGGCGGACGGTTTGTCTTTATGGATGAAGGTGCAAATAGGACTGTAGAACCTCGAGCAGGTAAGAACTTTCTTTGCTTTACAGCTCTTACTAGTTCATGATCTGTTTCTAATACCTTCCTTTGAACACAGCTCCCTAATTTGTGTGTATATCCATAAATAAAACTGGCAGCTTTTGTCTTAAGAGTTATCTAATATTTGCATTTACCTTACCCTAGTCTTTAGCAGTATTATACTTTTCATCATTCAAATGTTATACAAGTAAGAATTGTGATTTCTAGCTCCTTTCTGTTACAAAAATAAATGACAGGTAAATATGTATTGTAACTTGATATTACCATGTTACACGAGGAAACATAATTTTGGAAATCAACGTTGCTTTTTTAAAAAACAAGCATGATTTGTGAATTGTTAGTTTTCAAACAATTTTGTTGATGGTAAAAAAGAAGACTAAAATATAAAGAGGGGTAACTCAGCTAATAATCTAGTAGTATGCTTTGAATTATTGCAAACAAAATATACAGTCTGATCATTCATTCATAAACCTCTATCTGTTTTGACTTCACATTTTTCAAAATGACTCAGCCATGACAATATGAATGACCGAGTCAAAGAGACAGCCCAAATGACTCGGTGGACAGCCTATATAGAGCTTTCACTACCCTATTGAAACTTTATAACAGTGTGATGCTACAAAGGGTCATCTGGTACAGTGGTAGCTAACTGGTGGGCCAGGGACCACTAACGGTCCGCGAGAAAATTTTGGTGGTCCGCAGAGAAATGCCCCCCCCCCAAAGCAATCCAGGCTATGTGGGAACACAAGGCTGTGCTTCCCACATGGCCTGCCCACCAACTGGCCCGCACCCTTCAGCTGAGCGCAAACCTTACCTTGAGTAGAGCCACACTAGCTGGAACTGGAAGGTAAGACCAACAGCAGAGAAGGGAAATCTGCTCCGGGGTGGCTTGCTGATGGTGGAAAAATCGGTCCCATATTCCAGAACTGCAGTAGTTACAGGACTGGTCCTTTGGTCATCCCAGAGCAGCTCCTCCAATCTATTGCAGGCCAGTGCACCTGAGTGGAGGAGCAGCTGCTCCGAGATGTCCAAAGGGCTAGTTCTGTGACTATTGCAGCTCTGGAATATAGGACCTACTGCCCCACCAACGTCAGCAAGCCACAATCAGTCAAAATTCATATTAGGGGTCTGTAGGATTTAAAATTATGAGTTTGGTGGTCCCTGAAGTCCAAAAAGTTGGCGACCCCTGATCTAGTCTATTCTTCCCCAGCCTGGTGTCCTTTAGATATATTCCATTGGATTGGAGTTTTGGAAGTTATGATCCCAAGATATCTAGAAGATCCTGAGTTACAAAAAACTAATCTGAATTATTACACCCCTCTGGGTGACCTGGGGCCAGTCATTCTCTCTCATCCCTAAGAAGGAGGCATTGACAAACCACTTCTGAAATCTTGCCAAAAAAACTGCGGAGGCTAATTGAGGTCTTTGCCAGGAATCAAATGGTTTCCATCATCATTACTTAGGGTTTAATATATAGTTCACTTGAAAAACATTTCATGTGAGAAAAATTTCCCAAATATTTGAAAGGTATATACAGAGGAATAAGAATGCATGTATTCCTTTAATTGACATGCCAAGAAATACTGGAACTGTTCTGCTGTTCTTCTATTTCTTTTTTTTAACCAAACCATTACAAAGCAAGAAAACGAATTATCTCTCACTAAAGAGTTCCAATTTTTTCTCTACAACCAGCCTCTTTTTTGAGATCTTTAAAAGGACTCTGGCTTTTTTCTTGAATATATATAACAAAAAGCTTTCCTTTTCCCCAATTTCTGTGAGATGGGTGAAATAAAGCTCTGCCTTTCCCTTAAGCCCTCTTACAGGCTCAAAAAATATGGAAGAAAAGAGAGAAAGGGAAAAACTGCAGTCAAATTCATGTCCTCCCTTTTCTGAACTGAAGCTTTTGAAGATCCTTAGGAGCCCATTTAGCCCCTGAGGTTCTTCTGGCTCTTAATTGTGAACATCTAAGTTTAAGCATAATTAATTTTGTGGTAAATTATGGCCAAGATCTCCAAGGGATTCTCGAGAATCTTTAAATCACTGAGGCATCGGTGTTATAATTGTGTGGACATTTGTGTAGCTTCATGTGTTGCCTTTTTAGCATAATCCCAATCCCCATGCAGGCATTCTAATATGTATATTTTGCTAGTTCAATTAGCTCTATAATGTCAACTTTTAACTATTTTTAAACAAAAGGTAGTGTATTGTGGTAATACCTAAAAGCATTAATAGCTTGAAAAAATTGGCAAACTGGTGGTAGGTTAAACAGAGGAATATGTCCAAAAAAATGATGTAATTTATAACTGTTGGAGGGAAATGAAATAGAAAAAAGAAAGACACAGGGAAGGAAGGAGGTGCAGAGTAAAGATTTAAAATCATCATAATCATGTTCCACATTAATAAAGTGCAGTTAAATAACTTTGTAATTTTCCTGCAGAAGGAATTTTAATAATTTGATTGCTTAGCTCTGGAAACTATGTCCTTTGCTTGGTATAATTGCTTTTTTCCACATACACATTTCCTTCATGAACAAGTTTCTGATTAATCTGATCCTTTTTTTCCCTTGAACATTATTTTAATAAAGTAAAATATTTCTTTACTTGTGGGAAACTGTTTTGTGCTGAAGGAATGTCATACAGAATATTACACTTGAGCAGTCAGGTCTAGGGGCCTCTTCCTCATGATCTGAAGCTGCTTATTTGGTCACTTTAAAGCAAGTCCTTAGGAAGGCTCAGATGTGCGATCAGCAAGGTATCTTCTTTCTCAGGTGATACCTAAGAAGTTCATAATCTCTCCACGATAATCCATGTTGGAAACTATTAATTGGCACATGTCCTTTTATTTGAAGTTTGATTAAATAAATTTTATTAATGTGTTGAAGATGAGCATACTAAGTGAAATCTTAAAGAGGTCAAACCTTCAACAATGCCCTTTTGATGTACTTTTAAGAATGAAATTATGCTCCACTTCTACAACTATATAGGTTAAAGAACAACAACAAAAATTAGCTGGAGAAAGAAAAAAATATGTTTATTTTAGTTCAGCAACAAAAAGCTTTGTTGAATTGTTAATGTTTCTGAACTTTTTGTGGAAGCAAGACTAGAACAATCATTTTCTTCTTTGCATTCCAAAAATGCAATTAAATTGAACCCTGTAAAATTTAAGAGAAATGAAACTATAATTCAACAAGAATTAGAAGACATTTATGTATCAATGCATGACTTTGTTATTTGAGGTACATTTAAAGCATATGTTCATGGTTGTCTTGTTGCTTATACTTCATAAAAGAATAAATACAAACAAATACTCAATTTTCATTGAACCACATGAAATAGCCTGGGGAAACCTTGTAAACTATTAGCATTTTGGCTCAAGCAGCCACCATAGACAATATTGGGTTCTGAAAAGGTGTCATCCAAGAGGAATGGACCACTTTGCTTGAACTGGAGGCACTCAGGTAGAAGGTCTTATTTTTCTGCCAAACACATTTCATTCCTCTTTTTGCAATTTTGCAAGATTTCCTTAAAAATCTCTGCTGTAAGTCTTTGGTGACAAAAATGTATTTTGTTGCTGTTTTTTCTTACCCGAGCTTAATGAGAAAATATCCAGTGATCTTAGGGAAGATATAATAAACTTTTACCCCAGGTTTTTAGTCATTAAGTGATTCTCAGTAATAGGGAGAGGAGAAACTCTACATATTTGAGAGGAAAGATCTCTGTATAAGGTCATAGCTTAATAAATACTGTCTCGAGACAAAAATTAAAATGCCAAAGAATAGAAAATATCTTGGCTTACTACCACAGCAGTCTGATTTTGTGACAGTTCCCAGGAGCATCCCTTCAAAGCAGAGCCCTTTCTTCTTTATTTTATTTGGACAGTTGTTTTGAAAGTAAGTAAGACTAAGGAAACAAAGTCCTCTGCCCTTAAAGGAAAGTAGAGTTAGGCATGAGATTGACTCATTCTGCAAGAGTAGTTTTCCAAGGGCAGGCTTCAGAGCAGCATATAAACCCGGAGGTCAGTTGAAGTCCACTTCAAAGTGAATTTCCATTTCCAATAAGCACAGTTGAACTCCCAAAGCTTATGTCCAGGTTGAATCCATCAGACTTCCTGAAGTTTATAGGTAAAGTACTGTTACTGTAGCTTGTTTTTGTGAGATGCCTAGATTTTTTTTTAAAAAAGGTTTTTAAATACCCTTATAGAATTACATAGAAAATACAATGCACTTATGGTGCAAAGTTCCCATTTCAGAATCTGAAACTTTTTGCATTTGAAGAAGCATTGATCAAACTCATTTGAAATAATATGGTTTTTTTGTGACTTATAATGTTGGGGTTCTCCCCTTCCCCTTGTGACCTGAATAATACTAGTAGCATAGGCTTGTATCTTATCATTGGAATTTATAGTTGCTTTTTACTTCTGAGGCATTTAGATTTCTTCAGCCTTTTGTCTTCCCAGAGAAGGAGCAAAAGGCTAGCAAATGCTCTCCTATTATTCTCAGTTGCAAGATCTGGCTAAGGGATTCAGGCATTTTTAATCTCTCGGGTACTTATTATGTAAACGAGGAACTTTGGAATAAGAGTCAGAAGTCTGGATTTTGCTCTTGCTTATTTTGAGTGGAACTAATGTTCTTGGTTTTGATCGGGCAATGAACCATACCCAGAATTGGCTAGGTTTGATAGCCATTCTTACTGACAAGTGAATGCTATGATGTAAGCTAGAATTTTAACATACCCTTCCAAGCAAATACAAGTAGTCAGACAAGAGCTAACATCAAGTGTCATATCTAATCATATGCTTCCTTTTCATAGCTCTTATAACTTTTTTTTTTTTACTGCCAACTGACATAGTAAGAAAAGTATTATTTAAAGTTATCTATTTTTGGAGAAAAGACTGAAGTATTCTGTCATAACTAGAGTACATTTACATCTCAGTAATGTGGCAATTTGAAACTGTTTTTATAAGTGAAGTGTCAACACATATTATGTGTACTTTCAAATAAAAGAGAGTTCTTACATAATTAAATCACTTGGCCTTCTGATGAACTCCAGAAAATTGAATGGGTCTGTATTATATTTAGGACCAGGCCTGATAAAAGCTCCGCCATCACTTGTGTCTATATTTAAACTTTCTGCATAGGCTAACAATAACTCTACTGCTGTATATTTCCCACGTTGGGTTGAAATCAGAATCTGTTCATATCCGTTCATATAAATACTATATGAGTAGAGCTAAATAACTATGTTCTTTAAATTATTGGGAACACTTCATAAATATAAGGCATGAGAAAGTCCTATTATGTAGTACACTGGCATTTTTAAAAAAATAGTATGCACAGTTTATACATCCCAAATCCACAGTTTTTACAGCTTTCTGTGTGGTGGAAGACGAAAGAAATCTGCATTTTATTTGAGAGGCATGCATAGAAGGTGACTTTCTGGTTTATCTACTCAGCTTGGGGTTAGGAAAAATCTTGTTCTTTGTCTTCCAACTGGGGCAGATTATTAGAAAGTTAATAATATATACTTACTTAAAAGCTTATACTAATTATAGAATTGGCAAGAAATTCAATAATTTTATTCAATAAGTTTTGCACAATAACAGCAATTTTATTTCTTTATGGGCATCCGTTACATCAAAGCATTTATATTTTTCAAAACTCCCTTTAACAGATCTTAAATTGTTTCAGAACAAGAGAAACATTAAAAATAGTTTTCAAATTCAGATACTAGAATCAGATAGAATTAAAAGTGTTTAGATGCATAAGTGTGACAGTTCCTGGGCTTGATTCTTAATCCTACTAAACGTCAGGCTATATTAAATTGCTCAGTTTGCACCTTTTTAAAAGACTTGAGTGTTTTCCCAGAGTCAACATCTATAGTAGGACAAGACTACTTGGTTTAAGGAGTTGTTGATAGGGGTTACTGTGATGACCCAGGGTGTGGCCACAAAGACAGCCCAGCCAGATAATAAGTAGGGGCCCCTTTATTAACTACAACTTAATTCAGTGTTTGTTCCCGGCCAATGCAGCTTGCATCTGCTTCTCCTTTAATCTCCCTCCCCAGGTGTGCCTTGTGAAGGGAATCAGACCCCCTCTCCTCCCTTGTAAGCCACACAACCCATGTTGCTCTCTTCTCCATTCTTCCCTCCGTGCCCTAGGATAAAGAGGAGGTGGGCCTTGGTCTTCCTCTGAACCCCTCTCCCTTGTTCTATCTCTCCCCTGCTCTGCCCAGCCTGACTTTTCCCTTTCCCAGTTTCTTCCCCAGCCAACGGAGCCACTCTCTAGCTCCCTGTCAGCTGTTTGTCTTCCTCCTTGGAGACAGATTCCAAGGGGGGGGGGCATGCCAGTTACTTTTCCCCCTTCAGAACCAGAGCTGTGCACGACCCAAATCAAAAGTCTTGTTCACTTAAGACTATGTTCAGAGATTTATTTCCTTCCTTCCCCCCCTGCTGAAGTCTTTCTTTTAATAATTCTAGGACTAAGAATATACATATTAAAAACATATTAATAAATTCTGTTAATTGCATGATATTTTGATCGGGGAACAGGATAGCTTTACCATTAGATAATGATCAAATCTTGGATGATTGAAGCTGAGTAGCTAGTTATAGAATCCTAGGTATCAGCAATCAGATAAATAATGTGTATCTTGCTCCGCTCCTGACTGTAGATTCTTGTTTTGCAGGACGGGTTTCGTTTTTCACATCTGGCTCAGAAAACCTCCATCATGTTGAGAAAGTCCACTGGGGCACTCGCTATGCCATCACCATTTCCTTTACCTGCAATCCTGACCATGGTATCAGGGATCCCGTTTTAACATGACAGGTGGTAGCCAGATGGATTGGCAAGAGAAATTCTGTATGGAAGAGGAAAAAAATCCTTTTAAATTACCATATAAATTTCACTGAATTTTATTTAAAGTAAATTGTGTGTGTGTGGTTTTTTGTTTTTTACTTTGTTTCCTTCTAAGTTTTGCAAAAACAGTGCCTTAAGGCCCATATTTCTAAGTTTATTATAACATTGCTTTTATAAGATAGCAGTGGTTTGGCTTTTCTTTTCCAGCTCTTTTGGGTATTGCACAATCAGCCTGGGAAAGAGTACCATATTATGAGCTGTGGTGGCGCAGTGCTTAGAGTGCAGGATTGCAGGCTACTTCTGCTGACTGCAGGTTGTCTGTAATTTGGCAGATCAAATCTCACCAGGTTCAAGGTCGACTCCATCCTTCCGAGATGGGTAAAATGAGGACCCAAATTGTTGAGGCCAATATGCTGACTCTGTAAACTGCTTAGAGAGAGCTGTAAAGCACTGTAAAGTGGTATATACATCTAAGTGCAATTGCTATTGCTATTCCATCATTTAATCTCTTCAAATATTCCTTTTATCAGTTGTTCTCAAAATTACAATTTGTGATATTCCATGAAATATGTTCATGGACTCTGGAATATATTGCAAGGAAGAAGTTTCATCATGCTTTGTTCCAGATACCATAGAGTTCTTTATATTTTGGAAAATAAAAACCTGGAACACCTGTGAAACAACTGATTTATAACTTTAATCACTTGCAATTTTACACAAGAGTACCCTACTCTTTTATACAAGGGTATCAGATTTTTGTTTTATACCCTTATTTCAATATGTTCTTCCTTGGAAGAAGCCATGAGCTGTGATGATTGAATTTTCTCTGAAGAAACCAGTTGTATATGATCTCAGTCATGATTTCATATAATCAACTAAGAGGAGGCTTCTTAGAATAAAGTAAAACTACTAAATCATGCATTTAATAGTGGTTTAATTTCTCTATTTGCCTGGAGAAACAGGCTCATTAGCTTGTTTAATCTTACAATCATAGATTAGAAATATTCAAATGATTTGAAAATCCATTAAGGTTTACTTTGAAATAAACTTGGTCTTGGCTGCCTGACTTATTCAAGTGTTGAGTAAGTGTAAAATAACTTAAAAGTCCTTTAATGATTTTTTTTCCTGAAGATGGAAGTAAAATTGACAGAACTTAAAGCATATTAGAAATGGAAACAATATATTTGTTTCATGCAAATTGTACTGCCATGATTATAATAAATATTTCAGTAGCATTCTTTCTACCAGAGGAAAATTTAAGAAGAACCTGCTAAAACTATATATTCTTCAATTGTAGGAAAAGATTTCCAAGCAAGTTATAAAAGAAAATACTGTGAGTTAAAATTATTACTTTGCATTCTGTCATGAATGTTTATATGAGTCATATTTAACTGTTTTTGTATTTACAAATCTTACCTGCTCCTTTGACACATCTTTCACGCAGCAGTTTTTAGATGTTTGAATACTTATCAGTTTTAAATTTTAATACATACGGCACGATCTAACATAAAGAATTCTGCATGGTCACTGCAAAGAATGGTTCAGTGAATTTCTAATTGAGGAGAAGTTGTAATTTCACAACCTGTAAAATCATCTCCAGTATATACATTCTATGAGAAAGCCAAGCATACAATGTGCCTTTTTAATAAACCTATCTAGCCCACCAACTAAAATGCTTATTACAGCAAAAGCTGCCTGATTTGATTTCCATTGGCAATAAGAAAGTTGTCTTCCTTTGAAAGGGGATTCTAAGGGCATTTATTTATTTTCAATATTAGCTATTTTATTCTCTCCCATAACCCACCCCTGAAAACCTCTGACCAAGTTTATTATTTTTATTAGATTTTCCCCCATCTTTGTTTCTCTATAAGTAGCTCCAGGTGGCAAAACATACCTAATACCCATTTCCTCCTCTTTTTCCTATAAAAACAGCCCTGTGAGGTAGCTTGGTTGAGCTGAGGGAGAATGGCTGTTCCAAGTCACTCAGCTGGTTTTTGTGCCAAAAATGGGACTAGAACTCAACAGACTTCTGGTTTCTAGGTCATGATTCAAAGTTAAATTACTTACAGGTAGTCCTTAAATTGCATCCATTCATTTGTGACTGTTCAGAATTACATCACTCCTGAAAAAAAGTGATTTGTGGCTAGTCCTCATCCTTACAACCGTTGAGCATCCCTACAGTCACAGGGTCAGAATCCTAACAACTAGCACCCACTTATTTACAATGGTTGCAACTTCCCAGGTTCAGGTAATCAGCCTTTACAAACTTCCCAGAAGTTTTCCAGCAGACAAAGTCAATGAGGGAAACTGGATTGATTTAATAGCCGTAGTGTTTTCCTTAATGACTGTGGCAATAAAAGATTATAAAATCTGGCACAATTTCATTTAATGATCACATTGCTTAATGGCAGAAGCTCCATTTCCAACCGTGATAATAAGTCAAAGACTACTTGTATGAAGATCACTCAAGAAATACCCTCACATTTGCTAGATCACTTCAATCTTCATTTCAGTCCATGGGAAGCCAGGAGAAAAGTGCTACCACCTTGCGAATAAGCTTGAGAATAAGCTTATAGCTGCCTCCTTCAAACATAAAATTTGCAATTGTTGGGGACAATGATTTCTAATCAACACATTCTAGTCAGCAAATGCAGAATCCTTGATAAAGATCTTTTCAAAAAGCTATTTAACTTTTAGGGGGGGACATTTTTACTGGTGCTTAAGCATTTTCTTCCCACTTCGTTCTTCACAGCTTCTATTACCTTGTCCAGTTTTTTTATTGCCTGCAGCAAATCATCCAAATATCAAAGAAATCTACATTATATATTCTGAATGCGCTCCCATTTTCTGACAAGATTATTTCACTACAGATCTTCTACTCAAGCACTTAATGAGAAAATTGTTTTCTAAACAGAATTTAATTTGCTTTCCAGAGAAGAATTACCGTATATACTCGAGTATAAGTCGACCCGAATATAAGCCGAGGAACTTAATTTTACCACAAAAAACTGGGAAAACTTATTGACTCGAGTATAAGCCGAGGGTGGGAAATGCAGCAGCTACTGGTAAATTTCAAAAATAAAAATAGATACTAATAAAATTACATTAATTGAGGCATCAGTAGATTAAATGTTTTTGAATATTTATTTCAAAGAAAAACAGATTAATCAATTTGGGAAACGATCTCACTATCATGAAAGGTTTAATTGATTCACTAACCCAAAAGAAGATGACGATGACAGTGGGAGGCAGGAGTCACTCTCTCCCTTGCAAGAAAAAAGCAAGAGCCGTTCTTATGATCTCTCTCTCTCTCCCCGTAATACAGTCAAGCCCTTTCCAGCATGCGCGATCTGCCGCCACCGCTTTGCACCCTGCAAATGCAAAACCCTGGGGTTTTTGCATTTGCAAGGTGCAAAGCGGCGGGGGCGGATCCCGCGTGCTGGAAAGGGCTTGACTGTATTACGGGGAGAGAGAGAGAGATCATAAGAACGGCTCTTGCTTTTTTCTTGCAAGGGAGAGAGTGACTCCTGCCTCCCACTGTCATCGACATTTTCTTTTGGGTTAGTGAATCAATTAATTTGGGAAATGATCTCACTATTATGAAAGACAGTATTCTCTACCAGTGGGGCATTTGGAAGAAAATGCCCCGCGGCATATCCACGCACGTGTAAGGGGAATCAGAAATCCCCGCGTTCAATGCCTAGTACAGCAGAAGAGAAAACGCAGCTGTGAGCAAATACTGGGAAACCTGATTGATCAGAAGGAAGGAGGCAAAAGAGGGAGGGGTGGTGGTGGACGGAGGTACCACTGGTACTTGTGAAACACTTGATCGGCAGCGCTTAAAGTCAACGTCCTCGCTCTCACCTACCCAAAGCCACGAAGTCCCCCAATTGCGCAGCCCAGAATCGCCCTCCCCTCGGGGCAGCAACGACGCCCGGTATTTCCCGAGATGAAGCTCCGCTGTGCAATGAAAGCGCCCTGGCTCTAGGCTCGTGGGTTCAGAAAACAACGCGAGGCGAGGTCGCTTTGGCTCCACTCAGCTTCGTTTCCTAGCTGCTTTCAGTCCGTTTGGGAGGAGGGGGAGGAGGTGGTGGCGGCAGCTTGCGTTGTTTTCTGAGCTCTAGGCTCGCGGGTTCAGAAAACAACGTGAGGCGAGGTCGCTTCGGCTCCGCTCAGCTTCGTTTCCTAGCTGCTTTCAGTCCGTTCGGGAGGAGGGGGAGGAGGTGGTGGCGGCAGCTTGCGTTGTTTTCTGAGCTCTAGGCTCGCGGGTTCAGAAAACAACGCGAGGCGAGGTCGCTTTGGCTCCGCTCAGCTTCGTTTCCTTGCTGCTTTCAGTCCATTCGGGAGGAGGGGGAGGAGGTGGTGGCGGCAGCTTGCATTGTTTTCTGAGCTCTAGGCCACCACCTCCTCCCCCTCCTCCCGAACGAACTGAAAGCAGCTAGGAAACGAAGCTGAGCAGAGCCAAAGCGACCTCGCCTCGCGTTGTTTTCTGAACCCGCGAGCCTAGAGCTCAGAAAACGCAAGCTGCCGCCACCACCTCCTCCCCCTCCTCCCGAACGGACTGAAAGCAGCCAGGAAACGAAGCTGAGCGGAGCCGAAGCGACTTCGCCTCGCGTTGTTTTCTGAACCCGCGAGCCTAGAGCTCAGAAAACAACGCAAGCTGCCGCCACCACCTCCTCCCCCTCCTCCCGAACGGACTGAAAGCAGCTAGGAAACGAAGCTGAGTGGAGCCAAAGCGACCTCGCCTCGCGTTGTTTTCTGAACCCGCGAGCCTAGAGCTCAGAAAACAACGCAAGCTGCCGCCACCACCTCCTCCCCCTCCTCCCGAGCGGACTGAAAGCAGCTAGGAAACGAAGCTGAGCGGAGCCGAAGCGACCTCGCTTCGCGTTGTTTTCTGAGCCTAGAGCCAGGGCGCTTTCATTACACGGTGGAGCTTCTTGTCTTGGGAAACACCGGGCTTCGTTGCTGCCCCCTGAGGGGAGGGCAATTCTGGGCTGCGCGATTGGGGGACTTCGTCGCTTTGGGTGGGTGGGTGGATGGGAGCGAGGATGGACGGAGTCCATGAAGTGGGGCTTGCCTGCAGGAAAGCGGCTGCCCAGCTCCGGAGCTCCACACCATTTTTTTTTTCAGAGGGGAATCTGACTCGAGTATAAGCCGAGGGCGGTTTTTTCAGCACAAAGAATGGGCTGAAAAACTCGGCTTATACTTGAGTATATACGGTAAATTGTCTCATAATTATCATTACAAGCATCCATGTCTGATTGTCACAAATTCATTCGACATATGCAAGCCACTATGAACTTATTCCAAGATCTAGGTATAATTTAACTGAGTCTCTTACTTTTTTTTTTTTTTTTTTAACAAACTTTATTCAGTTTTCACATTAAAAACAAAAATCTCTTTTTGGTGGACAACATATTTCCGGGTCATCATCTTTACATACAAATATGACAGAAATTATACAATGATATATGCATACTTAATTCTATTATTACCTTTTCCATTCCAAATTTTCAGTAGGGAGAGAAACAAACACATTAATTCTAGTCTCTTTCCTTAATTTCAATCAATTTTGTTTCATTTCAATTATTTCAAATTAATCCTTTAGTATTTGTTTTGAAACATAAACAATATGTATTTACCTAATAAATACTAATAAGGTTTAATTCCAAATTCTTTCATTAATCCCAATCTAAACATTTAATTTCATTTCAATTATTTCAAATATAATCCTTAATATTTATTTTAAAAATACAAATAAACAATATATATTTGCCTAATAGTGGTAATAATGAAGTTACCAATGTCTCTCCTTGCTTTTAATAATCTACATTAAACTTGTTAATTTAGCTGGTTCTTTAGTCTGTCACATTCCCTTTCAATTACACACATTTAATAAGTTCTAAATTGATACAGATCTTAACACACCCACACAAAAAGAAAAAAGAACAAGTATAAGTTTCCCCTCTTTTACTATTTTGAGTGTGACACCTTAATGATTAGAATATACCTTTATTCCCAGTAAACCATTAGTCGTTACATCTTCTCAATTGGATTCCACAGCATATTTCCCCCCCTTTAATAAGAGTTATCAATATCTATATTACCCTATTTTCTAAATATTTTTAATTGCAGAAATATTCTTATTACCCCTTGTCACCCTGCAGAATCCCCCTTTTAAGTCATCAACCATTATCTCTGAAAAGGCAATTTCTTTTCAACATTTTACTAGTTCTGTGGTTCTTTCTGTCACATGCCTGTTTCTTACTGCTTCTCCGGTGCATTGTCCAGGGAGCGAACCCGAGTCTCCTCCCACTCTCTTCCCCATGTCTTTTCTCATTCTTTCTACATTTCCTGACTTCACAAGTATTCCTTCTTTTAATTGTAAAGAAACAATTTCCTTTCAACATTTTACTAGTCTTACTGTTTCTCCTCCCTCTTTTTTCCCCATAATTTTTCTCATTCCAATTTATCTCCTTCTTAATATCTTCCCTTTTCTGCTGAATTTTTCTGCCTTTTCTAACTTCACAATTATTCCCTCTTTTAATTGCTTTCTTAAAATTCAACTTTTTAACCTTCCTTCTTTCCCCACTTCTTTGTAATGTTCTTTGTGTTAATTGTCCATTCAAAATGTCTTCTCCTTGAGTCAATTCCTGCTCTTCTGAGAATCTTTCTTCTTGTTCTTCAATCGCCATTTCCATTTTTTCTAGCACAGAGCAAAGTGATTCGCCTCTTTCCTGTAGTAATTCTCTCATATTTTTAAGTTCCATTTTTAAGTCCCAAAGAGATATCATCATTCTTATATTTTATAATCCTCAAAGTCCACAAAAAAAAAAAAAACCAACACTTTTACTTTCCTTCTTTCTTCTTTCAATTTTTTAAAGTTCTCAGCTATTCCAGTTCAGGGTTCATACCAAAAACATCAGTCAGTCCCACAAACAATCTTTCCTTCCTTGCTTTTTCCTTTATTCTGGTTCTGCTTTCATTTTCTAAAATTCTTACTTTGTTTCAATATTTCTGTAATTTTATACCAGTTCATTCAAAAACGAAATGTTTTCCTTTTTATTTGAACTAAATTTTTATCAAAAGGTGACACTCTCCATTATACGGTCTTCACTATTTTTCCCCTATATTTTTATTTAAGGTTTTTTGAACCTCAATATTCCAAGACAATCCAGTCTCCAATTTATAAACTTTATTATTATTATTCTTTGGCAATATTAAATCCAGCTTTAATTTTATACTTGATTATTCCCAAATTATTTTAGTCCAATTTCATTAAATCTTTAATTCCAGCTTCTTCCTTTCCCGGTTCGAAGCCCCATTTAGCTGTCAAAAATATTTTCCTTTTTTTTTTCCTCTGTCCCTTTGTAATTTCGCAGCTCACTTTTCTTTTTTTAAAAATTCCATATTACCTTAATCCCGGGGTACTTTTATTTGGTTATACTGCCCAGGTGTCCCGGTACAGATGTTATTCACCTCTTTCTTCCCTCCTGCACAAATCTTAGTCAAGCTGAGTCATCCTCTTCGGGATGGCCATTTTAGACCATCGCTGCAGTCGTCTTCGGGAGGAAAAAAAGCCAAGCCCGGGGGGGGGAGATGCAGCTCCCCACAGACAGGCTTGCTGCTTCCTCTTACTCCGCTGCCCCTCCAAGGCAGTTTCAGCCCCTAATCAGGATAATTGGGGCTCTCCGACGAAAGAGCACGAACGATAGTCGCAGAGAGTTGCGATCTACCGTCCGTCGGTGAGGAGAACTGAGTCTCTTACTTTTTAATTGATGCTCTATAGAATACATTTATTGAAGAAAGCAAAAATGTTTATTTGCATTCACCATCCATTATGGGAGCCAGTTTAGTCTAGTGGTTAAGGCACTGGCCTAGAAAGCAGGAGACTGTGAGTTCAAATGCCACACAGCCATGAAAGCCAGCTGGGTCAGTCTCTCAGCCCAACTCCCCTCACAGGTGGTTGTGGGCAAAATAAGAGGAAGATGTGTTGGATATGTTCTCACCACTTCAAGTTATGTGTAAAAATAATGAAGGTGCAATATAAATAAATAAAAATAATGAAGGTGCAATATAAATAAATAAAAAATACATGTTGCTGACTTGAAGAAATTTATTTTCATGTTAAAAGAAATATCCTCCTGGGTTCAGTTCCAAGTGGGGAAAAAGACACTGGACATGGAGGCTATTTGGAAAGATGGTTTAATGGTGGACAGCAGGACCACGTGGCTTGTAGCTCCAAAGTGAAAAAGAAAGGATGATCACATACTTCTAGGTGAGAAGGAAAGACCAAGATACTGAGACCCCCTTATATAACCTCTGTTGAGCCCCACCTTAGTGTTTCCTGTTTCTGTGTAAGAAATGTATCCCATTGGCTGTCAGACTCCCAGGGGCGGGGGTCTTAGCTAACTTTGTAGGCTTTGTCTGGACCACATGGCTTCACCTGAGTGTTGGCCATACAATCTTCCCAGACCAGGTGGTGAGATGGGTAGACCCTTTATTATGTAGAATACTCTGGCCTAGGCCTTCACAGCCCATTAGCAAAGGGTGGGGGGGGGGCTGAGTTTCTGCTTCTCTGAGTTTCTACATTACTCTTTTTAGGGGAAATATTCTGCCTTTTTAATATTTCCCAGGATATTTCATTTTTCTAGGAGAGGGTGGGTGCTAACTTCCTACATTCATATGCTAAAATTCCTTTAATGGTAAAATGTTGATATTTGAAAGTACACCCAATCGGATGATTTGGCCAATTCTATTGTGATGTCATTGATACATATACAGAGTAAGCGTATATGCTAATGGCTAGAGTCAAATGCTAGAGCAGGAGTCTTCAAACTTGACAGCTTTAAGACTTGTGGACTTCAACTCCCAGAATTCCTGAGTTAACATGACTGGAGGAGGAATTCTGGGAGTTGAAGTCCACAAGTCTTAAACTTGCCAAGTTTGAAGACCCTTGTGCTAGAGTGAGTAATGACAATGAAACAGTGTCTCTCTTTACTTGTACTGGGAACCAGGTGGACACAGGTGGTACCACCTACCTAGGAGAGAACCCCTTCCACTCGTCATTTGATTTGTTTTTACCACTAGGAAGAAAACCGTCCCCTTTATCTGTTGCCTTGTCTCCCGCTCCATACATACTATTCCACCCCACCCACCCATCTTCCATTCTGCATTTTCTGCTCTGCTTCTTTTATCTCTTACTGCCTTTCTTCCTCTGTGCCAAAACATTGTAGAAGTGAGAGCATTAATTTTATGTGACAGGCTGTACATCCTGACTTCCCTATTCATGTCTATTTCGGCTCTGGGATATCTGCAGGTCCCTTTCCTGTTCACACTGGCATTTACATGAAGTTATTTTCTCCTGACCTACTGTTCTTAATACAAGAGGAGAGAAGTTTCCAGTGAGGAATGGCAAATTGATTCCCTACGGAACAGCAGGAGACCTTACAGCCCACAGGCAGTTGGAGGCTGCATCCAGATTACCAAATTGTCTCTAGAGGAAGGAGAGATGTATGTGAAATCACCTATTAGTATTCCAGACAGATGGGGTTGTTTTGTGAACAGAGGGCAGAAACTGATGTTTTTGCAGTCTCTTGCAAACAACTGGGATTTCATTGAGCTCAGAGCCATTAAGGTAGCTTTATATGGAGTCAAGGTTTGATCAAACCTCATTTTTCAAATCGCTTTTGCTTTTTCCTCCCCTTTTACTGCTTGTTAAAATTGAAAATTATTTGAAATTTATTTTTTATTCAACCCCCCCTTGTTAAGATTGAAAAGCTTCAGAACTGCAAGTTGGTTTGTATTTGCTGGGTAAAAGAAAATGAGTTTAAAGTTTTGTACGAATCCCCCCCCCCCGAATATACTGCAGAAGGGTGATTAGAGTGCCAACTTTAGAAAGTTTTAAACAGATTAAGGGTTCAGGTGGATCTAAATGAAAGAAAAACTTTGAAGTTAATTAAAATAATCCTTTCTCATGGGGATTTTTTAAAACAGCTAATAAGATGACTTTGAAGGTTGGACACTAGAGGGCACTAGAAAGAAATTAAATGTACCAATGGTATTACAAAGGAAATTTTTGATGAATGGTCTAAAGCTGTAAGCTACCTGTTATCATATTGAAAGATGATACTGATGAAGAGAAAATTCCATTGAATAAAAACAAAATTGATTTGAATATTGATTTTAATATAATAGCTTGTAACAAAGAGATGGAATAATGGATTTACAAATGGAACTGGTTGCTGGCTTATTATAATTACAAAAGACTTACAAATATCAAACCAGAAGAGTGATGTGGATGACTTCTCTATAATGGTTTTACGGAAAGGACAAGTTGAACTGTCAAGGATTTTGTGAGAATTGACAGTGAAAACATGAAGAGTGTTGAGGATAATTTTTGTTCACTGGAACCACAAAAGAGTCATGAAAAAGATGCCAACACTTTGAGAGAAAAGATAAAGAGACTATGAAAAATTAAATGTTTGGACTTTGAGGGAGTTAAAGATTTTTGGAAGGAAAAAAAAGATTTCAACATTGGTTTATCTGATCAGGATTAATATAAGTGAACTGTTAGTTTCAGTGACATTTAATGGATTTTAATTGATTAATACAAGAATTATGTTTTAATATGTTTTTGAAGGTGGTTATTAATGATTGGATGTGATGCTTTAATGTTGTTTATTTTAAAATGAGATGGGGGATTTGTTTAAATAGAAAATGAGATAAACTTAAAATGAAGGATTAAAATGGGTTTATTAATGCAACTTTTATGATATGTTATTTCTTAATGGACCCTTGCTATCTAGGTTGGAGGGGGTGATTTTAATAAAAGAGCTGTTAATATTGATCCTTCTTGCAGGGAGGAAGGAGGATTCTTTTTAATGGACCTTTATATTTTCTTTTAAAATATATTTTAACTCTATGTAGAATGTATTACTTTTATTTGTATAACATAACATTTAATTATTATTTTTTTTGCAAAAAGAGGAGGCATAGTGGTAGGGAATTCTACAAGCTTAGTAGCCTGCATTATTACTTAGACCTTACCCTAACATATCAACTGTTCATAACCCTATTTCCCTGAAAATAAGACCCAACCATAAAATAAGCCCTAGCATGTTTTTTTAGGATGCTCATAATATAAGCCCCAGTTAAGATTTTCAGCCAGACAGACTCAATTAGTATCATATTCCCCTTAAAATAAGACCTAACTGGAAAAAAATACCCAAGAACAAGCAGAATAAAAATACAGGGGTTACCATACTAGATAAACTGAAAGTATGCTAATTTTTAAAGCTCCTGTGGAAAACTCTTCTCTGGAAACCCGGATCTCAGACGATAAACATTCTTTCTGTTTTGTGATTGGGAAAAATATTATGTATTGTAAAAATTAAAGGTAAGGTTCTAATTTGATGATTTAAGTTAAAAGCGGGATCAGTTGTAAAGATCAAAATTAGCCTCCTACTCACAGGTAAGTTATGCATCTCTTTATATAAAAAGCCATATTATCAGGCAATTGCCAAAACATATGAAAATGAGGAATGTTTGTGTGTTTTATGATGGAACCACACAAAAGCTCTTCCTTTCACCATGCTCAGGTTACAACACAAAGGAAATTAAAGTAGAGGCATTCTATTCCCAATAGTAATTTGGTACCCACTGATAATTTGCTGCTTAAATGCCTGATGCTGATTTATGTCACTATGAAAATGTTAACAAGATAGTTGAAATTACACAACCCATTTTGGATGCTTTTTTTTTTTTTTGCATTTGTTTATGCTCTCAGAAATGCCATAAATCACTCCTGTCATGCTGCCTAAGATCAGGACTCTTTTAGCCGTGTAACTGTGATAAAATAAATATATGATTATGCACATGGTTTTATGTATAAGTCCATACAGAAAACATCTCAGGATTATTTTAAACCTCATTCTGCATAGAATTCATTTCAAATGGTGGGAAAGTAATAATAGCCTGTTAGTATAATCTCTCTTTAATGGGATCAAAGAGGATACTTCTATAATTACAATTTTAAGTATTAAAAGGTTTAATAGAGAAATTGTGTCTTTTTGATCAGCACAATAATAACAGTGAAACTCTAATGCTACTCAAGCTAATCATGTAAATTTTCTTTGCTATTTTAGTATAATCACTTGTTGATTCTGGCATAATCCTTTGGCACGGAATCTAATCAGTTCAGAATTTCATTTGGATGTAAGCCAACAGTGCAATGTCTCAGTGTCAATAATAGTCAAGTGGAAAGGATAAGGAAGAAGGAACTTTTTGCATCTCTCACAATGTTTTGATGCATTCCAAAAGCTTGAAAAAGTTTTGCATTAGCCAAAACTAATAAGCATTTTAATTCAAGCTTTATTTGTAGGAGATTACCATACTTAGCAGTGATTTCTACTAGGTCTTTTCTGGATAGTTAGAATACAGCCTATATCCTTCTTGGTGCCGAAGAGACAGAATCTGCATTCAGGGCCTTGGTATGTGTCATGAAAACTCGCGAAGCATTCCTAACCTGCTCTCAAGTTGCCATAGGCAAGGGGGATGGGGAATCGAATCTCAGCTACATCAAGGAACTTGCATTTTAGTCGGAGAACTTCTGGTTTGTTGGCTTCGGCAACAGCAGGGATTCGCAATCCTGCACGATCCCTGCGGCGCTAGCCATCTTGGTGCCTCCGATCCTGACGGGTCTGGAGGCTAAGGCTGCCCCGCAGAGGCAGCCGAAGATAGGGGGAGCCGGAGAGAGGTTTGGGGGTGTTGCAGACCCCCTCCCCAGCCGGCAAAACCCCCTTTTCTCAAGACGGTGGAGTGGCGGTCTGTAATGGCCGCCACAAAGAAGCTGGGTAAGACTGAGCAGGAGGAAGAGGGGAGAAAGTTTACAAGAGAAAGTTTTTTGGTTGACCCAGGACTTTAAGAGACGCCTAACATCCTGAAAACTATGACTATTTTTGAAAGATACTTTGTTTCCAAAGGAGAATTTCAAGTGGCAAATTTGAGGTGCTGAAAGGGAAAGTTTACTCTTCTTCCCTATGGAATCAACAAATGGCCATTGAGAAACCTGTCTTTTATAAAAGGTAAAAATTTGGCTTCTTGTTAAAAGTGGGAAGGGAGAGGACAAAAAAAAATATTAAGATCTTGCTGGAGGAGATACCTTGAAGACTTTGAGACTAGAAATTAATTGCAATAAGGCTTTAAAATATAGATTGGGCTTTTTTTCTTTTCCCTTCTATTGATATTACCCCAGGAAGAGAAAGTGAGAACTTTGTGCTTTGTTTGAACTGATTGATGTCTCTGGGACTTTGGGGAACTGTTCTAACTTTTGAAACATCTTGGTTGTTTTAAGAAGAAGAATAAAGAAAAGATTTACAATGGCTTTATCTGTTGATGAACTTAGAAAGGAATATGGAAAAATAAAAAAAGAAGGCAAGGACGCTGTGAAAGAAGCCTTCCTTTTTTTAGAAATGGCGCTTGCTATCTACCAGCAAACACAACAACAGATGGAGGAAACAGAAGAAGAAGAAGAAGACGCCATCTTCAATAAATCTCAAAATTTAATTAAGAAAGAAAGGAAAAAGAGAGAAAGGAAAATGAAGGACTTAAGACTTAAAAAACCACCCAAGAAAGAGAAAAATGGATAAAAGTTGCTCTTTTTTAAAAAAAAAATATCAATATTTACCTACATGGTGTGTTGTGAGTTAATAATGAATTTGCTTGCAAGCAATTTTATGTGACAGACTGAGCTAGCCAATTGCAGATAGATTTCTGAATGAATCTGTGATTCTGTGAGCAACTCAATCTGCCTGTCTGCTTTGCCTGATTTTGGTAAAAGTTGCTATTTTTTATAAATAATTCAATATTTATATAAATATTTATAATATTTATATACAAGCCATACCCACAAATTAGGTCACACCCACAGAACCAGTCAGTGGTCCCTGGGATCTAAAATTATGAGTTTGGTGGTCCCTGAGGTCCAAAAGGTTGGCGACCCCCTGCTCTAGGAGACAACAAAAAATGTTTGTGTGTTTTAAATCTTGATGCAAAACTTATTCAGAAATTTTGAATGGAGGTTGGGAAAAGCAGAGCTTCCCCTACCATTTTCAGATCTAAACTAGGAATTTGAAAAGTTCTGAATTTTCAGGAAAAGGGGGAAAAATAGTTAAATATTTTAAATAGTAAATGAGTTTTTCTGTTAAGAAAAATGATTTGTGGGGAGAAGGCGGAGCTTCGTTCCGGCGATACAGCTGCGATCTCAGGGCTCTGAGATCGCAGCCGATATTTTCGCCCCTGGTCGGTCCTAACGGACCTAAACCGTCCCGTAGAGACGGTGATCGTGAAGGGCATTGTTCCAGGATCCCAGAGATATCGCAAAATCTCTGGTTTGATCCGGAAGAAGCCCTTTTGCTGGCGGCGGAGAGGCAGCCTCCATAGCTGCTGAAGTCGGGACAGCTCCGGAAAGAAAGTGATTGGAGTGAAGTGTGTCGGCTGGGTGAGAAAAACTCTTTTGTGCTGTAAATTCGCTAAGGTTGGAAAGTTCATCCGATATAAAGAAGAAAGCTGTGAGATTTTTTTTTGACTGAAATTGTTTTGAGCGGCGTTTTTTAAAGTGATGTCAAATTGAGGCTTGGTTTTTTTTTTTTTTCTTTATACTTTTCGGGAAAGATTTTACCGTGACTTTGTAGGTAACCGGATTGAATTTTCTCTTATATATATTTTTATGCTCCCTTTGATTTTATGCTCCCTTTGATTTTTTAACTTTTTTTAGGATAGTGGCTCCCTTTGGCTATTTTTTCTTTTTTTTCTGTATATATTATTACTTTTTTCTGGCGGGCGGGGAGAAAGAGCATTAAGAAACTTTGTAACACTGCCAACTAGAGGCTTGAAAGTATCTTTATTTGAATTGGAGAGAATTGCAAAAAGACCTCATCTCAAGGACTTTTTAACGTGATAAGATAGAGGGAGAGCACAGCAAAATATTATTGCAGGTGCTTTCCTGGACTGTTATCAACAACACTTGAGGTTTGGCTTTGAAGCGGCTGGAGAAGAGAGTCATAACAAGAGCCTTGGATAAATAACAAAGTGCAGTGTGTTTTCTTATATATACCCCATTCGCTAGCCTTTTTCTAAATTTTAATTTTAGTAATATTTTTATTTTTGCCTTTTATTTTAAAGGGAAAGCCTCAGAGTTTTTTCTTTTTTCTTCTTTATTTTTCTTTTCTTTTTTATTGGGACTTTTTTGCTTTGCATATTTATGTTTTTGGACTACTTTGTTGTTGTGGTTGTTGTTGTTGTTGTTGTTGTTTTTGGATTATTGAGACTTTTTAATTGGATTAAGGTGTGAAGAATCTGAAGGAACTTTTTGTTTTTTTTTTTCTCTTTTTGCTTTTTCTTTTTTCCTTTGCTCTTAATCAATATTATTATTTTTGGATTTGTTTCTTTTTTCCTTTCTATTTTTTCCTTTTTTATGGTGGACTATCTCGTAATTGGATTAGGGTCTAGAAGAACCTGAAGATCTTTCTTCTTCCTTTTTTCCTGTTTCTTCTTTGGTTTCGTGTTTTTTACTATTGGAGTTCTCCATTTTGGATTATAATTGGCTGCTCTACCAGTTGGATTAAAAGTTAAGAAGAATTTGAAGTTTTGGAAACATTGAAATGAGCAAGAAACCAATACCATCTGGCATTTCTGCTTCTACCTCTGCTTCCCCACCAGCTGGAGGACAACGTTTAATTCAGACAATGTTGAAGCAAGATAAGGAACAAGAAAAAATAACTTTACAGTTACAGATGATTATGCAAGGAATCCAAGATCTCAAGACAAAATCAGATATCATTGAACAAAGAACAGGAAATATTGAACAAAGAACAGAAAATATTGAACAAAGAATAGAAAATATTGAACAAAGAGCAGAAAATATTGAACAAAGAATAGAGAAGACTGATGAAAAAGTGGAAAATATTAAACAAATGATGGTTAAGTATGAGGAGAGATTCCAAAAAATTGAGGAAGAAGGAAAACAAAGAGAGAAGAAGATTGGAAATATTGACAGCAGATTAACAGCGGTTGAACAAGAAAAAGGTGGGATGTTGAGGTGGGAGATGGAAAGGTCAGAATTTTACCTCAGATTTCAAAATATAGAAGAGGAAAAAGGAGAAAATTTGGCAGCGGTAATGATAGAAATTTTGGCAGATGCTTTGGAAATTACAGAGGAAAAGATGATGGATGGAATAGATGAGATATATCGAGTCTATACAAGATATGCGATGAGAAATAAATTACCCAAGGAAGTCCATATTAGATTTACCAAAAAATCCATTAAAACGCAAATATTACAAATAGCAAGAGAGAAAACACTGAAATACAAGGGTAAAGAGGTTGTGGTTTTAAAACAAATACCCAGAAGAGTGAGAGAGATGAGAAGAGAATATCGATTTCTCACCAAAATACTATTGGAAAACGAAGTGAATTATAGATGGCTGATTCCAGAAGGACTAGTGTTTGGGTGGCAAGAGCAGAGATATAGAATTGATTCAATTGAGAAAGCAGAACTTTTTCATGCAGAATTCTTTGGAGGAAGAAGAGAGGAAGCAGAGAAAGAGGCTTTATCAATTGAGTTTCAAGATGAACAACTGGAGACTGAAAAAGAGAAAGGAGCAGCAGGGGGACAGATGGATAATAAAGAACAGCGTGAAGTGAGATCCACGAGAGCTGTTAGACCTAAATATAAAGCATAATCATGGAGGAAAAAAAACTGATTACAATGAATATAAATGGACTTAATTCAGCTGTTAAAAGAAGGAAAACTTTTCATAAATTAGATAAATTAAAATTTGATATAATTTGTTTGCAAGAAGTTCACATTAAAAAACAACATGAACAATTGTTATTACAGCCAAAATTAGGGAAAATATTTACCTCTTTGACTCAATGTAAGAAAAGAGGTGTGGTTTTATACATTAAAGAGGCTATTCCAGCAAAATTGATTTACACGGATGAAGATGAAAGAGTATTAATGGTAGAAATAATGGACAATAATATAAAAATACTCTTGATTGCAATTTATGCTCCGAATGATAAACAAGAAGAGTTTTATAAAAAGCTGCACATGAAAATAATTGGACTGGACTATGTTAATATAATTATGATGGGAGATTTTAATGGAATTGTGGACAATAAACTGGACTATATAGCAACAACAACAAAGCAAAATAGAAAGGCTCTCCCAAGGTCCTTTTTTAAAATGACAGATGAATTAACTTTAAAAGATATTTGGAGAGAAAGAAACGTTAAAGCTAAACAATATACTTTTTATTCAAATAGACATTTATCATGGTCCAGATTAGATATGATTTGGATCTCAACAGAACTAATATCTAATATTAAAGAAACAAATATTGAAACAAGTACCTGGGCAGATCATAGCCCAATGACAATTAAATGGAAGGGACAAAAAAAAAGATCGAGATGGACATTAAATAATACTATTTTAAAGGAGAAAGATTTTACACAATGGATGGAGAAGGAATTGGCTTTTTTCTTCAGAGAAAATAAAAAAGAAGATACTTCAACGCAAAATGTGTGGGATACTATGAAGGCATACGCTAGAGGTTTGATAATAGATTATACAAGAAAAAAGAATATTAGGAAAAGGCAAGCTTCTAAGGCCTTGGAAAATGAGTATAAAACTCTTGAAAAAGAATTACAGAAAATGCCACAGAAAAAGGATATTAAATTGAAGCTGGATGTAATCAAACATAAAATGGAATTAATAGAGAAAGAAGAACTGGCACAGAAAATTAGAAACTCTAAACAGAATTATTTTGAAGATGCAAATAAACCAGGTAGATGGCTAGCATATAAATTGAGAAAAGAGAAGGAATCAAGAAAAATATTGAAGTTAATAGATGAACAAGGCCAAGTTTGTTATGGGAATAAGGAGAAAAAAGAAATTATTCGAGATTTTTATGGGCAATTATATAAACAGGAGAATATTGATGAAGAAAAAGTCAAACAGTATTTACAGGAAGCTAAGTTATTAAAGATACCTAAAGAGACTGAAGAAATGCTAGAAAGCAATATAACAATGATGGAACTAAATGAAGCATTTAAGAGACAAAATAATGGGAAAGCTCCGGGTCCAGATGGGCTTCCAGTAGAATTTTATAAAACATTTCAAGAATTATTGAGCATCCCATTGTTAGAAGTTATGAATGAAGTTATGTTAAAAAAGATGATACCTAAAACATGGTCAGAGGCTTATATTACGCTCATACCAAAGGAAGAGACTGACCCATTGCAAATTAAGAATTATAGACCTATTTCTTTATTGAATGCAGACTATAAAATCTTTGCTTCAATCTTAGCAGAAAGACTTAAAAAAATATTTAAATAATTTTATTCACTCAGATCAAAATGGATTTCTGCCAAAGAGACAAATTAGAGACAATATGAGAGTAATCTTGGACACTTTGGAATACTATGAGGCTCATCCTGAAAAGCAAATGGCTTTGATATTCCTAGATGCTCAAAAAGCATTTGACAACGTGAACTGGAGATTTATGTTATTATTATTGGAGCAGATGGGTTTCGCTAAAAAATTTATTCAAGCAATAGAAGCTATATATAATAAACAGACAGCAAGGGTAATGATGGAGGGGGAACTTACAGATTTTATTAATATAAGGAAAAGCACAAGACAAGGATGCCTCCTATCTCCTTTGCTATTTGTGTTGACCTTGGAAGTGTTGAATAGAAATATTAGGGATGATAAAAGCATAAAAGGAATGAAAATTAAGAAGGAAGAATTTAAGCTACAAGCTTTTGCTGATGATTTAGCTTTTATTTTGGAAGATCCGCTAGAAACAGCTCCAAAGTTACTGGAAAGGATAGAGACATATGGAGAGGTGGCTGGTTTGAAAATAAATAAAGACAAAACAAAGATTTTGACAAAGAATATGTTATTGAGACAGAGAGAAGAATTGGCAGATCTTTTGAAAATTCAAGTTACAAATAAGGTTAAGTATTTGGGGATATATTTGACAACAAGATGTAGCACATTAAAGGAGAATAATTATATTAAACTTAAACAACAGATAACTACAGATTTGAAGAAGTGGGAAAACTTGCA
Source organism: Hydrophis major (assembly GCA_033807585.1). Classification (NCBI taxonomy): domain Eukaryota; kingdom Metazoa; phylum Chordata; class Lepidosauria; order Squamata; family Elapidae; genus Hydrophis; species Hydrophis major. The sequence goes on from CM066329.1 coordinate 173,616,980, forward strand.
ATTGTCATTAATAGGGAGAATTTCAACAATTAAGATGAATATCTTACCTAGAATTTTATTTTTGTTTCAAACAATACCAATTAGGCTTGGAAAAGACTATTTTGAAGATTTAAATAAAATCATGTTGAAGTTTATATGGCAAGGTAAAAAAGCGAGAATAAAGCTAAAGCTTTTGCAAGATGCTAGAACTAGAGGAGGTTTTGGCCTGCCTAATTGGGAATTGTATTATCAAGCTGCAAGTTTGATGTGGGTCAAAGAATGGATAACATTAAGGAAACATAGGTTGTTGACATTAGAAGGGCATGACTTGCTGTTGGGTTGGCATGCTTTTTTATGGTATAAGGGAACTAAAACACAGGGTTATTTTAGAAGACATTATGTACGGGAGTCTTTGTGGTTAAATTGGGAGAAGATAAAAAGACAATGTTATTTGAAAATTCCAGTTTGGTTATCGACCATTGAAGCATTTTCCTATCCTATAATTTACAAGAAGGAACAAACAGTTAGATATGGGGAACTTTTGGATGAAAAGGGTGAACTTAAATCGATCCAAAACTTAGAGGAACAAGGTATAAGGATGAATTGGTTTTCATATGCACAAATACACTCAAGGTATGATGAAGATTCTAAAACGGAGGGATTTTATGATAAACAGACTGATTTAGATAAGATCTTGATGGGTACTGATGAGAAGATGATTAAAAAATTATATGGTTATTTACTGGGAATGAAATTAGAGGAAGAACAAGTCAAAGAAACTATGATTGTTTGGGGGAAGAATTTTGGATATGGGATTGATTTAGAGAAATGGCAGAAATTGTGGTCTCAAAATTATAAAATGACAATGTCAACAGCATATAAAGAAAACTTGTATAAGATGTTTTACAGGTGGCACTTTCCTCCGACAAGAATAGCAAGAATGTTTAAGAACAAATCTGAAAAATGCTGGAAATGTCATCAGATACCCGGCTCGTATTACCATATGTGGTGGACTTGTGAGGATGCTAGAAAATATTGGACTATAATTCGCATGTGGTTGGAAAAAATGACAAAGAAACATATAGATTTGAAACCAGAGATCTTCTTATTGGGAATTTTACCTGATATATATAGTAAAGATTTGAAATACCTGATTGTAAATGTATTAACAGCGGCCAGGATTGTATTTGCTAAAAATTGGAAGAATGAGAAAATACCATTTCAGGAAGAAATTATTAAGAAAATATTGGAATGTGCTGAGATGAGCAGATTGACATTTGAAATTAGAGAGCAAGAGGATAAACAATTTTATGAAATTTGGGATCTTTTTTATAAATGGCTAGATGATAAAATACGATAATAGAATATTTAGAATGCTGGATAGTAAGGAATATCTTTATTTTGCTATTATTTTGCTATTTGATATTATATTTATAAAGGATTTTTTAGGATTGATTTGATATGACTAGATGATTTGTTATAGAGTAAACTGGTTTAAAGTATTGTTAGCTCATTAAGCATGAATGATTAAAAATATAGTCAAAAACTTCTTTTTTTAGTGATATTAGGATATATAAGTTTGGATTGACAATATGAGTTGTTATATAACATAATTGTAATTGAGACTACAGAATGAATGCACAAAAATGATGAACCAACTGACACACTGGATGTACATATAAGAGTTGATGTTTTTATGTTTTGTTTGTCTTGTTTGTTTGTAGAAAATTAATAAAAACTTTTTCAAAAAAAGAAAAAAGAAAAATGATTTGTTCTGCAGAAAACTGTACATGTTCTGAAGAGGGTTGGCATTTAGATTGTTTTATGTTTTACCATGATACTGAATCATTTTTTAAAAAAATTCTCTATACAAGCTAATTAATTCTGTATAATTTCAACCTTTACCTATTTTTCAGGATGAACCTGGGGTATTGTTTGTCATCATAATGTTATGATGAATTGCAACAAACTGAAATCCCTACAACATCCCTTTGAAGATTCTGCTACAAAAAGTTGTGGTTGTAGCAGACTAGCATCTTACTGTAATCTGCTTGGGGTGTTATGTTTTCTTTTTGTTTGATATTTTGAATATTTAAAATTTAAAAGGGTTTTTTTACTTTATTTTTTTAAATAAATTTTAATTTGGTTTATCTTCTGTGAGATTGTTTAATCTCCCATAGGGCAGAAATAAAGGCCAAAATCTCTAGTAGCACAAATCTATGCTACAAGGACAGATATTTGTATTGTTGAAATTATTTACGTTATATTGAAGTGTGGATTTTTCATTACAGCAACAGCATTTAGGATTCTATATTGCCTCCCAGCGCTTTGCAGCTCTCTCTGGATTGTTTATAATGTAGAAGCATTATTTGCACATTGCCCCCATCAAACTGGGTCCTCATTTTACCAACTTCAGAAAGATGGAAGGCTTTGTCAACTTTGAGCCTATCAGGATCGAACTCCAGGCTGTGGGCACAGTTTGCCTGCAATACTGAATTTTAACCATCATGCCACCATTATATTTATAGAGTCATAAATTAAAAGTTCCTTTGTACACCTTTTCTTGCTTAGTATATCAAATCTCTCAGCACAAAGATGCTCTTTCTTTCTGGACACTAGGCAACCACAAGATTTCTAAATCTGTGATGTGGCAATATGCTGTAAGTACACTTCTCCTAGATTGGCTGTCATATCCATTTCACACGCCTTCTTCATGCTGCTTCTAGGCATGGCAGTCACTGGAATGCATTTCCTTTCCATATGATTGCCAGTTATTTTAGAGGTGACCAGCTGCTTGAGAAGACATCACATATCTCATCCTTTACCAGTCAGCGAAACTGGAGCAGCACTGCAGTATTTGTCCAATTTGCTATTTTGATGTTATCTTGGCAGACATGAACCATGCTACAGTCAATTTCACACCACAGAAATTTTTTAAAAAATATTGGCAACTTATCTGAACCAAAACCAAAGAATTCTGTCTATGTATGCATAGGAACCAAAACAAGACATTTCCTGGCCAGAAAATTAACAAGCATAAATCTCTGAATTCTCTCTACAGACAGAAAGAGGAAACAGTTCTGTTTTTGCAACAAATGAGAACATTTTCCCCATTTGCTATACCATTAATGCAGCTTAAAAAAAAACCCCAACCAGCAAGGGAAACCAATCCATCAATCAATATGGATTCAGTTTCATACTGTCCTGAACCAAACCCTGCAGCCTTTTTCAATGTGTAATTACAGCAGCTTGCCAGGTAAGTTGATGCCGCTATCCTTGTAGGAGCTGAAAAAATGGTATCTATCAACTGGGCATGAGTCATGCTGCAATGGACCCTTTTACATTTTAAATTTCCAAAATACCTCCAAAACAAAAAGAAAATATAATGCTCCAAGCAGATTACAATATGGTGCTAATCTACAAATATGAATGCCATGGTGGACTAATGCAATTCCATTATTTTTTTCCCATTTTAAAATGGTCAGTGTTAGTTTTGGTTCTTATGCTAAGCTATTTCTTTTAGGGCAAGGCTAAACTGCTCTTGTAATACTTCGTTGGTTTGGTACTGAAAGTGCTGGACGTTTGCACAAAACAAAATTTCTTAAGGTGAATTAAGAAAATTTCTTAAGGTGAATTTCTTAAGGTGAATAAAATTTCTTGTTTATCCTTAATTATGTGGACATGTTGAGACTAGCAAACTGTAAATGGTTCTCAACAATAACTTCCCCTTCCCTTTCCTCTTCCTCCTCCTCCACTTCCTTCCCTGACCCCTTCCTCCTCCTCCCCCTTCTTCCCCCTCCTCCTCTTCCCCCTCCTCTAAATCAGGGGTGTCAAACTCCCAGCCTGGAGGCTGGTCCTGCCTCTGCCCAGTTTCGCAAAGTGGGGGAAAGTCCCAATATGTCACATGACACCATTGTGACACTGCAAGTTTGACACCCCTGCTCTAAATGTATCAATTTCAATGGCTAATGACATCAGAATTCAATTTTCAATTATTTTGGGCAAAAAAATTAAAAAGTGAAGGCTTTATTTAAGGATGAAAATCCAAGAACCTTCCCAAACCTCCGAAAAATCACCCCTTTGAATGGCACCAATTACATCACTGTCTTGACTGCTGCAACATAGAAAGACTCTCAGCCACTCAATATTGTTATCCTGACCTCACACTGCCTATTTCTTCTATTAAGTGTTAAACCATAATAATTCTCAGACTTCCAATTTAAGAATGCAAGTGGCTTCAGATATAGAACATACATCGTAAAATATTGTGTGCAAGAATGATCTCTATTAGTATTTCTCAACCTTGGCCACTTTTCAGTGTGTGGACTTCAACTCCCAGAATTTCCCCCAACCAATAAGGCTGGCTGGAGATTTCTGGGAGTTGAAATCCACACATTTGAAAATAGTCAAGACTGAGAAACACTGGAAATAAATCTCTTCCTAATTCTACTTCTCTTTATTATTCATGTCCTGATGGAAGAAAAGATTAAACACATGTTCCTTAGAGCATCCTGCTTCATGTATGAATGAACAATAATTCCAGAAGACAGTTTTTGCTTTATGAATTTTAATGCTTGGGTTTGCAGCTATGAAAACAAAGTTCTTGTTGGATATTTCCATGCAGATCTGAGGTAGATTCAAGATAACAGCAGTGGAAAGTTCTGCTGTGTGTTAAATAAAAGTAAGATCTGGCATATCAGAAAATAAATTTTGCTAAAGTCAGTGGGATTTCATGTTGAATGGATTGCACCAGAAAGCTATAAAGCTAGTTTTCTGCTTTATTTATATATTGGATTTATAATCCATTTTTTATTTGTGAACTTTAGACAGCCTATTTTTCCCTAGAGCACGACAATAAGGAAACCTCTATCTGGGGCTCCGTTCATTCTATTTATTGTGGGTATCGTCCAAGCAAGAAATAACCAACAACCAAACAACCAACACAGATGCCTGTTTAGACACTTCTCTACTCTCCCAAAGCCATTGCTACCCACTGTCCTGGGAGGTTAAATTTTTGGAGATTTTTCATATGTTTTTCTCCAAATTTTTTTTGGGGGGGTTGTTGTTATTCTTGCTGAAATTCTCCTAAGATTCTTTCATAGAACTTACATCATAAAAAGCAGCATAATTCAAATAAATCTATGAATAAATAATAAAGGCAATGGAACCAAATATACAGCATTTTTGTTGGAAAATTACACAGCTGTAGTCTTGAGGAATTTCAAATATCAAATTAACCATGAGCATTTAAAAGGGAGGAGAGGAGAAATTAATATGCAAGATGGGAAAACAAGGACTGCAGGAAGAGCTAACAGAGAAACAGCAGTAAACTCAGCAAATAACTTTAGCAGGTGGTTCATGTGCTATTAATTATAAACATGGCCATTCACTCTTATTGAAACTAAATTGGATTACCATAAGCACTTGTGTTCCGATAATTTTTAAGTTTCATTTACAAAGCTAGAGTAAAAATATTAATGGAGCAGCTGCGTTGATGACGCAAAATGAAAAAAATGCCTTTTTTTTTTTTTGCTTTGGTTGGATACAAGTTCTTTTCTTCTTTTTTTGTAAATTATCCTCACCCTATTTTAGGATTTGCGCCCATATTTTTGTTTTATTCATTCCCCTATTGAAGGAATTCTCAAGAAGTAGGGTTATCAGTTTTGGCCTGGAGGTATTAAAACAACCACTTGGATACAACAAGATGTTAGAGTTTGGGGTGTTTCTCTGCCGCCATCTATTGGGCGTCTAGAATTTTGCTCTTCAGCAGGCTTGAATCTTGCAGATCCCTATCCAAAACTCCCCAAAATATTTGGAGATTTCTTTTGGTCAAACCCAGAATAGGAAATCATAAAGGAGGGTTATTTTATCTGGTTCACAACTGGCCAAAGCAGAGAACTTCATGAACATACTGCTTTCTTTCAAAAGTCACTTCTGGTGAGATGGGCAACCATATATCAATAAATCAATACATTCTAAAATATCATGCAATCATTGAAAATATATTCTTTCTATAATCAGTTATGGATAAAATATTTTTTGTTAAACAAGCAGGAAAAAGAATTCAAAGTACCTGCGTATTTTTCTTTTTTTAAAAAAGAATCAGGAGAAGTGCAGTAAATTAAAAGGTGCTTCTTTGCAAATCAAGATAAAACATTCCCTATATACTTTAAACAGCTTGTGTTCTCTTTTCAGATGTAACAGGGGACAAATCAGTGGAGTTGGTAATGAGGAAGTTTCAACCAACAAAGGATCATACAGGAAGAAAGGGAGTGAACATTCAAAAAGCCTACCCAAACCATTTATTTTTAAAATAAAGCAGATTATTCCTATAGCTAGTTATTACTTCACACCTTAGAAATAAAGAATACATTATGTTTCATCTGCATGCACAAATATGGATGAATAAAATGACCGCAGGCATACAGATATCACAACTCTCTCTCTCCACCCCTGGAGGTCTGGGGATTGAGACTGTTTGGGAACATAGACCACTTCTCCTGAATGAGCCAGTGGAACCTGGGGGACCTTCAGCCTAAACTGTGAGTGGATTTGCAGGCAGTGCCATATGTCAAGAAGCACTTTTGAAGAAGTACATCTGCAATCCTTCTGGAGCTGTTAAATTTGTCAAGAGTTTTTTTTTTTTTTACACCTAGGACCAGCCTCTCCTTGATGATTGCAATATGTTTGATATGAGGCTACCCTTGACACCTTTCTAGAAACTGTTATTGGTGCAAAATGTGGCAGCTGGACTGTCAGTTGTGATGAAAGATCTGTATCTTTGTATTTTATAAATCTGCAAAACAAATTATGTTTAGTTATCAATGGATCCCAAGTCATGTCCCTGAAGCAATTGGTTCCAAATCATATTCCACAATCTTCATGCATGACAGGAAACACAGATGTTCCTATTTTCTTTCCAATATCATTTTAACATAGTTTGTGAACTGTCACATACATTGGCCTCATAAGCAAACCAATTACAACATTTAAGAAGGACTGCTTCATGTATCATGAAAGTGACTTGGAAGATGGATAGATTAGATAGATAGATAGATAGATAGATAGATAGATAGATAGATAGATAGATAGATAGATAGATAGATAGATAGATAGATAGATAGATAGATAGACAGATAGGACAATTAACCAGTGGAACAGCTTGCCTTCAAACATTGTGGGTGCTTCCTCACAGGAGGTTTTTAAGACAGTTACTTGTCTGAAATAGTGTAGGATCTCCTGCTTGGGCAGGGGGCTGGACAAGAAGACCTCCAAGGTCCCTTCCAGCTCTACACTGATTCTGATTCAAAAAGTTTAAATCAACAAAGAAGAAAAGTTATCAGCACCCTTGTCTGATAAGGGTACTGGAGGGGGAAAAAATAGCGCGACAGACAGAAACACCAGAAGCAGAATGAGAATAGAAGGAAGCAGAAAAATGGGTGATATGTCCAAAAATATGTATGAAGGATCCAGATGGGCCCTTCAACCTGGCAGTCTCTTGGTTGATGATGGACAATAGAAGCCATAAGCACTTGGTAACACAGAATGAGGCCTTCACCTACAGTATTTGATTTGATTGGGACTTTCTCCTTTGATTGTTGTATAAGGACCAGGGCCAAAGAAGGAGAGCAAAGCTGAGAATAATGAATAAGGAGAAGCCAGCAACACTTTCTTAATAGTTCAAGTGTTCCTGTCATCTGTGAAGATTTAAAATTTGATTTAGGACCATCAGTGGTAATGAATGATGACTAATGAACTATCATCTTTTAAGCAGAATAAAGAGATTTATTGTTACAAGTTCAAAATAACTTTATTGGTAATGGGGAAAACTCTGGATTTAATCTGAAAGAATCCTGGGAAGTAGGGAAATAAATAATTCAGAGACTTGGGGGCTGAATAAAAGCAGCATAGAAAAATGCAGAGATAATTGCAACTGGGAAAAAATGGTCTGGAAAGAAAGTGAACATGTTACAGGTGTAGGGCAGAAGAAAAAAATCAGCATGCAAAATTTCAGAAGTAGGAAAAAAAGTTGAAAAACTAGACAGGGAGGGGCTAGCTGAGAATGAAAAAGACTAAGCTGGGATGAGGGAGAGAAAAGATGCAAAGGCAAAAGTGTAATAAGTGAAGCGTGGACATTTTAGCCACGAGGGAAAGGATTGTTAGCTTTCTATTCCTTTAAGGTGGGAATGGGCAAGCTTAGAATCTGCAGGGCCAGACACACTCTAAAAGCCTTGGACACAGCTGCAAACAATCCTTTAAAAGCTGCCGCTTTTTCTGTAACAGAAAAATAAGTGTGAGGAGAAGAATGACATTAGCCTCAGCACATGGCAGCACTTGCTTAATCTTGTCTAAGCTGAGGAGCTAAGTAGGTTGGTCCTGGATGGATGGATGGATGGATGGAATTAAAAAATACCAAGACTATAAATTAAACTAAGGGGGAGGGAATACCTATGAGGAGACAGGAAGCAAATCAGCTCTGTACTGTTGCCAAGGAACTATATGGATCTACCCATGACATCACCAAAGAAGAGAGCTCAGCTTGAAGGACACTTTACTCTTTAATTATATCTGTTCCATCATTTGTTCTAGATGTAATTAAAAATCAAATTTATTCCTGCAGGCTGCTTAAAGAACAAAGATAGGTGTTAACTTTTTAAAAAGTTGAACACTTGTTTTCAGAAAATCTTTGTTTCATCGTCATAGCTCAGTGAATGTTATGTCAGCCTGTATAATAAAGCTTATCTCGTCCATGTCTTGATTGTGAACGAAAGGGTCAACCTGACATGCTTTACTGAAATCTGACTGGGTGGGGACCCCTTCCCCCTCTTCAAGAAGTGCATTTCCAGATTTCAGGTATGGCACCAGTAGTGATTTCAGGGCGAGAATGGGTATGTGGCTGTAGTTTATCTGGTAGTCTTTGGTGACTCTTAGGGATGCTATCACATAAAGCCAGGTGAAAGATCCTGTTCATGAAACTGGGGCATTCGGAGCTGCTGCTTGCCTACCTTCCTCCCAGCAACAGAAGGGTATCCATGCCTCTTAAACTATTACATTATTTGATTTGTGCTAGCGAGGGAATCCCTGAGAAGGGATTCATCTTGTAATGAACTCATTTAGGACAATACTACTAATCTTGCCTGCAATGACACTCTAATGTCATTTTGTTGTTGTTTGCATGTACTTCCATATTCAGCTGATGCTATGTTGCTGGCTGAAGTTCAGAATGATTGGACTAAATGTTAGCTAAATTTTATGGAGTATGGATCTGAAAATTAATGTATCCAAGGCCGAAGAATTTGTGTTGGACAGGGAGAATTGAACTGTTGCAAGCTACATAAATGGTGAAAAATCAGAACAAAGTGATACATATGTGTATCTTGGTAGAATGTTTTCCAAAGATATTGAGTTCCTGATATATTACTCTTTTAAAAGATTAGCAAAATACCCTGCAATAACCTTTATCTAGCCCATTATCACTGCATCATTAAAGTTAATATAGCTGTTTGTTTCAATATATTGATTTTAAAAAGTATTAAAAAAACCAAACAAACCTATGATGCACAACTATGATGCACTAGCACCAGCCTTCAGAAAGATTATAGAACAAATCAACAAGCATGCAAAATATTAAGCTCTGCCATAAAACTGAATGATACATACTTAGGAGTAAACTGCACTTAGTTCAAAATGACTTAATTCCAAGTAACTAAAATATTGCAATTTAAATTGTGGATCTTTATTACTACCTTTATGACCCTTAAAATCAACTACGATATTAAAACACTCATGTATAAGAAAACAACAAAATGAAGATATATGGGATATAACCTTAATAATCTCTGTGAATGGATAAGAGTGATATTTATTTATTTGCAAAGATTTGTTCCTAGTTATATAAATCCAAAGTGTTTTTTTTTAAATAAAAAGCCTCTGCTGAAATTAAAATATTATAATAACCAGTCTCTCCAATTTTCTACAATCCCAGAGCTTATTACACAAGGTAAGACTTATTGAGAAATATCTTAATGAATTAAATAAAAACTTCTTGATTTATATGCTTAACTTTATTCCAAAGACTTGGAATAAACTTGTGTCATTTTTAAGGTTAACATGTACTTCTGATTTTGAACAAAACACAATTGTATGTATACTTAATACAGAAGAAAGTTTCACTTTAAAGAAGTTTGTTATGGAGGAAATAAAATTGCTCACTTAGGCCACCCTGGGCATTTTCAAAACAGACCACCCACATGGCAAATCTCACCTTGCTGGGGCCCACCTGGGTGGTCTTTGGAAACGGTTTCCCAACCAGCAAGAGGGAGAGGAAGTTCATTTGCAGTCCTTTAGTACAGCCATCCCCAGGCCTTCTGTCCCAGACTCAGACTGGATGCCGGAACAGGAGGACCGTTTCCAAGAACAGTGCAAGTTGGAGCCCTTCTTCCCAAAGGAAGAGGTGAAGCGGTAGAACTTCCTATGCTCTCGGTAGTTCCTGGTCAGTAAGATATAAAGAAAGGGGTTGATGCAACTATTGCTATAGGTTAGGCAGGTGACCAGGTAGTTGATGTACTTCTGGATGTGGAGCGGCAGCCCCAGGGGGCCGTGGTAGAGGGACACCAGCTGCCAGATCCAGAAGGGCAAGAAGCAGGCCCAGAAGACCAGCACGATGGTGAAGACCAGGATGAGAACTTTCTGGCGGGGAGACTGCTTGGGCCCCGTTTTGCGCGGCGGGTTCTTCTGCGACTCCAAGTAAGTGGCGGCCAGGCGGGCGTAGAGGCAGCCAATGAGCAGCCCGGGGGCCAGGATGCTGGTGCTGAAAAGCACCGTCAGGTAGAGGCGAAAGGCGTCGGGGCTCCAAGTCGGGGCACAGATCTGCTTGCCGTCGCCGCTCTGGCTCAGGGTGACCATCAGCATCATGGGCAGGGTCAGCAGCAGCGAAATGCCCCAGACGGCGCCGGCGGTGATCCTGCGGAAGCGCGGCGCCCGGTACCGCACGGCCAGCGGCCGGGTGACGGCCAGGTAGCGCTCGGTGCACATGACGGTCAGGGTGAAGATGCTGGCGTGCATGGTGAGCAGGTCCAGGCTGAGCAGGAAGCGGCAGCCCACTTCGCCGAAGTACCAGTCCTGCGCCACCGACGTGCCCACGATGAATGGGATGGAGCACAGGTAGAGCAGGTCGGCCAGAGCCAGGCTGGCAATGGAGCCGGACAAAGGCGCTCCCCGGGCGCCCCGGCCCGAGCGCCAGAGCAGCGCCAAGGTGTACGCGTTGCCCGTCACGCCAGCCACACACATGACGGAGAGGATGGCGCCAAAAACCCAGGTCGCCGCCATTTCCCCGCCATTCCCCCCCGCTGCCCGAGAAGACTCGTTGCCAAGCCCGGCGCTCAAGTTGCGCTCCATTTCGAGCGCGGAGCAAGTGGGGCCAGTCGTCTCCCCACCCACCCCTCCAACTTGCCGCGCGGTGCCCACTGCCTCCCGCTCCCACGGCGGGGCTCCAGGCGGCCAATGGCTGGCTCAGTTCCCGAGCCTTGCCTGCCCCGCTGCTCCAGCATCGCCTGGGACCGGGCTTCTCCTCCTCCTCCTCCTCCTCCTTCTTGAGTGGCTTGGCGGTCGGAGTTGAGGATAAGCTACTCAAGTAGTCGAGGCTTGTCGGGAACTGCAGTTGCTCTCACGGGAGGGCGTTTGGATTCGTGGGATTGGCTTGTGCATGTTAAGCAACTGGCCTCGGAGGAAAGACTTGGATCAACTTTTTTGTCACTTTGAATGTACACAAATCGGCAAATATTAAAATGAAATTTCGTTGCATACAGCCCTCAAAGGGTCATCCCCTCTCATATGCGTTACAGAACCGTGACAGAAGGAATGAATAAATAAAATAAATACAAAATTATGCATATACCCATATATATTATATGACACAGAGAAACAACACAGTCTTGTTCTGATGTATACATGGATATGGCCAGAAAAACGAATCTTGGGAGTTTACCAGACAGATGACATAGGGAACAAAGCTATTACAGAATCTGGTAGTCCTGCTAGAAATGGTTTGAAACCTCCTCCCAGAGGGGAGCAACAGAAACAGACTGTGAAGTGGGTATGTGGGGTTTCTAACAATGCTTTGAGCTCTAAGCACATAGCGCTTTTAAGCAGTATCCTGAATGACAGGAAGTGAACTTCCTATAATCTTCTCTGCTGCCTTACCACTCTCTATATGGACTTTCTCTCTGAGGCACTGCAGCCACCAAACAGTGATGCAGTTTGTTAAAACACTCTCAATTGTTCCTTAGTAAAAAGTGGTCAGGACAGAAGGAGAAAGATGTGCTCTCCTCATCCGATACTTCACTAAGGATGAGTATAGAGGGACTAATTCAGGTTGTTAGTTATCTGTACCCTCAGATACTTAATACTGTTGACCATCTCTACAACTGCATCCTTGAGTATGTGGAGTATGACCATGCTGGTTCTATGTATTCTACTTTAGGAATTTAACCCCAGTTTATCAAGTAGTTAGGAGGTGAGAGCTTGGCAACACAATCAGAATAGAGCTGGAAGGGACCTTGGCAGTCTTCTAGTCCAGTTCCCCAAAAACTTAATAGCCAACCATCAACTCCCCAATCTACATCTAAAAAGCTATAAATTACACCATATAAATACCAAACACAGATCAGCACCCACTCTGCTGTATTCTGAAGATGGGCTCTGTGGGAATAAACTTTGATTTCAGTATTGGGTAATGATTAGTCTAAGACCTTATACATACATGTCTGCCTAAGGATCACTGAGATAAAGCAAGGAAATTAAAAACAAACACCAGGAACATTTAAGCAGCTCAGACTGACTGTAAACAATTCTGTGTAATTATTTTAATCCACAATGTGAATGCTTACTATGTACGAAATTCTCAATAAAAGGGAGCACTTGAATTTGCTCTAGACTCCCATCCTGAGTACACCAGCCTGTGTCTCATTCTTTCCATGGGAGACCACCACAAGTGGTGACCCCGACATGATCTACTGCAGGGGGTACGTGTCCGGACCTCCGTGTTTCCTTGCCTGGAATAGGTAAAGTACGTACTTAACTATTGCTGAACAATAGGATTTTTTCAGGGAACATGGGGGGAAAACTCTCTCAGCCACAGGAACGGCATGTTAGTGAGCTGCTGAAGTTAGTCAGGACAAACTTCTTTATCTTTAAACCCTCTGGGGGGGAGCAAATAGTCTTTCAAAAGGTAATGTGAAACAGCTGCTGCAAGAGATCTGGCAGCAATGCCCCTGGTACTCAGAGAGAGGCTCTTTAAAGTTAGACACGTGGAGGAAAATTGGAACTATCCTTCATGAAGAGCCACGGGCAACAGCTATTTTGATATATTGGAAGGTTGTTATGACTGCTTTAGAGACCCAGCAACAACCTCTTTTAAAAACTTTAGTAGAACCTCCTCCTTATAAAGGAATTGTATTGTACCCTCCTACCCCAAAACTGGAGAGTGCTTCATCATTTCCAACAGCGCCTATGCCTGTGGATGATAAAATCCAACCAAAAATGGGAAAAGTTCAAGCAATGATGCATCAGGCTTTCAATGAGGGGAAATTAGAGCCTGATGAGATTCCCCAGATGAATTTGTTTCCAGTCAATAGGCAAGTGGATGCTCAAGGCAATCTGCAGACTGAATGGGTTCCGATTCCTTTAGCAGTTCTTAGGGAAATTAAAAAAGCAGTTAAAGATTATGGCATTCAAAGTCCTTTTACAAAGGGGCTCCTGACAAGTTTGGCTACCTCACGCATGATTCCTAGTGACTGGAAAGATTTAATGAGAATGATATTGAGCTCTACTCAGTATATGGTTTTTGACTCAGAATACCAAAGGGAAACTATCACTAGGGGAAGGAATTCGGGGGGGATGTATACACCAGACCAAATCTATGGGGCAGGCTTGTTTGAATCCACTGCTGATCAAGCTGCTAATTTGCCTGATCACGTATTTCCAGTGGTTATGGCAGCTGTCCTTGGGGCGTTGTCCCACATCCAGGATATGGGAACCCCAGCACGGTCTTTTTCTCAAATTAAGCAAACAGCACCTGAGTCTTAAAATGATTTTGTGGAAAGGCTACAATTGGCTATTACCAGGCAAATCTCTAATGAGGAAGCTGCAAAAGAACTTTTGCTGAAATTGGCAGTTGAAAATGCAAACGCTGACTGCAAGCGTATCTTACAGCCCTTGGTGGATAGAGGTGAGGTTACTCTGGCTGATCTGTTAAAGGCATGTGCAGTGGTGGGTTCTCAGGCTTACAACATGGAGACTTTGGCTATGGCATTGCAAAAAGGGATGAAACCTACAGGGAATTGTTTTAATTGTGGAAAGCCTGGCCATTTTAAAGCCCAGTGCCGTGCCCCTGGGGGGGGGGGGATGGCATTTAACAAAAACAAAATTTAGGACGTCTGTCCAAAATTGGTCTGTCCAAAATGCAAAATTGGGCAAATCAATGTCGCTCTGATCAGAACCAAAATTCGGGAAACTAAATTTGGGGTGTGCAGCTAGCCCCGCTCCCAAGGCTGTCACAAAAGCATCACCTGCAATTACTGGGAGTGCAGGTTTGAGTTTAAAAATATTGAACTCAATTAATGTGACCTTTCCTAATCAAGTGTATATTGAGGACACTCATTTGCATGGGCCACTGCCAGAAAAAAACAGTGGGATTAGTACTTCCTATGTCTTCTGCATCAGAAAAAGGGTTTTTTGTTATTCCAGGAGTTATTGATCAAGATTATAAAGGGGTTATTAAGATACAATTGTACACTAATACTCCTGCATCTTTAATGGCCGGTAACTCTATTGCCCAGTTATTATTGCTTCCATACATCCCTATAAATCCTTTAATTGGGATCCCACGAACTGGTAGTTTTGGGTCCACTGAAATGGCAAATTCTCCAGTTGCTGCAGAATTGCTAGCACTGACAAAAAATTTGACTACAGACCAACCAAAAATGACAATTGAAATTCAGGGAAAATCATTTTCTGGCCTTAAAGATTCCGGAGCAGATGTCTCTGTGATACGCCAAAAGGAATGGCCAAATGAATGGCCGCTTGAAGACTCTCTGGCTGTTCGTGGAGTGGGTGGTATGCAGTTTGCAAGAAGTAGTGTACGTTGGTTGAAGGCATTGCATAGAGAAACTGGTGAGACTGCAAGGATTCAACTTCTTGTGTTGCCCCTGCATATAAACTTGTGGGGTAGAGATTTGCTGTCACAATTTCGCACAAAAATTGTTATTGGATAATGGAAAAATTACATGATCGATGCATTCCTGATACTCCGTTTGCTTGGGCAATTTTACAAACTCCAGCCTTGCCTACTGCAGCTTTATTTCAATTACATGAAGTGCAGGTTTATATCATTGAATGGTTGCATTTGCAGAATACTCCCAGAAAAACAATTTCTACTATGGCTATGCTTTATAGTGAGTTAATCATCAAAGGCCGAAATCGCAGTATGCATTTATATGGCATAGATCTAGTTCAGTTATTTTTACCTATCTGCCTCACTCTGTGGGAAACTTGGTATAGTCAATCCATTGAATTGCAAATTGCTCTTGAAAATTGGCCAGGGAAGATTTCTTGCCACACCCCCAGTGACCCTCGTTTCCAGTTGCTTCGAAACATATCTGGAAATTTTAATTCAATTATTGCTAAGCAGCCGTTTATGCAGACGGTGGTAAGACCTACGATGCTTGTGCATGGAGACAGGAAGGGGTATGGAAAACAAAAATTACCCCTCCTCAGCAATCAGCACAAAGGGCTGAATTAGCTGCTGCTATTTTGGCCTTACAGGAATTTGCACAAGAACCGCTAAATCTTATTGTGGATTGTCTTTACGTTTATCAATTGATACTTAACATTGAATTTGCTTATCTTTCTCCATCTGTTGATGCTAATCTTAGGAGTTTGTTTCTAGCTCTGCAAAGCTGTCTTCATTCTCGCACACATTCTCTACATATCTCACACATTCGCAGCCACCAGCCACTTCCCGGGGAGCTGCAGGAAGGGAATGACGTGGCTGACGCAGCGGCCTTGGCCATGTCCTGTCTCTCGCTTTCTCCTGTTACTCCACGGGACTCACATAGCTATTTTCATCAAAATGCTAAAGCTCTTTGTAAACAATTTGGTCTCACTGCTGCAGAAGCTGCAGCTATTATTCAACAATGTCCTAGTTGCAGTGCTCAATCCACTGCTCTTCCTCAAGGAGTAAATCCTCGGGGAACATCCGCTTGTCAACTATGGCAGATGGATGTCACACAACACCCTCTCTTCAAACCATGGCACCATCTGCATGTCACTGTTGATACCTATTCAGGATTTATTATGGCAACACCTCAACGAGGAGAGGCTACAAAACATGTAGTCAACCATTGCCTCCATACCTTCACACATGTGGGGCCACCAATGGAGATCAAAACCGATAATGGCCCTGCTTACATTAGCACCGCCTTTGCGGAATTTTGTCATCGATGGTCAATTATACATAAATTTGGCATTCCCTACAATTCCACTGGTCAGGCCATTGTGGAACGAGCTCATCAGATGCTAAAACAAGCACTCCTTCACACAAAAACAAAAACGGGGGAAGTGGATGAATATGGCTTGCCTTACAAACAAAACATTCTTTTTTTTTTGAAAGAAAATTTTATTAATTTTCTACAAACAGACAAGACAAACAAAACATTAAAACATTCAACTCTCATATTTACATCCAGTGTGTCAGTTGATTCATCATTTTTGTGCATTCATTCTGTAGTCCCAGTTACAATTATGTTACATAACAACTCATATTATCAATCCAAACTTATATATCCTATAATCACTAAACAAAAAAAAAGAAATTTTTGACTATACTTTTAATCATTCATGCTTTATGAGCTAACAATACTTTAACCAAATTATTCAACAAATCATATAATCATACCAAATCAATCCTAAAAAAAAAAACCTTTATAAATATAACAAGATAATAGCAAAATAGCAAGATAAAGATATTTCTTACTATCTAAAATATTCTATTATCGTATTTTATCATCTAGCCATTTATAAAAAAGATCCCAAATTTCATAAAATTGTTTATCCTCTTGCTCTCTGATTTCAAATGTCAATCTACTCATCTCAGCACATTCCAATATTTTCTTAATAATTTCTTCCTGTAATGGTATTTTCTCATTCTTCCAATTTTTAGCAAATACAATCCTGGCCGCTGTTAATACATTTACAATCAGGTATTTCAAATCTTTACCATATATATCAGGTAAAATTCCCAATAAGAAGATCTCTGGTTTCAAGTCTATATGTTTCTTTGTCATTTTTTCCAACCACATGCGAATTATAGTCCAATATTTTCTAGCATCCTCACAAGTCCACCACATATGGTAATACGAGCCGGGTATCTGATGACATTTCCAGCATTTTTCAGATTTATTCTTAAACATTCTTGCTATTCTTGTCGGAGGAAAGTGCCACCTGTAAAACATCTTATACAAGTTTTCTTTATATGCTGTTGACATTGTCATTTTATAATTTTGAGACCACAATTTCTGCCATTTCTCTAAATCAATCCCATATCCAAAATTCTTCCCCCAAACAATCATAGTTTCTTTGACTTGTTCTTCCTCTAATTTCATTCCCAGTAAATAACCATATAATTTTTTAATCACCTTCTCATCAGTACCCATCAAGATCTTATCTAAATCAGTCTGCTTATCATAAAATCCCTCCGTTTTGGAATCTTCATCATACCTTGAATGTATTTGTGCATATGAAAACCAATTCATCCTTATACCTTGTTCCTCTAAATTTTGGATCGATTTAAGTTCACCCTTTTCATCCAAAAGTTCCCCATATCTAACTGTTTGTTCCTTCTTGTAGATTATAGGATAGGAAAATGCTTCAATGGTCGATAACCAAACTGGAATTTTCAAATAACATTGTCTTTTTATCTTCTCCCAATTTAACCACAAAGACTCCCGTACATAATGTCTTCTAAAATAACCCTGTGTTTTAGTTCCCTTATACTATAAAAAAGCATGCCAGCCCAACAGCAAGTCATGCCCTTCTAATGTCAACAACCTATGTTTCCTTAATGTTATCCATTCTTTGACCCACATCAAACTTGCAGCTTGATAATACAATTCCCAATTAGGCAGGCCAAAACCTCCTCTAATTCTAGCATCTTGCAAAAGCTTTAGCTTTATTCTCGCTTTTTTACCTTGCCATATAAACTTCAACATGATTTTATTTAAATCTTCAAAATAGTCTTTTCCAAGCCTAATTGGTATTGCTTGAAACAAAAATAAAATTCTAGGTAAAATATTCATCTTAATTGTTGAAATTCTCCCTATTAATGACAATTGCAAGTTTTCCCACTTCTTCAAATCTGTAGTTATCTGTTGTTTAAGTTTAATATAATTATTCTCCTTTAATGTGCTACATCTTGTTGTCAAATATATCCCCAGATACTTAACCTTATTTGTAACTTGAATTTTCAAAAGATCTGCCAGTTCTTCTCTCTGTCTCAATAGCATATTCTTTGTCAAAATCTTTGTTTTATCTTTATTTATTTTCAAACCAGCCACCTCTCCATATGTCTCTATCCTTTCCAATAACTTTGGAGCTGTTTCTAGCGGGTCTTCCAAAATAAAAGCTAAATCATCAGCAAAAGCTTGTAGCTTAAATTCTTCCTTCTTAATTTTCATTCCTTTTATGCTTTTATCATCCCTAATATTTCTATTCAACACTTCCAAGGTCAACACAAATAGCAAAGGAGATAGGGGGCATACTTGTCTTGTACCTTTCCTTATATTAATAAAATCTGTAAGTTCCCCCTCCATCATTATCCTTGCTGTCTGTTTATTATATATGGCTTCTATTGCTTGAATAAATTTTTTAGCAAAACCCATCTGCTCCAATAATAATAACATAAATCTCCAGTTCACGTTGTCAAATGCTTTTTGAGCATCTAGGAATATCAAAGCCATTTGCTTTTCAGGATGAGCCTCATAGTATTCCAAAGTGTCCAAGATTACTCTCATATTGTCTCTAATTTGTTTCTTTGGCAGAAATCCATTTTGATCTGGGTGAATAAAATTATTTAAATATTTTTTAAGTCTTTCTGCTAAGATTGAAGCAAAGATTTTATAGTCTGCATTCAATAAAGAAATAGGTCTATAATTCTTAATTTGCAGTGGGTCAGTCTCTTCCTTCGGTATAAGTGTAATATAAGCCTCTGACCATGTTTTAGGTATCATCTTTTTTAACATAACTTCATTCATAACTTCTAACAATTGGATGCTCAATGATTCTTGAAATGTTTTATAGAATTCTGCTGGAAGCCCATCTGGACCCGGAGCTTTCCCATTATTTTGTCTCTTAAATGCTTCATTTAGTTCCATCATTGTTATATTGCTTTCTAGCATTTCTTCAGTCTCTTTAGGTATCTTTGGTAAATTAGCTTCCTGTAAATACTGTTTGACTTTTTCCTCATCGATATTCTCTTGTTTATATAGTTGCCCATAAAAATCTCGAATAATTTCTTTTTTCTCCTTATTCCCATAACAAACTTGGCCTTGTTCATCTATTAACTTCAATATTTTTCTTGATTCCTTCTCTTTTCTCAATTTATATGCTAGCCATCTACCTGGTTTATTTGCATCTTCAAAATAATTCTGTTTAGAGTTTCTGATTTTCTGTGCCAGTTCTTCTTTCTCTATTAATTCCATTTTATGTTTAATTACATCCAGCTTCAATTTAATATCCTTTTTCTGTGGCATTTTCTGTAATTCTTTTTCAAGAATTTTATACTCATCTTCCAAGGCCTTAGAAGCTTGCCTTTTCCTAATATTCTTTTTTCTTGTATAATCTATTATCAAACCTCTAGCGTATGCCTTCATTGTATCCCACACATTCTGCGTTGAAGTATCTTCTTTTTTATTTTCTCTGAAGAAAAAAGCCAATTCCTTCTCCATCCATTGTATAAAATCTTTCTCCTTTAAAATAGTATTGTTTAATGTCCATCTCGATCTTTTTTTTGTCCCTTCCATTTAATTGTCATTGGGCTATGATCTGCCCAAGTACTTGTTTCAATATTTGTTTCTTTAATATTAGATATTAGTTCTGTTGAGATCCAAATCATATCTAATCTGGACCATGATAAATGTCTATTTGAATAAAAAGTATATTGTTTAGCTTTAACATTTCTTTCTCTCCAAATATCTTTTAAAGTTAATTCATCTGTCATTTTAAAAAAAGACCTTGGGAGAGCCTTTCTATTTTGCTTTGTTGTTGTTGCTATATAGTCCAATTTATTGTCCACAATTCCATTAAAATCTCCCATCATAATTATATTAACATAGTCCAGTCCAATTATTTTCATGTGTAGCTTTTTATAAAACTCTTCTTGTTTATCATTCGGAGCATAAATTGCAATCAAGAGTATTTTTATATTATTGTCCATTATTTCTACCATTAATACTCTTCCATCTTCATCCGTGTAAATCAATTTTGCTGGGATAGCCTCTTTAATGTATAGAACCACTCCTCTTTTCTTACATTGAGTCAAAGAAGTAAATATTTTCCCCAATTTTGGCTGTAATAACAATTGTTCATGTTGTTTTTTAATATGAACTTCTTGTAAACAAATTATATCAAATTTTAATTTCTTTAATTTATGAAAAGTTTTCCTTCTTTTAACAGCTGAATTAAGCCCATTTATATTCATTGTAATCAGTTTTTTTTCTTCCATGATTATGCTTTATATTTAGGTCTAACCGCTCTCGTGGATCTCACTTCACGCTGTTCTTTGCTATCCATCTGTCCCCCTACTGCTCCTTTCTCTTTTTCAGTCTCCAGTTGTTCCTCTTGAAACTCAATTAATGAGACCTCTATCTCTGCTTCCTCTCTTCTTCCTCCAAAAAATTCTGCATGGAAAAGTTCTGCTTTCTCAATTGAATCAATTCTATATCTCTGCTCTTGCCACCTAAACATTAGTCCTTCTGGAATCAGCCATCTATAATTCACTTCGTTTTCCAATAGCATTTTAGTCAGAAATCGATATTCTCTTCTCATCTCTCTCACTCTTCTGGGTATTTGTTTTAAAACCACAACCTCTTTACCTTTGTATTTCAATGTTTTCTCTCTTACTACTTGTAATATTTGCGTTTTAATGGATTTTTTAGTAAATCTAATATGGACTTCCTTGGGTAATTTATTTCTCATCGCATACCTTGTATAGACTCGATATATCTCATCTATTCCATCCATCATCTTTTCCTCTGTAATTTCCAAAGCATCTGCCAAAATTTCTATCATTACCGCTGCCAAGTTTTCTCCTTTTTCCTCTTCTATATTTTGAAATCTGAGGTAAAATATCAATATCATCTGGCATTTCTGCTTCTACCTCTGCTTCCCCACCAGTTGGAGAACAACGTTTAATTCAGACAATGTTGAAGCAAGATAAGGAACAAGAAAGAGTAACTTTACAGATGATTATGCAAGGAATCCAAGATCTCAAGACAAAATCAGACATCATTGAACAAAGAACAGGAAATATTGAACAAAGAACAGAAAATATTGAACAAAGAACAGAAAATATTGAACAAAGAATAGAGAAGACTGATGAAAAAGTGGAAAACATTAAACAAATGATGGTTAAGTATGAGGAGAAATTCCAAAAAATTGAGGAAGAAGGAAAACAAAGAGAGAAGAAGATTGGAAATATTGACAGTAGATTAACAGCGGTTGAACAAGAAAAAGGTGGGATGTTGAGGTGGGAGATGGAAAGGTCAGAATTTTACCTCAGATTTCATACAAAACATTCTTAATATTACCTTATACACCTTAAATTTTTTAAACATGACAGGATCTCCCGCTGCTACAGCAGCCAGTAGGCATTTTGCTTCCTCCCCTTCTGCAGGTACGCCAAGACCGAAAGTTCAGTATAAGAGACTACCAGATCCAATGTGGAAAGGACCTGTCCTGCTGATAACTTGGGGCCGAGGATACGCTGCTGTTGAAGATGAGGGGACAGTTGTTTGGGTTCCTGCTCACTGTGTGTGTCCTTATCATCAGTCAAAGGGGCAAGGGGGTGGATTTGGGGGAATGGAAAAGAAACACGTTGATCCAGGACATGGGGAAGCTAGCAAACCTTCATAATAAAACTGATTGTTGGATATGTATACACATGCCAACTCACAAAACATCAGGGCTTTCAATGGTTGTAGTACCTCTGGCCGAAGGTGACTGGTATAAGGGACAATGCTATGGTTGTTCAGGGATGTGGTCTAACAGTTGGACTACAAGTAACATAAATACATTGCATCTTGGAAGCTGAATCCAAGAGGTGGCGGGTATCTGCTGGACCCACAGTGAGACAGTAGAGAATATGACTTACTTGGGAACATATCCATTTTGTAACAAAACAATTATTATTGGCAATGGAAGTCGGTTTTATCCGGATGACATGAAAACTAAAAATCTCACTTACTTTGTACATAATATTTCTAAATTTGATATCATATCTTTGATCAATGAAAATGGGTGTCCATTTATCCCTGCCACATGTTGTCCCACCATGATAGAAAACCAGCTGCCCAAATGTGCAAATGGGAAATACGCACCATCGCCCACTTATTTGGCTATGTTAATGGAATCTTTTGCACAATTAATCTGTGCTGAACCAAATACGGTTGGTCATCTCCTGGGAGCAAATCTATGGTTGCTGTGTGGACGGATGGCCTATGATCGCATGCCAGCACGATGGAAAGGAGTCTGCACCTTTGGAAAAGTGATCCCATCTCATGTCATTTTAAAATCTTTGGGGACTGCTCATATCCGCAATGCGCGTTCCGCAACGGAAGTAAACTCTGTTTTGAATCATGACTACTGGACACAGATATCAAGGGGAGTTATTCCTCCTTTAGGAGTCATGATGAACTATAGAGATTTGCATCGTTTAAACAATTGGACAGTTACTATGTTTAAAGACACCATTAAAACGCTAAAGCTGCTTGAAAAAGAGCAAGGAAAAATCCTTGACTTTGTCCTGCAAACCAGATATGCGGTAGACACTATTTTGGCTGCGCAAGGGGGAGTTTGCGCTGTGATTCATACACATTGTTGCATGTATATCTCTGATTATTCTCTAAACATTACAGCTACTATACAGCATATGGAACAAACCCTGAGTGAGAATCCATTACAATTGGAGGACGAGGGACTGGACGTGTGGTCTGCACTTTGGTCCTTGTTGCCAGATGGTTCATGGATTCGTCACCTAATTGTTGGAGTGATATTGCTTTTTATACTTTCTCTTTGTGTATGCTGTTGTATCCAATGTCTCCCTGGACTTTTAGGAATGTGTTGGGTGAAGCCTGCGGAAGAAGAACTGTTGTTGCAGATGGCGAAAAGCTACCGAGGCTTCCGCAATCATCAAAAAACTAAAACAGGGGAGATGTGGGAATAAACTTTGACTTCAGTATTGGGTAATGATTAGTCTAAGACCTTATACATACATGTCTGCCTAAGGGTCACTGAGATAAGCAAGGAAATTAAAAACAAACACCAGAAACATTTAAGCAGCTCAGACAATTGTAAACAGTTCTGTGTTCTTTATCTAATTATTGTAATCCACAATGTGAATGCTTACTATGTACAAAATTCTCAATAAAAGGGAGCACTAGAATTTGCTCTAGACTCCCATCCCGAGTACACCAGCCTGTGTCTCATTCTTTCCATGGGAGACCGCCACATGTTAGGGATAACATTGTTTACCCTAACTGGTTTAGGTAAAATAATAAATATGTTATCATGGTTTGTTAGTTAAAGTGTCTGTAACTTTAACTGTAAGAATGTAATTAAGGGAGTGGTTGTAAAAGCACCATAAAAGAAGCAAGGCACGGCAGCTTCCTTTCTCTGGCTTGATGATCCCTAATTACTGGATAGACTGAAGACTGCGTTTTTTCCCCTACTGGAACGGGAGAGAGAAAGGACTGTTAATTTATCAACTGTGAGAGAACTGATTTATTGTAAGTGAACTGACATTGGATATTCTACACAGACTTTGCTAATTGAATATCCTTGAATGGACTGACTAAAATGATACATGACTAATGGACTATTATTTTGACTATGCTATAAAACTCTAAATGGAATAAACTATTTTTGATAACACAAGTGTATCTGTTATTTTTACTGTATGTTAACTAACATACAAACTTATCTCACACATTTATCTGTATGCCTATCTGACTAACGCTGCACATTCTGTTTAGCTTGTCTCCTTAACTCTGGTTGGGGAACCCAGGCTTAACACCACAGGCCTCAGCACATATTGGAAAACTCAGAAGAGAAATCTTCTGGTCGATGTGACTGACCCAGATTGGCTCCTCCAACTTTAGGAATAGCCCTTCTTTGGTTTCATTAATACTATTTGCCATTCACCTTTCTTTTGAGAGCTGCAGGAGGATCTCCACCTCACTGTCATAAAAAAAGCTTGTGAGGTTTGTAATTTGGCTGAGAGGTAGTGAACGGCCCAAATCAGATATTATAGATAGGAGAGGCTATGATAGTCAAAATTTAGGATGAGTCTGTCAGCACCCTTTTAGACTTTGGGCTTTTTGAAAGGCTCTAAGTCACCCAATGGTCTCTATGAGCTCCATAAACATGTGAAAATAGCTCTGCTGGATTAGGCCAAGGCTCATTTTAGTCCAAAATTTGGCTTCTCACAGTGGCCAACCAGAAACAAGCAGGAGCTTTTGAAATACATTTCCCTTACTGTTACTCCCTTTCTCTTGTTATTTCCAAACATGCTATCTGGCCCCATCTCAGAGGTATTCTTAAAATAAACAGCTCTTAACACACTAGGAATCTATCCAACCCCCTTTTAAAGCCATTCAAGTTTTGTTTCTTTGCTTTTGCACTTACAAGTCAATCAGTATTGACTTCTGGTGACCGCTGGGAAAAGTTTTTGTTTTCAGATTTCAGAAGTGATTTGCCACTGCCTCCTTCATAGGGGTGAGAAAATGAGTTACTGGCCCAAAGTCACCCAGCTTAGGCTTCATACAGGACTAGAACTCGCAGTCCCCCAATTTCTAGCCTGATGCCTTAACCATTATATTAAACTGGCTCTTTAGTGGCCTTCACCTAACTCACTTGTTATAATGAATTTCTATGATTAATTGTATACTGTATGTCTATCTCCTTCCAAACAGCTTCCATGGATGACTCTGGCGTTTAGCATTTTAAGCAAAAGTGAAAAGCTTCTCTCTCTGCCCACTTCCTCCATGCTGAGAGTGATTTTATATATTACAATTGTGGCCTTGCCCAATAACCTGATTTTTATACACTGCAATCATGTCTTCATTCAGTCATCTTTTTTTCTAGGCTAAAGAGTCCCAAATGTTTTAGCCTTCTCTTGTAAGAAAGATATTTTGTTGCCTGCTCCTGTGTGTTTTTCCACTCTGTAATATCCTTTTTTCAAATTTGATGACTAGAACTATACAGAATTTTCCAGATGTGGATGTACATTTGAATGAGGGCTTTACAACATCAAGCGTTTTACTTTCCATCTCTTTCCCTAATGCTTCTTAGCATGAAATTTGTCTTTTTTAAATGCTTCCTGCTCAGTATATCCACTGAATTATCCACTGTAGTCCTGAAATCTTTCCCGGGTTATTTACAGACAGCTCAGCTGCTAAAGCTGCATGTAGAAATACTTTTAGCATTATATGTGAGTGGTGCATTTCATCTAGTCTGTCTTCTGAATTCTGAAAGAATCTCAGGCAGAATTATTCTTTTGTTTAAACCATGACTACATTGGTATGCATGTTCAAGCCTGCAGTCACAGGAAACAAATATAAAACCCTTTTAGAACAGGCTGTATGAGAAAAGGTAGAGAGACCAGTGAGAACTTGGAAACACCAACAAAGTTCAGGACTCACTTTTCATAACTATATACACATTAATCCCTTAGATCCAGGGCTGTCTTAACAGCATTATGGGCCCCGGGCAAAGCAGTGTACTGGGGCCCTTATGACAACTAGTCACATGAATAAAAATGTAGATGGTCAATAAACATATATTTATTTTATTGGCACTTCCAACAAAATCGGTGCTGAATCATTAAAAACATGCTGTGCAGTAACAACTAGTCAACATGATAAACATTGAGCAATACACTAGGCTTGAAAAACACAATAATACTCAATAAGCCATATAGTTTTTGTATTTATATAATACAGGGTGCATACACAGATTAGTATGGGGCTCCTATTTTCGTGGTGCCCACAGCAGAGGTGGTATTCAGCAGGTTCTGACCAGTTCTGGAGAACCGGTAGTGGAATTTTTGAGTAATTCAGAGAACTGGCAAATACTATCTCTGACTGAAGATTTTATACAATCCTTCCCCTGCCATGCCCACCAAGCCATGCCCACAGAACCAGTAGTAAAAAAAACCTTGAATATCACCACTGGCCCACAGGCAAGTGCTGATCAGGCACATGCGTTAAGACAGCCCTGCTTAGATCTATAACTTTCAGAAATCTAAAGTGCAAATTAAACATTTGGTGCAAATACATGTAAAAAAGCTCCACCAGAAAGACATCTTGACATTTTCCTGTTATTTTAGACTGCTTCTCCCATAGCTCCTCAATTTTAACCAGGCTGATTGGGTCCCATGAGAGTTGAAGTGCAAAAAATTTTTTTTTCTTTTTTCTTCAAATCACTCTTGGCTCCTGGGAGCTGCTTGGACAAATCCCTGAAGTATTCTTGGCAATATGGATATAGTTTATTCCTATCATTTTCCCAGGGCTGAAAGAATTGAATAGTTCAAAGTCACTCAGCTGGTTTCATTCCTAAGGTGGAACTAGAACTCACAATCTCTCAGTTTCTAACCTGGTACCTTGATCATTAGACCAAATGGGCTTTCCCAAAAACATTTAGCATACTCAAAAATATCTAATACTAACTTACTACGTTGTCAGTGAAAATATCAGGAAAGTAGAAAGAAATTACACCGAAGACTATTAACTCTTTTGGCATGGATGCTGTTCTGCTCACTATCTGTCATGAAAAATTCAAGGTATACAAACATTTATCCAGAGATAAAACATCTTCTCTTTGCTGTTAAATAAAGCGTCTCAGATAATGGCCCACAGTTCACCGCTCTGCCATTCGAACAATACCTAGCAGATCGGGGCATCTGCCATGCTTTAACATTGCCAGCTCACCCTGCAGCCAATGGTAGGGCTGAGCAAATGGTTCATTTGTAAAACAGACCCTGCATAAAATGGACTACGGCAACATTGACGACAAAATAAACTGAATGTTATTTATCCAACACATAACCCCCAACAGCACCATGAACAAAACCCCAGCAGAACTCCTGATGGGCCGGAAACTTCGCTCGCATCTTGATTGCCTCCACCCAAACTACACGCCAGAACAACCCCTGGGATCCAGCAGTAAGTGTTGGACATTCCAGGAAGGTGACCTCATGTTTGCGAAAAACTTCTCGGGCGACCCATTGTGGATCCCCGCTACGATAACGCAACTTACGGGACCCCGATCCTATCATCTACAAACAGCAGACGGTAAGATGTGGAAACGCCACATAGACCAACTCCATTTCCAATTAGTGCCGGAACCTCCAGCTGGGGGGGGGGGGGGAGGAACATGGAGGAGGACAAAAAAGAAATCGAAACCCAACAGCCCAGGGGATACTCACCATCCGAGGGACAACCGGACCGGGGAGCGGCCTCGCCACGTGACAACACCGCGATGGAGGCGGATCCAGGAAACCTGGAAGACAATGCTGATGAGGGCAACCCGGAACTACAGTCTTCACTATCCAGCCCAGTGGACAGCCCACCGAAGCCAGAACCAGAATCTGAACCTGAACCAGAACAAAACCCAGTGGAACAGCACAGGTCTAGCAGACAGGTGAAGCAGCCTGCCTATCTGCATGAATTCGTCACCCCACCCCTCAGACAGAACCAAGGGGGGAGGGGTGTTATGGATTAAACCATCGCAGCGATACAACCGAAACAGCTTCGTCTTACAACAGGCTTGTAATCCTGCAATTCTCATTGGTCTGTGAATAGCGAGTTGTGATTGGTCAGGTTTGGCCAGTCTGATTGGCTGTTAATGGAAGCCCCTGATTGGACGCTTGTGAAAGTGATAGACTCAGTTCATTGGTTGTTTAATGGCAGCAAGCTCTATAAAAGAGCTACTGCTGCCCAGGTTTCCTGCTCCAGTCTTTTTTGTTAAATAAAGAGTTGAAGTCACAGTCCGATGTCTCGTCTCCATTCTTATGCCCATACCCAGAACATAACAAGATGACCAAGGAGCATGCCTCTATATCCTAAGCCATTCCTATTGCCTTAGCTTCTCACATCTATATTTAATCCCTAGGGAAGATATCACTAAGAAGAAAGATGACTGCCCAGAGTCATTAGGAATTGGGTGCTGTATAATTTATTATTCTCTGTTCACAACAATGTGATGCCACAGCCTCCAGTACATTAACGGGTGCTGCCCTTAATATCAGGGGTGGGATTCTACCAGTTCTCACCTATTCACTAGTACCAGTTGTTAACATTCTAAGCAGTTCAGAGAACCGGTTGTTAGAAGAAATTACTGGCCTAATCCTGTCAGGAAGGCAGGAAGGAAACATTTTGGTGTTGCTTATAGAAACTGCCTCTCTGTTAACCCTTATTACTTTCTTGGCAGGACTAGACTTCCTGTCTCTGGAGGTTTTTTTTCCTCTTTTGCTGGTACTTTGCTTGTGTGGAGTGACCATTCAAAGTTACAATGGCACTGAAAAACATGACTTCTGACCATTTTCACACTTACGACTGTTGGAGCATCCCCACAGTCATGAGAGGCCAGGCGAGGAGATGCATGACTCGATGTGTGCCTCGATGTGAATGATATTGAGTTGGTCACGCCCAGCCAATAACATGACCACCAAGCTATGTCCACCCAGTCACATGATCACCAAGCCACACCCACCATCTAAGCCACACCCAAATAACTGGTTGTTAAAAAATTGAATCACACCCCTGCTTAATACCCATTGGGCTTTTCCTAAGACCCTAAAATGTTGTAATGAATCCATATGTGGATCCAAGCAATGTGACCTTTTGCAATTGACAGACATTTTATCAATTCACAGATTTTTTTAGGTGTTGTCCAATATTTTTTTGGTATAACATCCAATGTACTGATAAACACTAGAATCATCATGGTCATAACCATTTTTGATTTTCAGATCTTGCTACTTTGAGAGCGTCTCCAATTCTTTGTCTTGTATTTTGCTGTCCCCTGCTTTTGTTACATCAATTATCCATATTTTCTTCTTTTCAGTCATGGTCATATATGTTTCATAATGAGTCAAAATTTTATCAGTTTATATTCAAAAATACCACAATAGTTTAATCTGCTTTTTTCAGGTTATTTTTCATTACTGGCACATATCGATATTCCAGTAAATTGACGAGTGTGTTAGGTCATTGTTTATACTCAGTTTGTGCAATCTTCTTGCATGAACTGAATATATGATCTGCTTCTTTGTTCAATTTGCACTTTGAATCATTAGATGATTTTTTTTCAATTCTTGCCTTGATTGCATTATTATCAGATAGCTTGTTCTCTTGCACATTCATAATCAAATTTTCAGTTTCTTTTTTTTAATGTTCTACTTAGAAGCCACTGCCAGGTTTATCTTTATCTACTAACCCTAACCTTCAATTTTCGTAGAAATTAATCATGTAATACTTTTCTTTTTTTAAAAAATAAATTTTATTAAGTTTCCAAATTTTAAAAAGCATAAAACAAAACTTAAGCACTTATTTTCATACCTGGTGGACATGCCAGGAAGTGAAAAAATATTGGAATACAATTAGACAATAGATAGAAGAAATCATGAATCAGAAAATTGAATTTAATCCAGAAACTTTTTTATTAGGTATAATAACACAAAAATGCAATAAAACAGATAGATATATTATGTTACATATATTAACAGCTGCAAGGATTTCGTACACACAATTCTGGGAGGAAAAAGGGTTCCACCGGAAGGCATGGTTATTAAAAAAATAATAGATTGAATAGAAATGGACAGGCTAATGATGAAAATAAAAGATAGAGAAGATTCAATTTATTATAGGGCCTGGTATGCCTGGTATGAGTGGTTTACAAATAAAAAGAAAAGAAAATGGCAATTAGGCAAAGAATGAGGGAATATATAAATATGTAAATATACTATGGAGAAGATTGAGATGTAAGGATAAAAGATTGAGATGTAAGATTATACATACACTGAAAAATGTGAGGAAATACAAAAGATGTCTTGAAGTTAATCATGGAATATTTTTCTTTGCTACCATTCTGCTTGTGCTTTTATTACATTTTTTTCAATATTCAATTGCATTCCAGTTATTCATTTATAACTGCAGCCATGTGATAATGTTTAGCAACATTAATTGGCTGTTATTTTTTATTTTGGTTCATCGCATAGTTAGATATATGTTCAGACTGGATTTGGCCGTTTAACCACGTATTGAGTCCTTCCCAAGGTAGGCAGATGTGGATGGTTGATGCTGTTGCAGATGTTGTCACCAGATGGAAACTATTTCAAGTAAAGCTGTCTTTTGCAATTGACTGGTGGTGAATTTGGCAGTGCTGTTGGTATCCAAGTGATGCTTCAGTTGTTTTAGGATTGCCTGTTATTATTGGTAATATTAGCTTTGCTTTCTTTTGCTATATTTTTATTATCCTTATTAGAAGTATCATCATCATTATCATCACCATCATCATCTAGAAAATTTGTCCTATGTGGTCTGTTCACAACAAAAAGCCAGGAAACTACATTAACACCACCACATCTGGGCTGCAACATTCCAGATGACCATTAGATGACAGAACTCAAGCTCTTTGGTGCAATTTAGTGGTTGTCAGATGATTGCAGCCTTGATATGACCGTCTCATGTTAGGAAGTCTGCAATGGCTATTTCTTTACCAGTGACCCAATTGTAACAAGTATATATATTTCAGTTTTGATTGGTCTTTTTTTAAGCCGTAGGCTGTAATGGTTCTATCAGGTTTAACACTTTAAAGTCAAATCTTAATGTAACTCTATGTAAATATTTAACCTGTAGGTAATTAAATCATTGTGCCACAGACTATTTGAATAAATCAGACAGAGTTACAATTCTCAGTTGTTAGTTACATACTTAAGTATTGTGAAATTTATTGTAAAAAGATTTATCTCTTATTCTTCTACAATTGTTCTTCTGGCCTTTGGGGTAAAAGTACTGTTTCCTTTTTTTTTTTGCCTAAAACCATGCCATGTTGCTTAAATTTTAGCTTTAGAAAATTCTGTGAATTGATGATAGCTGACAGCTTTCTGTCATAATATTCTGGAGTTGATAGATGCTTGCTGTTTGGTTAAGAAATGAAGGGGAAATGGGGTAAGAAAGTTTGAGTCCTTGAAAACCTGTGTTATCAAGTTGTACATAATATTTGCTTATGTAAAAATGTGCAAATCTTGTGTCATTAAAATGAAAGCAAATGAGCAGCTCGAAAAGTCAGATGTTATTATTTGTATTGGTCTGATAGAATTGAGAAGTTGATGAATGTGTCAAAAGTCACTTACTGTTCTCTTAGACTAAAATAGCTATCCTGAGCAGATGGATTTAATTAAGTTTTTACCGAAAGATAACTATGCTTCCCACATATTTCAGATGAATATCTCGGAGAAAATTACAGAAGAGTTAATTCAATCTTAAACTGCTTTTGATATGTGAACATGTTTTTTTTTTTTCTGAAACATAAACAAACAAGAGGAACTCATACCTTCAGAAAGAGAAATAGCTCAATTCTATCTTCCTTTAATAGGCTACTTTGTGTTTATCTGCTTAAGTACCATAGAGATGGATATATTTTTTCATGATCCATAAAAGACATAGCTAACAACAGGAGATGCTGGAAGCTGTAGCTCAGTAGTTAGAAGACACGAACCTGCCTTCCATTGCCCTTTCCTCAGAATATTATTTGATTTATATGGCTGTAATTGCCAAACATTTGAACATACAAATTAGCAAACAATTATTTTTTAAACCTCATAATAGACATTTTATTACATTTGATCTTGTTGCAGGCCTCTGGCAGTCTGAATGATTTGACAGCATATAGCTGATGATGAAGAAATTCTGATAAAATGCACAAACATAGCAAAATATGTAGTCAAAAACTCATGTATGGGTTTAAATTTCTTTACAGTAACTAGAAACAATTCACAAGCAAGCATCTTGTTATTCCAAGTAAACCAGCCCCATCCTTTCTCCAATATCTGTTCCCAGCTATGAAAAGTTAGTAGCATTTGCCTCTAAGGCAAGGGTAATTAAGCATTTGCCTCTAAGGCAAGGGTAATTAAGCATTTGCCTCTAAGGCAAGGGAATCAAATTCATGTCATCATAGTGGCGCCATTGCATTTCAAATTCCCAGAGGTTGTGGGAAGAGCTGCTGGCTGCTTGTGAAGGAAGCAGAGGGTGAGTAAAAAGGAGAAAGATAGAGGCCCGCGCGCCTTACGGCACATGAATCATATAACTATAAATCAAGAATACCAATAATATATTTAGGGTAAACGCGCTTGAGATTGTGATTTTATTTTATTTCAAAATGACTGACTTAGTTGAGTGTAATACTTGTTTTACAGCTGTCTTTCACAGTACTCTTTTCAAACTTGGATACTGTCCCCTTTGTAAAAAAATTACCAGTCTACATGGACAGATTACCTATCTACAATCTCTAATCTGTGCTCTCCAAGCAGAAATTAGGTGCCCAATCCAACCATCTATTGAGCTGCCATGCTACTAACCCCCACTACCACAAAGATCCTACAGGAAAAGGGCAGTATGGACAACTGTGAGATCTGGCAGGGTGAGAGCTGTGGACCATAAACGCAAAGCTTTTGCTGTTTCCCGGCATAACAGATACAGTGCCCTTGCTGACCTTAATAGGGACACTAAAGGGACAGGTCAAGGTAGTTGTGATAATGATAACTCAAGTAGGCTGGGTATCATGGTCCTAGAAGAAGAACTTACTTTGGAAGGGAGAAAGTGTGAATCAGGTATTACACACCAGTCACACAAGAAGAGCAAGGCATCCAAAAAGAGAAGCCACCTTCTGGTTGGGGACTCAATTGTAAGGGATGTAAATTTAAGAAAGGATACTGAGGTTTTGAAAGAGATCAAGTGTCTACCAGGTGCTACTGCCAGCAGAGACAAGAAGCATATTCTTAAGATAGTCAAGAATGCCAGCAAGGACTGTGATGTTGATGCTATTATACATCTTAGTACAAATGATCTGTCCCAGAAGGATGTACTTTCTGTTCAGAAAGACTTCCAGAGCTTGGGGTATGAACTTAGCAATATGGGTTGTAGGGTTATCTTTTCAGAGGTTCTACCAGTATATAAGGAACAAAAAGGGAAAGGGCAGCGTGTAGCAGAGTTTAATGTGTGGCTAAAGGAGTGGTGTAAAAGGGAAGGCTTTGGTTTTATTAGTCATGATGTCTGCAGCTGGTCCAATGAAAAATTGTACAAAAGAGATGGTTTGCATCCATCAAAGAAAGGAACTGAGTTACTTGGCATTAAATTCACAGATTTCCTGGATAAACATTTAAAGTGAACAGCCAGGACAGAGAATTAATGGATTCAGAACATTTCTGTCCCCAGCAACCTAAAACTAATAAGGATACCAGTGCATGCAAAATAGATGTTTGTGCAGGTAAGATTATCAACCTTGATGCCAACCAAAACCAAGCATTTAATAGTGAGTGCCATACCAGGTGCACTAATCAAACAGGTGGCAAGAAAGTAGGGGCAGGTAGGCACAACACAGGTTATGGAGGCAGTAAACACAGTGTCAGACATAAAGATCTCAAGTGCAAATGCAAATACAAATGCACAAAGTCTGGGAAACAAACAGGGTGAACTCAAACTACGAATACATGAAAGTAAATATGATAGAGTTGGAATAACAGAAACTTGGTGGGATGAAACCTATGACTGGAACATACTGGTAGAAAAATACAAAGTATTCAGAAAAACCAGACCCAATAAAAGAGGAGGTGGAGTTGCACTGTATGTAAAGGACCACTATATTGCTACAGAAATGCATGAAACCAAAGTTGAAAACCTCCCAGAATGAACATGGGTCAATATAAAAGAAAAAAAGAATGACATGGCCATAGGTGTATATTATACGCCACCCAATCAAGCAGAAAAAATAGATGCCCTTTTTGCCAGCCAACTCCAAACATATGCAGTAAATACAGAACAATAGTAATAGGAGACTTCAATTATCCTGATAGCAATCGGAAAACTAATTCTGCACCAAGTGAGAAATCAAATAAGTTCCTAACCAACCTAGCTGACAACTTTGTTGTCCAAAAGGTACAGGGTGAAACTAGAGGGACAGCCATACTGTACTTAATTCTTACAAACAGAGAAGAAGTGATAGAGGGAGTTGAAACTGCAGGAACCTTGGGTGAGAGTGACCATGTCATATTAGAATTCAACATAACACAAACACAAACAACAGAATATAATGACACCAGAGTCTTGGATTTTAAAAGAGCTGATTTCAATAAACTCAGAGAGAATTTGGGAAAGATTCCATGGATGAAAATCCTAAAGAGGAAAACAACTCAAGAATCTTGGGAAACTCTAAAAAGTATGATCAAAGAAGCCCAGACCAGCACAATACCACTGAGAAAGAAAAACAAGAAATCCAAGAAGAAAGCAGCATGGCTGCACAAAGATCTCTCTGGCAAATTGAAAGAAAAAAAGGACAAGTACAAAAAATGGAAAGAAGGACATACAACTAAGGCAGAATATCAGCAGATAGCCAGAATCTGCAAAGACAAAGTCAGGATAGCAAAGGCTCAGAACAAAAAAAAAGACTTGCAATGAAAATCAAAGATAATAAAAAAAGTTTCTTCCAACACATAAATAACAAGAAAAAAAATCAAGGAAACAGTCAGTCCACTAAAGAGAGAAGATGGCAAGGAAGTAACAGGCAACAGAGGTAAAACAGAACTGCTTAACTCATTCTTTGCATCCATCTTCATGCAAAAAGAAACTATATCTCAACCCACCAAAAACATAACTGTAAAAGACAGATCAGAAATAGAAGTTAAAATAAGCAAAAAAAAAAAAAAAATAGTAAGAGAACACCTGTCTGATTTTGATGAAAACAAATCACCCGGGGTCTGATGGATTACATCCCAGAGTTTTAAAGGAGCTGGCAGAGGTCATCTCAGAACCACTGCACCATATCTTTCAAAAATCCTGGAGCAGTGGGGAACTACCAGAGGACTGGAAAAGAGCTGATGTGGTTCCCATCTTCAAAAAAGGAGAGAAAAAAAAAAAGACCCAGGAAATATAGACCAATCAGTCTGACATCAATACCGGGGAAGATACTGGAAAAGATAATTAAAAAAAAAACAGATCTGCCAACATCTAGAAACAAGTAAAGTAAATACGGGTTTGTTAAGAACAGATCATGCCAAACCAATCTTATTTCATTCTTCAACACAGTGACCAAATTAGTAAAATACTGTGGACATAATATATTTAGATTTCAGCAAAGCATTCGACAAAGTAGACCACAACCTACTTCTTAGTAAGCTAGAAAAAAGTGGAATAGATAGCAGCACCACTAAATGGATTCGCAACTGGCTGGCAAACCGTACTCAGCGAGTAGTCCTTAATGGGTCTAAGTCTACATGGAGGGAAGTAAGCAGTGGGGTGCCATAAGGTTCCGTCTTAGGCCCAGTACTCTTCAATATCTTCATTAACAACTTAGATGAGGGAATAGAAAGGGAACTTGCCAAATGATAGTAAACTGGCAGGAATAACTAACCCCCAAGAAGATAGGCTCAAGATCCAGATCTTGACAGACTAGAACACTGGGCCCTATCTATCAAAATGAAATTCAATGTAGAGAAAAGTAAAGTCCTACACTTAGGCAAGAAAAACCAAAGGTACATATATAGACTGGGTGAAACCAGGCTCAATAGCAGTAACTGTGAGAGGGATCTTGGAGTCTTAGTGGACAACCAGCTAAATATGAGCCAGCAGTATGCCGCAGCAGACAAAAAAGCTAATGCAATCCTAAATTGTATTAACAGAGGGATACAATCAAGATCAAGGGAAGTACTAATACCACTCTATAAAGCCTTCGTAAGACCACACCTAGAGTACTGCATTCAGTTTTGTTCACCACATTATAAAAAAGATGTTGAGACTCTAGAAAAAGTACAGAGAAGAGCAACCAGGATGATTAGGGGACTGGAGGCTCAACCATACAATGAACGGTTGCAGGAACTGGGCTTGGCTAGTCTAGTAAAGAGAAGGACCAGGGGAGACATGATAGCGGTCTTCCAATATTTGAGGGGCTGCCACAGGGAGGAAGGGGTCAAGCTATTTTCTAAAGCGCCTGTAGGCCAAACAAGGAATAAAGGATGGAAACTGAACAAGGAGAGATTTAACCTGGAAATAAGGAGAAACTTTCTGACAGTGAGAATAATCAACCAATGGAACTGCTTGCCCTCGGAAGTTGTGAGAGCGCCATCAGTTGAGACTTTCAAGAAGAGATTGGACTGCCATTTGTCAGAAACGATGTAAGGGCTCCTGCTTGAGCAGGGGGTTAGACTAGATGACCTACAAGGTCCCTTCCAACTCTGATTATCTGTTATCTGTCACATGATGTGTTAAGTATGGTCGGTGGGTCCCATAGAAAGGCAAGGCTCAAGTAGTGAACAACAGCTCTTTATTAGCAACCAGATTCTGAGACAAAATTCCCCAGCCGCGGCTACTCTTTTTATAGAACTAGCCGTGGCTAGGCAGCCAATGACAGGTTTTTGAGCTTGCCGTGCTTGGTTTTACCCAATCGCAGCAAACTCTATACGAACCAATCCAAAGTGTTTATGGTGACCAATCATAGCCCGGCTTAACTGGACCAATAGGAATGCAGGTCTTAGAACCTGCTAGTATGGAACACCCCTCCCCTCTTGGTTCCGTCCAAGTGCCGGGGTATTGTAGTCATGTAAGTAGGACCTGCCTACTTGACTTGCGCGGTTCATAATGTCTCTGGTCGTCATCAGGTTCGGACGGGCTCCGCGTCGCTCTCAAACCCCTCAATGGAACTGCCTGGAAGGGTGAGCTGGGCCTATAGCTGCGACTCCCACCTGGTGAACCCGGATCAGTCGAGTCATTCGCTCTGCTGCTCCTGCCTGGATTCTCCTGGTGGTAGAGCTTGTCTGGCTGCTGCTTCCAGGTGAAACACCCGTCTGCCACGGTTCCCTGTCAGCTGGTAAGTATTGTTGGTTTAATGTTTGGGTTTTGTTTAATGTGTGTGTGGGGGTGTTTTGCTTGCGCAGATACCGGTTCTTTTTCCAGATTTGAGGTCCCCCCCTCTGGTTTCTTGGTTAGAGTCTGTGAGAGGAAGGGTGGTTAGTCTGGATCTTAGTTGGTCAGTATGCCATCTCCAACACCTACCATCGGTAGTCTCGAGCTGGTAGGAGCGAGGGTTGGTGATTTGGGTGATTTTTGAAGGAAGCCATAGTGGGTCCCCAGTAAAATTTTTAGCAAAAACAATGTCCCCTACGTTGAAGGTGCAGTATTTACTTGTGGAGCCAGGGTTTTTTCTGGAGTGTAAGCAGGGTGCAGACGGTCTAGGGGTGACCGGAGTCTTCTGCCCATGAGCAATTCCGCTGGGCTTTTGTTGGTAGTGGTATTGGGCGTGATGTGTTGTATTAGAAGCATTTTGGTGATTTTTTCGTGGATGTTGCCATGTTCAATCCTTTGGAGAGTTTTTTTTGTAAATTGAACCATGCATTCAGCTCTGCCATTCGCCGCCGGGTGGGCTGGCGATGTCAATGCGTGTCGGATGCCACGGTCTGCCAAGTATTGCTCGAAGGCCACTGTGGTAAACTGTGGCCCATTGTCAGATACTATCACATCTGGCAGACCATGCACAGCGAAAAGTTTGTTTAATTTCTTGATGACAGCTTCCGTGGTGGTTGTTTTCATTTTGCTCACTTCGAGCCAATTCGAGTAAGTGTCAACAGTGATTAAAAAGGTATGCCCCTTGGTTGGCCCTGTGAAGTCAATATGGATATGCGACCAAGGGCCTCTGGGTGTCTCCCATTCTAACGGTGGAGCTTTTGGGGGTGAGTCTCCTGGCATCTGTTGCAAGTGGCGACCCAGGTTTCAATTTGCTTGTCCATGCCTGGCCACCAAGCATAGCTTCTGGCCAGGTCTTTCATGTGTACAATGCCTGGGTGCCCATCATGCAGCATATCTAAAACTGTTTTCTGTAACGTTTCCAGTATTACCACCCGGTCTCCCCACAGGATACACCCCTTTTGTGAAAAAAGTTCAGCTTGCCGGTTTTTAAATGGTTTAAAGAGTTCATTTTTCTCTTTTTCTGGCCAACCCCTCTTCACCCAGCTGAGAACTCGCGCCAAACGTATGTCCCTTCTGATTTCGCGGGCAATGTCTTGGGCGGTCAATGGTGGCGTGGATACTGTTTCTATTTGTAACATTGGTAATGTGGGTGCTGGGTCATCTT
Source organism: Hydrophis major (assembly GCA_033807585.1). NCBI lineage: Eukaryota > Metazoa > Chordata > Lepidosauria > Squamata > Elapidae > Hydrophis > Hydrophis major. Next base: position 173,655,626 of record CM066329.1, read on the forward strand.
GCACGTCCGATAGGGGGAATCGGCTTAAAGCATCGGCGTGCGAGATAGTCTTGCCCAGTTGATGTATTAATTGGTAATTATAAGTGGCAAGAAATTCAGACCATCTTGTCATTCTTGTTACTCGCCAAAATGCCAAGTAGGGGTTTATGGTCCGTAATAATTAAAAATGTCCTACCATAAATATATTCGTGGAATCTTTTTACTGCGGAAACGATGGTGAGGGCTTCTTTGTCTAGCTGGCTGTAGTTCCTCTCCGGCTTGGACAGGGTTCTGGAAAAAAATGCAATGGGGGCCTCTGTTCCACTTGGCAAGGTGTGGCTTAGGATTGCACCAATGCCAAAGGGTGATGCGTCGCATGTAACAGTCAGTGTAACAGTCAATTCGTTATATTGAATGAGGACTGCGTCTGAAGTCAAAAGGTTTTTTATTTGTTGAAAAGCATGTTCCTCTTGCCGTCCCCATATCCAGGAAGCCTTTTTATTGAGGAGTTTATGCAAGGGTTCCATGACAGTCACTTTCTGGGGTAGGAAAATATTATAGAAATTAATGAGTCCAAGGAATGCTTGGAGGTCCGTTTTGTTTTTTGGTCTAGGGGCTTCTTTGATGGCTTTTAGTTTTTTGTCAGTAGGGTGAATTCCGTTTGTCAAGGAGGTATCCGAGGAATTCAACCCTTTCGGTACATAATTGGCACTTCTCTTTTTTTACTTTGAGGCCAGAGTCTTTAAATTTTTGTAGGACTGCCCTCAGTCATTTTTCCAATTGTTTTTTAGTGGGGGCTGCTACTAAAATGTCATCGAAATAGGGTATGACTCCTTTAATTCCCTGCAGCAGTCTTTCCATTAGGCTTTGGAAAAACCCCGGTGTGACGCTGACTCCAAATTGGAGTCGGTTGCATTTAAATGCCCCTCGATGTGTCACGATAGTTTGAGCCTCGGCAGTCTCAGCATCGACTGGCAGTTGTTGATAGGCTTGTGCCAGGTCGAGCTTTGCAAAGATTCTGCCACCCCCCAGTGAGTGTAGGAGATGCTGGACTACTGGCACAGGGTAGGCACTCTGCTGCAGGGCATGGTTGAGGGTGGCCTTGTAGTCTCCACAAATTCTCAGGGAGCCATCTGGTTTGATGGGGGTGACAATTGGTGTTTCCCATCGGGCATGGTCGATAGGTTCTAATACGCCTTGCGCTATGAGCTTATTTAATTGCTCATCTATCTTAGGCTTGTGTGCAAATGGCACTCAGTGCGGTTTGAGGCAGATAGGAGCGATGTCAGGGCTAAGATTAAAGGAGATTGGGGACCCCTTGTACTTGCCTAAAGTGTCATCGAAGACCTCTTGGAAGTCCCGTACGAGTGTCGCTTCCCAGTCTTCATCACCTGTGTGGTTGATGCCTGCCATTTCGATTCCCAGTGGTGCGAACCATTGCAACCTGAGTAGGCTGGGGCAGTCCTGATCAACAATTGTGAGTGGTAGGATGGTGGTGCGGTTTTTGAAAGAAATCTGGAAGTGTCCTATACCAGCGACCGGGATGCAGTTGCCTTGATAGTCTCTTAAAATTAGTTTCTTGTCGCTTAGTTCTTGGCTGCGTATGCTGGGTATTAGACACTTTATGGTCCACCAGAAGATCATAGAGAGGTAGGATCCACAGTCTACTTCCATGGTGCATGGTTGGTTCTCGATGTGACCTCAATACGTATCTTCTGTGCGTCTATTGATGAAGCATTGCTGATGATAACTGTTTGGTGCGTTTCTTCTCTTCTTGGTGCATCAATGAACTTCTTGGTTCGGTTGTCCCGTCTCCATCAGCTGTCAGTCAGGTGGTCCCGGTTTTTGGTGGGGGTGCCTTCTTGTCTTCTTGGGCTGTTTTCCCAATGCCGGGGGCTGAAATTTCTTTTTTTGCGGCATACTTTGGCGATATGCCCTCGCTTCTCCCAAAAACGGCACACAGCGTCCAGGAACTTGCATTCGGAATGCGGGTGATTTCTTCCGCAGCCGGCACATTGGTACCCTGACTTACGAATGTGCCAGTCTCACCGCTCGCATTCTAATTGAAGTCTGTGAATTTCTTCTTCTTCACTGTCAGAAGGGGATTCGATGTCACCATGGTGGGTGGAGGCTGCAAGTTTTTCTGGTGTGGTAGTCGCCTTGCTGGTTGATTGGCGGTCAGTTCTGTTTGAACGCTGCATTCGTGCTGCTGATTTACGTGTAGCTTCGGCTGCAGTGGCTTCGGCTATGGTGTCGGTGAGGGAGATGTCACCCTTAGCCATCAACCTGCTTTGGAGTGCTGGGTCTTTTAGGCCGAGGATGACCCGGTCACGCATGGCCTCGTCCAAGTTAGCGAATCCGCACAAGCCCCCTAGGTCCCTTAGGTTAGATACGAACTCACCGATGCTTTCACCCTCGCACTGATCTCGCTGATAAAAATAATGGCTTTGGATGAGAGTTGGTACAGCCGGAGCTTAGTGGTTTCGAAGGATGGGGGCTAGGGTATCCCAATCCATTGTCTTGATGTCTGCAGGCTTCGTGAGTGCCTTGGCCATTTTAAAAATGGCGGGTCCACAGTGCATTAAAAAGACCACTTGTTTTTTGCTGCCGGTAGCGTCTTTTAAGTTGTTGGATTCCAAAAACATTTGGAAACGATCAATGTAGGACTCCCAGTCCTCGCTGGCTGGGTTGAATGGTGCGGGTGGCGCGGCGCTGCTGGCCATTTCGCTGGTCGTCTCTGCGCTGTTTGCCACGTGCTGATCAGACTTGTTGTCTCAGAATCCCACCCTCGTCGCCAGTGTTAAGTATGGTCGGTGGGTCCCATTGAAAGGCAAGGCTCAAGTAGTGAACAACAGCTCTTTATTATCAACCAGATTCTGAGACAAAATTCCCCAGCCGTGGCTGCTCTTTTTATAGAGCTAGCCGTGGCTAGGCAGCCAATGATAGGTTTTTGAGCTTGCCGCACTTGGTTTTACCCAATCATGGCAAACTATACGAACCAATCCAAAGTGTTTACGGTGACCAATCACGGCCCGGCTTTACCGGACCAATAGGAATGCAGGTCTTCGAACCTGGTAGTATGGAGCATGATGTATCAGGACTTTTTCTTCCTTTGTTAAATCAGGCGTGGGCATGGCCAGCATGTGACAGCCCTGCTCTAAGGAATCAAGTGAAATTTAGAGTTTCTCCTTGTATGAAAAGTACAACAAATCCTACAAAATCTAGTGAGCCTCTCTTGCTAGAATCTGCTTTGAAGAATTTTGGGTGATAGCAACCAAAGCTGTTTAATAACATATAAAGTGTAATTGTGAGAGGGAACTTACAGTCTAGTAGACAATCACTTAAATGTGAACAAGCAGTGTGTTGCAGCAGCCAAAAAAAACCAATGCAGTCCTAAGCTGTATTAACAGAAGGGAATCAAGATCACATGAAATGTTAATACCAATTTATCATGCCTTGGTAACACCACACTTGGAATATTGCATTCAGCTTTGGTTGCCTCAATATAACAAAGATGTTGAGATGCTAGAAAGAGCACCCAGAAGAGCAACAAAGATGATTAGGGCTCTGGAGACTAAAACTTATGAAGAAAGGTTACAGGAATTGGGTATGTCTAGTTTAATGAAAAGAAGGACTAGGGATGACATGTTAGCAGTGTTCCAATATTTAAGGGGCTGCCACAAAGAAGAGGGGCTCAACCTATTCTCCAAAGCACCTGAAGGCAGGACAAGAAGCAATGGGTGGAAACTAATCAAGGAGAGAAGCAACCTAGAACTAAGGAGAAATTTTCTGATGGTTAGAACAATGAGCCAGTGGAACAGCTTGCCTCCAGAAGCTGTATATATGCTCCAACACTGAAGATTTCTAAGATGAGATTGGACAACCATTTGTCTGAAATGGTATAGGGTTTCCAGCTTGAGCAGAAGGTTGGATTAGAAGACCTCCAAGGTTCCTTCCAATTCTGTTATTTTGTTATTATGATTATAATACCTCACCAAAAAAACCCCAACCAACTAAAATATTTTTCTTCTATTATAGTTATTCTATAATTTAAAGATATAAAGATATCTATTTTGTCATTTTATCTGAATATTGTAATGTCATTATTGGTTTGGTTTCTTCTGAATCATATAATTTTATCTATTAAAAATAGGTAATACAAATAAAGAGGAGTGGCTTGTGGTCTGTACCCATTCCCATTTCTTACTAGCCCTTCAAGGGAAACAGAGCAGATATGGTGTGTAAAATATAGTATATTAATGAGCCATGGTGGCACAATGGTTAGAATACAGAATTGCAGGCAAACTCTGCCCATTGCCAGGAGATCAGTCTTGACTTAGCTTTCCATCCTTCCGCGGTTAGTTAAATGAGGACCCAGATTATTGGGGGCAATATGTTGACATTTGTAAACTGCTCACAGAGAGCTGTAAAGCACTATGACACAGTATATAAATCTAAATGCTATTGCTGTTGCTAAACTTAGGATCACTTTAATATATCTAAAACCACAATATGTCTTTCTTACAGAAATTCACACAAATGCTCCCTCCCTCCCTCATTCATTAATTCACTCACACTCACATATCCCTCAAATCAACCCTTACACCCTCCAAGCCAGGAAAAACTATATTTAAAAAAGTATGACAAAAATTCCTCAACCAAACTATAAATAAACTGCCCTTTTACATCTTACCTAAACATCCAGCTGTCAGAAAGGCTGATCAGTGAGTCTTATTCTGACATGTGTAACATTTGAAATGTTTGGAATTTTGCTACAGAGAAGGCATTCCCATTCTGTCCTTGTATCTGGTTAATACTTCCAGTCTTGCATAAAGCTGTACAGCCAGTTTCCAAGAGGGAGAGCAGGATTCCTGCACCACTTAAAAGAGTATAGGAGCTCTAAACTGTTGCAAGCCACCCAGAATTATATACAGTACATGATATAAATGCTCTATAAATTGAAATAAATAAGTTTAAGAGCTGTGGTGGCACAATGGTTAGAATGAAGTATTGCAGGCTAATTCTGCTGCTGCTGGCTGCCAGTAATTTAGCAATTCAATTCTCACCAGCTCAAGGTTGACTCAGCCTTTTATCTTTCTGAGTTCGGTAAAATGAGGAACCAGATTGTTGGGGGCAATATGCTGACTCTGCAAACTGCTTAGTGAGGACTGTAAAGCACTGTGAACTGGTATATAAGTTGAAGTGCTACTGCGATTGCGAAATTCTATTTTTCATGTGCAGCATGATGACTCAGTGGTCAAGACTCCGGGCTTGTCAGCTAAAAAGCCAATAGCCCAAGTTTGTGACTCAAGCATTGTGCAACATGGTGAGCATCCATCTTTGCTTAATTCCTGTCAACCTAGCAGTTCAAAAGCAAAGATAAATAGGTGCCACTTTGGTGGGATGTAACAGTGCTCTGTGATGTCATGCTGGCCACATGACTGTGGACATATCTTTGGACAGCCTTGACTCATGGTTTCAAAATGGAGATGAATGCCGCTCCCTATAGTCAGCAATGACTAGCAGATGCTCCTGAATGGACCAATCCGATCTTGCCATTAACAGCCAATCAGAAGTGCAGGGCCAGAACCCTGCACTTGACTTCAAGCTCAAGATAACTTTATTTAACATTCATTCACAACACCCCTTTCCCCCGGCTTCTGCTTACGGGGCACGGTCACATAGTCCTTGAGGTAGGACGGTTGTTTTATTAGTCTTTTTGATTTTCGCTGTGTGCCTAGCATTTGGCTGCACTCTTGTTGAGGTAGGTCATTGTTTAGCGAAAGGGGTGCCTCTGGTTCAGAATTCGCCTTTCTGTTGTCACCAATATCTTCGGTAACTCCCTGAGGTGAACTCACTCCCATCCCTGGTTCCTGTTCCTGCATTTCAGTTCTTCTATTGTTCCCTTCGAAAAGATTTTCCTCCAGTTGAAATTCGTCTTCCTCTGTATCTCCCCCCCCCTCAGTTTGGTTATAAGGGAGTTCGGAATTGCGTGACTGCAGCTGCGATCGTAGTTGATCTATATGGCGCTTCCAAAGTCTATCGTCAGGGCACTATACAAGGTATGATCTTGGGCCGGTTACATGGATTACGGTCGATTCTACCCACAGCGGATTGCCCGATAAGTTTTTAGCGAATACTAAATCGCCTACCTGAAAGGTACGGCATCGGCCGCTGGATCCGAGGGGTTTTTCCGGTTCGTAGGCTGGGTGTAAGCGGTCGAGGTGGGAGCGGAGCTATCGTCCCATTAGCAGCTCGGCGGGAGTTTTGTTGTTGACGCTATGAGGTGTGATGTGCTGTAGGAAAAGGATTCGGTTGATTTTCTCATCGATGTTGTCGTAGTCTATTTTTTGTAGTGTTCTCTTGACAAATTGTACCATGCGCTCAGCCCTACTGTTGGCCACAGGGTGCGCAAGTGAAGTCAGCACATGTCAGATACTGCGGTCAGCCAGGTACTGTTCAAAAGACAGTGCGGTAAACTGGGGCCTGTTGTCGGATACCAGAACGTCTGGTAATCCGTGGGTTGCAAACAGTCTTTCCAGTCTTTTGATGACCGCTTCGGTTGTCATGTTCCTCATTCGGTGAATCTCAAGCCAATTCGAGTAGGCGTCGATGGTTAACAAGAATGTGTGGCCTTTGGTCGGCCCAGCAAAATCTAGATGGATACGGGACCAGGGTCCCCGCGGCGTCTCCCATTCAGTTGGGGTTGCCTTTGGTGGAGAGTTGCTTACTTCTTGGCATCTCTGGCAAATTTTGACCCATGATTCGATTTGTCTGTCTATGCCTGGCCACCACACATAGCTATGTGCGAGGCCTTTCATGCGCACGATGCCAGGGTGGCCATCGTGCAAGGTTCTTAACAGTGCCTGTTGGAGTCGTTCTGGGATAACGACTCTATCACCCCAGATGATACAGCCCTTTTGCAAGAACAACTCTGTTTGACGACTTTTGAATGGTGCAAAGTCGTCTGGTACTTGGTCCAATGGCCATCCGCGTTCCACCCATGTGAGGACTCGTGCTAAGATGGGGTCACGTTTTGTTTCTCTCGCGATATCACGGGCAGTTAATGGCGGTGTATGAAGTGTCTCGATCTGCAACGTTATCATCATTGGTGCGGGATTGTTGATGGTTTCTGGGAGCAGTGCACGGCTCAATGCGTCGGCGTGGGGAATGACTTTACCGGGGCGGTATTGTAGCTGATAATTGTAGGCAGCCAAGAATTCTGACCAGCGGGTCATCCTGGGAGGAAGTATGTAGGGAGTTGGCTTATCCCCAGCGATTATCCCCAGCAACGGTTTGTGGTCAGTTACTATAGTAAAAGCCCGGCCGTACACGTACTCATGGAATCTTTTAACAGCCGATACAATTGCCAGGGCTTCTTTATCAATCTGGCTATAATTTTGCTCGGTTTTTGAGAGTGTTTTTGAAAAATAAGCAACAGGGGCTTCGCTACCGTTAGGCAATACGTGGCTCAAAATGGCGCCCACTCCAAAAGGCGATGCATCACATGTGATATTCAACGGTAAAGTTTCATTGTACTGCATTAGTACAGCATCAGAAGTCAGTTGTTTTTTTACATTACGGAACACGTGCTCTTCTCTGTGACCCCATACCCAAATTGCTTTTTTATCTAGTAAGCGATGTAAAGGTTCAGCAACAGTCACCTTGTGCAGCAAGAATACGTTATAGAAATTGATGAGGCCTAAAAACGTCTGGAGGTCAGCTTTGTTCCGGGGTCTGGGAGTGTTTTTTATTGCTCTTAATTTGCTATCGGTAGGGTGAATACCCTGACTGTCAATCAAGTACCCTAAGAATTCAACACAATCTGTACACAGCTTGCACTTATTTTTCTTCACCTTCAGGCCTGCTTCTTGGAATTTTTGTAAAACCAGTCTTAAACGATCCCGTAAAATTTTTGGAGTGGGGGCAGCAATGAGCACATCGTCAAAGTAGGGGACAACGCCTTTGATCCCCTGCAAGAGTCTCTCCATTAGGCTCTGAAAGATCCCCGAGGCTACACTGACTCCAAATTGGAGCCGCGTACACTTAAAAGCACCTCGGTGCATTACGATAGTCTGTGACTGTGCCGTTTTTTGTCAACTGGCAGTTGCTGATAAGCCTGAGCTAAGTCTAGTTTAGCGAAGACTTTTCCGCCCCCCAGGGAATGGAGGAGGTGTTGCACCACCGGCACCGGATATGGATTTTGTTGCAGGGCGTGGTTTAGGGTGGCTCGATAGTCCCCACAAATTCTAATGGAGCCATCCGGCTTAATTGGGGTCACAATTGGTGTTTCCCATGGGGAGTGGTCGGTTGGCTTTAGAACTCCCTGGGCTATCTTCAAATAACATTGTTTCTTAATTTTCTCCCAATTCAACCATAACGATTCCCGTATATAATGCCTTCTGAAATAACCCTGTGATTTAGTTCCCTTATACCATAAAAAAGCATGCCAACCCAATAATAAATCATGACCTTCTAAGGTCAACAATCTAGTCTTTCTTAACGTTATCCATTCTTTAACCCACATTAAGTTTGCAGCTTGATAATACAACTCCCAATTAGGAAGGCCAAATCCTCCTCTAATTCTAGCATCCTGTAAAAGTTTTAATTTCATTCTCGCTTTCTTGCCTTGCCATATATACTTCAAGACAATTTTATTTAGTTCTTCGAAGTAATCCTTACATAACCTAATTGGTGTTGTTTGAAACAAATATAAAATTCTGGGTAAAATATTCATCTTGATTGTTGAAATTCTACCTATCAATGACAATTGTAGGTTTTCCCATTTTTTCAGGTCGGATGCTATCTGCTGTTTAAGCTTAATATAATTATTCTCTTTCAATATAGTACACCTTGACGTCAAATATATCCCCAAATATTTAACTTTATTCGTAACTTGAATTTTCAATAAATCTGCCAGCTCTTCTCTTTGCCTTAATAACATGTTCTTTGTCAAAATTTTTGTTTATTTATTTTTAAACCAGCCATCTCACCATACATCTCTATCTTTTCCAACAGTTTTAAAGCTGTCTCTAAAGGGTCTTCCAAAATAAAGACCAAGTCATCCGCAAAGGCTTACAATTTAAATTCCTCCTTTTTGACTTTCATTCCTTTTATGTTTATATCCTCTCTAATATTTCTATTTAAGACTTCCAAGGTCAATACAAATAACAAAGGAGATAATGGGCATCCTTGTCTTGACCTTTTTTAATATTAATAGAGTCTGTGAATTCTCCATCTATCATTACTTTTGCCGTTTGCTTATAATATACGGCTTCTATTGCTTGTATAAATTTTCTAGCAAAGCCCATCTGTTCCAATAGTAATAACATAAATCTCCAGTTCACATTATCAAATGCCTTTTGGGCATCTAAGAATATCAAAGCCATTTGTTTTTCCGAGTGCACCTCATAATATTCCAATGTGTCCAGGATTACCCTCATATTGTCTTTAATCTGTCTCTTTGGTAAAAATCCATTCTGATCAGAGTGAATAAAGTTATTTAGGTATTTTTTAAGCCTTTCTGCCAAGATTGAAGCAAAGATTTTATAGTCTGCGTTCAATAAAGAAATAGGTCTATAATTCTTAATTTGTAATGGGTCAACCCCTTCTTTTGGAATAAGTGTAAAATAAGCTTCTGACCATGTTTCAGGTATTTTCTTATTTATCATAACTTCATTCATGACTTCTAACAGTGGAATGCTCAACAATTCTTGTAGTGTTTTATAAAATTCTGCTGGGAAACCATCTGGTCCTGGTGCTTTTCCATTGTTCTGTCTGTTGAGTGCTTCTGTTAATTCCATCATTGTTATAGCACTTTCTAACATTTTCCGAGTTTCATCAGGTATCATAGGTAGGTTAGCATTTTGTAAATACTGTTTAATTTTTCCCTCATCAAGATCCTCTTGTTTGTATAATTGTCCATAAAAATCTCAAATGATTGCCTTTTTCTCCTTATTACCATAACAAATTTGACCATGATCATCTATTAACTGTGATATTTTCCTTGATTCTTTCTCTTTTCTCAGCTTATATGCTAACCATCTACCTGGTCTATTTGCATCTTCAAAATAGTTCTGTTTAGCACTTCTAATTTATTGTGCCAATTCTTCTTTCTCTGCTTGATCCATTTTATGTTTAATTATGTCCATTTTAAGTTTGATATCTTTTTTCTGTGGCATCTTCTGTAATTTTTTTTCCAGTTTTTTATGGTCATCTTCTAGAGCTTTTATCATTTGCCTCTTCCTAATGTTCTTTTTCTTTATATAGTCAATTATTAATCCTCTTGCACATGCCTTCATTGTATCCCAAACATTCTGTATTGAAGTATCTTCTTTTTTGTTTTCATTGAAGAAGAAGGCCAATTCTTTTTCCATCCATTGTGTAAAATCTTTTTCCTTTAGAATAGTATTGTTTAATGTCCATCTAGATCTTCTTTTTTGTCCTTTCCATTTAATTGTCATTGGATTATGGTCTGCCCACGTACTTGTTTCAATATTCATTTCTTGAATATTAAATAATAATTCTGTTGATGTCCAAATCATATCTATTCTGGACCACGATAAATGCCTGTTTGAATAAAAAGTATATTGTTGAGTTTAAGTATTTCTTTCTCTCCATATATCTTTTAAATTTAGTTCATCTGTCATTTTAAAAAAGGATTTAGGGAGAGTTTTCCTATTTTGTCGTGTTGTTTTTGATGTATAGTCCAGTTTATTGTCTACAATTCCATTAAAGTCCCCCATCATAAGTATGTTAACATAGTCCAGTTCAATCCTTTTCATATGTAATTTTTTATAAAATTCTTCTTGCTTATCATTTGGGGCATAAATTGCAACCAAGAGAGTTTTTATATTATTATCCACTATTTCAACTATTAATACTCTTCCATCTTCATCCGTATAAATCAATTTGGCTGGAGTGGTTTCTTTAACGTACAAAACCACTCCTCTTTTCTTACTATGGGTCAGAGAAGTAAATATTTTCCCTAACTTTGGTCGTATCAATAATTGTTCATGTTGTTTTTTAATGTGTACTTCTTGTAAGCAAATTATATCAAATTTTAGCTTCTCTAATTTATAAAAAGTTTTTCTTCTTTTGATAGCTGAGTTCAGTCCATTTATATTCATGGAAACCAGTTTTTTCTCCCCCATAGTTATGCATTTAGGTCTAACAGCTCTTGTGGATCTTATTTCACGTTGTTCTTTGATCTCCATTTGTCCACCTATTGCACCTTCTTCTTTTTCCATCTCCATTTGGTCCTCTTCAAATTCAATTAAAATCTTTTCTTTTTCCGTCTCCATTTCTCTTCTTTTGAAAAATTCTTTGTAAAACATTTCTGCTTTCGCAATTGAATCAATTCTGTATCTCTGTTCTTGCCATGTAAACATTAATCCTTCTGGAATCAGCCAACTATAGTTCACCTCTTTTTTCAATAGCATTTTAGTCAAAAATCAATACTCTCTTCTAATCTCTCTCATTTTTCTAGGTACTTGTTTCAAGACCAGAATCTCTTTGCCTTTATATTTCAACCCCTTCTCTCTTACCACTTGTAATATTTGGTTTTTAATAGTTTTTTTTAGTAAATCTAACATGGACCTCTTTTGGTAATTGATTCCTCATCGCATATCTTGTGAAGACTCGATATATCTCATCTACTCCATCCATCATCTTTTCCTCTGTTATTTCCAAGACTCCAGCCAAAATTTCAATCATTACTGCCGCCAAGTTTTGTCCTTTTTCTTCCTCAATATTTTGGAATCTAAGATAAAATTCTGACCTGTCCATCTCCCACTTCAACATCCCACTTTTTTCTTGTTCGACCATTGTTAATCTGTTATCAATATTCCCAATTGTATCATCTCTTTGCTTATCTTTCTCTTCTATTTTTTGGATTCTCTCATCATGTTTCACCATCATTTGTTGAAATTTTTCAATTTTCTCATCCATCTTTCCAATTCTTTGGTCAATACTCTCCATTCTTTGTTCCATACTCATTTTAAGATCTTGTATTCCTTGCATAACCATCGTTAAATCCACTTGCGCTTTGTCTTGCTTCGCCATTGTTGAGAGTCGTCCTCCAGATGATGGGGAAACAGGAGCAGAAGTTGAGATGCCCGAAGGTAAAATTTTCTTACTCATTTCGATAACTCAGGGTCTTCCGGATCTTTTAATCCAATTCGTGAGATGGCCAATTATAATCCAATTTTAAAAAAAGGAAAACACCACAAAAAACAAAGACAAAACCAGTAATAAGTAAAAAGCCCAAAATTAAAAAGAAAAAGATTCTTCAGGTTCTTCAATACCTTAATCCAATTGTAGAATACGCAAATATAATTCAAAAGTAAAAATTAAAAGATGAAGAAAAAAAAAAAAGCAAAATAAAGCCCAATAATATCAAAAAATAATAAACAAAGAAAAAGGAAAAAAAAGAAAAAGAAAAAAGAAAAAAGAAAAAGAGAGTTCTTCAAGTTCTTCCCACCTTAATCCAATTGAAAAACCTCAGAAAATGAAAGAAAGCCATAAAAATAAATCAAAAATAGAAATCAAAAAGGCAGACATCCCTATAAAAAAGAGAAAAGAAGCAAAAAAAGAGTATTCTGAGGCTTCCCCTTTAAAAAAAAATAACTTAAAATAAAATATAATAAAAGATAAAAAATAAATATATCAATATTACAAAATAGTGTGGGGTTGGAGGGGAGGGATGAAACAATTAATCAGGAGTTTAAAAAAAAAAAAAGACACACACTGCCTTTATTTATCCAAGGCTCTTATTTGACTTCTCCACCAGTTTCAAAGCCAAACTTCAAATATTCATTTAACAATAGAAGTTCCAAAGAGCACCTGTATAAACATCCTCCAGTACTCTTCCCTCTATCTTATCATTTCCAGTAGCCTTGAGAAAAGTTTTTCAAACAAAAGTTTTTCAACTTCAAACAGAATATTTCCAAGCCTCTAGTTGGCAGTGTTACAAAGTTTCTTCAATCCACTCCCCCTTCTTCCCCCCAGAGAAAAGCCTAAAAAGAGAAAAAAAATATGTATGTATATTTATGTATATTTAAAAAAGATATTAAAGGGGGCCTCTATTTTAAAAAAATACAAACAGTCAGAAAAGCAAAGAGAAAACAAGTAAATATAAAAATATAAAAGAAAAAAGCCAGTCTGGTTAACTATATCGCAATAGAAATTCAGTAAAGAAAAAAAAAGTAAAAATAAAAAGCCAAGCCTCACTTTGACGTTACTAAAAAAGATCACTGCTAAGTCAAATTCTGTCAATAATTTTACAGATTTCTTCTAATATTAGAGTGTTCTTGAGTCCCAAGCAAAAAAAAAAAAGATCCTCACCAGCCGATACACTTCTTTCTATCCCGTTCTTCCGGAGCTGTCCCAGCTTCAGCAGCCTAATGGCTGCCTCTCCGCCGTTGGCAAAGGGGCTTCTTCTGGATTGACCAGGGACTTGCGATGTCCCCGGAATCTACAGAACGTGCCCTTTACTGTCACCGTCACTACGAGATGGTTTAGGTCTGTTGGGACCGACCAGGGGCGAAGATATCAGCTGTGATCTCGGAGCCCCGAGATCGCAGCTATATCACGACGACGAAGCTCCAGTTTGGTTATCAACTATTGAAGCTTTTTCGTATCCTATAACTTATAAGAAGGAACAAACAGTTAGATATGAGGAAATATTGGATGAAAAGGGTGAACTTAAAATGATGCAAAATTTAGAAGAACAAGGTATAAAGATGAATTGGTTTTCATATGCGCAAATACATGCAAGGTATCTTAAAGATTTTAAAATAGAAGGATTTTATGATAAATTGACTGACTTAGATAGGATTTTGACAGGTACTGATGAAAAAGTGATTAAAAAATTATATAGTTATTTGTTGGAAATTAAATTAGAGGAAGAACAAGTTAAAGAAACAATGATTGCTTGGGGGAAGAATTTTGGATATGGGATTGATTTAGAGAAATGGAAAAAACTGTGGTCACAAAATTATAAAATGACAATGTCAACAGCATATAAAGAAAATTTGTATAAGATGTTTTACAGGTGGCACTTTCCCCCGACAAGAATAGCAAGAATGTTCAAGAATAAATCTGAAAAGTGCTGGAAATGTCATCAGATACCTGGCTCATATTACCATATGTGGTGGACTTGTGAGGAGGCCAGGAAATATTGGACTAGAATTCGCATATGGCTGGAAAAAATGATAAAGAAACACATAGATTTGAAACCAGAGATTTTTTATTGGGAATCGTACCTGATATATATAATAAAGATTTAAAATATTTGATTGTAAATGTATTAAGAGCAACTAGGATTGTATTTGCTAAACATTGGAAGAGTGAGAAAATACCAATAGAGGAAGAAATTATTAAGAAAATATTGGAATGTGCTGAAATGAGTAGATTGACATTTGAAATTAGAGAACAAGAAGATAAACAATTTTATGAAGTTTGGGATCTTTTTTATCAATGGTTAGATAATACAATATGATAATAGAATATTTAGAAATTTAGAAAATAATGAATATATAATTTTTCTTGGTTTTGATAATTCTTAAGAATATTTTATTATGATTGATTTGATATGATTTCATGATTTGTCATAAAATAATTTAACCTAATTATAGTTATCTCGCTTAAGTATGAATTAGTAAAATTATAGTCAAATGATTGTTCAATAATGATATTGGGATATTTTATTGATGATTGATAATGTGAGTTATTATGTAATATAATTATTCTGATGACTATGAAATGGATGCACAAAAGGGAGTGGTAAACCAACCGATACACTGTAAATTTATGAAGAATGTTTAAATTTTTTATTTTTATTTTTTATTTTTTTTATGTCATGTTTTATGTCTTATATGTTTTTTGTCTGTTGTTAAAATCAATAAAACTTTTATAAAAAAAAAAAAACCAATTCCCTGGGCTATCAACTTATCAAGCTGCTCATCGATTTTTGGCTTTAGAGTGAACGGAACTCGACGAGGCTTAAGGCGGATGGGAGCTATCTTTGGATTAAGGCTAAAGGATACTGGGGTCCCCTTGTACTTGCCTAGCTTTTCCGTGAAGACGTCCTTGAACTCGTGGGCGAGGTCCTCCTCCCAGTCACTGCCGCCAATTCGGTTAATGCCTGCCACTTCAATGCCGAGTAGTGCGAACCATTGCAGGCCCAACAGGCTAGGCTGGTCCTTGTCGATCACCATCAGGGGTAAGTACGCTGTGCGGTTCTTGAATGAAACCCAGACTCGACTGGATCCTACGACTGGAATCCAGTTCCCCTGGTAGTCCTTTAACATGAGCCTTTGGAATTGAAGGTCTTGGTGCCAGATAGTAGGGATAAATTGCTTGAGGGTCTTCCATGAGACCATTGAAAGAGACGATCCCGAGTCAACTTCCATTTGGCAAGGCTGATTTTCAATGTCCACTTTAACTTGAATTTTCTTGGCATCCAGTGAAGAGGCGTGGCTGATAGTGTGTGTTTGGTGAGCCTCTTCTCGTCTCATTAGGTGATTCACGGGTCGGTTTCTGTAGGAGTGGTTTGCTGGTTCTCGCCTTACAGGACAGTTTCCTGTCGATTGGCGAGGATTGGTCCCCTTCGAGGTCTGGCTGGGTCCGAGAAGACTTCTGCAGACCCGTCTGATATGGCCTCGTTTCCTGCACTCGTGGCAGAGCGCATCGCGGAATTTGCAATCAGAACGGTAATGGTTGGCCCCGCAGCCAGCACACGGTTGCTGGGATTTTAGGTAACAGTCCCGATCGGACCGTAGTCGATGGACCTCTTCTTCATTGCTGTCTGACGACGAAGAGAGGTCCTCATGGTGGGCTGTTGAAAGCTGTCCTTCTGACTTAGGTGAAAGTTCGCTGGCTGGTTGGTGTGTCAGAGCGCGATTTTGGTGTAGTTGGGCAGCCGATTTCTTGGTCATCTCCGCTGCCGTAGCCTCAGCGATGACATCAGCAAGGCTAATGTCGCCCTTAGCCATGATTTTGCTCTGCACATTTAGAGCATCTAATCCTAGAACTACTCAGTCTCTCAAGGCCTCCTCCAGGTCGGCAAAACCGCAGAGGCCTCCCAAGTTTCGGAGGTCCGCAACGAAATCGGCAATGCTTTCTCCTTTATGCCGGTTCCTTTGGTAAAACTCGTGCCATCTTACGAGCGTTGGAATGTTCGGTGCATAGTGGGCCCTTAGTAGCGGTTCGAGGACGTCCCAGTCCATGGCCTTTACTTCAGCCGGTTTCGCTAGCGCCTTGGCCATTTTGAATATGGTCGGCCCACAGTGCATCAGGAATACCGCCCGTTTCTTCCCGGTTGTGGCATCCTTCAGATTATTCGTTTCCAAAAACATTTGGAAACGGTCCATGTAGGACTCCCAGTCCTCTTGAGCTGGATCGAACGGAGCGGGTGCTACTACTCCGCCGGACATGGTTCCGCCATTGTGCATTTCAGCCACGTGCTTGGTTGTCTTCGTCATTGTTTTAGTTGGCTCTGACATCATCCAATCCCATCCTCGTCGCCAGTGTTAAGTCTGGAGCATGGGTGTGAATAATGGAGACGAGCCGGTAGAAACAGTGCACACCAAACTCTTTATTTACATGGTGTGACAGCTCAGCTCAATGGCTGCTATAGCCTTCCTTATATAGGCAACTTATTAACTATTCAACCAATAGCAATCCGGGAGCGCTAGCTCCGTTAACCAATGAGAATGGCCTGTTAATGGCCAATCAGATGCTCCTGAATGGACCAATCCGATCTTGCCATTAACAGCCAATCAGAAGTGCAGGGCCAGAACCCTGCACTTGACTTCAAGCTCAAGATAATTTTATTTAACATTCATTCACAACAACTTCCTTCCTATCCTATTTGTAATTTGCAGGAATTTCAACTAATTTTGCATCTAGTTAATCCAATGCAATAGGCAGAATGTTTTGAGGAATGGAGATCCTTGTCAAATCACACTTACTTTCTCCTGTTTCTTCATTATTCAAATGCCAGGCCACTCCTCTGGAATGCCATGAGAACTAAATGAGAATGTTACAGAAATAAACTCTGAAAGTTATAGGTCAGGATGAAAGCAGGAAAGGGCTTTGACTTATGGTTTTTGAATAATTTCTTTGCTTGCTGAATAATATATTACTAATATATTGCTTGCTGAATAATATATTACATATGCCAAGGCCTATGAACTTCTATACAAGTTGAAGTGATTTCATTGTTATTTTCCCCCAGCAAACTTTAGTCTGGCTTTCTCAAAGGGAAAAATGTCAAAATTTGAGCAATATATACTGTCGTGTCCTCGAAATGATGCCAGGAGTCGGTGACTTCAAATCATGCTCTTTTATTAAAGTAGGAACCGAACTGGCTCTTTGCAAAAGGTTCGCGGCTTTTATTCTTTCAACCGCAGCGGCTGTGGCCAATGGCACCACTTTGAATCTCCCGCGATTCGAATGGACCAATCGCGGGAGATTCTTAGCGAGCCAATCGGCGCGGCTCGCCTGACCAATCAGAGTGCCCCGCGCTTTGGCCAATCAAAGCGCGGGGATCTCAAGAATACTAATTAGGGACAGGACCCCCCTCCCCTCTTGGTTCAGTCCTTATGTCGCGTAGTCACGTAGGTAGGTGGGGCTCCGTCTGAGCCTACTGGACCTGCGCAGCTCAGTCGTAGGTTGGGTCCCGGCTGGTTCGGTCGGGATCTCTGTTGCTCCTGATGCCGTCGTGGGAACTGGCTGGTCGGTCGGGCCGGGCCGCTCTCCGTAGCTCCCTCCTGGGCTTCCCGGGTTGGTTGAGCTGCGGGTTTCGCCACTCCCGCTCGGTCTTCCCGGGTCGGTCAAGCTGGCCTGGCTGTCTCTTCCTGGCGAGGGGTCGTGATGGCTGCTTTCCAATAAGTATGGCTGGTTTATTCTTCTTTGGTTTTGGTCCCCTGGGTATTCCCTCCCCCCTTGGTTTGTGTTGTGGGGGTTGGTTTCGCCTGTTTGTGCGTCGGTGGTCTCTTGGTTGGTAGTCCTCGACCTTAATTGGTCGATGTGGCGTTTCCATGCTCGTCCGTCTGCTGTTTGTAGCCGGTACGAGTGTGGGCCTGTTATTTGTGTGATGACTGCCGGTATCCATAGTGGGTCTCCCGTCAGGTTTCTTGTGTATACGGGGTTGCCTGGTGCGAAAGTTCGGTGTTTGCTGTTTGAGTCTGGGGGCTTCTCCGGGTTATACGTGGGGTGTAACCTGTCGAGTGGGGACCTTAGTTTCCTGCCCATTAATAGTTTGGCTGGGCTCTTATTGGTTCTGGTATTTGGGGTTATGTGTTGGGTGAAGAGTAGTTTGTTTATTTTCTCCTGGATCTCCCCGTGGTCTATTTTCCGGATGGTTTTCTTAGTGAATTGCACCATCCGTTCCGCCCTACCGTTCACCGCTGGGTGCGCCGGTGCTGTCAGCGCGTGGCGGATACCCCTTTCTGCTCGGAATTTTTCGAATTCCAGCGAGGTGAATTGGGGCCCGTTGTCGGAAACGACGACGTCTGGGAGGCCGTGCGTTGAAAAGAGTTTGCAGAGTTCCTTGATCACGGCCTCCGTGGTTGTTGTTTTCATGTTGCTTACCTCCAGCCAGTTGGAGTAAGTGTCTACTGTTATAAGGAAGGTGTGTCCTTTTGTGGGCCCGGCGAAGTCTATGTGGATCCTAGACCAAGGTCCCCTTGGGGTTTCCCACTCTAGGACGGGTGCTGTGGGTGGGCTTGGCCTAGTTTCCGGCATCGTTGGCACCTTGCTCCCCAGGTCTCAATTTATTTGTCCATCGCTGGCCACCAAGCGTAACTTCTGGCCAGGGCTTTAGTTCTAACGATGCCAGGGTGCCCCTCGTGTAGTAGTTCCAGAACCTTCCCTTGTAGCTTTTCTGGAATGACCACCCTATCCCCCCATAGTATGCACCCTTTTAATAACGAGAGTTCCGTTTGGCGGTTTCGGAATGTTTTGACGGACTCGTCGTTGTCTCTTTCCAGCCACCCTTTCTCTACCCAATGCAACACCCACGCCAGACGTTTGTCTTTTTTTTTTTAAAACAAATTTTATTAATTTTACAGAGAACACAATAAAACATAAACAAAACTAAAAGATCTTTTCTGAAGGTTGTCTGATCCCGGGTTGAAACTCTTCACACAGACACAAATTCAAACATCATATTCACTTTATATATCCTTCCATATCTTATCATTTTCTTTTTTATATATATATATAAACCATTTTTATCAATTTTATATAAACAATGCAGAAGGCATAACAGCTTATAAGTTCTTTTCTAAGAAAAAATAATAGAAGAAGAAAACCAATAGAACATAACAATTCCAAATTATAGTATCAATACTTTGTCGATTTAACTTCATATCTTATCCCAACTTCTCCTTTTCATCCGAATTATTTCTTATTAATTAAATTTTTTTTTGCCTTTTTTCAATATACAACATCCAAAAAAAAAAAAATAACAAAACCTTTATATATCCTTTCATATCTTATTACCATTTTCAATAATATTCTTTGTCTGTTCTACTTCCAACTATCTATTCATGTTTTTTCTTTTATTATACTTCTCCTATATACCCATTGGAGTAACGTCTATAACTCATTACCCTTACTTAAAAGTACTTCATATAACAATTTTTCTTGGGATTCTGTTTAATAGATTCTAAAATTACACAATGAATTTTATACTCTAAATACACATATAAAAAACACAATCTTATGTACCCTCCAGAATCCCTCTTTTATCCTAAATTAAATTCACCCATTGTCTCTGAATAAACTTTTTTTCTTTAAATCTTGCTTCCCCCCATTGAGGCTTCTCCTCCCCCCCTTTCTCTCTTGCTTATTCTTCTCCTTGCCCTTTTTACCCCTTTGTCTTTCCTCCTCCCTTTTCTTACTCCCTTTCCTTTGCTTTCTAACCTTGCCTCCACCTTTCCGCTCATTTTTCTCTTCTTTCGTTGTTTTTATAATTCTTAAAATCCCCTTTTTCTTATCCTTTTTCTCCTCCTCCCCGGAAAAAACCCATTGTTCATTAAAGATGGCTTCTTCTTCCTCTTCTTCTTTGTCCCAGTCCTTCTGCTGCGTAGTCAACTTTTCATAAGTACATAACACCATTTCTAAGAATTGAAACAAAGTGCCCAAAGTATCTTCTTTTTTATATTTTTGATATTCAGTCTTTAGTTCATCCACAAGCGATGCCATTATGAAAAAAGAAACTTTTCCCAAAACAACCACAAATATTTTTAATCATAATAAAAATAATTCAAAAAAAAAATATTCCAAAAATTAATACTTTTCTTCCTTCTTCTCTTTCTCTTTCTGGGGTTAATGTTTAATCAAAGAGGTCCAATTACCATATACCTTTCTTTGGGATTCTAGGCAATCTCCTCCTTTTTCAGCTTCTGCTCCAATTTTTTTTCCTCTCCCTTCCCACTTGCAATATCAATTTTAAATAATCAGAATTCCATACCTCCAACAAGAGTTTTCCAATTTCTTAAGTTTTTCAATGTCCAAAAACCCTTTTGTCCCTTAGCTTCAACTCTCAAAACAATTCACTTTCAATGTCCAATATGTCCAAACATATCTGCTGTTTCCATGGGATGGGAGAGTGAAGAAAAAAAAAGTTCCCTTTAACAGCTTCTCCGCCGCTTTCGATCTTCTTAGGGATACAATGTATCCTCCAGCAATTCAAACAGCTCAGTTCCAACAAATTTGAAAGATGTTACTTGACCTGGCTCAGACAGCACTTTCACTCTTCTTACTTCCTCCAGCGCAATCTTACCCGGTTGCTAGCTTCTTCGTGGCGGCCATTGCTGACCGCTGCTCCACCGCCTTGGGAAAAAGGGGCTTTTCCGGAGGAGGAGGGGGTCTGCGACACCCCCAACCCCCTGTCCAACTCCCCTCTCTCTTCAGCTGTCCCTACAGGGCAGCCATATCCCCCTGACCCATCTGGATCGGGGGTACCTCAGCGGCTAGCACAGCAGGAATCGCGAGCTGTTGCGAATTCCTGCTGCCCTGAAGCCACGCGAAACCAGAAACCGCCAGACGTTTGTCTTTATTAGTCTCTCGGGCAATGTCTGACGCGGTTATGGGCAGGTTGGGTAGAGTCACTATGCTGAGGGTGGTCGTCGTGGGTGCTGGGTCGGTGTCAGGTTCCGGTAGCGGCGAGCGGCTTAAGGCGTCTGCATGGGAGATCGTCTTACCCGGTTTGTGTATGAGTCCGTAGTTGTAGGCTGCCAGGAACTCGGACCACCTTGTCATTCAGGGAGACAGAATGTTCGGGGTGGCCTGGTTTCCTGCAAGGATTCCCAGCAGCGGCTTGTGGTCGGTTATGATGGTGAATGTCCGGCCGTAAAGGTACTCGTGGAATCTTTTTACGGCGGCAACGATAGCCAGAGCCTCTTTGTCCAGCTGGCTATAGTTCCGCTCCAGTTTGGTGAGGGTCCTTGAAAAGAACGCGATGGGTGCTTCTTTTCCGTCGGGGAGGGTATGGCTGAGGACAGCGCCGACGCCGAAAGGTGATGCATCGCATGTGACGGCCAGAGGTAGGGTCTCGTTATACTGTATAATGACGGCATCCGAAGTGAGGAGCTCCTTGGTTCTTTGGAAGGCGGCTTGCTCGCGTTTCCCCCAAGTCCAGGTCGCCGCCTTGTCCAGGAGCCTATGCAAGGGCTCCACCACCGTCGCTTTTTGGGGCAGGAAAACATTGTAAAAGTTAGGTAGCCCCAGGAATGCCTGTAGTTCCGTCTTTGACTTGGGTGTGGGGGCTTCTTTGATGGCCTTGATTTTTTGGTTTGTGGGGTGAATGCCATGACGGTCTAGGAGGTATCCTAGGAATTCTACTCGTTCTGTGTATAATTGGCATTTCTCCCTCTTGACTTTGAGCCCGGTCTCTTTGAATTTGGTTAGGACCTCCCTTAGGCGACCCTCTAGTTCGGCTTGGTTGGTTGCCGACACTAGGACGTCGCCGAAGTAAGGTACCACCCCCTTGATGCCTTGCAATTGTCTTTCCATTAGGCTTTGGAATATTCCCGGTGCCATGCTGACTCCGAATTGGAGTCGGTTGCATTTAAATGCTCCCCGGTGGGTGACTATGGTTTGCGCTTCTGCCGTTTGCTCGTCGACTGGCAACTGTTGGTATGCCTGGGCGAGGTCGAGCTTGGCGAAAACCTTGCCCCCTCCCAGTGAGTGCAGTAGGTGTTGCACTACTGGGACAGGGTAGGCGCTTTGTTGTAGCGCGCCATTTAGGGTGGCCTTATAGTCCCCACAGATCCTCACCGACCCATCGGGCTTGATCGGGGTGACTATGGGGGTTTCCCACCCGGCGTGGTCTATTGGCTGTAGGACCCCTTGCTTGACGAGCTTGTCAATTTGCTCGTCTATCTTGGGTTTAAGTGCGAATGGCACCCGCCTTGGTTTCAGGCATTTTGGGGGGACGTTTGGGTCTAGGCTGAATGATATAAGGGGCCCTCGGTACTTGCCTAGGTTTCCGTTGAAGACCTCTTGGAATTCCCGGGCCAGTTGTTGCTCCCAGCTGTCGTCGGTGACGTAGTCGACTCCCGTGACTGCGATGCCGAGCGGGGCGAACCATTGCAGTCCCAGTAGGCTTGGGCGGTCGCGGTCGACGATTGTCAGGGGAAGCCTTTCAGTGTGCCCTTTATATGTGATGTTGAAGTGTTTGGTTCCGACTACCGGGATGCGGTTTCCCTGGTAGTCCTTTACGATGAGTCTCTGGCTGTCTATGTTCCTCCTTTGGATGGTAGGCACCAAGCGCTTTATTTCATGCCATGCTATCATGGAGAGGTAGGACCCGGAGTCCACCTCCATTTTGCATGGCTCGCCCTCGATGCCTACCTCCACGTGGACCTTCCGGGCGTCATTGGTTATGGCGTGGCCGATGGTGACCGTCTGATGGGTCTCCTCTCTTCGCCGGTTATCGCCGCCTCGCAGGGATCGTCCGTTCCGGTCCCATCTGTTGTCCGAGGGGCGATCTCTGGTCCGGGGTGGTGTGCTCTCTCTCCTCCGGTCACTCTGGTCCCATCGTGCCGGGCTGCGGTTCTTTTTTAGGCGGCAGACACGGGCGATGTGTCCCTTCTTGTTGCAATGCCGGCAGATCG
Source organism: Hydrophis major (assembly GCA_033807585.1). Classification (NCBI taxonomy): domain Eukaryota; kingdom Metazoa; phylum Chordata; class Lepidosauria; order Squamata; family Elapidae; genus Hydrophis; species Hydrophis major. Next base: position 173,678,734 of record CM066329.1, read on the forward strand.
ATTCGAAAAACCGGCATTCCAACCTGGAGTGGTCGCCTCCGCAACCAGCACAGTTGGTCCTCGACTTACGACCCCGCTGGTTCCGTGGGTCGCGGCCTGTCTGGAGGCAATGAATGTCCTCCTCATCATTGGAAGTGCTCGATGCTGAGTGGAAATCGCCCTGGTGGGTGGTCGTCTCGGGTTGGGCCTCAGCCGACCTTGCAGGGTTGTTGTTCCCGCTGGGGTCCCCAGCGTTCGGTCTGTGCATGCAGTTGGTGGAGGTTTGGGTTGCTTCGGCGGCTGCGGCTGCGGTGAGGGTGTCTGCTAGGCTGATGTTGCCCTTGGCCATCAGCCGGCTCTGGAGGACGGGGTCCCACAAGCCGAGCACGATTCTGTCTCGCAGGGCATCGTTCAGGTTGTCGAATTCGCAGAGCCCCCCTAGGTGCCGTAGTTCGGCGACGAAGTCGCTGAAACTCTCACCCGACCGTTGGTCCCGACGGTAGAATTCGTTGTGTCGGATTAGGATGGGTACCTCTGGAGCGTAGTGCCGCCGAAGTATTGGCTCGAGGACGTCCCAGTCCATCGCGGTCGCATCGGCGGGTTTGGCAAGCGCCTTGGCCATCTTGAAGACCTTGGTCCCGCAGTGGGTCAGGAAGATGGCGCGCTTCATGGGGCCGGTGGTGTCCTTCAGGTCGCTGCACTCGAGGAACATGCGGAATCGGTCGGAGTACGATTCCCAGTCCTCGGTGGCGGGGTTGAAGGGTGCGGGGGTTGCGATTTTCGCCATCGTGGTGGTTCATCTGGCTTCCGTTGGACACGTGGTTCGGTTCAGGGTCTGGATCCCACCTTCGTCCCCAGTGTCGTGTCCTCGAAATGATGCCAGGAGTCGGTAACTTCAAATCATGCTCTTTTATTAAAGTAGGAACCAAACTGGCTCTTTGCAAAAGGTTCGCGACTTTTATTCTTTCAGCCGCGGCGGCCGCGGCCAATGGCACCACTTTGAATCTCCCGTGATTCGAATGGACCTATTGCGGGAGATTCTTAGCGAGCCAATCGGCGCAGCTTGCCTGACCAATCAGAGTGCCCCGCGCTTTGGCCAATCAAAGCGCGGGGATCTCAAGAATGCTAATTAGGGACAGAACATATACATATCTTCTTTATCTATTTGCTATAGGAAAGGGATGTTGTATGCTACAACAAAAATTTGAATTAATTTAAATTTAATTAAGTTAAATGCAGCTATTAGGACTGCTCCCTATTAATATTTTCCCCACCCTAACATAGTAAATAAAATCATTTGGCAACATGTTCCAAGGGACCCGACTGGGGATTATGTTATATCTAATTGTTGTTGTTGAGTTGTTTCTGACTCTTTCTGACCTTATGGACATCATTTTACAAAGAAAATCTGTCACTAACAGCTTCTTTGAGCTTTTGTAAGCTCATGTTTGAGTAGAAAAATAGGAAAACTAAAAAAATGAAATCCAGCATTATAAAATCTATACACCACTAGAACTCTCATTGTCTTTATCTGTTTGTATTTTGTACTCTCAAGTTAGCCAAAACAGTGCACTATACTACAAGAAGTTTTGAGTCAGAGTACCTAAAATAGACTAACTGAATGTGTAAAAATCTGGGACTCATTTACTTCTGTGGAACTGAACTTTCCATGTTGTTCAGACCAGTTTTGTTCACAAAATTGTGGCCATTGCAGTATCCTGGTGGTCATGTGGTTGTCATTTCCAACTCTCCCTGCCAGTTTCACACAAGCAATATTTATGGAAAAGCTGATAAGAAGTCAGAAGTTGCCCCTGCTCCCACTGCTTTTGTGTCCATCCATGGTCATTCTGGTTATCTGTTCAGGTAATTAAATATTGTCATTGAAGTTTGTTTGCCACTACTATTTTAATAATAATTTTATGATATTATGATATTAGTCTTAGATGTTCATGCCCAGCATTTGGGTAAAAAAATATGGTCACCTTAATATTTAATATTTATTCTGGTCACATCAAACTATACTACCTTTCTTTAAAAGATGAGCCAATCAATCACACAATTGTCCAGTTAAATAAATGCAATAAATTTGAAAGTACAATTATTTGTTTCTCTGGTTTAATACTTCATTATTAAAATCAAGATTATATACAATTTGTAATAATCAGTACAATATAAATTATAAATCAAGATATTATAATTTCTGCCTAGGCTAAATATTTAGTAAGTCAGTCTGAAACTTAAAGAAGATATAATTTGATGTTATTTTTCTGAAGTAAATCTGGTGGGATATTCTAAATAGTCCAACCCTGTTTCCTATGCTAGAATATTTACTTAAGAAAATGACAAACCATCCTGGGATACGGAGGCATAGAGAGGTACATTCTGGGACAAACAGGGAATATTCCAAGAAATATAAAGATGCTCTATGATAAGTATACAATGTTTTATACACAACTACTACAATATAATCAATTACAGAAGCCATAGTTGTTTTGTTTTGTTTTTCTATATCTGAGAAGGTTATCTGTAAGCACTGACATGCTTCTACTGAGTCTTGAAGAACAGGCTATTTATTACTGAAACAGATACTAATAAAAGAGGGCCATTTATTTTAATCTCAAACTGAGAATTAAATCTTTAATCATTTTGTGATTCATGAGTTGTCTGTAGTGCAACTAACTAAAATACAAAATATAAAATATCTATAAAGAGTTTAAACAAGACTTGGTGTATCTTATCTATCAAATTGGCTGGGCTGCAGCTGCTATCATGTGTTGGCTGCTATGACATCTTTGCACTATCAGTCACAAAACCTTTCTCTTGTTTGACATTTGTTGCATCCTGCAAATTTGTTCATGCATAATCCCTCAGACATCTCACTGCTAGCCAGACTCCTTTGTATATTCCAAGGCTCTCAAGGTGTTTTACATATTTTATCACCAGGTTCTCAAAACACGGGGAAAATCCACATGAAGTACTCACTGACTGGTGGATTTAAGGAGGACAGAGAACTGGGTTGTAATAATAAGTGATCCTCATCTTAACCCTTGCAGAAGGTCACTAAGGGCTACTAGATGTTACAGATTACCAGCAGTTTTAAACTTAAGAATTTGGTATTTTTGCAATATTTTTGAGAAGAAACATGTCTAATACTATGGGATTTTCCCAACAGAGCCCCGCTTTATTTGTTAAATGTATAAACCAAGTTATAAATGTGACTCTGTCTCCCATATTGAAATAAAAGCTGCCAGGATTAAACTCACAGATGATTGAGATGATTTCTGGTAGGGTTCATCAGTGACAGATGTTTAAAGGAAATTGTGGGGCTGTTCGGAATGTGATGCTGCAGAGTCCTATTATTATGATTGTCATTTTGTTGTGGTGAAAGGTATTCCATCACTCCAAGAAAAAGACAAACCTGAAGTCCTCACTTCTAAAAGCTAGGATTCAGTATTACCATCTTTCCCTTATGAAAACAAACACAATACCCACCTTTTCAAGAATAAATAAAGTTGCTTGCTTAAATGCATATTCTTAAATCTCATTACTGTTGTTTAACAACTCATGTTAAACAACTCATGTTAAGTTGGAATTGTATAATTTCATACTTAACAGTTTAGATATAATTGTCCTGCTTGACCCTCTAGAAAATTTTCCATCAGTCTCCTTTTAGAGTCAAATTATATCTCTTCCTCACCTTATTTTCACCCCAAATTTCTGTAAAATAGGCACAAACCTCTTTTAAGGAACTGCTGTGTCAAGAAACAGTGTCAGTCTTAAAAGAACTTTCCTTTAATCTCAGAACTGGGGCTGGTCTGCATTGTCTTCTTTCCCTGGTTCTTCACTGGTCTGAACTGAACTGTGAGTTCAGTTCCATGGTGATGATGATAATGATGAAGATGTAATTAAATTTATATAAATTTCAGCATTCATGCTAATATTAATAACTGGTAATGCTTATAAATCTTTTTTTAAGTCTGTCTATTCCAGTGATGAAGCTTGACCAAACTGTATAAGAAGTGATAATGGTGCCTGAAAAATGATAGTGCTGTCAGAAATGACACCTAGGTTGGAAAACCTTAATTAACAAAGTAGCAGTTTGTAGTCCTTTGTCAGAAATTAATTGGCATCACTCGTCAGTTGCTTTTTCTTCTCTAATGTGGCAAGACTTATGTTATGTTTCAATTCTGTGAAATGAAATATATAATTAGATACCAAAAGATCCTTCTTCTGTAGATGTAGTGATCTAGTTAAGTCATCAATTTTGCTCCAGCCAATCTTTTGCTGACTTCAAGAATAGCACTCTTATCAACAGTTGAATCATTCAAAAGCTGCCTAGTCTGCTGGGCGGAAAATTCTGTTCCTATGATATCAGAGAATTCAGATAATTACTGGTGTATCCTTCCCTAGTCTCAAAAACTTTGGCCTTTGATTGTTAAAAATAGCATTGAACATTTTCAAAGTGCCTTTTCATATAGGAATCATAAAGATGCATTTGAAATGATCCTGAAAATAAGAAATCAGGGACTGGCAGGTGAAAGTGATATTTTATATACTGTATTATGTGAGGGGACTGAAATGACAGACATTGATGTGGAACATACTGCACTGGGGCAAGGGTTGTGTGAATGAATCATCTTTAATGGAGCAACCTTTTTTTCAGCATTCTGTCTGCAGCATCCCAGGGTTCAATGAAATTGCAAAGGAGGTTGTTATGGACTAAGCCAACGCGGCGATTCAACCCTCAAAAACTTTACTTTACAGCAGGCTTGTAATCCTGCACTTCTCATTGGCCCGTAGATAGCGAGTCGTGATTGGTCGTTTTTGGCCAGTCTGATTGGCTGTTAACAGGCCCCCCGGATTGGACGCTTGTGAAAGCGGTTAACTCAATTCATTGGCTGTTTTGACAGTAGCCAGCTCTATAAAAGAGCTGCTGCTGCCCAAGTATTTTGCTCTGTTCTTTCCTGTTAATAAAGAGTTGAAGTCACCGTTCGATGTCTCATCTCCGTTCCTTGCGCCCATGCCCAGGACTTAACACTGGCGACGAGGATGGGATGCGGAGATGATAGAGCTGACTAAGAATGCATCAAACAAGACAGAGCACGTGGCGAAAGAGCGCATGCAACAAATGGCAAGATGACCAGTGGCACCATACCACCCACTCCATTCGACCCAGCAACCGAAGACTGGGACTTGTATATAGATCGCTTCCAGATGTTCCTGGAAACCAACAACTTAAAAGATGCTACGACTGGCAAGAAACGAGCGGTGTTCCTGACTCATTGCGGCCCCGCTGTTTTCAAAATGGCTAAAGCACTAGCAAAACTGGCGGAAGTGAAGACCATTGATTGGGATACCCTCGCTCCAATCCTCCAGGCACATTACGCACCCGCAGTACCTACAATGATATGAAGACACGAATTTTACCAGAGGGACCATCGGAAGGATGAGAGCATTGGTAATTTCGTAGCCGACCTCCAGAACCTAGGAGGCCTTTGTGGTTTTGCAAACTTAGAGGAAGCCCTAAGAGACTGCATAGTTCTGGGTTTAAATGCACCACATGTGCAGAGTAAACTGATGGTGAAAGGCAACATCAGCCTTACAGATGTCATCGCTGACGCTACTGCCACAGAAGCAACCAGGAAGTCAGCCACTCGAATGCGCCAAGCGAACGCACTGCTTTGCCAACTCGCCAATGAGATCCCACTCGCCACTGAGAAGCACGCTATCACTACCTACCACGAAGACCCCGAGTCATCCTTAGACAGTGATGAAGAGGAGGTCAACTGGCTCTGCTCGGAACGAGAGCAAAGAAACCATAGACGTCCTCGCCAATGTGCTGGCTGTGAGGCAAACCACCCGCGATCAGACTGCAAATTCCTCAATGCACTCTGCCGTAACTGCGGAAAAAAGGGCCACATCGCGAAGGTCTGCAGAAGCAGACGAGAGTCCAGTCCCAACCGAAGGGAGAACAACCTCCGTCGGGAGATAGGCAAACCTCCTGAGAACCGGGACCGTCTGAACCACCAATGGAACAACCACTACTACTACAGAAACCAAGCACCTGCCTCTTCAACGAGACGAGAAGAGGCCCACCAAACCATTATCATTGGCCATGCTTCATCGTTCGATGCAAAAAAGATCCGCGTAAGAGTTACTATTGAGAATCGACCGTGCGTGATGGAAGTCAATTCGGGATCATCCCTATCGATGGTATCCTGGAAAACCCTCAAACAGCTGATCCCTGCCATCTGCCGCCAGGACCTCAGCACACAACGAATCATTCTGAAAGACTACCAGGGAAACAGGATTCCAGTTGTCTGTTCCAGCCACGTCCAAGTATCTTTTAAGGACCGCACAGCGACACTTCCCCTGACTGTCGTCGATCGTGACCGACCCAGCTTGTTAGGGTTACAGTGGTTCGTGCCACTCGGGATTGAACTAGCCGGCATACACCAAACCAGAAGCGATGACTGGGAAGAGGCTCTCATCCAGGAATTCCAGGACGTGTTCACAGAAATGTTAGGCAAGTACAAGGGGACCCCTATATCATTTAATCTCAGCCCCAGTGTAGCTCCCATTCGGCTTAAGCCTCGTCGGGTACCTTTTGCCTTAAAACCGAAGATCGATGAGCAGCTAGATAACTGATAGGCCAGGGCGTATTGGAACCAATTGACCACGCCCGTTGGGAAACCCCGATAGTAACGCCCATGAAGCCAGATGGTTCGTTAAGAATTTGTGGGGATTACCGGGCCACCCTAAATCATGCTCTTCAACAGAGCGCTTATCCAGTACCGGTGGTTCAACACCTTCTTCATTCCCTGAGTGGCGGAAAAATATTTGCGAAATTGGACTTAGCTCAGGCATACCAGCAACTACCTGTAGATGCAGCAACTGCAGAAGCCCAGACAATCGTTACACATAGAGGCGCTTTTAAGTGCAATAGACTCCAATTCAGAGTAAGCATGGTGCCGGGCATTTTCCAAAGTTTAATGGAGAGACTATTACAAGGCATAAAAGGTGTTGTGCCTTATTTTGACGACGTCCTAATAGCTGCCCCCACTAAGGAGTTATTAGTACAACAACTCAGAAAAGTCCTTCAGAAATTCAAAGATGCTGGTCTGAAGGTAAAAAGGGACAAGTGTCAACTTTGTGCGGAGAGAGTGGAGTTCCTGGGATACCTTCTTGACAGACAGGGAATCCACCACACCAAAAAAAACCTAAGCAATCAAAAAAGCCCCGAGACCTAGGAATAAGACAGACCTCCAAGCCTTCTTGGACTCATTAACTTTTATAACATTTTCTTGCCCTAGAAGGCAACTGTAGCTGAGCCCCTACATAGACTTCTCGATAAAAAGGCTTCCTGGGTCTGGGGACGGCGTGAAGAGAAAGCATTCAAAGAGATAAAAGACCTTTTAACCTCCGATGCTATATTAATGCAATACAATGAGACTCTACCTTTGACGGTTACCTCTGATGCCTCACCATTTGGAGTAGGAGCCATCTTAAGCCATGTCCTACTAAATGGAAATGAGGCACCCATTGCATTCTTTTCGAGAACTTTGTCTAAACCCGAAAGGAACTATAGTCAACTTGATAAAGAGACCCTTGCTATTGTATCCGCAATTAAACGTTTCCATGAATATGTATACGGGAGACCCTTTACCATTATTACAGACCACAAGCCACTACTTGGTATTTTGGCGGGAAACAAACCAACTCCCCATATCTTATCACCAAGAATGACACGTTGGTCAGAATTTTTAGCCGCCTATGATTACCGATTGCAACATCGCCCGGGGAAAACCATTCCCCACACTGACGCTTTGAGCCGCTCTCCACTACCAGACATTATAGATGACCCTGCTCCAACCGTAGCCATATTGCAAATCGAAACCCTCAAATCGCCACCACTAACCACTCGAGACATAGCCTTAGAGACAAAAAAGGACCCTGTTTTGGCACGAGTCCTCAGCTGGGTAGAACGGGGTTGGCCGGTCAGTGCAACCAATGACACGTTCAAGCCATTTAGAAATCATCAAATGGAACTATTCTCCCAGAAAGGCTGCATAGTGTGGGGAGACAGAGTCATAGTTCTGGAGAAATTGCAATACAGGGTATTGAAAATGCTGCACGATGGACATCCAGGCATCGTGCGGATGAAGGCATTGGCCAGGAGTTACGCATGGTGGCCTGGTTTAGATAAACAGATAGAGACCTGGGTAGCAAAATGCAGTAAATGCCAGAAGACTTGCTCCGCTCCTCCAAAGACTCCCCCAACTCAGTGGGAAACGCCTCGAGGTCCTTGGTCCCATATCCACGTCGATTTTGCGGGACCCACAAGAGGACACACTTTCCTCCTAACAGTGGATGCCTATTCAAACTGGGTCGAAGTCCACAAGATGAAAAGCACCACCACAAACGCAGTCACTAAAAAACTGAATAAACTATTTGCTACCCACGGACTTCCGGATATCCTGGTCTCCAATAATGGCTTCCAATTCATTGCCCTACCATTCGAACAATATTTGGCAGATCGGGGCATCCGCCATGCTTTAACATCGCCAGCTCATCCTGCGGCCAATAGTAGGGCTGAGCGAATGGTTCAATTTGTAAAACAAACCTTGCACAAATGGACCACGGCAACATTGACAACAAAATAAACTGGATGCTTCTTCTCCAGCACATAACCCCAAACAGCACCATGAACAAAACCCCAGCTGAACTCCTGATGGGTCACAAACTTCGCTCACATCTCGATTGCCCCCACCCAAACTACACGCCAGAACAACCCCCGGGATCCAGCAGCAAGTGTCGGGCTTTCCAGGAAGGTGACCTCTTGTTTGCAAAAAACTTCTCGGGCGACCCATTGTGGGTCCCCGCAACAATAACGCAACTTACGGGACCCCGATCCTATTGCCTACAAACTGCAGACGGTAAGTTGTGGAAATGCCATATAGACCAACTCCATTCCAGATTAGCACCGGAACCTCTAGCTGGGGGGGGGGGAAGGAACATTGAGGAGGCCGAAGAAGAAATGATAATCGAAACCCAACAGCCTACACAACCAACCAGGGGATACTTTCCATCTGAAGGAGAACCAAGCCAGTGCTGCATGACAGCACTGCGTTGGAGACGGATCCAAGAAACCCAGAAGACAGCACTGAAAGCAGCTCAGGGCCACAATCTTCGCCATCCAGCCCAGTGAGCAGGCCACCGGAACCAGAACCAAGACAGAAACCGGTGGAACCGCGCAGGTTGAGCAGACAGGTGAAGCGACCTGCCTATTTTCAAGAATATGTCACCCCACCCCTCAGATGGAACCTAGGGGGGAGGGGTGTTATGGACTAAGCCAACGCGGCGATTCAACCCTCAAAAACTTTACTTTACAGCAGGCTTGTAATCCTGCACTTTTCATTGGCCTGTAGATAGCGAGTTGTGATTGGTCGTTTTGGCCAGTCTGATTGGCTGTTAACGGGCCCCCCGGATTGGACGCTTGTGAAAGCGGTTAACTCAATTCATTGGCTGTTTTGACAGCAGCCAGCTCTATAAAAGAGCTGTTGCTGCCCAAGTATTTTGTTCTGTTCTTTCCTGTTAATAAAGAGTTGAAGTCACCGTTCAATGTCTCATCTCCGTTCCTTGCGCCTATGCCCAGGACTTAACAGAGGTACCAAGGAACAATCTCTTTCTTGGGTTTATTCCAGTCCAAAAAGGCAGCAGAGCAGGGGAGGAGGGGAAATTCCATCCTTTATGCCAAAGTAGAGTACATCAGGAAATAACCTGCAGAAAGTATTACATCCTATGAATGAAAAAATAAGCCTCTTCGGCATGGAAAGAAAATTTTCAAACACTGGGAAGCAGAAAATTTTAGCACATTACTTTGTTTCATCTTCCCTTGAAAAACACCTATTTTGAGGCAGCTATCTTTTGGGAGTGTCTGTGTGGCTGTTTATTTATTGGTTTCAGATTTTTATTTTCTTTTGCTTTTAAACCTGGTTGTTATATACATTTTTAGGAGCCATCTATTCTTATGTTTTCTGCAGCCCTTCCATAGTTTCCATTTTTAATTTTATTTTATTTTCTTTAGATACAAGGAAGCTAGAAATATATTATTTTAAATTTGATTTCCTCAGAATTTAATATAGAGGGAGGGAGGGAAGAAGGAAGGAAGGAAGGAAGGAAGGAAGGAAGGAAGGAAGGAAGGAAGGAAGGAAGGAAGAAAGGAAGGAAGGAAGGAAGGAAGGAAGGAAGGAAGGAAGGAAGGAAGGAAGGAAGATTTTTGATGTTCCCTCCCAGTTTCTCACAAAAATACTCAGTGGGGAAATCAGTAGAAAATCAGAAGTTGCTTTTGCTTCCACTTTTTTTCCCATCCATGGTCATTTTGTTTATGTCAGGAAATACCCCTGAAACAATCATCCAGTGAATCATGGGTTGTCTCGTAGTCATTAAAAGTGATTCTCTGATAAGATTCAGGTGAGTTTCTTTTTTCATGGATCATTTTTAAAGAAATAGAAGTGGGTAAAGGAGGGTTTTTCCCCCTGATGCTTTTCTGTGAAGTAATCCACTGGCAAGCATCAGAATTTTTAACTGATAAAAACAAAACATTCATTGTTTATAATTAAACAGGAGTCAACATCAGCAACCACCAAGCACCTTACATTTGAAATTTCCTTTTTAATAGTACAATGTGTCTCTCATCTATAAAGAGGGTTAGTGGAATATATTTGAGAGAAAATAATTAAAATCCCATTCCCCATCAAATTCAGCATCTGTTTCCTGTTGCGGCCTTATACATGAGGAGAAGTTCTATTGAAGTCAATTCTGAATAATTATAGTTAAAACAGCATATTTCTTTCTCAGTGTTGACTTATTTTCCACTCAGAGAAAGCAGAACCACTGAACATACAGGGTTTTGGGGTACTTCTTTACATCTTGTCACAATGAACTATCAGGAACCAAAAGGGTAAGTGACATTTTTCAACATCAACCACAGAAAAAGAGTTTTGTAACATTTTAAGAATAATAATAAAGAAAATATTTGATGTTATCAGTCACCGGTTTTCTTCCTGTGGAAATTCAAGATACTGGTCATTACCTGTAACACCCCTACATGGCATAGAGCCTGGTTACTTATAGGAATGCCTTTTTCTGCCCCACCAGTTTGATTTGACAAGTTTGGTGTGCTCCAGTTTCTTTCAGTTAAACAATGTCAGCTGGGACCTCAGAAATGTGTCTTCTCTGTAGCACCATCTGCCATTTGGAATGTGGTTCTCCACAATAACTAGGGGCCGAGGACACTCTCCTATTATTTATAACAGCATGAATACCTAGCTTATCATTTCAGCTTTTGGCAAGGGATAGTGAGTCCTGTCTATTTTCTGTATTCTATCTTTTATTAATTTTAGTGTGATTTTTTGCTTTGAGTTTCCTATAGTCATTGGGAGTAAGGAGGCATAAAGGTAAAATTATTATTAAATACACAACAATGTGAATCCACAACTGCCAGTTCTTTAGCTGATGTTAGCCTTCATACTCATTGAGCTGTTCCCAAGGACCTTGGATGTCACATTGTATTGGCATAGCATACTGTAGATCCAAAAACACTGTCGCCTTTTCAATTGACAGATGGAACTTTTGTCAATGCACAGATTTTCTAAGTGCCATCTAAGTATGCTGATATGTACTGGAACCATCACAGCCATAATCTTTTAGTTTCAATTTTCAGATTTTGATACTTTGTGTTCATTTCCAATTCTTTATCTTCTATTTTACTATGTCTTGATATTGTCACATCAAGTACTCACACTTTCTTCTTTTCAACTATAAATAAATCTGGTGGGTTATGATCCAAGGCTTTATCAGTTTGTATTCAGAAATCCCACAATATTTTAACCTGCTCATTTTTCCTACTTTTTCAGTTCTACATTCCTACCATTTTCTTCATTATGGGCAAGGGACAATTTTTACAGATGTTCCAGTGAATCATTTTGGTGACTGGATTATTTAGTTGTTTATAATCTATGCAATCTTTTTGCAAGAGCTGAATATATGTTCTATTGTTTTTTCTGTCTCTTTACACAATCTGTACTTTGTATCATTTGATGATTTTTTAGTTTTAGCCTCTGACATCCTAGGTTCTTGGGAAAAACCTGAAACATATGAAGACCAATACCAGCCAAAGAACTGACAGCGGTGATTAAACATATAATAATTTCAGTTCCTTAGTTATAATTAAAGAACATTTGAGAATCAGCAATGAATACAAATAGATTTTTTTGTGGAAAAACTTGCAATATCCACATATGGAAACAAATCAGAACAATGAACAAATTGTTTCAGATATTTTTAGCTTTGGAATTGTTTCAGCCATCTCACTACTAGAGATGGTTTTCTGTGACTGATAAATATCCTTCAGGATTGTCTCAGGAAATTTGCCTTTGGTTTTCTGACCTGCTATGTTATTTAAAAATATTACCTAGCAGGAGACCATTTTAATAACTCTCCAAAAATGAAAGAGCGTATGGTTCAAGTACCAAACTACATGATGTATTATAGTAGCTAAATGTGTTTGACATGGCTTTCCATTAGTCTCAGCTACAGATAGACATGGAAACAAGTTCAAAAGTACACAGTTGCTTTTTCAGTGAGGCTGAGATCGCATGGGGTCCCAAAATTGTACTTCTGGTGCCTTTTCTTCCCTTAAATTGAACATTGATTGAGCTAAGTGAAATGGTTACGGAAACCTTTTTATTTTATAATAAAAAGAAGCAGCAACAAAAGCAGTCATCTTTTCTGCTCCTCTCATGGCTTCAAATAGCACCTTTAAGAATAGATAAAGAAAAGGGAGAGGTGGGGTGGTAGAGAGAAGAAGAAACAAGGGGGTATAAGAGGAGGATTTAAAGCAGGAGTATCAAACTCCATTTCATTGAGGGCTGCATCAGGGTTGTGTTTGACCTCAGAGGGCCGAGGGGGCATGGAGAGTAGCCAGGGTGGGGATGGGTGGGCATGTCAATGGTGGGCATGGCCATGATGGGCATGTTGGGGACTTGTGTTGGGGGCACCTGTGGTTGCCAAGTCCTCCTTTACTCTCATTATAAACCCTTCCTTCCTTCCTTCCTTCCTTCCTTCCTTCCTTCCTTCCTTCCTTCCTTCCTTCCTTCCTTCCTTCCTTCCTTCCTTCCTTCCTTCCTTCCTTCCTTCCTTCCCTCTTCAGTCTCCTTTCTTCTTGTTTCCTCTCTTTCCTTATTTTTCCTTCCTTGCTCTCTTCTCATCTTTCCTTCTTTTTCTTTTTCTTTTCTCTTTCTTCTTTCCTGTCCCTTCTTGGATGCTCAAATGCAAAAGGGGAAACACTTCTCCTTTTGTTTTGTTTTTAGTTTGTTTTGATAGCCCTCTGCCAGCAAAAACAGAGCCCAGGGTTTGTTTGTTTTTTAGCTAGCAGAGGCACTACAGGCTGGTCCTTTGCTGTTAGGCCAGCCCCATGGGTGAGGTCTAAGCACCCCATGGGCCAGATCCAGCCTGGCAGGCCTTGAGTTTGATACACCTGATTTAAAGTGTTCTAAGAATGATAACAATACAGTACAACTCATTGCTTAGTATCAGCATCCTCTTCACAGAGAATACTCTGGACTGTTAATTTTGTAGTAATTTCCATATATTATAATTGTTAAGTTTTGAGCATGGGCGAGAAAGAATGGAGACAAGCCTCTGAACGGTGAACTTCAGCTCTTTATTTACACTGTGACTTCTCTTTTCAACAGCAGTTAAACTCGCCTTATATAGGCAAACCCTGTAACTTTTAACCAATAACGAGCTTGGAGCGCTAGCTCTTATAACCAATAGGAACTCTCTGTTAAGGGCCAATCGGATTCCCCAGGACGGGCCAATCAGGTCTGGCCGCTAACAGCCAATCAGAAGTGCAGGGCCAGAACCCTGCACTTAACTCCAAGCTCACACTTTATTAAATCTTTATGCATACACAACAATAATCACTAACTTTATTATTGTTTAGGAAGGAACAAATATATCTAAGTCCTCATGGCAGCCTTTAACCAACCTTCCTGGGTCAGCCCCTAGCCAAAAAGGGTCCTACAGAGAGAGAGAGACAGTTCTCCAGTGTATATTTCTGAGAGGTTGTAGATGAAAACTTTGTCCCATGTAGTCCTGAAGTTACAACCACAATTGATACCAGAATTTTCATTGCTAAACAAGGTGATTAAATGAATTGGGCCTGATTTCACAACCTTTTTTTGCCATGCATGTTAAGCAAATAATTGCAGTTGTTAAGCAAATTTTGCTTCCCTCCACTGACTTTGTTTGTTGGAAGCCAATGGGGAAGATGATAAATAACAATAGCACTTAGACTTATACGCCACTTCACAATGCTTTGCAGCCCTCTCTAAGTGGTTTACAGAATCAATGTATTGCCCCCAACAATCTAAATCCTTATTTTATTGACCTTGGAAGGATGAAAGGCTGAGTCAACCTTGAATGACTGCTGGTAGCTGGCTGGGATACTACAAACATCATAAATACTTGCTGGCTGCCAAGATCCTGAATGTTGATCATATGACTATTGAGAAGCCTGCAGTCATAAGTGCAAGGACTGGTTGTAAATCATTTTTAATTTCAAATGGTCACTAAATGAATGGTAGGACAAAAGTGGGTAGGCAAAGCACTTTAAACAGCAGCCAAATGGAAATTCTAACTAGCAACATTTCATGATCTTAGGAGAGGATTCAGTAACACTTTTTAATTTGGTTAGACATATAGAAAGGGGTTGGTTTGTTACAATGGGTTTTTATTCTGATACTAAATGTTATATTTCAAAATGTGAATCAGTACTATGCATTTGGCATATTGAGTGAATGTAATCCAGAAGCATTCATTTAAAACAAATAAACATAAGCAAATAAACAACAAATAAAGATAAAGAAAACTATGCTTTTCTGGAGCACCTTTAACAAATTAGGAAACTTTCTACAACCATGCTAAATTTATTTTGCCTTTACAAAGAAATAATAGCTAAAAACCAAGGGCAACCGTAAAACCACCTCACCTTTAGGGTTCAATTGGTGCAAACTATATGTTTTTCCAAAGACATACCTACTTTGCTTTCCTTTTTATTGTTAAAATAAAAATTACTTTTAAAAAAGAGAGCCAGGAATTCATGCAGTGTTGCCACCTAACAAAGGATGAGTAGAAATGGCAACATTGACCTGTTTAGTCAGGGAGAAAAGAAAAAGTGCTTTCTTAAAACACTGGAAAACTTTTATAGACTTTTTGCTAAAAGAAGAAAAAATATGAAATGAAGATTTAATGGAGTTAATGTTAGAAAAAGATAAGAAATCAATATGGGGTTGAAAGGATTTCTGGAAAAGATAAGAGGGAGGAGAGAGAATGAGTCTGTCAATATTGATTGAAGACAAGAAAGTCACTATATTTTATAACTAGTATTCTTTTTTCTTTTTTGAATTTTCTTCTGTTTTCTTTCTTTTCTCTCTTTTCCTTTAGACTTGTCTTTCACTTTAAGATTTATATTGACAGAATGGATAACATTAAGGAACAATAGACTATTGACCTTAGAAGGGCATGACTTGCTGTTGGGATGGCATGCCTTCCTTTGGTACAAGGGAACTAAAACACAGGGGTATTTTAGAAGACATTACATCCGAGAGGCATTGTTTTTGAATTGGGAGAAGATAAAAAGACAATACTATTTTAAAAATTCCATTATGGATATCTACCATTGAAGCTCTTTCTTATCCAATAATATATAAAAAGGAACAAACAGTTAGATATGGTGAGAAATTGAATGAAAAGGGTGAACTTAAATCTATGCAAGCATTGGAAGAACAAGGTATAAAAATGAACTGGTTTTCATATTTGCAAATACAATCTAGATTTGACAAAGTTGTCAAAAAAAGAAGGAATTTAAGATAAGTTGACTGATTTAGATAAAATTTTGATGGGTACTGATGAAAAGGAATTAAAAAACTTTATAGACACTTATTAGAATTTAAATTGGAGGAGGAACAAGTTAAAGAAACGATGATTGCTTGTGGGAAAAATTTTGGATATGGGATTGATTTAGAAAAATGGCAAAAATTGTGATCTCAAAATTATAAAATGACAGCATCAACTCCATATAAAGAAAATCTGTTTTACAGGTGGCATCTACCCCTGACAAAACTTGCGAGAATGTTTAAGAATAAATTGGATAAATGTTGGAAATGTAATCAGATACCTGGTTCATATTACCATATGTGGTGGACATGCTTAGATGCAAATAAATATTGGACTAAAATCCACACGTTTGGAAAAAATGATAAAACAACATATAGACTTTAAACCAGAGATCTTTTTATTGGGAATTATACCAGAAAGAGCTGAAATATTTGATTGTAAATGTTTTAACAGCAGCTAGGATTGTATTTGCTAAGAATTGGAAAAACGATAAAATACCTATGCAGGAGGAAGTTATTAAGAAAATAATGGACTGTGCTGAAATGAGTAAATTGACATTTGAAATTAGAGAACAAGAAGATAAACAATTTTATATATGGGATTTGTTTTTTCAATGGTTGGACAAAAAGACATGGTAATGTAATAGACCAGATAATTCTGTGATAGAAATTTTATAGTTTGATATACAACATAATATAGACATATATAACCATTGGTTGAAAATATAACATAAATTTTAAGATAAAATTTGGAATATCTCGTATAAGATGATGGAATAAATAGTTTAGTCATGGATGCTTAATAACTAATAAATATGTTTGTTTGACAATGTGAAAATTGATATAAGCTGTGAGTAATGACTACAAAAGGATAGCATAAAAGATTTGTAAATAACTAATAAATATATAAGCATATGTTCGTTTGACAATGTGAAAATTGATATAAACTGTGAGTAATGACTACAAAAGGATAGCACAAAAGATTTGTAAACAACTGACAACACACTATATGTATATAAAATGGAAGATGATTTTATATTTTTATGTTTTGTATGTGTATGTTTGTTTTAAAAAAATAAAATTTCTTAAAAAAAACTTACATTAATGATAAAATCCCTAACATACTAGACTCAAGTATCTTGCTAACACACTTGTTATTTTACAGCACTGGTACTTTTAATGGAATTTTACTAGTCGAAAGCTAAAAATCTTCCATAAATGAACTAAAACAAGAGTTGGTTCTTCATGTTACATAATACTGACTAATATTCTCCACTCTATCACCATGCACCACTGGCTTCAGGAATCAGCAATAGGGAGTAATAATTTGCATTTTTATGAACTTCATTCCGTGAGCATACCCTATGATGAGCCACTTTAGTTTAGCATACCCTACGATGAGCCACTTTAGTTGCCTGGATCGTTATGCATATATAAAAGCTTGTGAAAAGTGTAATTGGAAATGTAGGAGAGATAGTGAGAGAGATTATATCAAAAAAGCAGTTATTACCTGGAGCTGGGAATAATGACAATTGGCTCATGTGCTCAGCTGCATATTTTCTCAGTAAACAATCTTCCAAAATGATGCCATTTAATCTGGTAATTGGCTTTTCCCAGGCAAATAGACAGATTTTCCCATCTTGATCAAGATAAAAGTTCTGGGATATTTTTTTTAACCATTTGGTTCTCATTCTAGCCTTTCAAATTGATATCTTTTTGATCCATGACCAGCTTGTTCTTTTATCTTGATTCATGGTTGGCTGTGATACTACCTCTTGATTTGAATTTGGAATTTGCAAAACATCCCATCCCCAGAATGAAATATTCCAAAGAAGCAAGCCCAGAATATTCTAGTATTCCTTTGGAGACCAGTTCATTCCAGCCATTTCAGTATATTAAGGATTTTCTTTAACTTCAATGGAACAACATTCATTTATGGTTTGATTACACATTTTGAAAATGCAAAAACTTGGGAGAGAAGTATGTTATGAACACATTTGTTTTATTAAATAAAATACATAATTGTTTTGCTCTTCTGGAATGTTACTTTAATGGGAAATATTTCTTGAATTGCTGCATGGAGAACTTGAGAACTTTCCTCTGATTTCAACTACTTTTCAATGATTGCAACTGTCATAATATTGTCTACTAAATTGTCTCATATTTTTTTCACTAACAGCAACATTCACATGCAAATAGATTCAACTGTACTGCTTTGTTAATTTCTTTCACAATATAATTTTTAACAAAAGAGTTCATAATCATGGGATCCCATCTACATTTCTGTGAACTACATCTTGTTTATTTCATGAGTCTGTGCAATATGAAACAATTCCCTTCTTTTTCATAAAAAATCTCAGTGGGTGAAAACTAGGATTGGAAAATTGAATTTGAAGTTCCAATGATCATGAACCCCTTAATCACATGATCAAACTTTGGGTGCTAGGCAACCAGGCAATGTTTGCAACTGTTTGCAATTCCCCATAGTCACATGACCATATTTTACAATAGTTTTGGTAAAAAACCAGCATTTACTTCCAATTTTCAGCAAAATCCCACCCATAGTGAATTTGGTTTGCTTTATGATCATAGAGTCATTTTATGACTTTATGACTTTGGTATTTGCTTAACTATTGCCATAAAAAAGGTTGTGAAATCAGATCGCTCACATTTTATGTTTTATGACCATCATGGCTTAATGGGCATACTTCATTAAGGTTGTACAGTCAAGGACTACCTGTAAACAGTTTTTATGTTGAATTTGAGGAAAACCTTTGCAGAATCCAATCTGAGTTGGTTCCTGGGACCAAAGGATTAGTCTTCCGGGCTTTCAGATTTATGCTAAAGCCCATCCTTAATACATTATGTTAGAAGTTCCCTAAGAATGGGTTCCAGTACGAGTCCAAAAGCTCAGAAGACTAAATCTCTGGTCCCAGGAACCAACTCAGATTGGATCCTGCAACATTATTTTGCAACACATATATTTGCCTTCATTTGTGAAACTTTTGGAAGCCGTACTTGCAAGCTTTAGCTCAAACTTAAGTTTAGAGTTATAATTGATTGATATGGCTGATTACACATCATTTCCTATATAAGTCTAAAAACATGTCAAATACAGCAATCCTATTAAAAACAATTGAAGTCTGCACAGTAAATGATTTACAGACTTGTTGTATGGATCCCAACCGCTTACTATACAAATTAGTATATCCGTGACACACTTCACAGATTCCAGTCTAAGAAGTGGTAAAGTATGTGACAGCTGTCAGCTCAAATTTGGACATTTAGTCAAACTAATGCATCAAAATTCAGTTTGCTGTTAGAAAATGGAAGGTTTCATTCTATTGTAAAATTCTTATCTGCTTGCATTTACTCACTTCGTTGGGTTTCCTTCCCATTTTCCCTCCCCCCTAATTTGCATCTCTTTCTCTCTCTCATTTCAAGATGTCATTTTGGGTCATTTGTACATGATTCAAATAACTAGAAAACTGGCACCTGAGTGCTACTGCTTAAATGCAGTTAGATTAGCACCAGGTAGCAGCTGGTAATTTTCCACAAGTACATTGTTCTGCCAAATAGCAATAAAAATGGTGGCTCCACCTTCCTTAATTTGTGTGCACACATATGTGTTTGTGAAAGTGTAAAGAAATGGTCCACCTGTTTCTGAAGGTTGTTTTAAAAAACAAAAACAAAACTTTTGCCTCTTTTGGATTTCCAAACATTTGTTGCAATGAAGTTTTATCCTTCTGTTCTCTTGCTTAATTTAAAACTTGTAGAGCGCCATGCAATTATTTCAATTCTAGATTAATTTGACAGAAACAAAAATAGGTTAGAACATGCAGTGCAGTTACTTGAAAGAGGATGTTGTGTTTCCTGTACAATGGAAAGGGAGGTTGGTGACTTTGTATTTCAAATATTTTAGTATCTGGTGATCTCACAGAAACAAGTGATCTATGGCTCTTTTGATGTTTCTGCCCATGCAGATTTCTAGGTATCTTTCCTTAACATTGTGCCTTCAGAATCTCAGATAGTCATGCCAGAAGTGGGGATAATGAGAATCACAATCCAACATGTCTTTTTGGAGCTGGTGGTTAGGGTAATCAGTTTGACAAAGACTGTTGCAGGCAAAAAACTTAAGTGACATAGCCTCTGCTAAAACATCCACTGATACATCTTTTAGATTAGCAGAGGGAACTTATTATTACTAGTTATAATTACAATACTACCCAATTATAACACCACTATTCTTTTAATTATTGGTCCTAGGAACAGCAAATTCAAATATTCCCTATTTTGCTTCCAGATTGATTGCCTGTGGTAGGATAACTAGAAAGGCAAGACAAGTCTCTACCCTGCTCATGGAAAGCATGATCCTATGCAATCTGGCAAGCTTGTGCTTGGCTATGAACCATTTTTATACTGGAGTCCATTAATGGAGAAAAATAAATGCAAAATGTATGTCATTCAAGAGTATAAGGCAAACAGTGCTGGATCAGACTAAAGATCAATTTAATCCAGATTTTGTTTCCAAATGGCCAATCAAATTTCTAATAAAGCCCACAAGCCAGACATAAGGAAAGTAGCGCCCTCCACTACTCTTGCTCATATTCCTTAATAAGACTGGACAGACCTAAGGCCTACTACATATTGGCACTACACAAATAGATCCCATCAATAGTCATTATAAAGTTTTAATGCCATCTGTGATTGCAGCTGTAGCAGTGGGGGATAGAGCCTTCTCAGAGACAGGCCCAGATAACATATTGGCGGAGGAAGGGGAGAAGGGTGAAGAAGTTCAGAGAAACCACTTTCACTTTAAATTTCACAAGTACTTTTTAATTCAATATTTTATAAGAGTTTTAAAGCTTAATTTTGCTTCTATGGATTCAGAAAACACATTTATCTTTATCACCAATCAATATTCCAACTATCAAACAGCAATACTGCCCTATAGAGCTTTACAGCCCTCTCTAATTGGTTTAGAGACTCAGCATATTGCCCCCAACAATTTGAATCCTCATTTTACAGACCTCGGAAGGATGGAGGGCTGAGTCAACCTTGAGCTGCTCAGAATTGAACTCCTGGAGTGAGCAGTGCAGTACTGCATTCTAACCACTGTGCCGCCAGGACTCTTCCCGGTTTCCATAAATCAGTAACAAGTTTCTCTGGATCTGCTTGTATAAATTTTCAGTTGTGCACAATAATGTTTTGTATGCTATTTGAAGATATAGCATCTGTCGCAGTTCTTGACTGATTTATTTCTGCTTCCATCCATTAATATCACCTGACTGTGATAAATTGGAGCAAAGTAGTAACTTGATTGATTTATATATGAGATAGTGAATTAGCGATTAAGCAGAAAGCCTCTTTAAACATCTAGATTGTAAATGAAAATACAAATACTTGCCAAGGAGCGTCCTTTTCAAAATTTTGACATTTTCCCACTTTCTAGCTACATTTCAATTCTTTACTCATCACAGAATGTTTATTTCTCTGTAATTGTCAAATGTCAAAGCAGTGCTTGGCAGTAATTCATAGTCATCCAGGGACTTAACCCTCTTATTCTGCCTCTGGCTTGACTTGGCAGAAGACTTTCCGATATGATTTAGCAAGATTTAAAGCTTTCCTGTAGACAAGAATGACAGTTAAAAAAACTACAGTTGATGATGCATTGTTGTGCAATCAAGGTCAGAACTTTTCTGTCTCCTGAAATTTACACCCTAAACTTCTTTCTGCCATCTTTCTCAGCTATGGGTAGTTGGGCAATCTCTTGATAGCAATGGAAGGCAATTGAAGTTTGTGGACACAATGAATCTATTAAGGCGGGGAATACCCAATACCTGTCCTGCTAGCCTCAGCCCTTACACTAATTCTTTTAATTTACTTTCCAGCATGAGCAAGGGCCTTTCTCACCCTTGGGGAGTAGTAGTACTGAATAAGAGGTATTGATTAGCACAACAATTACAACTTTCAGTAGTTGGTCTCTCTTTTCCAGTACAGTATGCAAATTTCCAGTAGGCTAGCAAATGGTTTTCTTAGAAAAGTTTTTTTTAAAAAAATCAATATATCATCTGTTGTATTTAGAAGATCTGAGATATTGAGAATACATATAGAGGATCATTATATAAGAAGGATCTGCTAAATTCAAGAATTTCCAGTTTGTTTATTTTTATGTTTTGTTTACTTTCATTTAACAAATAAGCTCCAATGTGTCATGCTTCCTTAGCTCCAGCAAAATATTCCGAAGAACTTTAAGCAGATTCTTGGTTTTTTTTTTCTTTCCAAGAATAAGAGAGGGGATTATACCAGAGGTTTACTTGACAGTTAGCAAGAGGCAGCTGTTTTCAGCATGTGCTCTCAAAATCCTGGAAAGAACAAAAGAAAGCCTCTTCTAGTCTCTAACAGAGTTACTAAAATTCTGGGCCTGCTGCTAATGTTGAAAAAGAAGGTCAGTTTCAGTAATAATTCCTTGTAATTGTAGCCACCTAATCACTGCAGTTAAACTATCAGTTAATAAGGTTTTATAATAAGACACCTAGGCTGGGTATGCAATATTGCCTTGGCCATATGTATGACCTATTTTTGCTGCTTTTTCTTTCACACGAGAATGGCACCACAGTTTAAAATTCCAATTTGCAGGCAATATCTCTATGTTGTTTGTTCTGTCCACGCTACCAGAGGCGTAGTAGCTCAGTAGCTTAAAGATCCTGGAGAAGGTCTGTGCTCTGAGTCCTAGTACCTCATGATGGGGGTGTACTTCCATCACTTGCTTTGGCTTCTGCCGATGTAGCAATTCGAAAGTATGCTACATGAAAGTAGATAAATAGGTACCACTTTGATGGGAGAAAAATAATGGCACCTTGTGCAATAGTATGAACCCAATTAGTTCCAGACTTTCCCAAATGCAACGTCCAAACTCAAGGTGCTATCGGTGGAGGGAAAAAATGGATGCTGCTGCAGAATGCCCTCCATACTCTGGATATGGAGCTAGTTCACCTCCTGTAGCACACTTCTGGATAGCATGCAAACATGAACCAAACAGACTAGCAGTCTTAGGCAGCAAAACAACCACTCTGTATTAATACTATAGTCTCCTGGCTAATGTACCATTGCTGTACACTAAATAAAATAATTTGCAGTACTACCATTTGATTCTCTGACCTACCTGCTGTAACAACTTTATGGCAACTTTGTTAGGCATGCTAAGAAAGGAAACTCATGTCGAACAAGATTGCAGAAGAAAGGTATTGAGTCATGACTATCTTTGCTCTTTTGCACTGAAGCATTTTAATTTACACAAGTTCTTTTGAATTCTAACACTCATAACCATAGCTTACCTTCTCTTTAGGGCTCAGATTGGTACTAATGTTGGGGATAGACTCTATCCTTTCCCATCTATAGTGTTTTCCAAATAGAAGACATAAATGCAAGAAGTTGTTATTCATTTCTTGAAAAATATATTTCCAAAAGGAGGCCAATTATTTTCTGGGAATTTATATTAGAAAAACAATATAGACAGATGTTGTACTTTTACCATATTACTTATAGATGTACTGGACCTAAACTAACTGTAAATAGAACATTTTATCTAGAATATGGAAATAGTTAAAGATATGATACTGGATTCCCTCTTTTGACTCAAGAAAATTGATTGGGACTTCTGAAAGCATTTATAGAAAGGACAAGGAGGAAGGCTAGAGTACAAACAATTCAAGCTCAAAATACAGTGCTTTTAAAGAATCCAGGCTAAAGCACATGCTAGATTGAATCAATAGTGACAAAAATACTCGATCTCATTGCTGTATTGTGTTTGTTCCATGCCAATATGAATTTTTATATGTTTATGTTCAATGAGAGTTAATAATTTAAATACAATATTGATTGATTATGTATTGGTTGATTTATAATTATATTGCAATCTTCTCCAATTTGTCATTTTATAACTGACAGCCTATAATCTAGAGCCAACATGATCATTGACCATACTGGGTCTGGAATGGGAGTAATAGTCCAAAATATCTGGAGAGTGGCAAGTTGAATAAGAGACCTATATTGTACATTACAGGCAGGGAGCAGGTGTTCTGGTTACTGATGTAAGAAAGTGTCATTTTTATCTACTTTGGTCCTTATCTGCCATTGTGTGGAACAAGAACAAAAATGAATTTAAGTTGTGAGCTAAGTTCTATATTCTTTAAAAAAAATCTCTTAATGTAACTATTTTAATTGAGCCATTAGAATTACATCTAGATTTTTAAGTACACCATCAAAGTTTCTCCTTGGTTAATTACAATATTCTAGACACATTGAATCATGAATATATTTGTATATTTAATGTTGGAGAGAGACTGGGCAAGCCAGAGAAAGGAGTCAAATGGGGAATTAGTCTGGAATCCCTATGTGGGCACAAGAAAATGAAGTTTGACCCTCCTCTTAATGTTGAATGTTGAACCTTGCCTAGTCTTACCCAGATGCAAACCATCACACTGAGAAGATTCCTATATATAACATGTAAAATGTATAAGCTTGAGCAATAAGACAGCTAACTGAATTCTTCACATGTCGATCTGGTTGTTTGCATTGTTAAATGAAGGCTTGTAGAAATAAGCAGGTATGAACTGGAAATAGCTGAAATCATTTTTCACCATGGGTACCCTTTTAAATCTAAGTGTTTACTTAATATATAATTAATATTTTCTTGACAACATGTAAGATTATATGATTTTACATATATCCTCAGGTTGTAAACATCCATCTTTCATACATTTTTTTCAATTTATCAACAGATGAATGTGAATAAATTCTTCCAACATCTTTGTACCTCAATGCTCTTTACAATTATATTCCATCAGAAATATGCTTCAGTGCTTGCTTTTTGATTGAAATTAACTTCCATAACTCTCCAGGAAATCTCTTTATATCTTGCCTGAAGAAATTAAAATATACTACTATTGCCTTGAACATGGTGTCTGATTCACATGTTCCAGACATTTATTTCCACTTATCCTTTCAGTTATTGATACAGAAAACTTAATGAGAGTAAATAACTCTTACACTGCCAGGTTGTTGTGTGGGTGTGTACACACAAGAAGTTGTATACAGAATAACAGGTTGGAAAGGACCTTGTTGGTCATCTAGTCCAACCCTTCTACTCCAGCCGGAGACCCTATACTATTTCTGACAAGTGGCTATCCAATCTCTTCTTGAAAACTTCCAGTGCTGAACCACCCACAACTTCTGAAGACAAGTTGTTCCATTGGTTGTGTTGTGAATTAATAAAAGTGTTTGAATAAAGCTTGTTGAAACCTTAAAGCAAAGTGCAGGGTTCTGGGCCTGCACTTCTGATTGGCCGATAATAGCGATATCGGATTGGTTCGTTCAGGAGAATCTGATTGGCTATTAACGAGCCCTTCTCATTGGTTAAAAAGAGCTAGCGTTCCTGTGTTTCCATTGGCTAAATACCCAAGAGCTTGCCTATTTAAAGGGGGCTGTTGAGGCCATTTGAAGAGTTGTTGCACCATGTTAAATAAAGAGTTGAAGTTCACTGTTCATCGACTCGTCTCCACTTCTTGCGCCATGCACAGAACATAACAGGTTGGATGCTCTCATTGTCAGAAAATATCTTCTTATTTATTACAAGAGAACAAAGACCTGAAAAGAGAAAGTGAGAAAAGAAGCAAGAAACAGTTTTGGATTATTGAATGATTCCTGGAACTTTGGATGGAGGATCCTAATGAAATAAAATAAAATCAACTGGGGGTTGTTTAATTTTTTTTAAAATGGCATAATTCCTTGAAGAGTTAAAAATGAGACTTAAAGAACAAAAAGAAGAAGCACAAGATGGAAGAGGATCTTTTGGCTTCATATTTCAATTTTTAGAAATGGAAATCTTGAACTATGCAAAACAACAAGAAACACTGGCAGAACAAGAAGGGTGGGGCAACAAAGAAGCCATCTTCAACGACCAAGTAATTTTAAGCAGGATAAAAAAGGGAAAGGGGGAAAAGGGAGTTAAAAACTTAAGTACTGAAGCAACAACCAAAAAAAGGAGTAATTTGAAAAGTAATCATAATATCTGGAAGAAGCAGAAGGGAGGATCACAGAAGGGAGAATCAGATAGAAAAGGGAATAAAAAGGGGAGGGAGAAGAAGAGAGGGAAGAGGGAAAGGAAAAGAAGCTACAAAAAACAGAAACAAGATATAGAAAAACATACAAGAATTAAAGGTATAAACCTATTTAAAAGACACAGAGACAATGGTTAAAATTTAACTTGAGAGGATTCTGCAAAGATGCACGAGATAGCATTGTTGTATAATATGTTAGATGATTAAAGTGATAGAAAAAAATTACATTGATGTGTAGTGGAATATTTCTTTGTAAAGAGAATAAGGCTCTCAATGATTTAAAAAGAACGTTTTAAAAAACTGAAAATAAACATGGAAGATTTTTATCAGTTGATAAGGTGAACTTGAATAATAATGATAACTTTATTGACTACTGTTAATAACTATTGTTTGGTTTTTTATTTAAAGACAGTAATAAATAAAATATGAAATATAGATGATTAAAGTGAAAGATAACTGATATTACTAGGTAATGTTTGTTAAAAGAAATAGAAATGTAAAAGATTGTTATTAATATTAATGGCAGAGCTGTACTTGAATAGAATAATTATTTCATTTACTATTGTTATACATATATACACAGTTATATATACATACATACTTTTTTCTTTTAAGAATTTAGTGTGTATTTTAAGGGAATGTACCAAGCAGAATTTGATTGAAAATAGGTATGTGTTATAAAATAGAGGTTAGAAAATGAATGTTATAACTGTAAGGATGTAACTTAAATTTTTAAATAAGATTTGAAAAAAGATACAAAGGTGTTACATTCCAGTCTAGTAATTACAGGGGAAAATTTGTTTTATGAGAAAAGATAATATGAAATTGTAAACAGGACAGATGAAAGTGTAAAAACATTGATTAGAAAGATTTTAAAAATTAGAAAAAGATATGTAGTTGAATTAAGAAAGGAATGAGATAATTTAAAATAAGGCTATAGGAAGTAAAGAAAGGGAAAAGCTATTGAAAAAATTGTGAATATTGTTATAAGATATGGATTAGAATGTATAAGATAAATATGTATTGAGTTTATGTCTGTATGGGGAAGTGATAATCCAGGGCCATGCTGTTCTCAAAAAAAGATATTTTATTTGTATTTGTATGTTTTGTGAAAACTTAAATAAAACTTTTATTAGAAATAAGATTTTTTTTTTTTTTGAATCTCTCTCTGATCAGTTTCCACCCATTGTTCCTTGTCTGGCCTTTGGGTGCTTTGGAAAATAGGTCGACCCCCTCCTCTCTATGTCAGCTCCTCAAATTTTGGAAGTTTGCTATCATGTCATCCTGATGCTTCTCTTCACTAGACTAGCCAGGCCCAGTTCTTGCAACTGTTCTTCACATGTTTTAGCCTCCAGCCCCCTAATCACCTTTGTTGCTCTTCTCTGCACTATTTCTAGAGTCTCAACATCTTTTTTATAGTGTGGTGACCAAAACTGGATGCAGTATTGTAGGTATGGCCTTACTAAGGCTTTATAGATCTTGATTCAATCCCTCTGTTAATACAATTTAGGATTGCATTGGCTTTTTTTGGCTGCTGTGGCACACTGCTGATTCATATTTAATTGATTGTCCACAGGTACCAGAAGCACTACTCAAATGACCCTGAGGACACAGATAAACCTCCAAGTGCTTCAAAGACCCTCTAAAACAAGGGTCTTCAAACTTGATAGCTTTAAGACTTGTGGAGTTCAACTTCCAGAATTCCTCCTCCAGTCATGTTAGCTCAGGAATTCTGGGAGTTGAAGTCCACAAGTCTTAAACTTGCCAAGTTTGAAGACCCTTGCTCTAAAGGATGCAGATTACCAGCTGTCTGAAATGAATATAAATCCTTCCATTCCCCACTATCCTGTCAGAGCTAAAGAAGCTTCTTGGATGAGAAGTGAAACATCTTCAAAAGAAAAAAAACAAGAAAGTCCAGGTTCCGGTTCTGCATGGCTTCGGTGGCAGCAGGAATTCGCGACTGTTCGCGATTCCTACTGCGCTTGCTGCTGAGGTACCCCCGATCCAAATGGGTCAGGGGGATATGGCTGCCCTGTAGAGACAGCCGAAGAGAGAAGGGAGCCGGACAGGGGGTTGGGGGTGTCGCAGAACCCCTCCTCGTCTGGAAAAACCCCTTTTTCCCGAGGTGGTAGAGCGGCGGTCAGTTATGCCCACCACGAAGAAGCCTGCAACCGGGTAAGATCGTGCTGGAGGAAGCAAGAAAAGTGAAAGTGCTGGCTGAGCCGGGTCAATCAACATCTTTTAAACTCGCTGGAACTGAACTGCCTGAATTGCTGGAGGATACACTGTATCCCTAAGAAGAGCGGAAAGCGGCGGAGAAGCTCTTAAAGGGAACTTTTTTTTTCTTTCACTCTCCCACCCCATAGAAACAGCAGATGAAGATTTGAAATTTATTTGGGCACTGAAGGTGAACTATTTTGAAAGTTGAAGCCAAGGGATAAAAGACTTCTTGGACATTGGACTTAAAAATTTAAGGAATTGGAAAACCCTTATTAGAGGTATGGATTTTTGATCAGTTAAAAATTGATGTTGCAAGTGGGAAGGGAGAGGAAAAAAATTGGAGCAGAAGTGGAAAAAGGAGGAGATTGCTTAGAATCCCAAAGAAAGATATATGGCAATTGGACCTCTTTGATTAAACAGTAACCCCAGAAAGAGAAATAGAAGAAGGAAGAAAAGTATTAACTTTTGGAACTTTTTTTGAACTATTTTTGATTAAAAATACTTGGGTGGTTGTTTTGGGAAAAGTTTCTCTTTTCAGGATGGTATTGCTTGTGGATGAACTAAAGACTGAATATCAAAAATATAAAAAGGAAGAACAAGAAGGAAAAGATACTTTGGGCACTTTATTTCAATTTTTAGAAATGGCGTTATGTACTTATGAAAAGTTGACTAAGCAGCAGAATGACTGGGACAAAGAAGAAGAGGAACAAGAAGCCATCTTTGATGAACAATGGGTTTTTTCCAGGAAGGAGGAGAAAGAGGATAAGAAAAAGGGGATTTTAAGGTTTGAAAAAACAACCAAAAAAGAGAAAAATGAGAGGAAAGGTGGATGCAAGGTTAGAAAGCAATGGTAAGAAAAGGGAGGAGGAGAGACAAAGGGGTAAAAAGGGCAAGGAGAAGAATAAGCAAGAGAGAAGGGAGGGGAGCAGAAGCCTCAATGGTGGGAAGCAAGATTTAAAAAAAAAAAGCTTATTTAGAGACAATGGGTGAAGGATAAAAAAAGGGGGGGATTCTGGAAGGTACATAAGATTGTGTTTTTATATGTGTATTTAGAGTAGAATCTTTCTTATAAAATTTATTGTATAATTTTAGAATGTACTAAACAGAATCCCAAGATAAATTAAGTGTTATATGAAGTATTTTTAAGTTAGGTCAATGAGTTAAAGGCGTCACTCCAATTAGTGTATAGGAGAAGTATAGTAAAAGAAAAAAGATGAATGGATAGTTGGAAATAGAACAGACAAAGAATGTTATTGAAAATGGTAATAAGATAGGGAAGGATATATAAAGTGAATATGATGTGTAAATTTCGTCTTTGTGAAGAGTTTTAACTCGGGATCAAGCAGCTTTCAGAAAAGATGTTTTAAGTTTTGTTATGTTTTCTGCGTTTTGTATGTTGATAGAAGGCAATAAAATTTTAATTAGCAAGAAATAATTTGGATGAAAAGGAGAAGTTGGGATAAGATATGAAGTTAAATAGATAAAGTAAATATTGATATTATAATTTGGAATCATTATGTTCTATTGGTTTTCTTCTTTAATTATTACTATTTTTTTTTTAGAAAAGAATTTATAAGCTGTTATGCCGTGTTTGTTTGTGTACTGTTTTTGTAAAATTAATAAAATTTGTTTAAAAAGAAAAAAGAAAAAAAAAAGAAAGTCCAGTTGCCTCCTGAAATAGCACATTTGGGACAGAGGGATCTTTATGCAACCATGCTGGTTTCATCTTGGATTTCTTATTTTTCTTTTTCAGTGATTTTGTGCTAGTTTGGGCTCATATTTTTCAGAGCTTCCCAAGGTTCTTGAGTTGTTTTCCCCTTTAGGATTTTCATCCAAGAAATCTTTCCCAAGCTCTCTATGAGTTTATTAAAATCAGCTCTTTTAAAATCTAAAACTCTGGTGTGTTTGTGTTCTCTTGTTTTTATTTGCATTGTATTGAATTCCAATATGGTATAGTCTCCCTCTCCCAAGATTCCTGTTTGAGTGTTTTCATATCAAAGATAAATCTTCCTCCGTTGCCTTTGGTAGCCATTTCATTCTTCACCAGCAAGACTTTTCAGGACCAAGTAAATATATCTAGTATTCTTCTTGATCTCTTGGTGAAATGAAATGCTGGCTCTTTTGTATATATAAATGGCACTAAATGAAGGATTTTAGTTTTAGCTTTTGAGCAGTGAATAGTGCATTTGTGGAGAGCCCTTTTCATGGCATGTCTCTCTTTAATCCTTGCTCAATTGATTATTTACCTTTATGTCTTACCTGAGTAAGCACAGAATGTACAGGCTACTGGGAAATGCACTGGGTCACAATACAGTATTTACAAGCACCTCTGTTCTGTCCCCTCATTTGAATTCTTGAGGTCCCCGCGCTTTGATTGGCCAAAGCGCGGGGCACTCGGATTGGCTGGGGCGAGCCGCACAGATTGGCTCGCTGAGAATCTCCCGCGATTGGTCAATTCGAATCGCGGGAGATTCAAAGTGGTGCCATTGGCTGCGGCCGCCGCGGCTTGGAAATAAAAAGCCGCGAAGTTTTCCTTTAGCCTAAGTTCGGTTCCTGACTAATAAAAAGAGCTTGAAACACAGTCACCGACTCCTGGCTTCTTTCCACGCGGACATAACACTGGCGACGAAGGTGGAATCCTCATCCTGAACCAAAGCATGTGTCCGATGGAAGCCAGCCAACCGACGAGATGGCCAGCATCGCACCACCAACCCCCTTCAACCCCGCTACTGAGGACTGGGAATCTTACATGGACAGATTCCACATGTTCCTCGAATGCAACGATCTGAAGGATGCCACGGGACCGAAGAAACGAGCCATCTTCCTAACACACTGCGGGCCCGCAGTGTTTAAGATGGCAAAAGCGCTAGCCAAGCCCGCCGACGTTACCGCGATGGATTGGAAGGACTCGAACCATTGTTCCGGAACCACTACGCTCCAGCCGTGCCCATCCTCATCCGATGGCACGAATTTTATCGGGACCAGCAGTCGGGCGAGAGTCTCAGTGATTTTGTTGCAGAGCTGCGGTGCCTGGGAGGACTATGCGAGTTCTCCAACATGAACGAGGCCCTTCGGGACCGAATCGTGCTCGGCCTTTGGGACCCCGTTCTCCAAAGTCGGTTGATGGCTAAGGGCAACATTGCTCTCGCCGACACCATCTCCGAAGCCGCGGCCGCTGAAGCAACCTGACAGTCAGCAGACCGCATGCGGAGACCGAACGCTGGGGACCGCACCGCAAACAACAACCCTGCAAGGTCGACTGAGGCCCAACCTGAAACCACCATCCACCAGGGCGAACTACACTCGACCTCGGGCACGTCCGACGAGGAGAAAGACATCCACCATCTCCAGGCAGGCCACAACCAGCGCAGCCGGCGGAGTCGTAAGTCGAGGACCGCATGTGCTGGTTGCGGAGGCGACCACCCCAGATCCGAATGCCAGTTCTTCGACTCCGTTTGCCGGCACTGCGACAAGAAGGGCCACATCGCACGCGTTTGCTGCCTCAAGAAGACCCACAGCCCCAGGCGATGGGACCCGAGCGAGCGGAGACGAGAGAGCACACCCCCCAGGACCAGAGACTGGCCAACAGACAAACCGCTGGGAGCGAAATGGACGAGCCCAACGAAGCGGCGAGGCCAGGCAGAGAGAAGAGACACATCAGACAGTCACCATCGACCACGCCACAACCACAGACGCCAGAAAGGTCTACGTGGAGGTAGGCATCGAAGGCGAACCCTGTAAAATGGAGGTGGACTCCGGGTCCTACCTCTCAATGGTAGCCTGGCAAGAAACTAAACGCTTGGTGCCTACCATCCAGAGAAAGCAACTAGAAAACCAGAGACTAATCCTCAAGGACTACCAGGGAAACCGCATCACTGTAGTCGGAACAGGACAGTTTACAGTGACCTACAAGGGACACGCCGAAAGACTTCCCTTAACCATCGTCGATCGAGACTGACCTAGCCTACTGGGACTTCAATGGTTTGTACCACTAGGCATCGCAGTCACGGGCATCGACCACATCGCCGAAGCCGACTGGGAGCAGCAACTGGCCCGGGATTTCCAGGAAGTGTTCGACGGCACCATAGGCAAATACCGAGGGCCCCCTATATCCTTCAGCCTAGACCTCAACATTCCCCCGAAACGCCTAAAACCAAGGCGGGTACCGTTCGCACTCAAACCGAAGATAGACGAGCAAATTGACAAGCTCGTCAAGCAAGGGGTATTACAACCCATAGACCACGCCCGGTGGGAGACCCCCATAGTCACCCCGATTAAGCCTGATGGGTCAGTGAGAATCTGCGGGGACTACAAGGCCACCCTAAATGGCGCCTTGCAGCAAAGCGCTTACCCCGTCCCAGTGGTGCAGCATCTCCTACACTCACTGGGAGGGGGCAAAGTTTTTGCGAAACTCGACCTGGCCCAAGCATACCAGCAACTGCCGGTCGACAAGGAAACTGCCGAGGCACAAACCATAGTCACCCACCGGGGAGCCTTTAGATGCAACCGCCTCCAATTTGGAGTCAGCATGGCACCTGGAATTTTCCAGAGCCTCATGGAAAGACTCTTACAGGGCATCAAGGGGGTGATCCCATACTTCGATGATGTACTAGTATCGGCAACCAACCAGGCCGAACTAGAGACTCGCCTGAGGGAGGTGCTAACGAGGTTCAAAGAAACCGGGCTTAAAGTGAAGAGGGAAAAATGTCAGCTGTACACAGGGCGGGTCGAATTCCAAGGATACCTCCTAGACCAACACGGCATTCACCCCACCAACAAGAAAATTAAAGCCATCAAGGAAGCCCCCACACCCAAGTCAAAAACAGAACTGCAGGCATTTCTGGGGCAACTTAACTTTTATAATGTCTTCCTGCCCCAAAAGGCGACTGCGGTGGAGCCTTTGCATAGGCTTTTGGACAAGGTGGCTACCTGGTCTTGGGGGAAATGTGAGGAAGCCGCCTTCAGAAAAACCAAGGACCTGCTCACTTTGGATGCCGTCCTCATCCAGTACAACGAGACCCTACCACTAGCCATCACATGTGATGCATCACCCTTCGGTGTCGGCGCTGTCCTCAGCCAAACTCTCCCCGACGGAAAAGAAGCACCCATCGCGTTTTTTTCAAGGACCCTCACCAAACCGGAGCGGAACTACAGCCAGCTGGACAAAGAGGCTTTGGCTATCGTCGCCGCAGTAAAAAGGTTTCACGAGTACCTCTACGGCTGGATGTTTACCATCATCACCGACCACAAACCGCTGCTGGGAATCCTTGCAGGAAACAGGGCCACCCCGAACATTCTGTCTCCTCGAATGACAAGGTGGTCCGAATTCCTGGCTGCCTACAACTATGGACTCACACACCGACCTGGTAAGACTATCTCCCATGCGGACGCCTTAAGCCACTCACTGTTACCCAAACCAGACACTGACCAAGCACCCACGATGACCACCCTCAGCATAGAGACTCTACCTAACCTACCCATAACCGCGTCAGACATTGCCCGAGAAACTAATAAAGACAAACGTCTGGCGCGGGTTTTGCATTGGGTAGAGAAAGGGTGGCCGGGAAGGGACAACGATGAGTCCGTCAGGACATTCCGGAACCGGCAAACGGAACTCTCGTTACTAAAAGGGTGCATACTATGGGGGGATAGGGTGGTCATCCCGGAAAAACTACAAGGGAAGGTTTTGGAACTGTTACACAAGGGGCACCCAGGCATCGTTAGGACAAAAGCCCTGGCTAGAAGTTACGCTTGGTGGCCAGGGAAGGACAAACAGATCGAGGCCTGGATAGCAAGGTGTCAACGATGCCAGGAAACTAGGCCAAGCCCACCCGCAGCACCCATCCTAGAGTGGGAAACCCCCAGGGGACCGTGGTCTAGGATCCACATAGATTTCGCCAGGCCCACAAAAGGACACACTTTCTTAATAACCGTAGACGCTTACTGCAACTGGCTGGAGGTAAGCAACATGAGAACAACCACCACGGAGTCTGTGACCAAAGAACTCTGCAAACTTTTCGCAACACACGGCCTCCCAGACGTCCTCGTTTCTGACAACGGGCCCCAATTCACCTCAGTAGAATTCGAAAAATTCCTAGCGGAGAGGGGCATGCGACACGCGCTGGCAGCCCCGGCGCATCCGGCGGCGAATGGTAGGGCGGAACGGATGGTTCAATTCACAAAGAAAACCATCCAGAAAATAGACCACGGGGAGATCCAGGACAAAATAAATAAATTACTTTTCATATAGCACATAACCCCAAACACCACAACAAATAAAAGCCCAGCAGAACTGCTAATGGGGAGGAAAATAAGGTCCCCGCTCCATAGATTACACCCCACGTACAACCCAGAGAAACCCCCAGACTCCACCAGCAAATACCGAACCTTCGCACCTGGCGACGCCGTCTACGCAAAGAACCTAAAAGGAGACCCATTATGGGTACCAGCCGTCATAACACAACTAACAGGCCCACACTCGTACCGGCTACAAACAACCGACGGACGAGTGTGGAAACGCCACATCAACCAGTTAAGATCGAGGACGACCACACAAGAGACCACCGATGTGCAACCAAGCAAAACCAACCCCCGCAACACAAGCCAAGAGGGGAGGGGATACCCAGGGAACCAAACCCCAGAAAAAATAAACCAGCCATACTCACCTGAAAGCAGCCAGCACGAAACCTCGCCAGGAAGAGACAGCCAGGCCAGCTCAACCAACCCGGGAAGACCGAGCGGGAGCAGCGAAACCCACAGCTCAACCAACCCGGGTAGCCCAGGAGGGAGCTGCGGAGAGCGGCCCGGCCAGACAGACCAGGCGGTTCCCACGACGGAGTCCGGAGAAACAGAGACCCCGACCGAACCGGCTGGGATCCAACCTACGACTGACCTGCGCAGGTCCAGTAGGCAGAGACGGAGGCCCGCCTACCTACAGGACTACGCAACGTAAGGACTGAACCAAGAGGGGAGGGGTGTTCTGTCCCCTCATTTGAATTCTTTAGATCCCCGCACTTTGATTGGCCAAAGCGCGGGGCACTCGGATTGGCTCAGCGAGCCGCGCCGATTGACTCGCTGAGAATCTCCCGCGATTGGTCAATTCGAATTGCGGGAGATTCAAAGCGGTGGCATTAGCCGTGGCCACCGCGGCTTGGAAATAAAAAGCCGCGAAGTGTTCCTTTAGCCTGAGTTCGGTTCCTGACTTATAAAAAGAGCTTGAAACACAGTCACCGACTCCTGGCTTCTTTCCACGCGGACATAACAACCTATATATCGATAAACTCTTCCTTCTGAATCACACGCTTCACTGCTGAACCTGAAGGCTTTTGAACATTTCTTAAATAGACTTTCCAGATATTCACAGCACATCGAGGTAAAGGCCTCCCACTGTCTTCTGTGTTATTTCCCCAGAGATATCTTTAAGAAATAACAAATTGCATCCACTTCAACAAAGTTCCAATAGCTAGAAAAGATGAAGGATGCGATAGATACATAGTATGTATCTATCAAATCAGTACTATTGTGGTGATAATGTAGGGTACCTTGCAATATTTGAACATAACAGTTCCTTTCAGTTCAGTTAATATAGAATTTTTATTTTATATTAAATATAAATTTAATATTAAAATATAGTTTATATATATAAACTTATTTAATTATAACAAAATCATAAATTCTTAATTGTGGGGCAGAGCAAAGGGAAAGAAAGGGCCTCTCGTCCTTTGGGAAGAAGGAGGGGCCTGAAGGCTGGGAAGATCTGGACAGGGAGGAACCGGCTCCCCCTCAAATGGAAGGAAAGCAGAGCCCCCTTACTCTGGTCTCCTGTCATTTCATATCTCCCCCAAGTCAGAGGAAACATCTCTCTCCTTTTCCAAGTGTGGCTGCCTGGAGTTGGGGGAAGGAAGGAGGGCTGGGCTGGAAGTGCTAAGGAAGATGGGCTCCTAATAACAGGGCATCACCCCCCCTTCAGCCTCCACACAAGAAGACTCCCCTCTCCATGGCTAAACTCCAGGTTTCTCCCGCTGCTTCCAAGCAGAGAAGGGTCCCTCCCTATGTGGAGGCGGAAGGAGGGGTGTTGAGCCCAGAAAAACTTTTGCCTGCGCAAACAGGCTGGTTATTAGGAGCCAGTCTTCCTCAGCGCTCTTTTGGTCTGGGCATTTGGTCTCTCCCCTCCTCATCCCATGCCAAAGGAAAGCCAGCCAGGCTCCTCCTTCCCTCCTACACTTCCCCCTGTTCCCTTCCCCTCACTCAATCCTACTTCAGGACAGAGGAGAAGGTGCTGGAAATGTGTGTTTCCAACAAACATTTCTCTGGCGCTCACCCACAATTCTTCACGTTCCTTCAGGCCTGGCTTGCTGAGGGGGGAGAGCAGCCCTAAAGTCTCTGCTGCTTCCCCACCCACCCTCAGGCCCATCCATCATTGCCTGAGGAAGGCAGAGATCAGAAGGCACAGGCAACCGAAAGTGATGATTTTCAAAGGTGGCAGGTTCTGTCTTCTCTTGCCTGTGCCTCCTTCAATATCCATCTTTTGCCCCAATGAGACCTATGTTTCTGCTTGCTTTTCCTATGCTTTCCCCAGGCAGTGATGGATGAGGTCGTGGGAGGGGCCGCAGAGCAGAGCACTGAGAGGGACAAGAAAATTGATGATGCCG
Source organism: Hydrophis major (assembly GCA_033807585.1). NCBI lineage: Eukaryota > Metazoa > Chordata > Lepidosauria > Squamata > Elapidae > Hydrophis > Hydrophis major. Next base: position 173,715,667 of record CM066329.1, read on the forward strand.
ATGATGCCGATTTGCCCACTCCACCCCTCCCACCACCAGCAGCCAGTATTTTTCCTGCCCTGGGCCATTCCTACAGCCAGCAGCCATCCAGGAAGAGCCCAGGCCAGGAGAGGTGAGCTGGAAGGTGTGGAAGTGCCACGCAAATGTAAGTAGTGTGGCGCTCCTGCACCTTCCATCCATCTCCATCGCTGCTTCAGCCTGCCTGTGCTGCCAGCCCCCTCTTGCTGCAAGAGCACCTCATCTTGGCTGGTGAGAGCTGTGCTGCTTTTTGCAGGTTTGTGCTCAGCCTAAGGGTGGGAGCCAGCGGGTGGGTGGGCCATGTGGATGGTGTAGCCTTGTGTTCCTGTGCAACCTGGATTATTTCCTTTGGGGCAGACCTTTTTCTGTGGCCCATCAAAATTTTCTCATGGACCAACAGTGGGCCGCGATCTACCGGTTGGTGACCACTACTCTGAAGCAGTGTTTTTCATGAGAATGTCACATGCATGTTCGATATGGCTATGGAGATAATTTATTTTAGTGACACACAACCGGAAAAGTGCTTAGGATCTTCTAATAAGCACTTTCTCTATGTGATTACTACATGGCTTCTGTAGTATCTCATCTATATGAGATGATTGATCCACAACTCCCACAATCCCATCTCATTATCACTTTCTAAGGGCTGAATGCAGTCAAAGCATAACACATCTAACAGACCCTGGATTCCTCCTTCTTACTTGAATGAGTACCAAGTGCTCTTTCTGTCTCTGTGTGTATCTTCAACTTTTATCTTACGATTATTTATTGCTTAGCTTTGTTCAATATTAATTCCATCAGTGTATAATGGCATATATACATCTCTTTATGTGGGAAAATAAATTTTTTATTACAGAAATTTTTTTATAAAAGATTAAAAACTATGGAAACATAAAATGGAAAATAAAAAATAGGAATAAGTGTGAAAGAAGAAAAAGATTACAAGAGCAATATACAGAGAGAGGGGGGAAGGGGGGAAATATAAAAATGGGTCTTCCAGGCTTCTTTGCAGCACTTACAAACATACTAATTACCATTTCCTCTCTCCCAAATTACATATCTTTCCATTCTTGCCATAAATCATGAAATCATCCATTCATTATTATCTTTATTTTTCGGCAAAAAGGCCATAAAAGGTTCAAAGGAGAGAGTGATTTTCTCATACAAAGATGAAATCTGTAAAGCTTGTACAAAGTTTGCTTTATAATAGTACAAAGCTTGCTAAGCTTACACATTGTCATGTTATCCAAACAACTTTTTACACAGTTACATCTTGTATATACAAAGAGAAAAAGGAATTCATATCACAAACTTCCTGCCATTCTTTTGTGATGTCCATTTTCTAAGGTTGGCTCAGCCTTCCATCCTTCTGAGGTTGGTAAAATGAGGACTCAGATTGTTGGGGGTAATATGTTGACTCTCTAAACCAGCGGTCCCAAACCGGTGGGCTGCGGCCCACTAGTGGGCCATGAGAAAATTTTGTTGGGCCACAGAGAAATCTCACCCCCAGAGCACTCCCCCCAAAGCAATTTATCCAGGCTGTGCAGAAACACAAGGCTGCTCAGCCCACATGGCCAGTGGGAACCCTCCCTGCCCACTCACTCTTTACCTGGCAAACTTGTCTGCTAAGTTGCTATTTTTCATTTTTCCAACTATCATCTGTTCTGCTGTGCTGGGAGATTTAGATTAGCTAGGAAGCAGGAAATGGTTGGATTTCTTGCTTTCTAGCTAAGCACAGCCAGTCCCTTAGGACTGAAGGTTTGCTTGCAAGTAAATTCAGTGCAGACTCATGGCAAGCAAATTTGAGAGACTGAGCTAGCCGATGGCAGATAGATCACTGAATGATTCTGTGAGCAACTCAATCTGCCTGCTTTGTCTGATTTTGGATAAAAGTTGTTCCTTTTTTAAATAAAAAATTCAATATTTACATGGATGTTGTGTTGTGAGTTAATTTTGTGACTAGCAAAATTTGTTTGCTAGCAAATTTTATGAGTTTGCTTGCAAGCAAATTTTATGTGACAGACTGAGCTAGCCAATGGCAAATAGATAGATTTCTGAATGAATCTGTGATTCTGTGAGCAATTCAATCTGCCTGCCTGCTTTGCCTGATTTTAGGTAAAAGTTGCTCTTCTTTTAATAACAAATTCAACATTTATATAAATATTTATAATATTTACATACAAGCCATGCCCAGCCAGTCACATGACCACCAAGCCACAAATTGGCCACCAGTCACATGACCAGCCACATGACCACCACCCACAAATTAGGCCACGCACACAGAACCAGTTAGTGGTCCCTGGGATCTAAAATTATGAGTTTGGTGGTCCCTGAGGTCCAAAAGGTTGGTGACCCCTGCTCTAAACCACTTAGAGAGGGTTGTAAAGCACTCTGAAGTGGTATATAAGTCTAAGTGCTATTGCTATATGAAATATGCTGATACCACTGCCCCTATTCCAATCACCAAAGTAGCTGATTTTCCACCAAGGTAATAGGTGACAATTTAGTCTTTAGAGATTTTACAGCTGCACTTGTTGGTCTTATCTCTGTCAGAGAGAATATACAGGTAGACCTCAACTTACAACTACAATTGTGCCCAAAATTTATGTTGCTAAGTGAAATATTTGTTAAGTGAGTTTTGCTCCATTTTATGACCTTTCTTGCCACAATTATTAAGTAAATCACTATAGTTATTAAGTTTGCAACACAGTTGATGAGTTCCGGTTTGAGCTTCTTCAGCGACAGACTGAGGCCTCGTTTCTGCAAGGCTTCGATCCATGCTCACCACTGGAGCGCCCCAAGCCAGCTGGTTTCGGGGCTAAGCCATCCTGTAGAGGTGGTGAAGAAGGGGGAGACTGCCTGCAGGGTTTAGGAGAGCCGCATCTTTCCTCTCCAGCTGGCCACTACTCCCTTTCCTGAAGGTGGTTGTAGCAGTGGTCAGAAATGGCCACCACAAAGAAGAACTCGATTGGAAAAGAATGTGCAGGAGGAAGATAAGAAGAGAAAGTTTTGGTTGACGGTGTCAAACAGCAAAAGCAACAGATAAGGTACCCTGGAATTGAAACTATTTAAAAAAAACAATGACATTGTTCCCTAAGAAGATTTTTAAGCTGCGAAAGAGAGAGAAAAGGGAAAAGATTTGGTTTTTATTCCTCCTTTTCCTATACTGACAGCTAAGAGACTTAAACAAGAAATTGGAAAAAAATCCACTTTGACATTAATAGGCATTTAATGCTGAAAATAAAAAGTCAAAGGGATAATAAAGATTTCTGGATAATCAAAAGCTTTTGAAAACAGGAAAGAAGAGAAAAGGAATAAAAGGGCAGGATCTGGAAGGGAGGAGACTGCCTGGAATTAAAAACAACTTACAGCAAAATCTCAACAAGACTTCCAAAAGATACATTTTAACTGAAATATCGCAACAAAACCCCAGGAAGAGAAAGTGGAAAAAGAAATAAGAAGAAATAACTTGGGACTATTTGGATTACTTGATGATTTCTGGATTTTTGGTTATTGTATTTGAATGACTAAAATCAATCGGGTGGCTGTTTAAAACTGTTTAAAATGGCTCCACTTTTAGAAGAACTGAAAATGGAACTTAAAAAGTACAAAGAAGATGTACAAGAAGGGAGAGGTTCTTTTGGCTTCATATTTCAGTTTTAGAAATGGAGATTTGGAACTATGAGAAACAACAAGAAATGCCTGCAGAACAAGAAGATTGTGACAAAGAAGAAGCCATATTTAATGAACAATATGAAAATATGAAACAATCTATGATTAAAATGTTTGATAAAATTGCTATCATAATTCAGTGGAATGCTTGTCAATAAATAATTGTAACAAAATGAATATTTAATGATTTACAAAATATATGAAAAGAAATAAGGGAAAAATTAATTATGGAGATTATATGTGTCTTTAAGGAAGTATGATATTTAATTGAAAAGAAATGTTAAAATGTTAAGATTTTAATGATTATTAATGATAGAACTGAATTGGAATGGAATGAGGGTTATAATTACATATATTTATAATGTTTTTTTTTTAAAGAATATAGTGTGTATTATAAGAATGTACCAAGCAGAATTCGATTAGAAGTTATGTATTATGTATTATATTGAAGGTCATAACCTTAAGGTATATATTGAAGTTTAAATAAGAGTTGAATGGATATAATTAAAAGATATAAAGGTGTTATACTCCAATTAGTAAGTACAGGAGAAAATTTGTTTAATGAGAAAAGATAATATGAAATTGAAACAGAACAGACAAAGGTATAAATATAATGATTTGAATTGAGATGAGATAATCAAAATAAAATTGAGAAAATTAAAAGAGGGAAAAACTATATAGAAAATGTAAAATAGTATAAGATATGGAATAGAACACAAAAAGGAGTATGAAATTGAATTTTGTGTCTGTAAACAGAAGTTCAACTTGGGACCATGCTATTTTCAAAAAAGATGTTTTACTTGTATTTTGTATGTGTGAAAACCCAAATAAAACTTTATTTTTTTAAAAAAAAAAGTTTGCAACACAGTTGTTAAGTGACTCTGGTTTCCCCCATTGAATCTGGTGGTCAGTAGGTTACAAAAAACTCCAGGACACTACAATTGTCATAGATATGAGTCAATCACCAAGCATCTGAATTTTGATCATGTAACCAATGATTGTAAGTTGAAAAAAGGCTTTTTGCCATTGTAACTTTGAGCGGTCACAAATGAACTGTTGTAAATCAAGGGGCACCTCTATTTCTGCCTCAGCTGTAGTGTATCTGCAAAGGAAATATTTAATTTGCAGAGCTGGAACTCTGTAGACCTTGTGGGCATGGTACTTTCCATAAAACCAGACATGTTGCCTCATCTTGTATTAGCTTCTGAGCTCAAATTAGTCTTCTTCCTCTTCCCAATGGAGGTTTAGTGATGGCTAACCTTTTTGACATTGAGTGCTCAAAGCTGACACACATCCCCAAAATACAATATATGCATGTCCCCCATCATGCACCCCATGCCCTGTGCATGTGCCCTGCCCCTTGTGTATACATGGCAGAGACCCAAATACCAGCTGGCCAGCAGGAGGCACATGAGCATGCACGACAGAGCTGAGCTGAGGCAACGGCTCATGTGTCCATAGAGAGGGTTCTGCGTGCCACCTCTGGCACACATGCCATAGGGTTGCCATCATGGCACTATAAGATTGGGCCAAGATTAGCCCTTCTTTCATAGGAATATTTAGTGCAACAGAGAAAAAGGGTCTTTGTACCCCTGAAGCCATGAGAGAAGCTCATTTCACATTCCTATTCATCCACTCAGCTTAGGTAATTATAGCTTAGGATGGCAGAAGCATTTGAACAGCAACTTGGAACGCATAAATATTTATATCACAAATGCTTATTTTATAACTCTGGAGAACGCAAGAACAAATTCAGGTCCGTGAACATATCTCTCTTCTTCCAGTTCTTGAACATCCAGATTTTAAAAAGATAGATAGACAACTGATTTGTTCAAGAAATGAAAAGAGGAGCACTAATTCTATAGAGCAGGATTGCTTACACATTTTTCTCCCGGGATTCCTTCCCACTTTTAAAAATTGCAGAGGACCTCAAAAGCTTTTCTTTGTGTGCATTATAATTATTTATATTTACCATATTAAAAATTCAGATTGTGGCATTTGCTGCCATTACTCATAATTATTTGATGAGATTTTAATATTGTATTTTTTTTAACATAGACTAGCAAAATTTTGATTTTTGTGGATCCCTGTGGGGGACCCCAGGAATCTTAATGTTATAAAACACTGAAGTAGAGACTTGACTGTGACTAAATCATAAACGCATTGGCCAATATCATGCCCCTATCAGAGTGAATCCAAGGAGGAAGATGAATGGCTGACAGGGAGCGGGAGCGTGGCTCTATTGATACAGATAATAAGAGTTGGAAGGGACCTTGTAGGTCATCTAGTCCAATCCCCTGCCCAAGTGGGAGACCCTACACCATTTCTGACAAATGGCAGTCCAATCTCTTCTTGAAAGTCTCAACTGATGGTGTTCCCACAACTTCTGAGGGCAAGCTGTTCCGTTGGTTGATTGTTCTCACTGTCAGAAAGTTTCTCCTTGTTTCCAGGTTAAATCTCTCCTTGTTCAGTTTCCATCCATTATTCCTTGTCTGGCCTACAGGAGCTTTAGAAAACAGCTTGACTCCTTCCTCCCTGTGGCAGCCCCTCAAATATTGGAAGACCACTATCATGTCTCCCCTGGTCCTTCTCTTCACTAGACTAGCCAAGCCCAGTTCCTGCAACCGTTTGTTGTATGTTTTAGCCTCCAGTCCCCTAATCATCCTGGTTGCTCTTCTCTGTACTTTTTCTAGAGCCTCAACATCTTTGTTATAATGTGACTAAAACTGGATGCAGTACTCTAGTACAGAGAAGAGCAACCAGGATGATTAGGGGACTGGAGGCTAAAACATACAATGAACGGTTGCAGGAACTGGGCTTGGCTAGTCTAGTAAAGAGAAGGACCAGGGGAGACATGATAGTGGTCTTCCAATATTTGAGGGGCTGCCACAGAGAGGAAGAGGTCAAGCTATTTTCTAAAGCGCCTTTAGGCCAGACAAGGAATAATGGATGGAAACTGAACAAGGAGAGATTTAACCTGGAAACAAGGAGAAACTTTCTGACAGTGAGAACAATCAACCAACGGAACAGCTTGCCCTCAGAAGTTGTGGGAGCACCATCTAGGTGTGGTCTTACGAAGGCTTTATAGAGTAGTATTAGTACTTCCCTTGATCTTGAGTGTATCCCTCTGTTAATACAATTTAGGATTGCATTAGCTTTTTTGGCAGCTGCTGCATACTGCTGGCTCATATTTAGCTGGTTGTCCACTAAGACTCCAAGATCCCTCTCACAGTTAATGCTATTGAGCCTGGTTTCACCCAGTCTATATGTGTACTTTTGGTTTTTCTTGCCTAAGTGTAGAACTTTTCTTTTCTCTATATTGAATTTCATTTTATTAGATATGGCCCAGTGTTGTAGACTGTTAAGATCCATTTGGATCTTGAGCCTATCTTCTTGGGTGTGGAGGAAACTGGGGAAGGGCAAAGTCTGGCTGGACAGAGCAGGGAAGAGGTAGAACAAGAGAGAAGGAGTTAGGAAGACCCAGTCCTATCCCCTCTTCATCCTAGGGCATGCAGGGAAGAATAGAGAGAGCAATGTGGGTTGTGTGGCTTATGGGAGAGGAAAGGGCCCTGATTCCCTTCATAGGGCATACCTGGGGAGAGAGTTTAAAGGAGAGGCAGCTGAGAGCAGCTTTTGCTGGGAACAAACATGAGTTTATCGTGTGCTGACTGAGGTCTTCTGTGTTCCTGGTATCCTCCCAACTGGGTGGGTTTACTGATGTTCCTTCACTTCTGGAACTCCTTATCTTGACTTGCCGGATCAATTACCTCCTCTTGACTTGATTGAACTTTTAGTTAAAATTTCTCATGACAATGTTTTGGACTTAAATCTCTGTAGCCAAAGGCTGTTCCTGGGAGAGTTTTTCTCCAGACCAGAAGGTAACCAGGACACTGGGAGCAAAGTTGGAGCTAATAAAAGTGTCGTGTCTTCGGAAATGATGCCAGGAGTCGGTGACTTTGTTTCAAGCTCTTTTATTGATGTGGGAACCAAACTGGCTCTATAGGAAAACTTCGTGGCTTTTATTCCTTTAGCCGCGGCGGCCGCGGCCAATGCCACTGCTTTGAATCTCCCGTGATTCGAATAGACCAATCGCGGGAGATTCTCAGCGAGCCAATCAGCGCGGCTCGCCTAGCCAATCAGAGTGCCCCGCGCTTTGGCCAATCAAAGCGCGGGGATCTCAAGAATGCTAATGAGGGGACAGAACACCCCTCCCCTCTTGGTTTAGTCCTTACGTTGCGTAGTCCCGTAGGTAGGCGGGGCTCCGTCTTAGCCTACTGGACCTGTGCAACTCAGTCGTGGGTTGGATCCCGGCCGGTTCGGTCGGGGTCTCTGCTTCTCCGGATGCCGTTGTGGGAACCGGCTGGTCGGTCGGGCCGGGCCGCTCTCCGTAGCTCCCTCCTGGGCTTCCTGGGTTAGTTGAGCTGCGGGTTTCGCCGCTCCCGCTCGGTCTCCCCGGGTCGGTCGAGCTGGCCTGGCTGTCTTCCTGGCGAGGGGTCGTGCTGGCTGCTATCCGGAAAGTATGGTTGGTTTATTCTTCTTTGGTTTTGGTCCCCTGGGTATTCCCTCCCCCCTTGGTTTGTGTTGTGGGGGTTGGTTTTGCCTGCTTGTGCATCGGTGGTCTCTTGGGTGGTCGTCCTCGCTCTTAATTGGTCGATGTGGCATTTCCATGCTCGTCCGTCTGTTGTTTGTAGCCGGTACGAGTGTGGGCCTGTTATTTGTGTGATGACGGCCGGTACCCATAATGGGTCTCCTGTCAGGTTTTTTGCGTACACGGGGTCGCCTGGTGCGAAGGTTCGGAGTTTGCTGGTTTAGTCTGGGGGCTTTTCTGGGTTATACGTGGGGTGTAATCTGTCGAGTGGGGACCTTAATTTCCTCCCCATTAATAGTTCGGCTGGGCTCTTATTCGTTGTGGTATTTGGGGTTATGTGTTGGGTGAAGAGTAATTTATTTATTTTATCCTGGATCTCCCCATGGTCTATTTTCCGGATGGTTTTCTTTGTGAATTGCACCATCCGTTCCGCCCTACCGTTCGCCGCCGGATGCACCGGTGCTGTCAGCACGTGTCGGATGCCCCTTTCCGCTAGGAATTTTTCAAATTCTAGCGAGGTAAATTGGGGCCCGTTGTCGGAAACAACGACGTCTGGGAGGCCGTGCGTTGCAAAGAGTTTGCCTCCATGGTTGTCATTCTCATGTTGCTTACCTCCAGCCAGTTGGAGTTAGCGTCTACTGTTATAAGGAAGGTGTGTCCTTTTGTGGGCCCGGCGAAGTCTATGTGGATCCTAGATCAAGGTCCCCTTGGGGTTTCCCACTCTAGGACGGCTGCTGTGGGTGGGCTTGGCCTAGTCTCCTGGCATCGTTGGCAACTTGCTACCCATGTCTCAATCTGTTTGTCCATCCCTGGCCACCAAGCGTAACTTCTGGCCAGGGCTTTAGTCCTAACGATGCCAGGGTGCCCCTCGTGTAATAGTTCCAGAACCTTCCCTTGTAGTTTTTCTGGAATGACCACCCTATCCCCCCATAGTATGCACCCTTTTAATAACGAGAGTTCCATTTGCTGGTTCCGGAATGTCTTGACGGACTCGTCGTTGTCCCTTTCTGGCCATCCTTTCTCTACCCAATGCAACACCCGCGCCAGACGTTTGTCTTTATTAGTTTCTCGGGCAATGTCTGACGCGGTTATGGGTAGGTTGGGTAGAGTCTCTATACTGAGGGTGGTCATCGTGGGTGCTGGGTCGGTGTCAGGTTCCGGTAGAGGCGAGCGGCTTAATGCGTCTGCATGGGAGATCGTCTTACCCGGTCTGTGTATGAGTCCGTAGTTGTAGGCCGCCAGGAACTCGGACCACCTTGTCATTCGGGGAGACAGAATGTTCGGGGTGGCCCGGTTCCCTGCAAGGATTCCCAGCAGCGGCTTGTGGTCGGTTATGATGGTAAATGTCCGGCCGTAGAGATACTCGTGGAATCTTTTTACTGCGGCAACGATAGCCAGAGCCTCTTTGTCCAGCTGGCTGTAGTTCCGCTCTGGTTTGGTGAGGGTCCTTGAAAAGAACACGATGGGTGCTTCTTTTCCGTCAGGGAGGGTATGGCTGAGGACAGCGCCGACGCCGAAGGCTGATGCATCACATGTGACGGCCAGAGGTAGGGTCTCGTTATACTGTATAAGGATGGCATCCGAAGTGAGAAGGTCCTTTGTTCTCTGGAAGGCGGCTTGCTCGCGTTTCCCCCAAGTCCAGGTCACCACCTTGTCCAGGAGCCTATGCAAAGGCTCCGCCGCCGTCGCCTTTTGGGGCAGGAAAACATTGTAAAAGTTAAGTAGCCCCAGGAATGCCTGTAGCTCCATCTTCGACTTGAGTATGGGGGCTTCTTTGATGGCCTTGATTTTTTGGTTTGTGGGGTGAATGCCGTGACGGTCTAGGAGATATCCTAGGAATTCAACCCGTTCCGTGTATAATTGGCATTTCTCCCTCTTTACCTTGAGCCCGGTTTCTTTGAATTTGGTTAGGACTTCCCTTAGGCGACCCTCTCGTTCGGCTTGGTTGGCTGCCGACACTAAGACGTCGTCGAAGTAAGGTACCACCCCCTTGATGCCCTGTAATAACCTTTCCATTAGGCTTTGGAATATTCCCGGTGCCACTCTGACTCCGAATATGAGCCGGTTGCATTTAAATGCTCCCCGGTGGGTGACTATGGTTTGCGCTTCTGCCGTTTCCTCGTCGACTGGCAACTGTTGGTATGCCTGGGCGAGGTCGAGTTTGGCGAAAACCTTGCCCTCTCCCAGTGAATGCAGTAGGTGTTGCACTACTGGGACGGGGTAGGCGCTTTGTTGCAACGCGCCATTTCGGGTGGCCTTATAGTCCCCACTGATCCTCACCGACCCATCGGGCTTGATCGGGGTGACTATGGGGGTCTCCCACCAGGCGTGGTCTATTGGCTGTAGGACCCCTTGCTTGATGAGCTTGTCAATTTGCTCATCTATCTTTGGTTTAAGTGCGAATGGCACCCGCCTTGGTTTCAGGCATTTTGGGGGGACGTTTGGGTCTAGGTTGAATGATATAAGGGGCCCTCGGTACTTGCCTAGGTTTCCGTCGAAGACCTCTTGGAATTCCCGGGCTAGTTGTTGCTCCCAGCTGTCGTCAGTGATGTGGTCGATTCCCGTGACTGTGATGCCGAGCGGGGCAAACCATTGCAGTCCCAGTAGGCTTGGGCGGTCGCGATCGACGATTGTCAGGGGAAGCCTTTCGGTGTGCCCTTTGTATGTTACGTTGAACTGTCCGGTTCCGACTACCGGGATGCGGTTTCCCTGGTAGTCTTTTACGATTAGTCTCTGGCTGTCTAGGCCTTTCCTTTGGATGGTAGGCACCAAGCACTTTATTTCTTGCCATGCTATCATGGAGAGGTAGGACCCGGAGTCCACCTCCATTTTGCATGGCTCGCCTTCGATGCCTACCTCCACGTAGACCTTCCAGGCGTCATTGGTCATGGCGTCGCTGATGGTGACCGTCTGATGGGTCTCCTCTCTTCGCCGGGTCTCGCCGCCTCGTAGGGATCGTCCGTTCCGGTCCCATCTGTTGTCCGAGGGGCGATCTCTGGTCCGGGGTGGTGTGCTCTCTCACCTCCATTCGCTCTGGTCCCATCGTGGCGGGCTGCGGTTCTTTTTGAGGTGGCAGATGCGGGCGATGTGTCCCTTCTTGTCACAATGCTGGCAAATTGACTCGAAAAACCGGCATTCGGACCTGGGATGGTCGCCTCCGCAACCGGCACAGTTGGTCCTCGACTTATGACCCCACTGGTTCCGTGGGTCGTGGCCTGCCTGGAGGCGATGAATTTCCTCCTCCTTGTCGGAAGTGCCTGATGCCGAGTGGAAATCGCCCTGATGGGTGGTCGTCTCAGGTTGGGCCTCGGCCGACCTTGCAGGGTGGTTGTTCCCGCTGCGGTCCCCAGCGTTCGGTCGGCGCATGCAGTCGGCGGATGTTCGGGTCACTTCAGCGGCTGCGGCTTCGGTGAGGGTGTCTGCAAGGGTGATGTTGCTCTTGGCCATCAGCCGACTCTGGAGGACGGGGTTCCACAGGCCGAGCACGATTCGGTCTCACAGGGCGTCGTTCAGGTTGTCGAATTCGCACAGCCCCCCTAGGCGCCGTAGTTCGGCGACGAAGTCGCTGAAACTCTCACCCGACTGCTGGTCCCGACGGTAGAACTCGTGGCATCGGATTAGGATGGGTACCTTTGGAGCGTAGTGCCGCCGAAGTATTGGCTCAAGGACGTCCCAGTCCATCGCGGTCATGTCAGCGGGTTTGGCAAGTGCCTTGGCCATCTTAAATACCTCAGTCCCGCAGTGGGTCAGGAAGATGGCTCGCTTCATGTGGCCGGTGGCGTCCTTCAGGTCGTTGCACTCGAGGAACATGCGGAATCAGTCGGAGTACGATTCCCAGTCCTCGGTGGCGGGGTTGAAGGGTGCGGGGGGTGCGATTTTCGCCATCGTGGAGATTTGTCTGGCTTCCGTCAGACACGTGCTTCGGTTCAGGATCTGAATCCCACCTTCGTCGCCAGTGTCGTGTCTTCGGAAATGATGCCAGGAGTCGGTGACTTTGTTTCAAGCTCTTTTATTGATGTGGGAACCGAACTGGCTCTATAGGAAAACGCGGCTTTTTTTCCTTTAGCCGCCGCGGCCGCGGCCAATGACACCACTTTGAATCTCCCGCGATTCGAATAGACCAATCGCGGGAGATTCCTAGCGAGCCAATTGGCGCGGCTTGCCTAGCCAATCAGAGTGCCCCGTGCTTTGGCCAATCAAAGCGCGGGGATCTCAAGAATACTAATGAGGGGACAGAACAAAAGGACTCCTACTTATTATTTGACTGTGTTGTCTTTGTGTCAGGCACTGGGTTATCACAGCCAACTTCATCAACATGAATATCTGCAGCCCTCATCACAGTGGGTTGTAATGCATTATCTTTGCCTGACCTCTTTTCAAAGAAGGATAAGTTTAGTCTTGCCAGAAATCAGTCAGAAGAATCCCAAATTGGGTTAATATCAGGCAAGAAAGCCTAACTGCTTCCTTGATATCTTCTTCTCTATGTTGGCATGATGGGATTTATTACTATCTCATGCTCAGAGAAAACTGTGAAAGTAGGAGGAAGTAATACTTCCCCCAAAAGAAAAAGGAAATAGGGAATCAATATATGATTTTCTGGTGAAAATAGTGATGTAATAGGAGGAAGAGATTTTGATTAATCTTATGATGCAAAAATAGCTCTTTAAGTGTTGTACCTCTTCTTTATTTTAGTGCTTAATTGTGTCTTTATTTCACAAAGTAGGGAACTTTCCAGGGGAAAGAAGATTGTGTTGTGACTCTACTATACAGTTCCTAATAGGTTTGGTAGGCAATATTTCCTTACACCTTCATTAAATTGAGCTAGAAAAGACAGGGTTGCACAGGTTTTACTATATGTGAATTTTATATTTCTTGTTTTGTGCCATGTTTCACATGTTTTTAAGATTTACAATGTTAACTGACAGGAATATAGCATGTGATTTGCAGTGATATATAAAATTGAAAAAATAGGCTAAAGATTCATTTTCACAAATAATCTCATTTTAAAGGAAAAGGAAAGATAATTGCACCTGGTTTTAAGTCAATTCTTCCTTGAACTCTTCTTTTGGATTAACACATGCAAAACAAGGAAAAGGGAAAATACATTTGCTAACAGCCAAAGAAGCCCATCTTTCAAAATGATTGAAAGACGGAAAGGCTAATTGATGCTTTGAAAAATAAGGACACCTGTCCTTTAAAAAAAAAACTTAAAAATGTAAAAGTAAATATTGTTTGTATTTTTAACAGATGATAGATAAAAAGATAGATGATATAGATAGATAGATAGATAAAGAGAGATAGAGAGATAATTCTTTATTTCACCAACTTCTTTCTGAAAGCAGGCTGTGGAAATTAGCGAGTTTCATGAAATGAATAAAAACAAATATATAGACCTAATACTTTGTAAACTGGATTTAAACTAATTTTCCTGGGTATTTATAGTAATTATATACCTTATGAGCAACTGACCTGAAGCAGAAGAGTTGATCTTGGGATGAATAAGGTGAACAAGATGAAACAGGAGATGAAAGGATCTTTCCCCCACTATCCTCTGTGCATGTGTTGGAGTGTTTTGAGCAGCATAAGGTAAAGGTTTCCCCTCACACAGACATGCTAGTCGTTTCTGGCTCTAGGGGGTGGTGCTCATTTCCAGTACAAAGCCGAAGAGCCAGCACTGTCCAAAGATGTCTCGTGGTCATGTGGCTGGCATGCTGTTACCTTCCCACCAAAGTGGTCCCTATTTTTCTACTTGCATTTTTTTACACGCTTTTGAACTGCTAGGTTGGCAGAAGCTGGAACAAGTAATAGGAGCTCAACTCCATGACGCAGTGCTAGGGATTCAAACCCCCGAACTGCTGACCTTTCTGATAGACAAGCTCAGCAGCTCAGCCACTGAGTCATTGCATCTCTTGAGCAGCATAGGGGTAGTTTCCCCCCACCCCCCATTGCTATCTGGGGAAAATCTGGCTGACAAGTGCTAGTTAAATGACAAGAAGCCAAGTTTTTACCTTTTATAAAAAACAACAGGTTTCTCAATGGCCATTTGTTGATTCCATAGGGAAGGAGAGTAAACTTTCCTTTCAGCACCTCAATTTTGCCGCTAGAAATCCTCCTCTGGAAACCAAGTATTTTTCAAAAAGTCATAGTTTTCAGGATTAAATGCCTCTTAAAGTCCTGGATCAGCCAAAAAAACTTTCTCTTGAAAACTTTCTCCCCTCTTCCTCCTGCTCAGTCTTACCCAGCTGCCGGCTTCTTTGTGGCGGCCATTGCAGACCGCCGCTCGACCGCCTTGAGAAAAGGGGGTTTTGCCGGCTGGGGAGGGGGTCTGCAACACCCCCAAACCCCTCACCAGCTCCCCCTATCTTCAGCTGCCTCTGCAAGGCAGCCTTAGCCTCCAAACCCGTCCGGATCAGAGGCACCAAACGGCTAGTGCGGCAGGGATCGCGCAGGATCGCGAAACTCTGCCGCTGGCGAAGCCAACAAACCGGAAGTTCAGTAGTTAAATGACAAGTATGGAAAAATTGGTGTATATTATAGGGAAAACAGAGGTGCAGGAAGACAGGAAAAGTAACTCCTTGCTTTTTCCTGGTTGGGCTGAGACCTCAAAGGACCATCAGCTCATTTTGGGTGTGTATACTGTTTCACCTTGAAAAGTTTCATCTGCAAAAATGTCACAAAAAAGTCCAATTTCAAGTGCAAAACCTCTGTTCCAATGAGAAACAAACCACAGCAAGCGTTTTGCCAATGTTCATAGAAGGTCCCTTAGTTTAAATGGGAGAGAATGCTTTTAAAAATAAATGCCCTAGGAAGGAAAGAATGGAAGAGAAGTAAACATTGCTCCTTCCAATCTACAAATGAGTTCAGGGGAACATAATTTTATTTTTTAAAATAATTTTATGAAAGTTCACAAATAAAAAGATACAAAAACTAATACAAACTAGGAAAAATATGAAAAGTAAAGAAAAGAGGAAGAAAAGTGAAATTTTAGAACATACATCATAGAAGGGAAAGGAACAAAAAACTCATTTTTTACTGTCCTTCTAATGCCAAGCTTCTTTTTATTTTCTTTTTAAACATGGAGAGAAAAATATAGCTCTAGCTTAATCGCTGCTATTTTAGGTATTAGTAATAGAGTTGGTGCTTTGCCCAGTAATGTTTTTATCAGGGTTTTTTTTGCTGCCAAACATCCTGAGCAGCAAAATGATGACATATTTACCGCAGATGATACAAAGACATAGCAGTCAGAAGGTAATTGTACATTGGCCCATCAGATGTTGTCAATCTCTAATTCTTATGATTCAAGTCAGCAGTGCCAATGTTACAGTTTATGGTAATTGAAGTCCAGCAACATCTGAAGCTGGATTATCGTCGGGCTGAAATGGAGAATTTGGGTATCGGCCAAGCCAGGATAAACCAGATGGTCATTTTGTTTTTTTAAGACAATAATTTCAATACATTTTAAAAGAAAAGCTAGGAAAGAATACAATGGGACACTTACAGGATAAAAGCTCCTGTTATTCCACCAAGCTTTGCACCACAGATGAAGATGAAGATTTTCTGAGCTGCCATGGGATTATTTCTGTAGTGGCAAAGTACCGATATATCTTCCACATAGGAAGACATAACACCTATACCACACTGGTGCTTAATGCAAAAACTCTTGTTAACAAAGAAGTATTCTAGATTTGGCACTCCGATTTCCTGAAGTCATAGATTCCTTTATAAAAGAAGAAAACTACTTCATACTAGTTACAATTGCTTTTATTTAGTACTGAAGTTTTTTTTTCATACATTCAGAAAAAAAAAAGTCAAAATGTGTTTGCATAGTAGGTCCTTGTTAACATTTAGGCAAATACTTATCATGAAATTTGTGTTTCTGTAGTTAAACTATCTAGGACACAGGCCAACTTCTCTTTATACATTATTTGCTTATCTGTGCAGTACCATCTATCAACCTTAGGATGGTAGCAAAGCAAATGTATAACACAGAACACCCATCCGTGAAAAATAGATAGAAACAAAACAAAATAATTGTTTTGTTTTGCTTCAGCGCTGTGATTCCAAGCAAATAGCTTACCCAGTTTTTAATGACTTTTAATGGACTTTAATAATCCATAAAAGGATAAAACAGTGGCTATCCAAAAAGTGTCAACAAAGTTCACTTTCCAAAGTTTTATTAGGCAATGCTTCTCTTATGTTGCTTGTTTGAAGCAGTCAGCTTCCACGAGCAACTTTAATAGGCAGCAACAGTTTTCATAGGCTTTTCAAACCATTTGTTAAAATTGACTGATGGTTCCAGCTATTTTGCCTTAAATGGTAGATCTGTCGATTCCAATCTTACAAAGTCCAGCCATTTAGAAAGCTATGGAAGGTATTTTAAGTGGCTTCTTTTAATAATGTGTTTGAATAATCTAAATGTAAAATTGCCAGCATGGAGATTAATGATTACTGCCACTATTTGATGACAAAGCAGCCAAAAGGGGAATTTTATTATGACTAAAATATATTTAGTACACACATATGTCTTTATCCTCATCCTCAACTTATAACTATTCATTTACTAACTGTTTCAAGTTACACTGAAAAAATGTCCAGTCTTCACAAACATTGTAGCATCCACACAGTCACATGATCAACATTTGGACACTTGGCAACTGGCATGTATTTATGACAACTGCAGGGTCCCAGGGTCATGTGGTCACCGTTTGCAACCTCAGTGTCATGCCCCTGGTAGAGACTGACTCTGAGGGAGAGGAGGAACAGCTGACAGGGAGTAGAAGTGTGGCTCCAGAAGTTGTGGAGGAAGCTGGGGAAGGGCAGAGGCCCACTGGGCAGCCAGAGGAGGACCCAGGCCCATCCCCTCTCAATCCTAGGGCATGCAGGGAGGAGAGGATAAGGGAGAGATGTGGTCTACTCAGGAGGAGAGGGCCTTGATCCTCTTTTTTTTTGATAAAAGTTTTATTGATTTTAACGACAAACAAAAACATACAAAACATAAAACATAACGTAAAAAAAATCATCATTCTTCATAAATTTACAGTGTATCGGTTGGTTTACCACTCCTTTCTGTGCATCCATTTCTCAGTCATCAAAACAATTACATTACATAATAACTCACATTATCAATCATCAGTTAAGTATCCTAATATCATTATTAAACAATCATTTGACTATAATTTTACTAATTCATACTTAAGCGAGATAACTATAATTGAATTAAATTATTTTATAACAGATCATAGAATCATACCAGATCTATCTTAATAAAGTATTCTAAAAATATTATCAAAACCAAGAAAAATTATATATTCGTTATTTCCTAGATTTCTAAATATTCTATTATTATATTGTATTATCTAACCATTGCTAAAAGAGATCCCAAATTTCATAAAATTGTTTATCTTCTTGTTCTCTAATTTCAAATGTCAATCTACTCATTTCAGCACATTCCAATATTTTCTTAATAATTTCTTCCTCTAATGGTATTTTCTCACTCTTCCAATGTTTAGCAAATACAATCCTAGCCTCTGTTAATACATTTACAATCAAATACTTTAAGTTTTTATTATATATATCAGGTAAGATTCCCAATAAAAAAATCTCTGGTTTCAAATCTATGTGTTTCTTTGTCATTTTTTCCAGCCATATGAGAATTCTGGTCCAGTATTTCCTAACCTCCTCACAAGTCCACCACATATGGTAATATGAGCCAGGTATCTGATGACATTTCCAGCACTTTTCAGATTTATTCTTGAACATTCTTGCTATTCTTGTCGGGGGAAGGTGCCACCTGTAAAACATCTTATACAAATTTTCTTTATATGCTGTTGACATTGTCATTTTATAATTTTGTGACCACATTATTTGCCATTTCTCTAAATCAATCCCATATCCAAAATTCTTCCCCCAAGCAATCATTGTTTCTTTAACTTGTTCTTCCTCTAATTTAATTTCCAACAAATAACTATATAGTTTTTTAATCACTTTTTCATCAGTACCTGTCAAAATCCTATCTAAATCAATCAATTTATCATAAAATCCTTCTATTTTAGAATCTTTAAGATACCTTGCATGTATTTGCGCATATGAAAACCAATTCATCTTTATACCTTGTTCTTCTAAATTTTCCATCATTTTAAGTTCACCCTTTTCATCTAATATTTCCCCATATCTAACTGTTTGTTCCTTCTTATAGGTTATAGGATACGAAAAAGCTTCAATAGTTGATAACCAAACTGGGATTTTCAAATAACATTGTTTCATAATTTTCTCCCAATTCAACCATAACGATTCCCGTATATAATGCCTTCTAAAATAGCCCTGTGATTTAGTTCCCTTATACCATAAAAAAGCATGCCAACCCAATAATAAATCATGACCTCCTAATGCCAACAATCTAGTCTTTCTTAACGTTATCCATTCTTTAACCCACATTAAGTTTGCAGCTTGATAATACAATTGCCAATTAGGAAGGCCAAATCCTCCTCTAATTCTAGCATCCTGTAAAAGTTTTAATTTTATTCTCGCTTTCTTGCCTTGCCATATATACTTCAACACAATTTTATTTAATTCTTCAAAGTAATCCTTACCTAACCTAATTGGTATTGTTTGGAACAAATATAAAATTCTGGGTAAAATATTCATCTTAATTGTTGAAATTCTACCTATCAATGACAATTGTAGGTTTTCCCATTTTTTCAGATTGGATGCTATCTGCTGTTTAAGTTTAATATAATTATTCTCTTTCAGTGTAGTACATCTTGACGTCAGCTATATCCCCAAATATTTAACTTTGTAACTTGAATTTTCAATAAATCTACCAGCTCTTCTCTTTGTCTTAATAACATGTTCTTTGTCAGAATCTTTGTTTTGTCTTTATTTATTTTCAAACCAGCCATCTCACCATACATCTCTATCTTTTCCAACAGTTTTAAAGCTGTCTCTAAAGGGTCTTCCAAAATAAAGACCAAGTCATCCACAAAGGCTTGCAATTTAAATTCCTCCTTTTTGACGTTCATTCCTTTTTTGTTTGTATCCTCTCTAATATTTCTATTTAACACTTCCAAGGTCAATACAAATAACAAAGGAGATAAGGGGCATCCTTGTCTTGTACCTTTTTTAATATTGATAGAGTCTGTGAATTCTCCATCTATCATTACTTTTGCCGTTTTCTTATAATATATGGCTTCAATTGCTTGAATAAATTTTCTAGCAAAGCCCATCTGTTCCAATAGTAATACCATAAATCTCCAATTCACATTATCAAATGCCTTTTGAGCATCTAAGAATATCAAAGCCATTTGTTTTTCAGGGTGCGCCTCGTAATATTCCAATGTGTCCAAGATTACCCTCATATTGTCTTTAATCTGTCTCTTTGGTAAAAATCCATTCTGATCAGAGTGAATAAAGTTATTTAGATATTTTTTAAGCCTTTCTGCCAAGATTGAAGCAAAGATTTTATAGTCTGCATTCAATAAGGAAATAGGTCTATAGTTCTTAATTTGTAATGGGTCAACCCCTTCTTTTGGAATAAGTGTACTATAAGCTTCTGACCCTGTTTTAGGTATTTTCTTATTTATCATAACTTCATTCATGACTTCTAACAATGGAGTGCTCAATGATTCTTGTAATGTTTTATAAAATTCTGCCAGGAAACCATCTGGTCCTGGTGCTTTTCCATTGTTCTGTCTGTTGAGTGCTTCGGTTAATTCCATCATTGTTATAGCACTTTTTAACATTTTCCGAGTTTCATCAGGTATCTTAGGTAGGTTAGCATTTTGTAAATACTGTTTAATTTTTTCCTCATCAAGATCCTCCTGTTTATATAATTGTCCATAAAAATCTTGAATGATTGCCTTTTTCTCCTTATTGTTAGGGATAACATTGTTTACCCTAACTGGTTTAGGTAAAATAATAAATATGTTGTCATGGTTTATTAGTTAAAGTGTCTGCAACTTTAACTGTAGGAATGTAATTAAGGGAGTGGTTGTAAAAGCACCATAAAAGAAGCAAGGCATGGCAGCTTGCTCTCTCTGGCTTGATGATCCCTAATTACTGGATGGATTCAAGACTGCATTTTTCCCCTACTGGAAAGGGAGAGAGAAAGGACTGATTTATAAGTGAACTGACATTGGATATTCTACACAGACTTTGCTAATTGAATATCCTTGAATGGACTGACTAAAACGATACATGGCTAATGGACTGTTATTTTGACTATGCTATAACTCTAAATGGAATAAACTATATTTTTGATAACACAAGCATTTCTGTTATTTTTACTGTATGTTAACAAACATACAAACTTATCTCACACATTTACCTGTATGCCTATCTGACTAACGCTGCACATTCTGTTTAGCTTGTCTCCTTAACACTGGTTATGGGCCCAGAGGCTGCAAAGTCAGTTTAACTAGGATAAAACAGATTTATGTAAAAAGTGAGAGTTTGTGTTGTTATACATTACAGTAAACAGGCAGCTGTGTTTTATTAATTATAGTTTTATATCCATATAAGAAAACATGGCACAAGTCAATCTACAAAGTTTGTCCCTTATATCCAAGCTGGATGGAACAAACTATGTATCATGGTCTATGAAATGTAATCTACTTCGACGAAGAGAAGGTCTGTGGAACATAATTGAAAATCCACCAAATGTAGAGGAATGGGATCCAGAGATTGAGGAAGATAGACAAAAAATAAAAGTCTTTAAACTGAAAAATGAACAAGCTCTTTGCATAATAGGACTAATACTGTCTGACCAGCAACTTGTTCATATCCATGGAGAGCAAACGGCTGTTGGGCGTTGGCAGAAGCTGAAGAGGATTTATGTCCGAGATAACGTTGGTGCTCACATAAATCTAACACTCATCTCCAAACGAATGGTGATATGCTTAGTCATTTCAATGTGATAAAAAGCATTTTTCACGAACTGCACGAGAAAGAATTTATTTTCTCTGAACTACACCAAGTCTACATAATTCTGTCTTCATTAGATGAAAATTAGATTAACTACATCACTTCCCTTGAAATTTTGCCTTAGGAAAGTTTAACTTTAACTGATATAACTGGCAGATTGATTGAAGAGGCCAGAAGAAGACTTGAAAGAGATCAGTTAAGGAGGGAGCAACCTCAAAAAGAAGATATTGAATCTCCTACTGCATACGCAATTAAAAAGTGTTTTAATTGTGGAGGAAGAGGACATTTGGCAAGATTTTGTAAAAAAGCAAAGTGCCAGAACGCTGGCCAGAATACTAAAAGTAACCAAAATAAAAATAAAAATTTAGAGTTAGCCATGTATATTAACGGAGCTGTAAAAAATAATTTATGGGTGGTTGACAGTGGAGCATCCCACTGTATAACAAATGATAACAAAAATTTTATTAAAATGTCCCAGAGTACACAGCAGATATCGTTAGCCAATGGCTGGAAACTAAAAGCTAAAGGTCAAGGTATAGCATATTGTTCTTTCATAAAAGAGAATGTAAAAATGTTATATGTACCACAACTTAAGTTTAATTTAATTTCAGTAAGAATTTTGGTTAAACTAGGATATGTAGTTATCTTTAGGGGAGATAACTGCATAATTGAAAAAGAAGATAAGAAAATTACTGCATCTTTAAGAGGTGAATTATATGTTTTAAATGATAATGGTATAGAGGTGGCAAACACGGTTTATGATAATAAGAAACCTCATGATGAATGTATTCACTTGTTACACCGATGGCTAGAGCATTTAAATTTTAAAATGCTTAAGAGAACTGTTCAACTATCTAAAGGAATAAGTTTAAAACCTTGTAATAAGAATTTGCAATGTTATGCTTGTAATCAAAGCAAAACCAAGGTCATACCGGCTAATAGAGTTGATGGATTTACTACCAAAGAGCCTTTAGAAGTAGTATTTGCCGATTTAATAGGTCTGAAAAAACCAAGTGTAGGAGGAGCTCGATACATATTAAGTATAATGGACCACTATTCTGGATATGGATTTTGCTATTTAATGAAGAGAAAAACTGAAACGTATCTAAATCTATTTAACTGGATTAAATTTGCAGAAAGAAAAACTAAAAAGAAATTAGTAACTCTTATAACAGATAATGGTGCGGAATTTACAAATAATAAATTCCAGAATAGACTTAGAATGTTAGGTATTCAACATAAAAAGTCTGCACCATATAGGCCACAACATAATGCCTTTATAGAGAGACGAGGCCAAACACTACAGTCAATGGCACGTACTATGTTGTCTAATTCAGGATTACCTGACAATTTATAGGGAGAAGCAATAATGTGTGGTAATCATATATTAAATAATGTTGTTAATTCAACAACAGGTGAATTACCATTCACACTGTGGCATGGTACAAAACCTGATTTAAGTTACATGCACACATTGGAGCACCAGCATGGGTGCATATCCCTATACAACTCAGACAAAAAGGACAGCATAGAGCTAAAAGATTATTTTTTGTAGGATATGAATCTAATCACAGATCTTATAGATTCTGGGAACCAGGTACATCTAGAGTTTACACCAGTGCTAGTGCTAAATTCCTAGAACATGTAGGATGGAATAGATTAGAGCAAGATTTAAATAATGAAGTAATTATTGAACCCTACAAAAGGCAGAAAGATCAGAATAGTTATAAGAAGAGTCCAATTAAAGAAGAAGTCCACAAAGAGCAAATAGGACCAGAACAAGAGAAAACAATTGATCAGGAAGAATTAGATAATCAAGAACAGTTAATAAATGAAAGTCCACCTGTAAGTCCTGTAATACCTAGACGTACTACACGTGTAACTAGACCACCTGATAGGTATCAAGCAAGTATAGTTTGCCAAGTAACTAAAGTTCCAACTAGTGTAGATGAACTTGGGATGTATCCTGCTAAGGATCAGGAGAATTGGCAAAAGACAATGGAAAAAAGAACTAAATTCATTAAAGGTAATGAAAGTATATGAAGATGCTAAATTACCTCCAGGAGAAAAATCCATTGGGTGCAAATGGATATTTAAAGTAAAAACTGGAAATGATGGGACTGTTTCCCATAAAGCTAGGTTGGCAGCTCAAGGATTTCATCAAACTGCATCTGATTACGATGAAGTTTTCGCACCAAGTCTTAAAGCAACATCTTTGAGAGCAGCATTAGTGTGGGCAGCTAAGAAAAACTATGTCATTAACCATTTAGATGTAGAAACTGCTTATTTGCATGCACCATTGCAGCACACTATATATTTAAGAAAACCAATAGGTATAAAAGACAATAAAGTAAATAGTAATGATTGTTGGAAACTCAAAAAGAGTCTTTACGGGTTGAAACAATCTGGTTTTGAGTAGAACCAATATATTGTGAAAAAATTAAACAATATAGGATTTAAATCTGGTTTAGCAGATCCATGTGCATTTAAAAGAGAAAATAATGGAACGATGTCATTATTGTTATTATTTACAGATGATATTGCTTTGATAACTAAGACTAATAATGAAGCTAATGAGATTATATCATTATTAGCCAAAAAGATAAAATTAAAGCATTTAGGTGAAATTGAAAAGTATCTTGGATTGACAATTAACAAAACAAAAAATGGATTTAAGATATCTCAAGAAGATAAAATTTGCCAATTAATTAAAACATATAAAATGGAACTTTGTAAACTGGCAAAGACTCCAATGAGTCAGGAAGTTTGCCAAACTGATGATCAAAGTCCCAAATTTGATAAGTCCATATATCAATCTTTGATTGGTAGCTTATCATATATAAGCAATTGGTCAAGACCAGATATAGCTTATAGTGTAAATCAGCTGGCACGGTTTAATTCAGATCCACATCAATGTCATTGGAAATCATTAAAAAGAATTTTAAGATATCTTAAAGGAACAATGAACCATGCATTGTATATAGAACCAAAGGGTGATTTGAGTCCTAGTGCCTATGCAGATGCAAGTTTTGCAACTGACATAAACACTAGAAAATCAACATCTGGAATGGCTATATTATTTGGTAAGACACTAATAGGGTGGAGGTCAATCAGACAACAACATATCAGCTTGTCCATGATGGACGCGGAATTTTCATGTCTGTCATTACTATGCACTGACTTAATTTTGTACAAACAGTTATTATTAGACATGGGTATAACTGTTAAAGATTCCATTATTGTGTACGAGGACAACCAGGCAGCCGTACAGTTGGCTACCAATATTGCTGTAAAAACTAGATCAAAGCATACTGATTTAAGATACTTAAATGTTAGAGAATCTGTGAAGAATGGGCTAATTAAATTGGAATCCTGCATGACAGAATAAAACATTGCAGACCAATTTACAAAAGCTCAAGGAGTAATTAAGTTTAAAGAGAGTTGTAACAAATATGATTTAAAGATGTAAATAGTTATAGTATTATTATTATTACCCAAAAAGGGGAGAATGTTAGGGATAACATTGTTTACCCTAACTGGTTTAGGTAAAATAATAAATATGTTATCATGGTTTATTAGTTAAAGTGTCTGCAACTTTAACTGTAGGAATGTAATCAAGGGAGTGGTTGTAAAAGCACCATAAAAGAAGCAAGGCACGGCAGCTTGCTCTCTCTGGCTTGATGATCCCTAATTACTGGATGGATTCAAGACTGCATTTTTCCCCTACTAGAAAGGGAGAGAGAAAGGACTGATTTGTAAGTGAACTGACATTGGATATTCTACATGGACTTTGCTAATTGAATATCCTTGAATGGACTGACTAAAATGATACATGACTAATGGACTGTTATTTTGACTATGCTAACTCTAAATGGAATAATCTATATTTTTGATAACACAAGCGTATCTGTTATTTTTACTGTATGTTAACAAACATACAAACTTATCTCACACATTTATCTGTATGCCTATCTGACTAACGCTGCACATTCTGTTTAGCTTGTCTCCTTAACACTGGTTATGGGCCCAGGCTTAACACTTATTACCATAACAAATTTGGCCTTGATCATCTATTAACTGTGATATTTTCCTTGATTCTTTCTCTTTTTTCAGCTTATATGCTAACCATCTACCTGGCCTATTTGCATCTTCAAAATAGTTCTGTTTAGCACTTCTAATTTTTTGTGCCTGTTCTTCTTTCTCTGCTTGATCCATTTTATGTTTAATTATGTCCATTTTAAGTTTAATATCTTTTTTCTGTGGCATCTTCTGTAATTCTTTTTCCAGTTTTTTATGGTTATCTTCTGGAGCTTTAATCATTTGCCTCTTCCTAATGTTATTTTTCTTTATATAGTCAATTATTAATCCTCTTGCATATGCCTTCATTGTATCCCAAGCATTCTGTATTGAAGTATCTTCTTTTTTGTTTTCATTAAAGAAGAAGGCCAATTCTTTTTCCATCCATTGTGTAAAGTCTTTTTCCTTTAGAATAGTATTGTTTAATGTCCATCTAGATCTTCTTTTTTGTCCTTTCCATTTAATTGTTATTGGATTATGGTCTGCCCATATACTTGTTTCAATATTTATTTCTTGAATATTAGATAATAATTCTGTTGATGTCCAAATCATATCTATTCTGGACCACGACAAATGTCTATTTGAATAAAAAGTATATTGTTGAATTTTAGCATTTCTTTCTCTCCATATATCTTTTAAATTTAATTCATCTGTCATTTTGAAAAAGGATTTAGGGAGAGTTTTCCTATTTTGTCGTGTTGTTTTTACTGTGTAGTCCAGTTTATTGTCTACAATTCCATTGAAGTCCCCCATCATAAGTATATTAACATAGTCCAGTTCAATTATTTTCATATGTAGTTTTTTATAGAATTCTTCTTGTTTATCATTCGGGGCATAAATTGCAACCAAGAGAGTTTTTATATTATTATCCACTATTTCAACTATTAATACTCTTCCATCTTCATCAGTATAAATCAGTTTGGCTGGAGTGGTTTCTTTGATGTACAAAACCACTCCTCTTTTCTTACAATGAGTCAGAGAAGTAAATATTTTCCCTAACTTTGGTCATGTCAATAATTGTTCATGTTGTTTTTTAATGTGTACTTCTTGTAAGCAAATTATATCAAACTTTAGCTTCTCTAATTTGTGAAAAGTTTTCCTTCTTTTAGTAGCTGAATTCAGTCCATTTATATTCATGGAAATCAGTTTTTTTTCTCCCATGGTTATGCTTTATATTTAGGTCTAGCAGCTCTCGTGGATCTTATTTCACGTTGTTCTTTGATCTCCATTTGTCCACCTACTGCACCTTCTTCTTTTTCCATCTCCATTTGGTCCTCTTCAGATACAATTAAAATATTCTCTTTTTCTATCTCTATTTCTCTTCTTTTGAAAAATTCCTTGTAGAATATTTCTGCTTTCACAATTGAATCAATTCTGTGTCTCTGTTCTTGCCATTTAAACATTAATCCTTCTGGAATCAGCCATCTATAGTTCACCTCTTTTTTCAATAGCATTTTGATCAAAAATTGATATTCTCTTCTAATCTCTCTCACTTTTCTAGGTACTTGTTTTAAGACCAGGATCTCTTTGCCTTTGTATTTCAACCCCTTCTCTCTTACCACTTGTAATATTTGGTTTTTAATAGTTTTTTTTGGTGAATCTAACATGGACCTCTCTTGGTAATTGGTTCCTCGTCGCCTATCTTGTGAAGACTCGATATATCTCATCTACTCCATCCATCATCTTTTCCTCTGTTATTTCCAAGACTCCAGCCAAGATTTCAATCATTACTACTGCCAAGTTTTGTCCTTTTTCTTCCTTGATATTTTGAAATCTAAGATAAAATTCTGACCTGTCCATCTCCCACTTCAACATCCCACTTTTTTCTTGTTCGACCATTGTTAATCTGTTATCGATATTTCCAATTGTATCATCTCTTTGCTTGTCTTTCTCTTCTATTTTTTGGATTCTCTCATTGTGTTTCACCATCATTTGTTGAACATTTTCAAATTTTTCATCAATCTTTCCAATTCTTTGGTCAATACTCTCCATTCTTTGTTCAATACTCATTTTAAGTTCTTTTATTCCTTGCATAACCGTTGTTAAATCCACTTGCGCTTTAACTTGCTTCGCCATTGTTGAGAGTTGTCCTCCAGATGGCGGGGAGACAGGAGCAGAAGTTGAAATGCCCGAAGGTAAAATTTTCTTACTCATTTCGATAACTCAGGGTCTTATGGGTCTTTTAATCCAATTAGTGAGGTAGCCAATTATAATCCAATTAAGAAAAAGGAAAACACCATAAAAAACAAAAAAACAAACAAAACCAATAATAAGTAAAAAGCCCAAAATTAAAAAGGAAAAATTCTTCAGGTTCTTCAAGACCTTAATCCAATTGTGAAATACTCAATTATAATTCAAAAATAAAAATTAAAAATAAAGAGAAAAAAAGAAACAAAATAAAGCCCAATAATATCAAAAAGTAATAAACAAAGAAAAAGGGGGAAAAAAGAGTTCTTCAGGTTCTTCCCACCTTAATCCAATTGAAAGACCTCAAAAAAATGAAAAGTAGCCATAAAAATAAGTCAAAAATAGAGATAAAGAGGCAGATATCCCTATGAAAAAAAAAGCGAAAAAAGAATATTCTGAGACTTCCCCTTTAAAAAAAAATAAAAATAAAAATGAGATAAAATAAAAAATAAGTATATCAATATTAGAAAATGCTGTGGGGTTGGAGGGGAGGGATAAAACAATTAATAAAGGATTGGAAAAAAAAGCGCACACTGCCTTTTATTTATCCAAGGCTCTTATTTGGCTTCTCCACAAGTTTCAAAGCCAAGCTTCAAATATTCAGTTAATAATAGAAGTCCCAAAGAGCACCTGTATAAACATCCTCCAGTGCTCTTCCCTCTATCTTATCATTTCCAGTAGCCTTGAGAAGAGTTTTTTTTCCCAACTCTCAACTTCAAACAAAATATTTTCAAGCCTCTAGTTGGAAGTGTTGAAGTTTCTTCAAACCACTCCCCCTTCTTCCCCCCTGAAAAAAGCCTAAAAAAAAAAAAGTATATATGTATATTTATGTATATTAAAAAAAAAAATATTAAAGGGGGCCTCTATTTTAAAAAATATAAACAGTCAAAAAGGAGAAGAGAGAGCAAGTAAATATAAAAATATAAAAGAAAAAACCAGTCTGATTAACTAGATCGCAATAGAAATTCAGTAAAGGAAAAAAAAAGAGTAAAAATAAAAAGCCAAGCCTCACTTTGACATTACTTTAAAAAAAATCACTGCTAAACCAAATTTTGTCAATAAGTTTACAGATTTCTTCTCATATCAGAGTGTTCTTAAGTCCCAAGCCAAAAAAAGATCCTCACCAGCCGATATACTTCTCTTTCCGGAGCTGTCCCAGCTTCAGCAGCTTAAAGGCTGCCTCTCTGCCATTGGCAAAAGGGCTTCTTCTGGATCAATCAGGGACTTGTGATGTCCCTGGGATCTACAGAACACGCCCCTTACTGTCACCGTCACTACAAGACAGTTTAGGTCCATTGGGACCGACCAGGGGCGAAGATATCAGCTGCGATCTCGGAGCCCCAAGATCGCAGTTGTATTGCAGCAACGAAGCTCCACCTTCTCCAGGGCCTTGATCCTCTTCATGGGCTGCAGCTGTGACAACTGAATAAGAGGATGGACATGTGTACGGGTGAATGCTGGAAACAAAGCGTGGAAATATCTCTAGTTTATAGTTCCTGTCTGAGTTTGGCGTCCTTCCACGTATGTGTTCTGTTATCTGTGGACATCCTCCAGCCTTTATCTTGCCTGGTTTGTGTTGTTTTTTTACTCTTTATAATTTAAATGGCATTTCCTCCTTCTGGTAACTGCTCATGTGGGAGTTTTTTGTCTTCAGTCAAGGATATTTGGAGCTTGGAAGCAAAGTGAAGGGATAAAAGGGACTTCACCTGTTTTTTGTGATTGTGTTTATTTTATATCCCACCCTAGGTCATCACACTCAGCTTTCAACAAGCGTAATGACCGTTGTACTTAACAACCAAAATGATTCACTTAAGAACCATGGGGGGGGGGACAGTTGTAGAATTAGAATTAGGTGTGACTCACTTAACAACCACTTCGCTTAGCAATGAAAATTCTGGTCCTAATTGTAGTTGTAAGTTGAAGACTATATTAGCTGTTTGTTTTCACGCAACAGTCAAAGCTGAAGAAGCTTCTGGATGAGAAGCAAAATGTCACCTCATTTACATATAAAATTTGCTTTGTCACTTAATGCTTATAGAAGCATTTATCAAGATACCAATTACTTTTCAGACTTCTTTGTAAAGATGTACCTATATGTACCAGAATGGTATATATACAGTCCACCTTCCCTTATGCTCTTAAAGGACTTAAGAGAAGATGAATAAAATATATTATTCTGGCATAAATACAGTACACCCCTTCCTGCATCACCATTAAGCACCAGGACTTGGACAGCTCCTAAAATTAAAGTGTTCTGTAGTTACCTAAATTGACTGTGAGTTAAATTCCTGGTAGAAGGTTTGAACCCCATAGAATAATATATGGATTTGTTGTGTATTATTCATGCAAATAAGGCAAAGTTACAAAAGTCATCACTCCCATCCCACCATGACCGGTAGCAACTGGTTTGGTACTATGGATTGTTTTAAGCATTTTTCTGGATAGCATGGGTGGCAATAAGATCATTTCGTTCTTCCAGGCATGTGGACTGGAGAATTTGGGGAATTGAAGTCCATATATCTTAAATTTGCTAAAGTTGAGAAACTTTGTTACATGATAATGGCTATGACTTAAATAGAAAGGTAGAAAACATCCTATATAGATGGTCTCAAAGAGGGTTTAATTAGTTCTTGGTGGTGTCTGAATGTGGTAGTTTTCTTGTAGATATTACCAAACTGAATAACATCATAAACTGATGTTACATAGTTTGATAATGAAACTTCTGCAAGAAAACTACCAAACTCAGAGATCACCAGGGACCCCACAGTTTAACCCTAAGTTATAAGCATTCTGTCAGGATTTAATAACTTCTTAATCATGACAATTAAATGGAAGCTCCATATTCAGATTAGTATTTTATTTTTACCAGGATCACTTACCTTCAGCTCCTCTGAATAGGTATTCCAGAAACATTATCTTCAATACTTTAAGCTTTCTAAATAATACTATATTAATATTCTGTAATCATATTATATAAATATTTTATAATATGATTATTATATCATATTATATCACTTTGAAATAATAAAATTATCAAGATTTATAACAATATAATAAAAAGAGAAAAAAGGAACCATGAACAGCAGAAAACTCAACACAATGAAAAATGGAATGAATAGACTATACATTGATATTTTAGGCATCAGCAAATTGAAAAGACTGGAATTGAAAACTTTCAGTTCGATTATCATATTTTTTCCTATGTAGAACAAGAAAACCAAAGAAGGAATAGTTTTGCTTTCATAGTCAGGAAGAATATAGCACAGACATTACTTGGCTATAATGTAGTCAGTGGACTGAATAATATCAATTAAATATGTGGACACCCTTTTAATATGACAGTTATCCAAGTTTATATTCCAAACACTGGTGCAGAAAAGGAGGAGGTGAATAATCAAATTCAATCTGAAACTGAGAGAATATACAAACAAAATGTATTGGTTGTGGCCAAAAAATTGGATGCCAAAGTTATATATAGCATCGAGATAAACATAATTGCATTATATGGCCTAAGAACCAGAAGGAACCAGAAGAATTACATATCAGTTACTGCCAACTTAATGATTTCCCCATTAATAATTCTTTCTTCAAACAATAAAAATACTGTTTATATGCATGAAAATCATCATAAAGAACATACATAAATCAAATTAACTCTGCTATTGGTATAAGGAAGTAGAAAAATTCAGCTGAGCTATATAGCTAAGAAGAGATGGGCAGGAGCTAACTGTGAAACAAATCTTGCACTGCTTACGTGCATGTTCTAAGTACAATTGGGATCTTGAGCATACATACCATTTGCAAGAAGATGAGGAATTGCTTTGAAGTCCCGAATCTCATTGATAGTGAACCAGATGAGCCACAGAATGAAATTAAAGAAGCCAAAGCCAAAGATCTTAGGAAGAAACTTAACATAGTTTTCAGAGAACTGTCAGAAGAAATATTACAATATTACAAGAACATCTGTAAAGACAAAGATAGAAACAAACCAAAAAAACCCAAGGAAAATCTTCCAAAAAGTACCTGATTTCAGAAGGTGGTTGCAAACTCAAACTGGCATATTAAGGATGCCAATGTAATTGACTTAAAGGACATGAAACAAGGATTGAAGGAGCACACTGAAATTCAGTACAGAAGAGATGTCAATGACGTAGATACTTTAGAAAACAGTCTTTCTTTACAAAAACAACTACTATTAGAAGATGAAGTTAGATAATTACTGTGATCATTACCAAGTCAGATGGCTATAATAATTAGAGAACTATTTACAGAAATATGACAAGAATATGAAAAGTTTCCAACCAAATTATGTTACCAAATCTGGATAATAGCTAACAGATTTGAAGCGGTCAGTCTATAACTTAGCAGTTTTTACAAAGCTATCATATCAAATCTTTCATTTCACCTGATAGCAAAAGAATGCTTAAGGCTATCCAATGGAGATTGCAACCATATATGGAAAGCAAGATTCTTTTGAATGTTGGTGCTGAAGAAGTCTCCTAGGAATACCATGGACTGCCAAGAAAGCATACAGATCCAGGCTTATCACTTGAGACAGAAATGATCAGGTTCAAATAATTGCATTTTGGACATATATGAAAAAACTGAAAAATTCTGCAATGCTGGGAAGGAAGACAATAGCAGCAAGGTGGATGAACTCAATCACATTGGCAGGGGATGCACCCTTGGAAGATCTGAAAGATTAAATTGTTGACAGACTGTCCTGAAGCAAATCTATCTATGGTCATCAGAATTGATGTGAACTTGATGGCACATCATCAAGCAATCATTTAACTTCCAGGTTAATAGATTTGAGAGAAAATAACAGTAGTGAAAATAAAAACTTATTAGAAAAGCTGCAGTGGCACAGCAGTTAGAATGCAGTACTGCAGGCTACTTCTGCTGACTGCCAGCTGCCTGCAATTTGGCAGTTCAAATCTCACCAGGCTCGAGGTTGACTCAGCCTTCCATCCTTCCGAGGCCCAAATTGTTGGGGGCAATATGCTGATTCTGTAAACCACTTAGAAAGGGCTGTAAAGCACTGTAAAGCAGTATATAAGTCTAAGTGCTATTGCTATTTATGAACAAGCAGTTTTGATCACAATAATTATTATTGGGGAGACCCACAGATGAAGTCACTCTGTTGTGAGTTAGAGAATCACAACTATCCCATGTGGATATTCAGTGGTATTGGATTTCCACAGTTTACAAATCTGTGGATTCTCCATGGAGTGAACTTGAACGACAATCTTCTAGTGATAGGCCTTGGACATTTTTGAGTAATGAGTTTGGCAGAATGGGTATAAAATTGTATGATAAACTCCTTTTTTTCTCCACCATATACAAATATAGACATTCTTCTGGTATTTTGCATTAGAAGCATATCAAAATCTGCACAAGTCCATTAATATGTATACATTCTGCCTAATGAAGAAGCCACTTAGCCTTCCTGTATAGTTTCAGAAATCTGGTTCTGAGGAAGAATGTGAAAGGTGTCCTATCTGTGATACTAGGTCAACTCACTTTAAATAGAATGACTACCTAAAGCAATATATTTGTGTGATATGAAAAAGAAGATAGATTATTGATTGTAGCACATAATAATTAACATTTTGACTGCATCTGAAAAGTTTGGGCATGGAGAAGCCATTTCTGCATAGACTAACATCTTTTGCCCATTGGTCCCTTTTGTTTGAAGATTGAGCTTTTCATAAAGTTATTATGACTTTTAGATTCAGATCAAGTTTTAAAGTAGTCTCTATGCTTATGGATGGACCAACTTTAAAAGAAAGTTCAGTTGATCTCACTTTTTTATAAAAGGCAAATGGTAAGCAAGGCCTGTCAAATGCATATCTTCAGAAATAATTTCCATATAACAACTGAGATGTCATCATAGGTCATGCAGTAAATTGTTACTGCTCAATTCTGCACCATGTTTGTTGTTTTTTTGTTATGACATGTAGAACAGAGAAAAGAAAGAATAGTTTTCTCATTTAAAGAGAAATATTCAAATTGGAAAACAAATGCTTTTTTTCTAATTTAAAAGTATCTTGTATATTGACTTTTAAATAAAATGTCATAAAAAATACTTTAGTTACATATTTGACTTTAGCATATCAGTGACAATTTTCTTTCTGGTACCTTTTTAATTAGTAAGAGAAGAGTTTCCATGGAGACAGAGTGGTTTGTTTTGATGCAGAATTTAAACAAAGTGGCAAGAAAAGATTGGTGTGCAATCATAGAATTTGTTTGTTCTTGCTAATTTTATTCCAGTGTCTGTGAGGTCCACCAGTAGCATCAACATTTGAATTATTTTTCACTCAGCATATGCATTTATAAAATAATTTCAAAAAGGTAAAATGACTGGTTGAAAACTTGTAAAGTTAAACTCAAGTTGTAAAGAAACAATGAAGGCCTACTCATGTTGTCCCACAACATTTTATTCTTGGTGTTAGAGGAATACAATGAATACTTTTGTGATGTCTATTTCCAGCTTCTTCGGGATTGTGCTACACATTTGGTCTCAGCTTTAAGCTTCTGAACTCAGGCTTTTGGTTTGGGAGCTGGAATTTACAGGATGGAATATTTATTTCATGGAGATAGCTCTGGAGAAAAAGAGAAACTTCTTGTTAACTGAGTTTACATATTTAGCTTAGCATTATTGGTGAACACAATCTATGGCTGCATCTATTCATGTATACTCACAATTAATCATGTTTACTCAATGAAACTTTCTGTTAAAAATAATGTTATTATATTTTTTATAAAACATCAATACATTGTAAAAACTAATAAATTTAAATAGTCAGAAAGAGGGAAGGATAGAGAGAAAATAAAGAATAAAGGGGAAGATAAGTAAATGGAATGTAGAAAACAAAAATTATATAAAGAAACAAAAGTATAAAAAGAAAGTAACTTCTAATTTATCTTATAAAATATTTCAATGAAGCTAAAACTCAACTCTTGGAATACAATCAAACTTTCTGACTTCAACCAACATATTGAATAATAAACTAAGTACACACATCAGGTTTGCATAGCACATTAGCTGGGTGGCACTTTATATTTTAGTGTCGTCATACATACATGACTTACTTGTGATAGAAGAAGATAGTAAGAATCTCAGGGTATTAATTTAGGTTGAAGCTATAATTCAAATAGCTTTGAAACCTGTATGCTAACAAACAGTATTTTGGCTTAGTACAATGAATCTAAGCTGAGTGATTTTCAGCCACTCACCAGCTCTTAGCTAAATTGATTTTGCAAGACGGCGATAGATTAAAATGAGTGAGGAGAATGACATGACTCCTATTGATGACATGACTCTTCCCATCTATATATTACTCCATGCTAATTTTTTTTTAAAGTAAAGTATCATATCTAATTTGGTTGTTGAACTTGGGCTGGAAGAAGATACTTGATGGGACAAAGCAGGTAGTAAGAGCACCTTCATCTCAATATAATTTCTATTCCCTAGTCCCTCAAATGCAGTTGGAAAATGTACTATGGTTGTTGTTTTTTCTTCTGCCAATTATGAAGAATAAACAACAAAACGCACATATGCACACAAACTTTTATTACCCCAAATTCCAAATTAAATATAATTTCCTCACCCTACTCTGAGCAAAAAGGAAATAAAATAAAATTGGACATAATGCAGTATCCCTTGGCAGTATTCCTATCAAGAATCTGGAACTTCTGTTGTGCTTTCTATAGCACACAGTACTTCATAATGTATTTATTAAATTTATATGATGCCCATCTCACTGTCAAGTGACTCTGGGTGGCTTACAACATCATAAAACAGCGATAGAAACATTAATATTAATTCAAAGGACTCCACAGTTTAATTCCTAGTTACCTATATTCTCTTCTGATGGGCTAAGTAATGGGAACATCTAACCAAACAAAATTAATATTTTGCCTATTTCATTTAAATACAATTGCTAATGAATTATCAGGCACCAAGAAAAATATGGAGAGTTACTTCTAAGCAGGTTCCTCACCTATAGGTAAAAATCTTGCCAAACTAAAGCAACTACTTTGTATTTAATGCATACACACATGTCTCTTGGTCCTCTAGAATGTACCCCCTCCACCTGGGAATCAAAACTAAACTCCACCACATTAAGGAATAACATAAAGATAACCAATTAACATCATAACAAATCAACATTATTCTTTTGATAATGCAGATTTGGTACCATTAATTAGAGAGTAACACCTTTAACTTGCCATTAAAGACTAATAATCTGACAGGTGCAGTCTGTGTCTACTAACAGGGTTCCTAACCTCTTCATCCATTTTAAAATGAAGTTCTTATATATATAATTCAGGGACAAGTTTTTAATGTAGGTCTTTAGTAAGAACTGTTGCTACCATGGAAACCCATCTTTGTTTTACCTGTTGTGGGAGGAGAAAGTGTGGGAGAAACCAGAAAAAAATTGTACAGCCAATTATCACATATCCATGACAGACCAGATACTTTTTCTCTCCTCCACCAGCATTGGGTAAAACAGAGGTGGAAGTGAATTAAGTATGTCTATAGAGAACACATTTCACTCAGAAAATTGTAGGCATCTTAAATGCAATGGAACCTGGCATTCTCCACAACTCTAGTGTTCTTTGAAGACAAGGAAAGACCAACATACATGTAAGTATATAAATGTAGTCCTTGATTTACAACCCTGATTGGGATTATAAACCAGAGTGGCTATAAAGGGACTAGACCTGATTTTACTATCATTTTTATTGCAGTTATTAAGCAAATCACTGTGGTTATTAAGCAGATCACATAGTTATTAAGAGAATCAAGTGGTCATTAAGCAAATTCAACTTCCCCAATTGATTCTGCTTGTTGAAAGCTGGCTGGGAAGTTGCAAATTGCAATCACATGTCTGCAAGACATTGCAAACGTTGTACATGCAAATCACTTGCCAAGGACCTGCATTGCAATCATGAGACTATAGGAATTGTGCAGCACTTGTAACTTTGAGGACAGCAATGGGTGGAAACTAATCAAGAGAGAACCAACCTAGAACTAAAGAGAAATTTCCTGACAGCAACAACAATTAGTCTGGAATGACTTGCCTTCAGAAGCTGTGGGTGCTTCAACACTGGAAGTTTTTAAGAAGAGATTGGACAAGCATTTGTTTGAAATGGTATAGGGCTTCTTCCCTGAGCAGGGGGTTGGACTAGAAGACCTCCAAGGTCCCTTATGTTGTTCTGTTCTGTTCAGGTGTTCAGTTTCAGGAGGATGCCTGCATAAAATGTCATAAGAGATCATAAATCACTTTTTTCAAGGCCATCATAACTTTGAACTATTATTAAACGTCATAGGTTCAGGATTACCTGCATCTAAAAGGTCCTGGAGCCTTGATTCACCATAACATCTGAAAAGATGCTTATGTCATGTTCTGCTGAGGACATTTTATGCAGGCATCCTCCTGAAACTGAACACCTGAACAGAACAGAACAACATAGTTGGAAGGGACCTTGGAGGTCTTCTAGTCCAACCCCCTGCTCAGGGAAGAAGCCCTATACCATTTCAAACAAATGCTTGCCCAATCTCTTCTTAAAAACTTCCAGTGTTGAAGCACCCACAGCTTCTGAAGGCAAGTCATTCTACAGACTAATTGTTGTTGCTGTCAGGAAATTTCTCTTTAGTTCTAGGTTGGTTCTCTCCTTGATTTGTTTCCATCCATTGCTTCTTGTCCTGCCTTCAACCTGAAGGTCTACTTGGCCCTTAAAACCCCATACATGAGCATGAGTTCTGTTATGGTGGAAGATGAGAGTTAACTAGAATTGCTGAGTCAGGCAGCCAACACAGTGTCTCCTGTGTGTTACCCCCTCCCCAATTATCAGTCTCAAATGATGCCATTAACCCGCTCCCCCCTCCCCAAAAGGGTTTTATTGTTCCACACAAGTGTCTCAGCAGCAACAGTCCCAGACTGCACCCTCAACTTGCTAACAAACCTCCCATTTCAGAGTCTTTGGCATAACAGGTATTATGTTAGTTGTTCAAAGTAGATTAAACTAGGAAACCCATGTCATGGAGTTCAGAACTACTTTTATTGTAAAGTCATAAGATAAGACTCTGGATGTGCTTCATTCTTCCCTCCCTTCCACCTTTATTTTTGTGAGAACTGTCGTGTCCGCAAAAAGACGATTAGAGTCGGTGACTTTCATTCAAAGCTCTTTATTAACTAGTGGGAACCGAACCGGCGAAAGGCAAAAAGCCCGCGGCTTTTATACCTTTCGCAAGGCGGCCGCGGCCAATGGCAGCGATTCAAGTCTCCCGCTCTTGGTTTGCACCAATCGCGGGAGACCTCAATCGGGCCAATCAGCGCGACTCGCCTGGCCAATCAGAAATCCCCGTGCCTTGGCCAATCAAGGCTCGGGGATTTCGAGTATACCATTTGAATACATAACACCCCTCCCCCCTTGGTATGGTCCGTCAGGTGGTGTAGTCACGCAGGTAGGCGGGGCTCCGTCGAGTCCTAGTTGACCTGCGCAACTCACTTTCCTGTTGTAACTCGGCCGGAGCGGTCGTTCCTTTGGCTGCTCCTGCCTCTTTGCGAACCGGCTGGATGATCGGGCCGGTTCTTTCGCCGTGGCTCCCGCCTGGGCCTACCGGGTCGGTTGAGCTGCGGATTTCGCCGCTCCCGCTTGGCTTCTCCGAGTCGGTAGAGCTGGCCAGACGGTTCTTCTCCGGAGGGGACTTGCGATGGCTGTTTTCTGGTGAGTATTTTTGGTTTATTTTATTTTGCGATTGTCTCTCCGGGTATTCCCTCCCCCCTTGGTTCGCTTCTTGGGGGTTGAGGTCAGTCGCCGTTCGGGACCTTAACTGGTCGATGTGCCGTTTCCAGGCTCGCCCATCCGTGGTTTGGAGCCGGTACGACTTTGGACCAGTGACTTGCGTTATGACGGCTGGGATCCATAGGGGGTCCCCCGTCATGTTTTTTGCGTATACCAGGTCACCTGGGTTAAATGTCCGGAACCTGGAGCTGGAGTCTGGGGGCTGCTCCGGGTTGTAAGTCGGGTGCAGTCTGTCAAGTGGAGACCTCAGCTTTCTGCCCATCAACAGCTCTGCCGGACTCTTGTTGGTTGTAGTGTTGGGAGTGATGTGTTGTATGAAGAGTAGGCGGTTGATTTTGTCGTTGATCTCCCCGTGGTCCATTTTCCTGAGGGTCTTTTTTGTAAACTGGACCATCCCTTCCGCCCTACCGTTCGCCGCCGGATGCGCCGGTGCTGTTAATGCGTGGCGGATACCTCTTTCCGCCAGGAACCGTTCAAACTCGATGGACGTGAACTGGGGTCCGTTGTCTGAGACGACGACGTCTGGAAGGCCGTGTGTGGAAAACAGTTTACACAGTTCTTTAATGACGGCCTCTGTGGTAGTGGACTTCATGTCGCTGACTTCCAGCCAATTGGAATATGCGTCGACTGTGATTAAAAATGTATGTCCATTTGTGGGGCCCGCAAAGTCAAGATGGATTCTGGACCAGGGTCCCCGTGGTGTTTCCCAATCCCGGATGGGTGCTGCGGATGGGCTGGATCTGGTCTCCTGGCATCGGTGGCATTTGGCGACCCATGCCTCAATTTGCTTGTCCATCCCTGGCCACCAAGCGTAGCTTCTGGCCAGGGCTTTAGTCCTGACGATGCCAGGATGACCCTCATGTAGCATCCTCAAGACTTTTTCTTGCAATCTATCTGGAATTACCACCCGGTCACCCCATAGAATGCATCCTCTCAGCAGTGACAGTTCGGTCTGGCGCTGGCGGAATGTTTTAAAAGTCTCGTCACTGTCCTTTTCCGGCCAGCCTTTTTCTAACCAGTGCAAGATTCGTGCCAGACGCCTGTCCTTAATGGTTTCTCTGGCAATGTCGGATGCGGTAATAGGTAAACTTTCTATGCTCAAGGTATTTGTTGTTGGTGCTGGGTCAGGTTCTGAGTCAGGTAAGGGCGAGCGGCTTAAAGCGTCCGCGTGCGAGATTTTCTTACCTGGCTTGTGTAGCAGTTCGTAATTGTAGGCTGCCAGGAATTCTGACCATCTTGTCATTCGGGGTGACAAGATGTTGGGAGTGGCTCGGTTTCCCGCGAGGATGCCCAGCAGAGGCTTGTGATCCGTCACGATGGTGAACGGGCGGCCGTACAAATATTCATGAAAACGTTTAACGGCGGCAACTATAGCCAAAGCTTCCTTGTCCAGCTGGCTATAGTTGCGCTCTGGTTTGGTCAGAGTCCTGGAAAAAAAGGCGATGGGTGCTTCTCTCTGGTCTGGGAGGGTGTGGCTGAGGACAGCGCCGACGCCGAAGGGTGATGCGTCGCAAGTGAGAGCTAGGGGTAAAGTCTCACTAAATTGCATCAGGACAGCATCGGAGGTGAGGAGGTCCTTGGTTCTTTGAAAAGCGGCTTGTTCTCGCCTCCCCCAAGTCCAGGCTGCCTTCTTGTCTAGGAGTCTATGTAAGGGCTCCGCCGCCGTTGCCTTTTGAGGTAGGAAAACATTATAGAAATTTAGTAATCCTAGGAACGCTTGTAATTCCGTTTTGGATTTTGGGGTGGGGGCTTCCTTGATGGCTTTTACTTTTTTAGTTGTAGGGTGAATGCCCTTCTGGTCTAGGAGATAGCCCAAAAACTCTACTTGCTTTGTACAAAGATTGCATTTTTCTCGCTTAACCTTAAGTCCTGTTTCTTTAAATTTTGTTAAGACTTGTCTGAGTCGGTTCTCTAATTCGGCTTCATTTGGCGCCGCTATTAATACGTCATCAAAATAGGGCACCACCCCTTTTATGCCCTGTAACAAACGTTCCATCAGGCTTTGAAAAATGCCTGGTGCCACGCTGACTCCGAATTGGAGCCGGTTACACTTGAAAGCCCCTCGATGGGTCACTATTGTTTGGGCTTCCGCCGTTTTCTCGTCTACAGGTAGTTGCTGATATGCCTGGGCAAGGTCGAGCTTTGCAAAGACTTTGCCCCCTCCTAGCGAGTGTAGTAAATGTTGTACTATAGGGACTGGGTAGGCGCTTTGTTGTAATGCGCCATTTAGGGTGGCCTTATAGTCCCCGCAAATTCTCACGGACCCGTCTGGTTTTACTGGGGTCACTATAGGGGTTTCCCATCTGGCATGGTCTATCGGTTGCAATACCCCTTGTTTGACGAGCTTGTCGAGCTGCTCGTCAATTTTTGGTTTTAATGCAAACGGTACCCTTCTAGGTTTAAGTCTCTTAGGGGGAACCCTTGGGTCTAAGTCAAACGAGATAAGGGGCCCCTGGTACTTGCCCAAGCCTCCATCGAACACCTCCTGGAACTCCTGGGTTAGCCGCTGTTCCCAAGCTTCGATGGTGACTTGGTTGACACCTGTCAGCGCGATGTTAAGCGGGGCGAACCATTGTAGACCCAGTAGGCTTGGGCGGTCGCGATCGACGATTGTGAGTGGTAGTTGTTCAGTGTGGCCTTTGTAAGTTATGTTGAAATTCTTGGTGCCCACTACCGGGACACGGTTCCCTTGGTAGTCTTTAATGATGATCTTTTGTGTATGCACGTTTCTCTTTTGTAGAGTAGGCACCAGTCTTTTGATTTCGCGCCATGCAATCATGGAAAGGTAGGACCCAGAGTCCACTTCCATCTTGCATGGCTGGCCTTCTATATGTACTTCTACATGTACCTTTCTGGCGCCGTCGGAGATGGCGTGGCCGATGGTCACTGTCTGGTGGGTTTCTTCTTTCCGCCGACCGTCGCCGCTTCTTTGAGATCGTTGAGCGCGGTCCCACCGACCGTCTGGCTGGCGTTCTCTGGTTCTGGGCGGGGAGTTTTCTCTCCGTTTGTCGTGCTGTTCCCATTTGGGCGGGCTGCGAGTCTTCTTTTGGCGGCAAACTCGGGCGATGTGACCCCTTCATTCACAATGCCTACAGATAGAGTCAAAAAATCGGCATTCTGACCTGGGGTGGTCGCCGCCGCACCCGGCGCAACTGGTCCTCGACTTGCGACCTTTTCGACTTCGTTGATCGCCGCGTCCCGTCTGTACTCGGTGAATGTCCTCCTCGTCTTCTGACGTGCTGGAGTTTGACTGGTATTCACCGTAGTGTGCGGTTGCTTCACTTCTTGCGTCGGCCGACCTTGCCGGGTTGTTGTTTCTGCCCTTCGCGTCAGATCTTCGCATGCTGTCTGCCGACGTGCGCGTTGCTTCAGCGGCTGCGGCTGCTGTAAGGGCATCGGCTAGGCTGATGTCGCCCTTGGCCATAAGTCGGCTCTGAAGTGTAGGATCCCATAACCCGAGTACGAAGCGGTCTCTTATGAGACTGTTTAGACCCTCGAACTCACAGAGTCCTCCCAGGCGCCCAAGTTCTGCGACGAAATCGCTCAATTTTTCGTCTGGTTTCTGGTTTCGGCGGTAGAACTCGTTGCGCCGTATCAGGATGGGGACTTCGGGAGCGTAATGGCGCCGTAGTATGGGTTCCAGGACGTCCCAGTCCATGGCTGTGGCGTCTGCTGGCTTGGCCAAGGCTTTGGCCATTTGGAAGACCTCTGGTCCGCAGTGTGTGAGAAAGACGGCGCGTTTTAGCGGGGCCGGGGTGTCCTTCATCCCAGCGCATTCCAGGTACATCCGGAATCGATCCGAGTATGATTCCCAGTCCTCGGCTGCGGGGTTGAACGGGGCGGGCGGTGCTATTTTCGCCATCTTCGCGCTGGAACTGGTTCTTGGACACGGGGTTCGGTTCAGGGGCGAGATCCCACCCTCGTCGCCAGTGTCGTGTCCGCAAAAAGACGATTAGAGTCGGTGACTTTCATTCAAAGCTCTTTATTAACTAGTGGGAACCGAACCGGCGAAAGGCAAAAAGCCCGCGGCTTTTATACCTTTCGCAAGGCGGCCGCGGCCAATGGCAGTGATTCAAGTCTCCCGCTCTTGGTTTGCACCAATCGCGGGAGACCTCAATCGGGCCAATCAGCGCGGCTCGCCTGGCCAATCAGAAATCCCCGTGCCTTGGCCAATCAAGGCTCGGGGATTTCGAGTATACCATTTGAATACATAACAAGAACCAGGGAGCTGCAACTGCACATCCTCATATTCACACCAGAGAGCTTTTTAATAAGAAATCAAAGGCAGTCTTTGAATACTGCATAATATTAAATGACATCCATTTCATGGGCCCTAAGTACATTCTTGATCCTCCTCCTCAATTGTCCACAGATTGATGAAAATGAAATGAAGTCCAATGTGTGGTACATAATTTTGATTCCAATCATGAGGAAACTTTATTCAGATATAGCATGCTTTTCTTTGTAAGGGTTTTTCACAAGGTCTGGATGCCAGGGGTAAAACAGTGAGGCAAAGGTTAGTGAGTGCAGCTCATTCTTTGGGCACTCTTGCTTCTCTAAAGCAAAGAAAGAAACTGTACCGAATGCCTGTATTTAAGGGCAAAAGTTCTCCAGTAGCCATTTTCTGACTATCTCAGTGAGTTGTGGGAGACCTAACTTTGCATAAAAAGAAATTTGTTCAGTATGATAGGTGCCTTGTTCCTGACAGCCTACTGTGCAGTCTGAGAGTATAAACAGTATAAACATCTCAAAGCTGCCTGCTGCATTGAGGTATTCATTATATCTAATAATAATTGTAGGGCAAGAATTGGCATTTTGAGCAGTAATTACCCATCTTGTACCTTGGGAAGAGAGAAACGCTGGGATGGAAAATGTAAGGGAGGGAAAAAAGCAAGAATCATATTAATTATAAGCTTGAAAAGATGCATTGATAACTGATAGAAAAAAAAACCCTTGAAAAGATGCTCAGGGAACAAATGACAATTTTGTCATTTTGCCCGAATGCATGCTTATTTGTTGTATATGTATTGTATTCATACACACACACACACACACACACACACACACAAATATATATATATCTGGCATTCAGCTTTGTTCGGGTATTTTCCCACGTCATAATAGTGGTGCTTTTAAAGTTGTAGCAACGTTTCAGCAGAATCTCATCTGCCATCATCAGGCTTCTGTATAGTGTTCATCTGTGAGTCAGACTTTTACAGTGGTTTCAGATTTAAATTTGGGGCAGCCTATTGCTGTGTCAGAATGGTTTTTTCTTCCTCCTGATTGGTTGAGAGTCTTGGTCTGTGTTGATTGGTCTTGGAGTTTGCTGTGTTCTGCTACTAATATCTTCTGTCTGTTTTTTTTTTTTTTTTTATTATCGGGACTTGAGTGAATAGTGAAACCACGTCAAAACTTACAAGCAGATCTTCTTGCAAGTTTTGACATGGTTTCACTATTCACTCAAGTCCCGATAAAAGAGACCCTTGAAATCATCAAAAATAAATACCAACCAGCTAAACACCTCATGGAACTAACAGAACACTGCTTAACCAACACATATTTCATATACAAAGGACAAAGATACAAACAAATTGAAGGAGCCCCCATGGGATCACCACTGTCACCTGTCATTGCAAACCTATTCATGGAAGAATTCGAATCCAGAGCCCTGGCTAATGCCATACTCAAACCCAAACCATGGTTAAGATATATCGATGACACATTCGTGATTTGGCCCCATGGACAAGAAAACCTAAACAATTTCCTAAAACACTTAAACAGCGCACACCCCAAAATCAAGTTCACCATGGAAACAGAAACAAACAAACAACTACCATTCCTAGATGTACTAATCTACAAAAAAACAGATGGCACACTAGGACACACCATATACCAGAAGAAAACACACACCAACTGCTACCTCAACGCCCAATCCCACCACCACCCAGTACAGACAAACTCCGTGGCTAAGACTGAACTATGCACCCTGACTAAAATATTGACAGCCAACGGCTTCCACAAAAGCAAAATCACCAACTTGATCCACAAAAACACACTGAGACATAATAGAGACCCAGATGATGAACAGACCTATGGAACAGCTGTCCTGCCCTACATAAGAGGCACTACAGACAAAATTAGTAAGATTCTATACAGACACCACATCAAAACTGCCTTCAAAACAGACAGAAAAATAGCAGCCATCCTAAGGA
This sequence comes from Hydrophis major, assembly GCA_033807585.1. Taxonomy (NCBI): domain Eukaryota; kingdom Metazoa; phylum Chordata; class Lepidosauria; order Squamata; family Elapidae; genus Hydrophis; species Hydrophis major. The sequence continues at coordinate 173,760,157 of CM066329.1, forward strand.
ACCCCAAAGACAAAATTGACCTGGAAAACCAAGGCATATATGAAGTCCCCTGTGCATCATGTCCGGCCACATACATTGGACAGACCAATAGAAGAATAAGCACCCGTCTGGATGAACACAAAAATGCAGTCAAAAAGCTGGAACACACTTCCTCACTCGTCCAACACATGGAAGCCACAGGTCATAACATCAACTTCAATGGCACCAAAACCCTAGCCACCATAGAAAATCCTAGCCGCAGAATCATCAGAGAAGCCATAGAGATTGAAAAAAGACCAGAAAGCATGAACAGAAGAGATGATTCCACCAGGCTGTCAATCATTTGGAAGCCTGTACTCACAAACAAAAAAATCTCCACACCACAAGCCAGGCAAACACCTGGGCACAAACAGATCCCCCCTGATACCTCCAGCTCAAACACACCCCAACCAGGCACCCAGATGAAACCCAGCTTCCAAACTAATGATAGCCGTCCATTTACCCGAAGCCAAGCTGCACTAAAGGCCTCCAATAAAGTAACACAATGTTGCCAGCCAATCAAGATACAAAAAGAGCCCCCCCCCAAAAAAACAGAAGATATTAGTAGCAGAACACAGCAAACTCCAAGATCAATAAACACAGACCAAGACTCTCAACCAATCAGGAGGAAGAAAAAACCATTCTGACACAGCAATAGGCTGCCCCAAATTTAAATCTGAAACCATTATAAAAGTCTGACTCACAGACGACACTGTACAGAAGCCTGATGATGGCAGATGAGATTCTGCTGAAACATTGCTACAACTTTAAAAGCACCACTATTATGACGTGGGAAAATACCCGAACAAAGCTGAATGCCAGACATGAAAGTACCCGCGAAAACTTAAGAAAACATATAGGCTTGGTCTTCAGCTCTGTGCTTCTCTGTGCTTCAGACCAAGCCTGAAGATGATGAATGAGACTTCATCGAAACGTTGCCTAGATACTTCCAAGAGATTCCAATTAGATCAGTTAAACAAAGATTTGCTAGCACTACACCTGGAATTGAGCAGCAAAATCCACCCTCTACTTTGGGACAAGATAAAACAACTTACAACTTGGAGAGCTGAATCTGCAAACATTTACAAACAGGAAAAGCTCTTGAAAAAATTAAAGAAATTAGAACATGACAAGAAAACCCCCCAACAACTCACAACAACACCTGAAACAATTAGTGTACAATGTTTCCAACAGAGAACTCACCAAAACAGAAACAGAAGTCCTAACCAAAGGATTCAATTATGCTATAGCACCCCAAAAAATCCCCACAGAATCCATCATATGTGCAGTAGAAACCAGCCTAACTAAATTAAATACAGATGAAGCTGATAAAATAAGACACCAAGTGACCAACATCCTATGCACAAGCAAACCACCCAAAAGCAACTTACAGCAAAATGAAATTAAAGCGCTACAAACCCTGAAAAGAGACAGCAGCATAATCATCCTCCCAGCAGATAAAGGGAATGCCACTGTAGTAATGGACAGAAAAGACTATGAAACTAAATTGACAGACCTACTCCAAGACTCCACATACAAACCCATAAACACAGACCCAACCACATATCTGGAAAAATTAACCAAGAAGAAAATTATAACCAGCCACATAAGCAAAGAGATCCAACACACGATCATACCCAGAGAGAAATCTTCCAGATGCCCCAAACTATTCGGCCTCCCAAAAATACACAAAGAAGGCATACCTCTCAGACCCATAGTCAGCTCCAGAGGAGCACCACTACAAAACCTGGCTAAACACCTAGCAAAAGAGCTACAGCCCCATGCTGAAACAGCAGCTTCTCATGTACAAAACTCATACCACTTCTTGGAAATGATCAAAGATCTACACGTGGAGCAAGAAGATCTGCTTGTAAGTTTTGACGTGGTTTCACTATTCACTCAAGTCCCGATAAAAGAGACCCTCGAAATCATCAAAAATAAATACCAACCAGCTAAACACCTCATGGAACTAACAGAACACTGCTTAACCAACACATATTTCATATACAAAGGACAAAGATACAAACAAATTGAAGGAGCCCCCATGGGATCACCACTGTCACCTGTCATTGCAAACCTGTTCATGGAAGAATTCGAATCCAGAGCCCTGGCTAATGCCATACTCAAACCCAAACTATGGTTAAGATATATCGATGACACATTCGTGATTTGGCCCCATGGACAAGAAAACCTAAACAACTTCCTAACACACCTAAACAGCGCACACCCCAAAATCAAGTTCACCATGGAAACAGAAACAAACAAACAACTACCATTCCTAGATGTACTAATCTACAAGAAAACAGATGGCACACTAGGACACACCATATACCAGAAGAAAACACACACCAACCGCTACCTCAACGCGCAATCCCACCACCACCCAGCACAGATAAACTCCGTGGCTAAAACACTAATTACTAGAACCAAACGCCTGGCAGACAAGACACACATTAAGACTGAACTATGCACCCTGACTAAAATATTGACAGCTAACGGCTTCCACAAAAGCAAAATCACCAACTTGATCCACAAAAACACACTGAGACATAATAGAGACCCAGAAGATGAACAGACCCATGGAAAAGCTGTCCTGCCCTACATAAGAGGCACTACAGACAAAATTAGTAAGATTCTATACAGACACCACATCAAGACTGCCTTTAAAACAGACAGAAAAATAGCAGCCATCCTCAGGAACCCCAAAGACAAAATTGACCTGGAAAACCAAGGCATATATGAAGTCCCCTGTGCATCATGCCCGGCCACATACATTGGACAGACCAATAGAAGAATAAGCACCCGTCTGGATGAACACAAAAATGCAGTCAAAAAGCTGGAACACACTTCCTCACTCGTCCAACACATGGAAGCCACAGGTCATAACATCAACTTCAATGGCACCAAAACCCTAGCCACTATAGAAAATCCCAGCCACAGAATCATCAGAGAAGCCATAGAGATTGAAAAAAGACCAGAAAGCATGAACAGAAGAGATGATTCCACCAGGCTGTCAATCATTTGGAAGCCTGCACTCACAAACAAAAAAAAAAATCTCCACACCACAAGCCAGGCAAACACCTGGGCACAAACAGATCCCCCCTGATACCTCCAGCTCAAACACACCCCAACCAGGCACCCAGATGAAACCCAGCTTCCTAACTAATGATAGCCATCCATTTACCCGAAGCCAAGCTGCACTAAAGGCCTCCAATAAAGTAACACAATGTTGCCAGCCAATCAAGATACAAAAAGAGCCCCCCTCCCCCCCCAAAAAAACAGACAGAAGATATTAGTAGCAGAACACAGCAAACTCAAAGACCAATAAACACAGACCAAGACTCTCAACCAATCAGGAGGAAGAAAAAACCATTCTGACACAGCAATAGGCTGCCCCAAATTTAAATCTGAAACCACTGTAAAAGTCTGACTCACAGACAAACACCATACAGAAGCCTGATGATGGCAGATGAGATTCTGCTGAAATGTTGCTACAACTTTAAAAGCACCACGTGGGAAAATACCCGAACAAAGCTGAATGCCAGACATGTAAGTACCCGCGAAAACTTAAGAAAACATGTATATGTATATGTATATGTATATGTATATGTATATGTATATGTATATGTATATGTATATGTATATGTATATGTATATGTATATGTATATGTATATGTATATGTATATGTAGGTCTAGGTGTGTTCGGGTCTTTTCCCGTGTAAGATTAAAAGTATCTTGGTGACGTTTCAGCGAGGTCCCACTCGCCATCCTCAGGCTGGTGCTTTCAGCTTCATGCCAGTGCAAGCAGTGCTCTACAGAAGCCTGATGATATAAGATATAACTACACACACACACAACACAAACACACACATACATATAGGAACAATTGCAAGCAAATGTCTCATAAAAATAAAATGTTTAGCTTGACTATATCGTGGGATTGGAATAACGGAGAAAGGCCCTTTAGAAGTAGAAGTCTGTTGTTTTTATATACTGAACAGAGAAGCTTGCAAATTCTTTCCTGTGTTATACATCATGATTTTCATCTACTCCAAGAATGTTTGTGATATTTGAGGGTCCAACCATTCAAACAATGGTTTCTAGTACAGGCTACTTGATGTTTTTTTAGTTGCATTGAATTTTAAGTTGGAGCTTAATCATCTGAAGGGCACCAGACTGGGAAATCCAGATGTTGTGCAACACAGTATTTTTCTCCCACTCTCTGGCCATTTTTGAGTGATGCGTCATGTGATGGCCTGACTGTTGTTCCTTAACATTCAGTGGATGGCTTTTTTGCCAATAGCTGAAATATAGTTTCCTAATGCAAAAATCTCCTTGTCGTGTTCCAACAAGGAGAAAAACAGTTGGAAAAAATGAAATATCTTCTTGATGGAGGTCTATGTGAAGTGATAGAAGTAGATTGTTTATGAAATTGAGACAATATGCTAGGACAAACAGCACCTCAGGACCTCATTCCAAACACTTTTAAAAGAAAGCTACTTACCTGCCTGTGGGCCTGCCCCCCTCACCCTCTCTCTCTCTCTCTCCCTGTCCCTCTCCCTCCCTCTATTCTAATCTATTCACTCAATCTATCTAATCTATCTAATCAATTTATCATTTAGAAACCACCCATTTCTTTCACAGAACTATTGATCACTTTCTCCACTTTCTCTCAAAATAACTTCTGATTGATCATATGGTACTTTGGATACTTCCCCCTCTCATCTTCTCTCCTTCAAAAGGAAGCCAGTGCTGCCCCTCTAATTTCTCATCATGATGTCAAGCTTGATCATAGATTTGACATAGCAGTTGTTTTGTCTATGCTGTGACATCTACCTTTCTTGACCAAGGAGCCAAAATACAGCTCCTAATTCATGATCCAAAAATGTCATCTAAAAACTGATGGGACCTTGAAGGCTTAAGATTTGGAAGACATTTATGCAAGCTGGCATGTTTGCTTTTTGAAAAAGAGTGAGTGAAATAATTTCCCATTTAAACCTTCTGCTGATTTTGCTTTGAAGTGTCCCAAAGGCATTAAACTAAAAGCCAAATGAGATATGATGCTTGGTCCACATTTTAGAAATGAGGATAGTGGTATCTAATGGAGGGCTGGGCGGGGTCTGATATTAATCAGGATCATAACAGATGTCATGGCATTCTTTTTTCTCCAGCTGTGGTCCTTCCAAAACCTGTTGTTTGAGGTTATTATTTGCATTGGGGGAAAAAAATCTCATCGGCACTCATAACAAATCAAAAATGCGGATCACTTGTGAGCACTGTCTAGAATGCATGATGTGAAAACGTTAATCTCCTGTTTCTGCTTGCTGTAAGAGAGTCAGAACCAGCGCTTTGCTTCGGCACAATAAAATCTGTTCCAGCTTTTCAATCTAAACTCTTGAAACAAAAGCAGCTGGATTTATTCTGCTTCATCTCATTAACAAAACAACCACAATCATATTTGCTCATCACTGATTAATGATGAATGCCTGTTGAATTTCAAATGGGTTAATTTTTAATGATGTTTCAGGTCCACTCAGTTATTGAAAGTCATTGAGATTAAATAATTCAGATTAATTATTTCAATTTAGTTGAATTTGACCAGAATACTAACTTAATGAGACACAGTCAACTTCATAACAATTATTATACCAGAGGAATTCTTTTTATACTTCTGGCTCTTTTACCTTTTATTCCAAGCATTTCTGTTTAGAGAATATTAAAAATGAATATGTTTCTTGGCATTTTGCAATAAATTTGAACAAAGTAGCCTCTGAACATTCTGTGTTAGGCAAATGGCTGTTAATAGTATCAACCAGATGTCCAAATGGATGCTGTTGATTGCCAAGCTAAGACTTCAGTGCCCTGTGTAGCATGTTGTTTGCACTGAGTTTTTCCAGAAAACAGCCATAAATAGGAGCAATTTAATATCCATTATCCAATGCTAACCAAGATGCTAAGTCAAATTACTCAGAAAATGAACAACTGATAGGACTTGACTGAGGAATGAATACTGAACTCAACTGAACTGTGTAAAAAGTAGGTGGATATTTACTGATGAACTTGACTAAAAACATGAGAAGCAGACTATTTACTCAATCTGGAGCAGAGTTGATATTTATTTAAAACACATGAGATAATAAACTCTTACCTCACCACACATCTGGGCCAGCTTTCAAAACTTTCTATTTTCTTTTAAGGCCATTTGATTTCAAACCATCACTGTTTGCAATTAAGAGAAAAGAAAACTCACCAGAAGGAAAATCAAGACCATTGTACTGTTTCTTCATTGTCTGAGTTTCTTCTATATAATTCTTCTTTAAAAAGTGTTCTAAATGCTAGGATTTCCAGAATGTGGGGTAATAGAACCATTTGCCAATTATTAAATTTTACTGAAATATCTGGGGCTGGATTTTATGTTACTCTCCATAATTTGAAAATAATGATTTGTACATGTAAATATAGACTTTTAAAATAAATACATTTTAAAAATCCAATTTCTGTAGTTCAGAGATGTTTTTGCTTACTTCTGTGTTGAAGAAATTTAATCAATTTTCATTCAGCTCAGATCTGAACAAAGAACAATGAGCTTATGCTTGTTTAACTTAAATCTTATAAACTCAGACTAGAGAACCCAAAACTTTTACATTCATGTTTTAAAATATCTAAATGTGCATGATATGTAGAATGCATAGTAGATTTATAAAAGATGATGACAGAGACTGGTGACCTTCTTTATACTCCCAATAAAAAAGGTAATTTTTTAAAAATGGAAAACCTCTGATAAGTTGTCTGGTAAGCTATAAGGAAGCACATTAATCCCACCCTGGTATGTGATCTGAGCTAAAGGATAAGGATCTTATCCTTAGATCAGCTGTAGGTTTAGAAAAATTGATGTTATTTTATGGAAAGGAATTATTGGGTTCCCCCACACATTGTAGGACTTTTGAGTACGTACCGTCCAAGCAGTATGTGAAAGAGGTGAACTGCTATTGTTCCATGTCCTCATTAGAAAACTCTCCTATCTTTGTTGGCAAAATAAAGAGACAACAGTTGTTGTATGAAGTAGCTCTTTACACAGTGGAATGGATTGAAACATCAAAATTCATTATGTAAGACAGATGGAAAGGCTATTATCAGAGAGGTTGATATGTCAATGTGGCTTAACAGAAGGCCAATCTGATATTGTATTGTTCTGGTAAAAGGAAGCTGCTAATCTGAAAAATCTGTTTGCGCATAGAGGCATAGCATTTATATCACATTTGCATTCTAGCTATGGGGGTGGATGTATCCCTGGATTTTCATGTGCCTTTGGAAGATTGCTTTGATTTTGTTTAAGTGAGTGTATGCCATCTTCTTTTCTGAAAAACTGGGGAAATAAAATTGATACCTTTGCCAAATATCCCTGTGAACTAGATAGTTTACAGTATTGACATTCATGGCAAATCTTGTCCAAGACTGGTATATCTATTGGTGGGCAACTAAAGAAGCTTGAAATTGACAACTTTTCCTCCTTATTTCTAAACATTGAATAACTTTCTAAGCCAGCAGTTCTTTATTGAAGTGAATGAATAGTTCAGTTGATTGAAAATAGTTTGTTAGGGTCTTAAAGTCTATGTATTCAACCTAGTTGAAACCTTAGTAACACCACACCTAGAATACCGCATCCAGTTTTAGTCACTACACTATAAAAAGATGTTGAGACTAGAAAAAGTGCAGAGAAGAGCAACCAAGATGATTAGGGGACTGGAGGCTAAGTCATATAATGAATAGCTGAAAGTATTTGGCTACTCTAGTGGAGACATGTGAAGGACCAGGAGAGACATGATAGAAGTGTTCCAATATTTGACGGGATGCCACAGAGAGGAAGGGGTCAACCTGAAGAGTAGACAAAGAATAATGGATGGAAACTAATCAAAGAAAGATTCAACCTAGAAATAAGGAGAAATTTTATGACACTGAGAACAATAAACCAATGGAAGAACTTCAGAAATTGTGGGAGCTTCATCACTGGAAGAAGAAATTGGATTGCCATCTCTTAGAAATGGTGTAGAGTCTCCTACTTGGGTGAGGGGTTGGACTAGATGACCTACAAGGTCCCTTCCAACTCTGTTATTCTGTTAGTTGCTGTAATGCTTTTTGTAATTCGCAGGAGAGCTTAATAAAGTGCTATAAATGATAGATGAGACTTTGTGAGAGCAAGTAAGTAATCTTTTGCAAGTTGATTTGGAAAGATAGAGGCTGTTTGAAAAGATGATGGTGATTAACTGAGCCCATCTCTCTTTTGAACTGGGGTTTGAAGTGGGAAATACAGTATTATTTCACATGTGATAGAAGGTGCCTAACAGACTTCTTGTCTTGCTTGGTTTTATTATTTAGATTAATTATGCGGGGGAAGAAAATAAAAAAGTGGAACCCATAATATTGTAGACTTTAGCATAGGCTGCATAGACATTCTTAAAATAATACGTGGGTGGGCGACTGAGGGTTTTGCTTGAACAAATATTTTCCAACTTCCACAGGAAAAGAAATATAGTGCTCTCTCTCTCTCTCTCTGTGTGTGTGTGTGTGTGTGAGAGAGAGAGAGGTTAAAAATGTCAAATTAAAAAATGTTCCTTACATGTATAGGTAATGAGCATATTTTGTGCAGTCAACATTTTCAAAGCTATCCTCTTATAAAACTAAATAATTGGTATGTCAGGAGAACACTGGGAATACTAATGAGGTATTTAAGGGGAAAAAACTTAAAAACCTATTTTTATAGAGTGGGAACTATTTAACATCAGTTTTATACCTCTCTTTGTATCTTTCTGGTGGGTTAATTCTTTTTTAAGAGAAGTATTTGATTGTTGAAGAAATGTAATCAATTTTCATTCAGCTCAGACATGAAAAAGTAGAATAAGCTTATGCCTTTTTAACTTAAATCTTATAAACTCAGGCTAAATACCCAAAACTTTTACATTCATGTTTTAAAATATCTAAATGTGCATGATATGTAGAATGCACAGTAGATGTATAATTATACAATATGACTAAAGAAAACCAGAATATTTTCAAGGTGCTATTTTGATACACATTTATATCTGAACCAATATCTTTTTAGAGTATTCTATTCTAATATTCTATTTTCTTTGCAACAATTAAACAGCTTGCCATTTATTGGCAATAAAAACAACTGTAAAACTATTATTTGATATAATTGAACATGGAATATACTATTAATCATTTACTCAGATTCTGCATATTTCAATCACTTCAAATGTTTAAATAGGTTTGGCATTTTTATCCATCCATCTTCTTGGAATATTCTATTTTCTTTGCAACAATTAAACAGCTTGTTATTTATTGTCATAACGATAATAAAAACAGCTGTAAATCTATTATCTGATTCATCAATTATTTTATATAATTGAACGTGAAATATACTATTAATCATTTACGTAGGTTCTACATATTTTAATACATTTCAAATTTTTAAACTGGTGTTGGCATTTTTATCCATTCATCCATCAAGTCTTTCCCAAGGACATGGATTAGGTAGATGTTGATGTGTGATGGTGTTAAAGGTATTGTCACATGAACTATTTAACATCTTTTTGGAAGGTTATTTTTTTTTAAAAAAAGAAGTACTTGATTATGTAAGATAATTTGGTTAATGTAAATTTACATCATTCTGGGTCCAAGCCTGTGGTTTTTTTTCTCTTTGCACTTTCAACTATTTACCAACACTTACAAACACTTTTTTAACCATACAAGAATTTCTGAGTCCTTGAACATAGGTCAGAATTGTTTTTCATAACAGAGGTTGAGGCTGATGTGTATGCAACTTGTTCAACTGCTTCCTTTGGTATCTGATGTTGAGCTTTTTGTTTAGCGTTTCCCTTGTTCATCATTAAGCTGTATTTTTCCAAGCTCTGCAGCTGTAACCTTTGTGTCATACAATACCTGCAAGAAAATTGTCATTCATTCTTTCTTTAGAAAAATTGGGCAATTGCTCAAATAAAAACCCTTAAGGATCTGATACAGATTAAGGGAAACTGGTAAAAGTATTCAGTCATGTTTCTCTGCATTGGAAAATGTAGTTTAAAACTGAATATTCGTTCCAGTTTTTGCTTCCTACATTTATGTCTCATAGAACAAAGTGGAAACTCAGTTCCTTTCAAATTATGTGTATGTGTGAGAGAACATTAGAAAATTTCTGTAAATTTTCAGTGCATTTTTTTGGCAAAACAAAATCTTAATAAAATCCTCTTTTTGTTTGAAGGCAACCTTCTCCCTTGTTATTTTGCTTATGTATGAATGTTTCTGGAATATGTATTTCTTCAAAATACAAAAGGAAACATACATATGCCATAGTACAGTGGTCCCCAAACTTTTTCAGTCCACTATCCCCTTGGTGCTACAAACTCATCCACGGTGCCCCCCACCCAGAGGTGGGATTCCCAGGGGTGGGATTCAAATTTCTGTGGGCGTGGCCTAATTTGAGGGTGTGGCTTGCTGGTTACGTGACTGGGTGGGTGTGGCTTGCTGGTCACATGACTGGCTGGCGTGGCTTGCTGGCTGGGCATGGCTTGCTGGTCACATGACTGAGTAGGTGTGGTTTGGTGTGCATGTGACTGGCAAGCAAGTGGTCCTCATTTAATGGCCGGTTGTTTAGCAAGTGTTCTAATTTATGACTGGCCTCCCCAGAGATACTTGACCTGTTTTTGGAGTTTTGACAGTCATGTACACACATATACACACACTCCCTTCTAACCCTGCTGGAACAGGTCACTAGAATCGGCAAAGCATCTCTGATTAGATTCTAATAGTGAATAAAATCTAATCAGAGATGCTTTGCCGATTCTTGCTTTATTTGTTTTATTTGTATCTCTTTATTTTATGTTGCTGAATTGCATTGACATGTGTGTCCCTTCTTGTTCACAACACAGAAGCTTTTGTGATTCTTTGCAGCAAAAATTACTGACCTCTAGCTTTGCTCTACTTTTCAAACATGCTGCCACTGCCACATTCTAGGTGCTGGCCCCGCAGGTCCACCTCACTGAGCCCACTGCATTGGAGGGACCTGCCCAAGCAAGTCAAGTTAATGGGGTGAGCCTGAGAGAGGGAAAGAGAAAGAGAGAAGAGAGAGAGAAGGAAGAAAAGAAAGAGAAAAGGGACAGAAATAAAAAGGGACAAAGAAAGAGGGGGGATGGAAGGAAGGGACAGAAAGAAAAAGAAATAAAGAAGGAGGGAGTGAGGAGAAAGTTTATGAGGTATTTATTCTAGTCCAATACCTGCTCCAGCAGGGTTAGAAGGGAATGTGCTGCATGTGTATTCTCCTTGTAATTTACCAGTACATTTTGGTTTTGCCTTCTTCAGAATTGGCACTGTAATACATTAGGGAAAAATAATTTTTAGGGTGGAGATCTGGTCCAATGGATCCTGTTTAAAGCCTCAACAAAACGTGAGAGCTTCTTGATAGTCTAGACCATGTTTCATCCACAAAGCCTTTAATAGAAGCCAAAAATGTTTTAATGTGCTGGCAAAGATTTTTCAATGTGGAAAAGGGCCTCGGTCTAAACTAGGCCTCATTTCAATCTGATGCATCAGGTTTCTCTCTCTCTCTCTCTCTCTCCCTCCCTCCCTCCCTCCCAGACTGGCTTTGCTCTACTTTCCCAATGTGCCTGCGGGGTTGGCGCTTCAAACATGGATGGATGGACGGATAGAGAAAGAGAGAGAGAGAGGTAGGTAGGTAGGTAGATTGGTAGATAAGTAGGTAGGTAGGTAGATAAATAGATAGATCTATATTGGTAGATGGGTAGAAAAGTAGGTAGACAGAAAGACAGGTAGGCAGGCAGGTAGGCAGGCAGGTAGGCAGGAAGGCAGGCAGACAGACAGACCTTTTGGATGGATAGATGGATGGATGGATAGATGGATGGATGGATGGATGGATGGATGGATGGATGGACGGATGGACAGACAGACAGATTGGTTGATCTATATTGGTAGATAGATAGATAGATAGGTAGGTTGGTAGGTAGACAGAAAGACAGGAAGGCAGGCAGGCAGGCAGGCATACCTTTTGGATGGATGGATGGATGGATGGATAGATGATAGATAGATCGATAGATAGATAGATAGATAGATAGATAGATAGATAGATAGATAGATAGATAGACAGACAGAGATAGAGAGAGATAGACAGATCGGTAGGTAGGTAGGTAGGTAGGTAGGTAGGTAGGTAGGTAGGTAGGTAGACAGAAAGACAGGCAGACAGACAGGCAGGTAGGTAGGCAGGCAGGATGGCAGGCACACAGACAGGCAGATCTTTTGGATGGATGGATGGATGCACAGACAGACAGACAGACAGAAAGAATGCAACAGCGGTGGCACTTTGGGAAAGTAGAGCAAAGCCAGAGTGGGAATTGAAGTCCACACAAGTTTCCAAGGTTGAAAAACATGGGCAGAATATATCAACCCAGCCATTCTGGTTTAGAGTTTAGCATGCTATTTGATTCCGGCTTAGTCAATAAACCATGGCTAAGATCTTCCTGCTCCTTAATGCAGCTGCTCCTCTGCCCTTTCTCCAGCCCCCTGCCCCAGTTTTTTCTTTGGCATCCAATTTTGCAATGCGAACCTCCCTGGGGCAGTGATGCGGCCGACTTCACCCTCTTTGCTTCAACCGAAGGTCGACTTCCATCAAGCCAATTAGGGGAGGTACTCTGCACACACTCAGAGATCCCAACTTCAGGGAAGCATTCCCCCACTTTTACGCTCCGCCCATGAGGAGGGAGGCATGTGGAAGCAGTCCAGACCAGTGGAGGCAGAGGGAACAATCGCTTGGAAACCAAGCAAGCAAGCAAGAGCAGGGCTCGGTCGGAAGAACTGAGCTGCAGAGGTATGCTAGATTCTAGGTCCAGGATGGCCACGTAGAGCTGAACTGAACTGAGCCATGTGCCTTGGAGAGCTGCAGCTGCACTTACCTGCATCCTGCATGCAAGCCTGGCTGTCTGGAAAGGAGGAGGCTGGGTAGGCACTGCGCGCTCCTTTGTTCTCCTCCAGGGAAGCAGGCCCTAATGCCAGACCACCCATCCATTCCACTGTGTGCCTTGGGAGGGTTTTGCTTTCAGGCCTTCTGGTGCGCCTCTGCCACTTCCACCGGAGAAGGCAGCCTGCAAGCTAAGAGGCAGCCTGCCCTCTTTCTGCTACCTGCCACCTCTCTCCCCCCTGCAGGCTTGGCAAGGCTCACCACACGCTGGCTACGAGGCGCTGGCTACGGACCGATGAAACAGTCAATGGGCTGCATGGCAGGCAGGCAGTGACCCTGTGGGGCTGGGCCTCAAATGCCCCCCTGCCTCCTCTTCACACACACCCTGCCAGCCCCCTTGCCTCTTAGCGCCCTCTAAGGTGTCCCACTGCCCCCCAGAGGGTGGTACCGCCCACTTTGGGAACCACTGCCGTAATAGCAGTGTTTGGAAAGGTGGGAAGGGGGGGAGAGAGGGAGGGAGAGGGAGAGAGCTCAATAGCTCTCAATAGCTATAACATTTAGACTTATATTCTGCTTCACAGGCTTCTCTAAGCAGTTTACAGAGTCAGTGTATTGCTCCCAACAATCTGGCCCTCATTTTGTCTATCTCAGAAGGATAGAAGGCTGAATCAACCTTGAGCCACTGGAATTGAACTTCTGGCAGTTGGCAGAATCAGCCTGCAATATTGCATACTAACCACTGCATCACCATAGCTCAATGTTTATTCTTACAGTGCTATTTTATATTCATATTGCACTTATGATTATATTATATTATATTATATTATATTATATTATATTATATTATATTATATTATATTATATTATATTATATTATATTATATTATATTATATTATATTATATTATATTATATTATATTATATTATATTATATTATATTATATTATATTATATTATATTATATTATATTATATTATATTATATTATATTATATTAATTATTGCCTTTGTTGATGCCCTGTGATTACCTGGACAGGTTCCTGCATTTTCCTTGGCAAGATTTCAGAAATGGGTTGTCATTGCCTCCTTCATACAGCTGAGAAAGAACGACTGGCCCAAGGTCACCCTGTCTGCCTAAGCTGGGGCTAGAACTCACATGTCCAGGTTTCTATCCTAATGCCTTAACCACTACACCAAACTCGCTCTCAATGTGAAGTAATATTTATAATATAAATAATGAACTATTCCATAGCTTCTTACAGTTCCACAACTTTTTCTGTTTCCCCCTTCCTTATTTACACAGATGTTCAATTTAAGCACAACTTTGTGAGGCTAACTCCTCATTTAGGCAACTTAGCAGGGCTTTTCCTTTCCACTGTTATATTCTCTAGAGACCCTGAGGGAAGGAGGGAAAATAACTCTCTCCCGAGTCTAGTGGCAAGCCAACAACTTTGTGTTGTTATTCCTGGTCTGCATTTTCAGTGCAGCTCTCATTCTTTCAGGAGCCAAGTCACTTAGCAAATGTCTTTTTTTACTCTGCTTGCTCCTTCAGGACCCCCAATTCCCCTTTTCTCTGTGAATCCTCTCTCTGACCATGTTCCCTCCTTTTCTCCAGCAACTCCAATGATGTCAAGAAATACACCCATATATATTAGAACTCCGAGGCAGGCAAATTCCTCAAAGAATCATTTTATTGGGTATATCGTATTGGTACAACTGGTGAAAGCTGACTCTAAAAGTTCTCAAGGCTTTCATCTAATTAAAAGTAAAAGTTTTCCCTTTTCCTCACAAGTCACTGGTCATGTGTCCAATCCAGGAGCTGGCCGGTTGCTTGGTTATTTCACTCCTCCTCTGGCCAGCTACCTGTGTGAATGTCCTTGAGTTCACACAGGAAAGTTGCGTTGTTTTGGTTAAAACCCCATCTAACTATTTCCCCCCTCCCTCTGGCATGTGGCAATCCTGAAGCCTCCAAGATGGCCTCAGCCATGTTCACTTCAGGATTGCCAAATCCTTCGTGTTTGATACATGTATATCATGATACATCATGTACATCATTTAATACATCAGTGGTGGGATTCAAACATTTTTACTACCGGTTCTGTGGGTGTGGCTTGGCAGGGGAAGGATACTGTAAAATCTCCAGTCAGAGGTGGTATTTGCCGGTTCTCCGAACTACTCAAAATTTCCAGTACTGGTTCTCCAGAACTGGTCAGAACCTGTTGAATACCACCTCAGATGTACATCCTAAACACAATCCATGGCCTGACAAATTACCTCATATAAATCTCCAGAAGACAGGAAAGCTTGCTGAATAAATTCAAGAACCTTCTAGATGTTTACTGCTAGATGGTCCTTTTCATAAGGCTGGTAAACAGAAGCTCTAACCTTGAAACAACTGAGCCTTGATCATGGCATCTCTTCATGCCAAGCCCCCAGAATTTGGAATCCCTTTAGGAGAGGCCATCAGTGCAGGTCTTGTTTTTTCCGAGGCATCACATCCACAGATATTTTAATATGTTTAATTGATAGCCTATTTCTGGCCAAACAGTTCTCATCTCTCTTATTATCTCAGTGTCATTGCTGTATAACAATACATAGCATTTGTTTTTGAAATGTTATATTCTGTCTCCTAGGAACTCTGGGTGGTAGGCAGATAGATATCACGCCACTTTAAAAATTATACTTGTAAACGATTTATTATAAACTTTATGCTCATTCCTAATACTCTGTTGGTTAATTTAAATGAACTTGGATTGTTTTCTTCCTCTGTAAAATGCCTTTCCCATTACTCTCTCCCATATAAGAACTTATAACGCATAATTCAAAATGATATTTGTTGAACCTAGAGCTAAACTTGCTGCTTCAGGAAGACAGGATTATTTTCAGGCTGAGGGTACTACTGACTGCAATCAGAAGAGTAACTGATGTTGATTTAATTTACTTCTGATTTAAATATTTAACTTAAAGCTAGCCATAATTACTTCCCATCTATTTAACCACTTTCTCAGTCTGTCAGATTAATCACAACTTTTGAACATGCCGCCTCTGGAGTCCTGAGGCAGGTGTCTACATCCAAGCCTTGTTGGGAAGCCCCTATTCCCCTGGTCCAGAGGCGGCATGTTCTAATTTTACTGTTTTAAAAACATGGTGAGGTTTGTTCCTTTTCATTTGGAAGTGAAACATGACATAATCTCATACAATAGTGATTTCTGTATTCCTCAGAAAATTGTAAAATCATATTGCGATGTAATTGTGTGTAATCAAAGTAGCTCCTTTTCTTTCAGGGGAAAAAAGTGCTAATGAAATTGACCTATCGATAAAATTTATTTGTGCTGAAGAACAATTAAATGCAAAATATTTTGACTGATAAAGTAGGAAAGAAGCAGAAGAAGATGGAAGACAGGAGAAGTTTGCTCAGTGAAGCTTAAACTTGTTTATAGTATCCTTGAGCAGGACTGGGATAAGTGCCCTGAAGTTTTAAAAATAAGTGTTGTGTATGTACCATAGTTAATAAAGTATGAGCTTGAGGTAAAGTGCAGGGTTCTGGCCCTGCACTTCTGATTGGCTGTTAGGTGGCCAGATCGGATTGGTTAGTTCTGAGGAATCCGATTGGCCCTGAACAGAGAATTCTTATTGGTTAAAAGAGCTAGCGTTCATAGCTCGTTATTGGACAATTCTCACAAGGGTTGCCTATATAAAGCAGAGTTCACTGTTGTTGTTTTGAGAAGTCACTATGCAAATAAAGAGCTGAAAGTTCACTATTCAGAGGCTGTCTCCATTTACTCTAACCCATGTTCAGTACTTAACACTGGCGACGAAGGTGGGATGTGGAGACGTCTGAACCGAAGAAGCCAGGAAGCAATACCGAGCAGGTGATAGACGACGCCAACAACGGAACCATGTCCGGCGGCATCGTACCACCCGCTCCGTTCGATCCGAACCAAGAGGATTGGGAATCCTACATGGATCGCTTCCAAATGTTTCTCGAAACGAATAACTTGAAGGATGCCACACCAGCAAAGAAAAGGGCGCTGTTCCTGATACATTGCAGCCCAGCCGTATTTAAGATGGCTAAAGCACTCGCCAAACTTCGAGAAGTGAAGGCCATGAGCTGGGATGACCTCGCACCCATCCTGAGAGACCATTATGCGCCAACCGTGCCTACACTCGTGAGACGCCATGAGTTTTATCAGAGGAACCAACGAAAAGGGGAAAGCGTGGCCGATTTCGTGGCAGACATCTGAAATTTAGGAGACCTCTGTGACTTCGCCGATTTAGAAGAGGCACTAAGAGATCGAATAGTTCTGGGACTAGATGCACTAGGCCTGCAAAGCAAGCTGATGGCGAAAGGCGACATCAGCCTTGCCGACGCCATCGCTGAAGCCACAGCAGCAGAGGCAACCAAAAAGTCGGCTGCACAACTACGGTGAAGCCGCACTCCGGTATCACCATCGACAAGTGACATTTTATCCAAGCCTGAAGGACAGCTCGCGATGACGCACCGCGAGGACCTCTCTTTGTTGTCAGACAGCGACGAAGAAGGGGTCCATCGACTGCGGTCCGACCGGGACCCTCACCCGAAGCCCTTACGTCCTTGCGCTGGCTGTGGAGCAAACCATGCCAGGTCCGAATGCAAATTCCGTGACGCACTCTGCCATCAGTGCGGGAAACGAGGCCACATTGGCCAGGTCTGCCGCAGCTTACCAGGACTCAGCCAGGCTTCAAAAGGGGCTAACTATCGCCAATCGATAGGAAACCGTCCTGTGAGGCGAGAGCCAGTAAACCACTCCTACAGAAATCGAGCTTTACAGAGAGAAGAGGCTCACCATACTATCACTATCGGTCACGCCTCGGCTTTAGACACTAAGAAAATCCGAGTCACGGTAGCCATCGAGAACCAGCCTTGCCACATGGAGGTTGACTCGGGATCGTCCCTCTCGATGGTGTCCTGGAGGACACTCAAGCAACTCATCCCCACAATTCTACGCCAAGACCTCCAATTTCAATGCCTCATCCTCAAGGACTACCAAGGGAATCGAATCCCCATTGTCGGGTCCTGCCGAGTCCAAGTCTCCTTCAAGAAGCATACAGCGTACTTACCTCTAACAGTCATCGATAGAGATAGGCCTAGCCTACTAAGCCTCCAATGGTTCGCGCCACTCGGCATTGAAGTGGCCGGCATGAACCGAGTCAGTGGTTGTGAGTGGGAGGAAGACAGTAGTACGAGTGACCGGCCCTAAATCCTACGTAGTGAAATGCTGTGACAATAAACTGTGGAAACGGCATATCAACCAATTACGGTCACGACTCACAACGACCAGTCAACAACTCCCCCATGACCAAACCGAGGGGGGGGGAGGTACGGAAGAAGATGAAGTTCCAGGGAATCTGCTCAAACTAAGTGATACTCAGGAAATGGAGCAGGAAGGAGAAACGTTTGCACCGCAGAAAATTGCAGCTGAGCAAGAAGCAGATCCACTGCCAAACAACAATCTACCTCAACAGGATTGCAACCAACCAATCCAACGAAAATCCGAAAGAGTTAAAAGACAACCGTCCTATCTAAGGGACTATATAACTACACCAGGGGGAAGGGGTGTTGTGTATGTACCATAGTTAATAAAGTATGAGCTTGAGGTAAAGTGCAGGGTTCTGGCCCTGCACTTCTGATTGGCTGTTAGGCGGCCAGATCGGATTGGTTAGTTCTGAGGAATCCGATTGGCCCTTAACAGAGAATTCTTATTGGTTAAAAGAGCTAGCGTTCATAGCTCGTTATTGGACAATTCTCACAAGGGTTACCTACATAAGGCAGAGTTCACTGTTGTTTTGAGAAGTCGCTATGCAAATAAAGAGCTGAAAGTTCACTATTCAGAGGCTGTCTCCATTTACTCCGACTCATGTTCAGTACTTAACAATAAGGTATGTGAATGCACATCTCATATGACTTCTGCCTGAAATTTATCCTTAAGGTACTAGGTTGTGGTACTTTAAAATCTCCTTTAAAAATCCTGTGAAACTGGAGGATTCTCTATTACTGTAATGACAGCATCCCCTCTGAGGATGATGGAATATTAAAACTATTTATTGAGGAGACAGAAGAGGAAATAAAACATTACCACTTTACTGAAGATGGTGGAGTGGCTTAATTATCATGGCTACATATTAAGCCATAAGTAATTAATATTGCTTGCCAGGATGACAAATAAAGCAAATCTTAATTATGAGATAATAAATTTGCATTATTGTTAAAAGGAAAAAAAGCCACCTCCTTTAATTTGAGTTTTGAATATTTGGACTACCAGATCTGGGGCATATGCTTATTTGTGAGGTTGGCAGTTTCACTTTTAAGTGATTTTCAAGATTTGGGAATGAAAATCTCTTTGTTTTAAAATGTTTTCACTAAACAGGAAAGAACTGCCAACAAGACAGCACAAATTCTTCCAATTCTTTCAAAAGCTTCAGTTAGACTCTATGAATCTTTAGTAGAAAATAATAATGCAATCTAAGCAATCTGAACGCAGGTTTGCGTGTATATGTTTGTATATGTCTGTGTGCAAATGTGTGTGTGTATCCATGACCTGGATATCCAGCCAAAACAAGAGATTGTGATATGCTTATTTCTTCTCCCATGTACAGTAGTTCTTTAATTTTTTATTCCCCATCCAGTTGCTTTTGGTTGGGCATGTGATTTAGGTTATGCTGGAAAACAAACAAAAATTGAATCCAACTGAATCTGCATTATATATGCCTTTTCTACTCCTTTGGGAGCTATTACTGGCAGGAATTTTTGAACCTACAGTAATATCTACACCATACTGTTACTTTTGCTGCAGAAATAACTAGGGCCTTCAAGACAGACATTTCTCAAAGAGGCATTTTTGTTTCATTCCGTGGAAAAATGCTGATTTACAGCCAACTGCTCACTTAGTGCATTCACAAGTCAGGCTTGTGAAATTTCTGGTTGATAAATATATATTCCTCAAGATGCTTTTTTTTTTTTTTACCTAGGGGCACAAATAGAGATATGGATATTATCACAAACGAAGTAACTGGGTCTGGACTAAAATTTTATTTCCAGTCAAACAGTCAGCTACATCCGATCATACAAAGCCTCTACCTATCATTAACGTATCAATATATACAGTATAGTAAGGTGACCAAGTTAGTTCTGTTGGAGCATTTTATTTGCATGCATTTTATTCCAGGGGAAGTGGGGAACGTGTTTTTTTTAAAATAAAGTTTTATTTGGGTTTTCATACATACAAAATACAAGTAAAACATCTTTTTTGAAAATAGCATGGTCCCGGGTTGAACTTCTTCATACAGACACAAAACTCAATTTCATGCTCCTTTTTGTGTTCTATTCCATATCTTATACTATTCTACATTTTCTGTATAGTTTTTCCCCTCTTTTAATTTTCTCAATTTTTTACCCCCTTGTCTCTCTACTTCTAATTCTCTCTTCTGAATTTCCTTCTTCTGTTGCTTTCTGATTTTATGCTTATTTTTCACTCTATTTTTTTTTTTTGGGGGGGGTTGTTTTTCCCAATCTTAAACTTTCCATTCTCTTTCCCCCCTTTCCTCCCCCCCCACCTAAGATTACTTGTTCATTAAAGATGGTTTCTTCTTTGTCACAATCTTCTTGTTCTGCAGGCATTTCTTGTTGTTTCCATAATTCCAAATCTCCATTTCTAAGAACTGAAATACAAAGCCAAAGAACCTCTCCCTTCTTGTGCATCTTCTTTTTACTTTTTAAGTTCCATTTTCAGTTCTTCTAAAAGTGAAGCCATTTTAAACAGTTTAAACAACCACCCAATTGATTTTAGTCATTCAAATACAATAACCAAAAATCCAGAAATCATCAAGTAATCCAAATAGTCCCAAGTTATTTCTTCTTATTTCTTTTTCCACTTTCTCTTCCTGGGGTTTTTGTTGCGATATTTCAGTTAAAATGTATCTTTTGGAAGTCTTGTTGAGATTTTGCTGTAAGTTGTTTTTAATTCCAGGCAGTCTCCTCCCTTCCAGATCCTGCCCTTTTATTCTTTTTCTTTCCTTTCCTGTTTTCAAAAGCTTTTGATTATCCAGAAATCTTTATTATCCCTTTGACTTTTTATTTTCAGCATTAAATGCCAATTAATGTCAAAGTGGATTTTTTTCCAATTTCTTGCTTAAGTCTCTTAGCTGTCAGTATTGGAGAAGGAGAAAAAAAAAATCAAATCTTTTCCCTTTTCTCTCTCCTTTGCAGCTTAAAAATCTTCTTAGGGAACAATGTTATTGTTTTTTAAATAGTTTCAATTCCAGGGTACCTTATTTGTTGCTTTTGCTGTTTGACCCGGTCAACCAAAACTTTCTCTTCTTTTTTTTTTTTTTTAAACAAAATTTATTAATTTTCAAAGACAATACAAAGACAAACAGTGGTGGAGAAGCAAGCAACTCAGGGCGCTACGCTGTGGAGGCTTTGCCTGCGTTTCCAAGGCTTAGATGTTGGGAGAGGCAGCAAGGGCTGG
The DNA here is from genome assembly GCA_033807585.1 of Hydrophis major. Lineage (NCBI taxonomy): Eukaryota > Metazoa > Chordata > Lepidosauria > Squamata > Elapidae > Hydrophis > Hydrophis major. The sequence continues at coordinate 173,781,649 of CM066329.1, forward strand.
AAAAGGGGAGAGCTGTGCACGGCTCCATCTCCCTTTCCTTTCCTGCCTGCACGTGGGGGGGGGGAAGAGAGAGAGCTGGGAGCAATTCAAAGCTAGAAATCTGATGGGGAAGAGCTGACAGCAGGTGCTTTGGGAGGGGACTGTTGTTGCCTCCGCCGCCATCATGCGTGGGAGTATGCATCTCAGGGACCTGAGCCGGGAGGCATGAGAACTGCAAGTGGGAGCGTTTGATGATTTCAAAGAACTCCTGGAACACGGTAGATTGGCATTTTGTAAGTCTCCGTGAAAGAGTGAGCTTTGTTTTGTCTCCTTTCCTCCCCTGGTAATACACGAGATGCTTTCTCTCTCCTCCCCCAACCCCCAAATAATCACTGGCTGTGGCTGGGTTTGGCAGCGAAGTGCTAAAGCGAGCGAAGTGCCCTCGGAGACACCTTTCCTTGCCTGTCTCCAGGTGATGCTGGAAGACACCCCCCCCCCCAAGCTTTTCCTCGGCTGTAGATCTGAGCCTCTCAATCCTCCACCCGGGATCTGAAAGGAGCTCCCACTTTCTCCCCCTCCCCCCCAATTAATCACCAAGAGCGGCAGTCCTTCTACAGGCAGATGCCTGCTGAGAAGCCCCTGGAGTGGCAGCCAAGGGGGACTACCCCCCCAAGGAGAGCAAAGCCCCCTTTCTGCCTCTGCTTCTCCCAGTGGCAGTTGCCACGAGGCCCCCTCAGCTCATACACACACACACACTGCCCGCTCTTCTGTCTCTTTGGAAGGTGCCAGGTGGGGGGAGGCTTCCAGCCCGGAACTTTTATTTTGTTATCATTAAGCATTTACATTTTAGTTATAATTAAACGTGTGTGTGTGTGTGTGTGTGTGTATCATGTATGTGCATCATGTATGTATGCATGTGTGTATATGTATGTATGTATGTATGTATATGTATGTATGTTTATGCATGTGTATGGTATTCATCTTTGTTCAGGTATTTTCCCATGTCATTATAGTTGTGCTTTTAAAGTTGTAGCAACGTTTCGGCAGAATCTCATCTGCCATCATCAGGCTTCTGTAGATGAACACAATACAGACGAACACAATACAGAAGCCTGATGATGGCAGATGAGATTCTGCCGAAACGTTGCTACAACTTTAAAAGCACAACTATAATGATGTGGGAAAATACCCGAACAAAGATGAATACCATACATGTAAGTACCCGCGAAAACTTAAGATAGATAGATAGATAGATAGATAGATAGATAGATAGATAGAGATAGAGATAGAGATAGAGATAGAGATAGAGATAGAGATAGAGATAGAGATAGAGATAGAGATAGAGATATAACATAAAATCATATTAGTGGTCCTAGGGATTTAAAAGTATGAGTTTGGTGGTCCCTGCGATCCAAAAGGTTGGCTACCCCTGCTCTATTGTTCAGCTAAACTCTTTATAATTGGGAACAGAGAATAATGCATGTTGCCTGGATGGAGCTCCTTGGATGATGAAAAGAAGATGATGTACTTTAAAAAAAACCCTCTCTCTCTCAAAGTTATAAAAGGCTATAAAAGGTTAGCAATATACAAGATCAGGCTTTACTTTTATCTTTTTCTTCTGCATTTTTTTTCCTTCGCTACCTTTTTTCCTTATAATGTTCCTGATTGCAACCCATAGTGATGCTGATTGCTTTGAGTGGCGCTTGATGAAACAATAGGTTTTCCTGCTTCATACAAAAATGTTGCACATTAAACCAGTTTCTTTGCTTGGGGCTGGAATAGGAAATTTCAAGCTCTTCAGCTGGCACACTAAAGAATCCCAAAGATTCTTATTTCAGAACTTCAGGGAATAGCAGAACACCAATTCTGGGCTGCTGAATGTTATGATGAACTCTTAGAACTGCTGCTGTGAAGCTGTTTGGGGAAGGTTCTTCTATGTTCCTTTTAATTAGTCTTTGGTTAATGTCTCCAAGATAATTATTATTTACCTTTTGGCTGAGCCTAGCAAAGGATTAAACAAAATTTCAATGTTATGAAATACTTACAAATTCCAATTAATTAGGAAGAATAGCCCACATTGTCCTTTTATTTTATGCAGGTACACATATAATACCATATATTTTCTTATGATCTTGCCCTAGTGTCTTATCCTTTCCAATAAGTTTCTTGGTTACTTTCATTTGCTTGCTGAATATTCATTAGTGATGTGCAATCAAGGTCTTCCGCCGAGATCTTTCCACCACCATGCTTATCCATTCATATTAAAAAAAAAAAAAATACAATGGTCTCCATGGGAACCATGAGCTATGGAATGAGAGATGCTGCTGACATTCAGTGAACAAACAGGAAACACATCTGTTTGAAATCAAGAGGCACATGTATATAATGAACTGTGAAGTGCAGCAGGTCACCAGTGAGTAAGTAACCTTCTTAGAAATCCAAATATGTTAGTGCATCTCAGAGAAGATTTTAATGTATCTTAAGTACTAGGCAACCTTTCTCGGATATGTTAATAAACAAAATTCAATGAATCAGAAGACACGTGTATTAACTCATAATCTCAAGGTTTGGAACCACCAGACACTAACAAATATGGATCACTGGACTATAATTCAGTAAAGCATGCAATAATTTTTCACTCTTGTGCAGTTGAAAGTTGGTAAAAGAGAAAGGAGATGACACTGAACCCTACAATGAAGATTCTTTCTACTAGGCGGGTATTCTTCTCTTCTCCCTCCCTCTGCAAAGATACACAAAATTGCTCTGGAGTCAGATTACTGATAAACTATAAGCCAATGCTACATCTTAATGCAGAGTACAATTGTACAAGATAGGAACAGATCAAACTAAATCCCAATGGGGAGGCTTCTGAAAACTACTTAACCTTACTTATTTTTACTTTGAAAATTAAGAAAGTAAATTCAGCACTTTTGGTGCTGCTTTGATTATATAGCACCCAAAGCTAAACTACATCACACCATCGAAAATAAGTGATTTTGCTTCTGACAGAAAGTTGTTAGATGCTCTTATCCAAGAGTAGAACTGTCTCACAAGCCAGTATATTTGGTGAGATGGTTGAACTAGTTTGTAATTAATGCCCGTGTAAGCTTAGATACCTCTAGAATGAAGTCAGCTAGCATTTTCAAACATGGGTATTCTGCCTTAAGATAAAACCGGATTTCTTACTGATGATCTGTTTGATTGACTGACATATTGATTGTTTGATTTACAGTCCAACATTCTGCTGTAGCAACCACTCCAGGCAGCTAACAAAACCTTAAACAAACAAACATTCACACATGCCATTAATGGTAAAAGAAACACTCACCTAACAAATAAAGGCCAGTGTAAGAGCTGCATCTTTATAGGTTTCCTATACATCTGTAGTAGAATCTCCAGGTAGAAAGTGGGAGATGTGAAGAGGGGGACCAAACAGAGTCCTTGCATAGCAAAAAATGTGACTGCATCACTAAGCTTCTCCAGCATCCCTGAAGCCCTATGTGATGGTTCTCAAGAGAATGCAGTCAGTCTGGCAAGATTCTTGCAAATAGGCATTGGAACAATAAAAAAAATAACTTTGTTTAATGCACCATGTAGGATTTGGTCCTTGTGCCTAACAAAACCAACAGAATATTGTAAGACCAAGGAAGCATATTTCATGGCTTGAGAGCAATGCAAGAGAAGCCCCCCCCTCCTGGGTTTCACAAGATGAGATCCCAAGATTGGCCCTGTTAAAAGGGGCATTCTTGCACAGTTAAATAATGGCATCGATTTATATTAGGAAAGGTGAATCATTAGGGAAACAAGGACTTGAGCTGTTAAGGTATCCATAACAATACTTTAAGTTATGGTTGGTAATTAATTGGCAACCAGCGAATGATTCTGTAACTTGAAGTAACTAGCAGTGAAAGAGCCAATTTTCCACAGTTGTACCTTCCAAACACTTTTCACTCTAGGGCAGTGTCATATAGTGTACCATCTAATAGACAAGACAGGATGTAATCAAGATGGATCACTATTGCCAAAGTTAATTGATTTGGACAGGATAAAGCTGGTACACTAGATATAATGCATCAGCAGACCTACTGATATGAAGTTCCAGGTTTTCTGTCCAAGTTCACACACTAGCTTGAAAAGTTGTTCATTTCTTTTTTTCTAATCACTTTTTAATTCTTTTTGTTTTTCTGGACAGTTCACAACAATCAAAAGAATGCCAGAATTCTTCTCCTTAATCTACTTTCTTCAGTGTCAATGGCTCTTTCCAGAGAGTGGACCTCTCCTTTCCCAATAATAGGGACAGAAATGGAAACACTACTACTAGAATAGGATACTAGAAAAAGCAGAAGAATTACCAAAGATCAAGATATCATCTAGACACTATGTAAAATGTTGTAGACGAAGTGATTTCAGTGCTTTTTTGCCCATAGAGCAATCAAAATAGTTAGCAACTTAAAATGAAATATAAATCTGGAGTACAAGCAGTTAAAATTATAAATACATTGTTAAAGGCAGGGCTGAAGAGAATGGCCCAATAAATGTCTCACCAAGAAGCTTTCCTTGTATATAGAAACTAACTTTAGTTCTCACTTTGATTTCACCTCAACAATTACTTATATTCCTCTTTATTTATATCAATAAAAGTACTTTTTTGTTTCGAGAGGTCAAAAATGATTGCTTACCACAAGTTCAACATCTCTTTGGGCTATCAGCTAAGCAGTGTACATATAAGAAAGGTGGTCAGGAGACACTGGAAAAAAGCTTACTTGTGGCCAGAAATCCTTTACAGAAATGGCCCCTACTTGTGAAGTGAATATTTGAAGTGGATAAATGCTTGATAAAAATCCACAAGAATACTGCAAGAACTGGAGTAAAAAGAGGTTAGATGAGGTGATTCTTTTCCACTTTCAGGAAGCAGTTATTTTCAAGAAGCAAAAGTGGAAACCTTGACACTTCTAACACAGTATTTAAGGAGGGGAAAAGAGATGATCATAGAAGGCAACTGTCTAGGAAACATACTTCAAGGTGGAAAAGAGTTTAAGAGGCAGCAAAAAATATCATTAAAGTATAGGGTTAACATGACTGTCATTCATTGAGGACCAAGTTTTGATTATAATGCTCTGAGTTTTAGCATCAGCATGCATATTTTAGAATTCAACTAACCATGGCTAATAGCTTTCAGCCATGTGGCTGTTTAAAATTATTTCTGGATTTGGCAATTTACATGCTTGATTTCATTTTATAACTAAGAATAAAATCAATCTGAGCACTCATGAACATGGACATACATTTTCTGGGCAATTGTACTCTGAGCTTTGCCTTTATTGCTTCTGGAATTTGTTTTCTTCCAACTTCTCAGTTTAGCCTACACCTGTGGGATTTCCTGGTGGTCCCTTATCCAAGTACTAGCCAGGCCCAACCCAAGCTGCATTTCTGATATCAGCCATTGGTCAGTTTGTGCCATCTGCTGCAGACAATTTAAAAAATTAGGCCTGGTTTTTTTTTTTTAAAAAGAGTAAAATATAAAGAAAAAATAAGATTCATTGAGGGCTGCATCCCAGTTAGCTGTCTTTCTTCATATATAATTGATCACTATAACTCCTTCACAACAAAATTAAAAGAGAGAGAGGTGTATATTATATAGTATATTGGTGAATATGATTGCATAATTAATTGTCATGTTGCTGTTGTAAAATCGACCTCTCAATCTTTTAAGTTACAGTTTCCATCACCCCTGAACCAAAGTTGTGGATTTCCCCCCAAAATATGACTTGGTAAATTTTCCTATGCAAATAAGTACGATTCTAATTAGCATGTTACTTCCGTATGCTTAGTCTGCATAAGTATTGTATTTAGGCCACAATATCTGATGGGATAGTGGGAGAATTATGAGATCCTGCTTATCAGTATTTTAGAACAACCACCTGAAAAAACAAATATCTTCTATCTTTGAAATTGTAAATTTGTCTGAAGTAGTAAACATTCTACTGAAAATGTTAAATCTATTATTCCTCTCAGTATTGGAATTGGATCAATTTGAGCAAAACAGCAACTGAGCATCCTTTTTTTAAAAACTGTAATTTATGGGAAATAGTGTAACATAACTGTTCTGTCCCCTCATTTGAATTCTTGTGATCCTTGCGCTTGGATTGGCCAAAGCGCGGGACGATCGGATTGGCTAGGCGAGCCGCGCCGATTGGCTCGCTGAGAATCTCCCGCAATTGGTCAATTCGAATCGTGGGAGATTCAAAGTGGTGCCACTGGCCGCGGCCGCCGCGGCTTGGAAATAAAAACCTGCAAAGTTTTCCTTTAGTCTCAGTTCGGTTCCTGACTAAATAAAAGAGCTTGAAACTAAGTCACCGACTCCTGGCTTCCTTCCACGCGGACATAACACTGGCGAGGAAGGTGGGATCCCTTTCCTGAACCAAAGCACGTGTCCGACGGAAGCCAGCCAACCGACGAGATGGCCAGCATCGCACCACCAACCCCCTTCAACCCTGCTACCGAGGACTGGGAATCTTACACGGACAGATTCCACATGTTCCTCGAATGCAACGATCTGAAGGATGCCACGGGACCGAAGAAACAAGCCATCTTCCTAACACACTGCGGGCCCGCAGTGTTTAGGATGGCAAAAGCGCTAGCCAAGCCCGCCGATGTTACCGCAATGGATTGGGCGGACCTCGAACCATTGCTCCGGAAACACTACACTCCAGCTGTGCCCATCCTCATCCGACGGCACGAATTTTATCGGCGGGACCAGCGGTCGGGCGAGAGTCTCAGTGATTTCGTTGCAGAGCTGTGGCACCTGGGAGGACTATGCGAGTTCTCCAACCTGAACGAGACCTTTCAGGACCGAATCGTGCTCGGCCTTTGGGACCCCGTTCTCCAAAGTCGGTTGATGGCTAAGGGCAACATTGCTCTCGCCAATGCCATCTCCGAAGCTGCGGCCACCGAAGCAACCCGACAATCAGCAGACCACATGCGGAGACCGAATGCCGGGGACCACACTGCAAACAACAACCCTGCAAGGTCGACCGAGGCCCAACATGAAACTACCACCCACCAGGGCGAACTCCACTCCACCTCGGGCACGTCAGACGAGGAGGAAGACATCCACCATCTCCAGGCAGGCCACGACCAGCGCAGCCGGCGGAGTCGTAAGTCAAGGACCGCGCATGCCAGTTGCGGAGGCGACCACCCCAGATCCAAATGCCGGTTCTTCGACTCCGTTTGCCGGCACTGCGACAAGAAGGGCCACATCGCACATGTTTGCCGCCTCAAGAAGACCCACAGCCCCAGGCGATGGGACCCGAGCGAGCAGAGACGAGAGAGCACACCCCCCAGGACCAGAGACTGGCCAACAGACAACCGCTGGGAGTGAAATGGACGAGCCCAATGAAGCGGCGAGGCCAGGCGGAGAGAAGAGACACATCAGACGGTCACCATCGGCCACGCCACAACCACAGACGCCAGAAAGGTCTACGTGGAGGTAGGCATCGAGGTGAACCCTGTAAAATGGAGGTGGACTCCGGGTCCTACCTCTCAATGGTAGCCTGGCAAGAAATTAAACGCTTGGTGCCTACCATCCAGAGAAGGCAACTAGAAAACCAGAGACTAATCCTCAAGGACTACCAGGGAAACCGCATCCCTGTAGTCGGAACAGGACAGTTTACAGTGATCTACAAGGGACATGCCGAAAGACTTCCCTTAACCATCGTCGATCGAGACCGACCTAGCCTACTGGGACTTCAATGGTTCGCACCACTAGGCATCGCAATCACGGGCATCGACCACATCGCCGAAGCTGACTGGGAGCAGCAACTGGCCCGGGATTTCCAGGAAGTGTTCGACGGCACCCTAGGCAAGTACCGAGGGCCCCCTATATCCTTCAGCCTAGACCCCAACGTTCCCCCGAAACGCCTAAAACAAAGGCGGGTACCATTCGCACTCAAACCGAAAATTGACGAGCAAATTGACAAGCTCGTCAAGCAAGGGGTATTACAACCCATAGACCACGCCTGGTGGGAGACCCCCATAGTCACCCCAATTAAGCCTGATGGGTCAGTGAGAATCTGCGGGGACTATAAGGCCACCCTAAATGGCACCTTGCAGCAAAGTGCTTACCCCGTCCCAGTAGTGCAGCATCTCCTACACTCACTGGGAGGGGGCAAAGTTTTCGCGAAACTCGACCTGGCCCAAGCATACCAGCAACTGCTGGTCGACAAGGAAACTGCAGAGGCACAAACCATAGTCAACCACCGGGGAGCCTTTAAATGCAACCGACTCCAATTTGGAGTCAGCGTGGCACCTGGAATTTTCCAGAGCCTCATGGAAAGACTCTTACAGGGCATCAAGGGGGTGGTCCCATACTTCGATGATGTACTAGTATCGGCATCCAACCAGGCCGAACTAGAGACTTGCCTAAGGGAGGTGCTAACGAGGTTCAAACAAACTGGGCTTAAAGTGAAGAGGGAAAAATGCCAGCTGTACACAGAGCGGGTCGAATTCCTAGGATACCTCCTAGACCGACACGGCATTCACCCCACCAACAAGAAAATTAAAGCCATCAAGGAAGCCCCCACACGCAAGTCAAAAACAGAACTGCAGGCCTTTCTGGGGCAACTTAACTTTTATAATGTCTTCCTACCCCAAAAGGCGACCGCGGCGGAGCCTTTGCATAGACTTTTGGACAAGGCGGCTACCTGGACTTGGGGGAAATGCGAGGAAGCCACCTTCAGGAAAACCAAGGACCTGCTCACTTCGGATGCCATTCTCATCCAGTACAACGAGACCCTACCACTAGCCGTCACATGCAACGCATCACCCTTCGGCATCGGCGCTGTCCTCAGCCACACTCTCCCCAATTGAAAGGAAGCACCCATCACGTTTTTTTCAAGGACCCTCACCAAACTGGAGCGGAACTACAGCCAGCTGGACAAAGAGGCTTTGGCTATCGTTGCCGCAGTAAAAAGGTTTCACGATTACCTCTACGGCCGGACGTTTACCATCATCACCGACCACAAACCGCTGCTGGGAATCCTTGCAGGGAACAGGGCCACCCCGAACATTCTGTCTCCCCGAATGACAAGGTGGTCTGAATTCCTGGCTGCCTACAACTACGGACTCACACACCAACCTGGTAAGACTATCTCCCATGCGGACGCCTTAAGCCGCTCACCATTACCTGAAGCAGACACTGACCCAGCAACCACGATGACCACCCTCAGCATAGAGACTCTACCCAACCTACCCATAACCGCGTCAGACATTGCCCGAGAAACTAATAAAGACAAACGTCTGGCGCGGGTTTTGCATTGGGTAGAGAAAGGGTGGCCGGAAAGGGACAACGACGAGTCCGTCAGGACATTCCGGAACCGGCAAACGGAACTCTCGTTACTAAAAGAGTGCATACTATGGGGGGATAGGGTGGTCATCCCGGAAAAACTACAAGGGAAGGTTTTGGAACTGTTACACAAGGGACAACCGGGCATCGTTAGGACAAAAGCCCTGGCCAGAAGTTACGCTTGGTGGCCAGGGATGGACAAACAGATCGAGGCCTGGGTAGCAAGGTATCAACGATGCCAGGAGGCTAGGCCAAGCCCACCCACAGCACCCATCCTAGAGTGGGAAACCCCCAGGGGACCGTGGTCTACGATCCACATAGATTTCGCCAGGCCCACAAAAGGACACACTTTCTTAATAACCGTAGACGCTTACTCCAACTGGCTGGAGGTAAGCAACATGAAAACAACCACCACGGAGGCCATGACCAAAGAACTCTGCAAACTTTTCGCAACACACGGCCTCCCGGACGTCCTCGTTTCCGACAACGGGCCCCAATTCACTTCGCTAGAATTCGAAAAATTCCTAGCGGAGAGGGGCATACGACACGCGCTGACAGCTCCGGCGCATCCGATGGCGAATGGTAGCGCAGAACGGATAGTTCAATTCACAAAGAAAACCATCCAGAAAATAGACCACTGGGAGATCCAGGACAAAATAAATAAATTACTTTTCATACAGCACATAACCCCAAACACCACAACAAATAAAAGCCCAGCAGAACTGCTAATGGGGAGGAAAATAAGGTCCCCACTCGATAGATTACACCCCACTTACAACCCAGAGAAACCCCCAGACTCCACCAGCAAACACCGAACCTTCGCACCAGGCGACGCCGTCTATGCGAAGAACCTAACCGGAGACCCATTATGGGTACCAGCAATCATAACACAACTAACAGGCCCACACTCGTACCGGCTACAAACAACCGACGGACGAGTGTGGAAACGCCATCGACCAGTTAAGATCGAGGATGACCACACAAGAGACCACCGACGCGCAACCAAGCAAAACCAACCCCCGCAACACAAACCAAGAGGGGAGGGGATACCCAGGGAACCAAAACCAAACAAACCAGCCATACTCACCTGAAAGCAGCCAGCACGAAACCTCGCCAGGAAGAGAAAGCCAGGCCAGCTCAACCAACCCGGGAAGACTGAACGGGAGCGGTGAAACCCGCAGCTCAACCAACCCGGGTAGCCCAGGAGGGAGCAGCGGAGAGCGGCCCGGCCAGACAGACCAGGTGGTTCCCACGACAGAGTCTGGAGAAACAGAGACCCCGACCGAACCGGCCGGGATCCAACCTACGACTGACCTGCGCAGGTCCAGTAGGCAGAAACGGAGCCCCGCCTACCTATGGGACTATGCAACGTAAGGACTGAACCAAGAGGGGAGGGGTGTTCTGTCCCCTCATTTGAATTCTTGTGATCCCCGTGCTTGGATTGGCCAAAGCGCGGGACGATTGGATTGGCTAGGCGAGCCGCGCTGATTGGCTCACTGAAAATCTCCCGCGATTGGTCAATTCGAATCGCGGGAGATTCAAAGTGGTGCCATTGGCTGCAGCCGCCGCGGCTTGGAAATAAAAAGCCGCGAAGTTTTCCTTTAGCCTCAGTTTGGTTCCTGACTAAATAAAAGAGCGTGAAACTAAGTCACCGACTCCTGGCTTCCTTCTACGCAGACATAACAATGACAATGAAGTCTGCCACAGAAGCATTCTTTGGAAGGTACTTTAAAACTAAGTGCTGATTTCTCCCATTTGTCCTCGCCATCTGTATATCTCCAATACTTCAAGCATAGCACTATTTATATGCTGAGGCTGGAACTTGCAGAAAACTCTTTGAATCATTCATTAACTCAGTCTGAGCAAGCAGATAGTTGAGCACTGTGAACACTAGCCAATTAATTCACACTTTCTGCTTCAAACTGACGAATTAGAGGGGATCTGAGCTTCTAGTGTTCTTTGAATGATCAGAAAACCTTTCACCTTCTTTCCATTGTATTATGTACTTGGACATGGGTCGGAGTAAATGGAGACAGCCTCCGAATGTGAACTTTAAGCTCTTTATTGCATAGTGACTTCTCGAAACAACAACAGTGAACTCTGCCTTGTGTAGGCAACCCTTGTGAGAGTTGTCCAATAGCGAGCTGTGAACGCCTGCTCTTTTAACCAATAATAATCCTCTGTTAAGGGCCAATCGGATTCCTAAGAACTAACCAATCCGATCTGGCCGCCTTACAGCCAATCAGAAGTGCAGGGCCAGAACCCTGCACTTTACCTCAAGCTCATACTTTTATTAACTATGGTACATACACAACACATTGTGATGTCCTTTATCTCAGCAAACTTTATAAGAAAAGAAGCCACCTGGGTCTCTGGGGATCTTGGTACTCTCTGAGCTTGGTGGTTTCTTACAGACATTTCATTTCCAAACTAGGTAACACCATCAATGCTAGTGAATATTTGGGTCTTTCCTCAGTTGTACTATATGAAATGACAGCTTGGAACAAGAAGTGGGACATGACAGTTCACCTTTTTCATAGGGAAAAAATCATTAATACAGAAGGAATTCATTGGATTGCTAGTTTTATCCAGCACTGAGGTGAGGGAGATAAAAGTAAATTTTGAGAGAATGGCGAAGAATGGGAAATAGGGCTTTGGAAATTTTATCAAATCAGTGCTAGCTTGCAGGCATTGAATGGTTGATAGAGAAATGTTTAGCCTAAGAGATAGGGTAAAATCAGCTCCTAGAAATATGTAGTGTCTTTATTAAAAGTGAACTACCCAATAGAGCAAGTTTGATGTAGAAGGTTAAGATGCTAGTCAGGAGACTGTGAATTCTATGCCATCTTAATCACAAAAGCTGGCTGGGGGTCTTTAGGTCATTCAGTCTCTCTCAGATGAACCAATCTCAGAGGGTTTTGTTGTGGGGAAAATAGTTTGTCAAAATATTCAAGAAGGAATATTCAGTATGTTTGCTGCCTTGAATTACTTATAAAATAATAAATTCATTCAATACAATAGAAGAATATTAAGAATAATGAATGATCAACATTAATACTTGTCTTCATTCACAAACTGACAAAATAAAAGCACAAAATCAAGCAGTCTGGGTGATGCACCACAGTTTTGGTCATACAGAAGATTTGGCAAATAAGAATCATCCTATCTGCCAATAGGTTTTCAGCATGGGAAAGACAATTATCATCTGAGGTTCCTTGTAAAGAGAGAAACAAAGCAGCATGTGTTAGAGGGGCTCTCCAGAGTTGTCCCCTCACAGACATGTAAGGGGTTGTTTTTATAATGACTCACAGGACTGCAAAGGCTAATGTCTCCAATCAGCCAAAGTGAAGGCAAACTTTCAGAGCTAGAAAGGAGGAAAGACAGGCAGGTGGCAAATGCCCATTTGAAAAAACAAATCCACAGTTGATGGGATTAAATACCAGGCTTAGATTAGTTTCAAAATCTATATCCCAGAAATACTGCATAAGGACAGTCTTGGAATTTTCAAACCTTAATGGGCAGAGGCTGTCCAAGAGAAACCTTAGGACTGGACTTCACTGTTAGGGTTTGTTTGTTTTTTAAGCCAGTTTAATTGCCAAGTTTTTCCCATGGCCTTTTTTTTTTAAATCAGTCTCTCATCGACTTCCGACTAGAACCAAATATTCTTATTACCAAAGTGGAGTCTGACCAATGCAAAAAAAAAAAAATGCTTCCCAGTGATTTGGAAAATATCCATCTGTTGATTCAGGCTGAAAGTGCATTTCCAGCACCCTATTATAGCTTCTCTTAGCCTAAGACGGTACTTATTATTGTGCTGAGTTTATTAAAATCCATTTTTAAAGCCCAAGGCAGTAATTGCCTAGTTTTAATTTCTCTTAAAGGAAATATTCAGTTTTATGTGTAGTTTCCTACTATTTTAACCAAACCTTCAACCAAATCTTCCCTATGTAGTATCAGGTAAATGAACCTGAACTTCATATGATTTCTACCATTGAGGGAAGAAAAGTTGCCTTCAGAATAAAACAGGGTTTTCCTACAAACATCAGATTTGGCAGAGTGTTTGTCAACCAGGGTTGATGTGATGAAAGTTTCCCATCACTCTTCAGGTCTCTTGGAAAGAAGTGGAAAAAGTGCCATTATGTACTTGTTGGTTTGATAAGAGTACAACAAAATCATTACTTTTATTTGCTTGCCACTTACTTTAGCCAAAATATTCTTTATTTCTAAATCCATTCAATGGGATTCTGAGAAATAATGAATATTTTGACAAACTAGTGCATCTCCCCATTTTCAGCGCTTCTGTTTCTTTTGACCAATTGTTAAGCTTTAACTGCCATATTCCATTAAGTTCATAAATGAATTTGCATTGCAAAATCAATTATGAATACAAATCTATGTAATTGATGTACTGGCATAAAACCATAATGCTAAAAATGGCTAAGCCACCACCATAATACAAATGGCTCTCTTTTTGTTCTTTCTTGCTCTTAATCAATATTATTTTTTTGGGGGGGGGGTTGTTTTTCCTTTTTATTTTTCTTTTTTTATGGTGGACTACTTTGTAATTGGATTAGGGTCTAGAAGAACCTGAAGATCCTTCTTTTTTCCTTTTTCCTTTTTCTTCTTTGGTTTTGGGCCTTTTACTATTGGATTTTCCCATTTTGGATTATAATTGGCTATTCTACCAGTTGAACTAAAAGTTAAAAAGAATTTGAAGATCTGGAAGCATTAAAATGAGCAGGAAACCAATACCATCTGGCATTTCTACTTCTACCTCTGCTTCCCCACCAGCTGGAGGACAACGTTTAATTCAGACAATGTTGAAGCAAGATAAAGAACAAGAAAAAGTAACTTTACAGATGACTATGCAAGGAATCCAAGATCTCAAGATAAAATCAGACATCATTGAACAAAGAATAGAGAAGACTGATGAAAAAGTGGAAAATATTAAGCAAATGATGGGGAAGTATGAGGAGAGATTCCAAAAAATTGAGGAAGAAGGAAAACAAAGAGAGGAGAAGATTGGAAATATTGACAGTAGATTAACAGTGGTTGAACAAGAAAAAAGTGGGATGTTGAGGTGGGAGATGGAAAGGTCAGAATTTTATCTCAGATTTCAAAATATAGAAGAGGAAAAAGGAGAAAATTTGTCTGCGATAATGATAGAAATTTTGGCAGATGCTTTGGAAATTACAGAGGAAAAGATGATGGATGGAGTAGATGAGGTATATCAAGTTTATACAAGATATGCGATGAGAAATAAATTACCAAAGGAAGTCCATATTAGATTTACCAAAAAATCCATTAAAACACAAATATTACAAGTGGTAAGAGAGAAAACATTGAAATACAAAGGTAAAGAGATTGTGGTTTTAAAACAAATACCCAGAAGAGTGAGAGAGATGAGAAGAGAATATCAATTTCTGACCAAAACTGGAAAACGAAGTGAATTATAGATGGCTAATTCCAGAAGGATGAATGTTTACGTGGCAAGAGCAGAGATATAGAATTGATTCAATTGAGAAAGCAGAACTTTTCCATGCAGATTTTTTTGGAAGAAGAAGAAGAGAGGAGGCAGAGAAAGAGGTCTCATTAATTGAGTTTCAAGAGGAACAACTAGAGACTGAAAAAGAGAAAGGAGCTGTAGGTGGACAGGTAGATAGTAAAGAACAGTGTGAAGTGAGATCCACGAGAGCTGTTAGACCTAAATATAAAGCATAATCATGGAAGAAAAAAAACTGATTACAATGAATATAAATGGACTTAATTCAGCTGTTAAAAGAAGGAAAACTTTTCATAAATTAGAGAAATTAAAATTTGATATAATTTGTCTACAAGTTCATATTAAAAAACAACATGAACAATTGTTAGTACAGCCAAAATTGGAAAAAATATTTACTTCTTTGACTCAATGTAAGAAAAGAGGAGTGGTTCTATACATTAAAGAGGCTATCCCAGCAAAATTGATCTACACGGATGAAGACGGAAGAGTATTAATGGTAGAAATAATGGACAATAATATAAAAATACTCTTGATTGCAATTTATGCTCCGAATGATAAACAAGAAGAGTTTTATAAAAAGCTACACATGAAAATAATTGGACTGGACTATGTTAATATAATTATGATGGGAGACTTTAATGGAATTGTGGACAATAAATTGGACTATATAGCAACAACAACAAAGCAAAATAGAAAGGCTCTCCCTAAATCTTTTTTTAAAATGACAGACGAACTAACTTTAAAAGATATTTGGAGAGAAAGAAATGTTAAAGCTAAACAATATACTTTTTATTCAAATAGACATTTATCATGGTCCAGATTAGATATGATTTGGATCTCAACAGAATTAATATCCAATATTCAAGAAACAAATATTGAAACAAGTACTTGGGCAGATCATAGCCCAATGACAATTAAATGGAAGGGACAAAAAAAAAAAAAAAGATCCAGATGGACATTCAATAATACTATCTTAAAGGAGAAAGATTTTATACAATGGATGGAGAAGGAATTGGCTTTTTTCTTTAGAGAAAATAAAAAAGAAGATACTTCAACGCAGAATGTTTGGGATACAATGAAGGCATATGCTAGAGGTCTGATAATAGATTATACAAGAAAAAAGAATATTAGGAAAAGCAATCTTCTAAGGCCTTGGAAGATGAGTATAAAAGACTTGAAAAAGAATTACAGGAAATGCCACAGAAAAAAGATATTAAATTGAAGCTGGATGTAATTAAACATAAAATGGAATTAATAGAGAAAGAAGAATTGGCACAAAAAATCAGAAATTCTAAATAGAATCATTTTGAAGATGCAAATAAACCAGGTAGATGGCTAGCATATACATTGAGAAAGGAGAAGGAATCAAGAAAAATATTGAAGCTTATAGATGATCAAGGCCAAGTTTGTTATGGTAATAAGGAGAAAAAGGAAATTATTCGAGATTTTTATGGGCAACTATATAAACAAGAGAATATTGATGAGGAAAAATCAAACAGCATTTACAGAATGCTAATTTACCGAAGATACCTAAAGAGGCTGAAGAAATGCTAGAAAGCAATATAACAATGATGGAATTAAATGAAGCATTTAAGAGACAAAATAATGGGAAAGCACCGGGTCCAGATGGGCTTCCGGCAGAATTCTATAAAACATTTCAAGAATCATTGAGCATCCCATTGTTAGAAGTTATGAATGAAGTTATGTTAAAGAAGATGATACCCAAAACATGGTCAGAGGCTTATATCACACTTATTCCAAAAGAAGAGGCTGACCCATGCAAATTAAGAACTATAGACCTATTTCCTTATTGAATGCAGATTATAAAATCTTTGCTTCAATTTTAGCAGAAAGACTTAAAAAATATTTAAATAATTTTATTCACCCAGATCAAAATGGATTTCTGCCAAAGAGACAAATCAGAGACAATATGAGAGTAATCTTGGATACTTTGGAATACTATGAGGCTCATCCTGAAAAGCAAATGGCTTTGATATTTTTAGATGCTCAAAAGGCATTTGACAACGTGAACTGGAGATTTATGTTATTGCTATTGAAACAGATGGGTTTTGCCAAAAAATTTATTCAAGCAATAGAAGCCATATATAATAAACAGACAGCAAAGATAATGATGGAGGGGGAACTTACAGATTTTATTAATATAAGGAAAGGCACAAGACAAGGATGCCCCCTATCTCTTTGCTATTTGTGTTGACTTTGGAAGTGTTGAATAGAAATATTAAGGATGATAAAAGCATAAAAGGAATGAAAATTAAGAAGGAAGAATTTAAACTACAAGCTTTTGCTGATGATTTAGCTTTTATTCTGGAAGACCCGTTAGAAACAGTTCCAAGGTTATTGGAAAAGATAGAGACATATGGTGAGATGGCTGATTTGAAAATAAATAAAGATAAAACAAAGATTTTGACAAAGAACATGCTATTGAGACAGAGAGAAGAACTAGCAGATCTTTTGAAAATCCAAGTTACAAATAAGGTTAAGTATTTGGGGATGTATTTGACAGCAAGATGTAGCACATTAAAAGAGAATAATTATATTAAACTCAAACAACAGATAGCTACAGATTTGAAGAAGTGGGAAAACTTGCAATTGTCATTAATAGGGAGAATTTCAACAATCAAGATGAATA
This sequence comes from Hydrophis major, assembly GCA_033807585.1. Taxonomy (NCBI): domain Eukaryota; kingdom Metazoa; phylum Chordata; class Lepidosauria; order Squamata; family Elapidae; genus Hydrophis; species Hydrophis major. The sequence goes on from CM066329.1 coordinate 173,799,124, forward strand.
TTTTACCCAGAATTTTATTTCTGTTCCAAACAATACCAATTAGGCTTGGAAAAGACTACTTTGAAGATTTAAATAAAATCATGTTGAAGTTTATATGGCAAGGTAAAAAAGCGAGAATAAAGCTAAAGCGTTTGCAAGACGCGAGAATTAGAAGAGGTTTTGGCCTGCCTAATTGGGAATTGTATTATCAAGCTGCAAGTTTGATGTGGGTCAAAGAATGGATAATATTAAGAAAGCATAGATTGTTGACATTAGAAGGGCATGATTTGCTTTTTTATGATATTAGGGAACTAAAACACAGGGTTATTTTAGAAGACATTATATACGGGAGTCTTTGTGGTTAAACTGGGAGAAGATAAAAAGACAATGTTATTTGAAAATTCCAGTTTGGTTATCGACTATTGAAGCATTTTCCTATTCTATAATTTATAAGAAGTAGCAAACAGTTAGATATGGGGAACTATTGGATGAAAAGGGTGAACTTAAATCGATCCAAAACTTAGAGGAACAAGGTATAAGGATGAATTGGTTTTCATATGCACAAATACATTCAAGGTATGATGAAGATTCCAAAACGGAGGGATTCTATGACAAACAGTCTGATTTAGATAAGATCTTGATGGGTCCTGATGAGAAGGTGATTAAAAAATTATATGGTTATTTACTGGGAATTAAATTAGAGGAAGAACAAGTTAAAGAAACTATGATTGTTTGGGGGAAGAATTTTGGATATGGGATTGATCTAGAGAAATGGCAAAAATTTTGGTCTCAAAATTATAAAATGACAATGTCAACAGCATATAAAGAAAATTTGTATAAGATGTTTTACAGGTGGCACTTTCCTCCGACAAGAATAGCAAGAATGTTTAAGAACAAATCTGAAAAATGCTGGAAATGTCATCAGATACCCGGCTCGTATTACCATATGTGGTGGACTTGTGAGGATACTAGAAAATATTGGACTAAAATTCGCATGTGGTTGGAAAAAATGACAAAGAAACACATAGACTTGAAACCAGAGATCTTCTTATTGGGAATTTTACCTGATATATATAGTAAAGATTTGAAATACCTGATTATAAATGTATTAACAGCGGCTAGGATTGTATTTGCTAAAAATTGGAAGAATGAGAAAATACCATTACAGGAAGAAATTATTAAGAAAATATTGGAATGTGCTGAGATGAGTAGATTGACATTTGAAATTAGAGAGCAAGAGGAGAAACAATTTTATGAAATTTGGGATCTTTTTTATCAATGGCTAGATGATAAAATACGATAATAGAATATTTAGAATGCTAGACAGTAAGGAATATATTTTGTTTTACTTGCCTTTGTTATTTGACACTATATTTATAAAGGATTTTTTAGGATTGATTTGGTATGATTATATGATTTGTTACAGAATAAACTGGTTAAAGTATTGTTATCTCATAAAGCATGAATGATTAAAAGTATAGTCAAAAATTTCTTTTTTTTAGTGATATTAGGATATATAAGTTTGGATTGACAATATGAGTTGTTATGTAACATAATTGTAATTGAAACTATAAAATGAATGCACAAAACTGATGAACCAATTGATACACTGGATGTATATATGAGAGTTGATGTTTTAATGTTTTGTTTGTCTTGTTTGTTTGTAGAAAATTAATAAAATCTTTTTCAAAAAAAAAAAAAAAGAATGTAAAATCACTAAATCACTAAAACCTACAGTTTTGTCTAAATTGAAAATGAATGGTATTACCAGGGGTAGGATGCTACTGGTTCTGCCCGACTCTATAGAACCGGTAGCTCTGAAGAGCAGCAGACATCAAACTGGTTCTGTGTTTGCTGCTGTTTGGCCCACCCACCAGCCTGGGCTCTTACGTGTCCTTTATTTCCTGCTTTTTCAACCTCAGCTGCTTTGCACAGCACAGCTGAGGTCGGCACATCTAAAGGGTTTTTTACACATGCGCTCAGCAAAATGTAGTCACCGAACTGGTAGTAACACTGGTTGAATCCCACCCCTGGGTATTACAGATAGTTCTCAACTCACAACAGTTCATTTGATGAATATTCAAAGCTACAACAACTCTGAAAATAGTGACTTATGTCTGTTTTCACAGTTACAACCCTTTACAGCATCCCCATGATCACGTGGTCACGTGATTTGGTTCATACTTATGACAGTTTCAGTGTCCCAAGGTCCTGTGATCACCTTTTGCAACATTCTGACAAGCAAAATCAATGAGGAAGCCATATTCACTTAACAACCATGTTACTAACTTATCAAATGCAGTGATTCACTTAACAACTGTGAAAAGAAATGTCATAAAATGGGTCAAAATTCACTTAACAAATGTCTTTAGATTAGATTAACAGAGTCGGAAGGGACCTTGTAGGTCATCTAGTCCAACCCCACCCTACCCAAGCGGGAGACCCTACACCATTTCTGACAAATGGCAGTCCAATCTCTTCTTGAAGGTCTCAAGTGATGGCGCTCTCACAAGGTCCGAGGGCAGGGTGTTCCATTGGTTAACTGTTCTCACTGTCAGATGCTGGCTCATATTTAGCTGGTTGTCCAAAATCCCTCTCACAATTATTGCTATTAAGCCTGGTTTCACCCAATATATATGTTTTTGGGGTTTTGGTTTTTCTTGCCTAAGTGTACAACTTTACTTTTCTCTACATTAAATTTCATTTTGTTAGATAAGGCCCAGTGTTCAAGTGTGTCAAGATCCATCTGGATCTTGAGCCTATCTACTAGGATGTTAAGTATTCCTGCCAGCTTAGTATCATCTGCAAATTTGGTAATTCCCTCATCTGAGCCTAAGATGGAACCTTGTGGCATTCCACTGCTTATTTCCCTCCATGCAGACTTAGACCCATTAAGGACTACTCGTTGAGTACAGTTTATCAGCTAGTTGCAAATCCATCTGGAGGTGATTCTATCTATTCCACTTTTTTCTAGTTTCCCAAGAAGGAGGTTGTGGTTTACTTCGTTGAATGCCTTGCTGAAGTCTAAGTATATTATGTCCATAGTATTTCGCTGGTCTATTAATTTAGTCACTATGTTGAAGAATGAAATAAGATTGGTTTGGCATGATATGTTTTTTACAAACCCATGCTGACCACTAGTTGTTATTTTACTTGTTTCTAGATGTTGGCAGATCTGGTTTTTTATTATCTTTCAGTATCTTCCTGGGTATTGATGTTAGGCTGATTGGTCTGTAGTTTCCTGGATCTGTTTTTTTTTTCCTTTTTTGAAGATGGGAACCACATCTTATGTGGTTGTCTCATTTAACAACAGACATTTTGGGCTCAATTGTACTTGTTGATCAAGGACTACCTGTATTGTAAAACTATGGAGAAAAAAAATAGTTAGAATGTAGAAAATGATGGCAGGGAATTTAAAGATTAAAACCTAGAATAACTTCACACAAACATACACATGCTCAGACACAAAGATTTATGAACATAGTCTTAATATTCTGATAGCTCCAGTGGTGGGATTCTACCAGTTCGCACCTATTCGCTAAACCAGTTGTTAACATTCTAAGCAGTTTGGAGAATCGGTTGTTAGAAGAAATTACTGACCTAATCCTGTAAGGAAGGCAGGAAGGAAACATTCTGGTGTTGCTTATAGAAACTGCCTCTCAGTTAACCCTTATTACATTCTTGGCAGGACTAGACTTTCTGTCTCAAGAACATCTCTGGAGTTTTTTTCCCCTCCTTTGCTGGTACTTTGCTTTAAAGTTACAATGGCACTGAAAAAAGTGATTTATGACCATTTTTCACACTTATGACTGTTACAGCAACCCCACATTCATGAGAGGCCAGGCAAGGAGATGCATGCTTCGATGTGAGTGTTATTGAGTTGGCCACACCCAGCCAATAACATGACCACCAAGCCATGTCCACTCAGTCCCATGACCACCAAGCCGTACCTACCACCCAAACCACGCCCACAGAACAGGTTGTTAAAAATTTGAATCCCACCGCTGGATAGCTCTATACTCCTTTGTGGCATGAAGAATACCTAAAACATTTTGGAACAATCTGTCAAGATGTTTCATCTTAAGCACATCATTTGCTTGTTTTTTCACATTTTGTATTTCATTTTGTAAAACCCTTATTTTTCTGTATATGTATGCAATATTGATGCACATGAAAATAGTGGGCTTTGATTTCCATGCTGTAGCTATCAACTTGCCACTTTTGACATCTTCCCTGGGATGCAACTGTTCAGGTTGGAAAAATTGCTGTAAGAAGATTGCTTAAGAAGAAAAGAGGTCCTTGTGGCTCCTTGTAAAACCAACAATTGTGCTAGTGGATCTTATTTATTAATGTGTACACATGTGTGTGTGTATCGTACAAATGTATAATATATGCCATATGATTTCAATTTTATTTTTTTCAGTTGGCTAATTGGAAATTTTGTACACATTTTCTATAATTTAAATTGGTAGTTTTATTGTAGCAAAATCAATACCCAAGCCAGCAATATCTAAAAAACAAATTTATGGAATTCCAGATGGAAGTATTTTAAAATGAATGGTTGCCCATTCATCTGCTAAAAAAATTAATTTAGTAGGTGCACATCACTGTTTTTCAATTATTTCTGTGTAATATAGTTTCAGGATGTAGTGCTCTCATATGCCATTTTTATTAGCTTTTTATATTATTGGAAGGCTCTTTGGCATTCAAGAACAGTATTTATTTAAAATGAGAGCAAACAAATTATCCATATTTTGTCATTTCAGCAATAAAAGTGTTTGAACCCGCAGGTACAATTTTAAGAATGGACTTAAATAAAACACTAATAATCTGTTAATGAAAAAACCAAAATAATAATGGTTGTCTCTTTGGAAATTATTGGAATTATGTTATCTGCTACATTTTTTGCTCCATAGGCAATGAGCAAACCTTCTCTTTCTCTTCCAAATTCCTATTTGTGTCCTAGACTCCAGTTTTCTTCAAGGTAAACCATAATATGAAAGTGGCATTTCACATAAAATTACCAAAACTATCTCTCTTTTTCATAATCCAGCATCACTGGGGAAATCAGATACATTCAAGCTCTTAGTCTATTTTGCTTAGATAACACATGGTATTATTTGCAGCAATTTACCTGGTGAAGGTAAAGAATTTCACTTTTCTCTAGCTCTCCATTTGTCTGATTCAGTTCCCTTTTTTCTGTAGCTCTGATTTAAAATCTCCAGAGAAAGGACGATTTCATTACTTGCATCCATTTTGCTAAATCAAAATAACATAATTTTATTTCCATTTTTCCTAAATAGTGAAACCATATTTTGCCTGTACTACATTGGTTACCGTAAATATGTTAATATTCTTAATCACAAGTTGATGTATATGTTGTACTTATTTTAAAAATATTAGCTAACAGTATGTGTGATGACCCAGAGTGTAATTCAAATGTAACAAAATCCAAAACATAAATAAATCTCCTTTAATGCCTCCAACTTGGCCCCACTGTTCAATAATTCTCAGTTGGAGATAAAACTTATTCAAAGATAGTCTTCCAAAGAAAGCAATAGAGTCTGAACTTAATGAGCAGATAGAGGTGAAACAAAAAACAAAAACAATCTACTATGAAAGAATTTTGACAACTGACCAGGACAAGTAATTACCAACTTCAACGAGATAACAAGGCACAGTCTGTTGGAAGGACCCCAACCAAGATAACTTCAGCCCAATATAACACACACTTTGCTTCTGGCAATGCTGTGTTTTAACCATCTCTCTTATATACTATTCTCCCCAGCTGCAACCAATGAGGAGGATCATAGCCGCTTCCTCTCTCATAAGTCAAGTTGTTGCCTTCTCCGTTCCCCCCTGTGTGTCCTAGGATGAAGACGGGATGCGCTTGGGTCATCATCTCATTGCTCAGCCAGCCTCTGCCCTTCCCCAGCCTCCTCCACAACCTCCGGAGCCACATCTCCACTCCCTGTCTGCTGTTCCTCCTCTCCCTCAGAGTCTGATTCTAACAAGGGCATGATAGTAAGTCTCTATTTTTCCGTCTTATTTCTTAAAAAGAAATAGATGGTAATTATTTAAGTAAGAAAGATTTGACATTAACTTTAAGAATATGTAAGAATGTACTGTCACACCATGAGGATACTATCCATTCATTGTGTCCTGTTCATGGTCATTCTATGGACCAGCTTTCTCTACCTTCTCCAATCTTGTACAACTTCTTTCAGTTGTTTTATGTCAGTTTTTTTTTAACAAGTTTTATTTTCAAAACAAACAATACATAAATAGACATAAACACAAAACATAAAAGCAAAAAAAATCTCTTTTCTGAAAGTTGCTTAGTCCCAGGTTAAAACTCTTGATACAGACACAAATTCATATTCATATTCATTTTACATTCCATCTCATATCTTATTAACATTTTCAATTTTCTATATAACTTCTTCTCTCCTTTAAATTTTCTCAATTTTATTTTATTTTATTTATCTCCTCTCAATTCATATCATAATATTTATTATTCTTTGTCTGTTCTATTCCAGCCAACCATTTATTTTTCTTCTTTAAAAAAAAGAAGTATTTCTCCTGTACACTATATGGAGTATGATGCCTTTATCTCTTTCCCCTATTATTTATAATACTTAATATAAAATACATAACATACATTGGGATTCCGTCTGGTACATTTTAAAATTATACTATATTATCAAAAATAATACAAATCTATTCATTAGTATTGATATTCATTCATATCTTAAACATTTAACTCATTGCTTTTCAATTAAATCACATACTCTAATGGGAGCCCTATTTTCCATAATTATCCCCCCCCCACATCACATATTATAGCTATATTTCATTAAAATGTTCCTCCTTCTTCTACTTCAAATCTCATTTCACGAAGATTTTGCTAATCATTAATATTAACAATCATTTATATCTTGAACATTTTATCCATTTCAATAAGATATCATGCCTTTGTGGGAACACTTATGCTTTCCAAAAATTATTATTGTACACATTTGATCTCTTCACTCTCAATTGTTATTTTGACATTTTCATTATTCATGATCACTTTGAGTAATGGAAATGTCAAAATAACAATTGAAAGTGAAGAGATCAAATGTGTACAATAATTCACTTTCCTAGGATCACAGATTGATCAAAACTGTGAATGCAGTCCAGAAATAAAGCATCGAATTGCACCACACTCATAATAATAAGTTTTATGTCAGTTTTGATGGCGTCTCCTCATGGTGCTTTTTGGAGACTTTGTTTCCTTTTGCTGCTGACCATCCCAAGCCTTTTCCAGTGAGTTTGATTGCATGACATGGCCGAAATAAATAAGGCAGAAATTTGTAATTTATTTTCCAACAATATACCTGGTTTAATATGCTCCAGTACTTGCTTGTTTGTCATTTTTGTTGTCAAATGACAGCACAGAAATCTTCTCCAACACCTCAGCTTGAACAAAATTTTTTTTTTTCATAGTCCAGCTTTTACAATAATAAATAGCTAGGGAAAACACAATTGTATGAATTAATCTACATTTAGTTGCATTCTACATTTGATTCAGCTCATCATTGCTATGCAACCAGGTGCAATTTGATGCTTTATTTCTGGACTGCATTCACAGGAAAGTGTACACATTTGATCTCGTCACTCTAAATTGTTATTTTGACATTTCCATTACTCAGTGGTCATGAACTTGGGGTTTTTGATGTTCAGGAAGAGGACAAATTCTGCATTCCATTCTGTAATCCTTTTGATCAGATGTTTAAGGCTTTCTTTGATTATTGAGAGGAGAATTGTGTTGTCAGCATAACAAAGATTGTTGATGTTCCTTCTTCCAATCTTTACTCTGATTTTTTATTTTTCAAGTTCCAGCTTCCTCATGATCATTTTGGCATGCAGGTTGAATCAGAAAGGTGAAAGAATGTAACCTTGCCACAATCCTTTCTCCATCTTGAAGCAATCAATGTCTCCATATGATGTTTACACAGAGACTTCCTGATTTGTGAATACACCATAATCTAACATTTAAAAAAAAAACACCTGTAATTTTATTTGGTAAACAATGACAATTTTGCTCAAGCAACAATAATATGTTCCTTTGCTGAAAAAGATGCAAATAATGCTTAATGTGTTCTTTACATTTTCCATATATAATATTGGATTATTCCGAATGCATGACTAATTTACAACTTAATGCATATTGTCTAGCACCCAAAGGCAGCCAAAGGATTTTACTTGTTATCTTATGCTAAGATTAACATGTTTCATAACGGACATCATTTGCCCAGCTGGATTTGCATTTTATAATGCAGTAAAGTTTGTTTCTGAACATTTTATTTATTGTCATGTACTACAACAAGATGCTTTTTTGAAGACATAAAAGTGTGGCAAAAGAAGCTAGCCTTAATTCTGCAATTAGTCATTTCAAATGCTCCTTTTTTCCTTTTGAAATTCTGTAGGTGTGCCATTCACATTTTCTTCTTCTGCACTTTTCCAGCAACTGATCAGTAACTTGCTGAGCAATCTTAATTGCATGTCTCTTAGAAATGCTTCTCCCCCCAGTCCTCACATTTTATTTCTTTATTTGGAGGTTGGGACCCATAAGATGTTCTCTGTAAACATACCAAGGTGAGTGTTAACATAACAGGCTATGCAATTCCACAGTGGGTGAAATTTAGAGTGGCAAAGCTACTGTAACTGGCTTTCCAAGTAGGCAAAATATATGCTGGAGGAGAACATGACCCTTACCAGCAAGCATAGCAAAATTTTCAGAGAGAAGGTTTCCAAATTGTTGTGTATGCGATATAATTAATAAAGTGTGAGCTTGGAGTAAGTGCAGGGTTCTGGCCCTGCCCTTCTGATTGGCTGTTAAGTGGCCGGACCGGATTGGCCCGTTCTGGGGAATCCGATTGGCCCTTAACAGAGAGTTCTTATTGGTTATAAAAGCTAGCGTTCCTAGCTTGTTATTGGTTAAACGTTACAAGGATTGCCTATATAAGGCGGGTTTTATTGATATTAAATGAGCAAGTCACGATGTAAATAAAGAGCTGAAATTCACCGTTCAGAAACTTGTCTCCATTCTTTCTCGCCCATGCTCAAACCTAACACAAGTGTTGGGGGGAGCATTATGAACTGCCATAATACCCAAAATCATTTATAATTCCAGGAGCCATGGTAGAGCAGTGGTTAGAATGCAGTATTGCAGGCAAATTCTGCCCACACCCAGGAGTTCAATTTTGACTGGCTCAGCCTTCCATTCTTCCAAGGTAGGTAAAAGGAGGACCCAGATTGTTGGGGACAATATGTTGATATATTTCTAAACCATTCAGAGTGCTGTAAAGAACTATGAAACAGTATATAACTCTAAGTGTTATTGCTATAAGGAATATTACATTCTAGTGCTTTTAAAAGTTTAAACTTGTTCAGTCGGAGGCTCAGTATTGCAAAGACTGCATTATTTATGATTTTTTCATCATATTTAAATAAGTGCTTACCTTACATAGGGATTGTCCTTGAGTTATGATGGCAATTGGGACTTGAATTTCTATCTCTTAAGGTTGTAAAGTTCTTAGCCACAGCATCCCTGCAGTCCCCCATTGTAAGTAAGGATCATGAGTCATTGGATGAGTATGTCTTAACTTCCTGCCAGCTTCCAGAAAACCAAAGTAACAGTCTGACCAGTTACAGGCACCTCTTGGCACACCCATACAGTTGGCTTTCAAGTGTAATTCAAAGTTCTGGTTATTACTTATAAAGCCCTGTAAGGCAGAAGGCCTGGATTTTTGAGTAAATATTCATCCTGCCCATCCAGTACATTCCAGCAGAGTGGGGGCATTCCAGGTGCCCTCCATTAAACATTGCCATCTTGAGGGACCTAGAAAGCATGTCCTTTTCTTCTTGGACCCCTCTCTCTGGAACGGCATCATTCTATAGATGAGGAATGCCCTTGATTATGGGGCTCAGAAAAGTTTGGAAACCTGGCTTTGGACTCAGGCCCAGGGTCGGGTGTTTATTATTTGTTTTAATCTGTTCGGCTTTGTTGCTTCTGCTGTCCTTTAGACTAGTCTGAGCTGCTGTGATTCAATGCTTTTTAATACTTGCCTTAATTTTTCATGCTGCATATAATTTACTGGAGTCGGATGACCAATAGATTTAAATAAATAAATAATTTAAAAAAGACTAAGGCTAAGATCCTAAATTATGCTCAGGTAATTTTTTTTAAAAAAAGGCTGATTAATACTGTGAAAGTGATGTTAGCTCCAAACCATGGCCAGGTGCGGTATCTCTGCTTGTTCTCATTTGCAGTGTAACTCTTGGGAGAATTATGAACAGTGTTTCCAACCTGAAAGGAAGAGTCACAATTTAACATATACAGAAGAATTCCAGATTAATCTCTCATTAAAGTAATGGCTGGGAAAGATTCCAATTTGAAATCCTGGGAGTACAATGATGTCTATTTTAGGTCTGTGGGATCAAAATTGTGACTCGGTGTAAGGCAGCTTCCTAAGTTGTGTTTCCATCAGGAGGGCCCCTTTTTCAAGTTAAATTGAATTTCCGTTAAATTTCTGGAAAAGATGGGCTTATCAAAAAATATCCAATACATTCCTGGGGCTGCTAATCATATTCCCATCATACAATTAAGTGCCAAAGTTCACATGCAAGAAAAACCAGCAGATGCATTGTAGTAGCACATACCATGAGTGTAGATTCCAATCATGTCATAGCTCTGCCATATCTTTCTGAAAAATGCTTCTGCTTCCAGAATCCTTTTTTCAAACAACACAGTATTTTTTACCCAGTAGTCCTTCAAGAAACAGTTTTTAAAAAGTTTTAAAATATATAGATATGAAGTAGGAAATTTAAAAAAGCAAATAGCTATGTTTGCAGTTTGTTTTAAGTTGGGTTTAGACAAACTAATTGTAGATAATGACATGTTAAAAATGTAGAATGCAGAGATGAAAAGAAGATGGACTGAGACAGATGTCTGGACCAATATGGAATTCTTGGGAACCAAGAGAACAGGGAAATCGATTTGGCTGACTTTCCAGTCTCTGGGTAGAGCTCAAATACTTTCCAGGGCTTACAGACTATGAACAAACTTTACAGACTTTGGAACAAAGAGGTATGTGCTTCATTTTTCTTGCCATATGCTTTCTCACTTCAGTATTTGAAAGATTTCCACAAGTGGTGGTATTGATTGGAAGAAAAATATTGCATGATTAAGAAATGAATTATTAAGAAATTATATGGTTTGCCTTATTTTATTACCATCACTTGCCACAGGTGGGATAAACTACTCTATGAAACCCTCTTCTCTGTGTAATTCCTGGCATGTTTGTCATAAAGGCAGCTAATCATGACAGATTATGTAAGATATATTTACATGAGACAGAACAAGATTTCCTGTAATTAGTGGCCACTGAGTTTGAAAGTCTGGGGCCCTGTTGTATTATGTTTCACAGAGTCTATTAATTGCTTCCATTTGTGAATCAACATATTCAACCTCACAGAGGAAAATAAAAAACATTGAGACCACAGAGATCATCTTTCTTACAATCTAAGGTGTGATAAAATTATATTTGACATTCATTTGCACAGTGTTACAACAGAATAAACAGTGGAGAAATCCTTTCCATCAGGAACTTCCAGTTTGCAGGGCTTCGGCGGCAGGCAGGAATCCGCGATCATGCGCAGTTTCTGCCTGGGCTCGCCGTTGGAGCACCCCGAGCCAGCTGGCTTAGGGGCTAAGCCACCCTGTAGAGGTAGTGAAGAGAGGGGAGCTGCATCTCTCCTCCTCAGCTGGTCAAACTCCCTTTCCCGAAGGCGGTAGGAGCAGTGGTCAGAAATGGCCCCCTCAAAGAAGCACTGAACCAGAAAAGAAAGTGCAGGAGGAAGATAAGAAGTGAAAGTTTTGGCTGACTGGGATAAAAAGCAACAACTAAGTTACCCTGGAATTTAAATTTCATAAAAGATAACATCGCTCCCAAAGAAGAGCCGGAAGCAGCGAAAGAAAGTGAAAAGGGAAAGTTTTTTTTTTTCCTTCTCTTTCCTTCCTCACATTGACAACGAAGAGAGCTGAATAAGAAATCCAAAAAATCCACTTTGGCATCAATAGGTAATTAAGCTGAAAATATAATTAAATGCCAAGGGGACAATAAAGATTTCTGGGCACTAGAAAACCTTTCCATCAATTATAAAGATTGGAGCAAAGTTATTTTTTTCTTAGTATTCATACTTATTTGAATTTTGAAACACAAATTTTAATTTAAAGACCCATACAATATATTTAGAAAGGGAAATATGTTCAATTTGTGTGCAAACTTTTATTTTTACAAAAAAACAGGACAGAATGGGCTTGTGATAAAACTGACACCAATGACAAATAGATTGGTAAACTAAATTACATAAGAATGTAAATGCTGTACAAACTGCATTGGCTTTCAGGATGCTTCTGGGTGTTATGCTTTTAAAGTCCTGGATGCCACAGAACTAGGTTATTTACAGATTACTTGCAGAATTAACTCTCTGCCTGTTGCACCAGATCTGACAAAGTGGTATAGGAAGTTAGCACTCATCCCTCTCCTAGAAAAATGAAATATCCTAGCTAATATTAAAAAGGCAGAATATTTCCCCTAAAAAGAGTAGAAATTCAGAAGCAGAAACTCATCTCAAAAGCAGAAGTTCATCCCCACCTTTATTAATGGGCGGGCCATTAAGGCTCGGGCCAGAATATTCTACATAACAAAGGCCTCTACCCATCCCACCACCAGCCAGCACTCAGGTGAAGCCATGTGGTCCAGACAAAGCCAACAAAGTTAGCTAAGACCTCTGCCCCTAGGTTTCTGACAGCCAATGGGATATATTTCTTATACAGGAACAGGAAACACTAAAGTGGGGCCCAACAGAGGGTATAAAACAATTGCACTCTCAGCATCTTGCCCCTTTTTTCCTTCTTTTTCTTCACTCAACATCTTGAAGCATGTGATCATCCTTTTCACTTTGTTGCTCCAAGTCATGTGGTCCTGTCCGCCATTAAACCCTCTTTCCAAAGAGCCTCCCTGTTTCCAGTGTCTTTTTCCCCACTTGGAACTGAACCCAGAACATATTTCTTCCAACAGTGGGAATGCTCCAGTCCTATCTATTAAAAAGGCTGACTTTCAGGATTACAGAGGCATGCCTTCTCTGTCACTCTGTCTGCTCTGGATAACAGCCTTCCCCCTGAGACTTGGAGGGCAAGTCTCCCCTTGGCCTTCTGGAAAATTCTTGCAGCCTGTCTCTCCCCCCCCCCCCCCCCCCAGGTGTTAAGGTCAAAATGTTAGGGGAACTCTTTTTATGTGTGTTCATTGTGAATTATAATTTATTGCCTTGGGTTTTCTTGTTTGTACAAGATTATTTTTAATTTTAGTTAGAGGATTTTTAAATAGTGAAACAGTTTAAATAAACATTTTAAACTAATCAATTCAATCTCCCTCTATACACAGACAAAAACAAATTGTGATCTTTTTTCATAGCTTAATAAGAATTAAAGGTGGTTCAATTTAAGGAAAGAATGCTTCAGATAATGAAAATAAAACAGTCATTGACACTTAATTCTAAGTGCCAATTTCCCAGACATTATTTGTTATACGGAGGCCTTTGTTGGAGGATTTTGATTTTTCACATACACAAAAAGGTTTCAGAACCAGTTTGGTATTTTAGATCCAGTTTGGCATATTAGTTAAGTACCAGAAACGGAGAGACCAGGATGAATTTGGATCAGTTTGGATCAGTCAATGTCTCTCATCCCTAAGAAAGAGGCAATAACAAATTACTTCTGGAAAAAATATATTGTCAAGTAAACTGCTGAGATTATTTCAGGTACTCACCACTAATCCACACTGATTTGAAGACATATATACATGCATCTGATTTTTCCCTAGGCAGATTATTATACAACTGATGTTAGCAATGTCTTATCTTTAGTTATTGGAAGATTATGCATTTTCCAATTTCAAAACAAAGTATTCTGACAATTTTCCTGTATTGAAATTAAAATCCCGATAATGCATTTAATACAATCCTGAAAATAAATGTATATGATAGAAATAGAATGAAGTGGGGTTTGCTGAAAGACTGATAATTCTAAGACTGATAATTCAGGTTTGAAAATAATTCGCTAAATAGAAAATGCATTCTATATCAAATATCATGACAGCTATACATTTTCATCTAGATCAAGGTGAAATACTTTCCTACAGAATCTCAACAACGATGAAGATCCACAAATGGAGTGTTGAGAGATAATTTTCTTGCTCTCAGAGCTATTTCAGAGAGAGGAGGCAAACATTGTTTTTATGAATCTTGAGAATAAAAACAAGACTTTATAAAAGCCAGGCAGGCTTTATAAAAACAGAATGGTCAGTATAATTCTCAACTGTTTAGGCTGATTTTGAGAGCAGAATTTTTGGAGCCTGTACTTTTTACTCCTAATATACAAATGGCATCTATAAGATGGAATACAGTGAAAAAGGCATTGGGTAGATTAATTTCCATTTGGTTTATTTTAGATATTGAAATTGTACTTAGAAAAATCTACTATATGCCTGTTGAGTCTAAGGTACAAAAATTACTTCTACTGATCTTATTAAATCCACTTCTCACACAAAGAAAGATAATCCATTTTCTCATCTTCCAATATTAAAAAGTCCAGCTAATTCTGAGCATGTATATCTTTTAATTTATAATCTTTTATTATACAAGTGGCTCTCACTTGTGACCATTTGTCATTACAATGGTGATGAAAAAGTAACTTTATGATCAATTCTCACTTTTGCAGGTTTGTAAAGCTGAAGTAAGAACATAAGCACAGACACGGTTTCATTTAGTGATTGCTTCGCTTAACAACTGAGTTGCTGGTCTCAATTGTGATAACTAAACATGGATTATCTGTAAAATCAAATATAAACATGTTATAAAATAGGCTTTGAAAGTTAAATTTGATTCAATTCAGCAGTTGAAATTTATTTTATATTCAGACCAATTCAGAAAATTGTTCCAAATAGATTTTAATATTTTTACTGATTCCAGCCAAACCCCTTAATGCAAACTGATTTGGACCATTGAGTTTCATGTGCATATATGTAGCATCAAAACACTATTATGATGGGTTTATTTTAGACAATTGCTTAATAGTTCATGTCCTTGCTCATCATTTAGAACACTTTAATATCCTATGATGTGCCTTCCCTTAAAATTCCAAGCAAATATATTATGAAATTACATTCACTTCCTCATAAGTTACACAATGAAACAAAACACACATACCTTTCATGAAGTGTGTCTCTCCAGTTTCTCAATATCTCATGATGGTATTTATGATATAAAGGGATTGCTACTGTCAAAATTCAGGACAAATGTGAGGAAACATTTTAAAAGTTTATTTAAAAAACTTGAGTGCTGGTGAGTATCTAGAGGAATGAAGACATAATTTTATATTCATGAAGTTTATAACTTTAAACTATTGTTTAAAGACACATTTTTTTTTCTCCTCAGAACCACAATTTATTCTTTGTGAGGAATGCAAATTCCAGTAAACCTTTAGGCAGAAGTTTCTGAAATAGTTAGGAATTTTTAAGAGATCAAAAAAAAAAAAAAAAGTGCCAATGAGTTAGTCATTGCTTGGGGGAAAAAAACATAGTTGCTATCTAAAAACCAATTATCACAAAAGGTTCTCGTGTATTTTTTTCAGATGGCAGTTCTGACAACTTTTTCCCCCAGAAGTTATCTTTGAAAATTTCCCCCCACAGTTAGGTCTTACTTTCTGGTCATGTTCACAATAAACCAAGATGATGTTGAAAATAATTGTAAAAACCTTTGAATCAAAGCCTCTTTGATTGAGGCTTCTGCCAAAAGCACTCTAACTTTTGTATCAGACAATGTTGTTGTAATGATTGGCAGGCACAATGGAATGGTCAAGAAATAAAATGGGGGCAGGGAGTTTGCTGGGCAAGCCATTTAGTAGAGCTAGTGAGGACGTGTGGTGCAAATGCTTCCCCCCCACCCCCTGTGATTCACATGGTTTTCTGAGAAACTTTATTACATTTTGAAATGAATGTGAAGATGAATGGTGAATAGCTAGCTCATTTTCACAAGAATGTGGGCTCCTTGCCACCAAGGCTCTGGCATCCCCAATAAGCACATTCTGTCATAATCATCTACTAGGAGTCAACATCTGTCTGAAGGACAACTGCATGGTTTGGGTTGGATACAGAATGAGAACAGCCAAATCCTTCCCTTTCTGCTAAAGAGAGAAAAATGGCTTGCTTTTAAAAACAAAAGAGGAGAAGAGAAACAGGGCAACTTCCATCTCCCCAGAAGCCTCAGAATTCACTTACTGAAATTGTCAGAAATATATAGGAAGAGTTGAGAAAGAAGGAAAATATTTCAGGAAATATATGTCTGTAAAAATGTTTTTAGCTAGAATTATTACATTCCTTCCTTCCTTCCTTCCTTCCTTCCTTCCTTCCTTCCTTCCTTCCTTCCTTCCTTGTCTCTCCTTCCTTCCTTCCTTCCATCCTCCCTCCCTCCCTTTCTTCCCTCCTTCCTGTGTCAGATAATTATTATCACTAATGTTGCTCTGTATAGCATTCTGAATAAAGTATGAATTTTTGTGCTGCTTGGAATATAAGAACTCCTTTAGTTTAGAATAAATGTAATTAGCCTAAGCTCATTATAGATGATAGATAATAATAGATGGTCTTTACATTTTCTCTTTTCCTTATTTGTGAAAAAGAAGTTAGTTTCTATTTATACCTTGTGGATATTGATTTATCTCTACTACTGCAAATATACTCAGTAAACAAAATGCTACTGAATTCTCTGATCTATCCAGAAAGCAAAACCTATTATATTTAGAAACTTAGAAACAAAAAAATACTCTTCCCCACTCCCTGAAATCAGAACTTAATTCTTTAAACTGAAACTGAACATGCATTCATCTATATGAAGCAAAGATACTGGGAGGAGGTGAAAGATTTGGCAAAGTACTAGCCTCTAAGCCAGGGGTTCCCAACCTGGGGTGCTCGCACCCCCTGGGGGTGCAAGACGATACTCCAGGGGGTGCAAGAAAAGTCCAGGTAAATAATAGGATATTGGCTATATGTTGGCATTTTTATTTATTATTTATTTCAGGGGGTGCAAGGTTCGAGTGAAATTTCTTTAGGGGTGTGGGGCAAAAAAAGTTTGGGAACCACTGCTCTAGGCTGAAACCATTGCATTAACTCAATTATTATAACACCTTGGATTCAAATCAACAATTGTAATGTGTACTCTCAACAGTACAATACTGAGTCAGCTGTACAATATTGAGTCAACAACTACAATGGAAGAGGAAATTAATACATTTTATGTAATTTAGTTCTTTCCAAGAAATTATCAGGCTGTCTACTGTAACGTAATCTGTCCAAGAAGTGACCAAATCTATGAAACAAGGAAGATATCCTAGCTTAGGTTTTTATCCCATTTAGTAATATAAGACATATATTAAGTTTTTTTGATTCAGTACTATTAAGGTCTGTAGTAATGTGTTTTAAAGTATATCAATGAGTTTATATAAACAAATTGGAAGCCTGGGAGAAATTATGCTAACTATGCAAGCTATTACTGATTTCCTTAAATGTAGATGCAAAATATTGGCAGCAACTCTGGCACATAGATTTTGGAGGATATTACTCTTGATTGACAAGCAGTTGGTGTAGTGGTTAAAGGCACCAGGCTAGAAATCAGGAGACCATGAGTTCTGTCTCTGCCACAGGCACGTCGCAAGTGAATAAAACGAGAATGGGCCAGTACAACAGTCAGTGTTTTGTAGTTCAGTTGCCAATATTTTTTTTAATGCCCATTCATGCATTCTTTATAAAATTGCAACAAGAAATCATAGTTCTAAGAAAATATTAGCTAAACATTCCTGCTATAAAAATAATAATAATCACCATGACTTGGCTTTATTATGTATCTCCAGAATTCATATCTGTATACAAACTTTACTGTCATTTGACATTAATTAATGGGAAGAACTGCCATAAATGGTGGGGGGGGGGGAGAAAGCATTTCTACCCTACCATTAATCTTTCTCTTATATGCTTTAGAAAATCACTTTTGCTCCTTCAAAGTAACTTCAGAGGCAGAGAGAGAACAGGAAACCAGTTCTGTGCAACCTCCTATTTATTTTATTTCTGTTTTGACTCGGATTACTGACCTTTAATTTCACAACTGAATAGGCTGGTGAAGTTTGAACAGACTTATTTTCAGAACATTACAAGAGAACTTTAACCGTAATCTACAAACTACTGTGCTTCAAAGCTCTTTGAACCAGACCGATGTGGACCACTTATCAGTAAAGGAATAATACCCCAATTAAAGTTACCAGAAGAAAGTGATTTGATTTTTGGTACCTGTTCTAGAAGGTTATAAATGTTTCAATATTTAGGATGAAAAGGGCAAGAGAAAGCCAGTAGAGGGTAAGGAAAAACCATCACATCTATACTTGCCTTATCCAATCTTCAAGAGAAGAAAACATATGTCACTCAGTCGACCTGTGGAGTCCTTGGTGCTCTCTGAGAATGGTTGTTTGTTTGGAGATTTTTCATTACCCAACCAGTAATCACTATGAACATTCTGATGAATGCAACACTCAGAAGCAGGTGTTTTTTTTTCTGTGTTGGAAAAATAACTCTTTATTTTTATTTTTTCAAGTCAGGAAAGAAGATACTAGGGACACTTGTGGAGAATTAGGTTTTTCCTTATTAAAAGAGCTTAGCAAATTAGAAGAGTTGGGTTTTGGCTATGTAGAACCACTGCCAAATTCACCCCTTTATATTTTATTTTGTATCTCTTTATCATGCTCACGATGGTTAGATACATACTGTTTAGGAAGGCATTTGTCTTCTTGCTAGCTGACTACTTTACATCCTTATATCTGCTCAAAGCTCTTCTTGCCTCATTCAAATGGTGTTTCTACTCTTCCATTCTGAAATGGTATCGTTTTTTTAAAATTGTTCTAACATCTGAAAATAAACCTCAGGATTGCATATATTTTATACTGTTTGTTGTTGTGATAGGTACCTGTCACTTTAAGCAGAAGAACAAACTTAAATACAGAAGAATAGAAGACAGGTTAAATATTGGGCCAGAAACTAGATAAGACCTGAGTTGCATGATTAAGGGAGAATGTCAGGTTTATATATGTTTACAACTTCAGATTTAAACTGTCTGTGGGCTTATTCCAATAAGCTCACCTCTAGTTTACAAAGTCTCAGTGAGCTAGTGGGTAAGAGAGGAAGTGCTCCAGAACAAAAAGTATATTACATTTACCATTTTTGTTATAAAACTCGATTTATAACAACCTCTGTTTATGGAAATTTCTAGGTCTATTAAAGAGGTAAAAAATCAGGCTATTACTATTCAGCTTTTGCAGATTTCTGCCTGATTATAACAAATTTATGTGGTCATAACTTTCTTATAAATTATAAATAGAAAATTGTTTAGTAAAAAGGCCCATTCTTTTTACATTTCAATGACATGAGATGGGTCCACAATCAAATGGTTGTGGGTACCATCTTGTCCTTTATGATTCCCCTTTTATGCCCAGACATTCTTGGGAGTAAAATATTTGCAATCAACCTTTCAATATTTGCCTTTCTGTGCTTTAACGAAGCCAATAGCTTTTTCCAATTAAAAATGGGGAAAAGCATAAAAATCTACTTAAACCTGTCCCAAGAGCACAGATCAAGTTTAGGGCTCATCTAATTTAAAACCCCATAAATGTCCAATTGTATTATTGAGGAAGATCTGTTAATTCAGGAAGGAAAGACTTGTTAAGACCTGGTCATCTCTGTTGAAGTCCTATTCTGCATTTATTATCTTCCTTTGATATAAAGAGTAATTCAACTTGAGGTTTGAATTTATTTTTCTTTCATTTAAAAGGCTTATAAAGATCATTTCTGCTCCTGAGAGCGGTGCCAAAGATAATTACGTGCAGCTCTGAGCGTAGCATGCTCAGAGCGAAGTTCACTTATCATCTGTCTCAAATCATTACAACACAAGAGATTGTTCAAAGGAATAAAATTCACAAGAGAAGAAAACAACAACAACAACAAAAGACTCTTCTTGGATATCCACATCAGCAGGGGAACTGAGGGCAAACTAGAAATGCAAGATTATTGAAAAACAACTTATATTAATCAAATGCTCCATTACCAAAGTAACAACCCAACCTCCCACAAGAGGAGCTGTGTAAGAAAATTATTCAGCCAAATACAAACACACTACAGTACCCAAAATCATCAGAAAAAGGAACACATTACTAAACAACAGCTTCCAACAAAACGGTTATCCCATACAACTTTATCAAAACATTCAACCTACTGCAGCCCAACCAATCAAGCAATAACACTAGGATAACACTACAATACATCAAAAACATCTCAAAACAGCCAGTACAGATTCTCAACTTTCAGGGAATAACAGTAGTACACCGATCAACTTATTGGTTTGACCTTGACTGCATTGTGCTTTTGGTTAATTTATTTTATTGGTTATTTTATTTTTTGATTCTACATAAGCAAATGCCTAAGGAAAAGGGTAGAAGCACTTTTAAATCCACATCAAAATATCATTCAGAGATAGACTGAATTCATAGGAGTATGAGTAGGAGGTAGAGCAAAATTGTTGTAAAGTCTATGCAAGTATTTCACCCTGTTATTGAAGAATGAATTTACTTAAATGGATGCATTTTAATATTCTCCAGTGAATAAGATTATGAAACCTGCTGCAGCTCAGTGGAATATTTTGTAAAAATACAGTCTGTATTAATTAATTATGATATGAAATATTTTAGACATAAAGGGAGCTTTTATATATATTTAAATAGTGAGCAAGAAAAAACATATGAATGTTTGTAGGCCTTATTTTCTGCCATAGGGAATTGAAATAATCATCTGAATGCTACTAAATTGTAGATCATCAACCTAGTCATTCTAAGTTCTGAAGATCTTACATAGAAAAAGGATCATGTGTTCTCATTTAAAAAAGGCTTACAACAATTCAATATAGGATTGGACTTTTCATACCTCCTTGTGCTGCAGATACTCAAGAGTACATTACTAAAGTTTTTCTCTTTGATGATTATTGGGGGGGGGGTGTCCTAGAAGAATGTAGAATCTCTAAGATTCAGAAAATAGTCTACCTCTCTCAGACAAAATCAGAAACTTCAGCTTAATCTGAAATAAAATCATGTTTCACATTAGCCACTGAGAAAATAACTATATCTGCACAATATAGTCTTGATTCATTCTGGATTAGATATTGTGGAGTCCTTTCTTTCTTTCTTTCTTTCTTTCTTTCTTTCTTTCTTTCTTTCTTCCTTCCTTCCTTCCTTCCTTCCTTCCTTCCTTCCTTCCTTCCTTCCTTCCTTCCTTCCTTCCTTCCTTCCTTCCTTTCTTTCTTTCTTTCTTTCTTTCTTTCTTTCTTTCTTTCTTTCTTTCTTTCTTTCTTTCTTTCTTGACATTTCATTACCCAACTAGGTAACATCATCAGAGCTCTGAGTAAACCACCAAGCTTAGAGAGCACCTAGGACTCCACAATTCAACCTGGAGCTGCGTATATTTTCTTCTATTGGAAATAGATATGTTTGGGTTTGTCATTTTTGAAACAAAACTGATTTGGTATGGGCTAATTTGAAGTTCTCTTTAGGAGAAAAAATCTATAATGGGAAAACATTGAATGGCCTCCTCCTTCATAGCAAGAAGAACAGACCTTTTCAGGGACATTATACCTGCCTCATTTCAAACTAGATACCTCCAGCGGTTTCAGTAGAATAGGTTTTTGAAATATTGAATGTGAAATTCTTGAGGCAGGGAGAGCAGAATGGAGGAAATGAAAGAAAGAAACAAGACGTTTGAAAGAAAAAAAGAAAAAAGTCTAGCTGCCTCCTAAAAAAACACCTTTGGGACAACCATGACAACCATGAATCTCTACAGACTTTTAACTATGCAGTTTGGGATGAACATCCTTCGAATGGTGTGGGGGTATGAACAGATTTCCAGAAAAATGGCAGACTACAGGAACCATTAGCACTACTCAGGTGAACCTGAGGACACAGATAAAGCTCCAAGTGCTTCAATGACCCTCAAATGACCAGCTGTCTGCAAAGAATATAAGTCCTTCCATTCCCCACCATCTAGTCAGAGCTGAAGAAGCTTCTTGGATGAGAAGCAAAACATCTTCAAAAAAAAAAAAAAAAGTCCAGTTGACTTTGAAAAAACACCTTTGGGACAGCCATGACCTAGATGATTGAGAATCTCTACAGACTTTCAGATAAGGAATGTTGGTGAGTGGGATCTGCAAAGATAAGTTTCTGGAGCTTTGAAAGAAATGGCCTTTGGCTGAGACACTGAGGTGATAAAATATATATGGATATTGTTTTAGAGAAGGGGAAAAGACATCTTTTTCTAATTGACCTTGCATATGTAAGAAATAGTTCTTTGGTCACCAATACAAAAGAATAGAAGTATTTTGAATAATTTTGAAAAGCAGGAACTACCCAAAGACCTAATAGATCACATGATAGGTAATAAGAGGACACAGAATGGCTGTGTAAGCTATTATTAAGGGCCCCTGATCCAAGCAGTGATGTTGCAAGGAAGGAATGTGTAATAGAGAGTTTTATATCCAACTAATCTAAAAAATGCTTTTAAAAAAACCACACCTAGGGAACTGAAGAGAAAATGGAAAGGAAGGGAAGCTAGTTAAGAGGGTATAGTATTGCACTTGGCTCAAGATCCAGAAAATCCTCACCACGATCCTTTGGCTCTTAGTGTCACCACTAAATGTCTAATAAGTATAGCTTTGTGATAGAATAAAGCAATTCGTGAAATTATAGTTTGGGTTAGACCAACAAAGGATTTAAAAGCCTTGAAGCTCTTGGTTTCCTTCAAACAGAATAATTTAATGGAATGAGTTCACTTGGGATGCTTTTTTTAAAAAAAGTCAAATATTGTTTCTGCTTCTTGGGAATCTCTTGGGAACAACTTTTGTCCTATGTGTTAAAGATCATTTTTATGCAATTGAAATCCATTCCAGCGCAGCAAAGGCGCAAGAGAAGCCCTCCATTACTGAAACTTAGGCAGAGTTGCTCCTGCATTCAGTTGTTTTGAGGAGGTTCAGTGTTTTCAGCGACCAGTAGACTCCACTTCTCCTTTTGAACATGGCTCTAGCAGTCCTTCAAAACCTCAACATCTGCTGAACAGTGACAGCCCCACCACTGTGTCAAGTTATGATATGGGGATGGCTTGTTTCCCAAGATCCTTGGCCTCTGGGAAGATACTTACTTGGAGATAAGATGAGGAGAATCTACAAAAAGCAGGAAAGTGAGAATCCTTCTGTCCTCTTTCTCCCTTGAAAACCAGAATAGTGCTGTTTGTAGGTGAAGGGAGTTAAACTTTACTACATCTAAAGGTTTCATTTTAGTGGTTAATAAGGAGTAGTTGCAGGGACACTTAGTTTCTCTATGTGTACCTAAATACATCCTCTGTAATACAAGTGAATTGTATTTCAGTCACATGTTGCATATATTTAAATAAATAATACTTTCTCCTGCCAATCCATTCATATCTTTGCCCTCACATCTAAACTATCAGAATCAGAATCTTCCAGCGAACCTTCAGGTCAGATCAGCCTGGATGTTGCTTTCAATTGAGAAGCTTAAGTGATTATTTGTGCTAATCTTTTAAATGTCAGCTGTGTCCTTTATGGCAAGCATCATAAGAAGTTAAATGGATTGGTTATCAAGAAGATTCTAAAGGGATCAGACTGAGGAAAGTTGATGATTAAACCATCACAAAGACATCAGATACTGGAGAGCAGACTCTGCCCTGTCTCTGCCTCCTTGTTATGATTGGTTTGAGAGTTTGAGAAGTAGAGATGGCAGCATGGCTACATAATTAAACTGATCATTTTGCTTTATATACCCTGCAGAAACTTAATTGAATCACCTCAGTGGTGGGATTCAATTTTTTTTACTACCGTTTCTGTGGGTGTGGCTTAGTGGGCATGGCAGGGGAAGGACACTGTAAAAACTCCAGTCAGAGTTGGTATTTGCCAGTTCTCCGAATTACTCAAAATTTCCGCTACTGATTCTCCAGAACTGGTCAGAACCTGCTGAATACCACATCCAGATCATTCCAATTCTGCAACTAACCAAACAAAGGCAATAAATAGCAATAACACTTAGACTTATATATCGCTCCACAGTGCTTTACAGCAGTCTCTAAGCAGTTTACAATGTCAGTGTATTGGCCCCAACAATCCTTATTTTACCGACCTTGGAAGGATGAATGGCTGAGTCAATCTTAAGCCCGTCAGGATTGAACTCTAGACTGTGAGCAAAGTTAGTTGGTAAAACTGAATTCTAACCACTATGACACTTAGTTCTGTTTATTTTAATTTACTAAATTCCCTCCTGGAGTAAAGATTCAGAAGTTCAGTATTTGGGGAAGGATATTTTTTCTATATTATTTACCAGTCAGATGGATCTCCTCACTTCTTTCTCAGCCAGCTTCCATTTTATTTACATAGCAGGCAAGAACAGATAGATTTTTGCATGATTTCTCCCCTCTTGATTACATAAACCAATTAATTTCTTTTATGTGTTTTTCTCCTTAGGTTTTCACTATCACCACATCTACCAACCTGAAACTCACAACCAACATTTTGCCTTCAAGTAAAGATGTTCTCAAATCAGACTTGATTTCCAGATTCCTCATTCTAGATTTGAAATAGACTTCTGCTACTTTCTTCTTGGTGGGATTTAAACTAGGTTCCCCAGTCTTGAGATCCCCAGGTGTCTCTACTCAAGTGTTAATTAGAGTTGACCCTGTTTTATTTCAGAAACCAACCAACCTAGGCTAACTACTCCCAACAATGGATGCTCTTGATTTAGGAGTTATTCCTTTTAATCAGTCTTAGACTAGCTCCTCTCCATCTCCTTCTCCTCTCTTAGGCTTGGCTAATTTTGGTTTTTCTCCTAACTGTTCTCTTTTCTATAATACCCTGATTTAGAAAAATACATTTTGGAATTAATTCCTTCAAATTACCCTTAATGAAAACAAAAACAAAAAAGCAAAACAAAAATGTTCTCCAAAATTGTGGTTGTAGTCTCTAAAGTATCAGATTTTTCTTTTTTTCTTTTTCTTTTTGTTGGACACCACAATACCCTGCATGTTTATGTGCAGTTGAAATCCATGTAATAAGTATGCATGAATATAAATTAGGATTTTTTGTAACTTGCCATTGGGAGGAGCTGGATAGTTCTCATAAACTCTAAGAAAATAATGAGTTTCCTCTGTTACAGTGCTGTACAAATCCAGTAAGTGGGGTGAAGCTTTGCAGTGTGGGGGAATGTATTGTTTAAATGATGAAAGCAGCTGTGTCTTTGTCTAGCTTTACATGGCTAATTTGGACTCTGTTTATTCACAGCCATATTAGGTTTCTTTTGAACTAGAGAGTGGAAGGGGTGATAGAGGTTTCAAAAGGGAGTAGCATCTTTTTATTTTCAATATCTTTATTAAATTTCAGAAACAAACATTTAAATACAAACTAACATAAAGGGAAAAAGAGGAAGGGAAGGATTTTTTTAAAAAAGAACTTGTGCTACCCTAGTATATTATGCTTGGTAAAGGCATATATTGTTCTGGACTGGAGATTTTCTAGGATAATCATTCCCCCCCCCCCCCCGAGGTGGTATTCAGCAGGTTCTGACCAGTTCTGGAGACCCAGTAGCAGAAATTTTGAGTAGTTTGGAGAACTGGCAAACTACCACTTCTGACTGGAAATTTTACAGTTCCTTCCCCTGCCACATCCACCAAGCCACACCCACAGAACCGGTAGTAAAAAACTGATCCCTCCCCTCCAATTTTATAATATTGAAAACCAGCAAATGCCTTCCTTGCTTCATGACCCAAAAAATCTCAAGGTTTCTCCTGCTGCATGAAGAAAAAACTAGAAAATCACTTTCCATGTCATATTGGAGAGGACTGTTGTTCCTAATGAGGCAATATCTATATTTCTCATGAAGTAAAAAAAAAAAAAAAAAACAGTAATGGCCATGCTGTGCATTGACATGTAGAACCTGGCAAGGTAAAAGTATTAGAACAAAACTCCCACTAAAAAAAAAAAGATGCAAAGCACACCTTCAGTTAAATGAGAAACATCGCAAAAAGTCACAATTTCAAAATGCCACAATTCTCTCACAGCATTGCTACAGATTACTTAGGATATTGGGGTTTTTTAAAATCACAGGATAAGAATACTAGCATTAAAGTGCTTATGGCTAGGAATGCATCTATTTCAATTTATAATATATGGAAGATATAAATATTACCCATATATACCAAAGCTCTTTTGGAAGTCCTCCATAAGTTTTAAAAGTAGCAAGTGGTCGGTCCTAAGAGCAAAAAGTTTTTTTTTTTAAACCCCACTATTTATGTAGTGATGACAATATTATAGGCTGCTTTGTAAAATGTTTTGTGCCCCAAAATGCTGGATCTCATAGATGAATGAATGAATAGGGTTTCAAAGAAATGAATAGGGTTTGCACAGACACTTCTTAATGAAACTTTCTGTCCAGCCATGAAGCATGGCTCTTAAAGAACCTGCTTTAATTCTTGCTTATGTTAACAAACAAATGCTACACAGCAGCTTTATTACTGCAGAGATGCTATATTATATTCTCTTTGATTTATTTTCATTGAACAATCTTTATTTTTTGTTTATGTCATGTTCAGGTAGTCCTCAACTTACAACAGTTCATTTAATGACCATTTGAAGTTATAATGGCACTGAAAAAAGTGACTTATGACCATTTTTTACACTTATGACCATTGCAGCATCCCCATTGTCACATGATCGAAACTCAGATGCTTGGCAACTTGGCAAATTTATGAGTTGCAGTGTCCCAGGATCATGTGGTCCCCTTGTGTGATCTTCTGACGAGCAGAGTCAATGGGGGAGCTATATTCATTTAACAATTGTGTTACTATCTTAACAACCGTATTGATTCACTTAACAACTGTGGCAAGAAAGGTCATAAAATGGGACAAAATTCACTTAATAAATGTTTTGCTTAGCAACAAAAATTTTGGGCTTGATTGTGGTTGTGGTTATAAGTTCAGGACTAAATGCCTGTATTTATAATATTTCCACATAATAATTGACACTAGAGCTGTGCATCTTTAAAAAAAAAAAAAAAGCTTTGGAAGAAGTGTTTTGGACTGTTCTACTATTTATTAAAATGACCCCTGAGAGGGAAGATGAAACATTTGTGGGGAAGAAAACCCTAAAGAGGGACTGCTTTAAGATTCATATTAACATTAATGATTCAGTTCCATAAAGCAGTCACAGCACTTTTTCCTCAGATGCAAATTATATATTTGGAATTATTTTTGAAGCACAGAGAACGCTGCTTGACATGATCAGTGAAGAATGTGCTAGGGGTAAAGGCAAACAGATTTGAATGTGTAAGTGCGCATAAAGTGGTTTTATCCACAAGACTCACAACTGTCAGTCCTGAGAAATCTACTGGACAATATGTACCCAAGTTTTAAGTCCCTATATATGAATTTAGCTGATACAAATTCAGTAGAAAATCAAACATTTCCCTCAAATTCAATTTCCTCAAAATTGCCACCTGTTTTCCAGCTGAACCATAAAACAAATTAACACATTTTTTTATTCATACCCTTATCTCCCAAATAATTCTGCTTAGTGAATACTGTTCACAATATGAATAATAAAATTTCAAGAAGCAAAACTTACAGTGACATATCACAGGTTGTATGAAACACATAAGCTATTTTCCCCCCAATTTACTATGATGACAAATCATCAAAACTCTAAACCCAGCATGTATTTCTTCTACAATCCCTCCCTTTCAAATGTAATGCTTGCTTTCTTCTTCTGACTTTGATGACAGTTGATTTTGGAAGTGTGCTTCTTTCATCATGGGCTATTACTTCCCCCTGGAATGGGTGGGAGCATAAAAGTCTCTGTACAATGCTGGCTGGTTGTTGACAAAGATCTCCTGGAAATCCTTTGAAATCGGTTCCTTCTCTGGAAGTAGTTGCGGCTGCTGTGAAAAGAACGCTGCCTGTTCCTCAAATATTCTTTGTAGTTCTTGGTCAGCAAGGTGTAGAGGAAAGGGTTGATGCAACTGTTGCTGTAGGTCAGGCAGGTGGTCAGGTAGTTGACATTCCTAGTGGCTTTAGGAGACATGGGAAGAGGCTCGTAGTACTGGAAGATCAGCTGCCAGATCCAGAATGGCAAGAAGCAGGCCCAGAAGACCAGCACAATTGTGAAGATTAAGTAGAGGACTTTTTGGTTGGGCAGCCGCTTGGTCTCTTTCAAGGAAGTGGTCTGGGACACCCAGTAGGTTCTTGCTAGTCTAACGTAGAGATAGCCAATGACGACACCAGGGCCAACAATGCTGGTGCAGAAGAGAATGGTGATGTAGATCTTGTAAGATAATTTGCTCCAGGTGGGGAGACAGATATCCTTTTCCCCTTGTACCAGCTGGATCATGATCAGCATTGGCAGAGTGAGAAGCAGAGATGCTACCCAGATAATGAGGGCAATCGCTTTCCGATAACTCTTTGATCTCTTCACGGTGTCCAAAGGTTTCAACACCGCAAAGTATCTCTCTGTGCTCATCACCATCAAAGTGAAAATGCTAGCATGCATGGTGAGGAAATCCAAGCTGAAAAGGATTCGGCAACCTGTATCTCCAAAGTACCATTCCTGAATGAAATAAGTCCCCACAATGAAAGGGATAGTGAGAAGGTAGAGCAGGTCTGCTAGGGCCAAGTTGATGATGTAGATGTACATGGAGGCAGAGGACCTCATGCAATGGCACATCACAACCAAGGTGTAGACATTGCCTGTCACTCCAATTATGCACATAAGAGACAGGATGGTCCCAATGGTGCAGGTGGCTACAATGTCCTCCAAAGAGCTGGCAGAGAAGACCTCACCCCATGTGTTGTTGGAAGAAATATTAGGGTTATTCCTGAGCAGACTGCCAATTTCTGTGTCTGTGGCCACTCTAATGGTGGAGGAGATGGTGCCATCCATTCTCATAAAAGTTCTAGCTTTACATGCCTTGAGCAATCAACAGCAAGCAATATTTGACTCTTTGAAGAGAAGAAGGAAGGAAGTACTGTGTAGCTGAGATTAATTTATGTTGAAATGTCAGAAACATCTGTGATCTTCAGCCTTGTATTTATTCTAGAGAAAGGGCAGAAAAGACACTGTAAGGCAGAATAATGCAGTGCTATAGCTTTTTTGTTTGTTAGGCTTTCTTTATTTCCCAGGCTTATTAGCAGTTGACAGTTTTTTGGGGGGGAGGAGCGGGGGGGGGATGTTTGCCTACTTTAACTTTTTTTTCCAATTTATTGTTTGTCCAGCTCTGGCCATCCAGCTATCTTTAATAGGAAAAAAAGAATAGCTTTACTGGGTAGTTGTTCTAAAGCATTTGCCACTAGAATCACTGCTCCACATCTATATAGCCCGAATGAAAAAGTCTAATAATTATAGCCACCATTATATTTTAGTAAAAGAAACCTAAATGGCATTTTGTAAACATTAACTCAGTTCATTAGTGAATTAACTGCAAATACAATTTCTTTGTGGCTAAGGATATAACTAGATATGGTGCTTAATACTCAAGTTTTTCCTTGTCTCATTTCTGGCATGACACTGCTAGAATTAACACATCATTCAGATCTGACTACACACCTTCCTCCTGCTTTGTTTTGCTTTCTCTTTTGAATCTCACAAAAAGAGTTCTGTCCTTATCTTCAAAATCTCCGATGTGCTTATTCTTACCTTCCTAGCTCTTACATTCCTCTAAACATTTTCTGCTCCTTCTATGACTCCTCACTTTTTCCTTTACTGCTTGATAAATGATATGTCAACTCTCCTTCAGGATTCTGCCACATGACCACCAGTTTTATTTCTTTTTAAACCCCTGTTCAAAACCCACCTTTTCAGCAAACTTTTAAAATAGTTCTGTATTCTAATATGCAGCTCTATCAAGATATACTGTATGCAACAAAAAGTTTTTTCCTTTGCTTATTCATTCTTCAGTTTCTCTCTTCCCTCCATTTTCTTAGATCTATTTAGATCTATCTATTTTAGAGTGTAAGCTCCTTGGGGAGCTGGGCTTATCATATCTGCTCCTTATAAAATGCTATGTACATTGACAGCACATTATAAACTTCAGTAATTCATAATATCTGTATGGTATGAAATATGGCATGTCTGGGGCAACCTATTGTTATTTTTAAAGCAATTCAAAATCATAGTAACTGTGTTTAAAATCCATGTTCCACTCAGCACTGTTGCAGTAGCAATGGGGTACAATTGCAGCTTGCTCTCTATCAGCCCTTAGAAATTACCTTCCACAAATTTGTTTGGCCTTGCAAACCTACTGACCTAGAGGCTATCAGCAAATTTTTTGACAGTAAATTCCATATAATTATGATAACCTGCCTGGAGTTCATTTGAATAATTTCTTATCTTGAGACCTGAAAGCTTCAGCTCCATGAAATTGATTGGCTGTTAATCTCTCTCAGCCTAGCTTTCCTCACAGTATTCATTTATTTGCTGTATGGCTTCCATGCAAAATTTGCAAGGACTTGAATGAATGCCCAATAAAATTCACCTTGCAAATGCTGACTTATAGGATCACACACACACACACACACACACACGGGGGGGGGAGGTAATGAATCAGACAACTGATTAATATAAATGAATAACTAAATGGGGATGTGGATAATACTGTAAGATCTATTCCCAAAGCAATATTAATTTCAGAGGGAGATTTATGGAAGAAATAATTGATTCCCTGTTCAGACCCAACAATTCTCACCCTGCCAATACATTCTGCTCTATTTGCTTTTAAAACAACAGCAGCACTCACATCTTCACCCTCTTGTATGTTAAATGTATTTAAGTTTATGACTCTTTTGACCTCAAGTATTATAGCATTGGTATTCTGCCAAAACGATTCCAGGTTTACTGTATCTTTGGTCAGTTTGGAGAAAGATTAAAAAGATCCAAGCAACAATTCCCCTTCCCTCCCACCAAGAGAACAGAGCAACTCACTGTGCTGAACTGATTTTACAACTGAATCAGTATGTCAAATCAAATTTTCAGCATGTCCGGGAAGGTCTGGAGAAACACCTCAGCAGACACTGGATATAGCTGAGCTTTACATTTTACATTAACCCAAGCACATCACACATTTTTTCAAGCTACTTAGAAATTTATCTTTCATTTCAGTCAGTCATTCAGTCAGGTAAACCATCCACATTTCAAGGGGTTGCCCAAAATAAGGGGAGAAAACAGCAAATAAAGTAAACATATAAAAATCTAGAATCAAACCTGACTTCAGTGAAATCCAGTTGATGAGGTTTCTTCTTGGGCAATAAAATAAAATAAAGGGGTGGTGAAAAAAACCAGCAGACTTGGCCAGAATGTGACTAAAAGATCTTTGCAGACAAAAAGAAGCAGCCTGGGACCCAAAAGCTTAAGGCATTTGGAATGGGTGTGCGGAAAATAGAGAGGGAGAGCCAAGTATGTTTGAAATCTGTGCCTTCCCAATCTCCACATTCACTTGTGCTTGCTATTTATGCTGCTCGATGACGCTCAGCATTGTGGAACTGCCTTTGCACAGTGCTAGGTAGGGTTACTTTGAAGAGAAGCAACATTTCAAAAATCGGAGGCAGCCCTCCGCTGCTGAGTCCTTGCTGGCCCAAGAAACGGCGAGTCACATAAATGATCTGGGCTGTTTCTTCCTCTCCAGAAGAAGCTGGGGAGCCATATTCCAGCTCCTTTCCCTACATGGTGCCTGGGTATCTCTCTATTCATAGCAAACCTTGTGAACAAAAACAGTGTTAGTAAAGCATTTTTTCCCTCAGGGAGGGAGTGTGTGTAATTTATCAACAAAGGTTTTTGGTACTGAGTTTGAATCTTCAAAACGGTTGAGTTTTGTATGGGTCAGAAGCCTTACAGTGTACTCTTATGGATATTATAAAGGATCTATCATTTTGATTATGAAAAACAGTTCTCTGTGGAAAAACAGTTCTCTGACTTGTTCTGATCCCTTTGTATTCTTAAAAAAACTTATGACAATTTTTTGAGGGGGGGGGCAAGAGAAAGAGGGAAAAAAAGAAAGAGCAATCTTTGTTTCTTGCAAAAAAAACCACCCTCTTTTATGTAGGGCCCCAATCACATTGTCCTCCTTCCCCTCTTGTGTAGTGTATTCATTGTGGACAGCATGATGGTTTGGTGACTCCAATAAAAAGAGACAAGGATAAAGAATCAGCTTTCTTGGTGGTCTATTCATTAGGGAGTCTTGCCTTTCTCTCTTCTGAGAGCCTTTGGATAGAGACATTCTTATTCCCTGAAAAAATGGCGAAAGCGTCATTGTTTGATGGTGCCAGCAAATATTTCAAGTAACATGACATCCTTGGTGTTAATTACTCTCCCCTTAGTAGAGACAAATTTGAAGGCTTCTTACAGGACCTGGGAATGAAGCATCCTTCACTATGTCCGAAGTTTTGCAGATCAGAATGCAGTGATATAATCCAGATAAATAAGATGCTTAGAGTCTGCTCTTCTGAATACGATTGTGGGCTTTTCCACATTACTGCCTTAAGCTGTAGAGTATACTGGTTGGAAACTAAGCCAGCTTAAGATATCCTCTTCTGCCTTTTGTTTCTTCTTCTGATTTGGTCATGCTGATCTCCTGATCTTCTATCCAGATTGTGTTTACCCTGGTTCCATTTTTTTCCATTGATCATGTGGTTTCCATGGACAGATGTTTGTATGAGCCTTCTCTATTGTCTTCTGTCTGCCATCTTTCCTTATGGTGCACTTACTGATGGATGGTTAAAAATAACAACATAGCTCCCCCTCTTTTCCATTGACATGGGTTTCCTGTGACATGAGTTGAAAGGGGAAACATGTTGATTGATTTGTATTTTAACAGAATAACAGAATTGGCAGGGACCTGAGAGGTCTTTTAGTCTAACCCTCTGCTCAAGCAAAAGACCCTGTGATGGAACACCCACAACTTTTGGAGGCCAGCCATTCCACTGACTAACTGGAATGATTAATTCTAACTGGAAGGGTTAATTCTAACTGTCAGGAAATTTCTCCTTAGTTCTACATTGGTTCTCTCTTCGATTAGCTTCCATCTTATGCTTCTTGTCCTGCCTTTGGGTACTTTAAAGAATCGAGCCCCTCTTCTTTGTGGCAGCCCCTCAAATATTGGAAGACTGCTATCATGTCACCCCTAATCCTTCTTTAAATAGTTCAGTTCTTGGCACAATTCTGGTCTATTTCACCTGATTAAAAGAAGAGGAAGACTGGTTGGTGTGGTGCCCACCTTGTACAGTTCCTCAACGAAAATGATTTAAAAAGCAAAACAACAGTAGAAGGCAGTAGCCAACATTCCTATCACACTGTAGGGTATCCAATTTGCCTACATGAAATGGATCATAGCAGGACACCTGCCGTGTGTGCTTCCAGAAGTTGCTTTTGACACGTAGCAGAAAAAGATGGTCAGAGGTTGCCTTCCCAGTCGGTGGAGGGCTGGTAGAGAACACAATGTGCATTCCTGCCATCAAGAAAAGGTCTATGGCCCATACTCCCACCAGAACAACAGCTTCTGTCTAGAGATGACAATTCCATCTCTTTTGCAAAATGTGCCATATGTGGCTGCTTTGGGACAGCTAAACTCATTCTGAGGGAGAATATTTTCTAATACTGGAGGCTTAGCAGAGTTGGTATTCAGCAGGTTCTGACCATTTCTGGAGAACCGGTAGCAGAAATTTTGAGTAGTTCGGAGAACCGGCAAATACCACCGTTGACTGGAGATTTTAAAGTATCTTTCCCCTGCCATGCCCACCAAGCCATGCCCAAAGAACTATTAGTAAAAAAAATTGAATCTCACCACTGGGGTTTAGAGTTTAGGTTCTGGAATAGGGACCTCAAAGAGGTCTTTCTTCTGTTGATTATGTGGCTGTGCAAAAGGAAAATCTGGAACAAAAACTTTAGAGGAAGTTCCTTAATGTAAATAAATCAGTCGTTTGTTGTGCTTGTTGTGGTGAGGAAAAATACCTTTTAAAAATCATATAGTTGAAAAAAGGAGAAGCAATAACATCAGGAGTCAAAGCTGTGGAGCAATGCTTTTAATGCAAATGGATAAATCATTATTTCTTGATCTTCTATTTGTTGCAAATTTATTGGGATTTTCATTCTGGTTGTGTTTGTTTTTCAGATGGAGAAGGAAAAAAGGCCAAGAGTTAAGAAAGCAGAAGACTTGTTTGTTTTTGATATAAACAAATCAAGTCAGAGAATTTTTGAAGGGAGCAGAGAATGCAAATTATATTTGTTTTGGAGGGTTTTTTTTGGGGGGGGGGAGTGAAAATAAAACAAGTAATGTTACAAGAAATTAGAGGCAGCATTATAATGGAAATAAATCCACAGTATCATAGCTTTTGAGCTGGAAAAAAAATCAGAAGTTGAAAGATGGTAGAAAGGAAATACTGAAAACTCCAATTCCTTGCTGACCTCTTGTTATCCTCTGGAGTTTTCAACTGAAATCTCTTAGCTCTAAATCTTGTATTTTGTTAGCAAGATGTGAGAATAGTTTTAATGAAATTTAATTTGGGGTTTCAGAGAAGGAGGAACCAAGGCACAGATGAAAATTAGTTAAGGAAGATAAATTATAAGAGATCTGGACATGAACAAACTGTTTTTCTGAATTTAATAGCATCAAAGTCTATAGGATTATATGTAAAGGAACAGTCCCGAACACCAAATTTACTAGAATGGCACATATTGTCAACTGCCCCATGAGTTACCTATAATTATTGCTGAGGCAGAATGAAACAGCTGTCTCAGGTTTGGATCTGAGGAAAAAGTAGCTATTTCATATATTGATATGTGAAATTAACTCCTGGGATTCAGGGAGAGGCAAGGTTAACTGGAGATGCCAGATGCTTTAGCTAGCCTTCAACAACCTGTTGTTTGATTGGAGGGGAGCAAAATACCCTCTGTGTGAGGAGACCAATTTAATCACTCCTTGTACAAAAGAAAAGCCAATTCAGGTAGTCTTTGACTTATGACAACAGTCAAGCCCAAAATTTCTGTTGCTAAGTGAGATAATTGTTAAGTGAATTCTGCCCCATTTAACAACCTTTCTTGCCAGAGTTGTTAAGTGAATCACTGCAATTGTTAAGTTAACAACATGATTATTAAGTGAATCTTGCTTTCCAATGACTTTGCTTGTCAGAAGGTTGCAAAAGGTAATCACATGGACTCCAGGACGCTGCAACAACCATAAATATGAACCAGTTGTCAAAGCATCTGAATTTTGATCAGGTGACCATGGGGATGCCACAATGGTCATAAGTGTGAAAAATGGTCATAAGTCACTTTTTTTCAGTGAAGCTGTAACTTCGGTCACTAAATGAACTGTCATAAGTTGAAGTATGTAGTCTCACAGAATATTTTTTATAATGTTTTGATTTTGTCATGTAAGCATCAAATGCAAGGCCACAGGCCTCTCCTAATCTTCAAAGCCTTAGCAGGTGGCTATAGTATCTGGCTGACTTTGAGTTTAGAAGCGATGTAAGGTGAGGCCTGGCTAGGACTTTGATGGAAGCCCTCCTATCTACTTTGGTAATTTGGCCAGAAAAAGGGTCTTGACATATTGATGAAATACCCTGGGGTTGAATTCAGCTTAAAGAATTCCACTTTACTTTACTGTCTGAAGGGTTCTTTTGGGGGGGACATCTTTCTGGTTTGCCTTATGCTCCAAAGATCTGGATTTTCTTGTCCCATCTATTGAGCAATAGGCCCTAATACTGAAGGTTATTTCTGAAGTGGAATACATAGTCTGCCTATTGATAAAGCGTTTTATAACAAACCTGCCCTGTATATCCCAGAGATTCCTGGTCCTACTTATAGAAAATATACTTTTATTTACAATCACTATAGACACCACCTCCTAGACTCCTGCTCTTCTCCCACTGTGCTCTACTACAGCCCTTTGAATTTCTGGAATAATAGCAATTGAATAGCTCAATGGGGAATGGATGGTCTTGACTCTTGGCAGGCAGGTGGCCATGGTTTGGCAAGGGAGAAAATGTTTTTATTTCACATTGAATGCACTCTCTTTGAAGCAGATGATGATTTGTCGATATGAGACAATTTGGCTTATTGACTTCTGTTTTTATACACCGTTTCTGTAAGCGTTTAATCCAAAAGAGGAAAATCGATGTGCTAAAACCCACTGGGCCGTTTTAGCAAATGCAGAATATGCTTTTTAGTATGGTTTTCCAAATATATTTTGTAGTCGGTCTCTCTACACATAAAGCAACTGTATTGCATTCTTTTCTTTCTTTTTTTCTTTCCTGGCATCTTCTTCCAATTTCCTCATTCCAAAACCTTTTTTTTCTTTTTTACCTCAGGTTACCTAGTACCCCTACTGCTCCCCAGAAACACAGCATCAAAGGAAGTTGCTTAGATGAAGAAATGTCAGATGGAAAGGAGAAACAACTGTCCCACAACTGAGATATTATTTTGTTGAAAGAAATCTACCAGTAAAATTTCCTTTGTTTAGAATGTATCTTCTCCTATAAAGTTAGCCATAACTAGCAGAGGTGGTATTCAGCAGGTTCTGACCAGTTCTGGAGAACCTGTAGTGGAAATTTTGAATAGTTCAGAAAACCAGCAAATACCACCTCTGACTGGAGATTTTACAGTATCCTTCCCCTGCCACGCCCACCAAGCCATTCCCACAGAACAGGTAGTAAAAAAATTTGAATCCCACCACTGATAACTAGACCTTATTTCCTATAGATGTTAAAAGATGTCTTATAGATGTTAGGATGGGAATTTTCTGAAATCTGCTCTCACACAGCCAATTCTGCTGAACATTATGACTAAAAGCTTAAAAAGTTTCTAGAAGACCTGGAGATCAGCAAGGTTCCATCCCTTTCATTGACTCAATCCTTGCAGGGTATAATTCATCAGGAGAGATGACTTTTTGAAATCTAGACGTGTCATCTGATTGAAACTGATCTAGTATTTATAGTAGTGACTAATAGTAGTGACTGATAGTAGTGACTGATCTAGTATTTATAGTAGCAACTAATGTTGAGGGAAGTTCTATATCAATAACCTCTGGTAGGGCCATCAATTCTCCATCTCATTTGGAAAGATCGCAAAATGTGGTTACAGGCTTGAAATCCTTTGCTAAGCCTTTGCACCAGACAACAGAAAAAACACAACAATATACTAAACATTCAGTGAAATCACCTGGCTGGCCTCACACATCAAGAACACACCAAACCATAATGTCTATTTACAACATACAAAACACTGTTTAGTGTAACATGTAAACTTTTTGGAACCGAGTTCCATATGAACACAGTTAAATAAATGAATGAATGAATGAATGAATGAATAAATACATACATACATACATACATACATACATACATACATACATACATACACACACAGAGAGAGTGAGAGAGAGCTTGATGCAGTTGTTAAGGTACCAACCTAGAAACTGGGAGATTGGGAGCTCTACTCCTACCTTAGGCATAAACCCAGTTGGGTGGCCTTGGGGCAATCTCTCAGATCTAGGAAACAGATAGGGCAAACCTTACCTGAAATCTTCTGAAATCTTGCCAAGAAAACCACAGGGACTTGTCTCGGCATTAAAACAAACAAACTCCTTCAAAAGAGCCTCTTCTTACTGAAAACTCAATTTCTTTCTTTTCTGCCATTTCTTCCTTCCTTCCTTTTAATCATCTTTTTTAGCTTTCTTCAATATTCTTGCAAAACTTTCACCAACCAAATCCAAATTCATTTTGCAACTGTATCTCAGGAGAGATAAAACAGCAATTTTAGTTGTTTAAATTGTATAAATTGGCTTTTCAAGTTGCCATTCATTTGATTTGTTAAACTAAAGTTGCTTTGTTTTCCACTATGTGAACTAACTACATTTTCCATACAAACCAAAAAGGTCTGGAACTTACCTTACTAAAATATTTAACCATGCATTTATTTCAGCTACAGTCCTTTCTTTTCTATTATTTGGAGCTCTTAAGGAATAGAAGGAATATGGCCATGAATCAAAATAGATTCACAGTGGGTGAAATGAAAGGTTTAGCAGACGAAGGTCCACAAAGCAACTCAAAATCCCAGAATCACAAGTTGTTCTTATTCTATGGAAACCAAACAACTGCCTATCC
Source organism: Hydrophis major (assembly GCA_033807585.1). Lineage (NCBI taxonomy): Eukaryota > Metazoa > Chordata > Lepidosauria > Squamata > Elapidae > Hydrophis > Hydrophis major. The sequence continues at coordinate 173,837,484 of CM066329.1, forward strand.
TTTCAGAGGAACATGGAGATGATCTTGAGGAAGATAGATGGTAGTTATTATGAATACATGAGCTTGGCCTGGCAAACTAATCAAGAAGAGAAACAACCTAGAACTTAGGAGAAATTTCCTAACGGTGAGGACAAATAACCAGTGAAACAGCTTGCCTTCAGAAGTTGTGGGTACTGCATCACTGGGAGCTTTTCAAAAGAGACCGGACAGCTACTTGTCTGAAATGGTATAGGTTCTGTGGGTGTCGCCTAATTTGTGGGTGTGGCTTGGTGATCATGTTACTGTGTGGTCATGGCTTGCTGACTAGGCATGGCTTGGTGGTCATGTGACTGGCTGGGTGTGGTTTGTATGTATATATTACAAATATTTATGCAAATATTAAATTTTTTAAATAAAAAAGCAATTTTTACCCAAAATCAGGCAAAACAGACAGGCAGATTGAGTTGTTCACTGAATCACAAATTCACTCAGAGATCTACTATTCTGCAATCTGCTACCTAAGTCTGCACTGAAAAATAGAAGCTTCAGTCCTAAGGAAGGTTCAGCTCTGCTTTTAGATTAGCTAGAAAGCAAGAAATCCAACAAGTTCCTGCTTTCTAGTTAATCTAAACATTCTGGCACAGCAGAACAGCTCATGGTCGGGGGAAAAAAAGGAAAAATAGCAACTTACCAAATGGAAGCAAGTTTGATGGCATGCATGGCAGGTAAGGGGTGAGTGGGCTGGGAGGGGAGGGGAGGGACCAGCCAGTGGTACAATTCTACACAGTTCTCTGAACTGTGTAGAATCGTAACAACTGGTTCCATAGAACCGGTCCAACCAGGTAGAATCCCATCCCTGGGTTAAGCAGGGGCTGAAATAAAAGACTTCCAAGATTTCCTCCAACTCTGTTATTCTAAAAAAAATAATCTTAGTCTGAGAAAAGTAGAAGGGTGAGAAAGACGATTGAAGGCAAATATATGTATCCTAGGATAATGTTGCATAATCCAATCTGGATCAAGTACTGGGACCAGAGGTTTACTCTTCTGAGCTTTCTGACTTGTGCTGGAGCCCATCTTCAGGGAATTTCTCTCTACCGAAATATGTGCTTTGGGCTATTCTATCAGTCAAACGTCCTCCTATTGATTGACAGCCAGTGATTGGCTGTTGTTTTCTTGTACTACCAAGCCTTTGATTCCTAAGTACCTGATAAGTTGATGGTAAATCAGCACTTCTGTTGACTGACAAGGGGTCTGTTTCCCAGGCTTCAATCATTTCCCTGGCTATCTTTATACCTGCATGGCTAACAATCTTAGTAGCTGCAGATACATTTTAAATTATAATGGTACAATTTATAATTAAATTATACACTCACTATGTATAATAGAATTAAACATTCAATTCGGGTTTTCTGCCCTGGTTGAAAGGTATAATGGCTGGGCAACTTTGATACATGCTTGGAATTTCTTCTGAGATAATTAGTCATGAAAAGCTTTGGCTAAGCTACACGCTTGGGAAGAGGAAACTAATTTTTTTTTTGGATGGCTTTGAACTGATCAATCACCAGCAAATCTGAAGCAGTACCAGCAGTCCTCAACTTATGACCACAATAGAGTCCAAATTTTTTGCTGTTAAATGAGACAATTGTTAGGTGAGTTTTGTCCCATTTTATAAATTTTTTTGCCACAGTTGTTAAATGAATCACTGCAGTTGATAAGTTAGTAACCTGCTTGTTAAGTGAATCTGGCTTCCCCAATGACTTTGCTTGTTGGAAGCTCACAAAAGGTGATCAATCACATGACCTTGGGACACAGCAACAGTTATAAATATGAACCAAGCATCTTAATTTTGATCAAGTAACCATGGGGATGCTGCAATGATCATAAGTATCAAGACAGTCAGAAGTCACATTTTTCAGTGCCATTGTAACTTTGAATGGTCACTAAATGAACTGTTGTAAGGTGAGGATAAACCACGGTAAAAGATAGAGCCACAGTAAAAGACAGAGTGAAGAAGAACCTTCCGCAGTACCAAGACAAATAGCTATAGAAATATTCTAGTGTAGAAATCTAAACAAAAATGATAATTCAAAAACTTTTACCGCTTCTAAAGATGCAAGTGTTCTAACAAAAACTGTATTTTCTGTGGAATGTATTCTACATGGGAATGCCCTTCCTGGTCTGGAATGCAGGATGCATGTGGTTATGGTTGCTCCATGATTTGCTTGTGTTACACCATTGTTGCCAGAATTGCACAGGCTTCCACTTTTTTATGGGTAGAATTCAAGGTGGTGATTATCACTCTTAAAAGACCTACATGGTTATTTGCAGAATCATTTTTCCTGAGGGTATCTATCAGAGGTGGTATTCAGCAGGTTCTGACCAGTTCTGGAGAACCAATACCGGAAATTTTGAGTAGTTCGGAGAACTGGCAAATACCACCTCTGACTGGAGATTTTACAGTATCCTTCCCCTGCTTCGTCCATCAAGCCACGCCCACAGAACTGGTAGTAAAACAATTTGAATCCCACCACTGGTATCTGTTTCACTAGATTTGGACAAACTCCATGTAACTCCTCTCAAATGTTATCACCAATGGGAACTTGGAACTCTCTCTAGCTACCACAGCCTTTGGAATATCTCTCATTTGAGATTTTAGGGTTTCCTTCCCTTTTCCTACCCTTTTTGAGAAAGCTCTGAAGATCTTCCATCAGGCATTGGGCTAAGATGGGGGTTGAATCAGTAGGTCAACAGCATGGGTGATTTTGTGTATTTCCACCAACTTTCTTGTCCATTTGCCCTTTGAAAGCCCCTGACTCACAATTTAGTCTGGCCTTGAGAAGTTCCTGTTTGCCTTATTAGCTCTTTCCTTTTATCCTGTCAATTAACGCTTGGAAACAAAAAAATGACCTTCTGATCTCTGACCAACAGCTTTATTTGAGCACTAAGACAATTTTCCTCTCTCTACTCCCAGGAATGTATGGATTCCATCTGCATCAAGGAAAACAGTATGGCGTTATTCACAAGAGCATAGATCCACTAGAGGGGAGATTTCAAAGAAACATATTTATGAACAATTGAAACAATTGTATGGCCCTCCAAATATTGTTGAATTTTAACTTCCATCATATCCCACTATTGACCCTGCTGGTGACGATTAATAGAAGTGGGAGTTCAACATTTTTGCAAGCAGCATCCTTGGTGAGGAGCCAAAAAGCAACTGCCTGAAAGTGGGGGGAAAAAAAAAAACCCCAACCCTCTGCCTCTGGAGATGGCTAACTCTTCTTCACTGGAGTTTGTGACTCAGAGTTGAACTGCAGGGTCAGGAATATGGTTGAACAAAAGGTCATTCAAATCAAAACATTACAAGAGAATCTTCCTAGGAGACTTTCTCTAAGAGATGAAAATCAGAAAGAATATAGTTCTTTAAAGATTTTGGCTAAAATCTATCAAATTATAGGAAATCCAGAATCACTGGTTTGTACCCCTTTTCATAATATGAAGAAGACAAAACACTGGGGCCAGGAGTCTGGAGCAAAAACAGCAACACTTGCTGGTTACAACAAATGACTTTAATTGAAATTGGCAACTTCTATTTTCTTTATGATTGGTCTCACTTTGATCCAGAAATGTTCTGGACTTTTTGCATCTCTTAGCTCTGTTTTGGTGTTTATAGAGCATATATGTTAGGACATATATTCTACTGGGTCTGGTTAATCAAATTTCTAGACAACAGATAAAGTGGCCAGCTTAGATATAGCCAATCTTCTCAAGATGCACTTCAAGTTACTTAAAGAAATGTGACATTTACCCGCCAATAACAGCCAATGGCAAATTTTCTTATTTGTGGTCTTGAGATGATAGCAATCAACATTTCTTTTTACAAGTTAAGGCAGTCTGTCTCCCAAATATTTGTCAGTTGAACTAGGACCAGACTCAGAGGGTAACATTTAGTGGTGGGATTCATTTTTTTTTACTACCGGTTCTGTGGGCGTGGTTTGGTGGGCATGGCTTGGGAGTGGCAGGGCAAGGATACTTCCCTCCCCACCCCACTAATCTGCTTTCCAGCTCTGTTCTCCTGTGCAGGGCAACAAAAGAAGACCCAGGCGATCAGCTGGGACTCAGGAGGCAGAGAATAGATGGGGACGGGGCCAGTCAGAGATGGTATTCTGATCTCCAAACTACTCAAAATTTCTGCTACTGGTTCTCTAGAACTAGTCAGAACCTGCTGAATACCACCCCTGGTTACATTATCTTTATTCTTCACTTTGTCTATAGACTTTCTTGCCAAGCTTTCAACATGTTTTGTATATTTTGAGCAGTCATTAAACTTCTTCATGAAGAAGCCTTGCGAGTAGAGGTGGTATTCAGCAAGTTCTGACCAGTTCTGGAGAACTGATAGCAGAAATTCTGAGTATTTGGAGAACTGGCAAATGCCACATCTGACTTGCCCTGCCTATTCTCTGCCTCCCGAGTCCCAGCTGATCGGTTGGGTCTTCTTTTGTTGCCCTGCACAGGAGAATGGAGCTGGAAACAGGTTATTGGATGGGAAGGGAATGGGATTTTGCAGTAACTGTCCCCCAGGAGTGGGGAGCTAATGGAGATTTTGCAGTATCCTTCCCCTGCCATGTCCTTCAAGCCACACTCACCAAGCCACATCCATAGAACCGATAGTAAAAAATTTTGAATCCCACCACTGCTTGCTAGGTAGAATGAATCTTTATTGGAGAGAGAGGGGGAGGGAGGGAGAGGAGGGAGGGAGGGAGATATATATATATATATATATTCCTGTTCATGAGTAGATATATAGTGTCTATAGTTTATCTTGATTCTCAAAAAGGGAAAATTTAATTCAGAAGTTAGTCATCAATAAACTGTATCACAAAGTGGGTTTAAAGTGGAGTATATACTTTTTGTTTTGGCAGGTATTTTTCTGAACATGTAAATTTTATTATTGCATTGTACATGTTTAGCACTATGATGGCACCAACAATAATTGGACAATAGGTGTGATCTGTGTTTAACAATAGTTTCAGAAAGTAGGATCTCATGAAACAATTATGTCTTTTACTTTAATGCCATCTGGTGGATTCTGATTATCTGATTATTATATGCCTGGTGGGATTGTGTCTTTTGGAATCTAGTTAGTTATAACTCTTCACTCAGGCTGTATCTAGAACCAATGTTAATACTAGACTGTTATGTAGAATACCACAGTCCTTTTCTGTGTGCTGTTTAATGTCTTAATATTTTAAAGCATTTATTTCAATAAATAGGGCACCCTCAATGTGAAACTGGACCCAAATTAAACCATTGGATGATCTAATTTGATGTCATGGTGCTAGCAGACACATCTTTGTTAATGTCATTCATTGTGATTCTAAAGGATAAAGTTTACAGGATTTTACTGAGAGAAGTTGTGGTTGAGGAAACTGATCTCCCAGTTTTGTAAAACAACAAGCAACAGGTCTATATACATAGTTTTAAGCAGCTTTCTAGCAGGAAAAACATCTAGATTTAAATTAGAGATTACTCCACATGATTCAGCCTGAGAAGTCTTTGGTGCTCTCTGATATTGGTTGTTTTCTTGCAGATTAGGTAACACCATCGGTGCTAGTAAGGGGTAGATTTTATTCTCATTATATTCTAATGGATTTACTCTATCAGTGTTGGTGAGGGTGGTTTTAGAATTTCTTTGGTCAGGCTGTTTATTGTTGACTTGTTTATTGATAAAGATGCTGTTTCCTTGATTGTTTGTCTGATGTTGCTCTTGGAGCTGCATGCTGGTGGAGAGGTCTTTTTGTTCCCATTTTGGCTTGTTGATTGTTTCTTTTGCATAACTTATCAATATTGTTTATTCCTATATGTCTATTGATGGCTAATTTGTCAGAATGCTAAGCTTCTTATAAATTCTCATTTTTTTGACTTGGCTTGTTCACAGTTTCCCAATCTGTCCATATGTTGTGAAATTAAATTAAAGAGTTTTCATCATGTCTTCTGACTGATAGTTGGAGTTCATGGATGTGTTCTGCCAGTCTTCTGTCTGTTTGTCATATTACATTATACCCCTCATTACATGTATATTGTAGATTACTCATTTTTCTTTTGGGCTGATGGGTCTTTTGGTTTGCTTAGGATGTTTTTAAGGGCTTTAATTGGCTTGTGAACTATATTGATTCCATGCGGTTGTAGTAATCTGTTGATGGTTTCTGAGATGTTCTTGGTTTATGGCAGGGTATTCTTTTTAGGATTTGTGTTGGTTGTGCAGTATCAAGTTGAGTGAGTGTTCAGGCACTTTTTGATAAAGTTGTGTGGATATCCATTTTGTTGGAACATATTGTATAGATGCTCTGTTTCCCCTTTCTATTGTTCAGGATTGCAGCAGTGAGCTTGCATTCATCAAAATAAAGTTCTTGCACAGCTTCTCTTGTGGGAGGTGTTGTTGTTGCTTTAGTAGTGAAGCATTTGGTTGGCGTGGAATAGTTTTTGTGCTTTGAGTATTTCTAGTTTGCCATTGTGGTCTCTGCTAATCAAGGTGTCCTGGAGGGGTAGCGAGTTGTTGTTTTCTTCTCTGGTAAACTGGATTCATTTGAAAATATTGTTGTGGTTCTGTGTTGACAACTACTCAATAGATAATGCAACAGTGTATTTAGAATGGAGGAACTAAATGGAGGAAAATGGCAAACTGGTTAGACTTAAGAACTCATGACCTCAGAGGCAGAAGGGGAGGATTCTGAGCAGGGGTGGGATATGAAAGGGTTAATTACCAGTGCCCTGTGCCTGTAAATCATTATAAATCATATAAAAAATAATAAAAATGTGGTGCAAATCAATAAATTAAAAGCATACATGGTACCTTTATTTCTTATACTGAACACCCTGAAGGAGGGAATGAGAAACTATGAATTATATAAGTGGACCCTGTGTGTGCTGCACTTAATCTATAGGACAGAAATCCCCAACCAGCAAAAGCTCTCATATATCCTCCTATAAGGTGGTAGAGAGATATATCTTAAGGAAGCAGCCTTAAATATAAATCCCCAAATTCATTTACCTCTATATGTGTGTGTTGCTTAATTGTTAATTAATGTCTGTTAATACTTAGGTTAGATCATTTATGCTATTAGTGGAAATGAAAACTTATGCAAACTTTCCTTGTCAGATTAGTTTAGGGTCAGAAGCCAATCAGCATCATTGCATAGAAAAAGCAGTTTCTAGGAGCATAGGATGCATGACAAGTAGTTGTACCCTTTTCCCCCCTGCAACAATGCAGGAACCTGTCCTTTTATAGATAAGTAAATGTTTCATTTGAATGCCATGACTGACATTTGAATGTCATAAATGAGAGAGCAAAACATAGCACAATTTGAAATCAGCATTTTAATTGAACATGCCTAAAATGTCATGTTCCCTATCATATTATGTCACATTTCCTACCATATTCTTCAGGTACCTGATTAGTGCCCAGGGTGACTTTCCACGCTGCTGTGACTCATTAAAGCTTTCTATTAATGAAACGATAGCTCTCCGCAGACCCTGAACATCAGCGTCATGGTCTATTCAGAGAGAAGAAGGATATGTCTCAAGATCCAGATTAATCATAGTATGATGTGATAGCCAAAACTGCATGCCCAAACAAGGTCCATCCAAACCAATTCTCAGGAATAATTATGGCTCAGACTATCTCAAGTTGCACATATAATAAAAGCTACATTAGCAGACTGTGTAGTACATATCTTGCAGGTGCATTTCAGAAGATATGTATCATTGGTCCTTGAATGTGATTCCTCCTCTTCTCTTTGTAGTCACACAGGCTTGTCTTGTAAAGCCTCTAGGCAACAGCGTGAAGAACAAAAATTCTGCAACAACCTTCTTCCTTTCTAAGAGTTTGCAAAGTACCTACTGGCGGTTCAAAGAGAAAAGGGGAGTTAGAGGACCCTTCACTGAGGTTATTACCTTTTCTTACTATAGCAGATCAATAGTCCTAAAATATGACTTCCGGAATGTGCAATTTAGGTCCCCCATTGTTGAGCAGCAAAATAAATGGTGCTAGAAGCTTTTTAACTCCTGAAATATATGAAGGAATTATTCTCAGATTATTTATTTTCCTTCAGAAATACTTTCTTTTTAAAACAAGAGAAAATAATTTTTCAAGTTTTCTTTTGAGTAAAGGAAGTATTTTCAGAATTTCACATATATTTTGGTCCAAAAGAATTTCACATATGTTTTGGTCCTTGTTCTGTCCCCTCATTAGCATTCTTGAGATCCCCGCGCATTGATTGGCCAAAGCGCGAGGCACTCTGATTGGTTAGGCGAGCCGCATCGATTGGCTTGCTAAGAATCTCCCGCGATTGGGCTGTTCGAATCGCGGGAGATTCAAAGCGGTGGCATTGGCCGCGGCCGCCGCGGCTAAAGGAATAAAAGCCGCGAACTTTTTCTATAGCCCCAGTTCGGTTCCTACACTAATAAAAGAGCATGATTTGAAGTCACCGACTCCTGGCATCATTTTCGAGGACACAACACTGGCGACGAAGGTGGGATCCAGACCCTGAACCGAACCACGTGTCCGATGGAAGCCAGACGAATCTCCACGATGGCGAAAATCGCACCCCCCGCACCCTTCAACCCCGCCACCGAGGACTGGGAATCGTACTCCGACCGATTCCGCATGTTTCTCGAGTGCAGCGATCTGAAGGACGCCACCGGCCCCATGAAGCGCGCCGTCTTCCTGACCCACTGCGGGACCGATGTATTCAAGATGGCCAAGGCACTTGCCAAACCCGCCAACGTGACCGCGATGGACTGGGACGTCCTCGAGCCAATACTTCGGCGGCACTATGTTCCAGAGGTACCCATCCTGATCCAACGCAACGAATTCTACCGTCGGGACCAACGGTCGGGCGAGAGTTTCAGCGACTTTGTCGCTGAACTACGGCGCCTAGGGGGGCTGTGCGAATTCGACAACCTGAACGATGCCCTGCAAGACCGAATTGTGCTCGGCCTGTGGGACCCTGTCCTCCAGAGCCGGCTGATGGCCAAGGGCAACATCAGCCTTGCAGACACCCTCACCGCAGCCGCAGCTGCCGAAGCAACCCGAATATCCGCCGACCACATGCGCCGACCGAACGCTGGGGACCGCATCGGGAACAACCACCCTGCAAGGTCGGCCGAGGCCCAACCCGAGACGACCACCCACCAGGGCGATTTCCATTCGGCATCGGGCACTTCTGATGACGAGGAGGAAATTCATCACCTGCAGGCAGGCCGCGACCCACGGAACCGGCGGGGTCGTAAGTCGAGGACCAACTGTGCCGGTTGCGGAGGCGACCACCCCAGGTCCGAATGCCGGTTTTTCGAGTCGATCTGCCGGCATTGTGACAAGAAGGGACACATCGCCTGCGTCTGCCGCCTCAAAAAGAACTGCAGCCCGCCCCGATGGGGCCAGAGCGAACGGAGGAGAGAGAGCACACCACCCCGGACCAGAGATCGCCCCTCTGACAACAGATGGGACCGGAACGGACGATCCCTACGAGGCGGCGATACCCGGCGAAGAGAGGAGACCCATCAGACGGTCACCATCGGCCACGCGACAACCAATGATGCCCGGAAGGTCCACGTGGAGGTAGGCATCGAGGGCGAGCCATGCAAAATGGAGGTGGACTCCGGGTCCTACCTCTCCATGATAGATGGCATGAAATAAAGCGCTTGGTGCCTATGATCCAAAGGAGAAGCCTAGACAACCAGGGAGATTCAAAGCGGTGCCATTGGCCGTGGCCGCCGCAACTAAAGGAATAAAAGCCGCGAGCTTTTTCCTTTGCCCCAGTTCGGTTCCAACTTTAGATAAAAGAGCATGATTTGAAGTCACCGACTCCTGGCATCATTTCGCGGACACAACACTTTGGTCAAGCAAAGCGCAGGGATCTCAAGAATTCAAATGAGGGGACAGAACAGTATGCAAAATGTTTCAGTCCTTCTGATCAAGCTATATGTTTAATGACTTCCTAAATGAGCAGACACTGTCCCAGCAACAGACAACTCCTAGCCCAGACTTTTGAGAGAGGAGGAAAAAAACCCTCTGATTATTGTCTTCATGATGTGGATGATTTTATGCATTTTGATCCTGTTCCCATGACTGACTCAGGGACTTTTATGATCACAGTAAATTGATAAGAGAGCCCTATACTTCCTCATCAGCAGAAGTAAATAGTCTGGAAAACCATGCCTTCAGTGTTACAGTTATGGCTTATCAAGTCCTCTTGCTGAAGTGCATTTAGTTTAGGAATGAGATTATTCTGATTGCTCATACAAATGAGGGACTGGAATATAAAAACAAGGACATTAGTTGTGGACTCTGTGATAGAAAGATGCCTCTAACATGTGAGATTTCAGAAAAAAATGCATTATTGTTGATTTTAGAGTAGGACTTGGATGTACAGTATTTTTTATTTATTCTTGTACTACTAGAAGCCTTTGGTATAAGTATAAATCAACTTATTTTTTATTATTTATACTTATAGCAATGGAAGCCATTCTTTTTCTTCCTTTTTTACTCATCCCTGTCTTCTTTTCTTCACACTTTATCTTGCATATTGACTGATTCTTTTTTTCTTCTTTTTCTTCATGCTTTTGAAATTTAATAAACTCATTTTTTTTTTTAAAAAAAAAAAAGATGCTTCCAACACAGAACCTGTATTTTTATCCCTGGTGGCAGAATCATATGTATTTCTACAACTATTCCCAATATAAATGAGATATTAGCAACTACATAATTCCATAACTGCCCAAAACTGGGAGAAGGCAAAATAACCAACATATATATTAGTTAATGATTTTGTGCCTTGTGTTAATTTTCTAAATGTTTTCCTTTGCTTCACTTTTAATGGAAACTAGATAACCTGTGACCCATTGGGTCACTCTTTCAGATATATTTTCCTTACATAAACAGAAACAGAATAGCCAAAAAAGCTATTGGAGAAGAAAAGACTTCCAATTTCTTGTTGATTTCCCCACTGAGTTTCCTAATAAGAAGCTAGCAGGGAGAGTTGAAAACTCTTTCTCCCTCCCTCTCTCCCTCTCTTCCTCCCTCTCTCCCTTCTTCCCTTTTCATTTCTTTCTGTTTTGTCAGCAGGCATGGAGACCATGGATGAAGATGAAGCTGATTGAGTGGTTGGTTTGATAATGCCATAATTGCTGCCATAAGGAGACCTGTGGGATTATGGGCTTTTATGTTGTGAGTTTTTAATATTGTAAGCATCCTAGAGTCATCTCCTTGTGAGGTGGAAGGCTATATACATTTGTTTGATAAATAAATAATAAAAAATATGGAAATTGGTTGGCCACTGACCTTTCATAGATGCTTTAAAACTTTCCATATTGCCTAGCTCTAGGATTTTCCAATAGGCTCCTTTCTAAATAGGAATCAGACCTGATCCTGCTTAGCTTTTCCAGATCAATTTAGTTCAGCTCAGAGCTTTTATTTAGCTAAATATATTGAACATGCATCCCAAAACACTTGCAGAACATGTCAGCTGTTTATTACAGTGCTTTTCCTGTTTGTTGAGATTTCATGGGCACAAGATACTTGGCTGCTAAAGGCAGAGCAAAACATAGCCCCAAAATCATCTTGATGGCACATTTCTAATTAGTGCTTCTCCTCCTACTGCACCAAACTCTAATAAATCTTCATTAGTGGCAACTGTTTACCTGTTTGTGAACTCATTATGTCCTCAAAAAAGTTGCCTTTCTTAATAAGAAAAGAAAAAGACAGAATGACACATCCAAGATGAAAATATAGGGTTTTTTTCTTTAAACCATGACTGCCTAGAAAAAAATATTGTTCTCTATCTCAATTGTCGATATTTATAATCAAAAGATGAACACATGTCATTGTTTAATGTGTTCAAAAAGTAATTCATGTCATCCACTATAAATCCAGGATATCATTTTTCTCCATTTCTTTACCATGTTTGATAAATCTATATTCTAAATGTTTTACTGAATTAGTTCCATCAAAGGCATATAAAAATCTAATATTTTAGACCATTGGATATTAATTAGTTCATATTGGATATTCCAAATCTTGATTGCAAAAGTTTTGCAAGTGATTCATGCCCAGCATAATAATTCTGTTTAATTATCTTATGAGAAGATTTCATGCTGGGGGGCCCAGATACTGAAACTGTTAATGAACTCTTAGCTGGCACTCCAGGCAGTGGGAAGAGATGAACAAATCCAGGAAAAACTAAAAAGCCATTCAGAATCAATTTTTTGCTCCAGAGGTGGGCTTTTCAAAAGAAGAGTTGGGTTTTATTGTGCTTTTTGTCCTTCTTTCACTGGAGGATGCAGACCATTTTTCCTCTAAGGCTGGCTGAAAGCCAGGTAAGAAAAAAAAAACCCATAATCTACAGAGATCTGAATTGGGGACCGGAGATTTCTGCAGAAAGCTAGATGTAGATCTCTTTATCTTGTGGGCTTTGATTTGAGTTGTGGCATTTTCTCTTCACTGTGTGTGACATTCTGGCCAAGGGAACAGTGGCTGAAACCAATTCTTTCTTTTCTTTCTTTTTCTCTCTCTGTCTTTCTTCATTTTATCTCCTGATTTTTTTTAATTTCTTTCATCTTGGTAGGCATAACAAAGACTTGAGATCTTAATGACTCATTCCCATTCATTATGGGAAAGCAGCATACAGCTGCCACTTGAACAGAGGAAGAAACTCCCTTATCTCTTCACAAGTAAAACAGGGCTGAAAAGGATTTGTTTGTTTGTTTGTTTAGGTGAAAAGTGGATAGTGGCGATAATGCCAGAATGACTTTTTGTAAGATTATCAGGGAGGGTGCAGTAGAGTGCAGATGGTTGAGAGAATTCCATCATGGGAACTGCAGGGGACCAATTCATTACATACTGTGTATCTATATGTGCACCCCATTACACCTATCAAAAAGTACTGTGGAGCAATCTAAAACTACTCAGAGTAAAGATCAAAATTTTCCTTCCATTCCAACCATTGCCCTGAAATCTTTAATGTGAAGGTAGTCTGTAATTATGAGTACAAGGGGAACTCATAATATCAGAGGGGGTCATCTAACACTTTTTAGAATTCTGTTCCACAGAGAAATAAAACTCAAATATAAAAAAATGCTTACCATCAATCATATATGAGTTGTCATTTAGTTAAAAAATATATTTAGGAGTTGACTTTCCCATTAAAACTTTCTTAATAATCTATCCGTTTGTTTGAAATCAGGTAAAGTTACATAGGAATACCATTGAGTACATATCTCAATTTTGAATGAAAATAAATCATCACAACTGTTTTATTACACAGAAGCTTAGCTCCTCATATATCCACAATCACAGGTTTTAAGTGATGGGTGTGTATTCATACATTCTCTGAGAAGATCAAAAGAATTATTGAAAACAAAATAATGGGCCATAAAGATGAAAATGTCTGAAGACATTATTGCTAAAGTGTAAAGATGTCATCACTTTGAAGATTAGCTATCCGCTGAGTTTCTACCTGTATGGTTATTTTTAATCAGATGTCTCCCTTTTTTAAAATTTCTCTTTCATTTTACTCTAGTCCTTTCTCTTTCTTGTACAATTACCTTCACCCTTATAACATCTATTCTTTACTTTGCCCTGCTTTACTTCTTACTGTGCTTTTTCTGCTAGGAGTGAGAAAAGAGTGGGAGAGAATGGTTTTAATTGTATAAATGTGGTCCTTTATTTTACAAATCATTAATTTTAATCAGTGAAAATCCATTTGCTTAAGAGTTTTTGTCTTGGCTCTCCCTTTTTGGGAATGTGACTTCTAGCACTTATAAATTGACTCAGACAAATATGTACGTAGAAGAGTGTCAAACAGTCCTGCACATGCATTTATTGGGAAGGACAATTTCTCCTGGGCTGGTTTCAAGTGGCATTAGCAACCCTAGGTGTTAACAAGAGGCAAAAGCTGGTTTTGTTATGTTTATATTGTTCTGACTACTCTTTTGTGGCCTCTTTAAGGATACATTCACAGAATTTAAAATGATTTTTTCAATAAAACAATTAACCCTAATTATAACCTCACTTCAGCAATACTTCCTTCCTGGAAGGACAGGAAACAGAATGTAAGAGGACTAGATGTGCTAAATAATCTGTAATTCTTTAAAAAATGATTTTTGTGTAGACAAAGTCTCTTTTCATTTTTCTGCATTTTCATTCATTCATTCATTGTGTGATAAAGAAAGTAATAGGAAAAGCAAGAAATAAGATGCCAATAGTCTAGTTGATATTCAGAACAAAAATAATTCTTTGCTCTTACAGTCTTTGCACATGTCTTTTCTTAATAGTCTTCTTTAGGATTGTTGTGTCCTCGAAAATGATGCTAGGAGTCGGTGACTTCAAATCATGCTCTTTTATTAGTGTAGGAACCGAACTGGCGCTATAGAAAAAGTTCGCGGCTTTTATTCCTTTAGCCGCGGCGGCCGCGGCCAATAGCACCGCTTTGAATCTCCCACGATTCAAACAGACCAATCGCGGGAGATTCTTAGCGAGCCAATCGGCGCGGCTCGCCTAACCAATCAGAGTGCCCCGCGCTTTGGCCAATCAAAGCGCGGGGATCTCAAGAATGCTAATGAGGGGACAGAACACCCCTCCCCTCTTGGTTTAGTCCTTACGTCGCGTAGTCCCGTAGGTAGGCGGGGCTCCGTCTTAGCCTACTGGACCTGCGCAGCTCAGTCGTAGGTTGGATCCTGGCCGGTTCAGTCGGGGTCTCTGCTTCTCCGGATGCCGTCGTGGGAACCGGCTGGTCGGTCGGGCCGGGCCGCTCTCCATAGCTCCCTCCTGGGTCTCCCGGGTTGGTTGAGCTGCGGGTTTCGCCGCTCCCGCTCGGTCTCCCCGGGTCGGTCGAGCTGGCCTGGCTGTCTCTTCCTGGCGAGGGGTCGTGCTGGCTGCTTTCCGGTAAGTATGGTTGGTTTATTCTTCTATTGTTTTGGTCCCCTGGGTATTCCCTCCCCCCTTGGTTTGTGTTGTGGGGGTTGGTTTTGCCTGCTTGTGCGTCGGTGGTTTCTTGGGTGGTCGTCCTCGACCTTAATTGGTCGATGTGGCGTTTCCATGCTCGTCCGTCTACTGTTTGTAGCCGGTACGAGTGTGGGCCTGTTGTTTGTGTGATGACGGCCAGTACCCATAACGGGTCTCCCATCAGGTTTCTTGCGTATACGGGGTCGCCTGGTGCGAAAGTTCGGTGTTTGCTGGTTGAGTCTGGGGGCTTCTCCGGGTTATACGTGGGGTGTAATCTGTCGAGTGGGGACCTTAATTTCCTCCCCATTAATAGTTCGGCTGGGCTCTTATTCGTTGTGGTATTTGGGGTTATGTGTTGGGTGAAGAGTAATTTGTTTATTTTCTCCTGAATCTCCCCGTGGTCTATTTTCCGGATGGTTTTCTTAGTGAATTGCACCATCCGTTCCGCCCTACCATTCGCCGCCGGGTGCGCCGGTGCTGTCAGCGCGTGTCGGATGCCCCTTTCTGCAAGGAATTTTTCGAATTCCAGCGAGGTGAATTGGGGCCCGTTGTCAGAAACGACGACGTCTGGGAGGCCGTGCGTTGCAAAGAGTTTGCCGAGTTCCTTGATCACGGCCTCCGTGGTTGTTGTTTTCATGTTGCTTACCTCCAGCCAGTTGGAGTAAGCGTCTACTGTTATGAGGAAGGTGTGTCCTTTTGTGGGCCCGGCGAAGTCTATGTGGATCCTAGACCAAGGTCCCCTTGGGGTTTCCCACTCTAGGACGGGTGCTGTGGGTGGGCTTGGCCTAGTTTCCTGGCATCGTTGGCACCTTGCTACCCAGGTCTCAATTTGTTTGTCCATCCCTGGCCACCAAGCGTAACTTCTGGCCAGGGCTTTAGTCCTAACGATGCCAGGGTGCCCCTCGTGTAATAGTTCCAGAACCTTCCCTTGTAGTTTTTCTGGAATGACCACCCTATCCCCCCATAGTATGCACCCTTTTAATAATGAGAGTTCCGTTTGCCGGTTTCAGAATGTCTTGACGGACTTGTCGTTGTCCCTTTCCGGCCACCCTTTCTCTACCCAATGCAACACCCATGCCAGACGTTTGTCTTTATTAGTCTCTCGGGTAATGTCTGACGCGGTTATGGGCAGATTGGGTAGAGTCTCTATACTGAGGGTGGTCGTCGTGGGTGCTTGGTTAGTGTCAGGTTCCGGTAGCGGCGAGTGGCTTAAGGCGTCTGCATGGGAGATCGTCTTACCCATTCTGTGTATGAGTCCGTAGTTGTAGGCCGCCAGGAACTCAGACCACCTTGTCATTCGGGGAGACAGAATGTTCGGGGTGGCCCTGTTCCCTGCAAGGATTCCCAGCAGTGGTTTGTGGTTGGTTATGATGGTGAATGTCTGGCTGTAGAGATACTCGTGGAATCTTTTTACTGCAGCAACGATAGCCAGAGCCTCTTTGTCCAGCTGGCTGTAGTTCCGCTCCGGTTTGGTGAGGGTCCTTGAAAAGAACGCGATGGGTGCTTCTTTTCCATCGAGGAGGGTATGGCTGTGGACAGCGCTGACGCCGAAGGGTGATGCGTCACATGTGATGGCCAGAGGTAGGGTCTCGTTGTACTGTATAAGGACGACGTCCGAAGTGAGGAGGTCCTTTGTTGTTTGGAAAGCGGCTTGCTCGCGTTTCCCCCAAGTCCAGGTCGCTGCCTTGTCCAGGAGCCTATGCAAAGGCTCCGCCGCCGTCGCCTTTTGGGGCAGGAAAACATTGTAAAAGTTAAGTAGCCCCAGGAATGCCTATAGTTCCGTCTTCGACTTGGGTGTGGGGGCTTCTTTGATGGCCTTGATTTTTTGGTTTGTGGGGTGAATGCCGTGACGGTCTAGTAGGTATCCTAGGAATTCAACCCGTTCCGTGTATAATTGGCATTTCTCCCTCTTTACTTTGAGCCTGGTCTCTTTGAATTTGGTTAGGACCTCCCTTAGGCGACCCTCTAGTTCGGCTTGGTTGGTTGCCGACACTAAGACGTCGTCGAAGTAAGATACCACCCCCTTGATGCCTTGTAGCAGTCTTTCCATTAGGCTTTGGAATATTCCCGGTGCCACGCTGACTCCGAATTGGAGTCGGTTGCATTTAAATGCCCCCCGGTGGGTGACTATGGTTTGCGCTTCTGCCATTTGCTCGTCGACTGGCAACTGTTGGTATGCCTGGGCGAGGTCGAGCTTGGCGAAAACCTTGCCCCCTGCCAATGAGTGCAGTAGGTGTTGCACTACTGGGACGGGGTAGGCGCTTTTTTGTAGCACGCCATTTAGGGTGGCCTTATAGTCCCCACAGATCCTCACTGACCCATCGGGCTTGATCGGGGTGACTATGGGGGTCTCCCACCGGGCGTGGTCTATGGGCTGTAGGACCCCTTGCTTGACGAGCTTGTCAATTTGCTCGTCTATCTTGGGTTTAAGTGCGAATGGCACCCGCCTTGGTTTCAGGCATTTTGGGGGGACGTTTGGGTCTAGGTTGAAAGATATAAGGGGCCCTCGGTACTTGCCTAGGTTTCCGTCAAAGACCTCTTGGAATTCCCGGGCCAGTTGCTGCTCCCAGCTGTCGTCAGTGATGTGGTCGACTCCCGTGACTGCGATGCCGAGCGGGGCGAACCATTGCAGTCCCAGTAGGCTTGGGCGGTCGCGGTCGACGATTGTCAGGGGAAGCCTTTCGGTGTGCCCTTTATATGTGATGTTGAAGTGTTTGGTTCCGACTACTGGGATGCGGTTTCCCTGGTAGTCCTTTACAATGAGTCTCTGGCTGTCTAGGTTCCTTCTTTGGAGGGTAGGCACCAAGCGCTTTATTTCATGCCATGCTATCATGGAGAGGTAGGACCCGGAGTCCACCTCCATTTTGCATGGCTGGCCCTCGATGCCTACCTCCACGTGGACCTTCCGGGCGTCATTGGTTATGGCATGGCCGATGGTGACCGTCTGATGGGTCTCCTCTCTTCGCTGGTTATCGCTGCCTCGCAGGGATCGTCCGTTCCAGTCCCATCTGTTGTCCGAGGGGCGATCTCTGGTCCGGGTGGTGTGCTCTCTCTCCTCCGGTCGCCCTGGTCCCATCGTGCCGGGCTGCAATTTTTCTTTAAGCGGCAGACACGGGCGATGTGTCCCTTCTTGTCGCAATGCCAGCAGATCGATTCAAAAAACCGGCATTCCGACCTGGGGTGGTCGCCGCCGCAACCGGCACAGTTGGTCCTCGACTTACGACCCCGCCAGTTCTGTGGGTCGCGGCCTGTCTGGAGGTGATGGATGTCCTCCTCATCATCTGAAGTACCCGATGCCGAGTGGAAGTCGCCCTGGTGGGTGGTCGTCTCGGGTTGGGCCTTGGTCGACCTCGCCGGGTTGTTGTTTCCGCTGCGGTCCCCAGTGTTCGGTCTGCGCATGCGGTCGGCGGAAGTTTGGGTTGCTTCGGCGGCGACGGCTGCGGTGAGGGTGTCTGCTAGGCTGATGTTGCCCTTGGCCATCAGCCGGCTCTGGAGGACGGGGTCCCACAAACCGAGCACGATTCGGTCTCACAGGGCGTCGTTCAGGTTGTCAAATTCGCAGAGCCTCCCTAGGCGCCGTAGCTCGGTGACGAAGTCGCTGAAGCTCTCACCCGACCGTTGGTCCCGACGGTAGAATTCATTGCGTCGGATCAGGATGGGTACCTGTGGAGCGTAGTGCCGCCGAAGTATTGGCTCGAGGACGTCCCAGTCCATCGCGGTCGCATCGGCGGGTTTGGCAAGCGCCTTGGCCATCTTGAAGACCTCGATCCCGCAGTGGGTCAGGAAGACGGCGCGCTTCATGGGGCCGGTGGCGTCCTTCAGGTCGCTGCACTCGAGGAACATGTGGAATCGGTCGGAGTCCGATTCCCAGTCCTCGGTGGTGGGGTTGAAGGGTGCGGGGGGTGCGATTTTCGCCATCGTGGTGGTTCGTCTGGCTTCTGTTGGACACGTGGTTCGGTTCAGGGTCTGGATCCCACCTTCGTTGCCAGTGTTGTGTCCGCGAAATGATGCCAGGAGTCGGTGACTTCAAATCATGCTCTTTTATTTAAAGTTGGAACCGAACTGGGGCAAAGGAAAAAGCTTGCGGCTTTTATTCCTTTAGCCGCGGTGGCCGCGGCCAATGGCACTTTGAATCTCCCGCGATTCGAATGGACCAATCACGGGAGATTCCCAGCGAGCCAATCGGCGCGGCTCGCCTGACCAATCAGAGTGCCCTGCGCTTTGGCCAATCAAAGCGCGGGGATTTCAAGAATGCTAATTAGGGACAGAACAAAAGCACGGGGCGCTCGGATTGGCTTGGCGAGCTGCGCCGATTGGCTCGCTGAGAATCTCCCGCGATTGGTCAATTCGAATCGTGGGAGATTCAAAGTGGTGCCATTGGCCACGGCCACAGCGGCTTGGAAATAAAAAGCCGCGAAGTTTTCCTTTAGTCTCAGTTCGGTTCCTGACTAATAAAAAGAGCTTGAAACACAGTCACCGACTCCTGGCTTCTGTCCACGTGGACATAACACTGGTGACGAAGGTGGGATCCTCATCCTGAACTGAAGCACGTGTCCGATGGAAGCCAGCCAACCGACGAGATGGCCAGCATCGCGCGACCAACCCCCTTCAACCCCGCTACCGAGGACTGGGAATCTTACATGGACAGATTCCACATGTCCCTCGAATGCAACGATCTGAAGGATGCCACGGGACCGAAGAAACAAGCCATCTTCCTAACACACTGCGAGCCCGCAGTGTTTAAGATGGCAAAAGCGCTAGCCAAGCCCGCCGACGTGACCGCGATGTATTGGAAGGACCTCGAACCATTGCTCCAGAACCACTACGCTCCAGCCGTGCCCATCCTCATCCGACGGCACGAATTTTATCAGCGGGATCAGCGGTCGGGCGAGAGTCTCAGTAATTTCGTTGCAGAGCTGCAGCGCTTGGGAGGACTATGCGAGTTCTCCAACATGAATGAGGCCCTTCGGGACCAAATCGTGCTCGGCCTTTGGGACCCCGTTCTCCAAAGTTGGTTCATGTCTAAGGGCAACATCGCTCTCGTCGACGCCATCTCCGAAGCCGCAGCCGCCGAAGCAACCCGACAGTCAGCAGACTGCATGCGGAGACCGAATGCCGGGGACCGCACCGCAAACAACAACCCTGCAAGGTCGACCGAGGCCCAACCTGAAACCACCACCCACCAGGGCGAACTCCACTCGACCTCGGGCACGTCCGACGAGGAGGAAGACATCCACCGTCTCCAGGCAGGCCGCGACCAGCGCAGCCGGCGGAGTCGTAAGTCGAGGACCGCGTGTGCCGGTTGCGGAGGCGACCACCCCAGATCCAAATGCCGGTTCTTCGACTCCGTTTGCCGGCACTGTGACAAGAAGGGCCACATCGCATGCGTTTGCCACCTCAAGAAGACCCACAGCCCCAGGCGATGGGACCCGAGCGAGCGGAGACGAGAGAGCACACCCCCAGGACCAGAGACTGGCCAACAGACAACCGCTGGGAGTGAAACGGATGAGCCCAATGAAGCGGCGAGGCCAGGCGGAGAGAAGAGACACATCAGACGGTCACCATCGGCCACGCCACAACCACAGACGCCAGAAAGGTCTACATGGAGATAGGCATCGAAGGCGAACCCTGTAAAATGGAGGTGGACTCCGGGTCCTACCTCTCAATGGTAGCCTGGCAAGAAATTAAATGCTTGGTGCCTACCATCCAGAGAAAGCATCTAGAAAACCAGAGACTAATCGTCAAGGACTACCAGGGAAACTGAATCTCTGTAGTCGGAACAGGACAGTTTACAATGACCTACAAGGGACACGCTGAAAGACTTCCCTTAACCATCGTCGATCGAGACCAACCTAGCCTACTGGGACTTCAATGGTTCGCATCGCTAGGCATCGCAGTCACGGGCATCGACCACATCGCCGAAGCCGACTGGGAGCAGCAACTGTCCCGGGATTTCCAGGAAGTGTTCAACGGCACCCTAGGCAAGTACCAAGGGCTCCCTATATCCTTCAGCCTAGACCCCAACGTTCCCTCGAAACGCCTAAAACCAAGGCGGGTACCCTTCGCACTCAAACCGAAGATAGACGAGCAAATTGACAAGCTCGTCAAGCAAGGGGTATTACAACCCATAGACCACGCCCGGTGGGAGACCCCCATAGTCACCCCGATTAAGCCTGATGGGTCAGTGAGAATCTGTGGGGACTATAAGGCCACCCTAAATGGCGCCTTGCAGCAAAGCGCTTACCCTGTCCCAGTAGTGCAGCATCTCCTACACTCACTGGGAGGGGGCAAAGTTTTTGCGAAACTCGACCTGGCCCAAGCATACCAGCAACTGCCGGTCGACGAGGAAACTGCCGAGGCACAAACCATAGTCACCCACCAGGGAGCCTTTAGATGCAACCGCCTCCAATTTGGAGTCAGCGTGGCACCTGGAATTTTCCAGAGCCTCATGGAAAGACTCTTACAGGGCATCAAGGGGGTGGTCCCATACTTCGATGATGTACTAGTATCGGCAACCAACCAGGCCGAACTAGAGACTCGCCTAAGGGAGGTGCTAACGAGGTTCAAACAAACTGGGCTTAAAGTGAAGAGGGAAAAATGCCAGCTGTACACAGAGCGGGTCGAATTCCTAGGATACCTCCTAGACCGACACGGCATTCACCCCACCAACAAGAAAATTAAAGCCATCAAGGAAGCCCCCACACCCAAGTCAAAAACAGAACTGCAGGCGTTTCTGGGGCTACTTAACTTTGAAATGTCTTCCTACCCCAAAAGGCGACCGCGGAGGAGCCTTTGCATAGGCTTTTGGACAAGGCGGCTACCTGGACTTGGGGGAAACGCAAGGAAGCCGCCTTCAGAAAAACCGAGGACCTGCTCACGTCGGATGCCATCCTCATCCAGTACAACGAGACCCTACCACTAGCCATCACATGTGACGCATCACCCTTCGGCGTCAGCGCTGTCCTCAGCCACACTCTCCCTGACGGAAAAGAAGCACCCATCGCGTTTTTTTCAAGGACCCTCACCAAACCGGAGCGGAACTACAGCCAGCTGGACAAAGAGGCTTTGGCTATCATTGCCGCAGTAAAAAGGTTTCACGAGTACCTCTACGGCTGGACGTTTACCATCATCACCGACCACAAACCTCTGCTGGGAATCCTTGCAGGGAACAGGGCCACCCCGAACATTCTGTCTCCCCGAATGACAAGGTGGTCCGAATTCCTGGCTGCCTACAACTACAGACTCACACACCAACCTGGTAAGACTATCTCCCATGAGGACGCCTTAAGCCGCTCACCGTTACCTGAACCAGACACTGACCCAGCACCCATGACAACCACCCTCAGCATAGAGAATCTCCCCAACCTACTCATAACCGCGTCAGACATTGCCTGAGAAACTAATAAAGACAAACGTCTGACGCGGGTTTTGCATTGGGTATAGAAAGGGTGGCCGGAAAAGGACAACGACGAGTCCGTGAGGACATTCCGGAACCAGCAAATGGAACTCTCGTTACTAAAAGGGTGTATACTATGGGGGGATAGGGTGGTCATCCCAGAAAAAACTACAAGGGAAGGTTTTGGAACTGTTACATGAGGGGCACCCGGGCATCGTTAGGACAAAATCCCTGGCCAGGTAAGTAATATGAGAACAACCACCACGGAGGCCGTGACCAAAGAACTCTGCAAACTTTTCACAACACACGACCTCCCAGATGTCCTCGTTTCCGACAATGGGCCCCAATTCACCTCACTAGAATTCAAAAAATTTTTAGCGGAGAGAGGAATACGACATGCGCTGACAGTCCCGGCGTATCCGGCGGCGAATGGTAGGGCGGAACGGATGGTTCAATTCACAAAGAAAACCATCCAGAAAATAGACCACGGGGAGATCCAGGACAAAATAAATAAATTACTTTTCATACAGCACATAACCCTGAACACCACAACAAATAAAAGCCCAGCAGAACAACTAATGGGGAGGAAAATAAGGTGCCCACTCGATAGATTACACCCCACATACAACCCAGAGAAACCCCCAGGCTCCACCACCAAACACCGAACCTTCGCACCAGGCGACGCTGTCTACGCGAAGAACCTAACCGGAGACCCATTATGGGTACCAGCTGTCAACACAACTAACAGGCCCACACTCGTACCGGCTACAAACAACTGACGGACGAGCATGGAAACGCCACATCGACCAGTTAAGATCAAGGACGACCACACAAGAGACCACCAACATGCAACCAAACAAAACCAACCCCCGCAACACAAACCAAGAGGGGAGGGGATACCCAGGGAACCAAAACTCAGAAAAAATAAACCAGCCATACTCACCTGAAAGCAGCCAGCATGAAACCTCGCCAGGAAGAGACAGCCAGGCCAGCTCAACCAACCCGGGAAGACCGAGCGGGAGTGGCAAAATCCGCAGCTCAACCAACCCGGGCAGCCCAGGAGGGAGCTGCGGAGAGCGGCCCGGCCAGACAGACCAGGCGGTTCCCATGACGGAGTCCGGAGAGAAAGAGAGACCCCGACCGAACCGGCCGGGATCCAATCTACGACTGACCTGCGCAGGTCCAGTAGGCAGAGACGGAGGACTGCCTACCTACGGGACTACGCAACGTAAGGACTGAACCAAGAGGGGAGGGGTGTTCTGTCCCCTCATTTGAATTCTTGAGATCCCCGCGCTTTGATTGGCCAAAGCGCGGGGCGCTCGGATTGGCTAGGCGAGCTGCGCCGATTGGCTCGCTGAGAATCTCCCGCGATTGGTCAATTCGAATCGCGGGAGATTCAAAGCGGTGCCATTGGCCGCGGCCGCCACGGCTTGGAAATAAAAAGCCGTGAAGTTTTCCTTTAGTCTCAGTTCGGTCCCTGACTAATAAAAAGAGCTTGAAACACAGTCACCGACTCCTGGCTTCTGTCCACGCGGACATAACACATACGGTGATGGAGTATACTGGTCTGAATTCCCAGAAGGGGAATAGTTTCTGTCTAAAGGTATGGAACAATAAAGAAATCTGCTTGAAAGAGTCACCACATGCCTTTCCTGGTTTTTTTGGGTCTGATACATGTATATATCCAAATAACTTACAGGTTGATCCTCAAAAAAGAGTAACATTGTTCCTTAATGTTGTCATAGAAGGGTTGCTGCATTACTGAACTAAAACTGGATTCTATATGGGTTGAAATACAGATAATCCATTTTATTAATTAGATCTTATTAATTTATTAATAATTTAATAATTTATTTATTAGCTGGATCTTAATTTCTGGAAATAAATAAACTTCATCCATTATATGCTTTCCTTCCTTCCTTCCTTCCTTCCTCCCTCCCTCCCTCCCTTCCTCCATCCCTCCATCCTTGCTGCTGTGCCAGTATCTGTGATGTGCACTAAGATATTACTGTATGTAATAAGATTCTTATATAGGAATTTCCTTTCTGCCTCCTGAAGATTTTATTAAAATGATTCTTTCAAAAATCTGCCTCAAATTCTAAAACCTCTTTCTTCAATATAACCCCCCCCCCAAGTTTTATGCATTTCATTATATTAGTTTTTCTTGCATATTATGTTAAGAGATTAATATAATATATATTAAATACATGGATATTCACAGACAAGTTTGGTGTGTAAGAAGAATGAGCTATAATAGCATGTCTTTAATCACAACTCAACATATGATTTAAACATTTCTGAAGCATAGAACTATCAAATTGATAACAAAGATAGATATTGTAATAGCCATGCTTTTTCCAATTCTGCATCTGTGAAAGCCAGACCAGTAGAAGGCTGATAAAGAAAAAAGGATGCCTTTGAACTGTGATGCTGGACAAAAATGATAAAACCTTGAAACTTGGGATGATACCCAAGAAGAAGTAATCATCCAACGAGAGAAATCAGGCTGCAAACCAGAAGGACTAAAAATAAAGCTAGAGTTTAAATATTTTAAATATCCAATGCAAAGGCAGAAGTCATGAAGAAAGGCCTTCCTGCTTGGAAAAATCAAAGGGAATATGAAGAAGACAAAGGTGCTAGCTGCTGTCATGATGGCACAACTACAAGTTATTCAAAGAAGAAGCAGTTATTGACAGATGGTTGCAAAAAGTCAGAAGTGACTGAACAATTGAACAGCAGCAGCAATAAACATTTCAGAAGATAATGTACTCCTTTTGAATTCTCAAAAAAAACCTGCCTTAGTTGGGCAAATATTTCTTACTTTGAGCCTGAGTTTTTCTATCTCATGTTACTCCTAAAAATGTTGTATTATATTTGATATGACAGGAGTCAGATGGCATGGAATTGGAAAGAATAATGCATTGATTATAAAAGTGTGAATGAAAGCTGTGTCTTTGTCTTGTGGCTGTTCCTAAAAAATTCACAGATGCCAGGTTGAACAATGACATCTAAGTAAGGTCAAAGCAGAACCATATGCTAGAAATTTAGAATTAACCTCATTATATGTAAAATAAAATCTAATTTCATCCAACCAAGCTTTCATCCATACAACAAATTTTTATAAATAAAATTGGAATAAAAAAGATTCTGCATATCTAACAAACAATATACAGAGTTTTTCACCCTTCCATTCAGTCATGTTTGATTCTCAGTTATAGAGGGTCCAGCAACTTGTATCTCCACAGTACCATTCCTGAATTAAATAAGTCCCCACATTGAAAGGGATAGCGAGAAGGCAGAGCAGGTCTGCTAAGGCCAAGTTGATGATGTAGATATACATGGAGGCAGAGGACCTCATGTAATGGCACATCACAACCAAGGTATAGACACTGCCTGTCACCCCAATTACACACATGAGAGACAGAATGGTCAAATGGTGCAGGTAGCTACAATGTCCTCCAAAAAGCTGACAGAGAAGACCTCACCCCATGTGCTTTTGGAAGAAATATTAGAGTTACTTCTTTTTTTCCATTTTTTTTTTTTTACTATATAAAGAAAGAGCAACAATTTCAGTGTCTGCATAAACAGTGTGTGGTCTGGTAACAGTTAGTTTGAGCTGTTATGAACTAAAAAAACGCTTAAATAAAGTTTTATCAAACCTTTAGAAAAGCAGGGTTCTAATCCTGCGCTTCTGATTGGCCGATAATAGCGATATCGGATTGGTCCGTTCAGGGGAATCTGATTGGCTGTTAACGAGCCACTCTCATTGGTTCAAGGGTTAATACTCCACGTTTCTCATTGGTTACTAGATCAGCAGCCTGCCCTATAAAAGGGCTGCTTCTGCCTTAGGGTTTTGCTCTGTTCAGAATGATTAATAAAGAGTTGAAGTTCACTGTTCACTGCCTCGTCTCCATTCCTTGCACCCATGCGCAGAACTTAACATGAGCAATAGTCATCATCATGTTCATTAGTAGTGGTCATATAATAACAGTATTTTATCAACATAATAATACTTAATTATTAATAGTAAATCATATTGATAATAGACATATAACAAACCCTCATGGTGTAAAATTAATCCTTTGCTTATAATTTTAAATGTTTTAACTTCTGTTTATGTTATTTAACCATAGATAAAATGAATCCCATGTTTCAAACTATTCTGTATCTTCACACCAAATCAATAGGAATTTTTTTAAAAAAAAACCCACCGCTGCACCAGAAGCCATCCTGATAAGTTGCTTCAAACTTCTCCTCCCATGTCTTTGCTTCCCCTGGTTCTAACAGATCCTGGTATTGCACTGTTGATCCTAATTGGAAGAGTGGGAATGTGGTAGGTGTCTGCAAAGGTTGTGTGGCAGCCCATTTGACCGTAGCATCAGCGAATACTCAATAGGTAAGTGTAAATTTTTTAATTTCTCATCAGTTTCTGTTAGAAACTGGTCCAATTCTGTTGGTTCTTTAGAAAAACCATATAATTTAACATCTTTTTCATATCTTGATTGTAATTGTACCTGCAGCCACCATGCTAAGTTTATCCCTTGATTATTCAGTTCCTGTTTACTTTTCAATTCTCCTTTCCCATTCAAAATATTTTTATATCTTACGATTTTTTCTGTATCAACCACATTTCGCTGTATCAATGCTTCCATTATAGAGAGCCAGACTGGTATTTTCAAATAGTGTTTTTTCTTAATTTTCCCCATACTGAAAACAAAGCATTTCTAATGTAATGTAATTGGAAATAACTGTGTTTTATTTTTCCTATACCATAGAAAGGCATGCCACCCCAGTTGCAAATTGTGACCCTCCAAAATTAATAATCATCTATACCTCAAGGTTATCCATTCTTTTAGCCACATAAGTTCAGATGCCTGGTAGTATAACTCCCAATCTGGCAGCTCAAAGCCTCCTCTAAAATGTTACGGCTGCTTCTGGGCTGCTAGTTTTGGTGTCTATGGCCACTTTAATGGTGGAGGAGATGGTGCCATTCATTCTCATAAAAGTTCTAACTTTACATGCCTTGAGCAATCAACAGCAAGCAATATTTGACTCTTTGGAGAGAAAAGGGAATGAAAGGAAGTATTGCTTAGCTGAAATTACTTTCTGCTAAAATGTCAGAAATACCTGTGATCTTCAGCTTTGTATTTATTCTAGAGAAAGGACACAGGAAAAAAACCCACTGTATATAATATAATATACATATAATTATATACATATAATTATATACATATAATATAATAATATAATGCCATAGTTTCTTTGTTTCTCAACTTTCCTTGTTTCCCAGGCTTGTTAGTAGTTGACAGTTGTTATTTTTATAGGGTTCGACTTTTCAATAGTTTCATTTCAACTTCAACATTTTCAACTGCTGCAACATTTGTTCTTTTCAAGCCCAGATCCGGCCATCCAACTATCTGTAATAAGAAAGAAAGGACAGCAGTTTTGTATTGACAGTTACTTTTTAGGAATGGGTAAGTGTGGTTGTTTTTTCTTTTAAATTGTCCATCTTGCAGATCCAAATTCTTTACTTCCCCCTGTCCCTCCCCAATAATTTTCACTCATCAACAAACAACTCTTTGATATACTTGAATACAGTTAGTTGAAGCTATTTATAACAAAATGGTTTGTTCACTCCAGTTATTTTTGAGAATATAATACAACAGCAATTTAAAACATTCAATGTGATGTCTATGTTCTCAAACTAAATCTGACTGAGAAGAATGGGGTTTACATAGGTATACATAAATTGTAGCTTAAATACATATATGCATTATTTCCTATTAACTTATCAATTCTGAGCAGTTAAGCTACGCTGTAAGCCTCAACTCGGAGTCTTTTGGAATGGGAAGCTATAATAAATGTAACAAATCATCATTATCTTTTTAGGTTTGTCAGTAAGAGTGACACAATTCACCTCCATAAAAATGGTATTACATATTTTTCTAAGCTCTGTGGAAAGCCAGATAAACAAAATAAACAAAGAGTAAAATGGATAGCTTGCTACAATGAAGTCACATGCATCTGTTTGAATCATAAAGTTGTGCTTAACCAATTATGTATTTGAATAATAGTATAACACGACACCAATAAGTTATTTGTTTTAGACAATCAGCTTGCCAAATCACTTATATCTAAAGAAGTTACACAATAATTGAAATTTCAGATCTTAACCTGAAAGCCAATTGAAGGAGTTTCTCCTTATAGGGAAAAGTCCTAGACAGAAATCTTGGTTGGGGTGTCAGAAAGATCTCATTGGAGCCAAGGATAGCATCTTGCCTGGCTATGTGAAAAAGAGAAGGATAAATGTTTCTTAGCTAAAGATATATGACAATTGTTCCCTCCCAATCCTTGTATTCATTCATGCTGCTTGGTGACGTTGGCCATTGTAGATCTGCAAAGACAGAAAGCTAACAAGCTACAAAAGTAATAATTGCATTTCAAAGGCGAAAGCCAAAGTTGCATGATTGCTTCATTTTACCTAGCACCTGGTCAGACAACACATAACAAATCAATGCTGTTTCTCTGTCGTATCAAAAGATAGAAATGTCTCACTTTATTATTTGAACGTGTGTTTTTCTATGCATCTGATGAAATGAACTGCAGCTCACAAAGCTTATGTCTTTTAATGAAATGCATTGGTTGGACAGGATACTGCTAGTTTCCTTCTCTGGCTACCATGAACTAACACCACTTATCTCCAACAAAGCTTTTTCTTTGAAAATTTGTGAGAAAGAAAAACCCATGTATTATATGAGAAGGAATATTTGTTTACTTACTTTATTTTTATGCTGCCATAGTCTATGTGAATTTATAAAAAAAAAAACATAAAACCAGAATAAAAATCATCAACACATCAATAATCACAAAATCAGTTCAAATATAGTAATACCTCAATACCTCAAAGCATTTAATATTTTACTTTAACGCCCCCCCCTTGAAAAAAATGGGCATACCAATGACAGATCTTAACTAAAGGTTTAAACAGTACCTAAGAGTACCATTTTAAAAGTTTAGGTGTGATGGTGCAGTCTGGATCTCCAGGAAGAAACCATTCCATGTTGGGGGGGGGGGGTTGTTTCACTAAGTTCATAAGAAACCTAAGCAATTGCTCTCCCATGGCTCTCGCATATACAGTAGTTTTCTATACAAATAGGCAGCATACTGTACACTCACTTATGATGTTACCTAGTTAGGTAAAAACCACCAAATTCAGGGAGCACAAAGAAGTCCACAGTTCAACCATGAACTTCAGATATTCTCTTCTATTTTGGGAGAAACCCAACTCAATGTAAGGGATGGAAATGTTTTGTGTAAATCAAAATAGTCCTGAATTTAAGACAGGTTGATGGTTCAAGAAATGAATTTATACGTTAAATTGTCAAAGGTGAGCTAAGAACTTAATTTAACCACAACACAGTTTTACAGCTGTGGGTTTTGTGTTTTGCCTTTTAAATGCCAAAATAACTTGACCAGATTTTAGTTAGGGAGACAAAGAATCACTTCCTATTCTACTTCAAGCAAAAAAGAAAAATAAGTTTTGGATTGCCACAGTGCCATTGTGCCTTTTGAGTGTGCTATTTTTAAAAAATCATAGCTTTTGCTTAATCATTATTTAACTCATTTTATGGGTCTTTCTTTCATTCTCCCTGGAAAGAATTTAGATTAATGTGACTAAGCAACAGTGGAGGCATTGTCTTACATAGTTACGTCCTTCAAAATTGGTAGAACAGTGTTTGATTGATGAAATTCTTTGCTTCAAATGACTCAGTCGAGCTATTAATGTACTGAGAATTTTTGTGCCATTCAATATTTGCAGCCTAGGGATTTTAAATACTGGAGACTATTTAACCAAGAGATGGTGAAAATTACTGAGATTATGAATATGTTTTGAGCACTTAAAGACATACTAAGTATTATTTTATAACAATCATTTTTTTCAGGGCAGGCTGGAAGAATGCCAATTTTAAAGGAACTGCATTTTAAAGCTGGGTAAAAGCTAGAAATAACAGTTTTTCAAATGCAGAACTACATCAGCCAAAGGAGGATCATTTAATAAATTCTGAGTGAATATATGAAGCATAATAAGAATGAGCACATTTAATTAGTCCTCACAATAAGAAATAAAATGAATGTTTATATTTTGTGATTTATCAGGTGGTTTTCTAATATCATTTTGCATGGGAAGCTAAGCAAATCAGAAAAAAGTAAGAAAATATTGCTTCCAAGAGTGGCAGAAATTCTTTCCCCGGATAAACATTTGTCTAAGAAGCTGGATATATCCATGATGTAACAGAACAGAAAGAATGTACAACTGTATAAGAAGACCTGCCAGAACTTGTTAAAAACCAACATTTTGCCTTAGCCATTCTATCCAACTAAGATGTTGGCTTGCTTGTTTTATTTTTCTTAATCTTCATTGGATTTTCATGGCACCCTTAGGTGAAATGAACTTCACTGTGATGAAAGGCCTTGACAGTTCAGCCTGGTTTGGATATGAAGCAAACAACTACAAATTACTTGTAAAAGCTGAGGCGAATAAGCCTGCAATCCTCTCATCAAAGCCTGGGATAGCTTCTTAGGGAATCAGCAGCTAAATTAAATATTTACTTTGTTTTCCTCAACCATAATCTTTACATCATTTAGTGGGTTGGGGGAAGGGATATTGCTGGCATTTTGGTTCTTGTATAGAAAGTGCAATTCCAGTGTGGTATTGAGAAGTGAAGCTAGAAGCAACTCAGTAGTTCACTGGAGACAGGTTGGATAAGAGTGTGTGTGTGTGTGTGTGTGTGTGTGAGAGAGAGAGATCTTTAAATATCCTAGCATCTTTCCACTTCATATGATAATTTTCAACAGGTTTTTCTTATCTCATTTTCATTCACCCAGAGAGGAAGATTTCAGACACTGAAATAACTAGAAATGGATCAACTACCAAAATAAAAAGACTGGGAGATGATTCTCCACATAGAACATGGATTTCCTTTTCAGAAATGTAACTGTCAGATTCACAAGAAATCAGTGTTTTCCTAGCAATTCCTAACTCTCAATATGTGACAGCAATTACTAGGATGATTTCTTTTCCCTTTTCCCTTGGGGTTCATAATGTCATGGAATCTGTGGAAGAGGCCATTTAGACTATTTTGTGCAACTTCCTGCACAGTGGAGAATTCCAAATGGAAGCCACACCAGTGCCTTTGCTTAAATAGTCCCAGAAAAAGGAAAATATTTTTCAGAGACAATCAGTGGATTTCCTGCTGAGCTGTCCTTTCCATTAAAAATCTTCTTGTGATGATAATTTGAATTGGATTGTTGAATAACTTAAAACCATTAAACTGTGTCCACACTTTGAAATAACAAAGAACTAGTCATGTCAACCTTTCACAGTGTGAGAGACCCTATGACAATTTTCCCCTGCCTCTACTAATTTCTTTTTTTAAATGTTATTAAATTGAAATATATATATATATATTTGTTTTCTTAAGTTTTCACGGGTACTTACATGTATGGCATTCAGCTTTGTTCGGGTATTTTCCCACGTCATTGTAGTTGTGCTTTTAAAGTTGTAGCAACGTTTCAGCAGAATCTCATCTGCCATCATCAGGCTTCTGTATTGTGTTCGTCTGAGTCAGACTTTTATAATTGTTTCAGTTTTAAATTTGGGGCTAGACTATTGCTGTGCAAGAATGGTTTTTTCTTCATCCTGATTGGTTGGGAGTCTTGATCTGTGTTTATTGGTCTTGGAGTTTACTGTGTTCTGCTTGATTGATGTTTCTAGTATCTTCTGTCTGTTTTTTGGCTCTTTTTGTATCTTGATTGGCTGGTAACATTGTGTTACTTTATTGGAGGCCTTTAGTGCAGCTTGGCTCTGGGTAAATGGACGGCTATCATTAGTTAGGAAGCTTTCATCTGGGTGCCTGGTTGGGGTGTGTTTGAGCTGGAGGTATCAGGGGGGATCTGTTTGTGCCCAGGTGTTTGTCTGGCTTGTGGTGTGGAGATTTTTTTGTTTGTGAGTGCAGGCTTCCAAATGATTGACAGCCTGGTGAATCATCTCTTCTATTCATGCTTTCTGGTCTTTTTTCAATCTCTATGGATTCTCTGATGATTCTGTGGCTGGGGTTTTCTATAGTGGCTAATGTTTTGGTGCCATTGAAGTTGATGCTATGACTTGTGGCTTCCATGTGTTGGACTAGTGAGGAAGTGTGTTCCAGCTTTTTGACTGCATTTTTGTGTTCATCCAGGCGGGTGCTTATTCTTCTATTGGTCTGTCCAATGTATGTGGCCGGGCATGATGCACAGGGGACTTCGTATATGCCTTGGTTTTCCAGGTTAATTTTATCTTTGGGGTTTCTAAGGATGGCTGCTATTTTTCTGTCTGTTTTGAAGGCAGTCTTGATGTGATGTCTGTGTAGTATCTTACTAATTTTGTCTGTAGTACCTCTTATGTAGGGCAGGACAGCTGTTCCATAGGTCTGTTCATCTTCTGGGTCTCTCTTATGTCTCAGTGATTTTGTTTTTGTGGAAGTTGTTGGCTGTCAGTACTTTAGTCAGGGTGCATAGTTCAGTCTTGATGTGTGTCTGCCAGGCGTTTGGTTCTAATAATTAATGTTTTAGCCACGGAGTTTAACCATAGGTTAAGATACATTGATGACACATTTGTGATTTGGCCCCTTGGAAAAGAAAACCTAAACAATTTCCTAACACATCTAAACAGCACACACCCCAAAATCAAGTTCACCATGGAAACGGAAACAAACAAACAACTGCCATTCCTAGATGTACTAATCTACAAAAAAGCAGATGGCACAATAGGACACACCGTATACCAGAAGAAAACACACACTAACTGCTACCTCAACGCCCAATCCCATCACCACCTAGCACAGATAAACTCAGTATATAAACAGATAAACTTAGTATATAAACACAGATAAACAGTATATATGGTATTCAGCTTTGTTTGAGTATTTTCCCACGTCATTATAGTTGTGTTTTTAAAGTTGTAGCAACGTTTCGGCAGAATCTCATCTGCCATCATCAGGCTTTGGTATAGTGTTCATCTGTGAAAGCATGAATAGAAGAGATGACTCCATCAGACTGTCAATTATCTGGAAGCCTGCACTCTCAAACAAAAAAATCTCCACACCACAAGCCAGGCAAACACCTGGGCAAAAACAGACTCCCCCTGATACCTTCAGCTCAAACACACCCCAACCAGGCACCCAGATGAAACTTAGCTTCCTAATAAATGATAACCGTCCATTTACTCGGAGCCAGGCTGCACAAAAAGCCTCCAATACAGGAACACAATGTTGCCAGCCAATCAAGACCAAAAAAAAGCTACAAAACAGAAGATATTAGAAACACCAATCAAGCAGAACACAGCAAACTTCAAGAACAATGAACACAGACCAAGACTCCCAACCAATCAGGATGAAGAAAAAACCATTCTGGCACAGCAGTAGGCTAGCACCAAATTTAAAACTGAAATGGCTGTGAAAGTCTGGCTCACAGATGAACACTATACAGAAGCCTGATGATGGCAGATGAGATTCTGCCGAAACATTACTACAACTTTAAAAGCACAACTATAATGACATGGGAAAATACCCGAACAAAGCTGAATATCATCGATAGATAGATAGATAGATAGATAGATAGATAGATAGATAGATAGATAGATATAGATATAGATATAGATATAGATATAGATATAGATATAGATATAGATATAGATATAGATATAGATATAGATATAGATATAGATATATTGCAAAAAAGGGGGGGAAGAGGGGAAGCGGATGAGGAAGAAGCAAGACAATGGAAAGTAGATATGAAAGAAAAAAAGCAATAGGAAAAAAGTAACTGCTAATTTTCTTCAGGGCAAATACAATATAATGACCCTTTTTGTTAGAATAAACCATAACATATGCTGGGTGGTATGATAAATAAATGTAATCTCTAGTTTTAACATTATATTTAAAAATGCTCATTAATGATTCTTTAAATCAAAGAAGTGGAGTGCTACCAGGTTGAATCAAAAATAAAAAAAAATCAAATAATTGGTTTTCCTTAAACAAGTACATCTCCTGTTTTCAGTCTTTAATATCAAGAAATTTAATTTAACAAAACAATTAATTCATGCTCAGTATAGTCACAGTTCCTCAAAAACAATCAGATTCCAGAATTTTGGAATATAATTTAACATGATATAAACACCTTTAACATTAAAAGATGTCCCTATCAATTATTTAAATGAACTTTAAAATTTTGTTCCAGAAAGATATTAATGACTCACAGGACCAAGCATATGGGTCAGACTTTATATATTAACAACAAAGAAAGTCTGATACCAATCCTTTCAAATATATCAGATAGAGATACCAACTGTCTCTGATTTTTACATCTCCTCTATCCTAACAACACCTAAGCTGGTATTTCTTGTAGATGTGACATTTACAACAGATGTCTCATTTCTTTTCCATAAGGACTCAGACCATGATTCCCATGACAATGGATTTGTTAGAGAGAAGGATAAAACTGGCACATTATTAAAGGGGTTGACATGACAAAGGAAGACATTAGCTGGCTTGAAAATGATACTCAAGAATACTCATTCACATTTTCTCATCAAACTGAAGTGAGTATCAAGTGAGTGTCATAAAGTTCAGATTCAGGTCCTCTTTTCAATATGTTTATTAATGACTTGTGTGATGAAGGAGAAGAAATGCTTATTAAATTTGCAGGTGACAAAATTGGGTATGATAATTAATACCCTGGAAGATAAAAATTAAATTCAAAATTAACTTGACAAGTTAGAGAAGAGAATGAGAAAGCAATAGAGGAAAATTTAGCGGGGACCAATACAAAGTGCTTTATGAAACAGAAATCAAATGTACAGGTGTAGAAGAGAGATTTTCTTTTATTTGTAAAAAAGATTTTGGAAAAAGAGTTGAACACAAAAGAAGTATGCATCAACTGTATGATGTGGCTGCAAAAATAGAAAGGTAAATACAATTTGCGAACAATTCTGCACTGCAGCTGAAACCAACTTCAGAAATTCTATTGTAGTTTACAGTGGGTTATCAACCAAGTTGAGTTGTAGCTCAGCCATTGCTTCAATGAGACTAATTGGTCATCCCCATAATTATTGCCCTTCCTATCCATGCCAGGAGACAAGCTCAATAGCTAGTTCGTGTATGGAGCAGTCCTACCAGTGTCTGCCCTTTCTATGTAGAGATTGCTTCCTTTTCACTAATATCTGTACCTTTTAGCAGTAGCAATAGCACTTAGACTTATAGACTTAGACTTAGGCTTTACAGTGCTTTACATCCCTCTCTAAGCAGTTTATAAAGTAAACCTTTTGCCCCCAACAATCTGGGTCCTCGTTTTACCCACCTTGGAAGGATGGAAGGCTGAGTCAACCTTGAGCCTGGTGAGATTTGAACTGCCAAATTACAGGTAGCTGTCAGTCAACAGAAGTAGCCTGCAAACTGCACTCTAACCACGGTGCCTCCATGGCTCATTTTGTTTGCTTTTCTAGATTGCCCACATGAATGCCTTCACAATCCCATCCCAGATTATCTCATTTGAGATTAAATGCAGACCTTTTCTCTTCCCACCACCCCTTAGATTAGCATCATTGCTCTCATGCTGAAATAATCCAAGGAATATGGAACAGGTTGTTGGGCATTGTTGGATTTCTTGGTTTTTATTCATTTATTTACATGGAGAACATCCAGTTGAAGCTGACAGCCCAGGATAAATTGTTACTAAGACAATTGCTGGAGAAATAAAGCACTGGAGATTATCCACTCTGAAGGACTTAACACAGATTGGAAAATAGCCATTTATTACTGAAGGTTAATAAAGAATAATTACAGTCTTCCTTGAAGTCTGTTTCCTGATCTAATCTATCTTGAATGGCTAAAAGCCTCCAATCCCAATCCATTAAGGTAATTCAGAATAGTATCATGGTTGCAAGATCCAATCTAGGTTGGTCACTAGATCCAGAGGTTTTAGTC
The DNA here is from genome assembly GCA_033807585.1 of Hydrophis major. NCBI lineage: Eukaryota > Metazoa > Chordata > Lepidosauria > Squamata > Elapidae > Hydrophis > Hydrophis major. Next base: position 173,873,881 of record CM066329.1, read on the forward strand.
TTCTGAGCTTTTGAATCCATGCCGAAGCCCATCCTAAGATAACTTCTCTCTCACCAGAATGTGTGTGAGAAAAGTTCCCTCTCACAGTCTGGTGAAAGAGAAGTTGTCTCAGGATGGGTTCCAGCATGAATTCAAAAGCTCAGAAGACTAAAACCTCTGGATCTAGTGACTGATTCAGAATGGACCCTGCAACATTATCCTTTGTATTTGCCTTCATTTGTGAGTACCATAATTAATGGAGTAAAAAAAATACTAAGAGGTCAAGAAGCACAATCAAAATCATATTATGCTGCCTTGCTCCCTCAATATACCTAGCCTCAACCTAATCTAGAGAATCATCTTTATCAAAAGTACTAGAATAACTTTTATCCCCACCCACTCGTCCATACTGGTGAGAAATGACAAATTTGACATTGGTCTATAATTATTAAAAAAGAGCTCTAATTTTTTTTTCAGGGGGGCCCATACTACTGTCTTTTTCAGGGCAGATTGCATTAAGAATCTTGCACATCTCCCTTATGCATGCCTCTTGGGCAGAACAATCAAGTAAAAGACAAATCCAGAAGACAAAGAGTGCCTCAAACGTTTCAAAGTCCTGTCTGTATCTTCGAGGTATTCAGAAACAAACAAAATCCAGACTAGGCAGTGTGACTTGGCGTCCTCTCACCCAACACCATTTTTATGGCATCATTCTGTGAATATTTTGTCAATGAAAAACATTCATGAAATCTTAAAATATTTGCTGCCTAAAGCACCAGATGTCTTCCACAATTCTTGTGGGCTGAGTCAGTTCCCATACCACCTAGAAAAGATTTTTTGGGGTGATTTTTGGCAGATGCTGTTAGGAATAACATAGGTTACCTAACTTAGTTTGGGTAAAATAATATATATAAACTTTGTTAGTGAACTAGTGTATGATATATGGACTGTTTTGACTTCGACAGCCTATACAATTAGAAAATGTTTTAACTGTGGAGGAAAAGGACATTTGGCTAGATTCTGCAAGAAAGGAAAACGCCACAATGCCAGCCAGAATGCTAAAAGGCATCAAAAGGATGAAAAATGCTTAGAGTTAGCCATGTATAGCAACTGTGAATGATAATTTATGAGTTGTAGATAGTGAATCATCGCACTGCATAACGAAAGATAAGAAAAGATTTGTTAAGATGTCCATGAGTTCACAGCAGATATCATTAGCTAATGGCTGGAAACTGAAAGCAAAAGGTGAAGGTATTGCACATTGTTCTTCCATAAAAGAAAATGTAAAAATGTTATATGTACCACAACTTAAATTCAATTTGCTTTTGGTTAGAGTTTTGGTTAAACTAGGTTATGTAGTTACCTTTAGGGGAGAAAACTGCATAATAGAAAAGGAAGGTAAAAAAGTGACTGCAATTTTAAAAGATGAATTGTATGTGTTAAATGATAATCAATCAGAGGTGGCTAACACAGTGTATAATAACATTAAACCTCATGATGAATGCATACATTTGTTACACAGACGTTTAGGGCATATAAATTTTAAAATGCTCAAACAAATGGTTGAACTGTCTATAGGTATAAAACTGAAGCCTTGCAGTAAGTATTTGCACTGCAATGCTTGCAGTTAAGAAAAAAGCAAGGTAATACCAGCAAATAGAATTAATGGATTTAAAACTAAAGAGCCTCTAGAGGTCGTATTTGCTGATATTATAGGTCCTAAAAAACCAAGTGTGGAAGGTGCTCATTATATATTAAGCATAATGGATCATTATTCTAGATATGGTTTCTGTTATTTAATGAAAAGTAAAACAGAAACATATCAGAATTTCTTTAATTGGTTGAAGTTTGCAGAAAGAAAAACTAAAAGGAAACTAGTGACTCTTGTAACTGATAATGGTATGGAATTTATAAATAATAAATTCCAAAATAGACTGAAGATGGCAGGTGTTGAACATAAAAAGTCTGCACCGTTTAGGCCACAACATAATTCCTTTATAGAAAGACGAGGCCAAACAATACAGGCAATGGCTAGTACTATGTTGTCGGATTCAGGATTACCTGAAACTTTGTGGGGAGAAGCAATAATGTGTGGTTATCATATACTGAATAATGTTGTTAACTCAACAACAGGTGAATTACCATTCACATGGTGGCATGGTAGAAAACCTGACCTAAGCTACACGCACACATTTGGAGCACCAGCATGGATGCATATTCCTACACAACTGAGACATAAGGGACAGCATAGGGCTAAAAAGTTATTCTTTGTAGGTTATGAATCTAATCACAAATCATACAGATTCTGGGAAAAAGGTACATCTAGAGTTTACTGTAGTGCCAGTGCAAAATTCCTTGAACATGTTGGATGGAAAAAAACTGGAGCAAGATTCAAGTAAGGATGTAATCATAGAAACCTACAAAGACCAAAACATCATATCAGTAATAAGAAGAGTACAATTAAAGAGGAAGTACAGGAAGAGCAGATAGGACCAGAAGAGGAAGAAATACGTGAACAGGAAGAAATAGATAACCAGGAACAGGTAGTACATGAAAGTCCACCTGTAAGCCCTGTAATACCTAGACGTTCAACATGTGAAACCAGACCACCTGACAGGTACCAAGCAAATGTAGTTTGCCAAGTTAGTAAAATTCCAACTACTGTTGAAGAACTTAGAATGTATCCAGCAAAGGAACAAGAGAATTGGCATAGAGCGATGGAGAAGGAACTAAATTCATTGAAACAAATGGAAGTTTATGAAAATGTTAAATTACCTCCAGGTGAAAAGTCCATTGGCTGTAAATGGATATTTAAATTAAAAACAGGTAAAAATGGGACTGTTACCCATAAGGCTAGGTTGGTAGCTCAAGGATTTAATCAAACTGCATGTGATTATGAAGTATTTGCACCGAGTCTAAAAGCAACAACCTTGAGAGTAGCTTTAGCGTGGGCAGCTAAGAAGAATTATATTATAAATCACTTAGATGTAGAAACTGCCTATCTGCATGCATCATTGCAGCACACTATATACTTAAAGAAACCTGTAGGGATTAAGGATGATAAAACGAATAATGACTGTTGGAAACTTAAAAAGAGTCTCTATGGATTAAAACAATCTAGTTACGAATGGAACCAATATATTGTTAAGGAGTTAAATAATATAGGGTTTAAAGCAGGTTTAGCTGATCCATGTGTATTTAAGAGAGAGAATAATGGAATAGTGTCATTATTATTGTTGTTTACAGATGATATTGCATGAATTACAAAAATTAATAATGAAGCTACTGAAATAATATCATTATTAGGTAAGAGGGCAACATTAAAGCAATTAGGAGAAATAAAACAGTATCTAGGATTGACAATAAACAAAACCAAAGGTGGCTATAAGATATCACAAGAGGATAAGATTTATCAATTACTAAAAACATACAAGATGGAACTTTGTAAGCTGGCAAAAACTCCAATGAGTAAGGAATTTGGCCATGCTGATGCCAAAATTTGATAAGACTATTTATCAATCGTTAATTGGTAGTTTATCGTATATTAGTAATTGGTCAAGGCCAGACATTACCTATAGCATTAATCAATTGGCAAGATTCAATGCTGAACCCACTGAACAACACTGGCAAGCGACAAAGCGCATATTAAGATATCTTAAAAGGACAAAGCATTATGCATTGTATTTGGAGCCAAAAGATGATCTGATTTTAAGTGCATATACTGATGCAAGTTTTGCAACAGACATAAACACTAGGAAATCAACTTCAGGTATGGCTATAATGTTAGGAAAAGCACTGCTTGGTTGGAGGTCAATTAGACAGCAACACATAAATATGTCCACAATGGAAGCAGAATTTTCATGTCTATCTTTATTATGTACTGATTTAATTCTGTATAAACAGTTGTTATTGGATTTGGGAATAACTGTTAATGATTCCATTGTAGTTTATGAGGACAATCAAGAAGCCATACGGTTGGCTACAAATATTGCTGTGAAAACAAGATCTAAGCATACAGATCTTAGATATCTGAATGTAAGACAATCTGTAAAAAATGGTTTGATAAGATTGGAATATTGTATGACTGAAGAAAATATTGCTGATCAATTTACAAAAGCCCAAGGTTCAGTCAAACACAAGGAAAGTTTTGAAAACTATGGGTTAAAGTTGTAAATATATATATATATATATGATTATATTACTCAAAAGGGGAGAATGTTAGGAATAACATAGGTTACCTAACTTAGTTTGGATAAAATAATATATATAAACTATGTTAGTGAGTATAAGTGTATGTATCACTTTAACAGCAAAGCATGTAATTTTGGGTGTGGTTGTAAATCACCATAAGAGGGAGCAAGAGAACTTACTGTTTGCTGGCTTTTACTGGATTGCTGACAATGATGGATTGATAGTGATAACTGCGTGTTTCCCTGCTGTTGCTGAATGAAGAAAAGAGGTTTGATTTTCTTCATATCTCTACTGAAGAAGAGATTTATTACTGAACTGATTATTTGTAAGTTTACTGACCTCTTTTTCGACACTGGACTTTGCAACTGAATAATCCCTGGATGGACTGAACTAGTGTATGATATATGGACTGTTTTGACTATGCTAAAACTCTTACTGGAATAAACTATTTACCGTATATACTCGAGTATAAGTCGACCCGAATATAAGCCGAGACACCTAATTTAACCACAAAAAACTGGGAAAACTTATTGACTCGAGTATAAGTCGAGGGTGGGAAATGCAGCAGCTACTGGTAAATTTCAAAAATAAAAATAGATGCCAATAAAAACTTTCACTAGGACAGTTGAGAATAAGTTTGATGTTCACAATTTCCTCTTTGAAAGAGACCAGTAAATAGGGAACAAGAAGATGAAGAAAAAGAAGTGTGTTTTTTCACACTTTTCACACTGAAGTGAACAAAAATGGCATCATAGGAACAAGCTTATTCTCAGCCCAAAGGTTTGTTTCTGATTTCTTCCCTGATTTAAGGGAAATTTGGGAAACGATCTCACTATCATGAAAGGTTTGATTGATTCACTAACCCAAAAGATGATGATGATGACAGTGGTAGGCAGGAGTCACTCTCTCCCTTGCAAGAAAAAACCAAGAGCCGTTCTTATGATATCTCTCTCTCTCTCTCTCCCCCCCTCCTCCCCCTCTTCCCGAGTGGACTGAAAGCAGCTGGAGCTGAGGAAATGAAACTGAGTGGAGCGACCTCGGCTCGCGTTGCTTTCTCAGCCTAGAGCTCAGAAAAGCCTCCCCCTCCCATGCTTAAAAGTTGCAAAGGAAACACGGAAGCAGGGAAGCGGCTGCCCAGCTTCGGAGCTCCACACCATTTTTTTTTCAGAGGGGAATCTGACTCGAGTATAAGCCGAGGGGGTTTTTTTCAGCACAAAAAATGTGCTGAAAAACTCGGCTTATACTCGAGTTATACAGTAAGTAGCACAGTGTATCTGTTTTACTGAGTGTATTCTACAAAAATGTTTATCTCACATATTTTGCCTGCCTGCCTGAGTGCCGTGCAGATTTTGCTAGGGTGTATCCCTAACAGATGCAATAGAGGTTGGGGAAAATTTTTTCTTCTCTTTCATTGCTACAGAATAAATTCTCCACTGTATTTTAGGCTGTGCTCAGTCATCTGCTTATCAGAACACTCTTAATTATTAAAGATGGATTGTCCTCACAAGCTGAATAGTACATTTTTCATTCCAAGTTTAATTTTAACTCTTCAGGATCTGTAGATCTGTACTAATCTTAAGAATTCATTCAAAAGAATTAGAGCAGTAGAAGAAAAAAAAACTGTTCACATTAAGATAATTTTAATAGTTTAGAGTTAGCTATATTATACAAATTAGCCCAGGACCCAAATGATGTGCAGAGGGTGGAGAGATATTAGGGGTAATGAATATACAAGATTATGAAAAAAAGAGTAAGAGAAAAGTTATCAAGTAATTGTACTACAAGCAAACTGAGATTAAATTAAATCCTCATTTTAAGGAACAATTTAGGAGAAAGGGATATATTAAACCTAAATGACTAGTAAGTTTAAATTTATATTATTTGGATCAATTTATATTAATGAAGTAATTATTTAAATGATATGCTTTCATACAAATTGTAATTTAAATATTTGCATACTTACATCATTATGCAAATATTATAATTGATGCAAATATCATGAATTTACATGGATTGCTAAATATCAGCTTCAACAAACTTTCCCCCTTATTTGAAATGGTATTTCTCTGAAAATTCTAGATCCATTAATCAAGGATTTACTTTAATAGCTTACTTGAAGAAGTATTGACAGTGGATGTCATATGATTTTCTACTATAATTAATATATTCCATGGTAACTAAAATTCATTAAAAAAGAGAAAGAAATGCCACCAATAGGAAATCTACAGTTTGAGGCAATGAATCTGTTTAGAACTCACTGAAACGTGTGCTTGTTCTTTGTGCGTGTTGTATAGGAGGTGGCATTAGAGGTAAAAGAGAATACATTAATCTGCATTTTGATTACTTTGCATGTTTTTTACTGGAATAAGCAACATTAGCCTTCTTGCTACCAAGCATAAATGCCTTCTGGCTTCAGTCTCTTCACTAGGAATGAACAGTGGGCCCTGTTTCTCTCTGGGGCAAATGAAGGCATTAGACATTAGATGACATAATACCATATATATTGGGGCAAAAGCAAAGGCTAACATTTTGCTGGAATTTTTAATGAAACAAGAATGAAATTAAGATGGTAATTCAGTCTCCAGAAACAAGAGCAAATAACAACTTAACAACTGCCTTAATCTCATCTTCTGCAATAGTTTGAAATCAATTTATGGAATACAAATTAAAGAACCCTTTTCCAACAGTGACCACAGCATGATTGACTTTTGTCTCAACATACGTCCACACAAAAATTAACACAACAATGTGATCCCCAATTATAACTTCAAAAAAGGCAACTATGATCTTATAGACAACAGTCTCTCATCCCTTGACTGGCAATTTCTATTCACTGGATGCAATACTGTTGAAGACCATTACAACATATTTTTACTTGAAGTCAAAACAGTCATCAAACTGTATGTACCAATAACAACTCCAAAAACCAGAAAAACAGATTACCCATAACAATAAGGAAACTTCAATCCAAAAAGAGATCACTTTGGCAGAAAAACAAATCTGATCACGTTGCCAACTTCAAACATTTATGCCACCAGATAAAGCTGAATGCACCAATTATCACATTAAACAAAAGGGAAACCTTCTGGGTTTCTGGTTTTTGCGTGGCTTCGGGGCAGCAGGAATTTGCGACTGCTCGCGATTCCTGCTGTGCTAGCTGCCGAAGTACCCCCGATCCAAATGGGTCAGGGGGATATGGCTGCCCTGTAGGGACAGCCAAAGAGAGAGGGGAGCTGGACAGGGGGTTGGGGGTGTCGCAGACCCCCTCCTCATCCTGAAAAACCCCTTTTTGCCAAGGCAGTGGAGTGGCGGTCAGCAATGGCCGCCACAAAGAAGTCTGCAACCGGGTAAGATCGTGCTAGAGGAAGCAAGAAAAGTGAAAGTGCTGGCTGAGCCGGGTCAATCAACATCCTTTAAATGCGCTGGAACTGAGCTGTCTGAATTGCTGGAGGATACATTGTATCCCTAAGAAGATCGAAAGTGGCGGAGAAGCTGTTAAAGCGAACTTTTTTTTTCTTCACTCTCCCACCCCATGAAAAAAGCAGAAAAAGATTAGAAATTTTTTTGGACACTGAAGGTGAAATATTCTGAAAGTTGCTTGGACATTGGACTTAAAAATTTAAGAAATTGGAAAACCTTTATTAGAGGTATGGATTTCTGATCATTTAAAAATTGATGTTGCAAGTGGGAAGGGAGCGGAAAAATATTGGAGCAGAAGTGGAAAAAGGAGGAGATTGCCAAGAATACTAAAAAAAGAAATATGGTAATTGGACCTCTTTGATTAAACAGTAACCCCAGAAAGAGAAATAGAAGAAGGAAGAAAAACCTTTTTTGCAACTTTCTTTTTGAATTACTTTTGACTAAAAATACTTGGTTGGTTGTTTTGGGGAAAGTTTTTCTTTTCAGGATGACATCGCTTGTGGATGAACTAAAGATTGAATATCAAAAATATAAAAAGGAAGAACAAGATGGAAAAGATACTTTGGTCACTTCATTTCAATTTTTAGAAATGGCGTTATGTACTTATGAAAAGTTGATTATGCAGCAGAATGACTGGGACAAAGAAGAAGAGGAACAAGAAGCCATCTTTGATGAACAATGGGTTTTTTCCAGGGAGGAGGAGAAAGAGGATAAGAAAAAGGGGATTTTAAGGTTTGAAAAAACAACCCAAAAAAAGAAAAATGAGAGGAAAGGTGGATGCAAGGTTAGAAAGCAAAGGAAAGGGAGTAAGAAAAGGGAGAAGGAGAGACAAAGGGGTAAAAAGGGCAAGGAGAAGAATAAGCAAGAGAGAAACGGGGGGAGGAGAAGCCTCAATGGTGGGAAGCAAGATCTAAAGAAAAAAAGCTTATTTAATTAAGGATAAAAGGGGGATTCTAATTAAGGATAAAAGGGGGATTCTGGAAGGTATATAAGATTGTGTTTTTATATGTGTATTTAGAGTATAAAATTTATTGTGTAAATTTAGAATTTATTAAACAGAATCCCAAGATAAATTAAGTGTTATATGAAGTACTTTTAAGTTAGGGTAAAGGCGTCACTCCAAATAGTGTATAGGAGAAGTATAGTAAAAGAAAAAAGATGAATGGATAGTTGGAAATAGAACAGACAAAGAATGTTACTGAAAATGGTTATAAGCTGTTATGCTTTGATTGTTTGTGCACTGTTTTTGTAAAATTAATAAAATTGGTTTATAAAAAAAAAAAGAAAAGAAAATGATAAGATATGGAAGGATATATAAAATGAATATGATGTTTGAATTTGTGTCTGTGTGAAGAGTTTTAACCCGGATCAGGCAGCCTTCAGAAAAGATGTTTTAGTTTATGTCTTGTGTATTGTGTTTGTAAAATTAATAAAATTTAAAAAAAAAAAGGGAAACCTTCTATGCACCAATTCCACCCGCACTTTCTACAATTTTATAAACAACAAACTAAAAGATTCAAGGTCCATCCCACCCCTGAAAGGATCTAATGGTAAAGACTGCAATGACAACACTATTAAAGCCAACCTCTTTAACACATTCTTTGGCTCAGTATTTGTAAACAGCAATGGATCATGCCCAGTATTTCCTAGTCGAACCACAGACAATTACAATGATCTAATACATATCAATTTTACAGAAGACAATGTTGAAAAAGCACTACGCAATCTAAAACCATCTCTATCTATTGGACTGGACAGAATATGTGCCTACTTCTTTAAAAAGTTATCCACTGCCATAGCCGAACCTCTAAGCATAATCTTTGAAAAATCTTTCAGTACCAGCTACTTGCCAAAACTATGGTCACAAGCCATGGTCATCCCCATCTTCAAAAAGGAAGACCCCAGCCTAGTTGAAAATTACAGACCAATCTCTTTATGCTGTGTCACCTGTAAGGTCATGAAATCAATTATTAACCAATCCGTTATCTTCCACTTCGAGACAAACAACCTACTCTCTAATAAACAATTTGGTTTCAGAAAAAAACTATCCTGCAATCTGCAAAAACATATGGACTACACAACTCGATCAGGGCAAAGCAATAGATGCAATCTACATAGACTTCTGTAAAGCCTTTGATTCAGTGGTACACAACAAACTACCCCTAAAACTAAAATCTTATGGTATCTCTGGACAACTGCATAACTGGATAGAAGCATTCCTGTCAAACAGTCAACAAATGGTCAAAATTGGGAGCATCCTATCAAATTCTGTATCTGTCAACAGTGGTGTCCCTCAAGGCAGGGTTCTAGGACCAACTCTCTTCACACTCTACATAAATAAACTCTGTGATTATATTAAGAGCAACTGCATTCTTTCTTCTTCCTTTTTTCCTGTTTCTTCTTTGGTTTCGTGTTTTTTTACTATTGGAGTTCTCCATTTTGGATTATAATTGGCTGCTCTACCAGTTGGATTAAAAGTCAAGAAGAATTTGAAGTTTTGGAAACATTGAAATGAGCAGGAAACCAATACCATCTGGCATTTCTGCTTCTACCTCTGCTTCCCCACCAGCTGGAGGACAACGTTTAATTCAGACAATGTTGAAGCAAGATAAGGAACAAGAAAAAGTAACTTTACAGATGATTATGCAAGGAATCCAAGATCTCAAGACAAAATCAGATATCATTGAACAAAGAACAGGAAATATTGAACAAAGAACAGAAAATATTGAACAAAGAATAGAAAATATTGAACAAAGAGCAGAAAATATTGAACAAAGAATAGAGAAGACTGATGAAAAAGTGGAAAATATTAAACAAATGATGGTTAAGTATGAGGAGAGATTCCAAAAAATTGAGGAAGAAGGAAAACAAAGAGAGAAGAAGATTGGAAATATTGACAGCAGACTAACAGCGGTTGAACAAGAAAAAGGTGGGATGTTGAGGTGGGAGATGGAAAGGTCAGAATTTTACCTCAGATTTCAAAATATAGAAGAGGAAAAAGGAGAAAATTTGGCAGCAGTAATGATAGAAATTTTGGTAGATGCTTTGGAAATTACAGAGGAAAAGATGATGGATGGAATAGATGAGATATATCGAGTCTATACAAGATATGCGATGAGAAATAAATTACCCAAGGAAGTCCATATTAGATTTACCAAAAAATCCATTAAAACGCAAATATTACAAGTAGTAAGAGAGAAAACACTGAAATACAAGGGTAAAGAGGTTGTGGTTTTAAAACAAATACCCAGAAGAGTGAGAGAGATGAGAAGAGAATATCGATTTCTGACCAAAATACTATTGGAAAACAAAGTGAATTATAGATGGCTGATTCCAGAAGGACTAGTGTTTGGGTGGCAAGAGCAGAGATATAGAATTGATTCAATTGAGAAAGCAGAACTTTTCCATGCAGAATTTTTTGGAGGAAGAAGAGAGGAAGCAGAGAAAGAGGCTTTATCAATTGAGTTTCAAGATGAACAACTGGAGACTGAAAAAGAGAAAGGAGCAGCAGGGGGACAGATGGATAATAAAGAACAGCGTGAAGTGAGATCCACGAGAGCTGTTAGACCTAAATATAAAGCATAATCATGGAGGAAAAAAAACTGATTACAATGAATATAAATGGACTTAATTCAGCTGTTAAAAGAAGGAAAACTTTTCATAAATTAGAGAAATTAAAATTTGATATAATTTGTTTACAAGATGTTCACATTAAAAAACAACATGAACAATTGTTATTACAGTGAAAATTGGGGAAAATATTTACCTCTTTGACTCAATGTAAGAAAAGAGGTGTGGTTTTATACATTAAAGAGGCTATTCCAGCAAAATTGATTTACACGGATGAAGATGGAAGAGTATTAATGGTAGAAATAATGGACAATAATATAAAAATACTCTTGATTGCAATTTATGCTCCGAATGATAAACAAGAAGAGTTTTATAAAAAGCTACACATGAAAATAATTGGACTGGACTATGTTAATATAATTATGATGGGAGATTTTAATGGAATTGTGGACAATAAACTGGACTATATAGCAACAACAACAAAGCAAAATAGAAAGGCTCTCCCAAGGTCTTTTTTTAAAATGACAGATGAATTAATTTTAAAAGATATTTGGAGAGAAAGAAATGTTAAAGCTAAACAATATACTTTTTATTCAAATAGACATTTATCATGGTCCAGATTAGATATGATTTGGATCTCAACAGAACTAATATCTAATATTAAAGAAACAAATATTGAAACAAGTACTTGGGCAGATCATAGCCCAATGACAATTAAATGGAAGGGACAAAAAAAAAGATCGAGATGGACATTAAATAATACTATTTTAAAGGAGAAAGATTTTACACAATGGATGGAGAAGGAATTGGCTTTTTTCTTCAGAGAAAATAAAAAAGAAGATACTTCAATGCAGAATGTGTGGGATACAATGAAGGCATACGCTAGAGGTTTGATAATAGATTATACAAGAAAAAAGAATATTAGGAAAAGGCAAGCTTCTAAGGCCTTGGAAGATGAGTATAAAATTCTTGAAAAAGAATTACAGAAAATGCCACAGAAAAAGGATATTAAATTGAAGCTGGATGTAATTAAACATAAAATGGAATTAATAGAGAAAGAAGAACTGGCACAGAAAATTAGAAACTAAACAGAATTATTTTGAAGATGCAAATAAACCAGGTAGATGGCTAGCATATAAATTGAGAAAAGAGAAGGAATCAAGAAAAATATTGAAGTTAATAGATGAACAAGGCCAAGTTTGTTATGGGAATAAGGAGAAAAAAGAAATTATTCGAGATTTTTATGGGCAATTATATAAACAAGAGAATATTGATGAAGAAAAAGTCAAACAGTATTTACAGGAAGCTAATTTACCAAAGATACCTAAAGAGACTGAAGAAATGCTAGAAAGCAATATAAAAATGATGGAACTAAATGAAGCATTTAAGAGACAAAATAATGGGAAAGCTCCGGGTCCAGATGGGCTTCCAGTAGAATTTTATAAAACATTTCAAGAATTATTGAGCATCCCATTGTTAGAAGTTATGAATGAAGTTATGTTAAAAAAGATGATACCTAAAACATGGTCAGAGGCTTATATTACACTCATACCAAAGGAAGAGACTGACCCATTGCAAATTAAGAATTATAGACCTATTTCTTTATTGAATGCAGACTATAAAATCTTTGCTTCAATCTTAGCAGAAAGACTTAAAAAATATTTAAATAATTTTATTCACTCAGATCAAAATGGATTTCTGCCAAAGAGACAAATTAGAGACAATATGAGAGTAATCTTGGACACTTTGGAATACTATGAGGCTCATCCTGAAAAGCAAATGGCTTTGATATTCCTAGATGCTCAAAAAGCATTTGACAACGTGAACTGGAGATTTATGTTATTATTATTGGAGCAGATGGGTTTCGCAAAAAAATTTATTCAAGCAATAGAAGCTATATATAATAAACAGACAGCAAGGGTAATGATGGAGGGGGAACTTACAGATTTTATTAACATAAGGAAAGGCACAAGACAAGGATGCCCCCTATCTCCTTTGCTATTTGTGTTGACCTTGGAAGTGTTGAATAGAAATATTAGGGATGATAAAAGCATAAAAGGAATGAAAATTAAGAAGGAAGAATTTAAGCTACAAGCTTTTGCTGATGACTTAGCTTTTATTTTGGAAGATCCGCTAGAAACAGCTCCAAAGTTACTGGAAAGGATAGAGGCATATGGAGAGGTGGCTGGTTTGAAAATAAATAAAGACAAAACAAAGATTTTGACAAAGAATATGCTATTGAGACAGAGAGAAGAATTGGCAGATCTTTTGAAAATTCAAGTTACAAATAAGGTTAAGTATCTGGGGATATATTTGACAACAAGATGTAGCACATTAAAGGAGAATAATTATATTAAACTTAAACAACAGATAACTATAGATTTGAAGAAGTGGGAAAACTTGCAATTGTCATTAATAGGGAGAATTTCAACAATTAAGATGAATATCTTACCTAGAATTTTATTTTTGTTTCAAACAATACCAATTAGGCTTGGAAAAGACTATTTTGAAGATTTAAATAAAATTATGTTGAAGTTTATATGGCAAGGTAAAAAAGCAAGAATAAAGCTAAAGCTTTTTCAAGATGCTAGAATGGAGGTTTTGGTCTGCCTAATTGGGAATTGTATTATCAAGCTGCAAGTTTGATGTGGGTCAAAGAATGGATAACATTAAGGAAACATAGGTTGTTGACATTAGAAGGGCATGACTTGCTGTTGGGTTGGCATGCTTTTTTATGGTATAAGGGAACTAAAACACAGGGTTATTTTAGAAGACATTATGTACGGGAGTCTTTGTGGTTAAATTGGGAGAAGATAAAAAGACAATGTTATTTGAAAATTCCAGTTTGGTTATCGACCATTGAAGCATTTTCCTATCCTATAATCTACAAGAAGGAACAAACAGTTAGATATGGGGAACTTTTGGATGAAAAGGGTGAACTTAAATCGATCCAAAACTTAGAGGAACAAGGTATAAGGATGAATTGGTTTTCATATGCACAAATACATTCAAGGTATGATGAAGATTCCAAAACGGAGGGATTTTATGATAAACAGACTGATTTAGATAAGATCTTGATGGGTACTGATGAGAAGGTGATTAAAAAACTATATGGTTATTTACTGGGAATGAAATTAGAGGAAGAACAAGTCAAAGAAACTATGATTGTTTGGGGGAAGAATTTTGGATATGGGATTGATTTAGAGAAATGGCAGAAATTGTGGTCTCAAAATTATAAAATGACAATGTCAACAGCATATAAAGAAAACTTGTATAAGATGTTTTACAGGTGGCACTTTCCTCCGACAAGAATAGCAAGAATGTTTAAGAATAAATCTGAAAAATGCTGGAAATGTCATCAGATACCCGGCTCATATTACCATATGTGGTGGACTTGTGAGGATGCTAGAAAATATTGGACTATAATTCGCATGTGGTTGGAAAAAATGACAAAGAAACATATAGACTTGAAACCAGAGATCTTCTTATTGGGAATTTTACCTGATATATATAGTAAAGATTTGAAATACCTGATTGTAAATGTATTAACAGCGGCCAGGATTGTATTTGCTAAAAATTGGAAGAATGAGAAAATACCATTACAGGAAGAAATTATTAAGAAAATATTGGAATGTGCTGAGATGAGCAGATTGACATTTGAAATTAGAGAGCAAGAGGATAAACAATTTTACGAAATTTGGGATCTTTTTTACAAATGGCTAGATGATAAAATACGATAATAGAATATTTAGAATGCTAGATAGTAAGGAATATCTTTATTTTGCTATTATTTTGCTATTTGCTATTATATTTATAAAGGATTTTTTAGGATTGATTTGATATGACTAGATGATTTGTTATAGAGTAAACTGGTATAAAGTATTGTTAGCTCATTAAGCATGAATGATTAAAAATATAGTCAAAAACTTCTTTTTTTAGTGATATTAGGATATATAAGTTTGGATTGACAATATGAGTTGTTATGTAACATAATTGTAATTGAGACTACAGAATGAATGCACAAAAATGATGAACCAACTGACACACTGGATGTACATATAAGAGTTGATGTTTTTATGTTTTGTTTGTCTTGTTTGTTTGTAGAAAATTAATAAAAACTTTTTCAAAAAAAAAAAAAAGAGCAACTGCATTCTCTTCACTGATGTTGTAAAGCTATTCAACACCATAGACAATACTGCTACCCTTCAAAAAGACCTTGACTATGTATCAGAATGGTCAAACAAATGGCAACTTCAAATCTCAACAAATAAATGCTCTATCTTACATATTGGCAAAAAAAATATATCAGAAAATAAAATACAGGCTGAACAGTCAAGACCTTGCTGATGATCCAAACTCTGTCAAGGATCTTGGAGTACTCATCTCTAATGATCTAAGTGCTAGAACTCACTGTAACTACATAGGCAAAAAGGCATTGAGAGTTGTTAACCTAATCTTACATAGCTTTTTCTTTGGTAATATTACACTACTAACTAGAGCATACAAAGCATTTGCTAGACCAATACTTGAATACAGCTCATCAGTCTGGAACCCACTTTACATATCTGATATTAACACAGTTGAGAAAGTCCAGAAATATTTCACAAGAAGAGTTCTCTACTCGTCTACTCGTTGCAGAATATCTTATGCCACCAGACTTGAAATTCTAGACCTAGAAAACCTACAACTATGCCGCCTTTGGTTCAATCTAAGTATATTATATAAAATCATACATTGCAATGTCCTACCTGTCAATGAATACTTCAGCTTTAACCATAACAATAGAAAAGCAAACAATAGATACAAACTCAAGGTTAATCGCACCAAACTTGATTGCAGGAAATACGACTTCAGCAACAGAGTGGTCAATGTCTGGCATACTCTACCTGACTCTGGTTTCTTCTCCAAACCTCAAAAACTTTAACCTTAGACTTTCTACAATTGACTTCACTCCTTTCCTAAGAGGTCTGTAGGGGGCATGCATAAACGCACCAATGTGCCTACCGTCCCTGTCCTATTATTTCTTTTATTTTTCTTATATGTATTCATGTATTCATAACTAGGTTTTTACTTATACCTATTATCTTGTAAGCAATTGACAAACCAAATAAAATAAATATTCAATTCTTCTTCTCTAGCTTTATCTGGATTATAAAATAGAAGATGCATTCACTTCTAATGTGGAAAAGCAATGTGTACCTCTCTAAATGATAATCTTCTCCTGTTAGGTCTGGCTTCCTATCCCAAAGAGAAGAACCTTGGTAATTATGTTCTTGCCATTATTCAACAGTGAGGAAGGTTCCCAAGGGATAAAGTGTTAAAATGAAAATGTATTAATATATGCAAGAAGATAAAGGTTAGTCATTTATTTAATTCATTTAGATAATTTTTAATGTATTAATCAGCTGAAGCCAAAACAAGGACACTGCATGTAAAGCTGTGAAGGATAAACATTTATAAGAGGGAAGGAGAAACCTTGCAAGATGATATCCTTCCTTGCATAAATGACAATATGCAACATTCTTATTTTGTGAATCATTTGTTTGTGTATGTGTGTATGCTATTCCCTTTTGAAGTAAACAATACTATGCAGACTGCTGAAAGAGATAAGACATAAAAAGGCAATTAAATTAAAAGCATGACATAAAAGAAAAGGAAATACACTTAAATCTAGTTTATACCTGCATCATTCCCTATATTTCTCTATTGTTCCAAATCTTCCTTTCTTTTACTATAACCATACAATTATTTATATACTGCCTTTTAAAAATTTTCCTCTCTTTCCATCTGTGATTCTTATGAACTCTATCCAATATATAATATTTATTTATTTATATTTATTTATTTATTTATTTATTTATTTATTTATTTATTTATTTATTTATTTTGTCAAGTGATTATAAGATAACAGGTATAAGTATAAATATAGTTTTGAATACATGAAATGGATACATATAAGAAAAATAAAAAGAAACAGTAGGACAGGGATGATAGGCACATTGGTAGGCACGTTATGCACTCCTCCTTCAGACCTCTTAGGAAAGGGGTGAGGTCAATAGTAGACAGGCTAAGATTAAAGTTTTTGGGATTTGGAGAAGAAACCACAGAGTCAGGTAGAGTATTCCAGACATTGACCACTCCATTGCTGAAATCGTATTTCTGCAATCAATTTTGGTGCGGTTAACCTTGAGTTTGTTTCTATTGTGTGCTCTTGTATTGTTATGGTTGAAGCTGAAGTATTCATTGACAGGTAGGACATTGCAATGTATATTACACATTATATATTATATATTATACAAATATATACTTGGTCTTTTCTTACTTTTTATATTTTTGTTTCTCCTTCCTGTATTTCTCCTTCCTTCATTTTATCTGTATAAATAAATCATCTCTGCATATTTTTAATGTGATTATGCAAACATGGATGTGAACTTGATCATGCTGCACCCCCAGAGACAATGGAAAATGCCCTAAAATATATATTTGCTTTTTACTTCCAATAATTAGACATAGAGGCTCTTTTTACTCACATAGTAAACATGGTTTACAGCCACTCCTTAAGCCAACTACATTCATTTTTAAATAATTATCCAATTATAATGTCTACATTTGCAGTCTTACCATTTGCCTGCAGTTGGAGTCTCACAGGCTCAAGGTTGAGTCAGTTTCCATCCTTTACCAGGTGGGTAAAATGAGGACCCAGATAGCTGGGGGCAATATGCTGACTCTGTAAACCACTTCGAGAAGGCTGTAAAACACTGTGAAGAGTCTAATTGCTATTGCTATTTTCAACATTCTTACAGGTTTTTTTCCTACTTTTTCTCAGATGCTGATGTTTACAGAATCTCTTTTCAATTCTACAATATATTGTCATTTCCTTACATATCACCAAACTATTCCTTTCTGAATCCCCAAATCATTTCATAGCCTTTAATTTTAATTGTATTAAATCTTCCAGAAGATCCTTATTAATCTCATTCATCTGCACTTCCTCTTCCTCTTAATGTAATCTTGCTTCTTTTGGCTACATTACCTTTACCATTTTATATGCATTCTGCGACTAATATCTGTCTCTCATCCTCATTTTTCTATCCCCATCTACAGCTGCTTCTATTTTATGTCTACCAAATATCGTTGTTCATAGTTCCCATTAGTTTAATTCCACATTTGTTTGTAGCATTCTGTAAAATAATTATTTTCATTCTGAAATTTTTTTCACTTTTTCCTTTTCTTCCATGTCCCCTTTTTGATCTATTTATGCACCAATCTTTTATCACTTTTTCACTTTTCACTAATTCCTTCAGTCTGTTGGGGGAAACCATCAACTTAATCATCATTTTAGATTGGCATTCATGCCTTTTTTCTTATGTACATAAGAGCAGACATGTTTTAAACATGCAAAACTGATTTAAGGATTATGGGTTAATCATGGTAGTTAAAGATGGTAGTTTCTAAATATTTGAACAAACAGGATGTTTAGTATATAACATATATGTTTTACCAACTTCTTATAGTCTCTTGAGTTCTAAGTCCTTTCTATATATTCAGAAATTTTCCTGGTGATTGAGGAAAAGCTCTTAGGATTGACAATGGCAATGTATCTTGGGAACCTTTTCCCCAGAGAGAGATCATGAAATATCTTTTTATATTTATTTTTCAAGTTAAGGTATTTTTTATTCTTTAACATTTTGTCTTTGAATCCTAGCATTCAAATTCATGGCATAATCCAATGATTATAAAAGGTCATATTACTAGATGGAAATTTCAGAAGCTTTAGAATTTTACCCTTCCCTAATATAGAAAAATGACTATAATACTACATTCATCTCAGTAGATGTTAACACAAACAAAGTCATTCTATAATCATATGAAAAAAAATGATTTCATAAAAGTGGGCAGATCAGTTTGATTGCTATGACTAAAATACTTGTGCTTCTTAATATGCTGGTCTTATTTAGAAATGTCCCTAAAGTAGCACTTGCTCATTTTCAACAAAATGTCTAATTTAAAATAATTTTCCCTTAATTTTCAGGTATGGCAGGCTGTTCTATCTAGTCTGAAATAATTGCATACAAAATTCCTGCACTGACTAGTTATAGATAATTATAACACTCTCAATAGCAATTTATGTGCTATTTATTTGATCATATATTAAATTTATATGGCCACCATCTCATGAAAAAGTGACTCTGCATAACAAAGAAGTATTGTTATTTTAAAAAATAAACATATAAAAACTATTACTCAAAAAATATTCCAAAGTTAAAAGAGAGCAACAGATTTTAACAACTGAAACCATCTCAAAATCTCACTGGTCCCCAGACCCTCTATGCTTCTGATATAATAAAATATTGAGGGACTTCTTAAATATAAATAATCTAATTGTATGGGGAGGGCAGACAGTGTTCCATAAAACAGGCACCATGCCAGAGAAGACATGCTTTCTGGGACCCACCAAGTCCTTAACGGACAGGACCTGTAAAATGCCTTTTCTGTCAGAAATACTGTGTTTCTATGATTATTCATAAAACTTCAAGAAATACATTATATCCAAGACATCTGGGTTATCACTGTTATTATTATTATTGTTGCTATTATAGGTAATTATCTTTAATTCTGTCTCAGCTTTCAGGGCATTTTGTCCAAAGAAACCTGTTAAGGAGATTGCTTATTTTTTATACGTCATTATATTATTAACTTTACTAAAGTTTTTCTCCTTTAGAAGAAATAGCATACCACTGGCCAAACAGCCAACATCTTTCTACAAATTACAAGTCAATCAGAGAAGATGCAATCAATGACTTTAGGCCATGCAAAAAGAGCTGTGGTGATGCAGTTTTAGAATGCAATATTGCAGGCTAACTCTGCATTCTACTGCCAGGAGTTTGATGATCCTGCCCAGTTCAAGGTTGACTCGCCTTTCATCCTTCCAAGTCAGTAAATGAGGACCCAGACATTTGAAGTTTAACCTCTGACAAAATGCAAGGCAACAGGGAGAGATAACACATATTAATATGATTATGAATGATCCTGGAAGTAAGTTCAACTTATTTCAGTGAAGAATACACCTGTCTAATAAATTCAAAGATTGTACTGTAATAGAACTAAATGTGAGATGATATGCAGCTGTTTCATGCAAATGAAGAAATCAGAAGAAGTAAAATATTCCTTTAAAAATCAAGACAGCAAATTTCTGCTAGACAGTTACATTGGATAGGTTGACAGATTAACACAAACAAAGGTGTTCATAAAAAGTATTCAAACTTTTGATATATTCAGATCCATGGAGAATCATAATTTCTGAAATTAACTGGGTTTACTGACTACCTGGAGTTCAGATGTTTAAGAAAAACAGCAATGTTCATAAAAACTGAATAGATACTTATTTGAGAAATGGCTTTGATTGTGGGATAGAATCATCTTTCAAATCCTGCTCATCACTGACTTGCTTGCAAATTACCTCATAAGATTGTCATAATGGTTTCAATATGATTGAGCTCTATTGTACAGCATATTCCATTATCATCATGAATCATTTCTAGAACTCGCTTTTAACACAACTTAGGTTCACTTGCGTTTTCTGCAATGAAGTAAGTCATCTGGGGCTGACTTTTTTTCTTTAAGAATAGTTAGCAGAAAGATGATAAAACTGACCTTTGTGATTAGGGATGAAACAATAAGCATCTTTATAAAAGACTGGAAACCTTTTACAGACTTTATGCTGAAAATGAATTGATGATTTCTGGGATTAATATGAAAAAAGGGATTAATATGAAAAAAAGTATGCTTAGCAGAATAAATAGGTCTTGCAACATTCTGGTTCATAGTGCAAAACAACCTATTTTCTCATTCCTGGCATCCTCTTTAAGTCTATTTCAAAACATCATAGAATGTAGAAGTTGGACTTTATATACTATCTAGTTCAAATCACTAGTCAGTACAGGAATCCACCACATCAGTCCTGGTAGGTGCCATCCAGAAACAAGGAAAGGCTGGTGAAAAGATATGTAGTCTATTGCAATATTTGTTGAAATAAGTGAAAATAGCTATATCAAAAAGTTTACCTTTTCTTATGTTGTCATATGGAAGTGAGAATAAATATAAGTTGAATGCAATGGGTTTGAATACATACGAAGTATGTAAAATATGTACAGAATGAAGGGAAATTTGAATGAATATAGATTTAATACATACCAGTAACTGAATGACCAGTATAAAAATTCAAAGTCAGATTATTTGGTCATATAAAGAGAGTAATGACAATTAAAATACAAAACAAAAATATGAATATATGAAGAAAGAGTAAATAGAGATGAAGGGGAAGAGTGAAAAAATGTATGGGGAGGGGAATCTTCAAAAAGACAGAGAGGAGAAGAAAAAGAATAAAAAG
The DNA here is from genome assembly GCA_033807585.1 of Hydrophis major. Classification (NCBI taxonomy): domain Eukaryota; kingdom Metazoa; phylum Chordata; class Lepidosauria; order Squamata; family Elapidae; genus Hydrophis; species Hydrophis major. The sequence goes on from CM066329.1 coordinate 173,895,431, forward strand.
ATTTGAATTTGTGGGGGAAGTAATATTGGCTTGCAAAGACAAAAATATATGTTATTACAAACTAGATTTGACCTTTTTTCCTTTTCTGTTTTCTCATGGTTATAATTTCTCTTGCTTACCATTTTCTACTCCTTTTTGCATTTTGAATAGTATTGCTTGTCCTGAAAAAGATTTGGTATGAAGGATGTGTGTGTGTGTGTGTGTGTGTGTATGTATGTATGTATGTATGTATGTGTGTATGTATGTTATGTATGTATGTACGTATGTGGGTAGAATCTCGAATAATATTATCAGTTTACCAAATTCAACCTGTTAAGCAATTCCTGTTTGTTGGTCAGAATTAAGTGCAGGATAACTATTTATTTATTGGGTTTTACACTTTAGAAATGTAGATATATGAGATAGATTGAGCAGAAAAAAAATGGACTGACTTGAAACTTCTCCCAGTTTTTGGTCCAATACCAAACCCATCACATATTTTATCTTTCCAGTTGTCATCAATTATGTCCATTATGGACTCCATGCTTCTGAACAGAGTTCAGCAATAATTGGACCTCTCATCCCAAACCAAAATTGCTTTTTGATGGGGAAGGACCAAGTTTGTGAATTGGGAATCCTTCTGGGGAGGCAGGTGGAAGAGGAAACAGAGGAGCAGAGAAAAACTGCTGCTGATCTCATATATTTGGAAGGTCCAAGAACTGAAGAAAGGAGCCATTGCTTTTCCATGGCAACACTGATGCTGTAGAACTCCCATTTAGATCAGTCTAGTTGTCTCCTTGTTAACTTTTAAAAACCAAGTTGTTTTGGAGAGTCTTTCCTTGATTTTGTTAAGCAATCTGTATTCCCTACTTTCAATATTTGTAGTTTTCATTTGATTGGAATTGTTTCATTGTTTATAAATATATTAATTTTAATTGGTTTTATACTTCATTTAAGCTTCTGAGAATTTCTGGATTTTGGGATAGAAATGTGAATGAATGAATGAATGAATGAACTTCTTTTCCATCAAGTATTAGTCTCCTAATGTTATGCAAACAAGCGCTGGGACTTGAACTGCAAGTGGAGAGTTATATGTCAGCTTTGGAAGCCATATTAGCACCAGAAACTTCCATGCTGCTACGCTGCCACATTCTTGAGCCTGGAAAGATGGGAGGGGGGATTGCATGGAGCATATGTAGTAGACATAATAGCATTCTTTTTTAGTGTCAAGGTCATGTTGTTCCTGCACCGGGCTGAGGAGTAGTAGAGGAGACGTCTCAAATTGGAACAGATGGTGATTGGGGCATGTGATGAAATGATCAGGGCAGGGGGTGGATTTATAATATTTTACTTATTGGAGGGAAACTGGAACTGTTATGGACTAAGCCAACGCAGCAATACAACCCTAAACAGCTTTACTTTACAGCAGGCTTGTAATCCTACATTTCTCATTGGCCCGTAAATAGCAAGTCATGACTGGTCGTTTTTGGCCAGTCTGATTGGCTGTTAACGGGGCCCCCTGATTGGACGCTTGTGAAAGCGGTAGACTCAAACCATTGGTTGTTTTGACAGCAGCCAGCTCTATAAAAGAGCTGCTGCTGCCCAAGTATTTGCTCTGTTCTTTCTTGTTAATAAAGAGCTGAAGTCACCGTTCGATGTCTCGTCTCCGTTCCTTGCGCCCATGCCCAGGACTTAACACTGGCGATAAGGATGGGATGCGGAGACGATAGAGTTGACTAAGTACGCATCGAACAAGACAGAGCATGTGGCGAAAGAGTGCACGCAACAAACAGCAAGATGACCAGTGGCGCCATACCACCCGCTCCATTCGACCCAGCAACCGAAGACTGGGACTCGTATATAGATCGCTTCCAGATGTTCCTGGAGACCAACAATTTAAAAGTTGCTATGCCTGGCAAGAAATGAGCAGTGTTCCTGACACATTGCGGCCCCGTCATTTTCAAAATGGCTAAAGCACTAGCAAAAACGGCGAAAGTGAAGACCATGGATTGGGATACCCTCGCCCCAATCCTCCTGGCCCATTACGCACCTGCAGTACCTACACTAATATGAAGACACAAATTTTACCAGAGGGACCAATGGAAGGACGAGAGCATTGGAAATTTCGTAGCTGACCTCCAGAACCTAGGCCTTTGTGGTTTTGCAAACTTAGAGGAAACCCTAAGAGACCGCATAGTTCTGGGATTAAATACACCATATGTGCAGAGTAAGCTGATGGCGAAAGGCGACATCAGCCTTACAGATGTCATCGCCGATGCTACTGCCGCAGAAGCAACCAGGAAGTCAGCCGCTCGAATGCGCCGAGTGAACGCACTGCTTCGCCAACTCGCCAACGAGAGCCCACTCACCACTGAGAAGCACACTACCGCTATCCACCACAAAGACCTCAAGTCATCCTCAGACAGTGAGGAAGAGGAGGTCAACCGGCTCCGCTCGGAATGAGAGCAAAGGAACCAGAGACATCTGCGCCAATGTGCTGGTTGCGGGGCAAACCACCCGTGATTGGACTGCAAATTCCTCGACGCACTCTGCCATACTGCAGAGAAAGAGGCCACATCGCGAAGGTCTGCAGAAGCAGACGAGAATCCAGTCCCAACCAAAGGGAGAACAACCTCCGTCGGGAGATAGGCAAACCTCCTGAGAACCGGGACCGTCTGAACCACCAATGGAACAACCACTACTACCACAGAAACCAAGCATCTGCCTCGTCAACGAGACGAGAAGAGGCCCACCAAACCATTATTATCGGCCACGCTTCATCGTTCGATGCAAGAAAGATCCGCGTAAGGGTTACTATTGAGAATCGACCGTACATGATGGAAGTCGATTCGGGATCATCCCTATCGATGGTATCCTAGAAAACCCTCAAACAGCTGATCCCTGCCATCTGCCACCAGGACCTCAGCACGCAACAAATCATTCTGAAAGACTACCAGGGAAACAGAATTCCAGTTGTCGGTTCCAGCCACGTCCAAGTATCTTTCAAGGACCGCACAGCGATGCTTCCCCTGACTGTCGTTGATCATGACCGACCCAGTTTGTTAGGGTTACAGTGGTTCGCCCCACTCGGGATTGAACTAGCCGGCATACACCAAACCAGAAGCGATGACTGGGAAGAGGCTCTCATCCAGGAATTCCAGGACGTGTTCACAGGAACATTAGGCAAGTACAAGGGGATCCCTATATCATTTAATCTCAGCCCCGATGTAGCTCCCATTCGGTTTAAGCCTTGTCAGGTACCTTTTGCCTTAAAACCAAAGATCGACGAGCAGCTAGATAACCTGATAACCTAGGGCATATTGGAACCGATTGACCATGCCCGCTGGGAAATAGTAATGCCCATGAAGCCAGATGGTTCATTAAGAATTTGTGGGGATTACCGGGCCACCCTAAATCATGCTCTTCAACAGAGTGCTTACCCAGTACCGGTGGTTCAACACCTTCTTCATTCCCTGAGTGGCGGAAAAATATTTGCGAAATTGGACTTAGCTCAGGCATACCAGCAACTACCTGTAGACGCAACAACTGCAGAAGCTCAGACAATAGTTACACATAGAGGCGCTTTCAAGTGCAATAGACTCCAATTCAGAGTAAGCGTGGCACTGGGCATTTTCCAAAGTTTAATGGAGAGACTATTACAAGGCATAAAAGGCGTTGTGCCTTATTTTGACGATGTCCTAATAGCTGCCCCCACTAAAGAGTTATTAGTACAATGACTCAGAAAAGTTCTTCAGAAATTTAAAGATGCTGGTCTGAAGGTAAAAAGGGACAAGTGTCAACTTTGTACGGAGAGAGTGGAGTTCCTGGGATACCTTCTCGACAGACAGGGAATCCACCCCACCGAAAAAAAACTAACCGCAGTCAAAAATGCCCCGAGACCTAGGAATAAGACAGACCTCCAAGCCTTCCTGGGACTCATTAACTTTTATAACATCTTCTTGCTCCAGAAGGCAACTGTAGCCGAGCCCCTACATAGACTTCTTGATAAAAAGGCTTCCTGGGTCTGGGTACGGCGTGAAGAGAAAGCATTCCAAGAGGTAAAAGATCACTTAACCTCCGATGCTGTATTATGCAATACAACGAGACTCTATCTTTGATGGTTACCTGTGATGCCTCACCATTTGGAGTGGGAGCCATTTTAAGCCATGTCCTACCAAATGGAAATGAGGCACCTATTGCGTTCTTTTCGAGAACTTTGTCTAAAATCGAAAGGAACTATAGTCAACTTGATAAAGAGGCTCTCACTATTGTATCCGCAATTAAACATTTCCATGAATATGTATATGGGAGACCCTTTACCATAGTTACAGACCATAAGACGCTACTTGGTATTTTGGCGGGAAATAAACCAACTCCCCATATCTTATCACCAAGAATGACACGTTGGTCAGAATTTTTAGCCGCCTACGATTACCGATTGCAACACCGCCCGGGAAAAACCATTCCCCACGCTGATGCTTTGAGCCACTCTCTACTACCAGACATCATAGAGCACCCTGCTCCAACTTTAGTCAAATCGCCACCACTGACCGCTCGAGACATCGCCTTAGATACAAAAAAGGACCCTGTTTTGGCACGAGTCCTCAGCTGAGTAGAACGGGGTTGGCCGGTCAGTGCAACCAATGACACGTTCAAGCCATTTAGGAATAGTCAAACAGAGCTATTCTCCCAGAAAGAGATTCCATGTTGACATCCATATACTGCTTCAAGACTCATGGATGGTCTGTACTTGAGAGTTAAACCTGTTCTTGGTAACCAGGTCTCCCTAAATGTCTCTGTCTTGAGAATCTACTTTATCTATTACCCAGGGTGGGATGAGATGAGGTGGTTTTATTTTCATTGATGTTGTACACTAGCCAAAGTCCCAGACTAGAATGAGTTATGAATACTGTAAAATAACAAACAAACTACCAAGTATTGCTTATGCTTGGATAAAATGATAATACAAATGTGGTCCATAAATGGATTGGATAAGCAAAAGTCTCCTCATTTCCTTTGAAAAAATCTTTCTGAAAATGAAGAATGGGACATCATGAAGTCAGGTGAAATGTCATAGTCTTTAGTGAAAAGCAGAGATTTTTCTAATCTTCTCCCATTTGTATGCTATACAATCCTGAATTTAAGTTGACTACTTCCACAGAAGGGTTGACAGAAAAGAAATAATAAACCCAGGCAAAAAATCCTGTTCAACTCTAGGCTTCCCTACCTTGTCAATCCTTGTTAGGGTTGCTAATGCCAGCTGAAAGAAGTCCTAATTTTTTTTCCTGCCACCAAAGGTAAGCATACCTTATGATACACTTGTATGTGCATATCAATGACAGAGCTGTGCAAAGCATTAAAAAGCCTTCCATCACAAGGCATGTTAGAATGAGCAAGGCTCCTCAAAGATTTAAGCTGTGGTGTCATAGGAGATGACCAGGTGGAACCTGAGGAAAGGGTCAAACACATCATCAGTCCCTTTAGTCCCTTCTCCCTCACAAAAGATCTACGTCCAACCTATTTTGAGTTCCACTGACTCTTATTTACCACCAATTTGCTCAGATTCTGGTGGAGAGTATTAGTATGCAATAAATTTGTATTCATTTGAACGTCTCTGGTTCCTGAATTCTTGTGCTTGACAGGTGTCCTTAGAAAGCTTGCAAGGCTCCAGGAGGCTGTCCCAAGCTGCCAGTGCAATTACATGCATGTCCAGGCACTTCACCTTACTGGTGACCCCATACACGACTCCTTGTGCACACAATTGAGGTAATTTTGGAAGCAGCTAAAAGAGCCTTATAAAGGTTTAGGCTGCTTTAATCCTTCAGTGGGAGACACTTTACTTGTTCTGCCACATTTTGTGGTCTCCTCTTTCAAATGCTTTGTATAGTCCTTCTTATGCATATATTACATATTTGTTCTATTTGCTAGAGGCCACACTTCACACAGAGGAGAGATGGGACAAAAAAACAACAACAAATGAAACATTAATAGCAATTGACTTAATAACTGATTAAACTCAATGGCCTGTAAAATAATGCACTAAGTTTATAAATGTAATGGGATCCTGGCTATGTATTCAAATCATTCTCTCAGAATAAATCTCCAAGGAATATGCATATAGCCCCAATCTCCTCTTTCCTTTTGAAAGAAACTGCAAAAAAATGAAGAACACCAGATGGAGGCAGAGGCAGGGTGTAAGACATCCAGAAAGTATCCATGATATCAATCACTCCGAGACATCTCTCTCCAAGGTTGAATTTATTAGAAACAGATCTGACATGTCAGAGGCAATTTCCCAAGTGAAAGTTTTTTCACGTGTTACACAGAATCCACCTTCTCTCCTCCCACTTCTACGCTTCATAAATCACGAGAACCAATGAACTGCAACTGGAAATTCTTAATATGACATACAGAATAACCTTGAGCTTTTCAACTCCTCGAACTCTCTAAAAAAAAATGTGGCAGCTGAATTTCAAAGCTGACACAGGGGAAGGGAGGGACTGTCTGCCTTGGGAACTGAAAGCAAAAGAGAGAAGGCCTATTCTGATATGCAATGGTGGGTTTCAAAAAATTTTCCTACCAGTTCAGTGTGAGCGTGTGCTTTGTGCATGCTTTGTGCACGCACAGCATTTGCAGCTCACCTTCTGCTGCAAGCCCTGTGTGTAAAACAGCTGATGCACAGCAATCAGCTGTGCTGCGCAAAGCAGCTGAGGTTGAAAAACAGGAAATAAAGGTAAAAATAGAGCTGGGGCAGGCAGGCCCAGCAGCTGATCATTGGAGCAAACGGTTCACTCACAGATAATCCTTGGAGCTACCAGTTCAACTGAACTGGGCCAAACTGGTAGAATACAAAGTGACCAACTGTCCTCCTTTAGGGAGGACAGTCCTCCTTTTTTAAGTTCTGTCCTCTCTCGAAAAGTGTCCTCCTACATCTCCTCCTTTTTGATATTTGAAGACTAATCTGTAAATCTCCATATTTGATCGATGCCGAGCTGATCCATTGTGTGTGATGACATATTTGTATTTGACATGACGATTCATCAAGGCTTGGTACAGTGTGGCAAGACGCAATTATGAGATGCATGCGCTCTACACAGGAGAATTGTTTTGAGAGAGTATGCTGCGTGCAAGTGGCTTTGTTTTTTTTCTTCAATTTATTTGTGTCCTCCTTTTCATTGTAAAAAAGTTGGTCACCTTAAGAATGCCACCACTGCTGATATGGTTCAGAAGGCAAGCAGGCTATGGTTAGCAGTAGGCAAGCACAGAGGACTAATTCTTGAGAAAACTAAACTTTTCAGTAGCAACTTTGGTTGTCATTTGCACCCCTCAGGACCATTAGATTGCTTTCAATAATATCTTCTATTTTTCTCAGCAAATGTTAAGACAACCCTTTCCCTCCCAGTTCATGATTATTATTTTGGAAGGGAAAAAAAATCCCTTGTAAATATAATATATACTAAGGATGGGGAAAAGCCAAGTCCCAAACCAAATATAGTTTTTTTTCCCTATTTTCCTTTCCAAGTCAGGCTGACTATTTTTTTCCTCCCTTCTCCTCCTCAGCTTTTTTCCCCTCTCCCATTTGTTTCCTAATGGATTTCCAGGAAGAGGACAGATCATCTGGCCATCAGGCTGAACTGATCGCTTCCAGACAGTAGCTTAAAATTACAGTGATTACCAGTCTCCTCATTATTTTTTACTGAAAATTACAATGAAAGAAAGAAAGAAAGAAAGAAAGAAAGAAAGAAAGAAAGAAAGAAAGAAAGAAAGAAAGAAAGAAAGAAAGAAAGAAAGAAGTATGCAGTGAAAAAAGAAAACCTAACTGTAATATAGTGCTCAAAATAAAACATAACTAAAATTTTTTAAAAAAGAATTAACAGAAAAAAGAAAGAGGAAAAAAGTTCCATATAATAACTAGCTTATTCTTAAGCTTACAATACAGAAACAATATTGTTTCATCTTCTCATTGTTAGATCAAGGAAACTTTTCAAAAATATCTAACAGACTCATATCCTGGATTCATTCCTTACAGTGAAGAAAGTAAATTTCTCTCTGGTTATATAAAAATATCCTCTTTGCCACTGTACCCCATTTCTCTGCTGCTCGCCCCTAAATGCAAACTGTTTTGCTTTTAGGAATAAATATTTCTTCTTTCCTCACAGCTCACAGGACCTCATCTTTATTTATTCTTGCGCAACCCTGCCTCGAGTTGGAACTCCAAATTATTCTTCTGACAGTTCTGTATAAATTTTGCCTTTTCCTAAGTGGTTTGAGATACTGTTGGCCATGTTTTTCTATTTTGTTGTTTTGGACACTGATTTTTGATCATACAAATATTTATTTCGTCTCCAGGCATTATACAGCCAAAGTATGGCAATCACTTGGTCTGAGCAGTGAAAAAAGGAAAGGGATTGAGATGTAACAATGAGATACGAGATAGGAGGCCATTACTACAACCTAAGAACAAACAGTCCATCTCTCACCAATGAATACTGCTGCCCTAAAGGTGTTCTAAATATAGACTAGATTAGTGGCCCCCAACCTTTTTTGTGCCACGGCCCGGTACCGACATCACAAAATGATCCGTGGCCCGGTACCAGCATCAGCATGCATGACAAGGCAAGGCAAGCTGAGTGACCAGCCAGCCAGCCGTCCCCCACTTCTCTCCATCCCCCCAACTCATCCTTTGTACTTTTTTGTGCTTTTTTGTGCTTTCTTAATCTCCTCTGCCATCAGGACGGCTCTTTGTTCAAAGCTGCCCCCCCTTCAATGAAACTAAGGTGTAAGGATTCCTTCAGGACCCAAACGCCACTTTCCAACTGGAAGAGCTCACCCGGAAGCACTTTCTCATCGAAACAAGATGGCGGAGCCCAGCAAACTGGCGGCCCGGTAGAAAATTATCCACGGACCAGTCCCGGTCCGGGGCCCAGTGATTGGGGACCCCTGTACTAGATCATTTCTGGAGCACATGCTTGATATGCAGAGGTTCTGTGATCCATCTCTTTTTTCCCAGTTAAAAGGACAAAATGACTTCTGAAGCTTTTTAATTTGAAAAATTGCTCTTTTTTATGTCTGTTGGGGCCTGGTAGATATTTTGCAGCAAGTTAGATTAATTTGATTTTACAAGTGCATAAAGAAAGAAGAGATCATACTTTTATCTTGTATGAAATACCGCCCAGAATTTTGCTAAGGGAATCGTGTTGCCACGAATTGTTCTGTCTGCTAAGGTATGATAAAATAACCTACATTCACTACTTAATCGTATGCACTAACAGTCCTACAACTCATTATATAGTTCTATAAATAAGACTTAATTTGGAAACCAGTACGATTTCTGGATTCAAGTAACTCAATTTTCATAAGCTGCTAAGCATTTAATGACATAACCCATTGGGAATCCTGGAATTTGGTGACAACTATAGTGGATTTTATTACTGGGAATTAATCATAAACAAGAGATAACATGAAGAAAATATAGATGTTACACTCTTGTTAGCCTGGTATAACCCTGATTTTTCACCCCAGTAGATATAATGAATATTGATGATCTACCCTTAATTTGGAAAAGGCAATTTGAAGAAATCACATTGTTCGTGTAACTTCTGACTTTGCAAGTCCTTTGAGCCTGCTGAGTCTGACCATGTATGCAATGCATTATCTTATGGTATAGCTAAAAATCAATGTGCTAATTATAAAGTTATAATACTTCATTAATTCTCCTTGCTGGAATCAGGGAAGCTATACTGATCTGCTAAACTTAATTTGTCTTCATTTTAAGGAAGGTAAAATCAATTACACAGGTATTTACCTGCTTAATTACTTTAGGACTCAAAGAAGCCCCTCTCTCTATTTTTTTTTTCTCACAGCTTTAAGGAGACAACCATTAGCTTTCTGTTTTTCTTGGACATCTGGTTTGCATGCTTTCTATAGAAATTGGATTGCCATTGTAGGAACACAATATAAACTGGGATCATTGTAATAGATGGATTAGGATTATAATGCTGAGAATTTTCAGCCATGGGATTAAACTGTAGTTCCCACATGTTAGGAATATAAGTCACCTAACAGCTATTTGGGTTGGAAATATATAAACCAGGATAGACATTTTAATACTGTATCTTTAAGAATGCAAAAAAAAAAAAAATGTAATTGGGTATAGTTTCTCAAACGGCCATGAGTTGGAGCCAGAAACCTGGGTTGTTTTAGTCTTAGTCTCAAAAGAAGTCTCAGTGAGTCTCTGTTTCCTTCTGTTGGAGAGTTTTGCCGTTCTTTCAAATTGACTGCTATTCTTGGATTTGATGTAAGTCTGATACTGAACTGTTTTTGACATTGGGCTTAGTTATTAGATTATCCCTGGACTGAAACTGACTGATCTTACCTGTGAATGATTTTGGACTGTGTTTGAATTTTGCTATTGAAAGTAAAAACCTACATATACTGTACAGTGTATCTGTGTGCTGTGTGTGTATTATTCAACACTTCTCTCACTACGTCTCCCTGTATGCACTCATTCTCCTAATGGGGAATTACCTCAACACCACATATTTTAAGTCTACCACATAGTTAAAAAAGAAAGTCTCCAGGTTTGTGACCTTGAAATCCTCCAAAACACCCAGATTTAAGATGGGACTTAAATTTAAGTTGATCATCCAGCTTTTCCAGGACTTTAGCAGCCTGAGTTGCCATTGCTTCTGCTCATAGCAGCTGTAGAAAACAGGATTTGTTGCTTTGCTTATTTCTTGCATCAGTCTTCCACTGTGACCATAGAGAAAGAATATTGAGGGTTAGGCTCTTCTCCTAAATCCTTGTTCAACTCAGATTTTTTAAAGATTAAAGCAGATAATCCCAGAATAGGGCTACATACTAGGAAACCATGTATTTGTGTTGGGAGAACGTTGATTTAGGAAGATTGATTTTTGCTGCAAGTTACAAGTTAAGATGAAGATTGAGTTCCCACAACACATTGAACACATACTAACCCCTCCCACTCTCCAAATTAGCCCACCATAGCATGTCATGCAACCTGAATCAACAGAACTGACCAACAGAAGGTGAGGCACAAAAAAATTGAAGATTGGTTAGTGACCTTACAACTTGGTTAGTACTTACAACTGCTTATCAGTTATGAGCAACTTCATGCATCAAAGCATTTTTGTAACATCAAAACAGAACCTCATTTTGAATAGTTAAAGCATGCAGAACTTAAGAGTAAAACAGAAACATAGTCTTATTTTACCAGAACTTTTAATTCAAATCCTAATTTTCTTGAAAAGTCATATATGCAAAACAAGTCTTCCAAAGTTGATTTCCTTCAAGTTAATCATGAGCCACCCCATGAGAGGCAACTGCTAAAATGGTAAACACACTATATTACTTTAGTGCACTATTTCTCAATGCTGGTCATTTTAAGATGTGTGGACTTCTGCTGCCAGAATTCCCAAGACAACATAAACCTAGCTCCCATGGATCCTTCACTGACTTCAGGCTTCCTGCCCAACTCCAGGTGGTCACATAGGATTTGTGATTATATTATTTGCTATCCAACTGGAATAAAGGAATCTGAGTTTTTAAAAAGAATGTTACATATGATTGAAAGTTAAGAAACAATAAAACTTGCCCAAAAATATAAATGGGGTCATTTGGGTTAAAATGATTTAAAAGATACACAAATTAATATGGACATTATGTAGTATTATGTAAATTAATAGGACAATATGCAATTATGTCCTAGATTTGAAATCTTATGGTGTGGGATCCCTATACATCTGGAACATATTAGATAAGAAGAATCATGTCTGGGATGCATTCTTAGGCCATTTTTGTGATACATTTTAATGACATCACTGCAGTGTGCACTCATTTATTCCACTGCAAGGTTACTACTTGTTCCACGTGTGGAAGAATGTGCCTTGAACAGACTAACTACCCTGAATAGCTTCTATCACTCATGCACACAATCACACTCACTTCTCCATACCAATACTTGTTTAATTCACTTTAGCATTAGTATTAACTTTAATATTTTGTTCAAAGTAGAAAATACAATATTCAGTATAACTTTAAAAAATTTGAAAGAGATATGTGTGAGGAAAGTAATGTAATGAAAATCAAAAATATTTTTTCAATCTGATTGCCCTAAAATATACTGGACTGTAATCCTTTTAAGTCCCCTATTTTATTTTACAATTAACAGAATAGAAAGAAGCAAGCAACCAAACTAAAATAATTTCTTTAATTTAATTTAATCTTCTATTAATGGCAAGAATGGGGCCCACTTGCAGGATGACATCACATGGACTTGGTAGGAAAGTCCACCTGTGCCTCTCATTGGCTGAGAGTGCCTGTAATGGCAGGAAAAAAAAGCAAAGGTAAGTGGAACTTGGAGTAGTGGAACTAAGAGAGGACTCTTGTGGGATCAGGGGAGACACAATAACAGTGTTCCAATATTTGAGGGGCTGCCACAGAGAGGAAGAGGTCAAGCTATTTTCTAAAGCTCCTGTAGGCCAGACAAGGAATAATGGATGGAAAATGAACAAGGAGAGATTTAACCTGGAAATAAGGAGAAACTTTCTGACAGTGAGAAATCAACTAATCAACCAATGGAACACCCTGCCCTTGGAAGTTGTGGGAGCGCCATCACTTGAGACTTTCAAGAAGAGATTGGACTGCCATTTGTCAGAAATGGTGTAGGGTCTCCCGCTTGGGTAGGGGGTTGGACTAGATGACCTAACTTCCAGAGCTTCCAGCTCTGATTATCTGGTCTCCTGGTCATGGTGGGACAGGGAGTCAGCCCTCTTCCTGATGCTCCATTTAACAACTTGCCCAATTGCTTAACAACCACAACTGTGTGAGATTGCATTCGCACGAGAGACTGACACGACACGGATCTGAGTTTTTCTTTGATTTATTGCGGTTCTGCAGAAGCGGGTTCGCATCCGAGGCAGCAGGATGGAACCCTTTGCATATTTTTACACAAGCTTTTATACGTTACATTCAAGGAGGTATTCACCAAAATACTCTAAGCCAATAGAATACATTTATCATTTGGATACGTGTCTGGTGACACGTACTCAGTTCGGCTTTCTCTGAGAAGTTACAAAATACATGCTTTTGGAAACATTTTCAAGCGTAAGCAGATTTACAGAAGCGAGATGGCTTTTTGTTACATTGGTTCGCTTCTTACAATATCCCCCCTCTTCTGGTTACATTCTGTTTCAAAAGCACAGAGATCTTTACTAACTTGCAACAATATTTCTTCTGTTTGACTGAATAGAAGGTGTTCTTTCTCTTCTTTTGTGAACCTGATTTTCCTGAAAGATTGCATACACATGTTTATTAAGCTTGGAATGCATTGGATACAACAGCATAAGCTAGCCAAAATTACTACTATAGTTGTTAGAGTGGTTATTATAGATTTCCACCATGATCCATCCGGAAGCCAAGACCATACCATTTCCCACAATGATCCTGAATCACCATCCCACTGTTTCTGATATTCATTTATCCTGGTCTCCATATCATGCACAGTCTTAGTTATGTTTGGTTCATAATTGTGTATATAAGTGCAGCAGTGAGAATGTATTAGGACACAAACACCCCCTTTCGCAGCAAGCACTATACCTAAAGCATAGCGATTTTGCAACGCAACTTGTCTAACCTCGGACAATTCTTCATTAATCATTTTTATACTCTTTATGGTGTCATTAAACATTGCAATGGTAAAGTTATTCAGTCGTTTAATGTCTCGGTAATTTAACCCAATGCCTAGAGGTGCAATTAGAGCTCTTCCCATACCACCACCCCAGGATCCCGGATTTACTCCAGAATCTAACTCTCTTTTATTTCTGATTCGGGTGTTGGGTAGTTCATCTAATTTATATATTACTGGTAACACAAACCCCATGGTACAACTTCCTGACCACAATTTTGGTACTTCCCTATAGGCATGTTTCCCACTTAACATCCACCTGCTATCGTCCATGGCCCAAGTAGCATTAGAAATCCTTGTCCAATTGATCATGTCCTCAAAATACATACACATTTGACAATAATATGTTTGTAGTGGTTTAAGGTCATTTGTACAGTCATAGGATTTTGTTTTACTGGTATTGAAACATGTTGTGGGCATTGTAAACATTTTATTACACCTTTCCCAATTTCCCAGGAAGACTCCCCCAGTAATATTTCTTTTAAAACAAACATGAGCTGTCTCTCGTAAGTGAAGGAATACGTTCCTAGTCATATTTCTTCCAAACTCCGTTTTATGTTCCCCTCCATTTGCCATCATTTGTTTTGTTAAAGGTACTCCATGCAGAATGACCCCTTTTTCAGCTTTCCCAGGCAAATGCATACATAACCAACAATTAGTAATATTTAAGCCTTTAGCCGTTGTTCTTATATCTTCAATGTAGCAATTGTCTGCCCAGAGATCTTCTCCAAGATCCCCTGCTCTCTGAACATGCTGAGATTGTCCAGTTTCTGCTTCTTTAACCTGTTGTAAGACAAAAATGCTCACAAGTACAGTTGAAGTACACAAAAACAGACGCATGATTTTATCTTTTAAGAGTCAGTTTCAAGGGTTGTCCTTCCACTGGGTGACTTTTCCAGGGCTTCTCAGGTTCTGGAGTTGTTTTCACACGACTATGATGAGTCCACCCGCTTTCTTTTGTTCGGACAGCAGACTCGGTTGTCAGAAGCACTTGGTATGGTCCTTCCCAGCTAGGTTGCAATTTCTCAGTTCTCCAGGTCTTCACAAGCACCCAATCACCAACTTCATAAGGATGTTGACTTCCTACTAGTGGTGGTCGTTGTGCTAAAAGTCCCTGTTTACGAAGAGATAATAAAGACCTGGACAGTGTCTGCAAATATTTTCTCACGAACATATCCCTGAATTCAGGTATAGGTCCCCCGAAAGTTGTCAAGTAAGGGCGACCCATTAACATTTCAAAAGGTGAAACCCCCACGTCCTTTCTTGGACAAGTCCTAATTCTCAACAGAGCTAGGGGTAAGTTCTTGGTCCAAGGTAACCCATTTTCCAACTGCAATTTTGTCAGGTGTTTCTTAATTTCTGAGTTTCCCCTTTCAACTTTCCCTGAAGACTGAGGATGCCAAGGGGTGTGTAAGTCCCATCTCACCCCTATAGCCCTCATTACCTCTTGAAGAATTTTCTGTGTAAAATGTGTGCCCCTATCGGAGTCTATTACTTCAAACATGCCATATCTAGGTATTATCTGTTCTAGCAGAGTTTTTGTCACCATGGAAGCGGTAGCCTGTCTGGTGGGAAAGGCTTCTATCCACCCTGTTAAGTGATCTTTGATCACCAACAGATATTTCCATCCACCACTGGGTGGCAATTCCGTGTAATCGATCTGTATCTTCTGGAACGGCCAAGCTGCTAGAGGCCGTCCTCCTTTCTCTGTTTTTCTGGAGGCACTTTTATTAACTTTTAAACATATCAAACATTTCCAGCAAATGGAATGAGCAATTGTCCACATGTTCAAACTCCAATACACCGGCTTGACAGCTTGTACTAACGCTTCAGTTCCCCAATGACTCCCTTCATGTAAATACTGCATTACATTTCTCATTTGTGTCTCTGACAAAACTTTTTCTTCATTTTTAATCATCCACCCTTTCTCTGTTTTTCTGCACCCTTCCTTTTCTAATTTCTCTATTGCAGTTCCATCTGGTTCCCATTTGTCTTCGGGCTCTTCAGGCAACATGGGTACTAATACCATTTGTAGAATTACCTCCCCAGCTGCCTCTTTTGCCCACCTATCTGCCCATCTATTTCCAACAACTTCCAGGCCATTCCCCCCTTTTTTTTTTTTTTTGAAACAAATTTTTATTAATTTTAAAGATAAAACAACACATCATTAACCAGTAAATACATAAACACATAAAACCTCTTAATATTGTAAGTCCTTACAAGTCAAACAAAACAATATTTTTATACAGCATAATTCCAATTTATCCCATCCCCATATGGACACACAAATATCTTTCATCAAATTTCTCATTATTTCTCTTTACTCCTATTCAATTTCATTTCTCTTCCATATTTATCCATTTTATAGTCATCATATTCTTTTCTTTCTGGCTTGTTTAAATTATTCTCATCTAACATTCCTCCAAGGTTTTATTGATTCTTTTTTCCTTTTTTTTTTAATAAAAAACAAATTTTGTTAGTTTTATCATAAGCATAATACACAAACATACAAACACAAAACATAAAACATAGACAAAACTAAAAGATCTTTTCTGAAGGTTGTCTGTTCCCGGGTTAAAACTCTTTACACAGACACAAATTCAAACATCATATTCAACCTAAATCTCCTTCCATATCTTATTATCATTTTTTTTTATATATATGTATATAAAAACCATTTTTATCAGTTTTCTAAAAACAATGCACACAAAATCAAGGCATAACAGCTTATAAATTCTTTTCTAAAAAAAATAATAATGATAGACCAATAAAACATAACATTTCAAGATTATAATATTAATATTTCATATAATATTAACTTCATATCTTGTCCCTACTTCTCTTTTCCATCCAAATTATTTATCAATTAAAATTTTATTGCCTTTTATCAATATACAAAATCAAAAGAAAAGCATATATATCCTTCCATTATTACCATTTTCAACAACATTCTTTGTCTGTTCTATTTCCAAACATCCATTCATCTTTTTTCTTTTACTATACTTCTCCTGTACAACAATTGGAGTTACATCTATAACTCATTACCTAACTTAAAAATACTACATATAAATCTTTCTTGGGATTCTGTTTAAAAGATTCTAAAATTACATAATAAATTTTTTATTCTAAATATACATATAAAAACACACTCTTATATACCCTCCAGAATCCCTCTTTTAATCTAAATTAAATTCACCCATTGTCTCTAAATAAACTTTTTTTCTTTAGGTCTTGCTTCCCCCCATTAAGGCTTCTCCTCCCCCCTTTTCTCTCTTGCTTATTCTTCTCCTTGCCCTTTCTACCCCTTTGCTTTTTCTCTTCGCTTTTCTTGCTCCTTTTCCTTTGCTTTCTAACCTTGCCTCCATCTTTTCGCTCATTTTTCTCTCTTTTGGTTGTTTTTATAATTCTTAAAAACCCCTTTTTCTTATCCTTTTTCTCCTCCTCTCCGGAAGGAACCCATTGTTCATCAAAGATGGCTTCTTCTTCCTCTTCTTCCTTGTCCCAGTCCTTCTGCTGCATAATCAACTTTTCAACAGAACATAACGCCATTTCTAAGAATTGGAACAAAGCGCCCAAAGTATCTTCTTTTTTATATTTTTGATAGTCAATCTCTAGTTCATCCACAGACAATGCCATTATGAAAAGGGAAAACTTTTTCCAAAACAACCACAAGTATTTTTAATCCAGGACAATCAAAAGCAATTAAAAAAAAGAAAAAAGTTCCAAAAGTTAATACTTTTCTTCCTTCTTCTCTTTCTCTTTCTAAATTAATTTTTAATCAAAGAGGTCCAATTACCATATATCTTCTTTTGGGATCCACCAAGACATTCTAGACAGTCTCCTCCTTTTTCAGTTTCTGCTCCAATTTTTTTTTTTTCTCCCTTCCCACTTGCAATAACAATTTTAAATAATCAAAAATCCATACCTCCAGCAAAAATTTTCCAATTTCTTAAATTTTTCAATGTCCAAAAATCCCTTTGTCTCTTAGCTTAACTTTCAAAGCAATCCACTTTCAATGTCTAATATATCCAAATATTTCTGCTTTTTCCGTGGGATGGGAGAGTAAACAAAAATAAAAAAAAGAAAGTTCCCTTTGACAGCTTCTCCGCCGCTTTCGATCTTCTTAGGGAAACAATGTATCCTCCAGCAACAAGCAGCTCAATTCCAGGCAATTTAAAAGTTGTTACTTGACCCGGCTCAGACAGAACTTTCACTTTTCACACTTCCTCCAGCACAGTTCTTACCCGGTTGCTGGCATCTTCGTGGCGGCCATTGCTGACCGCCGCTCCACCGCCTTGGGAAAAAGGGGTTTTTCCGGAGAAGGGGGGGATCTGCGATGCCCCCACCTCCCTAACCGGCTCCCCTCTATCTTCAGCTGTCCCTACAGGGCAGCCTTAACCCCCTGACCCATCTGGATCGGGGGTACCTCGACAGCTAGCCAGCAGGAATCGCGAGCTGTCGCGAATTCCTGCTGCCCCGAAGCCACGCAAACCGGAAGTTTTTCCAGGCCATTCCCCTTTTGATGTGCATTTACATGAACAATGGCCACCTGCTGTGGTAATTGTAAGGCCTCTAACACTTCTTCTACTAGCTGTAGTTGCTCTATCTGTTTCCCATCTGATTTTATAAACCCTCTTTCTTGCCAGATCTTCCCAAAAGTATGAACCACACCCCAAGCGTACTTGGAATCAGTCCATATTGTCACATCAATTCCCTCAGCTAATTCCAAAGCCCTTTTGAGAGCATATAATTCACACTTCTGAGCCGACCATCCTGCTTGTAATGATCCTTTCTCAATTACCTCCCCATTCTGAGTCACTACCGCATATCCTGCTTTCTTTATGCCATCCTCAACTCTGCTTGAACCATCCACAAACCACTTTTCACCTTCCTCCAGCGGAACTTCCTCTAAATCTTTTCTCACTTTAGTCATAATCTCAACTTCCAACAAACAATCATGATCCTCAGCCTCCCATTCTCTTCTGGTTCCTTCCAAAAATTCTGCTGGATTCAAATTCTTATCAGTCCCGATAATGATATCTGGACTTGTCCTTAAAATAGTTTCATATTTCAAAATCCTTCCTTCGGTCGTCCAAGTGGAAGCCAACTGACTTAATACTGAGGTTACTTGATGTGGGGAGTGTACCACTATAGCTCCCCCAAAAGTCAACTTCCTGCTTTCTACCACCAGAACAGCTGTGGCGGCTACCGCCTGCACGCAGATAGGCCAACCTCTTATCACAGGCTCTAATGTCTTACTCAGAAAAGCAACGGGCTGAAACCGCCCCCCCCTCTTCTGAGCAAGCACTCCCACTGCCATCCCAGACCTGGCTGATACATACAGATGGAATGGGATTTTCAAGTTAGGCAGAGCCAACACCGGTGCGGTGGCTAATGCCCTCTTGATTTCTTCCCACTTCGCTTCATCCTCCTCTAACCATTCAATGATCTCTCCTCTTCCGTGCAACTTCTGATTTAGGAACTGAACCAACACTGCATACTGATCTATCCAAGCTCTGCAGTATCCAACTAATCCTAAGGCTTTTCTAACCTCAGTCTTGTTCCTAGGTGGAGCTAAACTCATCAATCCTTTCACTCTCTCAGGATCCAAACTCCTGACTCCTTGCATGATATAATGTCCTAAATACTTCACTTTTCTCTCTACAAATTGAATCTTTTCCTTTGACACCTTCAATCCTTGCTCCTTCAACCAGTTCAACAAAGCCACTGAACTCTCCCTAACTTTTACTTCTTTCTCTCCTGACAACAGCAAATCATCCACATACTGAATCAAACTTACCCCTGGCTCTTTTGGAAAGGTCTGTAACTTCTCCTCCAAAGCCTGACCAAACAACAAAGGACTTTCCGTATACCCTTGAGGTAATACTGTCCATCTCAATTGTTGTTTCCTCCCACTTTCAGGATCATTCCATTCAAAGGCAAACAAATCTCTACTCCCTTCTTCAAGCGGACATGCCCAAAAAGCATCCTTCAAATCAACAACTGTAAACCACCCATCCTTAGGAGGTATCTGACCTAAAATGGTATAGGGATCCGGTACCACTGGGAAACGTGGTATTGCAATCCTATTGACCCCCCTCAGATCCACCACTAGCCTATGCTTTCCGTCCTTCTTTAGTCCAGCCAAAATAGGAGAGTTAAAAGGGGACATGGTTGGTTCCAATAATCCTTGCCGTAACAATTGATCAATTACAGGCTTCAATCCTTCTCTACCCTTCTTGCTCATTGGGTATTGAGGCGTCCAACTTTTAACAATCCCGGGCTGCACCTTAATCTCGATAGGTTTTATTTCCATCTTCCCCACATTTTGTCCATCTGCCCAAACATCATTATGAATTTGTTCTACATCCTCTTCCTTCAAAACACACATTCTTATTCCACTATTATCTCTCAACTGGAATCCAAACGCTGGCATGAGATCTCTCCCTAACAGATTCACTCCTGAATCTGGTATATACAACACCTTACTACGAACTTCTATCCCATCCATACTCATTTCTACCTCCTCCAAAATTCTCACTCTATTTTGCTTCCCACTCACTCCAGTTACCAAAATAGTTTCTTTTCCTTTCATTCTTTCATTTATGGGCTCGCATACCGAGGTAACGACTTGCCCCTGTGTCTATCAGGAAGGTTAGTTCCTGACGGTCTGGACCCACTTTTATATTTACCAGTGGCTCCCCGTAGGTCCTCTTAAAGGAGCCGGAAATTCCCTAATCTTCATATAGAGCGTAACTTCTTTCAGGGTGACTGTTCTGGCACTCGCGCGCAACGTGACCATACTTGCCACACTTGAAACAGTTACGGTCCATACCTACTCTACCAGTGCTCATCCCTCTCCCTCTCAAAGGTCTTCCTCTGGGAGGGAATCCACTACCTCTTCCTTTAAACACCTCTTTTCTCGGTTGATCCTTTGCTTCTGGTTTTCTCACTTCATTTTTAGCAGCGGTCTGTACTGCCGCCAACATCATTTGAGATTTCTGCCTGGTTTTAATCACATCCCTATTCACAAAAGTTTGTTGGGCATTTCGAATCAACTCAGTAATCCCCTGTGCCCCCCAATTGTTTATTTTCTGAATCTTCTTTTGAATATCAGGCCAAGCTCCCGCCACAAACTGCATTTTCAACATAGACTCAAACGCAGGTGTGTCTGGTCTTACCCCTGAATATTTCTCCAAGCTCTGTCTTAACCTAGCACAATAATCTCCTGGGGACTCATCTTTTCCCTGACTTATCTCAAAAGCCTTTGTTAAGTTTCGTCCCTGTGGTACTGCAATTTTAATTCCCTCAATTATCATTGTCTTCAGATCTTTCATGTTTCGTCTATGATCTGCATTTTGGATATTCCAATTGGGAGGGGCCAAGGGAAACTTAACATCCCCACCAACTGCTTGGTCATTTCCCAATTGTAATACTCGCCAATATTCTATTGCTCCCTGTCTAATCAGATCTTTTTTTTCTCTGCTAAATAGGTGCCCCAAAATGTACATCAGTTCTTCATAAGTGTAATCATTCGGCTCCAAGAACAGTTCTAATTCTGAGCTTACTTTCTGCGGGTCCTCATGAAGACGGGGAAGTGATTGTTTCAATTCTCTCAGTTCCCTGGGTCTCATGGGTTGAATAGCATACATAGCCACGGGCTGGCCCTGAGCGTTCAGACCATTCGGCACTTCACGCAAGGGATAAGCATGTGCCGGCTGTGCCGGTGGAAAAGGCAAGTTCTGAACGTTTTGCTCTAAATCTCTTAGTTCTCTCTGCAAACGCGCAGGAGGTGCCGGCAGCGGGGAGGGAGGTGGTGGAGCCGTTGCCGCTGCCCCCAATGCTTCTTGTGGATTGGGTGGAGGAACATATCTTGGTGGAGGACGATAAAACTCATCGTCAGACTCCGGATTTTTAATTTTTGACACAAATTGATCAGCCGGTGGCGGGCTGGGTCCTTCAAATTCAACGTGATACCATACTTCCAAATACGGTATCTCAGTGGTTAATTTACGAGCCAATAAATAATCCTTCAATTGATTCATCCAGTATGTACTGGTTTCTCCCTCCGGTGCCCAATGGTAGGGAAATTTTGGATTCACAAGAGGATTTTTAGGCCACCTGTATTTGCACAAGTAAATCATGTGCTTCTTCTCCAGATCCCGGGTATAATGTTTTAGATTCGGGGAGAACCACTGGTGTAGTAGTTGTCCCAAAGGCGAATCTACCGGAATAGGTTTTCTGCCTTCTTTCTCTTCTCCCTTCTCTATGTCCGAGGTTTCTAATAACCTCTTACTTTGTCCTTTCCCCATTCTCATCACCAGACCTGTCCTCCAGCAGGCGCTGGACTTTCTCCCTGAGAAAATTTAAGGACACCTTCCTATCAACAAAACCCTATTCTCTTGAAAAAGGAACAAATTTACCTGATCACTCCGGGACCTGTCGTCTGCTCAGGTATGTGGATGTGCGGGCGTCCCCGACTCAGGTTTTCTCGTGATCCCCGATCACCATTCACAAGGTACCTTCACTCAGTCCATTCGATCTCTCTGGATTTCTCCGAGACTTCGTCTTGGGATCGGAGATTCCTGGGACCTCTCGATCAATGGGGAGTGGGAATGTCTCCAAACGAGACGGAGTGGCCACTACTCACCAGTCCCCAGAACACCGAGGATCGCCGTGGAATCTCCTGGCTGGGCTCGCCAAATTGTGAGATTGCATTCGCACGAGAGGCCGACACGACACGGATCTGAGTTTTTCTTTGATTTATTGCGGTTCTTCAGAAGCGGGTTCGCATCCGAGGCAGCAGGATGGAACCCTTTGCATATTTTTACACAAGCTTTTATATGTTACATTCAAGGAGGTATTCACCAAAATACTCTAAGCCAATAGAATACATTTATCATTTGGATATGTGTCTGGTGACACGTACTCAGTTCGGCTTTCTCTGAGAAGTTACAAAATACATGCTTTTGGAAACATTTTCAAGCGTAAGCAGATTTACAGAAGCGAGATGGCTTTTTGTTACATTGGTTCGCTTCTTACAACTGGAAGAGCCAAGATTGCAGTTATTGAGCGAAGTGCTCATGTGTGCATCTTGCTTAACAACCAAAAGTCTGGAATGATTCTGAAATTATTGTGAGAGTATTGTGACCACTTAAAAATGGGCGCATTGGCTGTGATGCAAGCTGTTTGAGTAAGGTGCACTTCATCAGATGCATGCGGTATTTACCCTGTTATTGTTATACATAAACAATGGGCAAATAAGGGGATTCAGGTCCCTAGACCTGCTTCCAAAATATCTGCTAAGCTCTCCTATTTTTAGAGCTGGCATAGATTCATTCTTGCCTGTAGCTTCAAAGGAAAGAAATTCATTTAAAAGGACAAAAAAAACATTCCTCATTACCTCTTACCTCCTAGCAAAAGATAGTAGGAAGTTTGAGTGTCTTAGAGCACCCAGTGTCACAAAAATCTTTTCTATTCAGAGCAAAATATTATTATCATCTCCTGTCTACCTTTGAAAGTCAAGATAAAGGTGGCTTTTGTGCATAGTTGTATATGTTCCAAACAACTTAGTTGTCCTAAAATTCACATATTATAAAGATGTCAATAATTCCTTCTGATTGTTGCTAACACCCATCATTAGACCAAATCTGTACTACACTCAGAATGAATACTTTTGCTTGCAATGTATGTGTTGATTCAGAATGTATATCTTGTCTGTATGGTTCACACATTTGTTTATCCAGAGATGTTCAAACAAACCTGTGTAGTGCAAGGACATCTAGTGGATATAGCAAGCAATGATTATTGGAACATTTTCATTTCTGTGGCCTTTTCTTGATGGTGGTTAGTTGGTTGGTTGGTTTGTCTAAAATTTTGAAGCACACAGAATCACTTACAACTGATTCTTGTATATAATGCTGAAAAACAGGAAAAGGTAAGAAATCATAAGGTAATGCACAACAAGGGATAAAAGACAAGTCATATGTCAGGGATATTTACAATTCAGTGAAAGAAAAAAAATCAGTTAATATGCAAATACTGCAAGTGTGAGTACCAATTAGATATCTGTTGTTAGGGTGTCCTGACTGTATTCACTATATGGAGAATCGTTTATATATTTATTTATTAAAGTTATAATCACTCCACTCAGTCATTGAAGGGTAGGCAGGCAGGATGGATAACCAAAGCCCAGTATTATCCAAACCCTGAAGAGACCCAGGAAGCAAAATAGTTGGATGACAAGATTCAAATATTATTATTCATTCAAGATAAACAAGGAGTCAATTGCAATTCCACTGTTTTCTTGTTGCTTCATTTTATGATATAGTATGTCAATCAGTTTATTTACATTCCATTTCCAGAATGGACCTGCTTTAATTAAGCAATATATACACACCATAATTTGTGAGATGTAGGTAACAGTAAGTTATAGTAGAATTAACACCTTCCATTGAATACCATAAATGCAGGAATTCATAGGTTGTTGATAGCTGAATGTGAATGGTAGTAAGGAAAGAATCAAAGGTGAATTTAGATAAGAGTTGAGGGAGCCTTGGTGCTCTCTGAATCCACTTGTTTTCTTGCAGACATTTCATTACCCAAACTAGGTAACATCATCAGTGCTACACTGATAATGTTACCAGACGCATAGCACTGATCATGTTGCACTGATGATAATACCTGTTGTGTATGTATATAAGTAATAAAGTGTGAGCTTGGAGTAGGTGTGGGGTTCTGGCCCTGCACTTCTGATTGGCTGTTAAGCGGCCGTACCGGATTGGCCCGTTCTGGGGAATCTGATTGGCCCTTAACAGAGAGTTCCTATTGGTCATAAAAGCTAGCGTTCCTAGCCTGTTATTGGTTAAAACGTTACAAGGGTTGCCTATTTAAGGCGAGGGTTACTGTTGTTTTATTGAGAAGTCACTATGTAAATAAAGAGCTGAAGTTCACCGTTCAGAGGCTTGTCTCCATTCCTCCTCACCCATTCTCAAACTTAACACTGGCGACGAGGATGGGATTTGGAGACATCTGAACTAACAAAACTTCAAAGAACACTGAGCACGTGACAGACAATGCCAACAACGGAACCATGTCCGGTGGCATCATACCACACGCTCCATTCGATCCAACCCAAGAGGACTGGGAGTCCTACATGGATCGCTTCCAAATATTCCTAGAGACGAACAATTTGAAGGACGCCACACCAGGAAAGAAATGGGCGGTGTTCCTAACGCATTGCGGTCCAACTGTATTTAAGATGGCTAAAGCACTAGCCAACCCCGAGAAGCAAAGGCGATGGATTGGAACGACCTTGAACTTCTCCTGCGAGGTCACTATGCCCCAACTGTGCCTACAATGGTGAGACGGCACGAGTTTTTCCAGAGGAACCAGCGAAAGGGAGAAAGCGTGGCCGACTTCATAGCAGACCTCCGAAATTTGGGAGGCCTCTGCGAATTTGCCGATTTAGAAGAGGCACTATGAGATCGCTTAGTCCTGGGATTAGATGCACCAGGCGTGCAAAGCAAGCTGATGGCAAAAGGAGACATCAGCCTTGCCGATGCCATCGCCGAAGCCACGGCAGCAGAGGCGACCAAGAAGTCGGCTGCACAACTACGGCGGAACTGCACTCCGGTACCACCACCGGCCAGCGAAATCTCACCTAGTTCAGAAGGGCAGCTCTCAACAACGCACCACGAGGACCTCTCTTCATCATCAGACAGTGACGAAGAAGGGATCCATCGACTGCGGTCCGACCGGGACCCTCACCCGAAGCCCTTACGCTCTTGTGCTGGTTGTGGAGCCAACCATGCCAGATCCGAATGCAAATTCCGTGACGCACTCTGCCACAAGTGCGGGAAACGAGGTCACATAGGACAGGTCTGCCGCAGCTTGCCAGGACCCAGCCAGGCCTCAAAAGGGGCTAACTATCACCAATCGACAGGAAACTGTCCTGTACGGCGAGAGCCAGTAAACCACTCCTACAGAAATCGAACTTTGCAGAGAGAAGAGGCTCACCATACTATCACTATCGGTCACGCCTCAGCCTTGGACACTAAGAAAATCCAAGTCACGGTAGCCATCGAGAACCAGCCTTGCCACATGGAGGTCGACTCGGGATCGTCCCTCTCGATGGTGTCGTGGAAGACACTCAAGCAACTCATCCCCACAATTCAACGCCAAGATCTACGGTTCCAACGCCTCATCCTCAAGGACTACCAGGGGAATCGAATCCCCGTCGTCGGGTCCTGCCGAGTCTGAGTCTCCTTCAAGAAGCACACAGCGTACTTACCTTTAATGGTCATCGATAGAGATAGGCCTAGCCTACTGGGCCTCCAATGGTTCGCGCCACTCGGCATTGAAGTGGCCAGCATAAACCGAGTTGGTGGCTGTGACTGGGAGGAAGACCTTATATCTGAGTTCGGGGACGTCTTCGCGGACAGCTTAGGCGAGTACAAAGGGACCCCGATCTCATTCAGCTTAGATCCAAAAATAGCTCCCATTCGTTTAAAACCCCGTCGAGTTCCGTTCGCTTTAAAACCGAAAATCGACGAACAACTTGACAAACTGATAGCTCAGGGGGTGTTGAAGCCCATCGATCACTCCCCTTGGGAAACCCCTATTGTAACACCCATCAAGCCAGACGGATCAATCCAAATTTGTGGGGACTACCGGGCCACCTTGAACCACGCCCTGCAGCAGAACGCATATCAAGTCCCGGTGGTGCAGCACCTCCTCCATTCCCTGGGGGGCGGGAAAGTTTTTGCTAAATTGGATTTAGCTCAAGCATATCAACAATTACCAGTGGATGAAAAAACGGCACAAGCCCAAACTATTGTAACGCACTGTAGTGCCTTTAAATGTATCTGGCTGCAATTCAGAGTTAGCGTAGCCCCGGGGATCTTCCAGAGCCTTATGGAAAGGCTATTGCAAGGAATTAAGGGCGTGGTCCCTTATTTTGGCGATGTTTTAATAGCAGCCCCTACAAAAAAATTTTTACAAGACCGGTTAAAATTAGTCCTTAAAAAATTCCAAGAAGCCGGTCTTAGGGTTAAAAAAAACAAATGTAAATTATGTACTGACAGTGTTGAGTTTCTGGGGTACCTGATTGATAGCCAGGGCATTCATCCTACCGAGAATAAGTTAAAGGCGATCAAAAACGCTCCCAGGCCACGAAGCAAGGCTGATCTCCAGGCGTTCCTAGGCCTCATCAATTTCTATAATGTGTTTTTACCACACAAAGCAACCGTCGCTGAACCGTTACACCGGTTGTTAGATAAAAAAGCAATGTGGTTATGGGGTCACCGAGAAGAACAGGCATTCTGAAATGTTAAAAACTGCTCACATCTGACTCTGTACTCATGCAGTATAACGAGACTTTGCCGTTAGTTATAACCTGCAATGCATCGCCTTTTGGGGTGGGCGCCATTTTGAGCCACGTGCTGCCTAATGGGAACGAAGCCCCTGTTGCATATTTTGCAAAGACTCTTTCGAAAACAGAGTGGAACTATGGACAAATTGATAAAGAAGCCCTCGCAATCGTCTCAGCTGTGAAAAGATTTAACGAATACGTGTATGGGAGGGTTTTTACCATTGTGACTGACCACAAACCGTTGCTAGGGATAATAGCCGGGGATAAGCCGACTCCCTACATATTATCCCCTAGGATGACCCAATGGTCAGAATTCTTAGCTGCTTATAATTATCGGTTGCAATATCAGCCGGGGAAAGCCATTCCCCACGCCAACGCATTGAGCCGAGCACCGCTTCCAGAGACTCTTGACGATCCAGCACCAACGGTAACCACGTTGCAAATCGAGGCACTCAACTCACCGCCACTGACTGCACGAAACATCGCGAGAGAAACCAAGCGCGACCACACCCTAGCACGAATCCTGGGTTGGGTAGAACGCGGATGGCCATTGGACCAAGTATCAGATGACTTCACACCGTTCAAGTCTAGGCAGACTGAACTCTTCTCCCAGAAGGGCTGTATCATCTGGGATGATAGAGTCGTTATCCCAGAGCGGCTCCGTAAAACGTTGCTGAGAACGTTGCACGAGGGCCACCCCGGCATCGTGCGAATGAAAGCACTTGCACGAAGCTACACATGGTGGCCGGGCATTGACAAGCAAATCAAACAGTGGGTTAAAGCTTGCCCCTGGTGCCAAGAAGTCAGCAACGGCCCACCAAAAGCCATGCCTACTGAATGGGAGACACCTCGCGGACCCTGATCCCGAATTCACCTGGATTTCGCGGGGCCAACCAAGGGCCACACCTTTCTGCTTACAGTCGATGCCTATTCAAATTGGCTCAAAATTCATCGTATGATGACTACGACCTCCGAGGCAGTCATCAAGGTTCTCAACAGACTCTTTGCAACCCACGCACTACCAGACGTCCTGGTGTCTGATAACGGGCCACAGTTTACTGCACTAGTGTTCAAGCAGTATCTTGCTGATCGCGGCATCCGCCATGCGCTCACCTCGCCTGCGCATCCTGTGACCAATGGCCGAGCAGAACGCATGGTCCAATTTGTGAAGAGAACCTTGCAAAAAGTAGACTATGACAACATTGACGACAAGGTCAATCAAATCCTCTTCTTGCAACACATCACCCCACATAGTGTCACTGACAGAACTCCCACCGAACTGCTTATGGGATGAAGGCTCCGCTCCCACCTCGACCGGTTTCACCCTGCTTATGAACCGGAGAAACCACTAGGATCCAGTGGCCACTGTCGCACCTTCCAGGTAGGAGACCTCATGTATGCAAAGAACTTATCGAGCAACCCGTTGTGGGTGGAAGCGACATTAGTACGTGTAACCAGCCCCAGATCCTACCTTGTGCAATGCCTTGACAATAAACTTTGGAAACGGCATATTGACCAATTACGGTCACGACTTGCAGCAGCCAGTCCACAACTCCCCTACAACCAAACTGAGGGGGGGAGGTACGGAAGATGTGGAAATCCTAGAGAACCCGCTCGAAGGAAACGATGATTTGAATGTAACTCAAGAAGTGGAGCTGGAGGGAGAAACGTTTGCGCCTCAGGGAATTGCAGAAAATGTGGGCAATGACTTGGAAGTGAACTCTGAACCAGAGGCAGCCCCACCACCAAGCGGCGATCTACCTCAGCTGGATTGCAACCAGCCAATACAAAGGAAATCCAAAAGACTGAAAAAACAACTGTCCTATTTAAGGGACTATGACTTGGACTAAGGAACCAGGGGGAAGGTATGTTGTGTATGTATATAAGTAATAAAGTGTGAGCTTGGAGTAGGTGCGGGGTTCTGGCCCTGCACTTCTGATTGGCTGTTAAGCGGCCGTACCGGATTGGCCTGTTCCGGGGAATCCAATTGGCCCTTAACAGAGAGTTCCTATTGGTCATAAAAGCTAGCGTTCTTAGCCTGTTATTGGTTAAAACGTTACAAGGGTTGCCTATTTAAGGCGAGGGTTACTGTTGTTTTATTGAGAAGTCACTATGTAAATAAAGAGCTGAAGTTCACTGTTCAGAGGCTTGTCTCCATTCCTCCTCACCCATTCTCAAACTTAACAATACCTAATTTGGGTAATGAAATGTCTGCAAGAAAACAAGTGGACTCAGAGGGTTCCTCATTTATGTGACGCTTGTGCAATATGGGTGGTAATACAGCATCTATAGGCCTGGTCACACTGCAAGAACTTTGCTATAGCGGTCCTGGAGCGGTGAAAAAAAATCATCACCGCTCGTAACCGTTCACCACCGTTTAACAGAAGTTGGCCTCCATTAAGGCAACGCCATATACGCTCGGCCTCCGCTGATGGTTCCTCCTACCGCTCCGAAAGTTTTGAGCTGCACAAAATATTGCGAGCAGTGAGGAGCGCACAATTTTCCGCTCTGGCAAAGTTCACCACCGCTCCAACAACGCCCGGTCAAAGTTTGGTGCCGCTAGATGCAAGTTTGTGGACGCTTGGGTCCGCTAGGCCAACGCAGAAATCTTCAACACTGGACCACCGCTGTTTTGGAAGCTTTGCCCAGGCGGTGATTAAACGTTGCACTAACTTTGGTGGAGCAGTTGTAAGAGTTTTACGAGTGGACACGGGATTCCTGGAACGGTGTCAGGCGTTGAAGCAGCGATCCATTGCAGTGATGAACTTTGGTTTGGCGTTGGTATGGAGGTGTTGGAGCGGAACCAGAATTTGCCTATAAATACGGGGAGAAATGGACCAGTAGCCCTTTTGGAATAGCCGTTGAGTCACAACACCAACAACATCACAACACCATCAGTGTGGTAGTCAAAGAAGTGGTAAAGGCCATCATTGAGGAGTACACAGATGAACTCTTGTTTTGCCCAACAACTGAACAAGGATGGAGAGACCTGGCTGAACAATGATACCAGCGATGGAACTTTCCCCACACAGTTGGTGCCATTGATGGCAAGCACGTGGCATATAAAGCTCCTCCTAACTCTGGCTCAGAATTCTACAACTACAAAGGTTTTTTTTCGTTATTAAGTAAAGTAGTCAAGAATAGTTTAATAAAAATGCTGTTTATTAAAGCTCAAAGCTTTTGAGACCACCCAAACACAAAAATGCACAACAATAAACAACAAACATCAAAACAGGTGACCAGCTCAACCTTTAAACAAAAATCACATGAAATATCTGAGCAGTCCCTTCAACACATTTCAAACAGTCTCAATTCTCCTCGGTGGTGGCCCTTATCTCTGCAAGTACATCAGCAGTCCTTTGAGATGAAGTGGTGATTGATAAGGGTGGAGCGTTCATCTCCTGCCTCTGGAGGTCCTGGAGAATACCCCCCTCGCTGATGGTGCTCATGTTGGTGTGGTTACTGGAGGAAAGGTTCGGCATGTCTGACAACATGAGGCCTTCGTTGGAGCTCCTTGGGGTGGAGGATGGCTGGCTGACTCTGGGTGTCTGCAATTGCTGGAAGAGCTGAGGCTGAGACTGTTGCCGAAAGTGGAAAGGCTCCTGTTAGAAGCCATGATGCTGAGGCTGGAAGTAATGCGGCTGCTGCTGCTGGTAGAATGTGTGTGTGGGTGAAAGTGCGAATGCTGGACGTGGTGGAGCTGGAGGAATGGGGTGGGACATGGGTCGCTGCATCTCGTGGAGGATGGCCGTCATCCTCTCAACTGTGAGCTGGTACTGGGCCTCAGGTAGCCATTGGAGAGACTGGGACATGTACGTGATGAAGGGCTGCCTTGCATGGCTGATCTCTTGGGCTTGGACCAGTCTCTCCATGAGGGCGTTGGTGGCCTTCATACAATCTCTCATCTCCAGCATTGCAGAGGAGTCTTCAGGCTTGCCTTTGGTGGCGCCACGGCGTTGTCTGGTGGTGGTGGAGGTGGGAGCTGGTGAGGGGGTGCCCATGGACCTCGAGACTGCCGCTTGCATTTCAATGAGCGAGAGTAAGCCCTCATTCCCTTCCTGTTCCTCGATGTCATGGGAAGGCTGGCGAGAGGTGCTGGCCGACACCGAGGACTGAGCTGCTGGAGGCTGGCTGGCTACAGGTTCCGGTGTGAGGAGTATGCTTCTAAGTGGCTGACCTTTCCTGGGCTTCACCTCCTTGTGCAGGAAGGCACAGTTCCTCTGGATGAACAGTTCTCTGTCCGTCAAGTTCTCTGCAGCCTGGCCAGACTTCTTGGTGAGAAACTTAGTGTAGAGGTCCCGGACTGACTTCCACCATGTCCTGAGAGCTTCAGCTCCCTCCTCAATGTCCAGCTCTCTTGCCTTCCTGGTCCAAAGCTCCGTCTTCTTCTTTGTATCCTTGTAGTCGGTGGCCCCCTTCCTCCAAATAAATTCGTGCTCCCGGATCCACTCGATGAGTTGCTCCTGAGTGTCATCGTCGAGCAGGAGGGCCTTGCGGCGAGACTTCTTCTGAGGCTGACGCTGTTCATCGTCCCTCTCTAAGTATGGGTGCTGAGAGTCAGAGTCTGAAAAATATAGCAATTGAATAAAAATAATATTAATAAATAAATAAATTAAACATATATTATTTAGATCAACTTGTATTGATTACGTAATCGAATATCCTTCGGATCACCTAATTCGTCCGACTTGACGAATAGAGGGGTTTCGTAATGTAGTCACATTTTATGCACACATCTTTGTTAAATTTTCAATGAGAAAATAGTTGTTCTCCTGATAACAAACAATAACATTCAAACATTGTAATGGATGGAATTAACGTCACCCGCAGTCCTTGTTGCTAGGTCGGACAAGCTACAATGTTTGTCCGACTTGGCAACACTAATGTATGCAATTCGCCTTCTAACTATTGTGATGTGGTTGTCTTTTGACAGGTGAATACATATTTTGTCTTGGGGGAAACATGAATAAATTTGACTACATTACAAAACTCCTCTATTGAAAGTCTAGTTTTTCATTGCATTCATCACACTATAATTACCTTCAGCAGCAGCACGGCCCTCCTCAGGTTGGTCATCACCAGGGGGTAGCTCTTCACCATCAGGCTGGTCCTGTGTCAGGGCCTCCTGGGGCTCATCATCAGAGTCTGCAAAATATACAACATGAATAATAAATGAGCAATGACAATTAACGTGAAAGAAAGATTATGGTTATTATTATTATTATCATCATAATTATATTAAATTTCATACATTTTCATTGGTGATTACCTTCATCAGCAGCTGCCCCTGCCTGGGCGATGGTAGCAGTGGTTGTGGCTGTGTTAGCAGTGGCTGTGCTAGCAGTGGCTTCTGGTGTGGCCTGACTGGTCTCTGCAAAATATAACAATGGAATAATAAATTAAAGAGAATGGTTGAGGTTTCAAATTTTTCTTGACGCAACCAGTGGGCCACATATATTTACCTGACTCCACTGCTGCCTGCATCTTCTTGGAGGCTGCTGCCTTTCCTCCTCCAGCCTTCCTCTTCTTTTGTCCATGTCCCATGATGAACTTCTATCAAAACTCTTTGAGAACTTCCGTACAGCTCCGTTACGGTAGTCCAAAGCGGCATGTCGCAATTACTTCAAACCCCCGCCGAGCCAAGGCACGCATGCGCAGAACAATGCTTTATCAACGCTCGCATCACCGCTAAACCAACATTCCCTACCGTTAAACCAACGCTAAAGCAACGCTGGCTTCAGCGGTGCACCGCTAAGGCAATGCCCGTGTTTTTGAATTTTTTTCCAATTTTGTGCGCGGTGACGAGCGGTGTCGAAATTTGTCCCCCTCTTCCTACCGTTCAAGGACCGCTATAGCAAAGTTCTTGCAGTGTGACCAGGCCTTATGCTTGTTGTTCTTTGCTAGAAGGGATTATATTTAT
Organism: Hydrophis major; assembly: GCA_033807585.1. NCBI lineage: Eukaryota > Metazoa > Chordata > Lepidosauria > Squamata > Elapidae > Hydrophis > Hydrophis major. The sequence continues at coordinate 173,928,407 of CM066329.1, forward strand.
ATTGATGAATTTCTAAGAAACTGAACAAATTCAATTAATTAATATATTGACCATCATCTTATCAATGGAAAGAACTACAAAGAGTTGTATTGTTGAAAGTAAGATAATTAGGAAATTTTAGGGACTTCTTGAAGTGGGAAGTTAAAAATACCTTCTAGAAAAAGGCAGTAACAAGCCACTTCTGAAATCTTTTGCCAAGAGAATAACATAGATGCGTCTGTTTAGTAACTATGAGTCAAAACTCATTTTGAGAGACATTTTATCTTAAGCCAAGTTATTTTCTGCATCCTCTAAAGAAGTAAACAGTCTCTTATTTCAAGCCTGTAACTATTTATTAAACATACTGTATTTATTAAATTATTTATTACACATAAAGATGGCACCCATCTTTAAGCATTTTGTGCAGTAACAAAAAATAGAATAAACATAGCAGAAAAAGACAACTGATTGAAAGCATAGCAAAGGCACCATTAAAAAAATCCACTAAAATCTAAAGATAAAATACACATACTGGCTTCCTCTAACATCCTGATCGTGGCACATGGAGAAACAACCAAATCTTCTGGGTTTTCCAAAACACTGCATAGGATTTGGGTTTTAAAGCTAACCATGAGGACCTTGAATTGTACCATCTAATCTTTCTCTTCCTCCTACTGCAGAAAAAGCTGTTGGGGATAGAAGCCAAAGAATGGAGCATTACAGTGACCATGGATGGTAGAGCTATGTCATGCCTAGAGTTGGAGGGTTCAGCTAGCTATATGTACCTGGGTGTCACCGGGTCATTTCAAGTCCAGTCTTTACCAAGGAATTTTACTGGGTGACTGGGGCAGGCATCTTTGAGTCCAAACTGCCCCCTGCCCCCGACTTGTTTGGGAAAGCTGGAGGACACAATGTTATGGATGCTACTTTTAGCTTTTTGAGCAAAGGCAGCATGTGAAAGTAAACACTGTAATTAGGGTAATCTGTTTCTAGGTTTATACGTTTTTCTATCTGTGATCTAAAGCATCTTTGTGGGGTGGGAAGAGGAAATGGTTCAGTTTGAGGGGGGAGGTGTGTGTGCTTTGATGCAATTTGTGCAATCAACGGACGCTGACACACAAATGTGAAGCTCCATTTGTGCAAGCAGTGGCCATGCCTGCCACTCACACAAGTGGAGCTTTATGCGTTCACAAATGGAGCTACACATATACGTGCTTGCTTGCCACCTGTGTGGCCCATTTCCAAATGGATTGTGGTCCAGTACTGGATCACAGCCCAAGGATTGGGGACCCCTGATCTAAAGGCATGCTCCTGGCTCTACTTGCTCTTTTTTTAAAAAAGAGTTTTTATTTTTTAAAAACCAACATACACATATAAAATATAAAAACATAAAACCATCTTCCATTTTATATACATACAGTGTGTCAGTTGGTTACAAATCTTTTGTGCTATCCTTTTGTAGTCATTTCTCACAGTTTATATCAATTTTCACATTTTCAAACTAACATATGCTTATATATTTATCAGTTATTAATCATCCATGACTAACTATTTATTCCATCATTTTATATGAGATATTCCAAATTTTATCTTAAAAATTATGTTATACTTTCAACCAATGGTTATATATGTCTATATTATATTTTATATCAATCTATTGAATTTCTATCACAGAATTATCTAGTCTATTACATTACCATGTCTTTTTGTCCAACCATTGATAAAACAAATCCCATATCATATGGGAAAACAATTTTATATCTTCTTGTTTTCTAATTTCAAATGTCAATTTACTCATTTCAGCACAGTCCATAATTTTCTTAATAACTTCCTCCTGCATAGGTATTTTATCGTTTTTCCAATTCTTAGCAAATACAATCCTAGCCGCCGTTAAAACATTTACAATCAAATATTTCAGCTCTTTGTTGTATATTTCTGGTATAATTCCCAATAAAAAGATCTCTGGTTTAAAGTCTGTATGTTGTTTTATCATTTTTTCCAAACATGTGTGGATTTTAATCCAACATTTCTTTGTGTCCGAGCATGCCCACCACATATGGTAATATGAACCAGGTATCTGATGACATTTCCAACATTTATCCGATTTATTCTTGAACATTCTCGCAAGTCTCGTCAGGGGTAGATGCCACCTGTAAAACATCTTATATAGATTTTCTTTATATGCAGCTGACATTGTCATTTTATAATTTTGAGTCCACAATTTTTGCCATTTTTCTAAATCAATCCCATATCCACAAAATTTTCCTGCAAGCAATCATTGTTTCTTTAACTTGTTCCTCCTCCAATTTAAATTGTAATAAGTGTCCATAAAGTTTTTAAATTACCTTTTCATCAGTCCCCATCAAACTTTTGTCTAAATCAGTCAACTTATCTTAAATACCTTCTGTTTTAACATCTTTTTCAAATCTAGATTGTATTTGCAAATATGAAAACAAGTTCATTTTTACACCTTGTTCTTCCAATGCTTGCATAGATTTAAGTTCACCCTTTTCATTCAATATCTCACCATATCTAACTGTTTGTTCCTTTTTATATATTATTGGATATGAAAAAGCTTCAATGGTAGATATCCATAATGGAATTTTTAAATAGTATGGTCTTTTTATCTTCTCCCAATTCAAAAACAATGCCTTCTAAATGTCTTATAAATTATAATGTCTTCTAAAATACCCCTGTGTTTTAGTTCCCTTGTACCAAAGGAAGGCATGCCATATCAACAGCAAGTCATACCCTTCTAAGGTCAATAGTCTATTGTTCCTTAACGTTATCCATTCCTTTACTCACATCAGATTTGTCGCCTGGTAATACAACTCCCAGTTGGGCAAGGCAAACCCTCCTCTTATTCTTGTATCTTGTAACAGTTTTAGTTTTATTCTTGCTTTTTTGCCCTGCCAAATATATTTCAGCACAATTCTATTTAAGTCTTCAAAAACCTCTTTCCCTAGTTGGATTGGAATTGTCTGGAATAGATATAAAATTCGAGGCAATACATTCATCTTAATTGTAGATATTCTCCCAATCAATGGTAATTGTAAATTTCCCCATTTTCTCAAATCTATTGCAATCAGCTGTTTGAGTTTAAGATAATTATCATCCTTCAGTGTGCTACATCTTGGTGTAATGTATATCCCTAAATACTTAACCTTGTTTGTGACCTATATTTCTAAAACTTCTTCCAACTCTTTCTTTCGTCTTGCTAACATATTCTTTGTTAATATCTTTTTTTTTTTTAAACAAATTTTTATTAATTTTAAAGATAAAACAACACATCATTAACCATTAAATACATAAACACATAAAACCTCTTAATATTGTAAATCCTTACAAGTCAAACAAAACAATATTTTTATACAACATAATTCCAATTTATCCCATCCCCATATGGACACGCAAATATCTTTCATCAAGTTTTTCATTATTTCTCTTTACTCCAATTCAATTTCATTTCTCTTCCATATTTATCCATTTTATAATCATCATATTCTTTTCTTTCTGACTTGTTTAAATTATTCTCATCTAACATTCCTCCAAGGTTTTATTGATTCTTTTTTCCTTTTTTTTAATAAAAAACAAATTTTGTTAGTTTTATCATAAGCATAATACACAAACATACAAACACAAAACATAGACAAAACTACAAGATCTTTTCTGAAGGTTGTCTGTTCCCGGGTTAAAAACTCTTTACACAGACACAAATTCAAACATCATATTCAACCTAAATCTCCTTCTATATCTTATTATCATTTTCTTTTTTATATATGTATATAAAAACCATTTTTATCAGTTTTCTAAAATCAATACACACAAAATCAAGGCATAACAGCTTATAAATTCTTTTCTAAAAAAAAAAAATAATAATAGACCAATAAAACATAACATTTCCAGATTATAATATCAATATTTCATATAATATTAACTTCATATCTTATCCCTACTTCTCTTTTCCATCCAAATTATTTATCAATTAAAATTTTATTGCCTTTTATCAATATACAAAATCAAAAAAAAAAGCATATATATCCTTCCATTATTACCATTTTCAACAACATTCTTTGTCTGTTCTATTTCCAAACATCCATTCATCTTTTTTCTTTTACTATACTTCTCCTGTAAACCAATTGGAGTTGCATCTATAACACATTACCTAACTTAAAAATACTACATATAAATCTTTCTTGGGATTCTGTTTAAAAAATTCTTAAAATTACATAATAAATTTTTTATTCTAAATATACATACATATAAAAACACACTCTTAAATACCCTCCAGAATCCCTCTTTTAATCTAAATTAAATTCACCCATTGTCTCTAAATAAACTTTTTTTCTTTAAATCTTGCTTCCCCCCATTAAGGCTTCTCCTCCCCCCTTTTCTCTCTTGCTTATTCTTCTCCTTGCCCTTTCTACCCCTTTGCTTTTTCCCTTCGCTTTTCTTGCTCCTTTTCTTTTGTTTTCTAACCTTGCCTCCATCTCTTCGCTCATTTTTCTCTCTTTTGGTTGTTTTTATAATTCTTAAAAACCCCTTTTTCTTATCCTTTTTCTCCTCCTCTCCGGAAGGAACCTATTGTTCATCAAAGATGGCTTCTTCTTCCTCTTCTTCCTTGTCCCAGTCCTTCTGCTACGTCAACTTTTCTAAGGAACATAACGCCATTTCTAAGAATTGGAACAAAGCGCCCAAAGTATCTTCTTTTTTATATTTTTGATATTCAATCTCTAGTTCATCCACAGAGAATGCCATTATGAAAAGGGAAACTTTTTCCAAAACAACCACAAGTATTTTTAATCCAAGACAATCAAAAGCAATTAAAAAAAGGAAAAAAAGAAAAAAGTTCCAAAAGTTAATACTTTTCTTCCTTCTTCTCTTTCTCTTTCCAAATTAATTTTTGATCAAAGAGGTCCAATTACCATATATCTTCTTTTGGGATCCACCAAGACGTTCTAGACAGTCTCCTCCTTTTTCAGTTTCTGCTCCAATTTTTCTTTCTCCCTTCCCACTTGCAATAACAATTTTAAATAATCAAAAATCCATACCTCCAGCAGAGATTTTCCAATTTCTTAAATTTTTCAATGTCCAAAAATCCCTTTGTCTCTTAGCTTAGCTTTCAAAGCAATCCACTTTCAGTGTCTAATACATCCAAATATTTCTGCTTTTTCCGTGGGATGGGAGAGTAAAAAAAAAAAAAAAAGTTCCCTTTAACAGCTTCTCCGCCGCTTTCGATCTTCTTAGGGATACAATGTATCCTCCAGCAACAAGCAGCTCAATTCCAGGAGATTTAAAAGTTGTTACTTGACCCGGCTCAGACAAAACTTTCACTTTTCACACTTCCTCCAGCACAGTTCTTACCCGGTTGCTGGCTTCTTCGTGGCGGCCATTGCTGACCGCCGCTCCACCGCCTTGGGAAAAAGGGGTTTTCCCGGAGAAGGGGGGGGTCTGCGATGCCCCCACCTCCCTAACCGGCTCCCCTCTATCTTCAGCTGTCCCTACAGGGCAGCCATGACCCCCTGACCCATCTGGATCGGGGGTACCTCGGCAGCTAGCCAGCAGGAATCGCGAGCTGTCGCGAATTCCTGCTGCTCCGAAGCCACGCAAACCGGAAGTTTTTCCAGGCCATTCCCCTTTTGATGTGCATTTACATGAACAATTCTTTGTTAATATCTTTGTTTTACCTTTATTTATTTTCTTTTTTTTTTAAAACAAATTTTATTGATTTTATAAAACACAAACAAAACTAAAAGATCTTTTCTGAAGGTTGTCTGATCCCGGGTTGAAACTCTTCGCACAGACACAAATTCAAACATCATATTCACTTTATATATCCTTCCATATCTTATTAACATTTTCTTTTTTATATTATATATATAAACCATTTTTATCAATTTTATATAAACAATGCACAAGGCATAACAGCTTATAAGTTCTTTTCTAAGAAAAAATAATAAAAGAAGAAAACCAATAGAACATAACAATCCCAAATTATAGTATCAATACTTTGTCTATTTAACTTCATATCTTATCCCAACTTCTCTTTTTCATCCAAATTATTTCTTATTAATTAAAAAATTTTTTTTTGCCTTTTTTCAATATACAACATCCCCCCCCCCAAAAAAAGCATAACAAAACCTTTATATATCCTTTCATATCTTATTACCATTTTCAATAATATTCTTTGTCTGTTCTATTTCCAACTATCCATTCATCTTTTTTCTTTTATTATACTTCTATACACCAATTGGAGTAACGTCTATAACTCATTACCCTAACTTAAAAGTACTTCATATAACAATTTTTCTTGGGATTCTGTTTAAAAGATTCTAAAATTACACAATGAATTTTATACTCTAAATACACATATAAAAAACACAATCTTATGTACCCTCCAGAATCCCTCTTTTATCCTAAATTAAATTCACCCATTGTCTCTGAATAAACTTTTTTTCTTTAGATCTTGCTTCCCCCCATTGAGGCTTCTCCTCCCCTCCTTTCTCTCTTGCTTATTCTTCTCCTTGCCCTTTTTACCCCTTTGTCTTTCCTCCTCCCTTTTCTTACTCCTTTTCCTTTGCTTTCTAACCTTGCCTCCACCTTTCCGCTCATTTTTCTCTTCTTTGGTTGTTTTTATAATTCTTAAAATCCCCTTTTTCTTATCCTTTTTCTCCTCCTCCCCGGAAAGAACCCATTGTTCATCAAAGATGGCTTCTTCTTCCTCTTCTTCTTTGTCCCAGTCCTTCTGCTGCGTAGTCAACTTTTCATAAGTACATAACGCCATTTCTAAGAATTGAAACAAAGTGCCCAAAGTATCTTCCTTTTTATATTTTTGATATTCAGTCTTTAGTTCATCCACAAGCGATGCCATTATGAAAAGAGAAACTTTTCCCAAAACAACCACAAGTATTTTTAATCAAAAATAATTCAAAAAAAGTTCCAAAAATTAATACTTTTCTTCCTTCTTCTCTTTCTCTTTCTGGGGTTAATGTTTAATCAAAGAGGTCCAATTACCATATACCTTTCTTTGGGATTCTAGGCAATCTCCTCCTTTTTCAGCTTCTGCTCCAATTTTTTTTCCTCTCCCTTCCCACTTGCAATATCAATTTTAAATAATCAGAAATCCATACCTCCAACAAGGGTTTTCCAATTTCTTAAGTTTTTCAATGTCCAAAAATCCTTTTGTCCCTTAGCTTCAACTCTCAAAACAATTCACTTTCAATGTCCAATATGTCCAAACATTTCTGCTGTTTCCATGGGGTGGGAGAGTGAAGAAAAAAAAAAGTTCCCTTTAACAGCTTCTCCGCCGCTTTCGATCTTCTTAGGGATACAATGTATCCTCCAGCAATTCAAACAGCTCAGTTCCAACCAATTTGAAAGATGTTACTTGACCCGGCTCAGACAGCACTTTCACTCTTCTTACTTCCTCCAGCACAATCTTACCCGGTTGCTGGCTTCTTTGTGGCGGCCATTGCTGACCACCGCTCCACCGCCTTGGGAAAAAGGGGTTTTCCCGGAGAAGGAGGGGGTCTGCGACACCCCCAACCCCCTGTCCGACTCCCCTCTCTCTTCAGCTGTCCCTACAGGGCAGCCATATCCCCCTGACCCATCTGTATCGGGGGTACCTCGGCGGCTAGCACAGCAGGAATTCGCGACAGCTGCCCCGAAGCCACGCGAAACTGGAAACCCCCTTTATTTATTTTCAAACTTGATACTTTTTCATATTCTTCTATTTTTTTATTATTAATTTAGGTTAATCGTAATCAATTTTCTTTCATCCATATTAAGCTTTGTGAGGGTTTTTTTTTTAAAACAAACTTCATTAAATTTTTTTAACACACACAAACAAAACATAGGATGTACTAACATAAAATATCTTTTCTAGAAGAAACAAATAAACCTTCTTATTTAAAAAGAAGATAATTCCAAATTATCACACATCTATATATATATTTATCTTATCTAATCAACTTCATATCTTTTCAAAACTTTTCTTTATTACTCGTTTTCCTTCTATTTAATCATATTTCTTTTGCCTTAAAAATATATACTCATTGAATATATTTTCAATAGTATTCTTCCACATCCTGTAAGACTTAAACAAACATTACACAAAACATAAATACATAAAACTTCTTTTTGGAAGGCGGCTTACCCCGAGTTAACTCTTTTTATACAGACATCAATCAAAATTTACACTCACTTAATATACTATCTCATATCTTATTTAGCATTCTCTATTTTCCATATATTTTCTCTCTCCTACTCATTCTTTTAATTCTATTTTATTTATTCCATCTCAATTAAGTAATTATATTTGCATCTTTGGTCCGTTTTCTTTCAATCACCTACTTATCCTTTCTATCTAATACAATATTTCTCCTGTAAACCGAGATTGAAGTATGACAACTTTTTATCTTCCCCCGAAATAACACTTAAAATAATACATATTTTCTGTGCTGATTCTGCTCCGTACATTCAAAGTATTACATTTCAAAATAGTAAAACAAACAAATAATATTGAGTTTGATAAGTAATAATAAAACTAAAAACAAGTAAAAAAGAAATATTAAATTTATAATACAGTAAAAACAATGTTTCATAGGAAATTAAATTCTATTATTAATTCTTAAACAATAAAGATAATATTTCATAAGAAATTAAACTCTATAATTAAATCATGACTTCGCTTTAATACATTTTTAAATCATATACTATTCTAATTTTCTAACTCAGCTTCAAATACTAATGTCTACAATGTATTCTTATGTACTTTTGCAAAATCATTTTTTAAAAAATTATCTCACTCCTTATCTCTGAAAAAAAATTCGTTTTTTAGCATTTAGTAACTGCCCCTACTATAACCTTGCCTTTCCCGGCTTCCTCCCAGGGGTCTTTGCAGGCCCCTCTGAAAATGCCCTCCTCTTCCACCTGTTCCCTCTTCCTTATTCCTTTCAGGACATTCACCCTTCCAATGTCTTCCTTCCTATAAAGAGCGCATTGGTTGCATCCTAACCCTGGTCTGCCGCCCCTCGGCAGACTAATTCCCCTATCCTTAGGGGTCCACATCATAGCTGCCGCCATTAGCTCAGCTTTTCGTTGCATTTTTTAAATCTTTCTTTCACTCCTCCTCCTTTTCCCTATTCACAAGGGCTTTCCTTTCCACTTCCATGAGCTCACTCATGGGTTTACTTAGGGCCCTCTCAAGTTGTTGCAACTTACAACGTATATCTGGGTCACTCTGCGAGATGAATGCCATGGTTAGCATTCAAGCATTTGCCGGGTCAGTGGGATCAATGGGAGTATACATACGGTAAGCATCAATAAGATGGGTATAAAATGCCTTGGGGGTTTCAGTGTGCCTATGGGAGGCCACCTCAACCCAAATGTTGGCCACTCTCCCTCACAGAACACCTGCAGTCTATGCCTGCTTCACTCAAGGCCATAATCCTGAGATTCATACGCTTCCTTGAAATGTTTTAACATACACCCCAATGGGGTTAGGGGCACACTTTCTCCACCTCCCATGAGCCACCCAGGTCACCAGACAAGACAATCGGGAAAGGGATTGGAGAGGAGGGTATGGGGTCCCTCCTCCTCTGAAAACACCAGGCATTTACACACAATCATGTCCGACCCAGGGAGCCGGATACACACAATCTCCGATGGGAACTGTGGACACTACTCGTTTTCTACTGGCCCACGATACTGGACACTCACAGTCACCAATGGTAACCACAGTAATCATTCACGTCAGTCACTCCTGACAGATCCTCCCACCTTTACCTAAGAGAGGGCGATCAGTCCTCTCCTCCGTCCCTGCTTACAGGGAGGGATTATTTTCCCAAATTCAATACTTGCCTGCAGGCGTCTCCCTTCTCCACAGGCCAGCCCAAAGATGTCCTGGTCTCCTTATCTTTCACCTGTGGTTCTTGGGGGTGTCAACTGCCGTCGCCAGAACAGGGTAGTCTCAGGAAGTTCCTCGGATTCAAAGGACCGATGGTGCCTGGGATGTTCCCTTCAACTCACACAGTCACTGGCACACAGGGTGGACACTCCAGCAGGCCTCAGGGTCCTTTGTGTCCTGGCGGAGTCACCATAAATGTTGCAGCAAATACTGTTTCCAAATCAGGACACAAGACCACGAAAGGTTGGAGAATACAGGTTTTTATTTCTACACAAGGTTCAGAGCATTAGAATGGCAAATTCTGAACCCCTGGCTCTTCCTGAGGCATCACTTTTATACATTTCATAACCTCAGCCTAGCCCGGGGCGTTTCTTATGTTAAACTATACCAAAAAGGAGAAGTACATATCTGTTATTTTCCAGACCCATCCTTATTCACTGAAACATGCTTACTTCCAGTTCCTTAATTCAGCAATTTCGTGGTTTTGTACAATATTTCTATAAGAAGCAAGGTAAGGGGTCAGAGGATTTCTGGTAAATGCATATTTTGTTTTTGACCTTCCAAGCCGCTTCAAAATCAAGATGAGTGACATTCAGCAAGGCTTCTTGGCTAGCTAGAAGGATTGACATTCAAACATGTGTTTTCATACCCTTTCTGAGTTTTGTTCTAAAACTGGTTTTTGGTGAAGCTTAATTCTGTGCTTGGTGAAGTTTAATCCTGTGTTTATTGATGGGATAATTTTCCCTATTCAGCTTCAACAAGCAACAACTACTATTGTGATTTAATTATTTGTATTGTGTTTGAATTTTTTCTTGCCTCATGATTTCTTTTTCTATTTGGGGAGAGGGTCTTCTTTCACTGCTTTAATACCACCTGGTACTATTCTTTTGGGGTATACTTCCAAGAGGCAGGATGCAAGCTTGGCACTGATTTTTTTACTGCCTTTCTGGGGGGCAGTACAATGGCACTAAAAAGTGATTTATGACCATTTTTCACACTTATGACCATTGCAGCATAACTGCAACTGTTGTTCTTGGTTCTGATCTGGTTCAATAGCTTGTGATCCAATGTAAGAAGGATGGTGAGGAACAAAGAGTGAAAGGGTGCAGAAGTATTCATCCAGAATTGAAGGTTGGGTTCCTGGGGAGAAGGAACGTCTTTGGGACTGAAACTCATATACTGTAGATACAATAAGAAGCACCAGTTGGGTCTAGAAAGGGTCACCAATCTGAAACGTTAAAGGCTGCATGATTATGTAGCCCTCAGAAGGGTGGTTTCTTCTTTCTTTCTTTCTTTCTTTCTTTCTTTCTTTCTTTCTTTCTTTCTTTCTTTCTTTCTTTCTTTCTTTCTTTCTCTCTCTCTCTCTCTCTCTTTCCTTCCTTCCTTCCTTCCTTCCTTCCTTCCTTCCTTGCTGCCTCATTTGTTTCTGTTGATTGCATGTATTTTTTTTTAAGACCCTGCACAAAGATTAAAAAGCACAGTCCCTGCCTGCAGGCTTATTCTCTGATAGGCAAAGTACAATAGAACAGGGCCAAACTGGGAGAATCCCACCCCTGGGTGTGTGTGTATGTGTGTGTTTCAGGTGGGCTTCCTAGCTTTAGAAGGAGATAGGGAAGGAGGAAGGGACAGAAAGAGAGAGAGAGAAAGAGGGAGAGAGGGAGGGGGGAGAGAGAAAGAGAGGGGGATACAGAAAGAGAGAGAGAAAGAGATGGAAAGAGATAGAAGGGGGAGAGAGACAAAGTGAGAGAAAAAGAAGGAAGGAAGATACAAAAAAGAAAAAAAAGAGAAAAGGGAAAGAAAGAAAGAAAAAGGGAGAGAGAAAGGAAGTGAAAGGAAGGAAGAGGGATGGAAGGCAGGGGCAGAAAGAAAGGGAAAGAAAAAAAGAAAGGAAGGAAGGAAGGAAGGAAGGAAGAGGGAGAGAGGAGAAAGTAAATGGGATATATGGATGGATAGATAAATATATGGAAGGAGGGAGGGAGGGAGAGAGGAAAAAAGGAAAGGAAGGAAGGACATAAACCCTGGCTTCAGAAGACTTTGAAGCAGCACAGCAATCTAGGGCTGGCCTACAAGGGTCATCTAGTCCAACCCCCTGCTCCAGCAGGAGATCTTTATAGAATCAAAGAATAGTAGGGTTAGAAGTGTGTGTGTGTGTGTGTGTGTGTGTGTGTGTGTGTGTGTCAAACATCAAAACTAGGCCAAGTAGTTCTGTGGAGGTCAGTCATAAATTAGAACACTTACTAAGCAACTGGCCATTAAGCGACGACCTGGTCATTTGGTTTGCCAGTCACATGGCCACTTGCCCAGGCCTCGCCCTGCCCTCTCCAGGGCTCCCCAGGCCTTGGAAACTGGAAAAAAAACACTGGTTAAGCAACTGGCCATTAAGCGAGAACCTGGTCATTAAGCGAGGACCATTTACATTTGGTTTGCCAGTCACATGGCCACCTACCCAGGCCTCGCCCTGCCCTCTCCAGGGCTCCCCAGGCCTTGGAAACTGGCAAAAAACACTTGCTAAGCAACTGGCCATTAAGCAAGGATCTGGTCATTAAGTGAGGACTACTTACATTTGGTTTGCCAGTGACATGGCCACCTGGCCACGCCCACGCCAGTCACATGATCACCTAGCCGTGCCCAGTTGGCAAGCCACTCCCACCCCAATCACATGACCACCAAGCCACACCCACAAATTAGGCTACACCCACAGAACAGGTTGTTAAGAAATTTGAACCCACCCCTGCTTGTAGCACTTTGAGGATCAGGTGGCAGGGAGCCCATTCTTTCCCAACAGAAAACATAGTACATAAGGTACTGATCAGATAATTCTTGCATTATCTTAAAGAGTTAAATTTTTAGAAACATAAGTACAGCATATCATTTGGAAACTTGTCCGATTTGTTTGCACTTGTCTCCAGGTGCAATTGTTCTTACAAGTCCCAAACTGAAAAGGAAAATGAAAGCAAATGTAGATATTTTATTTCACTCCTGCGCAACTCCTTGCTTTGTGAGTTGACTGGACTTCATAGGTATAGGCTGTTTGTCAGCAGTACTGGAATGTAATTTTCCCCCTTACTACCAAGAAACTGGAGTGTGACGAATCAGGTAAAACTTTCTGTTCCTAAAGAATCCCAGATCCTGCAAGTATTTCTTGGAATTGCTGGTGCCTTGTTGCTTGCTCTATCTTCTTGCTCCATTAAATGCATGCAGTGAAATCTTTACTGGCACTATTTTTAAACAACAGTTTGTTGGTATGTGAGTATGTGGCTGAATGTTCTGTATTTGCTGTGTAGAAATTGAGAAGACCTGGGTATGGGGTCCTCACAGTGGACCATTCGTTTCTAATCTCACTAGACAAGTGTATGGGCCTTATGGGACTTGAAAAGTAATAATCAGTTCCTTGAATTTTACCTGGTTGCTGACTGGCAGCCATTAACTTAGAAATAAGCCACTAAAATCTTCCTGAAGAACAGCTGTTAAATAGGAATTCTCTGAGGGCCAAACCAGCAGAAGTTCCATAATTTTCATATTAAAAAGCAGCTACAGGTTTGTTGATCACCTACCTGTACTTCTTTTTCAGCACTGAATGTTTATATTTGGTAGATTGCAGACATTTGAGTCAAGGATATGTTAGATATTTACATAAAGTAATTTATAAATTTCATTTGTTCAGTTGCACTTTCCTGGACCTGGCATGTCAGTTCTTGCTATGGTTTGGATCTTCAAACAACTTCCTTAAGGAGATGTCAAAGCCTAAACTTTTGCAACTGTTGCCCATGTCCATGCTTTAGAACAGCTTGGATTAAATGTTTAATTCTGTTTCCAAGATGTTTGCATTTTATTCCCACAACAGTGGTCTTGTGAGGTAGACTGGTCTAAGACAGAGGGAAATTACTCAGCGAAAATCATGCAGTGAATTATCCAGACTGTAATCCAGCACTTTCATAGTCATAATTCTGCTTCCTGATATAAAATCTCTTTGCATGTTTTCCCCAATAGCAGGCTGAGATCCAAAGGAGATGTTTGCTGACTGTTACTTAGCTTGTTTATCTCATAGGTATTATTTCACTGTGGGTAAAGTCCTTCACCCAGCTGATTACGGTGTTGGGAATGCCCTTTATCATCTGATCACTGGTTACTGCCCTTTATGCTGATCACTGGTTACTGCCCTCTATGCACATTTAATATATTGATAGAGTAGAAAATCAACCTCCCTCCTCCCTCTCTATCCCCTTCCCCTCCCTCCCTCCCTCCCTTTCTTCCCTTTTTCCCTTTCTGATCCAAATATATAAAAATGATTTTAAAATATGCTTATCTTTTATTGGGCCATTGGCAGAAGCATCAGACAGAAAAGTATCAAGTATGCAGGAGTCAATGTAGGAGATACCTAGGTTGTGTGATCAGCCATAATATGCCTTTACCATATGACACAAGGCAGGAAAGCACAGCAATTACCAAATTCTACCTAGTCAAAAATCTTCACTTGCAAACAGCTAAAACAGATAATTACAATTAAACCCAGTACAACAATCATCTGGAGCAGTGGCTTATAATATGTTAGAGTAAAGCTATATCCATATTTACTAAGGTGATATAAGCCCCACCACACACTAGTCAAATAAAAAGGTCTTTTTATGTTTTTAAAAGATCTTCAATCCTTGTGGACCCTTATATTACACCTTACATTGCATTGTCTATATATTATACATACATACATGTTGTGACTCGGAGGTTTGAGCCTCTGTTAGAGGACACAGACTTGGATAATGAGGAAGAGGAGGATTTGGCTCTGAGGTTTGAGCCTGCTTTGTTAGAGGATTTGGAATTACCTTCCTCCCCAGAACTTTCCTCTTCAGCAAGATCTTCCTCCCTAGTTGTGCCTCTGGTGTCGGCAGATAACCAGGAGGACATATCAGAGCCTCTGGCTGAGGAATGTTGGTTTGATGTGAGGCAAAGATGCAGGCAAAACCGTGAGATGCAACGCAGAAAGCAAGGACAAATCAGACTGAGATGAGAGATTGACATGCCCCACAGGAAATAAAAGTGGGTGTGTTAGCTCTGGTTTTTTGTTCGGGACGTGTTAATTTGTGAGAACAGCTCCGACGGATTCTGTGAGTGTGGCGATAGCCTGTGATTTATGTTCTTGCTTTATTATCGGACTTGGCAGACAGCTTGTGTGAGACTGCCAAGGACTTGCCTGGTTAAAGGAATTTAACCCTGTCATTACTGGTCTTGTCTGCTTGTGTATATTCCTTTGGAAACTTGGACTTCTCACTTTGTTGGCACAGGTGAGACAGAATACATACATACATACATACATACATACATACATACATACATAAATACATACATACATACTGTGTTTCTCATATAATAAGCCCGGGTCTTATTTTTTTTTTGAGTCCCGAAAAAATGGCTAGGCCATCTTAATTCCCCCCACCCCATGCATCTTCGGGCGGGCGGGAGGCGATGGCTTGGATGTTGACCTCAGCGTTGGTGGGGCACTTCATATCGGGGTCAATGCAGGCAGCACCATATCCGGGTGTGTAACAAAAGTACTTCCTCCCCCCCCACCATTCCCCCCCATTTCGCATGTTTTAATATAGGCCTTAATTTGGGGGGGAGGGGCTTAATTTCATTTCATGCCTATAAAACATGCTGGGACTTCCTATTAGGGAGGCCGTATTGTTGGAGAAACAGGATACATACATATATACATACATACATACATACATACATACATACATACATACCAGTGTGTATACATACACACACATACATATATGTATGTATGTATGTGTATATGTATATATACATTTTATTTAAATTAAATTTGTGTATCAGTGGTTGCATGACCTCTGTGATGCTATATGCTAAATTAATTAATTAATTAATTAAACCCTTATGGAATGTGAAATGAAGGAGGAAGCTTGTCCCAAAGGTGCTTTTTGAAAAGGCAACTGAGCTTTGATTTTCCTTGAAAACATTTCACTTCTCATCCTAGAAGCTTCTTCAATTCTGACTGAATGGTGGAGAATGGAAGGTTTTATATTCCTTGTAGTCATCTGGTCATTATCACTCTTTCTGAGAGTCATTGAGTCTACATATCTGTGCCCTCAGAATCATCTGCATAGTACAAATGGGCATGGAGCCTTCTTGGAACTGCTGAAATAAGTGTGTTATAAACAGGAAATAGGGATTGTTGTATCCCTCCTGTTTACAACACACTATGCTCCACACAATGAATAAACTCTCTCCCTATTTTTGACTCTGATTGATTGATTGAAAGGAATCAATTTAGGTATAGTGAAAAATCCAATGATATTTGAGGCATGTGAATTTTCTGGCCAGGCTGAAAGCTTTTGACCTGGTGTGAATGGGCAGGAAAAAAAAGGGGGGAAATGAGAAGTTCAGATATGGCCTTAACAGAATAACAGAATTGGAAGGGACCTTGGAGGTCATCTAGTTCAACCTGTTCAAGCAGGAAACCTTATTAACATTTCAAACAAATGGTTGTCCAATCTCTTCTTTAAAACTTCCAGTTTTGGAGCATTCACAACTTCTGGAGGCAAGTTGTTCCACTGATTAATTGTTTTGTCAGGAAATTTCTCCTCAGTTCTAAGTTGCTTCTCTCCTTGATTAGTTTCCTTGCATTGTTTCTTGTCCTGCCCTCAGGTGCTTTGGAGAATAGCTTGACTCCCTCTTCTTTGTGGCAGCCCCTTAGATATTGGAATATTGCTATCATATCCCTAATGCTTCTTTTCTTTAAATTAGATGTACCCAATTCCTACCCAAATGTTCTTCATATGCTTTAGCCTCCAGTTCCCTTATTATCTGGGTTGTTCTTCTCTGTACTTGCTAGAGTCTCAACATATTTTTTATATTGTGGCAACCAAAACTGGATATTCCCAGTGTGGAATTACCAAGTTATTATAAAGTAGTAATAACACATCATGTGGTCTTGATTCTGTCCCTCTATTAATGCAGTCTAGGACTATGTTGGCTTTTTTGGAAGCTGCATCATATTTAAGTGATTGTGCACTAGGCCTTTGCCAACATGTCATATCCAAATCCAGGAAAGCACTATCCTGGGGCAACTTCACTTCCTCAATTGCTGGTGCTTTGACATATAAAGTGTGTGTATGTGTGAGAGAGAGAGAGGTGGGGAGAGAAAAGGAAAATAGAGAGGCATGTCACATTTCAGTCTTTGCCCCTCTGAGGCATCAAGGCAGCAGGTGTCTTAGGAGAGGCATATGGGAAATCAGTGGCTAGAGAGAGAGATTGCTTCAGTGTCCTTGGCCATTGGAGTGTGCAGATGCTGTTTCCTGCTTCCAAAGGAAGAAAAAGATTGAAGATGTCATCTGGAGGCTTCTAGGGACAAGAGAAGTGACAAACAGACAAGGGGATGTTCTTCACCCAACACCCAACGTGGATGGGGACAAAGAGTCATGGTTGCCTGCAGCTAGATAACCGGACACCTTGGAAAAGTCCCACACAGGGACAGAAGACTGAGAGAGAGGTGCATTACACAACTTCAGTCGTGGAGGGATATCTGTCAAGATCCAAAACAAGAACAAATAATGATTTCATGTGCGCATCAACACCAGCCAATTCCCTTATCTTCTTATCTTTCCCTTTCATATCTTTCTGAGTGAAAAGCTGAGGGAGAGGGAAAAGGGAGGGGAAAAGGCGGGGAGATGGTTGCTAAGGGCAGATTGAATATTTGCTAACAATATAGCTCTGGGAGAAAGGTAAAGTTAGGAGAGTTTTGACATTTTGCTGCAATACTTTCACTTTGGTTTAATTCTGTTAATAAATTGCTGTGTGTGCACGAAGTTAGCTGTAAAAGTACCCTTAGTCATGCAACAATCTTGGCTACATACATGTAGTAATTGGGTTAGTGGGAAAAATATTCTGCAATACTATTTGCTGCAGTTATCTAATTTTAATATAGATTGAAAATGTATATTTTAATTAAAAGGTGATAGATAACACATGCCCCTGGGAAACAAGCATAGTAATTTTACATGCAAACTCTGCAGAAAGTTCATTATCTTACTGCATCTATATTTCCAGTAAATGTCAGAAATCTCTGGAAAACATTCTCTCTCCCTTTTGCACTGAATGTCTTCCATCAGTTGAAGGTCACCAACTAAACTCAAATCAGAAAACTAACAGTGATAGAGAAGGGGAATAAAGTGTTATAAAATAATACAATAAAATTGATTACATTTGCCAACATGTCATATCCAAATCCAGGAAAGAGATTAAAGTCACAAGAATTGTCCAAAGAACCACAGTGAATGTAACTGTAAATCACTGAAACAATAAAGTGATCTTTGAAAGAAAACTGGAAAAAAATAAATAAAGTGATCTTAAAAAAGAAGAAAGGATCTTGAAAAAAAATAGCAGAATTTGAAATTCTGATACAAAATCAAGAACACAAATTAGGATGTATTTGCAAATTGCTGGTGAAATGCAACATGGACACAGAACAAATCAAAAGTGCTATATTATAATTGATATTAAAGTTCAAAGAAACAATCACAATGGCCCAATGGGAAGAGTTACAGAAAAGAAATCTATAAAAGTTAATCTGAACTATAATTTAAGAGAAATTTGATGTAAATATTTTACAGATGATGCTTAAGTCTATCAATGATTGCCAAGACATACAAGGCACTTAACAAGAAATGTTGGAAATGCCATAACAGAGATGGAAAATTTTCTCACATGTGGTGGTTATGTTAATAATAAAAGCTCAAAGGAACTGGAAAGAAATACATCAAAACATTAAAAAAAAATCTAAAACTAACATTTGAACTGAAAGCACAAGTATTTTATTAGGTATAATTCCAGGAAACATAAAGGTAAAATGCACAGTTTATTATGATATAGGTTGACAGCTTCAAGAATAAAATTCCCAGATAAACTTTGTAGAAGGTATCAGATTGGGAGACTAAAATTAGAGAATATGCTGCACAATTTGCAGTATATATACAGAATATATTTAAGTAAGAAAGGCTGACTTATATACAACTCATTACATAGTAAGGCAAATTTAGACGTTTGGAATATGGTTTCTATAGGACCTAAACTGTAATCCCCAATGATTTTTTAACATTTATTGTAAGGTTTAGATAGCCATATTGTGATTTGCAGTTGAGAACACAAATGGAAGAGAAAAGAAGGAGTTACCTGAAAGTCTTTTCATAATGCCTTTTATTCATATCTAGCAGCTATTCTTTTATTTTATCTTATTTTACTTCATTTTCTCTTTTGTACAGTATTTCACTATTTCAACAATAAAGATAATTTTAAAAAACCACTTTCTGTTACAAACTGAATGTTCTCTGGAACTCCATCTCACTATAATTATAATTTGATAGTGTGTGCTGGGTTTGCTATGTAAATGCAAACTCATTGAGACTATGTGGGCAGAAGGAAAAAAATGTGAACCAATAACAATTTTAACTAATACTAGGCACAGATATATCAGTGAAAGCATTCACATCATCATAGAAAATTGTATTATGGGGAGAAATTATAATATATGTTGACAACCATTTGTTTAAAATCAGTTACAAGTTGATCTTATGTTACTGATATACTCAAAAGAGACAGGGTGAGAAAAGAAGTAACAGAATGTTTTTATAAATTAATATAGTACAGGCTTCTAATCTGACTGAAGTATTTTGTTTTGCTATTGTCATAAGGTGACTTACTTCACAGCTAGTATCGTGAAGTTTAAAAGATATGAATTGGTAGTACCAATAGATATTTTTATATGTTAAAAATACTTAAATATCTTGACAATCGTTTGAAGTGAACAACTGCTTACATTCAGTATTGGGGAAACCAAACTAATGAGATTTTCCTCTGATCAGAGATCCAAATGAGAAAAAGGATAAACTACTCTTAACCTGCAAGAGACAATTATATTGTTCATTTTCTTCTACAAAATTTTGTGTCACATTTTTTAAAAGAAAGGCATTAATTCAGAAGTACAGGGTAAAGGATTATTTGGGAATAATTTTATTCACAGATTATTCTAACTGAGTAAGATGGGGAAGGAATACTTAATGACTTCATTTCTCAACAGGAAAAACATCCATTGCTATTTCAAGGTGGTGACTCGGTTTCTGAAAAGCTTTCCAATGAGATTCTAAGCAGAAGCAATTGATGTTAATATGGCAACTTTCCAAAACTTACTGTTTGCTTTCCTACTGTTGAATGTTTTAAGTTATATTCAAGCAGGTAAAATTTTCTATTATCTCAAGTTTATTTTATGGCTACAATATTTTTATACTGTCTTTTAAAAGACATAGGTGAGATTCTTTTAATTGCATTTCCTTTACTCTTACTTTGCTTTTTCTTTTATTGGAGAAGGAAAAAAGAGTAACTTCCATTTCTAACATTAAAGTTACAGCTACAGGGAGGAAGAATAGCCTGCAACTTTATGCTAAGGACCAAATGTCAGAATTCATGATTTTTGGAAATTATTACAAACATAATGTAAGTCAAATCAATAAAAACAATTCAGTTATAGGATACAGACTATATATATTTTTATGTGCTTGTTTGCTTATATGATTCTTATAAGGCTTTAAAAAGGAGAAATGTTACTTAAGTAGCTCAATACCCATGCTTTGCTATGAAACTATATGGCTGGGCTTAGTTTTTGGGGAGGAAAATAAGGGGGGAAAATTCTACCTCTGCCTTCCAACATCCATCGGTATTCATCTGGCTAGTGTCCTGTCAGTGTGTGAGAGAGTTGAAGACTGTTTGGAAACTTAAACAGTATTTGCTGTGTGAACAAGAAGGAGACAGCAAGAAGCCTGGGCATGGCTTAGCTCAACTGCTCTGTACTAATGTTTTTGGTGCTGTGAAACTAAAACTGAAAATGAAACTCCTCTGGTTCTGTTTTGCATTTGGAACAATTTTTTTTTTAGGTGGGGAGTAGAATTCCTTAGCATCAGAGCGTGTTAATAATAATATAGGAAATACTAATGCTCTGATGGTCATTTTGAAAAAGCCTTTCTCAGTGAGCACCTTAGAAGCCAAATTTGAAGTTTTTAGGCTTTATGGTTCTAGAGATTTTGTGATGATGAGTGAGTGGTATTTCGCGTTTATATAGACAGAGATAACATGTGGCTGAAAAACTAGACATTCTTGTTCATTGTTATACATTCAGGAATATATGATCGTTATTGTTCAATTTTTCCTGCTTACAAAAACACCCTATATATTATTGGAGATGACAAAGAAACAACTCCTTAAACCCAACTTACAGGAATATATGTACATCTTTAGGATAGGACCTTGAGTTCAAGAACAAACAAAGCTTATCAACACATTAAGGAGGACAGGTGCAAGAACACAAAAGGGAAAGTAGAAAACTGCAAATGTCAGTTTAAAAAAGTTTTATTTGGCCCAAATGAAATTTCTTCTATTGGCATTGGGGATTCTTTCTGTTCTGTCCCCTCATTTGAATTTTTGAGATCCCCGCACTCTGATTGGCCAAAGCGCGGGGCGATCGGATTGGCTAGGCGAGCCGCGCCGATTGGCTCGCTGAGAATCTCCCGCGATTGGTCAATTCGAATCGTGGGAGATTCAAAGCGGGGCCATTGGCCGCGGCCGCCACGGCTTGGAAATAAAAAGCCGCAAAGTTTTCCTTTAGCCCCAGTTCGGTTCCTGACTAAATAAAAGAGCTTAATACACAGTCACTGACTCCTGGCTTCCTTCCACGCAGACTTAACACTGGCGACGAGGATGGGATCCCTTTCCTGAACCGAAGCACATGTCCGACGGAAGCCAGCCAACCAATGAGATGGCCAGCATCTCAGTGTTTAAGATGGCAAAAGTGCTAGCCAAGCCCGCCGACGTGACCGTGATGGATTGGGCGGACCTCGAACCATTGCTCCGGAGACACTACGCTCTAGCCATGCCCATCCTCATCCGATGACACGAATTTTATCGGTGGGACCAGTGGTCGGCCGAAAGTTTCAGTGATTTCGTTGCAGAGCTGCAGCGCCTGGGAAGACTATGCGAGTTCTCCAAAATGAACAAGGCCCTTCGGGACCGAATCGTGCTCAGCCTTTGGGACCCCATTCTCCAAAGTCGGTTGATGGCTAAGGGCAACATCGCTCTCGCCGACGCCATCTCCGAAGCCGCGGCCACCAAAGCAACCCGACAATCAGCAGACCACATGCGGAGACCGAACGCTGGGGACCGCACCGAAAACAACAACCCTGCAAGGTCAACCGAAGCCCAACCTGCTACTAGCACCCACCAGGGCGAACTCCACTCCACCTCGGGCACGTCAAACAAGGAGGCAGGCCGCGACCAGCGCAGCCGCAGAGTCGTAAGTCGAGGACCGTGTGTGCCGGTTGCAGAGGCGACCACCCCAGATCCGAATGCCGGTTCTTTGACTCCGTTTGCCGGCACTGCGACAAGAAGGGCCACATCGCACGCGTCTGCCGCCTCAAGAAGACCCACAGCCCCAGAAGATGGGACCCGAGCGAGCAGAGATGAGAGAGCACACCCCCCAGGACCAGAGACCGGCCAGCAGACAACCGCTGGGAGCGAAACGGACGAGCCCAACGAGGTGGCGAGACCAGGCGGAGAGAAGAGACACATCAGACAGTCACCATCGGCTACGCCACAACCACAGACGCCAAAAAGGTCTACGTGGAGGTAGGCATCGAAGGCGAACCCTGTAAAATGGAGGTGGACTCCGGGTCCTACCTCTCAATGGTAGCCTGGCAAGAAATTAAACTCTTGGTGCCTACCATCCAGAGAAAGCAACTAGAAAACCAGAGACTAATCCTCAAGGACTACCAGGGAAACCGCATCCCTGTAGTCGGAACAGGACAGTTTACAGTGACCTACAAGGGACACGCCGAAAGACTTCCCTTAACCATCGTCGATCGAGACTGACCTAGCCTACTGGGACTTCAATGGTTCGCACCGCTAGGCATCGCAGTCACGGGCATCGACCACATCGCCAAAGCCGACTTGGAGCAGCAACTGGCCCGGGACTTCCAAGAAGTGTTCGACGGCACCTAGGCAAGTACCGAGGGCCCCCTATATCCTTCAGCCTAGACCCCAACATTCCCCCGAAATGCCTAAAACCAAGGCGGGTACCGTTCGCACTCAAACCGAAAATCGACGAGCAAATTGACAAGTTCGTCAAGCAAGGGGTATTACAACCCATAGACCACACCCGGTGGGAGACCCCCATAGTCACCCCAATTAAGCCTGATGGGTCAGTGAGAATCTGTGGGGACTATAAGGCCACCCTAAATGGCGCCTTGCAGCAAAGCGCTTACCCCATCCCAGTAGTGCAGCATCTCCTACACTCACTGGGAGGGGGCAAAGTTTTCGCGAAACTCGACCTGGCCCAAGCATACCAGCAACTGCCGGTCGACGAGGAAACTGCAGAAGCGCAAACCATAGTCACCCACTGGGGAGCCTTTAGATGCAACCGCCTCCAATTTGGAGTCAGCGTGGCACCTGGAATTTTCCAGAGCCTCATGGAAAGACTCTTACAGGGCATCAAGGGGGTGGTCCCATACTTCGATGATGTACTGGTATCGGCAACCAACCAGGCCGAACTGGAGACTCGCCTGAGGGAGGTGCTAACAAGGTTCAAAGAAACTGGGCTTAAAGTGAAGAGGGAAAAATGCCAGCTGTACACAGAGCGGGTCAAATTCCTAGGATACCTCCTAGACCGACACGGCATTCACCCCACCAACAAGAAAATTAAAGCCATCAAGGAAGCCCCCACACCCAAGTCAAAAACAGAACTGCAGGCATTTCTGGGGCTACTTAACTTTTATAATGTCTTCCTGCCCCAAAAGGCGACTGCGGCGGAGTCTTTGCATAGGCTTTTGGACAAGGCGGCTACTTGGACTTGGGGGAAACGCAAGGAAGCCACCTTCAGGAAAACCAAGGACCTGCTCACTTCGGATGCCGTCCTCATCCAGTACAACGAGACCCTACCACTAGCCATCACATGCGACGCATCACCCTTCGGCGTCGGCGCTGTCCTCAGCCATACTCTCCCCGATGGAAAGGAAGCACCCATCGCATCGTTTTTTTCAAGGACCCTCACCAAATCGGAGCGGAACTACAGCCAGCTGGACAAAGAGGCTTTGGCTATCGTCACCACAGTAAAAAGGTTTCACGAGTACCTCTACAGCCGGACGTTTACCGCATGGACCACAAACCGCTGCTGGGTATCCTTGCAGGGAACAGGGCCACCCCGAACATTCTGTCTCCCCGAATGACAAGGTGGTCCGAATTCCTGGCTGCCTACAACTACGGACTCACACACCGACCTGGTAAGACTATCTCCCATGCGGACGCCTTAAGCCGTTCACCGTTACCAGAACCTGACACTGACCCAGCACCCACGACGACCACCCTCAGCATAGAGACTCTACCCAACCTACCCATAACCACGTCAGACATTGCCCGAGAAACTAATAAAGACAAACGTCTGGCGTGGGTTTTGCATTGGGTAGAGAAAGGGTGGCCGGAAAAGGACAACGACGAGTCCGTGAGGACATTCCGGAACCAGCAAACGGAACTCTCGTTACTAAAAGGGTGTATACTATGGGGGGATAGGGTGGTCATCCTGGAGAAACTACAAGGGAAGGTTTTGGAACTGTTACATGAGGGGCACCCGGGCATCGTTAGGACAAAAGCCCTGGCCAGAAGTTATGCTTGGTGGCCAGGGATGGACAAACAGATCGAGGCCTGGGTAGCAAGGTGTCAACGATGCCAAGAAACTAGGCCAAGCCCACCCACAGCACCCATCCTATAGTGGGAAACCCCCAGGGGACCATGGTCTAGGATCCACATAGATTTCACCGGGCCCACAAAAGGACACACTTTCTTAATAACCGTAGATGCTTATTCCAACTGGCTGGAGGTAAGCAATATGAGAACAACCACCATGGAGGCCGTGACCAAAGAACTCTGCAAACTTTTCGCAACACACAGCCTCCCGGACATCCTCGTCTCCGACAACGGGCCCCAATTCACCTCGCTAGAATTTGAAAAATTCCTAGCGGAAAGTGGAATACGACACGCACTGACAGCCCCGGCGCATCCGGCAGCGAATGGTAGGGCGGAACGGATGGTTCAATTCACAAAAAAATCATCCAGAAAATAGACCACTGGGAGATCCAGGACAAAATAAATAAATTACTTTTCATACAGCACATAACCCCAAACACCACAACAAATAAAAGCCCAGCAGAACTGCTAATGGGGAGGAAAATAAGGTCCCCACTTGATAGACTACACCCCACTTACAACCCAGAGAAACCCCCAGACTCCACCAGCAAACACCGAACCTTCGCACCAGGCGACGCCATCTACGCGAAGAACCTAACTGGAGACCCATTATGGGTACCAGCAATCATAACACAACTAACAGGCCCACACTCGTACCGGCTACAAACAACCGCCGGACGAGCGTGGAAACGCCACATCGATCAGTTAAGATTGAGGACGACCACACAAGATATCACCAACACGCAACGAAGCAAAACCAACCCCCTCAACACAAACCAAGAGGGGAGGGGATACCCAGGGAACCAAAACCCAGAAAAAATAAACCAGCCATACTCACCTGAAAGCAGCCAGCATGAAACCTCGCCAGGAAGAGACAGCCAGGCCAGCTCAACCAACCCGGGAAGACCGAGCGGGAGCGGCGAAACCCGCAGCTCAACCAACCTGGGTAGCCCAGGAGGGAGCTGCGGAGAGCGGCCTGGCCAGACAGACCAGGCGGTTCCCACGACGGAGTCCGGAGAAACAGAGACCCCAACCGAACCGGCTGGGATCCAACCTACGACTGAACTGCGCAGGTCCAGTAGGCAGAGACGGAGCCCCGCCTACCTACGGGACTACGCGACGTAAGGACTGAACCAAGAGGGGAGGGGTGTTCTTTCCCCTCATTTGAATTCTTGAGATCCCCGCACTCTGATTGGCCAAAGCGCGGGACGATCAGATTGGCTAGGTGAGCCGCGCCAATTGGCTCACTGAGAATCTCCCGCGATTGGTCAATTCGAATCGCAGGAGATTCAAAGCGGGGCCATTGGCCACGGCCGCCGCGGTTTGGAAATAAAAAGCCGCAAAGTTTTCCTTTAGCCCCAGTTCGGTTCCTGACTAAATAAAAGAGCTTGATACACAGTCACCGACTCCTGGCTTCCTTCCATGCGGACTTAACACTTTCTCTTTCTTCTTTGTTAGAAGAGGTTCAGTAACTCAGATCCATTTAAGGCTTTAAATCAGTGGTGGTATTCTACTGGTTCAGGCCAGTTTGGGCAAACTGGTAGTAAAAAAAAACAGCTATCGGTTTGGCTGAACCGGTATTTCTTTTCTTTTTTCCTTCTGATGGTCAGCTGTTCCAACAATCAGCTGTACCAGAATCCCCCTCGCTGTCTTACTGCTTCTCCCAGGAGACTTCCTGAAGCCCAGGAGGGTCACAGAAGGTTTTTGTGTGTTTTTTTTTTGCTGCGCAGCCCCCCATGCCCTGTTTTTTGCCTCCTGGGCCTCAGGGAGCAAAAACGGGCACCCAGGAGGCTTCCCTGAAGCCCAGGAGGCAAAAAAAAAAACAGTGCAAGGGGAGGATGCTGCGAAAAAAAAAGCGAAGCCCACCCAATCACATGGCCATGCTCACCTAGCCACACGTGCCTAGTCACACCCACAGAACCGGTAGTAAAAATATTTGCATCTCACCACTGCCTTGAATTGCACCTGAGATGAAACTGGAAGCCAATGTAGCTCACACACCTGTGATGAAATCCCTAAAATTGCATTCACCACCACATTCTAGACTAGTTGTAGTTTCTGGAAAATCTTCCAGGGCAACTTGCATAGAGCACATTGTAGTCAGTAAATAATGGCTGACTTCACAACTCACAGTAAGCATTTTTGATTGTGGCTTAGAGTTTGTGTGAATCCAGGCACTGAGGTTTAGTATAATATGGAAAGAGCCTATAGTTATTCAGCTAATCATATACAATTTTAACTGCCATTTTTTCCTAAATCCAATTAATGGCTGTTATGAATTCAATTTATCCATGCTTCAGGCAAAGCAGAGGTGACTATACTGAACAGCAGCCATTCTCCCAAAGTTTAGGAAAGCTTTCCTATTAGTCGTATTGCCTGAACTACTAAGCACTGAAGCTTTTTCTATCCAAATATGTTTTCTGGCTGTAAATAGTATTCTTAATTCCTAATAATTTAGGTTTGGTAAATGAAAATCATACAGTGCAATTGTTTGCTTTTTTTCTGTTTTTTTTTTCAGGGGATAATTGTTTATCATGTTCAAAACCCAACATTACAGAACTTGGAAAAGGCATTATGATTAAGTGCAAGAATAAGACACCCATTCGTTGGATAGAATTGAAATTCTGCCCCCTCAAGGGAGACAACTGCTCTACCAAAGGCATCATCAAAGAAAATGGAAGCTGGACTGAAGATGAAACAACTTTGAAATTGTACAGAGATTGTACAGCTTTTCTAAGTATCTATCCAATAAAGATATCACATGAAGGAAACTATATATTAAATTATATAACTGAAAATTGTATGGGTAACCTGGCTATACGTCTGGAGGTATTTGGTAAGTTTGAGCCTATGATCAATGAACCTCAAGAAACTAGATTTGAATGTGTATTGGTCAAAATTAATTGCTACAGCAGCAGCCATTCATAAAGCTTTACTATTAATACTGACTTTCACCATAAACATCTACACTGGGGAGGAGAGGGGAGAGATGGAGCCAGTGAAAAAATGCCTATCGCAACATTCAAGCTAGCCCTTGGAATGGAATATGAGCGAATGAGCCATTAAAAGGGAACTTGGAAAAAAGATTATGTAGTCTTGAGGAAGATGAAAGGGTGGAAAGAAACAAAATAATTCTGGTTGTATTTTGCTTAGTGAGGCAGAAAGACATTTGAAGGGAGCAAATTTAAGAAATAAGTGTGGCAGGGGTTCTGAGGTGCTTTTTGTTGTTATAGGTGGTAGAATAACAGAATCCGCAATCTTGTTACAGTTTAACTGTCATATATTAAAAAAAATCAACATGGTGTCATTCTGTATTATTTTCTTAGGCTTTCTTTTCTTTAGGACTGTGTGATTTTTTTTTTCAAAGTTCCTTAACAGCTTATTCTTTGTTTTTCTTATTCTCAATTTTGGTTCTGCATTTCTTCATAAACAGCACAGATGATGTTGGCAGGTATATATTAGGAACAGACAAAATGAAAATTATATTGGTATGTTAGACCTTAATTTGTCCACAGGAACAAAAGGAGGTATGCCTATCTAGTCCTTCACTATGGTTTCCAGGAATGTCAATCGGATACTTCTAGAAGCTTCTTATCAGACTTCTCCATTCTGCCTATTCACTAAACAAATGTTTAGATCAGGGGTGTTAAACTAGATTTCTTTGAGGGACAGATCAGTATTGTACTTCTCCTCTGCAGACTGGGCATGGGGTGGGGGGAGACAGGACAGATGCCTCCTCTAGGACCCTGCCCACCTAGATGGGGCATAGGGGGCTGTGCATGGCCCCTGCACCCTGTTTTGGCCAGCAGGATGCTGCAGGAGGAAGTCCAGGCTGAAAATGTGGTGGTGGGGGGTCAAGCACAGACCCCCATGCCCTGTTTTGGCTGCCAGAGGCACTGTGGGCCAATCCTTTGCTATTTCCAGGCCAGCCCCATGGGCCATATTTAAGCACCCTGCAGGCTGGATTTGGCCCACAGGCCTTAAGTTTGACAGCCCTGGTTTAGAAGCATGAAACAAACAAACAGAATGTCATAAACATGAATTATTTGAAATATAGTTTCAAAATGCCTTTATAGAAAAGACTAGGTATTTTTTCTAGTGATTAAATCATCAGGGTAAAACCAGAAAACTCTGAATTCTGATACAATTTTTTAAAATTGTAAAATCTAGAATTATATTCATTTGTTTGTTTTTATCCTGTCCTTATTTTTTTTATAAACAACTCAACATAGAGAATACACCTAATACACCTTCCTTCTCCTATTTTTCCCCACAATTTCATCCCCTTGAGATTAGTTGGGCAGCCTATAATGAATGAATGTTCTTTTAAAGTCCAGAATATTACTGAGCAAAATAGAACACAATATTAAATGCAAAAAGCTAATTTTAAATCCCCCCAATCAATTATACGCTTTTGGCCTGCCAATTATGATGTCTCTGGGATTATCCTGTGGGTGTCCAAAGCAGTCACATTACTCTTTTTTTAACAATGCAATAAAAATAATTACACTTTAATGATAACTGGCTTGGATCTGTACATTCCTGAAGAGAGACAAGGGGTGGGAGTGTCACAAATATAACTAGAAAAATAGTAGATCTTGGAGGAACTGCTATCCAAAGTCTATGAGCAATGTAGTTCTGTTATGATTAGTACATTTTCATATTTTGCAGCACCATATACAAGACCTCAAATAATGAAACAGGAGGACATACTTATTTGTACAGCATCTGGAGGTTACCCAGAGGAGAAGCTCTATTGGGTTTCTAAAACTGAAACTAATTTGATCCATCAGGCAACATCTCAGTCGGTGAAAAATGAGGATGGGTCATTCAGCCTATGCAATACCCTTCAGCTGGAATCTGCTCCCTCTGTAACTGAATATTGCTGCATTTTCAACCAGACAAGAGTTCCTAACAGACAGCCAGGTATGTTTCATTTTTTTCATTGTCACACCTATACTTCAGATTGTCAACAACCATCACTAGCAACCAAGGAACATAGGTAATTAAAGTTACAAAGTATTAAAAGAACAGTTAGCACAAGGTATTTTTTCACAAGATAGGTGTTTGTTCAGATCCCATTAAGATCCCACTGTTTTCACTGAACAATTTTGGGTGGGTAATGAGCATTTTGGAGTGTTTAAATGGAAATGTAATTATAAGATCTTTGGGGGTGAATTAATAAAAATGTGAGATTGATGCTTGGGGGCCAATCACTGTGTTGCATTGAACTCTTGGCAAGCTACTATCTGTCTAGAACTCCAGCAGCACATGAAGTCCACCACATTGTCATGTTACTTGTCCCATATATCTAATATTCAATATAATAGAAGCTCTATTTGGTTGCTATGATTGACAAAAATTAATACGAAGTACTTTTGTTGACAGACCTGGGAGAAGAGATTCTTTCCACAGAATGGGAGAAATGATTTTAGTTTGGTGTCACATCAGGGGCTTGTAGCAGTCCCACTTTTGGGAACAAAATAGCTTCCTTATACGTTGTCTCCTTGATGAGTACCGTATACTTTGCTAGATAACAGCATAAAATTTGAATCCAAAAACCTAGGCAGAATCAAAGTTCATACTTGGATTTAAAACCATAAAGAAAACCCAAAAGTGGACTAATTTGGAAGAAGGTAATAAAATATTTTTATGCAGTTTCCAAGAAAAT
Organism: Hydrophis major; assembly: GCA_033807585.1. Classification (NCBI taxonomy): domain Eukaryota; kingdom Metazoa; phylum Chordata; class Lepidosauria; order Squamata; family Elapidae; genus Hydrophis; species Hydrophis major. The sequence continues at coordinate 173,958,760 of CM066329.1, forward strand.
AATATGGACATGTTCATGAAATGACCAGGAATTCAGCTCTTCAAGAATATATTACCTTTTTAATTGTTCAGATGGAAAATTAACTCCATTTTCTTTTGTTTATTTTATACAGTCTCTGAATGTATGACACTTGAAAATGCTACAACTTCCACGATTATAACAGAAGAGACCACACTGAATATGACTGGGGCAATAGTCATGGTGATAATTGTTATTTCATTGGCTTCCATTTTATTGGCTGTAATGTGGTGGAGGAAAAAGAGGAAAAAATGTCTTCTGCAAGGTAAGGGCAAACTAGAGATTAATATTTTTCAATACCTAATGACCGTTTACTTTAACCATTGCTATAAAGCCAGACATGGCAAAAAAAAAAGACATTGGGACTTTCCTATTTGGCACCATTTATCATCTCTGGGACCTCATACTTAAACATTCAATTTACTTAAACATTCATCCTGCGGTGCCTAGAAAATATTGAAATATATTTGAATGGACCCAATGTTAATTTCCTTGGTTTGAATCCAATAAATCACTAAAACATGAGCCGTGAGTATCCTGTCACAGTGGTCATGGGAAACTCCAACCCTTTTCACTGCATTCTATCTGTGTGATTTTTTTTTCTTGTATTTTATCTATTAATATCAGTTCCTAATAATTGAAAATGCTTGGGAAATCTTATGAAAAAACCTTGAGATTATATTTGAATTTATTTTTCTTGCTAGGAAAACAAATCTCAGAACAAGGCAACAGTAAACCATATTTATATGATTGTTAAGACCACTGCATGGCTGTCTGAATATAGGTTATCAGGAGTTTAATTAAAAAGTGAAATTGGCCTGCTTTTTGCCTTAAAGAAAAAGCATGGGTCCATAAAAAAAATTCAAATACTCAAACCTTGAGAATGAATTACAAAACATATTTTATGCTACAATATATATCATATATTTTAAGATCTTATATTTTATTTTATTTACATTACAGTCCATTTAAAGTTTGTTCACTGCCAGAATCACTGGGTTGAGGGCAGTACCCACATAAATAAAATAAAGGTTAATTAAAAATTCACAATAAAAGTAGACTTTTTGCCTCATTAAAAAAATAGAAAAGTTTATAATACTCATTAACTGTTTTCTTGGTTTTGTTGTTAATTTCACTAATTGTTATTCCTTGTTTATTGTGTAGAAATGGCAGTCATGCAAAGAATTCACTTATTAGAATGCAAAGAATTCACTTATTAGAATAGAGAGTTTTCCCTGCTTTCTTCCAATTCAAGGTAAGTATATATGTTTTCTCTTTATAAATCTATAGATATATTGACATGCCTGCTAGTTACTAGTCAACGACATATGGAGTAATGGTGGTGCAGTGGTTAGAATGCAGTACTGCTCGCTACTTCTGCTGACTGCTGGCAGCTTGCAATTTGGCAGTTTCTAGCCAAATTGCACTCACTCACCAGGCTCAAGGTTGACTCAGCCTTCCACTCTTCTGAAGTCAGTAAAATGAAGACCCAGATTGTTGGGGGCAATATGCTGACTCTGTAAACTGCTTAGAGAGGGCTGTAAAGCATCCAGGGACACACAAAAAAGTGTCAAGACTTAAGTCAGATTCATCTTTTGAGACTAACTGAATAAAAAGTAATTCAAACAACTTAAAGGCAAATAGTTTATTGTTTTATTTATAATAAATAAAATAATTGCATACAAATAAGTAGATGGTCTTCAGCTTTATGAGTCTATTAATTCTTTTTGTTCATTCCTTTTTTTACTTACCAGGAAAAAAAATTGGAAGAATGTACTTGTAAACTCGATTGCAGAAAATACAACTTCAGCAACAGAGGGTCAATGCCTGGAACGCCGTACCCAACTCCATTGTTACAGCCTCAACCCTTCACAGCTTCAACCTCAAACTGTCTACTGTAGACTTCACACCATTCCTAAGAGGTTCTTAAAGGGAACATGCAAAAGTGCACCAGTGTGCCTACTGTCCCTGTCTTAATGTCCCCATTTATCAATATCTACTTCCTTTGTAAATTGATTTGTACCTGGAATTAAGGAGAAACTTCCTAACAGTGAGGACAATTAAACAGTGGAACAGCTGGCCTCCAGAAATCATGGGCGTTCCATCATTGGGTGTTTTTAAGAAGAGACTTGATAGTCCCTTGTCTGAAATGGTATAAGTTCTCCTGCTTGAGAAGGGGGCTGGACTAGAAGCCTTCCAAGGTCCCTTCCAGCTTCTATTCTACTCTACTCTACTCTATGCTACGCTATGCAATGCTACACAATGCTACGCTACTCTACGCAACGCTACACTATGCTATTCTATTCTGCTCTACTCTGTTTTTTTGTCAAGTTTTTATTTTATGTTGCTTATACTTGAACAGTGTGATACCTGGGTATCATACATTTAGTACAAATAAATATAATATTATTACTCATTGTTATTACATTTCATTTTCATTGTTTCATATTGTTTAAACATGTCTAATACTACCACCATTCAAGTTCTAAACCTCCCTCTTTTTATTACATATATCTTGTTATATTAAAATATGTATATTGTTGTTCCCCTCTTATTTCTATTTCTATTCTACCTTTTATTCATGTCACCATAGTAGTCAAAGACGTTTCTTTTCTGTCTTCAATCTTTCACCTGCTTTAGTATTCATATTTCCCTTTTTTAACTCTTCACGTCTATATATTAAAGTTTCATCCTTCATTCTTTCATTGTTCAGTAATTCAATATACAATTCTTATACCAATTACAATATCATTTAAACATATAGGATTGATCTATTCACATTCCTTCCATTCATCCAATCCATGTAATTCCACTATTAATACATTCTTTCATTATCTAATAATTCATAGTTTAATTTCATCATTAATATCTATATTATTATTAATTTTATTATTTCACTACTAATCATTATTACATCATTATATTATTTTGATATGTTAATAATACTATTATTCATTCTCTAGTTTTCCAATTAATGCTTAGTTCTTGTTCATAATTCCCATATTTGACTCTAGTAAGAATTATTCTTTCATCGGGTAGTTTTTTTTAAACATTATTAATACAGTCTTCAAAAACTCACCCAACCATAGAAATGGATCTGGTTTAATCAAAGGTGTAAATATGTGTACATTTTATTACTGTATGTATGTATATATGTATGTATGCATGCATGCATGTATGTATGTATATATGTATATGGATAGCATATGTATATCTATATGTATATTACATATACACATACATATCTATCTAACTATCTATCTATATGTACACACATACACTACATATATTTGTTAAGAGAATTTCTTGACCTTTACAATAGAGCATTGCAAAAATTTACTTGAGGACCATTTCAATACAGTAATTAAAGGCATCTGGCTAGAAACTAGGAGACCGTGAGTTTTACTCCTGCCTTAGGCATAAAGGCAGCCGGATGATTTTGGGGGAGTCTCTTTCTCTTAATCATAGGAAAAATGCAGTGATAAACCAATTCCAAAAATGTTGCCAAGAAAATTGGGAGTACTTGTTGCCAGGAGTCAAGGCTAACTTGAAGGTGCACACAGGGACTTATTATTCCCAATTTGCACATATTTCAACTGCTTTTGGAACTGTAGGTCTATCATACACTTAACATATGATCTAAGTATGCAAGTAAATAACTTGTATGTTTTCTTAGCAAAAACACAAACAAAACAATCCCAACACAAAAGTTTGTTAGAATATATTATTTAATTGTTTAAATATATTATTTATGTTAAATTTATAAATTTATTTTAACTCTGAGTTAATGCCAATATATTGGCATTCTATGTACCACTAGCATTATAGATTGCCACAGCATATGGATAACACTCAGTTCACCTTGTGTGGATCTCCAGCCAACATCATTTAATGGCCTCCCATGTAGGGGAGATAAAAGGGCCTGAGACTTACAGGAAACATTTTTGTGCTACTGTGACCATGTATTGCAGGGGTGTCAAACTGGATTTCTTTGAGGCCTAATCAGCATTGTAGTTCTCCTGCACAGACTGACTGAGGGGGAGAGATAGGATGGACACCTCCTGCAGTACCCTGCGGGCCAAAAATAAGCTATTGGGGGGGGGGAGTTGCATGGGGGCCATTTTTCTGCATGGCCTATTTTTAGCCAGCAGGGTGCTGCAGGAGGCCATGGAAGTAGAAAATGGGTCATGTAGGGGCCTCATGCAGCCCATTTTTGGCTCACAGATACACCGCGGGCTAGTCCTTTGATATTTCCAATTCGGCCCCATGGGCCAGATTTAAGCACCCCATGGATCAGATAAAGCCCACAGGCCTAATTTAATGGAACACTCTCCCCCTTGATTTCCGGAAATTGCTAATGACAGAGCTGTTAAGGGCCTTTGGGAAATGTATGGTCACTAATACATAGCAACTTTTATGGCTGTTTTAATTTAATTGGTATTTATGCTTCATTCTGTGTTCATATTTTGGAGTTATAAATCATTAGGAGTTTTTTTTTTTTTTTGTGAAATATGGCAGTATATAAACACAACAAATAATCACAAGTATATGTAGCTTCACACCATGTGTTTGTGAATTGATATATACGGAAAACGTAGTGCATGAGATCTACCTAAAGCAGCCATGGACGTAAAAAGAGTTCCTTTGGGAGATTTCACCTGATGTAGTTTGTCAAAACTGATGACTTTAAAGAAAAAAGAAGGCATAGTTTCCACAACAAAATACAATTCTCTAAAATCAGAGGAACTGAATGAGTGAAAGGCACTCTGACTTATTTCATTTACCTGTGAGAAAAAGCCAACCTGGCACTGGCCAAGCCTTCTTGGAAGTTTCATGTATGTATGAACTGTACTCCTTTGTTATCTTCCTGTATAATGAATGTTCTATCTGGGTATTCAATCTTGATTCTTCTGGAACTGCAATCTAGATCAGGGCTGTCCAATCCCCTTATTCATGGATCAGCACCAGTCTGCAGCATGCTTGCATCTGGTCCATGCAAACTGTTGCGGTTTGCTGGCAGCTGGTGCAGACGACAGAGGTATCGGACGGTGAGGATGAAAGGGAAGGGAGTTGGTCAGGGAGTCTGGCGAGGACTTGGACGAGGGTCCTGCGTCTGATGCAGGGATGGGGCCAGGACCATCTGAGAGTGAGGTGCTGCCTTTGGAGATTTTGAAGTCTGGCAACAGCGAAGCAGAGGGCCCCAGGGAGCTTCTTCCCAGTGTGCATGTGCGCAGGGCTGCTAGAAGTAGGGAGCAGTTGAAGTAGCAGGGGCGACTCAGGAGTAAGGCTGGAAAATGATTGCCTCTCCCATCAGGGATAAAAGTCAGTCCTTGGTGACGTGCTCTTTGCAGGAAGCAAAGAAGTTCATTAGATTCTGATTCCTCATTAAAGCCTTGTAAACTCTAGCTTGTCTTTGCTGGAACTTCTGTCAGTATATATTCTAATTAAATGGACTTCTGTTTCTTGGCAGCTTTCTACAACCCTGAAGGCATGAACTAATCTTAGAGAACTGTGTTTAATGAGTTTTGGCTGGGAATGCAACAAATTCCCAGCATCGCATTAAAAAAGGTTTGATTTTACACTCAGTTTGTGTTTTCTTAACTTGGATGAAGCCTGGGTCAGAACACAAACAAGAGAAGTTCCATCCATGAGATGCAGGCAGCACATGAAACTGGTGCCCAAAAGATTGGGGGCCACTGATCTAGATTATGAGCATCTAAGATTACCACCTGTAGGTCAAGCTACTGTATATACCAGTAACAGAGCAAATTCCACACTTATTCTCTCTGATGACCTTACCCAGTCAGGTAGTAAAACATCTGCAGGCAAACAACCATGTTCTCAGAGCAGCAAATACTCCACAGTTCAATTCTGAGTTACATATATACAAATATACAGATATGGACCATCTAAGATTGTATGAATGTGGTTAAGATCACTATTTTTGTTAAGAAGCTGGACAATGAATTTTGGGAAAAAATATTTGTCTCTGGATTAAAAAAAGAACAAGAAGTACTAACTTATCATGAAACTTCCTTTAGTCATAGATCAACAATTAAATCATTCAGCATGGATTACTCACTATGTAAGAAAATGAAAGTTATTTCATCTTATTTGGCATTTTGCACTTCAAGATGCTAGGTGGCTGGCAAGATTAAATATTTTTAAAGTGTTTTTAATTTTTTTGCTCTGCTGAGCACATATGCTGAGCACCTCTTCAGAAGCCGATCAAAATGACTGAATAATGCTTTCTGAGTAGATCTTTGCTATTTGGTACATTAGGGCTACCGGGTATAGGCTGCAAAAAAAAAACTAGACAACCACTAGAGGGCAGTAAAACAATTTTTATGTCTGGACATCTGCTAGTTCAGATTTGGTAGCTTGACTATCTGCCCTATCTAAAGCTCTTGATATGATGATACTGAATGCTGTTGGTTATGTGGAACTTTAATATGCAGCTTCATGTGGCCCAAGTTGGTCCAGGAAGGAATGATTTTGGATACAAAGATGATTAGATGTTCTGAATGTGTGACATATTTAATAGTGTCAATCATGAATCTTTAGGGGAAAAATAGATATGGAAGAAAAGGAAGTAAGTGAAATAAAGTAGAGTGAAAATAGAATGACTGCAGAAAAATAAAGTATGAATGCAGTATATAAAAGTATTAGAAGATAAATTAATCTAGCAACAGCATGAATGGGAAAGACCATAATAGAAGAAAATTGGATAGCTGCATGAAGTGGGAATAATAATTATAGAGTAATAAAGAAATGTATTGAGATATGAGAGCCTTTGAAAGAATTGAAAGAAGCTGTATATGAGGAAATAAGAATATAGAGTAGCCCTGTGGTGAGACAAGCAGAAAATAAATTTAATAATAATACCCAATAATAATCATGTAAGATAAAAATTAGACTGAGAAAGGCAGTAATGTAGTCAGAAATCAGGAAACAATAAGATTAAAAATGGCCCACAAAATGAGTGATTTTGAGGGAAATACGTTGCTTTGGAAACTGGTGAAGTGGGCTAAGCAAGGAGCCTCCATGAAAGCTCATAGAATTAAAACTGTTGAAATAATTTGGGATAAAATTATCCAACAGTGGGGATTGCTGGAAACTTTGTTTAAGGAAAAATGTGGGAAAATATGTCAAATTGGAATTGAAACAAAGGGGTAGAAATGAAATAAATGTTACGAAACGTTGAAAATAAGGCTGTGGGTAGTGAGATAGCTGGAAAATGTGTTTATTTCATTTTAAGAACTTCTGTGGCCATATTATTAATATTAATAGTATTAGTATTACTTGCATAGTAATCTTAGGATGCTCCAAAAACCAATAAACATTTCCCCAAATTTGTTTTTAAAGTGTTTTTATTAATGATGTTTTAAATACAGATGTGGTTTGAATATGACATCACTGTGTGATTTATTTAATAATGTATATAAAACCTTCACCTTGGCCTGATGATTGGAAGAATACTATCATTGTTTCCCTCCCTAGCAAGTATGAATGCAAAAATTACTTTGGATTAGTTTGACATGTATATCTGGGAAAGTGTTTGACGGAACTCTGAAAATTGTGATGAAAAGGATATGACAAAAGGACAATAAGCAACACAAAGGGAAATTAGTCCTCCTTCAATCTATTTTACAGACACTATGATATATCATTGTATGTGGGTGTGGAATAAAGTGGGAGCAAACTTAGCTTATGAAGGATTAGCATGAATGTTTTTGTGACTTTGCTAAAACAAGAACTAAGGCTTCATTTCAGATCTAAGCTATCCCTAATGAGTTTAGAATAAAATAGAATAACAGAGTTGGAAGGGACCTTGGAGGTCTTCTAGTCTTCTAGCCTAGGCAGGAAACCCTATACCACTTCAGACAAATGGTTATCCAATATATTTTTTTAAAAACTGCCAGTGTTAGAGCATTCACAACTTCTGGAGGCAATTTGTCCCACTGATTAATTGTTCTGTTAGGAAATTTCTACTTAGTTCTAAGTTGCTTTTCTCCTTGATTAGCTTCCACCCATTGCTTCTTGTCTTGCCCTCGGGTGCTTTTGAGAATAGTTGACTCCCTCTTCTTTGTGGCAGCTCCTGAAATATTGGAAGGCTGCTATCGTATCTCCCCTAGTCCTTCTTTTCATTAGACTAGACATACCTGCAGCCGTTCTTCATGTTTTAGCCTCCAGTCCCCTAATAATCTTTGTTGCTCTTCTCTGCACTCTTTCTAGAGTCTCAACATCTGTTTTACATCGTGGTGACCAAAACTGAATGTGTTGAGGTATTCCCCGTTCGGAGAATGAGTGCATTCAAGGAAATGTAGTGAGACTGATGTTGAATAACACACAACCAGCATACAGATACGCTGAATAGTAAAATGTAGGTTTTACTTCCAGTAAATGGGTAAACAAAGTCCAACAAACAGTCCAAATCATATATGGTCAAAGCAGTTAGTATCACTTCAGGGATAAACCAAAAATGAAGTCAAGAATCATACACAGAGTTCATATACAGAGTTCAGTAAACGGAGTTTGCTAACAGCTGCAAGACTCACAGCAATCTGAGCAAAATGACGATCAGGCAATAGGGCAAAACAGGAAATGCAAGAAGAAAGAAACCAGGTTTCTGGCTCCATCTTATGGTCGTTGGAGGAACCTCAGCCAATCATAATTACAGCATTCTCTTAAAGATACAGTATTAAATGACTATCCTGGTTTATATATTGCCAACCCAACTTTTAGATGACTATCATTTCTAACAGAATGCAGTATTCCAAGTGTGGCCTTACCAAGGCATTATAAAGTGGTATTAACACTTCATGTGATCTTGATTCTATCTTTCTGTTTATGCAGCCTAGAATTGTTTTGGCTTTTTTGGCAGCTGCTGCACACTGTTGGCTCATATTTAAATGGTTGTCCACTAGGACTCCAAGATCCTTGTCATAGTTACTACTATTGAGCAAGGTACCATATATAGGGTATCCGTGCATTTGATTTTTCTTGCCTAAATGTAGGACTCTACTTTTTCACCACTGAATTTCATTTTGTTAGATAGTGCCCAATATTCATTTTGCAGATGACACCAGTTTGGTATCATCTGCAAATTTGATGAGTTCTCCATTTTTTTCTTGTCCAAGTCATTGATGAAGATGTTGAAGAGTACTAGGCTTAAAACAGAGCTGGCAGTGGGGTACTCCATTGCATACTTTCCTCCATGTAGATGCAGTTCCATTGAGGACTACAATTTGAGTGTGGTTGGTCAGCCACTTATGAATCCATCAGGTGGTGATGCTGTCTAACCCACATTTTTCTACTTTATCCAGTAATAGGTTATGGTCTACTTTATCAAATACCTTACTGAAGTACAAGTAAATTATATTGATAGCATTCCTCTGGTCAACTAATTTTGTTACTTTGTCAAAGAATGCAACAAGATTAGTCTGGCATGATCTGTTTTTAACAAGCCCATGTTGGCTTTTGGTTATTACTTAGTTTGCTTCTAGGTGTTTGCTGATTCGTTGTTTGATTATCTTTTCCAGCATCTTCCCTGTTATTGAGGTCAGGCTGATAGGTCTGTAGCAGGGAGAAATTCTACAACCTCAGCCTACCTTGGGAGAGGTGCTAGAGAAGATTTGAATCTGTAAAAAATTGCCCCGGTTGCTATTACTATTATACCAAGTACCAAGTCATGCCCACTGGTACTGTTTTTGATAGGTTGGACTGTTTTGTGTAAAGACAGATGCAAAAAGTGAATTAAGTAGTTCTGCTTTCTGAGCATGTGTTGTTTGTATCTTCTCAGAAATTTGCTAGATTTGACTGTATATACTAATGTGGTTTATACTAAACCAATCACTTGTTTGGTTGAAAATCACATGATCATCCAAATGGGAAGGCAATTTTTGCTCTGTGGGTAAAAGAGTAACTGGTTTCAGTTATAAAAAACAACTGTTGAAAAATGTTTTGGATCCTTTCTATGTATTTTCTCTTGCCGCTTTCTCCTGGAAATGCAGGCTCAAAAGGTAGAAGTTGTTCAAAAATTATTTTATTGCTTTTTAACCTTCACTGAGAATTAATAACATGAGCTAAGTTAAAAAAAGACTATTTGTCTGGATCTTGCTTTTATTTATGATATAAAGAGAGAAACTGTTTTGGCTAACTATAGGGGAAGAAATCAGCTTTGGGTTTAGCCTATTGATATAAATCAAAGTTTTCTTTGGATAATATAAATACTCAGAATGTTCATATCAATTATCTCAGAATTTGTAGACTTTGTTTATATCTTAGCATGACTTGTAGAAGTATGTTTTGTGTTTTGTTTTTGTTTTTTGCAAGATGAGTAAACAGCTGAGAAACCCAGTCTAGCCACTGGTTGTACCTAAGTAGGAGTTGCAATAAAATATGGTGACATTTTGAGAACCGTTATTCAAAATTCCAGACAATCTTCTTTCAAGTTATTCCATTTTATTTGGCCAAAACCACGTGTTAATGATTACTTTTGTTTTACCTCTGCCTTAGTGCTCCATAGCTGTCATGGCATCTGTGCAGTCTTGGCAATGCACATGTAAAGTAGAGAATTTCAATGTATAAAAGCAGACGTTGTCTGGAAAATGCATAAATATATTTGTCTGAATGTGGGATACAAAGTAGGATATTCAGGTTTGTCTGAGAAATGCCTATAAATATTGTATATTTAAAATGTGAGAAGATTCCTTTCCATATGTACTTAAAAGTAATGGATAGAAATTATGCTATTAGTTTTTGTGGTGTCAAAGAGTCTTTTATTACTACAATCCCACTGAAATTCCTTTTTGTATACTAACTAATTTCTGCAGTAAATTTCTATGAGTAGCTATGGTTTGCAGAGATTGTTGCCTTTCTTGGATTATTAAATTGTTTCATTAACTTGTCTTGTAATTTTTAATATTTTATGCTTTATCTTTTCTGTTGGTCTTGGAAAGTAAATAATGTTAACTTTCTCAGATTAAGCTGTCAAATCCAATGAGAAAACTCAAGTTGGTATAAAACACCTATACTTTGCTCCTTAAATAAGCCACATTTTACTTGAGCTTGGCCAACTCTTGCCATGCAATCCACAGGGAAAAATGTGTTTCATGGTGACATACGCTCTGAGTCACCTCCTCCCCTTCAAATATGGATCTCTGCACAGCTCTGGTCGCTATGCTGAAACATTTAAGGAATCAGAGAAATTTGGTACTGGTATTCAAAGATGTATGTTGGGGAACAACAGTTCTTTATGTCAGAATTTCTGCTCTATATTAATTCCAGTATTCAAAATTTGTAAAAAATCCTAAAATGTATCTTAAAAATATAAACATTATATTATGAGATCTTTGGGATGTTAAAGACTAACTCTTGAGTATACTATATTTATTATAGTATATAAAAAATAGTATTTACCGAATGCACTTTGAAAGTGATAGCCACTGCTTTTAGAGCAGTTCCACAATTAAGAGATTTTTTTTTCTTAGCAAAACTATGCAGCAGAACCTCTCATTCTATAATATAGTGACACTAATAAAAAGCTAAATGAGACAAAATGACAAATTAAAATAGGCTTGTTTATTGTGTCTGCCAGCTTTCAGAGAATAGGTGGTGATATTCAGCACGTGGTATTTTCAGAAAGCTACAAAACTGTGATAATGTTCAGTAGCTAGGCTGTTTCTAATGTGAAGGAAGAACTGGAACTGCAGTACCCTAACCACTGCACCACCATGGCTCATAATTATGATAAGGCTTTTAAGCTGGGATGGTTCTAGGGTGAAGGACGAACTAGAACTTGCATTGTGAGAATGCCTGGAAGAAAATTGGGATTCTCCTCAGTATCAAGGCTGGAATACAACTGAAAGGATCCTATAATGAGGCTTTATCTTCAGGGTTTTGTATTTTTAAATAGACCTGGAATAGGAACTGGCACACACTATAACACTTAAGATCCATTGACATCAATATAGCAAGGGCATAAATAGTATTTATTTATTTTATTTGGTTTGTCAATTGCTTACAAGATAATAGGTATAAGTAAAAACCTAGTTATGAATACATGGATACATATAAGAAAAATAAAAAAATAAAAGAAACAATAGGACAGGGACGGTAGGCACGTTGGTGCGCTTATGCGTGCCCCCTACAGACCTCTTAGGAAAGGAGTGAGGACAATAGTAGACAGTCTAAGGTTAAAGTTTTTGGGGTTTGGGGAAGAAACCACAGAGTCAGGTAGAGTTTTCCAGACATTGACCACTTTGTTGCTGAAGTTGTATTTCCTGCAATCAAGTTTGGTGCAATTAACCTTGAGTTCGTATCTATTATGTGCTCTTGTATTGTTATGGTTGAAGCTGAACTATTCATTGACAGGTAGGACATTGCAATGTATGATTTTATATACCATCACTTTCACTCAGGAGATCTTTTTCTTTCCAGATAAAATTGTGAGTCAGGAATTGATGGTTCTTATTGCTGAAGAAGGGCAATCTGTCAATCTCAACTGCAAGTTTATGCATGTGATTGAAGGTCTGTATCTGAAACGAACCTTTGGAGATGTCACAAATGTGCTTTATGTTACTCAACATGGTAAAATCAAGAAAGAAGATTCTGCATATGAAAATCGCACTGAGTATTTTGAGATGAACAACACAGTCACAATCACACTGAAGCATCTGAAAGAGAATGACAGTGATGTATACATGTGTACAGCAGGCATGGCCATAAACAATGAACTTGTGCAGAAGAATAGCTCTCTTATTCTTTTGGCAATAAAAGGTAGGTATAGAGAAAAAGATCATGTGGATAACAGTTTAATTCTCACTTACAAACCATTAACCATTTTTTTCTCCATTTGTTACTTGGATTCTAACTGCCATATTTTCTTAGAATTCTATGAAATGTAAAAGCAAATGGGGAATGTCTGCATACAAATTAAAGTGGTTTTTTAAAAAGTAGTAAGCTTGATGATACTGGGGTTGGCGAAAGTAATAGCTCATAAACTACAATTCTAGACTTCAGTATCTTTACATTTAGTTTTAGACCAATACAAAAATGTGTTTGTTTGAGTCAAGCACCTACAAAAGCAAAGTATAGTTAAAAGATATAAAAATGGATTGTACTAAGAATGAAAACCAAATAATGTGCACTGAGCAAACAAGTACACAAAATACACAGGTAGTATATATTTGAAATATATATATTTCAGAATGCACATATTTGAAAAAGTACATGACCAAGCAAAGTTTGTTTTAAAAAGAAAATTGCACATTGAGGTGACAATAGGATGGACTGAATTTTAAACTGCAAAAATGTAGACTCTCAAATAAATTGAAATTTTATAGACCAGAAGATTCAATCCAGATCCTGATCCAGTCATTCAGATAAATTGCTTAATTTATCTCATCTTTGCTCATAGAATTTCTCTAGTTTACATAATATGTAAGGATATCACCATGCACACACATGTGTGCGTACAAATACACACACATGCACACACACACACAAATACATCCATATATACCCATTACAATTTTCCCTTGTGTGATAAGCAAAAATGAATAATAAATAACAATCTTTTAAAACAATTAAATGTATCTGAGATGTTAATAATTAATTAATAATGTAATTAATTAATAATGTAATTTTTGTGAACTGTGAGAGTTGAAGGCCACAGCTCAAAGGGATATCCAGGTTATGGAAAGCTGGGGTCCAATAAAGCAGCCTTTTTAAAGCACTTTTTAAAAGATGGCTTTCAAATGAACTGGAACTACAACTCCCAGACTTTTCAGTTGGTATGATGAGAGGAAATATTATTCCTTCATATTTGGAGGCTGGGAAAGGTTGGTGTAAAGCCTTATGATAAACCACATGTCCCATTTTCTTAGCTACAGAAGCTGCAGAGAAGAAGTTTGAATTTCCCTGGATGCTGTTTAGTATTATCTCTTCGTTAATACTCTTGCTTTTTATGCTGGGATTTTGTATCATCTATCATACCAATGTAAGTATGGCTAATATCAAGGTATTATATTAAGTAAGTTCCATCCACTTCCATTCTTTTCTTCCAAAAATTATGTACATGTCAAGAAATGTCCCAAGATTGTTGTGTATGTACCATAGTTAATAAAGTATGAGCTTGAGGTAAAGTGCAGGGTTCTGGCCCTGCACTTCTGATTGGCTGTTAGGCGGCCAGATCAGATTAGTTAGTTCTGAGGAATCCGATTGGCCCTTAACAGAGGATTCTTATTGGTTAAAAGAGCGAGCGTTCATAGCTCGCTATTGGACAATTCTTACAAGGGTTGCCTATATAAGGCAGAGTTCACTGTTGTTGTACTGAGAAGTCACTATGCAATAAAGAGCTGAAAGTTCACTGTTCAGAGCTTGTCTCCAATTACTTCGACCCATGTCCAAGTACTTAACACTGGCGACAAGGATGGGATGTGGAGACGTCTGAACCGAAAAAGCCAGGAAGCAATACCGAGCACGTGATAAGACAACGCCAACAACGGAACCATGTCCGGCGGCATCGTACCACCCGCTCCGTTCGATCCAAACCAAGAGGATTGGGAATCCTACATGGATCGCTTCCAAATGTTTCTCGAGATGAACAACTTGAAGGACGCCACACCAGCAAAGAAGAGGGCCCTGTTCCTGACGCATTGCGGCCCAGCTGTATTTAAGATGGCTAAAGCACTCACCAAACCTCGAGAAGTGAAAACCATGAGCTGGGACGACCTCGAACCCATCCTGAGAGACCATTACGCGCCAACCGTGCCTATACTCGTGAGACGCCACGAGTTTTATCAGAGAAACCAACGAAAAGGGGAGAGCGTGGCCGATTTCGTAGCGGACCTCCGAAATTTAGGGGTCTTTGCGGGTTCGCCGATTTAGAAGAGGCACTAAGAGATCGAGTAATTCTGGGATTAGATGTGCTAGGCGTGCAAAGCAAGCTGATGGTGAAAGGCGACATCAGCCTTGTTGATGCCATCGCCGAAGCCATGGCCGCGGAGGCGATCAAAAAGTCGGCTGCACAATTACGGCGAAGCCGCACTCCGGTAACACCACCGACCAGCGAAATCTTACCCAACTCAGAAGGGCAGCTCTCAACAACGCACCACGAGGACCTCTCTTTGTCAGACAGCGACGAAGAAGGGGTCCATCGACTGCAGTCCGACCGGGACCCTCGCCCGAAGCCCTTACGCCCATGCACTGGCTGTGGAGCCAACCATGCCAGGTCCGAATGCAAATTCCGCGACGCACTCTGCCATGAGTGCAGGAAACGAGGCCACATCGGCCGGGTCTGCTGCAGCTTGCCAGGACTCAGCCAGGCCTCAAAAGGGGCTAACAATCGCCAATCGACAGGAAACCGTCCTGTAAGGTGAGAACCAGTAAACCACTCCTACATAAATCGAGCTTTGCAGAGAGAAGAGTCTCACCATACTATCACTATTGGTCACGCCTCAGCCTTAGACACTAAGAAAATCCGAGTCACGGTAGCCATCGAGAACCAGCCTTGCCACATGGAGGTCGACTCGGGATCGTCCCTCTCGATGGTGTCCTGGAAGACACTCAAGCAACTCATCCCCACAATTCAACGTCAAGACCTCCAATTTCAACACCTCATCCTCAAGGACTACGAAGGGAACCGAATCCCCATTGTCAGGTTCTGCCGAGTCCGAGTCTCTTTCAAGAAGCATACAGCGTACTTACCTCTAACGGTCACTGCTAGAGATAGGCCTAGCCTACTAGGCCTCCAATGGTTCGCGCCACTCGGCATTGAAGTGGCCGGCGTAAACCGAGTCGGTGGTTGTGAGTGGGAGGAAGACCTTATCTCTGAGTTCAGTTACGCCTTCACGGACAGCTTAGGCGAGTATAAGGGGACCCCGATCTCATTCAGTTTAGATCCAAAAGTAGCTCCCATTTGCTTAAAGCCCCGTCGAGTTCCGTTCGCTCTTAAAGCAAAGATCGACGAATAACTCGACAAGCTAATTGCTCAAGAGGTGTTGAAGCCCATCGATCACTCTCCATGGGAAACCCCTATTGTAACACCCATTAAGCCAGATGGGTCAATACGAATTTGTGGGGACTACCAGGCCACTTTAAACCACGCCCTACAGCAGAATGCGTATCCAGTTCCGGTGGTACAGCACCTCCTCCATCCCTGGGGGGCGGAAAGGTTTTCGCTAAATTAGATTTAGCTCAAGCTTATCAACAATTACCAGTGGATGAAAAAACAGCCCAAGCCCAAACAATTGTAATGCACAGAGGTGCCTTTAAATGTACCCGATTGCAATTCGGAGTTAGTGTAGCCCCGGGGATCTTCCAGAGCCTCATGGAAAGGCTATTACAGGGAATCAAGGGCATGGTTCCTTATTTTGATGACGTATTAATTGCAGCCCCTACAAAAAAAATCTTGCAAGATCGTTTGAAATGCGTTCTTAAAAAATTCCAAGAGGCTGGACTTAAGGTGAAAAAAAATAAAAGTCACTTATATACTGACAATGTTGAATTTCTAGGATACCGAATAGATAGCCAAGGCATTCATCCTACCGAGAGTAAATTAAAAGCCATCAAAAACGCTCCCAGACCACGCAACAAGGCAGATCTCCAGGCGTTCTTAGGCCTCATTAATTTCTATAATGTATTTTTACCGCACAAAGCAACTGTCGCTGAGCCATTACACCAATTATTAGATAAGAAAGCATTGTGGGTATGGGGGTACCGGGAAGAGCAAGCGTTCCGGAATGTTAAAAAACTGCTCACATCTGACTCTGTACTTATGCAGTATAACGAGACTTTGCCGTTAGTTATAACTTGCGATGCATCGCCTTTTGGGGTGGGCGCCATTTTGAGCCATGTACTGCCCAATGGGAACGAAGCCCCTGTTGCATACTTTTCACAAACAGAGCAGAACTATGGGCAAATTGATAAAGAAGCCCTCACAATCGTGTCAGCTGTAAAGAAATTTCATGAATATGTGTATGGAAGGACATTTACCATTGTAACTGACCACAAACCGTTGCTCGGGATAATAGCCGGGGACAAGCCAACCCCCTACATATTATCCCCTAGAATGACCCGATGGTCAGAATTCCTAGCTGCTTATAATTATCGCCTGCAATATTGCCCGGGGAAAGCCATTCCCCACGCCGACGCATTAAGCTGAACACCGCTTCCAGAGATTCTCGACGATCTGGCACCAACAGCAACTACGTTGCAGATCGAAACACTCAACTTGCCGCCTATGACCGCCCGAGACATCGCGAGAGAAACTAAATGAGACCACACCCTAGCTCGAGCCCTAGGTTGGGTAGAACGTGGATGGCCATTGGACCAAGTACCAGATGACTTTGCACCATTTAAATCTCGACAGACTGAACTTTTTTCCCAAAAAGGCTGTATCATCTGGGGCGATAGAGTCGTTGTCCCAGAATGACTCTGGAAGACGCTGCTACGAATGCTGCATGAGGGCCACCCCGGCATCGTGCGGATGAAAGCACTTGCACGAAGCTACGCATGGTGGCCAGGCATGGACCGGCAAATCGAGCAGTGGGTCAAAGTGTGTGCCAATTGCCAACAAGTCAGCAACGCCCCACCAAAAGCCATGCCTACTGAATGGGAGACACCACGGGGACCCTGGTCCAGAATCCACCTGGATTTCGCGGGGCCAACCAAGGGCTACACCTTCCTGCTGACAGTCGACGCGTACTCCAATTGGTTAGCAATTCATCGTATGATGACTACAACTTCCGGGGCGGTGATCAAGATCCTAAACAGACTCTTTGCAACCCACGGACTACCTGACGTCCTGGTGTCCGATAATGGGCCACAGTTTATGGCACTAATGTTTGAGCAGTACCTCGCTGACCACGGCATCCGCCATGCGCTCACCTCACCTGCACACCCTGCGACCAATGGCCAAGCGGAACGCATGGTCCAATTTGTTAAAAAGACTTTGCAAAAAATGGACTATGACAATATCGATGAATAGGTCAACCAAATTCTCTTTTTGCAACACATAACTCCACATAGCGTCACCGGCAGAACTCCCGCCGAACTACTGATGGGACGAAGACTCCGCTCCCACCTCGACCGGTTGCACCCTGCTTACGAACCGGAAAAGCCAATAGGATCCAGCGGCCGCTGTTGCACTTTCCAGGTAGGAGACCTCGTTTACACACGAAACTTATCGGGCGATCCATTATGGATAGAGGCGACAGTAGTACGAGTGACCGGCCCCAAATCCTACGTAGTGAAATGCTGTGACAATAGACTGTGGAAACGGCATATCGACCAATTACGGTCACGGCTCACAACGGCCAGTCAACAACTCCCCCATGACCAAACCGAGGGGGTGGGGAGGTACAGAAGAAGATGACGTTCCAGGGAACCTGCTCGAAGGGAGTGATGAACTAAGTGATACTCAGGAAATGGAGCAGGAAGGAGAATCGTTTGCACCGCAAGAAATTGCACCTGAGCAAGAAGCAGATCCACTGCCAAACAACAATCTACCTCAACAGGATTGCAACCAACCAGTCCAACGAAAATCCGAAAGACTTAAAAGACAACCGTCCTATTTAAAGGACTATATAACTATACCATAATTAAGAAGCCAGGGGGAAGGGGTGTTGTGTATGTACCATAGTTAATAAAGTATGAGCTTGAGGTAAAGTGCAGGGTTCTGGCCCTGCACTTCTGATTGGCTGTTAGGCGGCCATATCGGATTGGTTAGTTCTGAGGAATCCGATTGGCCCTTAACAGAGGATTCTTATTGGTTAAAAGAGCTAGCGTTCATAGCTCGCTATTGGACAATTCTTACAAGGGTTACCTATATAAGGCAGAGTTCACTGTTGTTGTACTAAGAAGTCACTATGCAATAAAGAGCTGAAAGTTCACTATTCAGAGCTTGTCTCCAATTACTTCGACCCATGTCCAAGTACTTAACAAAGATAATAATTATCCCAGAGGTAATTTTCCCTGCATAATTGTAGGACATTGGATATTTGTTATACAAAATAATTCCCAATTTAAAGGTTTCCAGGTTTCTTTATTGTGGTTTTTCTATACCAATGTAAGGACTGCAGTGAATCCATATTATCACATAAGTGCAAACTTAAAAGAAAAGCCTAGTGATTCAGCACAACATTCATATTTGCTATATTGTGACCTTTGAAATGTCTAGCTATGTCCTCCTTCCTATAATGGATAATGCTGAAAATAATTCAGTGCAAGACCAGCGAATTAAAAACATGTAGCATTACAAATCGATTTTACAGTTCCTAAGTGTTTATTTTGGTTTTATATAATGCTTCAATTTTTATTTTTTATTTGTTAACAGTTGTGTTTATTTTTTTAGATCTTTTTATGTTATGTTTTAACAGACCTGCACCTAGCACACAGAACTGAGACTTTTAGGTAACTTGGAAGTATAAAAAACAAGAAGTAATGCATCTTAATTATTGTCTTTTTAAACAGATCAAGAAATGCTTCCAAAAAAGACATGCAAAGACAAAGCAAAATTTTATCTATGAAGACATGACATACAGTCTGAGGCACAAGAAATCTGAGCCTAAAATAAATCAATATGCTATGTAATATTGAATGCTGAATAACTAAATATTCTTGAAATTTCAACAAAACTATAATTGTTCCATTTTTTTAAAAGAGATCAAAAAATGTACACTTTTGAAAGTTAAGGTTCAAAAGCTCCATTCAGGTAGCCCTATTATACATGTGAAGGGCACAAACTGTGTCAAGAATGGTACCTACTATCCTGTTCCTCCAACAATACGGCCTCCCCCAATAGTGGGTCCCAGCAAGTTTTATAGGCATGAAATGAAATAAAGCCCCTCCCCCCAAATTAAGGCCTATATTAAAACATGTGAAATGGGGGAAAAATGGCAGGGGGGACTTGCTGTTAGGAAGCACTTTTGTTGCACACCCGGATATGGTGCTGCCAGCGTTGACCCTGATACAAAGTGCCCCGCCCTAAGATGCAAGGGGGGGGAATTAAGTCACCCCCGAAAAGACAGCCTAGCCGTTTTTTCGGGGCTCAAAAAAAAAAAAAAAAACCCGGCCTTATTATATGAGAAACACGGTAATCCCACCTTCTCTGATTTCCACACATGTAGCTGGAGGTCTGAAGAGAGCCAAATTTGCATTCATTTGGATGGGAAAATAGCCCTTAGTGCAATTAGAGACTTTGATTTATTAGAGCAGTGATCGCCAACCAGTGGGCCTCGGTCCACTGGTGGTCTGCAAGAAAATTTTGGTGGTCCGCGGAGAAATGTCACCCCCAGAGCATGCCCCAAAGCAATTAATCCAGGCTGTGCAGAGACACAAGGCTTGCATCACTTGCATGGACTGTTTCTTTCTGCTTCTTTCTTCTTCTGCTTTTGGCTGCACACAAGGAAAGCAGCAAAAGTCTTTCTCTCTCCCAAACTCTGCCAGAAATGAGTCTTGGGACCCTGCAAGGCATCCTGCTCCAAGAGGCTGCACTGGCAAAGACTCATTTCTTGCAGAGTTTGGGGGAGAGAAAGGAAGACTTCTGCTGATTCTGCTGCTTTCCTTGCATGAAGCCAAAAGTATTTCTCTCTGTCTCTGTCTCTGTCTCTGTCTCTCTGTGTGTGTGTGTGTGTTTTCTCTCTCTCTCTCTCTCTCTCTCTCCCTGAAAATGGAGCTGGAAACGGTATCCTGTGATCCCAAATAAAGAATGATTGATCGGTAGGAAAACAAGGTGGGGAATTTTCCTGCAGACTTTTGGGGGATTTTCCCAGGATCTCTGTCTGCAGGAAAATCCCAAAAAAGTCTGCAGGAAAATCCCCCACCCTGTTTTCCTTCTGATTGCAGAATATTGTCTCTCTCTCTCTCTCCCCCTGAGAATGGAGCTGAAAAGAAGGTTCGGAATGTGGCTGCCTTGGAGGGTGTGTGTCAGAGGTGGTATTCAGCAGGTTCTGACCAGTTCTGGAGAACCAGTAGCAATTTTTTTCATAAAATTTTTATTTTTTACAACAAACATGCAAACAAGACATAAAAACATAAAACCATCTTTCAATAATATACATAGAGTGTGTCAGTTAGTTACAGTCTTTTGTGCTATTCTTTTTTTTTTGCCATTACTCACAAGTTGTATACATTCTCACCTTATCAATCTAACATGTGCTTATGTATTATCAATCATTAATCATTCATTTGACTAAACTATTTTTCCATCATTCTATGCGAGATATTCTAAATTTCATTATAATTTAATCTTATACATTCATCAAATGGTTATATATTTTATATTGTATTCCATATCAATCTATTAACTTTTTATTGTAAAGCTTCCTAATCTATTTCTTTACCATGTCTTTTTATCTAACCATTGATAAAATAAATCCCATATCATATAAATTGTTTGTCTTCTTGTTCTCTGATTTCAAAAGTTAATTTACTCATTTCAGCACAGTCCATGATTTTCTTAATAATTTTCTCCTGTATCGGTATATTTTCATTTTTTCCAATTCTCAGCAGATACAATTCTAGCTGCTGTTAAAACATTTACAATCAAATATTTGAGCTCTTTGCTGTATTTTTCCGGTATAATTACCAATAAAAATATCTCAGGTTTAAAGTCTATGTGTTGTTTTATCATTTTTTCCAACCATGTGTGGATTATAGTCCAGTATCTTTTTGCATCCAAGCATGTCCACCACATATGGTAATATGAACCAGGTATCTGATGACATTTCCAACATTTATCCAATTTATTCTTGAACATTCTCATCAGTGCCACCTGTAAAACATCTTATACAAGTTTTCTTTATATGCAGTTGACACTGTCATTTTATAATTTTGAGATCACAATTTTTGCCATTTATCTAGGTCAATCCCATATCCAAAATTTTCCCCCCAAGCAATCATCGTTTCTTTAACTTGTTCCTCTAATTTAAACTCCAGCAAATGTCCATAAAGTTTTTTAATTACTTTTTCATCAGTACCTGTCAAAATTTTATCTAAGTCAGTCAACTTATCATAGATATCTTCTCTTTTAATATCTTTATCAAATCTAGATTGTATTTGCAAATATGAAAACCAATGCATTTTTACACCTTGTTCTTCCAACGCTTGCATAGATTTAAGTTCACCCTTTTCATTCAATACCTTGCCATATCTAACTGTTTGTTCCTTTTTATATATTATTGGATAAGAAAAAGCTTCAATAGTAGATAACCATAGTGGAATTTTTAGATAATGTTGCTTTTTTATCTTCTCCCAGTTTAACCTTAGACTTTCTACTATTGACCTCACCCCTTACCTAAGAGGTCTGTAGGGGGCGTGCATAAACACACCAACATGCCTACGGTCCCTGTCCTATTGTTTCTTTTATTTTTATTTTTTTTCTTATATGTATCCATGTATTCATAACTATGTTTTTACTTATATCTATTATCTTGTAAGCAATTGACAAACCAAATAAATAAATACAATAAATAAATAAAAACACCCCTAAAATACCCCTGCGTTTTAGTTCCCTTATACCAGAGGAAGGCATGCCACCCTAACAGTAAATCATGTCCTTCTAAATTCAAAAGTCTAGTATTCCTTAGTGTTATCCATTCCTTTACCCACATCAGACTCATTGCCTGGTAATATAATTCCCAAGTGGGCAAAGCAAATCCTCTTCTTATTCTTCCATCTTGTAACAGTTTAAGTTTTATTCTCACTTTCTTCCCCTGTGAAAATTTTGAGTAGTTCAGAGAACGAGCAAATACCACCTCTGACTGGAGATTTTACAGTATCCTTCCCCTGCCATGCCCACCAAGCCATGGCCACAGGACTGGTAATAAAAAAAATTGAATCCCCCACTGGTGTGTGTGAGTATGTGTGTGTGTGTGAGAGAGAGAAAGAGACAAAGAGAGAGAGAGAGAACATCACCACCAGCCCTCCAAGGTTAGATCAGATTTCTCTCCCTCTCTCTCTTCTCCCACAAGTGTCAGAAAGCCACCATCAGTCAAAATTCATATCAGTGGTTCATGGGATTTAAAATTATGAATTTGGTGGTCCCTGAAGTCCAAAAGGTTGGTGACCCCTGTATTAGAGGTCTTGGAATCTTGCAACAAAAATCAGAGAGTCTTGCTAGACCGCAGATTAAGCAAGAATTGACAGTTGCCAAAAGAGCCAATGCAATTTTGGGATGCATCAATACAAGTATAGCAATAGCAATAGCACTTAGACTTTTATACTATTTCAAAGTACTTTACCAGTTTTACACAGTCAGCCTATTGCCCCCAACAATTTGGGTCCTCATTTTACCCACCTCGGAAAGATGGAAGTCTGAGTCAACCTAACATCAAACCAGAGCAACCAGAGCATCAAAATCACAGAAATTAAGTTTCTCCAGTTTTTGTGCTGGAGAAACTAGAAAGCATGAATTCCGAGCTTTCAGACTCCTGCTGGAGTCCATCCTCACATAGACACAGAGAAGTTTCTTGACGATGGACGCCAAGACGAATCTGAAAGCTTGGAAGACAAAACCTCTGCTCAGATTGGATCCGTGGTAAAATACATCTCAACCAAAGAACTGATGCCATCTGGGTGTGAGGTCAAAGAAATTTGAAGCAGGATATATCGTGGCATAGTCATTAGATGGTGGTGCCATATTCCATGCTGCCCTGAAAACAACCCTAGAATCATAGAGGTGGAATTGGCCTTCGAAACCAGCAGCTAGAATTATATTTGCTCAAAATTGGAAAAGTGATAAGATACCGATAGAGGGGAAAATAATTGAAAAAATATTTGAATGTGAAGAAATGAATAGATTAACATTAGAAATTAAAGAAAAAGAAGAATCTGAATATTACATGGTATGGGACTTGTTTTATAAATGGCTAGAAAATAAAATTAATTAAAAAGGATTAGACATAATCATAAAGCAATAAGAGAAACTAATATAATAAATATACTGAATATTGCATATATTTTATATACAGGAATGTGATTATTATTCTATGGTTATACTGTTAAGAAGAACATTATTAGTAATTGTTAAGCACATGAAATAATCAACATATGATTGAAATGGAATGGATCTATTGTATGCTAAAAATAAAAGAAATAAAAAAGAAATAATCCTTCTTGCTCAAGGTAGGAGCCTTAAACTATCCCAGTCAAACAGTCCAGTCTATTTTTGAAAACCTCCAGTGATAATGTTCTGTCAGAAAAATCAGCCATATGTAGAATCACTCTAGGAAGAGTGAGACCACTCTTTATGATTTGTAAAGGATGGAGAGTACACCAATGCAAAATAGTTTGACATTTGAAGCACTCTGACCTTAAACCAGGTGTCCTAAGTGTTCTGGGTATGCAAGAAAATGTGGCAATGACATTTTGAATGTTTTGACTGTTCTGAGCAGAGTGATTATGTTTTTGTTGTGTGGGCAGTGAATGCTTTCTTTAAAAAAAAAAAACACTTCTTTCAGTTTTGCTAATATAGCAATTCCAATTAGTCATGTCTTTACTGCTATTATTTTGACAAGATGAAATAACAGAACAGAATTTAGGGAGGAAAGAAGAAATTAAGAACCTGACCAGACAGGAAAATTGCTCAAAGTTTTACACCTGCCAGACTTCTTGGTAATTTATTGCTAACTTTAAAACAAACAAACAAACTAAAAATCCCTATGCCAGGGGTGTCAAATTCGATTTCATGGCAAGGCGCATCATGGTTGTGTTTGACCTCAGGAGGCTGGCGTGGGCATGGCCAGCTTGACATCACTCATGTCAGAGATTCCTGCGGTGGCCTGAGCACTCTGCCAGCAAAAACAGGCTCCTGAGCTCTGTTTTCAGCTGCGATGACCTCCTGCCAACAAAAACAGAGCTTGAGAGGGCTGCATGTGGCTCTCCTATGCTCCATTTTTGCTGGCAGAGGCACTGTAGGCTGGTCCTTTGCTGTTTCCAGGGTGGCCCCACAGGTAAATTCTAAGCACCCTGTGGGCTGGATCCAGCCCCTGGGCCTTGAGTTTGACACCCGCCCTGTGCTATAGAGAGTCAACATCCATAAGACGGGTAATGGAGTGCATGCATCTTATAGGATGCTGTACTTTATTTTCCAGGCAGATCAAATGTGCTGCACATATACATGGTGATCATAAACTCATGTTCTACAAATGTAAAGATTTGCCCAACATTTATTTGATTTTGATTTATTAAACTTTTATACTTTGTGTCTATATGCACATTCTTGTATTCATTCTGAGCTTTGGAATATATTCGAAATGAAAAATATGCCGTAGTGGCTAGAGGTGGTTTGTCAAGTTTCAGTTCATGTGCAGTGCAGTTCATGTGCATATATAAGTTTTCAGGTCATAATATTAATATGCAATTAATATACTCATGCAATTTAGAAACTTGTGCTTGGTGAATTAATTAGATTGATGAAGTTTCTCTTTGTCCTTTAGTTTGTTGGATAAGCACATAAAAGGTGTATTTTAATGCTTTAAAAAGGTTTTTAAAATAATCACCAGCCAATATTTTGCAGATTGGTTGGTAAGCAACATATGGCATGGACTGCCACCTCTAACTTAATCTTGTGGTATTGCAGTGAAAAAAAAGAGAGGAGCAGCTGTTGAAGGCTTTTCAAGTTTCGTTCTGCTGGAACCTCGTCAATGTTGTTCTGAGCTTGAAACAAAACACATTTTCATTTTGTGCACAACATACAAAGATACAAAGAACACTTTCCTTTCTACTACTCACAATTCCAAAAGTTCAAGGTAATTCACACGCACTATGAAGAGGATAGGCAAAGTCAGGGTTGATTCAAGCATTCTCAATCCTGATGGTTGTATAAGAGGTCTATAAGGAACGTGCATAAGCGCACAATAGTGCCTACCATCCCTGTCCTATTGTCCCCATTTATTTGTACCTGTTTCCTGTAGATTTATTCTTATACCTATTATCTAGTAGACCGGCAAAATACTGTGGACATAATATATTTAGATTTCAGCAAGGCATTGGACAAAGTAGACTACAACCTACTTCTTAGTAAGCTAAAAAAAAGTGGAATAGATAACACCACCACTAGATGGA
This sequence comes from Hydrophis major, assembly GCA_033807585.1. Lineage (NCBI taxonomy): Eukaryota > Metazoa > Chordata > Lepidosauria > Squamata > Elapidae > Hydrophis > Hydrophis major. The sequence continues at coordinate 173,984,848 of CM066329.1, forward strand.
CTCACAATTGGCTGACAAATTGTACTCAACAAGTAGTCCTTAATGGGTCTAAGTCTACATTGAGGGAAGTAAGCAGTGGGGTGCCACAAGGTTCCATCTTAGGCCCAGTACATTTCAATATCTTCATAAACAACTTAGATGAGGAAATAGAAGGGAAACTTACCAAATTTGCAGATGATACTAAGCTGGCAGGAATAACTAACACCCAAGAAGATAGGCTCAAGATCCAGATGGATCTTGACAGACTAGAACACTGGGCCATATCTAATAAAATGAAATTCAATACAGAGAAAAGTAAAGTCCTACACTTTGGCAAGAAAAACCAAAAGTACACTTATGGACTGGGTGAAACCAGGCTCAATAGCAGTAACTATTGTGAGAGGGATCTTGGAGTCTTAGTGGACAACCAGCTAAATATGAGCCTGCAGCAGCCAAAAAAGCTAATGCAATCCTAAATTGTATTAACAGAGGGATACAGTCAAGATGAAGGGAAGTACTAATACCACTCTATAAAGCCTTAGTAAAACCATACCTAGAGTACTGCATCAAGTTTTGGTCACCACATTATAAAAAAAGATGTTGAGGCTCTAGAAAAAGTACAGAGAAGAGCAACCAGGATGATTAGGGGACTGGAGACTAAAACATATGAAGAACGGTTACAGGAACTGGGCTTGGCTAGTCTTAAAGAGAAGGACCAGGGGAGACATGATAGCAGTCTTCCAATATTTGAGGGGCTGCCACAGAGAGGAAGGGGTCAATCTATTTTCTAAAGCGCCTGTAGGCCAGACAAGGAATAATGGATGGAAACTGAACATGGAGAGATTTAACCTGAAAATAAGGAGAAACTTTCTGAGAACAATCAACCAATGGAACTGTTCTGTCCTTAATTTGAATACTTGAAATCCCCGCGCTTTGATTGGCTAAAGCGCGGGGATTTCTGATTGGCCAGGCGAGCCGCGTTGATTGGTCCGATTGAGGTCTCCCGCGATTGGCTCGCTCCAGGAGCGGGAGACTTGAATCGCTGCCATTGGCCGCGGCCGCTGCAGCGAAAAGGATAAAAGCCGCGGGCTTTTTCCTTTTCGCCGGTTCGGTTCACAACTATTAAATAAAGAGCTTGAAACTTAGTCACCGACTCCTGGCTTCTTTTGCAGACACGACACTGGCGACGAAGGTGGGATCCCGACCCTGAACCGAACCCCGTGTCCAACAAGAGCCAGTTTCAGCACGGAGATGGCGAAAATCGCACCGCCCGCCCCCTTCAACCCCGCCACCGAGGACTGGGAATCGTTTTCAGACCGTTTCCGCATGTACCTCGAGTGCACCGGAATGAAGGACGCCCCGGGCCCGCTAAAACGCGCCGTCTTCCTCACACATTGCGGAACCGAGGTCTTCCAGATGGCCAAGGCATTGGCCAAGCCGGCAGACGCAACCGCCATGGACTGGGACGTCCTCGAACCTATCCTGCGGCGCCATTACGCCCCCGAGGTCCCCATCCTGATCCGGCGCAATGAATTTTACCGCCGAGATCAGAAACCAGGCGAAAAACTGAGCGATTTCGTCGCCGAGTTGCGGCGCCTAGGAGGACTCTGCGAGTTTGAAGGTCTGAACAGCCTCCTAAGAGACCGATTCGTACTCGGCCTATGGGACTCTACCCTCCAGAGCCGGCTTATGGCCAAAGGCGACATCAGCCTAGCAGACGCCCTCACCGCAGCCGCAGCCGCAGAAGCAACCCGCACTTCCGCTGACAGCATGCGAAAATCAGACGCGAAGGGCGGAAACAACAACCCGGCAAGGTCGGCCGACCCAAAAAATGAATCAACCGCACACTACGGAGAATTCCAGTCTACGTCCAGCACGTCAGAAGACGAGGAGGACATACATCGCGTGCAGACGGGCCGCGGCGACCAGCGGAACCGAAGAAGTCGCAGGTCGAGGACCAACTGTGCCGGGTGCGGCGGCGACCACCCCAGATCAGAATGCCGATTTTTTGACTCTATCTGTAGGCATTGTGAAAGACGGGGACACATCGCTCGAGTTTGCCGCCAAAAGAAGACCCGCAGCCCGCCCAGATGGGAACATCACGACCGAAAGAAGAAAAGTCCCCCGCCAAGGACCAGAGATCGCCAATCGGACGGTCGGTGGGACCGAATCCAACGATCTTCAAGAGGCAGCGACAGTCGGCGAAAGGAAGATACCCACCAGACGGTGACCATCGGCCATGCCATCTCCGACGGCGCCAGAAAGGTACACGTAGAAGTCCATATCGAAGGCCAACCTTGCAAGATGGAGGTGGACTCCGGGTCCTACCTCTCCATGATTGCATGGCACGAGATTAAACGGCTAGTGCCCACCCTCCATAAGAGGAACATTAATGCCCAAAAAATCATTATAAAAGACTACCAGGGAAACCGCGTCCCGGTAGTGGGCACCAAGAACTTTAATATAACTTACAAAGGCCGCACCGAACAACTCCCACTCACAATCGTCGATCGCGACTGCCCAAGCCTGCTGGGCCTACAATGGTTCGCCCCGCTTGACATCGCGCTGACAGGAGTCAACCACGTCGTCGATGATGGCTGGGAACAGCGGCTAACCCAGGAGTTCCGGGAGGTCTTCGATGGAAGCCTGGACAAGTACCAGGGGCCCCTTATCTCATTCGACCTAGACCCTAGGGTTTCCCCCAAGCGGCTAAAACCTAGGAGGGTACCATTCGCCCTAAAACCTAAAATTGACGAGCAGCTCGACAAGCTCGTCAAACAGGGGGTGTTGCAGCCGATAGACCATGCCCGATGGGAGACCCCTATAGTGACCCCAGTCAAGCCAGATGGGTCCGTGAGAATTTGTGGGGACTATAAGGCCACCCTGAATGGCGCGTTGCAACAAAGCGCCTACCCCGTCCCAATCGTGCAACACCTATTGCACTCACTGGGAGGGGGCAAGGTCTTTGCCAAGCTCGATCTCGCCCAGGCATATCAGCAGTTACCGGTCGACGAAAAAACGGCGGAAGCCCAGACCATCGTTACCCATCGGGGGGCATTCAAATGTAACCGGCTCCAGTTCGGAGTCAGCGTGGCACCAGGCATCTTTCAGAGCCTGATGGAACGTTTACTACAGGGCATCAAGGGGGTGGTGCCCTATTTTGATGATGTATTAGTGGCGGCGCCAAACGAAGCCGAATTAGAAAACCGACTCAGGGAGGTCTTAACAAAATTTAAAGTAACGGGACTCAAAGTAAAACAAGAAAAATGCCAACTATGCACAGAGCGAGTGGAATTCTTGGGCTACCTTCTAGACCGGCATGGCATTCACCCTACAATTAAAAAAGTGAAAGCCATCAAAGAAGCCCCCACCCCAAAGTCTAAAACGGAACTACAGGCTTTCTTAGGCTTGCTGAATTTTTATAATGTTTTCCTACCCCAAAAGGCTACGGCGGCGGAGCCTCTGCATAGGCTCCTGGATAAGGCGGCAACTTGGACTTGGGGGAGACGAGAGCAAGCCGCCTTTCAAAAAACCAAAGACCTCCTCACCTCCGATGCCGTCCTGATTCAATTCAGTGAAACCTTGCCCTTGGTTGTCACTTGCGACGCATCACCTTTCGGCGTCGGCGCTGTCCTCAGCCATACTCTCCCCGACAAAAGAGAAGCACCCATCGCTTTCTTTTCCAGGACTCTAACTAAACCGGAGCGGAACTATAGCCAGCTGGACAAAGAAGCTTTGGCTATAGTTGCCGCCGTTAAGCGATTCCACGAATACCTTTATGGCCGCCCGTTTACCATTGTGACAGATCACAAGCCGTTGCTGGGCATCCTCGCTGGAAACCGAGCCACCCCGAACATTTTATCACCCCGGATGACAAGGTGGTCCGAGTTCCTGGCAGCCTACAGCTACGAACTGTTGCACAAGCCAGGTAAGAAAATTTCGCACGCGGACGCTTTAAGCCGCTCGCCTTTACCAGACTCTGATCCTGACCCAGCACCAACAACAAACACCCTTAGCATCGAAAACTTGCCCAACCTACCCATTACCGCGTCAGACATTGCCAGGGAAACTATCAAGGACAGGCGTCTGGTGCGAATTTTACATTAGGTGGAAAAAGGCTGGCCAGAAAGGGACAGTGACGAATCCGTTAAGATATTCAGAAACCGCCAGACTGAACTTTCACTACTCAAGGGATGTATTTTGTGGGGTGACAGGGTGGTCATCCCGGACAGGTTGCAAGGGAGGGTCTTAGAGATGCTGCACGAAGGGCATCCTGGCATCGTCAGAACTAAAGCCCTGGCCAGGAGTTACGCTTGGTGGCCAGGGATGGACAAGCAGATAGAGGCATGGGTAGCCAAATGCCAACGATGCCAGGAGACCAGACCCAGCCCACCCGCAGCACCCATCCTGGACTGGGAAACACCAAGGGGACCCTGGTCCAGAATCCATTTAGACTTTGCCGGTCCCACGAATGGACATACCTTTCTGATCACAGTTGACGCTTACTCTAACTGGTTGGAGGTAAGCGACATGAAATCCACTACCACGGAGGCCGTTATTAAAGAACTTTGCAAACTCTTTTCCACACACGGCCTCCCAGACGTCGTCGTCTCAGACAACGGGCCCCAGTTTACTTCCCTCGACTTCGAGAGGTTCCTGGCGGAGAGGGGCATCCGCCACGCATTAACAGCACCGGCGCATCCGGCGGCGAACGGTAGGGCGGAACGGATGGTCCAATTTACCAAAAAAACCATCCGGAAAATGGACCACGGGGAGATCAACGACAAAATCAATAAACTCCTCTTTATACAACACATCACCCCGAACACCACTACCAACAAAAGCCCAGCCGAGTTGTTGATGGGTAGGAAGCTGAGGTCCCCGCTCGACAGGTTACACCCAACATATAACCCGGAGCGACCCCCAGACTCCAGTACAAAATACCGGACCTTTGCCCCCGGTGACTTAGTGTACGCAAAAAATCTGACGGGGGACCCCCTATGGATCCCAGCCGTCATCACTCAAATCACAGGTCCACGGTCGTACCGGCTCCAAACCACCGATGGGCGAGCCTGGAAACGACACATAGACCAGCTCAGGTCACGAACTGCAACAGACCTCAACCCCCAAAACACGAACCAAGGGGGGAGGGAATACCCGAATAAACAAACGCAAGAAAAAATAAACCAGCAGTACTTACCGGAACGCAGCCATCGCGATTCCCCACCGGAGAAGAACCACCCAGCCAGCTCTACCGACTCGGAGAAGCCAAGCGGGAGCGGCGAAACCCGTAGCTCAACCAACCCGGAAGGCCCAGGTGGGAGCCACGGAGAAGGAACCGGCCCGATCATCCAGCCGGTTCGCACAGAAGAGGGAGCAGCCAAGAACATGACCGCTCCGGCCGAAATCCAGCTTGCAACTGAGTTGCGCAGGTCAAGTAGGACTACACGGAGCCCCGCCTACCTACGTGACTACGCAACGTGATGGACTATACCAAGAGGGGAGGGGTGTTCTGTCCTTAATTTGAATACTTGAAATCCCCGCGCTTTGATTGGCTAAAGCGCGGGGATTTCTGATTGGCCAGGCGAGCCGCGCTGATTGGTCCGATTGAGGTCTCCCGCGATTGGCTCGCTCCAGGAGCGGGAGACTTGAATCGCTGCCATTGGCCGCGGCCGCCGCAGCAAAAAGAATAAAAGCCGCGGGCTTTTTCCTTTTCGCCGGTTCGGTTCACGACTATTAAATAAAGAGCTTGAAACTTAGTCACCGACTCCTGGCTTCTTTTGCGGACACGACAGGAACAGCTTGCCCTCGGAAGTTGTGGGAGCGCCATCACTTGAGACTTTCAAGAAGAGATTGGACTGCCATTTGTCAGAAATGGTGTAGGGTCTCCTGCTTGGGTGGGGGGTTGGACTAGATGACCTACAAGGCCCTTTCCAACTCTGATTATCTGTTATCTTATAAGTGATTGACAAATCAAATAAAAATAAATAAATAAATATTATATCTAGGATCAAGAATTATTATCTGTCTTAATACTGGTTGTTAGGAAATATACGTGGAATCCTGCTGTTTGCACCCAGGTTCTCTTTGCTTTGGCATTTGGCTGGTCTTAATACCTGAGTAAATGAACTTTTGGTCTGATTTAGTGGGATCTTCATGTTCTCGTGAGCTCCAAAATAGCTGTAAATTGCATGGACTTGAAACACAGATAGCAAACAAGCAAAGATCCTGAAAGGTGATGTACAACTTGAAAACAACAGGCCTGACCAGAATAGGACTTCCTGGGTTCAGAACCACCAAAGGTGACCACAGAGCGCATTTTCTTATTTCAGTGTTTAATCAGGAAATGTAATAAGGGAACCAAGTACTGTGTGGCTGAGATGAAGATATTTTCAAAATTACTGTTTGGTTTGGTTCAGGCAAATAGATCATGACACCTGAGTGTAGAAATATACTTCAAAATGTACCTTCTCAGACTAGAAATTGTGCACAGCAAGGATGTGGTCAACAGATACTTGAAAATAATGTGGTTCAAACTCAAAAATACAAATCATTTATGTGCTAAACATGCTGCCAAAAAATGTTCATAGGTAATTCTTTTTTGGCTGAATTTGCATATATCTGCTTGTGGATATATGTCTATAACATGGCCTTAAGAACTTTTTTCAAAGACAAAGGTGAATGTAACTGTTAAGTACTTGGACATGGGTCGAAGTAAATGGAGACAGGCTCTGAACAGTGAACTTTCAGCTCTTTATTGCATAATGACTTCTCAGTACAACAACAGTGAACTCTGCCTTCTATAGGCAACCCTTGTAAGAATTGTCCAATAGCGAGCTATGAACGCTAGCTCTTTTAACCAATAAGAATCCTCTGTTAAGGGCCAATCGGATTCCTCAGAACTAACCAATCCGATATGGCCGCCTAACAGCCAATCAGAAGTGCAGGGCCAGAACCCTGCACTTTACCTCAAGCTCATACTTTATTAACTATGGTACATACACAACAGTAACATAAATTAAACTAAACTAAAAACACCAAACTAAAGACAGTTAATTAAACTGACATAACAGCTTACTAGGGATCCTTGGTTTAACTTTCTGTTCTGTCCTTCATTAACATACTCGAGATCCCCGCGCTTTGATTGGCCAAAGCGCGGGGCTCTCCGATTGGTCAGGTGAGCTGCGCCGATTGGCTCGCTAAGAATCTCCCGCGATTGGTCCATTCAGACCGCGGGAGATTCAAAGCGGTGCCATTGGCCGCGGCCGCGGCGGCGAAAGAAATAAAAGCTGTGGGCTTTTTTCCTTTCGCCAGTTCGGTTTCAACTCACTAATAAAGAGCTTTGCACTAAGTCACCGACTCCTGGCATCATTTCGCGGACACAACACTGGCGACGAAGGTGGGATCCAGACCCTGAACCGAACCACGTGTCCGACGGAAGCCAGACGAACCACCGAGATGGCGAAAATCGCACCACCCGCACCCTTCAACCCCGCCACCGAGGACTGGGAATCGCTCGCCGACCGATTCCGCATGTACCTCGAGTGCACCGGCCTGAAGGACGCCTCCGGCCCAATGAAACGCGCCGTCTTCCTGACCCACTGCGGGACCGAGGTCTTCCAGATGGCCAAAGCGCTGGCCAAACCCGCCGATGCGACCGCGATGGACTGGGACGTCCTCGAACCCATACTGCGGCGGCACTACGCTCCAGAGGTACCCATCCTGATCCGGCACAATGAGTTCTACCGGCGGGACCAGAGGTCGGGTGAGAGCTTCAGCGACTTCGTCGCCGAGCTGCGGTGCCTAGCGGGGCTCTGCGAATTCGATAACCCAAACAACGCTCTGAGAGACCGAATCGTGCTCGGGTTGTGGGACCCCGTCCTCCAGAGCCGGCTGATGGCCAAGGGCAACATCAGCCTAGCAGACACCCTCACCGCAGCCGCCGAAGCGACCCGAACTTCCGCCGACCGCATGCGCAGACCGAACACTGGGGACCGCAGGGGAAACAACAACCCGGTGAGGTCGACCGAGCCCAAACCCGAGACGACCACCCACCAGGGCGATTTCCACTCGGCATCGAGCACTTCCGATGACGAGGAGGACATCCATCGACTCCAGATGGGGCGCGACCCACGGAGCCGGCGAGGTCGTAAGTCGAGGACTAACTGTGCTGGCTGCGGCGGCGACCACCCCAGGTCGGAATGCCGGTTTTTCAAATCAATCTGCCGGCATTGCGACAAAAAGGGACACATCGCCTGTGTCTGCCGCCTGAAGAAAAACCGCAGCCCGGCACGATGGGACCAGAGCGACCGGAGGAGAGAAAGCACACCACCCCAGACCAGAGATCGCCCCTCGGACAGCCGATGGGACCGGAACGGGCGATCCTCACGAGGCGGCGACAACCGGCGGAGAGAGGAGACCCACCAGACGGTCACCATCGGCCACGCCATCACCAACGACGCCCGGAAGGTCCACGTCGAGGTATGCATCGAGGGCCAGCCATGCAAAATGGAGGTGGACTCCGGGTCCTACCTCTCCATGATTGCATGGCATGAGATAAAGCGGTTGGTGCCTACCCTCCAAAGGAGGAACGTAGACAGCCAGAGACTCATTGTAAAGGACTACCAGGGAAACCGCATCCCGGTAGTCGGCACCAAAAGCTTTAACATCACTTATAAGGGGCGCACCGAACGACTCCCCCTAACGATCGTCGACCGTGACCGCCCAAGCCTACTGGGACTGCAATGGTTCGCCCCGCTCGACATCGCCCTCACGGGAGTCGACCACATCACCGACGACAGCTGGGAGCAGCAACTAGCCCGGGAGTTCCAAGAGGTCTTTGACAGAAACCTAGGCAAGTACCGAGAGCCCCTTATATCGTTCGACCTAGACCCAAACGTCCCCCCCAAACGCCTGAAACCAAGGCGGGTGCCATTCGCACTGAAACCCAAGATAGATGAGCAAATTGACAAGCTCGTCAAACAAGGGGTCCTGCAGCCCATAGACCACGCCCGGTGGGAGACCCCCATAGTCACCCCGATCAACCCCGATGGGTCGGTGAGGATCTGTGGGGACTATAAGGCCACCCTAAATGGCGCGCTGCAACAAAGCGCCTACCCCGTCCCAGTAGTACAACACCTACTGCACTCACTGGGAGGGGGCAAGGTTTTCGCCAAGCTCGACCTCGCCCAGGCATACCAACAGTTGCCGGTCGATGAGCAAATGGCAGAAGCGCAGACCATAGTCACCCACCGGGGAGCATTCAAATGCAACCGACTCCAATTCGGAGTCAGCGTGGCACCGGGCATATTCCAAAGCCTAATGGAGAGACTATTGCAAGGTATCAAGGGGCTGGTACCTTATTTCGACAACGTCCTAGTGTCAGCAGCCAACCAAGCCGAACTAGAAGGTCAACTAAGGGAGGTCCTAACTAAATTTAAAGAGACCGGACTAAAAGTAAAGAGGGAAAAATGCCAGCTTTGCACGGAACGAGTGGAATTCCTGGGCTACCTCCTAGACCGGCACGGCATTCACCCCACGAGCAAAAAAATCAAGGCCATCAAAGAAGCCCCCACATCCAAGTCAAAGACTGAGCTACAGGCATTCTTGGGGTTACTGAACTTTTACAATGTTTTCCTACCCCAGAAGGCGACAGCGGCGGAGCCCTTGCATAGACTCCCGGACAAGGCGGCGACCTGGACTTGGGGGAAACGGGAGCAAGCCGCCTTCCAAAGAATGAAGGACCTCCTCACCTCCGACGCCGTCCTCATACAATTCAACGAGACTCTACCTCTGGCCGTCACATGCGACGCATCACCCTTCGGCGTCGGCGCTGTCCTCAGCCATACCCTCCCCGACAGAAAAGAAGCGCCCATCACATTCTTTTCAAGGACCCTCACCAAACCGGAGCGGAACTATAGCCAACTGGACAAAGAGGCCCTGGCTATAGTTGCCGCCGTAAAACTGTTCCACGAATACCTTTACGGCCGGACTTTCACCATCGTAACGGATCACAAGCCGCTTCTGGGAATCCTTGCAGGAAACCGGGCCACCCCAAACATTCTGTCGCCCCGAATGACAAGATGGTCCGAATTCCTGGTGGCCTACAATTACGGACTCACACACAGACCGGGTAAGACTATCTCCCATGCGGACACCTTAAGCCGCTTGCCATTACCGGAACCCGACACCGACCCAGCACCCACGACGACCACCCTCAGTATAGAGACTCTACCCAACCTGCCCATAACCGCGTCAGACATTGCCCGAGAGACTAATAAAGACAAACGTCTGGCGCGGGTGTTGCATTGGGTAGAGAAAGGGTGGCCGGAAAGGGACAACGACGAGTCCGTCAAAACGTTCCGAAACCGCCAAACGGAACTCTCTTTGTTAAAAGGGTGCATACTATGGGGGGACAGGGTGGTCATTCCAGAAAAGCTACAGGGGAAAGTTTTGGAACTGCTACACGAGGGGCACCCTGGCATCGTGAGGACTAAAGCCCTGGCCAGAAGTTACGCTTGGTGGCCAGGGATGGACAAACAAATAGAGGCCTGGGTAGCTAGGTGCCAACGATGCCAGGAAACTAGGCCAAGCCCACCCACAGCACCCGTCCTAGAGTGGGAAACCCCAAGGGGACCTTGGTCTAGAATCCATATAGACTTCGCCGGGCCCACAAAAGGACACACCTTCCTAATAACAGTTGACGCTTACTCCAACTGGCTGGAGGTAAGCAACATGAAGACGACAACCATGGAGGCTGTGATCAAAGAACTCTGCAAACTCTTTGCAGCACACGGCCTCCCAGACGTCGTCGTTTCCGACAACGGGCCCCAGTTCACCTCGCTGGAATTCGAAAAATTCCTAGCGGAAAGGGGCATCCGCCATGCGCTGACAGCACCAGCGCACCCGGCGGCAAACGGTAGGGCGGAACGGATGGTCCAATTCACTAAAAAGACCATCCGGAAAATAGACCATGGGGAGATCCAGGAAAAAATAAACAAACTACTCTTCACCCAACACATAACCCCAAACACCACAACCAATAAAAGCCCAGCCAAACTATTAATGGGCAGAAAACTAAGGTCCCCACTCGACAGGTTACACCCCACGTATAACCCGGAGAGGCCCCCAGACTCAAACAGCAAACAACGAACCTTCGCACCCGGCGACCCCGTATACGCAAAGAACCTGACGGGAGACCCGCTATGGATCCTAGCCGTCATCACACAAGCAACAGGCCCACACTCGTACCGGCTACAAACAGCAGACGGACGAGTGTGGAAACGCCACATCGACCAACTTAAGTCGAGAACTACAAACCAACAAACCGCTGACGCACAAACAAGCGAAACCAACCCCCACAACGCAAGCCAAGGGGGGAGGGAATACCCAGGGGACCGAATCCAAAGAAAAATAAACCAGCAATACTCACCGGGAAGCAGCCATCACGACCCCTCGCCAGGAAGGAACAGCCAAGCCAGCTCGACCGACCCGGAAAGACCGAGCGGGAGCGGCGAAACCCGTAGCTCAACCAACCCGGAAGGCCCAGGAGGGAGCTACGGAGAAGAGACCGGCCCGATCGACCAGCCGGTTTCCACGACGGCAGCAGGAGCAGCGGAGATCCCGACCGAACCGGCCGGGATCCAGCCTACGACTGAGTTGCGCAGGTCAAGTAGGACCAGACGGAGCCCTGCCTACCTACGTTACTACGCAACGTAAGGACTGAACCAAGAGGGGAGGGGTGTTCTGTCCTTCATTAACATACTCAAGATCCCCGCGCTTTGATTGGCCAAAGCGCGGGGCTCTCCGATTGGTCAGGCGAGCCGCGCCGATTGGCTCGCTAAGAATCTCCCGCGATTGGTCCATTCAGACTGTGAGAGATTCAAAGCGGTGCCATTGGCCGCGGCCGCTGCGGCGAAAGAAATAAAAGCCGCGGGCTTTTTTCCTTTCGCCAGTTCGGTTCCAACTCACTAATAAAGAGCTTTTTACTAAGTCACCGACTCCTGGCATCATTTCGCGGACACAACACTTTCAGGGGTCTGGCCAAGGTGTATTGTAGAGTATAATTGATAAATCACAATTGTATTATTGAAATGCTAGAGAAATACCTATTAAACTTTAACTGTAAGGATCCCATTTGTTACCACATCCTCCTTTTTTTAAAAGAAGTCCAAAAGAAAAAAAAAGATTTCTGATTGAAAAAACGTTTTAAGTCTTGTCAGTCTGAAGATGCTATGCCTTCTTACGCACAATACTGAATCAAAGACATAAATTACACTAAAGTCTCTTTAAAAAGAAATTTTATTGATAAGAAACTACCAAAATCAATAGGCATAGATGGAAAAAATAAGAGTCAATGAGTATGTATAAACAAAGGAACAAAGGGTAGGCCCATCTAAAATTAAGATAGAGCCTCAAGGAAAATATTTTTAGGGAATTGGGGAGGACCTTGAACATACCCAAAATAAAATAAAAAATAACCAATTGCATTTTTGATTATTTATTGAATATGGAAGCCTAGGTGCTTTGGCTTTCCTTTCTGAATCCTGGAAGATTTCAGTCCATCTTTGAATGGGTTCAGTCTGTGTTTTCCTTACCAGGAAGATGCTAAAAACAAAACTCTTGAACAAATTCTTCCTTAAGAAATACTGTTTAACTACTTGTCCTCTTTGGCTTTCACATCAGAGATAGAAATAATTAGGCAATTACAAGACAAATTGATATTTTGTTTTGTCATTATAAAATTTTTGATGTTTCTTTGTTGCATATAATATAGATGCATCAAGATACAGATTTTTTGTTTCAAATAATTCCCTATGTCAATACAATTGTGGGAAGAAGATAAGAACCATAATGTGGTGTTGAACAATATTCTTAAAATGTGGAAATTGCTATCTCATAGAGCTTAAACTTCAATGAGCCTAGCAAAGAGGATAATTTTACATCAATAGAAAGGATATGTCATTTTAAGCAATGGATCTTTGTGTTCTAAAAATAATAATATGTAGCAATACATGGTCCACAGTTAACCATAAGCTTAAATTTTAATTGAGTTTATGTCACTATTAATATATAAATATTAATCATTATTGTCTGCATTGTTCTTTCTTTTTAGTTGGATTTCTTTTCTTAGATGATAGAGAGAGAGAGATATGAGAGAGAGAGAGAGAACATACACACCCAAGTCAGCTGTGTATATGTGTTGGGTTTTAAAAGGGGCCACTGGAGTGTCCCTTGTCAAAGGGCACATTGCTGTCATGTTTGTTTCTCAACAACCTTTCCTCCAATATTATTGTATGCACGAAGGCCATATGCAAATGTTATACTCTTCAGTAACATCAGTCAGGACTGCACTGTTTCTCACAATGGCATCCAGTTAGATGCCCTCTGTCTCTATCTTCCCCAATTTGTGAAACAAAACAGACAAGCCAAGGTGAGGACAATGTGACAGGTGGCTGTAAATCTAGGCTGAGTTTCAACTGGCAACGATTTTGTGGTGTTGTATTCAAAGCCACATTTTCTTCCTTCTAGATTTCCAAAAGCTTTAACAGTTATGTGAAAGACAGCAGTTCAAAAAGGAAAGTCTCTCCCCTCACTCTCTCTCTCTTGTTGATTGATATCTCAGAAAAAAGTTCTGATCCTAAGAAGGAATATCTAATTCTACCTAGAAGGGGGCCCAATGTTCACCTGTTTTGTCACTGTAGCTGCATGATAGGAAATGGTTTTTTTTTTTTTTCAAAATTGCAGGGGGAAAAAGAATTTCAGCATATGTAGTTCATTCTGTCATGACTGAGAAGGGCATTGTCCTAGGTCAGTCGTTCTCCGTTGTGTTTTAAAATGCGAGATGGGAGAAAGAGAGAGAGGGAAAGAGAGGTGGGAGGGAAAGAGAGAGAAACAGAGAGACAGAGAGAGGGAGGGAAAGAGAAATAGAGAGGCAGAGAGAGGAAGGGAGGGAAAGAGAGAGAAACAGAAAGAGGCAGAAAAAGAGAGAAATGGGAAGAGTGAGAAAGAGAGGGAGGGAAAGAGAGAAACAGAGAGGCAGAGAGAGTCTGAATGCACCAATTACCACATTAAACAAGAAGAAAAACTTCTACACACCAATTCCACCCACGCTTTCTACAATTTTGTAAACAACAAATGAAAAGACTCAAGGTCCACCCCACCCCTGAAAGGACCTAGGTAAAGACTGCAATGACAACACTATTAAAGCCAACCTCTTTAACACATTCTTTGGCTCAGTATTTGTAAACAGCAATGGATCATGCCCAGTATTTCCTAGTCAAACCACAGACAACTACAATGATCTAATATATATCGATTTTGCAGAAGACAATGTTGAAAAAGCACTATACATCCTAAAATCATCTCTATCTATTGGACCAGATGGAATATGTGCCTACTTCTTAAAAAAAGATATCCACTGCCATAGCCGAACCTCTAAGCATAATCTTTGAAAAATCTTTCAGGATCAGCTCCTTGCCAAAACTATGGTCACAAGCTACAGTCATCCCCATCTTCAAAAAGGAAGACCCCAGCCTAGTTGAAAATAACAGACCAATCTCTTTATGGTGCATCACCTGTAAGGTCATGGAATCAATTATAAACCAATCCATCATCCTCCACTTAGAAACAAACAACCTACTCTCTAATAAACAATTTGGTTTCAGGAAAAAAAAATCATGTAATCTGCAACTCTTACACTGCAAAAACATATGGACTACACAACTTGATCAGGGCAAAGCAATAGATGCAATCTACATAGACTTCTGTAAAAGCTCTGATTCAGTGGTACACGATAAACTACTCCTAAAACTAAAATCTTATGGTATCTCTGGACACCTGCATGACTGGATAGAAATATTCCTGTCAAACAGTCAATAAATGGTCAAAATTGGGAGTGTCCTATCAAATTCTGTACCTGTCAATAGTGGTGTCCCCCAAGGCAGAGTTCTAGGACCAACTATTTTTATACTCTACATAAATGACCTCTGTGATCATATCAAGAGCAACTGCGTTCTTTTCGCTGATGATGTAAAGCTATTCAACACCACAGACAATACTGCTACCCTTCAAAAAGATCTCAACTATGCATCAGAATGGTCAAACAAATGGCAACTTCAAATCTCAACAAAGAAATGCTCTGTCCTACATATTGGCAAAAAAATCAGAAAATAAAATACAGGCTGAATAGTTAAGACCTTGCTGATGATCCAAACTCTGTCAAGAATCTTGGAGTACTCATCTCAAATGACCTAAGTGCTAGAGCCCACTGTAACTACATAGCCAAAAAGGCATTCAGAATTGTTAACCTAATCTTACATAGCTTTTTCTCTGGTAATATTACACTAATAACTCGAGCATACAAAACATTTGCTAGACCAATACTCAAATACAGCGCATCAGTCTGGAAACCACATTATGTATCTGATATTAACACAGTTGAGAAAGTCCAGAAATATTTCACAAGAAGAGTTCTCCACTCCTCTACTCATTGCAGAATACCTTATGCCACCAGACTTAAAATTCTAGACCTAGAAAACCTAGAACTATGCCGTCTTTGGTCCAATCTAAGTATAGTATATAAAATCATACATTGCAATGTCCTACCTGTCAATGAATACTTCAGCTTCAACCATAACAACACAAGAGCAAACAATAGATACAAACTCAAGGTTAATCGCACCAAACTTGATTGCAGGAAATACAACTTCATCAACAGAGTGGTCAATGTCTGGAATACTCTACCTGACTCTGTGGTTTCTTCTCCAAACCCCCAAAACTTTAACTTTAGACTTTCTACTATTGACCTCACCTCTTTCCTAAGAAGTCTGTAGGGGGTGTACATAAGCGCATCAATGTGCCTACCGTCCCTGTCCTATTGTTTCTTTTCTTTTTTTTTTCTTATATGTATCCATGTATTCATAACTATGTTTTTACTTTTACCTATTATCTTGTAAGCAATTGACAAGAATAAATAAAATAGAGGGAGGGAGGGAGGGAAAGAGAAACAGAAAGGCTGAGAGAGGGAGGGAGGAAAGAGAAACAGAAAGACAGAGAGGAAAGAGAGAGAGAAACAGAAAGAGGCAGAGAGAGAGAGGAAGGGGATGAGAGAGAAAGAGAGAGAGAAAGAAAGGGAGGACGGGTTAGAGAGAGAAAGAGAGAGTGTAACAAATAGAAATTATATTTCAAAAGTTTTTCTTTTTTATTGTTGCTAAATGTAAATATTTCAAAAGCAGAAAAATGAAGTGGCATAAAAAAAGCATTTATCATGTTTTTCTTAGAACAATTAGCTGAACTCTGTGTTGTTTACTTTAAGTAGTAAAACCTCATTATTCAGGTTAAATTGCCCTGTTGGCACCTTGTGATACATAAGTGGGTTTTGGTTGCAGTTTGAGCACTTGGTCTCTAGTCTTAGTTCATGCTAAATCACATTGATTTGACTGGACCAATAGTGAACCAATTCTCTGAGATCATACAGGATTGACAAAAAATATGGGAGGCAGACATTCCCTTAAACAACCAAGCCAAACAACCATCCAATAGGACAATTTAATCCAATTCATGGCCAATGGTAGAAGAACCCCATGACCAGGGCCCCCAAACACCCACTGCCATTCAGTCTTGTTAGGGTTGAATCTCAGCTTATTCCTCTTATCCAAATCCTTGGCCCCATTGCTTCAACAGCGTAGCTGGATGAAATGTATAATTGATTATTATCAGTATACTGACAATACCTGACCCCAGTCAACTGATGACCTAACCCAATGGCCCATTGAGTGAGAGCTATGAGATTTAAAGCACATCCCACAAATCTTGATGTTTTTCATTCTACCCACTGCAACTGTTCACAGAAAATGGAAGAGAACCACTGTACGTCTTGCTCCCACTCCCAGCAGTTGATTCAGAAGCGTATCAAGACTGAGGGCACTGAAAAATCTTTGAAATATCAAGGAGTATGAGGTTGGTTGAGCCTCCTCCATCCTAGCTCCAAACAGGACCTCCAGAAATGTGATCAAGGGTGCATCCATATTATGCCCAGCCTAAATCTCAATTGAAAAGATTTCCTTTCCCCCCAAAGATGGTTAGTTTAACATATTTGGGGATCTTGAGGAAAAAATGTTATTAGAAAATTACTACTTGCTATTAAAAAGTAAGGATACAAATCTTCCTGCTTCTAAACATATGTCTACAGGAAATCCAGAACTGATAGAAAATTAATAAAAGCAAGAAAAAAGAAAGAAAACCATCTCTGTGGGAAAGAAATTTTTATTCATGTTAATGAAATAATTAGTCAAGCCAAACAGTTTTAACAAGTGGGCTGGAGATACACATCCATTTTAGAACTTCAAAATTCATAATAAATAAGATTTTGCTCTTTTATTATCAAATGTGGCATAATTAACACAGAAATAAGGGTTAAAATAAATACAGTGAAAGAGACTTTAGCCTTATAATTAAAAGTTAATCAACCATTTCCTATATATTCATTTAATAGATTATTATTCTTACATCTATCTATTATTAAATGTAGCAAAAATTCTTAAATCTTGGTATATTAAATATATTTTTCATTCTCAAATACTTTTTAATTTGTTTTAATGACTTTATTAAATCTAAACAGCAAAAAATACCAGAGAATTAAATTTCTATATGCAAATCCTCGGTCTGGTTAATCCTTTATCTAGGGGCTGTATTATAGACTGCAACTTTCAAATGTTGGTTCCTATACACCAGAGGTCCCAGAAACTACCAACTATCTCCATGGGAGTCTTTATTGCTGCTTTGGTGTCTGCTGTTAGATGATTCAGATGAATTTACTATCATGATACTGGAACTGGTTTTAATGTGATATGACATCATGAGGTTTCTTATCCTGGATCTGGCCACAACTCTTGTTAGTTCATCTGACCATGTGCCACATCTTGGCCTTTGGGTACATCTGGGCCACTCCAGCTGGAATCTGTTCTGCTTTGTTTGATCCTTTCTTACACCTGTTGATGATGTGGGAGAGAATATAAGGCACGTTTCCTGGATCTCTTAAGGTGTCTTTCACTGCTGCCACCTACTTCAGGCCTTCTAAGACTTTTCATTTTATTCCTTGTTGATTTTGCTGCTTCTCTCTTAGAGCCTTCTCTTTCTTTTCCCACTGCTGCCTCAGTCTTCAGTTAGGGCAGCTGTGCGTGTGGTTGCTTTTTGCTGATATGACTGCTGCTGCTGCTGCTGCTGCTGGCTGGCTAGGGTTGCACTGTGATCTCTCCTGAGGCTCTTCTCTATCCTTGCAATTACTTTGAATACTTATGTATGTTAAACAAAAATGTATAAATAAACATTTAAAAAAATAAATAAAGTGGCAATTATTCTCACATCCATCATTCATCTGTTGCCATCTGTTGTGGTGGTAGTGGTACCTTGGTGCTGTGGTGGCACAGTGGTTAGAATGCAGCATTGCAGGATAATTGCAGGCTAACTCTGTTGATTGCCAGAGTTCGATTCTCACCAAGCTCAAGGTTGACTCTTCCATACTTCCAAGGTCGGTAAAATGAGGACCCAGATTATTGGGGGAAATATGCTGATTCTGTAAACTGCTTAGAGAGGGTTGTAAAGCACTATGAAGCAATATATAAGTCTACTGCTATTGCCTTCCTCCAACACTCTTTTAACCATCTATTTTGCTGCTTCATTCTTTGGAAGTCCTTTGTAAACAAGATGGCCACCAGGATCCACTTGCAGAGACAATCCACACAGATATGATCCAATTTCTATTCACACATTTATAATCTGTCAGTAAAAATAACAGAAATGTATCAAGACTCACTAGAATTTGAACTTGAGTCCCTTCTGAAGGGAACAGAATCCTATGGTAACTCATAACATAAATGAAAAGTCTCACAGTCTGCTGTAGTTTCTGGGGCTAGGGATCACTTTTAATTCTTGCTGGGGCATCAATACTAGCACTGGAACTCCATCTCATTTTTTCCAGGATTGTAAAAACAGTAGCAGTGGTGGATATTAAGTGCGGGTTTGGCACTGGATGAGTTCAAGGGGATGACACTAGATACATTTTCTTCTGATTTAACAGCTGGTATTTAGGTGAAAGCCTGAGAAGGGAACAAAGAGACGTAAATTATCTTCTATTGGAGGCACCTTAAGTGAAAATGAATTCATCTACTGCTGTGACAATCTGACACATAATTATAGTAAAAAAAAAAACCAAGGTTGTGGCAGTCAAAGAAGCTTGTAGTACGGCTTGAAGAAAATGTACAGGATTAGAAAGAGTAGCAGAGAGAGAACAAAGATTTATTGGGCTAACAAAGAAAGTATTATTTAATAATGTAGCCACCTAATTATTGTTGAAAGCCTTAAGTATAATTACATTTATATTGGCACAACTCAGTTGAGTGACTTCAGACAATAGTATAATTGATAATGGGGATCTTGCATACAACAGGAGCTTAAAGAGAAAGTGATCAGTGAACGGAAAGATTAAACAATGGCAATCGTAACCATAACCACTGCTCCTGGAAAGAAACAGTGTTCCAAATCTTGCTGAAAACGGGGATCCCTGTGTTTTCAAAGAAGAGGTGAAAAAAAAAATACCCAGAAAGACACACTATTGAACTTCAAACAGGATGGTGGAACATTAAGAAGTTCCCTTCAATGCAACAGTGATGGTATTTGGCAACTCACTATTATAAAGGACAGAAACAATGAGACTGGCTATGACTGCATAGCATGATATCTATGAGAAATATGGATTAGGTTGATGACAGAAGAGGCTCCAAAATTTATCAAGTTCATTGACAATTTTTCCTCCCTGCTATTCCATATAAGGACAAATAAGGACAAGTATTGAGAAAAGCTATATCTCTATCATCATGTCCTGTGAAGTTCTACAAAGGAAACTCTAAGGATAGGCATTGAGGTTGTTGTGAATGAATAAATGTGTTTAATAAAGGTTATTAAGAGCTTGAAGTTAAGTGCTGGCCCTGCACTTCTGATTGGCCGTTAATAGCGACATCAGATTGGTCAGTTCAGGTGAATCTGATTGGCTATTAATGAGCCTCTCCCATTGTTTAATGGAGCTAGCGCTTCCTGGTTTTCATTGGTTAAATGCTCAATAGCTTGCCTATATAAAGGGGGCCGTTGCAGCCATTGAGCTGAGCTGTCACACCATGTTAATAAAGAGTTTTGAAGTTCACCCTTTCACCGGCTCGTCTCCATTCTTAGCGCCCACGCTCAAAACATAACAGGGGTGACATTCTTATCATCCACTGAAATATCTGGATGAGGCTCTGCTGCATAAGATGGCTTGCATCTTGCAAGATCCAGTAAAAATATGGGTGTAAACTTGATCAAAAAGGCTTTAAGCTAAATTCTGATCATATTGGAGAATAAAACCTGCAGTAAGGGCCTCCAAATACTGGGGGGGTGGGGAAGTAGAAGTGTCACTTGAATAAAACTCTAGTAGAATTACATGCACTATCCAAAAAAATAGATATATGCATGTATACTTACTATGTTATAGGTGTGGGTGGTCGGGCAGGCAAGAGGAGTCACTATTGCAAAACAATGAGTAGGAGTAAAAATAATAGGAGAAAGAAATTGCAGAGATCAGATGAGAAAGGAAATGAAGCAAAAGTTCATACCAACATCATTCGTTATACTGTTTTGAGCTATTTATTCTTGCAAACTGAAAGTTAGTTCTCAGAATGGAAAAAGTAGATGACTGCCGCCTAAACAAAGGTCAGGTGGAAATTGTTCCTCTCACTCAAAGGTGGCTGATTTTATTCATCATTCTTTCTGTCAACAACTTCATCCAACTATGACTTTTTCATCTTTCCATTTCTTTCCTTCCCATGTTTATTTGGTATTTTGAACCTTAATTATGTCCATCTGTCAAACAAACCATCTAAAATAGGGCCCTCTGTCATGCCCCTGGTCAGTCAACAGAAATGCTGATTTACCACCAGCCTATCAAGAACTTAAAAGGTGAGGGCTGGAGATCACAAGCAAACAATAGCAAAGACTTAAAAGCCAGCCATCAACATCTTAAAAGCCAAGGGGGTTCAATAACTGTCTGAAAGAATGCAAATGACCAACTGTCTGCAAGGAATATAAACCCTTCCATTGCCAGAATATAAACCATTCCATAAACCCTTTCAAGTCAGAGCTGAAGAAGCTTCTTCGATGAGGAGCAAAAGTCTTCAAATAAAAATAAGAAAGTCAAGTTGCCTCTTGAAAAAGCACATTTGGACCTGAATGATTGAGAATTTCCATAGGCATCTAAAAAGCCACATACAACAGGCACTATAAATATCACATACAGAAAAGCTCGCTCTCTGCTCCTGAGAAGTTCCCTGAAGATGGGCTCCAGCACAAATCTGAAAGCTCAGAATGCAAAACTTCTGGTCCTGGTGACTGACCCAGATTTAATCCTGCAACATCTCAAATATGCTGGTCACATTTGCTTTCAATTCAGTGCACATTGATTTAGAACCCATTCATTTTAGACGGTGTTTCTTCTTGTTCTACCACAAACACTTTTTAAGTACCCCATTCCCCTGGATTCCACTTATTTTTCTGTTTCTGCTCATATATCAAACTGGAAACAAAAGTGTGCCGAATCATGTTTTTAGATACAACCATTTTTACTTCTTTTGACAAATATTTACTTTTCATAAGATTGGTTGTATTACAAGGATGTATAAAATTTATCAGTCTGTTCTTCTCTGGAATATGCAACATCTTTTCCTGAACTATATTGAGAATATATTTCTTGAACTATATTGTGAATACTTTGAAGCACTTTCAGTTCAGAGACTGTACTTTTTTGCTGGATTTTACTAGAAATCAACAAACCACCCCATTTACACACTCAATGTATGTTCTAATAGCTTCCTACCATACTTTGTGTATTGTCAAATGTCTTTGCCCATTTCATCATTTGCAAAAATTCTACTCAAGTGCATAGCTCCATATATTTGCTCTAGGTTTTTGTCATTTACTGTATATATAGCTTGCAATAATTCATACCTTTCACCCTGTCAAATAAAACTACTGTGGTGTTTGACACTTTAATGTTGAGATTTATACTCTTTGCTTCCTGAAATCTATCTAATGTACACTGCAAAACATTTATGTTCTTATCCATTATTATATTGTCAGCTTATAGAAGTACCTGCACTTTTATGTTCCCAATCGAGACATCTATGTCACCATAAACATTCTTTATAGGCTTGTTCAGAAATGTATTGGGACAATCCAATTCTTGTGTAGCTCCCTTCTCAGTGTTGCCCTATTGATTAAACCTTCCCTTTATTCTCACAAATAGTGTACAAATTATTTCTGTCATACATCACTCTTGTTGCATTCAGTGGCACTTGGAAAGTGTTATGAGTATTCTTTGGGTATTCTTTAATCTTTATTGAGAGACACTGAACAGTGTGTGTGTGTGTGTGTGTGTGTGTGTAGTGTATATACAGTATATAAACTGTATAAATGTAGCTCAAAACTATCCTGGAAATGTAGACAACATGAAGGATCATTTTTTCACACCAGGTGGATTTATAGAATTCTCAGGAAATTTGAGGTTCAAATACACACAGTGATTCAAAAAATTTTAAAGATTACATTCAACTGAATTGCAAACTTTTCTTACTGGGACTAATGGATGGGCAATCAGAAACAGTGATGGAATATTGTTTTTGTATACGATATCTTGTGCAAGACTATTATATGTGTAAAAATGGAAAGACTCTGAAATATCTACAGTGGAAGAATGTGATAGAATTAGCAGAGATGGCAAAATTGACTTGTTTGATTTCGGAAAGAATTTTAACTTTATTTATTAGTGACTGGAAACTCCTTATAGAATTTTTGCTGAAGAAAGAATAAAATGAACTTGTGATTTGTAGGTTTGATTATTAGAAAGGTACCTTATGAAAAGAGGAAGCAAAATATAAATGCATTTATAATCATTTTTAAGAAGTTTGGAAGCTTCGTCTTGATAACTTCTTTTCTTTTTTTTCTTTATCTTTCTTATTTCTTGTCTATTCACTATTTTTCTTTATTTCTTCTCTAAAGTTTGTGTTGTTTTTATCTTCTTAAAATTTTCTTTAATAAAAAGATACATAAAAAGGGGAAATACTATATATAGTTTATATAGCCAAATCACAGATTGGAATGAAAAATACATTAATATAAAACACAAATACATAAAAAGAACATCAAGAATCAAAATAGCATTTCAAGAAATAATCAAGATTCAAGCCAAGACTTGTGAAGAATGTCCACAATCTTTAAAATAATTTGTATTGAATGGTGCTATTCAGTACAGATTGTTTTTTAAAATAATTTTAATGGACTAAGAGCAAAAATTAAGTAGAGGCCACCTTAATGAATCTAGTATATTTTTTCTATTTTAAAGAAATCTCAAAAAAGCAAGCATAATCAGGACTGAAATTCACTAAAAATGTTATGTAGAGATTGTTATTTCCATTACTATAGGCTCTTGTTATACAATCTAGACTTCAGTAATACATTGTTTACAATATCTGTGAAAAGGTATTACTAAACTAATATAAAGAATGACTGATAAAAAAGGTGTATTTAATCTATAGAAAAAATAATTAGTCAATAACTACTTAGAAAGTATTGTTTTTCCTTTAAATTTATCTATAAGGTATAGAAAATAGCTAAAATTTGCACCACAGGTGCTTTTTCAAAAGACAACTGGGCTTTGTTTCTTTTTCCTTGAAGATACTTTGCTTCTTACCCAAGAAGCTTCTGCATTTCTGACTGGACTTCAGTGAGAAACGAAACGTCTTCAATGAAAAAAATAAAATAAAATCCACTTGTCTTTTGAAAAAGCACCCTTGAGACAATCATGACCTGGATGACTGAGAATCTCCATAGACATTTTGCTAAAATTTGCAGTTTTGTTGCTTGAAAGAAATAAGGAATTTTACCACTGTGCATATGAAATGGTATGAACATTGCCATCGATTTCTTTGCCGGCAAAACACTAGGCATTGTAGTTCTTTGAGAACCCTTACAGAATATTCTCAGGACCTCAACAGACAAATTGACCAGAGAAGGCAGAAGATGGCTACAAAAAAAAGGTGTTTGTCTTTTTCTCTCTCTGTGTGTGTGTGTGTGTGCGTGCATGCAGTATGTAGAACCAATGCTCCTGGGTGAATGACAACAAATTGAGATTTCCCACTGGGCTTCAGAGTTAAAAACATCTCTTTAAATATCCCCTTGTGTTGAGAGAAGGCAAGAAATATACAGTAGTTATCATCCTGAAATCAATATTTCCATATGTTGGTGTAGTTTAATAGCTCTTCTATCCAAGCTGCTCAAGGAAATGGCTAGTAAGGGTCATCTGCTTTTAGACTGCTCAGCTTGCCAGCCACTGCTTCATCAACTGCAACCATGGATTATTGCTTCATATTTTTATTCAGCTCCAGCATTGTCCCTCCTCTCATTTACACCTCCTTCAGTACAGCCAGCAGTGTTACGTCCTTGTCCTATTGGGTTTTTTTTTTCTTATATGTATCCATTTCATGTATTCATCACTATGTTTATACTTATACCTCTTATCTTATAATCGCTTGACAAAATAAATAAAATAAATAAATAAATAAATAAATAAAATAAATAAATAAAATAAATAAATAAAATAAATAAAATAAATAAAATAAATAAAATAAATAAAATAAATAAAATAAATAAAATAAATAAAATAAATAAATAAGGAACTTTATCCCTTGCTGACCATTAGTGGTAATTTCCAAACTTGTTGAAAAGGAATTACTGCTTTTTCTGTATATATTACTCCTTTTTTCTGGCTGGGGGGGAGGAAGAGCATTAAGAAACTTTGCAACACTGCCAACTAGAGGCTTGAAAGTATTTTATTTGAATTGGAGAGAATTGCAAAAAGACCTCTTCTCAAGGACATTTTAACGTGATAAGATAGAGGGAGAGCACAGCAAAATATTATTGCAGGTGCTTTCCTGGACTGTTATCAAGAACACTTGAGGTTTGGCTTTGAAGCTGCTGGAGAAGAGAGTCATAACAAGAGCCTTGGATAAATAAATAAAGTGCAGTGTGCTTTCTTATATATACCCCACTCGCTAGCCTTTTTCTAAATTTCAATTCCAGTAATATTTTTATTTTTGTCTTTTACTTTAAAGGGAAAGCCTCAGGGTTTTTTCTTTATTTTTCTTTTCTTTTTTATTGGGACTTTTTTGCTTTTCCTATCTATGTTTTTGGACCACTTTGTTGTTGTTGTTTTTTTGATTATTGAGACTTTTCAACTGGATTAAGGTGTGAAGAATCTGGGAACTTTTTTTTTCTTTTTTCTTTTTTCTTTTTTTGCTCTTAATCAATATTATTATTTTTGGATTTGTTTTTCTCCTTTCTATTTTTTTCCTTTTTTATGGTGGACTATCTCGTAATTGGATTAGGGTCGAGAAGAACCTGAAGATCTTTCTTCTTCCTTTTTTGCTGTTTCTTCTTTGGTTTCGTGTCTTTTACTACTGGAGTTTTCCATTTTGGATTATAATTGGCTGCTCTACCAGTTGGATTGAAAGTCAAGAAGAATTTGAAGCTTTGGAAGCATTGAAATGAGCAGGAAACCAATATCATCTGGCATTTCTGCTTCTACCTCTGCTTCCCCACCAGCTGGAGGACAACGTTTAATTCAGACAATGTTGAAGCAAGATAAGGAACAAGAAAGAGTAACTTTACAGATGATTATGCAAGGAATCCAAAATCTCAAGACAAAATCAGACATCATTGAACAAAGAACAGGAAATATTGAACGAAGAACTGAAAATATTGAACAAAGAACAGAAAATATTGAACAAAGAATAGAGAAGACTGATGAAAAAGTGGAAAACATTAAACAAATGATGGTTAAGTATGAGGAGAGATTCCAAAAAATTGAGGAAGAAGGAAAACAAAGAGAGAAGAAGATTGGAAATATTGACAGTAGATTAACAGCGGTTGAACAAGAAAAAGGTGGGATGTTGAGGTGGGAGATGGAAAGGTCAGAATTTTACCTCAGATTTCAAAATATAAAAGAGGAAAAAGGAGAAAACTTGGCAGCGGTAATGATAGAAATTTTGGCAGATGCTTTGGAAATTACAGAGGAAAAGATGATGGATGGAATAGATGAGATATATCGAGTCTATACAAGGTATGCGATGAGAAATAAATTACCCAAGGAAGTCCATATTAGATTTACTAAAAAATCCATTAAAACGCAAATATTACAAATAGTAAGAGAGAAAACATTGAAATACAAAGGTAAAGAGATTGTGGTTTTAAAACAAATACCCAGAAGAGTGAGAGAGATGAGAAGAGAATATCGATTTCTGACTAAAATGCTATTGGAAAACGAAGTGAATTATAGATGGCTGATTCCAGAAGGACTAATGTTTAGGTGGCAAGAGCAGAGATATAGAATTGATTCAATTGAGAAAGCAGAACTTTTCCATGCAGAATTTTTTGGAGGAAGAAGAGAGGAAGCAGAGATAGAGGTCTCATTAATTGAGTTTCAAGAGGAACAATTGGAGACTGAAAAAGAGAAAGGAGCAGTAGGGGAACAGATGGATAGCAAAGAACAGCGTGAAGTGAGATCCACGAGAGCGGTTAGACCTAAATATAAAGCATAATCATGGAAGAAAAAAAAACTGATTACAATGAATATAAATGGGCTTAATTCAGCTGTTAAAAGAAGGAAAACTTTTCATAAATTAGAGAAATTAAAATTTGATATAATTTGTTTACAAGAAGTTCATATTAAAAAACAACATGAACAATTGTTATTACAGCCAAAATTGGGGAAAATATTTACTTCTTTGACTCAATGTAAGAAAAGAGGAGTGGTTCTATACATTAAAGAGGCTATCCCAGCAAAATTGATTTACACGGATGAAGATGGAAGAGTATTAATGGTAGAAATAATGGACAATAATATAAAAATACTCTTGATTGCAATTTATGCTCCGAATGATAAACAAGAAGAGTTTTATAAAAAGCTACACATGAAAATAACTGGACTGGACTATGTTAATATAATTATGATGGGAGATTTTAATGGAATTGTGGACAATAAATTGGACTATATAGCAATAACAACAAAGCAAAATAGAAAGGCTCTCCCAAGGTCTTTTTTTAAAATGACAGATGAATTAACTTTAAAAGATATTTGGAGAGAAAGAAATGTTAAAGCTAAACAATATACTTTTTATTCAAATAGGCATTTATCATGGTCCAGATTAGATATGATTTGGATCTCAACAGAATTAATATCCAATATTAAAGAAACAAATATTGAAACAAGTACTTGGGCAGATCATAGCCCAATGACAATTAAATGGAAGGGACAAAAAAAAAAGATCGAGATGGACATTAAACAATACTATTTTAAAGGAGAAAGATTTTATACAATGGATGGAGAAGGAATTGGCTTTTTTCTTCAGAGAAAATAAAAAAGAAGATACTTCAACGCAGAATGTGTGGGATACAATGAAGGCATACGTTAGAGGTTTGATAATAGATTATACAAGAAAAAAGAATATTAGGAAAAGGCAAGCTTCTAAGGCCTTGAAAGATGAGTATAAAATTCTTGAAAAAGAATTACAGAAAATGCCACAGAAAAAGGATATTAAATTGAAGCTGGATGTAATTAAACATAAAATGGAATTAATAGAGAAAGAAGAACTGGCACAGAAAATCAGAAACTCTAAACAGAATTATTTTGAAGATGCAAATAAACCAGGTAGATGGCTAGCATATAAATTGAGAAAAGAGAAGGAATCAAGAAAAATATTGAAGTTAATAGATGAACAAGGCCAAGTTTGTTTTGGTAATAAGGAGAAAAAGGAAATTATTCGAGATTTTTATTGGCAACTATATAAACAAGAGAATATTGATGAGGAAAAAGTCAAACAGTATTTACAGGAAGCTAATTTACCAAAGATACCTAAAGAGACTGAAGAAATGTTAGAAAGCAATATAACAATGATGGAACTAAATGAAGCATTTAAGAGACAAAATAATGGGAAAGCACCGGGTCCAGATGGGCTTCCAGCAGAATTCTATAAAACATTTCAAGAATCACTGAGCATCCAATTGTTAGAAGTTATGAATGAAGTTATGTTAAAAAAGATGATACCTAAAACATGGTCAGAGGCTTATATTACACTTATACCGAAGGAAGAGACTGACCCACTGCAAATTAAGAATTATAGACCTATTTCTTTATTGAATGCAGACTATAAAATCTTTGCTTCAATCTTAGCAGAAAGACTTAAAAAATATTTAAATAATTTTATTCACCCAGATCAAAATGGATTTCTGCCAAAGAGACAAATTAGAAACAATATGAGAGTAATCTTGGACACTTTGGAATACTATGAGGCCCATCCTGAAAAGCAAATGGCTTTGATATTCCTAGATGCTCAAAAAGCATTTGACAACGTGAACTGGAGATTTATGTTATTATTATTGGAGCAGATGGGTTTTGCTAAAAAATTTATTCAAGCAATAGAAGCCATATATAATAAACAGACAGCAAGGGTAATGATGGAGGGGGAACTTACAGATTTTATTAATATAAGGAAAGGTACAAGACAAGGATGCCCCCTATCTCCTTTGTTATTTGTGTTGACCTTGGAAGTGTTGAATAGAAATATTAGGGATGATAAAAGCATAAAAGGAATGAAAATTAAGAAGGAAGAATTTAAACTACAAGCTTTTGCTGATGATTTAGCTTTTATTTTGGAAGACCCGCTAGAAACAGCTCCAAAATTATTGGAAAGGATAGAGACATATGGAGAGGTGGCTGGTTTGAAAATAAATAAAGATAAAACAAAGATTTTGACAAAGAATATGCTATTGAGACAGAGAGAAGAACTGGCAGATCTTTTGAAAATTCAAGTTACAAATAAGATTAAGTATCTGGGGATATATTTGACAACAAGATGTAGCACATTAAAGGAGAATAATTATATTAAACTTAAACAGATAACTACAGATTTGAAGAAGTGGGAAAACTTGCAATTGTCATTAATAGGGAGAATTCCAACAATTAAGATGAATATTTTACCTAGAATTTTATTTTTGTTTCAAACAATACCAATTAGGCTTGGAAAAGACTATTTTGAAGATTTAAATAAAATCATGTTGAAGTTTATATGGCAAGGTAAAAAAGCGAGAATAAAGCTAAAGCTTTTGCAAGATGTAGAATTAGAGGAGGTTTTGGCCTGCCTAATTGGGAATTGTATTATCAAGCTGCAAGTTTGATGTGGGTCAAAGAATGGATAACATTAAGGAAACATAGGTTGTTGACATTAGAAGGGCATGACTTGCTGTTGGGCTGGCATGCTTTTTTATGGTATAAGGGAACTAAAACACAGGGTTATTTTAGAAGACATTATGTACGGGAGTCTTTGTGGTTAAATTGGGAGAAGATAAAAAGACAATGTTATTTGAAAATTCCAGTTTGGTTATCGACCATTGAAGCATTTTCCTATCCTATAATCTACAAGAAGGAACAAACAGTTAGATATGGGGAACTTTTGGATGAAAAGGGTGAACTTAAATCGATCCAAAACTTAGAGGAACAAGGTATAAGGATGAATTGGTTTTCATATGCACAAATACATTCAAGGTATGATGAAGATTCCAAAACGGAGGGATTTTATGATAAGCAGACTGATTTAGATAAGATCTTGATGGGTACTGATGAGAAAGTGATTAAAAAATTATATGGTTATTTACTGGGAATTAAATTAGAGGAAGGACAAGTCAAAGAAACTATGATTGTTTGAGGGAAGAATTTTGGATATGGGATTGATTTAGAGAAATGGCAGAAATTGTAGTCTCAAAATTATAAAATGACAATGTCAACAGCATATAAAGAAAACTTGTATAAGATGTTTTACAGGTGGCACTTTCCTCCAACAAGAATAGCAAGAATGTTTAAGAATAAATCTGAAAAATGCTGGAAATGTCATCAGATACCCGGCTCGTATTACCATATGTGGTGGACTTGTGAGGATGCTAGAAAATATTGGACTATAATTCGCATGTGGTTGGAAAAAATGACAAAGAAACATATAGACTTGAAACCAGAGATCTTCTTATTGGGAATTTTACCTGATATATATGGTAAAGATTTGAAATACCTGATTGTAAATGTATTAACAGCGGCCAGGATTGTATTTGCTAAAAATTGGAAGAATGAGAAAATACCATTACAGGAAGAAATTATTTAGAAAATATTGGAATGTGCTGAGATGAGTAGATTGACATTTGAAATTAGAGAGCAAGAGGATAAACAATTTTATGAAATTTGGGATCTTTTTTATAAATGGCTAGATGATAAAATACGATAATAGAATATTTTAGACAGTAAGAAATATCTTTATCTTGCAATTTTGCTATTATTTGTTATTTGATATTATATTTATAAAGGTTTTTTTTTAGGATTGATTTGGTATGATTATATGATTTGTTGAATAATTTGGTTAAAGTATTGTTAGCTCATAAAGCATGAATGATTAAAAGTATAGTCAATTTTTTTTTTTTTTTAGTGATTATAGAATATATAAGTTTGGATTGATAATATGAGTTGTTATGTGACATAATTGTAACTGGGACTACAGAATGAATGCACAAAAATGAAGAACCAACTGACACACTGGATGTAAATATGAGAGTTGAATGTTTTAATGTTTTGTTTGTCTTGTCTGTTTGTAGAAAATTAATAAAATTTTCTTTCAAAAAGAAAAAAGAAAAGGAATTACTGCCATGTCTTGCCAAATAAAATAATCATTTAATGGTCAGAGGAGTCCAACGTGCATGAGAAGCAATCAGTCTGTTCACTGCTACTTTGGATGATTTACTATCTTAGTTTCATTTCTCTCCAAGCAGCCTCGTTCTAAGGAGCTTTGGCATCAAAAAAATAACAATTGCATGTGTGGGTCATTCATTCGGTCTCTCTCCTTGCAAGATTTGTTTCCTATTCTTAGAAGAGGTATCCAGGGGTGGGATTCAAATTTTTTAGCAACCGGTTCTGTGGGCATGGCTTAATTGGTGGGCATGGCTTGGTGGTCATGTTATTGGCTGAGCGTGGCCAACTCAATATCGCTCACATTGAGCCATGCATCTCCTCACCTGGCCTCTCATGACTGTGGGGATGTTGCAACAGTCATAAGTGTGAAAAATGGTCATAAGTCACTTTTTTCAGTGCCATTGTAACATTGAATGGTCACTCCACACAAGCAAGGTACCACCAAAGGAGGGGGAAAAAACTCCAGAGAAGTTCCAGAGACAGGAAGTCTAGTCCTGCCAAGAATGTAAGAAGGGTTAATGGAGAGGCAGTTTCTGTAAGCAACACCAGAATGCTTCCTTCCTGCCTTCCTTACAGGATTAGGCCAGTAATTTCTTCTAACAACCAATTCTCCGAACTCCTTAGAATGTTAACAACTGGTTCTAGTGAATAGGTGAGAACTGGTAGAATCCCACCCCTGGAGATATCCTCACAACAAGCATCCTTTCTGAAATAGTTGGGGAAGTTCCCATGCCAGCTCATAATTTTGACATGTTTTAAAAATCATCCCTGCCAGGAATAGGAAGGGCGGTGGTGGCAGTGGGGGGAGGGCTACCTGGTTCAATTATTTTTGTGCATCTCCCTTTTCTTTTTCAGAAGAAAGAATTCAAGTAAACAGCCACATGCAAGCAAGCCCTGTCCTTTTAAGAATGTCATTTAAAAATACTATTGGAATAAAATGGTGGAACTCAATAATGGCAGGAGTGAAAAGGGTTTCCTTCAACTTCAGAGCAGGTTGCTTGTTTCCTTAGGAGATTACAGATTACAGATAATCAGAGTTGAAAGTGACCTTGTAGGTCATCTAGTCCAACTCCACACCCAAGCAGGAAACCCTGCACCATTTCTGACAAATGGCAATCCAATCTCTTCTTGATAGTCCCAAGTGATGACACTCCCACAACTTCCAAGGGCAAACTATTCCATTGGTTGATTGTTCTTACTGTCAGAAAGAAGAGATAGAATTGACAACTAAAACCAACAATCCAGTCATTGTATCAAAATAACAATAATGACAACAGGATTTATATCCCTTCAAAGATGACTGATTCTATGAGTATCTCTTTAGTGGAAAGGCAGCCTTTGTAAAGTCAAAGGTTCTGGACAGAAGTGAGCCCTATTGCAACATTAATCTTTGATTCCATGATCAAGATGTTCTATAAATTTGACTCATTTAGAATAGCTTTTCTAATGGATTTTAATAATATTCTGAAGGCAGAATGCTGGCATTCACTGATTTGGTTTTAAAGGGGGTTCTTGGGCAATTAATATGCTTATCTTGGCTCCCTCAAATTCAGAGAAAGGTAGTTGCAAGCGAAGGAAACCATTGTTTCACATGTTTTTTGTAAAAGGCTTATTGACATTTCATTGACAGGTTCATCAAGTTCAGATTTTCCTAAATCCCCAGCAATCTGAGTGATGAGAAAAGGTTCACTTGTCTGTTAATGAGATGTATGTGTTAAAGACAGTTCAATGCAGAAAAGAAACAAAAGGTTATCATTGCTCCTATTGCAGAAAAGCAGCAAATGGGTGAGTGGTAGCTGGCCATCTGTATCCCATGAGATTTCTTGGGTCATAAAGAAATGTACAAGTTTGGAGCTGAGGAATGGCTTGTCTGAAAGTTTACAAATATTAGCTTTAGAGTTAGAAGAAATTTATTTCCCTTCTAGATGGCAGCTAGATTAATTTGGATACCTGACAGCTGAAAATATATTAAATGATGTATGGTTTTCATATTAGAATATCCTAAATTAATTTTAACACAGATTTCTTTTATGCCAGAAACCCCATTGTCTCTGGCACTGACTTCTAGATTTATGACATTGTGCACTGACTGATGAACTACACTGATATTCCTTGGAGCTTGAGAATTCACATTCCAGTTATTTTATGGAGGAAACAACTATTGCAACACTTAATGTTGAACATGAGAGGGCAATATTTTCCTAAGAATTGTCATAGTGAAAATGATTGCCCTTTGCTCAGGAACTACTGAGAAAACAGTAATCTTTAGGGAAGGAAAGGATACACAACCGTCATTGTGATGCAGATCAATAAAAGTAGAGCCATATTATGAAGTAAGTGGTCCGAGATTTCACTGCTAGCATAGACTTTGTTTCTTTCATTAACCACTCTTTGGATTTATTTCAAAATATACAAGTTGAACATAGGCATAATATGCTCCAATACACAGACAATGCTTACATCTTCCATATTGCTTCTCCATCTAGAAATGAGCTTTCTCAAATACTTACCCAGATCAGGATTTTTTTCTATTTCTCTCACTCATAACTCTAATTAATGCTTTGCTTCATAGACATCTAACATAGGATTTAATACTTGACTCAAGCATGCTGCGTATGCTTGGTATATTGGATTTTAGCTTTTCGTGTGGTGTGAATACCAATTATGGAGTTTGTAAACCATTTTTCAAGCATTGGTTAAATATAGTTTCAATGTGGCATAGATTGGAGGAGTTGGAACATCACCTGTAATGATGTGACGACATACAAATAATAACATGTGTCAACATGAAAATGACATGATTATATTATGTTAAAGCTTGATATCAAGTGAAACAGTAATAACCTCCTGTTATAGTTGGGGACCCTCCTAATCAAGGATTTTGCCCTGACTAGCATTATTGTTAGATAGAAATTTATTCAATGGCTGAGAAATATTTGCACCTATACAAGCTTACTCCCATTGCTACTGCATCACTACCATTTCCATTAAATCCAGTGTATGAAATTATCTCAAGGCACCAATAAATTTCACTCTCTTTAACAAAGAAGGTTCTTGTTGTAAAAGTTTGCATGGGCTTTGCATATGCTATTGATCCTATTCCCAACATGATTCTTGGCTCTATGAATAAAAGGGACTTATTTGTATTACAATAAAAGGAGATGAAAATATCAAAACACTGCATGAAGACAACTAAAATGCTAGCAGCTAACAAAGAAAAAGCAGTATTATTCGATTCCTATTTTTCCCTAGTCTTCTGCAAGAAGAGAATCCGTGTTCCACCAGGTAACCAAACACGTATAGGCAAGATTGAACTTGAAATTGGTATGCATGGCCCAATTAGGGAAGAAGCGTCAGTTTTTTTCTGATTATCTGTTTAATTGGAGAAATTGTCATTGTGACAATTTATCACATTTGGTAATGGCATCACCACACAAATGGTGTAAAATATGTTATTTGCATTATTTTAAGTCATTTAGGAACTAACATTAAGCAAATAATGAACAATGAGATGGATAAGGAACATTGGTGCAA
The DNA here is from genome assembly GCA_033807585.1 of Hydrophis major. NCBI lineage: Eukaryota > Metazoa > Chordata > Lepidosauria > Squamata > Elapidae > Hydrophis > Hydrophis major. The sequence goes on from CM066329.1 coordinate 174,019,226, forward strand.
GGGAATGGTTCATTGCATATGAAGCCCTTTGTATCAAAGTTTGATAAACCAAGATTTTAATGTGTCCATTTTGAACAATTTGTAAGGATGGAAAAAGTGCCAAATGAGGCACTTTGAGGTCGATCAGTCCTTTGAGTTACATGCTTGTAAAGAACGCACAGAAGAAGTTGTACTTTCTGAGAATGCTCAGGAAGATAAATCTATCTCAGTATCTACTTCTGTCCTACTACTTCAGCATTATTGAGAGTGTCCTGACATATCGCATTCTTGTATGGTATTGGAGCAGCTCTGCAGCGGACAAAAAAGCTCTACAGAGAATCATTAAAACTGCCCAGAATAGCATCGGGCTCCAGCTACCAGCCGTGGGTGACATCTTCGCATCTCGCTGTTTGAGGAAGCTCAACATTCTCAGATGTTCTCAGATGTCTTCTTCCCATCCTGCTTTCAATCTTTATGAACTGTTGCCTTCTAGCAGAAGATACAGAACAATTAAGACTTGGACTACACATTTTCTGAATAGTTTTTATCCCAGAGCTATAATTGCACTTAACAATGAACTGAAGGACCACCATCAGTGAGCTGTTGGACAGTATTACTTGGTCTGTTGTGTGGATGCTTGTGTGTTTTTAGGAGGCATGGAATTTTGGCAGCTGGGGAGGTGTTTGGGGATTGTCATGTGTGTGTGCATGTTGAGTCTGGTCTCTGGGTGTTATGTGAATTTCATTGTATGTATACTGTGTAATGTATGTACAATAACAGATAAACAGATAACAGATCATCAGAGTTGGAAGGGACCTTGTAGGTCATCTAATCCAACCCCCCGCCCTAGACCATTTCTGACAAATGGCAGTCCAATTTCTTCTTGAAAGCCTCAAGTGATGGTGCTTCCACAACTTCCGAGGGCAAGCTGTTCTATTGGTTGATTATTCTCATTATAATTCAATTCAATCAGCTCAAGAAATTGATTTCAGAAGGTTTACTAGAACTGAACTTTATTAATATAGGTTATAGTAATCTCACAATCTTCTAGTAGATCTGACTATAATTTGTACCACAAGGCACCTAGAACAAATTCCATATCTTTAAATTTTTGGAGTTGAAGATTTTGGGTAGAATGCAAATGAAAATTGTGAACTACAGTACAGGCACGCATAGTAACAAATGCTTTTCAGGTTTCTGCTACACTCTCTTCAAAGCCCTTAATTAAAATTAAGGAATGAATCATATCATTTCTCCTCCAAAATGTCACCCATCTTCTTGGTTTTTAATTTCTTATTTAATTCTCTTAATTTTTAATCATTTTGCATTATCTTTTTTTAACCTTCTTATCATATTGTAAGTAACCCAGAGTCACTGTAACTGTGAGATGGACACCATATAAATTTAATTCACTGGAGAAAGCAATTATGTTGGGAAGAGTTAGTGGTAAAAGGAAATCTGGCTGCCAAATAATTTGATGGCTGGACACTATCAAAACTGACACCAGCCAAAGCATAGAAAAACTCAAAGAAGCAGTGCAAGATCAGAAGATGTGGAGAGATCTGGCCCATACAATAGTCAAGAATCAGACACAAATGAATGGATATCATCATCATTATCATCAATTTAATAAATAAATAGTGTGCCAAAGTCCTTGCCCTACATGTATGATCAATAATTCTATTGGATTCTAAATAATGGTGGAGCAACATCCAGAACTTGTTTTAAATCACAAATATGTCATGTTTTCATTTTTGTACGCTCATGAGGTGTCAAGTGAAGACTGTTTGGAGGTGCCTGGTATTTGCCCCCTACTGTACAGATATAATCATAAAAAGATCTTTTGGGGATGGGACCAACATCTCATGTTTTCTTAAGACCAGCTACATGCCTCAGGAAAACTCACAAGCGGGTCTTTCTACTAATAGGGAATATTTGTTCCAATTCATTCCAAACTGCTTCAGTTTTATTACTGTAACCTGCAAGTTCAATAATGCCTATTTTGTGTGTCCATTTATTCGGCATTTGCCCCTGTAATGCAATGCCAAGAAGGCTTGAGGAATGTGAGGGGTGGAGGCCCAGAGAAGGCAGACTTACATTCCCCCTTCCTATTAAATCTTTATACACCTACCTCTCCTGCTGTGATTAAAGACAAGTCAGAGCTGTCTAAACATCTCTTAAATCATGCCAAGGGTGGGAGGTGATTTATGCTGAGCTGAGTGCTTTCATTAAATTCCACCCAATTCCCCTGTTCCTACAGGTGAATTGCTAGTTCTGTATCTCCCAGGTGTACCCATCAACACTGCAAGCCTGGCACTGCCTGCATTCTGTTTGTCTTCAGAATGTATGCACTGCCCTCAGATTATTCTTTTCATCTACGCTACCCTGAGAATTCAACCTAACTGCACCGTAGCTGAGAGCTGGTGAAGTATCTGAACATATCTCATTCAAAGATATAGCAATTTCTTCAAAGGCCTCATTGAAATACCTTACTTACTTGGGCATTCACAAGAAATTCCCTGCTTGGAGAAACCTGAAACAGAACTACAAGAGAACAAATGTTTGTCTAAGGAGACCCAAATCTACCTGAGTCAGGAAAATTCACTGATAGTCTTTCGACCAGTCACTCAGACCAGCCTACCTTAGAATGGTATAAAAGGGAAACAATGGGATAGACATCAATCAACTAATCAGAATAAAGCTGGAAGGGAACTTGGATGTCTTCTTAGCCCTCTTACTCAAACAGGACACGCTATACAATTTGAGACAAGTGGCTGTCCAGTCTCATCTTAAAATTATCCAGTGATGAAGCAACCCCAACTTCTGAAGGCAAGCTGTTCCAAACTGCCTCAGATGGCTTGCAAAAAAAAAAAAACCCAGAGAAAGATGTACAGTGTAAAAAAAATGCATGTGTCCCTATGCAAACGGACATAGATGCATATACACATTTTTATATGTTTCTCTGTGTGTATGAATAAAAGAAGGGTGGGTTAAAATAGAAGAATCAACAGGTAAGCAAAAAATAAATAAAACAAATAATCATTAGGGCAGTTATTGTGTTAAGATATAATACCTAAGCTGATCCACCTAAGCAGATTCCAACCTGCATTTCTAAATGTAAGCATCTCCTAGGGAAATAACAATTGAATGAAAAACTGCTGGTGACCTTCTACCGCTGCACCACAGAGAGCATTTTAACATACTGTACCTCTGTATGGTTTGCCAATTGCACAGTGGCAGACAGGAAAGCACTCCAGAGGGTTAATGTCATTGCCCAGGAGATCATTGGCTTCCCTCTCCCCTCTTTGGAAGAGCTTTATACCTCTGCCTTAAGAAAGTTCAAAACATTCTCAAAGATCCATCTCATCTTGGGAACCCTTTTTTTGAACTATTACCATCTGGCAAATGGTACAGAATAATAAAAACAAGGACAAATAGGCTGAAAAACAGCTTCTGTCCCAGGGCAGTAGCTCTTTTGAATTCTGCTGTATAGTGCAGTGTTGGTGTGGTGTTGGGGGTTTCCAGTTCAATGTGTGAAGGGTGAAGGATGTGTGTTTATGTTTATTTTCAAGGTCATGGTCATGATGTGCACTGAAGATGGTGTTTGATTTTGTTGTACGTGGTGCAATGACAATAAACTAAACTAAAAGTCGTTTACAGGGTCAGCCTATTGCCCCCAACAATTTGGGTCTTCATTTTTACCCACCTTTTAAGGATGGAAGGCTGAGTTAACCTTCAGCCTGGGATTCGATCTGCCAAATTGCAGACATCCAGCAGAAGTAGCCTGCAGTACCGCATTCTAACCACTGTGCCACCACAGCTCTTATTCTGATATAAATACAGGAGTCCGGATCCTTGGTTTCAATAATTGAGCATCTGCAGCTCAGTTCTTTAGGCCAAATTTTGTGAGGTCTGATCATCACATTAGTTTAATTTTGTACCTATCCTATGAATTGATGGTATAGATATTATTATTATTATTATTATTATTATTATTATTATTATTATTATTATTATTATTATTATTATTATTATTCTACACAAAAATGACAGTATACACAGCAAACAAGATAACCATGCTGGGTTTCATATCACAAATCACTAGTTGAACACCTCCCAAGTGTTTAGGGCTGCACGATGTATCGGCGGATATGTGAGCAGATCCCAGTAAGGTGGCCTTCTGCAGCTGACCAATGTGATCTTGTCAGTGCCAATTGTTTTTAAGTGCTTGCCTAGGTCTTTAGGCACAGCACCCAGTGTGCTGATTACCACTGGAACCACCTGCACTGGTTTATGCCAGAGTCTCTGCAGTTCGATTCTCAAGTCCTGATATCTGGTGACTTTTTCAAGTTATTTCTCGTCGATTCTGCTGTCACCAGGTATGGGAATGTCGATGATCCACACTTTTTTCTTCTCCACAATCGTGATATCTGGGGTATTGTGTTCCAAAACTGTCAGTCTGTATTCGGAAGTCCTACAGTAGTTTTACATGATCATTTTTGACCACTTTTTCAGGTTTATGATCCCACCAGTTCTTTGCTACAGGCAGATGGTAGTTGTGACACAAGTTCCAGTGGACCATCTGAGCAACTGTGTTGTGATGTTGCTTGTAGTCAGTCTAAGCTATTGTCTTGCAACAGCTCAGTATGTGATCAATGGTTTCATCCGCTTCTTTGCAGAGTCTGCATTTGGGGCAGGGTTGGGATTCTACCAGTTCGCACCTATTCGCTAGAACTGGTTGTTAACATTCTAAGCAGTTCAGAGAACTAGTTATTAAATGAATTATTGGCCTAATCCTGTAAGGAAAGCAGGAAGGAAACATTCTGGTATTGCTTACGGAAACTGCCTTTCTGTTAACCCTTATTATATTCTTGGCAGGACTAGACTTCCTGTCTCTGGAACTTCTCTGAAGTTATTTTCCCCTCCTTTGGTGGTACCTTGCTTGTGTGGAGTGACCATTCAATGTTACAATGGCACTGCGAAAAGTGACTTATGACCATTTTTCACTCTTATGATTGTTGCAACATCCCCACAGTCATGAGAGGCCAGGCGAGGAGATGCATGACTCGATGTGAGGGATATTGAGTTGGCCACGCTCAGCCAATAACATGACCACCAGCCACATCCACCCAGTCATATGACCCCAAACCACACCTACCACCTAAGCCACACCCACAGAACCGGTTGTTAAATTTTTGAATCCCACCCCTGATTTGGGATCATCAACAGATTCTTCTGTTCTGGCTTTGATTACATTCGTTCTGATGGCTTGTTCTTGGGCCCCAAGAATCAGGCCTTCTGTTTCTTTCTTCATGTTCCATTGGTCAGCCATAACCAGGTCTTTTCCTTATCTGCTTTTCCTTGGATCTTTTCAAGGAACTGTCCATGCAGTGCTTTGTTACACCAGCTATCAGCCCAAGTTTGCATCATTGTTTTTCTATACTGATTCTTGGTTTGCTGCAGCTTCCTCTTGTTGAACTCCATCAAAGCTGGTTCAACACTGTCTTTCACATAATCTTTATGTATATTATTATTATTATTATTATTATTATTATTATTATTATTATTATTATTATTATTATTATTATTATTTATTAGCTATCCAGCTCCAGTGGATTCTTTGGTCATTATGTATCAACCTGATTACAAATAGCACTTTCTAGCTAATGATGTTCTATCCCATTTTCAGCAACAAAGCTCTGAAAGAATCAAAGTTGAATATAAATTTACTTATTTGCTTACTTAATTTATTTGGGGGGAAATGCATGTTTGGTCTGTTTAGATTCATAGATTTTTTTTTCCTTCTGTTTTTTCCACAAAGTAAATTCAGTCCAATAATCAAAAAGATGCAGTAGAAATTGCTTGCTGCTCTATGCGCAGCCATGAGCAGAAGGCTGTTCTGCGAGCTCCTCTTGAAACTCATCCAAATTCCTAGGATATTTTTCTATTAGATGTTGTCCATTGAGGCAGAACTCTAGTATCTCCAACAAAACATGAAAAGACTGACCTGGAAGTCACCTGGTGATAGTTGCAAAGTGAGGGGAGGACTTATCTGAGCAGGAGATGTAAAACTTTTATTCATTTATTTAGCATATGGCAGCTACAGAGGTCATGCAGTCACTGATATGCAAATTTAGTTTAATAAGGTGTCAGCAAACACACACACACACATATATACTCTGTGTGTGTGTGGGTGGGTGGGTGGGTGGGTGTGTAAATGGAGCTGGAGGTATCGGGGGTGGGTTCTGTTTGTGCCCAGGTGTTTGCTTGGCTTGTGGTGTAGAGATTTTTTTAGTTTGAGAGTGCAGACTTCCAGATAATTGACAGTCTGGTGGAGTCATCTCTTCTATCATGCTTTCAGGTCTTTTTTCAATCTCTATGGCTTCTCTGATGATTCTGTAGCTGGGCTTTTCTATAGTGGCTAGGGTTTTGGTGCCATTGAAGTTGATGTTATGACCTGTGGCTTTCATGTGTTAGACTAATGAGGAAGTATGTTCCAGCTTTTTTACTGCATTTTGTGTTCATCCAGGTGGGTACTTATTCTTCTATTGGTTTGTCCAATGTATGCAGGGGACTTCATATATGCCTTGGTTTTCCAGGTCAATTTTATCTTTGGGGTTTCTTAGGATGGCTGCTATTTTTCTGTCTGTTTTGAAGGCAGTCTTAATGTGATGCCTGTGTAGTATCTTACTGATTTTGTTTGTAGTGCCTCTTATGTAGGGCAGGACAGCTGTTCCATAGGTCTGTTCATCTTCTAGGTCTCCATTATGTCTCAGTGTGTTTTTGTGGATCAGGCCTGTGATTTTGCTTTTGTGGAATGGGCGTTGGTTCTTACCTGATACGCCTCTTCTCGTGGAACTGCGTAGAGCATCCAGAGAGTGGGAGGTGCTTCAGTCTTCACTTCTCACAGGCTGAGCTGAAATTGAGGAACGCCCTCCTCCTCCACGTGACTCCTCCATGCGTTCCTCCCAGTTTTACCGAAGATGAGAGGACAAAAAAACCCCTCTACTCTTAAGTATTAAACAACATGAACTACAACATTAGAAATCATTGGCCGAAACAGGTTTTTCCCCTTTACAGACGGACCAACAGGGTGGGGCTAGATGCTCTACGCAGTTCCACGAGAAGAGGCGTATCAGGTAAGAACCAACGCCCATTCTCCGTAGAACTGCTGCGAGCATCCAGAGAGTGGGACATACCAAAGCCAGTGTGTCCTACAGGTGGGAGTCCGTCTGGATTGGAACTTCCTCATGATCTCGAACCACTTGCTGCAAAACTCGCCTGCCAAAAGATGCTTCAGCTGAGGCGTAAACATCAATCTTATAATGTCTTATAAAGGGAGATGGGGAAGTCCAGGTGGCCACCCGGCAAATATCAAGAATAGACGCCTGATTAGCCCAGGCTGCCGAGGTAGCTGCACTTCTGGTGGAGTGAGCAGTAACCCCACTGGGAACTGGAATATCTTGAACTAAATAGGCTTTGGATATGGTAGCCCTAATCCATCTGCCTACCGTGGACGGAGAAACCTTACAGCCTAGTGTCTTTGGCTGAAAGGACAAAAATAGAGACTCTGTCTTCCTGATGGACTGCGTGCGAGAAATGTAAATACGCAAAACCCTTCGAACATCAAGGGTGTGCCACTGCCTCTCTTGCTCGCGCAGAGGCTTCAGACAAAAATTAGGCAGGACCAACTCCTGCGCCCTGTGGAACGGTGAATTAATCTTTGGCATAAATGCTGGGTCTGGTCTCAGAACCACCCGATCTGAATGAAAAATGCACAGATCTTTTCTCACGGAAAGAGCTGCAATTTCAGATATCCTTCTAGCCGAAGTAATAGCCACCGGAAAAACTGCTTTAAATGTAAGAAATTGAAGTGACGCCTCCCTGAGAGGCTCAAAAGGAGATCTAGTCAAGGTCAGGAGAACTTTATCAAGGTCCCATGTCGGGTACCTATGCACTACTGACGGGCGCAAATTAGAAGCCCTTTAAGAAAAGCCTTGATTCGAGGATGGTGGGAAAGGGGACCGAAAGGACCGCCAGCAACCACCGTTGAGAGCGCCGCTACCTGCCTCCTTAAGGTGTTAGGTGATAAACCTCCATCTAGGCCATCTTGTAGAAAGGCCAGGATCTGTGCAACTGAAGGAGAGCGTGGGTCGGTGAATGATTTGTGGCACCAGTTACAGAAACTTTTCCAGGTTGCATCATAAATGCGAGTGGTAGAAGGTCTTCTAGCCACCAAAATGGTGTTAATGACCTGTGCTGATAAGCCTTCCTCAATCATCCTTTCCCGCTCAACCTCCAAACGGCCAACTGTAGCTACTGTGGCTCTGGATGGAGCAGCGGGCCTTGCGACAGTGAAATCTGATCCAACGGAATCCTCCATGGCGGAGATACTGACAGATTGCGGAGGTCCGCAAACCATGGCCTCCTGGGCCAATAAAGTGCCACCATGAGGATCTCTGCTTTCTCGGCTATCAATTTTCGAATCACCCTGGGGATTAATGGAAGCGGAGGGAAGGCGTACAGTAGCCCGGGAGGCCACGGGCAACGCAAGGCATCGTGATTCTCTGCTCCGCTGGAGGGATAACGGGAGAAGAACCTCGGTGTTTGCGCGTTGAGCGGAGACGCAAAAAGGTCTATTAGGGGCTGACCGAATCTGTCTGCTGCTTCTCTGAACAGATGTGGGTGCAGGCGCCACTCTGCCTGATCCAGTGTTGCCCTGCTGAGCCAGTCTGCTTGAATGTTGGAGGCCCCGGAAATGTGCTCCGCTCTGATGGATAAGAGGTGCGCTTCTGCCCATCGACACAGTCGCTCGGCCTCTCTCATGAGAAGGAGGGAATGGGTGCCCCCTTGCCGATTGATGTGGGCCTTGGTTGTAGTATTGTCCATTAGGACCAGGACATGGCGCCCCCTTACCCGATGAAGAAATGTTCGCAGAGCCAGGTACACTGCACGAAGCTCCAACCAGTTGATGCTCCGACTTCGCTCCAAATGGGTCCAAACTCCCTGTGCTGAGAGAGATTGTAGATGGGCCCCCCATCCGGAAAGACTTGCGTCTGTCGTGAGAACAACCCTTTGAGGTTCCTGGAATAGCTGACCTCTGTTGACAGATGGTCGCGTCCACCACAGGAGGGAGGCGAGAACTTTCGGCGGGACCTTCACTATAAACCTTGACGTGCTCCTTCCTGAACGCTGATATGGCAGGAGGAACCATTGCAAAGATCTGGAATGCAAGCGAGCCCATGGAATAATGGAAATACAGGAAACTAGCTTCCCTAGCAGTTTGGATAAATTGAGCAACGATGCTTTCCCGGTCCGCCGGATATCTCTGATAGTGGTGCGGATACTAATAAGTCTCTCCTGAGAGAGAAAGACCCTTCCTTCAACAGAGTCAATCACAGCCCCTAGATGAGATATACTAGTGGAGGGAGTAAGCTGACTCTTCTCCCAGTTCACTAAGAACCCGTGGGACTGAAGTACCGAGAGGGTAGCGCTAGTATCGCTCTCGGCTTGATGTCGGGAAGGGGATACAACCAGGATATCGTCAAGGTAACAGTGGATCCGGATGGGAATTTGTCTAAGGTGAGCTGCAATAGCCGCCAACACCTTAGTGAAAGATCTCAGGGCTGAGGCTAGACCAAAGGGGAGGGCTACATACTGGAAATGCTGATTATTATAACAAAATCTGAGATATTTAGAATACGAGGAATGAATGGGAATATGGAGATAAGCCTCGGAAAGGTCAATTGATGTAAGCCAGTCTCCTTCTCTGATGCCCTGTAAAATCGACTGCAGAGTCTGCATATTGAATTTATGGCGTACAATAAAATGATTTAACCTCTTAAGATCTAAAATGGATCTCCATCCCCCGGAATGTTTAGGCACCAAGAATAAAAGTGAATAGAAACCCCTTCCCTGTTGGGAGAGGGGTACAGGTTGAATAGCCCTAATATCAGAGAGATGTTTGATGGCAGAAGTCATAAGAGCCCGTTTAGTAGGATTCCTAGAAATGGGTGAAACCCTGAAATGTTCGGGGGGAGGAGTGAGAAATTGCAGGGTCAAGCCAAAGTGCACTGAATCTGTAACCCAAGTATCAGAGGTGGATTCCTCCCACTTGTTTGCAAAATGCCTGAGGCGGTCGCCTTTGGTAAGAAAACCTGCAACGCTACCTGGGCCGGCGGGCCGCTCTACTCCCGGAACCCCTGAAGGGCCTTCTGTAGCTGCCCCCTCTCTTGCCTCTGTTTCCCGAGTCGCCCCAGTCCTGGTAGGACGGCCGGAATGAGGGAGACCCCTGAAATCTAGGAGAGAATGATGACTGGAAGGAGGGACGAAAGGAGCCCCTCCGAAAGGACTGGGAACTCTTGGCTTCCTGCCTACGAAAAAGTGAAGGCAGAAACTTTTTCTTATTTCGGGTCTCCAGGAGTAATGGCTCCAGAGCAGGCCCAAATAATTTCCCTTTTACTATGGGGGCTGAAGCCAACTTAGACTTATTTTTAATATCAGCCTGCCAGTGTCGAAGCCAAAGCAATCGTCTGGCAGAAACATGGGAAGAAATAGCTCGGGATGAGAACTTAACCGAATGAAAGGTAGCGTCGGCTGCAAATTCCGCCGCTGCCGTGATCTTTGCAATATCTTGATGGGCTCTGGTATCAGCTGGGGAAAGGTGTTGCTTCAGCTGTCTGAGCCACCTGATGGAGGATCAGGTGAAAAAGGAAGCGGCCGTGGCCGACCGGATAGCCCAGGCATCAGCGGTGTGAGCCCGCCGGAGCGCCATCTCCGCTCGCTTATCCTCCGGCTTCAGTGCCTCTAGTGCATCGGTAGCATTGGAAGAAGAAGCAAGCCTTATAATTGGATCATCTACTTCCGGGGTATCTAACATAGCTGAGAAATCCGAATCCAGGGTAAACAACCTCTTGTCCTGACTAGAAGGGGCCGGAGAAGGACCCACCGAGGCCAACTGCTTTGCTACCAGATCTGAGAAGATTGGGGGGCCCGGAATGTCTGCTGCCACTGTCGGCTGTCTAAACATAAGGTCATCAGGACCTTCTGGACTCGATGGAGGGGGTTCAGAAGGAGGCTGAGAGGCCAGACCTGAAATGTTCTTTGCCTTAAATAGCAAGGACTTAAATAAATGGGGTTTAAAAAGACCCACAACGGCCGGTTGTTCAGGAGAAAGACCCTCATCTTCCGACATTTCTCCCTCCATTAGGTCCCCCTCCAGAAAGGGTTCCGAATACTGTAAGGAACCTCTGTCAGAACCTTCGTACTCTCCGAACGGTTCAAGGCCCACTCCTTCTTCTTCTTGGGTATCCTCCTCCTCTGGGAATGGAACATCCATGTGAGGAGGTACCTGACCATGCTGTGACGCTGGTGCAGAAGGAGATCTCCCGGATAAAGACTCAGCCTCGGGAGTCCTCCCTCGGGAATCCGGTCTAGCGAGCTGCTGCATTCCTTCAGCTATACCTTGACGGATGGCAGACTGCATCCATTCTCTCATGTTCTCACGTACAATAATTGGAGCAGGATCCTCAGAGCGTAGACCTGCAGCGGTTGCGTAAATGTCGCCTCTGGTATACGGGAGGGCTGGCGGCCTCGGGTGGAAGTACTGCCCCTAGAGGAAGATGGTTGGCTCGGCGGGGGGGGGTAGAAGGAAAGGCAGATGTTATAGAGTGCGACTCTTTAGCCCGCTTGCTAAATTCCCTTTCTAGGGCCTTATGACGTCGTAAGGCATCTCTTTGAGAAGCACTGGAAGAATCCTTGTCCCTTCTGCGAAGGTAGTGCGTCTTAGACTTGGCCTTCAGAGAAGAGCCAGTAGGATTAGCCTCTGCCATGGTATTGAAAGAAAAATGGCGGTTGGCACACCTAGGAGTTCGGCCTACAAACGTAAACCGGTTTTCCTAAAATTGGGTCACGTCCCCCTTTTTGAAATAAATTTTATTCTAGAACTAGCTATTATCTATTCAAAAAAATCTCCTTTCTCTCTCTCTCTCTCTCTTTTTTTTTAAACCTTATGCAATAAAAAACAGAAAACAATTCTAGCAGCTAAATTAAAAATCTGAATATATACATTAGCAATTAAATACAAAAAAAGGGGTCAGATTCAAGTAAGGAAAACCAAATAGCCCCAAAAGGTACAGCAAATAATAATAATAATAATAACTTAATTCCAAATAGACCAAATGAACGCTGAGGCCAAGCAATTGTGAAAGGCAAGATAAGAAAAAAGAGATAGGCCTCTAAAGGCAGCCCCCCAACAACATGGAGAGTATGTGCCTGCGCTTCTGAACTAGCTGCGGGCCAAGGAAGAAAGCCAACAATATTAACTCTAAGAGAGACAGCAGGGCACAGGACCACAGTGCTCTCTCAGTAAAAACAAAGGCTCCACGCGGCCTGACGGTCCCGCTAAGGGCCTACAAAAAAACCTCGCAGCTCACTCTCAAACTAAAAAGAAAAAGGCCTTACTTGTTAAGAAAACAAAATGGCGCCGGCCACGAGGCGTGCCCAAAATGGCCGCCCGGCTCAGAACGCACAGCTCAGAAGCACACCAGCCCACCGCAACTTCAAAAGAGAGAAGGAAAGAGCTGGGAGAGAAAGCGCTGCCTCCTCTGAGGCGTTCTAGGGGGGAAGACGCAATTTGCGCTTTTAAAATACAGCGCAGGGCCAAGCGGCTGAGCCCAGCACACTTGGAACTGCAGAGGATAGATTAGAAGGGGTGGGGGAGGACAAAGGGCTCCAACCCCTTACTTTCCTCCTGGGAGCGAAATCGTTCCACCAACTAAATTTGGGATCGCACTAGCCTTGCAGGAAGAGGAAAAAATGAATCAAACCTGATCCAACTCTCAACGATCACCTGAAATGGCCAAGGAACGAGAAAAAGCTGCCTGCTTCTCGAAGGCTGAGCTAAAACTGGGAGGAATGCATGGAGGAGTCATGTGGAGGAGGAGGGCGTTCCTCAATTTCAGCTCAGCCTGTGAGAAGTGAAGACTGAAGCACCTCCCACTCTCTGGATGCTCGCAGCAGTTCTACGGAGAAGCTGTTGGCTGTCAGGACTTTAGTCAGGGTGCATAGGTCAGTCTTTATGTGTGTCTTGTCTGCCAGGCATTTGGTTCTGGTAATTAGTGTTTTGGCCACGGAGTTTATCTGTGCTGGGTGGTGGTGGGACTGGGTGTTGAGGTAGTGGCTGGTGTGTGTTTTCTTCTGGTATATGCTGTGTCCTAGTGTGCCATCTGTTTTTTTTTTGTAGATTAGTACATCTAGGAATGGTAGTTGTTTCTGTTTCCATGGTGAATTTTATTTTGGAAGAAAACACACACCAACCGCTACCTTAACGTCCAATGCCCATATATATGTTTTCTTAAGTTTTCATGGTATGGAAAGTTTTCATATGTATGGTATTCAGCTTTGCTCGGGTATTTTCCCATGTCATTAAAGTTGTGCTTTTAAAGTTGTAGCAACATTTCGGCAGAATCTCACCTGCCATCATCAGGCTTCTGTATAGTGTTCGTCTGCTTATAAAACTTAAGAAAACATACACACACATACACACACACACCACATACATACGTACATACACACACACACACACACACACACACACATATATATGTTTTCTTAAGTTTTCGTGGGTACTTTCATGTATGGCATTCAGCTTTGTTCGGGTATTTTCCCATGTCATTGTAGTTATGCTAACTTTCCTAACACACCAAAACAACACACACCCCAAAATCAAGTTCACCATGGAAATGGAAACAAACAAACAACTACCATTCCTAGATGTACTAATCTACAAAAAAAAAAAAAACAGATGGCACACTAGGACACACCATATACCAGAAGAAAACACACACAAACCGCTACCTCAACGCCCAATCCCACCACCACCCAGCAAAGATAAACTCCGTGGCTAAAACACTAATTACTAGAACCAAATGCCTGGCAGACAAGACACACATTAAGACTGAACTATGCACCCTGACTAAAGTACTGACAGCCAACAGCTTCCACAAAAGCAAAATCACCGGCTTGATCCACAAAAACACACTGAGACATAATAGGGAACCAGAAGATGAACAGACCTATGGAACAGCTGTCCAGCCCTACATAAGAGGTACTACAGACAAAATTAGTAAGGTACTACACAGACATCACATCAAGACTGCCTTCAAAACAGACAGAAAAATAGCAGCCATCCTTAGAAACCCCAAAGATAAAATTGACCTGGAAAACCAAGGCATATACAAAGTCCCCTGTGAATCATGCCCGGCCAAATACACTGGACAGACCAATAGAAGAATAAGTATCTGCCTGGATGAACACAAAAATGCAGTCAAAAAGCTGGAACACACTTCCTCACTAGTCCAACACATGGAAGCCACAGGTCATAGCATCAATTTCAATGGCACCAAAACCCTAGCCACAGAATCATCAGAGAAGCCATAGAGATTGAAAAAAGACCAGAAAGCATGAACAGAAGAGATGATTCCACCAGGCTGTCAATCGTTTGGAAGCCTGCACTCACAAACAAAAAAAATCTCCACACCACAAGCCAGGCAAACACCTGGGCACAAACAAATCCCCCCTGATACCTCCAGCTCAAACACACCCCAACCAGGCACCCAGATGAAACCTAGCTTCCTAACAAATGATAGCCGTCCATTTACCTGGAGCCAAGCTGCACTAAAGGCCTCCAATAAAGTAACACAATGTTGCCAGCCAATCAAGATACAAAAAGAGCCAAAAAAAAAACAGACAGAAGATATTAGAAACACCAATCAAGCAGAACACAGCAAACTCAAAGACCAATAAACACAGACCAAGACTCCCAACCAATCAGGATGAAGAAAAAACCATTCTGGCACAGCAATATACATACATACATACATACATACATACATACATACATACATATATATATATATATATATATATATATATATATATATATATATATATGGATCTTTGGTTATTTGGGTTTTATCCCGCATAAAATTGGAAGTATTTGGCGACGTTTTGATGAAATCTCATTCGTTTGTGTTTTCGGCTCTGTGCTTCTTGGAGTAATGTGAGCTTGCAGCTGTTTTTTCTTTTAACTGCCAGTGGGAGTGCGGCTTGACTGGGTGGGGGCTTGACTGTGTTCTGATTGGCTGGGGGTGTGTTCTCATTGGTTGGGGGCCTGGTTGTGATCTGATTGGTTGGGGGGTTGGCTGTGTTCTGATTGGCTGGGGGGTGTTCTATTCAGGTGGGGGCTTGGCTGTGTTCAGGTTAGTCTTAGTTGTCGGGGGATTTGAGCTAGTGAGCTGTGATCCTGTTGTTTGGCTTCGTGTTCATGGTTGTGCCACATCTTCTTGTTGGGTGTCAGTTTGCTTCATGTATGGGTCGGAGGGGTTTGAAGCAGGTAGTGATGCAGCTGCGGCACAGCTTCTTGTCCATGGTCGTGTCTCATCATCTGTGTGAATCATCTGTGTGAATCTGCTTTCTACGTGGAAGTGTGGTGGTAGCATCTTGTGTGGCCTTCATGGGTGTGGGTTTGGTGTCATTCTTCATGTTAGGTACTCGTTTGTTAATGAGGGCGGGTTTCCAAAGGCTGGTAGGGGGAAGGTATCATCTCGTTTATTCATACTGTGTGGGCATTTTTCTATCTCTATGGCTTCTCTGATTATTCTGTTGTTAAAGTGTTGAGTTTTGGTGATAGTTCTGATATTTTTAATGTCAATCTCATGTCCTGTGGCTTTGAGGTGCTGGACCAGGGAAGAGGTCAGTTCTTCTTTTTTGATTGAGTTCTTGTGTTCTTCAATGCGTGCACTTATTCTTCTGTTAGTTTGTCCGATGTATGTGTTGGGGCAGGTGGTGCATGGGATTTCGTATACTGCTTGATTTTTTAACTCAATTCTGTCTTTAGGGTTTCTTAGGATGGTGGATATTTTTCTGTTTGTTCAGAATGCTGTCTTAATGTTGTGTTTTTGGAGGATCTTACTGATTTTGTCTGTAGTGCCTTTTATATATGGAAGGAGGGCTTTGCCGTTTTCTTGTTCTCTGTCTTGGATTTTGGTTGGGGTTTGTTTTTGGATTAGATGGGTAATCTTCTTTCTTTGGAATCCATTGGCTGTTAGTATGTTAGCGAGAGTGTGTAGTTCAGTTTTTAGGTGTTGTTCGTCGACTAAGCATTTTGTTCTGGAGATGAGTGTCTCGGCTATGGAATTGATCTATGCTGGGTGGTGGTAGATAGCAGTTTGTATGTGTTTTCTTCTGGTAGATGGTGTGTCCTAGGGAGCCATTGGATTTTTTGTATACTAAGACATCTAGGAAGGGAAGTTGATTGTTAGCTTCTGTTTCCATGGTGAATTGTATTTTGGGGTGTTGGCTGTTGAGGTGTGTGAGGAAGTTGTTCAGTTTTTCTTTCCCGTGTGGCCAGATTATGAAGGTGTCATCTATGTATCTGAGCCAGAGTTTGGGTTTGTGATCATATTTTTCTAGAGCTTGTGTTTC
The DNA here is from genome assembly GCA_033807585.1 of Hydrophis major. Lineage (NCBI taxonomy): Eukaryota > Metazoa > Chordata > Lepidosauria > Squamata > Elapidae > Hydrophis > Hydrophis major. Next base: position 174,035,690 of record CM066329.1, read on the forward strand.
AAAGTGTTTCACATAGAGGTTTGTGATGACAGGTGAGAGGGGTGAACCCATGGGTGCTCCTTCTATTTGTTTGTATTTTTGTCCATTGTAAGTGAAGTATGTATTGGATAGGCAGTGATTGGTTAGATCTAGGATGTGCTTGGGGGGGGTTGTATTTGTTTTGGATAGCTGTCAAGTCTTCTTTTATAGGCACTTGGGTGAAGAGGGATATGACATCAAAGCTCACTAGTCGGTCTCTGGGCTGTAAGTTTTGTTTCTTTATGATCTCAATGAACTGGAACGAGTTTCTTATATGTGAGTTGATGGATTCTGCATAGGACTGTAGTTGTTTGGTGAGGAATGATATCTCCCGCCTACCAGCCATTTGGAAACCCACCCTCATTAACAAATGAGTACCTTGCATGAAGAATGACACCAGACCCACACCCACAAAGGCCACACAAGATGCTACCACCACATTTCCACGTAGAAAGCAGATTCACACCCACACAGATAATGAGACATGACCACAGACCAGAAGCCGTACCGCAGCTGCATCACTACCTGCTTCAAACCCCTCCAACCCATACATGAAGCAAACTGATGCCCAACATGAAGATGTGGCATGACCACGAACGCGAAGCCAAACAACAGGATCACAGCTCACCAGCTCAAATCCCCCAACAACTAAGACTAACTTGAACAAAGCCAAGCCCCCACCTGAACAGAACATACCCACAGCCAATCAGAACACAGCCAAGCCCCCACCCAGTCAAGCCGCACTCCCACTGGCAATTAAAAGAAAAAACAGCTGCAACCTCACATTACTCCAAAAAGCACAAAGCCGAAGACACAAGCCTGAAGATGACGAATGAGATTTCGTCGAAACGTCGCCAAAATACTTCCAATTTTATGCAGGAGAAAACCCGAATAACCAAAGTTCCACATACAAATACCCACGAAAACCTCAGAAAACAAATACATACATACATACATACATACATACATACATACATACATACATACGTAGGTCAAGGTGTGTTTGGGTCTTTTTCCATGTAAGATTAAGAGTATCATGGTGACGTTTCGGCAAGGTCCCACTCACCATCCTCAGGCTGGTGCTTTTGGCTTCGTGCCAGCGCTGGCATGAAGCCAAAAGCACCAGCCTGAGGATGGCGAGTGGGACCTTGCCAAAATTAGAACACAGCCAAGCCCCCAGCCAATCAAGTCACACCCCCACTAGCAGTTAAAAGGAAGAAGCAGCTGCAAGCTCAGATCACTCTGAGAAGCACAGAGCTGAAGAGCAAGACTGAAGATGATGAATGAGACTTCATCGAAATGTTGCCTAGATACTTCCAATCTTACGTGGGAGAAAACCCGAATAACCAAAGATCCACATACAAATACCCGCGAGAACCTCAGAAAACAAATATTGCACCTCTACGGGGAGGAAACCCACCATCTGACCAGGACTTATGAAAAACTTGAAGTCCAAAGAACTTCCATTTTATGTGACCTCGCATTCCTATGCAACTGCCGAGATCAAAATTTAATTCCCACAAGCTTCCAATTGAAATTCCACACCAACACAGCAGCCATCAAATGCATCCTAAAAAGAACAGAATTGGCCCTAATTAGAAATGAACTTCACACAAAAAGATTTCTCCAAGACCAAATCAACAAAGATCTCCTCACACTTCACCTCAGACTCAGCAACAAGATTCACCCCTTACTTTGGGACAAATCCAAACAGCTCGCTGTCTGGAGAGCCGAAACACAGACCACCCTCAAGACAGACACACACACCAACAAACTCAGAAAACTTCAACAACGCCAGAAACCAACTCCTCCCCCCTCACAGCCACACATGAAACAAACAGTGCACAACATCTCAGACAAGATCCTCACCGAAGCCGAAACCAAGGTCCTTTCCAAAGGATTCAACTTTGCTGTCGCTCCCAAACACATCCCCACAGAAACCATCATATGTGGAGTTGAAACCAGCCTGACCAAAATCAACCCTGATGATGCTAATAGAATCAGACTCGAAATCACCAACATCCTCTGCACTAGCAAACCACCCAAAAGCAACTTATCCAAAGAAGAACAAACTGCATTACTTAACCTGAAAGAAGACACCAGCATAATAATCCTACCAGCAGACAAGGGAAACGCGACAGTGTTTATGAACACATATCACTACCAATCCAAGTTAACCAACCTACTCCAAAACCCCACATACAAACCCGTAAAGACAGACCCCACCACCTACCTAGAAAAAACCACCAGATCCAAAATAAAAGCCTCCCCCATCAGTGAAGAAATCCAGCAAAGAATCATACCCAGAGAGAAATCATCCAGATGCCCTAAACTTTATGGTCTCCCCAAGATACACAAAGAAGGAACCCCACTTAGACCAATAGTCAGCTCCATAGGCTCACCTCTACAAAACCTAGCCAAATTTCTCAACAAACAACTACAGCCCTATGCAGAATCCATCAACTCACACGTAAAAAACTCATTCCAGTTCATCGAGATCATAAAGAAACAAAACTTACAACCAGTGACCTACTAGTGAGCTTCGATGTCATATCCCTCTTCACCCAAGTGCCAATAAAAGAAGCCTTGACAGCCATCCAAAACAAATACAACCCCCCCAAGCACATCCTAGATCTGACCAACCACTGCCTATCCAATACATACTTCACCTACAATGGAAAAAAATACAAACAAATAGAAGGAGCACCCATGGGATCACCCCTCTCACCTGTCATCGCTAACCTCTACATGGAACATTTTGAAACACAAGCTCTAGAAAAATATGATCACAAACCCAAACTCTGGCTCAGATACGTAGATGACACCTTCATAATCTGGCCACACGGGAAAGAAAAACTGAACAACTTCCTCACACACCTCAACAGCCGACACCCCAAAAGACAATTCACCATGGAAACAGAAGCTAACAGCCAACTTCCCTTCCTAGATGTCTTGGTATACAAAAAATCCAATGGCTCCCTAGGACACACCATCTACCAGAAGAAAACACATTCAAACTGCTATCTACATGCACTCTCACACCACCATCCAGCATAGATCAATTCTGTAGATGAGACACTCATCTCCAGAACAAAATGCTTAGCCGACGAATAACACCTAGAGACTGAACTACACACTCTCACCGGCGTGCTGACAGCCAATGGATTCCAAAGAAAGAAGATCACCCACCTAATCCAAAAAGAAACCCCAACCAAAATCCAAGGCAGAGAACAAGAGAATGGCAAAGCCCTCCTCCCATATATAAAAGGCACTACAGACAAAATCAGCAAGATCCTCCAAAAACACAACATTAAGACAGCATTCTGCACAAACAGAAAGATACCCACCATCCTAAGAAACCCTAAGGACAAAATCGAGTTAGAAAATCAAGGAGTATATGAAATCCCTTGCACTGCCTGCCCCATCACATACATTGGACAAACTAACAGAAGAATAAGTGCACGCATTGAAGAACATAAGAACTCAATCAAAAAGGAAGAACCGACCTCTTCCCTGGTCCAACACCTCAAAGCCACAGGACATGAGATTGACTTTAAAAATATCAGAACTATCGCCAAAACCGAACACTTCAGCAGCAGAATTATCAGAGAAGCCATAGAGATAGAAAAACGCCCACACAGCATGAATAAACGAGATGATACCTCCCGCCTACCAGCCATTTGGAAACCCACCCTCATGAACAGACGCATACCTAACATGAAGAATGACACCAGACCCATACCCCTGAGAGCCACACAAGATGCCACCACCACACTTCCATGTAGAAAGCAGACTCACACCCACACAGAAGATGAGACATGACCACGGACCAGAAGCCACACTGCAGCTGCCTCATTACCCACTTCAAACCCCTCTGAACCATACATGAAGCGAACTGACCCCCACCATGAAGATGCAGCACAACCACGAACTCGAAGCCAAACAGCAAGATCACAGCTCACCAGCTCAAATCCCCCAGCAACTAAGACTAACCTGAGCACAATCAAGCTCCCACCTGAACAGAACATGCCTCCAGCCAATCAGAACACAGCCAAACCCCCAACCAATGAGAACACACCCCCACCCAATCAGAACACAGCCAAGCCCCCTGCCAATCAAGTCACACCCCCACTAGCAGTTAAAAGGAAGAAGCAGCTGCAAGCTCACATCACTCTGAGAAGCACAGAGCTGAAGACCAAGCCTGAAGATGATGAATGAGACTTCATCGAAACGTTGCCTAGATACTTCCAATCTTACGCGGGAGAAAACCCGAATAATCAAAGATATACACACACACACACACACACACACACACACACACACACACACATATATATATATATATATATATATATATATATATATATATATATATATATATATATATATATATATATACATAGGTAATGGAATTTTAAAATATATTCATAGAAAGACAATAAGGAAATTTAAAAGATGTCGACATTGGTATAATGATGTATAAAGTTTTATTTTATGCTTTTAAATTTTGAAAATTGAATAAAGTAATTAATAAAAAGAAAGAAAATAAGGAGAAACGCAGATTAAGTTGCTTTCCCTTCTCATGGACAGAAGCAGGCAGGACTGAATTGGATGGCTTTTATTTTGTAATATTCCAATGTTAATAATTTTCTTTGTGCTACTGATACTCAAATCCACATAGTAATAGAAAAATATTGTGCCTACTACAAAGTTGTTGGTGCTTGTGGAGCTACAGATAACTGTCTTTCTATGTGTCTGCTATATCCAAATTGCAACCAAGAGTCAGAATTTCCTGTATATCTTGGATGCTATCTTGTGGTCATCCCTAAATTTGCAGCTATGGTAGGCCTATTGTATCTGTATTACTTTATACAGCATATGCCACTGATGATTTTCCAACATGTATGCTATGGAAATGGGACAGGTGGAAAGACTTGTGAAGTCTGGTCTTTCATTTTTTTTCAAAAGCATCTTTTTTGATTATATTAAACTGTGAAATCAGAAAAAAATGAACATGTGTCACAGCACTGAGAAGGAAAACTGGCATCCAGAACTTTAAAACTGTATATAAACTGACTGCAATATTATTTTTTCATTTACCAGCAAAGAAGGACAACTGGCTAACTTTAATTCCTTTTACAGGATAGAAAACAGGATAAATATAAGGGACTCATATTTCTTTTTCTTTCAGAAAGCGAAAAAAGAAAAAGAAACCAGACATGAAAGAAAGATTGTTAAAATGTTATGACTCAACAAGTTTGGGTAACTTAATTTGTGGAAACTTGGGGGAGGCAGGAATCTGTTTTATACTTCCTCCTCTTCTTGCTAAAACATTCAACCATAATCCTACTGAAATTTGTCTTTGCCTACAAAATTGATAGCACTGAAAGAGACAATTTGGAAATCAGCCCCTCATGCTTTCAAACTACCCCTCTTCCTTTGATGATTGGGCTTACAATCAATGATTTGATTAAACATGGTTACTTAATCAACAGCAGTTCACTGGGTTCCAACATCATGCTAACTAAAAGCAAAGAAACAGACAATAATTTAACTCAAGGGGTTTCAAACTTTGTGGCAGCATGTTCTTGAGTCATCTGCAGAAAACCACAAGGGCACCAACTTGACAAACACACGTGGAATGATGTCACTATGCAAATGCCATAGGATGTACTTGTATCAGTATATTTTACACAAGGATGCAAATAATAACACTTAGATAATTATGGTGTGCACATTTGCCCCCTTCTCCCAGCTGGGAAACCCCTACAGTAGAAAAGTAATCGTGTGTGACTTCCCCCTGGGATTTAAATGAATGATTGAATTAAGGTTTGGGTTGTACAAAAGAATAATAAATATACATTTTTAATAACTGAATGTTGATGCATAGATCACAGGTGTTTCCAAGTAACTCAATAACCTACTTTAAGCTTATATGCAGGCAAAAAATGGAATGGAGCCAGAGTGGTTTTTGACAATGTTTCCACTTTATCTTCACATGCCTGATCAGATGTATAAAACATTTTGACTATTTACTTATTCTGACTCAGAGTTTGAGAACTCTTAGAGTAAAACAATATATGAATCCATTCATTGCAGTGCATGTACTGATCTGTCATTTCTCCGTTTTGCTTGAACCTACAAAAAATCCAGTCAGCAAAATAATGAATTGAAAGTGTTGTTTAAAATATAAATCTCATTAACCTTAGGCTGCTTTTATCTAGGATAACAATCTACTTCTTGAAGCTCAGGACAAACTAGCTTGAAACTTATACATAGGCACATTATTAGTTATTGAAATCACTTTGGCTATAGTGGTTCTGGGCCCAAGCACAGATTTGGGGTGATTGGCATATGCTGTGACAGTTTAGTGCAAGATTTTTTTTTTCCCAGCTATAAAATTAAATTACAGACATCTTACGGATTCTTTAAGAAATATTGCTAAGCCCCTTTTTTATGAACCTCAGGCCTGCTGGCTTTACCAAAACACAATTGACAAGTCAGCACTTGGATGCTGCTGTTGGTGGGAGCCAAGATTGCTGGTGGGATCACAAACTGGCAGCGGCTGGGAAAGGCCCTTAATTGTTCGGAGTTGGAGCCAAAGCTGAAATCTGATGCCATCTCCATTTGTTTACTTTGTTTCTGCTATTTAAATCCTTTTACAGCTAATTTTCAGGGTGTTTCCCCCCCCCCCTTTTTTTTTTCTCCTTTCTGGTTCCTTTTCTGCCAGCCACTGGGTGGCATTGCACATCTACTGTTTGTTTTGGCAGTTTCCCTCTTATCCCTCTGTTTTGCCAAAGCTAGGCTGGATAGCCTGACAAGAAGGCAAACCAGATGGAAAACTTTCCAACCATGGAGGTATGGAAGAAGAGGGATTGTGTGCTAAATGAAGCTGGCAGGGCCAGAGGTAAAACAAACACAGGAGTGGGGAGGTGGATATGCTTGATTTGCAGGCCCATCACTCTGGTTTCCATCTTCACATCCAGAAATAGAGCTGTTTCCCACATACTATGAAGTTGCTTGGCAGCTAGTAACCTTGTAACTCTGACCTATTGTTTCCCTACCTTTTCTTATCCATGCAGTTCATCTACCCTTTGTTCCCCAACTCTGTCGTGGGAGGAAAACATCTGGCCACTTCCCATTGAAACTTTTCTGCTATATTTTTCCATCATGAATGGAACACATTTCTACTCTGGAGATCTTTCAGGGAACATGTTACATCTAACATAGGAGTATTCATAAAGTTCTCATACACATGGAAGAGTTAACATGGAGCTAACCAAAGGGTCAACAGAAATTCCAGCTGATGAACTACATAATAAGAGTTGCAGGGTTTTGTTTCATTTTCAATCTCAAAGAAATGTAATCAGTATTAATAAAACCACAAGGGTCAGGGAAATGGTGGAAATGGTGAAAATCTCAATCTGACACACACAAACACACGTATAGTGTTTCCTTTTTGTTTAACTCCAAATGGACATTCATTGTCTGAAAGAAGTCCTCATATTTCTTGCCCTAAAATGTTCCATGAAGTAATATTGCATAGAATAAAGTAGAAACTAGTAAAAGTCCATCTTTATTGTGAATATTTTCCTAATATCTGTCAACAAGAAAAATAGCATCTCATGCAATGTGTATATGCATATGAAATAAGTTGCCAGCAGCAACTCTGATTCTGTAATTCCCCTAGCTCTATGACAGGGTAAAATTTGTAATATGCTGCTTGTGTGAGTTAATACAGATATTACTTTGTGCCCCAGGGGAATAAAACAATTCCTGCAACCCTACTGTGAGAGTACGAAAATTCTAGTCTTCTACTCTTTATTTGATCAATGAAAGACTAAAATTGTCTTTTTTGTTTGATTCTTCAGTTTCATCTCCAGATGATAAAATGGCTGTACTGTATTGTTCTATAACAACTATGTTCATCCAGAAACAGTATAGTTTGTAATTGTTTTGACATATGTTGTTTTATTTGTGTTATTTTGGTGGGGTTTGAGTAATGTTTATGTTTTAATTGTAAGCTGCCCAGGGTACAAATGTGAAATGGGGAGTATATACAGTAAATCAATTGACTGAGTGAATAAAAAGAAAAAACAAGTAATAATAATAAAATAAATAAAATAAAATAAAATAATAGAGATCCCTCTCAATTTCAGAAGTAATAATTGGTTAAAAAAAGAACATCCAAAGCAGAAAAGACTTATATTTTAGAGATTAAAGCAAAGGATAAATACTAATAAAGTAGCTATTGTATGAATTTTCTAACTCAAGTATAGTTCTAGGACAAGGGAGATGTAGGACTTGTGATGCTTTTGCATATCCACAGGCATAAGCTCTTTTGTAGAACATGTTCAGATGAATAGAAGTCCACTTCCACTTCAGATCGACATGATAGAAGTCTGAGGTTAACTGGTACTGCTTGATACCCTTTCATCTTTTGTATGTTTAATAGGAAAGGCATATTGGAGAGAAGCCCAGAGAGATAGCCCTACATGAAACAGAAAAGCTGGATAGTGGACATTTGGGTATGATTCAGAATATTCTGAACCAGGAAGACACACGTCTCTCAAGCTATTTTCTGATTTTGAGCACTTAAAGGACTGAAAGCTGTGCTGCAGCTTCAAACATCCAAATCCCTCATCAGTGGCTCCTCTTTCTTCTTAACCATGTTAATTGTGTATTTTCCAGAGGCATATGAAGAGTTCCTTTTTTTACATAAATCATGCTGCATCACAGCTTGCCATGCAGACAAATGTGGGCTAATTTATTAAGTATATTTTTATTCTACCTTTATTCATTTATAAGTAACTCAAGACAGGAAGCACACACAATACTCCTTGATCTTATTTTCCCCATAACAACCACGCTGAGAAGTGAGCTGGACTGAGAGAGAATGACCGACCAAGTCACCAGCTGGCTTTCATGCCTCAATGGGACTAGAACCAGTGGTGGGATTCAAATTTTTTTCACTACCGGTTCTGTGGGCATGGCTTGATGGGTATGGCTTGGCTTGGTGGTCGTGCAGGGGAAGGTTACTGCAAAATCTCTTTTCCCTCCCCACCCCACTAACCTGCTTTCCAGCTCCGTTCTCCAGTGCAGGGCAACAAAAGAAGACCCAGCTGATCAACTGGGACTCAGTAGGCAGAGAACAGATTGGGGGTGGGGCCATTCAGAGGTAGTATTTGCCAGTTCTCCAAACTACTCAAAATTTCTGCTACCAGTTCTCCAGAACTGGACAGAATCTGCCGAATACCAGCTTTGACTAGAAGTCACAGCCTCCAAGTTTCTAGGCAGCACTTTCACCACTACACCAAATTGGCTCTCTCTAGTTCTTCTAAATCAAGTTACACCTGCCCCCTGAAAGCTTTAGTTAGCATATACATTACATACATACATACATACATACATACATACATACATACATACATCTTCTGTACTGCAGATGTGATAAACTGTTACAGGTGTGCTTTGACAAAGGACCACAATAATGTTAAATGACCTCCTTACTTATGAACTTTTTGAACAGCTTCTTAAAGAGCAACAAATCACCAGAAGCAAAAAATTTAGTTCCACTAAAAATGAAACTAATCAAAACAAAAAAAGGACTTTAATGAGTAGACTATTTTTCCCTCTCACGAGACAATGGAAAGCACTTTTCAAAAGCAGGCTGACCTGACCCAAAAACCCTAAACTCACAGAGAGATCTGCTTTTCTTTAGAAAGCTGTGGACAGAAATTCCAACATGAAGAAAACGGAGGGTGCTGTCAGAAAAAGCCCTGACCCAGCTGGCATAATTCATGCATTTTTCTAGGCTGACCTGGTGTGTTTGGCATGACTACACTCCACCTGGCTCCTGCTATTGCTCCAAATCGCCCTTTCTTTAATGAACTATACATTCCCTCACTAATCTTGAAAAAGTAGGAGAGAAAGTTATGCAAAGGCCTGCCTATTGAGGGCTCCTGGAATGTGTATTTTATGAAACATTAACTTGCCCATTCAAAAGAAGTGCTGGTCTCCGAATAATTCTGACACAGCATAAATAAATAAATAAATAAACTTAATTCTGTGGCCTCTCTCTTTTTTATTTTTAAAATCCTTTCTGACATTTTTGGATCTTTTCTTTTCTTTTGGCTCCCAGAGTGGAAGAAATACTCCAAGCCACGTTAGCAACAGAACAAGCCTACTGTCCATTGCACTTAGAAAAGAATTCATCCTCAGAAATATTGCATTTGTGGGACTTTGTTTAAGTTACTTGGATGTGAGAGTCTGAGCAGGCTTGGGGAAGGGTACAAATATTTGGAATCCCGAAGGTGCTTTTTCAAAAGGCAACTTGGACTTTGTTTTTTACCTTGAAGACATTTCGCTTCTCATCGAAGAAGCTTCTTTGGTTCTGACTGAATAATGGAGAATAGAAGGATTCATATTCTTTGCAATCATCTAGTCATTAACACACACTTTGTGCTAACAAGAGAACTGAAGAAACTTCTTGGATGAGAAGTGAAACGCCTTCAGGGAAAAACAAAGGAAGTCCACTTGCCTTTTGAAAAAACTCCCTTGGGACAACCATGACCAAGTTGATTGAGAATCTCCATAGACAAATATTTGAAATGTTATTTTAGCATGGATTAGTGATCCAGAGATATCAACACCTGAATTCATTCAACTCTGAAAGTTAGCACCTCAAAATTACACAGGTTATATCATTGATAAAGAGAAGGAAAAAGATACCCTCTAGAGCACGGGTCCGCAGTGGTGGGATTCAAAATTTTTTACTACCGGTTTTGTGGATGTGGTTTGGTGGGCCTGGCAGGGGAAGGATACTGGAAAATCTCCAGTCAGAGGTGGTATTTGCTGATTCTCCGAACTACTCAAAATTTCTACCACCAGCTCTCCAGAACTGGTCAGAACCTGTTGAATACCACCTCTGCTTTGCCAGCATCTGATGTTTCATGACATTTTCCCCTTTCACAGAGCTGGGTGTGGGTGTGGCCTGTGCATGACGCATCCGGCCCATGGACTGCCAGTTTGACACCCCTGCTCTAGAAATATGTTGTAGAAGACTGCTTATACCTGATGGCAAAAGATGTTCATGGGCATGTCATAAGCGCCAACTGGCAACCTTTGTCAAGGTTTATGAAGCTCCTCTAGAATAATGCTTCTACACAACAAAGACAAAAAGTCGCAGTGGCAAATGCTGAATTGCCATCCTTTTTACAAAGCTATGGGATGACATTGTAGTCTTTTCCAGCCTGAGGATGTCAATCTCTCACCTCTGCAGTCTCCCTTTTTAATTTTTGTTTATTAATATCACAACAACTGGGGAACTGGGGTGAATGGAGAGACAGTGAGTGAATTTCAACTCAGTGGATTTGATGAACTTTTGAGGGCCTCAAGCTGTTGTCTGCATTAGCCCAGTGCTGACACTGGGCGCACCTGCCCTATTTTGCTTTCATTTTGAACGGCTCCATCAGCAGGCTACGCACCTTGATTGTGTGCCCAGAGATCTGATAAACCATTTCTGCTGCCTGTTTTGGAGTACAAAGCAGGGTGGGGTGGGGTTCTAGCATTTTGCTAGTGGACTGTCTATGGATTGATGGCTCTAGTCCATTTCTGGAGAATTCTCCTCTGATTCACAAGCTACACACATTCTCACTGATGCAGATGAGAAATTGTTATTAATTTATTCTAGAGCCTGCCTGCCTTTTTCATATTTGGCACAGGGATACGAAGTAGCTGCTCCTAAATGGTACCTTATCAATTCCAATGGATTTTCACGATAGAAGGCAAATAATATGTGTATCCTTTTCTCTGACAAAAATAAAAAGAAGCTTCCATCTTCATTCTCTCCAATAAAAAGAGGGACTTTATTATATGGGCTGCTTATCATCCGAGGTCTATGGATACCATTATGACTTTCTTTATGATTTATGTAGCAAGCTATGCCTGAATTTAAGCTTGCATTATGAAAAATTAACTAGGTCAGACCTACTTGGTACTTGGATGGGAGACCACTAGGAAGAATCTGTATACTATATACTGGAAAGTCAAAAAAGACATCAAGAAAAAAAGAAACTGCAAATAACTGTTGCAAAAAAACAACAACTTCAATATGGATACAGGGCTGCCAACCTTGAGTGATAGTTCGGAGTGAGACACTGCGAGGGAGCGAAGCGACTGAGGGGGGGATGGTGTGGAAGGGGGGTGTCCCCCCTTCCACGGTAGGGAGCTTTGACAGTTTTACATTTTAAATGGTGCAATCTGATGCATACTTTAGTCATGATTTGGACATATACATACATACATACATGCAAGCAGCACCAATGTACTTGAACTGGATTTGTAAGATATTAATAATGCAGTTCACTGACCATGAATAATTGAAGTTCCTGATTTGTAACTGCAGTATTCTACCTCAACTGACTTTATTAACTTAGTGATGTACTATAGACCACTATAGGATGAATTCAATGTGCAACAAAAAGACAAAAAACCCGAAACAACTACAGAGATAATGCAAATACATCAATGGGTATTCTTCTTTCTGTATCAAATACCATACTACATGCCAATATAAAATGCTATAGTCTCAGTCTTTAATTATATACTAACTTGTTGACTGAAATAGGGGTTCATAATTTCAGACATGTATAAACTAAACATTTAATCGAATAATGAGTGCTTCATATAAATATACATATTGTTAACTGTAAAACTCATCTACTGTATTCTGAAGCTTGGCCCTAGCTTTCATCATAGAAGCTATAGAACCAAAACAAAGCCCTGGTAGAGACTAAAAAATACAGCAAGTGCTGTATCTTACACAGTGCTGTATCTTACACTGTGTAAGATATCTTGTATCTTACACAGTGTAAACCCCAGGGTGGTGCTCGTAAAATTACTTTTTTTAAAGAGCCATTATAGCAACTTTATTTGGCTGAATAATTAAGCAGATGTTTAATTAATTACCATTTGGAGGAGACTGCTTCCAATATTAGAAAAAGGGAAACCCTAACCTTGTTTTTAAAGTATTTTCAAAAATGCCGTCTTGAAAACTCACCTGCTACCAAGGCCCAGAGTAAACCGGAGGGGGAGAGGGGAAAGGTTACTAAACCAAATCCAAGTTATTAAAGGAACCCAACTGCACTCTCAATGCTGGAGTGTCATGCGATCGCTTGGAAATACATAACCTTTCATCCTGGTTGATCCCATTGTCCTAACAGAACATTGTCCTAATGCTTTTAGCATGTGGGTGTATGAGCAAACTTCCACCACCACCACCACCCCTTTACACGCCTTATGCTCTCTTTTAGCTGATCCAAAAGAGTCTTCCCAAACCAGCAAGGCAAGAAGCGCGCCAGGCTGATCTATAAAGGGGTTGGGCAGCTTTGTGTAAAATAGAAAGTTGGAGGACTGACAGGATGTGATCCTCTGGAACAAATGTCTTTCAGAGAGAGAGAGACGCCCCAGCTTCTAGTTACATCTCTGGCAGCGGACAATACTCAGCTTTGCTTACCAGGGTTATTCCGAGGCTGTTGCCTGCAAAAGAGGCTTTGCCAGCCCCCTCGTGTCCTTCTTTGAAAAGGGCAGCTGGCTTGTCCCGGAGGACATTGCAGAGAGGGAGAGCGCGGGCAAAGTGGCTGCGAGCGCCCCGGGCGGGAAGAAGCCTCTTGCTCTTCGAGCGAATTTGCTAATCGGCATCATGCACAGTTACAGGACGCCGAGGCAGAATGAGGATTAAGGCGGGAAAAGAGGCGCGGTGGGGTGGCTGGGCAGGGCGGCGCAGCGCTGGGAGCTCATCCTTCTCCTAAGGGGAATATTCGGAATATCAGAGAATGTACTAGAGATATATTTATTTTTGTACATTCCATTTTGGGAGTTTAGCGTGAGATTTTGTTTATCAGAGTGAGACAGTCAAAATTGGTTGAATTGCGTAAGTCTCACGCTGATTGCGTGAGAGTTGGCAGCCATGTGGATATGAAGTCTACATGAGTAAAACCTAACTCAAAGACATTTTTCTTGCGCATATACACTTTCAGAATGTGTTATTTGCAGCTAACAACATTGAAAAAAATAACCACAACAACTTCTGACAAGACAGGGCAAGAAAGGGTAGAAAGCAAAGTCAGTTGATGAAACATACTGCAAAGATTAATCATTTTTAGTCCTAAATACATATATATCATTCTCAAGTGGCAATGCTCCAAGAAGTGAGAGTGAGCAAACAGTATATTGGATTTCATTTCATTTCATTTCACTAAATATCAATTGCCTAGTCACATATTTGAACATTTCCCCCCTTCCTTGTTTTTTATTCCCCTCCCAAAACCTTTTGTTTTCAGATGAAATGTTCATGTCTGCTAAGTGATTTAATGTTGAAAAACACTCAGGCACCATTACCTGGCCTCTTTTTACCTAGGAATTTTGTGGAGACGGCAAGACAAGCTTATCAGTGCCCCATTTTCTTTCCAAGCTATGAATGGCAGCACTTACACAAACCTTACAATCAGGGTCGATATATTTACACTTACACAACCGCAGCCTTGAGCAATAAATTGCCTTCTCTGGGCCTTTCAAAGGAGGAAAAGAACTCATGTTTACAGTAAACGGGCAGACAAGCCACAATGTACTTTGAACTGGAACCTGCTCGAATGAGTCCTGCCTCCAGCCTGAGCAGCCAGCACAGCTAAAAAGGGAGCACTAGGAGGAAGACTCAAAGTTGGGGCAAGGCAATTCAAGTGGGGGAAGAAGTGCACAGAAAAGGGGGGATATCTGGCAGGGAGAGGAGCATGTGTGTGCCAGGGCCAGTTTATTTGCAGAGGGTGAAATTTCTCCTGCAGCTGAACTCTTCCCTGAACTGCCTCTCTCAGCTTTAGCCTACTTGGAACAACCCACGGATTAGAAAAGGTGTGTTCTATTGAATGGGAGTGCTGTGCATTCCCTGCCCAGCTGCAATTATGATTAGGTCTGTATGTAACCTGTAAGAGGAGAGCACTTCCTCTGTGGAGCCCTGCCTGCCACAGCAAGAGGATTATCAACCTCCTTCCACAGCCCCCTTGGGGATTATTTACAAGGGAGGGCAGCTTGGAGAAACTTTCTTCCCCTTCCTATGTAACAGCTGGAATAAGGACAGCATGAAAAAGACATCATCATATACAGGTGAGTAGAAACAAAATATTTCCTCGGGAACATTCTCCTCCTTTGCACAGAATGAGAAACTACTTGTTGCAAACTACTGCTTTGTCTTCTATTGGCTCAACTCTTCAGAGTTGCAAGTGGGTTTCAGGGGAGAGAAGCGGAAGGGCATTGACAATAAAACAAAAAACCTGAGTGAATTAAGCATATGATAATTCTCAGATTGAAAGGCAGATATCAGTGTACATACAGGTATAGACAGCCCCAAAATAACCTTTGGTAGCTGAAAGCCTTGGTATGTAACAAATTGACATTTAAAAAGGTATCTACAACCAGCCCAACAAGAGTTGCCACTCAAAGCTCCTACAGTGGTTTTATGGATTATTTCATACATTATAACAGTCATAGTTTTCTATGCTTTTCTAACTCTTGGGCTCTGTAGTGCGTAGGTTGCTTGTATACATTGAAAATGCTTCATAGACCTTGATCTTATGCTTCTAGGAGGCAGCTGATCTCTGCAACTCTCTGGACTAGAAACTTGTCATAAGGTTTCATACACATTTACATACTGGAGGGCTGAAGTTCTAAGATAATTTAATAGAGAATGTGTTTCGGTATATTAAGAAAGCTGTTGCATAAATTTTAAGTAATGTACAATTGAAGATACTGAGAATGTCAATATTCTGCAGGTGTCCCTTTCTTGCTGATGACCATGTGAAAATTTGGGAAGTATTTCCAGAGATCCTAGCTTGCACAGAATAACAAACATGGCTGGGGTAAAAATGAGAATTTGACTGCACTTGTGGCATATTGGATAAAATGACACTGTTGTTTGCAGCAAATATTCTACTTGGCATGAGTATGATTAAAGCTGGTGACCAAGTCTACTCCTACTCTGTATTACTCAAAAGTGTTAGACATACTGTACAAGGAATCCTTGACTTACAACCACGATGGAGAAATCAAAATTTATATTGCTAATCAAGACAGTTATTAAGGGACTTTTGTCCCATTTTTTACCTTTCTTGCTGGAATTGTTAAGTGAATCACCGCAGTGGTGAGTCAGTAACATGGATGTGAAGTGAATCTGGCTTCCCCATTGTCTTTGCTCATCAGGAGGTCGCAAAAGGGAAATCCACATGACCTGTCACTGCAACCATCATAAATATGAGTCAGTTGCCAAGACCTGAATTTTGATCACATGCCCATAGGGATGCTGCAACAGTCATAAGGGTGGGAAATGGTGATAAGTCCCTTTTTTCAGTGCTATTGCAACTTCAAATGATCACTAAATGAATGGTTGTAAATTGTGGATTACTTCTATATAGATAGATCAAAGGCATATGTGCATAACAGGTAGACTTATCTGACTGATGACAATCATGGCCTAAGGAAAACTGATTTGAAATTAAGAGGGGTAAGGGACAAATTAATTGAAATGAAATAAACATAAATATGTTTTTTGGAGAAAGTTTGGCAGTTCAAATCCCATCAGGCTCAAGGTTGACTCAGCCTTCCATCCTTCTGAGGTGGATAAAATGAGGACCCAGATTGTTGAGGGTAATATGCTGACTCTGTAAACCGCTTAGAGAGGACTGTAAAGCACTGTGAAATAAGTCTAAGTGCTATTGCTATATATGCAAAACATTACATCTGGACAATTGTAAAAATGCTGTAACTACTCCTCTTCATAAAGGGGATGAGTAGCAAGGATGAATGCAAACATACAAAGGAATGGCCTTTTTAAGTGTCCCAGGGAGGATGAGGGAATTCTGTCTGAAAGAATATGAGAGATGGCACTCAGTCAAAACTGGAAATTGCAGTGCCATGTTTTACCAGGCAGGGCAGTGGTGGGATTCAAATATTTTTACTACCGGTTCTGTAGGCGTGGCTTGGTGGGCGTGGGAGGGGAAGGATACTGTAAAATCTCCAGTCAGAGGTGGTATTTGCTGGTTTTCTGAACTATTCAAAATTTCCGCTACAAGTTCTCCAGAACTGGTCAGAACCTTCTGAATACCACCTCTGAGGCAGGGGGTATGTGGACTAGAGCAGGGGTCTGGGAATTCTTAGAGTTGAAGTCCACAAGTCTTAAAGTTGTCAAGGTTGGAGAGTCCTGGACTAGAGATTTGCTCCTTCATTGAGAACTGTGGGAAAGTTTATGGTGTGTCTTGTTGATTCAGAAAATGAACAAATTTCCATTGGCTTAAAAGCTATGCCAAGGCTTAACAATATGGACCAGGTACAAATTAGTCTTATTTGTGGGATGGGGCAGAAAAAGGGGAGAGGAAATTTTAAGAAGTGAAACCGATGCTTGGATCTTCAGCAAGCTTCGAAGCACCAGTTGGGCCCCTTAAAAACCCACCCTCAAAAATAAGCCTAACTTTTGGGCACCAGCCCACTCTGGGGAGGGCGTTCATTAGAGCTCTTGGCAAGCAGTCTGTTTTGCACTTATGTCTAACTCCTCTCACACGCCCATAGTGCCTACTAGCCTTTGTGGAATGGTTCTGCATAGCCAACCCCTGTGTGCTTTGGCCGAGCTTCAATCATTTGTGAGAAAAGGCCTGCCTAGAGCTCTGCCAGATGAATATAGATTATGACTAATTGGATTATTTTTTTCATATCTATATCTAACTGTAATAACTCTCTATGTAATTGCTAAAATGGAGCTGATATGTGCATCTCCATGCTGCCAGAAACATTTTTGTTTCAAATTGAGAATATTATAAAACAGTAAAAAAATAATTATTATTATGCCATTTGCTTCATGAGCCTAATTAAGGTAACTTCTAGATAAAATAGGCTCTTGTGATCTCCTTTCTGTTGTTTGTCTGAGGAGCTAAACCTGAATTGCTAAACCAGTATTTCATACTTCTCATAATTCCTCGGAAAGTGTTATGTAGAATGTAAGGAACAAGGGTAAATGTGATTTAACCCAGAAACTTCCCAGATTTATTGGGTGTTGATGCTGGACTTCAGCCTAATTTTATATTATGTCATCATTTTATTTATAACATGATATTATGCTGCTTCAATCATTTTAGCAACTTAACAAAAGCCATATATGATAATTATATGTACTTTTCTACTTATGTAAACCCTCTGGGTACCTTGTAACAATGAAGCAAAGTTGCAAACTACAAAACACAGCAGAACTGAGTAGGTGTGGCTGAATGGGTGGGCATGGCCAGGTCGACGTTGCTTGTGTCAGGGGTGGGCCCTGTCGGGGACTGGGGATAAAGGGGTCTCCAGCAGAAGGGGGCGAGGCCAGGACAGGTGCTGGGGCCTGATCCACCGGAGGAACAAAGACAGATAGCAGGTTGCCATGAGGCAGCTGAGCCGGTCACCATCGTTGCCACGCTGCAACTCCTGCATGCGCTGCCCCTGCCATCAAAACTTGCTCTTCAGCGAGCCTGTTGCCTGCCCATCACAAACACCCCAGTGAATTGGAAAGTCAGGGAGTCCCCATGCCCAAGAGGCAGCTGGGAATCAGGTGGCCACAGGCAAGCAAAGACAGACAGTGGAATAGAGCATGCAGGTGTGTGGGCAGCCACCCAGCCCTTCCAGTGGACCAGATGTGCCTCTGCCTGTTGCTTAGGGCCAGCCTGGTGATCACAGCATCCCAGACCCACCTGCGCTGAGTGTGCTGCTGAGCTTCTCAGTGGGCAGGCTGCTGCTGGACACCATTGGCCCCTGCGTGCTCACTGCCTGCTGTGTGCACTTTGAAGGGCATCCAGCAGGGGTGGCCAGTCCCTCACTGTCTCTGAGGCAGCCTTGTGGGCCAAATATCATTCCTGCCTTCAAACAATAAGGCCAGTGCACACAAGTGAGCAGAGAACCAGGACCACGGGCAGTGTTGTTTCCTGCTCCTGTTCTTAGATTAACCCACAGGACTGCCCTACCACCTCAGACCTGTCCCCTTTGTGTATCCAGGGGGAAAGCTGGGGCAGTCCCTTGTGGGCTCCAGGGCAGCCCTGAAGATTTAAGGCTGGCTGTGTTCTGGCCCAGATGGCTGCCAGCAGGTTGTAAGTCGGTTTGCTGACAGCCAGCACAGACGGCAATGGAATCAGAGAGGAAGAACAGGGACCAGTCAGGGAATCTGGAGAGGACTCAGACTGGGGTTCTGCATTCAATGCAGAGATGGGGCCAGGACCATCTGGGAGTGGGGTGCTGCCTCCAGAGCCTTCGGAGTCTGGCAGCAGCAAGGCAGAGGACTCAGGAGAGCCTGTTCCCAGTGTGCATGTGCACAGAGCTGCTAGAAGGCGAGAGCAGCTGAAACAAAAGGGGCAACTTGGGAGTAAGGCTGGGAGGTGATTGCCCCTCCCAAAAGATATAAAGGTCAGGCAAAGATGGCAAAACCTTTGCAGGAAGCAAAGTAGCTAATTCAGTTCAGATTCATTGTTGGAGCTTTTTGTACTTTGGTTGGTTTTCTTTCTAGTTCATTTGATACTTCTATTATTGGCAGCACTTCACAGAAAAGAAAGGTGGATGCTTATCTCAGGGGACTGTTTGAGATTAATTCCAGCTGGGAATGAAAACAATTCCCAGGGTTGAAATAAAATAAATCTTGTTTTTAAATAAGTGTGTGCATAATTATGGTTTAGGAAGCCTTGGTCAAAATAGTCGGCCTAAGCCAGGCCAAGGCACTGTGGGCCTTGTTTCCAGGGCAGCCACATGGGCCAGATCTAACCATCTCACAGGCTGAATCTGGCTGTCAGGCCTTGAGTTTTACATCCATGATTCTTAATGGGAGAGAGGATGCTACAAGATAAGCCATAAAGTTCAACACCAATACCTTCAGTGGTAGGCAATTGACAGCCAGTTCAGATAATTCAATGTTCATATCATGTGATCCTTGTACATTTCATCAGTTAGCAGCTTAAGCATTCCATTTTGTACCAGTTGCAACCTCCAGGAACTGTTTAGGATCAGTTCAAGATAAAATGATCAGGAAATAATGTGCTCAGGAAATAATGTGCAAATCCATTCTTCACCACAACCAGTGTAGTACCTACCAGTGCAGAAATAGTTGATTGTCAAGATTCACTCCCAAATTGAGAACCTGTTTCTTCTGAAGAAGGAAACCCTATTCAGAGTTGGCTTGATCTTAATCCCCAAATCTAGTTGTTGTTTTTCTTACCTGGATTTAATTTCAGTTTGTTCAGACAAGCCATTATTATGATTAGGCTACATTCCAGGGTACTGAGGTTTTATTTTTATTTTATTTATTTTTTTGAGTTAAAAGGTATAAAGCATTTTAAGGCTCGGGATTATCTCCCCCAGTTATCATTTGCATTTGTTTAACAACATAACAGATAATATAGAACAGAATTTCCCCCATAGAAAATCAGACAAAGCAATAATCAACCCAGCATCACCTTCTGAAAATGTTCTGACAGAAAGAATTAGCTTTATTATGGAACAGTGCCCCCAGGTCTCAGCCTGCAGAAAGTCAGAGAGATACTATGAACATCACCATCAAAAGCTACCAAAATTCATTGTACCCACTCATGACTCTATTTTGAATAAAAGGGCAGAGAAGAGGAGGTTCCATTTGAAACTAACAGTCATTCAGGATGGACAGAGGTGCTTTGGTTGATGGAGAAATAAGGGAAAACTTTTTGGGACAACTGCTGCTGGGTGGAGGAGATTGGGGAGAAGAAGTAACCATGTGACCCTCCACTTTCCTTTTTCCCTTTGCCCATTTGTCTTCATATGCTGTAGCATGAAATAGGGCTCAGTGCCTATGTTCTCTCAATGTTGTGGTTGTTCTCTCAATGTTGCCTCTTTAAGAGATTTGCCCTCTTCATACTTCTCAACTTCCTGGTAAGCCAAAGTGTTAATCAAGCTGTGCTTGATTAGAGGAAGGAGGATGTTTAGAGCAGCCACATCAATTATACTGTACATAGGCTATCTCTGTATATACAAGAGTGTGTAACTCTCTTGTTACACACAAGAGTATGTAACTCTCTTGCCATATGTGTGTGTGTGTGTGTGTGTGTGTGTGTGTGTGTTTTCTTAAGTTTTCACGGGTACTTACATGTCTGTTTTGTGGCTTTTTTTGTCTTGATTGGCTGGCAACATTGTGTTCCTGTATTGGAGGCTTTTAGTGTGGCTTGGCTCCGAGTAAATGGACGACTATCATTTATTAGGAAGCTAGGTTTCATCTGAGTGCCTGGTTGGGGTGTGTTTGAGCTGGAGGTATCAGGGGGGAATCTGTTTGTGCCCAGGTGTTTGCCTGGCATGTGATGTAGAGATTTTTTTGTTTGTGAGTGCAGGCTTCCAAATAATTGACAGTCTGGTGGAATCATCTCTTCTATTCATGCCACAAAACAGACAGAAGATATTAGAAAGCCACAGAACAGACAGAAGATATTAGAAACACCAATCAAACAGAACACAGCAAACTCCAAAACCAATAAACACAGACCAACACTCCCAATCAATCAGGATGAAGAAAAAACCATTCTGGCAAAGCAGTAGGCTAGCCCCAAATTTCAAACTGAAATGGTTGTGAAAGTCTGACTCACAGACGAACACAATACAGAAGCCTGATGATGGCAGATGAGATTCTGCCGAAATGTTGCTACAACTTTAAAAGCACAACTATAATGACATGGGAAAATACCCGAACAAAGCTGAATACCATTTTTATATATATATATATATACATGTACATACATACATACATATATATATATATATACATATACATACATACATATATATATATATGTATATGTATATGTATATGTATATGTATATGTATATGTATATGTATATGTATATGTATATGTATGTATATATATATATATATCTGGCATTCAGCTTTGTTCGGGTATTTTCCCACGTCATAGTAGTGGTGCTTTTAAAGTTGTAGCAACGTTTCAGCAGAATCTCATCTGCCATCATCAGGCTTCTGTATGGTGAACACCGGGTACTTACATGTCTGGCATTCAGCTTTGTTCGGGTATTTTCCCACGTGGTGCTTATATATATGGATCTTTGGTTATTCGGGTTTTCTCCCACGTAAGATTGGAAGTATCTAGGCAACATTTCGATGAAGTCTCATTCATCATCTTCAGGCTTGGTCTTCAGCTCTGTGCTTCTCAGAGTGATGTGAGCTTGCAGCTGCTTCTTCCTTTTAACTGCTCCTGGGGGTGTGACTTGATTGGCTGGGGGCTTGGCTGTGTTCTGATTGGATGGGGGGTGTTCTCATTGGTTGGGGGTTTGGCTGTGTTCTGATTGGTTGGGGGGTTGGCTGTGTTCTGATTGGCTGGAGGCATGTTCTGTTCAGGTGGGGGCTTGATTGTGCTCAGGTTAGTCTTAGTTGCTGGAAGGTTTGAGCTGGTGAGCTGTGATCTTGCTGTTTGGCTTCGAGTTCGTGGTCGTGCTGCATCTTCATGGTGGGGGTCAGTTCGCTTCATGTATGGCTCAGAGGGGTTTGAGGTGGGTAGTGATGCAGCTGCAGTGCAGCTTCTGGTCCGTGGTCGTGTTTCATCTTCTGTGTGGGTGTGAGTCTGCTTTCTACGTGGAAGTGTGGTGGTGGCATCTTGTGTGGCTATCAGGGGTGTGGGTCTGGTGTCATTCTTCATGTTAGGTACGCGTCTGTTCATGAGGGCAGGTTTCCAAATGGCTGGTAGGCGGGAGGCATCATCTCGTTTATTCATGCTGTGTGGGCGTTTTTCTATCTCTATGGCTTCTCTGATGATTCTGCTGCTGAAGTGTTCGGTTTTGGCGATAGTTCTGGTATTTTTAAAGTCAATCTCATGTCCTGTGGCTTTGAGGTGTTGGACCAGGGAAGAGGTCGGTTCTTCCTTTTTGATTGAGTTCTTATGTTCTTCAATGCGTGCACCTATTCTTCTGTTAGTCTGTCCAATGTATGTGGTGGGGCAGGCAGTGCAAGGGATTTCGTATACTCCTTGATTTTCTAACTCGATTCTGTCCTTAGGGTTTCTTAGGATGGTGGATATCTTTCTGTTTGTGCAGAATGCTGTCTTAATGTTGTGTTTTTGGAGGATCTTACTGATTTTGTCCATAGTGCCTTTTATATATGGGAGGAGGGCTTTGCCATTCTCTTGTTCTTTGTCTTGGATTTTGGCTGGGGTTTCTTTTTGGATTAGTTGGGTGATCTTCTTTCTTTGGAATCCATTGGCTGTCAGCACGCCGGTGAGAGTGTGTAGTTCGGTCTCTAGGTGTTGTTCATCGGCTAAGCATTTTGTTCTGGAGATGAGTGTCTCAGCTACGGAATTGATCTGTGCTGGGTGGTGGTGTGAGAGTGCGTGTAGATAGCGGTTTGTATGTGTTTTCTTCTGGAAGATGGTGTGTCCTAGGGAGCCATTGGATTTTTTGTATACCAAGACATCTAGGAAGGGAAGTTGGTTGTTAGCTTCTGTTTCCATGGTGAATTGTATTTTGGGGTGTTGGCTGTTGAGGTGTGTGAGGAAGTTGTTCAGTTTTTCTTTCCCATGTGGCCAGATTATGAAGGTGTCATCTACGTATCTGAGCCAGAGTTTGGGTTTGTGATCATATTTTTCTAGAGCTTGTGTTTCAAAGTGTTCCATGTAGAGGTTAGCGATGACAGGTGAGAGGGGTGATCCCATGGGTGCTCCTTCTATTTGTTTGTATTTTTTTCCATTGTAGGTGAAGTATGTATTGGATAGGCAGTGGTTGGTCAGATCTAGGATGTGCTTGGGGGGGTTGTATTTGTTTTGGATGGCTGTCAAGGCTTCTTTTATTGGCACTTGGGTGAAGAGGGATATGACATCGAAGCTCACTAGTAGGTCACTGGGTTGTAAGTTTTGTTTCTTTATGATCTCGATGAACTGGAATGAGTTTCTTACGTGTGAGTTGATGGATTCTGCATAGGGCTGTAGTTGTTTGGCGAGAAATTTGGCTAGGTTTTGTAGAGGTGAGACTATGGAGCTGACTATTGGTCTAAGTGGGGTTCCTTCTTTGTGTATCTTGGGAAGACCATAAAGTTTAGGGCATCTGGATGATTTCTCTCTGGGTATGATTCTTTGCTGGATTTCTTCACTGATGAGGGAGGCTTTTATTTTGGATCTGGTGGTTTTTTCTAGGTAGGTGGTGGGGTCTGTCTTTAGGGGTTTGTATGTGGGGTCTTGGAATAGGTTGGTTAACTTGGATTGGTAGTCAGATGTGTTCATAAACACTGTCGCGTTTCCCTTGTCAGCTGGTAGGATTATTATGCTGGTGTCTTCTTTCAGGTTAAGTAGTGCAGTTTGTTCTTCTTTGGATAAGTTGCTTTTGGGTGGTTTGCTAGTGCAGAGGATGTTGGTGATTTCGAGTCACAACAATAGAACTCAGAAGGTCATCACACAGCCCATTACCCAGGCCGTTACAACATATGTGGCTGATAGACACACAGCCAATACCTCAGCCACACATGTTCTTAAAAAAAAGCCAGCCAATCTGCAAACATCAACTCCATCAACCAATCATGAAATGACAACACAGCCAACATCCCCACCAGTATTTACAGAGAAACGGCAGCTCCGATCACACTTTGGTCGCACAAGCACGAAGCCAAAAGCACCAGCCTGAAGATGGTGAGTGGGTCCTCATCGAAATGTCACCAAGATACTCTCAATCTTACATGAGAAAAGACCCAAACACTCCAAGACTTGTATACCAGAGGTGGTATTCAACTGGTTTGCACCTACTCAGGCGAACCGGTAGTGGTTATTTGGCATGGGTTGCTGAACCAGTGGCAATCCCTGGTCACGCCCCCAACCCAGTCATGCCCCCCAACCCGGTCACCCACTTGGGATCGCTGTCCTAGCTTTCCATTCCCCACGTTCTCTTTCTCCCTGGGGAAAATGAAGAAAGGCATGGACGCTGCAAGTATCGCTTTTCCCTTGTGAGTTAAAGTGCTGGAGTGAGAAGGAGTGCAGTCTGACTGAGGGGGTGGGGGAATCCACTGAAGCTTTGGAGCAATTTAAAGGAGCTGCTTCCAAAATGCTTGTCTGTTAAGTGCTCTGTGTGTGTGAGAGAGAGGGGGGAAGAGAAAAGAAAGAAAGAAAGAAAGAAAGAAAGAAAGAAAGAAAGAAAGAAAGAAAGAAAGAAAGAAAGAAAGAAAGAAAGAAAGAAAAGTAGAGAAAGTAAGAAAAAATAGGGAGAGAGAAATAAAACTCTGTGCTATTATTTTTAATTGTTCCATTATTTATCATGTGTTAATATTTTACGCTATCCCTACACCTAGAGTGATTTTTCTGCCATTCTCTTGCCCAGGGCTACCACATATTTTTCAGGGTTTACATGCATTCAATGTCAATAGTCCAAATACACATTGTTTAACAAGAGTTGAAAAGGGACCTTGGAGGTCTTCTAGTCCAACCCCCAGCTCGGGCAAGAAAATTGAGGATGCCAAACTCTGAGCAGAAATGCTAGGAAAGGTGTCAGAATAATACTTAGAAGGGACCTTGGGGTGAACCCTATACCATTTCAGAGAAATGGCTTTCCGGTCTTTTCTTAAAAAATTCCAGTGATTGAGCACCCAGAACTTCTGGAGACAGGCAGTTCCACTGGTTAATTGTTCTCACTGTCAGAAAGTTTCTCCTTAGTTTTAGGTTGCTTCTCTCTGTTTAGTTTCCATCTATTGCTTTTTGTTTGCAAGCCTGTTGCCTATCACACTCTTCAGTAAAGCATGTGAGCCATTTCCTCCTTTCAGTGGTCCATGAAAGTACATCTATAGTATGCAGATAATAAAGTCAAAAAAGGTGAACAACATTTTTACAGAACTATAGATAAGTTGAGGCTGGGTGACAAGGAATGGCTGGGAGGGGAGGGGCCAGGTGAGGCACCCTTTGATATGAGTGACATTGAGTTGCCATGCTCACCCAGACACATGACCACCAAGCCATGTCCACCCAGTCACATGACCACCAAGCACGCCCACTGAGTCACAAGACCAGTAAGCCACACCCATCCAGTCACATGACCGCAAGCCATGCCCATCAAATAAGCCACACCCAGAGAAGCGGTAGTAAAAAAATTTGAATTCCACCACTGCTGTATACCTGTACCCATGAAAATCTATGAAAATACACACACACACACACACACACACACACACACACACACACACACACATACAGTTGTTAGGGAGACTATAGAAGAAGAGATATGTAACCCATCCCCTGCTCGCAGTTCTTCCATTCTGAATCTTCTCTCATTCTTCATTTATTGTTCTGCAAAGTTTCAAGCAGGTATTTCCTCTCTGAATTAATTTTCATGAAAATAGAGATTCATTTACACACACTTGCATTATAGCATGCACATATTGAGAAACTGATTCCAAAAAGTCCTCTGTAGCCAACAATTCCAAAATTCAATCTAGACAATTTTTACATTTTATTTATTCAGCACTAAAAATGGGTAAAAACTAAAGCAAACGTCTTGATTCCTTCATAGCACAGGTGTCAAAGTTGATTGCACCATGTGACATATCATGACATTTTGTGACATTTTTTGCCTTTGCGGGATGTGCGTGGCCTGTGCATGATGCATCCGGGCTGCCAGTTTGACAGGGCTGCTAGAGGATTATTTATGTTAGTAAATTTCATGTTTGTAAGGTACATACAAAATTCCAAAGAAGTAAGCAAGATGCTAAACTTTTCCTACAGCTCTCTCTCTGGGACCAGAGTATTCAAATCTATCCTGAATTGTAGTTGATCTGGGAAGTCTCCCAGACATAAAACATTAACCGCAGCTATTGAAAAGACTATGTGAAGATCCAAGTGACTGATAGAGAGGATAACATCATACTTAAACTGTTTGTAAGTTCCTTACTTTAAGCTCTTGTAGCATCAGTAGCCACTGAATAAATATCTAATGCTTTTTAGTTTATAAACTAACAAGGAATATTATTGTATTGGTTGGAAACTTATCTTAGGGACTTATCATTTAAATGTCTGATATAATAAAGATTCTGTGTATATCCAAAGAGTGCAGATTACAGAAGAAAAGAATGGAACACAGTCAGTAGAATGTGATCATCTCATAATACATTCCCAAAACCGGGAAGAATTTCCCGATAGAAAAGTAGAGTTTTGTGAAGAAAAGAACAATGACAATCTTTCAGATTTCTGAAACCTAGAATTCTTTTACTTTGAAATTTAAAATGGAAACTTACAGATTGAACTAAGTTAAAATGAGTTTTATTTGATTTGGGCTGTATTTATATGAATCATTTTTGTCAAGCACGGTTAATTGCTTAGCATAATGTGTATGTAAATCAAACCAATGTGTCATAAACTCTAAAAGTATATTTAGGGAACTACAAGAATTGTTTCAAGCAACAGACTTGTCTTTTTTACAGGATGACCATTTATGTACTGCTACAGATGTGACATATTTCATATAAAACCTTCACCTTGTACATTGAATTACTGGCAGAGACATTCCCCATTCTGTTGGCCTCTGGAAAGGTGACACTAAAACTTCTTTTCACTGGGTCAAAAGTGAATTTTGGAAGGCAAATTCAGCATACCTGTAGTGGGAAAGGCTGGTCCAAATTCTCCCTCTTCTAATTTATAGACAGTTCTCCAAAACCAGCAAAGTAATAAAAAGAGTAGCAAACAATCTTTGTCTTGAGAATGCTATTAACTCAAGGGTCTTCAAATTTGGCAAGTTTAATACTTGTGGACTTCAACTCCCAGAATTCCTGAGCTAATATGGCTGGAGGAGGTATTCTGGGAGTTGAAGTCCACAAGTCTTAAAGCGGTCAAGTTTGAAGACCTCTGTATTAACTATTTGGCAGGTAAATAAAGGCTGGTTTGGTATATACTATTCAAAGTAAAAACAGAATCACTTTGATTGGCTATGTTCATTTTGTCCTGGCTAAATATAATGCTAATTCTATGCATGATATTTCTGAAGATAGATGTAAATATGCTTTTCAGCAATCAAACAAATCACAATTTTTTTCCCCGAAGAACTTTACTGACTTTTCCAGATCTATTCAGCTATATCTGAAGTTCATATATGGGGAAATCAGAACTGAATATCACAGTAGAGGATTTGATTGGAGTTCAGTTTTGGAAATGGACAGCTGATATGCTAGTCAAGTACATCAGTGGTAAATAGTAATATAACTAATATCAACAGCAGAAATACATTAATGCCTAGACTCTTTGGGGTTTACAATCCCAAAAGGCTTTAGCATCTCTGAATAGGAAGCAGGTTTGGTAGTTAGACCATGGTTTCCTTAAAACTTTATATTTTGCATCTGTTGTGAGTTTAAAAAGAAAAGTATATTTATGAGTAATGAAGATTTTTAACTGAAAAAGAATAATTCAAAACATTAGCTTGCATGGAATCAAGTTTCTTTTCTGTATTATCTCTCTATGATTACCCAGCCTTTCGCACTTATACTACATGATCAGTAAATCTTTTATTTATTTAACTAATTATACTTACAAATTTGAAGACTCTTGCCAGTGTACAGTAATAAACACTATTCTTGGGAAACCAGATCTTCTCCTCCAAGCTGTTCATAGTTTATTTGTTTGTTTTGAGATAATTAAACATTTGCTCAGGTGGCTAGTATATTCAGTTACTTTTAGTAAAGGATTTTTTAGACAGAGAACGTCTCATATTCCCTGAGATTATTCTGCTTTATTGGCAGCACATAAATTCTATGTGCAGAATAGTTAGCTGCAACTAGTAACCTTCCACTTGGGGATTCCAGTAATAGATGGTTTCAGAAAACATGACTCAAACAATTGAAGAACTATAATATTAACCTTTCATATTCTCCGAAGATATGCCTTTCCTGTTTTTATCTTAGAACCAGATTTAAGAGTTCTGGATAGCAATGCCATATGGATGTTATCAATAGTTCTGAGATGACCCCATTCTGGTGGTGCAGTGGTTAGAGTGTAATACTGCAGCTACGTCTGCTGATTGCTGGCTGATTGCAATTTGGCAGTTCAAATCTCACCAGGCTCAGGGTTGACGCAGCCTTCCATCCTTCTGAGGTGGATAAAATGAGGACTCAAATTGCTGGGGGAAATATGCTGACTCTGTAAACCACTTAGAGAGGACTGCAAAGCACTGAAAAAGTGCTATATAAGTCTAAATGCTATTGTTTTTGCTATTCTGGATCCATCTTCTGAAGAGGTCCAGCTGTTGCCTCCAATTGGTTTGACAGCAAACCCTTCCAACTCTTCAGTCGCAACAATTGCTCCTGAAATGCAAGTGAAATCTACAACTGCTGTACTATGAAGTTTCTATAATTGCAAATTAACAGCCTTGCATTTTCTGGCTAGCCAAGCTCACCAAAAATAGTAGATAACAGCTGGACTTCTCAACCACAACAGTTGCCCTTCACATTACAGTTGACCATAAGATACTACAGATGAATCAACCTCTGTTAAGATTTTAAAAAACCCAATATTTTACATAAAACAACTATCATATTTCAGGAACTGTTCATGCCTTGGTGAAACATTTTTAAATGAATGCCATATTACTCATTATCTTGGCATGAAATTTAGCTTGCCTCGACATGTTCAGTTCCTGGAAGATAAAAGAGTGGTTATACATGTATGGCTTTTTATTGATTCCAATTAAAACAAAACAAGGCACACTGGTTATTAAGTTCAGTTTAACTCTAATGATAACGCTCAACTCCAGAAACTAACTACAGCTGAGCTCTTAATTTGTAACTCTGAATTTAGTTGCTGTTAAAAGAGGGATATTTCGTGTACCTTAAGCAAACACAAGAAGCACTCATTTTGACACATCCTTGGGGATGTATCGAAAATAGAAATGTTTGCCAATATAATTGTATCAAAGTGAGATCTGATTTTTATGACTTTTGAGGTTTTAATGTTTAATGTTTTTCGCATGCTTATTGTTTTGCTTTATGATATAAGCAGCCCAGAGTTACTAGACACTGACATGGGCAGCGTATCCACAGTAATACATCCAACCCATAATAAGAAACAAAACACTGCATTATTTTCATGGAAATCTACTGTATTTTTTTACTCTCAAGAACATTTGTGTCCTTAGAGAACTTCTATTCCAGTTAAGCATGATTACAAGGAAAGGAGGTCTGATACGAGTTGCCATTTGAGATTTCCTCCATGTCTGTTTGCTGAAACTAAACCGGGCTTGATTTGGTCAGGACCAAGATGAAAGATGATCAAAGGACTGCCTGCTTTGAGTTCTGCTATGAAAAAAAGGCAGGGTTTAAATGTATGAAAGAAGCAAGAGTTCTTCATACCAAGGGGATATAGCCCTTAGACTTTTCTAACAGAATGCCAGCCTGTTACTCTCTGTATGTATTTGGTATCTGTCCCCCAAATTATTTAGCCAGCCATTTACAGAAAATAACAGCTTGGATAAAGCTGTTACTGATAATTACATTTTCAATAAAAGTAATGTTATAAATCTTCATAGGTCTATGCAGGTAGTCCTTGACAGACAACAGTTCATTGAGTGACTGTTACAATGAAACTGAAAAAAAAAGATTTATGACTATTTTTCACATGACCATTGTAGCGTTCCCATGGTCACATGATCAAAATTCAGACACTTGGCAATTGAGGGTGACAATGTCCTGGGATCCTATGATTCCCTTTTGTGGCCTTCTGACAAGCAGAAGGAAGCCAGATTGACTTAATGGTGTGACTACCTTAACTGCAGTGATTCACTTAATGTGGCAAGAAAACTAGAAAAAATGTAGCAAAATTCATTTAACAACTCTCTCACCTAGTAAGAGAAATTTTGGACTTAAATGTGGTTGTAAGTTGAGGACTACCTGTAGTTGGCACCCAATTCTTCTAGGAAAACGTTGGCACCAAATAAATAAAAGCATGTAATGGTCTCACTCAACTGAATTTCTAAGGTCAGAAAATGTAGTGTATGTAGTGTATGTTCAACTCAGGAGAAGAATTGGATTCCAGATAATGTAAAAAAAAACCTGCCCACAGGACATAATGTGAAAGTTAATCTGAGCGAAAGTTTTAATTGTTAGGTAGGATGTTCGAAATTAGTCTGGCCTGAGCCAAAAGCTGTGAAATGCCAGATTTTTGCTCTACTTTTGATTTATTGTTACTTCACCTTGAAAAGTTCGACCTGTCAAGTGATTTGAAAACAATCGGTCAGTTTTGTGTTTCATTTCAATTTCAGCTTGTATCAGGTGAAAAGTTCTCTACAGACAAGTTCCTATATGCTTTCAAATAACCCATTTTCCCCCTTTGATTCATTGGAAAAGAAAATACACAGTAAATGTTTGCTTTCTGGAAGAAACAGTAACTGTTGTACCCTGTAAAGAACTTTGTGTTTTTCCTTTAACATACTAGAAGAAATTCCTGTGGCCTATTTTTGTAAAATTATGTGAACTAGAGCAGCTTGAGTTTATAACATCATATTAGAGGTTAGTTCTTTTCTCCAATTTTTCCATGCATCAGCCTCCTTCCTCCAGCCCTTCCTCACAACTAAAAAGCACCTTTTTTTTTCCTTCCATAGAAAACACTGTGCCCTTGTTTTAAGCAACTGCTTTTTTATTTTTGGGGTGGTACAGTTGCACTGTAATGCCAGCAAACAAAAGTCACAGTGCACTGTCAGGTTTACCTGTGGACTTTGGGATTATGAAATATAACCAATTCATGTAGAACACTTGTCATTCATTAGTCATCTCTGACTTTAGGGTTAACAACAATCTTAATTTCAATATTCTTTAGCGTTGTGTTGGAAAATCAATCCCTTCTTGAGAAGGGACCCTTGTGGTTAGAATTGTATTTCTTATTTCTTCATCACATTCCTATCTCTGTAAAATATTGACTCAATGTTTGGTTATTGACTAATGGCCTGAAACACATTCTCAAGTATATTTTACATTCTAGGTTCTATTTCCAATAAAGTATCCATTTACATAATCAGCAAGAAAGATGCCAAAGGGGAATAGAAATTTTCATAAATGCAAGTATTTAAAAATGGTATTCATAATTTATAGTCATTCTTTGGAAGTGTTTTGAATAATGAAAATTGCCACGTAATAGACCTGATAATAACAACAGCACTTAGACTTACATACTGCTTCACAGTGCTTTTACAGCCTTCTCTAAGCTGTTTACAGAGTCAGCATACTGTCCCCAGTAATCTGGACCCTCACTTTATTGATCTTGGAAGGATGGAAGGCTGAGTCAACCTTGAACCAATCAGAATTGAGGAAATTGCACTCCTGGCAAAATGAGCAGAGTTAACCTGTAGTACTGCAGGCTAACCACTGTTTCAGATGGCTCAGTCTATAATCATAAGCAAAAAGGTATCTTAAAGATCATCAGGTCCAATCCTTGCTCATCTAGAAGCAGGGCACCATCAAACCCCTATGTGAAGACCTCCAGCAAAGTAGAACTCATCACTTTATATATTGATCTGTTCCTCTGGTGGACCACATACAACCAAGAAGTTCTGATGTCTAGCTTCAACCTGTTTTCTTGTAGTCTTACTCCATTGCCTCTAATCTTGTCAGACAAGATTACCAGACAGGTCCACTCAACCCTTAACTTTTTGGGAGGGAAAGTTATATCTTATAACTTTTCAAAAGTTATATCTTCCTTTAAATTTATTTTCTATAACTTAAACTAACTGTTTCTCATAAGGCTTGGTTTCCAGATATTCAATAATTTGGGAGCCTTCCTCCAAACTTCCAATCAGTCACTGTCCTTTTGGGACTACAGTGCCCAGAACTGGACACAGTATTCCAAGTGACATGTCATCCATGGTGGTATAGAGTAGAACAATTGCTTCCTGTGATCTGAACTCTATGCATCCCAGAATAGCATTTGCTTTTAAACAATTGCAATGTTGGCTGATCTTTAAATTGTGGTTGACAATCCTCCCCAGATAATTTTACATGTGCTACTGCCAAGCTAATAGAAAAATATAAAATACATCTTTCTGTAGAGAGGAAAAGTCATTTGTAAGCCTTTTAAAGCACTTGGCCAGAATTGATGGAGAGTTTAGTCCTCTATATTCCTTTCAGATAGTTCTTTATAAACAGAGCTGAGAGAATACCTTCAAAAAAAGGACCGTTTTCTGTAAAGTAGGGCACACAACTGTCCTTTTTCCAGTGAGAGAATAGATTCTCAAAGGACTTGGCTACTCTGTACAATCCAAATGTATTTGAATATGTTTATTTTTGATATATTTCATAATAGATGTAGCAATGTTAATATATAACAATTTTTATTTAAACACACTGAAATGTATCTTTTGTATGCATGATTAGAATATAATTTATATATATATATACATATATATATATATATATATATATATATATATATATATATATATATATATATATATAATGTTTTCTTAAGTTTTCATGGGTACTTACATATATGGCATTCAGTTTTGTTCGGGTATTTTCCCATGTAACTTAAGAAAACAAATATCAAACCTCTACGGGGAGGAAATAAAAAGCCAGATCAAAACCTAAGAAAAACTGGAAATTAAAAGAGCAGTAATACTATGTGACCTCCAATTCCTACGCAGCTGCAGGGACAACAATACTACACCAACCTGCTTCAAATTAACATTTCATCAAAGCACAGCAGCCACTAAACGTATCCTGAAAAGAACTGAAATGGCTCTACTAAGGAGCGAGCTCCACAGTAAGAGATTCCAATTAGATCAGTTAAACAAAGATTTGCTAGCACTACACCTGGAATTGAGCAGCAAAATCCACCCTCTACTTTGGGACAAGATAAAACAACTTACAACTTGGAGAGCTGAATCTGCAAACATTTACAAACAGGAAAAGCTCTTGAAAAAATTAAAGAAATTAGAACATGACAAGAAAACCCCCAACAACTCACAACAACACCTGAAACAATTAGTGTACAATGTTTCCAACAGAGAACTCACCAAAACAGAAACAGAAGTCCTAACCAAAGGATTCAATTACGCTATAGCACCCCAAAAAATCCCCACAGAATCCATCGTATGTGCAGTAGAATCCAGCCTAACTAAATTAAATACAGATGAAGCTGATAAAATAAGACACCAAGTTACCAACATCCTATGCACAAGCAAACCACCCAAAAGCAACTTACAGCAAAATGAAATTAAAGCGCTACAAACCCTGAAAAGAGACAGCAGCATAATCATCCTCCCAGCAGATAAAGGGAATGCCACTGTAGTAATGGACAGAAAAGACTATGAAACTAAATTGACAGACCTACTCCAAGACTCCACATACAAACCCATAAACACAGACCCAACCACATATCTGGAAAAATTAACCAAGAAGAAAATTATAACCAGCCACATAAGCAAAGAGATCCAACACACAATCATACCCAGAGAGAAATCTTCCAGATGCCCCAAACTATACGGCCTCCCAAAAATACACAAAGAAGGCATACCTCTCAGACCCATAGTAAGCTCCAGAGGAGCACCACTACAAAACCTAGCTAAACACCTCGCAAAAGAGCTACAGCCCCATGCTGAAACAGCAGCTTCTCATGTACAAAACTCATACCACTTCTTGGAAATGATCAAAGATCTACACGTGGAGCAAGAAGATCTGCTTGTAAGTTTTGACGTGGTTTCACTATTCATTCAAGTCCCGATAAAAGAGACCCTCAAAATCATCAAAAATAAATACCAACCAGCTAAACACCTCATGGAATTAACAGAACACTGCTTAACCAACACATATTTCATATACAAAAGACAAAGATACAAAACAAATTGAAGGAGCCCCCATGGGATTACCACTGTCACCTGTCATTGCAAACCTGTTCATGGAAGAATTCGAATCCAGAGCCCTGGCCAATGCCATCCTCAAACCCAAACTATGGTTAAGATACATCAATGACACATTTGTGATTTGGCCCCATGGACAAGAAAACCTAAACAATTTCCTAACTCACCTAAACAGCGCACACCCCAAAATCAAGTTCACCATGGAAATGGAAACAAACAACTACCATTCCTAGATGTACTAATTTACAAAAAAAAAAAAACAGATGGCACACTAGGACACACTGTATACCAGAAGAAAACACACACCAACCGCTACCTCAACGCCCAATCCCACCAACACCCAGCACAGACAAACTCCGTGGCTAAAACACTAATTACTAGAACCAAACGCCTGGCAGACAAGACACACATTAAGACTGAACTATGCACCCTGACTAAAATATTGACAGCCAATGGCTTCCACAAAAGCAAAATCACCAACTTGATCCACAAAAACACACTGAGACATAATAGAGACCCAGAAGATGAACAGACCTATGGAACAGCTGTCCTGCCCTACATAAGAGGCACTACAGACAAAATTAGTAAGATTCTATACAGACACCACATCAAGACTGCCTTCAAAACAGACAGAAAAATAGCAGCCATCCTCAGGAACCCCAAAGACAAAATTGACCTGGAAAACCAAGGCATATATGAAGTCCCCTGTGCATCATGCCCGGCCACATACATTGGACAGACCAATAGAAGAATAAGCACCCGCCTGGATGAACACAAAAATGCAGTCAAAAAGCTGGAACACACTTCCTCACTCGTCCAACACATGGAAGCTCCAGGTCATAACATCAACTTCAATGGCACCAAATCCCAAGCCACTATAGAAAATCCCAGCCACAGAATCATCAGAGAAGCCATAGAGATTGAAAAAAGACCAGAAAGCATGAACAGAAGAGATGATTCCACCAGGCTGTCAATCATTTGGAAGCCTGCACTCACAAACAAAAAAATCTCCACACCACAAGCCAGGCAAACACCTGGGCACAAACAGATCCCCCCTGATAACTCCAGCTCAAACACACCCCAACCAGGCACCCAGATGAAACCCAGCTTCCTAACTAATGATAGCCATCCATTTACCCAGAGCCAAGCTGCACTAAAGGCCTCCAATAAAGTAACACAATGTTGCCAGCCAATCAAGATACAAAAAGAGCCAAAAAACAGACAGAAGATATTAGAAACACCAATCAAGCAGAACACAGCAAACTCCAAGACCAATAAACACAGACCAAGACTCTCAACCAATCAGGATGAAGAAAAAACCATTCTGTCACTGCAATAGGCTGCCCCAAATTTAAATCTGAAACCACTGTAAAAGTCTAACTCACAGACAAACACTATACAGAAGCCTGATGATGGCAGATGAGATTTTGCTGAATCGTTGCTACAACTTTAAAAGCACCACTACTATGACGTGGGAAAATACCCGACCTAAGCTGAATGCCATACATGTAAGTACCCACGAAAACTTAAGAATATATATATGTATGTATATATGTATGTATGTATGTATGGCATTCAGCTTTGTTCGGGTATTTTCCCATGTCACAGTAGTGGTGCTTTTAAAGTTGTAGCAACGTTTCAGCAGAATCTCATCTGCCGTCATCAGGTTTCTGTATAATGTTCATCTGTCAGATGAACACTATACAGAAGCCTGATGACGACATATGAGATTCTGCTGAAATGTTGCTACAACTTTAAAAGCACCATTATTATGATGTGGGAAAATACCCAAACAAAGCTGAATGCCATACATGTAAGTACCCACGAAAACTTAAGAAAATATATATATTTCTTAAGTTATTAAGAATTTGAACTTCAAACTCTTTATTTACATAGTGTGACAGCTCAAACTGGAGGACTGCTATAGCCTTCCTTATATAGGCAACTTATTAACTATTCAACCAATAGCAATACTGGAGCACTAGCTCCGTTAACCAATGAGAATGGCCTGTAAATGGCCAATCAGATGCTCCTGAACGGACCAATCCGATCCTGCCATGAACAGCCAATCAGAAGTGCAGTGCCAGAACCCTGCACTTGACTTCAAGCTCAAGATAACTTTATTGGCATTATTCATTCACAACACCCCTTCCCCTCGGCATCTGCCCACGGGGCGCGGTTACATAGTCCTTAAGGTAGGACGGTTGTTTTATTAGTCTTTTCGATTTTCGGAAAGTGCCTGGCGGTTGGCTGCACTTCTGCTGAGGTAGATCGTTGTTTAACGGTAGGGGTGCCTCTGGTTCCAAGTTCGCGTTCCCGTCGTCACAAATATCACTGGCCACTCCCTGAGGTGAACCCACTCCAGTCCCCGGTTCCTGTTCCTGCGTTTCGGTTCCGTTATCAGTCTCTTCAAAAAGATTTTCTTCTAATTGCAATTCGTTTTCCTCTGTATCTCCCCCCCCTCAGTTTGGTCATAAAGGAGTTCAGAATTGCGTGAGGGTAGCCGTGATCGTAGTTGATCTATGTGGCACTTCCAAAGTCTATCATCAGGGCACTGAACGAGGTATGATCTTGGGCCAGTTTTGTGGATTACGATCGCTTCTACCCACAGCGGATCACCCGATAAGTTTTTAGCGAATACTAAATCGCCTACCTGGAAGGTACGGCATCAGCCGCTGGATCCGAGTGGCTTTTCCGGTTCGTAGGCTGGGTGTAACTGATCGAGGTGGGAGCGGAGCTTTCATCCCATTAGCAGCTTGGCGGGAGTTTTGTTGGTGATGCTGTGAGGTGTGATGTGCTGTAGGAAAAGGATTCGGTTGATTTTCTCATCGATGTTGTCGTAGTCTATCTTTTGGAGAGTCCTTTTGATGAATTGTACGATGCGCTCAGCCCTACCATTGGCCGCAGAGTGCGCAGGCGAAGTGAGCGCATGTCGGATACTGCAGTCAGCCAGGTAGTGTTCAAAAGACAGTGCGGTAAATTGGGGCTCATTGTTGGATACCAGAACGTCTGGTAATCCGTGGGTTGCAAACAGTCTTTCCAGTCTTTTGATGACTGCTTCGGTGGTCGTGTTGCTCATTCGGTGGATCTCGAGCCAATTCGAGTAGGCGTCGATGGTTAGCAAAAACGTGTGGCCTTTGGTCGGCCCAGCAAAGTCCAGATAGATGCGGTACCAGGGTCCCCACGGCGTCTCCCATTTGGTTGGGGTTGCCTTTGGTGGAGCGTTGCTTACTTCTTGGCATCTCGGGCAAGCTTTAACCCACAATTCGATTTGTCTGTCGATGCCTGGCCACTACGCGTAGCTTCGTGCGAAGCCCTTCATGGGCACAATGCCAGGGTGGCCATCGTGCAAGGTTCTTAGCAGTGCCTGTTGGAGTTGTTCCGGGATAACGACTCTATCGCCCCAGATGACACAGCCCTTCTGCGAGAATAACTCTGTTTGACAACTTTTAAATGGTGCAAAGTCCTCTGGTACTTGGTCCAATGGCCATCCGCATTCCACCTATGTGAGGACTCGTGCTAAGATGGGGTCGCGTTTTGTTTCTCGCGCAATGTCATGGGCAGCTAATGGCGGCATATGGAGTGTCTCGATCTGCAATGCTGTCATCATTGGTGCAGGATCATTGATAGTTTCAGGGAGGGGTGCACGACTCAACGTGTCAGCGTAGGGAATGGCTTTACCGGGATGATATTGTAGCTGATAATTGTTGGCAGCCAAGAATTCTGACCAGCAGGTTATCCTGGGAGAAAGTATGTAGGGAGTTGGCTTGTCCCCAGTAATGATCCCCAGCAATGGTTTGTGGTCAGTTACAATGGTAAAAACCCAGCCGTACATGTACTCATGGAATCTTTTAACAGCTGATACAATTGCCAGGGCTTCCTTATCGATCTGGCTGTAATTTTGCTCAGTTTTCGAGAGCGTTTTTGAAAAGTAAGCAACAGGGGCTTCGCTACCATTAGGTATCACATGGCTCAAAATGGTGCCCACTTCAAAAGGTGATGCATCACATGCAATGTTTCATGGCAAAGTCTCATTGTACTGCATTAGTACGGCGTCAGAAGTCAGTAGTTTTTTTATATTACGGAACGCCTGCTCTTCTTTGTGACCCCATACCCAAATTGCTTTTTTATCTAATAGGCGATGTAAAGGTTCAGCGACAGTCGCCTTGTGTGGCAAGAATACATTATAGAAATTGATGAGGCCTAAGAACGCCTGGAGGTCGGTCTTGTTCCGGGGTCTAGGAGCGTTTTTTATTGCTCTCAATTTGCTATCGGTAGGGTGAATACCCTGACTGTCAATTAAGTACCCTAAGAATTCAACACGATCTGTACACAGTTTGCACTTATTTTTTTTAACTTTCAGGCCTGCTTCCTGGAATTTTCGTAATACCAGTCTTAAACGATCCCGTAAGATTTTTGGAGTGGGGGCAGCAATGAGTACATCGTCAAAATAGGGGACAACGCCTTTGATCCCCTGCAATAGTCTCTCCATTAGGCTCTGAAAGATCCCCGGGGCTACACTGACTCCAAATTGAAGCCGCGTACACTTAAAGCCACCTCGGTGTGTTACGATAGTCTGTGCCTGTGCCGTTTTTTCGTCAACCGGCAGTTGCTAATAAGCCTGAGCTAAGTCTAGTTTAGCGAAGACTTTTCTGCCCCCCAGGGAATGGAGGAGGTGTTGCATCACTGGTACCGGATATGGATTTTGTTGCAGGGCGTGGTTTAGGGTGGCCCGGTAGCCCCCACAAATTCTAATGGAGCCGTCCAGCTTAATTGGGGTCACGATTGGTGTTTCCCATGAGGAGTGGTCGGTTGGCTTTAAAACTCCCTGGGCTATCAACTTATCAAGCTGTTCATCGATTTTTGGCTTTAGAGCGAATGGAACTCGACGAGGCTTAAGGTGCATGGGAGCTATCTTTGGATTAAGGCTAAAGGATATCGGGGTCTCCTTGTACTCGCCTAGCTTTTCCTCGAAGACGTCCCTGAATTTGTGGGCGAGGTCTTCCTCCCAGTCACTGCCGCCGATTCAATTAATGCCTGCCACTTCAATGCCGAGTGGTGCAAACCATTGCAGGCCTAACAGGCTAGGCCGGTCCTTGTCGATCACCGTCAGGGGTAAGTACGCCGTGCGGTTCTTGAATGCAACCCGGACTCGACTGGATCCTATGACTGGAATCCGGTTCCCCTGGTAGTCCTTTAACACAAGCAGTTGGAATTGAAGGTCTTGGTGTCGGATAGTGGGGATGAGTTTCTTGAGGGTCTTCCATGAAACCATTGAAAGAGACGATCCCAAGTCAACTTCCATTTGGCAAGGCTGATTTTCAATGTTCACATTGACCCTAATTTTCTTAGCGTCTAGTGAAGAGGCATGGCCAATAGTGAGTGTTTTGTGGGCCTCTTCCCATCTTGCTAGGCAATTCATGGGTCGGTTTCTGTAGGAGTGGTTTGCTGGTTCTCGCCTTACAGGGCGATTTCCTGTCGATTGGCGGAGATTAGTACCCTTCGAGGTCTGGCTGGGTCTGAGGAGACTTCTGCAGACCCGTCCGATGTGGCCTCGTTTTCCGTGTGCTGGCTCTGTTGTAAGTGGGTTGGTTGGCTGTGTTGTTATTTCTTGATTGGTTGATGGAGTTGATTTTTGCAGATGGGTTGGCTTTTTGGTAAGAACATGTGTGGCTAAGGTGCTGGCTATGTTTCTAGCTGTCTGGCAGGCAGGAGGAATAATCAGGGAAGCCATCGAAAAAGAGAAACACCCCCATAACATGAATAAACAGGATGATACCTCTTGCCTACCAGACATTTGGAAACTAGCTCTTATCAACAAATGAGTCCCAGCCACGAAAACCAACACCGGACCCAAAACAACACATGATGCCACCACCAATCTCCCTCACCAGACTCAAACCAAACCCATCCCATAGATGAAAGACAACCATCATCCAGAAACCACACCACAGCTGCATCACCAGCTGCCACACACCCCTGCCCCCAAACTAAGCAAACTGACACACGCCATGAACAGACCTCAAACTCAGAGCCAAACTAAAACCTGAAACGTTACATCACAGCCATCCGCTCAGGATATCACATCACAGAATTCAGGAGGTTACACCACAAAATATCAGGATGTTGCAACACAGGAAGCTGATAGACACATAGCCAGCACCTCAGCCACATAGGTTCTTACAAAAAAGCCAACCAATCTGCAAACATCAACCCCATCAACCAATCAAGAAATGACAACAGAGCCAACCTCCCCACCAGTATTTATAGAGAGACAGCAGCTCTGATCACGCTTTGCTCGCACAAGCATGAAGCCGAAAGCACCAGCCTGAAGATGGCAAGTGGGACCTCGTCAAAACGTCACCAAGATATGGAGATGGAGATGTTGTTACTGATTGTCCTCTGTATTCCACTTCCCTTTTTGATAATCGTACATAGAGGTAATATTGCCAATTGCATGTATCTTCTAGAAGCTATGGGGTATAGCTTATGCATATGCAAAACAAGAAACAATTTATACTACAGAAAAACAACTGAGAAACAATTTATACTACAGAAAGCCACAGCAGATTTTTCCCCTTAGAGAGGGCTGCCTTCTTGGCAAAGGCCAACAATTCTGGGAACTGAAATCCATGCACCAGGAAGTGATCCCAGGGGAAGAATGTATATGCGTGTGTGTACCTTTCAGACAATCTTAATTCCTGTTGATGGCATAGACAGATCTATGTACTTTCTTGAGAACATTTTCAGTGGTATGCCCTTGCTATCTTCTGATGGCAAAGAAAGGTTGACTGGCTTAAAGACAGCCAGATGGTATCAGGCCTTAAGTAGGACTGGAATTGAGATTTTCTTGCTCATAGTCCAGCATCTTAACTGCTAGACCAAACTGGGTGTGCCATGTGGTAAAATTAACTTCAAAGATTTAAAAAAAAAAAAAAACTATTTGTTAAGTTTGAGAATGGGTGAGGAGGAATGGAGACAAGCCTCTGAACGGTGAACTTCAGCTCTTTATTTACATAGTGACTTCTCAATAAAACAACAGTAACCCTCACCTTATATAGGCAACCCTTGTAACGTTTTAACCAATAACAGGCTAGGAACACTTGCTTTTATGACCAATAGGAACTCTCTGTTAAGGGCCAATCGGATTCCCCGGAACAGGCCAATCCGGTACGGCCGCTTAACAGCCAATCAGAAGTGCAGGGCCAGAACCCCGCACCTACTCCAAGCTCACACTTTATTACTTATATACATACACAACACTATTGATATATATTATTGTTTTATATTGATGGGAAGGTATTAAATTCTTCTAAAAGTTCCTATTAAAACACATACTTTCCATTTTGATTTATTTTCTTCTCAAATTTGATAGCTTCTCTTAACTGAAATCTGTTGCAGAGTTTTTAGTTGGATATTCAAGTTAGTAACTTTTTCTGGTGTGCATGCCCAACTTTAGAGCCTTTGACTAAAGTTTCCTTACTTTAACCTGTTCCTATGATTTCTCCTGTTTGTTTTTTGCTTAATTATGATCCTGGGGCCTTTGTGATTCATTGTGACAGGATTTCCTGTCCATTCTTACAATGTTTAGAGGAAAATTATAGAGCTTTATAATCAAGTTTGCTCAACCCTTGATCCACAGCTGTAACAGCCAGGACCTGTCTTTCCCACAAATATTATTCGTGAAATATTATTTGAATTAAGAAACACCTACATGGCACAAAAGGCAAATACAGTATCTATTGTCTACTATGTGTAAATTAGCTTGCAATTTTGGTCAAGCAAGCATTGTAAAAATATTGTGATGTTTTATCTTTTCTGGATATTAGATATCTGATTGTGGCATATAAGAACAGCTTTATGCTTTTGGACAATAATTGTTTGCTTTTTTTTACAGGATAGGCAGTCAGGAGAATGCTTGTATGCAAAAGGCCAAAGTAATTTAGCAAACTTGTCTGTTCAACCACTAGTGTCCTATAGTATGTGTACTGAGTGAAGCCAGATCCCAGCATGCTGGTGCTTTCATGAAGCCAGATCCCAGCATGCTGGTGCTCTTTATGATTTGGTATAGCTACAAATTTAGCTGAATGTTTGATTGTGTGTTGTAATCAATGCTGGAGTGTTTCTTGCCATTTTTCTTTAGAACAATCAAAATCTTTTCAGACTAACAACATTAGTTAATTGAATCAATCCTTGAAGATTAAGGGGCTAATCCTTATTTTGAGCCTGCCCCAAATACATGCACAATTTTAAAGTGTTTTTAGTTCACAGTTTTAATTTGCACTTTAATTAGGCACTTTCATCTCAGCTGTGGTTTATGTAGGTATATATTATCCAATTAGAGGAAAAGTTAATCAAAAACATCCGTATAAAGGCCAATTTATTTATTTAATAGATTTTATCCTGTCTTCATTGTTTATAAGTAACTTATAAGCCGGAGAAAACACATAATATTCCTTCTTCCTCCTCTCTATGGAGATTCTCAATCATCCAGATCTTGGTTGTCCCAAAGATATTTTTCTTTTTCTTTTAAACAAACTTTATTAATTTTAGAATTAAAATAAACAAACAACACATACACAAATGTAAAAAAGAAGAAGCAAAACAGAGTTGAGAAATAAAAGAGAGAAGAGAGAAAAAAAAGTAAAAGTAAAAAAAGAAATTAAAAAGTGATTAAAAACAATGTCATCTTCGACAGTTTGTGGGTCATTATTTCTATCCTTATTTTATGCTGTATTTACAAATAATCCTTAATGCAAATATATAATTACCACTACAGTTATAGCTTATCCTCTTTTACAATGTTATGTAGCCCATCTTTGATCTAACCATTCATATCAGCAGTTCCGGCTCTCATAATACATTGATGTTTCTTTATCTTTTAATGCTAGGGTTAATTTATCCTCTCTCACCTCTCACCTATCCCGTGACCTCTTTTGAGGTTGTTGGGGCGCCTGCGAAGATTTAACCACCACGCTTCTCCATCCGTCTCTGTCCTCCACTGCTCTCTGGGATGATGCCAGGTTCAAGCCTGTCCAATCATGGATATCATCCTCCCATCTCCTTCGTTGTCTTCCCCGTTTGCGGCTTCCTCTTACCGTCCCTTGCATGATGGTCTTTGCGAGGCCAGTAGAGCGAGACACGTGTCCGTACCATCTCAATTTCCGTTTCTTGACGACAGTAA
Source organism: Hydrophis major (assembly GCA_033807585.1). Taxonomy (NCBI): domain Eukaryota; kingdom Metazoa; phylum Chordata; class Lepidosauria; order Squamata; family Elapidae; genus Hydrophis; species Hydrophis major. The sequence continues at coordinate 174,079,773 of CM066329.1, forward strand.
GAAGGTTGTCGTGTGGTCCTATTGCCTGTTGTATTTTATTTAAGACCTCTTCATTTGTCATTTAATTTATCCATTTCTGCACAATTTAGTATTTTTTGAATAATCATTTCTTCTGATGGAGTATGAGGTTGTTTCCAACATTGTGCAAAGGCCAATCTAGCTTCCATCAATATATGTAATATTATATACTTCACTTTTTTGGGAAATTGTTTATTAAAAATCCCTAATAGGAAGAACTCTGGTTTGAATTCAATCTGTTCTGTCATCATTTCCTCCAGCCACGTTTTAATTCTCTGCCAGTATCTTTGTGCTTCTATACAGGACCACCACATGTGGAAGTATGTTTCCTCCTTTTTTTTTTTTTTGCATTTCCAACAGTTTGGACTCATATTAGAGTGCATCTTTGCCAATCTCAAGAGGGGGGAGGTGCCACCTATAAAACATTTTATAAGCATTTTCCTTGTATGATGCCGATTTTGTGATTTTGTGATTTCTATTCCAGACCCTCTCCCATTCTGTTAAGGTGATACTACGTCCTATATTCCTAATCCAGGTGATCATATTTCCTTTAACTATTTCTTCCTCTAATTCTGTCTCTAATAGATAATTATAAATGGATGTTCCAAATCTGCTTTTTCAAGAGGCAACTGGACTTCCTTTGTTTTTCCTTTGCTTCTCATCCAAGAAGTTTCTTCAATTCTGAAGAGGAAAAGAAGAAAAGAAGCTCTGAGTATAATATACCAGCACAAGCCTTTTAACAAATAAAGCTAAAAGAAACATACCACATTTCCACTGTAATTATGATCATATGATCCCTTTAGAAAGAGAATATTGCAGTCTAGATTCCTATACTAAGTTCACTGAAAAAATAATTTCTCTCCTTTCCGCACCTAAAACAACCCACCCTATTATTTCTCAAACTCTACGAGAGCAAGCAAGTAATGTTGCAGAATCCTGGCATTTTCCAAAGCTGTGAAAACAATTAATGTACACCGTTTAAGACTTGATTAGATTAAATATGTAGCACTCATCTTAAATTAATAGAAAACTCATAATACCTTTTACTGTATAATATATAATTATTGCTTTTCAAAAGGTATTTGCATTTCAGGGGGCCCACAATTATGATATCCCATGTCTTTTCTCTAGGGAACAGAGTTTGGTAGATAAATATAAACCACTAATAAATAAGTATAATTTAGCTGAAGAGCATTGTGGGAAAATGAGAAAGATGCTTCTCTAGCTGAAGTATCCCAGCTGTGGAACACTGATTCCATTCTAGCCATTTAAGAGTGCCAATTTTTAAGCCACTTAAACCTGCCAGCTACATTTAACAATGGCAAAAGTTGTTATAAGGAATGTTTTCATCTGGGTGGTCTTTCCTGTTCAAATGGGAAGATGAAATGCCTTGCTGTGATGAATTTCCTGGTGTTGAACTATATGTGTATATGTGTATGTACGTAGAGCACAAAAGGCAATATTATATGACTGAGAAGGAGGGTATAGTATCATGTTAGAACTTGCAACAATTTGTTCCATGGGTTAAAGTGGATAGGAACAATTTCAATTTGTTGGATTCTGCCTTTCAGCTTGATAACATTTTAACTGTTAATATGATTGTTTGTACTTTTTACAGCAAAAAGGCTTCTCTGTGACACAGTCTTTCCAAGATTATTTTTCAGATAACAGCCTTGAGCTCTGACTTTAGACTGAACAAAGCTAATTCAAAAGTACATGATTTAATCAAGAATCAGTGAAGCAAAATACGGACCTACTCATTGCTGAATGAATAAGGACCTACTCATTGCTGAAGAACTATGCACCCATTCTTGAGTCAACAGAACACTTACTAGTGTGAAATTTGTGATGTGTGGTAGTGTGGTTTCGTTGCCAGTTTCTATTCTGCTTCTATTGTTTCTGCTGCATGTTACTGTTAAATGGTACTATTCTGGTAAAACACTGATAAGTAAAATGGATTAGTGTTTGGTTTTCCCTGAAAAGAAATTCAGCAAAACTAAAATAATCAATCATGGTGGTGTAGTTAAAAGGGGACTCAGTTTAGCATATGCCATGGTGGCGCAGTGATTAGAATGCAGTGTTGCAGACTAATTCTGCTGACTGCCAGTTGCCAGCAATTCAGCAGTTAGAGTCTCATGGGCTCATGGGTTTTACTCAGCCTTCCATCCTTCTGAGGTTGATAAAATAAGGACCCAGATTGTTGGGGGCAATATGCAAACTCTGTAAACCACTTAGAGAGGGATGTAAAGCACTGTAAAGCAGTTTATAAGTCTAGGTATTATTGCTATTGCTCAGTGATGAAAGCTAGTAAGATTGAAATGTATTTGAATATAATAAATAGCTCAGGTTGGTAGTTGGGCTGATGGTCTGAGCTCCAAATTTCCAAACTTGGAGCTCAAACCAACAGCCCAGCTAATAAGATCCTTGACTGGTTTACCATAGTGGATGGGTGACTTAGAAGGTCAGGTATACAGGTGAAACTCGAAAAATTAGAATATCTTGGAAAAGTTCATTTATTTCAGTAATGCAACTTAAAAGGTGAAACTAATATATGAGATAGATTCATTACATGCAAAGCAAGATAGTTCAAGCCATGATTTGTCATAATTGCGATGATTATGGTTTACAGGTCATGAAAACCCCAAATCCACAATCTCAAAAAATTAGAATATTACATGCAATCAATAAAACAAGGATTGTACATAGACCAATATCAGACCTCTGAAAAGTATAAGCATGCATATGTACTCAGTACTTGGTTTGGGCCCCTTTTGCAGCAATTACTGCTTCAGTGCAGTGTGGCATGGAAGCTATCAGCCTGTAGCACTGCTGAGGTGTTATGGAAGACCAGGATGCTTCAATAGCGGCCTTCAGCTCTTCTGCATTGTTCGGTCTCATCTCTCTCATCCTTCTCTTGGCAATGCCTCATAGATTCTCTATGGGGTTCAGGTCAGACAAGATTCCTGGCCAATCAAGCACAGTAATCCCATGATCACTGAACCAGGTTTTAGTGCTGTTGGCAGTGGAAAATGCTGCGAAATGAAGTCAGCATCCCCATAAAGCTCGTCTGTGGAAAGAAGCATGAAGTGCTCTAAAATCTCCTGGTAGACAGCTGTGTTGACCTTGGATTTAATGAAGCACAGTGGACCGACACCAGCAGATGACATGGCTCCCCAAATCAACACAGACTGTGGAAACTTCACACTGGACTTCAGGCATCTTGCAGTGTGTGCCTCTCCATTCTTCCTCCAGACTCTGGGTCCTTGGTTTCCAAATGAGATGCAAAAGTTGCTCTCATCAGAAAAGAGGACTTTGGACCACTGAGCAACAGACCAGTTCTGTTTTTCTTTAGCCCAGATAAGATGCTTCTGATGTTTGTTGTTCAAGAGCGGCTTGACAAGAGGAATACAACATTTGAAGCCCATGTCCAGGATCCATCTGTGTATGGTAGCTCTTGATGCACTGACTCCAGCCTCAGTCCACTCCTTGTGAAAGTCCCCAACACTTTTGAATGGCCTTTTCCTGACAATCCACTCCAGGCTGCGGTCATCCGTGCTGCTTGTGCACCTTTTTCTTCTACACTTTCCCCTTCCACATAACTTTCTAGTAATGTGCTTTGATACAGCACTTTGGGAACATCCAACTTCTTTTGCAATTACCTTTTGAGGCTTTCCCTCCTTATGGAGGGTGTCAATAATGGTTTTCTGCACAACTGTCAGGTCAGCAGTCTTTCCCATGATTGTGATTCCTACTGAAGCAGACTGAGAGACCATTTAAAGGCTCAGGAACTCTTTGCAGGTGTTATGGCTTCATTAGCTGGTTAGAATGGGATACTTTGAGCCTAGAATATTGAACCTTTTCACAATATTCTAATTTTCTGAGATTGTGGATTTGGGGTTTTCATGAGCTGTAAGCCATAATCATCTCAATTATGACACATCACGGCTTGAACTATCTTGCTTTGCATATAATGAGTCTATCTCACATATTAGTTTCGCCTTTTAAGTTGCATTACTGAAATAAATGAACTTTTGCATGATATTCTAATTTTTCAAGTTTCACCTGTATTTAAAAGTTAGCCTTTATTGCATTCTACACTGTATTATTTTGGATTCAAGACCTGATATCAACATTGGCAGAAAACAAGCTTATTCCACAAGCCTTTATTTCTGAAATATCAGAGGTATTAGAGGAAGAGGTTTTGTCTTCTTTTACTTGACAGGACAAATGAAGGAAATGAGTACAAATTTCCTTGAGCAATTGGAGAAACTCAGTGGCTCAAGAGACACTGTCTGGACATGTACAAAAATGACTGCAAAAAAATTACAGAGGAACCCTGGTGAACTACAGTATAAGCTAAAACAGAGGATTAAGCAATGGATGGATGAGCAGCATAATTTAAACAATATGAATTAAGTGCTGGGAAACTGCCCAGGACTACTGACAGCATGGGAGAATGATGTCATTGCTGTAATAGAAGGGAGTGAGGCTGCCACCAAGGTACAGTGAAGCAAGCTTCTCCCCAGACAGTTCTTTAGTCATCTGATTGAAGTTTGATGTTCAATGCCTAAGACTACTCAGGCCCCACACGCAAGGCCTGTCTGCCTTCCTCCTGAAGCAGAACAAATAATCTGCTTCAGACAGTGAATTGAGAAGGGCAGAAGAAACAAGCAGCCCAATTTCTACTGCTCGTGTATCCTATCATTCAGGAAGTCTGTAGATATTCTCAGTCATCCAGATCATGGTTGTCCTAAAGATGCTTTTTTCAGGAGGCAACTGGGCTTGTTTTTTTCCTTTTGAAGATGTTTTGCTTCTCATCCAAGAAGCTTCTTCAGCTCTGACAGGATAGTGGGGAATGGAAGGATTTATAATCCTTGCAGACAGCTGGCCATTTACACTCTTTTAGAGAGTTATTGAAGCACTTATCTGTGTCCTCAGGGTCACCCAAGTAGTGCTCCCGGTTCCTGTAGTCTGCAATTTTTCATCTGGAAATCCATTCCTATTCCCACACCATTCAAAGGGTGTTCATCCCAAATCTACACACTTTTAGCTATACAATTTGGTATGTGTGTATGTGTGTGTATAGGTTCTCCTGCTTGAGCAGGGGGCTGGACTAGAAGACCTCCAATGCCCATTTCAGCTCTATTCTGTTCTAATTCAACTCCAAGAAGCAATCACTGATGGGCAAGTTTGGCAACATTACACCCTGAAGAAGGATAAGTGAATGAATGACTGAACAACTTTCAACTCAGGCAGGCTAACATTTTGCTTTTCTGCTTGTTTGCCTTTCTTTTCTTACAAGTCAAAAAGATCATCTCTACTTGGGGTTTATTAGGAAAACAGGAGTTGCTGCATTGACAGTTCCTTGGGTGAACATGAAGTGCTCCCAGTGGAAGCTAAACAAGGATTACTTTTCCTTTTGCATAGGCTAAGGCAAATAGTGTAAGGAAATGCAAGTAAAAGTTGTAAAGTACATGCAGTAGTGTTGTCATGTCTCCCAACAGTCACATCCAGAGTTCTAGATCTGTCTTAGAAGCTTGTCTCCTTTCATGATTTAATACAGAGCTCTTCAAACTTGGCAAGTTTAAGACTTGTGGACTTCAACTCCAGAATGCCTCCTTCAGTCATGTTAGCTCAGGAATTGTGGGAGTTGAAGTCCACAAATCTTAAACTTGCCAAGTTTGAAGACCCTTGATTTAATACAAGGACATGTGATTTTAATAGGTTGTTTTTGAAAGAGCACAAGAGATATGGGCAATGACCCTTGAATTCAGTTCCAGAACTGAAAAGTGAAGCAAATAAAAAGCCAAACAAAGGCAGTAATTTAGTGCTTCTGAGCTGCCTTTTAGTAGTAGAAGTCCAGTAGCCTGTTATATAGCAAAACAAAACAGCAATACTTGCCTTGGGGCTTCTTTCCATTCTATGTAAAGTTCATGTGTTCCAGAAGAAACTTTCAAATAATGGCTTTCTCTTAGAAATGCATCGCTCTTACGTAACAAAGCAATTGCCCCTCAGAATACAACTTCTGGAAGGAAATATTTTGTTGTTCTTTGTCCCTATTGCAGGGTAAATTTTCTCAAGCCAGTCTTCTTCCAGGGCCTATGAAGGTTATGCTGGGGTTGAACTCCAGAGGAATGAATATTTCCAGGACAAAGAACTAAAGTTTGTTTAAATTGTGTTAAATGAACATTATAGTTATATTTAAAAATAGCGAATTATTCAGTATATTGTACTCTTAGCATGTTGGTTCATGTAAAAATGCTTGTTTTACTAATTACATTATAATCCACAAAGCAAACTTCATGTATTACCCCATGGCTAGTGCTACAACCTCTGACAATATCTAATGCAGACAATTTTTACTTTTTGTCACAGTTAAAATTTGATGAAAATGTTTTGAGAGTTTGATTCCAAAGTTAACAAGGCACAAGGTCCTAGACGACTAGATTGTGCACCTCAGGTTTAGATAGACTATAATATATTGGAAACATGTGGAAGACATGGCTAAAATGATGGTGATGATGATGATTGTGTGTGATCACTGATGTTGCACACTGTTAGTTTCCTCCTTTGATTACATTATATTATACTCTATTTAATGTATGTAGGTACATATGTATGCATGTATGTAACAGAGTAATATAATGTAATCAAAAGAGGAAACCAACAGTGTGCAACATTAGTGATCACACACAATCATCATCATCATTTTAACTATTGTATATCCATTTCAGGATGAAGGCTTCTTCCGCATGTTTCCAACCTGTACAGTCCTGAGCTTCCTTTTGCCAATTGGACCCACAATACTTGCTTATGTTATCATCTTGTTTTAGATCTCTTTCATGGACACTTTTTATCAAGTGGGATCCATTCTATGACTGCCTTGGCCCACCTGCCACCAGTTCTTCTTGCTATGTGAACATTATCTATTTCATGTGAACATTATCTATTTCTTGCTCTGTGAACATTATCTATTTCTTGATGATACCATATACTTTCGTTTGTTCTGTAATCCATGTGCAGGTCATTCTATCTTGTCTTCTAATGTTGAGCATGTATCTTTTCCATGGCTCTTTGAGCCACTCATTCCTTTTGGATCGATTGTGAAGTTAGATACATATCAATTTCACAACACAGATTCTTGTTTTTCCATTGTGAGAGCATTTACAGAAATAAGGAAGAATGGAAAAGGCTCTACCTAGTGTGCATCAGCTCAATACATTCTAAAACACATTGAATAATTATAATAATTAAACCCACATAATAAATAAACCTCATGTGTTTCCCAAATTTCAATAAAAACTGCTAGACATCTTTGCCTGCCTGTAAGGAGATGATTATTGTTATTAGTGCAATTTAATCATCGAAATAATACCAATACCAAAGCAGAGATGTCTCTTCTATTCTCTTGGCAAGATTTTGCACATGGTTTGCAGAGAAGTAGCAGAGTGAGCTGCCTTCAAAACTCCCTGCTGCATCTCTGCATGTCGACCTCTTGATTATAACTCTTTCTGACTGGGGTGTGTGGTCAGATCAGCAACTAACAGAATGAAAGGGGAGGAGCACATTCCTCTGAAGAATTTCCAAGTAAGCCTTCTTAGATGTTATTACTCATAAGGGTATGGAGTCTTGGCTAGCCACGTGATTTAGAATGCCAAATCTTTATTGTTGCAAAAGATTCAACTTCCTCCTACAGTTTATTCCTAGTATTATTTATATTTGCTGTGTATTTTCAGTCACAACACTTGTGGCCCTGAACTTTGACCAGAGCAAATCCTCATTCTCAAGTCTTCCCTCTATAGACTGCTTTCTTGAAATACAAAGAGAAGGCAACCCACAGGATTATAGCAATTAACCTCCCAAGTATCAGAAATGAACCACATGTCCAAGTCGAACAGTAAATGTTGAATTGCTCAGGAGTATACTTGTGATTTGCAGTATTCTATTTGCTTATATAGGAATCTTGGCAAGGGAACTATGGCAGACATTAACAGGACAGGCTCTAGAATTTCCACTTACGGAATTCCACTTGTGGAATTAGGAAAGGGGAAGATTTAATTTTTCAAGGAAATTACATTCAGTTGTGCCTTGTTTTTTGCTGTTGTTTTAAATTCAGTTGCTTTCTGATAATAACAGTTGTCTGGAATATTCTTTCTATTTGCAGAAGGAAATTTATATTATATTGAATTTTAAAGCAGAATTGGACAGCTACAGTAATCCATGGTTTTTTAAAAAATGGTATACAGTATATTCACAAGTAAGGACGTGGCTGGAAGTTTTAAAAAATTGTTAAGAAAGCAACACAGATTTGTATCCATGAAGTTTCCAGATGCTTATTTGATTGATGACTTCCAAATAAAAGACTTTACTGGTATTGATTTGTATCTATTATGTTCCATGCAGTGCATTTTCTAAACGTATATAAATTGCTATGATTAATGGCTGCCAGCAAATCTTTACTAAAATTATAACAGAATAACAGAGTTGGAAGAGACCTTGTAGGTCATCTAGTCCAACCCTCTGCCCACCCTACACCATTTCTGACAGATGGTAGTCCAGTCTCTTCTTGAAAGCTTCCAGTGATGAAACTCCCACAACTTCTCAAGACAAGCTATTCTATTTCACTAGAGAAAAGTACACTAGAAGACAACAAACCCAACCAAATCAAAATTGTCTATATTAATCTTAAATTAATTGATTTCATTCCTCACCTTTTCTGAAGAAGGGAGGAAATACTGCTGCAAAGAAGCCATGCTAATGAATACTCTTGCAGACTACTTCATCCCCTTTAGGTTACTGAGTGATAACCAAAGCATAGGCAATGCAATGCACTCAAAGAAGGAGTGGGCTTGGTGAGGAAGATTTACATTCTCTAGCTTGTTTTGGGTATATAATATTGACTCCTCAAATAAAGCACTAATTTATACACAGACAAATGTAAATGGCTCCAAGGAAAGTTTAAAGGTTAGCAGCTTTTATTTTATTTGCACAACCTGTTTTAAAATTAAAGCTAAATTAGAAATTAAGTGAAACCTTCTAGTACCATTAAGAGCTTCAGCCAACTATTTAAAACACATAACAATAAAAGGGCTCTTTTTGATGAAGAATTAATAATGCATATGTACAATCAATGGTTTGTGTGGGTGCACTAGTGCTAATATTTTTATAGAGACCTCCCTTGGCACTTACACATTTTTCTTATCTCATCTTTTTCACTATTAATTGGAAGCCAACCAGTCCTTAGGATTATAGCATTCATAGTAAATAAAAATGGTGGATAGTTGCATCCTGGGTTTTTTTTTTTCTTTGTAGGGTAATGAGATCTGGACTACAAAAACCTATGCAAATACTAGATTTATGTACTTCTTTGCAGATCTGGTAGCCCTATGCTGAATTGGAATGAACCTTTGTTTTCTAAGCATTTGTTCAGGAAAAAAAAACTCCAATAAGTACAATAGGAATGCATTCAGGAATACAAATCCATGAGAAGGATCTCATGATTTGACTTCCAGCAGTGCCTTTTTCTTATTGGACATGCTTGTGATTGCTGGCTATCATCTTGCCTGTCTTCCAGAAAGGGTTGGACCAGTGCCTGAAAGTTATGGGAAACAATGTCTGTTAGCCTTGATGGCAATCTGATTGCCTCAAAAGGCCATCTGTTGGGAGTCTAGTGGACTTCCTTTTGCAGTTGGTTGGCCACTAATGAGAACAGATTGTTGGACTAGATGAGTCAAGGTCTGATCCAGCAAAGCACTTATATTGTTATGTTTTTCGTGTCTACCAGTGCAACCATTTTGTGAGTGAGCCTACAGCATGGTGTTCAAAATATAAAACATGCCTTTAAAAATTGTCTACTCCTATATTAAGAGCAACTGGAGTGCAGTGGTTAAGGCTGGAAACTGGGAAGCTGAGAGTTATAATCTCACCTTAGGCATGAAGCCAGCTGGGTGATCTTGGAGCAGTCACCCTCAGTCCTAGAAAGCAGTCAAGGGCAAACCACTTCCAAAATCTTGGCTTAAAAAAAACCCAAACCCTGCATGGACTTGTCCAGGCATTCTCCAGGAGTCAACTGCAATGTCAACTATACACATTCTTGTGCATTTATCTACAATGGAAACCAATAATATGCTTGCATAGAGAAATGTATGATCCATGGTTACAAACACACTGCTTTGTCTTTCAATGTCTTCTTAGTATTTGTGAATATTGATTATTATCAGATATAAAGAGAAACAGAAAAAAAATGAGTTCTATGTTAGATATCTCTGACCTATTCAACCCTTGATTGGTTGCAGCAGTCCCAAAATATTCTTTTAGAATAATTTAGCAAAATGGTTGGATTTTCTAGGGGATAATATTTCCTAAAAAAGCACTCTTCATCCTTTTCTAAGTAAAGCAGGGTGTTTTACATTTTATTTTATTTTTTACTCCCCAAAATATAATTTCTTGTTCTGGTTTTGATTTGCAAAATGACTGAAGGCAGCATTTTGGTGAAATTGTGGGAGCCAGGCTGGGGTTGTTCTTCAATGATGCAGCTGTCTAATCTCAACTTTTCCCACCAAACTGGATATAATATAACTCCCTCCCCATCTCACTCCACCCCTTGCTTTTCACAATCCATTCCCTTCCTGGGAATATTGAGGTTGAGTCTGATTTCAATTTGTTACCTTGCTTTCAAAGAATACAATTTAAAAAGACAAAATAATTGGCAAAAGACTTCTTTCCTCTCCTCTTTCTATATCCTCTTGTGGTAGAGCTTGCTGGAAAGGAAATGTTGAAAATCTTATAAGTTATAGGTAGAAATTCACCCATACAGAGCACTGCTTAAGGTAGAAGAAAAAAAAAAAAGATAAAGCTAGGTTGAAAGTTTTATAAAAAATACTTCAAACGCAACTTCTCTAGGCTTGAGTTATGCTATATTTTAATTGGCTTTGAGATCCAGTCTAAAATTCTTGGTACTTGAGTATGAGCATTCCGGGTGGAGGGAACAAGTTCAGAGATGGTATTCATCAGGTTCTGACCTGTTCTGTAGAACCGGTAGTAGAAATTTTGGGTAGTTCAGAGAACCGGCAAATACCACCTTTGACTGGCCCCACCCCCATCTATTCTCTGCCTCCCGAGTCCCAGTGATCAGCTGGATCTTCTTTTGTTGCCCTGCACAGGAGAACGGAGCCGGAAAGCAGGTTAGTGGAGTGGGAAGGGAATGGGATTTTGCAATAACCTTCCCCTGCCATGCCCACCAAGCCATGACACACCCACCAACCCACGTCCACAGAACTGGTGGTAAAAAATTTTTGAATCCCACCACTGAACAAGTTGTTACATTGACAGAGATTTTGTCAGAGACCGTTGAACTCTCAATTCCCACTGGTTCAATTAATATCACTAACGATCAAAAATGATTGGAAGTTGCAAACCTCCAACTTCAGAAAGGATCACAAGTTCTTCCCATTTCTTTTTAGGAAAAGGGGTACAGGATCCAATCAAGATTGGTCACCATGACCAGAGGTTTAGTCTTCCAAGTTTTGGGGCTTATGCTGGAGTACCACCAGCACGAGTCCAAAATCTCGGAAGACTAATCCTCTGGTTCCAGTGATTGACCCAGTTTGGATCCTGCAATATTATCCTGGGACACGTATATTTGCCAGTTCATTCATGAGAAGGGGTACATTTTAAGTGGCCACGGCCACTTGATCAAAAGCAATTGAGAGAGTGACACAAACAAAGGAATAAAAATTAGGGAAGGAAATACGGATATATCTTTGTTGCTTCATTTTGCCCTACCATTCATTTCCTGGTGCCACTGCTTTTTGAGCTCCTTGCTCAAAACATGTCATCTTTATGTGATGACATGTTTAAGTGGCTGTCAATCAAATGATTATGAGTTGGTGTTGTCAGCACTTCAATGTTAGCAATGTGAAGAAACATAAGCAGCTGGGATGCTACGAGTAGAGTAACAGAATCTTTAAAAGCCTATCCATTTCTTTCTATGTATCTTACACCAAATAAAATCAGTTTTGAGTTTCCGTTGCATGTGTTCCTTTTTCTCAGGATTGAGTAAGTTTTTCATTAACTAATAAACTGTTATGTCCGCGTGGAAAGAAGCCAGGAGTCGGTGACTGTGGATCAAGTTCTTTTATTTAGTCAGGAACCAAACTGGGGCTAAAGGAAAACTTTGCAGCTTTTTATTTCCAAGCCGCGGCGGCCGCAGCCAATGGCACCACTTTGAATCTCCCACGATTCGAATTGACCAATCACGGGAGATTCTCAGCGAGCCAATCGGCGCAGCTCGCCTAGCCAATCAGATCGCCCCGCGCTTTGACCAATCAAAGCGTGGGAATCTCAAGAATTCAAATGAGGGGACAGAACACCCCTCCTCTCTTGGTTCAGTTCTTACATCACGTAGTCCCATAGGTAGGCAGGGCTCCGTCTCTGCCTACTGGACCTGCGCAGGTCAGTCGTAGGTTGGATCCTGGCCGGTTCGGTCGGGGTCTCTGTCTCCCCGGACTCCGTCGTAGGAACCGCCTGGTCTGTCTGGCCGGACCGCTCTCCGCAGCTCCCTCCTGGGCTACCCAGGTTGGTTTAGCTGCGGGTTTCGCCACTCTCGCTCGGTCTTCCCGGGTTGGTTGAGCTGGCCTGGCTGTCTCTTCCTGGCGAGTTTTCGTGCTGGCTGCTTTCAGGTGAGTATGGCTGGTTTATTTTTTCTGGGTTTTGGTTCTCTGGGTATCCCCCCCCCTCTTGGTTTGTGTTGAGGGGGTTGGTTTTGCTTCGTTGCGTGTCAGTGGTGTCTTGTGTCCTCGATCTTAACTGATCGATGTAGCATTTCCATGCTCGTCCGTCGGTTGTTTGTAGCCGGTACGAGTGTGGGCCTGTTAGTTGTGTTGACGGCTGGTACCCATAATGGGTCTCCGGTCAGGTTCTTCGCGTAGACGGCGTCGCCTGGTGCGAAGGTTCGGTGTTTGCTGGTGGGGGTTTCTCTGGGTTGTAAGTGGGAGGTAATCTATCGAGTGGGGACCTTATTTTCCTCCCCATTAGCAGTTCTGCTGGGCTTTTATTTGTTGTGGTGTTCGGGGTTATGTGCTGTATGAAAAGTAATTTATTTATTTTGTCCTGGATCTCCCCGTGGTCTATTTTCTGGATGGTTTTTTTTGTGAATTGAACTATCCGTTCCGCCCTACCATTCGCCGCTGGAGGTGCCAGGGCTGTCAGTGCGTGTCATATGCCCCTTTCCGCTAGGAATTTTTCGAATTCTAGCGAGGTGAATTGGGGCCCGTTGTCGGAGACGAGGACGTCCGGGAGGCCGTGTGTTGCAAAAAGTTTGCAGAGTTCTTTGGTCACGGCCTCTGTGGTGGTTGTTCTCATGTTGCTTACCTCCAGCCAGTTGGAGTAAGCGTCTGCGGTTATTAAGAAAGTGTGTCCTTTTGTGGGCCCGGCGAAATCTATGTGGATCCTAGACCACGGTCCCCTGGGGGTTTCCCACTCTAGGATGGGTGCTGTGGGTGGGTTTGGCCTAGTTTCCTGGCATCGTTGACACCTTGCTACCCAGGCCTTGATTTGTTTGTCCATCCCTGGCCACCAAGCATAACTTCTGGCCAGGGCTTTTGTCCTAACGATGCCCGGGTGCCCCTCATGTAACAGTTCCAAAACCTTCCCTTGTAGTTTTTCCGGGATGATCACCCTATCCCCCCCCCATAGTATACACCCTTTTAGTAACGAGAGTTCCATTTGCCGGTTCCGGAATGTCCTGACGGACTCGTCGTTGTCCTTTTCCGGCCACCCTTTCTCTACCCAATGCAAAACCCGCGCCAGACGTTTGTCTTTATTAGTTTCTCGGGCAATGTCTGACGCGGTTATGGGTAGGTTGGGTAGAGTCTCTATTCTGAGGGTGGTCGTTGTGGGTGCTGGGTCAGTGTCTGGTTCTGGTAATGGTGAGCGGCTTAAGGCATCCACATGGGAGATAGTCTTACCAGGTCGGTGTGTGAGTCCATAGTTGTAAGGAGCCAGAAATTTGGACCACCTTGTCATTCGGGGAGACAGAATGTTCGGGGTGGCCCTGTTCCCTGCAAGGATTCCCAGCAGCGGTTTGTGGTCGGTGATGATGGTAAACGTCCAGCCGTAGAGGTACTCGTGAAACCTTTTTACTGCGGCGACGATAGCCAAAGCCTCTTTGTCCAGCTGGCTGTAGTTCCGCTCCGATTTGGTGAGAGTCCTTGAAAAAAACGCGATGGGTGCTTCCTTTCCATCGGGGAGAGTGTGGCTGAGGACAGCACCGACACCGAAGGGTGATGCGTTGCATGTGATAGCTAGTGGTAGGGTCTCGTTGTACTGGATGAGGACGGCATCCGAAGTGAGCAGGTCCTTGCTTTTCCTGAAGGCGGCTTCCTCGCATTTCCCCCAAGTCCAGGTAGCCGCCTTGTCCAAAAGCCTATGCAAAGGCTCCGCCGCGGTCACCTTTTGGGGTAGGAAGACATTATAAAAGTTAAGTTGCCCCAGAAAGGCCTGCAGTTCTGTTTTTGACTTGGGTGTGGGGGCTTCCTTGATGGCTTTAATTTTCTTGTTGGTGGGGTGAATGCCGTGTCGGTCTAGGAGGTATCCTAGGAATTCGACCCGCTCTGTGTACAGCTGGCATTTTTCCCTCTTCACTTTAAGCCCAGTTTGTTTGAACCTCGTTAGCACCTCCCTTAGGCAAGTCTCTAGTTCGGCCTGGTTGGTTGCCGATACTAGTACATCATCGAAGTATGGGACCACCCCCTTGATGCCCTGTAAGAGTCTTTCCATGAGGCTCTGGAAAATTCCAGGTGCCACGCTGACTCCAAATTGGAGGTGGTTGCATCTAAAGGCTCCCCGGTGGGTGACTATGGTTTGCGCCTCTGCAGTTTCTTCGTCGACCGGCAGTTGCTGATATGCTTGGGCCAGGTCGAGTTTCACGAAAACTTTGCCCCCTCCCAGTGAGTGTAGGTGATGCTGCACTACTGGGACGGGGTAAGCGCTTTGCTGCAAGGCGCCATTTAGGGTGACCTTATAGTCCCCGCAGATTCTCACTGACCCATCAGGCTTAATTGGGGTGACTATGGGAGTCTCCCACTGGGCGTGGTCTATGGGTTGTAATACCCCTTGCTTGACGAGCTTGTCAATTTGCTCGTCAATTTTCGATTTGAGTGCGAACATTACCCGCCTTGGTTTTAGGCATTTCGGGGGAATGTTGGGGTCTAGGCTGAAGGATATAGGGGGCCCTCGGTACTTGCCTAGGGTGCCGTCGAACACTTCTTGGAAGTCCCAGGCCGTTGCTGCTCCCAGTCGGCTTCAGCGATGTGGTCAATGCCCGTGACTGCGATGCCTAGCGGTGCGAACCATTGAAGTCCCAGTAGGCTCGGTCGGTCTCGATCAACGATGGTTAAGGGAAGTCTTTCGGCGTGTCCCTTGTTGGTCACTGTAAACTGTCCTGTTCCGACTACAGGGATGCGGTTTCCCTGGTAGTCCTTGAGGATTAGTCTCTGGTTTTCTAGTTGCCTTCTCTGGATGGTAGGCACCAAGCGTTTAATTTCTTGCCAGACTACCATTGAGATGTAGGACCCGGAGTCCACCTCCATTTTACAGGGTTCGCCTTCGATGCCTACCTCCATGTAGACCTTTCTGGCGTCTGTGGTTGTGGCGTGGCCGATGGTGACCGTCTGATGTGTCTCTTCTCTCCGCCTGGTCTCGCCACCTCGTTGGGCTTGTCCGTTTCGCTCCCAGCGGTTGTCTGCTGGCCGGTCTCTGGTCCTGGGGGGTGTGCTCTCTCGTCTCCGCTCACTCGGGTCCCATCGTCTGGGGCTGTGGGTCTTCTTGAGGCGGCAGACACATGCGATGTGGCCCTTCTTGTCGCAGTGCCGGCAAACGGAGTCGAAGAACCGGCATTCGGATCTGGGGTGGTCGCCTCCGCAACCGCACACACGGTCCTCGACTTATGACTCTGCCGGCTGCACTGGTCGCGGCCTGCCTGGAGACGGTGGATGTCTTCCTCCTTGTCTGACGTGCCCCAGGTGGAGTGGAGTTCACCCTGGTGGGTGGTAGTTGCAGGTTGGGCTTCGGTCGACCTTGCCGGGTTGTTGCTTTCGGTGCGATCCCTGGCGTTCGGTCTCCGCATGTGGTCTACTGATTGTCGGGTTGCTTCGGCGGCCTTGGCTTTGGAGATGGCGTCGGCGAGAGCGATGTTGCCCTTAGCCATCAACCGACTTTGGAGAACGGGGTCCCAAAGGCCGAGCACGATTTGGTCCTGAAGGGCCTCGTTCATGTTGGAGAACTCGCATAGTCCTCCCAGGCGCCGCAGCTCTGCAACGAAATCACTGAAACTCTCGCCTGACCGCTGGTCCCACCGATAAAATTTGTGCCGTCGGATGAGGATGGGCACGGCTGGAGCGTAATGTCTCCGGAGCAATGGCTCGAGGTCCGCCCAATCCATCGCGGTAACGTCAGCGGGCTTGGCTAGCGCCTTTGCCATCTTAAACACTGCAGGCCCGCAGTGTGTTAGGAATATGGCTCATTTCTTCGGTCCCGTGGCATCCTTTAGATCGTTGCATTTGAGGAACATGTGGAATCTGTGCATGTAAGATTCCCAGTCCTCGGTAGCGGGGTTGAAGGGGGTTGGTGGCGCGATGTTGGCCATCTCGTCGGTTGGCTGGCTTCCGTCGGACACGTGCTTCGGTTCAGGATAGGAATCCCATCCTCGTCGCCAGTGTTATGTCTGCGTGGAAAGAAGCCAGGAGTCGGTGACTGTGGATCAAGCTCTTTTATTTAGTCAGGAACCGAACTGGGGCTAAAGGAAAATTTTGCAGCTTTTTATTTCCAAGCCGTGGCGGCCGCGGCCAATGGCACCGTTTTGAATCTCCCGCGATTCGAATTGACCAATCGCGGGAGATTCTCAGCGAGCCAATTGGCACGGCTCGCCTAGCCAATCAGATTGCCCCGCGCTTTGGCCAATCAAAGCGCGGGGATCTCAAGAATTCAAATGAGGGGACAGAACATAAACCTTATAGGTTCACTGCTCCCTTGGCTCATCCTAAGTCTGCTTTATGTTCTTTCACTGGTGAATGTCTGCAGAGTCATCAGCCTTTATCCACTGTTGTTTTCCCTTAAAGTAGAATAGGTTTGGTCTGCAAGCATTAGGATGGCAGAATAATTCAGTGCTGCCACCTCCTGGTAATCTGGATTTTTGAACTGGTAGGCCTAAAATGGTAGAAACAAAAATGTGGCAAATTAAGTTGTATGTTGTTTATTTATTTGACTTCTATAGCTGTCCATTTCACAAATAACTCTGGGTGGCATTTTGATAGTATCTCAGTCTCATTGCCTAAATGTGCATCACTGCCATATTAATGAATTAACCAATTAGCAGCATTTTTGCACCACCAAATTTCAACCTTGACACTTATTAAAAGAACAGAAAAGCCATCCAAAACAATTAATAGAATATTTTTGTACTTCGCTGAGCAATTTAGAATGAGATGCAAGTTCTTCATCATATATAAGGAAATAATATATTGATCATATCAAGAACAACTTCATTCTCTTCGCTGATGATGTAAAGCTATTCAACACCACAGGCAATATTGCTACCCTTCAAAAAGACCTCGACTATGTATCAGAATGGTCAAACAAATGGCAACTTCAAATCTCAACAAATAAGTGCTTTGTCCTACATATTGGCAAAAAAAAAAATCAGAAAATAAAATACAGGCTGAATAGTTAAGACCTTGCTGATGATCCAAACTCTGTCAAGGATCTTGGAGTATTCATCTCAAATGACCTAAGTCCTAGAGTCCACTGTAACTACATAGCCAAAAAGTTGTTAAGAGTTGTTAACTTAATCTTATGTAGATTTTTCTCTGGTAATATTACACTAATAACCAGAGCATACAAAACATTTGCTAGACCAATACTCAAATAGAAGCTCATCAGTCTGGAACCTACATTACGTATCTGATGTTAACACAGTTGAGAAAGTCCAGAAATATTTCACAAGAAGAGTTTTCCACTCCTCTACTCGTTGCAGAATACCTTATGCCACTAGACTTGAAATTCTAGACCTAGAAAACCTAGAATTATGCCGCCTTCAGTCCGATCTAAGTATAGTATATAAAATCATACATTGCAATGTCCTGTCAATGAATACTTCAGCTTGAACCATAACAACACAAGAGCAAACAATAGATACAAACTCAAGTTAATCGCACCAAACTTGATTGCAGGAAATACAACTTCAGCAACAGAGTGGTCAATGTCTGGAATACTCTACCTGACTCTGTGGTTTCTTCCCCAAACCCCCAAAACTTTAACCTTAGATTGTCTACTATTGACCTCACCCCTTTCTTAAGAGGTCTGTAGGGGGCGTGCATAAGCGCACCAACATGCCTATACCGTCCCTGTCCTATTGTTTCTTTTATATCTTTTTTATTTTTCTTATATGTATCCATGTATTCATAACTAGGTTTTTACTTATACCTATTATCTTGTAAGCAATTGACAAATAAAAATAAAATAAAAAATAAAATAAAATATCTTTCTACATTAATGTGGAGGTTGGATTAACTACTCTAATTGCATAATCCAGTAGTCTGCTCCTACAAAAAAAATGCAAAGCAGGTAGCAATTGAAAATAGGTTGAGATTGAGAATGCTTCAGCTGTAAGACACAACTGGGACAAATTAATCTTTTGTCATATGTAGTTGCTTTACATGGATATCACTTCCATGGATGACACATAGGGTGTGAACACTTGGGATGGAGCTATATTGCTAAAGCTAAGAAGATCTGGTGAGTGTGAGGTTTAGTAGCAATCTAGTTTGTGACTACCTTATCATTGTTAATGAGTACATTGTCTTCAGTTCCATGTCAAAAGAAAGGAGAGATATAAATAAATTAAATAATGGTTTTAGAACTAGCAATTCTTCTCTGCTTTTAAGAAATATTGTATGTAGAAAATCAGGATGGTGAATTTTCAATCCTCCCTATGAACCTTAAATTCCAACATCTTATCTTATTGATAGAAGAACTGAATACCATAAGGTTCCCATTCTTGTAAGAAATTAATGATTTAGATGCCAAGACATTTGACAGGTTAGGATAAATACTAGCATCTTCCTCTATAATTCTGCCTTTCACCAACCTTACAAAATAGAAATAATCCCTTGTTACTTTTCCAGATTGCTTCATTTCATTTGATTTCTGCAAGTCTGCAAGTCTCTTGAATCTAATACCTTCAGATAAAAAGAAATTTGGTTTTCTTTTTTCTAAACCATCCAATCCTAATAAACTTTTTAAAACCACCCATACCTAATAGATGTCATTTTTCCAGGTATATGTAAGAAATGAATTACTAAGAACAGAGCAACTATTGGGTGATGCTTGTTTCTATCTAGTCATTATGAAGTTTCTTCTTTCAGGGAGCTGAATGAATCTGGAACTAATGCTGGCTTGTTTTGTTCTGAAAATATAATTGTCCTCTTCCGCTTCCTATAACTAAACCATCTTAATTTGGCATTTTCTGGCTACATCTTGTATTATGCTTTATATTACATTTATCCATTCTTGTGGACATCCAGGATACTCTGCTATGGTCTACCAAACAGACTGATGCATAGTGAGGACACCCTACATTAGCCATGATAGAAAACAATACCCACAGAGAATAACCCAGATGTTGTGACATGGAATACACATATACAATGCACAAAGGAGTTGTCCTGATATTTTCCCAGTTCATTTTCTATACTCAAAGGGGCACTAGGCTCCCATAACTCCAGCTGGAGTTGCTTTCACATTAAACCAGAGGTCTCCAAACTTGGCAACTTTAAGACTTGTTGACTTCAGCTTCCAAAAGGGAAGTCCACAAGTCTTAAAGTTGCCAAGTTTGGAGACCCCTACATTAAACCTTTGTCTTAAGAGCTGAATCACAGATGAGTCTGAGTGGTCTCCAAATCAAAAGATGATGGAGCATGTGAAGGTTGGGTAGAATGTCTTCAACTCAGTGGGCTCCTCTTGACAACAGCGTGGATTAGTCCCTGCAGAGTTTTTTGGCAAGATTTCAAAAGTGGTTTTCCCTTGCTGTTTCCTAGGGCTGAGAGAAAGTGACCGGTCCAAGGTAACCCA
The DNA here is from genome assembly GCA_033807585.1 of Hydrophis major. NCBI lineage: Eukaryota > Metazoa > Chordata > Lepidosauria > Squamata > Elapidae > Hydrophis > Hydrophis major. The sequence goes on from CM066329.1 coordinate 174,099,918, forward strand.
ACTGTTTTTTGTCTCCAAGGCAAGACTAGAACTCCCAGTCTCTAACCCAGTGCCTTAAGCACTACACCAAACTGTTTCTTTACATGAAGATTAACTCTCTTGCTGTCTGTTAAAATCACGAATAAACTGTATCTAGGGGAGATGTCTTTGTATGCCAAGGAATGCTTCCATTATAATATATTTCATAATTTTAAACTATGATTTAGATAGAGATCTTGCAGTCCAAAGTGGAAAAAGAAGCTCAAGCAAATTTTGAAGAAAAGGTACCAAAATAAATTTTGAGCATCCAAAGCATAGTCGCTAGAACCACAAGTGTTTAGCCACTATCAGGAAGCTGTTTGGTCCTTTCTGAGTGTACCAAAGCAGTTAACCTTATGAGATTTTAGTCTCACCAGGAGAAAGATAATGAACAATGTCTATTAATAAATCTTGCTCCTCAATTGTTAGTTGCCTTTATTTTCTATTTTCTTCAACCCAACAATCTGCATTCTTTTTGTGGCTTCTATTTATTTTTTTGCAGATACTCTTTTTGCTAAAATCCATAGGGTTAAATAAATCCCAATTTGGTCTGTGCTGCAAGGGTGAGGGGTTTATCCAGCAGTTTTAGTTCAGCTTTTTTATAGCGTAATGAGTCTTTTAAAATAGTGGAGTATGAAAGTCTACTTTGTTTGCAAGTGAATTGACCACATGTCTTCCTGTGATTTCATACTTCAGCAAGCAATTATTTTGATAAATACAAAAAGAGAGACATGCAAAGGTTATAGCCTGGAGCAGGCCTTTATGGAAAATGCTCAGGAGGAGATTCTACTTGTTCTTCACTTCTCTGCTTTATAAACAGAACTGAATTCTCACGGACAATATACTACATGATCACATACGTTCAACCCTACATCCTTGTGAACCTTAATTAAGGATGAATGGTACATTCATACATAATTTGTACACTGCTGGACTGAGGGGCTGCATGGAACAGTTATTGACATATTTTTTTTAAAAATTGACAAGGAATATATGATGTTATTGATCAAGGACCAATCAGTTATTATTAAATCAGCTAATAAGGGTGAGACACTGATCTTTAAGGAGAATAATTTAAAAGTGAAACATTATTAAACTAATGACTATTTGATTGATTGATTGAGCAGGATAGTGGCAAGGGTACATAATCTGGATGCTATTAGATAAAGGAGGTTTTAAGATCAGCAGCAATAGGGATCCTAAGAGTGCCCTGGGGTTGCAGTTTGCCTATCCTTACTTGATTGGTCAAGGACCAAGATTGCTTATTAAAGTACATTGGTCTTTCTTTCCCTTCTCTTTCTTCCTCTCCTTTCAACGTAAGTTTTGATGCATCTTATAAACATGACTGCTAATTTTATAATTTTGGTTTAAGAAGCCCAAACTAACTAGATGTTAATGATCAGATCCTGAAATACGGGAAGTTAATATAGGTGAGCATGAACATACAGTATCCAAAAGAAAGAGTGTATGTAACAGAAGTCTTAAAAGAGGATTCTGCCACAGATTTGGGTCTATAGCAAGCTGCTAGAGGTGTTGGTAAAAATGAGTTTTGTATACCAGGGGTCCCCAACCCTCGGTCCATGAACCAGCATCAGGCCACAGTATGCCAGGAACCAGACCACACAAACAAGTGAAGCCCCATCCACAAGATGCAGGCAGCATGCAAAACCACAACCCCTCCTATCCACAGACAAACCTTTCCCCATGGAATCGGTCCCTGGTGCCCAAAAGGTTGGGGACCACTGTTCTGTACTATGTTTTCTCCTCCTCAAGAACAACTCATTTTCCCTAGTCAGGATGGCTCATTTTCTTTTAATATTTAGAGGGACAGTGAAGGGAAAGTCTTCTCTTTCACAGAGACTTCAAAGAATTTTGTATCTCAATCTAAATATTGTATCTCAATCTAAATTTGTGTTGGCCTTTGATAAGATACAATTAAATACTTGAGTTACCCTTCATTTCTCACTGGCCTCTAACACATGGGAAAAAATAGAACTGACAATGCTTTTCTCTAAATAGATCATCTTCTGGGAAAATCCAACATTAGATGGCTCTGACCAACAAGGGTTACAGCGGTTCATACATTTATCCTCATGACAGTTAAGTTCATGAAGTTGCAGCATTGGAGTAATTAATACTGAAGCATCATTTGACAGTTTGAGAGATGCAGAGGAAGATGAGTCTTTTAAATAAAATGCACAAATGAAGTGTTTTTGAAATCAGAACAGAAAAGAGGCCAAGGGCCACAGGGGAAATTCTGCGGCCAGAAAGCAAGAGCATTTGATTAAAAGACCCTGGCAGATATGGAAAACGATGTCTTTGATAAACCAAGTATTAGCTTTAAGAAAACATATTACTGTTTCATGTCGGAAAAATCTCCATGGTGTCAAAATGAAGAGGTTTTCAGCTACAGGAATAAAAGAGATTTCATACAGAACATGATGTTCCCAACATAAAACTCAGGACAAAGAGAAAAATGAAGTGCAGGGCAGCAGAGGGAGCGAGGACAGCTAAGGCTTCTAGGCAAACACTAGACTATTTTTATTTTTTTATTTTATTTACTTATTTTTATTTGTCAATTGCTTACAAGATAATTTGTATAAGTAAAAACATAGTTATGAATACAGGGATACATATAAGAAAAATAAAAAAAATATAAAAGAAACAATAGGACAGGGACTGTAGGCATGTTGGTGCGCTTATGCACGCCCCCTACAGACCTCTTAGGAAAGGGGTGAGGTCAATAGTAAACACTCTAAGGTTAAAGTTTTGGGGGTTTGGGGAAAAAAACCACAGAGTCAGGTAGAGTATTCCAGACATTGACCACTCTGTTGCTGAAGTCGTATTTCCTGCAATCAAGTTTGGTGCCGTTAACCTTAGTTTGTATCTATTGTGTGCTCTTCTATTGTTATGGTTGAAGCTGAAGTATTCGTTGATAGGTAAGTCATTGCAATGTATGATTTTATATACCATACTTAGATCAGACCGAAGGCGCCATAGTTCCAGATTTTCTAGCTCTAGAATTTCAAGTCTGGTGGCATAAGGTATTCTGCAATGAGCAGAGGAGTGGAGAACTCTTCTTGTGAAATATTTCTGGACTTTCTCAACTGTGTTAATATCAGATACGTAATGTAGATTCCAGACTGATGAGCTTCTATTTGAGTATTGGTCTAGCAAATGTTTTGTATGCTCTAGTTATCAGTGTAATATTACCAGATAAAAAGCTACATAAGATTAGGTTAACAACTCTTAACACCTTTTTGGCTATGAAGTTACAGTGGGCTCTAGCACTTAGGTCATTTGAGATGAATACTCCAAGATCCTTGACAGAGTTTGGATCATCAACAAGGTCTTCACTATTCAGCCTATATTTTATGTTCTGATTTTTTTTGCCAATATGTAAGATAGAGCATTTCTTTGTTGAGATTTGAAGTTGCCATTTGTTTGACCATTCTGATACATAGTCGAGGTCTTTTTGAAGGATAGCAGTATTGTCTGTGGTGTTGAATAGCTTTATATCATCAGCGAAGAGAACGCAGTTGTTCTTGATATGATCACAGAGGTCATTTATGTAGAGTGGTCCTAGAACACTGCCTTGGGGGACACCACTGTTGACAGGTGCAGAATTTGATAGGACACTCCCAATTTTGACCATTTGTTGTCTGTTTGACAGGAATGCTTCTATCCAATAATGCAGATGTCCAGAGATACAGTAAGATTTTAGTTTTAGGAGTAGTTTGTCGTGTACCACTGAATCAAAGGCTTTACAGAAGTCGATGTAGATTGCATCTATTGCTTTGCCCTGATCGAATTGTGTAGTCCATATGGTTTTGCAGTATAAGAGTTGCAGATTACATGATAGTTTTTTCCTAAAACCAAATTGTTTATTAGAGAGTAGGTTATTTGTTTCTAAGGATGATGGATTGGTTAATGATTGATTCCATGACTTTACAGGGGTAGCGGTAGGGTTTTTTTAAAGATGATTTTTACATTTAGTAACAATTTTTTCTCTAGAAAAGCTATGTCTCTAGGCAAAAAAGAATATCTCGTTGTTCTTCCTACTTCTTATTAATCTTTCCCCTCTCTATTACAATGGTTGTGGGAACCTTCGGAGATTTTCTCTGTATATTGTTTGTTCTGTATTATTCAAGGATTGCTACTGGTTTATGTGTTCGAAGTGAAATCAGCAGGCTTTGGAATGAATTGTATCACTAAATGGTCATCTTGAGAGTTTTGATTCAGGAAGCAAAGGTAATCACAAGTTTTCAGATGGTGGTTTCCAGAAGTTCCCTTGCTCAATCAAAAAAAACTTGTAATGTAGAAAACCAAATTTGCCTGGCATGGCTTACTTGCTAAAACTAAACTCTCCAGTTAAAGATGCAGAGTGCAAACTTATTCTTCTTTAAGCAAAAGGAAATTATTTATCTATTGCTTATTTTGGGGATTTTTTTAATGTTTCAGTCTAGGAAATACCCCCAGAATACCCATTTGACCTGACCTTGTTTAACTCCTAAACCCAAACTCAGCCAGACACTGTCACTTACTGAGATTGTAAATAGCAGAAGCCATTGTTGGGAAATCAGTTAAAGTCTTTTGATTACTTACAAATTCAAAGAAGGTTCGACTTACTTTGAAGGAATCAGTACTATACTTTGTCTTCAAAAAGCCATCCTGAACCCAGTGGTATGGAAAAACTTTAGTCCAAGTTCCAATATTTCCTCCTGAGGGAAAAAGACATCTGGAAGAAATGGATTATCTTGAATCTTTTCAGTCAAGTTTATAATACTGAGAAGCATTGATCGCAGTTCTCAATGATCCTGCATTTTCTACAATTTTGTAAACAACAAACTAAAAGACTCAAGGTCCACCCCACCCCTGAAGGGACCTAATGGTAGAGACTGCAATGACGATACTATTAAAGCCAACCTCTTTAACACATTCTTTGGCTCAGTATTTGTAAACAGCAATGGATCATGCCCAGCATTTCCTAGTCAAACCACAGACAACTACAATGATCTAATACATATCGATTTTACAGAAGACAATGTTGAAAAAGCACTACGCAATCTAAAACCATCTCTATCTGTTGGACCAGATGGAATATGTGCCTACTTCTTAAAAAAGCTATCCACTGCCATAGCCGAACCTCTAAGCATAATCTTTGAAAAAATTTTCAGGACCAGCTCCTTATGGTCACAAACCATGGTCATCCCCATCTTCAAAAAGGGAGACCCCAAACTAGTTGAAAATTACAGACCAATCTCTTTTTGCGCATCTCCTGTAAAGTCATGGAATCAATTATTAACCAATCCATCATCCTCCACTTAGAAACAAACAACCTACTCTCTAATAAACAATTTGGTTACTATCATGTAATCTGCTTCTGTAAAGCCTTTGATTCAGCGGTGCACGACAAACTACTCCTAAAACTAAAATTTTACTGTATCTCTGGACACCTGCATAACTGGATTGAAGCATTCCTGTCAAACAGACAACAAATGGTCAAAATTGGGAGCATCCTATGAAATTCTGTGACTGTCAATAGTGGTGTCCCCCAAGGCAGTGTTCTAGGACCCACTCTTTTCATACTCTACATAAATGGCCTCATATTAATCATCAGTGATCATATTAAGAGCAACTGCATTCTCTTCACTGATGATGTAAAGCTATTCAACACCACAGACAATACTGCTACCCTTCAAAAAGACCTTGACTATGTATCAGAATGTCAAACAAATGGCAATTTCAAATCTCAACAAAGAAATGCTCTGTCTTACATATTGGCAAAAATAATCAGAAAATAAAATACAGGCTGAATAGTCAAGACCTTGTTGATGATCCAAACTCTGTCAAGGATCTTGGAGTACTCATCTCAAATGACCTAAGTGCTAGAGCCCACTGTAACTCCATAGCCAAAAAGGCATTAAGAGTTGTTAACCTAATCTTACATAGTTTTTTCTCTGGTAATATTACACTACTAACTAGAGTATACAAAACATTGATATCAGGTTATATAATTGTTGACTGATAATATGAGCCATTATGCAATACAATTAGAATAGAGACTATGAAATGGATGCACAAAAAAGAGTGGTAAACCAACCGATACACTGTCTCTAAATTCATGAAGTAGGATGATATTTTTTTATGTTTTATGTCTTATGTTTTATGTGTTTTTGTTCGTTATTAAAATCAATAAAACTTTTTTTTTTAAAAAAAGAAAGAAATTCTAGACCTAGAAAACTCAGAACTACACTGTCTTCGGTCTGATCTAAGTATATTATATAAAATCATACATTGCAATGTCCTACCTGTCAATGAATAGTTCAGCTTTAACCATAACAATAGAAGAGCACACAATAGATACAAATTCAAGGTTAACGGCACCAAACTTGATTGCAGGAAATACGACTTCAGCAACAGAGTGGTCAATGTCTGGAATACTCTACCTGACTCTGTGGTTTCTTCTCCAAAGCCCAAAAACGTTAACCTTAGACTGTATACTATTGACCTCACCCCTTTCCTAAGAGGTCTGTAGGGGGCGTGCATAAGCGCACCAAAGTGCCTTCCCTGTCCTATTGTTTCTTTTATTTTTATTTTTATTTTTATATGTATCCCCATATTCATAACTATGTTTTTACTTATACCTATTATCTTGTAAGCAATTGACAAAAATAAATAAATAAAAATAAAATAAAATCATGGCAGATCTATCCTGGTTTCTTGGATCTCTCAGTGGCTTTCAGTACCATCAACCATGGATCCTACTGGAACATCTTAGAGATTAGGGTGGAAGAGGCAGGCTTTTGCAATGGTTGTCTTCTTTTTAAAGGTTGGTTTCAGTCAGTGTTGGTATGGTGGGGAGAGGTCTGGCTCTAGACTCCTGGCCCCAGAGCTCTGCTGTTTCCCAACTCCCATTGAACATCTACATGAAACATGCTGGTTATAAATTGTTGTGCATGTCTTCTCGAGAGTGCCCAAGAATCCAAGTCAGGATTCTTTCCTGGTTCTGGAGGTTGTGGATGGGAAAGAACATTTGAAGAAGACCAAGAAAAGTGTTTTAGAGACTCCCAAAATTGGATTTTTTTTTAATCTTGGACTTTGGAAGTGATGGTATTCCTCCAAGACAGAGCTGGTGTGCAATTTTAGGGCTGTCTTTGACTTGTTTGTATTTGAAAAAGAGGTAACAGCTGTGGCTAGGAAGGTCTTTGCACAGATCATTAATCTCACATATTAAGTTTGCCTATTCTTGGATCGTGAACTGCACTAATGGTCACTCATCCTTTAATAACCGCCTGGTTGGACTGTTTCACTGTGCTCTTCATAGAGCTGTTCTTGAAGACCAATCATTAGCTGCAGCTGGTCCAGAATGCAGCAGTATGTGCAATTTTGGACAAACCATGGTATGTTTCTATAACACTCCTGTTCCTGAGCTTTTCTGGCTCCCAGCAGGCTTCTATGTGTGATTCAAGGTCTGGTTATCACTTATAAACCCTTACAAGGCACAGGACCAGACTAACAGTTCCCGTATTAAAAATGAATGTGAATGTGTTACAGAAGCCCAATCCATAGCAGAGCTGCTGAGCCACCTGGAGTTGCTTAGCACCAGGGATCCTTCCTCCATGTACTTTAATGGAAGGCCTTCTTTTGCTGTAGCAGGGAAATTTTTGCCAGAATTTTTTTTTTTTTAGGGACCTTTAAAAAAGGGTGGGGATGAGATGAAGATATGTCCCTTCACGAATGGTTAGTGGAGAATCTTCATGCCAGCGCAAGCAAGATGATTGTAAAGATAAACCCTTATGGGATGATATGAACAAGATCAGCATTGGTCTTCTGGGAATTTGAAAATAAATAATTCATATTTACTTCTCCTTGTCAGCTTGTCTGCCCAGTTTCCTTTTCTGTTTTATCAACCACTCTCCTTGCAAATTGGTCCATGAAACCATAAAGACTACCTTTTCTCCCTTTCCATTACAGTGGCTGTACCTGGTAAGCACAACAGGCCATGCATTTTAGTCTTCAAACCATGCAGTCAATATTAAAGTAAGCAATCCCTGAGATATTTACAGTATATGCTGGCTAAATTGTAATCCCATCCTCATTTGCTTGTGAGTGACATTTCTGAACATCATTGTCTTGGATTAGAATTGCCCTAGCAGTAAACCATAGAAATCCTAAGGACTCCAAATTGTTTTTCAGCTCCTATGTATAGTGAGAGTGCTTGTGGATGAATAACTGTTGGAAAAAGATTAGCTACTCTTACAAAGAGAGGATTAAGGAAGAAAGGCATTGCCTGCAGGCCTTTACTAAATTATACATAGAAGACACTAAGAAAAACATAACATATCCACATAGCAGATATAATTCTGCCATCAGTTATATATACACAAAAAAATGGCATTTCCTTCTGTTTACATATGTGTGTACATTCTTAGGACTTTATGTTAACAGTGCAAATTTGTCTGTGTTCATAACATGGAGCTTTCCTTTCTTTACTTGATCAGGAACAGATATATCACCAAAATTCCCAGGGTTTGCTAACAGGAGGGTGAATGTATCTATCTCATCACTGAAGTCCTCCCAATTATTTTACCTCTTGAATTAAAGCAATACATGTTAGTATATATTGTGTGAATCCAGTTACTGTGGTTTTCTGAATCACCGTTTATAGATTAGCATCTTTTATAAGCCCAGCCAGTTGTGTTTCATTTAATAAAGCGATAGTAAAACAAACTATAGTTTAGATTACATAATAAATAAACCTAATCACCATGTCATGGACGGGTTGTAAATGAAGAACAGATGCACTCCAGATTCTGTGGGGAGCTTCTTGTTTTCAGGACTCAAACGGAGAAAGGAAACGTATATGTGTCTTTGAAATCAATCTATGGCAGCAGCAGGAAAGAGGGCATTCAGAGCCAGACACATATGCCACATAAGTCAATCGGAGCTCTGGCTGATGTCCTCCAGGAAGAGGGTTTGGCTCTGGCAATCTTACTGGCAAGTAAGTCAATGGGCTGCAAATGGGGGCCTCAAGCCACACAGGGGGCTGTTGTCTATCTGAAAAGCAAGCTGCCAGGGCACTTTGCCCTCCTGTGGAGTGAGCCGCCTGTCTCTCACTGCTGCCAGGCGAAAAGAAATACAAAACATCCCAACACATGGCTTATGTTTTCAGTGCAGCTGTGCTTGGCTTATGTTTGACAAGGGCCTCCCTTCCACAGAGGCTGAGAAACCATAAATGTTTTCAATTAGTGTTTCTGATTAATGTTGGAAAGCATCTATGGCTTTGCCAATTCTTTTTGTTGGTTTAATTTCAATGCTAATAAAAGGGAAGTGCCTTTTTAAATGATGGCAAGCAACGATAAGCAACAAACTTTGCATTTATCCTTTGCTTTCTCATTTATTCTTCATTACTCTGTTTTAAAATTAATCTACATCAGATTTCTAACACCTTTGTGAAGAAATCCTCCATCCCCAAGCCAATTCTTTTGCAAGGCAGACCAGATTGGTATAACTTTGAAGCAGACTTAAACCCCTTTCCCACTGACTCTGAAAAGAAGTGGCCTAGGACTGAGATATCATTCAGTTTGCAGCTGCCTACTCTGTTGCAAGGAAACCCCAATAGCTGAATTATTTATTTTTATTTTTATTGATTTGATTTGTCAATCGCTTACAAGATAATAGGTATAAGTATAAACATAGTTATGAATACATGGAATGGATACATATAAGAAAAATAAAAAGAATCAATAGGACAGGAATGGTAGGCACATTGGTGTGCTTATGCATGCCTCCAACAGACCTCTTAGGAAAGGGGTGAGGTCAATAGTAGACAGTCTAAGGTTAAAGTTTTTGGGCTTTGGGGAAGAAACCACAGAGTCAGGTAGAGTATTCCAGACATTGACCACTCTGTTGCTGAAGTCATATTTCCTGCAATCAAGTTTGGTGCCGTTAACCTTAGTTTGTATCTATTGTGTGCTCTTCTATTGTTATGGTTGAAGCTGAAGTATTCGTTGATAGGTAGGACATTGCAATGTATGATTTTATATACCATACTTAGATCAGACCGAAGATGGCGTAATTCAAGGTTTTCTAGGTCTAGAATTTCAAGTCTGGTGGCATAAGGTGTTCTGCAATGAGTAGAGGAGTGGAGAACTCTTCTTGTGAATTATTTCTGTACTTTCTCAACTGTGTTAATATCAGATACGTAAGATGGGTTCCAGACTGATGAGCTGTATTTTAGTATTGGTCTAGCAAATATTTTGTATGCTCTAGTTATTAGTGTAATATTACCAGAGAAAAAGCTCCATAAGATTAGGTTAACAACACTTAACGCCTTTTTAGCTATGTAGTTACAGTGGGCTCTAGCACTTAGGTCATTTGAGATGAGTACTCCAAGATCCTTGACAGAGTTTGGATCATCAACAAGGTCTTGACTATTCAGCCTATATTTTATTTTCTGATTTTTTTTGCCAATATGTAGGACAGAGCATTATTTGTTGAGATTTGAAGTTGCCATTTGTTTGACCATTCTGATACATAGTCGAGATCTTTTTGAAGGGTAGCAGTATTGTCTGTGGTGTTGAATAGCTTTACATCATCAGCGAAGAGAATGCAGTTGCTCTTAATATGATCACAGAGGTCATTTATGGTGAGTATGAAGAGAGTTGGATTAAGGATTAGGCAGATTGCATCACGCTTGTGTCAGGAGCACTGAGGCACTTCCAGGTTGAAAGGTTGAATTGGTGGCATCACTACCTGTTGCCTGGGGTAGCCCAGTTGCAGGCTCCTTTCATGTCCCCAGTAGGAACTGAAGAGAAAGATAGGAGCTTATCCCATCTCGCTGTAGCATTCGGGTCTCAAACAAGGGCTTGCATCTTGTTAACCCAGCATTCTAACCAGATGAGCCACCATGCATCCAATTAGGGCAGATTAGAAGAGAAATTGTATAAGGGTGGTTCAAATCCTACCTTCAGTCACAGGTCTAGATTACTTCCAGAAGAAAAGTGGTGGACAGAAGATAATTCAGAAAATCAGAGCTGATGACCACAGTGGAATGAAAAGCCAGCACGTAAACCAGCTCTTCAATAATTTGTCTCCAAAAGTGAGGACTTAAGATAGTCCACAGTAGTCTCCAGTGGGTTTAGAGCTCTGAGAAAAAAGGGAAAGCCATTTTGCTCAAACTATACTTGGTGCCTTTGAAAGGATACCAGAAGTATACCTTTGCATGCTTCTAATCTCATTTGGAAATTGCTTGTTAGCTGCTTTTCATCCACCACCAGGATCAACATGTTTTACCGAAGAAGATTAATTCCCTTCAATCCTTAGTGAAATAAATTTTAAATATAAGTTTAAGGTCTTTAAAAAACTGCTTTGGAATAAGCAGCAAAAGGGTGATTAAACTTTGATTTTAGAAAGTTACAAAGGGAAGCTCAAAACAATTTTGGAAAAAGCAACAGAAAGTCAATTCTGTATTGTTAACAACCAACCCTCGTGCAAGCAGTAAACAATGCCCCAATCAAGAAGTTACTGCTTCAAACTGAAAGGAAACAACAACCTAATTAAGGAACCACTAGTATATAGGCCAATTTCCACTCCCTACTTGCACTAATGTGTTGCCAAGTTTGACTGTCTCCAAGAAAACAGCCAAGCTCAGAGTCCCACCAAACCATACTGATGTGACCACTAGGACTTGAGATGACTTTAAATCAAGTTAAGGAAGGATGGACTGAAAAAGATTTGGAAAAAACTGCAGCACTATAGGCTAATGTAATGGTTAAATATGGGAGTAGGAGTGAGGACAGCAAGGTCCAATTCCATCATTAGCTATAAAAAGTCACTGGTGACTTTGGACCAATCATTCACTGTCAGATTAATTTACTTCATATAGTTGCAGGGGTGGTGGTGGTAATGATGTGGTACAGAATGGCCTGATTTACAAACCTAAAAAAAATAAGTCAGATTATTTGCAGCATTAGGATAAATAGCTAAACATTAAGGCCTTTTTGGCAGCTCTTGTGAGAAAAGTATGTCAAGAGGCAAATAGTAAGATTATTTTAGTAAGAAGTTGATATAGGAACTCAGTTTGTATTGGGAGTACATTTTAGATTAGAGCTTCATGTCATTGCTATTCCTTCAAAATGAAAGTGGCTGGCTTAAATGTGTGCTTTAAAAAAAATAGGCACAATGTACTGTATAATTTTGCCCAGCAGGAATATTTTTAATATACCACTGTTGAAAGATGCTGCTTTCCATGTGGTTCTGCTCTTATTGCATTATTATTCTTAGGGGAAAGTTGGCGAGCAGACCACAAATTCCTCATGACTGGCTTGAATAGGGAATGTTGGCAGGTGCAGCGTTTTATCTATTCTCTGTTTTTTCCTCACCTGAATCTTTTTTAATCCAGTGCCCTCAGGTTACAGGGTCACGTTGGACTGAGATTCCTATTTTCTGCAGTCTGCCCTTAACTGACAAATGGAAATGATGGGTTTACAATCAAATTATGGAAACTAACTTAGCCAAGAAGGCAGTCTTAATATTTTTTACTTCAGATCAGTGGGTTTGTTTCACGAAATAGAACAAAGTAGCGATTAAGGGAAACTCTAGTCCCGCATTCCCATTAATCCTAGTTTCTTGCCTCCTGTTATATACATATATTGTAATAATATACATTCTCTTTTCTTGGAATTGTGAGCAGTTGATGTTTTTGAATGTTTGAAATGACAACATACTCGTAGAATGGTAGGGATAAAAACAAAAAACCAAGATTTATACCTTTGGTTTAAGTCAATGGTGGGATTCAATTTTTTTTACTATCGGTTCTGTGGGCGTGGCAGGGGAAGGAAGGATACTGTAAAATCTCTAGTCAGAAGTGGTATTTGCCGGTTCTCCGAATTACTCAAAATTTCTGCTGCTGGTTCTCCACAACTAGCCAGAACCTGCTGAATACCACCTCTGCTTTAAGTGCAGTCATGGGAGGCTAACTAAAAAAAGGGAAACTCTGTATGATCTTGGTTTAATTTGTTTTTCAAATATGGATTCAAATGATTTATTTAAAAATATTATTTTGGTAGACAAATGATCATTCTATTGCATTATTTATGGCCTGGGTTAGAGGAGTTTTTTTTTTCTTCTGCCTTTTTGTTAACTTTGTTTTTGTTTTTTTCAACATTTTTGAATTTTTTAAACTGGAATTTTTAAGTACTGTGTTTAGTTATCATTGTTGATATTATTTAAATAAAACTGTAGATCAGGGCTGTCAGACCCCAGCCCATGGGTCCGATGCATCATGCGCTGGCCATGCCCATGTCCAGTTTAGCAAAAGGGGAAAAAGTCACCATACCTCATGGGCTGCTGCTGTGATTTTCACAGCCCTGCTATAGATAGCGAAAATGAAAATGAGAGATTGAGAAACAAAGGCAGACACAAGAAAGAGAGGCAGAGAGATGTGAAATGCTGGCTTGAATTAGGTTGAAGTTCAGAGGTTTGCCCACAAGAATTTTGCTTACAGTGGATATTTCCCCTTACTATTAATTTATAACATTGGATGGAGTTCAGAACACCATCATGTGGCAATCTAAACCCTATTTTTATGAATGATGGATTGCCATACTGTTGCTGCATGGCTTTATAAAATGCTGTGTTGGTGTTTCAAAACTTTAAAAAGTTTTAAATACATACGTATACGTATACATATATACATATACACATTGGTGCACATGTACACACACACACACACACACATATATATTCTCTTAAGTTTTCACGGATATATGTATGTATGTATATGTGTGTATATATATATATGTCTGGCATTCAGCTTTGTTCTATATATAGTTTGTTATATATATAGTATTCAGCTTTGTTCGGGTATTTTCCCACATCATTATAGTTGTGCTTTTAAAGTTGTAGCAACATTTCGGCAGAATCTCATCTGCCATCATCAGGCCTGTGTATTGGGTTTGTCTGTGTCAGGCTTTCACAGCCATTTCTCTTTTAAATTTGGTGCTAGCCTCGTGCTTTGTTAGAATGTTTTTTTCTTCATCCTGATTGGTTGGGAGTCTTGATCTGTATTTGTTAGTCTTGGAGTTGCTATGTTCTGCTTGATTGGTGTTTCTAATGTCTTCTGTCTGTTTTGTAGCATTTTTTTGTCTTGATTGGCTGGCAACATTGCGTTTCATGTATTGGGGGCTTTTAGCGTGGCCTGGTTTCGGGTGAATGGACGGCTATTGTTTATTAGGAAGCTAGGTTTCATCTGGCTGGCTGGCTGGGGTGTATTTGGGCTGGAGGTATCAGGGGGGTCTGTTTGTGCCCAGGTGTTTGTTTGGTTTGTGGTGTGGAGATTTTTTTGTTTGTTTGAGAGTGCACACTTCCAGATAATTGACAGTCTGGTGGAGTCATCTGTTCTATTCGTGCTTTCAGGTCATTTTTCAATCTCTATGGCTTCTCTGATAATTCTGTAGCTGGGGTTTTCTATAGTGGCTAGGATTTTGGTGCCATTGAAGTCAATGCTATGACCTGCGACTTTCATGTGTTGGACTAATGAGGGAGTGTATTCCAGCTTTTTTACTGCAGTTTTGTGTTCATCCAGGCAGGTACTTATTCTTCTATTGGTCTGTCCAATGTATGTGGCCGGGCATGACACACAGGAGACTTCATATGTGCCTTGGTTTTCCAGGTCAATTTTATCTTTGGGGTTTCTTAGGATGGCTGCTATTTTTCTGTTTTGAAGGCAGTCTTGATGTGATGCCTGTGTAGTATCATACTGATTTTGTCTGTTGCACCTCATATGTACAGCTGTTTTATATGTCTGTTCATCTTCTAGGTCTTTATTGTGTCTCAGTGTGTTTTTGTGGATGAGGCCTGTGATTTTGCTTTTGTGGAAGCCATTGGCTGTCAGCACTTTGGTCAGTTTTCAGTCTTTATGTGTGTCTTGTCTGCCACGCGTTTGGTTCTAGCAGTTAGTGTTTTGGCCATGGAGTTTATCTGTGCTGGGTGGTGGTGGGATTGGGCGTTGAGGTAGTGGTTGTTTTCTTCTGGTATATGGTGTGTCCTAGTGTGCCATCTGTTTTTTGTAGATTAGTACATCTAGGAATGGTAGTTGTTTGTTTGTTTTGGTTTCCATGGTGAATTTGATTTTTGGGTGTGTGCTGTTTAGGTGTGTTGGGAAATTGTTTAGGTTTTCTTTTCCATGGGGCCAAATCACAAATGTGTCATCGATGTATCTTAACCATAGTTTGGGTTTGTGGGTGGCATTGGCTAGGGCTCTGGATTTGAATTCTTCCATGAACATGAAGAATTTGAATCCATGAATTCTTGCAATGACAGGTGACAGTGGTGATCCCATAGGGGCTCCTTCAATTTGCTTGTATTTTTGTCCTTTGCATATGAAAACTTCACAAAACAACTGAGCTGGATATATTTAGAGCATGCAACTCTATATGATTAGAGCATGCAACTAAGCTAGCAGAAAAATATTTTTCGAAAAGGATTTTTCAAAGTGAGGAGATGGTATTTGTCAAGTTGACAAATTGTTTCTGATGGTGTTTTTGCAGCAGTAGAAAACTCTCCAACTTAACCTGAAAGAATATATGGTTGAAAGGATTAAAATGTACAGTAAGTTGTAGCCTTAAAAAGAATCTTTATAAAATGATGTCGGTATATGTCAGTGGAAAAATTGTCTAGAATGTATAAAGTTCCTTCAAATTTATGCTGAAAATGTAAAAAACAGGAAGATACATTTTATCATACTTGGTGAATGTGTAAAAGAGCTACAAAATTTTGGGCTCAGGCTGCATATAATAATATAGAAGATTTTAATGATTCATATACAATTGAATCCAGAGACTTTTGTTTTGGGATTGATGGAAAAGCAGCTGGGGGAAAAACGTCAACTTTGTTTTAATAAATGACAGTTGGGGCAAGGCTATTAAAGGCACAAACGTGGGAAGATTCAACTTTATCCACAATGGGGGAATGAGTGGTGAAGATGATGATATCTGTTGAGATGGACAAATTGAGCAGTTTAATTAGAAAGAGAACATTGTCTAACAATGACTGGAAATCCCGTATTGACGTTTTGTAGGAAAGGAAATAATGTAGTTATGATATTGTTCCGACAGAATCAAAACAATAGATCATAGAAAATAATAATGCTGTAACCATAGTGTAAAAAAGTTAATTTGTACCCATAACTGTTGTAAAAGAAAGTCATTTTTTCATATTTTTTATTTTCTTTGATTTTTGCCCTTTGGTCTTCATTCTTTTCTTTTCCCCCTTTTTCATTCTAATGTTAGTTCTTGTTAGTTTTTATTCTGTTTTGAAATTCTAATAAAGTTTATGTGTGTGCATGAGTTGTATACACACACACACACACACACACACACATATACATACATACATACATACATATACATATACATATACATATATACATATATGCATGGTATTCAGCTTTGTTCGGGTATTTTCCCACGTCATACCTGAACAAAGCTGAATACCATACATGTAAGTACCCGCGAAAACTTAAGAAAACAAATATACATATATACATATATGATATTCAGCTTTGTTCAGGTATTTTCCCACATCATTATAATTGTGCTTTTAAAATTGTAGCAATGTTTCATCAGAATCTCATCTGCCATTATCAGGCTTCTGTATTATGTTCATCCAGACAATTATTTGGAAGCCTGCACCCCCAAACAAAATAATCTCCACACCACCAGCCAGGCAAACACCTGGGCAAAAACAGACTCCCCCAGATACCTTCAGCTCAAACACACCTCAACCAGGCACCCAGATGAAACCTAGCTTCCTAACAAATGATAGCCATCCATTTACTCGGAGCCAAGCTGCACTAAAAGCCTCCAATACAGGAACACAATGTTGCCAGCCAATCAAGACACCAAAAAAAGCCACAAAACAGACAGAAGATATTAGAAACACCAATCAAACAGAATACAGCAAACTCCAAGACCAACAATAAACACAGACCAAGACTCCCAACCAATCAGAATGAAGGAAAAACCATTCTGGCACAGCAGTAGGCTAGCCCCAAATTTAAAACTGAAACAACTGTAAAAGTCTGACTCACAGACGAACACAGTACAGAAGCCTGATGATGGCAGATGAGATTCTGCTGAAACGAGAGAGAGGGGGGGGGGGGGAGAGGAGAAGCAGGGAATAAAAAATTTACCCCCAATGGACTAGAATGATTGAATAACAGTTTGCAGTTCTTTTCTGACTGTTGAAATGCTTTTCACTCATCCTTGAACCAGCAATTAATTATAGAGTGAAACTGTTGATATTTATCCTGCTTCTATGGCCTCACTCCCTAGCCTCTGAGAGTCACTTGATTTCCTGGCAAGGTTAATGGGAAACAAACTCTTGCAGATTCAATGCACCTGGAAGCTGTCCTTGGATAGTGTGGGAATAAAGGGAGAAATACTGCATTAGTCGAAGTAAGGGTGACTTTGGTTGTCTCACATAAAATAAAGAAATTAGCGCAACAGTTTAAGAACAGGGCAGAATAAAAAAGTTTCCAAGCTTTTGGTAGGAGAGGCTTCAAGAGTGCTTTGATTTACATATTAAATACTTGACCCCAAATAAAAGCATCCGTTAAAAGGAAGTCAATTATCAGCATTGTTGACTTGTGGAAAATGGACTGGAGCTTGCCAAGTCATATGTCATAAAGTCACAAGGAATAATGTTTAGCCACAAATCAACTAGCCTTCCTCAACACTGTAATTTTGCAGAGAGTTATGCTGTGGAATGTTCCAGGATGGTCATATTTGAATTTTCCGATGCTTGCATTTCAATGTTGAAGAAAAGTGGGAGAATTGTCATATAGAGCGATATTTCTCTCAAGCTATCTTTTCCCTTGCTGTACAAAGCATTAGGGTTTTTTTGTGTGGAATGTCTCTAATAGAACTAATAGCATGTTTCAGTACTTTCAAAACTGGTGAACTTTCTGCCCCCTGGAGAAAATCAATGCTGCAACTTTATCCAAATTATACTTAATTGTATATATTCTGATACGCTTATAAAAGGTTTGAGGACTTGTAATGCTTCTAGCCTGGCTTCTCTTTTGACCCCTTCCCCTGGCTGGAGGCTAAAACATATAAAGAACGGTTGCAGGAATTGAGAAGACGAAGGGTGAGATGATAGCAGTGTTCCAATATTTGAAGCGCTGCCACAAAGAAAACAGGATCAATCTATTTTCCAAAGCACCAGAAAGCAGGACAAGAAGCAATAGATAGAAACTAATCAAGGACAGAACCAACCTAGACATAAAGAGAAATTTCCTGACAGTGGAATGGCTTGCCTCCACAAGTTGTGAGAACTCTGTCAATGGAAGTTTTAAAGAAGAGATTGGGCAGCTATTTGTCCAGAACGGTAGAGGGTCTCCTGTTTTGAAGGGAATTGGACTAGAAAACCTCCAAGATCCCTTCCAACTCTGTTAAAGCAATAACACTTAGACTTATATACTGCTTTATAGTGCTCTACAGCCCTCTCAAAGTGGTTTACAGAGTCAGCCTATTGCCCCCAACAATTTGGGTCCTCATTTTACCCACCTTGGAAGGATGGAAGGCTGAGTCAACCTTGAGCCTGGTGGGATTCGATCTGCCAAATTGCAGTGGGAATAGCTTGCAGTACTGCACTCTAACCACTGTGCCACCAAGGCTCCGTTATGCTGCTTCTACATAAATAGCATTTGAACAACAATCAGTACCCCCAAAATACTTTGCTTAATTATATCTTCAAATGCCTATCTTTCTATCTTAAATATGCATGTAAGCATTTGGAATATCCATCCTAAAAGTATGTGCCATGTTGTGGAAATTAGAGGCTGCCTCTCATTCAGAGGCCCTTCTGTGAAAAATAAAGTTAATGATCGGAGTACTGTAGCATATTTTCTTTCAAGAGTTTTGAGAAACATTATTTTGATGATTCCTTCCTAAATTACTATTTTTCTATTGGAGATATGAGACATCTTAGTACCTCTTGGTCTGTGCTGGAGGAGGAAAAAAAAAACCACACACACACACACACGTGTATGTATGTATGTATGTATGTATGTAGCTTTGTTCGGGTATTTTCCCTCCTCATTATAGTTGTGCTTTTAAAGTTGTAGCAATGTTTTGGCAGAATCTCATCTGCCATCATCAGGCTTCTGTATTGTGTTCATCTGTGAGTCAGACTTTCACAGCCGTTATGACTCACAGCCGAACACAATACAGAAGCCTGATGATGGCAGGTGAGATTCTGCTGAAACATTGCTACAACTTTAAAAGCACAACTATAATGACGTGGGAAAATACCTGAACAAAGCTGAATACCATACATATAAATACCCATGAAAACTTAAGAATATATATATATATATATATATATATATATATATATATATATATATATATATATATATATATATATATGGATCTTTGGTTATTCGGGTTTTCTCCCACGTAAGATTGGAAGTATCTGGGCAACGTTTCGATGAAGTCTCATTCATCATCTTCAGGCTTGGTCTTCAGCTCTGTGCTTCTCATATATATATGATGAATACACACACATAAACACACACACACACGTGTGTGTGTGTGTGTGTGTGTATGTGTGTGTGTGTGATCATTGCCATTTATGATTTTGTTGATGAAATTGCAGCCATAATCTATGTTGTGCTGAATACATTCAGGTGGTTTATAACTGCATATTTAGATATTCCAAGCTTATTTAATGTGTTAGCTTTTGCCAAAACAACTGAGGATGCCCTGAGTCTAATATCTATTTAATCACTCCATGTATTTTCTTCTTTGTCCCAGGAACCTCAAGGACCTCCAGTGGGAGACTCCGAAGATTTGGAGATCCAACAAGTCCAAGTAAGCTGCCTGGATAGGGTCAGACTAAAAAAATAGATTCCCTGATGATTGTTACATCAGTTTCATAGAGACAACCCTTGAGGATCCTTTTCTATAGAAGTGTAAAGTAATGCAGTGAAGTTCATACAACAGCTTCCATG
This sequence comes from Hydrophis major, assembly GCA_033807585.1. Lineage (NCBI taxonomy): Eukaryota > Metazoa > Chordata > Lepidosauria > Squamata > Elapidae > Hydrophis > Hydrophis major. Next base: position 174,119,959 of record CM066329.1, read on the forward strand.
GAAGAATCAGATAACAGTTAATGGAAAGAAGAGGTAGCCTATATTCCATATCAGAAGAGAATTGTGGGTTTTTTAAAGAAGTTTTAGCCAAAACAATAAGCATTGCTTGCTCTTGTTTGCAACTAGATTTACTGCACAGGAATGCTTGTACAGAATAATCAAAAAGTGGGACTCCTACTTGCTTTGTTTATTTTCTGAAAATATATTTTAATTAAGAATTTTAAATTACAATAGTAAAAAGAAATTTAAACTAAACTTACATTGTGGAAAAAGAATAAAAAGTGCAGAAAAAAGAAAAAAAAAGAAATGCTAGCACTAATAATGTTACCTAGTTTGGATAATGAAATGTCTGTAAGGAAACAAGCAAGCTCAGAGAGCACCAAGGATCCCCAAAAAAAGAAATTATGGTAAAGAAAAAGAAAAGAATGTGTAAAGAACTTCCAGCTTTCATCACAGCAAGATTAACATATTACAGGTAGTCCTCGACTTACAACCACAATTGAGCCCAACATTTCAGTTATTAAAGGAGACATTTGTTAAGTGAATTTTGCTCCATTTTATGACCATTTCTTGCCACAACTATTAAATGAATCATTGCAGTTTATAAGTTAATCACCTGGTTGCTAAGTGAATCTGGCTTCTCCATTGACTTTGCTTGTCAGAAAGGGGATCACATGACCTTGGGACATTGCAACGGTCATAAGTATGAAACAGTTGCCAAGCATATGAATTTTTATCACATGATCAAAAGGGGATGCTGCAAAGGTTGTAACTGGGAAAAACAATCCTAAGTCACTTTTTTTATTGCCATTGTAACTTTGAACAATTACTAAATGAACTGTCATATGTTGAGGACTACCTGTAATAACTCTTCTCCTCTGTTAAGGTTAAACACATCTCTCTTTTTGTTCATGTTGGGAAGCTGTACCTTCCTGGTGTTGCTTCAGGTGAATTAAATATATCTGAGATAGAGGTTTAGATTGCCAGACTACAGGGAGGGAAACGCTTTTTGTCAGTTATGATTTTTTTTAATTAACATGACTTTATCATGGCTAAGTTACTTCACAAGAATGCTTTGAGGATACAAGAATAGCACCAGCATAGTACTTAGACTTATATACCACTCCACAGTGCTTTACATCCCTCTCTAAGTGGTTTACAATGTCAGCATATTGCCCCCATAATCTGGGTCCTCATATTACCAATCTCGGAAGGATAGAAGGTTGAATCAGCTTTGAGCTGGTCAGAATCAAACTTCTGGCAGTGAGCAGAGTCAGCCTGAAATACTGCATTCAAACCACTGTGCCACCATGGCTCCAGAATAGGACGAATCATGTGCTTTGCCTAGATCAAAACCACCTGACTTTGCTGAATTCTAAGCCTCAGCAACTCATACAGAGGTCATACAGAGATGCCAAGAGTTGTACTTCTGTGGGCCATGGTATTGTTCCTCTCTCAAGCTTTGGTCTTCTATAGACAAAGTGAAATGCTGATGAAAGAAAATGATAATAAATTTTAAAAACACCGTATAATAATAGCTTTCCCTGAAGAACATTTTTTCATAAAAAAATGTAACTATTCTCAGCTGTCTTCAAGGAAGAGAAACTTAGTTTGCACAAACCAAAGAGAATTTGTGCGTGGAGTTATACCCATTAGACTTACTAACTCAGTGTTTGATGGGCTGGTTCAATAAATAGTCCGCTACAATTCTTATTTGTTTACTTTGTTTGCTCAGTGTGTTTTGAAACATGTCATGCCCTTGTGAAAGAGGCTGCCTGGCACAGATGGCACATCACGTCACTCAATAACATGCCCCATGTATACTCACTGCCTCCATCCCTTGGATGGATTGAAACCACAGGTGGCTCTTTGAGTTCTGAAAGTAACATTCCAAATATGGCTGACTTTGTCAGCATAGCACTGAGGCACAAAGAGCTCAGCATAGCCTTGCTTAAGAAGTTGACTGCCAGGCTGCTGCTTCTGTAATATGGCATCATAGGAAACAAAGAACGGCTTGTGCCAGTTTTGTGTTTGTAGAACCAGGGATAGATTGTCACCCCTTTTGAATGTATGTGTCCAAACAGTTTTTTTTTAAAAAAATACTTCTTTCCAAAGGCCCTTTTGCCTTTGCACATTCCAAAGGACCATGCATACTTGATAGAATGCTGTTCTTCAGCTAGAGGCTGGACTGATGATGATATGGCAACGCAGGTGTCCAGTTTCTTATTTGTCTAAAGGTTCAAAAGAGAACAACATAAAGACCCATATTATATCAACTCCTTCAAGATCAGCAGTAATTCTGACTGGGGAGTCCTATGCTTTGTTTTTCGTAAAAGTTGCAGACACACCATCGTCACTAGTTCAGCATTTTTTAAAATAACTTTTACAAAAATAAGATATTGAGGAGCAATTTTAACATCATCCTTCTGTAATTTTTTTTTAATTAATGCAAATGAGAAAAGTTCTTGTTAAAATAAATATATAACAACATAATCAACAGTGTTTGCTTGTGTATTAACCTATTTATGTTTTCAGTTTATACAATTTTTTTATCTTTTATGATTTTAAGTCACCCAGAATTAAAATGTTTTTTAATGTTTTGTTTTTTTACCCTGAGGTAAAATGGGGGGCCAATATATTTTATAAACAAAAAAATGGCAATTAAGTGAGATTTTCCCATTAGAGGAGGTGTGTGAAAAATGCAATAAGTGCGTTTCCCACACCTATCACCTAAAAATGTTGTAAATCTACCCAAATTGTTAGTATATCTCTTTCTCTCATATAACTCTGCTTGAATGGAAAAAGAAGCAGGCAAAACTGTTTTACAGAAAATGCCACAAATCTGTTTTCCCTTAGACATTTCTATGCATCTCTGTGAGCTCTGTGAGCTCCACAGTGAATTGAAAAACATTTCTATTTTGAAACACGGGTCCTAATTTTTCTTTAACCAGATGATTTTTAAAAACAGCATTCAGACCTTTCTGGAAGGGATTTATTTTTTAAAAAAAGAAAGTAAAAAGCTATTTACTTTCCTCCCTTGCTGCAATATGAAATCATTTTAAAAAAGGCTTTATGTTGGAACCAACTACAATGTAGCCAGTGGTGGGATTTAGTTGGTTCATAGCAGTTTGGGTGAAATGGTTGTTAAATTACCCACACTCTGCTATCAAAGTGGATCCTGGGCACTACGCTGCACTGCAATGGAGAAACAGGCAACAGAGCAGCCGGTGCTCCTCCTCCTTCCCTCAAGCCAGCCTGTTTCTCCATTACAGCCCAGTGCCCAGGATCCATTTTTATAGCAGGGGGTGTAATTTAACCTGTTGGCCATCGTGGGAGGCTCATCCTGCATGTGAGGTGGAAGTGCAGGACAGGGATGGGCTTCTACCATTCTGTCCAGTTCTATAGAACCAGTTGTTATGATTTTGCACAGTTCGGAGAACCAGCAAATGGCCCCACTGGCTGGCCTCACTCCTCTCTGCCCATCCCTCCCCTCCCCACCCAGTCAGTCCTTGTCACGCATGCACGGCATCACCTGCAGCCTGCTTTGGCCCACTTGCCAGGCCAGCTATTGCTGCCTGCCTTCCTCTATGGCCCTGCCTGATCTCCCTGGGTAAGTGAAGCTCTGCAAGCTCCAGGGCCCAGTCCTCTACCTGCCACTGCCAGTTGCCTTCCACCCCCACTTGCCTCTTGATGCCTCCGCCCACTGCCCTAACCTGGGTGATCACTTTGCCGCCCAGATGGCCCCTTTGCCTGACACCCCTTCCCTCTTGCACCCACAGCCTTTTTGATGGATCCAGAACTTTTGCCCCACCACGCCAACCCGGTCGCACCCGTGTTGGCAACAGGCATCATCATTTCAAAGTTGAGGGAAAAGTTGGGAAAGGAGGTGGAGGGTCCTGCAGTGGCCAGCATAAGACCGCCATGAGAAGCAGGGAAGTGACCTTCTAGTGGTCCGACCCAATGTTCAAGGCTGGCAGGCCATGGGAAGTCAGAGCACTGAGGGAAAGGGGGATTACCAGGGGGAGCTGTCCTCTCCACACCAAATTGAGACCATTTGGGGTAGGAATTGGGTGAGCCAAGCCACAGCTCCTTGCCTTCTTAGCTCAGGAAATGGCTGTTTTCTGCAGAAGGAGGACTGCAGAAGGGGAATGTCTACTTGAGCGACTCCTCCAGTACCTTCACTGGATTATTTGGACACTTAGAAGTCAGCACAGCTAAATGTGCTGCTGTCACACGTCAGACCAGGCCTCATCCCACAGCTCCATAAAGCCAACACCAAAGAAGTGAGCATTCAGGGGAACCCGCAGGCGGACGCCGCGGTGCAATGCTTGCTCAGATCTTGGCTGCTCCAGTCCCCATTTCTGCACCATCAGCATCTGGCTATTGACCAATCATGGCTTCTGTATGTAGAACACATAACTTCTGTTGTAATAAAACCACAGAGCCATTAACAGTGAATCATGTACTTTTGCTGACAGCAGGGAAATTGCAGTTGGAAATATTTGTCTTTTTGATGCCTTTGTTGTTTCTGTCACATTTTGTTTTTGGTTCACCTTAGTATCCAGATGTTGAACAGACTTGATTTTCATATATGGTACCCCCCTAAGACTGTGAATTTCTTTGGCATCACAGGATGGAGCAGAAATCATTAAATGCTCCGTCACATTTTGCAATCAGTAAATTTAGAAAACTTGATGTCAAGGAGAAATTGCGTTTAAACTACTGAACCACAGGGTTCACCAACCCCTGGGCCACGGCAGGATGCAGGGCCATGGCCTATTCAGAACCAGGCTCCAGAAGTGATTTGCACAAGCAGTGGGCTGATGTATGGGCACACGCATGTGCAGCTCAACTTGATCAAGTTGAGCAACTGCATGTGCATGCACACCACCCTGCCGCTTGCATACGTTAAGCAGCCTGTGTACATGTGCACCAGCCGATGATACAACAGTGGTGGGACTTATCTCCAGGGGAAATGAGTCTGCCTACTGAGATGAGGTGGACTAACTTGGTCCTCAACACCAATAAGACCAAGGAGCTTATAGTGGACTATGGAAGGAACAGATCAGACATCCAGCCTTTGCTTATCAATGGAGACCAAGTGGACCAAGTGGCCAGTTTTAAGTTTCTAAGTATTACCCTAAAAGAGGACCTAACCTGCAGCCCTGGTCAAAAGGGCCCAGCAGAGATTATACTACCTGAGACTTCTCAGAAAACAACAATTGAATGAAAAACTGCTGGTGATCTTCTACCGCTGCACCATAGAGAGCATTTTAACATACTGCACTTCTGTATGGTTTGCCAGTTGCTCAGTGGCAGATAGGAAAGCACTCCAGAGGGTTAACATCATTCCCCAGAAGATCATTGGTTGCCCTCTCCCCTCTTTGGAAGAGCTTTATAGCTCCCGCTGCCTTAACAAAAGTTCAAAACATTCTCAAAGACCCATCTCATCCTGGGAACCCCTTTTTTTCTGAACTACTACCCTGTTTCTCCATCAATACGGTCTCCCCCAATAGGAAATCCCAGCATGTTTTATAGGCATGAAATGAAATTAAGCCCCTCCCCCCAAATTAAGGCCTATATTAAAACATGCGAAATGGGGGGGAATGGTGGGGGGGGAGGAAGTACTTTTGTTACACACCCGGATATGGTGCTGTCTGCATTGACCCCGATACGAAGTGCCCCACTAACGCTGAGGTCAACATCCAAGCCATCGCCGCCCGCCCTAAGATGCAAGGGGGGGGAGCAATTAAGTCAACCCTGAAAAGATGGCCTAGCTGTTTTTTCAGGGCTCAAAAAAAAAAAAAAAAAGACCTGGCCTTATTATATGTGAAACACGGTACCATCTGGCAGACGGTACAGAATATTAAAAACAAATAGGCTGAAGGACAAATAGGCTGAAAACAGCTTCTATCCCAGGGCAGTAGCTCTTTTGAATTTTGCTGTATAGTGCAGTATTGGTGTGATGTCGGGAGTTTCCGGTTCAATGTTTAGAGAGTGAAGGATGTATGTTTGTGTTTATTTTCATGGTCATGATGTGCACTGAAGGTGGTGTTTGATTTTATTGTACGAGGTGCAATGACAATAAACTAAACTAAACTAAACTAAACTAAACTAAACTAAACTAGCCCACTGCTGACACAGCTGAGTTCCCTTGTCTCCCCTTACTGGGCCACCAAACCAGAAAGGTTGAGGGTTGCTGCCTTACCATCTATATTTCCATTTCTATTAAAAAACATCTCAGAATCAGAAGACACATTTCTATCCTTTCCTCTGAATTTCTGCTTTTTAATGTTTTATGTTAAATGGTATGAAAATGTTAATGGTATTTTGCCTATCCATTCACATCCATAGATATATTTATGGGTTTTACAAAAATGATCCTATGTTAGCAAAAGTGTACCTTATAATATACCAGTACAGGTAGTTCTCAACTCCCAATAGTTCATTTAATGACTGTTCAACATTACAGAGGCATTGAAAACAGTGACTTATGAACATGCTTCACACTTACAACCGTTGCAGCAATTCCTATGGTACTGTGATCAAAATTCAGTTGTTTGGCAACTGTCTCGTATTTATGACAGTTGCAGTTTTCCAGGGTCATTTGATTGCATTTTTTTTGCAATTTTCTGACAAGCAAAATCAATGGGGAAACCACTTTCAATTAACAGTTTCAATTAACTTAACAATTGTGGTGATTCACTTAACAAGTGTGGCAATAAAGGTTGCAAAATGGGGCAAAATTTCACTTAACAACTGTCTCGGCAACAGACGTTTTGGGCTGAATTGTGATCATAAGTCAAGGATTGTCTGTAAAGAAAGGCAAATAATACATGTTGTGTATCAGTTCCCTTTTACAGAGTATTATTTCACAGTTTTCCAAATCAAAATCAAAAATTCCTTTTAAAAATAATTTGTAAATCTTTGGTACTTAATGTTTAGCTCAAGGTGAAATTTAATAGAGTTATACAGAACTTGGTTTCAGTGAAACTTTAGTCATATTATCCTGTTGATGCATACTTCCAAATTGAAACAGAGACTTTTTTGATGCAGTAAATGGAATCAGATGATTGTGAAATGGTTTGTAGCCTAGCAAAATGCTCCACATTTTGATAAGTGTGGGGGGGAAGCCAGGCTAACACTACTAAGTGTTGGTCCAAATATTACCAAAAGGACAACTTGTCATGGCCTTGACATGAAGACTGAATCATATTTGCCCAATTTGGGCTTCAGTTCCCAGAATTCTCAGACTGCAATATTTATTATTAAAAGTTCTGGGAAGTGAAGTCACTTACCTGGAGACTACCCAGACTAGAAAAAAAATGTGGTATGGAGTGAAAAAAATGTGGTATGGGAACAATATGTGCATGGGGTTGATGGAAACATGGAAGAAAGAGAGCTTCAGAGAAGAACAAAAAAGGGGGATGTTAAAGAGAGACCTTTAGGGGAACATTGCCAGCTGCTGAGTAAAAAGAAGAAGTTGACCGTTTCCTAGTATGATTTGATTGCTGATTGTACCTTATGACAATTATTAAGTGTTGTACCTTATGATTCTTGACTCTTGACGAACATATCTTTTCTTTTATGTATACTGAGAGCATTTGCACCAAGACAAATTCCTTGTGTGTCCAATCACACTTGGCCAATAAAAAATTCTATTCTATTCTATTCTATTCTATTCTATTCTATTCTATTCTATTCTATTCTATTCTCTGGAATTTCTTCCCTGACCTGGCAGGACTTAGAAGAGGGAGGTCCTAACACAGATGTTGCAGAGAGCAGCGCACTTTATCTAATTTGTATGTTTAAATTAAACTCTTGATGCTTATAATCATCCACTTTCAGACAAAGACTTGGTAGCCAGAAAAACATATTCCAAGCAAGGCAAACCTATCATTGGTCCTCTTTGGTTTGTATTTTTAGTTGCTGTTTTTAAATTACATTTTCGGAGGGTGATGTTAAATTATTTTGTAAAACCGCCCTGGGAAATATTTTGTGGGCAGTAAATACATTTTAAAACAAAGTAAAATGGAAAGGTTCACTTTCTGCAAGCATCTCCAGTGCAAGGAGGCCAGTGGTCCTATGGACAGAGACACAAAAGGAGGATATTGACAGAATGAGACCTCAGCCCAGCCTCATTTGGGATTCTCTGTGGGAGTAGATATCAGCCACTCCTGAAATAGGACATTCTGTGATCTGTTGAAAACTTTTGCTATGAAGGATGTGAGACTGCAGTGCTGTAACAGATGGAAGGGAGTCGCACTGTTCTCTTGCCAGGGAAGACAGTCGTGCCATCTTAATAATAGACAAAAATGCACTATTTTTAATAACTGGCAGTAGATGATCAACATGCAAAGCTAATTTGTACTTTACAGTTGGCAGCCCACGCTTGCCAAAATAAACATCAACAAGGGAGGCCAACCTACCATTACAATTTTGAATGAACACAGATTCATGCACACACACACACACACACACACCTTACATACACACCCTTCAAAACTCAGGTTCAACTTTTGCTTTGAACATTCCCATTCAAACATTAGTAGAACCAGATTTTTTTTCCAAATGTGCAATATTTATGAATTGGAGAACTAACTAGAAAGGCAAATGTAGACACAATGCAAATTATGCATTTGATTCAACTGCCAACTGCACTGGGGCCCATCATAGAGATGGATGGATGGATGGATGGATGGATGGATGGATGGATGGATAGAAAGATAGATAGATAGATAGATAGATAGATAGATAGATAGATAGATAGATAGATAGATAGATAGATAGATAGAATTCTTTATTGGCCAAGTGTGGTTGGACAAACAAGGAATTTGCCTCAGTGCAAATACTCTCAGTATACATAAAAGAAAAGATACATTCATCAAGAATCATAAGGTACAACACTTAATAATAGTCATAGGATACAATAAGCAATCAAATCATACTAGGAAACAGTCAATATAAATCATAAGGATACAAGTGACAAAGTTATACAGTCATACAGTCACAAGTGAGAGGGGATGATAAGGAGCGATGAGAAGATTAACAGTAATAGTAGTGCAGACTTTGTAATAGTTGAACAGTGTTGAGAGAATTATTTGTTTAGCAGAGTGATGGCTTTCAGGGAAAAACTGTCCTTGTATCTAGTTGTTGTGGTGTGCAGTGCTCTACAGCGTCATTTTGAGGGAAGGAGTTGAAACAGTTTATGTCCGGGATGTGAGGGGTCTGTAAATATGCAAGGATGATCTCCTTATTTTTAATCCATGCTCAGTCAGTCCTTTTTTTCCTTTGCCAATGGCCAAATTAGCTACATGTTGGCTGATACTACCCATCTGCTTTGAATGCCTTCTTAGCTGAGATCATTTGCATTTCCTATGGCTGGTCTACTCCTTTTGCCTCATTAGCTGGGTGAGTCACTCATGAACAGTCTGCTTCCCTACTACAAAACTTGCTCAATACACACATATTACTCTGAGAAAGGTTATCGACAACCAAAAAGAGAGGAAAGTTTGGCCATTTCCAAATCTCTGCATCTCAAGTAGGTCTGTTTTCATCTTCCATAATCCCAACCAACAGTTACTGTGAAAGAGCTTTCAAACTGAAGTTCTATAAGAATGGCTGCTTTACATGTCTTTGAAATCTCTATATTTTCTGATAGAGCTTGACTTCTTGTGACTTCATGGACAAGTCCACGCTGGAAATCTTAGGATTTCTAGGAATGGATTTTCCATTGTCATCTGGGATATTCAGTCATTTTCCCAATCTGGAATACAGCCCTGGGATTTCCTAGTGACTTCCCATCCTTAATCAGATTTAACTCAGTTTATTATTTTTGTATCAGTTATTCTTTCTTTATTAGTGGCTGCATTATTGATTTGGATATTCCTATTTTTGTTTTGCTTTCTTTTATTTATCTCTGGCTAAAAAAAAATTCTGGATTACAGTATGTATCCCTGAGTTCCTTAGTCTACAACAGCAGCAATCAATCATTTCTCATCCTCCCAAGCAATCATTTCTCATTCTGGCACACATCAAACATAATTCTCTACATGTTGTAGCATATAGCAGTGTTTCGCAACCTTGGCAACTTTAAGATGTGGGTTGGGGAAATCTGGAAGTTCAAATATGCATGCCTTAAAGTTGCCAAGGTTAAGAAATGTTGATATATATGACAGTATTCAGTGGATTTGGCATTTTTAGGGATGCAAGTGAATATAGGATAGCTTATTTAATCTTGAGTAGGGCAGCCCATCCTGTTGCATTCAATATCATGTATAGTACACTATACTGTACTGTACAGAAGGCTGAAAGGGCTTTCTCTGAGTAACCTTGAGGATGGGATTCCTTGCCACCATGAGGTTAGACTTTTAAGTTATTTCTTGTTAATTTTGATTTAAACCTGGAATTGGCAGCATGGAAAAATGTGCTGCACTGTGAGTCTACAGCCTTCTAGAAACCACCAAGCCCACAGAGTTCATTTCTTTATTGACCTACTGCATAGTAGGATCCCCAAACCTCTCATCATTTAGCTAATTGCCAAAACTGATGATTGGGTCATTTATCTTTTTATCCCATAAAGCTCCTGCTAGCATTTTAGAGACACATTAGACAGACAAAGTTATGTGGGAACTTCTGAGGAGTAGATATTAGGCATTCCTTTTGTTGGAAAAGTCTTATTACAATCTAAGCGCACAAATTCTGGCTATCATTTTGCACTGACCAAAGTGCATCCAGGTTTATGTCAAAATCATATGACATGCTAGATTCTTTCATAACAGATATATCCCACCAGTGGGTTGGTTTAGGACTTGCCTCAGCTTTGCTCCTTGAGAAATTAAAGACAAAACCCCCCGGGTCACTTTTTAGCTGAAGGGGGCAACTTCTAGTTTCTGAAATATACCTTACTTTCAACCCAAGTTACCATAGGCAATAGTAAGGGATGCTAGGATATTAAGATCATCAATACCTTGATGGCCATAAATGCCGCCATACCTCTGCTTTTACATTCTGAATTAGGCTCTTGATAGGCTGTCCAGTACAACAGACATGGCTATTTACATTCTTCTGCTTAAATTACATACTGTGTCTCTTTGTCTCTGTGTATAGGGCTAACACCATGCTTGTAGGACACATGCCTAAGCGTTCCTATTGCTTTCTACCTTATTCTTGGGCAACACAATGCACATATATATTTAAGAAGTTGCTTTTCCTTTTTTTCTTTTTCTTTCAAATTACATTGTAATTTTCTCAAGGCTAGAAACAATCACATCTAGTGACTGCAATAGCACTTTATCCAGACAGTCATGGAATTAATACATTTTGCTTGGTCCCTTTCCCAGTGCCAATAAATTTTAAATTCCATGAGACAAAGTCTGTTTTCATGACCAGAACTTTTATGAAACCGAATCCAAAAGTCTATCGTTCTTAGTGCTTGTGGCAGTGCTGGTGGGAAATGATAAGCAGTGAAATTTTACTGCAGAATCTATAATAAAGGATATGTTTTGTGAATGTTCTCACCTCCTGTGAAATATCCCTTATTTTCTGCAAAATTAAATTGTACCTCTTTATAAAACTGAGACAGTTGTTGCTGCGGAGGCAAGTCATCTGATGATCTTCAGTTGGAGCCCCTCAGTTGGGGGAAAAGAGGAATGTACCTTCTGATACATATCAGTAGATGGTATATTTTCATATACATTTTGCCCCATCTATATGTGAGAATAAAGGCAGCCTAACAATGTAACACGTGAAGGAAACCTTTTCCCCAGCACAGCATGATAAGGAAGGAAACATTGACCAATTTGTCTGTTCCTCTTCTCCTGCTCAGAGTGACACTAATAAGAGAGAGAAATCTCAATGAATTTGTAAATAGACCCATTTACATGCAGTCAAAGACCCATTTCAAAGAGAAAAAATGTAAACAAAATGGCAGCCTATTTGGAAAGGTGGAGGTGCAGATGTACATGACAAAGGCATGAAAAAAAACCCCAACAAGTATGTTTTCTGTACTAACCTTTCTGTGCTTTCCCTGAAAATGGCAGTTGTGGTATGAAAAATAAAACTTTGCTCAAAGAATTTCTCACCACATTGCCTGGTTCAGGGCTGACCAGTTTTGTTTGGTTTTTTTTGTCAAGGCCAAATATTGAAACAGTGGTGCTGCACACGTTGCTGCATAAGAATCAACACCATATCTAGGAATGCCTTCTCCTCTTTAATCTGTACAAGAGAGACTGTAGGCAGCAGTCTTGCACTGGAAGCAGAGACCAAGCCTAAGGACTCTCCTGTTCCTCCAGGAATTCCATGAACTACAGGCAGTCCTCAGTTTATGACCATATTTGAAACCAAGAGTTCCATTGCTAAGTAAAACGTTAAGTAAATTTGCCCCATTTTACAATATTTCTTGCCACAGTTGTGAAATGATTCATTGCATGAAGGGAATCTGGTTTCCCTGCTGACTTTGCTTATAAGAAGATTGCAAAAGGTGGTCACTTGACCCCAGGACTTTGCAACCATCATAAATATGAGTCGGTTGCCAAGCATCTGAATTTTGATCACATGGGGATGCTGCAACAGTCGTAAGTGTGAAAAACTGTCATAAGACATTTTTTTCAGTGTCATCGTAATTTGGAACTGTCACTAAATGAACTGCTATAAGTGGAGGACCACCTGTATTACATTGGTCCATAAGGAGAAAGCCTTGGAGATGAAAGTAGCTTAATTTTACCAGAATTGTGTCACTAACAAAGGAAAATTAAATCCTGAGTATGAATTGGCTCCAGCTTCCAAGATACAGCTTCAGGTCAAAATTGCATCAAAATAATTCCAAATTATGAAGGGTGTGTGTGATTATGCTCCATAACTTTTCTGCAAAATGTGATATAGCAATGAGAATGGTGCCACACCAATCATTATCAAGTTATCTTTTTATTGATACCAATAACATAACTTTCCATTCACTTATTGGTTTTTCATGTAACATTTTGATGGTTTTTTTTGCATAAAAAAACTGACAAGTTCTAACATCAGATTAAACGATCTTTATTCAGTATCTAAACTGCTCTTTTTGGGTTTTTTTTCTTGTGAACTGCAGTAGGATCATCCCTGGGGAGATTCCAGCAGTAATCAGCAAGCATGGATGGACATCATTTCCCTTGGTATCTTTTCTCCATGCCTGCAATATCCTGGTGGAATCTCTTCCCATGCCCATCATTCACTGCCTCACAGCTCAAAGGAAAAGAGTCTAAATGAGAGTGTAAGAAGTGATTTTTCAGTGACATGTTTGCACCAAATGCTTTATAGGACCTAACAAATTTTCCATGTATTTTCACAGTCATCTGCCTTGCTGTTCTCAAAGAGAAGATAAATGTATACACTTCCATGCAGTCCTATTTTCATTGTTCTACCGTACTTTGTCGAGAAGTTACAAGGCATCGTGATCATTAGACACCTCCCTTCCCTTGTAGGCAAATGCACTCGCCTATGAATAAATCTTTATTGTTCATATTCTTTTCAGGAATTTTGAAAGATCTCATGTGAAAATTTCAGAATGTCATGGGACTTGATGATCTCATAAGAACTTAGACATTTTTAAAGATTGAATCTAGTACATTTGACATTCTCTGGCATAAGTGTAAATAGGTAATGCAGATAATGAAAATAAATTGGTGTGAGGATATGGACTGACATTCTCTTAACTTCTTGTCACACAACTTTTTTATGACAAGTTAGCTGAAGTTTCAGAGAATGTCATGTCGGAGAATGTTGGCACCATATGCCAGCAATTTCTGATATTCTTGTTCAGTGAGGACAATTAATCAGTGGAACAGCTTGTCTTCAGAAATCATGGGCACTCCATCACTGGAGGTTTTTAAGAAGAGACTAGATAGTCACTTATCTGAAATGGTGCAGGTTCTCCTGCTTGAGCAGGGGGCTGGACTAGAAGACCTCCAAGGTCCCTTACAGATTCTATCCCATCCCTTCCCTTCCCTTTCCTTTCCATTCTAGCAAAATATGCCTTCCCTAAGGCATTCCAATATAACTGCACACTGTTAAAAAGGAAAATGAAACCTAGCATTATGCCCTGTGAAAGGAAATTCTTCTTGTAAACTATATGCTTTATATTCCTGGTTCCTGGATCCCACGCCCCATCAATAACTGTGCTCTTTTTCCCTCTATAACTGTGCTACATCTCAACCCTGCTATTTGGAGTGCTTCCACACTCCAAATATTCACGTATCTGGATAAGGTCTGGATATTATTCTCATCTGTTGGATTTTTTTTTAAATGAAGTGAGGAAGACATGAAAAAGATAAAGTGCAGTCAGGAAGGACCTTCATTGATGGCCTGTGAAAACCTTTTGGATGGGATTAGAAACAAAACCGTTTTGTAATGCGGTTTGTATTGAACACTAAACAAAGGACAATAGAATTTACTTGTATCCAGTTATTCTTTTGGTAGTATTCCAGTTCACCCTTTGCCTGGGCACAATACCTCAGCAGAGAGATAAATCATTCATTATCTCTTAATGCCAAGCAATATGTATCTGGTCAGGAATGCTTAGCCTTGGGAGTAAAGGGGAAGACACACTGGGAGGAGACCAGGCTAATTCCACAGTGCTGGGCAAACAGAATTACTCTGAGAAACTTCAGTATCCAGACAAGCAGAGGTGAACAATTCACTGCAAAGGTGTTGAAAGGTAAAGATTGTCCTGTTGCTGGCAGATCTGGAGTAGATTATGTCTGTGCGAAGAGAAGGAAGAAGGGAGTGGGAAGGCATAACTGACTGTCTCTCCATTTATATTAAGTGAAGTGTCTTCTACTGTATGACAGAAAGAGACAGAGGGGATGGTGGTAGAGGACAAGAGGAGGGAGCAGGGAATAGCGTATGTATGTGTGGAATCCAATGTGAAAGAAAATATTCCTCATTGACATTACAAAGTAAGAATAGGCATTACAGTCCTTGTGTATATTTGCCTGATGCTGGGGTTTGATCTGTGCTGTGTTTAATTGCATAACCTTCCCTCTGCATTCAAGTATCTTGAAACAGCTTTGTCTAAGGAAAAACAAAGCAAAACAAGGGATGGTATTGAACGTTTCCCATGCTCTACCTTACATTTAATGTCGTGTCCGCAAAAGAAGCTCAGAGTCGGTGACTTTCATTCAAAGCTCTTTATTAACAATGGGAGAACCGAACCAGCGAAAGGCAAAAAGCCCGCGGCTTTTATACCTTTCGCAGCGGTGGCCGCGGCCAATGGCAGCGATTCAAATCTCCCGCTCTTGGTTTGCACCAATCGCGGGAGACTTCAATCGGGCCAATCAGCGCGGCTCGCCTGGCCAATCAGAAATCCCCGCGCCTTAGCCAATCAAGGCTCGGGGATTTCGAGTATACCAATTCAAGACATAACACCCCTCCCCTCTTGGTATGGTCCATCACGTGGTGTAGTCACGCAGGTAGGCGGGGCTCCGTCGAGTCCTAGTTGACCTGCGCAACTCACTTGCATGCTGTAACTCGGCCGGAGCGGTCATCTTTTTGGCTGCTCCTGCCTCTGTGCGAACCGGCTGGATGATCGGGCCGGTTCTTTCACCGTGGCTCCCGCCTGGGCCTACCGGGTCGGTTGAGCTACGGATTTCGCCGCTCCCGCTTGGCTTCTCCGAGTCGGTAGAGCTGGCCAGGTGGTTCTTCTCCGGAGGGGACTCGCGATGGCTGTGTTCCGGTGAGTATTTTTGGTTCATTTTTTCCTGCGATTGTCTCTCCGGGTATTCCCTCCCCCCTTGGTTCGTGTCTTGGGGGTTGAGGTCAGTCGCTGTTCGTGACCTGAGCTGGTCGATATGTCGTTTCCGGGCTCGCCCATCGATGGTTTGGAGCCGGTACGACCGTGGACCAGTGACTTGAGTTATGACGGCTGGGATCCATAGGGGGTCCCCCGTCATGTTCTTTGCATAGACTAAGTCACCCGGGTCAAATGTCCGGTACCTGGAGCTGGAGTCTGGGGGCCGCTCCGGGTTATAGGTCGGGTGCAATCTGTCGAGTGGGGACCTCAGCTTTCTGCCCATCAGAAGCTCTGCAGGGCTCTTGTTAGTTGTGGTATTGGGAGTGATGTGCTGTATGAAGAGCAGTCGGTTGATTTTGTCGCTGATCTCCCCGTGGTCCATTTTCCGGAGGGTCTTTTTCGTAAACTGGACCATCCGTTCCGCCCTACCGTTCGCCGCCGGATGCGCCGGTGCTGTTAATGCGTGGTGGATACCCCTCTCCGCCAGGAACCGTTCAAAATCGATGGAAGTGAACTGGGGCCCGTTGTCTGAGACGACGACGTCTGGGAGGCCGTGTGTGGAAAACAGTTTACACAGTTCTTTAACGACGGCCTCTGTGGTAGTGGATTTCATGTCGCCTACTTCCAACCAATTGGAGTACGCGTCAACTGTGATAAGAAAAGTATGCCCATTTGTGGGGCCAGCAAAGTCTAGATGGATTCTGGACCAGGGCCCCCGTGGTGTTTCCCAGTCCCGGATAGGTGCTGCGGGTGGGCTGGATCTGGTCTCCTGGCATCGGTGGCATTTGGCGACCCATGCTTCAATTTGCTTGTCCATCCCCGGCCACCAAGCGTAACTCCTGGCCAGGGCTTTAGTCCTGACGATGCCAGGATGACCCTCATGTAGCATCTCTAATACCCTCTCCTGCAATTTGTCCGGAATTACCACCCGGTCACCCCACAGAATACACCCTCTTAATAGTGAAAGTTCAGTCTGGCGCTGACGGAATGTTTTAAAAGTCTCGTCACTGTCTTTCTCCGGCCAGCCTTTTTCTAACCAGTGTAAGATT
Source organism: Hydrophis major (assembly GCA_033807585.1). Taxonomy (NCBI): domain Eukaryota; kingdom Metazoa; phylum Chordata; class Lepidosauria; order Squamata; family Elapidae; genus Hydrophis; species Hydrophis major. Next base: position 174,136,777 of record CM066329.1, read on the forward strand.
CGCGCCAGACGCCTGTCCTTAACGGTTTCTCTGGCAATGTCTGATGCAGTAATAGGTAAACTCTCGATACTTAGGGTGTTTGTTGTTGGTGCTGGGTCAGGTTCAGAGTCAGGTAAAGGCGAGCGGCTTAAAGCGTCCGCGTGCGAAATTTTCTTACCTGGCTTGTGTAGCAGTTCGTAACTGTAGGCTGCCAGGAATTCGGACCATCTTGTCATCCGGGGTGACAAGATGTTTGGTGTGGCTCAGTTTCCAGCGAGGATGCCCAGCAATGGCTTATGATCCGTCACGATGGTGAACGGGCGGCCATACAGGTATTCGTGAAAACGTTTAACGGCGGCAACTATAGCCAAAGCTTCTTTGTCCAGCTGGCTATAGTTCCGTTCCGGTTTAGTCAGAGTCCTGGAGAAAAAAGCGATGGGTGCTTCTCTCTGGTCTGGGAGGGTGTGGCTGAGGACAGCGCCGACGCCGAAGGGTGATGCGTCGCAAGTGACAGCTAAGGGCAAGGTTTCGCAGAATTGCATCAGGACGGCGTCGGAGGTGAGGAGGTCTTTGGTTTTTTGAAAGGCGGCTTGCTCTCGTCTCCCCCAAGTCCAGGCTGCCTTCTTGTCTAGGAGTCTATGTAAAGGTTCCGCCGCCGTTGCCTTTTGAGGTAGGAAAACATTATAAAAATTTAGTAAGCCTAGGAACGCTTGTAGTTCCGTTTTGGACTTTGGGGTGGGGGCTTCCTTGATGGCTTTCACTTTTTTAGTCGTAGGGTGAATGCCATGCCGGTCTAGGAGATAGCCCAAAAACTCTACTTGCTTTGTACATAGTTGGCATTTTTCTCGTTTGACTTTAAGTCCTGTTTCTTTAAATTTTGTTAAGACTTGTCTGAGTCGGTTTTCTAATTCGGCTTCGTTTGGCGCCGCCACTAATACGTCATCGAAATAGGGCACCACCCCCTTGATGCCCTGCAGCAAACGTTCCATCAGGCTCTGAAAGATGCCTGGTGCCACGCTGACTCCAAATTGGAGTCGGTTACACTTGAAAGCCCCCCGATGGGTCACGATAGTTTGGGCTTCCGCCGTTTTCTCGTCCACAGGTAGCTGCTGATATGCCTGGGCGAGGTCGAGCTTGGCAAAGACTTTGCCCCCTCCCAGTGAGTGCAGTAAATGTTGCACTATTGGGACTGGGTAGGCGCTTTGTTGCAACGCGCCATTTAGGGTGGCCTTATAGTCCCCGCAGATTCTCACGGACCCGTCTGGCTTTACAGGGGTCACTATAGGGGTTTCCCATCTGGCATGGTCTATCGGTTGCAATACCCCTTGTTTGACGAGCTTGTCTATCTGCTCGTCAATTTTAGGCTTTAAGGTGAATGGTACCCTTCTAGGTTTAAGCCGCTTAGGGGGAACCCCTGGGTCTAGGTCAAACGAGATAAGGGGCCCCTGGTACTTGCCCAAACCTCCATCGAAGACCTCCTGGAACTCCTGGGCTAGCCGCTGTTCCCAAGCTTCGATGGTGACGTGGTTGACACCTGTCAGCGCGATGTTTAGCGGGGCGAACCATTGTAAACCCAGTAGGCTTGGGCGGTCGCGATCGACGATTGTGAGTGGCAGTTGTTCGGTGTGGCCTTTGTAAGTTATATTGAAGTTCTTGGTGCCCACTACCGGGACGCGATTCCCTTGGTAGTCTTTAATGATGATCTTTTGGGCATGCACGTTTCTTTTTTGTAGTGTAGGCACCAGTCTTTTGATTTCGCGCCATGCAATCATGGAAAGGTAGGACCCGGAGTCCACTTCCATTTTGCATGGCTGGCCTTCGATATGGACTTCTACGTGTACCTTTCTGGCGCCGTCGGAGATGGCGTGGCCGATGGTCACCGTCTGGTGGGTTTCTTCTTTTCGCCGACCGTCGCCGCTTCTTTGAGATCGTTGAGTGCGGTCCCACCGACCGTCTGGCTGGCGCTCTCTGGTTCTGGGCGGGGAGCTTTCTCTCCGTCTGTCGTGCTGTTCCCATTTGGGCGGGCTGCGGGTCTTCTTTTGGCGGCAAACTCGGGCGATGTGACCCCGTCGTTCACAATGCCTACAGATAGAGTCAAAAAATCGGCATTCTGACCTGGGGTGATCGCCGCCGCACCCGGCGCAGTTGGTCCTCGACCTACGACCTTTTCGACTTCGTTGGTCGCCGCGTCCCGTCTGCACGCGATGTATGTCCTCCTCGTCTTCCGACGTGCTGGAGGTTGATTGGTATTCACCGTAGTGTGCGGTTGCTTCGTTTCTTGTGTCGGCCGACCTTGCCGGGTTGTTGTTTCCGCCCTTCGCGTCAGATCTTCGCATGCTGTCTGCCGACGTGCGGGTTGCTTCAGCGGCTGCGGCTGCGGTAAGGGCATCGGCTAGGCTGATGTCGCCCTTGGCCATAAGTCGGCTCTGGAGTGTAGGATCCCATAAACCGAGTACGAAGCGGTCTCTTATGAGACTGTTCAGACCTTCGAACTCACAGAGTCCTCCTAGGCGCCGTAGCTCTGCGACGAAGTCGCTCAATTTTTCGTCTGGTTTCTGGTTTCGGTGGTAGAACTCGTTGCGCCGTATCAGGATGGGGACTTCGGGGGCGTAATGGCGCCGCAGTATAGGTTCGAGGACGTCCCAGTCCATGGCGGTTGCGTCTGCCGGCTTGGCCAATGCTTTGGCCATCTGGAAGACCTCTGGTCCGCAGTGCGTAAGGAGGACGGCGCGTTTTAGCGGGCCCGGGGCGTCCTTCATTCCGGCGCATTCCAGGTACATCCGGAACCGATCCGATTATGATTCCCAATCCTCGGCGGCGGGGTTGAAGGGGGCGGGCGGTGCTATCTTCGCCATCTCTGCGCTGGAGCTGGTTCTTGGGTGGACACGGGGTTCGGTTCAGGGGCGAGATCCCACCCTCGTCGCCAGTGTCGTGTCCGCAAAAGAAGCTCAGAGTCGGTGACTTTCATTCAAAGCTCTTTATTAACAATGGGAGAACCGAACCAGCGAAAGGCAAAAAGCCCGCGGCTTTTATACCTTTCGCAGTGGCGGCCGCGGCCAATGGCAGCGATTCAAGTCTCCCGCTCTTGGTTTGCACCAATCGCGGGAGACTTCAATCGGGCCAATCAGCGCGGCTCGCCTGGCCAATCAGAAATCCCCGCGCCTTAGCCAATCAAGGCTCGGGGATTTCGAGTATACCAATTCAAGACATAACATTTAATATAGAAAATAGGCTGTGGTCCATGCACAATTTTTCAATCAGTTTCTGTCAAGGCACTCGGTGCTCAGTGGTATTATTGTTCTGTGCTGGGTGGACTTTCTGTTCATTTAGCAGGGGCGTTTATATCTTCTTAAGCAAACAGATCCAATTGTCTCTCAATCCACTTAATATAGATTATTTATGTTCAAGCTATTAAGCCATTTTCTATCTTGCTTTCAACGTGTGAAACATCAATAGACGATCAAGGATTTTTTGCAAAACAGCAATCTCATCCTAGCCTTCAGGCCTTTATTTAGAGAGCTTTCTGATAAGTGTGTTATCTGACAGCAGCTCCCTTGATTATTGAAATATGTGCTCTTCCTAACTTAACTTTTTCCCCATAAACCTGGGGAAAATGCAGGGATCATTTGCCTGTTATATTTAACAGTTTATGGGGCATCTTCTGATGTTACAACAATAAGCAGTTCCCTGTGCAGTTATAAGAAACAGAACACACTGCAAAGGCTGCAAACAATCAATGCTATCTCAAATGTAAACTGAGGGTAAAATGAAAAATCCATCAAAAGCAGCCAAGTTATATAATACTACTTGGGAGCTAATAGTCACCTCCAAAATGTACCTATACAAACAACAGTTTACCATTGTTGATAAATTGTGGTGGATGAATATACATATTCATATACTGTATATTTGAGGTGAGATCATAATGATTTATTCAGTAACCTATGGTTAAAAAAAAACCACACTTAAACATAAGTGAGAAAAAATGACAGAAAACTTATAACAGTTCTCAACTTATAACAGTTCAAAGTTACAACGGCACTGAAAAAGGTGACTTATGGCCATTTTTCACACTTATGACCACTGCAGCATCCCCATGGTAATGTGATCAGAATTTGGATGCTTGACAACTAGTTGGTTTACAATCTTCTGACAACTAAAGCCAGATTCACTTAACAACCAGGTTACTAACTTAACAACTGCAATAATTCACTTAACTGTGGTAAGAAAAGTCATAAAATGGTACAAAGCTCACTTAACTAATGTTTCACTTAGTAACACAAATTTTGGGCTCAATTGTGGTTGTAAGTCGAGGATTACTTGTACAGATAAATAGGGGCCTATGGGAACAGCAAAGAGTTGTATCTGTGTGAGAAAATGCAAAAATATATTACTGTTTTAAATATTTCAGATGAGGATGATTAGCAAAATATACCACTGTAATTGGAAGCAATGACCATAGTGCTTTCAAATTGAACTGAAATGAAAAACTGTCACTGGCCTAGCTGATTGATTGATTGCAGAAAAGAAAACATCTTACATTGAAGAAAGGATTAAAAATAAGGAAGTTGAAACAGAAAACGCAAGGAGTCAGATCTTTCTAGAAACTCCTCATGATTATTCAATATTAATCTAACAACTATGTTATCTCCAGCATCAGGGCCAATCTGTCTGTCTTCACTGTCTCTGAAGTGTCCCGAAATGAATTATGTGGTCTGGTGGTCAGTGTAAATTTGAAACAAGATTATGTCCTCTGATTATGTCCACAATTCTGTGCCCAGCAGAAGCCAAATTTGAAAATAATATGAAGTATGCCGATTTGGGGTAGTGGTTAAAGGCTCCGGATTTAAAAAAAATGGGAGAAAGTTCCAATCCCACATTCAGTACAAATCCAGCTGATTATCTGTTGGCCCTAGAAAGAAGGCAACCACTTCCAAAATCTTGCCAAGACAACTGAAGGGACTCCTCCATATAGCCACAAGGAGTCAAGGCTGGCTCAGAGAAGCACACAATTTTTGTCCTCTTATCTCCTGAACTCTTTTGACAACCCAACCCTCCATCCATCCAATTTTCTCACGTGCAAAGATTTCATTTCTGGGTTTGACTTGCAACATTTCTCCAGGCTTACTGATGTTTCATCTGATTTCTGTCTTTATCAGTGTTGTTTTCCTAGATAAATAACAGTTTCCAGAATTGAGAGGGAAGGGGGAAGGGGAAGAGATTGAGAGAAAAAGAGCAATCTTACTGGTCCTGCACAACTTAAGAGCTGTAAAGACAAGATCTTCGACGAGTCTCTGATGCATTCCAAAACCTCTAATTATGTAACTTCGCCACAGAATAACATACCACTTCTAAATCCATCCTTGGAGCATAGCTATTCGTGGTGTGGGAGTTGAGGCTGTTCCTTCCTGTCCCAGGATTTCTTTTCTTTGTTTTGTTTGTTTTTTTCTTTGTTATATGATTTTAGAACTTGGTCCAGATCAGACTGTGAAATGGTGTTCGTCTCTTTTCCTCATGAATTATCCCTTGAGGAACCACAATTCTCTTCAAATATGTATTAACACTATTGAAACAAGGTCTCTTTCTCCCCCCTCCCTCTCTCTCTCCCTCCCTCCTCCCTCTCACCCCTCCTTCTTTCCCCCTCTTTCTTTCTCTCTCCCCCCTCGCTCCCTCTCTCACTCTTTCTCTTTTAAGGCAAAGCAGTAATTTCTAATGAATGTCTGTGTCTATAATTAGGAAACAGTGGGGAGATTTGTTTAACCAGTCCACTGAATAAACTACATTGCAGTTCCACAGACGTGCTACATCATAAATTTGAACAGTTTAACATTGCATGTTGCAGGACCTAAAAAACTTTATGCCACCTATTCACAGCTTCATTTAGTATAATATAAATGTATGCCCCCTGAGACAGTGTTGACTCCTAGCGAGTGCCTGGATAAGATAAAAATATTCGTGGCAATATTTTGCAGTTTGTCATTGATTCCTTATTGGGGCTGAGGAAGAGCAACTGGCCCTAAGTCACTCAGCTGGCTTTGTGCCTAAGACAGGACTGCTGATTTCTTAACTCAAGGCTTTAATCAATACACCAGATTGATTCTTGGTATGATATATGATATGAGATATTGTGGCAGCAATTGGCTGAGTGACATTTTTGGCCTATTTCCCCTTGTGTCTAAGCCTGGCATAAACATTATCCAGTGCACTGATGTTGTTATCTAATTTGGTAACCAAACTTCTACAAGAAAACAACCAAGCTCAGAGAGCATCAAGGACCCTGCATATTCTCTAGCACTGGATGTTTTCTGCCATATTCCTATGACTTTGCTCTTTCCGCCTCTAAGTGAGATAGGCTATATTATCCTTAGCTATGTCACTGTTAAAAGATGATTGGTTAAAGGATTGATGATTGATCTGAAAAAAAAAAATGCTAGGTTTCATCAATCAATTCAATTGATTTTTGGAATGAAATGAGCTGACTATGGTGCCTTGCAATAGAGGTAGAAAGAAAGAAAAAAATTAAAAGCATAAGTTAGCAGCTTACAAAAATGTCAGCATATTATTAACAAAACATAGGAGAAAAAGTCATATCGCAGTTAACACTAAAATAGGGAATGGTGTTTCATTTAAAAGTAGGGCTAAAACAGACATGTGGATCTCAAAGTAGACAATGTTAAACTATCATTGTCTGGCTCGCCATAAGGATCTTCCAGAAATGACTTTTATTAACTATAATATGTAATGATTGGACTAATGAACATATCACAGCTATTGAAAACAGTTGTGTTCATTTGCTTTCCATTCTAGTCTGTGTAGGGAGAAAACTTCTCAAATTTGGAATTTTGTGGTATTCTCTGTATTTCTGAAACTACTAGAATGTCTGACTATGTTTGCATAATGGATGTTTCATTTGCCTTGCATTGTCCTAGTTGCCTTGAAATTTATTTTTAAAAGGCAAACACTGTCCAAACCCAAGCTCCTAGCCTATAATTGGATTTAGCTTTTTTTCCTGTCTCCACACCCCCTTTGAGGAAAAAGCTTTTCTATTGCAGCAGTGTAATTCAGCTACTCAAGATGATGAAAGTTAAGGGAAGAAATGACTGTCTCATTTGACCAGTGCAGGAAGTTTGCTGAGGAGGCCCTCTAAATTTCCATTTGCTGGGGAAAAGAAAAGGGTCCCCTGCTTTTCAGACAGAAAATAACCTCTCATTACCCTACAGTTATTGAATGAACTGGTGAAGCGCAGGTGGTGGTGAGAATGGTAGCAGCTGGGACTATTCTTCACCGGAGTAGGATAATGTAGGATTAATAGCATCATTTAGAGAAGATTGGTTTTAATGCAAGTATCTTCTATGTCAGGTGTGTCAAACTCACGTCATCAGGGCATCGTCATGTGACATATCCTGACTTTTTCCCTCTTTGCTAAACCGGGCATGGGTGTGGCCAGCACGTGATGCATCTGGCCCATGTGCCGTGAGCTTGACAGCCCTGTTCTATGTTATTGGCAGGGGTGGGATTCAAATTTTTTAACAACCGGTTTTGTGGGCATGGCTTACTTGGTGGGTATGACTTGGTGGTCATGTGACTGGCTGAGCGTGGCCAACTCAACATCACTCACATGAAGGCATGCATCTCCTCGCCTGGCCTCTCATGACTGTGGGGATGCTACAGCAGTCGTAAGTGTAAAAATATGGTCATGTCACTTTTTTCAGTGCTATTGTAACTTTGAATGGACACTCCACACAAGCAAAGTACCAGCAAAGGAGGGGGGAAAAAACTCCAGAGAAGTTCCTGAGACAGGAAGTCTAGTCCTGCCAAGAATGTAATAAGGTTTAACGGAGAGGCAGTTTCTGTAAGCAATACCAGAATGTTTCCTTCCTGCCTTCCTTACAGGATTAGGCCAGTAATTTCTTCTAACAACTGGTTCTCCGAACTGCTTAGAATGTTAACAACCAGTTCTACCGAATAGGTGCGAACTGGTAGAATTCCACCCCTGGTTATAGGATAGAGTCCACATTGCAGTGGTCTGTCTTGGTGTGTGACAAACTCCTTCCCCTCTGACTTATTTCCCTATCAGGATGCAAGAAGATGGAAACAGGCATGCTGCAGAGCAGATTGTGAGCCTATGGCATCATTTCTTATTTCCAAGGACAGCTCCACTGGCCACCTTAAAAGATAAAAATAGTGGCTGGCTTTTGCTAGTTCTTTATTTGAACATGTGCTCCTTAGAAAACAATGATGTTGGGAGATGACAGCAGCTGGGAAGAGGAGGTGGCTAAACTTCACTAATTCATCTTTCAGGAAATTGATGTCTTAGGACTGGTTAAATGTTTCATGGTAACTATCACAAAATTCCCCTAGAATGCTAGAAACAACCACTAATCTCAAATTTTGGGAGTTCTGTTCCAGTGACATTTGGCTTGGATGGTATTAAGATGCTGCCTTTAAACCTTCAGTTGAACAAAGTAGGGTCATATAAATAGCATGCCTGTGGATACTATCATTTAAAGTCATGAATGTGCTGGCCTGAAGTAATTTCAAGATGACCTTAAAATTTTGCAATAAGCCAACAGACTTCCTCTTGGTGTACTTTCCTGGAATAATAATATAGCTGATGGGGACAAAGAATAGAGAGAGGGGGGGGGAAGGGAGATAGAGAGAAAGACCTGCATCTGCTGTTTTTTTTACTAGGTGGACTATTTCAATTCACTTTCACAAAATATCTACTGAGATTCAGCTCTTAGCACAGCTTGAACTTGATGTAATGTTTTATTACATCATACAGTGGGTTTAAATTGTATAACTTTATAGAATTTTCTGCTGTGGTTCTGTTTTGTGCTATGTCATCCAGGAAGGATTCATCTCAAAATAAGTGTAGGGAATCTAGTTTGGCCTAATGGCCAAAGTGGCGCTTTTACCATTTCAGACAAAGTGAGGCCACAAGATCACATGCTCCATTCTCTATCTCAGTATTTCTCATCATCTTTAAGCTGCATCATCTTTAAGCTGCAAGGAAGTTGGTTTAGGAGAAACTTTTGTTGGAGTTGTGGGAAAATAGAACAAGCTGTCACATTAAATGGAAAAAAACTCATTTGTTGGGGGACACAGAGGCCGGTTTTCTGTCAGAGATAATGTTGCAGACCCTGCAGTGTACACAAAGTAGATTAGCTGACTTCCATGGTCCTTTCTTCCCTATGAATATGCTATAATTTTAGAAGACATGCAAGTGTCACAATATAAAGGGCTTCTATTATTGTCCAGAAGTTAGAATTATTTATTTTCAATGTGGCTGCAGCTCAACCTTTTTTCCCCCTCTTTCTTTGAAGGAACAGCATTAGTTGTCTCTCCACTCTGGGTTTTGAATAACCAGAAAGCTATATTTAGGAGAAATGTAGAAAGGCAAGCATGCATGTAGATCAGTACATGGCAAAATGTGGAGGCTGCAATACTGAAAGGGATTTTATAAGCCCTTCCACTTCCATGGGAAGATGATTCATCCATTTTAATAATCTGGAATGGAGATGACTCACTCCATACAGCAGTATCATCCCCTTGAACCCAAAGATAAATGCCATTTTTGGGAGTTAGCTGCAAAAATGTCCAACATGGACAATGATCCCACTTAGCATAGGTCAAGCAGGCAAGAGCAGCCCTAAATTTAGAGTTCCTGCCTTGGTCAATGTTCTCAGTCATGGAAAGACTCAGAAAAGAAACGGTTGGAGAAGGCACCTTCTCAAACTGAATGTATTGTAAAGTATATATGCAGCACAATAAAGCACTACAAGTTCTGTTCTCTAAAAGGGTGGAGCTGAGAGGCCCACATATATCCATCCCTTCTAATTAATTGATTGATATGATCAAACTGTTAGAGATATTTGTTATGAGGATCCTGCCTCTTTTGTGGACTAGCTAAGCAGAAATAGATTTGTAAGCATTTGTTCTACAAGTCTGGTGAATATTTTACTTCTTCCAGAACTCCCTCTGGAGAGTTTCCAGTAGAGGCCTACTTATTAGTATTGGCTATTCATGTTGAATTTTTTCTAGGGCAATCTCATAAGTAGCAACTGGGCAATCTCATAAGTAGCAACTGGCTGGAACCTGTGTTTATTCCGTAAGTCCTTCCTAAAAAACATGTATAAATTTACATGGGATGTTTTTGATTGCATACTACAGAGGATCTTTAAAATTAATTTAAGGGGAATTTGTGGACAGAACTGTAGCATTGAAAAGGAATGAAGCACTAAATAACTCCTGGACTGATTCACCAGCTATTCCCATTGCATGAGGCAGTTTGCTGAACCAGGGGCATTTTATCAAGCCCCATGTTTTGTTTAGTGAATCCCAAGTTGCTCACTGACCTAAAAAGACTTCTTCCCCTCCCCCCCAGCAAACTCCCCATGCCTCTCCAGACCTGCCTCTCTGGTCCATCCCAGGCTAACTTACATTGGGAGTGCTCTGGTCCCCTCCTGTTGGATAGATTTAGGGGTTGGTTGGCCTAGCTGAGGCTGACTGAACTCCTTCAATAGTTGAAAACAATTCTTTACAAACCTGCCCCTCTGAACTGAAAAAGCACCCAAGATCTCTTCCCTGAAACTTCCAAGAGAGAACAATCCCTTTCTTTGCTTTTTGTTTCGCCAGAGCCTCCCCAACTCTCAGTCAGCCCTTTATGAAATGGGTCATAATATCCAGTCTTGTGACTAAGGTCACAGTGGTTGCACAATTGCATTTCTGCCTTCAAAGACCACACCCGGAGCCCTTTGGACAGTAATCAGTAAGCCCAATTTGCCTGGGGTGGGTGGAGGGTATCTGCAGCAGTCCCAAGAGAGCCAGGCAGCTTGTATTGCCTGCCTGTCACTTCGAGGCCAGCTGCAACCGCTCAGCCTTATTGGCCCGTGGGACAAGGGAAAGTCCGACAGGCAGTTCCTCGTGCCAAGGCAACCCTGTGGCTTCTGGCCAAGACCGAGGAGGAAGAAAAGCCTCTTCAGCAAGGAGCAAAGAAGTGCTTCAATCCTCCCTGGGAGCAAAGCAGACGGGCGAGATTCTCTCTTGTCATTCGGCCGAAGACTGAAGTCAGCAGAACAGAAAAGCAAATAGAAACTGACTTTAAATTTATTTGTTGTTATTGTTTTTTTTTTAAAAAAAAAAGCAGTTGGAAAGCCAGATTGACTGGAGGAGTAAATCCCGATTGGAGGGCTTTATATGCTCTAGTCTAGCCAGAAGAAAGAAAGAAAAAACGCAAAGAGAGGAGGAGAAACGGCGGAAGCGAATGAAGCCCGGAGAAATCCGAGGACGCCGTTTAATATCGATGGATTAGTCAGTGGTTTGTTTTGTTTCAAGGAGCCGAGTTTTGCCGAGCGCCTTCCGGCTGATTATTAAATGACAAGTCGAGCGAGCCGCGTTGTCCCGGAGGAAGGGCTTGCGCTGTGCCTTTAAGAAAGTCTTGCGGGGGAATTGGGTTTCTCAGTAGCCCTGCACGTGGTGGAATATATTTTGGATGGGGTGGGGGAGATAGGAGGTGGTAGTGGAAGAGAAATTGCGTTCCGATTTTTATTTTTTATTTTTTTTCTTTCTGGGTCATGCCTTTGGCATCTCTCCTTTTTCGCTCGTTTTCTTTCAATGGTACAAAGCAGAAGCGTCTGATCCGCGCACGGAAATGTGGTAATCTAGAGGCGCTGGCTATTGCAACCCATTGAAGAAATTCGGCTGGGGACGTTTGTTTAGCTTGGTTTTGACGAAGAGGCAAAAAGCAGCAGCAGCAGCAGCAGGGAAAGGAATTAAATACACTTCGGAACACGTGGATGCTAAATCTATTTCCCAGTCATGGACAGGGACCGGATTACAGGTGAGTGAGTGGCTGGGATAGTTTGGCTGTGGCTATGTAGACGTGGTGCCTCCTCTCCCTTTCTCCCCCATTCACCCCTTCCTGTGGTTGGGGCTGTGTTGGAAAAATCTCAGCACAACTCTTCTGGCATTTCGGCAGTCCCGGATGACCTTGGTTTAGCTCTACTCTCCTTCCCCCTCCTGAATGGTCTCACTGAGTCCCACCACGGGTCAAAGCAATGTTGGGCTTCTCCATCCCGTTGGTGCTTCCTTCAATTTTTGGTTGTTGTTGTTTTTTTTTTTCCCTTCTGCCAGAGAAAGGAATGGACCTTCTGGAAGCCTCTTTGCCTGGACTTTGACAGTTTTGGGGGTTGGTGGAACTTGGGAGTGGGAGGAGTGGGTAAGCCTACCCCAGCTGGTGGCTCAAGGATGGTTTTATGTCCTGGAAGTTGGCTGCTTGCTTTGTTTGTCTGTGTGTTGTGGTTTAGCTCTGGCTTTCATGCCAAAACTTGTGTGAAAGGCAGAAGCTCTCCCGCCTATTCCTTTGTCCTCCTGAAATGTTTATATGGCTACAGGGAGGATTGGCTGATAAACAAGAGGGGTATGGTTGCTAGGGGAGAGTATCCTGGATATATGCATGTTCCCTGGGTAGGAAACATTATACTAGAAGGTTGCTGCTCTTGGGCCCTGTATTTCATCATCAAGTATATTTGACATGGTGCTTTTCTGCTAATGGTGTATGCCTGAGAAACCACCATTCTCCACAGAGGTCCACTTGCTCAAGACAAGGTGTAAATTGATTGCTAAGTAAAAGAGGCTCACAATGGGCCCACTGTGTACCTGTCACCACTGTAGACACAATAACCAGCTATTGACTCTCCCTGAGAGCCTTGGAGCTACTTTGTTCATTATTTTTCAGCCCTGGACTGATGGCAGGTTTATGAGACATCTGTTTTTGCAATACTTTTAGTGGTTGGTATCTTTGAAAGAATCTCTGAGCTGGTCTCTTGAGGTCTTAAAAATACCTTACCTGTAAACAACAGAGTTAATGGATGGAATTCAGGTAACACAGCAGATAACAGCAGAGATATGTTGTCACTCGCGTCTTATTATTTCCCTGAATTCACCAAGTAGCCTTAGGTGCTATTCCTCCTGTTCTTACAACTCTATCTAGAGAATAGAATTTGGGACTGTAATCAATATTCAACATGGCTGAGCCCATATCAGGGTCCATGCCTCAAGGGAGAGTCTGCTGCTGGTCCCTCAGTCATTAAACAACAAAACCATTGTGGGAGGATGGGAAACAACAGTAGGAGAGTTGGACTAGCAAGAAAATAAGCCAGAAATGGCTAGAATAGCCTTGAATTCTGCCACTTAATAGGCAGGAAAGCTCCTGTTCTCACTCACTCACCTGTTGAGGAAAGCTCCTGTTCTGTTCTTCTAGATGATGAAGTTACAATGATTGTAATCAACCTACCTTTGATATGTATTCAACGGCAGGGCAGGCAAGTGTCTCCCTCAAATTTTCAAAACCTGTCTTTCTCCCTGACATGGGTGAAATACTAGTTGGGAAGTCATTCAGCTCTCCTGGGCGTTGCTAACTTTGTTGTATATTCACACTGGAAGAAAAACCACATGTTCTAGAGGAAACCACCAAGCAAGGGTGGAGTGCAACAGTGGCAAAGGAAAAGTGAACTAAGTGCTGGTTTAATCTGGGCTCTGGAAGAAGAAAGAAGTTTGAATTGCACATTTACAGTGGCTCTAACAGCAGGCTTATTGCTTAAGGGAACACTACTTCTATTTCTGATTTAGGCAGCAGTAATGCATCCAATAAACCTCTTCCATTCTTCAATGTCTAATATGTGTTGGACTGCAACTCCCAAAATTCCCAGCTATCATATCAGACTAAGGGAAAAAAAAAACCTAAATTGATTAGCTACCATCCTACTTTAATCTTTCTCCCTCTTTTAAAGTACTAGGGAGAATTAAGTAGTCCTATGTGGCAAATATGTCTCAAATAAATAGCCTTATTTGTATTTTTTTTCTGTATGCTTTTGTCTTCAGGAAGGTCCTCTTCCACCAATTTGCAAAAATGTACAATTGTACAAAGTACTGTATAAATAAAGCTGTAACCATGAATGTTTCATCATTAGCAATAGCACTTAGACTTATATACATACCACTTTAGAGCGCTCTCTAAGCAGTTTACAATGTTAGCATATTGCCCCCAACAATCTGAGCCCTCGTTTTACTGACCTTGAGCCCCACACAATTGAATTCATGGAGTGAGCAGCGAGTTAGCCCTGTAGTACTGCATTCTAACCACTGCGCCACCAAAACTCTTCATTATGATCCAAAAGGACCAGAAAAGCAATTTGATGTGATCTGTATCAAGGGAAAATGGCAGATATGGGGTCAGTTAATTACAGGTTTTCTGTTGAAATGCACTCTTGCAAAAGAGAACTGCAATAGATAGCATTTGTTTGTGTGACCTTCAATGACTGGCGCCTGCTTTAATTTTTAAGTGCCTTTGTGTTGATCAGATTCCACTGAATAGAATAGAATAGAATAGAATAGAATAGAATAGAATAGAATAGAATAGAATAGAATAGAATACTTTTATTGTCATTGCATTCCACAAATACAATGAAATTTGAAAGCTACTCCAGCACAGTGCCCCAAACACCACATCCCAATCACAGTACAGATATAATAATAATAATAATAATAATAATAATAATAACAACAACAACAACAACCTAGTGTAAAACCTATTTAAAACATTTACTGAGTTAAAGTTGAAAAATGCCACTATAAACATAGGACTAAATCACAAATGCATTATTTGATTCAAGACAATTATTGCCTTGGAAAAGAAACTGTTTCTCAGTCTATTAGTCCTCATTTTAAGACACTTGTAACGTTTCCCTGATGGTAACAGTTCAAAATATGAATGACCAGGATGAGAACAATAGTGCAGATGTTTTTATTCCGAACCATCCACTCTGTCATGTTTGGAGCATGGGCGAGAAAGAATGGAGACAAGCCTCTGAACGGTGAACTTCAGCTCTTTATTTACATAGTGACTTCTCAACTCAATGGCAGTTATAATCCACCTTAAATAGGCAAACCCAATAACTATTAACCAATAACAATCGAGGAGCGCTAGCTCCCCTAACCAATAGGAACTCTCCGTTAATGGCCAATCGGATTCCCAGGAACGGGCCAATCCGATCCTGCCATTAACAGCCAATCAGAAGTGCAGGGCCAGAACCCTGCACTTTACTCCAAGCTCAAGTTATCTTTATCAAACTTTATGCATTCACAACACCTCTTCCCCCTGGCTTCTGTTTGCAGGGCGCAGTTACATAGTTGCTTTATTAGTCTTTTTGATTTTCGCTGTGTCATTTGGCTGCAATGTCGCTGAGGTAGATTGTTGTTTGGCAATGGGATCGCCTCTGGTTCAGAGTTCATTTCTTCGTTGTTGCCATTATTTTCGGTAACTCCCTGAGGTGCATCTGTTTCCCTCTCTGGTTCCACTTCCTGTGTCTCTATTACGTCGTCGTTCCCTTTGAACGGGTTTTCTCCTACTTGGAATTCATCTTCTTCCGTATCTCCCCCCCCCCCTCAGTTTGGTCATATGGGAGTTCAGGAATGCCCGACGGGAGCCGCGATCGTAATTGATCGATATGGCGTTTTCATAGTCTATCGTCAAGGCATTGTACAAGGTAGGATCTCGGGCCGGTTACACGAACTACTGTCGCCTCCACCCACAGCGGATCGCCCGATAGGTTTTTAGCGTATACCAAATCGCCTACCTGGAAGGTATGACATCAGCCGCTGGATCCTAGTGGTTTTTCCGGTTCATAAGCTGGGTGTAACCGGTCGAGGTGGGAGCGGAGTTTTCATCCCATTAGCAGTTCAGCGGGAGTTTTATTGGTGACGCTATGCAGTGTGATGTGTTGTAGAAAAAGGATGCGATTGATCTTGTCGTCAATGTGGTTGTAGTCTACCTTCTGTAAGGTTTTCTTCATAAATTGGACCATGCGCTCAGCTTTGCCATTGGTCGCAGGGTGCACAGGCGAGGTGAGCGCATGTCGGATGCCGTGGTTAGCCAGGTACTGCTCGAATGACAGCGCTGTAAATTGGGGCCCGTTGTCAGATACCAGGACGTCTGGTAATCCATGGGTTGCAAATAGTCTTTCCAAGCTTTTGATAACCGCTTCAATGGTTGTGTTCGTCATGCGATGAATCTCAAGCCAATTCGAGTAGGCGTCGACGGTTAGCAGAAAGGTGTGGCCTTTGGTCGGCCCCGCGAAGTCCAAGTGGATGTGGGACCAGGGTCCTCATGGTGTCTTCCATTCGGTAGGCATGGCTTTAGGTGGGGCGTTGCTCACTTCCTGGCATTTATGACAGGCCTTAACCCAATTTTCAATTTGCTTGTCGATGCCCGGCCACCATGCGTAGCTTCGTGCGAGGGCTTTCATTCACACGATACCGGGGTGGCCATCGTGCAAGGTTCTCAGCAGCGCTTTTTGGAGTCGTTCTGGGATAACGACTCTATTGCCCCAGATAACACAGCCTTTTTAGGAGAACAACTCTGTTTGTCGAGTCTTGAATGGTGTGAAGTCATCTGCTAATTGGTCCAATGGCCATCCACGTTCTACCAGCCTAGGACTCACGATAATGTGGGGTCACGTTTGGTTTCTCTCGCGATATCTCAGGCAGTTAATGGCGAGTTGAGCGTTTCAATTTGCAACGTGGTTACCGTTGGTGCCGGATCGTCGAGAGTCTCTGGAAGCGGTGCTCGGCTCAATGTGTCGGCGTGGGGAATGGCTTTTCCCGGGCGGTACTGCAGCCTATAATTATAAGCAGCCAAGAATTCTGACCAGCGAGTCATCCTAGGAGATAATATGTAGGGAGTCAGCTTATCTCTGGCAATTATCCCCAATAACGGTTTGTGGTCAGTCACGAAAGTAAAAGCCCAGCCATACACGTACTCGTGGAATCTTTTAACGGCCGACACAATTGCAAGGGCTTGTTTATCGATTTGGCCATAATTTCACTCAGTTTTTGAAAGTGTCTTTGAAAAATATGCAACAGGGGCTTCATTACCATTAGGCAGTACATGGCTCAGAATGGCGCCTACTCTGAAAGGTGAAGCATCACATGTTATATTTAACGGCAAAGTCTCATTGTACTGCATGAATACAGAGTCAGAAGTCAGTAGTTTTTTCACGTTACGGAACGCCTGTTCTTCTCTATGACCCCATGACCAGTTTGCTTTCTTATCTAACAATCGGTGTAATGGTTCAGCGACCATTGCTTTATGCGGTAAAAATACATTATAAAAGTTGATGGCTGGACCGCAGTCAATGGACCTCTTCTTCGTCGCTGTCTGACGATGAAGAGAGGTCCTCGTGGTGCGTCGTTGAAAGCTGCCCTTCTGACCTGGATGAGATGTCGCTTGTCGGTTGGTGTACCGGAGCGCGGTTTCAGTGTAGCTGTGCAGCCGACTTCCTGGTTGCTTCTGCTGCAGTAGCGTCAGCGATGGCATCGGCAAGGCTGATGTTGCCTTTCTCCATCAGCTTGCTTTGGACGCCTGGCGCATCTAGTCCCAGAACTATGCGATCTCTTAGTGCTTCTTCTAAATCGGTGAATCCGCAGAGGCCTCCCAGATTTCAGATGTCTGCTATGAAGTCAGCCACGCTTTCTCCCTTTTGCTGTCTTCTCTGATAGAATTCGTTCCGTCTCACGAGCGTAGGCACGGTCGGTGCGTAGTGATCTCGTAGTAGAGGTTCGAGGTCGTCCCAATCCTTGGCCTTCACTTCTCTGGGTTTTGCTAGTGCTTTAGCCATCTTAAATACGGTTGGACCGCAATGCATTAGGAACACCGCCCGTTTCTTCCAAGGTGTGGCATCCTTTATGTTGTTAGTTTCTAAGAACATTTGAAATCGATCCATGTAAGACTCCCAGTCTTCCTGCACTGGATCAAATGGAGCGGGTGGCACGACGACGACGGACATGGTTCCATTGTGTAGCGCCATCAGTCACGTGCTCGGTGTTCTTCTTAGTTCCGTCGGTTCAGATGTCTCCATATCCCATCCTCGTCGCCAGTGTCATGTTTGGAGCATGGGCGAGAAAGAATGGAGACAAGCCTCTGAACGGTGAACTTCAGCTCTTTATTTACATAGTGACTTCTCAACTCAATGGCAGTTATAACCCTCCTTAAATAGGCAAACCCAATAACTATTAACCAATAACAATCGAGGAGCGCTAGCTCCCCTAACCAATAGGAACTCTCCGTTAATGGCCAATCGGATTCCCAGGAACTGGCCAATCCGATCCTGCCATTAACAGCCAATCAGAAGTGCAGGGCCAGAACCCTGCACTTTACTCCAAGCTCAAGTTATCTTTATTTAACTTTATGCATTCACAACACACTCCATGTTTGGAAAATATCTTGAAAATAAGAACCATTGTCAGCCATAGCTGCCCTCCAAAAAAAATCAAGGTACTGAGCTTGGAGCTGTTTGCTATCCTTTCATTAGTTCTTACTCTGGATGATCATTTGAGAGGGAGAGTTATAAAGCTGAGCACCTCCTAGCAGGAACCCTATTAGTATTCTACTACATGCTTGTCTGTCAGGACTGAATCATGGATGGGATAAACAAGGAATGAGGAGATATGGAATGAGTCAGTAACCAGTAATCTTTAGTAATCTAAAGAATATAAATTAGCAATAGCAGATAAGATAGGAAGTCTGAACTGGGACTAATGACAAATCAGGAGGTCTCAACAATGAATCAGCTTTGGTGCTAAAAATATACTTCAGAACAGAAGGAGCATACACACTTTAAAGCAAAAACCTCTTCTTTCAGGATCATATGACAGTTGCATTAGGTACCAGAGCAAATCTGGGAAAAAGATGTGGCTAATTTAATTGTAGATCATTGCCTCATTTTCTTTAAGGCACATGCCAAAGCACCTAGTTAGAATTATGTCCTACCTATACATTCCTGCAAATCAGTAACGCTAATGAAAGAGTAGTCAAAGTATAGGAACGCTTCAGAGTTTAGGATATTACATAATTATTTGACCTAATTTATATCAAAATGAATATTTTTTTCTGTTCAATAGAATCTGATAACTTATCTGGATAGCCAGAATCAGTCCAGGAAAGGCACAGAAATATTTCACCAAAAAGTTCAGTTCACTGGTTTACCACACAGAGGAACTGTATAAATGATGCACCAGCTTATTGTTCTGTGACAGTAAACCTCAAAGACCTTGTGAAATATTTAACAAATCATGAAGCCTTCATCCACTCATTCTTTTTGCTTAGAGTTAGATGAACACTCAAGGTGGCTAACTGAAGTTAATGTAATACAAATTGAAATAAATGCTATTAATAGTGGGGTCAAATAATTATTAAAATCTTGCTGAACAAGATATTTACAGACTTTTGAAATGCTTAGAAAATTGGTCCTCTAATGCTTTTCTTAGCCAGAAAAAAAGACTACTGTCTGCTAATGCCAGTCCAATGACCTTTGACAGCAGAAGCATCTTCAAAACTGTATCCCCTTAATTACTGGGTAGATCCATATCAGGAGTTAATTGAACAGTCTGCTCAATAATGAAATATTTCAGTCCAGTCATCATGAGATTCTTTTAATATGTTAACAAGTTGAAGCTGTAACAATAAAGTGTTTAAGCAATTGCATCTCATGTGCCCATTGCTATGTCTGGATTTTGAAACTTTGGGCATGATAACTCATGCCCTTTTCAATATTTCACTTCATTCCACATGAGGTGAATACTCTACATGTCCCTGAAGACCTTGACATCATACAGAAGCTTCAACTGACACAAGTAGTCTATATGGTTATAGATAAGGTAAAGGTTCCCCTGCACATGTATGCTAGTCATT
The DNA here is from genome assembly GCA_033807585.1 of Hydrophis major. Taxonomy (NCBI): domain Eukaryota; kingdom Metazoa; phylum Chordata; class Lepidosauria; order Squamata; family Elapidae; genus Hydrophis; species Hydrophis major. Next base: position 174,156,506 of record CM066329.1, read on the forward strand.
TCTGGCTCTAGGGGCCGGTGCTCATCTCCATTTCTACGCTGAAGAGCCAGCGCTGTCTGAAGATGTCTCCGTGATCATGTGGCTGGCATGACTAAATGCCAAAGGTGTACAGAGCACTGTTACCTTCCCACCAAAGTGGTCCCTATTTTTCTACTTTTATTTTTTACGTGCTTTAGAACTGCTAGGTTGGCAGAAGCTGGGACAAGTAATAGGAGCTCACTCCATTATGCGGCGCTAGGGATTCAAACCATATGGTTATGGATAGATCCAAAATTTCTCAGGTAATATGCCACTTTGAGAACTACATTGGTTGCCACTTAGGCTTTTAGAGTGCTGTCACCTCTAAAGCTCTGTGGTTTAGGACATATGTATGTATGTATGTATGTATGTATGTATGTATGGTATTCAGCTTTGTTCAGGTATTTTCCCACGTCATTATAGTTGTGCTTTTAAAGTTGTACCAACATTTCAGCAGAATCTCATCTGCCATCATCAGGCTTCAATACAGAAGCCCAATACAGAAGCCTGATGATGGCAGATGAGATTCTGCCGAAATGTTGCTACAACTTTAAAAGCACAACTATAATGACGTGGGAAAATACCCAAACAAAGCTGAATACCATACATATAAATACCCGCAAAAACTGAAGAAAACATACATACATACATACATACATACATACATACATACATACATATTCGTAGATTTTCACAGGTACAGGTATGTAGGTCTAGGTGTGTTCGGGTCTTTTCCTGTGTAAGATTAAGAGTATCTTGGCAATGTTTTGGCGAGGTCCCACTCGCCATCCTCAGGCTGGTTCTTTCGGCTTCGTGCCAGTGCAAGCAGTGTGTGAACGGAGCTGCCGTCTCTCTATAAATACTGGTGGTGGGGGCTGGTGTGCTGGGCTGGTTGGCTGTGCTGTTGCCTCTTGATTGGTTGATGGAGTTGATGTTGGTATAATGGGCTGTGTGCTGGCCTGGTGAGTTTTGTTGTGGAGATATCCTGGATCTTGTGCTGTAATCTCCTGAGTTTGTTTTGTAGTGATCTTTTTTCCATTAGCCTCTCGTGTTTTAATGGCTTAGTTGATGGGTTGCGTGATGGACTTGCGAGATCTTTTGTTGTGGTATCCTGGGTCCTGCGTTCTAATCTCCTGGGTCATTTGTGTTTTGATCTCTTTTCCATTAGCCTCCTGTGTAGTAACGGCTTGGGTAATGGGTTGTGTGATGACCTTGTGAGACTTATTGCTGTGATATCCTTGGTCTTGTGCTCTGATATCCTGGGTCATTTGCTGTGTTGCAACTTCTTGAGTTCTAATGGTGTAATTTCCTGAGTTTTCTGATGTGATATCCTGAGCGGGTGGCTGTGATGTAGCATTCTGGGTTTTAGTCTGGCTTTGAGTTTGGGGTCTGGGTCTGTGTTCTTGGGGTGTGTCAGCTTGTTTGGTTTTGGGGTCGGGGTGTGTGACACCTGGCGAAGCAGCCGTGGTCTGTTTTCTGGATGGTGGTTGTCCTTTGTTTATAGGATGGGCTTGGGCCTGGGTCTGATGTGGGGGATTAGCGGTGGTGTCCCGTGTTGTTTTGGGTCTGGTGTTGGATTTTGTGGCTGGGACTCGTTTGATGCTGAGGGCTAGCTTCCAGATGTCTGGTAGGCAGGAGGTATTGTCCCATCTATTCATGTTATGGGGTGTTTCTCTATCTCGATGGCTTCCCTGATCATTCTCTTGCTGGAGTGTTCAGTGTTGGATATTAATTTGGTTCCTTCAAAATTAATTTCATGTCCTGTGGCTTTAAGGTGCTGGAAGAGGGAGGAAGTATTTTCTTCTCTTCTGACTGCGTTTTTATGTTCTGCCATGCGTGCATTTATTCTCCTGTTGGTTTGTCCAATGTATGTGGTTGGGCAATTGTTGCATGGTATTTCATAAACTCCTTGGTTTTCTAGATCTTGTCTTTGGGGTTTCTTAGGATGTTGGCTATTTTTTGGTCAGTGCTGAAGGCTGTCCTGATATTGTGTTTGTGGAGAATTTTGCTGATTTTGTCTGTGGTGCCTTTGATGTGGGGAAGGAATGCAATACCGTTGTCTTGTTCTGTGTCTTGGCTTTTGGGGGGTATCTCTTTTCAGATTAGATTGGTGATAGTGTTTCTTTGGAATACGTTGGAAATTAATACATTAGTGAGGATGTGTAGTTCTGTTCTCAGGTGGTCTTTGTCAGCTAGGTGTTTGGTTCTGGAGATGAGAGTCTTGACTACAGAGTTGATCTGTGCAGGGTGGTGATGGGATTGTGCATTTAGGTAGCGGTTGGTGTATGGTTTTTTTCCGGTAGATGGTGTGTCCTAGGGAGCCATTGGGTTTTTTGTAAATTAGGACATCCAGGAAGGGAAGTTGGTTGTTGGTTTCTGTTTCCGTGGTGAATTGTATCTTGGGGTGTAGGTTGTTAAGATGTGTGAGGAAGTTGTCCAGTTTTTCTTTCCCATGTGGCCAAATTACAAAAGTGTCATCTATATATCTGAGCCAGAGTTTGGGTTTGTGTTCAGATTTGTCTAGAGAGTTGTCTAGAGAGTTGGTTTCAAGGTGTTCCATGTATCATTTAGATCTACATATATATACACCTAGACATATATATATATATGTGTGTGTGTGTGTGTGTGCTGAGAAGCACAGAGCTGAAGACACAAGCCAGAAGACGATGAATGAGATTTCATTGAAATGTTGCCTAGATACTTCCAATTTTACACAGGAGAAAACCCGAATAACCAAAGATATATATATAACCTTCTCTATATTAAAACTGACCACCCATGGAAGAGAGGGTTTGCTGAGGGTCTCTTTAGGAAAATGCCATTCTACAGGGATCTGGGGAGGAAGCCTACTTGGTGATGGCCTTCCATTTATGGAACTGCTTATTTCTGAAAGTCTAGTCCTCTTTACATTATTAAGCTTTCAAAGGACTTGACTCTTCAGGAATGATTTTAGAGATGTGAAGATTTAGTTTACACAGTGAGTGAAATTGTCATGGTAGAGTGCTTGCTGTGTCATATGTTAAATGTTTTAATGCTATAATTTAGTATTTTGTACCCATAATTTTGTACAATTTCACACTCCAGATTTTTTTTTATAAGTTAACCTCATATAGAGCATATTGAAGTAGGGGAGTCAGGATGTATCCAAGACATTGATCACTGTCACAAAATATTCATTTTGGGAAGGGTCACAGTTGGCACACCAGCCTCTATTATTTTACTCAATTTTTATAGCCACCTATCTCAAACCAGTGACTGGGTGATGAACAATCATAAAACAAAGCAATAAAGCAAATACAATACAAAAAAAAAAGAAATTAAATATAAATAGCAGCCAAGAGCAGGGGTAGGATTCTATCAGTTTGCACCTATTCACTAGAACCGGTTGTTAACATTCTAAGCAGTTCGGAGAACCAGTTGTTGGAAGAAATTACTGGCCTAATCCTGTAAGGAAGGCAGGAAGGAAACATTCTGGTGTTGCTTATAGAAACTGCCTCTCCATTAACTCTTATTACATTCTTGGCAGGACTAGACTTCCTGTCTCAGGAACTTCTCTGGAGTTTTTTTCCCCCTCACTTGCTGGTACTTTGCTTGTGTGGAGCGACCATTTAAAGTTACAATGGCACTAAAAAAAAGTGACTTATGGCCGTTTTTCACACTTATGACTGCTGTAGCATCCCCACAGTCATGAGAGGCCAGGTGAGGAGATGCATGCCTTCATGTGAGTGATGTTGAGTTGGCCACGCTCAGCCAGTCACATAACCACCAAGTCATACCCACCAACTAAGCCATGCCCACAGAACCAGTTGTTAAAAAATTTGAATCCCACCCCTGGCCAAGAGATATTATAATCCGTCAGTCTCAATAGAGCCGGAATACTCTCTCTACAACTTCCACTCACAAATCCAGTATTATCTCAAAATCAAGGAACTCCCAGTTTGTGAACTTGTTCTTTTAAGGGAAGTACAGACTTGTGCAACTGGTACACAAGCACAAACTTGCAAGAGAGAGATTCAGTGTCTCTCTGTTTCATTTAGTATGGTTATCTGAGACTATGATGTAGTTTGGGATATTGACATATAGAAAACAGTGTCCACTCCATGGCAGTTTTGGTTTTTCCACTCTTCAATGAGAGAAATAATAAGTGACCAAAGTGAATTGCAAATGAAGTGTGACCTTGCTGGCTATAAGATGGCTGAGGTGTGGGCAATTTGACTCCATCCAAATTGTAATCTTGTATTGTGATGCCTTATCATAGGTGTGCTCTGATTCTTAAGAGTAAACCAGTGCAGATTGAAGTGAATATCAGAGAGATGTCATGACATATTACAAACCTTCCTGGGAAAAATAAGACTGTTTGTTGTTTCTTTAATCTGTCCTGTTCTACAAGCACAATTTTGACATGTTAGACCTTAGCTGAAAGGTCTAGGCATCCCTAGGTTAGGAGTCTTTCTTGACATTTCTATACCAAAGCTTAGTTATAAATGCCTGGATTAAATATATCTACATGAGCCTAGCCAATCCTGATTCTTCCCCGAAGTCCACCGTTCTCCATATGCTGTTTAGGGGTGATGGGTCTAATTTTATCACACTGGTATGCTGAGGACCAGGTCAGTAGTTTTTAATTGCAATTATTCTCCAAGATTTCACACAGGTGTTTCCTGCTCTGTCTAAAGATAGCAATAGCACTTAGATTTATATACTACTTCATGATGCTTTACTGCCCTCTCTGGGCAGTTTACAAATGTTAGCATATTGCCCCCAACTATCTGGGTCCTCTTTTTACTGACCTTGGAAGGTTGGAAGACTGAGTCAACCTTGAGCCTGTCAGGATCAAACTCCTAGCTGTGGGCAGAGTTAGCTTGCAATATTGTCTTCTAACCACTGCACCACAATGGCACACCTTCCTCTACCACATATTTTAGTACTGGGTTTCACTCATTCCATACTTGGATTGTGGTTTACAACAAAGTATCCTTGGGTAATTTAAGAGAATAACAAAGTTGGAAGGGACCTTGGAGATCTTCTAGTCCAGCCCTCTGCTCAAGCAGGAAACCCTATTACTATATATAATTTCTTTGGAAGTTTGCATGACCCTCTGTTTTAGTTCTCTTGAGAGAATGCCCTACAAATCACTGGAGAGGCACTTTCATTTTATATGCTTTGCTATTCCATTTGTTTTTTTAAAGACGGTATGGCCTTTGGGATGGTGAGCTTGGAAAGGACAAAACCAAATTAGAAGCAAACCAGAGGTTTGGGTTTGTTTGGCCTCCCTGTGATATTTCAGATATGTTCAGGGGGACAATTTAAGGCACATGGTATGCTACAGAGCTACTGTGATGTATTTTTTACTTTCTCATTTTCAAACTCTGCCTCTCTTGGTCTAAACCACTTCAAAGCATTTCTCAGTACCACTCCTGAGTCATACAATGGAGTAAGCATGTCCTGTCTACATCAGGGTTGCCGGAGAGCCTTTTTTTTAAAGATTTTACCACTATTCCCCAATGGCATGGCTCTGAAGAACCTAATGGGTATTTACCTATTTTCATAAGAACCACAGACTCTCTAGGGCCTGAGAAGTGGTGCAACAGAGTGACTAAAACATGGGCTAAAATATTGGGCTTGGAATCTTAGAACTTTTAGAATTTAATACTGGATACTCTTCTATGATGTAAAGAACTTCTAATGATTGCAGGCTACTGAATGCCAGGTTGTTGTTTTTTTGAATTCAGAAATATTAATGTTAATTATACAATTGGGATTTATTTAATAAGCAGTGGTTTAGTACAAGCCACTAAAATAACTTGCAGCACCTTTGCCAACAACTCTCTAGTTCTCCTCAGAACTTTCCCCTATGAAGAGATTTTGTGTGAAAGTTGAGCTGTCTGGCTTTGCCCCCTGACCTCTATGGTTTCAGAAGAATCTTTGAAAGTAATTCTTATTGCCTATTCAGCTCTGCAGGGGTATATCCATTTGATGTTGATCTTAAACATGGAGAATTGCACCTTCTGCAGAACGGTCTCGATATCCAGACAGCTGCATTTGCACTGAATGGATGGATGGAAATTGGAACATAGGATTCCTGGGAAAAATCTGGTTCCTGGAATTCAATTTACAAGTGGAATTAATGTGTCTACTTCTGATTGTGTGAACCATTCTGAAAATTCAAGTGTAATGTTATATTGCAATTTCAAAGTGTTTTAATCTTGAGAAAGTGCTTTTCCCTCTCACCCTGCCCTGTGCTTTGTAGAAAAAACACAGATAAAGCATGACATGTTAAAGGGTTTATGGTTCATCAAGTTTTGCCTGTTCCTTATTTGTGATATTATAGGTTCTTAGTGCTTGTGAATTGCTTTTCTGTAAAAGCACATCCTTTGTGGTAAGGTATAGGCTGATTCATCAAGACTTTTAAAAAATATGGCAGGACATGATTGCATTATGCCTTGCAGCTAGATGTGGTTGATGACCCATAATTCAGTTGCATAGATGAGATAATTTAATGCCATTTCATTGAGCTCAATATGAGCTCTGAGAACATTTCAGTCTACATTTTCGAACTAAAAGGGTGCGTGAAAATATTTTGCTTAGTGAAAAAGATGCTTAGATTTTCAAAAAAGAAATTTCTAGTAACATTAAATAATCCCATGTAATTGCAAAATATGTGCCATTTAACACTCTTCCTTCTTCCTATGCTCCTCCTCCTTCCTATGCAAAGCTAAAAATAACTATTACAAGATTGAAGAGAGAAACACTGTTGCTGGGATTATAAAAGTGCTATGAAGGCTTTGTGTGGGAAAATATCAGCATTTTGGAAAAATTCAGGCTTTCATCCATTGAGACTTGGATTTCTATCATCCCTCAATATACTACATATTCCACCTGATTTTAGGAACAAACATGCTAACACCAACCCAAATATATTCTTTATTTTCAAGAATGACCCTGAGCTTGGCAGATATCTGCAAATGCTTCTGTAGAAAAAGATCGGACTCTCGTGGTAGACCACAGATATACTAACTTCCAATTTCTCACTAAGAAGTCCTACAGGACTCAGTTATAGCCCTTCCCTACCATTGGATTGAAGTTTTGTTTACACACTCTTGAGTCAACAGAAAAATATACTGGTGAGCCTCAATGCTGATCCCTACCGGGCCTTTGCTTCAGATCATTGCAATTGTCTGCCTTCCTTCCAAAGCAGCACAACTTAACAAATTTTATGCCCCAGACGGTTGCTCTCATACAGCATTGGAATAAGGGAAGAAAGTACCTTAAAGGATCTTTCCCCATTTGAATTTTAACGAAGGAACAAATAGGTCCTGGCAGCAGTTGTTTTGTCCTATCATATCCCCATGGTGTTGTCTTCACTTGATCTCCAGCCCATGAGCAAGACTAGCTTAAATAAAACTTACCTCTTCCAGGGTTAAAGTTGTATTTACTTCCTTATTTTGGACAGGTGACAATTAAACATCACATGGAGACCCTAGCCCTAATACAGAATAACTACCATATCCTTGCAATTCTGCATTCCCGCTTCATCAAACAGTTGGGCTCTGGAGTTTGTAGAAATAAATGTTTCTGCAGAAACAGGCTTCTCTTTTTTGTGCCATCTGGACAAGCCGTGGTCATGGGAGACTTTCCACATGCAGTAAGTCCTTAAGTATGCGTTGCCCTTTTGTACTGAATGCACCGCTATACAGAAAGCCTGTGCAATTGTAATTATGTCTGGAAGGAAGGGAGGGAAAGAGGCATCCAAGTTATAGCAAGCTCTCCGTCCTGAGCACATCACATCTGTCAAAGCTGTCCTTCTGTGCTGGAGCCCCAGTGTATTGAGCCAATTTGGCTCTGACTCAGAGATAGTAGCTGCCAAAGCTGAACTACAGACCTGGTGGGGATTTTTCCATACTTGGCCCTGACCAGTTGTTAGGCAAAATGAGACAACTTCTCCCAGAGGTAGACACTGGGGAGCAGTAGGAGCAACTGCAGGCAACTCACTGGATCTACCTAGCCACTCTGCTCCCTTTGAGGAAAAACTACACTGCATAGTTTTCCTAGGCTACTTAGCTTGACGCTTTCATAGGGGATGGAGAATTTTATCCCATGCCCAGTGCTGAAGTAACTTTAATCCAGTTGTCTCATTCAAGTGGAATGGAAGGAGAAACTCTTTCCCTTTTTGCTTCAGGAACTACTATAATGCCCTAGATTAACCTTTCAGGGCTTATATGCTTATTAACTTTTGGAGATGACAGTCATTTCAAAAGAGGAACCTAAGCACAATAATATTTAAGTAAAACTCCACTAAAACAGGACTCTTTCATTATACTGATCATATGAATCTCTTTTAGATTTGTCTATTTTTCAGGCTGGTCCTTTATTTTTTTCCAAGAAAATGTGGTCATGGTATCTAGAAAACCACCTTAGAGTTTCTAGGATCAGCTGTTTGATACAAGTAGTCCTCAACTTATGGCCACAATTGAGCCCAAAATGTCTGTTGCTAAGGGGAGTGAGTTTTTCCCTATGTTATGATCTTTCTTGCCACAGAGAGTCACTGCAGTTGTTAAGTTAGTAACATGGTTGCTAAGTGAATCTGGCTTCCCCATTGATTTTGCTGATCAGGAGTTTGCAAAAATTGATCACATGACCCCGGGACACTGCAACCATCATAAATATGAGTCAGTTACCAAGCATCTGAATTTTGATCACACAACCATCGGGATGCTACAATGGATGTAAAGTATGAAAAATGGTCATGCGTCACTTTTTTCAATGCTGTTGTAACTTTGAGCATTCACTAAATGAACTGTTGTAAGTCAAGGACTATGTGTACTAGCCCAATTTTATTCCTACCCACCTCCCAATGGGGAACATCTAGGTTTCCTCATTTTATGCACATTATCAGTGGGAGATTTATCTTGTTGGATTTGTGATCTTTTTGTAACCAATTAAGGGCAAAGTCAACCTAATTGTGGTAAATAAACAGCCCTGGTTAATTGCCTCCTGTACACACTTTATGGCTCCTATTGTATCCCAGCTTCAAATTTCCTATTTGCTTGAGCAATGGTTCGTGCAGAGAGATTGGTGTCTGATACTAGCTATCTTTGATAAAGGCAACATTAGTCACAAATGGATAATCTGAGTCATAAAAACAAAGAAATATGTTCTGTCTTTCTAATGCTTCACTTACATATTACCTGATAGCCCCACTTGTCAGGATAGGGTGGAAGGGAAACAGAGAAGGCATTTTTGTTTTGTTTTAAAACTGTTGACAATGCAGTCAGATTCTGCTTGCATTGATTCATTTTGTTTAAGGGCTGCAATCTTAGCCTATTATCTTTTGGACTTTTACCTGGATAAGCAAGCTTCATTGAATTTAACTGGACTCACAGCGAGGTAGGTATGTATAGAATTGCAATCTATCTAACAACTCTCGGGTGGCGGGGGGGGGGGGGGGAAGAGAACCCACAGATGGTTTTGTCCTGGTCAGAAAGAAAATGAAGAGAGATTGGAAGAAGTTGCATAATTAATAGGGCAGGTTATTGCTTAATTATCTATAAGAGGCCATTATACTTGCTTTCCTAAGAATAAACTGCACAGGGTTTAATGTAACTCATTTCTCAGAAGTCATGCCAGGTCTAATCCCCTTTGCATCCTTTGCATGGTGGAGTAGAGGAAAACAATATGTAACTAGCATTCTTATTGATGTTGGAAAAGTCTTTTAAGAAAGGGACCAATGATTTTCTTAATTTTGGCCCCATCAACCTTGGAATATAACCTTCAAACCTTTACTAGAATGAACAATTAAAAGTATCCCATCTTGGTGTATGAAGAAGGCAGTAAGCATGAGAAGTAATTATTTTTATTTCATTTATTAAATTTGTATGCTGCCCATCTCCCTTACAAGGTGAGTTATTTGAAGGCTTGTTTGGTTATACTTTTAAATATACCATGAAGAACAAACAAGTACTGAGGTTGGGGAAGGAAGAACTCTCTCTCTCTCTCTCTCTCTCTTTGTGTGTGTGTGTGTGTGTGTGTGTGTGTGAATAGTGAATAATATTTGGCACATGTCCCTTTTCCCTATTCTGAAATGTTGTCTTATATGTTTAATAATGCAATAGTGGGCGTGATTTGACTTCCTTCCTTCCCTCCCTCCCTCCCTTCTTCATTTTTAATTATTGTTTGTCAATCAAAATATTTTCTTGCCATATATAAAACATCAGCAACTTTTACAAAAACGACAGATTAGAATCCCTGGGTTCGCTGAATCAAGCAAGCCTCATCAAAAAGGGTTGCTAATGTGGCTCAAATTTGGGCAGTGTGACAAACTCCGAAAAAGCAGCAGATTGTTCATTAAGGCATGAGAAATAGAGCAACACAAAGAACCATAAGTGTAATCATGCTTTCTTGTAGAAAGAAATCAAAGCTGTGAATCAAGGAAAAATGCCTTTTGCAACCTAAACAAATTACATCAATAACGTATGTTTTCTTATCTATGCTTTTCCTGCTGAGGGCATGTAAATACCAATACCAGATAAATAACTCACTGTGTGTTGCATCTGACAGTTCAGCCCTCCCCCGCCCTCCCTCCCTCCTCCCCCCCCTTTTGTGGAAAAGTTCCCTGAAGTAGTAATTGCCTACACACATTTAACCTGAAGCTTTTTTCTTCTTCTTTTCTTTCCAGCCTAGGGCAGATGTGATTTTAAAATGAGAGTTTGTGTCTATGTGTGCTGCATGATGAATGTCATTATCAGCCTCTTGTTTTTTCTTTGTCCTTATATAGTGTTTGTGGGGCTGTTCCTTATACTGGGATTTCTTTCTGCCTTTGGCCTATGTGTGTGAGAGTTTACTAAGGGTATTTCAGGGTCTGAAGCCATGTATTTTTCTCCCCTGCCCAACTGCAGTGCATTTGCGATGTTGGCAGCAGGATAAAGAGGGCCCATATCATGTTAACACAATGAAATGTGATTGGGTGGGAAAGAGGGGGAAGGGATCCAGGCAGGGTTCTCTATGGCCATTCCAGCCATAAATATGTTTGCAATTATTCCTCTGCCTCAGAGGCTTTGGGGGAAGGGCAGAGAAAGCAGAAAATGGGAAATCACTGACCGGGATCCTGGTTTAAGCCCAAGTCTTTGTAAAAATAAAAATGTATTCTGTATACCAGGGGTTTGTTTGTGTTAAGTTTTGAGCATGGGCGAGAAAGAATGGAGACAAGCCTCTGAACGGTGAACTTCAGCTCTTTATTTACATAGTGACTTCTGCTTCTATAGCAGTAAAACCCGCCTTATACAGGCAAACCCAGTAACTTTTAACCAATAACCAACTAGGAGCACTAGCTCTTATAACCAATAGGAACTCTCTGTTAAGGGCCAATCGGATTCCCCGGAACGGGCCAATCCAGTCCGGCCGCTTAACAGCCAATCAGAAGTGCAAGGCCAGAACCCTGCACTTAACTCCAAGCTCACACTTTAATAAATCTTTATGCATACACAACAGTTTGTTTGTTTGTTTGTTTCAGAACTCCATGACTAGATATTCATGGAAAGTCCAGATAGTCTTCCACTTAAAACCAGAATTGGGATCAGTATTTCTGATGCTACAGTTTTTTAGTGAGCTGTGCCCAATTTTATGACCTTTTTCCCACAATTGTTAAGCAAATCACTACAACTATTGTAAATACGTGCCAGTTGCCAAGTGCCCAGATATTTCGATGACATGACCACGGGGATGCTGCAACAATTGTAAATGTGAGGACCAGTTGTAAGTCACTTTTTTCTGTGCCATTATCACTTCAAAGGTTGTTACAAGGACTACCTGCAGAACAGGGAAGACAGCAGAGGTGGTATTCAGCAGGTTCTGACCAGTTCTGGAGAACTGGTAGTGGAAATTTTGAGTAGTTCCGAGAACCGGCAAATGCCATTCTGACTGGAGATTTTATAGTATCCTTCCTTCCCCTGCCAGGTCCACCAAACCACACCCACAGAACCGGTAGTAAAAAAAAGTTTGAATCCCCCCACTGGAAGACAGCACTGATTATAACAGCCTTCTTCCATCACAGGAAGTGTTACAGTTTCCATCTCTCTAGCATGCCTTTGCTGCATCACCCCCTCGACTCAGCTTACTATCCTAAAGGGGCCCTTCCTCCTCTTCTTCAAAAATATTCTTGTGAATTCTGGAGTATCCTATGAAGAAAAACTCCCATAGCAATTTACTTGGGTGTAAAACCCAAACCATGAAAGAAAAGGCCACTCTGAATTTCTGTGGAGTGATTGACGATTAGATAGATAGATAGATAGATAGATAGATAGATAGATAGATAGATAGATAGATAGATAGATAGATAGATTTCTTTATTGGCCAAATGTGATTGGACACACAAGGAATTTGTCTTGGTGCATATGCTCTCAGTGTACATAAAAGTGTACACTTGTGGGTAAATGCATGGGGGAAAGTGCAGGAGGTATTCATGCAAATGACTTAAACATTTTACATCGCAATATGACTTTCTTTACTCAGCATCAAGTTTCCAGCTCCAAATAACAGACACCGTCTACTTCAGTGGTGGGATTCAAATTTTTTTACTATGTACTAATTCTGTGGGCATGGCTTGGTGGGCATGGCAGGGGAAGGATATTGTAAAATCTCCAGTCAGAGGTGGTATTTGCCGGTTCTCCAAACTACTCAAATTTCCGCTACCGGTTCTCCAGAACTGGTCAGAACCTGCTGAATACCAACTCTGGTGTATTTCTGTGTGCCTTCACTGGTTACTGGAGGCTCAGACCCCAATTCCTTTCCTTTCAAAGACTGAGGGTTTCGTTTTACCCCCCCTCAGATTTCATACTCCAGATTACATTTTGCAGGAGCAACTGTTTCACCCAGCTCTGCCTCCATCTCTCTTCCCAATCTCCTTGGTTGATCCATGCCTTGTCCTGACTATCAATATGACCCTTACTCTCAAGTGAGTGATAGTTCAGCTTTTAGGAAAGGTGTCCCTGGACTTTTTTAGTTTCATTTTATTTCAGATGCTTACCTTTTCAGAATTGAACTAGCCTAGAGGAAGGACCGTTGCTGGGAACCCCCTTCTAGCAAGCCAGAAAATATAAATAGTGTGGCTGTCATGTCAAGGCCAGAAGCCAGAGTTGGGGAGAAGCAGGTAGTGAAGGCTAGAGAACTTCTAGATATTCCAGGGAGGGAAGACAAGTGAAGAAACCTCATTTCCTTCCCAGCCTATATGGTATATGGTCCATATGGTGACTCACTGCCTTAGCATCAGGATCACAGGCCCTTCGGGGCCTGAAGGGCATAATGGAGCACAAGAAACTTTTTATGCCCTTAGTTAGGATTGAAGGGGACTGAGTCAGTGCTGAAAAGGAAATGGCTAATCCAGACAGACTGCATCTGAAAGGTCCATGGGTTTTTCCAGTAAGGGAGAGGACATAAGGAAAGTATAATCCATCTTCTTTGCATTTCTGCTGACATCCAGTTTTCTTGCCATGTTGAAGCCTGGACTTGGCTGCAGAATAAAGCATGTAATTGTTTCGATTATGTTATTTACTTCATTTGATTTCTGTCCCAGGACTTTCTTGTTTTTGAATCCATTCATTGAATTGGTGGATAGGTGACCTTAGATCTGTATGTTTCCACTTTCACGGTCTTCTCCCCATCAATCTATCTCATCCCTGATATAAAAGAATCCATTAAAATAAGGATCTCAGGGAGTTTTGGGGGAGTGTGACCAAAAAGCCATCTTATCAGATATTGCTCTTGTCTTGTACAATGGCCAACCAAGATGGCTTTTGACCGTCCACAAGCAGGCCACAACTATTGTCATGAGTAGCAATCACTGGTAATCTTATAATCTACTCGAGTCATCTAAGTTGGTGATTATTTCCATTTCTTATGATTGCAAATACCATCATTTTAACTATGTTGTATAGCACTCTGACCCCAGACAGAAGTGGGAATGTCAAAGAATATTTGAACTGGCTCGTAGATACTGGAATGAAAATATTCAATCAAATGCTGAGGTTTCTCATGTTATTCTTTAGGATTATCAGTAAATGGGTGACAGAGTATCAAGAGTTCACTTTGATCTCTGCCAGTGTCTTGACTCATGCACCTTTGGCAAACTCTTTAAAATCCCAGGGCCTCTTCTGGCCTGTGGACAAAGCACAGTGTGTTTCAGATGTACTCAACAGACATGGCTTTGTGTTCACTATACCAGAAGATTAAAACATCTCTTTGCCTAATTATTTTACAAATATGGCAAGAAAAACTGGAAACTTTTATGTTCTTTTGTACTTTTTTATTGGAACGGTGTACAGATCTATATTGCTGAATTTTGAAAATGCCCTTTCTTCCCTGAATATAGATGTTTTTCATGTGGGTCAAATCCAGAGAAAATCACTTCTCATGGTTTGTTTTCTGGCCATAGAGAACCACCTGTATCATTAGGTGGCCAATGGGAGCTGAAGAGTGGCAGGTTAATGTTGAAGCTGGGCTTTATGTTCCATATGAAATGAGTATTGACCTTTCACACACCCACTGTTGAAGTTGGAGTCAATGGCCAATCTAGCTGGTTTTTGGAAATGACAAGGGCAGAAGGGGATGTCTTCTCCTTTTTCAAGCTGGAAAAGCCTCGGGCCTGAATGGCAGCATTCAGAATGCTTATGGCTTCAGAGTCTGCATTGTGCATGGAAGCTGTGAAAGAATGTTTGGGTAAATTGATATGCAGCATCCTGTACAGAAATAATAAAGTGAAAGCTAGGCTGGGGAAAAAGCAAAAAAATGGATGATTTAACCACCATTAGAATAATTTAAACATTTATCAGTCAAAGATACTGCAGAGTTGGGCATGCTGGGCTCAGAGTAGTAGAAATGGAAGTAGTTTCACTATTGTGGAAAAAAAAAAAAACTCTGTTTGTACCATGTTTATCCAAAAATAAGACCAGGTCTTACATTAATTTTTGCTCCAAAAGATGCATTAGGTCTTATTTTTCAGTTAGGTCTTATTTTCGGGAAAATAGAATGTGTCCATCTGGCTGACAATCTTAACTGGGGCTTATTTTCAGGGTAGGGCTTATATTACAAGCATCCTGATAAATCCTGCTAGAGCTTATTTTCCACTTGGGTCTTATTTTCAGGGAAACAGGGTAGAATTGTGACTGCACAGTCTCTCTGTCCCCACACACAAAATATATTCAAACATCTCCTGCTTCTCATAATCTCAAAAGTTTTCCCTTCCTTGAAGGTAAGCAAAAAAGAAAAAGAAAAGTTATCTCATAAGTCTTTCAGTGGAATTACTTGTGTTTGACTAAGGATTGTCTCTTTAAGTTGGATTGGTTATTTTTTTTCCTGTCTAACTGATACGACAATAATTACTGAGCAAAACCAGGATCTGTTGACTGCTTAGCATTTTGCTCTGAGGAACCACATCAAGAGTTTGGTTATCCTTTGGTTATCCTTGAGCACTCTAACCTTTGCAGGAGAGACTTAGATTAGCTTTCCTGCAGCAGGTTGTACCTTCCAGATGCTTTGTCCAAAAAGTCCTATTATTCCCAGGTATGTTTGGAGACCACTTGAGTAAGAGAGTCTGCTTTATATGCTGTCAAGACCCTTTGGCTGTTCCTATGGGTTCCTTTGAGTTTATCTTGGGACTATATTGTTGTATTTTTGTAAACAGCATGGAAGTGAATCCAATTATTTCTGTCCCTTTTAGTCAATAATGCTGAGATTTTTATTTTTTTTTTAAACAAATTTTATTGATTTTACAGAACACAAACAAAACTAAAAGATCTTTTTTGAAGGCTGTCTGATCCCGGGTTGAAACTCTTCGCACAGACACAAATTCAAACATCATATTCACTTTATATATCCTTCCATATCTTATTATCATTTTCTTTTTTATATTATATATATAAACCATTTTTATCAATTTTATATAAACAATGCACAAGGCATAACAGCTTATAAATTCTTTTCTAAGAAAAAATAATAAAAGAAGAAAACCAATGGAACATAACAATCCCAAATTATAGTATCAATACTTTGTCTATTTAACTTCATATCTTATCCCAACTTCTCCTTTTCATCCAAATTATTTCTTATTAATTAAAAAAAAATTTTTTTTGCCTTTTTTCAATATACAACATCCAAAAAAAAAAAAAAGCACAACAAAACCTTTATATATCCTTTCATATCTTATTACCATTTTCAATAATATTTTTTGTCTGTTCTATTTCCAACTATCCATTCATCTTTTTTCTTTTATTATACTTCTATACACCAATTGGAGTAACGTCTATAACTCATTACCCTAACTTAAAAGTACTTCATATAACAATTTTTCTTGGGATTCTGTTTAAAAGATTCTAAAATTACACAATGAATTTTATACTCTAAATACACATATAAAAAACACAATCTTATGTACCCTCCAGAATCCCTCTTTTATCCTAAATTAAATTCACCCATTGTCTCTGAATAAACTTTTTTTCTTTAGATCTTGCTTCCCCCCATTGAGGCTTCTCCTCCCCCCCTTTCTCTCTTGCTTATTCTTCTCCTTGCCCTTTTTACCCCTTTGTCTTTCCTCCTCCCTTTTCTTACTCCTTTTCCTTTGCTTTCTAACCTTGCCTCCACCTTTCCGCTCATTTTTCTCTTCTTTGGTTGTTTTTATAATTCTTAAAATCCCCTTTTTCTTATCCTTTTTCTCCTCCTCCCCGGAAAGAACCCATTGTTCATCAAAGATGGCTTCTTCTTCCTCTTCTTCTTTGTCCCAGTCCTTCTGCTGCGTAGTCAACTTTTCATAAGTACATAACGCCATTTCTAAGAATTGAAACTAAGTGCCCAAAGTATCTTCCTTTTTATATTTTTGATATTCAGTCTTTAGTTCATCCACAAGCGATGCCATTATGAAAAGAGAAACTTTTCCCAAAACAACCACAAGTATTTTTAATCAAAAATAATTCAAAAAAAGTTCCAAAAATTAATACTTTTCTTCCTTCTTCTCTTTCTCTTTCTGGGGTTAATGTTTAATCAAAGAGGTCCAATTACCATATACCTTTCTTTGGGATTCTAGGCAATCTCCTCCTTTTTCAGCTTCTGCTCTAATTTTTTTTCCTCTCCCTTCCCACTTGCAATATCAATTTTAAATAATCAGAAATCCATACCTCCAACAAGGGTTTTCCAATTTCTTAAGTTTTTCAATGTCCAAAAATCCTTTTGTCCCTTAGCTTCAACTCTCAAAACAATTCACTTTCAATGTCCAATATGTCCAAACATTTCTGCTGTTTCCATGGGGTGGGAGAGTAAAGAAGAAGAAAAAGTTCCCTTTAACAGCTTCTCCGCCGCTTTCGATCTTCTTAGGGATACAATGTATCCTCCAGCAATTCAAACAGCTCAGTTCCAACCAATTTGAAAGATGTTACTTGACCCGGCTCAGACAGCACTTTCACTCTTCTTACTTCCTCCAGCTCAATCTTACCCGGTTGCTGGCTTCTTCGTGGCGGCCATTGCTGACCGCCGCTCCACCGCCTTGGGAAAAAGGGGTTTTTCCGGAGAAGGAGGGGGTCTGCGACACCCCCAACCCCCTGTCTGACTCCCCTCTCTCTTCAGCTGTCCCTACAGGGCAGCCATATCCCCCTGACCCATCTGGATCGGGGGTACCTCGGCGACTAGCACAGCAGGAATCGCGAGCTGTCGCGAATTCCTGCTGCCCCGAAGCCATGCGAAACCAGAAAACCAATAATGCTGAGATTTTTTATTGGCCACCCTACTCCAATATTAACTAGTTTCAACTCAGCTTAGCTACTGGAAAGTCAGAGAAGGTCAGGTACATGCTGTCGGTCTGTTGTCAACAGCAGCAACAAAGGTTTGGTCATGAGAAGGGAGAAGCCCTCAAGTTGTGAAGTCAGAACAGAAATGTCATTTTTAATATGTTTCTTCCTCCCTTCTTGACCTTCTCCATCCTTCTCACCTCTTTTTCTGATGTTACCAGGATTACTGTAAATAATGCTGCTGAGACCTTTCCGAAGATAGTCAAAGAACTGGGCATTGTATACTTAGCTAGAAGGGTATAACGAAGGAGGATGGTGACTTGGTTCCTCAGGGCATCCAGGCACTTTCCAGGAAGTGGTTTAAGAGAGGGAAGTGTGCGAGGCACCAGTTCCTCCTTCTCAGCTGCTGCTCTGCTTCTGAAGCCAGTGGGAGACTGCAAAGTCTACAGTTATCCTGGATGGGAAGAAGCAGGGAGAGGCTCCAGCAATTATTCCTTCACAGTAATAAGGGGATTAAGATGCAGCCGGGCTAATTGCAGGGCAATTGTGAGCATAATTGGAGTAATGTATGAAAATCCTTTTGAAAACTTGATGATCTAGATGCAGTCTAGTCTGCAGTCCTGTTCAGCATTAACTAGGAGCCCATGTGCATGTTACACTCTGGCACTGCCAAATATACATACTAGGTTTTGTTTTTTTAAAGAAATATGTGTTGATGGAGTGTCAATTACTGTCAAGGCAGTGGCACTTAGCTTGGATTGTGCAATGGGGCAACTCCCTCTTGGTGAACTATCTCCTCCACTAACTAAGTAGAAAGTTATGCCCTGGTTCTCTGTTTTGCATGTATAGTTGTATGTGCGAGTGTGTGCACTTGTGTGCACAACAATTCATTTAGTGACTGTTCAAAGGGGCACTGAAAAAAAGGGATTTATGACCATTTTTCACGCTTACGACCATTGTAGCATCCCCATGGCCATGTGATCCAGATTCTTGGCAACTGACTTATATTTATCACAGTTGCAGGGTCCCAGGGAAATGGGATCTCCTTTTTGGAACTTTCTGACAAGCAAACTCAAGGGGGAAGCCAGATTCATTTAACAACCATGTCACTAACTGGACAACCGCAGTGGTTCACTTAACAACAGTAGCAAGAAAAGTTGTAAAATAGAGCAAAAGTCACTTAACAACTTTTTCAGTTAGCAACATACATTTTGGGCTCAGTTGTGGTTGTAAGTCAAGGACTACCTGTATAGAAGTCTCTACGATCTCAATTGCTGTTATACAATATGAGAGATGATTAACTTCTGGTTAGGTGAAATATATTCTTGCAAAGAGCTAGGTGTTCAAGAACAGCCATAAGTATTTTGAAACTCTGTTGGGAAAATGAGGACCATTATTCTTGCGTCCTTCATGTGGCTATGTTACATTTTCCACTAGGTGGCAGTATTTACTTTTCAGTTAAATCCCATTTTGCAAATTGGAGCATTTTTCAGGAAATGGCTTCTACTGGGAGTTTTTGTTGATAAAATTTTATGTGCCCTATGGCTCTGTCTCTGTCTCCCCCCAAAGAGAGCTGTGGAATGCAGCTAGCTTGCATTCCATGTGTGAAATGTTTAGGATGGGGTCAAGGGCTGCACAGCGATGCATAAGCTGGAAAAACCAAATGTTTTTCTCTAGGATCAGTGCAACTAGCATTATATGACACTTCCCAACTTGCTGGATACTGAAATATGAACAAAATCGGCAAAGCAGTTCAAATCTCTCTGCATAGAAACCTTGTACCCTCTTATCTTGGAGTTTCAGTTTCTGAATCCCTTTAAATATTCTCATTATTCCTCAGCTGTGGGTTTGTTTACATATCCCTGGTAAAGAGCAGGGAAGATTAGAGGCCTGCAGACATAGAAAAGAAGCAGAGAATTAGGGAGGATTAAAATGGAGAATTCCACAAGAAAAAGAAGGAAAACGATTGCTAGTAACCAGACACTTTTTCATGCATAAACTTTTCCAGCCCACCTCTCTATTAAAAAGCCTCTGAAAGCTGAATGTTGGATATCTAGGTGACAGTGATGCAATGAAACAGATGTGTGATCATTACACATCTGCCTGGACATAACGTTTTCATCAGATTTTCTTCAGATTTCCCCAGACTTTTCCTGGTCTACCACGCTTCCCAGCAGTGATGGGATTCAAAAACTTTTACCGCCAGTTCGATGGGCGTGGCTTGGTGGGCACACTTTGCATGCACACACACGCCAAACATGCACTTGGCGCAGGTGCAGAGCAGAGGTGGTATTCAGCAGGTTCTGTCCAGTTCTGGAGAACCGGTAGTGTAAATTTTGAGTAGTTCAGAGAACCGGCAAAGACCACCTCTGACTGGAGATTTTATGGTATCCTTCCCCTGCCACGCCCACCAAGCCACGCCACAGAACTGGTAGTAAAAAAATTTGAATCCCACCATTGGTGCAGAGGCATTCCAACTCACCTCCTGCAAGCCTGCACTCTCCTGGTCACTTCAGCAGCTGCCATGTGGCACTCTGCTGTGCCACGCAAAGCAGCTGCCCTTCAAAAGCAGAAGATAAAGGTGAGTATGGAAGCCCAAGCGGGCGGGTGGGCCCAACAGCAGAGTGGTGAAGAGAACCGGTTCGGTCTTCACTGCTCATTGCTGCTACCGGTTTGGCAGAACCAGGCCGAACCGGTACCATACCACCACTGCTTCCCGGATAAGGGAAATACAGACTCGATGGATTTTAAGTTCCCCAATAGTACCACCAAGTGCCTCTGAAATATTCTCAAAGCTGGGGTTACATGCAAGTAAGATAAATCACAGGTGGCCCTAATTATAACTTTCAAAGAGCATCATAGAGTTAGGAAAAAGCAAAATCGGATGGATGTTAGAGCTCTTTTACCTTGCTGGTCTTCCTAACTGTGGGCTAAATGCTCTAGAATTGGAGGGGCCAAGCTGAAACTATGACAAAATGACTCTCAGGTTGAAGTTCTTGAACATCATTACAATGGAAGTTAGTCTGCTTTGGAGCTTTGCATTTCTCCATAAAGCTTGGCAGCTTGGCATCGGGACTTTTCAGGGACTATATTGTCAATTATTCTCCCCCTTCAGTCCAAACACATAGGAAGGAGCTTTGAGAATTAAATGCAGGAGGTATGGGCAAATCAGATGGTGCCTTCTCGATGGTAACCACAGAGCCGTTCGGGAAAAATTTTGAATTTCACCCCTGTTCTCAAGCAAATGCCTATAAAGCTATTTGTTGTAGGCCTGTCCATTTATACCCATGGAGATCAAGAGGATATGTAAGTGCTTTGAATGCGATGCATTAAGCCCGTTTGCTATCTCTGAGATGCTAGCACCATTTTGAGGCTTTCAGTCATGACTATGCACTCACTGAAATGATGACCACAGTCTCCGTCATTCCCACTGTAGCCAGGTCTGAAAGGAAATAAGTTGTCTGATGAAACTGGAATGTGCAGATGTCTGTGGACATGTTTTTCAACATACAGTATATTGAGGCAGAGAGGAGAAAAAAACAAAAAAAACCCAAGCAGTCTTAAATTTCCACTAAGCAGAATTGTTGCCAAACCATCCCTACATCTGGACCTTTCACAACTTTGTCATGATTTAGAGTCTGCCATGTAAAGCACTGAATAGTGTAATATATTTGTTTATTATAATTGCTAAAACAAAATTGTAGAACCAAAACTATGTCATTTCCTCTAGATGAAGTCATTGTTTTCACCAGGGAGAATCCAGCAAAGGGAAAGGAACATTTTTTTCATTTCTACTCAGATGTCCTCTAACTTTGTGGATTGATCTATATCTTTATTTTTGACTTTACTGGAGCTTTCAACAACAACATGAATTGTGTTTGCTTTTTAAGGGTATCCAAATCCTTTTGAGGGAAGCTTGGCCTGGCCACTCCGAGAGGCTGGCGGCAGCTCCTGCTACTGCTGCTACATTAAAAGTTGGATGAAAGGAATGGACAATATGTTCATCAATTTGATCTTCTTCCTCTCTGGTTTATTTGCCTTGGAATGATGAAAGGTGGTTGCAGAAACTCATGTTATTTCTATTCATTTTTACTCTAAGCCAGGATAGGTAACTATGGCCTTTTACGACCTGTGGACTTCAACTCCCAGAAGCATGGCTGGCTCAGGAATTCTGGGAGTTGAAGTCCACAGGTTGTAAAGGGGCCATCATTGCCCATCCTTGCTCTTAGTAGCCTTAGGGAATCTCCATGGCCTCAGCATTATAAGATTTTTGTGTAAAACATAAGAGGACTTGTGGACTTTTTATACAGTAGTTGTGCCCTAGACAGAATTTCAACCACTGTAATGCCAAATATATATTAAGGAAAGCTGGATTGGAAGAAGATGAGTGCAGTTCTAAAATTGGAAAAAGACACATTCAGATCTTGACTATGCTGACAACGCTCCCCTGGTAGCTGAAAATGCCAAAGAATCTGCAAGCTAAAAGTGTACTAAAAGTCAAAGAATACAGTGAAAAACATAGAACTGGAATCTAAATATAAAGAAACCAAACTAATGATAAAAAGTTAGAACTACCAGCCTTAGAAATGAAAATTAAGAGACCAAAGTGGTGTAGAGTTTCTATAACTTGTAGGATCAAGCACCAACAATATAAAGAAAGAAAAAGAAATGCCCTAGATTACCACTTGGAAGGCCTTGGGGAAAAAAATAGTCAAATGCTGTGATATGTCTATACTTATAAGGACCAAAATCATGCAAGCCATAATATTGAGAGAAGCAGGATAGGAAGAATATTGGTGCCTTTGAACTTTAGTGTTGGAGAAGACTCCTGAGAATGTCATGGATATCCAAGATGACAAGCCAATGAGTCGGTGGGATTAACAATTAATACCAGTTCTGTGGGCGTGGTTTGGTGGGCATGGCAGGGGAAGGATACTGTAAAATCCCCATTCCCTCCCCATCCCACTAACCTGCTTTCCAGCTCCGTTCTCTTGTGTAAGGCAACAAAAGAAGACCCAGCCAATCAGCTGGGACTCAGGAGGCAGAGAATAGATGGGGTTGGAGCCAGTCAGAGATGGTATTCTGAACTACTCAAAATTTGCACTACCAGTTCTCCAGAACTGGTCAAAACCTGCTGAATACCACCTCTATGACTAGTCATTGAACAAGCCAACCCAGAGTTCTTGTAAATGTCCAGGTGCAAATTTCCAGGCTCAAATTGTTTCACTTCAGACACATTATGGGAAGACCCAGGTCTCTGGAAGAGGTTCTAAATCTGGGAGAGGGAAGAAGTCGTCAATTAGCAACAAGATGGATGAACTCAGTTCTATTGGCAATGAGTGCACCATTGGAAAACTTGAAAGGACATGCTAGAGCATCAGGGGAAAAATCTATATACATGGTTAGTATGAGTTGAAAAAAGTTAATCGCACCTATTGGACCCTCTTCCTGCTTTACAAATGGTATATATTTCTGCTTCTAAATGGCCAAGCTTTTCTCTTGGAAGTATAATCAGCTCTCCTTACATTCAACTCTAGAAACTCTTTAATTAGAAAGCAACATTTAGACAGAGAATTGTGCTGTCAGTTTATTCAATGAATGAATTGCACAAGACACCAAAAGCTTGCACAGGATAGTAAGCAGGGGAGACAATAACTACATCTATTCCTAATGATATACCCGGTAGCTACATTCACATATATTAACTATGTGGCCTGGTTCACCTATCATAGTAAATCACATTATAGCTTAATAATGCACGAATTAAAATGCATATTCAAGCACTTCAAAATGTGGATTTAACCTGTAAGGCAATGATGTGGAAGAATCATAGTCTGCATCCTCAGGAATAAATGAGTGAAGGACTGTGTGAAGGGACTAGTCATAAATTATTTCCAGAGTGTTTTCGGTACAAACCAAGTTCTATGTATTGGGTCTCCCTTCTGCCTCCCTGCAAGAGGCTTGTAATTCCAAGGATAGGTTATTTTTGTTTTCAAGTAGTTTGTACTTGGCAGTGCCTTTGCCTAAAACAAAACTATTATATGCTGACTTTTTATGCTGAGGAGTACCTGGTGACCTTACAAAAAGAATAGGATGAAACCTGTTGATGGCAATTTGTTGGAAAGGAAAATCCAGGGCTAATTCATTTTTCCATTACATTTTCCATTACTTCAGGCAAGGTCTCTTTGGAAGCCATCAGTCAGTGCTCCAATTTCTTAGGCTAATGTAAATGACAGATCCATCTCTCTGTTCCTCCCACTGGCTAGTTGTGCCAGGAGCTCCATGTATCTTCAAAGACAGGCAGCCAGTTCATCTTTTAATGGATCCTCCAGAGCTGAGGCAGTTTCCGTAGATGGTGAAAAGTTTGCAGAGAACTGGATAAAAGCTCCTTGGACTATCTCCCATCTCTCCCCTCCCCTTTGCATGGCTGAATTTCTCAGCAAAGAGCATCTCTAGTTAACCTCAAGCTTTTATCATCAGTCTTTATTAAGCTGTTGTTGCTTACACAAATTGCTCAGTTTTTCCCCTCTCCCCATGTGTCATCAAGATATATCTGCCTGACTTGCCAGAAGGGTACAACACTTACCCAGCATTACTCTCTTTTTTATGGGCAAGACTCTAGTTTAATCTCATGTGAGAATTGCCAGAGGGATATCCAATTCATATCATTTTTACCTCGGAAATCTGGGTCCCAGATTTCCTGGCAAACAGCTTAAGTGGAAGTAAAACTGTTCTGGATTACACAGAATATCAATCAGAGCCCAGGTCCATAAAAGGAAAACAGGAAACAGCTTTGAAGAAACATTTCACTCCAATAGATTGGGTCCAAGAATAATGTATTTAGCCTGTGGCATATCATACTATGAACTAACAACATAAATTGACAGTTTATCCAGATTAGTAGAATTCAGTGGTGGATTAAGGCTCACTGGTCCCTAAGTACTGACAAGTCTTGGTGCCCCCCCTTCAAATGAAGTCAAGCTTAGGCTACATAAAAGTTTTTATGGTGCCCCCTTTGGGCCTGGTGCCCTAAGCAAGTGCTTAGTGTGCTTAATGGTTAATACACCACTGATAGAATCCAATAAAATATAAATGTTTAAAAGATCTATGTTCAAATACCAATGTCTAGGCAATCTAATCATTGAAGCACAGCATCATTTATATTTTAAAAAATCAGATGCTAGGCCAGCATATGTCCTCCATTTATAGCCAGTGACAATGTGATCTATACTTTGACATGGGTCCCTGCACTGCAGTCACACTGAGGGGAAGATACTGTGCCGCGTTTATACCGAGAGTCCTGCCAAACATCGTGTGAGGTGTGAATTTTATTCAGGATTGTCCAGAGGTGGTATATCGAACTGGAGAACTGGTAGCGGAAATTTTGAGTAGTTCGGAGAACCAGCAAATACCACCTCTGACTGGAGGATTTTACAGTATCCTTCCTTCCCTGCCATGCCCACCAAGCCACGCCCACAGAACCAGTAGTAAAAAAATTTGAATCCCATCACTGGGAGTGTCCATTGCTGATGTGGTAGTTCAAAACCTGGCACCCTTTTTGTGGGGTCATTTATATTTACCTACAACCGGGAATAATCCACAAGAAGCCTGCTAATTATGGATTCTGTGAGATTAATTTCAGTATTTTAAAAAGTATGAGTTGAGGAATACTGGATTGTAAATCTTGCTGAAGATTTCAAGAGGTTGATCCAATTTGAAGAAATTATTTTGCAGAAATCCCTATCCAAGAAGCCAGGCGCTTTTCTCAGACTATATTTGGCATTATTTAGAAAATCTAGCCTTTTGCAAGAGTTATGTAACTGGTCCAGGATTTTGTTTTTAAGGGCTAAATGGAAAGTCTGGGTGGTGAGCTTCCAAGTGCAGAAAGCTTACTGACACTCTGGATAGGGGCAGTGTGGCTACAGATGCTCTGATCTGAGAGTAAGGTCCTGTTTTCTTGGCATGTGGAGAGTTTTGAATTCCTTAAATGAATATCTTTGGCCTTGGAGCTTTCAATATACCAAAAACATTTAAGCATGAGTAGACACAGATGATTCAATCTGTCTCCACCTTGGATACACTTTAATAAATCTGATAAAGAAGTTAAATCAGGAAAAAAGGAGGAATGTAGCTCTTAAATAGAATGAAAACAAGACTTTTCTTATCCAGTTCATGATTTCAAGGCAAATGTCATTTAGGCCATTCTGAAGTTTCCATATATCCTGCATGGTTTAAAGACAAGAAGGCATCCCTTGAGGACTGAGCTACATGCATAGTTGTGGCTCCTGCAGGCCTTCAAAGGCTTTGACATAGTTGTAATATTTAATGTGGCAAAAAGGGGAGAACAATGAAATAAGCAACAGGACAATAATCATATAAGGTAAAGGTTCTTTTGAACATACATGCTAGTTGTTTCTGGCTCTAGGGGGTGGTGCTCATCTCCGTTACAAAGCCAAAGAGCCAGTACTGTCCGAATCCATTTCCATGGTCATGTGGCCGGCATGACTAAATGCTGAAGGTGCTCAGAATGCTGTTACCTTCCCACCAAAGTGGTTCCTATTTTTCTACCTGCATTTTCACATGCTTTCAAACTGCTAGTTTGGCAGAAGCTGGGACAAGTAATAGGAGCTCATGCCATTATGTGATACTAGGGACTTGAGCCACCGAACTGCAGACTTTTCTGATTGACAAGCTCAGCATTTTAGCCACTGAGCCATCATATGTTGATTTAATTGTATACTAATGAAACCAAGCATTTGAATGGCATTCCTTCAGGTGGAAGAAACTATTTGTCCCTGAAATGAGGGCTTGCAAACAAGGGAACTGTCTCAATCATGACCTGATGACACACATATTATCACCTTGATGCAGTCTCAGTTTGTCATGGATATATTAGGTGGATGGTTGACCAATGAGGGAGCAGAAAACTAGAACTCCAGCCAATACCTCCCTCTGTTTTATTGTTTCCTTTTGATGTTTGTTTTTGTGCCAAGAAAAGAAGTAAGGGGAATGTCAAAGCTTTGTCTTGAAGATGGTAGAAAGTACCCTAGCATCTTGGCTTATGGAGTAAAGAGAATTCCAGAAGCCAAAAGTTGGAATTTCCTCTAGGAAATTGTCCCTTCCATACTCTGGAAGAACAGCCACTACATTTTTTTCCACAAGCAGTTAATTGGTTCAATTCACAAAAACCTCTGAAAATCCCATACTTTCGTAGAGGTACAGGAACATAGCTCCATACATTGGTATGTACAGAGGAAACTATGACTTGTATGTCCTCATAACACCATGCAAATAATACAATTTATGTTTTTGTACCAGAGGTCATGATACTAGCATTTAATGCATCATTAATATAATGACAGCACATGTCATTTGGATGATGTTATGGCTTATAGACACCTATTGTTCCCTCCAGGATCACTTCAGCTCTTGCATATGGAAAGACCCTGTAAGTTATTGTTGTTGCATAAAGAAGCGATCTCTGCCATCTCAGCTTTTGAAATGTAGTCTGCTGTTACTGAACTTGCCCTGGGCTTAGTAAAATGTATGAGTTCCTGGTTAGGAGAGTAAGAAGAGCAAAAGACAAATGGAACATGATGAATATTATGTATTAGGAAAATTGGAGATTTATTTAGGATGGTGTGCTAGGTAAAATAAGTTTCAGCCAAATTCCGAAACATTTTCTACTGACTAGAAAACATGAAAATATTGGAAGACAAAAACCTCTTGCTCAAGGCATGCATAGAGTTTAAATGTGTTATATGCTTATAACATACTCACATTGGGGTATGGCTGGTCCTTGCAAAATAAGAGCAGCTGTGGAAGCTTTGCTGCCAAATTCCAGGGCAGTGAAGCAGTACAGAATTGTCTCTGTCTTTGCTGCTTGCTGGTTTAGGCAACTCTAAACTTGGGTCAAGAAAACTCAGAAGTATCTACCACAACTGCTCTTCATACAAACTAGATGGATCCTCTTCAGCCTGTATTTGGATCCCAACACTCATGCATTGTGGTGACACAGTGATTAGAAGTGGCTAACTCTGCATTTCCACTGCCAGGAGTTCAATCCTGACCGGCTCAAGGTTGACTCAGACTTCCATCCTTCCAAGGTTGGTTAAACAAGGGCCTAAGATTGTTGGGGGCAATATGATAACCCTGTAAACTGTTTAGAGAAGGCTATGAAACACCATGAAGAGGTATATAAGTCTTAAGTGTTATTGCCTGCTATTCTAGAGCTGCACCTTCAAAAGCTAATGGGTCACTTCACCAGATGAATGCAATGTCAGTTAAGATCTTTTATGAGCCATAGTTCCTTTCTTTCAATGGGTAGTGCTGTCCTTAAACCAGCTTATTGTGGACTGGCTAATGTGTCTGCCTGGGTCAATCATGCATTATTATAGTTCAGAGGTACTTTGAAAAAAACACCTCTGGAAGAACAAGAACTTTTGAAATCTTGAGCTCTGCCAGAAACAGAGGAGGGCTCTCCATTGTTGGAAGATAAAAAGAATGTCTTTCCGCTGCCAGTCATTAACAGCACCTCAAGCACAACAGCGATTCGTTGATTAAATCTTAGGAGCTTGCTGAGAACAGGAATGGAACGAAGCTTGGAGCTTCCAGTTTCAAAACAACGGGGAGGTGGGGGGGGGAAGCTGAACAGGTAGCACTAAATGGCTAATAGTTGCCACTCCAGTTGATCTTTTGCCTCCTAATTAGCACCCCATGCCTGGACCAGTTGTATCATCTGAGTCTCTTCCAGCTTCCACCTGAGCCATCCTGAGTCCATACTGGGAAGGATGCCAGCTAAATCAGCACCTGCAAATCCGCATGATCATCAGAACCCAAATAAGTGGGCTGAATATTCCCCTTGGTGGGTTTTTTTTTTTTTTCCTTCCCCACGACACTGCCTCTAGCCTTGATGAAATCCTTTGCCCTTTTTCTTTTTCTGGCTGAATGCCAGATGAAGGCAGGAAGGATGGGAGCAGCAATTATGCTTGAACTTCTATGAACTGCTTAAAAAATTATTTTCACCCAACCTCTCTTGCTGGAGTGTAAGAAGGTCGCTTGTTGATTGCCAGCAGATTTTTAACCCTGAAATTACATGAGAGACGTGTAACTGTTGCATGAGTACGAGGTGCCAAGTAGGAAGGGTGAGCACCTCTGGAGAAGTCAATCTCTCTTCCTCTCCCTCTCCCTCTCCCCCTCCCCCCTCCTCCCCCTCCCCCTTCTCCCAGTCAGGGGTATAAAACCTTAAGAAGAAAGAATAGAAGCCAAAACCAAACCACCAAGGACAAAGTGCAAATTAGCCACAAAAGCTACATCATATGCTGAACAATAATTGTTGCTCCCTTGTTAATTTGAAAGTTAGAGCTGCTTCACACAATCAAATACAATCGGTTGCTTTGTTATAAAGAATGCCTGAGTGGCCCTTCGTCCAAGGTGGCATCAGCTGGCCACCTTCTTTCTAAGTTGGCAGGAAATTAATGTTCTTTCCAGCAGCAGGACCTGTGATATTTTGGGAAACTTGCTTATGAGCAGCTGTGCTAACTAGAGAGCTTCGCCATGAATACTTAGCATTATTGTATGCCACCCTTAAAGAACATACATTGTTCCACATATCTGGAAATAAGCATTCTTGTAGACAGAGCTGTCAAACTCGCGGCCACAGGCCAGATACATCATGCGCTGGCCACGCCCTCTTTAGCGAAGGGGGGAATCCTGATACATCATGTGACGCCACCATGATGCCATGAGTTTGACACCCCTGTTGTAGGCCATGCATGCTTGTCTGCTTATCATTGTTATATTCAGGTGCTCTGCTAATTTCAGTGCTCCCATATTTGGATTCTGTTGTACTCTTTTGGAAATAATTTCCCTCCCATTATTAAAATGAATTAACATGGCATGGCAGTTCTCTGCTAAGTCACTTGCCAAAATTAAATGAGATTCAAAGGTGACATGATCACTGCCTCTCCCCAGATGTTTACAGTATGTTCAGTTGCATGTCTTTATTTGACATGTCAGCAACAAATGTGCACGTGCCATAGGATTAAATTTGTACACATTTGTGAGAGAGCTTTTCAGATATCAGAACTTAATGGAGAATTCCTTGCTCATATTTTCCTGATTGCAACAATAAAGTTTTCCACATGTTCCTCTGTAAATGTTTATAGCTGTTCATCAACTGGTATGAGTAATAAACATGGAACTCAATAGATTGTTCTGACCAAAAAGACTTGGTTTGTAGAACAGCAGAGCCAAACCAAGGAGGAGGGACCATGAGAAGTTGTGAAGTGGCACTCAAGGGCTGAGAGCCAAAGAAGAACAGAGGAAAGTGCTTTAGCTTTTTCAAACTCTTGCTGCATCTAATACGGTTATCACTGTGAGTGACAGCCACATTCCCAGCTTTCATGCAGGAGTCTCTTTTGGGCTACTTTGTGGTTGGAATTCCGCCAACCAATTTCCACCAGCACCTCTAGGAAAAAAGATTCTATTGTTCTAGCTTGTTCAGATTTCTTTGGGTGACATTTTAAAGCTTATTTTAATAGTGCAAGTGATTAGTGGAGTGCGCTGTTGCTTTCTTTCCTTTTATTTTGTGCATCCTTCTCTTGCTTAGTAGCCTACCTGGCTGATTTAGAACCTTGTAGAGGATCTAGATCAGGGGTATCAAATTCGTGGCCCATGGGCCAAATGTGTCACGTGCTGGTCACGCCCACTCCCAGTTTAGTGAAGGAGAAAAAAGTAGCAATATGTCACATGATGACAACATGATGCCATGAGTTTGACTCCTGATCTAGATGATGTTACCTGATTTGGGTGATGAAATATCTGCAAGAATGCCATCCAGCTCAAAGAGCATTAAGGACACCTCATCCTTCTGTTCAGCCTTGGAGGACGAGTTCGCTGTGATATTTCCTTTGGAATTTATTTAGACTTGGGAAATCAGGGAGGCTGCAGACAATTGGAGAGATAATTGCACAGCAAAGAATATTGCACATATTGTAATTAAAGTGATGCATCTCTGTTGGGGGTGAAAAAAAAATCCAAAGCAATTTCTTTGCCATCAAATGGAATGAAAATGGTTCAAAAAAAAAAAAATTGAAAAGAATTTCAGTCCAATGGTCTTCTCAGAGGCGCCAGGATTTGAATCTTGGTTTTTGAGTCTAATTCTAAAGGAAATTTAAGTCTCATGAAAAGCAACTCTGGATGGCATACAGAAAGTGAGAGAACTACAAGTTCTCCAGCCAAAGTCCGCTTGATCTGAACAAGAACTGGTGTTTTATAGGGAGTGTGAAGAATGCTCAGCTTTTCCATTGCACTGTTCTGGTCATCATCTAACCAATCCTCTCATCACATCCTGTATTTTATTCAGAAGCAGAGTTAAATAGAATGGCCTGATATATTTTGATCAAAATATGCTTGGATTGGCTCCAAGATCATGGTGCTTGACTTGCAACTTCCTAATTCATGCTCATTTTATTGCCAACAGCTGAAAGTATGTAAATCAGTTGCCAGGAATTCAGCTTACATTTTGATTCCCCTTCTTGATCCTCCTGACTGTCTAATTGCTTCCCTTCCCTTTCCTATAAAGCCCTTTTCTCCATTTTCCTCATTCTTCCTTCTTTCTCTCATCCCATGTTGCTTGGTTCCATTTCTCTCTACTCGATGGTTTCACTGTCCTCCTCCCTTTCTCCTAATATGGGTATACTATATATCTTTACAACTTTTAACACACCAGAGGAAGCCTCTGGCCATAGTTCCTTTATTGACATGAAATTTTAATTATTTTCCTCTTATCTTTGCTTTCTTCGTGGTTTTTTTTAAAGTGAATGAGTTTATGTGCCATCACCTCTCGTGGAAAAGAAATGCTGCTTGTGTCTTTCCCAATGACGCAGAACTGTGGAATAAGTTTCTCCTTTCAGTTCTTAAGATAATTTTCTCTGCAATTCTATAGGCCCAGCAGCTGCAGAGTCACTTCCAGAAGAGATCGTATCTCCTGCAATGTGTATTGGGAGAGACTTGTTCCATTTCTTTTCCATTCTATGAATGCATTTTGCTCTTGTCCTGCCTAATAAATGTATTTGTTAATTTTTCATTTACATTTTCATACAAACAAGAAAATATACTTTAAAAATGTGATGCCGTAAATTAAAACATTTTGATGCAATCTCTCAAGAGGCTCAGAAGGTTAAAAATTAGAATATGACTGATGAGATTGTCAGTTGACAGTTCCCAAGGGAGACTATTTGAATTTTGTTGGAGTTGGAAGATGATTTCTATAGTTGGGTGCAGTTTTAGCAACTACCAACAATCAGGGGTAGAAGAAGAAACATGTTGTATATATTTAAAAAGATGGCTAGTTCACTCCTATTGCCTATTTATATAATATTTTATATGGAATTTTTAGGTCTTAATCAGAGACCGATCAATTTTTTAGATGCCATATAGATCTTTGTGAGCTTATGATGATCCAGAGATGTCCTCCTACAAATCCAAAATCTCATGAAAAGTTATACAGTCTCACATAGAAACTCTATGTGTATCTATGCAAGTTCTTTATGAGATTCTCACAAACTCACATATAATAACACTAACATTTTATGAAATTTCAGTCAGTAATAATTTCTTTAAAGAAAAGGGGGATGGGGCAAACTCTAATTCCTGTGAGCACCATGATCCCAACTCTAATGCTTCAATATTTTGCTCTTTATTGATTGAAATAAGTTCCTGTAGGGTTCTAATACAACCTCCCCTAGCTTGGTAACCAGCCATATTCTCCAATGATAAATTCATTCCAACAGATCTGCAAACATGAGGCTGGGAAGGATTGATCTAAAGAAATATACATACGGTTGTGTTTCGTACAAGAAGAACATTATAAATTGGAATAGATTTTTATTCTGTAGCTTTCAGTGAATTTTGGGCACAGACTACGATTGGTCATTCATTGTGTACTGTTCAGTCCACAGACGCACAGTCAGAGGAGAAAAGTACTGACATTGTCTTCATGACTATAACAAGGCCATTGATTCTGGTCTGTTGACAACCCTATGATTTGCTAGCTCATCACACCATTGCTTTGTGTCCTTTGATGTTACTAAATAGCATTATGGACCCAGAAACATCTGCAATGACTTGACTCAGGACTTATTCCATCACTTTTATGTGATTAGATTCATAAACGTCAAAGTTTGGTTAATAACTGATTATTTGTTAGCATCTTGGGACTTCATGTCTCTCTTTTAACTGTGAGATTGAAAACTGTCTAAACTGCTAGGTGAGCTTCAGAATATGGTTGCAGTTAGTGGAGCATCTCAAAGTGGTTTCTGTGTGATTTCTAAGATGTCATTTAGCACTCAGTTGCTTAGTATTCAAATGCTACATCACATGGTGAATGATTTTAATCTGTGATGGAAATTGCTCCTGAAGTGCTAATACTTATTCAACTGAAGGGCAGAATTTAAATTATCTTTTCAGTTGCCCTGGGATTTCTTAGGTGGAGTCTTCAGGCATTGAAGATGTTGTGTATGCACTATAGTTAATAAAGTATGAGCTTGAGGTAAAGTGCAGGGTTCTGGCCCTGCACTTCTGATTGGCTGTTAGGCGGCCAGACCGGATTGGCTAGTTCTGGAGAGTCCGATTGGCCCTTGACAGAGAGTTCTTATTGATTGCAGGAGCTAGCGTTCCTAGCTCGTTATTGGATGAATCTTGCAAGGGTTGCCTATATAAGGCAGAGTTCACTGTTGTTAAATTAAGAAGTCACTATGTAAATAAAGAGCTGAAGTTCACCATTCAGAGGCTGTCTCCATTTATTTCAACCCATGCTCAATACTTAACACTAGCGACGAAGGTGGGATTCGAAGACGTCTGAACCGAAGAAGCCAGGAAGCAACACCGAGCACGTGACAGACGATGCCAACAACGGAACCATGTCCGGCAGCATCGTACCACCCGCTCCGTTCGATCCAAACCAAGAGGATTGGGAATCCTACATGGATCGCTTCCAAATGTTTCTTGAGACGAACAACTTAAAGGACGCCACGCCAGCAAAGAAAAGGGCATTGTTCCTAACGCATTGCGGCCCAGCCGTATTTAAGATGGCTAAAGCACTCGCCAAACCTCGAGAAGTGAAGGCCATGAGCTGGAATGACCTCGAACCCATCCTAAGAGGCCATTACGCGCCAACCATGCCTACTCTCATGAGATGCCACGAGTTTTATCAGAGGAACCAACGAAAAGGGGAAAGCGTGGCCGATTTTCGTGGCGGACCTCCGAAATTTAGGGGGCCTCTGCGGGTTCACCGATTTAGAAGAGGCACTGAGAGATCGAATAGTTCTGGGACTAGATGCACTGGGCTTGCAAAGCAAGCTGATGGCGAAAGGTGACATCAGCCTTGCTGATGCCATCACCGAAGCCACGGCAGCAGAGGTGACCAAGAAGTTGGCTGCACAACTACGGCGAAGCCGCACTCCGGTACCACCACCAGCCAGCGAAATCTCACCTAGTTCAGAAGGTCAGCTGGCAACAACGCACCACGAGGACCTCTTTTTGTCGTCAGACAGCGACGAAGAAGGGGTCCATCGACTGCGGTCCAACCGGGACCCTCGCCCGAAGCCCTTACGCCCTTGCGCTGGCTGTGGAGCCAACCATGCCAGGTCCGAATGCAAATTCCGCGACGCACTCTGCCATGAGTGTGGAAAACGAGGCCACATTGGGCGGGTCTGCCGCAGCTTGCCAGAACTCAGCCAGGCCTCAAAAGGGGCTAACTATCGCCAATTGACAGGAAGCCGTCCTGTAAGGCGAACGCCATTAAACCACTCCTACAGAAATCCAGCCTTGCAGAGAGAAGAGGCTCACCATACTATCACTATAGGTCACGCCTCAACCTTGGACACTAAGAAAATCCGAGTCACGGTAGCCATCGAGAACCAGCCGTGCCACATGGAAGTTGACTCGGGATCGTCCCTCTCGATGGTGTCTTGGAAGACACTCAAGCAACTCATCCCTACAATTCAACGCCAAGATCTCCAATTTCAATGCCTCATCCTCAAGGACTACCAGGGGAATTGAATCCCCGTCGTCGGGTCCTGCCGAGTCCGAGTCTCCTTCAAGAAGCACACAGCGTACTTACCTCTAATGGTCATCGATAGAGATAGGCCTAGCCTACTAGGCCTCCAATGGTTTGCACCACTCGGCATTGAAGTGGCCGGCGTGAACCGAGTCGGTGGTTGTGATTGGGAGGAAGACCTTATCTCTGAGTTCAGTGATGTCTTCGCGGACAGCTTAGGTGAGTATAAGGGGACCCCGATTTCATTCAGTCTAGATCCAAAAGTAGCTCCCATTCGCTTGAAGACCCGTCGAGTTCCATTCGCCCCAAAATCGAAAATTGACGAACAACTCGACAAGCTAATTGCTCAAGGGATGTTAAAGCCCATCGATCACTCTCCATGGGAAACCCCTATTGTAACACCCATTAAGCCAGATGGGTCAATCCAAATTTGTGGGGACTACCGGGCCACTTTGAACCATGCTCTACAGCAGAACGTGTATCCAGTTCCGGTGGAGCAGCACCTCCTCCATTCCTTGAGGGGCAGGAAGGTTTTTGCTAAATTGGATTTTGCTCAAGCTTATCAACAATTACCAGTGGATGAAAAAACGGCTCAGGCCCAAACTATTGTAATGCACAGGGGTGCCTTTAAATGTACCCGATTGCAATTCGGAGTTAGTGTAGCCCCGGGGATCTTCCAGAGCCTTATGGAAAGGTTATTACAAGGAATCAAGGGCGTGGTCCCTTTTTTTGATGATGTATTAATTGCAGCCCCTACAAAAAAAATCTTACAGGACCCGTTTGAAATGCGTTCTAAAAAAATTCCAAGAGGCCGGACTTAAGGTGAAAAAAAATAAATGTCAATTGTATACTGACAGTGTTGAGTTTTTAGGGTACCGGATTGATAGCCAGGGCATTCATCCTACCGAAAGTAAATTAAAAGCGATCAAAAATGCTCCCAGGCCACGCAACAAGGCCGATCTCCAGGCGTTCCTAGGCCTCATCAATTTCTATAATGTATTTTTACCGCACAAGGCAACTGTTGCTGAACTGTTACACTGGTTATTAGATAAAAAAGCATTGTAGGTATGGGGTCACCGGGAAGAACAAGCATTCCGGAATGTTAAAAAACTGCTCACATCTGACTCTGTACTCATGCAGTATAACGAGACTTTGCCGTTAGTTTTTACCTGCGATGGATCACCTTTCGGCGTGGGTGCCATTTTGAGCCACGTACTGCCTAATGGGAACGAAGCCCCTGTTGCATACTTTTCGAAGACTCTTTCAAAAGAAGAGCGAAACTATGGACAAATTGATAAAGAAGCCCTCGCAATTGTCTCAGCTGTAAAAATAAATCATGAATACGTGTACGGGAGGATCTTTACTATTGCAACTGACCACAAACCGTTGCTAGGGATAATAGCCGGGGACAAGCCAACCCTCTACAAATTATCCCCTAGAATGACCCGATGGTCAGAATTCCTAGCTGCTTATAATTATCGCCTGCAATATCGCCCAGGGAAAGCCATTCCCCACGCCGACGCATTGAGCCGAGCACCGCTTCCAGAGACTCTCGACGATCCGGCACCAACGGCAACCACGTTGCAAATCGAAGCATTCAACTCGCCGCCCATGACCGCCCGAGACATCGCGAGAGAAACCAAACAAGACTACATCCTAGCTCGAGTCCTAGGCTGGGTAGAACATGGATGGCCATTGGACCAAGTACCAGATGACTTCGCACCATTCAAATCTCGACAGACTGAACTTTTCTCCCAAAGGGGCTGTATCATCTGGGGTGATAGAGTCGTTGTCCCAGAACGACTCCGGAAGACGCTGCTGCGAATTCTGCATGAGGGCCACCCCGGCATCATGCGAATGAAGGCGCTTGCACGAAGCTACGCATGGTGGCCGGGCATGGACCGACAAATCGAGCAGTGGGTTAAAGCATGTACCAATTGCCAACAAGTCAGCAACGCCCCACCAAAAGCTATGCCTACTGAATGGGAGACGCCACGTGGACCCTGGTCCAGAATCCACCTGGATTTCGCGTGGCCAACCAAGGGCCATACTTTCCTACTTACAGTCGACGCCTACTCCAATTGGCTGGAAATTCATCGTATGACGACTACGACCTCCGAGGCGGTGATCAGGATTCTAAACAGACTCTTTGCAACCCACGGATTGCCAGACGTCCTGGTGTCCGATAACGGGCCACAGTTTACTGCACTAATGTTCAAGCAGTACCTCGTTGACCGCGGCATCCACCATGCGCTCACCTCGCCTGCGCACCCTGCGACCAATGGCCGAGCAGAAAGCATGGTCCAATTTTTAAAAAAGACCTTGCAAAGGGTAGACTATGACAATATCGACGACAAGGTCAATCAAATTCTCTTTTTGCAACACATAACTCCACATAGCGTCACCGGCAGAACTCCCGCCGAACTACTGATGGGACGAAGACTCCGCTCACCGGTTGCACCCTGCTTACGAACCGGAAAAACCAATAGGATCCAGTGGCCGCTGTCGCACCTTCCATGTAGGAGACCTCGTTTACGCATGAAACTTATCGGGTGACCCGATATGGGTAGAGGCGACAATAGTACGTGTGACCGGCCCCAAATCCTACGTAGTGCAATGCCTTGACAATAAATTGTGGAAACGGCATATCGACCAATTGCGGTCACGACTTGCAACAGCCAGTCAACAGCTCCCCCATGACCAAACCAAGGGGGGGGAGGTACGGAAGAAGATGAAGTTCCAGGGAACCCGCTTGAAGGGAACGACGAACTAAATGATACTCAGGAAATGGAGCAGGAAGGAGAAACGTTTGCACTGCAGAGAATTGCAGAAAATGTGGGCAATGACAAAGAAGTAAACTCTGAGCAAGAGGCAGAACCACTGCCAAACAACGATCTACCTCAACAGGATTGCAATCAACCAATCCAACGAAAATCCAAGAGTCTTAAAAGACAACCATCCTATCTAAGGGACTATATAACTACACCGGAATTAAGAAGCCAGGGGGAAGGGGTGTTGTGTATGCACTATAGTTAATAAAGTATGAGCTTGAGGTAAAGTGCAGGGTTCTGGCCCTGCACTTCTGATTGGCTGTTAGGCGGCCAGACCGGATTGGCTAGTTCTGGAGAGTCCGATTGGCCCTTGACAGAGAGTTCTTATTGGTTGCAGGAGCTAGCGTTCCTAGCTCGTTATTGGATGAATCTTGCAGGGGTTGCCTATATAAGGCAGAGTTCACTGTTGTTAAATTAAGAAGTCACTATGTAAATAAAGAGCTGAAGTTCACTGTTCAGAGGCTGTCTCCATTTATTTCAACCCATGCTCAATACTTAACAGAAGAGGACTTAGCAACATGAGGATGGCACCAGGCATTGTTTTAAAATGTGGGAAGGGACGCAGAGAGAGAGAGAGGGAGGGAGAGAGGGAGGGAGGGAGGGAGAGAGGGAGAGGGAGAGAATTCTATGATGAC
Source organism: Hydrophis major (assembly GCA_033807585.1). NCBI lineage: Eukaryota > Metazoa > Chordata > Lepidosauria > Squamata > Elapidae > Hydrophis > Hydrophis major. The sequence goes on from CM066329.1 coordinate 174,194,817, forward strand.
TTATTCAAAGATAAGAGATTTGGCTTAAATCAATTCTGTACATTTATTCAGACGTCAAATTTCTTGGTGCTTATGATGGAGTATGGGAACTTACTTGCTCCATCGGCTCCAGATTTGGGAGACCCTAAAAGAAACTGGGAAGTTTTCATTAATTTGGAAAACAAAAAGAAATAGAGATCCCAGGAAGGAGCAATGCATGAAGGCATTGTAAGTGTTTACCTGATGTTATTGGTGAAAAATTACTATGTTGGTGATTATTACTCCATTTATACATAACAGGTTTCCTAGAGCTTTCCCCCCACATCTCCAGCAATGTGCTTTTCTTCTTATCTTGTGACAGAAAAAGTGTTTCACCTGGAAAACTGCCGCTTTTTCTTCCCCCCTCCACATTTCTGTTGCTGAACCCCAGAAAAGTACCAGGTGGGAAGAAATAATTTATTGCTGCTGCTACTCGTGGAGTAAGAAGTGGGGATTTTCTCCTTGCCATCTCTCCCCACCCACCCAGTCAAAGTGTAGCTCTTCTGCCATCGCTGCAGCTCTGTCCTCTTCAATGAGCAGGGAAGACAAAGCAACTGTACTTGGTAGGACAGCAGAAGAAAAAGGAAACACAAATCAATAGTGGGGAAAGCATCGCAGGATGAGATGGTGGCAGGTTGCATGGGAGCTAGTGGTGGTTGGAGTAATAACCTTTTGAAAAAATACTTCATTGTGGCTGATAGTTCCCTGACCCTAGACAAGTAATACTTGCTAAGGAGTTCTTCTGTCCATTAGCCAAGGGAGAAATGCCGTGGAGGGGGCAGTCTGTAGTGAGCTAGTTGTGGAGTCCTGTAGATTGCTGGTTTCTCTCAGGCTCATCTTTCACCTGACCTATGTTCACAGAGAGGAGAACTTGCTTTGTTTTCCTTAATTTTCTCCTACCGTATCATCTCGATCCAATTTCTGCCTGCCATAGTCTCACGAACCCAAGATGGAAGCACTATCAGGAGAATATAGCTTCAGTGACTAGAAAGCAGGGTCTCAGGGTTAAGGTAAGGGGGCTTATAGATGGCACTCTAGTGCAGTGTTTCTCAACTTTGGCCACTGAAAGATGTGTGCACTTCAACTGCCAGAATTCAGGCAAGACAGCATGGCTTGCCTGAGAAAGGCTGGGAATCAAAGTCCATACTTCTTAAAATGTCCAAGGTTGAGAATCACTCCTCTAGTGTCCCAGTTCCACATGATGGGACTCATGTTTCTTACTGCTTCTCTTCCACACTTGGGCAACCATTCTGTAGGATTGGATTTCACCCGAACCAGTCCAAACCGGTAAAATCCCACCCTTGGCCCAACATCATCTTCCATCACAGGTGGACAACTGATTACTTGACTTTTCTCTGACTTGTTGGGCACCCAGGATCCACATACCATTTTAAAAAAAATTCTAAGAATACCAAGAGCCCCAGAAGTCTAATGCCAATAAAATAATGCCTGACTTTTTTTTTTTTTTAGGACAGAAGTTTCCCATCTGTATTTCTTCCCTTTTTTTTTTAATTAAAAAAGTTTTTTGTTTTTTTTTAAAAAAGTTGCTTGGGAAGTACCAATCAAAGTGCCTATGGATATATTGATGGCCATGGCATTCATACGATGGGATAACCCTACCTTGAACAGTCCAAAACAGTTCAGAGAAGGGAAAGAAATTTGGGTCAGCATGAACAGAAGATGCACCTATTTATCAAAGAAGGCAAACAGCAAGAACATAAACCATATTTATAGAAAGAAAGGTTTTTTTCCCTCTCCAGCTCTCCCTCCTCTAGAGATTTTCAAGTCTCTAATGCTGACAATGCAAAGTCACATTGCGGAACCTTGACCAGAGTTGGTATTCAGCAGGTTCTGACCAGTTCTAGAGAACTGGTAGCAGAAATTTTGAGTAGTTTGGAGAATCAGCAAATACCATCTTTGACTGGAGATTTTACGGTATCCTTCCCCTGCCACGCCCACCAAGCCACGCCCACAGAACCGGTAGTAAAAATATTTGAATCCTACCACTGACCTTGACTAATTTCTTTTCCCAATAAACCATCATCTGCATTTCTTTCTGCTGCTTACCATATTGACAGCATTCTGGTGGGAGTTAAAACAACAACAACAGGATGGTGTGAATATGGCAGACAGAGGAACTTTAAAATCAGAATCAAATTTCCCTGGTATGTTCAAGCAGAGGCTGGACAACTCTCTAAAAGAAGGCTTTAATTTGGATTTTTATGAAGAAGAGAGGATTGAACTTGATATCCTAAAATGGTTTCTTTTCATTCTGTGGTTCCCATTAAAATGCCAAGGCTTTGCTTGTGCATGTTTCTCTCTCTCTCTCTTTCTCTCTCTCTCTCCCTCCCTCCCTCCCTAAACAAATTTAATTGCATTGAATTTGTTTTGGTGCAATACACCAAAGATGTTCTGGGAGTAATTCCATGGAAGTTAAAAATCCAGCCTATTTGCTAGACTTAAATGGCAAAAAAAGGAGAAATAACTAGATTCATCAAGCTTGGTGGAATGTTTTCTAAAGATGGGGGAAATGATTGGAGAAATTTTGAACCATAGAATAGAAACACAGGGTGAAAAGTACAAGGTAATTGTTATCTGCTTTGTGAAATGACTGTGGAAAGAAATGAAAGTGGTTGTGCAAAAAAGTATGTTTCCAGATGCATTATTACTTGGGAATGAAAATTAAATATATGAAGAGAAACATAAAAACAAGTTGAATGCAACATAGGTACCTTGTAGTCCAGAATTCTGCCATGTCATTTTATGGTGGGTTGGTGGGTTGGTTATGCACTATGTATGTATGTATGTATTATGTATTAATTTATATAAGGTATCACTTCCATGTGATTCTTCAGGGAATCTTTAAGGTGGTTCTGTGGCACTTATCTACATACTGGCAAGTGGGGAGGGAGAATATAGAGAACAAGATTTGCCTAAGGCCTCAGTGAGATTTCTTTCATGGCCAGGAGACTTAATCAGCTCTACGAACCCCCAAGACTTTTTAGTGGATGAATTTTTGTTGTAGTTACAGGTATTCTGGTTTTGTTTAGTGAAGAATCACCAGGAACAATGTTAGACTTTGGTAATGATGCAGTTTAACTTTAGAAGATAATTGTGTGTCCAATAACACTGTAAATTAAGGTTCTTGCATATTTTAATCTTGACAATTACTCATTAGAAAATCTATCTTAATTGCTGCATCTTGAAATGTACAAAAATCTTTAGATTTATAAAGTATATGCTTGCCAAAATCATAACCTCCATCACTCACTCTTTTCTTTAGAAAATGAGCCAGAATTGGACTCTGAAATAAAGTCACCAAGGAAGCAGTACTGGAATTGCCATCATAGACATTTGCTTTGTTTGTGCTGAATGACATAATCATGAAGTTGAATCATGTTGGCTCTTAGATTAATTATTGTTTCTAGGAAGAAAACTCAATTAAATAGCTGCTGTGGTCTTTTTTTCTTTTCCGCAAAGAAAATGAAACAGTGTTGCAGAGATGTTATCTAAGGTATTATATACTTGTCCAAATCTAGGGTTGGGAAATCTGTGACTCTCCCAATTTGCTTGAATGATAATTCCCAGGAGCTCTGCATAGTCAATGGTGCAGGAGGTTGGGAGTTATGGTTCACCAACACCATTGCTTATCTTATGAAATATTTCTCTATTGCCTGCTAATACTCTATTAAATACAAATTGTTGAGAACAAGGGGATAATTAACAAACTCCCTCATATGCTCTCTTCCAAAATACATTTCCAGAGTATCATCTGGAGAGCAAAACTTTTTCTTTAAAAATCCCTTCTCTTCCTCCATCTCCCTTTTTTAAAATTCTGGGCTCTAAAAGATTTAGGATTTTTTTCTATTTTCTCCCTTTCTGATGTCTTGCAAACAAAAATGTCATTTTCACAAATGAACATATATAGAAACTATAATTTTAATTTCCTTTTCATCTTGCCCATTCATCCCTTTGCAGGATGTTGCACTGTACCTTTTTTTTCCTTTCTTTTTGGTTACTGTGGAAGATCGATCTCACAAAACAATAAAAGACACAGGGTTTGACCAAAATTATGTATTTATAAGTTTCACATGGCTGTCTCTTTTTTATAGAGATCAGATGTGTTATTACATCAACCTACTCAGGTGGCTTAGTAGTAGAGCACATACTTTCCAAGAAGTTCCTAAATCCAATCCTAGTAATCTTCAGGTAGCATTTGAAAGGCTTGGATTTTGGAAATCATCTAGTCCAGGGCTGTCAAACTCGCGGCCCACAGGCCGGTGGTGTCACACACTGACCACGCCAATGGCCAGTTTAGTGAAGGGGGAAAAAGTCACAATAAAAGTCACGTGACAACACCGTGATGATGCGAGTTTGACACCCCTGATCTAGTCCAATTTATTAAAATCCATTCTTATAGCATCCTTGACAGATGGCAGTCTGGTGTTTGTTTAAATACCTCCAACAAGAGAAAGTCTAGGAGTAGCAGCATCTTTGGTTAGTGAACAAGCTTTTTCCAGCCTCAGTCCTGGAGAACTAAGAACAGCACTAATCAATGTAAACAGCACTAATCAATGTCTGGCCCCTTTTTAAGGAGAAAGTGGGTGGAAAGGATAGAGGTGAATTTTTGCTTCAAGACATCCAGAAAATGCATGTCTCGCAATTTGAAGTTCTTAGTGCTTGGCAACTAGAGATCTGGGGAAGGTCTGGAAAGGAGCAGGAAGATTGGGTTCTTGCTACCAGAAGAGACCAAAGTCATGAACAATACGTAGAAAAAAAATGATGATGAACAAACACAGTAGAGCAGTGAGGGAAAATTAAATGGAAAACTGTGTCTCACTCAGAGCAAATTTAAAAAAATGCATTCTGCCTCAATTTATGGACTTTCCTGACCCAAAATAACTACCAGCTCTACCTCGGAAAATGCATTCATAAAGATAATGAGGTTTTTGGCAACAATGGACAGAACAGTACTTCAGAGAACTGGAATCCTTGGCTTCAAAGCAAGATATTTTTTGTCTAGGGGAATAAATATTGTGAAGGTAGAGGAGAAATAGTATTTTCACAGCCTAGTTTTAAAGTCTTGATATTTGAAAGCCCAAAGTGTTGTCCTAAGAGAAAATGATTTGCTAAGGAAAAGTAAGTCATGCCCATCAATTTGAAGGACCACCTGTCTCTGACAGGATGAGAATGCTCTGGATTTGTTCTCTAAAATAATCTCATCTGATAGGACTTAGAAGATCTGCCTTCTCCTAGGGTACCATACAAATACCTTTGTTGGAAACAGTCTTCCATCTGAGATCTGGGTTTTCCTGTTTCTATTGGTCTTCTGTTAGGCTCTGAATATCTAACCTGTCCTTCATATGTTAGGGCCAGGTTACTACTGAAGCCCAACATGTATATTGTGAATTATTTGTGTGGTACCCTGATTGTGATATAATTATTTTGAATTTATGTTTATATTGGCTTTAGAAAAGAGTTTTTGAATTGTTAGCTGTCCAGAGTTACTAGTTTAAATTGGATGGTTATGTAAATTATTAAAATAGATAAGTAACTAAACTTTTCTGTCCTGTTCTTGCCTCCTCAAATCACTTTTCCATTCTCTTTTCCCTTTCGGAGGAGGTGAAATTAGTACCGTGAGGCTTTAAGTTAACATGTTCTCCATGGCTGGCTAGGGAATTCTGGGAGCTGAACTCCATAAGTCGTCAAGTTGCCAAGTTTGGAGACTCTTCCTTTAGATCAAGGTGATCAACATGTGGCCCAACTGCCATAGGCAGCCCAGCCCTCTGGGAGTCCTTCCCACTTCCTTTGCCCAGGTTGTTGAATTTTATCTGCACAGTCACCAAAATCAGACAGTGTGGTTTCCTGTCTTTTTGTACAGGTGCTAAAAGCAGCTTAGCATGACTTTAAAAATTAGCTCAAGCAACAATAAAAAAAAAAAAAAGAGGTCGGGTAGGAAGGGGTAGAATCTGTGTCCCTAACCTGTGTATGATATGCTGCACCCGCCTTTGCACTATTGTTTCACCCTATTTATGATTTGGCTTTTTTGAAAATGTCATGTCAGACACCCTCCAGAGATTCTTCATTCCTGTCCCTTGACTATCATGCTCTTCACAGTAGGTGGCTGGGGACTAGTTCTGCATGGCAGCATTGCAGTACAGCATAAATTACACATTACAGATAAATCAGCAGGGAAGGAAACAATGTGGTCTTGAAATAAACAGGGCTCCTTGCTCCCTCCTACACACCCTACATAGGCACTTAAAGGCATGGGCCTTTTTAAAAAATTATTAGTTTGAAGGAAAAAGTGTTGCAAGGCTCTTAACCTGGCATTATGTTTTCAGTGTGGTCTGGAGTCCTCCATCAATTTACTATTGATAATTCTGTCTTGTTCATTCATCCTTACCTGGCCTCTTTCTCCTTGAAGGCGCAAAGCAGCAGGGAGTTGGACTGATGTCTAAAAAGCAGCACAAGATTTCAATACAAACTAGGATTTCCTTTGTTTTTACAAAATAACAAGCAGGTTCTTTTAAAAGAGAGAGAGAAGGAGAAAAAGGAACACCAATAACATGTACAAATTAACTTTTATCCCACAGTTGCTCTTTAGAATGCAATTGAAATGAAGACATGTTTATTAATTTCATGGGCCTTTTAAATTTAAAGAAAAGGAATAATCAATATGTGTTTTAAGCCTGGTTTCCCCAACCAGGGTTAGGGAGACAAGCTAAACAGAATGTGCAGCGTTAGTCAGATAGGCACACAGATAAATGAGTGAGCTAAGCTTGTATGTTTATTAACATACAGTAAAAATGACAGATACGCTTGTGCTATCAAAAATATAGTTTATTCCATTATGAGTTCATAGCATAGTCAAAATAACAGTCCAATAGTCATGTATCATTTAGTCAGTCCATTCAGGGATATTCAGTTAGCAAAGTCCATTTAGAATATCCTATGTCAGTTCACTTACAAGTCAGTCCTTTGTTTTCTCTCCCGTTCGAGCAATGCAGTCTTGAGTCCTTGCAGTAATCAGGGATCATCAAAGCCAGAGAGAGAGCAAGCTGTAGCCTTGCTTCTTTTAAAGTGCTTTCACAACCACTCCCTTAATTACTGTCCCACAGTTAAAGTTGCAGACACTTTAACATATAAACTATGATTACTTAGTTATTATTTTACCTAAACCAGTTAGGGTAAACAATGTTATCCCTAACAATGTGTATTAGGAGGGGAGGGACAGTGGCAGCGCACTGGCCCAATAGGTCAGAATTACAGGTAGTCCTTGATTTAGGATTGCAATTGTAACCAGAACTCACACCTGATTTTTGCAATCTTTTTTTGCTATGGTTATTAAATGAATAATGCAGTCATTAAGCAAAGAATGCCATGGTTAAGTGAACCCATCTTTCTCCATTGACTTTGCTTTTCAGAAGCTGGCTGGGGAAGTTCGCAAATGGCAATCATGTGATTGCAATGTAAATCACAGAAATATAATGCCAAGCACCCACATTTTGATCTGTGACCACAGGAACTTTGGGACAGTTGTTAAGTGTGAGGGTCACTTGTAAGTTACTTTTCTTAGCACCATCATAACTTCAAATGGTCGCTAAACAAATGTTCACATCTGAAATAAAACTCAGCAGCCATTCCCCAGTTATCTATCCTACCCTGTTTCTCTAACAATACAGCCTCCCCCAATAGGAAGTCCCAGCATTTTTTATAGGCATGAAATGAAATTATGCCCCTCCCCCCAAATTAAGGCCTATATTAAAACATGCAAAATGGGGGGGAATGGTGGGGGGACTTGCTGTTAGGAAGTACTTTTGTTGCACACCTGGATATGGTGCTGCCTGCGCTGACCCCGATACGAAGTGCCCCACCAACACCGAGGTCAACATCCAAGCCATCACTGCCTGCCCGCCCGAAGATGCAAGGGGGGGGAATTAAGTCACCCCCGAAAAGATGGCCTAGCCATTTTTTCAGGGCTCAAAAAAAATAAGACCCGGCCTTATTATATGAGAAACACGGTACTATTGCCATTATGTTGATCTATGGGTATTCTTACCCCTACTTGCCATGTTGACCTGGGGAATGATGGAATTATAATCCTCTACATTAAGTAGGCATTAAGCTAGTGGCTCAGTGGCTAAGACACTGAGCTTGTCAATCAGAAAGGTCGGCAGTTTGGTGGTTCGAATCCCTAGCACCGCATAACGGAGTGAGCTTGTCCCAGCTTCTGGCAACCTAACAGTTCGAAAGCATGTAAAAATGCAAATAGAAAAATAGGGATCACTTTGGTGGGAAGGTAGCAGCATTCCAAATGCCTTTGGCATTTAGTCATGCTGGCCACATGACCATGGAGATGTCTTCAGACAGCGCTGGTCTTTTCCTTTGTAATGGAGATGAGCACCACCCTCTAGAACCGGAAACAATTGTGTGTGGGGAACCTTTTTAAGATTGTGGGGAGGGGACTAATATAACACCTTAGACTAAATTAATATCTAAATAGCTTGCTTTCAGGTTCTTTCTTCCATTCCATTCATTCTTTTGGATAAGCGTATAAAGTGGAAAACAGCATCCGAAAGGGATTGTGTGGCTTCTCTTTAGCACTGCAGGAGAAGGAAAAGTAGGGTTCTTTTCAGCCCCAGCATTTGGTATTTGCCAACCAGTAGGCATCTTTACATCATCCCCTGGTTGATTCACCGGGGATAAAAGCTGCTAATCACAACATTTCTTTAGAGTTAAGGAAGTGATGCCAGTTCTGAATTCAGAGTAACGTTGTTGGTTAGAAATCTACGGTGGCCTAACCCTGATTTTGTTCTAAAATACACCACAGGGTACACTGGAGAGAAATCTGGCTCTTACCTGTTTTCAAATAGTTACCTACTGTTAATATAAACGGGGACTATGTATTTCACAAACACTGGATGCAAACAGAGCTGGATGGCAAGAAGCTATTCAGCATGTTACAGTTCAGCAGTCCCAAAATTAAGCTGGGAAACAGCTTGAAACATTCAAGGCAGGCCAAGTTCCCTTATTGCTCTTTTTGATCTTATAAAGTATGGCAGACACATTTTTCCCTACCTTAGATTAAACAGTATCCTGCTGAGGGCACTATTCTGATAGCTTTTCTTTTTTTTAAAAAAAAAAAAAACAATTTTGTCTCATGCTGTAAATAAAAACAGACGTTAAACATGGAAAAGTTTCATAATGTGTAATTTATAAATAATGAACATATGTTCTTAGTATGTTGGAAACATGTGTAAGCATGTAATAGAAACTCATTGCCCTATCAGTAGAGACTTTCCTCAGTGAGTGCATGAGGAAAAGCCACCTAAATATCTTCTTAAATTCTGCAACTATTTAAAATATTTATCTTATTTTTTCTATTTAAAGGACCATTCGCAGTGGCACTTTAAACGCAAAGAGATTTAATTTCGTTTTATGTATTTGCTACATTCACAGTCACATTTCCTCCAGGAAGCTCAAGGCAATGTATCATCTCTTTTGAAATAGATTAGGATAAGGGAAAGTGTCATCCTGCAGATTTAATGGCTGAAGGCAGGTTTGCAGCTGAATTTCCCCAGCTGTCACTCTAAACACTTGAAAAGGGTTGTCTTTTATGAGCATCTTACATCCATGTGACATCCTTTTAAAACTCTTCAGAAATAAGTTGCTACTTTTACTACTCTTTTCATTAATTGGTAACCACGGTGACAAAAAAACAAATGACTTTCTTATACACGAAAGCAAAAATAGCAAACTGATGGTGAAAGATGGGGAGGAGGTAGTTTGAGCTAAGGGCATGAATGAGGAATAGAGCTACATACACTTTTGTGTTATTGTCAGGGCAAAAAGCATGGATGTTTCATTGGAATCACCAGGAGCTGAGCTTGATCAACAGTGATTGTCCATTTACAGTAGGAAGCAGAGATCTTTTGTGTAAAATAAAAAGACGCCTGGGAAATTCATTGGACAGAAGAGGAATGATAAAAACAGAAAAGCGAAAAGCAGTTTCCCACTATCGCCACAATGTGTTGGACTATAACTCCACTCACCTACCCTTTCAGTGGCCAGAAGTCTTTAACACAGGTGGGAGGGTCACCCAATAGGAGGGTTACCCAATAGGAGTGTTACAAAGGTCTTATTTATTTATTAGATTTTTAATCTAACAAAAGTCAATTATTTCCTGGGTCCGTCCTTAGAATTCCTCTGGGATAGCCAGTCTGTCTGGTAAGTGTAGCTCAATGGCCCTGAAGGGCACCATACTTGTATGTTGGGGGAGTGTGATAGACTGCTGCAGTCACTCCTAATTACTAGCTCAGTTGTCTTTCTCCATGCATCCGCCTGAAAGTCCTTTAAATTATCCCTCGCTCAGACCGTTAACTTGAGTTTTACTTCCTCCCCCCCCCTTTTCCTTTGCCCCTCTTTGCTTTTCCAGACTTTCCAGTTCAACTCCCCCCTCCCGGGATTGTTTTAATGGTTAACATTGGATTGCTTTTGCTCCCGGTAATGCTACTTTGATTTCCTTGAAGGCAACGTGAGATGAAAAGAAGACGGACGGTTTGCTTGAGAAACAAGTTGGCGGGCCCGGTGTCGATTTTGATCCTGGGGCTACGAGGAGATGACTTGTAAATATTCCCTTCTGCTTACGCCTTGGCTGAACTTTTCAGCTGCACAATAGGTGTCAAGTTTACCTGTAGAGAAAGGAAATGGAGAATGGGTTTTATGATTGTACTCTACTGTAATTAAAAAACAACCCACCCCACCCGCCCAACGTACAATTTTTTTCCGGAGTTTGTTAACGGGGGAGGCCAGAGAAGTCTGCCTATTCTCAGAAACTCGTTTCCAGGTTGCCGCAGCGCTGTCGGCTGGAGTGACCCGATTTTGTTCCTTGATGCCAAGCGTCTCTTCGGAGGCAGGACGACAGTCCCCTCCCCCGGGCTGGTGTTTTTTTATTTATTTTATTTTGGGTTTTGTTTTGTTTGTTTTTTTTACGGACCGGACTGTAACTGGCGACGTTTTAGGACGGAGTGAGCTCGTTCCCTCCTTCCGGGGCAAAGAGCCGAGCCGCCGCCTCGCCAGCCTCTGGTCGGCGTTGCCCTGCTCCAGTTCGTCTTGACGGGCGTGCGCCGCCGCCTGTGCGCAAGCGGGGCTGCCAAGTGCGGAGGGGCGGGGAGGGCCGCGGCTCCCCTTCCTTCCTCCATTCATTCGACTCTCTTCAGCGGGACGGAGCCACGGAGCGGGTTGGGGGGGGGTGGAGCTCTTGCCTGCGAGCGCCTGGCGGACGACTCTCGACCTCCCCTCTCGCTGTTAGGGGGGGGCGGCCTTCCGAAGGCGCTCTGCTCTCGGTCCACGCTCCGGCCTTTGCCGAGAACTTCCAGGGGAGGAGAGGGCGGCATTACCAAGCGCACGGCGAGGGCTGAGCGAGGCAATGTCCGACCCGGCGGTCAACGCGCACCTGGAAGGGATCATCTCCGACTTCGAGGGTAGGTTAGATCGCGAAGGCAGGGAGGGAGAGGGAAAAGGAGGAAGCGGGATCGACCCCAGATTCCCCCTTCCCGCGGCTACTCAGGCGCCGTTTTCCGCTTCTTTCCGCGAGCCAAGCTGACATCCCCCTCACTCGCGGTAGCTACAAGCCAGCGGGAAACACCCGGAGCAGAGGCCGATTTTATGCTTGGGATGGTGGGTCGGTTCGCAGAGCCGATCCCCCGGCAGGATGCGATCAGTCTGCACTGGATTGCGGCTCGAAGGGGGAATTCTGGTAAAATAGACGGAGATGCGGGTTGGTGAGGCATAAAAGGCGTGTGAGTTGCCTGGTTCTATTTTGGCCAGGTAAATGCTCCCATTTTAAAGTGGAGTTTTAATTTAAAGATATATAAATATGGGCACTTCCCCACCCCCTCTTCGGAAGAAAGCTGTTGGATCTTGTTCACGCAGGGAAGACCAGGTCTTGGCCCTCGCTTCCACTTTCTCAGTGTTGCAGCGGGGAAAAAAAACGATTTGTTCATCAGGAAAAGTCCTGTTTTCTAACTTCGTCCATTCCAACCACAGTCCGTGCCTGTTATACAGAGAGCAAAATGAAATATCCTTGTCCTGAGATGCTTGTCCCCGTATCTCACCTGGTAAATGTTCATTTGGCTTTGAAAGAGTGTGTGTGTGCTGCACATGAACTTCTTGAGAGTGATCCTAGTGCCTGTTTCAGGGTGTGTGTGAGGACAAGGAGCCCCCAGCCCCACCTTCTAACTGTAGCTAGGGCAGCGCCTTGTAATTTGTTGTGGTCCAGACCAAAACGAGGCTGAAAGGTCCCTTCTCTCTCCCTCTCCCTTCCCATTTGTTTTGTTTTGCTTGGCTTTAGTTGCAAGCCCACCCATTCTGAAAATCCAAGGCTCAAAATTGTGTGTGTGTGTGTATGTGGATACACTTTTCTCTGTTCTGTCCAATGGCTTCTGATTTTCCAAGGCAGAGAATCAGAAAGGCCTGTAGAAAGTTTGTGTATATCTGTCTGTCTTTTGGGTCCTTTGGAGGTAAGTTGTTGGGTTGTTATCAGAACTTAAAATCTGGTGGTGTCCTGGCTTCGATCCAGTGTTCTGCTGCATTATTGTGACTAGTGCAGCCATGTAAACATTTCCTTTCTCTTTTTGATCCTCAGAGGTTTTTGTTTTTTTAAATTGTATGTATCCCAATCCTAGAAATGGCCTCTTTTGTTTACTGTCTGCAGGGAGCCATGTCAGGTCTTCCTGGTACTCTTTTACACGGTTGCTTTCACACTGTTGTGGTAACTTGAGAATCAAACTACAGAAGGAAGAGGAGGGGGAAATGCATCACCACCACCCCTTTGATTGTAAAAAGCTGATTATACAAATTTCAGGGCCTCTGCTGTTCCTGCAGAGGATATGGTATTTGGTATCTTGAAAACGTCAGCTTTGAAAGAGAGAGTTTAAACCATAGAACTGATCTGAAAAAAAATGCACTGATGCTACCATTTCTGATGCTGCAACTTTGGGTGCAGCCCTTCTTCACATGATGGCCCAGCATTCAAAACCTTCATCATTTCCAGTGAATAGAAGCTGAAGTAGCAGATAATGAGGGAGGCTTTTCCAATGACAACTCAAAAAACTGCTATTAGTGAAAGCTTACTGGCTTATGGCTTATGTAAACCAGGAGAGGGCAACGAAAGATCTTCCAGGCATTGCTGAACTTTAAGTACCAACATCTTCTGTACTAACCTTGGAATCTGAAATGGTTCCAGTTTGGCCTTTGGTCAGCATAGATTCCTCATCCGTAATGTAAATAATGTACATAACATCTTTCGTTTTCTTGGCCCTTCTGCATAATAATGAAGTTTTATGCAATATATAACAATATCAATAATGCGATAGAGAAAAGACACCAATTAAAAGCAGTGTGTAGGCCAAGAGTTAACTAAGGAATTGAAAGTGCCTTTAGTCAATAAAAATGCTTGCAGCCAGTACCAAAAGAAGTACAACAGAGGTGCTAGATGATTGTCTCTAAGGAGGCACTGCTTTAAAAAAAAAAGTAAGCCATTCTTTCTTGTAGCCAAAGACAGCTGGTCCTATTTACTAACATTTTAATTGGACTACAAAGCAAATAGGAAGTCAATGAAGGTATTTAGGATTGGGGGAGGGAGGGAGGAAGCATGGTTGTAATGCAAGTAAATCTGATCAGAAAGGTCCAATTTCCAGCAGATTTTTGTATAGTAATATCTCAGTCCCATTTATAGTAAATTATAGTATATAAGGAATTAGAAATGTATTTCAACCCATGGAAATATTTTGAGGGAGGCATTGCACACCAAGAGAGGACAGAGAAGTTACCTACTGTGAGCAATTTTCCCTAGATTTAGGAGCCTCGGTGGCGCAGTGGTTAAGAGTGCAGTACTGCAAGCCAGGCTCAAGGTTGACCCATCCTTCCGAGGTGGGTAAAATAAGGACCCAGATTGCTGGGGGCAATAGGCTGACCTTGCAAACCGCTTTGAGAGAGCTATAAAGCACTATAAAGCGGTATATAACTCTTAAGTGCTATTGCTATTTATTGCCTTGATCTTTTGCTACTTCCTTTCATTGTTTTGTTTCAACCCTGTCTTCTTGTGAGGTTTAAAAATGGCCTCTATCAGGATCTTAGAAATTATTTCAAAGCCTTGCTGAAGTTTGCCAAAGTGACTTTTTTTTTTAAAAAAGGAGCAACTTCATGATAAAGCAGAGGAGGCCTTTTTGTTGGTAGCATTGACTCACTTTTGAAAACAGTTCTTCACGGCAATGAGATTTTAAAATAGCTTCCACTTATATTAGTTGTTGCATGGCTTTGTTAAAAGTACATGGAGATTTTTTTAAAGGAGGATTGACAAACTGAGGGTGGCAGTCTTATTCCTTTCCAGAAATAATCTTTCTTTGTTAAAAAAAATCTTTTCCCTGTCTGCTATGAGTACTTAAAACCACATGCACTGACATAAATGGAAAGGCAAGAACAACTCACATTCAAAAAGCTGCTGATCAGTAATAAGCTTTCTCTTTTCTAGGCCTATAAATGAAATCAGGGTGGATCCAAGGACAAGGACAAAGTCTAAGAATGGGAAGATCTGGGGAACAAGATAGTAAGCTGTAAGACAGACTTGGGCATCATTCAGTCATGCACTTCATTGCTGGAATTCTGAACCTTGACTGGGAGTTAAAATCATCTTCCAGAATTTACAGCAAATACAGTCACACTTAATGGGCACCAAGATTGGGAATTCTCCATGGGACAGTTTGGACTTAAAGCCGTATATCTCACATGTCAGCACTGTAACATTATCTGCAACAGATCTCTGAACTGAACATAATCAGGTCCAAATCTGAGCCTGTAAAATACATTCTTTTATGGTATGTTTTTAACTGGCATATTACAATTATTCACATCTAAAGCTTATACATATGGAGTTCACATAGCAACAGAGCCAGTTTAGAGGGCGTGCAGCCCATGTTTCTGCATAGTATTTCCCAATTTATTTACCAAAACTAGTAAAGGAGTTGGCATCACTAAGATGGAGAGCAGTTTTGGTGAAATATATTTGCTTATTGATAAAGATTATCCATAGCCCAAATGAATCAGATATGTGACATTAATCAACAACTTCATCTCAAAATGGAAAAGATTATCCTTTCAGAAATTGAAGTACAATAGTTTCTCCAGTTTTGGGAAATATCAGTGCTTTTGTGAAAGAGGGAGAGATAAAGATGAGTTGGAAAGACTTAAGATGGTATCACGGCTATATGGTTGAAACCTTTCAGAGTTGCAACACATCTAGGAATGTAGAAAACCACTATTTTGACTTTTAATTCCCTCAGAAACACTACTTTCTCAGACAACCGATACGGAAAGTGAAATGGAATAGACATTCCTGATTGGAGATATTTTTGAAAATAATTAATAAAATAAAAATAATTAATCTGCATAAATTAGATCAACTTAATATTTATATCCAATTATAGTTCCACAATTTAGAAGAGTCTTATTCTATGGCTGCTTTAAAACTTTGCTCACAACCATCATAGAGATGAAGTTTAAGAAAATGTCACAGGCAATTCACCTTTTCTCTTGTACGATTGGAGACCACAGTTCTTGTATATTGTCCACCTCATAATCTTTAATAACA
Source organism: Hydrophis major (assembly GCA_033807585.1). Classification (NCBI taxonomy): domain Eukaryota; kingdom Metazoa; phylum Chordata; class Lepidosauria; order Squamata; family Elapidae; genus Hydrophis; species Hydrophis major. The sequence goes on from CM066329.1 coordinate 174,210,487, forward strand.
AAATTCTCATAAGCCTCAGATTTTTTATTATTATTTATTTTCCAGCAGAAATCCATCCCTTTCCATTAATGTTACAAAGTTTTGTTTTATAGATTGTAAAATTTAGCGAAAGTGAATAAGCCAAAGCCTGAGTAGATGGTACTTTATTGCCTATCTGATTTACTTTGCAATGATCAATGAGTATAATAAATAACATCTGTCTATCCAGCTATCTATATACTGCAGGGATCCCCAATCCCTGGGCCTATTCGTAACTGGGCTGTGTGAGTGGTGGGCACACGCAGCTTGACTTGCGCATGCAGTGGGCTGGTGCACATGCGCATGCTTGCACAGCACCACTAGTTAAAACTGAGTGTGTAGAAGGAAGTGTGCTAGCCTACTACTTGCACAAGTCGAGCTGCATATGCACATATGAACCGGCCTGCTAGTCATACAGCCCGGTTCCTCTCTCCTTCCCCCCCTACCGGCTGGGCCACCAAACTGCAAATGTTGGAGACCACTGATCTACTGCATGTTTATTAAATCTACAGATGATTGGGATTAAGTTCTAAACTGAGGTTTACAAACCAAACATCACATTTAGTCAAATCAAACAAAACACAATGGGTGAATCAGCACTTCTGACAGATTGCAGCTGAGAATTATGAAAGACCAAGAAATCCAATTATGTCCTGGATCGATATATGGCCTGTTACTTTAGCTTCTCTCTCTCTCTCTTGCAGAAACAGGTGAGGATTACTAATTCATTCCTATTTTGTGAAGTTACAAAAAAATTCAGTGAAGGGCATTGGTAGGACTCTCATTCTCTGTGCTACAACTAATATTTTAAGTTGCAAAATTGTAAAGTTGGGCCTTACTCAGGAAGTCAGGGGATAGGTCATAGCCTCTGATCCTTTCCCCCCCTTTCTTTAGTTTTATTATTGCAAAATTTATTTGGATGAGGAAATAGTAAAAAGGTAAAGGTTTCCCTGTCCAGTCCTGACCGACTCTAGGGTGCAGTGCTCATCTCTGTTTCTTAGCCAAGGGAGCCAGCATTGTCTGAAGACATTTTCTGTGGTCATGTGGCCAGCAGGGCTGTACGTCAAAGACACACACAACACTATTCTCTTCCCACCGAAGTAGTACCTATTAATCTACTTGCATTTGCATGCTTCTGAACTACTGGGGTAGGAATGGGGGATTATCTCATTGAAGGGATTGTATTTGGAAGATTTTGACTTTGTATTTCCTTACATACAAATTGGTAGGCTTCTCTCTGCCTGTAAAGAACAGAAAATAAAATCCTAGCAGTGACAAGCTCCATCATGAAATGGGATGATCAAAAGTGCAAAGCGGTTGAATGGTTTATTATACAGCATTGATTGGAAGCTCTTTGGGATTCTGTTGTTTTTGTCCTTGGAAGCAAAACACAAGGTGTACTGAGTCACAAACTTTGGCCCAACCCCCACCATGTTTTCTGCTACAACTACGGTATGCTCTCTTCTCAGAAGAGTGGAACAGATTTTTTTTGTAAATTCATCTACACAATGGGAGATTATTGAAGTATGGAAACAGCTGCGTCTTCATTGAAGCATGGCTTCTGGCCACAACTGGGGCTCTCTTCCTCAGAAGTTCAGTGGGCAGGTGTGAGTAGGATTTGACCTTTGTCTTGGGAGTCCAAGAGATCCACCATTCCTTTTGTTACATTGAACTGGAGGATGGGAGCAGAAGTGAGGGAAGCTGGAAAAATTGAGATGGTTGGCCACCGCCTCACATCCCTTTGGCAACTCAGCAGAGTTCAGGGCGTTTTATTTTCCATTTAGATACAATCAGAACTATATTATGTTATTATTTTCTTAACCTAGAACAGCATGATTTTATCCAGTGCTGACTACTCACTTCAGTTATATATTCTGATTCAGGACTCTGTGGCCAACTTTTGTGTTGTGTTTATACTAATTGCTCAATATAGGAATAGACTGAATGCTAAACTTGAATCAGTGGATAACATGTTATTATCTTCATATGTTTTTATAATCTTAAAGTCTAGCCCAGAAATAAATTGTATAGATGTTTACATGCTGTGACTCCCAGCATCCCTAGCCAGTGTGTATACTGTAGTGGTAAGAGATGCTGTAAATTGTTTTTGGGAGAGTTGTAGATTTTTTCCATGGAAATTAGAATAGCTCATAGGATGTTTCTGTCACTCTTATTCCCCAGCATTTGTCAATAGTATTCTCCCTCCCTCCCCGTACGTGTAAAACTGAACAGTTCACTACCCATAAAAATGTTGCTGTTTCTTCACATGCAATATAAAGATATCCTCAAAACAGCTTGACGGGAATTTAAGGAACAACAACACACATTACTGGAGAAAATTAATCTTGTTTCCACAATTTCCTGCAGTGGCATTTGGCTGTTATGCTGTATTTGAAGTATAAGAATATTTTTCTCAGTTTTTTCAGAAGCAGCCATCCTAATCCTATCAGTCTTTGGAAATGAAACAGTGTATCAACCGAGTAAGTAAGTAAATAAATAAAACTAGCTAATAGGGGATTAAACTGGAATTAAAAACTCTTTCTCTTGTGCTCTCAGTCAATTGGTCTCTGAAGTATGTGCTTATTGCTTAGAACTTGACCTAGGTTGAGAACTGAGTTGCTTGCTGTGTATTAAGACTTCCACACTTTAGTTGATCAATTGCCCTCATGTGGTAATATCTTGTTATTGAATAGCTATTGTTTATTCTGATTAGGTTGAACTATTATTCTCTGTTAGGGATAACATTGTTCACCCTAACTGGTTTAGGTAAAATAATAAATATGTTATCATGGTTTATATGTTAAAGTGTCTGCAACTTTAAATATAGGAATGTAATTAGGGGAGTGGTTGTGAAAGCACTTTAAAAGAAGCAAGACGACAGCTTGCTCTCTCTCTGGCTTTGATGATCCCTAATGACTGCATGGACTCAAGACTGTGTTACTCGAACGGGAGAGAGACAAAGGACTGATTTGCAAGTGAACTGACATAGGATATTCTACACGGACTTTGCTAACTGAATATCCTTGAATGGACTGACTAAATGATACATGACTATTGGACTGTTATTTTGACTATGCTATAAATGGAATAAACTATATTTTTGATAGCACAAGCCTATCTGTTATTTTTACTGTATGTTAACAAACATACAAACTTATCTCACTCATTTATCTGTATGCCTATCTGACTAACGCTGCACATTCTGTTTAGCTGGTCTCCTTAACCCTGGTTGGGGAAACCCAGGCTTAACACTGGTTATGGGCCCAGACTTAACACTGCTTATGGGCCCAGAGGATGCAAAGTCAGTTTAACTAGGATAAAACAGATTTATGTAAAAAGTGAGAGTTTGTGTTGTTATACATTACAGTAAACAGACAGATGTGTTTTATTAATTATAGTTTTATATCCATATAAGAAAAACATGGCACAAGTCAATCTACAAAGTTTGTCCCTTATATCCAAGCTGGATAGAACAAACTATGTATCATGGTCTATGAAATGTAGTCTACTTCTACGAAGAGAAGGTCTGTGGAACATAATTGAAAATCCACCAAACGTAGAGGAATGGGATCCAGAGGATGATGAAGATAGACTAAAAATAGAAGAATTTATGCAGAAAAATGAACAAGCTATTTGCATAATAGGATTAACATTAACTGACCAGCAACTTGTTCATATCCATGGAGAGCAAACGGCTGTTGGGTGTTGGCAAAAGCTGAAGAGGATTTATGTCCGAGATAATGTTGGTGCTCACATAAATCTAACACGGAAGCTTTTCAGGACGCATCTCCAGATGAATGGTGATATGCTTAGTCATTTGGAAACTATGCAAAGCATTTTTCAAGAACTGCACGAGAAAGAGCTTATTTTCTCTGAACTACACCAAGTCTACATAATTCTATCTTCACTAGATGAAAGTTATGACAACTATGTCACTTCCCTTGAAATTTTGCCAAAGGAAAGCCTAACTTTAACTGATATAACTGGCAGATTGATTGAAGAGGCCAGAAGAAGACTTGAAAGAGATCAGTTAAGGAGGGAGCAATCTCAAAAAGAAGATAATGAATCTCCTACTGCATACGCAATTAAAAAGTGTTTTAATTGTGGAGGAAGAGGACATTTGGCAAGATTTTGTAAAAAAGCAAAGTGCCAGAACGCTGGCCAGAATACTAAAAGTCATCAAAAGAAAAAGAAAAATTTAGAGTTAGCCATGTATATTAACGAAGCTGTAAAAAATAATTTATAGGTGGTTGACAGTGGAGCATCCCACTGTATAACAAATGATAACAGAAATTTTATTAAAATGTCCAAGAGTACACAGCAGATATCGTCAGCCAATGGCTGGAAACTGAAAGCTAAAGGTCAAGGTATAGCATATTGTTCTTTCATAAAAGAGAATGTAAAAATGTTATATGTACCACAACTTAAGTTTAATTTAATTTCAGTTAGAATTTTGGTAAACTAGGATATGTAGTTACCTTTAAAGGAGATAACTGCATAATTGAGAAAGAAAATAAGAAAATTACTGCATCTTTAAGAGGTGAATTATATGTGTTAAATGATAATGGTTTAAAGGTGGCGAACATGGTTTATGATAATAAGAAACCTCATGATGAATGTATTCACTTGATACACCGAAGGCTAGGGCATTTAAATTTTCAAATGCTTAAGAGAACTGTTCAACTATCTAAAGGAATAAGTTTAAAACCCTGTAATAAGTATTTGCAATGTAATGCTTGCAATCAAAGCAAGAGCAAGGTCAAACCGGTTAATAGAGTTGATGGATTTACTACCAAAGAGCCTTTAGAAGTAGTATTTGCTGATTTAATAGGAGCTCGTTACATACTAAGTATAATGGACCACTATTCTAAATATGGGTTTTGCTATTTAATGAAGAGCAAAACTGAAACGTATCTAAATCTCTTTAATTGGATAAAATTTGCTGAAGGGAAAACTAAAAAGAAATTAGTAACTCTTATAACAGATAATGGTACGGAATTTACAAATAATAAATTCCAGAATAGACTAAGAATATTAGGTATTCAACATAAAAAGTCTGCACCATATAGGCCACAACATAATGCCTTTATAGAGAGACGAGGCCAAACATTACAATCAATGACACGTACTATGTTGTCTGATTCAGGATTACCTGACAATTTATGGGGAGAAGCAATAATGTGTGGTAATCATATATTAAATAATGTTGTTAATTCAACAACAGGTGAATTACCATTCACACTGTGGCATGGTACAAAACCTGATTTAAGTTACATGCACACATTTGGAGCACCAGCATGGGTGCATATCCCTTCACAACTCAGACACAAAGGACAGCATAGAGCTAAAAGATTAATTTTTGTAGAATATAAATCTAATCATAGATCTTATAGATTCTGGGAACCAGGTACATCTAGAGTTTATACCAGTGCTAGTGCAAAATTCCTAGAACATGTAGGATGGAATAGATTAGAGCAATATTTAAATAATGAAGTAATTATTGAACCCTACAAAAGGCAGAAAGATCAGAATTGTTATAAGAAGAGTCCAATTAAAGAAGAAGTCCACGAAGAGCAAATAGGACCAGAACAAGAGGAAACAGTTGATCAGGAAGAGTTAGATAATCAAGAACAGTTAATAAATGAAAGTCCATCTGTAAGTCCTGTAATACCTAGACGTACTACACGTGTAACTAGACCACCTGATAGGTATCAAGCAAGTATAGTTTGCCAAGTAACTAAAGTTCCAACTAGTATAGATGAACTTAGGATGTATCCTGCTAAGGATCAGGAGAATTGGCAAAAGGCAATGGAAAAGGAACTAAATTCATTAAAGGTAATGAAAGTATATGAAGATGCCAAATTACCTCCAGGAGAAAAATCCATTGGGTGCAAATGAATATTTAAAGTAAAAACTGGAAATGATGGGACTGTTACCCATAAAGCTAGGTTGGTAGCTCAAGGATTTAATCAAACTGCATCTGATTACGATGAAGTTTTTGCACCAAGTCTTAAAGCAACATCTTTGAGAGCAGCTTTAGTGTGGGCAGCTAAGAAAAACTATGTCATTAACCATTTAGATGCAGAAACTGCTTATTTGCATGAACCATATGCAGCACACTATATATTTGAAAAAGCCAATTGTTATAAAAGACAATAAAGTAAATAGTAATGATTGCTGGAAACTCAAAAAGAGTCTTTACGGGTTGAAACAATCTGGCTTTGAGTGGAACCAATATATTGTGAAAGAATTAAACAATATAGGTTTTAAATCTGGTTTAGCAGATCCATGTGTGTTTAAAAAAAGAAAATAATAGAACGGTGTCATTATTGTTATTATTTACAGATGATATTGCTTTGATAACTAAGACTAATAATGAAGCTAATGAGATTATATCATTATTAGCCAAAAAGGTAAAATTAAATCATTTAGGTGAAATTAAAAAGTATCTAGGATTGACAATTAACAAAACAAAAAATGGATTTAAGATATCTCAAGAAGATAAAATTTGCCAATTAATTAAAACGTATAAAATGGAACTATGTAAACCGGCAAAGACTCCAATGAGTCAGGAAGTTTGCCAAACTAATGATCAAAGTCCCAAATTTGATAAGTCCATATATCAATCTTTGATTGGTAGCTTATCATATATAAGCAATTGGTCAAGGCCAGATATAGCTTATAGTGTAAATCAGCTGGCACGTTTTAATTCAGATCCACATCAATGTCATTGGCAATCATTAAAAAGAATTTTAAGATATCTTAAAGGAACAATGAACCATGCATTGTATACAGAACCAAAGGGTGATTTGAGTCTTAGTGCCTATGCAAGTGCAAGTTTTGCAACTGACATAAACACTAGAAAATCAACATCTGGGATGGCTATATTATTTAGTTAGACACTAATAGGGTGGAGGTCAATCAGACAACAGCATATCCGCTTGTCCACGATGGAAACGGAATTTTCATGTCTGTCATTACGATGCACTGACTTAATTCTGTACAAACAGTTATTATTAGACATGGATGTAACTGTTAAAGATTCCATTATTGTGTACGAGGACAACCAGGCAGCTATACAGTTAGCTACTAGTATTGCTAAAAACTAGATCAAAGCATACTGATTTAAGATACTTAAATGTTAGAGAATCTGTAAAGAATGGGCTAATTAAATTGGAATACTGCATGACAGAAGAAAACATTGCAGACCAGTTTACAAAAGCTCAAGGAGTAATCAAATTTAAAGAGAGTTGTAACAAATATGATTTAAAGATGTAAATAGTTATATTATTATATTTACCTAAAAGGGGAGAATGTTAGGGATAACATTGTTTACCCTAACTGGTTTAGGTAAAATAATAAATATGTTATCATGGTTTATATGTTAAAGTGTCTGCAACTTTAAATATAGGAATGTAATTAGGGGAGTGGTTGTGAAAGCACTTTAAAAGAAGCAAGACGACAGCTTGCTCTCTCTCTGGCTTTGATGATCCCTAATTACTGCATGGACTCAAGACTGTGTTACTCGAACGGGAGAGAGACAAAGGACTGATTTGTAAGTGAACTGACAAAGGATATTCTGCACGGACTTTGCTAACTGAATATCCTTGAATGGACTGACTAAATGATACATGACTATTGGACTGTTATTTTGACTATGCTATAAATGGAATAAACTATATTTTTGATAGCACAAGCGTATCTGTTATTTTTACTGTATGTTAACAAACATACAAACTTATCTCACTCATTTATCTGTATGCCTATCTGACTAACGCTGCACATTCTGTTTAACTTGTCTTCTTAACCCTGGTTGGGGAACCCAGGCTGAATCCAGAATCTTTAGTGCTGGGCTCTGTCATTCCCAACCATTAAACCTGATAAAAAAAATATTAGTTAGAGTAGTAGACCAGCACATTTGTAGATCCCTGAATTGAGGAAGGCTAAATGGACTCTCTTTTCCCATCTTGGATTTATAAGAATGGGCATCTCTCTTTTCCTCCCACTTTCTGTAGTCATAGGACATGGCAAGGCTTTGAATTTACTTTCACATTAGCTCAGCTTTTCCCTGTGCTGGTATTCACAAGCTCTGCTGGACACAACAGCAAAGAAAGCCAAGCTCCTGATCCAAAAGCCATTGCCACATCATGCCAGAATGCTGTTCTTTTCTTTTCTAGTCAAGCCCTGGGGAAAACCGAAATTCAGTCTCTACAACTGGCTTAGCATGAAGAGATACTGTATATTGTTAAGTGTTTGGGATGTGCATAGAGATTCCAGGAACTTCGTTCCTGTTCCATGAAAAGTAACAGATGCTCATTTCAGATATTTCATTGCTGAAGGATCCTTATGTTTTTTGAAAAACATGTCAGACTTCTCCATCCTCACCTTCCTCACTCCCCTGAGTAGCAGCATAGCAACTTTGCAAGGCACCCAGGATCATTGATTGAGATGGGTGGCTATTAAATAAATAAACAAACAAACAAACAAACCTTCATTTGTTTGAACATTTATTTATCCTCTTTCTTCCTGAAGTCATAGGCTGAGGCTTTTCTGGACTGAAATTCATGATTGCCTATTAATTGACTCTTCGTTATAAATACAGCAAAATCATATTAGTCCCAGTTGGGTGCGTGAGAATGACAGGCTGAACTCCAGTGTCCATTTATCAAAAACAAATATTCTAAACTAAATGTCAAAGTAACCAATTTGTAATGTGTGAAATACATTAATATTTTGATTTTTTTCTATAATGGTATTAGAGGTAGGGTAAGCTAGGTCTAAGTGTAGGTCCACTTACATATTAATAGCAAAGTTGGAGAAGATGTTTAGGGGAAATTGTGTTGCTTAATATTTTTATCAAGGATGTGAATGAGTTTCCTTATTCCTTTTAATATATATTGCAGCATCCTGTCAATGAGGGAGAACCAGTTTATGCAGAGTATCAACCCTGGCAAATCTTGTTAACACACATAGATATATAATCTTATAATTTCATATTAGATCACTGAACCGATATAGATAGAAATATTGCAAACAATATATAATAAATATAATGCCATATTGTTTATTAAGAATTGCCAGCTGGAGGGATAATTCAATCCAAGGTTTATGCCACAGCCACACCTTTGATCCAAGGTTAAAAGATGTGCAGTGAGGGTTTCCGATAGCCAGCATCTACTTTGAGAGTGTCTGAGAAACTACTGGCCCTATAGAGCATAGTTCAGCTGGATTTGTTACAATGCACATTTTCTGATGATGCCCCAGAAAGCAATCAACTTGAATAACAGTTAATGTAATGAGATGAGTGGAATCCCAATTAAATGTGGCCACTTCAGCATCATAGTTTCTGTGCAGATGAAGATCAGAAATGGGAGAGAGAGAAAAACACCAGTGTAATAAAGCAAAGATTGATGGTCTTGACTTGTTTCCCAGATTCTTAGTCATTTGGGACAAATGTATGTGAGTCGAATGATTCTAGCTTTGTGGAAACTTTTTGCCTTCTGGTTCCATTTTATTAAGCACCAAACAGGAAATATAGCAGATAACCACATCTTAAAAATAAGTTGCACCATGGCATGGGAAAGTTCTGTGACAGCATGACATGGAGTTTTATTTAGCTAGTGTGTCTCGCACTGGCATAATTTCATTTCTTTGCAAAGCAGGAGGGTAAGGAACTGCTGCAGCTTCCTCCTGGAATACAAATATTTGTCAAGTTTTGTTGCACGAATAAGTTCATACAGACCTATTACAATATATTAAGATTTGTTCATACTTAGGTAAACTAGAATTTCTGAGTAACCTTGCAATTCTGATTGTATTCTGATATATTTCTCCTAGGCAAAGTTTATAATTAAAAGATTTATCAGGTATACTCTTGTTCAGCACTGATTCATTCTTGTCCATTGGCACAGGGGAATACATATTGCTCATGAAAGATGATCTCTAATACTATGTGCCTTCTCTTTCTTCTCTGTTATTCTCAAGTAAATAAATCATGTGTATGAACTGCGAAAATTTTGGATTAGTGATAGAGGGTAATACATGATTGTGAGGTAATACTCATGATAACACATGAGTATCCACCAAATAGGGGCAAATAGAAACTGACTGTCTACAGCTTTATTGATGAATCATACTTTGGGAAAATATACACACATAAATTTATCTTTGAGGTCTTCAGGTTATGAATTCTAGAAATTTACTTGTATAACTTAAAAATAATTGTTATTATGAATTTATAATTTGTTCTGGTCTTGGCTTAGTGGATGTGTCAGCAGTTCAAGAACAATGGTTCAAAAACCACTGGTTTTTATGAACCCAGCCATTAACTGGTTAATTTTATAGCTCCCAGGCAGTAAATCTGCTAAATCTACTATCTACCTTCCAGTGTTCACACATAGCTGGTGGGCAATTAGGCTACCTGAAACCTCATGGACATCCTGTGAGGGGCACAAATGATGACCCATGAATGATGCAAGTGTATTAGTGCAATATTTTTGTGTTAATGCCATTATACATGTGTCATTTTGGCGTCATTCAACTGTGCAGTGGGGCCCAACCTTCCTGTGCCAATTTTATTTTTGCAATTCAGCCAGAGTCCATACTAGTGTTTCTACTTTTGTCTCTCTGTTTCAGCCAAGTAGATTTAAGGAGGAAGAGCAGCCATAGTTTATGTATCTGCCTTCAAATTATCTTTATCTTAAACCCAATGGGAGTAAATAATCTGGGATGGAAGAACTGCTGTTGACACATAAGAGTTCACAAATAGTAGTCTTCCCCAACCTGCAAACCATCCAGATATGGCCTACAATTCCTACAATTCCACACGAGTCAGTATCCTGACAACTTTAGGAATATTCCTGGAGGTCATTCAGGAAATTGGGTAATTAAGGAACATTTCCTAACATCTTCCCATCATAACATATACACCCCTCTCCACAAAGAGGGAAAAGATAGGAGAGAAAACTGTCCAAGGGTAGCTGAGCTAAAGTCCTATAGTAAAAACCGAATAAAGGCTTGGATCTTTGTGGGTCTCTGATAAAGTTGATCCTGAAACTAGCCCTGACTTAGCATCTTTCAAAGTAGGTGTAATATTTGCAGAGTGCTTATGTATAGCTTCAACAAAAATTAAAGTCTTATAATAAAGTATAGGAGGAACACAAGTATCTGCATATGCAGATTTTTACACAGAAGCTAGGAATGTCCAAAGGAAATGGGATATTCCATGCTTAACCATTGACCATGAGAGTCAATAACCATACAGTATATATATTATTTTCAGGACCGTGAATCCTGCTTTACTTCCCACCCACATTTCTTTAAAATGTGTTGCAAATCATCTAGAGTTTTATTGAAGATCCACAGATCTAATACTTCCTTGGAATTCTCTTCCCATATCTCTACCTCATGAAGAAAACAGAAGCTGGTTCAGTGCTTTAGGTTCTATATATCATCCATGTGCTAAAATTAGTAATTTCAATGCTGTGGGGAATGTATATTGTTTAGGTAGACAGTAGGACATGAATTTGCTATGACACAAATGTTAAGAAAGGAAGTGAAAACTACCCAAAATTTTGAATAATTTCACTCCTTTTTTTAAAAAAAACAACAAATTTTATTAATTTTACAAAAACAATACACAATCCAGGCATAACAACTTGAAAAATCTTTTCTAGAAAAAAATAATAGTAATAATAATAATTAAAGAAGAAAGCCAATAGAACATACAAAATAATTCCAAATTGTAATATCAGTATTTACATTATCTATTTAACTTCATATCTTATCCAGACTTCTCCTTTTATCCAAATTATATTTCTTGCTTATGAAAATTTTATTGCTTTTCATAAACATACAGAACATAGAACATAAAACAACAAAACTAAAACATCTTTTCTGAAGGCTGCCTGATCCCGGGTTAAAACTCTTCACAAAGACACAAATTAAAACATCATATTCATTTTATATATCCTTCCATATCTTATTATCATTTTCTTTTCTTTTTTTTTATAAACCAATTTTATTAATTTTACAAAAACAGTGCACAAACAATCAAGGCATAACAGCTTATAACCATTTTCAATAACATTCTTTGTCTGTTCTATTTCCAACTATCCATTCATCTTTTTTCTTTTACTATACTTCTCCTATACACTATTTGGAGTGACGCCTTTACCCTAACTTAAACGTACTTCATATAACACTTAATTTATCTTGGGAGTCTGTTTAATAAATTCTAAATTTACACAATAAATTTTATATAAAAACACAATCTTATGTACCTTCCAGAATCCCCCTTTTATCCTTAATTAGATTCACCCATTGTCTCTAAATAGACTTTTTTTCTTTAGATCTTGCTTCCCACCATTGAGGCTTCTCCTCCCCCCCTTTCTCTCTTGCTTATTCTTCTCCTTGCCCTTTTTACCCCTTTGTCTCTCCCCTTTTCTTACTCCCTTTCCTTTGCTTTCTAACCTTGCATCCACTTTTCCTCTCATTTTTCTTTTTCTTTTTGGTTGTTTTTTCAAACCTTAAAATCCCCTTTTTCTTATCCTCTTTCTCCTCCTCCCCGGAAAAAACCCATTGTTCATCAAATATGGCTTCTTCTTCCTCTTCTTTGTCATTCTGCTGCGTAATCAACTTTTCATAAGTACATACCGCCATTTCTCAAAATTGAAATAAAGTGCCCAAAGTATCTTTTCCATCTTGTTCTTCCTTTTTATATTTTTGATATTCAATCTTTAGTTCATCCACAAGCAATGCCATCCTGAAGAGAGAAACTTTCCCCAAAACAACCACCCAAGTATTTTTAGTCAAAAATAATTCAAAAAAAAAAAGTTCCAAAAGTTAATACTTTTCTTCCTTCTTCTATTTCTCTTTCTGGGGTTACTGTTTAATCAAAGAGGTCCAATTACCATATATCTTTTTTTATGATTCTTGGCAATCTCCTCCTTTTTCCACTTCTGCTCCAATATTTTTCCTCTCCCTTTCCACTTGCAACATCAATTTTTAAATGATCAGAAATCCATACCTCTAATAAGGGTTTTCCAATTTCTTAAATTTTTAAGTCCAATTTCCAAGCAACTTTCAGAATAGTTCACCTTCAGTGCCCAAACAAATTTCAAATCTTCTTCTGCTTTTTCCATAGGGTGGGAGAGTGAAGGGAAAAAAAAGTTCCCTTTAACAGCTTCTCCGCCGCTTTCGATCTTCTTAGGGATACAATGTATCCTCTAGGAATCCAGACAGCTCAGTTCCAGCAAATTTAAAAGATGTTGATTGACCCGGCTCAGCCAGCACTTTCACTTTTCTTGCTTCCTCCAGCACAATCTTACCCAGCTGCAGGCTTGTTCATGGCGGCCATTGCTGACCGCCGCTCCACCGCCTTGGGAAAAAGGGGTTTTTACCGGACGAGGAGGGGGTCTGCGACACCCCCAACCCCCTGTCCAGCTCCCCTCTCTCTTTGGCTGTCCCTACAGGGCAGCCATATCCCCCTGACCCATTTGGATCGGGGGTACCTCGGCAGCTAGCGCAGCAGGAATTGCGAGCGGTCACGAATTCCTGCTGCCACCGAAGCCACACAAAACCGGAAACCCGAATAATTTCACTCCTACAGAGTCAATATGCATATATAGAACAGAAGAGACTTTCTTATCATTCTTGGAAAAGGAAATGAGACATTCCTTGCATACTAATAAATTGACTTCAGCATTACAGCTTTTCAGCAGAAAGTGTTCTGAAAAAGGCAGGATTCATTTTCTTCACTTTCCTGGTACCATCAGGCTGTGTTATTTTAGAGGTGTGATGCAAATAGTTTTTCTGCAGTGGAAAATGGGAGAGCCAGACATCAGGAAGAAGTAATATGTAGTGTGCAAACCATTTCTCTTTCCCCTGTCTTCTTTCTCCTTTTTACTGCATATTAATTTTAAAATGCTAAAGATAATTGGGGAAATGAAGTTCTAGCTCTACCTTAGGAATGAAGTCAGCTTGGGGCATTTACACTTTCACAGTCCTTGGAAAACAGCATGAACAAGCCATGTCCACAAATTTTGCCAACAAGATTGCAATTGACTTGTTCAGATAGGAGTCCAAACTGATTTGAAGGAACAAGAATGACAAATAGACCTGTTTAAAACTTGGATGGAATGCCATAAGGACATCCTTGGGTTTCTTGATAATGAAACATTACATTCTTGAGTTATTTATTTCTCCTCTTCAATTTATATGACTGCCCACTTAATCAATTCAATTCCATGTGGCTTTCACTCTCCTGTTTAAGTCTGCTTTGCCTAAAATACTACTAAATAATTTAAAATATAGGCAATTGTATAAGTTTTCACTTGACTAAACATGCTGTCATATATTTTGTCAGCCTCTGAATGCAGTAAGTTACACAATCTGATATGCAGAAAACACAGGAGGGATGGAATTTTCACTATTTGCTCTAGAAGATTAGAGAAGCAAGATTCAGGAGATTATATATCCAAATACAAGATGGCAAGACCATGAAATGATAATAAGGATTACATTTCATGTTGCATTAACTGTAACTATAGTTTTATGGTTAGTTATTTCTGAAAAACACATACTATGCATATATGCATACTATGCACACCATAGTTAAGATAACACTTTCGAAATAACCTTGAGTCTTCTGGTTTAAGAAATTTATCTTCATTGCAGAATGGGAATTTTATTCCAGATTTGATCAACTATAGTTGTCCCTTGGTTTTTGTTTGTGCCACTTTATTTAGAAAGTAGGAGTTAATTTCACAAAGTCCTCCTTTCAGATCCAAAGTACGCTCACTCCTTTTAATCTCAATAATCCAAATGTGATGTTGCAAAGGCTGGAAGATTAGGATTGATTTATCACACTGCTTGAATTTGTGCATTATATTTAGTCATTTTTTGAACTATTTGGTTTTATCTTAGATATTGTGCACACTTTATCATTTTGTTTTGTAGCTCATGTTTGGTGGCTGAGCAGGATATGCACTCGATCACTGTGTCTTATTTAACAAAGCATGGGTTAGTCAGTTGAAAATAATCATTGTTCTGTGTGACGTAGGAACTGAATTTCCTGTACATCACTGTAATGATGATTTGTGGAGATCATTCCTGCCTTCAAAGGTCTGTACCATCAATCATGCTTCCCTTAGTTGCTGTGAGAACTTAGATTTCCCAATTTACAATGATCACCTGCACACTTTCTGCCTCTGGCTGCATTACATATCATTAAGTTGAAGCTGCCCTTAGTAACTGCCATCAATGGCAAAAGGCTGATGTACTAATTTGGTCTGGTATGAGCAGCTGTTCACAGTTAATATGTATGATATAAACTGCACGCACAAGAGTCTAGAGGTCCTGTTGCAAGCAGTGCAACGTCTTGGATACTGTTCAGAATACTCATGCTATCAACACTTGCTCATTTGGTCTTCTGAGGCTTCAAAAAATGGTTGAACCAGTCTGTCTGTGCCATTCCTTATGCACTTCCTGCCTACATTATGAGTTGGTAGGAAGGAGCCATTACAGAACTTCATGCTCAGTGTGAGTCTTCAAAATCCTTGTCCCATTGTTATGGCACATGGCACTTCTTTCCTCATTTTGAGGAAGCTTTTCTCCCCCTCATTTTGTTGGGCTACAAATTTTCTCTCCCTGTTCTGCAGAATGCATCATTCTTAAAACCACCCATTCCCCCAGATAAGTATGCTGTTGCAGAATAAAATTTCTGAACCAACTTGCCAAAGGAAGAGGAAAGGAAGTATTGTACCTGAGAAAAAAGGTTGATAATTACTTGGTTGGGCTGAACTTCTCTGGTCAGTGCAAATGAAGGGAGGAAAAATAATAGAAAAGTTGTACCTCACTTCCTTCTTTTATTCATACACTTCCTTCTTTTATTCATACATAAAATATTTCCCTAGAGAACCAAATTCAATATATGTGGGAGAAGCGATGAGAAGAGAGGGTTAGAATTGAAAGAAGATGCAACATTGTACATAGAATATAATCTCTGAGATGCAGGACAAAAGGACTGGCAGCTGAGAAGTCAGAGGTGCATATTGTTGTCTTATCTGCGACAATCAGAGGCCTCTTTAGGGCTCTCTCAGATAGAAATTGATACTCTGCATATAATATTACTTAACCTCCCTTAGGAATGCTGTTCAACATGAAGGCCAGATGGTCTCCATTTTAAAGTCTTTCAGGACTTTTTATTACAATTAAGCCTGGAATTTTAGTCTTAAGTCATTGTGGTCATTAAGTGAGGGGTTCATATGATTGCCTTGTTCAATGACCACAATCCAAGCTCTCTCCTTTGTAGTCATGGGGTGTGGGAGGCCCTGTGGAATATAGAAATATAGAGGCCCAACAGAATATAGAAAGCTATTGCAGGCTGGGAGGCATTGACTGGCTGAGCCTATCAGTGCATGGAATCCTCTCTTCATCCCACCACATCACATTATTTGGAGAAGTGCCCTTCCAAACCATCAGAAGAATCATGGCCCTGACCAGCAAAGAAAAAGCTGGCATTCTGAAAGGCTATGAGTCTTGGTGTTCTGAAATGCTGAGACTTGAAGCCTTTCTGAAAGTTGGCTTTGCTAGCATTTTTTTTACCATGTTTCAGGCCCATTCCCCCAATGTGCAGGAAGATTTCCCTTCTCTATACAGAAGGGAGGGGAAAATGGAATCAGATCTTCCATCTCCTCCATTTGCAATTGTTTTCTGGGAAGCCAGCAGAGAAGATTGCAGATGGTGATCACATGACCACCTACTGCAAAGAGTGATCATTTAGCAGCCAGTTGTAAATTCGAACAAGCATCCAAAATGTGGCCATGTCACCACTGTGTAACCAGGGTAGGGCGGCACATTTCACCCAGAAGTGATTTATGGGCTATAAAGAACCTATTCCTTGGCCTTCTACTAATAGTTGTTAAAGTTGAGGACTATCAGTCATAAGTTGAGACTATCTGTACTTTAAAAATCTTCCAGTATCAGGCACACTGTATGTTTCCTTTCTTGGGGTCTTCTAGGGCTGCTTCCTCTGTTGCAACACAGAGACAACCTTAGCTTCCCCTATTCTGATGCAGTACAGGAGTTAAAATCATAATTTCTGAGACACTAAGCTAGGCCAACCATTAGTTAGGCATGTAAGCCTGCCACATGCCAGGCACATGCTCTTCCCTCTGTCATATCCCATATATTTCTTATTTGTTTGTTAGTCCAGGGAAGTTATTGTATGTTTCAGCAATGGGACATTGGTATAATGGAAAGGAAGGAAGGAAACAGATGATTTGAACTCATAACCTTCTGTACCATATCCCACAGAATGTAATGTGAAGTTAGGAAGTATATAGTGTCAGGTAAATGTTTTCTCCTTTCCTCTGACATCCCCACAAAGTGTTTTACAAATGTATGTATGCTTCCATGTTGGGTCAATGCTGTTTGCTCTGCTGAGTTCTATACTCTGTTCCAAACAGTAACAATCCAATGACAGCATTTTTGCAGAGATAACAGATGTTTCCACCCAAAACATTGCCAAGGTTAACCTTTTCCCCCCCATCTCTTTCTCTGTTTTTAAGTGTTGCAGTAAGAAGCTCTGGTTTCACACTTTCTTGGATCTAGTATTTGTTGCTTCCCTGCTAACTATCTTTGAATGGACCATGATTGCATTTCAGTTTTCCTTAAATTAGTGCCTCCCCAAATGGTTTGTAATATGAGGAGGGAACCAGAGAAGGGAACTTTGCTCTGCCTTTTACCATTTCAAGCCACTTCTCTTGCCCATCCTCTGGTAGTCCAGACATCATTGAAGGGTATGGTAACATTAAAGGGTAGCGAGAATTTTGACCACTCTAAGATCAATCCCAATCTTCTCTAAGAATAGACCATAAGTTCTGGTCTTCAGTATTTCCAGGTGTGCCAAATTAAATGACTAGATACCCATCCTTGAACTGGAAGAAACTGTTTTGGCATCATGCCCAGTACCCTATTCCTGATCCATATCCTGCAATTGCTGTCTTAGGTTTGGCTTGTTGCTTGTTGTCCATGGTGTCTGGATTTCATGATGTGCAAAGCAACTAGTGAAACCCTTCATCTTTGCTGCCCTCCCACTTTGTGGATGCCATAAAGAGACATGAAACCATTTGCTGAACATGACACACAGTCTGGGGATGGGTCTTGGGGAGCAGGTGTTGAGCTTTGGCAGGGATCCTGATCCATGCTCCTGTGCTTTACTGTATGTAATAAAGCAGGTGAGAAAATGTTTGTTGCCTATTCTAAAGTTCCATGGGCTTCTATTGAGAAGCCTTGGAGTCAGGAGGTGATGGGTTTTGATGCTCACTTGTTCAGCTATGCTCTCAGGAGGGCAAGAGTTCTTAGGAGTTTTCTCTTTCTAAACTTATTCAGATTTCTTCAGTGGGTTGTGCAATGACGTATTTTGAATTTGGTCAGATGCCAAGTGATCAGTGGTCTTTAGAGTGGTCTTTAGTCAACTTTGTCAGGTCTCTCCTTGACAAACCAAATTAATTTCATTCATAATTTAAAATTCTGAAATCTCAAAGGAGGACATATTTGCTTTATCTTTTTAAAGGGTTATTTTAATAATGAGTCATTAATGCCTCTTGACAAAATGATAGCAGGCTTGAGTGTTCAAAAACATGTACACAATTCTTGAGTGGTCTTTATAAAAACTCTCAACAACACACCCTTCTAGCAAATGAGAGTGGTCTGAAATGGGAAAGGAGTGTTGTCTATGGCCAAGGTCAGTTTGAAGGTTTTCTTTTTCTTCCAACTTTATTGTTTTTTTTTTTAAATAGCAAGATTATAAAAGATTAACAGAGCCCCAAAATACACAATGAAGGAAATAATGAAATACTAAGATCAAAAACCCCACCCAATCCTAGACAAGTTGGGTTGGAGTTTATAACTTGCTCTTTTAAACACATTTTTCTAGCCCTTCTGGTGTCCTTGGATGCATCAGATAAAGGATTCAAAGAATAGACCAACTTATGCAAGCCTTGAACTCGGGCATGGAGATTTGACTTCCCTTCACTTTTTTATATGTGCTTCTGGGACTTGCAGAATTCTATTGGATATTTGGGGATGGAAAATCTTGATCAAAGAGGAGGGAGAACATAAAATTAATTGTATATTTATAAGATAAAAAGATTAGCACTCTAAAAGTATTGACAACAAATTCTGTAAATTTCTTCTATGCAGAAACATGTTAGTTTTGTGCAATCGGGCGGTGGAGAGTCATTTTCTCCACCACTAATAATATGCTGGAAGAATCACTGGAAAACCTAGTTCTCTTTCCGTATAACCTCTGGCTTAACTGTAAGCATAAATTTCTCATTGCTGCACAAACAAGCAGCCTTCCCCTTCCCTTTCTTTGAGGGGAAGTATGGGAGGAAGAAGCTCATTCTGGAAATCCTTAAAATGGGAGGCAGGAAGAGGTGGGTCTTCATAGGAAGCACCACAGAACTTTGGTCATAACATTTCCTCTGAAGCAAGAACTGAGGCAATTAACCTGTGACTTTCTGAGATCAACAGAAGTACCATTACATGCTTTCGTAATACTATTGCATGGTATTAAGGGGATTTCAAGGGCAGGTCCCTCTTGAGCAGTGGTGGGATCCAAAAAGTTTTTTTTACTACTGGTTCTGTGGGCATGGCTTCATGGGCATGGCAGGGGAAGGATACTGTAAAATTGCCAGTCAGAGGTGGAGTTTGCTGGTTCTACGAACTACTCAAAATTTCTGCTACTGGTTCTCCAGAACTGCTCAGAACCTGCTGAATACCACCTCTGCTCTTGAGATGGCAGCATATAAATTTAAAAAAATAATAAAATAAAAAATAAAACAAAGTAAAATGTTTTTTTTTAATAAACCAGAATGGTTTATTTCTCTCTCCCTCTCTCTGACAGGCTGTTTGTCTGTCTATATCTATGTATCATCTATGTATCATCTATCTGTCTATCTGTGTGTCTATCTATCATCTATCATCTATCTATCTACCTATCTATCTATCTATCTATCTATCTATCTATCTAAATTGAGTAATACGTATCAAGGCTCATTGGGAGCATGCTATGAATTCAAAGAAAATATTGGAGTTTGGGGGACTCAAAACCATTCCAAATATTTATCCAAATAAATGATAGTGCAATCATGAGACAGAATGCCTGCAGCGGGATGGAAAAACAAACCCTGTGAAGGCTATGCTATTTTCTCTTTGTATTTCTTTTCTCTTTTCCTGCTTCATACCATGAAGGGACTGCCAGATGTTTCTCTGAAAGAATGAGAATTATTCTTTTCAGGCCTTCATTTAGGAATGCGGACAACTACAGAAAGGTGTGAGAATCTCTCTGAATGCTGCTTCTGCCCCAATCATGCTGCTGCTTTAGAGGAGAGGAGACCTCACCTGGATGGCTTGGCCTCCATGTCTTTGTAATTCTTTCCCATATTCATCAATGAACAGCCAGAAGAGCCTGATACTCTTCTTGAAATGTGGTTAGGTGATAGAAGGCATGATACAACTGTCAGCTTTCCTGATTAGAAGACCAGTAAGGAATTGGAGAATTGGTGTATGGCACTTATGGGGGAGTGGCCTTGCCCTGTTAGGGAACATTGCCCAAGACTTATAAGCCCCCATGAAGTGAATCACGAGCCCTTGTATCAGTCCTATATGGAGATGAGGTGAGCTTTCATTATTCTGAAAAATGTTTGCAACCACCTGTAGGAGGTATGTTTCACTTTCGTGCTCCTTTTCTTTTGAACTTGAGGCCGCTTGTTGGAATATTTAATATCTCAGTTTTGCGGTTGTAATAGCTGCTCTGGCCCTACACCTTTCGATGAAATCAGAGTTCTGTGTGTCTTCATTACGTGTTTTTTTGTTAAAAAAAATCTAGCACCACTCTTGCCCTCCATGTGAAGTATGCAAACTACAGCTTGGATCACAATGGAAACTTCCAAACACTTAACTTCTCTCATAATTCTAAAGTATCGTAAAATAGGGGATGGAATCCTTTCTGCCACAGTTGGAAAGGGACTCATGTGTTATAACGCAATAACCATAACAGTAACATAACTAACACTCTGAAAGGAACATTTTGTTTATCGCAAGAGAATTAAAACTGGACTGAGCTGCACGTGCCAAGGAACAGTTTGAAGAATGTGTGCTGCAAAATACGTCTATTTTGCTTTGTTATGTCTGTTTGCTTAAGTCAGTATTTGAAGGAATCTCCCAGTTTCTGACTTAACCTAATAGGAACATACATAGTTTCCAAAGGGACAGATATGTTACTCTGTGGCAGCAAAAATGATGGTGAAATTGGAAAGAGTACAATGTTTATTACAAAGTATCTATAGTGGTTAGAAACTTTAACTCATTTTTACTGTCCAGCTCTCTTACACTATTAAACTGTTGGCTATTTAATTAATGATAGCTCTGCCTGTCATTGTCTTCAGTTAGTAAGTTAAGATTCAAAAGAGGATTCCAATCTGGTCTGAGTTAAATTGCACAAGTCAATCAAAAAAGAAGTTTTTGGGTTGGGAGAAAGGAAGAAAAAGAAATAGAAGGATTGAAGATAGGACTAATAGAAATACTCAGCGGGAGAGAAACGAAGTGGCATTGGGAATATTTGCCAATTGATATAGATTTATAACATCACAATGCTATATGTCCATTTACTTTCAGGGTTCAATTTGGAAGTTTGGCTTGGGTTAGATTGCTAAGAATTCCTTCTACCCCCTTTCAAACATATGGTTCCAACAAAAAGGAATGATTCCTAAAACATACCTTTGATACAGATATATTTTGAGGAAAACAGAGTCAGCTAGTACTATGGTTGGAAACATTTAAACTACTTCCTATTAGATTAGAAGTGGGTGACAGATCTTTAAAAAAAAACTTTTCTGAACATTTAATTCACACTAAATTTTACTTTCTGGTAGCCAAGAGCTTTTTCACACATTATTTTTTCCAGCATGGAATGTGTATGATAACATGATAATGTAAAAGAAACTGCAGTGGGCTGAAGTTTTTTTTGGCTCTGCACATGTTAGGAGGAAAAACAGATGTATTATGTATATGTGAGTGTGAGTGTGTTAAGAAACACAAGAAGGATAGGGACTACAAGCCACATATATTGGAATAGAGCAATAGTGCAGATTAATCCAGTGGAATCTTCACATATTTTTTCCTACATTGGTGTTCTCCATCCTGTCAGTCTCCAATGTGTTCCACTATAGCCCCCAAAATCTTGTGTTGTTCTAGTAGGAACTATGAAACTTATAATGCAACACAACTGTGTGGATTGAGAAAGACTGTCCTTCCCAATGCTAAGTATTTCATGAAATACTGTCCTAAAGTGGTGCTGTTCCAAAGGGGGGGAAGGGGAGGATAAATGCTACAAAATTTGTATGCGCTCAGTTGTAACTAATCTGTCTAACCATCATCCCCATATAGAAGTGCCAACAGCCTGATTTAGCAGTTATTCTCTGAAGTTCAAATGTAGTGGATGACATTTTTTGATGTTCCAAAAATGCAAGAAGCTTGAAGGGGAAAAAGGGGATAGAGAGTACAGCCACTTAGTCGTGATTTGATCTCAAAAGTCCTTACATGGAATCATGAGCTTTTGTTTTGCTGAATTGTTATGACTCAGTTTTCTGCAGTAATTATATTTTCACTTTCAGAGATCAATGCTTGGCTCTTAGAATAAATTATATGAGGTGCTGTGGATCTGATTAAAAGGCTGCTCGCAATATACAGATGGCATCAATCGCAATCACTGAAAACTCTGGTAGCAAAATTATCTTTTTTAAAAAAAATAAAATACTTTTTTCCCTGGAATTAAAAAGAAAGAAGAATCAATCAGAAAATATGGAAATATCACAGTGATATCTGACAGCCCTATAAAAATCTTCAAATGGGACAGGATAAATTGCACAATATAAGCTCCCTTTGGAAGTATGCAAAATATTTTAAAGAATTGGATTCTTTGCTCTCTTGATTCCTTTGCAGTTCATGAAAGGGAGATGGTGCTTGCCTCTTTAGTCACATATTCCTTTGTAGCTGAATTTATTTTGTAGTTCTAAAAGTCAGTTGTATGTGTGGCAGAGAACTGCCTGACAAGCTGGTGAGAGAAGAACTATAGTAGTTTAGGATGAAATGATGCCTTGGGGGATTTCTGCTTTAGTTCATTGCCTAAAGATATTGAAGGTCTGGGCTTGGCCTAAAATCTTCAAAATCCATGATGGCATTCCACTACCAGAATTCATTGTGACTGAGAAACTCTGAAAACAAATAGTACTTTAGGGGCTAGTTCAGGGGTGTCAAACTCACAAGCTGCAGGCCAGATGTGTGTCACGCAATGGCCATGCCCACCCCCAGTTTAGCAAAGGGGGAAAAAGTTTTCATACATCACATGATGACATGTCATTGCAAGTTTAACACCCCTGGGCTAGTTGCTTGTCTTTTGCTTGATTTGCTTGTGCTCCTCCTTCCGCTAGTGTATCTCCCCAGTTACTTGCAAATCTTATATACTCAGCTAGCTCTTGTTCCTAGTTGCCATTCCCAGTTTTAGTCAGCTGAAAAGGGCTCTAGCTGGACCAGATGCCTTTACAGAAAAAATATTACTTGTAAAATTACCCAGGAAAATTATTACTTGGCCAAATAAGAGATAGCAAAAGACATGCCTGCCTGGCTTCCAGTTTGAGCTTCTTCGGTGATAGACTGAAATCTGCGATCATGCGCAGTTTCGATCTGTGCTTGCCACTGGAGCGCCCTGAGCTGGCTGGTTTCGGGGCTAAGCTACCCCATAGAGGTAGTGAAGAGGGGGGAGACTGCCAGCAGGGTCGTGGAGAGTCACATCTCTTCTCCCCAGCTGGCCATTACTTCCTTTCCCGAAGGCAGTTGCAGCAGTGGTCAGAAATCGCCACCTCAAAGTAGAACTCAACCAGAAAAGAATGTGCAGGAGGAAGATAAGAAGAGAAAGTTTTGGCTGACCAGGTCAAACTGAAAAAGCAACAATATAAGGTACCCTGGAATTTGAATTATAAAGAACAACATTGTTCCCAAAGAAAACTTTGAAGCAGCGAATGAGAGAGGAAAGGGAAAGGATTTGTTGTTGTTTTTTATTTTCTTCCCTATATTGACAACCAAGAGATTTAAGCAAGAAACCAGCAGAAATCCACTTTGATGTTAACAGGTATTTAAGCTGAAAATAAAATGTCAAAGGGATAATAAAGATTTCTGGATTCTCAAAAACTTATAAAAGAAGGAAAAAAACAAAAGAGTGGGATCTGGAAAAATGGAGGAGACCACCTGGAAGTGAAAGGAATTAACAGTGAAACTTTAACAAGATTCCTAAAAGATACATTTTAACTGCTTTAACTTTGCTTTTGTGGAAGCCGTTGGCTGTCAATATTTTAGTCAGGGTGCATAGTTCAGTCTTAATGTGTGTCTTGTCTGCCAGGCGTTTGGTTCTAGTAATTAGTGTTTTAGCCACGGAGTTTATCTCAAAAGCAAAATCACCAACTTGATCCACAAAAGCACACTGAGACATAATAGAGACCCAGAAGATGAACAGACCCATGGAACAGCTGTCCTGCCCTACATAAGAGGCACTACAGACAAAATTAGCAAGATTCTATACAGACACCACATCAAGACTGCCTTCAAAACAGACAGAAAAATAGCAGCCATCCTCAGGAACCCCAAAGACAAAATTGACCTGGAAAACCAAGGCATATATGAAGTCCCCTGTGCATCATGCCCGGCCACATACATTGGACAGACCAATAGAAGAATAAGCACCCGCCTGGATGAACACAAAAATGCAGTCAAAAAGCTGGAACACACTTCCTCACTCGTCCAACACATGGAAGCCACAGGTCATAAGTTGAGAGTCTTGGTCTGTGTTTATTGGTCTTGGAGTTTGCTGTGTTCTGCTTCTAATATCTTCTGACCTGTGGCTTCCACGTGTTGGACTATGGACTGTTGGACTATGTAAGCCATAGGTCATATCATCAACTTCAATGGCACCAAAACCCTAGCCACCATAGAAAATCCCAGCCACAGAATCATCAGAGAAGCCATAGAGATTGAAAAAAGACCAGAAAGCATGAACAGAAGAGATGATTCCACCAGGCTGTCAATCATTTGGAAGCCTGCACTCACAAACAAAAAAATCTCCACACCACAAGCCAGGCAAACACCTGGGCACAAACAGATCCCCCCTGATACCTCCAGCTCAAACACACCCCAACCAGGCACCCAGATGAAACCCAGCTTCCTAACGAATGATAGCCGTCCATTTACCCGAAGCCAAGCTGCACTAAAGGCCTCCAATAAAGTAACACAATGTTGCCAGCCAATCAAGATACAAAAAGACCCCCCCCCAAAAAAAAAAACAGACAGAAGATACTAGTAGCAGAACACAGCAAACTCCAAGACCAATAAACACAGACCAAGACTCTCAACCAATCAGGAGGAAGAAAAAACCATTCTGACACAGCAATAGGCTGCCCCAAATTTAAATCTGAAACCACTGTAAAAGTCTGACTCACAGAGAAACACCATACAGAAGCCTGATGATGGCAGATGAGATTCTGCTGAAACGTTGCTACAACTTTAAAAGCACCACGTGGGAAAATACCCGAACAAAGCTGAATGCCAGACATGTAAGTACCCGCGAAAACTTAAGAAAACATATATATATATATATATACACATACATATATATATACATATATCATTGAATTTAGAAAGGAACAAGATAATTAAAAGTAAGATTGAGAAAACTAAGGGAAGGGAAAAATTATTGAGAAAATGTTAAAATAGTAATAAGATATGGAATAGAACACAAAGATGAATATGAAATTGAATTTGTGTCTGTATGGAGAAGTGACAACCTGGGACCATGCTATTCTCAAACAAAGAAATTTTACTTGTATTATGTTTTGTGAAAACCCAAATAAAATTTTATATATATATATAAAAAGACATGCCTGCCTGATGTTATATATGCCTTTCCTGCCAAGCTTGCAAGTTCCCCAGATTTTGCAATCAACATTAAGAGGAGTAAGTCAAAGTACTTCTTTTATCTCATTGCAAGGTCAAGATTCATGAAGTGGGTGCCTTCCGAGTGCTTTCCCTGCCTGCCCAGTCTCATTTTTATAATGTTCCATCTTTCTAACATCCACGTAGCTCTAAGGTATGAGGAGAGATGCAGCAAGACCCCTATGAAAATAGGTGATTTTTTTTTTAAAGAGGGTCTGACTTCCCTTGACAGCTCTTGAGTTCACTATTTGAAGATTGTACTTGGAAGATCAGGGGAGTGAAGAGGCAGCAGAAGGAATGACTTTTTTTCCCCATGACTGCTCTTGTTTGAGCTCTCTGCCCATCACCCTGCTTGTATTTGTTGAACTTTGCTTGCTTGCAGTGGCTCCACCTTGTCCTACTGACCTTTCCCTTGCAGCTGGGGGGTGGCTCTGGTGATTGGTCAGCCACTTGCTGTCACTTTCCTCCTCCCCATCCTTTCTGGAGCAAAGAGAACTGTAGTTCGTTTCCTATCAAAGTTGCTGCTGTTACCGAGAATGATCTAAAAGTGCGTTTACCAAGCTGTCAAACCTTGTGGGGGAAAATGTTTATATTTTAATGCTGCTATGATCAAGCTGTCTTTGGGAATGCATAACTTCATCAGGATCTGCCCTGGAGAAGCAGGAGCCAGAAGAACTCTGTGTAAATCTAGGGATTTGAGGAACTGCAATTCATATCCTTTTACTGTGTATCTGTTACAAAAACCTTCCCAATCTGGGTTCTTCTAATCTAAATGAACCTGAAGCAGGGTAAGAAGCAACGGATGGAAACTAATTAAGGAGAGAAGCAATAGAGAACTAAGGAGAATTTTTTTGACAGAACAATTAATCAGTGGAATAACTTGCTTCCAATCAGTAGTGGGATTCAAAATTATTTTTACTACCGGTTCTGTGGGCATGGGCATGTGACTGGGTGGGCGTGGCTTTCTTTGCAGCCACTCCACCCATTTTTTGAGCCTTCTGGGCCTCAGAGGAGCCTCTGGAGAGGGCTTTTTGCTCCCATAAGACTCCTCAAAGGCTCAGGAAGAAGAAAAAAACAGAGTATGGGAGGGGCATGCAGCACCCCTCCACACTCCATTTTGGGAGCTTCCTGGCCTCAGAAGAGCCTCGGGGGGGGGGTGTTTTTGCTCCCATAAGTCTCCTCTGAGGCTCAGAAAGGCAAAAAATGGAGGGTGGACTGGAGCCCCTCCCTCTATTTTTTACCTTCCTGGGCCTCAGCAAAGGGAATCCTGGCACAGCTGATCATATGTACAGCTGATTGTCGGGAGGGGAAAAAACAAGATATATACCTTAGGTGAACGTCAGGCTGGCGGGGTGAAGTGAGCATCGGGTGGGAGGGCAACCGGGTCAGGGGCATGGCCAGCCAGAACTTACTACCGATTCGGTGACCCACGCCAAATTCTTGCTACTGGTTCACCTGATCTGGTGCAAACCAGCTGAATACCACCACTGCCTCCAGAAGTTGTGAATGCTCTAAAGATAGAAGTACTGTATTTAAGAAGAGATTGGACAACCATTTGTCTGAAATGTTAAAGAGTTTCCTGCCTAAGCAGATGGTTGGACTAGAAGACCTCCAAGGTCCCTTCCAACTCTGTTATTCTGATATTCTGTTAATCCTCCAAAAGTCATAAAATGATAGGGATTACTTAATGAGTTTAATGGTTGAACAGAAATTCTTATGTCTAGCTGATAGGAGTGACTAGGACTCAAATTGGGACTTTCTTATCTTTTGTGGAGCTGATCCTTGTAATAATAGAATTACTGACTGGAGCATATATTTGTGGAAGTAGGTACCATCACATCCTTGAATTAGCTGTCTCCACTGAAGCTGACAATTGCATGGAAAAATTTCTTCTTTGATCAGACCTTATCTGACCAGCAAAGTCCTATAAGCTGTCGTGCATCTCTGTGTATTTTGGTGGTCCATTAGTTTAAACTATTATTCCACATTTCTAGACTGCTCCTCAA
Organism: Hydrophis major; assembly: GCA_033807585.1. Taxonomy (NCBI): domain Eukaryota; kingdom Metazoa; phylum Chordata; class Lepidosauria; order Squamata; family Elapidae; genus Hydrophis; species Hydrophis major. Next base: position 174,238,560 of record CM066329.1, read on the forward strand.
CTTCTCTTCCTCCCTATTCCCATGGCTTTCCTGCCCTAACTTAAATTTTGGCCCTGTGATGCATCTCAGGCAGCTGCCTATAATCCTGCCCTTGACTTATTGTACAAAATCCTTGGGAATCATTCTCATGAATGCAAAACAATCCAAAATGTTAAAAAAAAATCTTGTAGATGAAGCAGGAGATGTTCTCTTATTCAGTATATGCATATTTTACATTTTGTAAGAAGTAAATCCCCCTTCCTCCATTTTTATCACTGATTTCCTGTAGGAACTTCCTTGCATATGGTTTCTGAATCATTTGAATGGGCTCTTTGCAAACTTAACTTCTTTTGTTCTCTATGGATTTTAGCCAGAGCTGTTCTTGCAATGGGGTTAATAAAGAGACTGATATCAAGTTTTATTTGATCCAGCTTGAACAGATGGAAGGACTCTCCTGGGAAGGCTTACAGCAAAGTGTTATAACACAGACAGGAAATATTTGGAACTAATTTAAATGAGGTGAAAGTGGGGTTTGGGGTTTTTTTTGGTGGTCATAATTACCTTGAGTATCAGATACTTCAACTGCAAGCTAGAAGATAGAGAAACTTGCCTCAAAGATTATTCATCATGTGAAAAAAGGGAAGGCTTTGTCTGGAGTTCAGTAGGTATTTGAATCAAAGTTTCATTGGTCCATATCTCTTTCATATGGATATGAGACCTTTATTTTGGTGTACATGTCTTCTTCCAGTGACCTAGTCAAATACATTGCCATTTAAACATCATTGGAATGTGTGTGTATGTTGGAGGAGTAAGAGATCTATACAGTATAATCAAATACAACTTTCCCCACATAGTTTGGGGATTTAGAGATCTGGAATTGGAAAGCTCTAGGTTGAAGAAAACTGATCTAATGTGTATCGAAGGTGCTTTTTAAAAAATAACTGGACTGTTTTTCCTTTGAGGAAGAAGAAGCTTCTCATTCAAGAAGCTTCATCAGTTGAGATGGTGGTGGGGATGGAAAGATAGATAGTGACAGTGTCTACAAAAATTCTCAGTCATCCAGGTCACGGTTGTCCCAAAGGTGTTTTTTTTTTTTCCAAAAGGAAAAACTGGACTTTGCTTTTTGGTTGTAAGACATGTAGCTTCTTATTCAAGAATCTTCTTCTCACCCTTTTCTTGGATGGGAAGCAAAACGTATTCAAGCAAAAAGACAAAGTCTAGTTGCCTATTGAAAAAAAAGCACCTTTGGGATAATAGATACTGACAGTTGAAATTGGATGGTGGAAGGATGGTAGGGTAAGTTCTGACAGAATGATGATGTAATGTATACTATTTCATGCTTCTGTTCAGCAGAAGTATTTAACTCTGTTTGAAAGAAGGCAAGGTGTTTGATAAAAAGTTCTGGATATTGACCTAGGAATACTTTTTACTTCTACATGTCTATATTAAAATATATCATGAAAAATTTATGTTGTCCCAATATAAGATTAAACTGAAATAATTCAGTGTATATTAAAAAACAATACCTTTTTCTTTTTAAAAAAAGATGAAATTGAAATATTTCAGTGGATATTTTAAAAATAAATATAACTTTATTTAAACTAGGGGTCTCCCACCTTGGCAACTTTAAGCCCAGGCTTAAAGTTGCCAAGGTTGGAGACCCCTGGTTTAAACTGTCCATTGGCTCATGCCTTGTTTTCCTACTTGGAATTCCCCTGTTTCAAGATAGCTCCCAATGAACTTTGACAATGGTTTGGTATTTACTGGTGGGAAATATAACTTTAAGGTTGGAAGTGTATAGAAGTTTGTTGTTACTATGCTTGACTAAATAAAAATCATAACTTTGAAGAAGTAGCTTTGTTTTGTTTCTGTTGTAAATGGACAAAGCTTGGGAGAAGACAAATTGTGATGTTAAATAATTTTCTTTAACTTTTCAAGAATAAATTTTCCATATACAGGTACATTTTGAGATGCCTTCTTTCATTAATTAATTAATTAATTAATTAAGTCAAGATTGCTCTGTTTGCTAATCAGCAGTAGATATTCAACAATTATAAAAATATTTCAAGATTGAAGCAGATAGAAATCTTGCCTTTGTATTTGTGGTTGAATCTTGTATTCTTATACATAATTATATGGGAGTAAAGTCAACTGAACTCAGTTGGATCTATTTATGAGTGGATATTTATAGGATTGTATTGAAAAGAAGCTAGTTCATTCCTCAACTTGGAATAGTTTGTGTTATGTTTGGAGCATGGGCGAGAAAGAATGGAGACGAGCCTGTGGAACGGTGAACTTCAACTCTTTATTTACATGGTGTGACAACTCAAACTGGATGGCCGCTATAGCCTTCCTTATGTAGGCAACCCAATAACTATTTAACCAATAACAATTCAGGAGCGCTAGCTCCATTAACCAGTACGAATGCCCCGTTAATGGCCAATCAGATTCCCCTGAACGGGCCAATCCGATCCTGCCATTAACAGCCAATCAGAAGTGCAGGGCCAGAACCCTGCACTTGACTCCAAGCTCAAGATAACTTTATTAAACCTTTATGCATTCACAACACCCCTTCCCCCTGGCTTCTGTTTACAGGGTGCAGTTACATCGTCCTTCAGGTAGGACGGTTGCTTTATTAGTCTTTTTGATTTTCGCTGTGTGTTTTGCATTTGGCTGCAATCTCGCTGAGGTAGATTGTTGTTTGGCGAAGGGGTTGCCTCTGGTTCAGAGTTCGCATTTCTGTTGTCACCAATATCTTCGGCAACTCCCTGAGGTGAACCTACTCCCATCTCTGGTTCCAGTTCCTGTGTCTCTATTCCACTATCGTTCCCTTCAAACGGGTTTTCCTCTAGTTGGATTTCGTCTTCTTCTGTATCTTCCCCCCTCCCCCCCAGTTTGGTCATAAGGGAGTTCAGAAATGCCTGACCGGAGCCGTGATCGTAATTGATCGATATGGCATTTCCATAGTCTATCGTCAAGGCATTGTACAAGGTAGGATCTCGGGCCGGTTACACGGATTACTGTCACCTCTACCCACAGCGGATCGCCCGATAGGTTTTTAGCGTACACCAAATTGCCTACCTGGAAGGTATGGCATCGGCCGCTGGATCCAAGTGGTTTTTCCGGTTCATAGGCTGGGTGTAACTGGTTGAGGTGGGAGCGGAGCTTTCGTCCCATTAGCAGTTCGGTGGGAGTTTTGTTGGTGACGCTGTGAGGTGTGATGTGTTGTAGAAAAAGGATTCGGTTGATTTTGTCGTCTATGTTATCGTAGTCTAATTTCTGCAAAGTTTTCTTAACAAACTGGACCATGCGCTCAGCCCTGCCATTGGTCGCAGGGTGAACAGGCGAGGAGAGCGCATGTCGGATGCCGCGGTCAGCCAGGTACTGCTCGAAAGACAGCGCGGTAAATTGGGGCCCGTTGTCGGATACCAGAACGTCTGGTAATCCGTGGGTTGCAAACAGTCTTTCCAATCTTTTGATGACCGCTTCGGTGGTCGTGTTTGTCATGCGGTAAATCTCGAGCCAATTCAAGTAGGCGTCGACGGTTAGAAGAAAAGTGTGGCCTTTGGTCGGCCCAGCAAAGTCCAGGTGAATATGGGACCAGGGTCCCCGCGGTGTCTCCCATTCGGTTGGGATTGCTTTTGGTGGGGCATTGCTCACTTCCTGGCATCTATGACAAGCTTTAACCCAATTCTCGATTTGCTTGTCGATGCCTGGCCACCATGCATAGCTTCGTGCGAGGGCTTTCATTCGCACGATACCGGGGTGGCCATCATGCAAGGTTCTCAGAACTGCTTGTTGGAGTCGTTCTGGTATAACGACTCTATCACCCCAGATGATACAGCCCTTTTGAGAGAACAACTCTGTTTGTCGAGTCTTGAATGGTGCGAAGTCATCTGATAACTGGTCCAATGGCCATCCGCATTCTACCCAGCTTAGGACTCACACTAAGGTAGGGTCTCGTCTGGTTTCTCTCGCAATATCTCGGGCAGTTAATGGCGGTGCGTGGAGTGTCTCAATCTGTAACGTGGTTACCGTTGGTGCGGGGTCATCGAGAGTCTCTGGAAGCGGTGCTTGGCTCAATGCGTCGGCATGGGGAATGGCTTTCCCCGGGCGGTATTGCAGCTGATAATTATAAGCAGCCAAGAATTCTGACCAGTGAATCATCCTGGGGGATAATATGTAGGGAGTTGGCTTATCTCCGGCTATTATCCCCAATAACGGTTTGTGGTCAGTCACGATAGTAAAAGCCCGGCCATACACGTACTCGTGGAATCTTTTAACGGTAGTTACAACTGTGAGGGCTTCTTTATCGATTTGGCTATAATTTCACTCAGTTTTTGAAAGCGTCTTTGAAAAATATGGAACATGGGCTTTGTTACCATAAGGCAGTACATGGCTCAAAATGGCGCCCACTCCGAAAGGCGAAGCATCACATGTGATATTTAATGACAGAGTCCCATTGTACTGCATGAGTACAGCGTCAGAAGTCAGTAGTTTTTTTACATTATGGAACGCCTGTTCTTCTTTATGACCCCATAACCAAATTGCTTTTTTGTCTAGTAAACGATGTAATGGTTCAGCGACAGTTGCTTTATGTGGTAGAAATACGTTATAAAAGTTGATAAGGCCTAGAAACACCTGGAGATCGGCCTTGTTCCGAGGTCTGGGAGCGTTTTTTATTGCTCTCAATTTACTGTCGGTAGGGTGAATACCCTGACTATCAATTGGATATCCTAAAAACTCGACACGATCTGTACACAGTTTACACTTTTTTTTTTTTTTCACTTCAAGACTGGCGTCTTGGAATTTCTGAAGAACTAGTTTTAAACTATCCCGTAAGATTTTTTTTGTAGGTGCAGCAATTAATACATCGTCAAAGTAGGAGACTATGCCTTTAATCCCTTGTAGCCTCTCCATAAGGCTCTGAAAAATTCCTGGGGCTACACTGACTCCGAATTGGAGCCGGGTACATTTAAAGGCACCTCGGTGTGTCACAATCGTTTGTGCCTGTGCCGTCTTTTCATCAACAGGTAGCTGCTGATATGCTTGAGCTAAGTCTAGTTTAGGGAAGACTTTTCCGCCCCCCAGGGAATGGAGGAGGTGCTGCACCACCGGCACCGGATATGCATTTTGCTGTAGGGCGTGGTTCAGGGTGGCCCGATAGTCCCCACAAATTCGAATTGAACCATCCGGCTTAATTGGTGTTACGATTGGGGTCTCCCAGGGAGAATGATCGGTTGGCTCCCCCTGAGCTATTAATTTATCGAGCTGTTCGTCGATTTTCGGCTTTAAGGCAAACGGAACTCGACGGGGCTTAAGGCGAATGGGAGCTATCTTTGGATTAAGGCTGAACGATATTGGGGTCCCCTTGTACTCGCCTAATTTTTCCGCGAAGACGTCCCTGAATTCATGGACGAGGTCCTCCTCCCAGTCACTGCTGCTGACTCGGTTTATGCCTGCCACTTCAATGCCAAGTGGCGCGAACCATTGGAGGCCTAGCAGGTTAGGCTGATCTTTGTCGATCACAGTTAGCGGTAAGTACGCTGTGCGATTCTTGAATGAGACCTGGACTCGGTTGGATCCAACAACAGGGATTCGATTCCCTTGATAGTTCTTAAGAATAAGTCTTTGGGAATGGAGGTCTTGGTGCTGGATAGTGGGGATGAGTTGCTTGAGGGTCTTCCAGGAAACCATCGAGAGAGACGATCCCGAGTTGACTTCCATTTGGCAAGGCTGATTTTCGATGGCCACAGTAATTCGGATTTTCTTGGCATCCAAGGCAGAGGCGTGACCGATAATGATCGTCTGGTGAGCCTCTTCTCGCTTCGTGGTGGCGATTCAAAGCTCAGTTTCTGTAGGAGTGGTTTATTGGTTCTCGCCTTACAGGATGGTTTCCTGTCGATTAGCCTGGCCGGGTCCTTGGAAGCTTCGGCAGACCCGTCCGATGTGGCCTCTCTTCCGCACTCATGGCAGAGCGCGTCACGGAATTTGCATTCGGACCTGGTATGGTTGGCTCCACAGCTGGCACATGGGTGTAGGGACTTCGGGTAGGGGTCCCGGTCGGACTGCAGTCGATGGACCTCTTCTTCATCGTTGTCTGACGACGAAGAGAGGTCCTTGTGGTGGGCCGTTAATAGCTGACTTGGGTAAAATGTCACCTGTTGGGTGGTGTACCGGCGCGCGGTTGCGGCGTAATTGGGCAGCCGACTTCCTGGTTGCTTCTGCTGCAGTAGCATCAGCGATGGCATCGTCAAGGCTGATGTTGCCTTTTGCCATCAGCTTGCTCTGCACGCCTGGTGCATCTAGTCCCAGAACTGTTCGATCTCTCAATGCCTCTTCCAAATTGGTGAATCCGCAGAGGCCTCCCAGATTTCGGAGGTCTGCTATGAAGTCGGCGATGCTTTCTCCTTTTCGCTGGTTTCTTTGATAGAACTCATGCCGTCTCACGAGCGTAGGCACGATCGGTGCGCAATGAGCTCTTAGAAGGGGTTTGATGACGTCCCAGTCCATCGCCTTTACTTCTGCAGGTTTGGCTAGTGCTTTAGCCATCTTAAATACGGTTGGTCCGCAATGCGTTAGGAATACCGCCCGTTTCTTCCCAGTTGTGGCATCCTTTAAATTGTTAGTTTCCAAAAACATTTGGAAACGATCCATGTAGGACTCCTAGTCCTCTTGCATGAACGGAGCGGGTGGTACGACGACGCCGGAAATGGTTCTGTCGTTTTGCATTGTCAGTCACGTGCTCAGTGTTTCTTCTTAGTTCAGTCAGCTCCGACGTCTCCACATCCCATCCTCGTCGCCAGTGTTATGTTTGGAGCATGGGCGAGAAAGAATGGAGACGAGCCTGTGGAATGGTGAACTTCAACTCTTTATTTACATGGTGTGACAGCTCAAACTGGATGGCCGCTATAGCCTTCCTTATATAGGCAACCCAATAACTATTTAACCAATAACAATTCAGGAGCGCTAGCTCCGTTAACCAATACGAATGCCCCATTAATGGCCAATCAGATTCCCCTGAACGGGCCAATCCGATCCTGCCATTAACAGCCAATCAGAAGTGCAGGGCCAGAACCCTGCACTTGACTCCAAGCTCAAGATAACTTTATTAAACCTTTATGTGTTCACAACAGTTTGCAAAGATTCTGTGTTGATTTATTCATTCCACATATTATTGTTGGCTTTTGCAGACAAAGAAACTTGATGTATATTGGCTTATTTGTAGTTTTAAATATCTTGAAAGGCAATACAGCAGGCTGTCTTTGACCACATGTATTTGTTTTTTGCCCTTTGACAATGTTTATAGGGCTTTTCTTTTGCCTTGGTTTGGAGACATTCAAATTGTTCCTGCTTCACACCAGAGTGGTTATGCAGATGTTATTGAGCTTGTGCTTCCATCAACCTTAAACCGCCTGCTCTAAAGTGAGGGATGATGGGAATCAAACCACATCTGAAGAGCCATATATTGCCAACACCTAATCTATAGCAACCAGCAAATTCTATCTTTAGCCATGCTGAGAAATAAAAAGAAAAACTTGGAGGATTTTCATTAGTCTCTTTTCAAACTCAGCTTTTTTAAAGATACATTTTGCTCTTTAAGGCAAATGGTTGTGGAAGGTAGGGAATAGGCTTAAAAATAGCAGCATAATATTTAAAAATCACATCATAGTTCTGATCATATTTATACCCATTCCCTTGCTTTTTTTGCTCTAGTCATGTCCATGTCTTAGACACTGTCTTGGCAAGTCCCTGACATTTTCTACGCAATGTTTTCAAAAGTGATTTGCCATCGCCTCCTTCCTATAGCTGAGGCAAAGGTGGCGAACATATCTAAACACCTTGCTCCTACTATTTTCCGCACAGAACAATCCTATGAGGTGAGTTGAGAGAAAATGGCTGGCTTTGTGCCACAGGTGGGACTAGAACTCACAATCTCCCAAATTGTGGATTGATGCCTTAACTACTACACCAGATTGATTTTCATTTACCCCTATTAAGTGGAAGTCCTGTTCACTGTCTCTTATTATTAGGCCTTTTTCAGGTTCTGAGCAGCTTAACAGGTTAAATATATTTCTCAGGTGTGGAGACAAGATCAGTTCTCCCACCCAACCTCTTTTAAAGAAGCTCTGTTGTTCCTTGATTTGAAAAATCAAGAACAAAATTTTTATCCTGTTGGCCTCAGAATCAAACAGGATAGAAGACTGTCTTGTTCTGCAGAGTGGATACTTCCTATCTCAAGTTCAAACACAGATAAAGTGTGTTGGGTCACACAATATTTACCTTTCTTTGATTCAGGACATATTAGGCAATTTCTAATGTCTTATTCTCAATTTAGATTATTAAATTCTTAATTTAGATTACTAGTTCTTGTAATCCATATGCTTCATCCAGTCATCTTTACTGAACTTCTCTTAACTGAAAACGAGGTAACAGCAGATGAAAATAAGATTAGGGCAAAAGATGCCTACATTTAGCAGAGTTATGGAAATTTGGAAAAAGGAAAAGCTTGCTCAAGAGGCTAATGTATCCCTAAACTAAACTTGATTTTTCCTGAGGTTTTAGTTGGAATTTGTCTTTTCACACTAGTAACTGTCAGAAAAATATTATCTGCATTCTATCTCCCCAAGCTGAAGAAAACAATATAATGAATAGAGATTGAAAAGTCTTTGCAAAACAATATTTAGCTGGGGAGTCTTTCTTCTTCCTGTCCTCTCTCAAACCAAAGTTTATTATGTGTTCTCCCTCTTCCTTTATAGTCTGTTGGAACCTAGAAGATGTGCACACACTACAAAAGTATATGTCTGCTGTTTATGCTTGCTAAGATGCAGATGTTATCTGGACACTAATGAAATGAAGGTGTTATGCATAGTGAAATCAGTTCTGTGGGAGTTAGACAAAGATCACCATTACTATGGACTGCTAGACTGTTGCATCTGCATTGCAGGATTTAACTTAAAAATTTCAAGGGAATGTGTCAAAACCAGAACCTTTTTTGTGAGGACTGAGGCATGTTCTGGGTTGAAAAGTCACAATCTTTGAGATCTTCTGAAGTTATGCATTCTGCACTAGACTTTGCATCATCTGTAGCTTGTTTCATTCTTTTTTCCCCCTTCTCCCGTTCCGCCTCTCATTTACTCACCTTTTCAGAATGGCTCTCTGTCACCATTTTTCCACATCTTCCATTTCCATTTGGAAGAATGACATTAGGGACGTCTCAAGATTCTGCAACTGTCTTTCCAAATCTGGCATCTTCCAGGTGTCTTCCCAGACAGCCGGATAATTTGAGGAATCTGCTGACAAAGCTATTCTTTCTTGAGACTCCACCCACAGCCACAAACCACACTTGTATGTTATTCTTTCTCTCCTGAAATCTGTGATCAGATTACATTTCAAAATTAACTAGAACAATTTGGATTGATTTGGAAGGCTAGGTTTGTTAACCCTTACTCTGTAAGAGTACATGATACCATTTTGCTTCATTGACTTGTTTGTTTGCTGCTGGTCTTTTGAGTTCCTTTGAGTTTATTGTTCCGTGCTTTTGAAATTTTTCTTACTCATGATATTGTTGTCTTGATTTGATAGCAATAAAGATCTGATGCTTTCTGAATGCCAGTTTTAACAAAGCAGACACTTAACCTCTTTCAAAAGATAATGTATCTCATTACCTAACAAATGCACTACAGCATGTAAACAGCTATTTATCTTAATTGGCAGTAATGCAGAAAGCAGGAAGGTTAAGTATAATGTTGCAAGCACACTGTGATGTTTGCTGGCTGCAATGATTGTGCTGCTGGTGCCAGCAACACACCACTGAAGTTTAAAATAACAATCTTGTTGTCAGTATACCAGATGTGGTCTTGCATGCTAAGCATTTCAGCCTTTTCCTGAACCAATCTTCCGATCTCCAAGTGTTGTGAAATTAAATAAAATTGATTGTAATAGCCAGGTAATTCATAATTAAACAGAACCCAAGTAAAATAATTAACGCAGCAATGTGTTGCCTCCATTTTTCATCCTACCCTGTACACATACCAATATTAAAAATGAGTTGTGGTAGATGCATGATCACACTCGGCTGTACTTGCTTCTCGGTACACTGTCAACACTTCATATATGTAGCCCCACAGATGTTGCTCAAATATCACTTCCAGCAGTCCCAGCCAACATGACCAATGCTCTTGAGATGATCCAATTATGTATCTATATCGAGATACAGATATAGAGAGAAGTGCTTAAACTTTGTGAATCTTTTTAAGTGTTCAAAAGGATTTTTAAGGTCATAAACATGACCTTAAAAAGTTCTCCATACAAGTTCTAAGTCATAACTTATATGTCACTGGATTCTCATTCTTTCCCCATTCTCTAGATCAGGTAGTTTCAGTTTATTCAGGCTGCAAAACCTTAAAAATGTTTTTTTTTTTTGTCCCAGAAGAGACAAAACTCAAATGACAGAAAACTAGCAAAAAGATGCAATGCATGATTATTGTAATTTATGGAAATGTATATATGAACATTGTATTTTACAAAAAAGATGCCTCAGTTACTGTCCCAAAAAGTTCACCATTTATGACGAATAACAAAATGTTTCCAATGTTCATAAATTAAAACTTTCACAAGTTTTCACAATTGTGAAATTGTGTTTCACAATTACCTGAGGGTTTAACATTTTTACCAAATTAATGATTCTCAAATGACTAGGAATCAAGTTTGACCTTTTCTGTGGGGAGAAAAATTCTATATACACCTCTGACTGAATTTTGAGCAAACTCTTTTGTTGCCCATGGTCTGTCATGGAACTCCATCAAGTTCAATTTGAGAATCCCCGTTTTAGCTGTAGATATGATTATTTGTATGGATTTTATTGTCTATTCATGAGTAATACCTTGCAACAAGGGCACTGAGCAATAGGTCATCTTGTACTATGCCTTTGGTGTTTCATAAAGTTTAGAATGAGGATTTTGTAAATGATTAATTTTCTATGTCGTAGAAACCACACTCCAAAGTATCCCAAAATGTTTTCTTGGTTTGAGCACTACTGCTTCATGGAAAGCTCAACTGACTTAATAAACAAATACTTCCCTTTGCTGCTTTTCTAATAAAATCTAAAAGGGCTAAGTATGAGGAAGAGGCTGATAGAGCAGTTTTTGAAACATGCCAAGTAATTAATGCATCTAAGCCAAGTGTCTGGCCAACTCACTCTTGGGAGTTGGACAAATTGATGTGTCAGATTTGTGCCTGATCCTATCTATAGATATTGATGATCTTGAGCGATTTTTCTAGTCAGTGCCCTACAATTATTTTGATCATTTGGCTGGAAGACTTTGAGATTTTTGTTGTTTTGGAAGGCATCCAATATTTTGGTGGGACTATATTTATTTATTTTAATAATGTAAATGACTACCTATCTCTCAACAGTGACTGTGGGTTGTGTGCATGGATTAAAACAACAGCTTTGAGCAATGACCCATGACACCCAAGATATACATTACATCCCAAGCATAAAACTACATCAGCAGCAGAGCTCACTTAACATTCTGGCCCAAATGCCTAGAGAAGCGTTAGATATTCAGAACTTGAAAAGTAACAGTGTCAGGTCAAGATCATCTGGCTCTCTGACAGGATGCTGTTCCATAGGACAGGTGCTGAGATAATGAAGGCACAATTCTGGGGTCCAACAAGGTAGTAGTATTTGATAAAAGGGGACTGGAGCCTATTAGATCTGGTGGAGCAAGTAGAAATAATGGGAGAAAGGCGGTCATCCAAGTAGTCTGGCTGTATCCCATGTAGAGCTTTATAGGAGACAAGGCGGTAAATAGCACCTACAACTATATTTTGAAGCCTTCTGGAGCAGGGTATTGTACAAGTAATGGAACTCCCTTTGCTGATGCATTCTAGATCAGATTCAGCTTCCAAATGTTCTTCAATGGAAGCCCCGTATTCAGTGCTTTACCGCAGTGGCCCCCAACCTTTTTTGTGCCACGGCCCGGTACCGGCATCACAAAATGATCCACGGCCCAGTACCGGCATGAGCACACATGACAAGGCAAGGCGAGATGAGCAACTGGCCAGCCAGCCGTCCCCCACTTCTCCCCGCCACCTTTAACTCCTCCTTTATACCTTTGTTGATGGGCTTCGCTTCGGGACGGCTTCAGGACGGTCGCTCGGCTCGCCTTGCCTTGGGTGCTGAAAGAATCCTCACGCCTTAGTTTCATTCGAAGCCCCCCCCCTTCGATGAAACTAAGGCGTGAGGATTCCTTCAGGACCCAAACGCCGCTTTCCAACCGGAAAAGCTCACTGGAAGCACTTTCTCATCAAACAAGATGGCGGCGCCCAGCAAACCGGTGGCTTGGTAGGAAATGTTCCACGGACCGGTACTGGTCCATGGACCGGTGGTTGGGGACCCCTGCTTTTCCGGAATCCTAATGAGAGATGATTAAGATTGAGATGTCATATGCAAAGCCAAAGCCAGGGGAGGAGTGGAGGACTTACAACCACAGCCACTTTAACTTATTAGTTGAACCAGAATTCTCCTCTATGCAGATCCTCATAGCCTCCAGGCATCAAGGAAGAACTTCAGTGACATCACTTGGTGAGCCCAGGGTAGAGAAGCACAATTGGTTTATCATCAGCAATGATAATGATAATGCTGAGCAATTTCATGTAGATATTATATAGGTGTAGTGAGAAAGTAGAAGCTGAAGGTTCTCCACAAAGTATGAGTCTCAGGTTCAAGTGCTCCCCCCCCCCCACACACACACACTAAGATCAATTTGGAATAGCCATGAATAAAGGAAGGGAACCATTGCAATATAGTAGCTCCAATTCCCACTTTCCTTGGCTGGACCAGAAGAATACCATGAACAATGGAAATAGAAGTAGAATACTTTATTGGCCAAGTGTGATTAGACACACAAGGAATTTGTCTTGGTGTAAATGCTCTCAGTATACATAAAAGAAAAGTTACATTCATAGGAGTCGAGAATCATAAGGTACGACACCTAATGATAGTCATAGGGTACAATAAGTAATCAATCATACTATGAAATAGTCAATATAAATTGTAAGTATACTAGTGATAAAGTTATGGTATTGACAGCCACCGAGACATCACCAGAGGTCCTCAAGAAGTGCGGTCAATGATTTCTATAGCTAAGCCCAAATCCTAACTGGAAAGGATCCAGATAATCTGTTTCTTCCAGGGCTATCCTGGAGGCTGGATGAAAATTGTCCAGGTCCCTTGGTCCACCAATAATGTCTTAAGAAGAGATTGACAATGGTCTTCTTCAAGACAGGCAGAACAGCCTCCCACAGTGCAGCATTGGCCACTGTCTGGACCAAATCACATGTCACCTCCCAGGAAACCTTAGTCAGCCAGCAGAGAGTGGAATTAAAATACAAGTTGCTGAACTCACTCATTTGAACTCTGCTCATTTCATCAAAGCAAATACCTTCAATCTCTTTCTGGATAACTGTCTCAGACAATTCCAAAAGATTTGTTCATCCAGATTCCAACCCCAACAAAAGTGTGTGACTTTATCCACTAGATGCCTTGAAGCGTCTTCATGGCAGCCCTTCTGTGGCCCTTCTTATCCACTTGGTAGTTATAATAAAGATTGAGAAATAAGAAATCTCACTTATTGCCACAAGACAATCTTCAAGAAAGGCTGATGTGTATGTTTGGTGAGGTTCACTCAGCATTTTCCTCCAGAAGCATTCTAGGTATCTTTTATGCCAGGATATACTGTAAATGTAATGAATTGGGAGCAAAGCACATTTCAAGAAGAAATCCCAAATTAAATGTAACTAAGATTTCCAAAAAGATGAAGGGACTTTATATGGTATATGCATAAGCACACTAACGTGCCTACCGTTGCTGTCCTATTGCTTCTTTTATATTTTTTTAAAAAATTTCTTATATGTATCCATGTATTCATAACTATGTTTTTACTTATACCTATTATCTTATAAGCAGTGGACAAATAAAAATAAATAAATAAAAATATACATTTTTATACAGAAATCTTGTGAGCCTTTAAATCAAATTAAGTTTCCTAACACTTCAGCACAAATTCCCTACAGATCCAAAGACTTAGCAAGTCACCCCCGCCTTTTCTTAAGTATTTGAATTAACAATTAGGATATTATCCAATCTGAGGGATATCATTCAATGAAGAGCAATGTTGATATATAATTTGCAACTTGAGGACAATAACTATATAATTCTGATAGTGTTATTTAAATTTCATTTTTTTTATCTTTCAGCTTTGAAGAGATCCTTTGAAGTTGAAGAAGTAGATCAGCCTTCAAATTCTTCTACTCCACAAAGGCGGGCACCGAATCCTATTGCAAGGTCCACAGTGTCCAGTTCCACACAGAAATTCCAAGATCTTGGGGCCAGGAATTCAGAAACTCCTTCCAGACATGGGGAATCTCCAAAGTCCTCTTTAAGGAGAGTTGAGATTTCTGGGCCAAAACATCCTGAACCAGTGTCCAGAAGAACAGAAATCTCCATTGACATATCATCTAAGCAAGTGGAAAATTCCACCTCAGGAGCATCAAGATTTGGCCTCAAGAGAACAGATGTGTTGGGACACAAGCCTCTTGAGACTCCTCCCAGAAGGACTGAGATCAGTATAAGTAAGCCACAGGACCAAGCTCTTCGCAGAATGGAAGTCCCCTCAAAGATCCCTGAACCAACCCAGCGCAGAGTTGAAGCCACTAGTCCATCTTTGCCTGATGTTGCTCCCAAACGTGTGGAAATCCAGGTGACAAAATCTTCTGAGGTCCCAGTGCCACCAATCAGGCAGACTGAAAATGTGGAGCATTTTTCAACCAATCAGCATCTGCCACCAGAACCAAAGATACAGCCAGCAGTGACTGAACTACCATACAAAGCCCATGAAGGTAAGCAGATGACTGCGTTTCAGCTCTTTGTCCACGTCTTTCTTTCAGAGATCTTTTGCCAGTTCCCAGGATTATAATCAGTTACTATTCTAAAGAAAGAGAGAGAGAGAGAGAGAGAGAGAGAAAGAAATGAACATATTGATTCATGGGAATTATTTCAGTTGTAGCTCAGCTTTATTTGTTTGACTTACATCTCTCCTTTCATACAGGAGCACAAGGTGGCAACACATATGGGGCTATCCTATAGTGAGCTGAGAAAGAGGGATTTGCCTAAAGTAACCCAAGGATCATCTGCGGTTGAAAGTGGAGTCTTCTCACTTCTAGCCAAACACCTTAACCACTGACTCTTATTATTTGTCTGGATTATTTTTTATTTTCTTGGGATAGCAGTAAGATTTTGATTACCAATATTTTAAAGTAATAACCACTATTATGGATTTATATTAATTGTGGGATGCAATTGTGTTCATATTTATTTTAGATTATTGTGGATGAATTGTGTCCTTCTGAAATTGGATTGGATTTCTGTATTGGTTTTTCTTTTTGCAATTAAACAAATCTCAATTTTATCATTTATAATGGACTAAGCAGATGTATTACATCTACATTCCATTCCATTCCATTCATTGGACATGAGATCATTGCTAGCAAAATAAATCACTGGATCTTTCAATTTTGAAAAGATCCATAACGATCTAGAACAATCATAGTTTCTAGTGGTCCTACGATAGTAGCATTACCCAACTGTGACTGCATTTCTTGAGCCTTGTACTATATGGCTCCATACAGACAACTCAAACAGAAAATGTTTAGAATTGCAACCAAATTCCATTAATGGGTCCAAAATAGATTGTATAATGAATGCCCAGGATTAGTGCTGAGTGAAAGAATGTGTGTTAACTTTGGAATAAAGTCTTTCTTCAAAGAGCTGTCATATCCAGATAGAAAAGTGTTGTAGAGCTAAATTTGCAGATCTTTAATCCAGACTCAACTGTAATAGCATGGTTATTTGTTTATGATTTGTAGATATTTTAGTTGGCCTTAAGAAAGATGTTAGCATGGTGTGGTTTTTGGTTCTTCATTCCTTAACACACCCACATAGCTACCTATACTTTTTGAATGATTTTCATTACAATGGTCCAGCTTATTTTGACTAGTAAGTCAGAATTCTAAAATCACCCACAATTGTTTGTAATTAGTAATATGAATAATTATCTTAACTGTGCTGGCACTTTATTTGGTGCCAGCCATGAGATTGAGATCTTGACTGAGATCTATCCTGACTTTCAGATGGCAATTCAGAGACAACTCTGCAGTTTAACAGGATGAGAGCATTTCTGGCATGGCATTTGCCATGTTTGACCTTCCAGAGAGAGGGTTTTATAGATGTTCTTTAGATCGATAGATCGATAGATCGATAGATCGATCGATAGATCGATAGATAGATAGATCGATAGATCGATAGATAGATCGATAGATAGATAGATTGATAGATTGATAGATAGATAGATAGATAGATAGATAGATAGATAGATAGATAGATAGATAGATAGAGTGGCATTGGGAACACACTATGAAGGAATGCAGTCAATCAAAGCATTGCGATGTGCATAAGCTCTGCATTGTGTTCCCTTTTTAATGATGCCTTGGTATAAGAACTATTTTATACTAAGAAACAACTCAAATTAAAAAAAAACAGGCTGTTTAAGAAGATCCATGGCTTTCTGGCCTCTTGCAGAATGAAGAATAATGGTTTTATTGCAGACAAAAAGCAACTTTTAGGTTCTTGGACAATACTTAATTTTCCCAAGAGGAATAAGTGTTCAAGAGGTGAATTCTGCAAGTTGGGATAGGAGCTTTTTTAAGATTTGGGGAGTTGACCTTTGTTCTTTCAATGGTGTTAAGTCTACCTTTATTTTCTATTAAAATAATAGAAAAACATGTTGATGTTTATGTTGCCATAGTAAGATGACATAGAACAGGGTTTTGGTGTTACAAAAAATGACATGCAGTGTTAGGACTATTCGTTTCCAGTTCTAGATGGAAGTGTATTTTATTTATTCTATATTTTATATTTACTTCCTTGTTGTATCTTTGTTCTTTCTGATTATCACTCAATTGATATGAATTCAATCTCCTCCTCTCCTCTTGAAATGTTCATATATTTTTTCTATAAGAATCTCTTTTATGCTTCAAGGCACAGTTGTAATAACACCCCTATTTGTTTAGATTTGCAAATATTTTAGTTGGACCTAATAAAAATGGTCATGATACATGTTTTAGTTTTTTTTCCCCTTAACATAGAGAGCTTTCCTTGAGTCCCAGGTCACTGATTATCTTTTCTACCTTCTGTTAACAAGGTCCTACTTTTCCCTTTGTTAAATGTAATGAGGTATTGAGAAGGATTCCTACATTTTGTTGCAGTCCCCCCTTAGTATATATGTGTATAATTCTGCTTCTCTGCACAGGTCTGATCAGTGCCTAAAAAAAGAGATTATGAAAAGGAGTAGACTCAAATTATTAGAAAGCTGCTCTTCTGTGAAAACACTATGTATAGTGTTTCATTTTTATTTAGTTATGAAAAAGAATAGCTAAGAGAGATCAAGAAAGCTATATCTAAACTCATGCCTGATATGGATAGTTTTACTTCCTCATTTGTATTATTGAAACTTAGAGTCATTTATTGAAGTGGAAGATAGGATTGATGTGGAAGAAATACGTCTTATATAAAATATAATAAAATAATGGACAGTGAGTAGCAGTTTAGAAGGTTTTTTTAAAGGAGTCAAAATCATTTGACTTATCAATGGCAAATGGTTTTCATGGCTGCTTAGTAAGTTCAGAGTAACAGGCATACCTCTAGTATATTAGTGGCTAGGTAGTAACAGTAGAAATAGAAGTAGAAAAGTGAGTTGTCCATTTGTAAGTATTCTGAGTTAATTAAATCAGCCAGTCAGTTGTTATTAGCCTGATCAAGCAAAGCCCATCTTATATTTTCATGCTCCAAGTTTCACTGCTACCTGTTCTAGGGCAGGCTGGAGCTTTTAAGTAAGATCTTTAAAACATGTGATAGAAAAAGCTCTTCTACTCTGTTCTATCCAGTTATTAATTTGCTTTATTGAATGATATTTGTACCACTCAAGACAGCTTTATAAATTGTCCACCTGTTTTTGTCTCATATTGTCATTATGTCTTGGGATACAAATGAAACTGCACAATGCTAAATATCCATTTCATTTCTTGTGTACAAAATAGTTTAGATTGTGGCTAGCTTGATTTAGCAGTACTTAGGGCTCCTTTGCAAGCAACTGTTCACTATAGCTTATAAACACCCAGTTTTAGAGGACATGTCCTCATGGTTCAGGCTTTGCCTCATTCCTTCGCTTAGCATGGAGGCAATCTAAATTTGTCCTTAGCTGTTCCAGTTCTAAAATAATGCTTTCTCTATAAATAAGGCAAGGGAATAAGGCAGTTTCGTTTTGCTACGTTCCATTTTGCTAGTTCCATTTTGCAATCTTAATGGGATCTTTCCAGACACTTTGAATTGTTGCCATGATGCCAGTATTGTCATTCTTTTGCAACATTTGCCCATTTGGATTGAGAGTGGCTATTAGTGATAAGAGCTCTGCCAGTTTCTTTTGCCTGTCTATTTTATTTTCTCTCTCTCTCTCTCTCTCTCTCTGTGTGTGTGTGTGTGTGCGTGTGTGTATGTATGTATGTATGTATCGGGTGGAATCCAGTGTAACTACTGGTTTAGTGATTTACATTTTACATTGCGCCCGCGTATGAAAGAGCTGTGCTGCCTGGACAGCTGAAAAGCGCTACGCACAGTTGTGCAGTGTTTGAAAAAGCCCTTTTTTCCTGCTTTTTCAACCGCAGCTGTGTCGTGCAAAAAAAAGCAGGAAATAAAGATCAGGTAAGAGTCCAGGCAAGAATGTGGGCCAAAACAGCAGCAGACAGAACCAGTTCTGTATCTGCTGCTCTTCAGAGCTACCAGTTCTACAGAACCAGTAGAATCCCTGGTATGTATGTATATATGTATGTATGTAGGTAGGTATGTTTGCAAGGAATATATTATATACTGAATGTCTGCAAGAAATATCCTTCCATTTCCCACCATCCAGTCAGAGCTGAAGAAGCTTCTTGGATAAGAAGTGAAATGACATCAAAAAAAACCCAAGAAAGTATAGCTGCCACCTGAAAAAGCACCTTTGGAATTGGAGATGTGTGTCAAGAGTAAATCAGTGTGGTAACATATAATTCTTCAAACCATACCTTTGCAGCTGGAAGGAATCTATACTGTTGTGTACAATGAAGAAGGTGTCCATTTAAAGTGGGAAGACAAAACATGTTTTTCATCCATATTTCCATTCACAGAATCGTCATCACAATATTGCTTTTTTTATCATCCTTTAAGCAGCTGGGCATAAGAATAATTACAAAGATTTGTGAAAGGAATAATTTTTCAAAGAATATAGATATTATTTTAGATAGAGCTTTGAAAGTGATCTTATATTTCCAGTAGCTGTACAAAGATTCTAACAAGGTAGACGACGAAAAGGTTAAAATGCATTGAATTGTTTTCACAGAAATAACAAGTTGGAGTCAGAAAAAACAAAGCTTTGAAACATGTAAAAAGCTAAGACAGGAATACCCTATTTATCTATTTCTTTCAGTTAGTAAGAAGAGGAGACCCTTAGTGGAATATTAAAATAAAGTAAAATAAAATGGTCTTGCTTGGCCAATTTATGACTGTTAGGTTGCGCAGAGATGAAAGCAGCTGAATAATTGAAAAAATAAATGTCAAAGTTAGATCAGAGCTGAAAGGAGATGGGGAGAAGTATTTTCCTAGCATAAAAGGGATCTTTTAAGCTAACATTTTAGGGAATGATACAAATGTGTTGTTTACCAATTTATCCCTGGTAGACAATAAAGTTTTGTCCATTAATGGAACTTTTTGTTCCTTTGTAGTGATATTTTATTATTTATTTGGTTTATAGAGTTTCCTATCTGTAAGAGTGGATTATACAATTAAAACATAAACAGTGGTAAACATAATTAACTATAAAACAGCTGAACAGTAAAAACATTGTAAGCAATTGAAAAATGAAAAGCCATACAGTACAATACAATCAACAGGAAAGCTTGTACATCACAAACAGTACAGCCATTTTATGGGCTCTATACCACTCTCTGATCCCCAGGCCAGATGGAAAAACCAGGTCTTCAGGCCCTTCTGGAAGGCCATCAAGGTGGGCCATCATACTGATGGGTATGATGTTCCATAGGGTAAAGACAGTAGAAAAGACTCCCCTAGGTCCTGCTGGATGACACTCTCTAGTAGATGGAACCTGTAATAAGCCTCTTCTGACGTACCTGATGTAACTGGTAGATGTCATTAGATTGAGTTGGTCCTTCAACCTGACCCCATGCCATGTAAGGTTTTATAGTTTATCACTCAAAACTTTGCAAAGACCCTCCTAGCCACAATTGCTTCCTGCTCTTTTGAGTAGGAGTCATGAATCCAGAATGAACCCTAGATTGTACACTGGGTCTGGGAAAGTGCAACTTCATCCAGAACCACAGGTGGTAAATTCTTAGGTCCAGGTGGTTCCAAAACTCAAAGCCACTCAGTCTTGTCAGAATTGAGCTGAAGCTTGTTGTTTTCCATCCAATCCCCCTTCTGTCTCCACATACCAAGCAGCATCTCCTACTTCAACAGGGCAGAGATATATAGCTGGATATCATCAGCATACTGGTGATAACTCACACTATGAAGACCTTCTCAGGAACCTTCATGTAGATTTTAAGCAGGAGCAGAGTGCTGAAACCTGTGGCACACCACGATTTAGGGGACAAAGGCAGAATTTCTTGCCCTCACTTAACACTGACTGAAACTGTCCCCAAGAGAAGGAAAAGAACTAACTCCACA
Organism: Hydrophis major; assembly: GCA_033807585.1. NCBI lineage: Eukaryota > Metazoa > Chordata > Lepidosauria > Squamata > Elapidae > Hydrophis > Hydrophis major. The sequence goes on from CM066329.1 coordinate 174,259,378, forward strand.
CAATGCTGTCTACTCCCAACTACTGTAGCTGATCTAAGAGGATAGCATGGACTTGAAGGCAACCAAGAGATAAAGTCAGGGAAGTATGGATACATTTACTCCTATCCTATTTTTGCCTGAGGTCCTCAATAAACATGACCAATGTGTCTCAGTCCTATATAAAGATCTGAAACACAACTGAAAGGGGTCCAGATAATCCACTTCATCCTGGACCTTCTGAAGCTGTTACACAATAATCTTCTCAACCATCTTCCCTAAAAAGGGAAGACTTTGTCTTTGTAATCATCTATCTATGTAGCAGCATCATATTATCACAATTGATTACACAATTACACAACTGATTATTTGTCAGATTATCAAAAAAAGAAGAAACAAACAGGAGAGGATGCAATTGTTCATATGATACTTTACTTTGGAGCCAAACAACCACAAAGACATGGAAAATTAAAGGGAGTGTTTTTTAAAACCTCCCTTCTGAGCTTAAAAAATTAATCGGGAGAACATTTGGTTCATCTCTGTTTACAAATTAACAAACTGCATGGAGACATAATATAATCTGAGGCACAGCATCAATTTAAGTTACCACCAGGGTTGATATAAGCATCATTGCTCATTCAAGACTCAAGATAGAACCTGAATCCTAGAGTTGATAACAGCTGCTTGAAGATGGGGAGATGTTGATTTAAAACCAACTATGGCATCCTGGGACAGCTGCTGAATATAAGACTTGAACAATGAAAGCAGCTGTCTGTTGGGAGATTTAAAGCAGGAGACAGCCACATTCAGTGCAATCAATAACCAAGTGATCTTTCATTTCCAGTGGAGTCTTGTATATAAAAACAATAAAATAAAATAAATAGACATGAAAGATTCTTATAGCACCCTTTTATTTGCCTTCCTCTGCTCATATTTACAATCCAGGAATTAAAAAATAGCAGGGTTATTTCAATTTTCCTCTAGCAGCTTTTTCTACCTTGATGTCTTCCACATAAATGTCTCGAGGCTGAAACTCTCTGAACTCCATCCCATCAGCCTGAACCGATTTGATGACTACCAGCTTGAACGGAAAGGCACTAATGTTAGCTCATCTTCTTCCCATCTAATTTCTATTTAGTTAAGTTTTGGAACAATTCCTTAATTTCATGGACCACATCTTATTGGAGAAAAATATGCAACCTCAATTGGTTTTAATAGTTAGACATTTTCAGTTAGATAAATGTCAGTATTGTAGTCACAGCTCTTCAAGCTTTAAAAGTATGGAATTGTAGGGTTGTAAAGGACCTTGAATTTCTTCTAGTCCAACTGCCTACCCAAAGTATGAATCCTTATTCCATCGCTGGCAAATGGTCCCAACTTTTTTCATGAAAACCCCCAGAATTGAAGCATTCATAACTCTGGGAGGCAAGTTGTTCCATTAATTATTAATTATTCTTCTAAGGAAATTCTTCCTTATTTCCAGGTTGGATCTCCCTCTGACATGACCCAATGTTTTTTGTCCTCTCCTCAGGTGTTATGGAGAATAAATTGATGTCTTCTTCTCTGTCATAGCCCTTCAAGTATTGGAAGACTTTTATTATGTCTCCCCTTACAATTTATTTACAATTTCCTGAACCGATGGCTGTATTTAGAGAAACACAGTGGCCAAATTTAATACAAGCTGGATACCCTTTTTGGATTTTTTTTGCAAAACAGAAAAAAAAATGAACTAATGACATATGGATTTGATTTCGGGTAATATTTGTAGATTACTTTAAAAATGCATGCTATGCTCTAACTGTAGAACAAGAATTAAACTTAAGTTTTATTTATAGCTGCTTCCAAAGAAGTCAGAAATCGTTCTTTTTGTGTATCATACCATATATATATATATTTTATTGTACCTCTATCTGTTATTTCTTTCTCTATTCTATCTTACTTTCTATTCTCCCTTGTGACTATTAATTACTTGTCAGTTTTTTAACTTTACTTTAAAAACTTAATAATGTTATATATAAAAAAGAAATGTGCAATTTCTTTTCAAAACATTGCGGTTTTCTACACATCACACATAAGATACTCTTTCATTTCCCTCCATCTTATTTCCATCATAATAGGGAAATAGAATAGATTCTTATGGATTTCAATTAGATTAGAATTTTACTTTGAAAGGGTACACGAAATGTACCTGGATAAGGAAGTAATGACTTGCTTACCTGGAAAATATAAAATCCAATCATAAGCCACTGATATTTGTGTCCCATTGTGATTAAAAAATGCATGCAATTTTTTATGGTAGAGCAGAAACATTTTTAAAAAGCTATAAATAATTGGAAAAAAACAAACCAAACTTTGGTATCAGATATCCTTCTAAGATTTTCTCAGCTTTTATTTTGTCTATTTTAAATTTCCTTCCCAAATGTGCATCTATGGAAATTTGCGATGCAGACAAACTCTTTAAATAAATTATATTATTGATTAATATGCATATTATTAGGGCCCAGTAGTCATAAATCAATAAAGTTATTTTATGCTTTTTAAAACATGTTTTGTTCTTTGCTTTAAGTTTCTGGAAGCTTAGTGTCCTTAAATACCTTGGACATTATTTTATGTTGTCTTAGATTTAGGAATGCTGACTGTAGAAAAGGAAGGTGATCCCTTCCCTCTTCTTTTCTAAAAGCAACAAAAATTGAATCTTATTTTCTGAAGCTATTTATAACCAAGCTTTGCACTCATACACATGCACAAACACACATATAAATAAACCCATCCCTAAAAATTATGGTTTGTATCAAACCAAGTACAAATATTTATCAGAAAGCATCTCAATTGCAACTGTTCTACAAGATCCTAACCACCTTTCTAGGATGGATGTCTATGGAGATACTCCATCATCCAGGTTATGGTTGTCCCAAAAGTTGCCCCTCTTTGGGACAACCATGACCTGGATGCCTGAGAATCTCCATAGACTCCATAGAAGGGACATTGGGCACAAAACATCCTGCAACCAAGAAGGTTGCACTTTGCACTACTCAGATAACCCTGAGGTCACAGATAAAACTCCAAGTGGCCTAAAATAGTATAAATGACCTGCTGTCTGCAAGGAATATAAATCCTTCCATCCCCCACCATCCAGTCAGAGCTGAAGAGGCTTCTTGGATGAGAAGCAATATATCTTCAAAAGAAAAAAAAGAAGGAAGTCTAGTTGCCTCCTGAAAAGCACCTTTTGTTCAAGGATGGATATTTTCATTGCAATTGCTATGAATTATTAAGGATGAAATGTGTCTTGGGGGCCATTGAAAAACAGAGAGATTGAATATGGTAGCCAGGAGGTAGCAACTGGTGGAGCCCTAGATGTGATAAGTAACAACTTCTATTAATGTTTTATTGCCCTAGTTTATTTTTGGAAAAGAGAGATTCTACATTTCATTTACAAAGTTTGCAATTGAGATTTTTTTTAACACAAACATATGATGATGGGAAAAATGTTTTAAACTGAAACACTCAGTTTCAAATTGACAAAAGTTCTGAAATTATCAGAAGTGTCTCAGTGCTATCCTGATCATTCCAGGGTTGTTTTGAGTTCAAAAGAATCCTTCACCTGAAGTGAAACATTTCAAGAAGAGTAAAACAAAATGGGAACCCTTCTGATAATTACAATTGTAATGAAAGTGACTTTTATGGGTGGAAGGTTATGAGGGATGAACTTTGCAATTCAATCCCCCTTTCCCCTATTGACCTGAAAATCAGGGGTGCTCATTTTATCAAACCAAAGTTGAAGTCAATAGTGATTCTCACACTTCCCCTCTCCCTCAATTCTGCTATTTCTGGGTAGAAAATAAGCCGGTTGTTTCCTATAACTGCTGATCATTTAAAGGATCAATTCTGTGGTTTAGAACTGGGGACTGATCTTCCTCTTCTCACTAAATATTTGGTCTAAGAGCAAATAATAGCATATTCTCTGCCCGAGCATTACTTTAAGTGAATTTTAAACTAATCTTGAGTTTGAAAGCTTTTTATGTTCCTAGATTGTTTAATTCCACAGGCTGATTTTAGATATAACATAACATAGAGCTTTATCGATGGACACCAGCTTGTAAAATGTTTTGCTTGTAAAATGTTTATTAGAACCTCAAGTTATAGATAATCCAGTGAATAAAACTTACTGGTTTTCATAGCTATCAACTCCAACACAATAAACTCCAAGACAATCAGAAGAATATACTTGATTTCTAGCACTTGAGTTTCTTGGCTTAATGCAGTGCTTCCCAAACTTTTTTTTTTTTTTTTTTGAAAACCACTTTTCAAACAGTCCTTTTTACCCGGTGAGATTTTAAGTCACTTTAAATGTCCGTACCATAATATATTACCCAAAGAAAAACTTTTACCCAGGTTTGGAAAGCACTGGTTTAATGGTTTCTCACTGACAATCACACTACCCTTAGCTTGTGAATGCATATGCCAGTTTTTGAAATGCTTAATGGAAATGCTGAAGTACTGCTCAGATACAGAATGTCATTGTTATCTCTCCATCACATTGTTATGCTTTCATAATTCTTAGGACAGGAACTGCTTCTTAGTATCCTAACATGTTGGGAAATACTATATGTCAAACTCTATTCCCAATAAGCATTTGGGAAGGACAACATCTTCTACAAAACATCCCAGTGAAATTCATCAAATGCTTTATGTAGTTCCCCTCCCCTCTTCCTCATTATATATCCTATAAAATGATAGGCACAATCTGTCCTGGTTCCTAAGCTTATTTTTAATAGGATGTCACTTTTTCTACAAGATTTCTTTAAAATATGCAGCCAGCTTAATGGCATATATTTGCCCCATAAATTACAATTTCATGGCCCTTTCCACATTCTCAGAGCACCTTAACGGCAGCTTCACCTGCCACATTGAACAATAATTGAACAGAAGATTGATATCTTGTCAGGCACTTTTGTTTTCAGATATGAATGCATACTAGTTCAACATCTGCCCGTAGAAAAAAAATCAATTCAACAAGAATAGTCAATAAATTAAATATTGCAGATTTAGTAGCCTATGTTGGGGTTTAGTGCAGACATGACCAGTGAGGGTAAAGCCTACAAAGCTGGTTTCGGCAGGCATTTCTTTTTTTTTTTTTTTTTTTTTAAAAACTTTACTGGTTTTACCATTAAAAACAAAACAAAACATATCTACAAATATACATATAAAGAAGAGCCAGGCCTTAGCAGAGGCCAGCAAGAGAGAAAAGAACGTAAAGGGGAAAAAGAGGAATGGGGAAAGGGGAAATGTAAAGAGGGAAAAACAATTAAAATAGAATCATATCTTTTGTAACAATCTGTAAGATCCTTTCTTCTTCAAATGTGCCATAAGCAGAACTTATCGATATCTCTACTTAAATTGCCCCTGGCTAACGTTCTCTTCACTGTGCTCTATCTCTGATTTAGCCAATTGTACCCAGTGTTCCAGTTGTTATAGTAGGTTGAGGATTCTTTGTTTTTTAGTGTTAGTGTTAATCTATCCATTTCAGCGCACTCTAAGATCTTCTGAATAATAATCTGTTCAGTGGGAATGAAAGGTGATTTTCAGCACTGAGCAAATGCCAGTCTGGCCGCAGTTAGGATATGGATTATTATATACTTCGTTTTCTTTGATAATTGTTTATCAAAAATCCCTAAAAGGAAGGACTCTGGTTTATATTCAATTTGTTCCTTAGTTATCTCCTCCAGCCAATGCCTAATTTTTTGCCAATACTTATGTGTTTCCTTGCATGAGCACCACATGTGGAAGAAGGTACCATCTATGTTTTTGCATTTCCAGCATTTTGGACTCGTGTTGGGGTGCATTTTCGACAACCTTGAAGGGGACAAGTGCCATCTATAGAACATTTTATATGAATTTTCTTTGCACGCTGCTGATTTTGTGATCTTGTTGTTCCTATTCCAAATCCTTTCCCATTCTGATAAGTAATGCTCCGTCCCACATTTCTGCTCCAAGCAATCACATTTCCCTTAACTATCTCTTGTTCTAATTCTGTTTCCAATAAATATTTGTAAAATTTGGATATATATTTTTTGTGTAGTACTAATAAAATTTTGTCTAAAATCTGCGATTGAGTGTAGATACCAAATTCTTTAGTGTCTTGTTTATATCTGCTGTGAATTTGAAGGTATACCCACTGATCAATTGTAAATCCTTGCTCTTGTAATTCTTGTCGTGTTTTAAGTTTTCCTTGTGGGTCTAATAAATCTTTATATTTAATCATTTTTATGATGTCCAAATTGTTAGGATGTACTATTGCCTCCATTGGGGATAGCCAGAATGGTATTTTTAAATAATGTTTTTTGCGTACCTTTTTCCAGTTGATTAATAGAGAGTCCCTGATAATATGCCTATGGAAATATGATTGCTTGGGTTTCCAACATCCCACAAAAAGGCGTGCCACCCTCTCTGTATGTCGTGACCTTCTAGTAATAGAGTTCTTTTATTAGTTAGACTCACCCATTCTTTTAGCCACATTAAGGTGGCTGCCAAATTGGGTATATTTCCCCTTTTGGGAGGGCTAGTTCTCCTCTGCTTTTCAAATCTTGTAAAGCTTTTACTTTGATCCTAGCTTTTCTTCCCTGCCAAATGAATTTTAGTGTTGTCTTGTTTAATTCTACGAAAAAGGTTCTCCAACATGCAGTGCTTCCCAAATAATCATATTTATTCTAAGGAGATTATTGAATAATAATGTTCCTTCAACCATCATTGGGATCTGTAGTGCCCTTGGTGTTATCTATGTTTGGTTGTTTACTTGCAGACATTTCATTCATTTGGATTTTTCTATCCTATTGCATTAAGCCCATGTACTACACAAAACAGTTCATAAGTAATATTTATTCCTTGTGTTATACTAAGACTATATCTGGAAATTTCTGAAATGCTGCAGCCTGGCAGCTATTGCAACAGATCTGGCTTCTTGACTGTAGTTTGTTTTTCTGATGTTGTCATAATAGATAAAGCAGAGAAATTAAGGTGTGTGCGTGCATGTGTGAATATTTTTTCATGTTCCATTTTATCAGATGGAACAAAACACCATACAGATTAAATAGTTGCAATTATTGGTGATATGGCCTCTAAAGAGAGGTTTAAATATTGTTTCAGTTGTAGCAATAAGAAATACTAAATGTTTATGATTTATTAATAAGAATTAATTGCATCCCCCTTTTCAGCAAAAACACAAGGGATTATTTGCTGTTTTAGATTCATTTAGTCTTTCCTCCAATTTCATACTCACAAAAATTCATATGAGGTTAAGGTGAGATAACAAATGCAGTGGTAACTTGGTACTCATCATTAATTGTTTCCTGAAGGCACAATGAATACCAAAAATGATGAGTACCAAACATTTTTTTCCCCATAAGAAATAATGTAGTGAGTCAAAAGGCAGCCAACACTGACAAGTTCTAGCCTGTGCTTTGAGTACCAAATAAACTATTAGTACCAGGACAAAATTTTTAATATCAAAATGTGTGCCAAATTTGATGAGTTTCAAAGCAGTTGAGTACTGAGGAATCACTTTAGTCCAAAATCATTCAGTTGCAATTTGAATCTGGGTCTTTCCATTCATAATCTAATTGCTCTATCTTCTGGCTACTATATCGCAGACTCTGCTCATTAATTTTTGTCTTCTAGAATAGAATCAGTGGAAGGGACCTTGGAGGTCATCTAATCCAGCCCCCTGCTCAAGCAGGAGAACCTGGACCATTTCAGATAAGTGACTGTCTAGTCTCTTCTTAAAAACACCCAATGATGGAACGCTCACAATTTCTGGAGGCCGGCTGTTCCACTGGTTAATTGTCCTCACTGTTAGGAAGTTTCTCCTTAACTCCAGGTTGCTTCTGTCTTTGATTAGTTTCCATCCATTGTTTCTTGTCCTGCCCCCTGATGATTTGGAGAATAATTTGTCCCCATCTTCTTTGTGTCAGTCCCTCAAATACTGGAATTTTTAATGTCACCTCTAATTCTTCTTTTCTTTAGACGAGGCAAACCCAAATCCTGCAGCCATTCTTGATATGTTTTAGTCTCCAGGCTTTTGATCCTCTTAGTTGCTCTTCTCTGAACGTCTTCTGATACACTGTAATTATATAGTAAATAATACCAGTGCTTTCCTTTTCTCATTTTGGGAAATTTCTCCAATATTTATATATTTTTTATTTATTGGTTTGTTTATATCCAGCCTTTGTTATTTCTACAAATAAGATAGTGAACTTATCCAAAACACCTTCATCGTCCTGTTTTCTCCACAGCAACCAACCTGTGAGAGGGATTGGGTTGAGAGAGAATGGCTGACCCAAGGTCGTTTAACCGGCTTTTGTGGCTAATGCTGGACTTGAATTCATGGTCTTCCACTTCCACTTTCTATCCTGGTCCTTACCACTAAATCAAACTGGCCCTCAAATTAGATGCTGTAATTTGGGCAGGCGTGAACAAAACAAAATATGTTCAATGTCTTTTGACAAGTCCTCTTCCTAACATCTCCAATTTGGTATTGTTCACTCTATAAAAGCACTAGTACCAGGAGCTAGGAACATTTGCTTAAGGATATGCTTCAGGTATGAACTGGAATCAAAACATCTACCTGGCTATCTCCTTTCTGAAGTATAATCTTCTGCCAGAAAAGAGAAAGATCTTAAAATGAAATTGCACTAAAGGAACTCCAGTGAAGAAAGATCTCTTATCCTGGAGAAAGAAAAAGAAAGAAAAGAAAGATTATTTTATACAATAGTTGTTTTTCATAGTTAGGAATAAAACATGCAGATCAAACTTCCAAGGATATATTTTCCAAGCCTTTATTGGACTCTTTCTTTCTCATGGTTGCTTAATTGTGGCCAGCAGTTTAAAGCAATATAAAGGATAATAAACACAACAAGTTTTATCAAAATAGAAACCAGGCAAAAAGCTGTGGATTAACAGTGAGTAATCCTTTCCAACTCCCTGAGCAATTTAGCAGTTTAATTGCACTGAGAAACTAAAAGCTTGTTTGGGAAATGTTTCCTTAAAACCAGATGACACATTTGGGCTAGATTATGTGTGTTGATATTGTTTTAGGCAGGAAAGAGCTTTCAGTCCTGAAGTGCTCATTCACAGAGAGGCTGTGTGTGTGTTTGTGTGTGTTGAGAGGTGGGTGGTTGGTACAAGGAGAGTACGGGTGGTGGTGAGAGGTTTGGGGGGGACATGGCATGGTCTATTTCTCTGCAGGAAAGGCAGGTGCTGAATGTGAGATAAACAGAAAGAGGTAAAAAAAAGCAGCGTTTTCAATTTGAAAAGAGATTGAATGAGCCAAGGCAGAAAATGTGAGCAGAAATGTAGGTGGGGAAATATGGTGTGGGTTGGGGTATTTTTTTGTCTCACTGTTTTGATTTCAGCTAAACCACACCTGTTCCAATTGCTCTTATCAGATTGATGTGAATGAGGTTCCATTACAAAAAGCATTTGGAAAATGCCCAGACTGAACTGTCAGTTTGGTAGAAGGCGCTTCAGGAATTCGGATAGCTACATTTAAGTAACAGAAGTTGCAAAGTAATAGCATCATCTGGAATAATGGAATTAAACGAGTAGATTGTACTTTCTAGTCTAAGAACGTGCATTCTCATGCAGTTTGGTAGTCCTTTCCAAACTGTTCATAGATGAATGAGGATGGAAAAAGCAAGAAAGAAATTTTTGGAAAACAGCACGTTGATTTTTAGTTTCTTTCCAGAAAGCCACACTAGGAGCACAGGGAAGGGAAAATTTAAACATTTATAAACATACAGAGGTCAGTGGTGGATTCAGAATTTTTTACTATTGGTTCTGTGGGCATGACTTGGTGGGCATGGCAGTGGAAGGGGGAAGGTTACTGCTAAATCCAATTCCCTCCCAACCCCACAAACCTGCTTTCCAGCTCCGTTCTCCTTTTCAGAGCAATAAAAGAAGACCCATCCAATCAGCTGGGATTCAAGAGGCAGATAATAGATGGGGGCGGGGCCAGTCAGAAATGGTATTTGCCGGTTCTCCAAACTGCTCAAAATTTCCACTACTGGTTTTCCAGAACTGGTCAGAACCTGCTGAATACCACTTCTGACAGAGGTCAAAGTGAGGGTGGTGGTTCTAGAACTTTTTCATTTTCATCATCTGTGCCATAACAGTCACTGTCTAGTGAAAGCAAGGTGCCTGAATATCAAATCTGGGAAACTACTTCACATATCCTTGGGAACAATGGCAACCTGGAAAGGACAATAGGAATTTCAACTAGAACATGGAAAGATTGGTGAAAAACCAAGCTGCTGAAAAAGTCAGCTCTTAACAGGCTGCTCATTGTATACTCACAGTAGCAGTTATAGTAGATGAGGATTAGCACTTTCAGGCTACCAGAAAGCAATTTTCTTATTCTGGAGGAATTTCTTTTAGCAGCAGAAGTGAAAATATAAGTAAATTATCTTTAAACTGTTTCTGAAAGTTTGGAGGGAGTGGTGGTATCAATATGCTCTAAATAAAATTGGGGTATAGAGAATGCAATCTCAATAGAGACGTGAACTAGTGAGGCTCATAAGTAATTCAAATATTTGTCAATAATTTTAACTGAATAATAGAAGTTCACCCCCCTGAGTGTGAATTGCAAGCACCCCTCAAAGTATATGTATATAATATGTTTGTAATACAGAAAGGAACTGGAGAGCTCTCCGAATGCCTGCTGGAGTTGCCACTGGACACAACTGTAATGTAAAGTTGACTGGTCCCATAAACAATGTTGTATGAGCACAATTTACATAAGTCTTACCCAAGCTGGGAATTCATCAGAGGTATAGTCATCTAGCCAACATTCTCAGGAATGTTGATCCAAGGTACTTGATATTTATCTTGTAAAAAGCTGATTTACTTGATTACTTGACAACTAAAGCAGAAGTATTGGCCTTGAGTTCTAGAACATCCTTCCTAGGCCTGCTGCCTTCTAGATGTCTTAGAGATAAAACCCCCAAATCTTATGAAACTGATGACACTGCTGGAGAAAACAAAATTGAGAAAGACATCTCTAGACCACACAGTAAATTCTTCTGGGCACAAAGCACAAATTGTGGCTCACAAAACTACTCCTTAAGATGACGTTACATGGGTATTCATCTATCTTTACAGCTATCAGTCCTTTCAATTGAAGAACATGTTTTCAAAACCAGTATAGCATTGTTTAGGATCCAGAGACATTACAGTACATATTTGTAATTTTCCTTAATATATTATTCTACTGTTGATACAATTTAAGTTTGACAGTATCAAAATATATTTATGCCAAATCATTTTCAATGCATGTAATCAATGCTGTCTTTCTTTTTGATATACAATAAAAAGGTACAATATTATAATAATCATTACATATTTTTCATCCTTCCACTATAAAGGCTGGTTACACTCATTGATAAGCATTATGGTATTACAGGCACTGATTTGCTTGCAATATCTCAGCATGAATATAGCAGAAATTTTGGTTCAAGATTTTGGCTTTACAATAAAAATGTCTGATTGTAAATTATATACAGACATTGTGTACATTATACAGTGTCTGAATTTGCAATGCATACATGTTAACTGATTTGCCTAAAAGTAATAAATATGTGTACAGAGTGATTCTTTTGCCGGTAAGTCCATTAGAGCAGTTCCAGAGAAAAATCATGAGAAGACCTTTAATAGTATTCTTTACCCTCAAAGAACTGAAGTGTTCAAAATTTTAAAATTCTTTGTTCTTAAGTTAACACACATGGTCAGAAGTTGTAACTTAAAGATAACTTGGTCTGTTTCCCTTGCCCTGTTTCTTTTGGTGGGTGGTAGCAGTGGTGAGATTATTGTCTCTATTAGTCAGTCCCCTTTTATAAGCCTTAAACTGCAGCTTGTTGTTGTCCTAGGTGAAGCCTTGATGGTGTCCTACTATTCAGTCAATGCATTCCTTTGTAGTTTACAAAAAACAAGAAAGGAATGGTTTTGTCACAAACTGTTTCTGACTAATTATACAGATCTGGTTTTACCTCAGCACAAAGGCTTGCTGTTTTTGGCCAGGATGTAATAGGACGAAAGATTGGTAACATGCAAATGCAATAAATCAAGGGAGAAGAGTTAAAGGAGTAGATTAAGACTTCACAGAGACTGCTTTGTTTCCAAGAACATCAGATCTAATGATGATTGGACAAGATACCTTGACAATTAGCCAGTTTCTAGGTTTCTTCTTCCTTTCATCCTTCTTTAAAGCTGTACATATTGTCACAATTTATTTCCTAGTGGTTGTTGCAACACACTCAGTATGTCAATAAATTACGAAAAAAATACTTCTTGGAATGAATCAAATTAAACTTTTGGAACCAATCATTCTTGCTTTGTACATAGGGTTTTAATAATATAATAATAAAGATAATCTGTGAATTAATTAAAAATAAATTCTGAATTCTAAAGGGCCACACTGCTTGAATCTGGATTTATACTATGCCAGTACAATATGATATCCTTGGTTCTTGAGAACTCAATGCATAAGACAGACACAGACTTCAACGGATAATTAGAACTGCAGAAAAAATAATTGCTATCAACCTGCCTTCCATTGAAGACCTATATACAGCAGGAGTAAAAAAAAAAAGGCTGTGAAAATATCTACAGACCCCTCATGTTCTGAACATAAATTGTTTCAACTTCTACCCTCAAAACGATGCTGTAGTATATGCACACAAGAACAGCTAGACACAAGGACAGTTTTTCCCCGAATGCCATCACTCTGCTAAACAACTAATTTCCACAACACTGTGAAACGATCTAAGTGAGACTGTATTACTATTATTCTTCTGTATTGCTATTCTTCTTTTTATCCTTCCTGTTACCTATCTCTTCCCACTTATGACTATAACCGTGTTGCTTGTATCTTTACAATTTATATTGTTTTATTTGTTTCCTAGAATGATTTGATTGCTTATTAGTAACCTCTGACTATCATTAAGTGTTGTATCTTATGATTCTTGATGACTGTATTTTTATTTTTTTTCTTATGTACACTGAGAGCATATGCATCAAAGACAAATTCCTTGTGTGTCCAATCACACTTGGCCAATAAAGAATTCTATTCTATTCTATTCTATTCTATTCTATTCTATTCTATTCTATTCTATTCTATATGGAGGCCATACGAGATTAAAAAAACGCTAGCTGCTATGATTTCACATTTTGGGGTATGTGCAGCAATAATAAAGAATTGGCGACAAAGTATCAAGATCTGAGAACCAAAAGTGAAAGATTATAGTATAAATTGCTGTGATGATCCCAGTGGTTATCAGCACATTGGATGCCATATCAAAAAAAATCTTGGACGACACTTAGAAAATCTCTGCAGTGATAAAATGTCCATCTTCAATTGGCAACACAGTTTAGATAATGTTTCTGATGTTCTGATGTTTCTAGAGATGGTAACTCTCCAGAAATACCCAGGAACTTGATTTCATATAAAATAAAGGCATATCAGAAAGGCATGTTTTTTCCTTAGGCATTTAAAATAACTTTTTATTTAAAATAACATAAAAATAACTTTTTATTTAAAACAAAATTTATGGATATTTATGTGAGCTGAGTTTCAAGAATTGTGGAGCAATGTGACTCAATTACTTCATCCCTGTTTAGTTCATTCTTGTAATAGATAAGCAAATTATTCAAGGGTAAAATTCATATAAAATATAATCAATTTGACTCCAATTGTAGTTCCATTACTCAAAATGCTTCAAAAAATGAAAAAAGAATAAAAACAGTAAAATAATAGTTATAGGACAAATTATAAAGGATCTGGTTTATACCTAATACCAGTGGCTATGTCTCTTCTGATTGTGTAATATATGTATAATAAATGTAGAAAATTGACATTTTAAGTAGACTTTAACCATACAGAATTAGTATTTTTGCATGCAGATGTAGAGTGTTTTTTCCAGCTTTATGACTGGCTTCAGATGACCATTTTGGAGCAGTTAAAGTTATTTTCATGAAACCATTAAAAGGATAGTAATTCTTCTCAAAAAAGTAATTATACCCTTAATTATCAGCAGGATAGATGGAGTCTACCCCAAGAACTAGAGTGGGATGGGGGTTGAGTCAGCAAATTAATAGTTTGCTTGATCTTTGCTTTTATTCTTATTTTTATTGTCTAGTATCACAATGTAAGATTGGAAGCCATGCATGTTCCAAACAAACAAACAAAATTGGAGGATTGGTGGTCAGGCTTTTCATGTCGTAAAATTTCTCCTTTAAGTCACAATTGTTTCCTGGTGACTTTGATACATCCATGGAGTTTTCTTGGCAAGAAAATGAGAGTGATATTATATTGTCTTTCTGGGAATGATTTTTTGATTTTGCAATCTAGTCTACAAGAGTCAGTTTGATATATACATTAAGGTAACAGGCTAGAAATCAGAAGATGTAAATTCTAGTCCTGCCTTAAGCAAGAAGACAGCTGAGTGACCTTTTGAGCTGAAGAAGGCAAGGGCAAATTGTTTTTGAAAATCCTGTCAAGGAGTTTTTGAAAATTCTGTCAAGGAAACGACAGGGACTTATCCGGATAATTGCCAGGAGTCAAGTCTCATTCAAAGCATGCACACACACAATCTAATTGACAGCCCTAGTATACTAAGTCCAGTCCTGCTTAGCTTTTTGAGATTAGTCCAAGCTGTGGTGCTTCCACCTAACTAAGTATCTGTATGTATCAGGCTAAATCTAATGTATTCTTGATCTTTGAATTTTTAGGATAAATAGTAGATATTCAGTATGATATGTTCTGTTTTTAAATATACTATTGTAATATTTCAACTTACTATTTTTGGGATTTATAAAATGTACAATATATAAGGATATGTTACAACTTACTGCCAGAGGTATAAACTTCTATTTTAAGTATTTTAGTGGCCACACTACTATATCCAGAAACTGAGGTCAGCAAGATTTTTCAAGACTACATTTTCATTAGCAGATGTGGCACTTCTATATTTAGTTCATGTTTTATAATAAGGAATGCATCAATGCCCTTTTAATATTTGTTCAGTATCACTAATGCTTCATGTTAGCAGAGTCTTTTTCCTTACTGGTTTCAACTGAAAACAAAAATGTTTGCTTAAATACAGATTCTGAATTTGAAATACAAAATCAACAAAAATAGTGGGCAACATTCAACCTGATGATAGTTTTGTTAATCCTTCAATATTAAGACTGCCCAAGAATCTTTTTGACTGTCAGATATACCAAAGGGATATAGCAACAGGATCTGCAGTAAGGGTCAAATAGGCAAGGATGATGAAAACAATACTGCAACATGTTGTCATGATAGACTGCGTGAAACCAGTTGGTAACTGTGAGAGGGATCTTGGAATCTTAGTGGACAACCAGTTAAATATGAGCTAGCAGTGTGCAGTGGCAGCCAAAAATGCCAATGCAATCCTAAATTACATTAACAGAGAGATACAATCAAGATCAAGTGAGGTACTACTACCACTCTATAAAGCCTTAGTAAGACCACACCTAGAGTACTGCATCCAGTTTTGGTCATTACACAATAAAAAAGATGTTGAGACTCTAGAAAAAGTGCAGAGAAGAGCAATCAGGATGATTAGGAGACTGGAGGCTAAAACATATGAAGAACAGTTACAGGAACTGGGCATGGCTAGTCTAGGGAAGAGAAGGACCAGGGGAGACATGATAGCCATCTTCCAATATTTGAGGGGCTGTCCCAGACAGGAGGGGAGCTAACCTATTTTCCAAAGCCAGAATAAGGAATAATGGATAGAAACTGATCAAGGAGAGATTCAACCTAGAAATAAGGAGAAATTTTCTGAGAGTGAGAACTTTCAAGAAATGGAACAGCTTGCCTTCGGAAGTTGTTCATCACTGGAGGCTTTCAAGAAGAGATTGGACTGCCATTTGTCAGAAATGTTGTAGGGTCTACTGCTTGGGCGGGGGGGGGGGGAAGTTGGACTAGATGACCTACAAGATCCCTTCCAACTCTGTTAATCTGTTAATCTGTCATGACTACTCAGTTTGTGTGTGCATCATGACATTGCATGCCCAAAAGGGACTGAGCTTGTGGCAAAACAACATGATACTGCTTTCATTATGTTGATGAAAATGGAAGAAACCTCTTAACCTCTCTGAACCATTGTTATTCCAAGTGTGATCTGTTCTGATTCAAGGGTAAAAATAAAATAGGTCCTATTAGGACAACAAGGATAATAAAATAATTACTTCCTGGCAAACCATTTTTATATTTATATTGTTTCTCAACAAAACAACAGGCATATCTGTGTATGATGCATAATTTACCTCTAGAATCATAATGGCCATGAAGTTGAATGGTTTTTTTTTTAAAAAAAAAAACACTGAATACATTCATAGAGGACAAATCCATCAAGAACTGTTAATCTTGAAGACAAACTGTACCTCTGCATTGGGGACAGCATGCCTTCAGATACCAGTTGAGTAGAAGTAGAATAGCAATGGAAAAGGACATACGTGTTCATCTCTTGCTTGCATCTGATTGGCTGCTGAGAAGATCAGAAAGCATTTGGAAACACAATTTAATAGGAGATATCTGTAGTTTTAGTGGGTGCTTAAATTTGGGAGGATAGTACTCAGGAAGAACACTCATGCTAGCAAGATTTAAAATTATAAAGGTTTTTTTAAAGTTAATTTGTAGTTATATTACTGCTCTATACAATGTTAAAAATTGGCTATGTTTGTGAGTGTCTGTCTATGTATTGTGAGACTTACAAGATTGATGTCAGCCTGACCAGGTAAACCAAACAGGAAACAGATATAGCTGAGCTATATCTACTTTATTGTAAGGCCACATTAACAGAATCTGTCAGGTCTGGAGCTATAAACCTTCCACCTCCACTTTTAACAAACTGATCAATTAGGGTAGGTTCTTCCTACGTTTTTTTCTTTGACCATTAAGTCCTTGAGGACTGCTCCTCCTTACACAACATCTCTTGCCCTCATCCCTCACATCATTCACACCTTCCATTATAAATATAAACTAAACATAAAGTAATAAAATAGAATGAGTAAAAAGTGCAAAGAAAAAGAGAAAAGGGAAATAAAAGTTAATATAAAAAAGAGAAAAGAAATATATAACGAAGTTACTTCCAACCTTCATCACAACAAATATAAACTCTTCACCCTCTCTAAAGTTATAATTATCTCTACATCCCTTATCCCATCTCATAACTATGAACAAATCCATAAAACATAATATTTTCAGTCTTGGTGTCAGCAGAAAGTCTAAAAAGTGTAGCCAGAAATAACTATATATTTTATTTTAATCCTTATCAAATAAACCAAATTTAAATTCTTTCCCTTTACTTCTAAGAGTCTTAATCTTCAGTTCATTCATTGTCACAGGATTTGATTTATCTTCAATTCTAGTTTATCCCATTCTTCAAGGCTTTAACAAGCCTTTGTTGTAAATCCAGTAGGAAAAAAAATATCTTTGCTTTGCCATTTGTATCTCCTTTTTAAATTTTAAAATCCCAACCAGTTTCTTCAGTAGAATTACTGAAATATCCTTTTCTAAATCATTATGTTGGCCTGTCAGTTATAAATCAATAACATATTTTGCACATATTAGTCTATACGTAAAAGCAAACATCATTACTGACTTTGTTCATTACGTGGCTATTATTTTCTGATTCCATTCTTCAGAAGTGTCCCTTAGTATTTTTTATTGTTATGAGCATCTTGCAGCCCAGTATATTTTCCCTCTACCTAAAACCTCTAGTCCCCTCTAGTGTCCAGTTTTGAAATTATGAAATTATTTATCAATGCTGTATCTTGGAAAAACCAAAACATGATCTATTTCCCATGAGAAGCTGTTCGTTCTTTATAATTAATTTGAAAATCTTATTATAAAAGTGTTATTATTTCATTTTTATCTGAATCTTTACTCTGTTTATAACTTTCTAAGATCAAAATCTTATTTCATATTCTTTAAATTCATAACTTTCTAATTAAAGTTTCTTTCATTCAATATTAAAGTGATTTATAACCTGGAAACTTGCTATTCCAAAGGGCCTGTAATAGCTTAGAAGTAGTTAATGAGCAATTTCTGAAAGTAATTAAAAAGTGAGGCTTGTGAGTGCTACTTAGAAGTCTCTGCCACAATTATGAACAAGATGGCTAATATCAGTGTTCAAACTCAGAGAATACCACTGTGCTGCAGTCTTCTCATAGGGAGCAGCCATCCAGAGCATATGTGAGTGATCTCCCATTCTCTCCTTACTTGGAGAGGTTCTAAGGACCAAGTCTAATCCCTGGTTCCTTGATTTTTGCAGCAGTCATCATCTCTGTTTTTTGCAGGCGTCTACAGTTCACCATTCCTCTCTTGGATGTCTGTTTTAGAACATATATGATTGAAATAGAACCTCTTCTCAATGTGGGTGTTTCTTCTGTGAACCAATGAGCACGGGTTTGAGATCTGCATTTGCATGAGAGAAGCTTTCTTACACAATGGAAGAAACTCCTGTGATAGCTCCTGCTCATCTGATTGTTACTTCTTTTCCTCAAATGTAGTCACCTCAGGTTTTATTTTATTTTTTTTGAACACAGCAATTTTTCCCCCTGAAAACAAAATTCTTCTGAACCACTTTGATTTTGAAAATGTTCAGATCAAACCCAGGCTTTCTATAAAGTTTTTTTGCCCTCTGGGTTGCAAAATACTGCAAAAGGGAAAGAGATCGGAAAAAGCTGTGTTACTGCTGCAGAAATTGTGTGTATTGTTTCCTTCCGTGCTACTCATGTTGAATTCATCATTACAGAAACCATTTTTTCTTGGCAAACAGAAAAAAATGTTCACAAAAAAAGTCCAAATACCACTTCAAAGTATTATTGCTTTGCTAAGTGCCATCATCTTCTTTCCCTTTTGTGCTTTTATGGTTTAGTGCCATTCATATGTTGACAGGATCTGTCTTTTCGAAAATAAAAGTTTACTCACAACAATACCTTGATTTTTTTCAATTATTTACATGATATAAAAAAGATGTTAAGACTCTAGAAAGAGTGCAGAGAAGAGCACCAAAGATAATTAGAGGACTAGAGGCTAGACAATATGTATGATTGCAGGACCTGGGTCTAGTCTAGTGAAAAGAAAGATTGGGGTGACGTAATAGCAGTGTTCCAATCTAATGGGCAGCCACAAAGAAGAGGAAGTCAAGCTATTCTCCAAAGCACCTGAAAGCAGGTAAGAAGCAATGGATGGAAACTAATCAAGGAGAGAACCAAGCTAGAACTAAGGAGGAATTTCCTGCAATTAAACAGTTAACACGTACAATATGCCCCAGAAGTTGTAGGTGATCCAACACGGAGTTTTTAAAGAAGAGCTTGGATAACGATTTGTCAGAAATAGTATAGAGTTTCCTGCTTGAGCAGAGGTTGGACTAGATTGACCTCCAAGATCTCTTCCAATTCTTTTTTTTTTTTTTTTTTACAAATTTTATTAATTTTACAAAAACAGTACACAAATAATCCAGGCATAACAACTTGAAAAATCTTTTCTAATAATAATAATAATAATAATTAAAGAAGAAAGCCAATAGAACATATAAAATAATTCCAAATTGTAATATCAATATTTACATTATCTATTTAACTTCATATCTTATCCGGACTTCTCCTTTTCATTCTAGTTATCCAAATTATATTTCTTGCTTATTAAAATTTTATTGCCTTTCATAAACATACAAAACACAGAACATAGAAAAGAAAAGAAAAACAAAAAACCTAAAACATCTTTTCTGAAGGCTGCTTGATCCCGGGTTGAAACTCTTCACACAGACACAAATTCAAACATCATATTCACTTTATATATCCTTCCATATCTGATTATCATTTTCAATATCATTCTTTGTCTGTTCTATTTCCAACTATCCATTCATCTTTTTTCTTTTAATATACTTCTCCTTTACACTGATTGGAGTGACGCCTTTAACTCATTGTCCTAACTTAAAAGTACTTCATATAACACTTAATTTATCTTGGGATTCTGTTTAGTACATTCTAAAATTACACAATAAATTTTATAAAGAAGGTAAAAACCTAGCAATAACTAAATAAAATCCTATATAAGCACTATCCATATCATTAAAAAAAAACTAATCGTATATATTAATACTCATTTATATCTTAAGCATTTTACTCTAGATACACATATAAAGACACAATCTTATGTACCTTCCAGAATCCCCCTTTTCTTTTTCAATTAGATTCACCCATTGTCTCTAAATAAACTTTTTTTCTTTAGATCTTACTTCCCACCATTGAGGCTTCTCCTCCCCCCCTTTCTCTCTTGCTTATTCTTCTCCTTGCCCTTTTTACCCCTTTATCTCTCCTCCTCCCTTTTCTTACTCCCTTTCCGTTGTTTTCTAACCTTGCATCCACCTTTCCTCTCATTTTTCTTTTTTTGGGTTGTTTTTTCAAACCTTAAAATCCCCTTTTTCTTATCCTCTTTCTCCTCCTCCCCAGAAAAAACCCATTGTTCATCAAATATGGCTTCTTCTTCCTCTTCTTCTTTGTCCCAGTCGTTCTGCTGCATAGTCAACTTTTCATTAGTACATAACGCCATTTCTAAAAATTGAAATAAAGTGCCCAAAGTATCTTTTCCATCTTGTTCTTCCTTTTTATATTTTTGATATTCAGTTTTTAATTCATCCACAAGCGATGCCATCATAAAAAGAGAAACTTTTCCCAAAACAACTACCCAAGTATTTTTAATCAAGAATAATTCAAAAAAGATTTAAAAAGTTAATACTTTTTTTTCCTTCTTCTACTTCTCTTTCTGGGGGTTACTGTTTAATCAAAGAGGTCCAATTACCATATATCTTTCTTTAGAATTCTAGGCAATCTCCTCCTTTTTCAACTTCTGCTCCAATTTTTTTCCTCTCCCTTCCCACTTACAACAACAATTTTTAAATGATCAGAAATCCATACCTCCAATAAGGGTTTTCCAATTTATTAAATTATTAAGTCCAATGTCCAAAGAATCTTTTGTCCCTTGACTTTAACTTTCAAAATAATTCACCTTCAGTGCCCAAATAAATTTCAAATCTTCATCTGCTGTTTCTATGGGGTGGGAGAGTGAAGAAAAAAAAAAAGTTTCCCTTTAACAGCTTTCTCCGCCGCTTTCTGATCTTCTTAGGGATACAATGTATCCTCCAGCAATTCAAACAATTCAGTTCCAGAGAGTTTGAGAGATGTTGATTGACCCGGCTCAGCCAGCACTTTCACTTTTCCTGCTTCCTCCAGCACAATCTTACCCAGTTGCAGGCTTCTTCATGGCGGCCATTACTGACCACCGCTCCACCACCTCAGGAAAAAGGGTTTTTTCCGGATGAGGAGGGGGTCTGCAACACCCCCAACCCCCTGTCCAGCTCCCCTCTCTTTTCGGCTGCCTCTACAGGGCAGCCATATCCCCCTGATCCATTTGGATCGGGGGCACCTCGGCGGCAAGCGCAGCAGGAATCGTGGACGGTCGCGAATTCCTGCTGCCACCGAAGCCACGCGGAACTGGAAACCTAAGATCACTTCCAATTCTTTATCCTGTTCTATTCCATTCCAAAGTGAAGAAGGTTGCCATGTTGATAGATAGGGGAACTTGCTGATAGCTTCTGATATTTCCTAGGATCAGAAAGGATAAATCAATTCCTTCCCCCTTCCCCCTTTTTGTTTTGTATATTGCATCTTTTTAAAATTTAATAAAGTTGGTTTAGAATCACAGAAATAATAAACCACTTCAGCAAAGTATCTTAGCAGGCTGCTTACAAATTATGGGAAACATAGTATCAAAGAAATAAATTCCATAAAATAAATAAGAATAAAGAGTTACTAGCAAGGATAAGGCACAAACCATTGCTTTTAGGAGAGTGGAAAGTGATTTTCACTGCATCAAACTTTTAAAAATCCCAATATCAAATAAATCTCATAATATTGAAATCTGCAAGGAAGAAAATGGGGGTAATAATGCCTAGATATTTATCTAATGCACAAAGTAACTCCAAAACCTAATTAACTTGCTTGAAAGTCTTCTTCTCTGATGCTTCCTTGAAAACCTCCAACCCCAATTCAAATATTAAGAGATCACTTGTATCAGCAGTCCACTGTTGCATGTCTAGCATAGATTCCTTCTTCCAATATTGTTTAATAATTCTTTTTGGCTATCCCCGATGTATGAAAGATTCACAGTTCTTAATGTCTAGATAGATTCCAAATGCTGGGGAAACAGCCAAGCAGAACATATGGATCTTTAACCAGTAGTAATCAATCTAAAACCGTGTTAACAATCTGTGGATTTCAGCCCCAAATGTGCCAAGAGTAAGATGAGACCAAACTCTTATGAACCAGTGGTCCAGAAGAAGTCAACTGCATCCAACCTTATTAAACATTTTGTGAGGTATCCAATATACACATAATAGAAGTTTCTATTGCATTAGCCTGATTTTAAAATGCAAAGATATGAATTTCACATTCTTTAAGGTAGTTATCCATTGGAACAAACCTTTTGTAATTCAAATTAAATATATATATTTTAAAAACAATGAATATGAACAATGGTACCATCAATTAAAAAACAGCCCACATTATACTCTATTAAACAAATGAATGTAAAAAACATGTGAATTTAAAAAATCCATATAATATCAATTCAGTACCAAAATGGAATTAATTCAATCCATAAGCTTATCATCTAGATCATATAGAAACATAACTTCATTTTTCCCTTTTTAGGCTATGGAGACTTTTCAAAAATAGATAACAGATTCAAATTCTAAATGCATTACTTAATATTAGGATAGGTTCCTTTCTGCTTATGTAAGATTATCCTCTTTACCAAGCCCCGGGCTTGCTGAAGCTAAAACTTTTCATGAAAAGATAAATTACAAAGTCTGTTCTCTTGTAAATTTTCATATCTTCAGTACTGAAGCACAGAGTTCAAAAAAAAAATATGTGACTCAGGGAGCAAACTCAGGAGCTTTTCCTATGGGCTAGTTTTGATGTTACAGTGATTATTCTGTCTTAACTTTGTTCCCACAACAGCCTAAGCTGCTCTCATATTGTCAGCATCCGATATCATTTCAAGTATGGATAGATGGATGGATGGATGGTTGAATGGACAGATGGGTGGATGGAGTTATTTCAGCCCATGTCAGTATAAATCCAAATTGGGGTCAAGCAACCTGTCCATGACAATTTGTATTTCTTTTATGCTAAAAATGCAATGAAACATTTTAACAGTGCAGGATTGAAAAGTGTCTTCTGATCCACAAGTTTTGGGAGATGCAGGGTGGGTTATATTTGATTGAGGATTCTCGATTGTTTACTAATACTACTGCCCTGTACAGTTATTACCATTTGCGTCTTACTTACACGCTACTTCTCTATTTGGTTATCCAATATGGACATTATGCATTTGTCATGTTGCATCATGCTTTTCCTGTTTGTTACTTATCATATGTAATTAGCATATAGCTACTTTGAGAGGATGCCCAGATACAATGGTGTAGTTGGAATTCATTGCCATTTGTATATTTTCTAGCTTTATGCTTTTTAAAACTTTTCTAGTTTTAAGCCTGCACAAAATCACTAGAATTTAATATCAGAACAATACAGTATTACTTAAACATGTCTTCCAGTGGATTCTGTGAAGATAAATTGTGACAGGAAGCTTGAAGGTTGGGCAAGGAACATTAGGAAATGGGGAAAGGAGCTGATATACTGAAGAGGCTGGTCTCTAGCATACGTTTCATATCCTGTTGATGTTAGAAGTTGTATTTCAGAGAAAATAACTCCCTGTAACGATTTAGAACATTTTGCAATATTTTTTCATCATGAAAAACTCCTGCAAGGGCCCCAGAAACCTGTGTGTATTCTAGATGATGATGATGATAACAATAAAAACTATTCAATCCATATTCGCATTATATGAAAAGAAATACTTTCCAAATAATGTGAATATTTAACAATGAATCAAGGCTTGTACAATACGGATGAAGATTGGCCTCTGTGTAAAAGGCAACTCGCCTTAAGTTTTACAGGATGATATTGTCCCTTTTTCAGAAACTAGGTTTTTTTTAATGTCCTATTTTAAGAGCAGCAATCTGTATTCTAATTAACCTGGGGACACGTGGATTTAAGGAAATGTATAAAGCATGTAATAAGCCACAATTCATCCATCTGTTTTGATACTATATGAGATCAATGTATATCATTTTTACATCAAATAAAGAAAACCAAGTTTAAGACTGAAAGAGTTGCTTACAGAGATGACTTGTGGTGGCATAGACTTGAGAAATATGCTTGATTATGCAAATACCAGAATTGGAATAACCTCCCCTCCTTGCATACACATACATACACACACATACACATGAGGGCCAATTTGGTCTAATGGTTAAACCACCAGATTAGAAAACAGCAGATTTGTGAAACCAAGTTCTGCCTTAGCCATCTGGGTAAATTTGTGGCAGTTACTTTCTCTCTGTTCAATTTACCTCACAGAGATATTGTAGGGAAAATAAGAATAGGGAGATGTGTTGGATATGATCACAGCCTTGAGCTATTTGTAAAAATAATAAAGGTGGGATATAAATAAATTAATAAATAAGTCTGTCTGTCCGTCTGTCAGTCAGGAAAAAATCTGGCCCCTGAGCAATAGCCTGGGTTCTGCTTTTGATTCATACAAGGATGGACTAGCCATATCATTCATAGTGGTAGCAGCAGCAGCAGAAGCAGCATGAGATTATTGGCCAGCTCAGAGCCCTTTCAACATTCATTCAATCAAATCCAGAAGTTCCTAAGCATTCAGATGGAAGGCCCAAAGACTCTTGTTTCATTTCTTTGGTAAATAGAACGCCATAGGAAGCCTTTTTGAACCACACTATGATCCCACTGATGTGGGATTTAAGATGCATTAGTCTTTTAATAACATATTGGTTATATGGTGAAGGTAGATTGCCATTTTAGTGTCAAACATCAAAAATATCCACAATTGGTGACGGGTTGTAAGACTTGCTAGATTGCTTATAAGATTGCATCCAAGAAAACCTGTCCCTCAGATTGGGCTTGTTGATATTTTCACCACCCATTCTCCTATCATATGCTACATGACTTGTTTGCTTGTTTGCATCAGGTACACAAACTGAAATGGGTTCATCACATTTTTTGCAGTTGATCTGTATAATAGCTGGAATTCCCAGCCATTTGGGGCAAATAGGCATATTTTGAATTTTAAGAATGGGGTGTTTTTTTGTAGCTAGTCTAGTAAAATTGTAGTTATAATAGATGCAGTCAGCTATAAAATATCCTTTCTTAGAAAGCAAACTGGTAAGGTTGTTCTACATTAACACTCTGCAAGCTTTTAGGATGCTTCTTTCCTCTGCTGTAATGGTATACTTTGCTGTTGTTTTGTGCCTTTGAGGTTTTTCACTCCTGGTAACAGCCTGGAGTATTCCCTGTTGAGGTTTTTTTGGCAAGGCTTTTTCAGAAGTGGTTTGCCCTGCCTCTTTTCCTAGGTTGACTGAGAATGATTGGTCCAAGGTTACCAGGCTGACTTTGAGCCTAAGGTGGAATTAGAACTCATGGTCTCTGAGTTTCTAGCCTAATGCCTTAGCTACAGAGGTGGTATTCAGCAGGTCATGATCCGTTCTGGAGAACCGGTAGTAAAATTTGAGTAGTTCGGAGAGCCAGCAAATACCACCTCTGACTGGCCCTCCCCATCTATTCTCTGCCTGCCGAATCCCAGCTGATAGGCTGGGTCTTCTTTTGTTGCCCTGCACAGGAGAACGGAGCTGGAAAGCAGGTTAGTAGGAATGGGATTTTGCAGTATCCTTCCCCCAGGAGTGGGGAGGGAATGGAGATTTTACAGTATCCTTCCCCAGCCATGCTGACAAAGCCATGCCCACCAAGCCACACCATGCTCCCCAAGCCACACCCAGAGAACCAGTAGTAAAAAAAAATTGAATCCCATCACTGCTTAGCTACTACATCATACTGATACTCAGTGTTGTTCTGTGTGGACCAAATTGGAACTATTGTCTGTGCAAGTAGGCAGCACAATTTTGTAGTCACTTGATGTGCTGAAATGGAGATTTTAGAATGGAAGGAATTTCTTTATGTTGACCTGTCTCCTAAAAATGGTGAGAAACTTTGTCAAGCCAGGGCATTGCTATCAGCCAGCAAAACTGAAGCTGGTTCATCATTTTATAAAAACGTTTTTCTATTTAAAAATGAAAGGTTTTGAATGCGTCTGGCACTGTTTCGCTGCACACCAGAGCTGCTCCCTAGTCATCAGTGTCAACAGAAGAAATCCTATAGAACTGTGTTGTTGTGTTTGCTTTGAAGCTGTAAATGTTGTGGTGGACAACATCTGTGATGCACTGTGGGGTTGTGGTGCTCTGGGAATAAGTGCTCCACAAGAAAAGATTTCCTTGAAAATAAAAGCCATCTGGCTCCTCCACAGTAAACATTAGGCCTTGTGTTTGCAGCCTTGCTTTGAGAAATGAATGTTGCCTTTGGCTATAACCTGAGTGCACCAGGAAGGAAGCTACATCCTTCCTGTACAACTAAAAACCCCAAATGTAGAGCACTGCTGACCTTTATCTCTCTGTACAGTTCAGATCCCATCTTAAACCCAAGCTGCTGGCTGGACCCAAATGTGTCCAGTTATTAAATTAATAATGAGACTTAACATTTATATAGTGCGTCTTAATAATGAATTCCACATTGCAGCTTGGAAGTTGGCACTGAGAGAAGAATGGTTTATAAAAGCTGACTGTGAAATTGAAACTGAGGTGATGCTCAAATGGGAGTTATTTCATTCCTCCTGTAGTTGCTGCTGTTCTTTGTTAGCTCTCAAATTCTAAAAGGGGAAGTAACTGCCAAAAGTTATTATGATTGTTCTGAGATAGTCTCCCAAAACATGCAGTTCTATTCCAAAATCAGTTAAACAGAAGTATACTGGTATAAGGAGTTTTGATTTCTCCCAAATTCAGTTGGTAACATTATTCTCCAAATCAGCAGCAAATGGGGCTCTAACAAGGCTAAAGAAAGCTGGGACCATTTGTTCATCACTTGAGACTTTCAAGAAGAGATTGGACTGCCATTTGTCAGAAATGGTGTAGGGTCTCCTGTTTGGGCAGGGGTTGGACTAGATCAGTGGTCGGCAACCAGCAGGCCGGGGACCACTGGTGGTCTGTGAGAAAATTTTGGTGGTCTGCAGAGAAATGTCCCTTCCAAAGCAATTAATCCAGGTTGCACGGGAACACAAGGCTGTGCCACCCACATGGCCCGTGGGAACACAAGTCTTGTGTCACTTGCATTGTGAACAACACGAGGTATTGAGGGGTGGGGGGAAAGGGCGGAGGGGGGAACTTGCTCCACTCGCTCCATGCACCTCGCCTGGCCACTGAGCTGCTTCTTTCTACTTTTTTTTATGCTTTTGGCTGCATGCAAGGAAAGCAGCAAAAGTCTTTCTTTCTCTCCCCCAAACTCCACCAGAAATGAGTCTTTGGGACCCTGCAAGGCATCCTGCTCCAAGAGGCTGTGCCATTCTGGTGGAGTTTGGGGGAGAGAAAGAAAGGCTTCTGCTGCTTTCCTTGTATGAAGCCAAAAGTCTCAGTCTCAGTCTCAGTCTCTCGCTCTCTCTCCCTCCCCCTCCCTCCCCTCCCTCTCTCTCAAATTGTGAGTTTGGTGGTCCCTGAGGCCCAAAGGTTGGTGACCCCAGGACTAGATGATCTACAAGGTCACTTCCAACTTTGATAATCTGTTCATATATTGTACAGAAAACAAGATCTGAGGTAGTAGAGCTCTTCTTTGTTCTTCAAGCACAGAAGTAGGGTTTGAGCTCTGGTGCAATAGCTCAGCCACTAGGTCCTTATCTTGCATGCCAACATGCTCATATTTAATCCTCATATTTTTAAGTGAAAGGTTTTATCCTGCTAGTTGTGATCAACTTTAGGGGGCAATGTTCATCTCTGCTTCTTAAGCCAAAGAGCCAGCATTGTCCAGAGATGTTTCTACAGTCATGTGGCCAGCATGACTTCATGCTGGAGCACAGACTATGGCAACATATGGAATGCCATTACCTTCCTGCATCTTATATATGATACCTATTCACCTGCTTGAATTTGCTAGGTTGCCAGGACAAGTGGCGGAACTTTATTCCATCTCGCAGCACTTAGGCCTCGAACTGCCAAACTGTAGACCTTTAATTGTCTAAGACTCAGCATCTTAACCACAGAGTCATCACATCCCCCCAGATACTTATAATCAGGGTTAGAAAATTCTGTGTCTGAATTGCTAAAAGTCATTGATGCTCACTACCAACTCTGCTTAGCAGCTTTCAGTGAAACTTATAATTAGCATGAATTAAAAACCAAAGTTTACTTTTGTAGCAACTTCAAAACCACTCAAAAGCTACAGCTGTCACAGTACAGAGGATAACATGGACGTTGATGTGGAAAGTAGGAAGGGGTGTGTGTGTTCATGTGTGTGTGTGTGATTTAACTAGGAACATGAACTTAATAGATTTCTCTGTTATTGGAGCTTAACAGTGACCAATTTGCTTAGATTAAAGGAAGAAGGATCAGATACACCTTCCAATATTTCCAGTTCGACATTGGCGTCAGAACATGTAGCATTTAGCTATAGCATTTTTTCCTTTATTTGGTGTCCTTAAACAGGAGTAACATTTGAAATCTTCTGCCATCCCTAAATCAAAATTTCTATGGGAGCATTCCAGACCTTGCCTATACAGGAAAGGGAATTTTCCAATCTGAAATGAATAGAAAGAACACCATTAGAAACAAGTAAATAGAACATTTCTCTCAAAAGCTAACATGCTGATTTTCAAGGGACAGTTACAGGATAAAGAATTTCTGTATATCTTCTGAAACTAAGGAAGTCTTTGTATAACAGACCTCCTCATTTCCCTCCCTGAGGTGGGAAACATACTCCTTCAAACGTTTCCCAGTGTCCAGGAAACCAGGCTGTCCTCTGTAGCTCACAAACTTGGCACTTCTTTGGAACAGAAAGGAAGAACATAGCTGCCCTCTTGAGGTGAGAGAATATCCTAGTTCATAAACATATTTAATTTTTTTTAACCTTTGCATGAGCAGATATAGTTTAGCTATGTCCCACAGAGGTATAATAAAATTACAGGTCAGTAACCTCACTTCTCTGGAATTTGACTTCATTTTTTTAAAGGCTTTTAAATCATATATGTATGTATGTATGTATATATGTATGTATGTATGTATGTATGTATATATAATATATATATAATATATATGTGTGTGTTTTCTGAGGTTCTCGCGGGTATTTGTATGTGGATCTTTGGTTATTCGGGTTTTCTCCCACGTAAGATTGGAAGTATCTAGGCAACGTTTTGATGAAGTCTCATTCATCATCTTCAGGCTTGGTCTTCAGCTCTGTGTTTCTCAGAGTGATGTGAGCTTGCAGCTGCTTCTTCCTTTTAACTGCTAGTAGGGGTGTGACTTACCCCCACCCAATCAAGTCACACCCCTACTAGCAGTTAAAAAGAAGAAGCAGCTGCAAGCTCACATCACTCTGAGAAGCACAGAGCTGAAGACCAAGCCTGAAGATGATGAATGAGACTTCATCGAAACATTGCCTAGATACTTCCAACCTTACGCGGGAGAAAACCCGAATAACCAAAGATCGATTTATCTATCTATCTATCTATCTATCTATCTATCTATCTATCTATCTATCTATCTATCTATCTAAAAATATATATAAATATATAAATATATTTACATTTTGGTTGAATTATATGGGCAAGGTGTAAAAGAAGATCTATATTCCAAACTTCATTTACTATCTCTTGTTTGTCATTTACTATGCTAGCTGCTGATTGGGTGAAAATAGCTTTTCTGTAGAGCAGGACTGTGAAACTCGCAGCCTGCAGGCCAGATGTGTCATGTGCTGGCCACGCCCACAAGTTTAGCAAAGGGAGGAAAAATCCCAATATGCCATGTGACATCGCCATGATGACACGAGTTTGACGCTCCTGCTATAGAGCATTGCTGGGATAATGTCGAGCTTGTCCCAATCTGGCCATTCATAAAAGAAGAGCCTTCAACAATGTTTGTAGTGAAAGGAATACTTTTATTAAACCAAGTGGTTACAAACCAGAGAAAGCCAGATCTGAGATTTGTGCACAAAAGCTACCTACTTACTTTCTCTCTTTCTCTATTCTTCCCCATTATCTCCCTAGTATCAACTTTGATTCAAACATATTATTTTGGTAACAGTTCTGGTGCTTGGTGACCTCGTCCTTGCTTCACATTCCATTCCCAGGCTTGTGGCCTTGGAATCGGTCAGCCAATGGGCTGCAATCAATGTGGTTTCTGTTACTTGTCTCCCCCTTGCCACCTGACAGCTTCCTTCCCCCACGATTCATGGCAGTCTGGCGTCAGTGAAGCAGCAATGCAGCAAAGTATGATGGCAGCATTGACAGATGGGGGGAAATGGAAACCAGTAATAGGCAAATTGAGTAACCTACATCACAGGGTTGTTGTTAGGAAAAATGGGGGGAGGCATTATTGGATATGCTGCCTTGCACACCTGCATAAAAATAGAATATAATTTTAATCTAGAAACAAATCAATAAGTACAATTTCTAATGACTTAATAGTTATTTCCATATATATCTCTTGGCAACCGCCCATATATTGTTTTCCTAACAGACAGCAGGTGAAGCTATGCAGAATCACATCTGATACCTGTACAATTAGCACAGGGCCCCCACCAAGGCTGTGTGCTTTCTCTACTTCTCTTCTCCCTATATACCAATGACTGCATCTCAAACGATCCATCTGTTAAATTACTGAAGTTTGCAGATGACGCAACAGTGATTGGTCTCATTTGAGACAACAACGAATCCACATACAGACAGGAGATTGAACAACTAGCCTCATGGTGCGACCGGAACAATCTGGAACTGAACACACACAAAATTGTAGAAATGGTTTTTAGGAGAAACCCTCCCATACTACACCTCTTACAATACTAGACAACACAGTATCAACAGTAGAGACCTTCAAATTTCTAGGTTCTAACATATCTCAAGACCTAAAATGGACACCTTACATCAAAAACATCATCCAAAAAGCAGGACAAAGAATGTTCTTTCTGCCCCAACTCAGAAAGCTCAAACTACCCAAGCAGCTGCTGATTCAATTCTACAGAGGAATTACTGAGTCTGTTATCTGCACCTCTATAACTGTCTGGTTTGGTTCTGCAACCCAACAAGACATACATAGACTTCAGAGGATAATTAGGACTGCAGAAAAAAGAGGACCTCTGTACTGCATGAGTCAAAAAGAGGGCTGTGAAAATATCACATCCTGGACATAAACTGTTTCAACTCCTACCCTCAAAACAATGCTATAGAGCAGGGGTCTTCAAACTTGACAGCTTTAAGACTTGTGGACTTCAATTCCCAGAATTTCTTCTCCAGTCATGTTCACTCAGGAATTCTGGGAGCTGAAGTCCACAAGTGTTAAACTTGCCAAGTTTGAAGACCCTTGCTATAGAGTAACCTACATCACAGTGTTGTTGTTAGGAAAAATGGGGGGAGGCATTATTGGATATGCCGCCTTGCACACCTGCATAAAAATAGAATATAATTTTAATCTAGAAACAAATCAATAAGTGCAATTTCTAGAAACAAATCAATAAGTGCACACCAGAACAACCAGACACCAGAACATTTTTTCCCTTTGCTAAACAAATAATTCCTTCAACACTGTCAAACTATTTACTAAGTCTGCATTACTGTTACTATTAATCTTCTCATCGTTCCTATCACCCATCTCCTGTAACTTTGTTGCTTGTACCCTTACGATTATATTGTCTCCAAGTATGATTTGATTGCTTATTTGTACCCTATGAGTGTGATTGGACACACAATCATTAAGTGTTGTACCTTATAATTCTTGACAAAAGTAACTTTTCTTTTTATGTACACTGAGATCATAGGCACCAAAAACAAATTCCTTGTGTGTCCAATCATACTTGGCTAATAAAGAAATTTTGTATCTATCTATCTATCTATCTATCTATCTATCTATCTATCTATCTATCTATCTATCTATCTATCAATCAACTTCCAATTGTGGTCTACATTTCCTGGTAGCTTTCCATTCAAAAACTCATCAGATCTGACCCTCAGGATCTAGGATCAGCCAAGTTAGCTAAGCCAGTTTGAGGTATAGGTGTCACCAGTCTAGTTGCTCAGAGCAACTGTTCTACTCATCTCTTCCACCTCTTATTGGTTTTTCATGTAAATATGTAAAGGTTAAGCCATTTATAATTTTGCATACAAAAAACAAAGCAGAATCCTGTGCATTCTTGATAAGCAGTTAGTTTACTTTGTCATTGCACCTCGTACAACGAAATCAAACACCATCTTTAGTGCACATCATGACCATGACCATGAAAATAAACACAAACACACATCCTTCACCCTTCCCACATTGAACCGGAAACCCCCGACACCACACCAACACTGCACCATACAGCAGAATTCAAAAGGGCTACTACCCTGGGATAGAAGCTGTTTTTCAGCCTATATGTCCTTCTTTTTATTATTCTGTACCATCTGCCAGTTCAATGGTAATAGTTCAAAAAAAAAAAAGGGGGGGGGGGCATTGCATATTACTTATTCTTTCCTGCAGAACAGACTTTCTAGCCTGACTGGCTGAGCTATGACCATGTAGACATTTGAAGTAACTGTTCACACAACACTGCTGGACTTTGACTGGCTTATTTCTTTCTAAGTCTTTCTACTCAGTAGAGTTAGATATCAGCTTACTTAATGGACAAACTACTAAATAATTAGTAAGTACTAGATATATAACATTCCAGTTTCCATGGCACATATACTATGAATGTATATCAACTTTCCCTGGTATGCTGTCTCCAGACTTAGAATGTTGGTTGGGTATTATGGGACTTGAAATACAACCTATACAGGTTAGGGAAAGTTGTTTTGTAGGTATCTGTCGATAATTTAATATGTGGAGAATCCATGAAGCTTAATCAAATTTACAGTAGACAAAGTAGGTGAGAATGGAAAGAATGTTGTTCTTATTATCTTGTCAGGTTAGGAACTTGTCCCTGATTTTTTACCCAGTGCCCATAGAATTACCTCAGATAATTTTGAGTAAGTCTGAAGTGGTACAGTTCTATAGTTCTTCTTTGCTAGGCAAGAATCCAATGAAACTGTTGCATGCAGGTTCCACTTAGGAACCTCAAACTAACCCTGTCAATTTGATCATATGGATGAGTGTGAAGAAGGAAACTATGATAATCCTTGTGAACCAGAGTAACCTCAGATTGAATTGGAAATACTTCCCAGTTTCAGGTTGTCTGAAGGTGCCTTCAATTTGGTGCTGTCCAGATGTGCTGTGATTACAACTCCCAAACCATCAGCCTTCGTGCATGAAGATAACGTATAGTTGAATTCATAGCATTGAGCTTTAAATGAGACAGCACTGGTATTGGATAACTTGATAAGAAATGGGCTTCCCTACTGCTACTGCAACATTTAAAACAAGAGCTCGTTGGTTGTTGGTGAACTTCAAGTCATCACAAGTGGTTATCCCGCATCTTCTGGAGGAAGTGGAATCTGCTATAGAAATTGAAGATAACCTAGACCAGTGATCACTGAAGATAACCTAGACCAGTGGTCGCCCACCAGTCCACGAGAAAATTTTGGTGGTCCGCAGAGAAATGTCATCCCCAAAGCACTCCCCCAAAGCAATTAATCCAGGCTGCACAGGAACACAAGGCTGCACTGCCCACGTGGCCAGTGGGAACACAAGGCTTGTGTCACTTGCATTGTGAGCAACACGAGGTAGTGAGGGGAAGGGGAAAAGGGCAGAGGGGAAAAACTTGCCTCATGTGCCCCATACGCCTGGCCTGGCCACCGGGCTGCTTCTTTCCACTCTTCTTCTTCTGCTTTTGACTGCACGCAAGGGAAGCAGCAAAAGTCTTTCTCTGCCCCAAACTCCACCAGAAATGAGTGTTTGGGACCCTGGCAAGGCATCCTGCTCCAAGAGGCTATGCCGGCAAAGATTCATTTCTGGCAGAGTTTGGGGGAGAGAAAGAAAGGCTTCTGCTGCTTCTGTTGCTTTCCTTGCATGAAGCCAAAAGTCTCCCTCCCCCTGAGAATGGAGCTGGAGATAGTAAAGAATGATCGATCAGTAAGAAAATGGGGTGGGGAATTTTCCTTCAGACTTTTTTGGGGATTTTCTCAGGGTCTCTGCTGCTTTCTGCAGGCCACCATCAGTCAAAATTCACATTAGTGCTCTGCAGAATTTAAAATTATTAGTTTGTTGTCCCTGAGGTCCAAAAGGTTGGCGACCCCTGCCTTATAGGGTCTCCTAGAATCATCCAGCCATTGCTGGGTGAAGGCATGATTTATATCACTTACTGATGATTGGGTGATGCAATGATGACTGTACTCAGGAAATGACTTACTATTTCCTCTGTACAACGTTAAGTATTGCTCTGTAGTATTTTTATGTTTTTATTTATTTGGCTGACAAATGCATTGTGTTTCCTAGAAGCAGAAAGGGGTGATAAATATAGATGACTAATATTAATATTGGTTTTTATAAAAATGTTCCATTGTTGAACACTCCACATCCCAATTCCATTTTTTTCAAAAGAAACCAAAAAGCAAGTAAATTGATGATAGTCAATTTGTTCAATAGATCTTTACTCAAGGGTAAGATTGCTAGAACTTTAAAATGCCATTTAGAGTCACACTTCTTACCAGAAGACAATAGAAGATGAATATTCACATCAGTTTTTGAAAAGGATTCCAGGAGGGCCTGGGAAACAAGAGGCCAGTAGGAGTAGTTTTCTAGAAAGCATTATTGAGGCTTTATTTTACATATAAACCTCATTGAGGATAAAAACCTCCTCCATACAGCAAGTCTTATGAGAAATATTTAAAAAAAAACCTAGAAAAAGAATCAATAAAACATTTGGGTCAGGGAACCTCCTTGAAAGATTCTGTGGAAAAGCTATAAATGGAAAAGAGTTTTGGCCTAGTGAAATTCTATTCTTCTTGGAAAGATTTCATTTAATTTCTTGAAATTTAAGACATAATCTGATAAAATGGAAAATGAATTGAAAAAGTGATGGAATTGGCAGAGATGGCAAAATTAACTTTTAATTAGGGGAATAAACTATAACTAGCATTGTTTCCACCTGGAAACAGCTTCTGGACTTTGTTTGAAAGAGATAAAAATGAATATTTGATTTTGGGTTTTGATTATTAAATTACTTCAATGCCAGAAGGATGGCAAGCAAATTTAGTAAATTGAATAAGTAGTTATAGAAGTGTCTTACTATTCTTATATAAATAAAAAGTACAGATTATCATTTGACTATGTAATTTACTGTTCTGAAAAAAAGTTGGAAGTTATTGTCTTCTTTTCCCCTTTCCTTCTCCCTTCTCCCTTCCCCTTTTTCCTTTACTTTTCACATTGTCTTCATTTTCATTGTACTTTATATTAAGAAAAAAAACTTTTTTTTAAAAAAAAAAAGGTA
Source organism: Hydrophis major (assembly GCA_033807585.1). Lineage (NCBI taxonomy): Eukaryota > Metazoa > Chordata > Lepidosauria > Squamata > Elapidae > Hydrophis > Hydrophis major. Next base: position 174,295,006 of record CM066329.1, read on the forward strand.
TAATCCAATAAGGAAGACAAAGCATCTCATATATTACTTGGTTAATCACCATAACAATCAAAGAATATTCCAGCAAAAAAAAATGGCTGAAAGCATGACTGTGAATGGATCTAGATGGCTCAGGGGCAATCTTCTCTGTTTCTGGGATCAGGAAATTTCATATATGTGTAATTTGAGTTAATTCATTTATTTGGGCTAAACTGGCAAAAGTTACGTGTTAGATCAGAATCTCCAAATTATGCCATCTGGGTTGTAAGCAGTGGTGTGATTCAAATTTTTTTACTACTGATTCTGTGGGCATGGCTTGGTGGGCATGGCGTGGTTTGTTGGGCATGGCTTGGTGGGTGTGGCTTGGTGGGCATGGCAGGGGAAGGATAATGTAAAATCTCCATTCCCACCCCACTTCAGGGAAAGGTTACTGCAAAATCCCATTCCCTGCCCACCCCACTAACCTGCTTTCCAACTCCGTTCTCCTGTGCAGGGCAACAAAAGGAGACCCAGCCAATCAGCTGGGATGCAGGAAGCAGATAATAGATGGGGGTGGGGCCAGTCAGAAGTGGTATTTGCTGGTTCTCCAAACTACTCAAAATTTCTTCTACCGGTTCTTCAGAACTGTTCAGAACCTGCTGAATACCACATCTGTTGTAAGGTTCTATGGCAGAGGGCAAACACCAGAAAACTTTTGCTGCTTCAATTTTTTATGCTGCTTTGTTAAATATTTTACAGATATTTTACTATAAGTAGTATTTTAAGGCTCCATAAAAGCTTTGTTTCTGTGATCTCTAATGTAGAGCAACATTTTGAGGCACAAAGAAAATTAAGTACAAAAGTCATTTCAATTAACAAAATATTGCTTTATTAATCATCGTTAGTGTAAGCCAAACTTGGCTATGTTCAAGCATTACACTAAGCCCAATTCACAATCAGGAATTATCTCTTCTTGCAGAGATCAAGGTGCACCATCTAATACAGGTATTCCGGTATTTCTCCAGTACAATTTGGAGAAAGGAGATGTTCCTCATTGTTGATGACAAGTCCCATATGTAAATATTGTCTACATAGGACTTATGGCTTGGAGTGATGTATGTATCCAGCAAAATTACCTAATATTGATTGCTGTTTGATTGACAGCAATTCTCTGGTATGTAGAGAAAGAGAAGCTTATTCCAACTCTCTTACCTGGGATTCTTTTAGCTGGGAAGCAAGAGAAGTATTGAATCTTAGCAACCTCTAAATTCAAAACATATCTTCTACTTATTGACCTATTACTCCCATTTGCTTTATTGACTTGATAAGTGAGGGTTAAAGAACAGCTGGTTTAGAAACCCCTTTGTTGATTTCTTGAAGCTCCCTGCTATCTTTGTAACAATCTCTAAATGTAGCCCAAATGTTAACTGCCTGCTGTGCTGATTCTGGAACATTTCAAGCCATGGCATACCATGATAGATCAAAATGCAGATCATTTCCTGTTTCAGCTGAATGATGGCATTCATAGTTTGGCCTAATGGCCTTTGACTTATTTATCAGTTCACCCCCTCGGTTTCCTCCCTCCTCGAAAAACCCAAATTCTGTTTGATCCTTCAGTAAAGCTGTTGAAGTTGAAACACTGTTTGACTAACTACAGCTGTTCCCTCAGTTTATAGCTGATAGTTTTCTGTGTTTATATCAGAGGTCTCCAAACTTGGCAACTTTAAGACTTGTGGACTTCAACTCCCAGATGTTGGCTGGAGAATTCTGGGAGTTGAAGTCCACAAGTCTTAAAGTTGCCAAGTTTGGGGACCCCTAGTTTATATATTCTTCACTGCCATCTAAGCTTGCTAAGAGGACAGAAAACTCAGAGATTGAAATATTTTCAAACATTTTTGTGTCAATAATTTCTTTAATTATTAATTATCATGGTTTGGTCATATTCCTTTAAAATTTCTTAAAATGTGTGGATACCTTATTCTCCACCCGTTGCTTGGTACTATATTCTTCTGAAACCAGTCTCCAAATTGTGTAGGGTCTGGTGGCTAAATGGGTTGTCATTTTTTTTGTCAGAGTACTGTTCTTTAACAGCCTTGAAATATGGAGAGGCACTGATAGGAAAAGCTTCAGCTGTTGAACTTTATCTACCACATGACACTTAAAAAATAAGAGGGCTCTTACCTAAGGGAAAACATCCATCAAACCTGATATGAAAAGAACCAGCCTGTCTGATATGAATTGCAAGCTTACAAAATGAGAAATCCCCTCATGAGTGCAAGTCTGCCAATAGAAAATCATTCACTTTTCTTAACCCTGTCTTTTAATCTTAGTAATAGACTGGTAACAAAATTAAATGATTATTCCCCTTTGGAATTTATTTAATGTAATTCAAAAGGAGCTTTGAAATCCCATTTTGATAATTGTTGACTTTGAGGAACTATATTGAACTAATATATTGGGGAATTCATTTTTTTCCCTCAGAACCACTAAATAACCTACTTATTATCCTCCACCACCAAGAGCCATTTTATTTAAAGCTCACAGTACTAATTTCTGGTGTGTTTCCTCCTAATGAATTTCTATCCTAGTATCCAAGGCTTAAATTCAGTTCATTCTGTGTTTTATTAATATAAATCTTCTAAAACAAATTGTACAATTTTAGTGCTTCTTCCTCACAATACACACTTTTACCTGCTCTTTTCTTTATGTTTGGTATGCTTACAACGTTAAGCTAAATACAGTTGCTAGAAAAGCATTACATTAATTTCAATAATTCCCTGTGAAGTGATAAGATCCACCTGATCTTATGTGAAACTCATCATGGCTAATCTGGTTATATCAAACAGTTCAGGCACACACAATTCAATGGATGATAGTGTTAAAAGTGCATTCCTGTGGTCCCAGCCACAACTGGCTGGACCTGTATTTGTCACAGTGCAGTCAAGAGCAAATGGCTTATTTCCTTCATCTACTCAAAATCTAGTCTGAAGGGTTGGGGGACTCTCCAGGGATATTTTAGATTGCAGTTTGTTGACACAGTGGGAAACCTCTACACAGACTCATTGGGAGGTAGTGTGGAAGTACAAAAAAAAAAATTATTCAGTTTGCCATCATCATTTTGCATTTGTTTTGTTCACTTTTCCATATATTGAGGAATTTCTATCCAGGACTGTGCCCAGCAGAAATGTGTGAGTGTTTATTTTATTAAGAATCAATATTTTATATACAAGAGTTAAGACTCACAAGTGTGTTTAGGGTATTTGATTGTGGGTAGCTCAGAGATGAATCTAACATTCTCCTATGAGCTGCTCAGAGCATCCAGTAGTGGGAGGTGCTTCAGTCTCTGCATTCATAGGCTGACCTTGAATTGAGGAATGCTCCTTCTCCTCCTCCTCCACGTGACTCCTCCACAGCATTCCCCAGTTTTTGCTCAGCCTCGTGCGAGACAGGCAGTGCTTTGCTTAGCTCCTTGGCCGAAGCAGGAATTTCGATTCACACAAATAGAGTTCTCAACAGGTTTGATTTATCCCCCTTCTCTTTAGCCTCTGCGCAATTGTTTCATTGGGCATTCTATCCACCAAGGGGAAGCACAGTTGCACCCCCAAGGGAGGCAAAGGGGAAGGTCAGTAGCGGCTTCACGCTACCTCCCACAACCAAAAAATCCCCTACTCTGCCTCTTTCTCTTGCCGTTCCGTTCCGTTTCATCTCGTTATTTAGCGGCTGGTATTGCTCCATTTCTGAGTCGTATCATTGATCCCCCCCCCACTTTTGAACGCCATTTTTCAAGCAGAGAACGGCTAATTTCTCCCTTCCTTAGCCGCCTCTGTAATCAGAACCTCGGCTTTGCTTTATTTGGCGGGAAACCGCCGCTGAGAGGCGCAACGATCACTCGCGTGGCTGGCGGATGCCATTTTGAGAGTCACCTCGTGGCAACACACCATTTTGTTTTTCCGAAATCTCTGTGCTGTGAGTGGGAGTTAACTCGAAGTTACAGGATCCCGCCTGGTTCTTTCGCAGTTATTAACCTCAGCTGGCTAGATTGCACTCGAGATTATTCCTTTCTCATTAAGGCTTGTTGGCTCAACCCCCACAGCTTAACCCTCAGCAGCGCAGCAGCAAGCACCCAGGCCTTGTGTCAGCCTGTGCAGGGAGGCTGCTGAAGCCCCCATTTTCCTTTCTAACTGGGCCTTAAGCATTTTGAAATTTGGCTGCTTGGCTTGTTTGTTTGTTTTTCTCATTAGTATTAGACCATACAGACTATTCTATCCTAGGAGCAAGGATACAATTGTACGAGCAATACCATAATTCATTACAACAACAACAACAACAACAACAACAACAATAATAATAATAATAATAATAATAATAATAATAACAACAACAACAACAACAACAACAACAACAATATCTTGGCAGTATAATATTTTAATTCACTAAAATATTATCGCTGAGGTACGACTCATTCCTTCTATATTTATATACATAAAAAAGGGGGGGGACGTAAAATACCTTATCAGGGCAACTGTTCTTGCCTCAGATCGGACCCTGGGCATGCCAACTGCCTCACCTTGATTTCTAGCCTATTATTGCAATATATATAAATTATTGAAATGGCAGATGGTAACACCTCTAAAGGACCTTCATTGAAGGCAAAAGCCTTCAAAACCCATCATTTGCACAAGCAGGCTAAAGAGATCTCCAAAGCTTCCCAGAGCCACCACAAGGCCCTGCAAAAGGAATTTGATAAATCACCAAGGAAGCACTCTCAGTGCCTCCAGTTCTCCCATCCTCCAGTCCCTCTACCTCTGCTCACCCCACCTCCTCTAGATCTTTCCCTCTCATCCAGGCGCAGCTTGCCCTCACAAGGACAACAGGCTCAGGTTCCTGGAACACCAGTTAGAAGGGCTCCAGAAGCCACCTTCACCCCAACAGCAGCTGGCCTCCGTCAAGAGGACTCTCTCATTGAGGAGGTTCCAGAAAGAGTAAGAACCAGGATGGAGCTGGCTATTCACCAAGGGATTGCAGCCAGACTCCAACAAGCAACCAGGCCTAGTCATTATCTGGTGACTTCTGACCAGGAGTCTCACTCACTAAGATCCTTGCCCAGATCAGACCAACATCAAGCTCAGGTACTCTTGCAGAGGGAGACCCCCCCTTCAAGAGCGGGAGGAGGAAGAGGAGGAGGGGGGAATTGGATCAGATCATGGAAGCAGATGAGTTCGATTTAGGGTCTATGCAGTACAGCGAACCCCTATCAGAGGCAGACCCCTTAGAAGGGGAAATGTCTGAGGACAAGGGGCTTATCCCTGATCCCTTATTCAAGCCACACCAATTCAAATCCTTGTTATTCAAGGTCAAGAACATCTCAGGCCTAAGTAAGCAATCACCAACCAACCCCCCCCCCCCACTCCTTTAACGGAGGATCCAGGGGACCTAATCTTTAACCAGCTCGTTGTAGAGGCCGAGGTCATCCCAGCCCCACCCATTTTTTCCGATCTGGTGCAGAAGCAGCTAGCTTCTGCAGTGGTACCCCCAGCCCCTTCTGGTCTCGACATAAAATATTTTAATCTGGATCCAGAATTTTCAAAATTATTAAGCACCCCTGAGGTGGACGAGCCCATAGTGAGCCTGGCTTCCTCCTCAACTCCGACCGATGCACTGGAGGCCCTAAAGCCAGAGGAAAAGCAGGCTAAGCTAGCCTTGTGCAGGGCACATCGATCGGACACATGGTCCATCAGATCGGCTACGGCCACATCTTTTTTCACAAGGTCATCCATTCGATGGCTTCGTCAGCTCAAGCAACACGTCCCTACATCCAACATCAGGGCACACCAGGACTTTGCCAAGCTCACTGCTGCAGCAGAGTTTTCTGCTGATGCCACATACTATGCAGTTAAATTCTCTGCAAGAGCAATCACATCTCATGTCACAGCCCGCCGTCTACTCTGGCTCAGACACTGGCAAGCAGACTTTAAGAACAAAGCCAAGCTGGCTTCCTCCCCCATTGTGGGAGACAAATTGTTTGGCCCTTCTCTGGACCCCTTACTGATGGAGACCCGCAGTAAGAAAATATTTCTCCCTTCCCTTACACAAAGATCAGATGTCAGAATTTCCCAGCCCTTTCGGAGGGGTTCCTTTCGGCTCTTCTATCAGGCTCCCTTCTCCCCCAGGTAACAGAGGCCCCCGTTGTTCAGGTCAGCACAACCCCAGGATAGAGCCGATATGGGAGAAAGGAGTAGGAGGGGCAGTCAATAAAAAAGGCCCTTTCGGGGAGCAGGACGCTCCCCGACGACCAAGATAGGTCACAGGACACTCTCCCCATTGGCGGACAGCTTAAGTTTTTTGCGAGCCAATGGGACTCCTCTACCTCGGATTCTTGGGTCAGAGACACCATTAGATTTGGTCTTGCTCTTGAATTTCAGTCCACTCCCCCAGATTTCTTTATGTCATGCCTCCCTTCCAGAGACCCGACTAAGCGTAATCTAATGGATTCCGCCATCCAGCATCTCCTAAACATAAGAGCCATCCAACCTGTTCCGATCGAACAACGACGGCAGGGTTTTTACTCTCATCTTTTCATTGTATCAAAACATTTGGGGGGTGGGGGTGGAGAGCGATTTTAGATTTAAAAAGACTCAACTGCTTCCTCATATATCGCAAATTCAAAATGCATACCCTACAATCCATATTGCTGGGCATCGGACAAGGGGACATGCTCACGTCCATAGACTTGTCGGACGCATACCTACATATCGCCATTTGGCCTTCCCATTACAAATTTTTGAGGTTCTGCTACAACAATCACCACTTTGAATACGTGGCCCTTCCCTTTGGATTAGCCTCTGCCCCCAGGACCTTTACTAAGGTCCTCGCAGCGTTAGCTGCCCATCTCAGGAACATACCCGTTCGTCTTCAATGTTATCTAGATGACATTTTAATCCTGTCCCCCTCTACCCATCAAACAGTGAGGGACACCCAGGCCACCTTAACATCTCTCCAAGAGCATGGTTTTCTCATAAATTGGAAGAAGAGCCAATTATCCCCATCTACTCGAATAACTCATTAGGGGCAATTATTGACACAGTGGAAGGCAAGGTCTATCTGTCTGCAGATAGACTTCTCAGTATTCAAAAATCCGCTAGGGAGATCAGGCGGATTAGGAGGGTAACCTTACTGGATCTGTCAAAATTATTAGGAAAGATGATATCATGCATTTCTATTATTCCCTGGGCCCGTTTACACACCCGATCCCTCCAATGGTTCCTACTTCCATACCAGAGAACCGGCAGAAGCAACTCCAAACACATGGTCAGGGTACCTCACAAGGTCCTCACGTCCCTTCTCTGGTGGGCCAAACCGGTCATCAGCAAAGGCTGTTTCTTCAAGGAGCCTCAAAGGCTCACTATCATCACAGATGCCAATCTATTTGGATGGGGTGCCCACGTTCAGTCACATCCCAGAGCCGATGGTCTGCAATAGAAAGGTCATGCAGCATAAACTGGCTGGAGCTTCGCGCCATGCACCTGGCCCTACACAGCTTCCTCCCCCAGGTACACGGCCAGCACATTCTCATTTTAACAGACAACGTGACAGCCAAAGCCCACATCAACAAACGGGGGCACACAATCAGTACAATTAATGAGGGAAGCCGAGTGCCTGTGCCGCTGGGCGGAGAACAATCTTCTGTCCATCAAGGCAGAGCACATCTCGGGCCTTTCAAATACTCAAGCAGACTGGTTAAGCAGGGCCACCATAGACCAGTCAAAGTGACGCCTCCACCCATCCCTGTTCAAAGAAGTAGCAAGGATATTCGGACAACCAGTAGTGGACCTATTTGCCTCCCCCCTCAATGCCCAGCTCCCGAGATTCTTCTCAAGGTACCCATCCCAAGGGGTGGAGAATTACAACGTGCTCCGCTGCCCATGGCCCACAGGGCTCTTGTATGCATTCCCTCCTGTAGCACTGGTGCCCAGGTTTATCCAGAAGTTGCTCTCCAAGAAAGCGGAATTGCACCTTACTGGCCCAGACGGCCATGGTTTGCAGACCTTCACACTCTCTCGGTGGCCCCTCCCTGGAGGATTCCACCAGACAGGATCTCTCTATCTCAGGAGCCCCTCCTACAGCCGGACCCTCAATGGTTTCAACTGACCATCTGGAGGTTGGGCGGAGCAGTTTGAGGAGCGAAAAGCTCTCCAACAAGGTCATTGACACTATCCTAGCTGCCAGATGGCCCTCAACCATTCAAATTTACAACACCACATGGTCCATTTTCTGTAAATGGTGTAGCAAGTTTCAAATTAACCCTGTTTCCCCCTCTGTCGCCCAGATTTTAGAATTCCTTCAGGAGGGACTTGACAAGGGGCTGTCTCCTAATACACTGAAACGACAGGTAGCTGCACTGGCATCAGTTCTTTCTTGTGAAGGTCTCAGTTCCCTCTCTCATCACACACATATACGGGCCTTTCTTAGAGAGGCCACCAATTTACACCCTCCAGCAGTGCACCGTTACCCCACCTGGGACCTTAACGAAGTCCTTCTCTCTCTCACCAAAGACCCTTCGAACCTTTGAGGGAGTCAAGTCTCCAATTTTTGACATATAAGGTAGTTTTCCTTGTAGCCATTACATCCGCTCATTGCATATCAGAAATCGCAGCCTTGTCTGTCAGACAAGACCTCTGTGTCTTTCATGCCGATCGGGTGGTCCTCCATCCCGATCCCACATTTTTGCCCAAGGTCAATTCAGCTTTCATAGAGCCCAAGAGCTCATCCTTCCAAATTTTTGTCCCAGGCCATCGCAGGAAAGGGAAAGGCAATGGCACAAACTTGATATAAGGCGCGCTCTGTGAATCTATATCAAGCGCACAGAGTCCTTCAGAAAATCAGAGGCCTTATTTCTTTCCTTTCAGCCCAAAACACAGGGTCACAAGGTGTCACCGTCCACCATAGGCCATTGGATAAGAGCGGCTATAGCTAAGTCTTATCAGTCCCAAGCCCTGCAGGTGCCCAGAGGCATAACCGCTCATTTAACTAGGAGCGTGGCAACTTCGGCAGCTTGGGCCACTCAAGCACCAATAATCGAAATCTGCCGGGCGGCGACTTGGCCTTCTCCATCACCTTTCATTAGGCACTATAAAATTGATGTGTTTGCCTCTGCGGAGGCCTCATTTGGAAGACGGGTTTTGCAATGGGTTTTTAGGGACCCTGAGGAGATTCCGGACCAGACGGAGTCCCTCCCGTAGGACAGGTCAAGCTTTGGTATGTCCCACTACTGGATGCTCTGAGCAGCTCATAGGAGAAAGGGTGTTGGTACTTAGCTGATATGCCTGTTCTCTTTGAGCTGCGAAGAACATCCAGCCCCACCCCTTTTTTTCCATCTGGTGGGGTCTTGTTTCGGCCAATGAACCTTTAGGTAATAAGGATGAGAGCACTTTTTTTCCTCTCATCTTCGCAAAACTGGGGAACGCTGTGGAGGTGTCCCATGGAGGGGGAGGAGCGTTTCTCAATTCAAGCTCAGCCTATGAATGCAAAGATTGAAGCACCTCCCACTACCAGATGCTCTTCGCAGCTCAAAGAGAACGGGCGTATCAGCTAAGTACCAATGCCCTTTCTAACACAATCACTTATATATATTGAAATCTGGGGTTCCTTGATAAAAGCCAATTCCTACCAGTTTTTAATCATTCAGAAGATGTTTTTGTTTTGTTTTTTCATTTTGTCCCTGCTGTGTTGGGCAAGAAACACACCTGCTATTTATCTGTACAAGCACTCTTGTTTTGTGTTATCACTCATCCTTTTGAAGTTAGGGTTTTTGATATTGAGCATGTTGACTCACAGGCAAGTCCCAATGTTTTGCTTACCATAAGATGGCATGGAGTTTTATATTTTCTGTAAACGTGTCTGAAATCAGGATAGGGCTTCTGAGTCAGCCATGGTATAGCAGCCTCCTACTCTGCTGCATTTGAAACAACTTATACCCTACAGCCTTTTTTTTTTTTTTTTTTGAACAGCCTAAAAAAACCTTTCTATCATCTCTCCCCACCCCCCCACCCCCGCCCCTTTCGACGGGGCTACTTTGCCATTTGCACCCATGGGCAGCAATTATCCCCTGTCCCAGCTCCTGCCTACCTCTTTTGCACTGTGGGATGCTTATTATTCACAGAATGACAATGCTCCTTTGATCATTGACTAGCAGCCTGAACCATGTGACCCTGCGAGGGGCGGGTCTTCGGTAGTAACATAGCCAGGAGAATAGAGAGTTTCAGCTGCTTGGGTAAGTCTCCTGAAAACTGCCTTTGTTCTTTGAGATAGAATTCAAACTTTTGCTGCTCCCCCCGTTTACCAGTCTGCTTGCAGATAGTTTCTGCTAGCCTTTTCCTCCCCTCCCTGGCTTCAGGTTGCTCTGCCATTCTGGCTTTGTCCAAGGGAAAGGAGGGGTGGGCAGGAAGGGTGGGCTGGGTTGGAGCAAGGGAAGAAATCCTTGTGTTTCGTGGGCTCTTTCTGTGACAAAGCCATCGGTGTGGGGGTGGAGCTGGGGGGAATGGAAGCTTCTGGATGTCTTTCGCATTCGGGTTGAAGGGGTGTTTGGCGTGTAGTTTGAGTTGAAGATATGTGCAGGTTCTTGCATTTTTAGTTACGCTAGCGAAAAGCCTTCTCAGCCTCATGCTTGGAACTGTTGTATCCAGAGACGCGGTCTGGAGAATGCAGCTTTCCGTGTCTTAACCAGATTTCTTTCTGAGGGAAGAAAAGGGCTTTTGTGCCTCACAGCTATCTCTTTGTAAATATTTGGCCAATACAGCGGAGTGTGCTAATTTCTGCTTTTTTTTCCCCCTCCCTCTTTCTTTCTCTGCTTTCCCCACTCTTTCCAGTGTGCTGTATTCTAAAAAGGAGAAACAAGTCTTAACTGTAATCCCGCCCCCCCCATACCTCCTTTCCCTCTCATTACTTATTCCTGTAATGAACCATCTGGCTTTAAGAAAGCAACAGTATTATGGGTGCCTGGCTTTTCCAGTTTTGGTGTAATGTAAACCCTGGACTTCTACGTGTCTTGGCTTTTAAATCCTGCCGTTTCTCTGTGAGCTTTTTTTCCACCATTGAGCTGTGCTAAATGCAGTAGTGTTGCTGGGATTTTGCCGTTTCTTTGGGGGTTTGTCATGAAATATAGGCAGGATTATTCCAATGCTTTTTTTTTTTTTTAAAGTGGTTTGGGAGAAGGAAGAAGGCAAGTATGTAAGGAGGGTGTTGGCCCTAAATTTTCTTAGGTTAATGTCTGGTTTATCCTTGTGCAATAACATAATATTGTGCGACATTATATAGTTATAAACAGTGTATTCAACATCCCTTTTTGTTTGAATGGGGAGCAGTTTAATATGCCACAATTTCTATGCCATTTATATACTCTTAAACAATGTAGCAAGTATTCTAACTGGGCAAAGCAAATTTTGTCCTGAGTAAACTTTACAATGAACTCTAATGCACCAGGAAGTAGTAAGACCTATTGTAGGCTATTTGGATATAGGGGCAGGATTCTCACCCACCAACTCACCTTCTTTCTCTTTCCATCTCAAAACTCTGCTTCCTAACTGAGTACTGTACATAGTGATTGTGATGCTGCAGGTGATATTTCCCCTAGTCTTGAGCTGCAATAAATTATATTGCATGTGCAGAGCTTAAAAAGGGCACACAAAGTATAGAAAAGCATAAGGTGCAAAGAAATACAAAATACTTATTTGTGAAGTGAAGAGCAGGGGACAAGAGAATCTAGGATTTCCAAGAATGTGCTAATTGAAATTATTGAAATGGAGATAACTTGCATTCTGCAACCACTTTCAGTCATTTGAACATCTTTAATAGTTCCTAACTATCTTTAATAGTTCCTAAGATATACCTGTCTTTAAAAAACCCAGTTCATTTTGAGAGATTCTGAATCAATTAACCTCTTTTCTAGTGTTATTTAAAAAAAAACCCATAATGTCTTTCTTTTAAATCTTTTTAAGTTTTAAATCTTGTGGAAGGAAAGAATAATCTTGACCATCTGTTCAGGTCAATATTCAATTATTATTTTTTTGTTCCCTCCTACACTTCAAATTCTTGATTGTAAGATCTTTGAGGCTTTGAAATATATACATAGCTCTTGAACATGGGATGTCCTAGAGGGATGCAGATCATATGCTATATTCCTCATCTGTAATTTGCCTAAATGTTTTGATTGCCAGAGCATAACTTGTATTTCCAAAGCTGTAGAGTGTTTTTTGAAAAAGACCACAGGAACAAGATTACTGTTTTGAGACATCCTCTATAGTTCTTTCCACAAACTAGGTACCTTTGCTTACCATTTGCCTCCTCTTGAGGAGAGGGGCATTTTTAAGATGCTGGGTTTTCAATCCTAGAAGCAATAGGGAGCTCATTCTTCAAGTATCATGCTTCAATGGAATAAATATTACCTTCTTTATTCTTGACTTCTCTGGTTTTATGAGATTTGAATTACATTTCTCAGGAGGTCCCACACCTCGCAGAGAAAATGTTCTGATTCTTTTGTGTAATGATAGTTCAAGTCTATGCTAATAAAACCAAAGGTGCACTTTTGTTTTCCAGTTTCCTGTGCATGGAAGAAACTACATCTTGAGTGAAGTGGGTACTGAACAAGGAAGAGAGTGAAAATCAGGCATGTCAAGGGCAATACAGTATTTCAAGATTATTGTTACATACATGCTAATCTCCAAGCTTTGGTATAAGAATAGTTAAGTGAGTGGAGCATGCAGGTATAACTACAAACTCACTCTAGCAAAGCAGCAATGGCAGGTTCTTCAGGACATAGAAAGCCTAATAATAGGCACAAACAGCATAATGCTCATAATGGGCTTTCTGCGTAATTTCAGAAACTAATTTTAGTATTAGGAGAGATTGTGCCAGGAAATACCATATGATATAATATCTGAAAGTGATTGGTGATACACTGATCTCCTATCAAGGATTTTTAAACATGTGCATTCAGCTTATGGGAACACAGTAGAGTTATTCCTGAGTAAGCATTCTCAGGAATAACCTGAGGAAAGAGACCTCTTGTTGAAAATGTTTGCAAACTAGATAATCTAGCATTATTGGGGGGAGGGGGGGAACAGAGTAATAATTTGTATTCTGCTTCAGTTATCCAATTCAAACTATGCAGAAGTAATAATACTAATCCTGATGTAAAAAAGATACCCATTTAACAATGGTAAGAAAATACAATCCCTGTATTTTTCCATATATTTATTTGTGTTCTTTGAGAAATTTAACTACTTTCAGATAATACTTAGCTGATCTAAATGGGCTCTCAGAAAAGCTAAGAGTTTAAAATAGTTTGCATTTAGATGGGAGACTCAGAAAATCCTAGTGTTGTGGGTAGTTAAAACAGAATAAGGCATTGGAAACTGCATCCATATTAAGCCAAATAAACCATATGGAAGCGTCATGGAGTGATCAGCAGTTGAGTTAAATCTTCCTCTTTGTCCAGATAAGTGAGTGGCACAACTTTGACTGATCTGAAAAGCTAAGCCAAGTTGGAGCAAATTCATATTCATGACACTTATCCCCGAGGATATACCATGTCTATAGACTACAGTGAGAAATAAAAAAAGAAAATATCAGAAAAGAAGGAAGTGGCAAGCTGCTTCCGTAATTAAAGGCCAGCATCTGACATGAGTGGTTTTCAGTTATCTTCTCCTTTGTGTGCTTTAAAAAAAACATACAAGCAAAACATTAAACAGTAGGGTGCTCTAAAAAGGGAGCAAACAAAATTACAGTAAGAAAAAATGGAATTGAAAAAATGGGATGAAAACACAAGTATAGTGTTATGTATTTGTTTCATAGTGTGGATATGAAACAGGAATGCAATGGAAATAGTACAAGCAGAAACATAAGGTAATAGTGCTACTCTGTTTTCATTGATTATTTCTAATTTGGATCTCTGAACCCAAAGTTACAAATTCATTGGAAACTTAACCTAAGAAAGAGGCTTGAGATATACAAAGACTTAATCACAGATGTGTTTTAACTTCAGGCAGAATTTTCCAAATGAGAACATAAATGACAAATTCAGGGAAGATCACAAATCTGTATTAGTGAAGGCACAATCACATTTTGGTCTTAAAATGAGAGACAACTTTGTTGTGGACTGGCAAAAAGGAAGTGGTCTAGGTTGCTGTCTTTCTCTGAAAGTTTCAGGTCTTGCGAAATAAGATTAGAAAGATAAAAATTTCTTTATTTGGTTTATATTACCACACATCTGCAAACAAATGACTTTGGCCAACTAGTAATATATGTCTCTCTCTGTGTGTCTGAATTTTTTTAAAATATATATAGACAATACAGATATTTTAGCAAAGCTAATTCACACTCCGACTTTCAGTATAATTGTATGTATTAGTTGAATCAAATGCACAAAAGGGTGGATTTAAAAAAATGAACATACATTTTGATATAATGCTGGACCCATCATTGCCTTGTTAGGTCCAGGTTGCTTGGAAGATGTTTGTTTTGGCACCAAATGTGTAATAAGGATAATATATATTGGTTTACTAGGGAAGCATTTCCTTAATAAGGAACTGGGTGGAAGAAATGTTTTATGCAAGACAGCACAAATTCAGCAGTCAGTTCTGCCCATAAAGATAAACAGGAAACATATAACAACTAATTTGTCATTGGAAATGAAAACAGACAAGTGGCAAAGCTAGTCCATGCTTACAAAGCCCAGAAAGTTGTAGTTCTGAACCAAGACTAAGAAAATAATAATGGTTATCCTTCTCCATCCTTATATGATTATTTTCAGTTCATTGAATGTGAGGATACAGATAGATCTCTTGGAATTCTGAGGCTAACCATTTGGGTCCTTGACTCTTTTCATCCTGGCCAATGAAAATAGAGATGGGAAGAATATTTTTTATCCCTCCCTAAAATAAAACACTCCTTAAATTCAAATACAGATACTAGCCTGTCTCTGATGTCTCTTGTTGGGGCAAATTCATGCAGTATATGATATCACAGCTCCTTTGGTTTCTGGATGAAATGGATTGGGTGAATATATTTCCATTTGAATTCAGTCCTTCAGTACTGGAATCGTGTTGGCTGCACAGTAATCTCTCTTTGTCATAACATTTAACAACTATATGAAGTTGCTGGGTTATCAGTATGCAGATGACATCTAGATGTATATCTCATTTCCCTGCAGCTCCTAGTAGCGAGTATAAATATTCTTCACTGATGTCTGCAAGCAGTGATGATTTAGATGAGGGTAAATAAAATGAAATTAAACCAAGGTAAGGTAGGGGTACTCTTCAATCCAGCTTTAGCAGCTTGTCTGACTCCAAATGGTGCTATATTACCCTTAAATATAAGAGCCACATTAAAATAAAACCACCCAAATTTCTGTTTTATTCCTTAACACCCAAACTTTCCAAGCAACTGTAAGATCTGGTTGGATAAGTTGACCTCATATCTACTAACAATCTATTATCATATATTCTGGGTTCTAATTGAGAGAAATTAATTTCTTCCTTATTCTCTTCCTCTTAGCCTAGCCTTTACATGTTTTAAGCAATTTCTCTTGTTCTGGAAGTAGATTTACAATTGTAAACATGATTACACAGTTCAGATTTAGGTTTCCCTCCTTGATCTGTGTGTTGTGTTCTCATGGATATCAGTGGCTGCATTGGGCCAAGGATAAGGGACATATGTTACATAGGACAATGTTACATTGTTAGCTACAGAAAACTATAGACAATCTAATATGGAAAAATATTAAACTGTTTTTAATAGTGACAAGTAGAAAATTATTGTGGGCAAGCGGTCAATGCATTCTATTTTTGTTTCTGTTTTGAAAATGTTATTTTAAAACAATGAACATTTTTATCTTAATTGTCATAAGTTGAGGACTACTTGTAATGAAAATAAAAAGTGGTCATATTAGGAAGACATGATTGCAGAGGAAGATTATTTGCTTGAAATTAACAGATTTAAAGATTGGAGAATCAATGCTATTTAATATATTTTCTGTAGAATCGAAAGTCTCAAAATCAGTACTGCTGTAATTATCAATGTAAACTCCCAGAAAAAAAATTGCATTCCAGTTTGTTTAAAATTTCTACCTAGGTTATAGTTGGCAATAAAACTTGAAAGGGTCACAGAAAAATACATTTTTAACCTATATTTATTTTCTTTAATGCTTAAAAATAGGATTCAAGCAGATACAAGGGATAGAAACTAAGAACAAATCTAATATTTCAGAATGTAGATTTGTTGTCTATTATATATCCTGTGTAAATCCAATTAACTGAAGTATAGATTTTTCCCAATCTTATTTTAAAATAAAACTGAGACAGTTAATTAACAGTTAATGAACTGACAGTTGCTGGCTCTGATAACATTTCTATAGGAATACTGTAAAAAGAAAATACTAGTGTAATCTTTTAGACTTAAGTAGCAGCATAAGTCAACAAAGTTGTCCATGGTACAGCCTTAGTCCCATTATGAAACTAATCTTAGTATTGTAATGCCAGTTTCATTATTATTGGATGGTGTAATCACTCTACTGTTATTTTTTTACGTTAAAGATAAATATATTAGAACTTATTAACAGAATGATAGATGTGCTTATTGGCTAGAATGGGTAGATAATAGTTTTAGCTTTTACAATTAAGGTTTGCATTAATTAATGCATGGCAGTTTATTGGTCCAGAAGTGATAGTTGCATGAAACTATTCCTTCTTGATGGTTTGAGATTGATTCCACAGTGTTCTTTATTCATTTACTTAAAATACTTCTAAGGTATTTATTAAAATAATCTCACAGTGCTAAGAATGTGAAAAATGAATCTAGTACATCAGTCCAACCAATGTCAGACCAAACATTACAGATTCTAGAAGGCTTGGCTATTTGAAGTGAAAGACAAAAGCTAATTAATGCTTGAGATGCAATCATAACTGTTCATTTGTTTGTTTCTGAAATATTAACATAAGCACTCTGTCAAAATTGTAATGTTTCTGAATGTGGGCAAATGTATGATATGATGATTTGTAGTGTGCGTATCAATGGAATGGGACAAAATAAAAGTAACAGTAGCTTGTTCCATCCAGATGGAGTGTTTAACATTCAGTGTGTTCATTTTGGCAGTGTTGTAGGGCCTCCAGGTGATGTTATTAGTGATTAGACCACATTGTACTTTTCTTTGATCCATTTTTCTATAGGGAACATGGATAAGCTACTTAGGCAGAAAAACTAAAAGTACAGTTCTTCAAAAGCATGGATGTTTTGTAGGCATTGGAGAGGGGTTAGTCTTGACATCAACAGTCAATGCATTCCCCCTTCTTTCTTTCCTCAGGAAAACATTTATATTCTTTGAAATATGTGCAAAAATGTTTCATATGTCAACATTTTCATGTCTTTTTTTTTCATACAGGATTTTTCTTGTACTAAAAAAATTGTAATTTTGAAATCAACCTTGTATGTCATTTCATGTTTGTCTCTGTTCATCCTTCTAGTTTAGCTTTTATTTTATTATTTATTATATATCAAACATTTTAACCGCTCATCTCCCTCACAAAGGAGTTCTGGGTGGTATACAATTTAATCAATTCAATAAAATAATACAAACCGAATACGTCAAGATTAAAAGTTTTAAAAATGGAAAACAATATTATAAAATTATGAAAGATGGAGAGTTTTGAGATGCAGAGACTAAGAGTTATTTATCAATTTTATATAGTTGCTGATCTCATTAGTCAGTTTAAGACGCATTTTTGTTTGTCAGCTCTGAAATGGAAAATCTTCCTGTAAGAACATATATTTTTTTAAAAAATCAGTAACCAAAAACCATTAGTCATTTGTAAGCCTAGTAAAATTGAAATTCTCCATCTTGTAAAACAGATGATTTTATCCAGTCTAACGTGGGAGCAGTGATTCTTCAGAACTGCTTTGAAATATCTTCATAAAAGCTACAGACAAAAATGTAAATAGAAGTTAAGTTATACACATGTGGAGATGAACTTGCATAACACTGAATTCCAGCTGAGGTGCTTTATTTTTCTAATCAGCAATGAACTGTGATTTCGTGCTTCAGTGTTTCAGAGTGCCAATGTGGCAACAAGTAAAAATATAATATCCTCAGCTGTATAAACGGCTGTTTTATACAGTGTTTCAGTAAAGAAACAATGAAAATTTGCATCACTGCTGTATCTCACAATTTATAATTCATGTGTTGTTTTTTTAAAAAAAAACCCAGTTAAAAATGCATGTTTGTCATTTTATAAAATGATAGTGTTGTAGATTACCATTTTCTACTTCACACATTCTTGAAATCCAATGTGAAATAATGAAAGTGATATGCTTGCACTCAATAAAACAGGCTTTATACATGTTCTTAATTTCTTTTGGGAAGGAAGTAAATGGACAGTGGACAGAAGAGAGGCTGTGTGAACAGGACAAGCATGTAAGTTTGAATATGCTTTGATCCACTTATTGATATGGGTGAATTATTGCAGATGCCTTTGAAGTAAAAGTATAGGAGCAGTTTGATTTTTTTAAACAAAAGAATTATAGAAAAATGATGGCATAGTGCAAAAGGAAATTTATGTTTGCACAGAGCCTATAGTTGTGAAAAGAGAGTATTCCCATAGCATAATGTATGTTGAAGGAACCCAGTTTTTGAAATCATCCATAAAACATTTTATTTATTGTTTCCCTATTTCAACAAAATAGGCAGGCAGCTTGTTGTAACTGGTAGTAGGATAGGAGACTTTTGAATGGTAGCTATTTTTGTGCTGATGGTTGTCCAAGCAAGAACCTTTTGGATTGGCTGGTCAAATACAAAAAAACCCAAAACATCTGGCTTTGTAGTTCCTCTTTTCCTGCTTGGCCTAAACTAAGTTTGGAAAGAAGTGAAACCAGCTGCTTGTAGGCAAGTCTCATATTTGACATTGAGTGGATTAAGATTAAGGAGATTTTTAATGCCCATTGCAGTGGATAAAATTCTGTCAAATCATAAAAAGGGCTGTAATTCATCTAAAAGTTTCTTGTTGCAACAATGCCAACAGCCAGATTGAAGTTGGATTTCCAGTCTGGTTCACAGCACAGTGGTAGTGGATTTTATATTAGTTGTGTATGTGATCCCTTATTGTTTGATAAAATAAGATCTAACTTGTTTAACAATGACAAGTTTATAATGCCATTGCCCTTGGCAACAAAACAACGGAAAGGAAAACATCCAACTGAGCTGACCCAAATTTTTAATGAGGGCAAAGTAGAGCACCAGGTGGGCATGGGAAATAAGACAGTTAACAGCAGTTCATCATGGAGAAGGAATGCAAATTCTGAATGTATAAAGGGTAAGACAGTTTGTGGCACTTAGTATTGGGAAGTGACCCAACTCATTTAGTGTAACCTAGTTTTCACTTGTGGGGTGCCCAAATTTAGTGTCAAAATCTCATCTTGACCATATAGGTGTTGGATGGCATTCACCAACTCTAGTGATTGAAGACCCTACTTATCACATTCAGATTTCCAAGTACCGTATATACTCGAGTATAAGTCGACCCGAATATAAGCCGAGGCACCTAATTTAACCACAAAAAACTGGGAAAACTTATTGACTCGAGTATAAGCCGAGGGTGGGAAATGCAGCAGCTACTGGTAAATTTCAAAAATAAAAATAGATACCAATAAAAACTTTCACAAGGACAGTTGAGAATAAGTTTGATGTTCACAATTTCCTCTTTGAAAGAGACCAGTAAATAGGGAACAAGAAGATGAAGAAAAAGAAGTGTGTTTTTTCACACTTTTCACACTGAAGTGAACAAAAATGGCATCATAGGAACAGGCTTATTCTCAGCCCAAAGGTTTGTTTCTGATTTCTTCCCTGATTTAAGGGAAATTTGGGAAACGATCTCACTATCATGAAAGGTTTGATTGATTCACTAACCCAAAAGATGATGATGATGACAGTGGTAGGCAGGAGTCACTCTCTCCCTTGCAAGAAAAAACCAAGAGCCGTTCTTATGATATCTCTCTCTCTCTCCCCCCCCTCCCAATAAAGTCAAGCCCTTTCCAGTACGCACCCCAGGGTTTTTGCATTTGCAAGGTGCAAAGCGGCGGGGGCGGATCGCACGCGCGTGCTGGAAATGGCTTTACTGTATTATGGGGAGAAAGAGAGAGAGGGAGAGAACATAAGAACGGCTCTTGCTTTTTTCTTGCAGGGGAGAGAGTGACTCCTGCCTCCCACTGTCATCAACATCTTCTTCTTTTGGGTTAGTGAATCAATTAATTTGGGAAATGATCTCACTATCAGAAAACAACGCGAGCTGCCACCACCACCTCCTCCTCCCCCTCCTCCCGAGTGGACTGAAAGCAGCTGGAGCTGAGGAAATGAAGCTGAGTGGAGCGACCTCGGCTCGCGTTGCTTTCTCAGCCTAGAGCTCAGAAAACAACGCGAGCTGCCTCCCCCTCCTCCTCCCCCTCCTCCCGAGTGGACTGAAAGCAGCTGGAGCTGAGGAAATGAAGCTGAGTGGAGCCGAAGCAACCTCGGCTTGCGTTGTTTTCTCAGCCTAGAGAAAGGGGAAGGGGGCTCATCTGGACCAAGGGTGAGTCTCCCCCTCAGTTTCCCCTGAAGGATCTTCTGTCGCTTTTGCCTTCTCCCTACATCTTCCCTCTGTTAAAATCCCCCACACACACACTTATTTCGGTTGGATAGATTTCATGTCTGAGCATTCTCACATGGCGGTGGGTCTTCCCCCCAAAAAAAACAGTTAAAAAAAGAAAAAACAATATATCCACAAGCAAGAACTTTTCTGCTTCCGATTACCCCCATGCTTAAAAGTTGCAAAGGAAACACGGAAGCAGGGAAGCGGCTGCCCAGCTTCGGAGCTCCACACCATTTTTTTTTTCAGAGGGGAATCTGACTCGAGTATAAGCCGAGGGGGTTTTTTTCAGCACAAAAAATGTGCTGAAAAACTTGGCTTATACTCGAGTATATACGGTAAATACCTCAGCAGTTAGACTGAAGTTCAGGATACATGTGAAAATGTAGCCAAGGTTTTTGTTGAGATACCATGCAAATTACATTCCTATTAATGTTTGAAATAACTACTTTTTGAATGAAGGCCTGTTTTTTATTTACTAGGCCAACATGATTTTTCACACTTTCAAATTCTACAAAGATCTTCATTGAAATAAGATTAGTTATAAAAGCAGGAGGCAGCCTTTTTATATATTTTATAATTTGGATTATTTATATGGATGGAACAAGGAACTGCAGACTTTTAATTCGTCAGGTGCATATAGGATATTAGGCTACATCTTGAACTTCCGAAAAGACTGCTGAGAACAAATAAATGCTTGATCTAATTTTGTAAGCGGTAAAAAAAATATCTGAATTTTTATCTGGTATATCATCTAAGATTATCTCCAGCTTTGTTAGTGTTGAAATATTTATATTGCTAGAGGAGTTGTACCCACAACTTATTTATTTATACATTTAGTTGTATATTTATGTTCTGACCAAACTTCAAAAAGGCTTAACAATATCCATCTGAGAATGGATATTCAGACTAATAGCTGGATTTTATGTTATCCATCGCAGTTTGCTTTCTTTAACCTATCAGCTCTGGGAAACATCCTTGCAATCAATATCATCATTAGGCTGATTAGATCCAAGTTTAACAGTGGCATTATTACCAATGAATAAATAAACCCAAAGAAATAATGTGATCCCAGATCCCAATTTATTTCAGAATAATATGGTGGGTGTTATTAATTAATAAGAAGCCAGTGATGGGATTCAATACTGTATCCTTATCTGCTCTAATTGTTGGATATACAACATCTGGTCCAATTTTGCTATTTTCAAAATTAATTAGATTTAATATGTTGGGGAGATAAAAAGATTAAAAAAGGTTCATATTCTAAAATAATGGAGAAGCATAGAGTCTTATTTTACCCTTCTAGATTAGGACAGGTTGTTAGATCTCTTCTAGAAGATTTCAAAGTGTGTATCACATCTTTTGGGAGCCTTTTACTGGATACTAATTGGTACCCAATCAAGGTATTATAAATAGTTTTTGTTGAGCAGATTGTGAAAGGATTGTATTCGGTTCCACTGCAAGCAGTGTTATGTTTATATAGCTATCGATTTAATGGTATTGTAATCTAATGTTGAAGTTTGATTCTCTGTAGACAAATGAATGGAAATAACTTATGGAACTTGTCTACCCCTTTCTGTAACTTGAGTAGCAACACTTTTCCTTTCAGGGAGCTTAAAAAGTATGCAAAACTTTCCAGTGTGTAACATTTTACCATATAGTATTCGGTATTTAGTTTGAACTGTTATCTTAGGTTAGTTGTCCCTTTTAACCTTGTAGAAGTCAGAGTGACTTGATGAGTTCACAAATTTTAGAATTGAGAGTACTTTTTAGAATTCAGTACTTATCAATTATTGTTTTGTAACTTGGAATTCAGCATTTTCCCATTACTATTCCAGTTACTGCAGCCATCACTCCAGGCCATAGAAGAACTTGCCCTCTGACCAATTTCTGGTGGAACTTGGGGCAGTGAGGTCCATTTCCAAACTGTCAAAATAGAAGAGTTCAAGCAAGTTTGTCTATCTTATTTTCTAATAACTCTCCTGCTTTCAGCCTTAAGCAGTGGATCTTCAGCATATCTCATAATCTAAAAGTGCATTATCTAAATAAAACCCAAATCAGCAGGCTGATAGAAGATATGAACAAATAGGACAGGAAAAAGGAGATTCTATCCAAACTTATGTATCCGAGGCAATTCTGTTTATAAAGAAGAGTCCACATTATATAATATAACATGCATATTGACTTGGATCGGTAAACTGTGGGAGCATTGCTAATGTAGAATTCTCCCAATAGCAAGTAACCCAGATGGAAGCATTCAATGCTTTTCTGTCACGTGTCACACATAAAATCCATTAAGCTACACATGAGATCCAAGAGGGGAGTACTTAAGCTCCATCTCTTTTGTCCTTGTCTTGTCTATATAATTAATTTCCCCAGCACCATAAGAAGATCCTTTGTTTCCCAATCTCTGACCCACTATGGTTGAAGGCTTGCTTAGATGCTCCATATTGTTTACCATGGAATGAAAGATCTGTCTATGTCCTTGGCAGAAAAAAGAGAAGGGCCTCTGTGCTGGCTAAAAATAGACACACCAGTGGATCAGCATTTCTGCTAGTACAGTTCTAATAATGGCAAAGAGTCTTCCTTTGAAGTTTCCCCCCATCTTTCTATATCTTTTATTTTTGATGATCTATGGGGAAAATTCAGAGTTTTAAAATTCTACTTTTGATTATGCTTTAGGTTAGCGCAGGGGTCTCCAACCTTGGCTCCTGGAAGCCTGGCGGACTTCAACTCCCAGAATTCCACAGCCAGCTTTGCTGGCTGTGGAACTCTGGGAGTTGAAGTCCGCCAGGCTTCCAGGAGCCAAGGTTGGAGACCCCTGGGTTAGCGGGTGCCTATATAAATCATTAGAGCAACCGAAGTACATTATTTGTACCAAACCTCTTCTATTAGTAAGTTAATATTTGTCCACTCTTGACCAAAAGAAAACTCTTGAGTTCCAGCTGTTCATGGCTTCTCAGGAATAAACTTAACTGGGTGGGTTTGCGTTGTGGAAAGCTAGGGCAGCATCTTAAGTTTTAGATTAAGATTCCAGAACAGCCTATTACATTTCTGAAATGATGAGATTGATAGTTTCTGAAGTGGAGGCCTGCACTAGGATGATGGAAGTGTATCCCATTTTACTTTTTCTATATAAAAACATTGTTTCTTTAGTTAGAACCAAAATACTCTTGTTTGCTTTCTAAATCTTCTTCCTACGTGTCCTTCCTTCCTTTCTTCTTGGAGCAGTACCTTGGGAAGTAGAGAAAGTAAAATTCATTTAGTAACTTTCCCAGCCAAGGTTTCTATCTCCTCCCTTCTGAGTTCCAGTCCAGTTCTTTCTTTCTAGAGATTTCAACCATGGTCATTAATCTTTCTGTGGCTTAGCTTGTGTTGCTTCCCTATGAGGCAGAACTGGACAGACTGCATCTACCCATTCTCTTTTTAAATTCCATAGCTGCTTCAACATTGTAATCTCTCCCCACCCCCCAACACTCTGTATGTCTATTTTATCAGCCCTTTCTTTTCACAAAGAATATTACAAAACATGAGTCCAGTACTCTTTGTAAATTAAATGAGCTGTCACTTACAAATACAGTCTCTTGGGCTGAAGAAGCCTCTAGCCAAACTGCAAATCTGGGTCTTAAATCTTTAACAAATTGATTTATAATTTAGTTTTTATTGTCATATATTAGAGCCAGGCTAGCGATTTCTGCTCCTTCCTTGCACTTTTAGGTTGCTTTGGACTGAGCAAATCTAAGCAGCTTACAATAATTAATAAAACAAATTATATAGCATGGAACAAGCAAAATTATGTTAAGCAATTTAAATTACAGTTCAGTCACAAATATAATCTTCAAATACTGTAATAAATGGCATTGACACATCCCAGGTGTCTACTGGATACATCTTTTATCTCTCTATGCCTGCTTAAAGAGCCAAGTTTTTAACTGTTCTCTGTATGTTAGTAGTTAGGATGCAATTCTTATTTCTGGTGATAGCTGGCTGCATAGGAGGGGAGCCCTGCCAAGGAATGTTCATCTCCAAGTTTTCTCCCATCATATCTTCCTGGGGGAGGAACACTTAACAAGAGCTCTCTACCAGCCCACACCAGACATTCTGCATCAACCAGGCATTCTTATAGATATCCAGATATTTATTTCCTGTCTTTGTTCTCTTGTCACTCAAAGTGTTGTAAAAGATTCTCTCCTCTTTTTGTTTCTCCACAATCCTGTGGTATATGGACTGAATTCTGAGAGAATAAATATTAGGTTTGTGAGCAAATAAAACGTTATTTCTCATCTTGTCTCATCCTATGATTTTAGTGAAGAGTTATGGTTGTGTTTTCCTATCACTTCCTCCTTTACCGCAAATGTCTGTTAAGGGGTGAAGATGAAAAAGTTGAATGGTGACTTTGGATTTGGCTGGATGTGCTCTGCAATATCCATGGCCACTTGTCTTTTCTACAGTAGTGTCTTCCCTTCATCTGGCCCATCTTTGTGCTCATTTGACTAAAAACCTGTCTGATCTTGCTGTCAACTTTAATTATTTCTGACTGTCTAACCTTGTTCATTTTGCTTCAAATCGGGGTTCTTATTTGGATCTGATATGGAAAAGGTGCTTTGGAATGTGCAAGAATGTTAATGCAGCACCTTGCTTAAAATCACGGTGTTTTCCCCCAAGTTACACAATTACCATGGGGAAGTTTCCACTCCAGTTGTTTGATCCTTGAAAAATACTATGCTGTTTTGAATTGCCACAGATTTGGTGTTTTATTTGTCCTCATGTCCATTTCAAAGAACCTGTTTCAAATCAAATAAAAAGATCTGCTCATTCTTACAACATCCCTACCATGTACTGAGGTAGAATATATGTAAAGGCCATTGTGTGTAATTCCTAGAGACCTATGATTTTACTAACCTTGGCTGCTTGATATTTATGAAAAATCACTAAAAAAAATAATTATGAAAAATCATAAGTGCATTCTCCGTCATCCTACTTAGTTTCAGTTTCTCAGAGAACAATAGTCAGAGCATGGAAGTAGGAGAAATCATTGCATTATTTCAGGTTTGGAAGAATTTTCTTGAGGTTGAAGAGGGAAAGTGTGTTTCATTGTGTATAAAGGACATGAAAATCCAGACTCATGGGGTCAGAGAAATAGTTTAGTTTGCTGCAGTGTGTTAAATAGGCAGCCGTGATAAATGGGAGCAATTGTGGACTTGGGATGTAATCATCAAATATGTTTCAGTTTATTTAATTGGTATGCTGTGGTTTGCTTTTTCTGTAGAATAATTAATTGGTGTACTAATTATTATGGGTTGAAAGGAAGACTTTTAAAACTAGCAATACTTGGCCTGGTTTAGCTGTTGTCAGAAGATTAATTAGATTGTTCATGAAGTTTCTCAAGTCAAGTTCGATTTGAAAGAACCTTTTCTTTTTTTTTATGATCTTTGACACACTGTACATCTTTAGCTTTTGAATTGAAGGCCTGAGCAGGTATGTAAGTGGCTTTGTTTTGTTTGTCTTTTTCTAGTCTCTGCTTAGTTTTTAGTTTGTTTATCGTTTTGTCACTGTGTCACTGAGATGAGTGGCTATATAAATTGGTTTATTGAATAAATAAGTTGTAATTAAGATGAAAAAAATGAGTGCAAAAGAGGGTGTTGGAGAAGGATTGGCAGAGCCTGGGGATGGAGTGAAAAGGGGAATTAGTCTAGAATCTCTTTACAGCTGCAAGTGTTGAGTGCTTTTCCCCCCCATTATCTAACTCTCACTAGGTGCTTGACCCTGTTAGTGGCAAGATTACTGTACATAGACTTTTAGAAGTAAATCTGTTAATTGAACTGTCATAAATGGATCTGATCTTTCACCTGACAAAGATCTTTCGTATTTTAATAACTCCATTTGTAAAGTGATGACTCAAAGGATTGTTGTGGTGTTAACTGTGCTGATCAGAGACAATTTCTCATATACATTCAAAGAGAGGCACCAGTAGGAGAGGCCAGGAGAAAATAAATGATAAAAGCAGTACTCTCTTGCACCAGTGTAATGCAAGCTCCACCTCTTAAATTGTGTGTGTGTGTGTGTGTGTGTGTTGTATGCACATACAGAAGGACTGTACTGTGCATTGTGAGGGGAAAACCTTGCTTTTATCACTTTGACTAAACACTGGAACCTGCAGATTCCCCCATATATATGTATATACATATACACATACACATACACAGTACACAATATTTATACTATATTTTCTTTGAACAAATGCTCTTGCAGTCAGCCTCTGATTCAGTTTGTGGTTTTGCTGAATTGCAATCTGTGCCCTCTATAGCTTTACCAATGCAATGAGCAACTTAGTTTTGATGGGAAAAAAACCCCCTCCAACCTCCCCTTTTTTCATTATATACATTTCTGTTCTATCCATACAACAACTTCCTATGAAACCTGGCCAGTGTTCCTTCTAGCTGGCCAATGGATGTAGGAAACTAGCAACCAGCTGGTACTCTGTTCTCCACAACTGTTTCCTAACAACGTTTTTAGTAGTAAGAGAACAAAAGTTCCAAGAAACCCAATTGAAAGAAGGGGCAAAATTGCTTCTTGGAGCAGTTGAGAAAACTGGGGTAGGATAGTAGTAAGCTATTATTGCATTTGGTTACAGTTGGAAATATAATTCCCAGAAGATGAGATGAGATGAGCAGAAACTTCTGATAGTGGGAAACTGTCCTTCCTCATAGATCCAGAGAAGGCATTTCAATCGGGCTTTTGCACTGTTTCTTAGTTAATTTTCCAACATCCAATCGAGTC
The DNA here is from genome assembly GCA_033807585.1 of Hydrophis major. Classification (NCBI taxonomy): domain Eukaryota; kingdom Metazoa; phylum Chordata; class Lepidosauria; order Squamata; family Elapidae; genus Hydrophis; species Hydrophis major. Next base: position 174,322,416 of record CM066329.1, read on the forward strand.
CCACAATTTGAGGGGAAACATGTGGAAGAGGCCAATATTTGCTCTGCATCTGCATTATCTCTCCCTCACATGATTATTGCAGAGTGCCTTTCTGCCCAGTTCCTATTTTTCTCACGCTCACACATCCTAGCTGAACAACAGGGATCTCTAAGCCTACAGGAAGGGTGAGACTAAGGAAGTATATACACTCTTTATAAAATTGGGGTGAGTGGGAGAGACTCATAAAAAATTCCCACAGGGATTTCCTGTTCTAAGTTGGAGGCTGGTGCTAGTAAGTAATGAGTTTCTGTCATGGGACATGGGAGTGGAGATGGAAATTCTACCATCGAGAACAGTAGCAGGATTTAATTTTATTCAATTTTTACAGAGCTTTTTAAAAAAAAAAAAAAAAGCAAGCACTTCACTCTACAACAGCTTCCAGCCAGGCTTCACTATTAAACACATATTTGCTGCTTGCAAAAATATGCCCAGAATTGGTAGAATTTCCTCTTGGAGAAGGTGCATGGGACCTGATGATCGTTTGAGATGGGGAGTCATCTGTTTATATTATTTTTTAATAAGCGAAAGATGTCTCCAGCAACAATTTCTTCCATCACAAACTGGTGAACACATGCAGGATGGGAGCAAAGACTAATGTAATTGCATTAAAGTCTTCTCTGTAGCTTGATCATGAATCCAACGTAGGCTTGATGTTTTAGAGGCAGGATATGCAAAGGTTTTCTTGCTTGCCCTTTTCCTTTCTAGTGGAATGTTTTCTTCTTAGCCAGCTGGAATCCGTCTTTCCCTGAACAGCAATTTCTGCGGCTGATATCTCAAGTGTGTTGTGTGTGTGAGAGACGGAGAGAAGGAAAGATATGTGTTTCTGCTGGGATTGCTAATAGTCCGTTTACAGTACCCTAAATCACAATTCTGAATTAATCCTATCCCTGGATTACAGGCCTATAAGCATTGCTTTGTTCATATGATTGAGTACATTTCTACATTTTTTTCCTTCCCAGAATTCCTTTTGTATAGAAAATTAGCAAGTTAAAGAATAACTCTTCCTTCCAAACAGTGAATATGCTATGTGGATCAAATCTGCAAGGGATTTGATTGAGGCTCTTAAGACTCAGAGTTCTCATCTACATGGAATTTCCTTGCAGTTGTTTTATATAATGTAATGTAAAGCACTCCTCAATAAATCATGTAAAGACATTTTCCTCAATACTTTCTTACTGGATGAGAGTTCAACCAAAGAATCCTGCCTGTTATAAAGACACTGTCTTGTTCGTACAATGTGAAGATTGCATCCATGGCAACAGATATAGCATTGAACCAGTGGACAGAGGAATGTAATTGTGATTTAGGAGCTTTCTAGGTCCACTAAGGTTTTGCTGACATTATTACATTTAAAGTGAGTTTAATTCTGTGAAAGTGATTTTTGTACCATTAGGCTATAAATGTTCCATATGTCCCCCATTGTGACAACCAGATATGTGGGTTGTACTTGTCTCCTGGCTGTCAATATTGGAAGGTTGTTAACGGCATATTCAAAATCTATTTCAAATTTTTGTATTTTTACTTCTTGCTGATGACCTTTTTGGATAGTTACCTTTCCAAGAGGAAATTGGGAAATCTAACTTCCCAAGAGGAAATTGGGAAATCTAAGCAGGTTTGAATGGATGCCGTGTTTTTTAAATATTGTTTAAAATATGGCCTACATTTGCTTTGGCCTAGTTTTTTCTGGAACTTTCAGTCAAAATCATTATTCTTCTGTTCTTTGCAATCAGCTTCTGAAAAGGCATAGATAAAAATAAAAAATTATGTGAATACATAGTACTTCCCCCGTGTCTTTCTCCCATGAGCTGCTCAGAGCATCCAGAAGTAGGAGGTGCTTCAGTCTCTTCTGGAAAGGCTGGGCTTAAAACTCTGGGACGCTCCTCCTCCTCCACGGGACACCTCCCCAGCATCCCCCAGTTTTAGCTCAGCCTTCGTGGTAAGAGGTTGTGCACTCCCTGACTGGAACAGTTTTCTGATTCAGCTAGTCAAAATTCAGGTTTGCTCTTGGGTTAATTTGGTGTGTAAATTGTCCCCAATTAATTTGGCGATTTCAAGGCTTGTGGCTCTATTAGGTCAACCCCCGATCAGTTTGAGAGCAGTTCTTTGTGGCTGGCGGAGCCGGCCACTCCGCAGGCAGCCTGAGAAGGCCGCTTTAGGCAATTAGCTTATCTAATTCCCCGATTGTCTTATCTCTGCAATCTTGGCGGAGCGCTTGCAGCCGCGGCTCAGTTCTCCTTGCTGTTTCGACATTTATCTGACAATTCAGAGAGTCAGCAGGAGCACCTCCTTAAACTGCTCAGGCAATTAACATTGCAGATTCTGCCTTCCCACCATTTTCAACTGCTGGCTTCAAGTTCACACCTAAATATCACAGGCGCCATTCCCCGCCAGTTTCCCTTCTTGGGGACCAAGGCAAGTACCTTCCCACTCTACTTCCCTGAGATTATTTCTCTTTTATCTTGCTGGCGTTGGATAAGCAAGCTAGTTCTTAAACAGGATTTTTTTTTCTTTTTGCAATTGCTTTTGGATCATTACATTGGAGTGAAGCCGCAAGTGCCATTTCAAACAGCGGGACATTTTTGACAGGAAAGGATCCATCCAGGCCCTGTATAAGCTGGTTTCCCTTGTTGGGGACCAGGGATCCAGAATATTTCTTGCTTGGAGTGCTTGGGGGTTTCCCTTGTTGGGGACCCTTAGATACTGTTTCCCATATACACAGTTTTACATGTAGATATAGGCACATATGTGTATGTGTGTGTGTGTGTGTATATATATATATATAGATAGATAGATATATAGACTTACACTCCTGGAAAAGCGTTCTACCTTCAACCACAGGTGTAGGCATCACCCCTAAATAATAATAATAGTAATAATAATAATAATAATAATAATAATAATAATAATAATATCATCATCATCATCATAGTTAGAGTCATGAGAATCAGTCCTCCACAATAGAAGGTGACGTCTTCCGCTCCAAGACAAATAAGTCCCGAGATAAATCAGTGGGCCCCAAAAAGGCCTCTTAAGGTGGTAGATAAGGATGCCCATAGATGGGACCACGCCTTGGAAAGGCAGTTGCAGAAACGGGCCAGGGAGGTAGACAAAATGGCTATGACACAACAATTGGATCAGGGCCCAAGTTCATTGTTGGGGCCCTTGGACTTATCCACCCAGCCCAGACAGGCTATTTCTGGACAGCCTCCCATAGCCATATCTCCTCCAATGAGCACTGCCCGGCGAATCCCAGAGGCAACTTTCTCCCCTAAGGCCGCCGGTTTAAGACAGGAGGAGGGATTACCTGAGTATTCCCATCGAAATGAGGCAATGGATGGAGATGGCAATACAAAAGGGCATTGCAGCTGGATTTCAGCAATCCATCCAGACCAGATACTTTTTGGCTACTTCGGAAGTGGGATCCCTATCTGCTTGATCCTTTGTGCATATGGGACAACATCAAACTCAGTATTTCCCAATATTCCTGACATACCAGTCCAGGGTCTTCAGGAGGAGGTGGAATTAGATGACCAGGATGTTCCCATGGAGGTGGGGTCGATCCATCAGATGGACTTGGGGTTGTCAGAGGCTGACCCACTAGAACAAGGAATGTCGGATGACGAAAGCCTCATTCCGGACTAACTTACCTTTTCTGGCCTTTTTCATCCACACCTCTTTAAATCTTTACTGTTCAAAGCAAAGAACACCACTAAACTAGGCACATCAAGCCCTCATCCATTGTCAACAGGGTCTCAGGACGAATCCCAGGAATTAATATTTTCACAACTGACTAATGAGGCAGAAACTATTCCTTCCCTCGTATGTTTGCTGAATTAGTACAAAATCAATGGGCATCAACAGCATCTTACCCATCCCCAACAGGGTATGATAAATGATATTATAATTTGGCACCAGAGTTTTCAAATTTTCTCAAAACTCCAGAGGTGGATGAGCCCATTGTGGCACTAGCCTCTTCTTCAACTTTTCCCAATGAGGCTGAGGAAGCCCTGAGACCGGAGGAAAAGAGAGCAGAGTTGGCACTCCATAGGGTGCATGTTTCTGACGCCTGGTCCATTAGAGCAGCTACAGCTGCGTCCTTTTTTACACAGTCCTCCTTACGATGGCTCTTCTACTTGAGGGATATATTGCCATCGTCAAATGTCAGAGCCCACCAGGACATTGCTAAGATTACTGCAGCAGCAGAATTCTCTACCAACGCCACATTTAATGCAGTCAAATTCTTGTCTAGAGCCATAGCATCTCACGTATCAGCACAGAGACTGCTATGGCTCAGACATTGGCAGGCGGACACCAAGCATAAATGCAAACTGGCATCAGCCCCAATATCGGGGGATAAATTATTTGGCAGTGTCTTGGAGCCCCTGCTTATTGAGAATAGAAACAAGAAAAAAGTGCTTCCCCCTCTTTTTCGGAGATCTGAAAACAACGCCCCAGTTGTTTCGAAGGGGTTCCATTTGGCCCTACTATCAAGGCCCATACGGTCCCAGATCGCAGAGAATATCAGGCTACAGGCCCAGTTTTAGACAGGATAGGTCAGAATCTTCCAATAAAGGTCAGCAGGGAGGCCAAAACAGAAGAAACCCCAGAGGGATCAGAGGCCGATTTTTTCGTTGCCCCAAGTGAGTCCTTGATAGCAGAACACACAAGCGGACTGTCTCAGCAGGGCCACGATAGATCAGACAGAGTGGCGCCTACATCCGTCTGTCTTCCAGGAAGCAGTGCGGATGTTTGGGCAACCAGTGATTGATCTATTTACCTCTCCCCTCAACGCCCAATTGCCCTGGTATATTTCAAGGTATCTGACTCAGGGGGTGGAGGCCGTCAGTGCCCTGTGATGTCAGTGGCCTCCCGGACTTCTATATGCGTTTCCTCCACTCCCTGTAATACCCAGGTTGATCCAGAAGTTATTGGAGGAATGAGCGGAATTGATATTGGTCGCCCCTTACTGGCCCAGGTGAACGTGGTTTGCGGACTTACAGGACCTGTCGAGAGAACAACCTTGGAAAATTCCACTGTCGAGGGTTTCCCTCTCGCAAGGGCCGGTAATTCACCTGGACCCACAATGGCTCAGCCTAGCCGTATGGAGGTTGAGCGGAGCCGTTTAAGGACCCAACAGATTTCAGAGGATGCCATTGCCACCATACAAGCATCCAGACGGTCCTCAACAAATCATATATACGAGGCCACGTGGTCTGCTTTCTGTCGCTGAGATCGACCCAACCGCCCTATCAATAGGACAATTATTGGACTTTTTACAGGAGGGGTTGACCAAGGGCCTATCTCCAAATACTTTACGCAGACAGGTGGCAGCCTTAGCCTCGGTGATATCCTGCGGTGACCTTCGTTCCATAGCGCACCATCCACATGTCCGCAGCTTTCTTAAGGGTGCTGCAAACTTAAGACCTCCTGTAATTCACCACTATCCCACTTGGGAGCTCAACAAGGTGGCTTACAACTGGCCCATTCGAGCCTTTAAGAACCGCTAGTCTCAAATTCCTGACATATAAGGTGGTCTTCTTAATTGCGATCACATCAGCAAGGAGGATTTCTGAATTGGCAGCATTGTTGAAGAGAAAGGACCTGTGCATGTTTCATGCAGACAGAGTGGTTCTCAGATTGGATCCATTGTTCACCCTTAAAGTCTTCCACAGAGCGCTGGAGTTGGTGCTTCCAACTATGCTCGATCTCATAGACTGGAGCATCAATGGCATCGACTTGACGTTCGAAGGGCGTTAAGCATCTATCTAGACCTCACGGCGGCATTTCAAAAATCTGAGGCTCTGTTCCTATCCTTCAACCCATCCACTTTAGGACACAAGGTGTCATTGACGACCATTGGTAGATGGTTGAGAGCCACCATAGCTAAAAGTTACGAATGCCAGTCCATCTCAGTTCCTAAGGGCATTACAGCCCACTCAACAAGGAGTGTAGCAATATCAGCAGCATGGGCCACACGGGCTTCCATCGACGAAATTTGCAGAGCAGCAACTTGGGCTTCACCATCGCCCTTTGTCAGAAATTTTAAAATTGATGTCTATGCCTCAGTGAATGCTTCATTTGGCAGATCTAGATTAGTGATGAGTTCTGGACTTTGGCACTCAGTCTTCACAAAACTGGGGGGCGCTGGGGAGGTGTCCCGTGGAGGAGGAGGAGCATCCCGGAGTTTTAAGCCCAGCCTTTCCAGAAGAGACTGAAGCACCTCCCACTTCTGGATGCTCTTCATAGCTCACAGAGAATGGGCATATCAGTAAGTACCAACACCCTTTTCATGTCATGCATGAGTGTTTATTCAAGAATTTCATGAAGACACATATCAGAAACTAGCAAAGAATAGGGATAAAAGAATGGTTCTCATTATAGGTAGATGTGAATGTTGAGTTCCCTGAGGATCTAGATTGGAACCTGTGCTTTTTAATTTGTTCAAAAATTATCTGGATTTAGGAAGAAACTGGGGGATGGTCAGGTTTATGGAGGGGGGGGTAGAATAAAAAAGGCACATACATGCATGAATCATTTAACCAGATTAATAATAAAGCTTCTACAGAGTTTGTGTATTCAACTACTAGGTCTTTAATTGACTTAATTAAGTAAACACATTGCCAAAGGGATCAAATTGCTGGAGCAATTTCCACATGAGAGAAAACCTTTGAGGTTTAGCAAGGAAGACAAGATTAGGGCCAGAGGCACATCTGAAATGTTCAGAGGATTTGGACACTCTGAAAATAGATTTAAAATACCCATTTGCCAGAACACAAAGTAACTCCTGGAATGTTTTTTTTACCATTCCAGAGGGGTCCAAATGACTAAAGCAGATATTTGCAAATGCTGCCTTTCTATTAATGATTTTGAATTAAGGTAAACTTGGTAAAGAACAGCAGGGAGCCTGGTGGCCACTAACAAAGATGTCTGGGGAGGCAGATTGATGCTTGCAGATTTGACCTTCCCTGCCTCAGAAGCCAGTGTAAGGTTTAAAAAAATGAGTTATGAAACTTCACTGAATGAACCAGAAGATTTGGGAGATACTGAACAGATTAGAAAGTTCTTATTTGTTCATCAAGTTTTTAAAACTGAAATTCTATGCCACAAGACAACTCTGAGGTTTCCAACAGATTTTTGATCTGATCTTGCATGACTTCACAAAGTTTCTTGATTTGAGACCAATACTATTTCTAGCCTGAATTAATTGCTGTTAGAAATTATAGGAGCCAGTGATGAAGAGCTAATAATCAATTTCTTACTTTGGGACAATAATTCAATAGACACTCCATCAAGGTTAAAGATTGACTGTATATGAATTGCATCAAGACTATATCACGCTGGTACGGGAGAAAGGGTTATCAGATGTAAAAAAAAAAGAAAAGTAAATATCTTTAGGATTATGTTCATTTGATGGGATGGGATGAAGCATTTTGTAAATGCTTTGGCATCCTTATTGTGATTAACAACAGCGATATATTTTTTCTTCCTAATGGAGGAGTCTGGTGTGATGTCCATGCAGTCATTTATTGCTTTTACACTCAGTTTATTCTGAAACCTTGGCTGCTAAATTCATGTTATTGGCTTATAAATTTTTCACATCCTTAGTGGCTGTAATGGATGGCCTTGTTTAAGATATTGCAGGAGCCGAGTCTTCCAAAGTTTTTATTGAATAGACTAATTCTTGCACCAAGGAATAAGATGAGATCATGACAAAGAAGCCTTGCCAACAAAGGGGAAAAGAACTAAGGATGTTAGTTGAATCCATGACAACTTGCAAACTTTTTAAAAACCTGAAAATGGAAATTGTTTTTTCAGGCTTTGTCTCCTTTATATTTTAAACTTGGGGAGCCTGTTCATCCCTCTGTAGCACAGGGGCTACAGAGAACCAAAATAGAGTTAAACTTAAGTACAGTTGGATTCACCACCAGCATTGTCAGAGAATCCAAAACTATTTGGAAAGGTTCAAATCAAAATATGGCTTAGCATGAGGATTAATTTGAAGGCCAGGAAGTGGCAAACTGGATAGAGATGAAGCATTAGGAATTGGGCAGGTAGGAACTCCGCTAACCTTGCTCTGTGTCAAAAATTTATTACCTGCAGTATGATTTTCAGAACCAAACTATTCTTATCGTTTCCAGACTTTTTAATCAATAGGTTAGAAGCCTGTCTCCCCCTATGACTAAATCATTGAGATAAATGTTGCAATTGCTTCTTCCCTCCTTCATTTTTTGATCTAACAATATTACCACCACTCCATGTTAAAAATCTGGAATCACAAGGCATGTTGAGGGCCTGGGTGTCTTATCAATTAACATTTTAAAATGCTTTTGAACATAACATTTAACATGGTACCGAGCTAATCAGATTGCAAACTGTTGTCTGTAAGAGATGTGAATGCCCAGAGATAAAACACAGATTTTTTTTTTTGTTAAAAAAACCTGGTCTGTAACATGCTATAAGATAAAGCAAAGTAAAATCCTAAACTAAGAGGAAAGAATGAGAAAAGAGATTGAAAAGAGATTATTATTGGTGGTTATCCCCAGGGGTGGGATTCTGTGGGCATGGCTTAGTTGGTAGGTGTGGCTTGGTGGTCATGTGACTGGGTGGACATAGCTTGGTGGTTATGTGACTGGCTGGGCGTGGCCAACTCAACATCACTCACGCATCTCCTCACATGGCCTCTCATGACTGTGGGGATGCTGCAACAGTTGTAAGTGTAAAAAATGGTCATAAGTCACTTTTTTCAGTGCCATTGTAACTTTAAATGATCACTCCACACAAAAAGTACCAGCAAAGGAAGGGGAAAAAGCTCCAGAGAAGTTCCTGAGACAGAATGTCTAGTCCTGCCAAGAATGTAATAAGGGTTAATGGAGAGGCAGTTTCTGTAAGCAATACCAGAATGTTTCCTTCCTTCCTTATAAGATTAGGCTAATTTTTTCTAACAACCGGTTCTCCAGACTGCTTAGAATGTTAACAACCGGTTCTAGTAAATAGGTGCATTTGTTAAATTTATATCCCACTTTTATATAAATGAAGTATTGTAAACAAATGCATCTCCTCTTTTTTCTCACAAGCACTTCCTTTAAAGTAATTTCCTTTTCCTTTACTTTCCTCCTGTATCTATGAAGATATTTTGATTATTTTATTTATGTGCATTAATAATAGACCAGGGAATATATTTTATTGACTGGTGGCTTGGTTTTTCACTAACAGGTTCAGAGACCATTCCCAATTATCCCAGCAGTGTGATGGATGCCACTCGAGATGCTGGTCTCAAGCAAGCTGCACCAGCAAGGACAGAGAAGCCAGCTGCTGATTTTGCCTACGTTGGGATTGATGCGATCCTTGAACAAATGCGAAGAAAAGCCATGAAACAAGGCTTTGAGTTCAACATCATGGTTGTTGGTAAGTCTCCTTACCTTGGTGTGTCTAGGTAGACTACCTTAGTCGTGCTAGCTAAGTTTCTTGACAACTAGAGGGTACCAAAAAGTTTGTACTTTGATTTCCTTCCACCATTCTATTTTAATCTGTCCATTCCTGATGGGTGTAAAATTTGTATGAACAACAGTAACTAGCTTTTGTGAATTCTTAAGGTAATGCAATTTCATAAATTATTCTGTAGATTACTAAAATAGATGTTTTATACTCTGAATGATTATGTGTTTTCTTTAATAAGCCTCTTTGTCCTGACTGGAGCATCAAACATCAAGGAACATGTGGTCTTTAATCAGCCATTTCAACTTTGATAAGCAGCTATGCTTATCACAGAACCTTCTGTGATTGAATTTCTTCCATTAAAAAAACAAAACAAAATCCTACTTGGCTGTGCCATTGTTGAAAGTTATTTAAAGGTGCTGTATAATTCTCCTTTAAAAGAAAAAAAAATCCCTCTGTAATCTCTTGAAAGTTACAAGGGTTGTTTAAAAAAACTACTTATGGGCATTTCTTACCTAAACAATGACCCACTTCCTTTAGTCCCTTCTTACCCAGTCAGAGTTAATCTGAAGTTTGATCTTATTAGACGCAAGTCTGTTGACCCAGCATGATAACTCTGACTTCATTCTTGCCCCTCTGTTCTAAACCCCACACTTTTTGTTATTTTTGTTCATGCTTCATCTCCTTCAACATTAAGGGTGTGTTTAAAGAACCTGAATTTTAAAATCTTGCAAAATCTAGCAAGTCTAGCACTTGATGCTACATCAGCTTGTGATTCTTGAAGATAGCATGGTACACTCCTTGCAGAAGTTGATTTCCACCCCCTGGTTAAGTTGTAGTTTGCAGCTGGTTCTTTCTCTGATGCTTTGATAATAGGGTAAAACATGTTTCTTCAGGGCAATAGCAAAGACTAATGACAGAAAAAGTCTGAAAGATAAAAGGGTTTGCCTGAAAAGACAAATAAAGGCATCCTTCAATTTATGCATTTACTCAATAGTTAGACTTCACATTATAGGAAGAGGGAGTGTTGCTGAAGGAGAATCTGCTGATCACTGACTGTTCTGGCCAGCTAAGTATAACATCACCCCCATTTGTGTATGTTACTTCAGGGAAACTATTTTCCTTCCATGGGAACAAAGAATTTTTTTTATTTTTGGAGAGGGAGAGGCAATGTGTTGCTTCTACATTCATTGCTTTGAACTTTGAATTAAGGACTGATACAGGAACAAATAAAAAGAGTCCTTGCTCCATCAGAAACAGTAAAATATCTACAATCTTGACTGTGGGTGGTTGACTGTGAGCCAAAGTGAACCAGTCTGGTGAAGGGGCTGGCCTAGAAACCAGGTGATTGTGAGTTATAGTCCTGCCTTAGGCATAAAAGCCAGCTAGGTACCTTTAAATCAGTCCCTCTCAGCCTAACCCACCTCACAGGATCATTGCTGTGTGGAAAATAGGAAGCAGGAAAATGAAGCATGTTTGCCAACTTGAGTTGTAGAATTTACAAAAAGGGGATGATCATCCTCTTTTTGTAAAATCTATAACTCAAGTTGGCAAACATGCTTCATTTCCCTAAGCAGTTCTATTTTGTTTAGAAAATAGGTTTTTTCTTGTAAAAAAAACGTTATTCTAAAGTGACATTGATTGCTACAGTGACATTGTTCATCATGATTAAAAAGACAACAGGAAATGCTGGTATTGTATGGCCAGTTTAATGGGACAACCTCATTAGTTTTTATTTTGGTAGATAGATTATTTGTGGCTGGCCATACCAGGTCTTTGGGGGGAATGAAATTATCAAGCGAAAAAGAAATGAGAGATCGAACATGGAATGGTGGTTAAAACTTCCCAATGATCTAGAGATACAGAGTGAAAGTACTATGATGAACCATGACTATTATAGGTGAAAATGTTTTTGTGAAAACAGGCCAAGGCAGGAAACAAAGACAGATGAGCTGCAACTTCTGTTACAAAATAATTAAATTTGCTTTTTGGGGAAACAGAAGGGATTGTTTCATTTCCAAACTTATAAATCAGTCCTGCTTTGCCTGATTGCCTTTTGGTAATTCTTGCTCACCCTGGCTTATCAGTGAAATGGTTTATTTCAAGTCTGGTTTAAAACTTGTAGGTAACTAAAAATTCCTGCTTTGTTCCCTCAATCATTTATAGCCCAATGGTTCAGTGCCATCTTTCTAAGATTCTCTAAAAAAAGAGTTGTTAATTTTTTTTCCATTTTTTTTCTTCTTTTTCTTGGATTTTATTGCAAACTGGGTGTATATACTATTCAGCAAATATTTAGCTCCAGATGGTTAGCAGATTAACAAATGTAGACAGTTGACATTTATTTGAGGATGGTAAAAACAGCAGTTTTGATGTACACATGAACTGAATACTTGACTGCTAAAAATATTTTGTTTCATTTCCTTGAAGGGGTTGGTACACAGTTTTTAATAAAATCTCAAAAAGTCCTGGCTCAAGGAGACTCAATATGCTTAGGAAGTGAAGCATTCAGTGCAGAATTTTTCTGTCTTTATTTGTAGCTGTTTGGAAGGCAGTGCCAGAAATATAGCCATATATCTGGTTTCCTGGTTTCTTTGACACCCATGAACTTTTCATTTCTCTTCTTTTTAATATTCCTGGGAAGATTGGATTCATTTCTGCGTCTGCTTGTTTTTATGGTTGAACAAAATTGTGTGCAAAATTAAAACTGCACAATTCTTATACCAGCATTTTTTTTCCATTTCATAGCCTCACTGTTTATACTACATAATTGTATACATGTACAGTGAATTAGATCAGGCTGTAGAATCAGGACAGTTTTTCTGTGGCTGTCCCCCCTCCGACATTCAGAGGGGCTCCATCCTATTAGCCCATCAGAAGGCTGTGAAAACTTGGCACTTCACTCAGGCTTTGGAGAAGGCACAAATGAACCAGTGATGGGATTCAAAAAAATTTATTACCAGTTCTGTGGGCATGGATTGATGTGCATGGCAGGGGAAGGTTACTGCAAAACCTCCATTCCCTCTCCACTCCTAGAGGAAGGTTCCTGAAAAATCCCATTCCCTCCCTACCCCACTAACCTGCTTTCCAGTTCCGTTGTCCTGTGCAGGACAACAAAAGAAGACCCAGCTGATGAGCTGGGACTCAGAAGGCAGAGAATAGATGGGGGCAGGGCCAGTCAGAGGTGGTATTTGCCAGTTCTCCGAACTACTCAAAATTTCCGCTATCAGTTCTCCAGAACTGGTCAGAACCTGCTGAATACCACCTCTGAAGTGAACGCAGTAAATGTAACATTATGGGGAGGTTATGTGATATTGTGGGTGGTATATATGGGATACGTGGTATTGTTGTGAGGTCACTTTATAATATTCTGATTTTATTTAATGTTAGTGTTGAGCTGTGAAATTATCTTGCATAATATAAGACAGCATGTAAGTTTCTAAATAAATAAATATAAACATAACTATAAGTCTAGGAGGAAGGTTGGAATTAAATTGGGTTAAAGTATGAAGTTGTATTCGTCCTCAGTTGGCCTTGTGTTATCTCTGCAAAAGAAGAGTTTTGCTGGCCCTTTAAAGGTAACTGTTTGGTTATAGCAGTTTATGCTTCATGACAGGAACAAATACTGTTTATTACGGTTTTGGAAACAACATGTGATTTATTGGCTACCCTTTGTAACTAAGTAAGATGAAAAATAAACTTCTTTGACTAAATATCCAATCTACTATTACTAGCAGGGACTTCATTTATTTTATATCCTTTCTGTGACATGCTTTCACACAAGATGATTTATGTATATATTTAATCCATTTATGTAGCCATCCATTTTCTAACCAATTCTGGGTGGCTCCCAATTGAACATTAAAACAACATATAGACCTTGGGCTCATAAGCACAAGGGCCTCTTGGGTAGCTTCAGTGTTGTTTTCATTTGCTTATGGTCTTATTATCTTCCTTATCTCCCATTTGGTATTCTGTCTGCTGTGGCTGAGGCTGTTCTCACCTTTCTGAATTCTCTTCATTCCCCACTCACTTTTCATAGTAAAATGAAACTTAAAGTATAACATATTTTATGTGATTAATTGTGTAAAACCAGATATTTCTTTACTTTTGTAACCACATCCCCATTCCCTTGTATACTGGGGTTCAGTGTCCGTGCATTAATAACCTAACAATGAAAAACAATAAAAGCAACTTTCTTCCACCTGGTGCTTTCCAGATCATTGCTTTTTTCCAACAAGGTGTGGTAGTACACACTCATAATGTTTTGTTTTGTTTTTTTTAATTAGAAGAGAGAAGTAAAGGTTAGGAATAAGCATTTTAAAATACCTCCTGATTTTGATGTTAAAAGGACCTGGCAGTTCAGATTTTTTTATAAATCACACATGCAGATTACATTTCCTGTGTTCTGTGTAAGACTTAACCGCTATGGCTCCTTTTTTTTTTCACTGACATTTTTTGATCTTTTAGCTTCTTTGAATTTTGGTTTAAGTTATGGGTCCAGAAGATGGTTCAATTCATTTAAAAGAATGCCTGGACTGTCAAACCCAGAATTAGCATTTTGGTCTAACACTTAGTTGTCATTTTCAGCTTACTAAAAACAGAATTAATGAATAATTTTCAGAAACATTAGCTGTGTTCTCTTGGTTTTAAAAACACAGGTTTACCGTACAAGCAGAGTATCAATGAAAGGAGAACAATGTTTTTTGCATTCCTTTTTTTTAAGTAGAAGACAGTTTATTTTTCCATCACTCATGTCAGCCCGTTCTCTGAAAAATAAGATATATTTGTTTGTCATCCATGCATATTATTTCCACTAATAACAAGCATAGCAACAGAGATAGAAACCAACAAGCAAATTTTGATGCACTCCCCATGTATATGAACTCTCAACAATTCCCTTAAAAGCAAGGAATGACATGTCTTCAGAGCAACTTCATGAATATTGAGCATACACAGTATACATGGACCACTGTGGCATTCTAAGTTGGAAAAGAAAAAATGAGAATTGGAGACAGGGTGGCACACAATTGACTGCTTGGAATTAAAGCAATCAATGGAATTAAAAGCCAAGAATAAATTACCATTTTTTTTGTACAGTTCCTTGTAAAAATTCCATAGGTTATAAACTATCAATATTAAGAAAAATAATGTAATGCCTGTCAACCAATGTGGGGCACTGAAATGCAAATTTTGGAAGTGAAAAGGTGCTCATTTATGGAGAAGGTGGGATTCTGAATTGGAAGAAACTGAATGTGAACTTCATTTGAAATGCTGTTGTGATTTTTTTAACTTATTGATTTGACTGGGATTAAGCACAACCTACATAATTTAAGGCAAACTGACATTACTTGTTGAACCAGGAAACCTATGGATTCCAAATGTTGCTGAAGAGCTACTAAAAGCTCCAATTAGCATGACCAATTGCAGTGTGGTTAAAAATGCCAATTTGAGCTTCTCGGATAACAGAAGGCATGTAGATGTAACTCAAACAGAAGCACTCTCCTTTTTTTAGTTATAAACTATGTACTTCTTTCTCCTTGAAGGTATCATAAAGAGAAGATTGAAATGATTTTCCTAACATAAGAAAACTTGGACAGAATATTGTTTGCTTTTTAGAAAATAGGATCATCCAAATTACAGAATTGGAAAAAAGCAAAGACCAGAAATTAAGCATGTATTATAAAAATTAGCTTCTCTTTTGCTTCTTAATTATCTTATTAATTATTAATTATTTTTTTATTTTTGCTTGTTTCATGCACGTAAAGCAAACTTAACAAAGAGCTGCTTGTAAGGTAATGTTTCATTCCTATGCCTTATATACAGTTTTCCTTTATGCTTCTTTTGTGGAAACATCCAACAGAACAAAATAAATGTCATAAAAATATAATTCAGTCAGAAATCAAATAATAGCAATCTTTATGTGTATCATCACATGTTTTCCAAGGAGAGGTTGGATCTGCCCAGACTAGCTATGCAATGGCTTCAGTAATAAAATGTGGCTTTCTGAAATTTATTTCCTGCTATCTTTTAGGTCAAAGTGGCTTGGGAAAATCAACTTTAATCAATACCCTTTTCAAATCCAAGATCAGTCGCAAATCAGTGCAACCAAGTTCTGAAGAGCGGATTCCCAA
The DNA here is from genome assembly GCA_033807585.1 of Hydrophis major. Lineage (NCBI taxonomy): Eukaryota > Metazoa > Chordata > Lepidosauria > Squamata > Elapidae > Hydrophis > Hydrophis major. The sequence continues at coordinate 174,338,021 of CM066329.1, forward strand.
GACAATTGAAATCAAGTCCATCACACATGGTGAGTGTTGACAAGAGATTGTTTGCCTGTCTTTTGTGGAATGTTAGCACCAGGGAAAGAGGGTCTAGGGCAGGGGTGTCAAACTCAAGATCCACAGGTCAAATCTGGCCCGCAGGATGCTTAAACCTAGTACACGGGGCTGGCCAGGAAGTAGCAGAGGAACGGCCCACGGTTCCTCTGGCAGCCAAAATGTGGTGTGCCCCCTCATGGCCTATTTTGGCCAGCAAAATGCAAGAAGCATCTGTCCCCAGCCCAGGGAGGAGAACTATAGTGCTGATCCAGCCCTCTTAAGAAATCCAGTTTGACACTTCTGGTCTAGGGAGTCACCTTTTGGTTGACTAGGATAAAATGCTTAAACTTCTTTATCAAGAACATTTTTGATACATACATACACCTAAAGAGGGATTGTCATGCCCTTGTTAGAGTCAGACTCTGAGGGAGAGGAGGAACAGTCGACAGGGAGTGGAGGTGTGGCTCTGGAGGTTGTGGAGGAGGCTGGGGAAGAGCATTAGCCAGCTGGGCAGTCAGAGGAAGAACCAGGGCCATTCTCACTTCATCCTAGGAACTGCAGGAAGGAACGGAGAAGTAAACAACTTGGCTTACGAGAGAGGAAGCAGCCATGATCCCCCTCATTGGTTGCAGCTGGGGAGAATAGTATATAAGAGAGCCAGTTATAACACAGTGTTGCTAGAAGCAAATCATGTTTTATTTTGGGCTGAAGTTATCTTGGTTGGGGTCCTTCCAACAGACTGTGCCTTGTTGTCTCCTTGAAGTTGGTAATTACTTATCCTGGTCAGTTGTGGAAATTCCTTCATTGTAGTTTGTTTTGGTTTTTTATTTTATATCTATCTGCTCATTAAGTTTGGATTGTATTGCTTTCTTTTGAAGACTATTTTTGAATAAGTTTTTTGAACAACTGAGAATTATTGAACAGTGGGGCCAAGTTGGAGGCATTAAAGGACATTTATTTACTTTTTGGATTTTGTTACGTTTGTGTTACACTCTGGGTCATCACAGGGATTTCCCATATACTCACTGTGTTCATCCCAAAGTGATACATTGCTATTTAATATCTTCACATTCCATTTCAGATATTGAGGAAAAAGGTGTTCGTATGAAACTGACTGTCATTGACACTCCTGGATTTGGGGACCACATTAACAATGAGAATTGGTAAGGAACTTTCAGTGGAAAAATGCACCAGGACAAGGGGAACTTGGTACTTCAAAAACTATTCCTACAATGTGACCTACTCTGATTTTTTGTTTGTTTTTGACTGACCCTGACTGACTGACTGGTACAAAACCAGTTGTGACAAAATTTTCTTCCATCTCTGGGCTGGAACAAAAAGAGGCTAACTTAATCAGGATAAGAATAAGGAAATTATTTTGAAGAGAATGAGGATAGAAATTTGCAAATATCGCAAAATTATTTTCAGTTGAAGTTAGTATTGTTGATTACTTTCCAAGAATATGTTTCACCTAGGGGGAGGAGAGAATGGAATGGAATTACTCTGCTTTAGATGATAAAAAGCAAAAATTATGCCAAAATTTATTGATTCTTCCAAAAGCTAGGATATTTTCTAAACCAAACTGTACTTTATAGACATGGAAATTTGCAATTACTTTTACATCTTTTCTCATGAGGATTGGCTTACCAATTAAATTACTCAGAAAAGAACTACGATGGAATTCCTTCTATAATGCATAGGAAAATGTGATGCCATAGTGCACTATTAGCAAAGGGCCACCTCCAGGGTTGATGTGAATTATATGAGTGGAAGAAAGGACTCTTGAGAATACATCTTAATATTTCCTTAGTATTTTGCAAGGAATCATCTGGAATAAGGAATATCAAATGACATCAACCTTCCAAAGACAATAAAACAATAGTGGCATGCCTCCAAATACAGCAAATGCAACTTAGTTTCAGATTCCATTCCCCTCTTAACTTTAAGGGGGCCTGCCTGTCAAAAAACATAGAAATACAGGGGAGCTGTAAAGAGACCCTGATACTGAATATTGCATCCTCAGGAAACTACCTTTATTTGAATATATATACATAGTGTGTGTGTGTGTGTGTGTGTGTGTATGGTATTCAGCTTTGTTCGGGTATTTTCCCACGTCATTATAGTTGTGCTTTTAAAGTAGCAACGTTTCAACAGAATCTCATCTGCCATCATCAGGCTTCTGTATAGAGTTCGTCTGAGAGTCAGACTTTCACAGCCGTTTCAGTTTTAAATTTGGGGCTAGCCTGCTGCTGTGCCAGAATAGTTTTTTCTTCTTCCTGATTGGTTGAGAGTCTTGGTTTGTGTTTATTGGTCTTGGAGTTTGCTGTGTTCTGCTTCTAATATCTTCTGTCTGTTTTTTTGGCTCTTTTTGTATCTTGATTGGCTGGCAACATTGTGTTACTTTATTGGAGGCCTTTAGTGCAGCTTGGCTTCAGGTAAATGGACGGCTATCATTAGTTAGGAAGCTGGGTTTCATCTGGGTGCCTGGTTGGGGTGTGTTTGAGCTGGAGGTATCAGGGGGGATCTGTTTGTGCCCAGGTGTTTGCCTGGCTTGTATGGAGATTTTTTTTTTTTAATGACGTGTGAAAATACCCGAACAAAGCTGAATACCATACATGTAAGTACCTGTGAAAACTTAAGAAAACATATGTGTGTGTGTGTATGTATGTATGTACATACATATGTACCTGCCTGGATGAACACAAAAATGCAGTAAAAAACTGGAACACACTTCGTCACTAGTCCAACACATGAAAGCAACAGGTCATAGCATCGACTCCCTTCCCCATCCAGGTAAGACCAAATAGTTACCCAGCTCAACCCTCATCCTATCCCAATGCTCAAGGCAAGAGTCAGGGCTACCAGCCCTCTAGAAGCTAAAAGCATAGGGATCTCTTGGATGTCAGGTGGGGGGCTGGTCCAAAGAACTGTAGTGGCTGCCCTGAAGGTGCAACTTCAAGATTCCATCAAACATTAAGGGTGTATGTACCCTATCTAACTTTTCATAGCAAGCACTTGAGAAATCCTGTTTGCCAATACTTGGGGGGGGGGACGCGGCTGTGGTGGATCTCTGCCTGGAAGCAATGATCTGTTGTGTCTCCTGAAAAAGTCCAAAATGAAAATGTTAGCCTTCCTAGCAATTCTGTCAAAATGAAGTGGCCAATTTTTGTAATACTTTCTTATTGCTCATAATGGTAAACTTAAAGCAGGCTATGAGTTGGTTTCTGTGATTCCTTGTCCAGGCATTTTTTTCCCCTGTAAAGTCCTAGCAAAAATACAGTGCATACAAATGAACATTTATAATAAGCTAACATATTTTCCTTTTATTACACTTGGCAAGCTTAACAGAAATCTAAGAGAAAACCTATATGGTCACTAGGAGTCAAAAACGACTTGATGGTAATCAATCAGTGCTTTAAAGCTTGAGAAAGTGAATGAACTGACTTTTTTTTTTAAGGGAATCCCTACATAGAGACATTTGCCTCTAATACATTATATTCCTTCCTTTCTTGCACAGCTGGCAACCGATTATGAAGTTCATCAATGACCAATATGAAAAGTATCTCCAGGAAGAGCTAAATATTAATCGGAAGAAGCAGATCCCGGACAGCAGAGTTCACTGTTGTATATATTTCATCCCTGCCACTGGCCACTCGTATGTATGCTGCTTCCGAACTGTAGCTTCTGGTTTTCTGTGGATGAGCTCAGTGGCACAGATTGCCGCCTTTCCCTGCAATCAGGCATCCAAGAAAATATGTGCTTGCTCAGTGCCTGTCTTCAAACAAGCCTTGCATCATTACTAGCCCTGTTTTCCTTCCCCCTTGCAAGTTACATAAATGCACCTTTTCAATTGTAGCTGGACATAGGTGCTGATTCACAGCTTGTCTGGCATGCAGACCTATCCTGCCTTGAGAACCAACATACTTCCACGTATTAGCTCTTCCCCTCTTAAACAGCCACTGAAACATTAGACTGCCTGGGAGAGGCTTTCTAATTGAGCCCCACTGTTTCCCTCTCACCCTGCTGCTTGGTGGTAAGCGGTGCCTAAAAGTCTGCCTAGTGTATTCCTCTTTTCCCAGAAACATGTGTTTCCAATATAAGGCTAGGCTTTTTGAAGCTATGGGACACATCATTTCTGACTTTCATGTAGCTTGATATCCCTGCTGGAGGTTAGGCCTAGGTGTTCCTTGGGCCTCTGCCCCAGACAGTTCATTCTAGGGCCTTGCTTTCCTATCCCATGTCAAAAAAAAAAGAAAAAAGACACATGGATTGAGGGAGGGGGAGTTGGCAAGAATTAGCGAGTTTATGGAGAGAGTCGAGTTGCAGTTTGCAGGCAGGTTGTAAAGTATGTGGGACGAGTCAGGAAAAAAAAACATGGATGTTCCCAATCCCTCTTTGTTCCCCTTCCCCACTCTACAAAACCTCTTTCTCTTATACTGCTTCCTTTTAAACTTTTTCGTAATTACTCCTGCTGGTTAAGGGTATACTGTGAGTCTTTCTGGTTTTTGATAACCGTATTCAGAGTTGTATGGCTTTTGAGAAAACTTCCAAGTTTAACTAAGCACCTTATGTATGTGTATAAGCCCATCTGCAGATAAACTGACCCTGTGTTAACCAAAACACCACGTAAAATGAACCATCCACAAGTAAGCCAACCCTTGGAATTTTTCGTGTTTTAATTTTCACAGTCAGCTTATATGTGGGTGGCACATTTTTAATGGTATTTTGGTTTTTAAAAAAATTAAAAATCTGCTTATCCATGTTCCTATGCAGAATATGTGGATACTTTTTAAAAGTATCACTGAATATACTTGTGGTTGAGCCTATCCATGGATAAGCCAAACCCAATTTTCTGGGTGTATTTTGGCACCTTACATTCTGTGAGCATATATAATACATGACACGTGTGCACACCCACCCATTTCCACTCTGAATTGATTTGGCACTGCCTTCAACTCAGTGTAATTTTCTGTTCTTGGGCATCTGGGAGGAGGACACAGAGGGAAGCTGAGTCTGCTCTTTGTTCTACTTTCTTTTAAAGCTTTACTTCCCCACTTCCATCAGAGCTCCATCAAAAACACTTTAATTACACAAGAAAGTACCCTGCTTTTATGTGCTCTACTGCCTCAGTGTATAGATAGTCCTTGACTTGCAACCATTAATTTTATGACAGATTGAAGTTATGACCACATTGAAAGAAGTGTCCTACAGCTGGTTCTTACACTTACAATTGTTGCAGGATCCCTGATCAAAATTCGGGCCCTTGGATTTATGGTGATTGCAGTGTCCCAGGGTCACTTGATCATTGTTTCCAACTTTCCCTGCCAGCTCCCAAGAAGTAGAGCATTGAGGGAAGCTGGATTCACTCTGTGACTGCATGCCTAACTTAACAACCACTGTCATTCACTTATTAGCCATGGTGAAAAAGATAATAAAATGGGCCGCGACTCATTTAACTCAACTGTGGTCATATATCAAAGACTATCCATAGTGAAATTTTCTGGGTGAAGTTTCAAGTGCCATAATTTAGAGAATATCAGCCCTTTGAGATTGGCTAGGTCAAGAAACACACTGCAGGATTCCAGGAATGCTACTTTATTGTTGCAGGATATATTAGGTGAATCTTGAAAGCACATGAATAATCTCCACTGCCCCCTTTATAAAGAGAACAGGGTCACGGTGGGGTTATTTTGAGCATTTTTGGTCCTTTCTGCTATCCCAGAGCTGAGGAATCAGTTTGTCTCATTTTCTTCTTGAGGTCAGAGGAAAATTCTTTCCCCGCTTCTGTATTTCTTCACCTGTCTTTGAAGAGTTTTCTTCCACATTAAAATGATGGGTAAAGGTCCATTTGCAGGCATTTTCAGTAAATCTTAGTAGGGACAGTATACTCCCCCAAAGTATACTCTCTAGGTATACTAGAGAGGGCAGTATACTCTTGCCAAAGACTGTATTTTTCTTGGTTCCTCCCTTTTGATCTGTGTTTGTTTACTTGGTATACTCAGCTCTGTGCCATACATCCTAACCCAATTGGATTTGTTTTGGGGATAGTTCTTTGTTTAGATGATACTTTGCACATTGATTCGTAGAGTTGGGATGGAGTGGGATGCAAATATTTTTACTACCAGTTCTGTGGGCATGGCTTCTTCCTTTTTGCAAACCCCCGCCCCCTCCGCTCCATTTTTTTTATTTTTTTTGCTTCCTGGGAGGCCATTTTTGCTCCCAGGAGACTTTCCTGAGGCAAAAAATGGAGTGCAGGGGAGGGGCCGCACAGCACACACACAGACACACCTTTTTTGCCTCCTGGGCCTCAGGGAACCTCCTGGGCGAAACAGCAAGACAGTGAGGGGGATCAGTACAGCTTATCGTTGGGAGGAAAAAAAGAAAGAAATACCGGTTCAGCCGAATCGTTTGCTGTTTTTTTACTACCGGTTCCCCGAACCAGGCCAAATATGTATGTATGTATATATATATATGTGTGTGTGTGTGTGTGTGTATGTCACATAGGATGCCTTACACATTATAGCACAGAGTTTGTTGTCACTAACAAACATTTCAGTTCATCAAGTTATAGAGAAAAACATGTTTATTTATGAACAGAAATTTCTCTTCTTATTCTTAAGGGTTTAACATGACTCTTCTTTACAAGATTTCTACAAGAGGGTAACAGATATGAGCAGTATAACATGCATGCCTGATCATTTTATTGCCTTTCGAGATAAACAGTATTTTAAAATGTGCATAAAATCATACTTTTCTTCTTCTTTGTTCAAAGTTCAACTATTTATACATTTCACTTATTCTCACACGTACAGTACTGTACTTTCTTGTATGCTACTCTTTCTGTATTCAGTAGCCAAACCTCAGTATAAATATATTCATATAATATACAACAATGTTCCATGCACCTCGGCGTATAGTCATGCTGGCCACAGCTAAGAAGTGGAGATGAACATCACCCCCTAGAGTCAGAAACAATTGGACAGGGGAAACTTTTATCTTTACAATATATTCCATAATTATATTCCATAATTCAAGTCTATCATAAACTTTCTCTAAACCACTAAATGTGTTGTGAACATAATTCTACGCATACATAGATTTCCGATGACATGCTAAAGAGCCACAACTTGTTCAGCACATTCTTTGTCTAACATAAAGCCAGATGGTACTTTTGGTCAAAATTCAGTGAGAATTCTGCCACATGGTTTCCTAGGCATGCTTAAGAAACTAAGCCTCCTATAGCTTTTGCATTTAGTCTTATTACCTTTCGGTTTGTAGAAAGGAAAAATAACATTTTCCCAATCATTGGGCATGCATGCACTTCTCACGCGTGCATATTATATAAGTCATAGAACCACTGCATCACATCCATTCAGCTAAAAATTCTCTGGTTGCATTATCAACATCTGTGACTGTAACATTTTTCAGTACCCTCACAGTATCTATGACCTCCCCTTCATCATTCTGTTTGTATTTATGGCATTCATTTCTTCGAAATACTGCTTTTTATTTAGCCTTCTTAGATTTTTTTTTAATCCATTAAAATTGTTCTGCATTTTCTCTGCTCTTTTCAAACTTAACTCTTCCTTGGAAACGTTGCTTATATTCTCTGCAGCTCTTTTTATTATATCTCCATACACATTTATCAATCTCTTGGGGTTGTTTTTTTTATTCTCCCACATGCATTTTTTTGGATGCACTATTACTTTCAGTTTATCATTCCACTAAATCTCTTTGCTCATACTTCCCATTCATTTTATTCTACAAAATTTGTGCCAATCAGCTAATCCATCTTTTCGTTCCTTTTACCCACTTTGTATTTGTTCTGTTGGGAGTGCAATAATTGTATTTTGTTTTGTTTTTCACTTCTTTTAAAAATCTATTCAAGTTATACAGATGCTTCTTTAGCACAGCACATTTTTTCTCCCAATATTTTCCCTTTGAAGCTGCTTAAATGTGTTTTTTTTTTCAGATTCATCTCCCTTGTTGTCTTCATTAATTCTAATAAACCATCAAATACATCATGTTTTAAAATTTATGTTCATTTCATTTGCATGTGTACACATTAATAGACTTATGAATAAACAAAGTGTTTAGAACAAAGAGATCTATTTTTAAGTAATCACTCAGTCGATTTAACATTATTCATTCTTGAATCTCTGAATTCCAATCAGCTTTTCTATATTTGTTCATTGCATTCCCATTTATCCATCCCTATTATATAGCAAAAAACTCCATTTTTTATGGATCATGTTTATTCAGTGTACTGTTAAATTTTCTCTCAAATTTACCTCTGATTCTTTTATTATCACCATTCATTGGGGTGTAAAATACTGATATCATTTACTAAGGGATTTGTACACACCCAAATGCATTGGTTCATATAGGTTAGACCAGGGGTTTCCAACCAATGGGCCATGGCTCTGCTACCAGGGCCTGGCCTTTTGGCCACCAGGCCATTTGAGTGGCTGGCCAGTGAGCGCACATGTGCTCACATACACACTCCACTTGCATCACACAGGCACTATGGAAGAGTCCATAAATACTGACTCATACTAGTGCCCATTGGGGCTTAGGTCAGTTGAGGGTTTCTCATAATGTTTGTACCAAGAAAGAAGAGGTGTAGACTGATTACCAACTTTGATTTTACCATATCCAGCATTGCCTGCTAACCGTAAAGACAGCTGAGCACACATGTATGCTATATGTACACCAAAGCTGATTTTATGCCAAGCTCACACTATTTTATGCAAGCTAGGTTCTCTACTATAGAAACTATTTTGTAAACCAACATATTATTCTTTGTATTCCATCAATTAGGAGATAGAACTTAAGATTTATTAACAAAAAGCCAATATGCCAGTAAGCTCTCAACATACTCTAGATTTCTTTCAGTTCTAATAAAGTCACCCAAAAATATTGATAGCCTTTATCTGCAGCATTTAGATTTACTCTACTATGGTTAATATAATATTAGTTTTCTTTGAGACATGCAGACCAGCTTGCCGTGCAATATTCAAATTTGGATTGTATTTAGTTCGTTTAGTTTTCTCTTACACATACACACAAACACACACACACTTACTTTCTCTTTCAACAGTCGTATATTTACTGCATATCAATCTATGTGAGAACAGAAAAGTTCCAAGTGGAACTTTTGAATCCTTTGCTAGTTGCTTTCAATTCGTATAACTCATTGCTAATTTGGAAAGATACCATAGTTAACTTCATTGAAGGCTGGAACATTCATCTTCCATCTAAGATCCACTGTGTGTTTTCAGCAAGAACAGTTTCTATCCCATGCCCATGCCTGAAAGGAGATAGGAAAAGTTCTGATCATTCATTTCTTCCAGAGTGCTTTGCAGTTGACGGTCCAGCACCTTATCAATAACCTTTCTCCCAAAAGGGAAGTTAGATATTGGGTGGGTAGTAGTTCAGTATATAGAGTCTGTTCCTTTAGGATTGGTTGCACTAAAAAGTCTTTTGACTTCTCCACCCACCACACAGTAAAGTTTTATAACCACCAAAAACCAGCTTCCTATCTTCTTCCTGGAAATGTAGGGTTCAAGCTTACATGAGACAGAACTCACATCTCAAAGGATTCTACCTGCTTCCTCAGGATTAATTTTTTCCCTTTCAAACCTTAGCACTTCTGTTTCTGGATTTCTAACTTAGAATGAACACAAGTAATTTTGCCAGCAACCCATCCCAATTCCTGTTCTAGGGCAGGAACAAGCAAGTGATCTGTATAATTAAAATGAAGAGCTAAACATCCATGCATGTAATCTAAATTGAGTATACTGAGGAAATCTTATTTCACTGGCCACTGCCATTAGTCAGCATCCCGGCATCCCCCACCCAGGCTTCCCTTTTGACACAGCAAGGACTAGAAAGCTGCTTATTGGCAAGAAGAGAAACACTATCACCGTGTTTACTTTTTGGAATTTCATGCTTTGGGAAAGTCTTTTGCAACCATTTCTGCTTCATGACTTTTCTTGAATGTCTGTGTTTTACATTTGCATATGGATGCCAATAACTGGGCAAAAATGAGAAACAACATGGTTTCTGCCACCATAAGGCAGAAGGTTGATTTCTCCAGTAGGAAGACAACTTGGCTTGTGCCTGTGTGTGTGTGTCTGTGTGTGTCTGTGTGTGTCTGTGTATGTATATCAGGAGTATCAAACTCAAAAAAGGGGCCAGATCTGGCCTGTGGGACCATACTGGAAACAGCAAAGAACCAGCTCACGGTACTTCTGCCAGTGAAAATGGAACTTGGGAGGGCTGTGTGCGACCCTCTCAAGCTCCGTTTTTGCTGGCAGATAATTATAGGAGGCTGTCTCAGCTGAAAACAGAACTCGGGAGCCCGTTTTCTCTGACATAGTGCTCAGGCCACTACAACACAAGTGATGGCGAGTTGGCCATGCCTATCCCGGCCCTGCCAAGGTCAAACACAACCCTGATGCGGCCCTCAATGAAATCGACTTTGATACCCTGATGTATATAGTTTTTGATTTTATAAAAGATAAACAAAAGCAACCTTTTTAAAATAACTCACATAGACTGTGTGAATCTATCTGCCCCATTTGCACAATGAATATATGAATTTCTCGTTTAGGGTGATACTACATAATAATGTAGTATCCAATCTGGGTCGGTAACCGGAAACAGAGATTTTTGTCTTCTGAGCTTTCAGACTCGTGCTGGAGGGACTTCTCTCTCTTTGTGTTTACATAGAGTGTCTTACACTGTGCTAGAGAGAAGTTCCATGAGGAGGAGCTCCAGCACGAATCCGAAAGCTCAGAAGCTAAATCCTCTGGTCCCGGTGACTGACCCAGATTAAATCCTGCAACATTATCCTGGGACACATATATATTTGCTTTCATTCGTGAATGTAACACGTTAACATGGGAAGAAATGAAGGCTGCGGTTGCTAAGGCAGGACTCCAGCATGTTCTTAAAGAGCCAATGATCAGCTTACCCAAGAGCATTTTTTGTCACAAGAGGGTGCGTCTTAATATATATTTTCTAGATACCACAGTGATTAATGCTGGAATCAATCAGCATACCCACAGCTTTCTTTATAGATCACAGCAGTTGGGCTTGGAAGCCTATCCTAGGTAGCAGAATGCAAATAGGAGTTTCACTAATATTTTAGTTATTTATTTTACTGGGGAAATTTATAACCTACCTTCCAGAACATGGTTCTCAGGAGAGAAAGCAATTGTTATAATATGAAATACCTGGAAACCACTTGGCAGAATATCTGCTATTCAGTTAATTAAAGCTAAATACAGCTAACTTGGAACTTTAAGCCTGTCAAAGCTTTTAAAAGCATTCTTTGCAAGAGGTAAATGATTTCCAGAAGAAATTGGCTCCATCTTTCCCTGTCTGTGATATGATGGACTGAAGTCAGAACATTTAATAATTTAGATTTTTTTAAAATCCTCCTATTATTTTTATAAATTAATCCAGACAGTAAACATACTTCTCCACTTTTCCCCACCACAACAATCCTATGGGTGGGTTGAGCAGAGAATGATTGGCCCAAAGTACCCAGCTGGCTTTCATGTCTAGAACTCATAGTCTCCAGGTTTCAAGCCTGACACCTTAATCGCTAGACTGAAGTGCTTCCTCCCCTCCCCCCGGGCTGTTTCTCTCGAGTACATTGTCACCAGGGAGCCTTAGTGACACAGTGGTTCGAGTGCAGTACTGCAGGCCAGTTCTGCTGACTACCAGCTATTTGCAATTTGGCAGTTCAAGTCCCATCAGGCTCAAGGTTGACTCAACCATCCATCCTTCTGAGGTGGTAAAATGAGGACCCAAATTGTTGGGGGCAATATGCTGACCCCGTAAAACTGCTTAGAGAAGGCTGTAAAGCATTATAAAGCGATATATAAGTCTTAAGTGCTATTGTTAATATGCCTGTTTTCCAACCACACTACCTCCCCTGCTTTCTCTTGTATAAAGTGTATCTTAATAGTAGTAGCATTTAGCATTTAGATTTATATACTGCTTCATAGTACTTTACATCCTTTTCTAAGCGGTTTACAGAGTCAGCATATTGCCCCCAACAATCTGGGTCCTCATTTTACCAACCTTGGAAGGATGGAAGGCTGAGTCAACCTTGAGCCAGTGAGAATCGAACTCTCAGCAGTTGGCAGATTTAGCCTGCAATACTACATTCTAACCATTGTGCCACCACGGCTCTAATCTAGTCTAGCAGAACATAACTTAATAGCCTCATGACCTAGTACAGGGGTGTAAAACTCGCATCGTCATGGAGGCATTATGTGGTGTATCGGGACGTTTTTTCCCTTCGCTAAATCGGCCAGCACATGACGCATATGTCCCGCGGGCCGTGAGTTTGACAGACCTAGCCTAGTAGAACACAGCAATCTTTTCTTCCTTAGTCAAGATTACCAGGTCACTTGCAGAAGCCTTGAAGACTAAGAAAAGAAACAAATAAACCCCAACACAAACAAGAAAGAAAAACAAATTAGGAATGGGGGAGCAGCTAAGTGGAATTATGTGATGTATCAGGACGTTTTTTCCCTTCGCTAAATCGGGTTGTTGTTTTTTTGTGAGGGAAGAAGAAACATATATGGGACTTAGATCTGCCATTCACCAGAAGCCAATCCCATTGTTTCGAAGAAATCAGCATAACCCTTCTATCCAGAAGTTAAGCTCTCTTCACTAGGACTAGATTACTGCAGACTAAGGATTGGTTTGGGTTTAGGTTTATCAGTTTTCCATATTTTGTTCAACCATATCTGATATATCCAATTCCATAAACATTTGCAAATATTAAAACCATTTTTAAGAATTCCTTTTATATGCAATTGTGTGCATTTCTATATTTGATTTTTTGAGCAAGGAACCACACTATAAAAGTCACAACACAGGCCAAAGAAGAACTGTCTACATTCTATTTTTGCTGGTGTTAGCTTTGCATACATTTTTATATTTGTACAAGCATGTACATATTCACAGAATGCAGATATGTCCTGAGTTACAAGGGGACATAGGAAGCTAAAACTGTATTTGTTTGGTTTCTTTTTTTTTTAACTCTAAAGTGTTGAGACCATCCATCATCCAAGGACTCACTGTTTGATTTCACTTGTTAAATTGCTGCAGTGTGTTAGGCTGAGAGAGTTAGCAGTATATCGCTTCTGATGTGGACAACTTTAAAATGGGATTGAAGACATTTACCAAATAATTGCTGCCAGGATAATTTTTCAATCAAGCTAATAATATTTCAGTGTTCTCGGCAGCCTGTCCCTGGGTATCAATTCTTGTTGAACATGAACAACTGCTCTCACACTGGTTGCGGGTTTTCCTTAGGAAACTCCATGTGTATTGAGTTAATGGATCAGAAACAGGAATGGCTATGTTCATTGTCAAATCTGCTTGTTGACTTTACACACACACACACACACACACACAAACATACCCTTTTGAAGTGTTCTATGAGGGAGGGAGCCATTTCTTTTCGACATTTCTGAAGCCAGAAGGTTTCCACTTCCTGGTCTCATTTAAGAAACCTCTTCTTCTCTATTTTGTTTCCAGCCTCCGGCCGCTTGACATTGAGTTCATGAGACGCTTGAGCAAAGTAGTTAACATTGTGCCTGTCATCGCCAAAGCAGACACATTAACCCTGGAGGAGAGGGACGCCTTCAAGCAAAGGGTAAGCAGGATGGGATGGGACAGGACCAGACCCTTCCTAGTTTTCCTGAGTCTCTTCCTTTTTTTCCTCCCACACCATCCCAGGGACCCAGCCCAGTTCTTGGGCCACAGTTCGGAGCAATCTTGTCTAATAAGAGGAAAGGCCTTTATCAATTTCCAAGTACTATACTTGTTTCTCTTGTCTTGCTCTCTCTTCAGAGTGAGAAAATAGACTCAATGGCCCCTTCCATTTTGCAAATCTTGCTGCAGGTGAATTGTTATCATTGCTTTGAAAGGACAAACTTACTACATGTGACTCAAGAATAATCTGTAGATCTTCTCATTGCTTAAGTGTACCACCCACATGCCTGGCCCTGTTTGAAGGGATAAATCTCTGCTCTTATCCTGTTGAAGTTAACCATCCTGACTGTCTTTGTTTGCTTTGTTCTGAGCCTATCATTAATGGTTATATTGTTTAGTGCTGTTAAAGGGCTTCTGATTTGTTTAATTGTTGCATTACCCTTATGAACATGGAAAAAAAAAGATAGCCTCTGGTTCTACCACAGATGCCAAAAATAACTTGGCTAGTCTTCAGTATTTTGCCCATTGACTTGATAGCCAAAAGAAAGTTACTCCCATTTTGGACCAGCCTACAAATGAATTACAGTTTGTCTGTAATTAAAAGGAAAAATTTGAATCTTGGGACCAACACTGATGTTTTTGAGCGGATGGCTTAAAAGCCATAGCGTACTATCATCTCAGTGCACAAGAACTGTCTGGAGCTGCTGTAAACAACCTAAATCCAAGAGGCTCTATGAATATTGTGTATTTCTTTCCAGTGTTTGTCTAGTTAACTTTGTCTAGATAATGGTAAATGATAATACTTGACTGGTTGGTGTCATTACTACAGTTGATATCTGTTTCTTGGATGGCAGTGTATTCCAACATCCCAGGTTATTTAAACATTATTTAAATTTCACACCTTCTTAATTTTAGCCAAGTTGCCTTTGTCCATACTTTGCAGGTTCACTGTGGGTAATGTGACCAGATATGAAGGCCAATGCCATTCCTTTTTCTATAGCTCAGTCAATAAGAATCTTTTACTGGTTTAGCTGTCACAGTCTGATTATGTTCAGTGTTTTTTCTTCCTCTTAGATTACAGCAGATCTCCTTGCTAATGGCATAGATGTATATCCCCAGAAACAGTTTGATGAGGATTCTGAAGACCGATTAATAAATGAAAAATTTAGAGTAAGTATGTAAATCTCTTTTAATACACTTTTTGTTTGTGTCCCGTGATTTACAGCAGACATTCAGGCTCCAAGAATTCTTCTCCATGATATTTAATCATTTCTGTCTATTAGATTTTTGAATCATTCTTTAAAATCTGCAGGTTAGTTTATTTCCTTATGTTTGATGTAAAACTGATGTTGATTTAAGGGAACTTTCAGTTAGGGATGCATTGAAACACACCAAAGTGAGCCTCAGGGAAGATCATAGAAGATATTTTCACAATTTTGATTGAGAGGATATCAGCCCTCCAAGGCAGATCAGATTAGCAAATCAATGTCATGTAGATGAGTATGACTGGTATTGTAAAGCTATAATGAATTCCCCCTCTCCCGCTCACCTTTCTTTTATTTTGGGTGCACTAGGGAGGGATTTTTCTAAGATGTTTACTCACATAACATTCTTGACCTGACTTGGTAGAGTTTCTTCCTCCTGTCCTTCATGGCCATTTCCTCTGCCCTCTACATGGGGGGATCATCTAAGTTTTCTTTCAGACATGTTTTATTGGCTTATTTATTTATACTGACTTTAGGACTACCCCAATCTGCTGAATGTGCTGTACAACTTCCCAATATGTAATTGGGATTAAACCATACAAATAAATATCAAATTAAACATAACATGTAAGTTTAAATTAGGAAATAGATGGTGAACTATTGCAGGTGAAAAAAGACTCATTAATTTATCCACAATGCCTGGTTCTGATTAGCAGTTTTGCTACCATATTGTTAATCCTTGGAAAATAAGTTTTTCTCTGAATTTACCATTTATTATCAGTACTTCACAAAAAAAGCTTAGTTTCTTGAAATAAAACCGCTTTATATTTAATTTGACTCTGAGCTTTTGTTAGTCCTCAGATATAGAACAACTTGTAGAAAGACTGGACCAAACCTAAGTGTCAGGATTCCAGCAGTTACTCCAATTAAATCATGAGCCTCAAGCCACACTCCCAAAACTAAAAAAGATTTATTTGAAGTTAACATTCTATGTCTGGCATTAACCTGGGCATAGCCAACCCTGAGATACATAATTCACTGTCACCCTTGATCCTGCTTTCCACCACACCACACCACCCCTCTGGGTGTATCATCCAATGAAAAACATCCATAGCCAAGAGTCATCAATCATGCTCTCCAATTAGATTTCTGTATGGCAGAAGCTTCAGTCATCTAATCAGTCTTTGAAGAAAATATGAATAAAATGTACTTTCAATTCCACACTGCTGCCTGCTCTTTGAACCCCCCCCCCCCCCGCTTTCTGTGTCAACTGTAAAATGTGTATACAAAATGTTTTATGAGTTGACACTAAGTCTCAAAAATAAAGTGGGAGGGGGGAGGACATAAAATACTTGCTTTAATTGTTTAATACATGCCTTGTTTAGTGCAGTGAAAAGTTGCCAGACTTTTTCACCCTCCATTTTGATCCTAACATTTTACTCTAGGAAATGATACCATTTGCTGTGGTGGGCAGTGACCAAGAGTACCAGATTAATGGAAGACGAATTCTGGGAAGGAAAACAAAATGGGGCACAATCGAAGGTAAGAATTCCTGTTTATTGTTTTCTTGCCATTATTGTGACTTTCAATTTGCTAAAGTAACATCTTCAATGCTCAAAGATGGCAATGTGTGCATCCCTTTTTGCAAGACCGTGTGCTCTGCTGCCCTCTGCTGGGTGGAATAAGAGTCGTGTTTTATGGGTAAGGTTGCTCAGTGATTGCTTGAAAAGGGATTAAGAATTGTCAATAATAGGAGAAAACAGCTTTGATTTGTTGCTTCGTCAGAAAGCTCCACTACCTCATGCTTAATTCTATATCTCCACCCAAATTCTCAGCCTTTAGAAGTTGAAGAAATGCAAGATGCAAAAGGGAGATTTCCAGAATCCCAGCCTGGTCCAAAACTATTGAAGGAAAATGGCTTCATGTCAGTGTTGAAATGAGACAGCATATCCTGAGACTTTCTGAAAGCACAAGAGAAGCTTTCTTGTGATTGATCACTGAGCAGTAGTAGCAGTCTTTGGAGAGTAGAGGAAAGATAGTTGTGGGTTGTAGCTTGAATCCACATATGTTAGCTGCAAGTGGCAATCATTCTGGGTGCATGTAAACAATTAGAACCATTCTGTTGGCTAAATATTAGCCATTTAAAACCAAGTTATAATATAAAATTTTGCATTCAGGGGAGAACACAATTATGCTGTGAAAGACTCCATAATAATGCTTTAAAGAGTGAGCAAAATAGCAAGAGCAGTGGCTGCAGCGGTTTCCCAGGGCATTTGGGTGATACCTTCTCTTCCAATAATTTCTCCCTTCTTTATTTTCCCTCCCTCTTTACATTTTATGTGAAGACTTGCCATATGATCTTAAGCACGTGCAGCAGATTCAACAACCCCAGATTCAGTCTTCCATCACCCCTCTTCCCTCCCCTTCCCCTGTTTCCCTTTCGCTGAATTTTAAATTGCTAACTTTCACGGCAGAGATCCCTCCTTCAATATGGGGAAGTGCCATGCAGACTATTAGCCAGGCTAATAGTCGAATTTAGTAGGATCTAATTCATGCCCTGTAGAGATTTTAATATATTAAAACTGTCAGCTGTGGATCCAAATAAGTTGAATATGATGTTTCGGAGTAGCATCCCTTACCTCTCTCATTATTGACAGTAAACATTACAATTATCCCATTTTCTGTAGCAGCTAATACAAACAATACTGGAATTTCGCCTCACTGGGAGTCAAGCAAAGGAGACAAAGAAAGCATTATCCTTTTTTTCTTTTGTACTATGTGTTACGTTATTTTCTTGAATTGGATTGTGATTCTATTATGGCATTATGTACAGTAGAAAGATATATAGGTAGTCAACAATTACTTAGCATAATACCAGAGGTGGTATTCAGCAGCTTCTGACCAGTTCTGGAGAACCGGTAGTGGAAATTTTGAGTAGTTCAGAGAACTGGCAAAGACCACCTCTGACTGGAGATTTTATAGTATCTTTCCCCTGTCACGCCCACCAAGCCACGCCCACAGAACCAGTAGTAAAAAAAAATTGAATCCCACCACTGTTAACAACCATTTGAAGTTCCAATGGACCTACCTGGATCCCACACAGTCGCATGACTGCAGTCTAGGTGCTCGGCAATCCTGCTGGCCACATTTTACAATTATTTTTGCCCCAAATCAGCATTGACTTCCATTTTTCACCAAAAGTGTGTGCATAACAAACCACTGACTTGCTTAACCACGCAGAATATACAAAAAAAATCAGGTTAGTAACATGAGTGACATATTTTATGAGCAATACAAATTACGACCATGATGGGCAGGCTCCATTACAATTGTAACTTGAGGAATATCTATGCTTTAATTCTCCTTGAAGATCATAAATAATCTTCCATCTTCCTTGAAACAGTTTTGAGAGGACAGGATTGAAAAAGTTTGCTAAACATATCTAAGCCCATTTAACTGCTCAGGAATGGCAGAAACTTTTCCAACAATTGCTTTTAATACCTTTTGGCATTTCTGTGACAGCATATATTGCTTCTGCTACAAAGTTTGGGTGCTTATTTTTAAAATCCTGTGAAGGAGTCCCAAGTGTTAAAAGTTGAACTGCAAAAAAAAGCATTTCCTGCATCAGAGGACTGGAATGGACAAGCAACCTAAAGCAAATAAAGTATTTTTTTTATTTGAAAAAAAAGGGGGGGGGAGGAAAGTTATTTTAAGCCTTCTGCTTCCATCCTGTGGCCAGTTCTTGTATCTCATGAAACTAGCGAGGGTGTCAGAAGGCCAAAGTTTGCGATAGAGTGATTTTTAGAAACATTCGAGAGGAAGAGCGAGAGGTACAGTCAATCATCAGACAATATAACTGGATCATTATGAAAGAAATCCTTCCAGCTGTTCTAGCATATTAGAATTAGGGAATCGCACTATGCTTAATGCTGCAGATTCTTTATGAACTGAATGGTGTTTTGAACCCCTGTGTTTGCTGTGGAATTTAGCAGGTGAGAGTATATGCTAATTGTTTGTTCCTTCTTCTGTATTGACAGTTGAGAATACAACACACTGCGAGTTTGCTTACCTGCGAGATCTCCTGATCAGGTTGGTGGCAATTTCCTAAAAGGCAGTTTGGATGCATCAAGGCAATTTACTTTTCAGACTGGGACTGTGGAGACCATTCCAGAGAGACCCTCCAGTCTGGTTTTGTTCCTACCAAAGTTGGAGATAGTGCATGTAACTCAAGATACGGTAGTGGGATTTGGTTTCACATATGTAGTCTGCCTGTTTCTGTATGTGTTGTTATCCATGACTTATGGCCTGCTACCCAGTGGTTTATTCAACAAAACTTGCTTAAAGGTTTGACTTAAAATATTGGTGTGTTAACAAGTCAAAATGTGCAAAAGGTGTCAGACCCCATCTGTCAATTTATTGCAATCTTACCAATTTTAAGAAACATGAAAATTTAACACATCTAATTTTCACTTCTTCTGAAAATTCAAAAGATTAAAATGTGCGTATGGTAAAAAGATATGCTTTTTACTATTGTATTATGGATCTTCTTTTACATTCCAGTATAACATTGGTTTTACCTCGCAACTTTGCACCTGAAGATCTCTCTCTCCTTTTCCTGTATTTTTTTTTAAAATATTCTCTTCTCTTTTTCCTAGGACACACATGCAGAACATCAAAGACATTACTAGCAGCATCCATTTTGAAGCCTACAGAGTTAAGCGTTTAAATGAAAGCCAGAACGCACTCTCCAATGGTGTGGTTGACAAGGAAGAACTGGTGGCCAATGAAATGTAATACTCTGTAGTTGCCCCTCTCCCTTCCCTGTTCCGCCCTACTTTCTTTAAAACACGATCCTATGAATCCTTTGCTGGTGCCATTGTCCTTTTCTCTTTGCCAGTGGTATCCAGGCTGCTGATGTTAATTGACCAAATAACAGTGCTTTCCATAATAGACATTGCATCTTGTTCTTTCCTAGTCTCTATGATGTGAAACATCTCTCCTGTCCTTCCTTTTAGGATATAGTAATTAATTGTTCTAGGGACAGCAGCTTCAGGATGAACTCTCAACAGGTGGGACTTTTCTTGAGTTTTGATAGAATGGTGACCACTTTAGCATAGGTTCTTGACCAGGACTGGTCCATGTTCTTTCCTTGGAGCTAGGGAAGAGATTCTCAAACAATTTTAGTAATTTGAGTTTCCTGAAACTGAGATGAGCAATGATTTCTTTTTCTGTTAATCGGGAATCAAGAGGTCTTTTTCACAGATTCCTGTGCTATTGAGTATCATTGGCCCAATTATTTGAAATGATTGCTAGTATTGTGCCAATCTAGTAAATATGAAGCATAGCAATGTTAATAAGAAAAGACAGTGCTATGCATTTCTTACTAAATGCTTCTACCATGCACCTTCTGTTCCCAATTAAGCAATGGCATATCAGAACAACGTTGAAAGGGCAAAATCAGATCTGGACAGGGCAGCTTTCTTTAGCAAATAGACTGGATGAGTGCTCCACAGGATGATTTTCTTCACCATGAGTAGAAGATAATTAAAGAAGACTATTCTTTTTCTGCTTCAGATTGCCTTGGATTAATACAAATCTTTGCAAGCCACTTGATTTATCTAGTGCCAAAGTTTATTGTTTTCTAAACCTTGGAAAGAACAGGGAGTTCTTTCCATTTTATTTCCAGTGTGGGTGGGTAGTTTTTGTTTTTGCTTTATATATTTTAACTCCATCCATTTCAGATGAGATTTGTTATGACTAGGTATATTTTCAAAGGCATGGTAGAGTGAATAAAAAGATATATGATGATTGCATGGCACAATTCTACACAGCACTATACATTTCTTACTCCAGCATGCCTAATTTCTTCCTCCTTTTCCCTTAAAATGACAACAATAGTAGAGAGAGCTAGTAGACTCAATAAAACTGATGATCTGTTATGGTATAATATGGTGACTCTATTTTAAGAGTAATGCCATCTTTTGGAAACATAGATCATCCTGACTTTAAAAAGGCGCCTTTTTAAAAAATCTTCCTTAGCCCATCTCTGCCTTCATCAGGCCTGAAACCTCAAAACCTGTTGACTTTCTAGAAGTGAAGGGGTTCATCATATGTTTGATTTACACTTCTGTTTAAGCACTTTTGGTGTAAGATTTCCTTTGGTGGAAGTTCATATGCTTTGAAGATCCCAATAATTAATATTGTTGACCTTAGCTCCTTTTCTTCTTCAAAATACTGAAGACATTCTTGAGATCTGGATAGTCTAAACTATCTCAAGTGTTCAGTTTTTGAGTGTAACCTTTATACTTTAAGCTTAAAGCATCCTAGGTATGCATCCGTAGTCATATCATCTGGGGTGTTCATCTCAGTCTGAAAAGCCACACCCTGCTTTTTTTTTTCTGGCTTGGCACAATCCAGATTTGTTGGGTTTCAAGCCCCATAACTCCAAATTTTAACCATTAAGTTGAATATCCAATCCATTGCACAGGAAAGACTTTGCAAATATGTGCAAAAGGCTGTGTAAAAATCCTTCACATACTGTATGCTGAAAGTTAACTGAGAAAGTTCATTTAATATAGACTTCATTCACATTCTCCAACCAGTCCTTATGCAGTAGAGGGATGTCTATATTCCTAATTGGGGAATTGTTTTCCTTTGAGGAAGCTGACGGGCAATTTCTCCATAACAATGAATGTGAGGTGAGAACTGAATGTTAATCTGATCCAGGCTTTAGCCAGTATTTATGTTTAATCAAGAAGTCCATAGGTTATAGCATTATTGTGTTTGAACAGAGGCTCAAAAGAGCCAGCTCTGAAGGACCACATGCTGTTAAGACTCCTAATTGCTCCTTTTTGAAACCAGAAAGCAATACTGCCCTCTTGTGGAACATTCTGAAAAGAACAGCCTATGTATTGAGTCTTGACTTCCTTCAATATTAAATGCTCTGATTTCCTCTTGCTCATTTGGGCATCCATGTGGCCATTCTTAACAGGCAAAAATGCTTCAGGATAAGATATCAAATATCAGCTGTAGGGTGCCAGCAGATGAATACATCTTCATACAGGTCTTCTAAGTGTATAAAGTCGTCTTCCGCCCAGACCTCTTGTGAGCCATTACTGTGTCCTTCCTGCCCAGGGTAGAAGTTTTTTCTCCCCTGAATCCAAACTGTCAGGAGATGTGATTCTTGTCTGTTTGTCATTTCTGCCTATAGTGAATATGTCTTCAAATATTCTTTGCTCTGAGGCTGTTACACATTTGATATTGCAAGTCAATTTAAACTACCCTTTTTAAAGTTTCAGTTGTCCCTCCCAAGCCAAAAGAGAAGAAAAATGGAAAAAATTTACTGAGCTGTGTTAAGCTGAGGAAAAAAAATATTTTTTTTACTTGCTGACTTGCTATATTTTAGCAAAATAAAAATTGTGCATTATCTAAAAATATATATAAATATCTATATTTCAAGTGTTTATGAAACGGATAACTAAGAAACGGAGAAAGTCTCCACATCCCATTTCCATGCATCTCAGTAAAACAAAAATTAAAAGCAGTTGTATCATCATACCATGTTTGCCAGTATTTTTCAGCCAGCAAAAGCAGGACTAAAACAGCTTTCTCCTTTTATATTGTATGTTTGGAGGAGTGTTTACTGAGTAAAACCAAAAAAAGTTCACCCGAATGATTAAAAATGGCCTTTTTGAGAACAGTATGCATTATGAAAAATTTAGTCCTGTTTTGTATAAATAATAGTGTTTAATATGTATTTCCAAAAATAAATGTTTCAAATGGAAATAACCAGATGAGGCTTTTTGGGGTGACGGGGAGGTTGGGCTTAAGGAGTATATATGTAAATCCTTTTTTCTCCCAACACTTCTACATACTGATTAGTTCAGGATGTCCAGCCACAGTATGATAACAGAATAACAAGTTGGAAGGGACCCTCGAAGTCTTCTAGTCCCTGTGCTAGTAGAAGACCCTATAACATTCAAGGAAGGAAAGGAAGGAAGGAAGGAAGGAAGGAAGAAAAGAAAGACGGAAAAGAAAGACAGAAAAGAAAGACAGAAAAGAAAGAAAAGTCAGTTTTCAAAGGAGAACAGTTAAGAAACTATGTCTCAACTGAAGAGAAAGCTGGAAGTGCTTCGTATTTTATATATGGGTACAGAACATACATTGGAGTAAAATAAAGAATCTTGACTTTCGGGAAGATCAGAAGGAGATTCTCCTCACTGCACAGATATAAATCATCCAAGCATTGTTTATTCACTTTACGTTGTATCCAATTCCAGTTTAAAAATATCTTTATTCAAAATCAAAGAGCTCTTGAACGATAAGTTGCCAAGCTTGAATTTGAATTCTTTATCCCATGATTCCACAGTTGTCTAACAGACCACAGCTAATCCAAGGTTACATATCAGATAGGTTCATAGACCCAACTGAACTAAATTCAAAAGATAGCCAAACGATAAAGCTACCAAACAGAGCTTTAGCTGTCACAGTCAGCTGTCTGCAGTCAGCTGTGACTGTCAGCAGTCACAGTCACAGTCAGCTACTCTATTTCTACATATCCTTGTCCTCCACAGGAAAAGTTTAGAAAAGATGTCCAGAATCTTCTTATATGCAACACTGTAGATTTTTTTTTTGTTGTTGTTGACTTGAGCTGAACCATTCAAATACGACTCTTGGAATAATCATCAGTAAATGTGTTTATCCCTTCATGTTTAATACAAGCAGCAAAAGATCCTGTGGTACATTTAAAAACTTGACAGTTTTATTGCGGCAAGTTTTTTCCTGAGTTAGCACCACTATGTCAGCAAAGTAGACTGGTCTATGAAAGTTTATGCCACACAGTCAAGTCTTTTATGAAGCCACTTGATTGCTTTTCCAGGAACAAAGTAACTAACTCTCTATAATGTTGCTTTTCAGTTGATGGCATCAAATCCTGCCAAAATAACCTTAATAAGATCAATATAAAAGTTTAAGTCTTTAGTACTTTAGTTAATACATTTTGACAGCTAGGTTTGTAGACTCACCCTCTAGTGCTAGATATTTTCAGGTCAAGTTAGTGGACTACTGAGCTATACAGATTTCTTGTGGCTCTATTCTGAATTCCTTGTATTTTCTTAAAGGTTAGCTCTGGTGAGTGACACAGTTATTTTCCCTGTAAGGAAATGTGAACTGTGGAAGCATGGGATAGCTTTTGTAAGGCCTACCGGTAGAATTCTGTTATGGCATGGAATGTAGCCATCTTGAAATTAAAAAATCTTATCTCTGCTTTCTTCCTACTTCACTTGGTCACAAGCCTTGAGGCCTAAGCCTGCCCACATGAAAGGAAAAAAAAAAATGTTGGTTGCTATAGAATAGCAAAGGCTCTCATCCTTGATATTGAACTGTAAAAATGTTCACTATCATCACTTCAAGGCTGTGTTAGTTGAAATGTTTATGGAGATTTTCAATCACACAAGGTCATGGTTGGCTGAAAGGTGCTTTTTCAAAAGGCAGCTGCACTTTGTTTTTCCTTGAAGACATTTCACTTCTCATCCAAGAAGCTTCTTTGGTTCTGACTGAATGGTAGAGGATGGAAGCAGAGGTGGTATTCAGCAGGTTCTAACCACTTCTGGAGAACCGGTAGCGGAAAATTTGAGTAGCTTGGAGAACTGACAAATACCACCCCCGACTGGAGATTTAACAGTATCCTTCCCCTGCCACGACCACCAGGCCATGCCCACAGAACCGGTAGTAAAAAAAAATTGAATCCCACCACTGCATGGAAGGATTTATTTTTCTTGCAGTCACTAGCACTCTTTCTGAGACCTGAGGCCACATGAGGCCACTGTGTTGAACGTTTCCTTATTAGTCACAAAAGCTGATGAAATGAGATACTAGGAATGAATGATCGATTGATTCAAACTTTTTTCAAACAGCTCAAGATGATGAACTTTTATTCCTATCGTGACACTGAGAGTGATTGGCCCAAAGACATCCAATGAACTTCATGGCTGACTTGAGAATGGAAAACAATGTCTCCTAGCACACCATCACTTATACTCTCACTGGGCTTTGTGTACTGGCTTTCTAAGGTCTGCTGACTTACAGAACCCTTTTTAGGACATTTTAAACTGCTTTTCTCAAAGTCATGAAGGAAGGTGGCTCTATAAATTGAATAAGCAAACCAAGGTAAACCAACCAAGCAGCAGAAAGCCAACAGAAATTTCACAGAACATTACATTCTTTACAGGAAAACTGTTAAATGTGTGTAAAGATGGTATTTGTATTGCACTTGAGCGGATGCTGGGAACAGCACACATAAGACAATCCATAAGTGAAATTCAGAATAAGAATCCAGTAATTTGCAGAAGTGCATTTTTCTCCCCTGGGACAACTTCGTTCAAGTCATTTCTCCCCCTCCCCACAACCTATATATACCCCTATAACTGCAGTTTCACAAAAATGAAAAGTGTTTTTAGTGTCGTGAGATTTGGCTGGAATATTTAAGCATATGTTTAAAGGAAGTAGCTTTGCAGAGCGGGGAGAAAAGCCCCAATTTGCTGATTGCTGCCTATAATGAATGGGAGAAAGTAAGAAGCAAATGTAGATAAAGACGATTGATGGAAGTCCCAAAGGAGAGATTATAGGGAAAATGTGGCCAAAGAATTTCTATCCTACCTTGTGGCTACTGCCAATAGGGAAAGAAAATTTCTGAGAGAAGGCAGCTTGTGATGGAGATGGTTCTCAGTTCAGGATGAGTGGCCCCATTGCACCACACTGTGCCTGTGTGTGAGAATCTATGATAAATAATAAGAGTAAAAGAAAACATAAATTAAAATGGCTCCCAAAACATCTGCCTGATTTAAAAACTAATTACTTGGAAGGTGATCACTACCAGAAATTGCATACTTTTACCCACAGTGCTGTTCTCCTGCTCCCTCCTTTTCCTGCCAGATCCTTCTATCTCCTAATCACTATCCAGGACATCAGTATTCAGGATTATCTTTTATCACTTGCAGACAATAAACTGGACTTGACTCTTCCATCTCTTGATTAATAACTTCATTGGAGTCACATGTCAAAGAACAATAAATCCTTACTAGAAGTAACAATCTGGGTGCCAGGGGTTTTCAGTTATTAAAGATACTCATCAGCCGGTATTCTCAGTATCAGAACAAAGGGGTGTCAAATCATGATGTGGAATGACACAAAAGGAAAATTTCTGGCTAAACCAGCACTGTCATTTTGCTTGAAATTTAATGGCAGGAGATAATAGAAAGTCAAGGAGTTGACTTTCTTTTTACTAAAACTCCAGTTTTGGTAAATGAGAGAGATCCAAAATGGTGGCTCTGGAAATTGGGGACATAAGCCTACAAATCTACATTGGAGATCCCAGTACTCAAATTCAGACTTTTTAAACAGAGAAACTGGGAATGATAATGCAGGGCCTATCTTATCTGCCATCTTCCCAGGTGGCCAAAAATAATTTCAAATGTGCTGGTGCTTTTTTACAAGGTCTTGGGAAGCCTTTGCAGTCTTGTGATACCTGGGCATGAGAATACACAAATCTTACAAGATCATGTGTACAATCATAAAATGTCATGAAATGTGCTCTCACAAGAATTGGAACCTTTTTTGGGAGAAAACTTGCATTTATGTGTTCCTGTGCCAAACAACAAAAAGTTGAAATCCCTTGCTGATTGACTTCAAAATACTGAATCTTAAGAACTTAAGTCCCAAATCATTGTAGCCTTCCTTAAATTGCTGCTGCCTGGATGAGCTGGAATTAGATTCCCTAGGGAATGTGTGACATCCAATAGAGACCATTATGCTGGATACTTTGGATACATCTAAGAAGGGTGTTTGGGAAGATGTGGAAGGAAAAGCTAGACCTTCTGAAGTTATTTTATCTAATTATTGAGGATTTGAGAAGAATTGAAACATTAAACAGTCTGATATTGTTATGCTTGGAATGAAGTTTTTAAAAAGTATTTAAGCTAAAATTAAGCATTTAAAACGAAGCCTAATTATCTCCAGGCTGGAAACCAATATGAATGGATCCCAAGAATTGAGAAGGACAAGGCAATCCCAACTCCAACAGGCATGGACAATTGAGCAGGAAAGCATGAATGCTATACAATGGTTAGATTCCTGTTATGCTAAGAGAGTTCTGGGCAATTGTGCAAAGGAAAACACCAACCCTGACTATCATTTCTACATCCATTGCTGAATCCTGCACTTCTGGAAAATAAAAGACAGTGGATGAATTCTAAAGATGGTTTGTTGACACATTCATCTGCTCAGAAACAAACCAACAAATGTATAAGCTAAAGTGACAACACATTATAACCCACACTATAGTATTATCTATCATCTGTCTGTCTCTCTCTCTCTCTCTCTCTCTGTCTCTGTCTCTCTCTCTCTCTCTCTCTCTGTCTGTCTGTCTATCTATCTATCTATCTATCTATCTATCTATCTATCTATCTATCTATCTATCCATCCAGAGAGAGAGGGGGTGTGTGTGAATGCTACAGCTAAAATATTTCTAAAGAAAAATAGTTCCATGATGGAAAAGGTAAGTGGGATGACGTGTATAGATTTTGAATTAAATATTAACTTGCTCTATTGGGTTTATAAGAATAAACACTGCTATCAATAATGCATCTATTCATTATTAGCGTGGCAGCGGATCACTACAACTAAAATTGCACAAACAATTCCATTCACTCACATTCCCTTTTCTGTAACTCCATCCCATTTATTGTTTATATTTAATGATGGCATGCCCTATCTTAATAGTTAATAGTGATGGGATTTTTTTAAAAAGAAATGGCTCAACTTTTATAGAGCTTTATACACAAAGCACAGAGCTTGCATGACTGTAGGAAGTTTAGGGTTTACATTTGGAAGTAGCAGTTATTCCTCATAAGCAAATAAGCAAAGGGGAAGCCTGAGGCAAGTTCAAGAGTTAAAATTTGTGACTATGAAATTAACCAACTTGATGTCTTGTCATTTAAGGATCTTTAGATGCTATGTGTTTCTTCTCTTAACCACATTCTTTATTTCAATCACTTCAACTTTAATACAGAAATCAAAATCTGGTGGAAGATCATGTTTTATCTACTTAGTTTATATCTCATGTTTTTATTGAAGCCAATATGCTGAACAAAACATTTTTTTAAAAAAATGCATAAGGTAAAAGGTAAACTCACCCAATTGTATAACGCACAGTATAAAGTTAAAGTATGTATTAAAATGAATAGCTTGTTAAATGATTCACACTTAACAAGCCAAAGATCTGAAGGCAGCCGTAAACCTTAACTTTGCAATCCCTGACACTTCTTCATTGGTCCTTCCACCCCAACAAGGCTTCAGCTCAGAGTATAATGATTATGGGCTCCAGGAGAACAATTCCAACAGACACTCATGGGTCAAATCTTGATTTTAAATTGAGCATATTTGAATTGGATTTAAGGCTGTGAAAGCTTCTTAGACTAACATTTCAGATGCTGACTATTTTTTTTTTTAAGAAAGCAGAATAGGAAATGAATAAAAACAATAAAATTAGAAGGGACCTTGGAGGTCTTCTAGTCCAACCCCCTGCTTAGGCAGGAAACCCTACACCACTTCAGACAAATGGTTATCCAATTTCTTCTTTAAAACTTCCACCGTTGGAGCATTCACAACTTCTGGAGGCAAGTTGTTCCACTGGTTAATTGTTCTAACTGTCAATGGAAAGGTTAGGAACAACATTTTCATTGCACCAGCTTCTTTTACTAGGGCTTCCTATTTCTAGTGCTACTGCCTATCATTTATGTGCAACTTTTTTTAAAAAAATCATATCCTGTGGACACCCGTGATTGAATGCAACATCAAAACTGTCATCCCAGAACAGCAAGAGAAGATTAAAAAGTTTTAATCCAGTTTTGGAAAAATGCTATTTTAAACGCTGAGGAGAATGCTCCCTGCTTGAATTTAGTGGTGGTGGTGTTTTTGTGAGCAATTTGAAAGTGCTGTGTTTTCCTCATTCTTGCTATCTCTGCCTCCAAAACAAGTGCAGAGGGGATATTTCAACAATTTATTATGATGATCCCCTTCAAGGCATCCTGCTGAAACGTGCAGGGTTAATGTCCTCTAAAATATCCCCCACTGCTGCTACTTTCAACTCAAACGGGCCAAATGTGAAGCAGCTGCAAACATTTTTATGATTCCCCATTATAACATATGGCTGATTTTATTTTATTTTTTGAGCTGAATCCTGAAGCAGATTGCACCAACTTAGTTCGCTTTATAATCTCAAATTGCAATGGTTAATTGAATCATTCCATGTTTAGAACTTGCTCTCCAATTCAACTTAATGGAGCTGATGAGTCTGGTACCTATACCATAGTGACTGATTTCACATATTTCACTAAATTGAAATGCAGTTTGGTTTTGGCTTAGTCTGTGAACTCACCCAATTGTATTTTTTAAACTACAGAATATGGCCCAGTATATGTTCAACAAACTATGGCTAAAACAAACCATTTCTTATCACACTATGTAAACCCAGTCGAAACATTCAGAACCAGAATTTGGACCATTTTTAGGTTTGTCTGTCAGAGTGTAGTTTTCATATTGGCTATGTCTGATGGTGAACACCACTGAAAATTAGACCTGCCAACAAACTGTAAATAAATCTTCAACTCTAAATGCTTTCTGGTATCACAGACCAGAGCGTATGAAATCCTGTTCCTTTTAGTGTTACTATATACTTTTACAATAACACACACATTGCATATGGCAAGGTAGCCTTTGCCAAGTTGGGGTTTTCCAGATGTACTGGATGTCAATTTCCAACCAGCATCACCAATGAAATTGAACGCCAAAGAGCACCAAGATGGAGAAAGCTTTTCTGTTGGGCAGATTGAGTCCAGACTCCAGAGACGTGATTAACCTTGACAAACATATATTGTCTGTCTACACATGCAAATTTTCCAACTTGTCAAATGATGGGCATACAGAGGAGTGCTGTAACTGCATTTTTCCAGAACTGGTCATAAAATGGGCATCAAGGTAGTTCCACTTTGCCTGCCACATGACCCCTATTTTCAAAGACCAACATTGTTCCACGATAAACTACTTTCAGATCACAGCCCTCCAGGCCTTGCATCTCACGTGACAACTTAAATTGTCAGATTTAACATTTTTATTATTTGTAATTGTGCTGTTCCCAGCACAATAGTCCTTGGCTAGGTCCTCTAGGTGCTAATGTAGTCATAATAATCATCATAATCATCATAATAAGAGTGTCAGACTATAACTTAGGACTCCCTGGGTTTTGTCTGCCAGAGTCAGCCCCTGCCTATTATTAAAGTTGGGGGGAGGTCAGGGTTGTGTGCAATGAAGCAGCCACACTATAATTTAGCAATTACTGTAACCCACACTTGCAATTTGAATGGTTTTGTACAAACTCTTATCCCTGCTTTCTCTCCACTTAGTTTAATGCTTAATTTGATAAGCTGCTTTTAACCCACTCAGTGCTGGCTGTTATCCTAATGGCTGGAGGGAGAGAACAGTTACAATTAATCCAACAATCCGGAAACTAAGAGGCTTGGTTAGAGTCCTTGGTGGTCTGGCATAGGAGCTGGGAGAAGAGATTGGCTGTGTAACCTCCAGGAAGTCACCTTAAGCTCTCAGAGCCTCCCACACAGCACATCTATACCAGGTCATTAATTATTACCTACCTTGCAATGGGTATATTGAGGAATGAAGTGTAATTAGCAAGAGTTGGTATTAGGGGACTTAAATGCAATGTTTTATTCCCTGCTGTTCAGTAACTCATATTTATCCCTTTCAGCAGCATTTCCCACAGGTTCAAGTATTCAGAGCTGTGATGCCTTCAAGCTCAGCAGTTAACCAGTCATTTAGAAATGAACTTGGTTATACTTGGTGCTATACTGCTGATATTAGTAGAAGATTTCTGTAGAGGAATATGGGTCATACACAATCCTCGCAGCCTTCCAATTTGGGACTCTTCTGCCTGTTGATGAAACTACCCAGAGTACATAAGAGCAAGAGGAATTTTTCTTTGCTTCAAGGTAGCAACTGGGCCTATTCTGGCATTGGCAGTCTCCCACTGTGTGGAGCAGAGGTAGTATTCAGCAGGTTCTGACCAGTTCTGGAGAACCGGTAATGGAAATTTTGAGTAGTTTGGAGAACCAGCAAATCCCACCTCTAACTGGAGATTTTACAGTATCCTTCCTCCCCCTGCCATGCCCACCAAGCCACGCCCATAGAACCAGTAGTAAAAAAAAAAAATTGAATCCCACCACTGGTGTGGAGGTAGACAGACTTTTATGAAATAAGGGAATCTTTTGTATTAAACACTAAACTTGGAGTATGGGGTGAGGTGCAGGGTTGTTGTCTGAATCTTGTGCTTCTAAAAGGATCTGTGGAATCTGCTGGTCCTCTAGGGCAACTGGCATATTGCAATACTCAAGCATGAAATGACTAGGGCATGACTATCTGATTCAGAAAAGGTTGCATCTGGCATATGGGATGAAGCTGTGCATAATGCCATCAAGTGGGGAAGTGCCAGCCAAGAGTTGAAATCTCCCCAGATTACGTGCCCTAATAACCATAGCCAATAAATCTTGGTAGATTATGCTGAGGATGGTTCCTTCCATCAAGCATAGCTTCTAGGTACTGAAACAGGACTTCGGTAGCTTCAGTCAACCTATAATTGAGTAACATCAGCATACTGATAATAGGAAACCCCAAACTCCTGGATGAACTCACCCAGAATATAGAAGTAGAAGTTGATAGGAGGGAGAGAGCCTTGATATACTCTACAGAGGAGAGCCATGAGGATCAACCTCTTCTACACCAACCAATGCATGACCTTTTTTTAAAGTCAATATTACTTAACTACTTAATTACTACCTTAGATTTATGCAACAACAAAGTCAGAAAAAAAACCTTATGTACTGAGATTTCTTTATGCTACTATTTCTCTATTCCTATTGAATTAAAAAAATCAGGCCAGATTAAATATATTGGCAGACTAACCTCAATTTTCCCTATTCTGACTCTAGATGTAATATTGTTGGCATATAATTCATAACTATTACTAGGGTTTTTTAAAAAGAGATTACCGGTATTTTGGATCTGCAGAAGTTGTGCTTGAAAAAAAATCTGGAAACTACAGTTTGCACAAAATTTGATGAGAGTGCAGTAGTGCAGTGATAAGTGCAACCTTCGGTAACTTCATTAGTTTTGGCACTGAAGTGTTACCAATTGATAATGAGTAAGATTTAAATTGCTAGTTATCTTTAAGGTCCTTTAAATCTGGTTATCTCGGCACTGCCTTTTCTTACATTCATCAGCCCATCCAACCAGCTCAAAGAAAGTCATCTTCAAAATCTGCTCACTAAAGATTGTCACTTGATGGACCTTGAAAATGGATGTTCTCAATAGCCACGTCTACTCTTCAGAACTTCCTCCTCATTCTGATTAACCTCAACCCATCTAGGCTTCAGAAAAACTTTGAAAATTTACCTATTCTATCTTGCAAAAAAGGAAGGATTTAAACCTGTGATTTAAAGGTTGGTATATAAGTGCATTGCATTTGTAGGTATTTATGTCCTTGATATTTTACATATAGTTGAGGTCTGGGGTTTTCTGGGATTTTTTTTTTTAACCTGTAGGAATGGATGGCATAGAACAAAGGAATCAATCAATCAAATCTTTTCTTTGGAATTAGAATGTTTAGTATGAAGCACTTCTAGAATTAAATAGTTCCACGTCCCATCCCCTTGCTGCATGCGAAAATTCTTTTTGCTCTTGAATGATGACATCTCATTGAGCAGCCCTCTGCCTTTTTTTCCCTTCCATGTGCAACAGGTAAGCATGGGTAAAAGAACACATGGTGTTAGGGCAGGAGCCCTAGTGGCTCCATGCTTTCCTGGTACATTGAAGAATTTTAAAAGGCAGGCAGGCAACATTTTGAGGTGATATACGTAACCATTGGAGGCCAGATCTGGAGAGTAACAACTGAAATAATTATCTCTTCTGGCAACATGCCACCAAAGAATATTGGCTGTGAGGTGACCTTGAGATATAGGTGCCAGCTCGAGAATGGGGAATCCAGGCTTCTTTTAGCTGCACGTGTGTTTTGAAAAGCCATTTTAACACATTCCTTCTATTTCAAACTCTCAAAAATGGGGCTGAGGTGAAACGAGTATTAACTTCTATACTGCAAGAAATGTTTGTGACCAAAGAACTCAAAGCCAGCAAGCAATAAGTAATAGAGGGGCCTGTGGAGTTTTATATTAAAACCATTCCTTCTGCTTCTGGTCCCTGACAGCTGCCACAGTGAGACCATTTCAATAGCTTTTCTCAGCACCTGTGTGACCCCCATCATTTTAACTAGATCATAATCCAGTGGGAAGGAATCCGAGCGTTCAGTGTGTCATTTTTTTTCTTCCCTCATGGAAAAACATTAATTTTTTTCACAGACATACTTGCAGTTCCTACAGTCAATGCAACTTCAGAAAAAATCGTAACATCTTACGGAAATGGTCTTTTGGTCCCCTTCTTCCCCCATCCCATGGGAGTGTTTTCCCAATATTCTCATCTCTACAAATTTATCCACACTTCTGCAATTCCTCACCATATCATTTCCACTCAACAAAACCCTCAACTTCTCAGTTTTCCATTTAATCATTTGACTTACTAGCCAGTAGGTCTGTACAAATCAAAATCTAATCTGAATAGATGATTTTCCTCAGAAAAAATATTCTTGTTCAAAAATGTGAACCAATTCTAAAAATCAATTTGATTTGGATGTTTGAATGAAATTGTCAAATTATTTCAGTGTGGGTTTCCAATTTGATTAAGCAAAACTTGGTGCTACACATGCAAAGAAACATTTGAGCAACCCAAATGATTTGAGCTATACCTGGTTTGATTATTCTATGGCTTGGAAAAATCCATTCTAACTTGGAAATAAATTGCATTCGATAAATTGGATCTCTTAACTGAATATTCACACAGCCCTACTAGCTAGCTTCCCAAGGGCTTTGGCTGAATTTATAACAGACAAATAGAGGGAATTGTGGGAGGAGGGATAGCAGAAGGGATGAAAGCAAATACAAAGAAGTTACTTTCTTCTCTTTTTAGAGAAGAACATGGAGTTCTTGGTTGTCTCTCCCAGATTCTAAACATGTTCAGAAGCAACAAAAGATGAATCTGCAGATGGGGTAACATTCACTAGTGCTTACTCACCCCTACCATGTGTACTTGAACTGGATGGAGTTATATGAATGCTAAAGAAAAGTTTTGCCAATCCAGTTAGTGTTTTGTTTGCAGAGTGTAGGTAAAGGATGGTGTACTTTTCTGGTTTACTGTAATCCAGATATTACATGAAAGGGAAATATTAAATGCAGAGGAAAGCTGAAATATAATTTCTTTCTCCCATTAAAACTGGAAAAATTATCTTAGTATGTTCGTGGATTTTCTACAGTCTTTGGTCCCTAGCAGTCTTTTCCCACTCCCATATAGATGTTGGAACTACAATTCCCATCATTCTCAGCTACCATGGTCACAGCTTTGGGTATTTCACTGTCCTTATCATAGGACAAACCATGCAACCCACCTGATAATTGTAATCAGGAAAATTCATTTAGGTACGTTCCTATTAAAATGTGTAATTCGCTAATAGCATCTTAGCAGGCAGTCTACTTCCTTTGATAAAGGGGCAACATTTTTTCTGCAGAAAATGAACCAGGATGAAATCTGAGGGCACTCCCTTTTCAAACAGCCATTTCAAAGGTGCACGGCCGATTCCTTGCCTTTCCTCTCAAGCACGAGAAAATGGCGGCACTGAACACTGTCTGCGGCTCTTCTCTCTTTCTTGCAGTGACATCGTTCCTATCTCTCCTCTTGTCATCCTGACACAGATGGCTGTAAATCTCCTGGATGCCAATTTGGTGCCTGCAAGTTAGGCGTGCTGCCTTATTAGTGCTCGGTTTTGTCATTCATCCATGTGGACCAAGAGCAAATAGCGTTGCAGGCTGAAGCAAATTTACAGCCGGGCTTCCTTGGCTTATTTGCATAGTGCAGCTCTCCCTTTCCCCTACCATGTGCATCTTTGTGTAATTAACTAATGCCACATTCATCAGAATTTAATTCACGCAGTGCACAAAGATGCACAATGGCTGGGAGGGGGACAACAAATAGGCAGGCAATGCCTGGCAGGGGTACCTCTTCTACCTCAGCTTCAGCATGAAGTTTGGCAAAGCTTAATTAGACTGTAGGATGCCATTAGATCATTATCCCCAATCTATGTGCTTGGGAAATATTTTACCCCCTCCCAGTCTGGATCTGACAATCACTACTGCCTCCCAGAGTTGGTAAGTTTGCCTTTGCGCATCCAAGGGCACGACAACATGTGCCTCCAAAATCTTCCTGATTGCCAGCAGGAACAGGCGAGCGGGTGTTGCAAAGAGCAACGTAGCATCTGCCAGGTTCCCCCGCTGTAATTGGATGTTGCATCTTCCAGAAATAAGTGAAAACCACAATCAGGCTGCAACATGCCCCCAGTAGGTTTAGTAGTTGTTAATGTGTATCTTGCTGGGATTCTTTTCTCCTCCCCCCTCCCCCCCTCCTGTTTTTTAAATCACCTATTTTCAGAAGCAGCAGTTTCTCGGGGATTGAAAAATAAATTAAATAAATAAACCAAGCTCCCTGGGGGCCACAGCAAGAATGTTTGTGGGAAGGGAGAAACAGATGGACATCTCTCTTCTCAACCTCAGCACTCCAGCAAAGAGAAGTTTTAACGGGGAGGGGGGGAACCCCAAATCTTGACCAATATGAAGTGCTCACAGACATCCGTAGAGCCTTGAAGACCCTTGACAAGCCCATCTAATCTTCAAGATAGCTAATTGCCTGATTTAATTAGCATTGGTCTGCTGAGAGCATTGGGATCTTTGTATGTTGTGATTTCTCATTTCATTAATCCCATCTCCTCCCCCCAATATTTTGCAACAATTCATTTATCAACAGCACATAACATAAGTCACAAAGAGGAGAGGGAGGAAGCCTTTTTCTTTTAATTGATTACAAATGCAGTTGTAAGTTGATTGGAGAAGAAAAATCACCGTATCTCTTCAAAAGACCTCCCTTTTCCTGTTTTTTTCCTTTTTGCATTGGGAGGTTCGGTCTATTTGTTTACCACCCATCAAATAAAGCAAAAATAGAGTGGGTTTGATTTTTTTTTTTTTAAATTAAAACGCGGAAATAATAGAGGCGGAGAGAAAGGCTAATTAAAAAACAACAACTCCTTTGCCAAAAACAAGACTGAGTCAAACAAAAGCAGCAAATACAGTGCCTAGCATGCAGAGATATTCAGTGCTGGATCGGGCTCTTTGCCAAGTGAATTCACAATACGCAGTTTCAATGTGTATGCAAAATGCCATTGTTTTAGCTAATGGTTGTTGTGGAAGAAACCCCACCATTTCTTGATTGCTGTGGAGGGTGAGTTGTTATGGGGAGAGAGCGGGATGGGTGGAAGATGAAAGCAGAATACCTGTTTGGACAGGTTGGTGTCTTGTCTTATCTTTGCCCCACTGTTTTCTTTAAATCCAAAATGGCTGGTCATGTTCCCCCATGACTGCCCATTTGCAACTTCCTCTGCCCTATTTTCCTTTTCTTCCCTCCTGGTCTTCCTTCCTTCCTTTCCTCCTTCCTTCCTTCCTTTTTTCAGGGCTCCCTCTGTGGAACGTCATAGGTCCTGAGCTTGAAGGCAAAGGCTGTTTTCTGTCCGTCTGGCACATCGTGCCTGCAAGATGCCATCTCGCTCGCATTCTTCCCGACCATCCTAACCAGGGTTGAGGAATCTGAAAGGCATTGCTGATGCTCCAGCCGCTTGATGCGCCTCGTGTACTCGAGTCGCCCGATTTGCATATGCCGTGCAACCATACTTAATGAGTGTGAGTAATTATGCCAATCAGACTTTCGGGTTGTGTGCTGTTGTATTATTTGGGGTTTTTGTTTCTTCACCCGCCCCCCACCCCTGCCCAGCCGATGGCATTAAAACTTCACTACCTCTTTGGCAGAGGGCTGGGGAAGGGAAAAGGGGGGGGGTATGTTGGCACAGCAACTGTTGTTAAGGGAGAAGAGAAGCAGCTGCCAGCCTGCATAGCAAATCTGCAAGACTTGGCACCATGCCAGCTTCCTTGAGGGTTTCAGAGGGATGGTATGTTGGACAGTAAGACTAGCTAATTAATCTTCCGGCAGGGAACAATATAATATCAGGCAATTACAAAGGCAGAATGAAATTACAGTGGTGGGAAGGCTGGCATATGAATTTCTCATCAAGTTGTCTTCCTTGGCTCTACAGTTATAGATTTTTATACCTTGATATGAGCAGTGGAAGAGGGTGGGGGAGGAGGGAAGAGGAGAAAGCAAGCACATTTGAGCCAAGTACACAGGGGACTTTTCATTTAGTTTGCCCAGAATAATTTCCACTGGAAACAGTTTGGAAGTTGAGGCTGGGAGATCTAAGTGGAAATTGGAAGCTTACTTTTAAAAGATGTACAGGACTCTGGGTTTCTTGTCTCATTTTTCCTCAGTGGGGCCCTTTGGGATAATGAAGAAAAGTGCCCTACCTCTGACGTCATCGCAGTCACTGGAGTTCTGTGGTAAATGATGAAATATAGTCAAAACTTGCCTCGACTGGAAAGGCTGAGATGCTGATTGGCTGACCAGGTGAGGGTTATTTCTCCCTCAAGGTTGGCAAGTAATAAATTCCACAGGTATTTCATTTCTATTGGGATGACATGGCCAATCTCCACAGCTCAGTCATTCCAGCCATTGGCAACTCTGCCATCACATGATGATAAGCCTTCTCTTCCCTTATAGGAGGGAAAACAGAATGGAAGAGGGAATACAGACTTCAAGGAGGTGAATTTCAGGTTCTTCCAGTATTAAAACCGGCCCTACTTCCCTGCTTCTCTTTCTTTGCAGAGCTTTTAGCCTTTGGTCTTAGAGGAAGTTGAGGGCAAAAACTGGGGAATTTAGAGTGATTAATGCACAAAAAAAGAAACATAGGTTATAATGACCCAGCCAAATCAGGCAGGATAGCAAACCCTTTTTTCCCCCTCAAGACCTTGTTTTAAAGGGAGAAGAAAGCATGCACTATTTACTCTCTTCATTTATCCCCACCCACAACAGCATGATATTTTCCAATGAATATTTCTCAAAAGAGAAATATTGGTTTCTATATCTCAATCCTTATGTTTGCTAATTCAGGGACGCAGTAGAAATCCCTACTTGATTTGCTGAGCATCACAATTAAGAATGTGAATTCCATTCTCAAGAACTCAGTCTTGGCACTGAGACTCTTATAAACATAAAGAAGTGATCTTTCTGGAGTTAATGGCCAATATAATCTAAATGCTATATTTCCGGAGATTCTACCTTGCAGGATAATGCCTAAAAACTTATAATGGAAAATAGAAATAAACATATGGTAAGATATTAGAAATAAGTCTCTTAGAAGATATCTCTTGATGATAGTAATATCAGGGAATGCTTTCCATATGGAAACTACTTCAAATAAAAAACATCACCTTACTGATCTACTCAAACTCAAATTCCTCATAAAATTCTGAAGATTTTCTCTCAACCCCTAAATTACCCAGAGTCTAAAATTCATCTAATCTAAAACTGTTTCTTCCTATTTATGCTCTGTAAGGAGTAAAAGCCCTTGACTCACCTCCTGATATCAGTGTAGTTTTAGCTGCACAGCCAGAGGTGTGTTTACCTATCTTCCAGGATATTTTCCTGACTCTTGCCATCACTCATCCAGCTTTGGGATTTCCTGGCATTCTCCCAAATATTACCCAAACACATAGTACCCCATAGTTTCTGAACTGAGACAGTGTTGACTAGATGCTGTTACCTGTTGAGATGATGCCATGTGTGGGGCAATACAAATGTAGTTTGTAGCTGACTCATGATTAGTCATTGAATCAAGTTAACATTCACTGATCATTACTGATCCTGCACAGATATTAACATCACATATTTCTAGTAAATCTATATTCTGTTCTTGGGGTCATATCTAGTATTGATTCTTTTTTCATGGTTAGACTTGACCTATTGCATGAGCATGAGGTTTATTCTAATTAATTTCCTGTTAATCCTTATGATAGTAAAAAAAAATACACTTAATTATTTCTCCTGAGCAAGCATCTTCCCTACTTTGCTGTTCTGTGCATTTCTGCAGAAACCTAATGTAGTCCTGTTGGTCTGGATTAGACAAGCTCTGTCTATCAGAGGCTAATACCAGGTCTCTGGGCTTGTTTGGATTGAATATCTGTTTATAAGGTTAGATAAAGTTAATTATGATCCCCCCCCCCCGGTTGTCTGTGAATGTGTGCATTTGTATATTTGTAAATAAGAAACCCACATCTTCTGAACATTAGGTCATAAAGTCTCTAGCACACCACAGATCAGTTACTGCAAGTCAGGCTGTCACATCCAGTGAAATATGTTACATCACACCACTTGAAAATTGGAACCATACATGCATTCCTTTGTAAGAAACTTTGCAAGAATAGGGCATTGAGCAGGGTTGCAGTACAACTACTGTGGTCAGATTTCTGAGTTTCTTGATCACTTAGAGTTCAGGGAAGTTCTCTAGAAAAATATTTAGTACTTTAAAAAGGTAACTTCCTAAATAGGGTCTGAAATTCTGAAAATGACTATGAATAAATCCCAGATATGTACAGCTTTATGATGCCTTTTATAAATCAGCAGTGACCATGAAGACATATTGGAATGTCCTCAAGAGAAAATGAGTTGTAAAATGTATGGGGTTGTTAGCCTTTTGGGGTTGCTTCATTACGAAATGCTGATTGCTTAGAATCTACTCCCAGCTTCTCAGGAAGGCAATAATGATGATGAACTAGGACAGGGGTCTCCAACCTTGGCTCCTGGAAGCCTGGCGGACTTCAACTCCCAGAGTTCCACAGCCAGCTGGCTGTGGAATTCTGGGAGTTGAAGTCCGCCAGGCTTCCAGGAGCCAAGGTTGGAGACCCCTGAACTAGGAGAATGGTCCCAACCTAAAGTTTTAGTTGGGCCACATGAAATAGTAAATAAAGAAAACAAGGAATATTGTGGAGAAATAAGATTTGCTCAATTTCTTGGAAGTAATTGGTTCAAAAAAAAAAGAAAACAACCAACAAAATGATTTTTTTTTAAAAAAAAAGTGCTTAATAAGCAGATAAGTGATCCCAATTTCACAGGATTCTAACTAAAACTTGATCAAGGAAGGCTTTGTGCCACTTGATTGTGATTTTAGAGTATATGCAACTTGTATGTCTAGTAGAAAAGGGATAATAACATTTGTGGAATTCTAATCACAGGATCTAATCTGGGTTCAATCACGAGGACCAGAGGTTTAGTTTTCTGAGGTTTGGGACTTGTGCTGCAGCCCATTGTCAGGGAACTTCTCTCTACCAGAATGTGTGCTTTAGCCTATTCTATGCATAGTGTTTATGTGGTGCCTGATTGTGTGTAGCTTTTTATTGGTTGATTCCTGATTGGGATGCTGGTGGCTGGCTATTAAGTTGTTGGCTGTTGTTTCATTGTGCTGCCAAATCATATACTGTAAATGATGATATTGTTAAGTCGCTCTCTACATCCTTTTCTTCTTCGTGTAGATGTGAATGGAAAGAACAAAAGTGGTCCATTTGCCTTCTGGACATGAGATGGATTGGAACACTAGCTAACTTTTATTTCCCGATTTTCTTCCTTTTCTGCTTTTCTTTCCCTATCTCTTTGCCGAGGACCATGTTCCTAGAAAAGGAAAGGGAACAATAACCAGCAAGAGATTTCCCCTTTTATTCATATGGAATTCTGCCAGTCCAAGCCTTAACAAGTAGGAATTTTAACCTGTAATAAGGGGAAGTTCTCTAGAAAAATATTTAGTACTTTAAAAAGGTAACTTCCTAAATAGGGTCTGAAATTCTGAAAATGACTATGAATAAATCCCAGATATGTACAGCTTTATGATGCCTTTTATAAATCAGCAGTGACCATGAAGACATATTGGAATGTCCTCAAGAGAAAATGAGTTGTAAAATGTAATAAATAAGTAGCAAATTTATAAAAATTAATTCTGTGCCCTAACCATTATATCATAGGTTTTGAAATAAATTGGCTATACTGGGCACTCCAGTTGGTTTCATTATGATAACTAGGTGATCAGAAAAAATGGTAATCTTTCCTGCCATTTTCTTTTTCATAAACCCTTTCTCTTGCCCCATGCTTAAAAGACATATTTATTTAAATTTATCTTATCAACAAGTGCTTACCTCCAAGATTACTGTAAGGGGGTGGAAGGGATGACTATTATGCTTTGATTATCCAAGGGACTTGCTGTGAATGTATTATTAGGGTTTTACGCAGTGCTTTAAACTTGATCTCCAAAATCTGCTTCAGAATGTCAGCTACATCTTTGGGAGATGAATCTGAAACACTGACAACCTGATTTATTATATTATTTATTATATTATTTATACAGTACCAACAAAAATGCTTAGTGGCCTGTTGTCTGATATTCCTTAGTTATCTCAGTCTACTTCCTTCTGCAGATACTACTCTCTGCTGTGATTTCTTGGAGAAATTAGAAACATGTCAAATCAACCAAGGCTAAGAAAAGCAGTATGGGAGAGCCATATGGAAAGCTTCTGAAACAGGTGGAAGATGGTGTAATGAGGAATACTTGACACTCTCATTGGCTGACACAAAGCTTGATTAACACATAGCACCTGCTGGCTTCTTCATCTGTTTACCTGTTACAAGTTCTAAAATGGGATCAGTTTTAGATTACCAAGAGGGAAACTTTCCTTCTTTTTAAAAATGTATTATTGCCTTTTAATCTGCAGTCATAAATGATAACATAAAAGTAAAGCAAAATATACCAGAAAATAAATAAAATATAAAAAAATCAAATAATAATAAATTAAAATCGAATAGAATGTAATGGTAGAACAAAGTTCAATGACCTTCAACCTTCATCACATAGGACTTATATTACATGTCACCATAGTATCATTGATTCATAAACCTGGAAGGGAACACAAGAATCATCTACTCCAAACTGATGAAATTTCCCATAGAGTTGGTAGAAAGTCAATTCATATGTAGAAAATGGAAGAGTGTCTTTCGCCGTGAATTACTTTCCATCCAAGTAAAGTATTAATCTTAGCTCCTGCACAATAAAGTTTTTCATACTTTGATAGGTTCCAAAGTTTTGGAATACTGTATTATTCAACAAGATATTCCCATCTTTGTTCTTTATTTTTTTTAAAGCTCTGTGTACAACTGTATGAATAATATATCAAAACTATATCAACACAGAGCAAGCCCATTGAACTATGTATGAGTCAGAGTCCTGTTCAATACATTGCCCTTCCAAAATACAGAATCAACTCCTACTATGCTGCTCTGTGGTGCCTAATATACTCAATTTGCTGAATTAATTTTATTTTAGGGGCATATAAAACTACTTCCACATACTTTTAGCCCATTGATCTGATAAAATAGAACATTTTAACTCATTATTCCAATACTTGCAAATTGTGCATCTCAGTGCATCTTTTGCAATTGTGAATAAAAATA
This sequence comes from Hydrophis major, assembly GCA_033807585.1. Classification (NCBI taxonomy): domain Eukaryota; kingdom Metazoa; phylum Chordata; class Lepidosauria; order Squamata; family Elapidae; genus Hydrophis; species Hydrophis major. Next base: position 174,380,659 of record CM066329.1, read on the forward strand.
AATTGTAGGTTTAAGGACTTCAAATATTTTTTCTAGTGTGGTATTATTTGTTCAGGAATGTCAGAATCAACTAATATATCTGGCCCAAATTGTACTATTAAGAAATATTTTAATTGCATAAATTGATACTGAGTAGACTTAGATAATTCACTTTGTGAAGAAAAGCATTCAAATCATAGAAACTTTAAAGATTTTGGACTGTATCCAATTACCTTGCCTTAGTTCTTCATTTTCTATTAGTTTGCACCTCAGGAAAAAATATCTTTCTTATGCTTGTTACTAGGCAATGCTACTTATGTGAGAATTTTGATTGTCTAGCATATAGATGACACCATTCTCATTAAGTAATATTGAAGTTGTATATTGTAAAAATATTGAAAGTAAACCCATGAAATACAATTTGTATAAAATCTTACAAATTTCAAAACATTATCAAATATTTATATGAGAACAAGACATACTATGAGAGGCTAGAAAATATATAACAATGCAACTGAGGTTGTTTTAATAGTAAAACTTATTTCTAAAATCTTTTTTTAATAGTTTGTCCTTCCCCAAGGTCATATTTCTATAGTACCTCAAAAATAGAAGAGAAGCCAAGATGAACAGTCTTGAAATCATACAGCTTTGTCCTAAATATTTCTGATTCTTGATGGTCTAGTATTTAATAATTTACTAAGAAAGGAACTTAAGTGTTTCTTCTTTAGAGAGTTGCTCATATGATCAAAATTCCCAAGACTTAAATACATTCATAATGTTTACTTAGTACTTCTAAACAATAGCTGAGATCACTTTTTTTGGTCATTATTGTATCTATGGTATATTACAACTGTTTTGCATTCTTTCAGATCTCTTATTTGAAATTTGTTATTCCTTTTCATCCTGAAATTTGTCAGAAAATCTCTAGCTTCATTTATAACATACATTAACATGGGTAAGATAAAAGAACAGAGAGAAAAAAATCAGTGAACAAATAGGCATTGACTTACAATAATATTGCAATGCTTCATTCTAAGTATTTTCACAATATATTTAGTAAGATACTAGGATCAGGAATGATAACTAACACAGGTTTTGCAAACTGAAGCAGCCTTACAAAATTTTTGAAATTAAAAAAATGTGAGAAAAGGAAAGCTCAAACAAGGAGACAAAAGTTGTTAAGAACAACAGCAAATGGAATTCATTTTTCTTTCCTTTTTTACTTCTATGTAGGCCTTCTCCTTTCTTCAATCTGATTGGGGCTCACCATACAAAACCTGGCAAATGGAGCCAGGAAGTGTAAAAGGAGAGGATCAGCCAAATATTACCTACCAAACAATCTGATATGCTTGAGGGGTTTAAATGTCAAATATCTTTATTATGGTCTCTGCAGAAGTGGTATTCAGCAGGTTCTGACCAGTTCTGGAGAACTGGTAGTGGAAAATTTGAGTAGTTCAGAGAACCAGCAAATACCACCCCTGACTGGAGATTTTACAGTAACCTTTGCCTGCCACGCCCACCAAGCCACTCCCACAGAACCGGTAGTAAAAAAAAATTGAATCCCACCACTGGGTCTCTGGATAGTCTTTACAATAAAAGAGTCCAGTACAGATAATCAATCAATCAGAATAGAGCTGGAAGAGACCTTGGAAGTCTTCTATTCCAATCCCCTGCTTAAGCAGAAGAACCTATACTACTTCATACAAATGACTGAGTGTCCAGTCTCTTTTTAAAAACCCTGAGTGTTGAAGCACCTCCAACTTCTGGAGACCAGCTTTTCCACTGGTTAATTGTCCTCATTTTTAGGAAGTTTCTCTTTAACCCCAGGTTGCTTCTCTCTTTAATTAGGTTCCATCCCTTGTTCCTTGTCCTGCCTTCTGGTGCTTTGGAAAATAAATTCTTTATGTCAGCCCCTCAAATACGGGAATGCTGCTATTATGTCACCCCAATCCTTCTTTTTGCTAGACCGGCCATGCCCATTTCCTGCAACCATTCTTGTATTTTATTTTTTTTAACTCCTGGTCCTTAATCATCTTTTTTACTCTTCTTTGCATGTTTTCCATAGTCTCAACATCTTTTTTGGTAATATGGTGACCAAAACTGGATGCAATATTCTGGGTGTTGTAAGTCCTTTTTAGTGACCGTTCAAAGTTACAACGGCACTGAAAAAAGTGACTTATGACCATTTTCCACACTTACAACCATTGTGGCCTCCCCATGGACAAGTGATCAAAATTCACATGCTTGGCAACTGCATCATATTTATGACAATTGCAGGTGATCCCCTTTTGCAATCTTCTGATCAACAAAATCATTGGGGAAGCCAGTTTCACTTAACAACCATGTTACTAACTTAACAATTGCAGGAACTCACTTAACAACTATGGCAAGAAAGATTGTAAAAGGGGTACAAACTCGCTTTGCAAATGTCTCATTTAGCAACATAAATTTTGGGTTCAGTTATGGTCATAAGTCGAGGATTACCTGTCAAAAGGGAAATAGTTTAATACAGCCATTTGTTATTAGGGAAGGGGAAAAACAACAGTGCAATAAAACAGCACATCTAATTAAAAGTTTTGCACAATTGTATAACTCAGTGAAGATGCTTGAGATGGTTACATGACAGCCATTTGCAGCTGAAAAGCACCATACTGGCCAAGGAATTAATAATGCGGATTATTGACAGTGCAGAACAAATGTAAAAGGGATTTGGGGAAAGTCATGTCAAAAAGAATCAAGCAAATCCTCAGCCCAGCCCAGTGAGCACAATTCTTCCTGTCTTTACCCCGAGCATCCCTTCACTAACTGAAGCTCTCTCAGGTTGGTTAATCTCCCATTGTGCTTGTCCTTTGAAGTGCCACTTAGCTGGGCTGGGAGCAGATTGATAAAAAGTTAATTTCTATTTGTTGTTGCTTCGTGATTGGATGAACATGAAAGCAATTAAATATAAAAACATACAAACAAATAATGAAGTCAACGTAATTAGCCCAAGTTTGATCACTGTCATAGTTATTTAGGAGGGGATGATATGCCTCAGCAGGTGATGTTTTAAGCAGCCTGGGATACTCCAGATATGCTTTCAGAGAATGCCGAATCACAGACCTGGAATTTTAATTACAGCCCACTGCAAATAAGTGATGATGACAGCCACTTGATGGAAGGAAAATTAGGCCACCGTGAGAGAAATCAATGAAAAAGACTTGGCAACTTCCGGTTTGCGTGGCTTCGGGGCAGCAGGAATTCGCGACAGCTCGCGATTCCTGCTGGCTAGCTGCCGAGGTACCCCCGATCCAGATGGGTCAGGGGGTTATGGCTGCCCTGTAGGGACAGCTGAAGATAGAGGGGAGCCGGTTAGGGAGGTGGGGGCATCGCAGACCCCCCCCTTCTCCGGGAAAACCCCTTTTTCCCAAGGCGGTGGAGCGGCGGTCAGCAATGGCCGCCACGAAGAAGCCAGCAACCGGGTAAGAACTGTGCTGGAGGAAGTGTGAAAAGTGAAAGTTCTGTCTGAGCCGGGTCAAGTAACAACTTTTAAATCTCCTGGAATTGAGCTGCTTGTTGCTGGAGGATACATTGTATCCCTAAGAAGATCGAAAGCGGCGGAGAAGTTGTCAAAGGGAACTTTTCTTTTACTCTCCCATCCCACGGAAAAAGCAAAAATATTTGGATGTATTAGACACTGAAAGTGGATTGCTTTGAAAGCTAAGCTAAGAGATAAAGGGATTTTTGGACATTGAAAAATTTAAGAAATTGGAAAATCTCTGCTGGAGGTATGGATTTTTTGATTATTTAAAATTGTTATTGCAAGTGGGAAGGGAGAAAGAAAAATTGGAGCAGAAACTGAAAAAGGAGGAGACTGTCTAGAACGTCTTGGTGGATCCCAAAAGAAGATATATGGTAATTGGACCTCTTTGATCAAAAATTAATTTTGAAAGAGAAAGAGAAGAAGGAAGAAAAGTATTAACTTTTGGAACTTTTTTCTTTTTTTCTTTTTTTTAATTGCTTTTGATTGTCTTGGATTAAAAATACTTGTGGTTGTTTTGGAAAAAGTTTCCCTTTTCATAATGGCATTGTCTGTGGATGAACTAGAGATTGAATATCAAAAATATAAAAAAGAAGATACTTTGGGCGCTTTGTTCCAATTCTTAGAAATGGCGTTATGTTCCTTTGAAAAGTTGATTACGCAGCAGAAGGACTGGGACAAGGAAGAAGAGGAAGAAGAAGCCATCTTTGATGAACAATGGGTTCCTTCCGGAGAGGAGGAGAAAAAGGATAAGAAAAAGGGGTTTTTTAAGAATTATAAAAACAACCAAAAGAGAGAAAAATGAGCGAAGAGATGGAGGCAAGGTTAGAAAGCAAAGGAAAAGGAGTAAGAAAAGCGAAGAGAAAAAGCAAAGAGGTAGAAAGGGCAAGGAGAAGAATAAGCAAGAGAGAAAAGGGGGGAGGAGAAGCCTTAATGGGGGGAAGCAAGATTTAAAGAAAAAAAGTTTATTTAGAGATAATGGGTGAATTTAATTTAGATTAAAAGAGGGATTCTGGAGGGTATTCAAGAGTGTGTTTTTATATGTATGTATATTTAGAATAAAAAATTTATTATGTAATTTTAGAATTTTTTAAATAGAATCCCAAGAAAGATTTATATGTAGTATTTTTAAGTTTGAGTTATAGATGTAACTCCAATTGGTGTACAGGAGAAGTATAGTAAAAGAAAAAAGATGAATGGATGTTTGGAAATAGAACAGACAAAGAATGTTGTTGAAAATGGTAATAATGGAAGGATATATATGCTTTTTTTTTTTTGATTTTGTATATTGATAAAAGGCAATAAAATTTTAATTGATAAATAATTTGGATGGAAAAGAGAAGTAGGGACAAGATATGAAGTTAATATTATATGAAATATTGATATTATAATCTGGAAATGTTATGTTTTATTGGTCTATCATTATTATTTTTTTTAGAAAAGAATTTATAAGCTGTTATGCCTTGATTTTGTGTGTATTGTTTTTAGATAACTGATAAAAATAGTTTTTATATACATATATAAAAAAGAAAATGATAATAAGATATGGAAGATTTAGGTTGAATATGATGTTTGAATTTGTGTCTGTGTAAAGAGTTTTAACCCGGGAACAGACAACCTTCAGAAAAGATCTTGTAGTTTTGTCTATGTTTTGTGTTTGTATGTTTGTGTATTATGCTTATGATAAAACTAACAAAATTTGTTTTTTATTAAAAAAAAGGAAAAAAGAATCAATAAAACCTTGGAGGAATGTTAGATGAGAATAATTTAAACAAGCCAGAAAGAAAAGAATATGATGACTATAAAATGGATAAATATGGAAGAGAAATGAAATTGAATAGGAGTAAAGAGAAATAATGAGAAATTTGATGAAAGATATTTGCGTGTCCATATGGGGATGGGATAAATCGGAATTATGTTGTATAAAAATATTGTTTTGTTTGACTTGTAAGGATTTACAATATTAAGAGGTTTTATGTGTTTATGTATTTAATGGTTAATGATGTGTTGTTTTATCTTTAAAATTAATAAAAACTTGTTTCAAAAAAAAAAAGAAAAAGACTTGGCAAAGTTTAGCTCCAACTTCCGGAACCACTAGTTCTGAACCAGCTTCACAGTGTCTTAATATTGTGCCATAAATTGTTTTTTCCACTCCTTTAAAGTCAATCTCTCTCTCTCTCCCTCCCTCCCTCCCTCTCTCTCTTTCTCTCTCTTGGCAAGGCATTTGAAAATTTCTTTTTTGATTCTTTTCATTGTCTTTCTGAGCTTGAGCTGGTTTGGTAGAGATGTTAATTTAGTTAGGCATGGTAGTAGGGTCTTCATTTTGAGTTTAATTAAAAGATTAGAATCCAGAGCAGCTTCAGTTTTCTAAAAAGAAGATTGAAACCACAGCTCTGGTCACCCTTTTCCTAGGTAAAGGCAAGGTCATAGAGATAGATAGATAGATAGATAGATAGATAGATAGATAGATAGATAGATAGATAGATAGATAGATAGATAGATAGATAGATAGATGGAATTCAGCTTTGTTTGGGTATTTTCCCACGTCATTGTAGTTGAGCTTTTAAAGTTGTAGCAACATTTCAGCAGAATCTCATCTGCCATTATCAGGCTTCTGTATTGTGTTCGTCTGTGAGTCAGACTTTTACAGTTGTTTCAGTTTTAAATTTGGGGCTAGGCTACTGCTGTGCCAGAATGGTTTTTTTCTTCCTCCTGATTGGTTGGGAGTCTTGGTCTGGGTTTATTGGTCTTGGAGTTTGCTGTGTTCTGCTTGATTGGTGTTTCTAATGTCTTCTGTCTATTTTGTGGCTTTTTTTATGTCTTTGTCTGGCAAGATTGTGTTCCTGTATTGGAGGCTTTTAGTGCAGCTTGGCTCTGAGGAAATGGACGGCTATCATTTGTTAGGAAGCTACCCACCTGGATGAACCCACCTGGATGAACACAAAAATGTAGCAAAAAAGCTGGAACACACTTCCTCGCTAGTCCAACACATGAAAGCCACAGGTCATAGCATCAACTTCAATGGCACCAAAACCCTATAGAAAACCCTATAGAAAGCCACTATAGAAAACCCCAGCCACAGAATTATCAGAGAAGCCATAGAGATTGAAAAAAAGACTTGAAAGCATGAATAGAAGAGAAATCTCTCCACCAGTCTGTCAATCATTTGGAAGCCTGCACTCACAAATAAAAAAATCTCCACACCACTAGCCAGGCAAACACCTGGGCACAAACAGATTGCCCCTGATACCTCCACCAACCAGGCACCCAGATGAAACCTAGCTTCCTAACAAATGATAGCCATCAATTTACTCGGAGCCAAGCTGCACTAAAAGCCTCCAATATAGGAACACAATGTTGCCAGCCAATCAAGACAAAAAAAGCCACAACACAGACAGAAGATATTAGAAACACCAATCAAGCAGAACACAGCAAACTCCAAGACCAATAAACACAGACCAAGACTCCCAACCAATCAGGAGGAAGAAAAAACCATTCTGGCACAGCAGTAATCTAGCCCCAAATTTAAAACTGAAACAACTATAAAAGTCTGACTCAGATGAACACAATACAGAAGCCTAATGATGGCAGATGAGATTCTGCTGAAACGTTGCTACAACTTTAAAAGCACCACGTGGGAAAATACCCGAACAAAGCTGAATGCCAGACATATATATATATATATATATATATATATATATATATGGCATTCAGCTTTGTTCGGGTATTTTCCCACGTCATAGTAGTGGTGCTTTTAAAGTTGTAGCAACGTTTCAGCAGAATCTCATCTGCCATTATCAGGCTTCTGTATGGTGTTTGTCTGTGAGTCAGACTTTTACAGTGGTTTCAGATTTAAATTTGGGGCAGCCTATTGCTGTGTCAGAATGTTTTTTTCTTCCTCCTGATTGGTTGAGAGTCTTGGTCTGTGTTTATTGGTCTTGGAGTTTGCTGTGTTCTGCTTCTAATATCTTCTGTCTGTTTTTTTGGCTCTTTTTGTATCTTGGCTTTTTTTGTATCTTGATTGGCTGGCAACATTGTGTTACTTTATTGGAGGCCTTTAGTGCAGCTTGGCTTCGGGTAAATGGACGGCTATCATTAGTTAGGAAGCTGGGTTTCATCTGGGTGCCTGGTTGGGGTGTGTTTGAGCTGGAGGTATCAGGGGGGATCTGTTTGTGCCCAGGTGTTTGCCTGGCTTGTGGTGTGGAGATTTTTTTGTTTGTGAGTGCAGGCTTCCAAATGATTGACAGCCTGGTGGAATCATCTCTTCTGTTCATGCTTTCTGGTCTTTTTTCAATCTCTATGGCTTCTCTGATGATTCTGTGGCTGGGATTTTCTATGGTGGCTAGGGTTTTGGTGCCATTGAAGTTGATGTTATGACCTGTGGCTTCCATGTGTTGGACGAGTGAGGAAGTGTGTTCCAGCTTTTTGACTGCATTTTTGTGTTCATCCAGGCGGGTGCTTATTCTTCTATTGGTCTGTCCAATGTATGTGGCTGGGCATGCTGCACAGGGGATTTCATATATGCCTTGGTTTTCCAGGTCAATTTTGTCTTTGGGGTTCCTGAGGATGGCTGCTATTTTTCTGTCTGTTTTGAAGGCAGTCTTGATGTGGTGTCTGTATAGAATCTTACTAATTTTGTCTGTAGTGCCTCTTATGTAGGGCAGGACAGCTGTTCCATGGGTCTGTTCATCTTCTTGGTCTCTATTATGTCTCAGTGTGATTTTGTGGATCAAGTTGGTGATTTTGCTTTTGTGGAAGCCGTTGGCTGTCAATATTTTAGTCAGGGTGCATAGTTCAGTCTTAATGTGTGTCTTGTCTGCCAGGCGTTTGGTTCTAGTAATTAGTGTTTTAGCCACGGAGTTTATCTGTGCTGGGTGGTGGTGGGATTGGGCGTTGAGGTAGCGGTTGGTGTGTGTTTTCTTCTGGTATATGGTGTGTCCTAGTGTGCCATCTGTTTTCTTGTAGATTAGTACATCTAGGAATGGTAGTTGTTTGTTTGTTTCTGTTTCCATGGTGAACTTGATTTTGGGGTGTGCGCTGTTTAGGTGTGTTAGGAAGTTGTTTAGGTTTTCTTGTCCATGGGGCCAAATTACGAATGTGTCATCGATATATCTTAACCATAGTTTGGGTTTGAGTATGGCATTAGCCAGGGCTCTGGATTCGAATTCTTCCATGAACAGGTTTGCAATGACAGGTGACAGTGGTGATCCCATGGGGGCTCCTTCAATTTGTTTGTATCTTTGTCCTTTGTATATGAAATATGTGTTGGTTAAGCAGTGTTCTGTTAGTTCCATGAGGTGTTTAGCTGGTTGGTATTTATTTTTGATGATTTCGAGGGTCTCTTTTATCGGGACTTGAGTGAATAGTGAAACCACGTCAAAACTTACTAGCAGATCTTCTTGCTCCACGTGTAGATCTTTGATCATTTCCAAGAAGTGGTATGAGTTTTGTACATGAGAAGCTGCTGTTTCAGCATGGGGCTGTAGCTCTTTTGCTAGGTGTTTAGCCAGGTTTTGTAGTGGTGCTCCTCTGGAGCTGACTATGGGTCTGAGAGGTATGCCTTCTTTGTGTATTTTTGGGAGGCCGTATAGTTTGGGGCATCTGGAAGATTTCTCTCTGGGTATGATCGTGTGTTGGATCTCTTTGCTTATGTGGCTGGTTATAATTTTCTTCTTGGTTAATTTTTCCAGATATGTGGTTGGGTCTGTGTTTATGGGTTTGTATGTGGAGTCTTGGAGTAGGTCTGTCAATTTAGTTTCATAGTCTTTTCTGTCCATTACTACAGTGGCATTCCCTTTATCTGCTGGGAGGATGATTATGCTGCTGTCTCTTTTCAGGGTTTGTAGCGCTTTAATTTCATTTTGCTGTAAGTTGCTTTTGGGTGGTTTGCTTGTGCATAGAATGTTGGTAACTTGGTGTCTTATTTTATCAGCTTCATCTGTATTTAATTTAGTTAGGCTGGATTCTACTGCACATATGATGGATTCTGTGGGGATTTTTTGGGGTGCTATAGCATAATTGCATCTTTTGGTTAGGACTTCTGTTTCTGTTTTGGTGAGTTCTCTGTTGGAAACATTGTACACTAATTGTTTCAGGTGTTGTTGTGAGTTGTTGGGGGTTTTCTTGTCATGTTCTAATTTCTTTAATTTTTTCAAGAGCTTTTCCTGTTTGTAAATGTTTGCAGATTCAGCTCTCCAAGTTGTAAGTTGTTTTATCTTGTCCCAAAGTAGAGGGTGGATTTTGCTGCTCAATTCCAGGTGTAGTGCTAGCAAATCTTTGTTTAACTGATCTAATTGGAATCTCTTACTGTGGAGCTCGTTCCTTAGTAGAGCCATTTCAGTTCTTTTCAGGATACGTTTAGTGGCTGCTGTGCTTTGATGAAATGTTAATTTGAAGCAGGTTGGTGTAGTATTGTTGTCTCTGCAGCTGCGTAGGAATTGGAGGTCACATAGTATTACTGCTCTTTTAATTTCCAGTTTCTCGTAGGTTTTGATCTGGTTGTTTATTCCCTCCCCATAGAGGTTTGATATTTGTTTTCTTAAGTTTTCGCGGGTACTTACATGTCTGGCATTCAGCTTTGTTCGGGTATTTTCTCACGTGGTGCTTTTAAAGTTGTAGCAACGTTTCAGCAGAATCTCATCTGCCATCATCAGGCTTCTGTATGGTGTTTGTCTGTGAGTCAGACTTTTACAGTGGTTTCAGATTTAAATTTGGGGCAGCCTATTGCTGTGTCAGAATGGTTTTTTCTTCCTCCTGATTGGTTGAGAGTCTTGGTCTGTGTTTATTGGTCTTGGAGTTTGCTGTGTTCTGCTACTAATATCTTCTGTCTGTTTTTTGGGGGGGGGCTCTTTTTGTATCTTGATTGGCTGGCAACATTGTGTTACTTTATTGGAGGCCTTTAGTGCAGCTTGGCTTCGGGTAAATGGACGGCTATCATTAGTTAGGAAGCTGGGTTTCATCTGGGTGCCTGGTTGGGGTGTGTTTGAGCTGGAGGTATCAGGGGGGATCTGTTTGTGCCCAGGTGTTTGCCTGGCTTGTGGTGTGGAGATTTTTTTTGTTTGTGAGTGCAGGCTTCCAAATGATTGACAGCCTGGTGGAATCATCTTTTCTGTTCATGCTTTCTGGTCTATGCACAAGCAAACCACCCAAAATATATATATATATTTTCTGAGGTTCTCGCGGGTATTTGTATGTGGATCTTTGGTTATTCGGGTTTTCTCCCATGTAAGATTGGAAGTATCTAGGCAACATTTCGATGAAATCTCATTCATCATCTTCAGGCTTGGTCTTCAGCTCTGTGCTTCTCAGATTGAGCTGCAAGCTCACATCACTCTGAGAAGCACAGAGCTGAAGACCAAGCCTGAAGATGATGAATGAGACTTCATCGAAACGTTGCCTAGATACTTCCAATCTTATGCGGGATAAAACCCGAATAACCAAAGATCCATATATATACATATATATTCTTTAGTTTTCATGGGTACTTACATGTATGGCATTCAGCTTTGTTCGGGTACTTTCCCACGTCATAGTAGTGGTGCTTTTAAAGTTGTAGCAACGTTTCAGCAGAATCTCATCTGCCATCATCAGGCTTCTGTATAGTGTTCGTCTGTGAGTTAAACTTTTACAGTGGTTTCAGATTTAAATTTGGGGCAGCCTATTGCTGTGCCAGAATGGTTTTTTCTTCATCCTGATTAGTTGAGAGTCTTGGTCTGTGTTTATTGGTCTTGGAGTTTGCTGTGTTCTGCTTCTAATATCTTCTGACCTGTGGCTTCCACATGTTGGACTATGGACTGTTGGACTATGTAAGCCATAGGTCATAGCATCAACTTCAATGGCATCAAAACCCTAGCCACTATAGAAAATCCCAGCCACAGAATCATCAGAGAAGCCATAGAGATTGAAAAAAGACCAGAAAGCATGAACAGAAGAGATGATTCCACCAGGCTGTCAATCATTTGGAAGCCTGCACTCACAAACAAAAAAATCTCCACACCACAAGCCAGGCAAACACCTGGGCACAAACAGATCCCCCCTGATACCTCCAGCTCAAACACACCCCAACCAGGCACGCAGATGAAACCCAGCTTCCTAACTAATGATAGCCGTCCATTTACCCGAAGCCAAGCTGCACTAAAGGCCTCCAATAAAGTAACACAATGTTGCCAGCCAATCAAGATATAAAAAGAGCCAAGATACAAAAAGAGCCAAAAAAACAGACAGAAGATATTAGAAGCAGAACACAGCAAACTCCAAGACCAATAAACACAGACCAAGACTCTCAACCAATCAGGATGAAGAAAAAAACATTCTGGCACAGCAATAGGCTGCCCCAAATTTAAATCTGAAACCACTGTAAAAGTTTAACTCACAGACGAACACTATACAGAAGCCTGATGATGGCAGATGAGATTCTGCTGAAACGTTGCTACAACTTTAAAAGCACCACTACTATGACGTGGGAAAATACCCAAACAAAGCTGAATGCCAGACACACACACACACATATATATCTCTACTCCATCAACCAATCAAGAAATGACAACACAGCCAACCTCCCAACCAGTATATCGAGGGAGACGGTAGCGCCGATCACACGCTGCTTGCACAAGCATGAAGCCGAAACCACCAGCCTGAAGATGGCGAGTGGGACCTCATCAAAACGTTGCCAAGATACTCTCAATCTTTCATGGGAAAAGACCCAAACACGCCAAGACCTGCATACTTGTACCCGTGAAAATCTACCAAAATATATACATATCTGCTAGTCACAAAAATGTCACCAACATTTTGTTTTCCACTGGAAGAAAAACAACAATTTTTCAGTGAAGCAAACACTTTTTAAAAATGACAGAGGAGAAATTTAGTGCAATACTACATGGATTTCAATCTGATTCATTTCAAACCTGCCAGCTGCAGCATATTTAAACAACTCGACTCTTGGGAAAGGCAAGAGCAAAGTGGGTAGCCTTCTCCAACCTGTTGCCTTCCAGTTCTATTGTTCCTTCCATCATTCCCAAACATCATAGCTATTGCATCTGGAAAATAACATAGTAGGAAGAGCTGAGGAGAAAAATATGCAGAATGTAAGTTGTAGCCTGTGCAGCACAGTAATTGCTTGTTTTTAACTAATGATGTGATACTGGAAACTTTTGCAAGCATTCATTTGCTACACCATAGGAGACAAGGGTCTGGAAAATGCCTGTGGATTCCATCATAATGTAGATAATTTTTGTTCCTCTTGCACTCTTCTTAGAGTCTTTTTTAACCATACTTCTCAAGTGTAGAATTCCTAAAATTCCAAGGTATTGTTCTTTCCTCAAAAAGAAAATCCCCATTGTTATTTTTTGTTCTTTTCTTGAATATATTTGTGCAATTGGATTCAATAATTCAACTGGTCTCTCCCTTTATAGAATGGCACAAGTTTCAATACAAAAGTCAAATTCAAGTTCTACAGAGCGGCTAATACTTACCCACAAAGGTCAGTGGGACTGTCCAAGGGTCAATTTTGCTTTTGATGATCTTGTGGTACTATTGGTTTAATAAAGTAGAATTCATTAAATTATTTTCATAGAATAAATGGGGGCCAATGAACAATAGGAAACCTTCATGGAGGGGTTGATGAATTGAAAAGTTTGGGAATGCCAGGCCAATTAGAATCCACTTATCTGACTAGCAACAGCTGATCAACATTGCCCAAAGAACAATGTGGAGATTATAATAACTGACTTTAATACTCTGCTTTATTAACCAAGTTAAATAGCCCTACTATTATGTGGCTCCTGAGAAACTTGTATGCCATCCAATTCATTATAGATTCTATGCATCCTGCACAATAAAATGCAAATTAAAAACAATTGCAGTAACCAGAAACATTATACTTGTGTTGGTCTCCCATGGAAAGAATGAGACACAGGCTGGTGTACTCGGGATGGGAGTCCAGAGCAAATTCTAGTGCTCCCTTTTATTGAGAATTTTGTATATAGTAAGCATTCACATTGTGGATTAAAATAATTACATATAGTACACAGAATTGTTTACAGTCGTCTGAGCTGCTTAAATGTTTCTAGTGTTTGCTTTTAATTTCCTTGCTTTATCTTAGTGACCCTTAGGCAGACATGTATGTATAAGGTCTTAGACTAATCATTACCCAATACTGAAGTCAAAGTTAATTCCCACATCTCCTCTGTTTTTGTTTTTTGATGATCGTGGATGCCTCGGAAGCTTTTCACCATCTGCAACAACAGTTCTCCTTCCGTAGGCTTCACCCGACACATTCCTAAAAGTCCAGGGAGACATTGGATACAACAGCATACACAAAGAGAAAGTATAAAAAGCAATATCACTCCAACAATTAGGTGATGAATCCATGAACCATCTGGCAACCAGGACCAAAGTGCAGACCACACATCCAGTCCCTCGTCCTCCGATTGTAATGGATTATCATTCAGGGGTTGTTCCATATCCTGTATAGTAGGTGTAATGTTTGGAGAATAATCAGAGATATACATGCAACAATGCATATGAATCACAGCGCAAACTCCCCCTTGTGCAGCCAAAATAGTGTCCACCGCATATCTGGTTTGCAGGACAAAGTCAAGGATTTTTCCTTGCTCTTCTTCAAGCAGCTTTAGAGTTTTAATGGTGTCTTTAAACATAGTAACTGTCCAATTGTTTAAACGATGCAAATCTCTATAGTTCATCATGACTCCTAAAGGAGGAATAACTCCCCTTGATATCTGTGTCCAGTAGTCATGATTCAAAACAGAGTTTACTTCCGTTGCGGAACACGCATTGCGGATATGAGCAGTCCCCAAAGATTTTAAAATGACATGAGATGGGATTACTTTCCCAAAGGTGCAGACTCCTTTCCATCGTGCTGGCATGTGATCATAGGCCATCCGTCCACACAGTAACCATAGATTTGCTCCCAGGAGATGACCAACCGTATTTGGTTCAGGATAGATTAATCGTGCAAAGGATTCCATTAACATAGCCAAATAAGTGGGTGGTGGTGCGTATTTCCCATTTGCACATTTGGGCAGCTGGTTTTCTCTCGTGGTGGGACAACATGTGGGATAAATGGACACCCATTTTCATTGATCAAAGATATGATATCAAATTTAGAAATATTATGTACAAAGTAAGTGAGATTTTTAGTTTTCATGTCATCCGGATAAACCCGACTTCCATTGCCAATAATAATTGTTTTGTTACAAAATGGATATGTTCCCAAGTAAGTCATATTCTCTACTGTCTCGTTGTGGGTCCAGCAGATACCCGCCACCTCTTGGATTCGGCTTCCAAGATGCAATGTATTTATGTTACTTGTAGTCCAACTGTTGGATCACATCCCTGAACAACCATAGCATTGTCCCTTATACCAGTCACCTTCGGCCAGAGGTACTGCAACCATTGGAAGCCCTGATGTTTTGTGAGTTGGCATGTGCATACATATCCAACAATCAGTTTTATTATGAAGGTTTGCTAGCTTCCCCATGTCCTGGATCAACGTGTTTCTTTTCCATTCCCCCAAATCCATCCCCTTGCCCCTTTGGCTGATGATAAGGATGCACACAGCGAGCAGGAACCCAAACAACTGTCCCCTCATCTTCAACAGCAGCGTATCCTCGGCCCCAAGTTATCAGTGGGACAGGTCCTTTCCACGTTAGATCTGGTAGTCTCTTATACTGAACTTTTGGTCTTGGCGTACCTGCAGAAGAGGAGGAAGCAAAATGCCTACTGGCTGCCGTAGCAGCAAGAGATCCTTTCATGTTTAAAAAATTTAAAGTGTATAAGGTAATATTAAGAATGTTTTGTATGTAAGGCAAGCCATATCCATCCACTTCCCCCGTTTTTATGTGAAGGAGTGCTTGTTTTAGTGTCTAATGAGCTCGTTCCACAATGGCCTGACCAGTGGAATTGTAGGGAATGCCAAATTTATGTATAATTGACCATCGATGACAAAATTCCGCAAAGGCGGTGCTAATGTGAGCAGGGCCATTATCGGTTTTGATCTCCATTGGTGGTCCCACATGTGTGAAGGTACGGAGGCAATGGTTGACTACATGTTTTGTAGCCTCTCCTCGTTGAGGTGTTGCCATAATAAATCCTGAATAGGTATCAATGGTGACATGCAGATGGTGCCATGGTTTGGAGGGAGGGTGTTGTGTGACATCCATCTGCCATAGTTGACAAGCAAATGTCCCCCAAGGATTTACTCCTTGAGGAAGAGCAGTGGATTGAGCACTGCAACTAGGACATTGTTGAATAATAGTTGCAGCTTCTGCAGCAGTGAGACCAAATTGTTTACAAAGAGCTTTGGCATTTTGATGAAAATAGCTTTGTGAGTCCCATGGAGTAACAGGAGAAAGCGAGAGACAGGACATGGCCAAGGCCGCTGTGTCAGCCACGTCATTCCCTTCCTGCAGCTCCCCAGGAAGTGGCTGGTGGCTGCGAATGTGTGCGATATGTAGAGAATGCGTGCGAGAATGAAGACAGCTTTGCAGAGCTAGAAATAAACTCCTAAGATTAGCATCAACAGATGGAGAAAGATAAGCAAATTCAATGTTAAGTATCAATTGATAAATGTAAAGAGAATCCACAATAAGATTTAGCGGTTCTTGTGCAAATTCCTGTAAGGCCAAAATAGCAGCAGCTAATTCAGCCCTTTGTGCTGATTGCTGAGGAGGGGTAATTTTTGTTTTCCATACCCCTTCCTGTCTCCATGCACAAGCGCTGTAGATCTTACCACTGTCCGCATAAACGGTCACTCCCCCAACTGGCTGCTTTGCAATAACTGAATTAAAATTTACAGATATGTTTCGAAACAACTGGAAATGAGGGTCACTGGGGGTGTGGCAAGAAATCTTCCCTGGCCAATTTTCAAGAGCAATTTGCAATTCAATGGATTGACTATACCAAGTTTCCCACAGAGTGAGGGAGATAGGTAAAAATAACTGAACTAGATCTATGCCATATAAATGCATACTGCGATTTCGGCCTTTGATGAGTAACTCACTATAAAGCATAGCCATAGTAGAAACTGTTTTTCGGGGAGTATTTTGCAAATGTAACCATTCAATGATATAAACCTGCGCTTCATGTAATTGAAATAAAGCTGCAGTAGGCAAGGCTGGAGTTTGTAAAATTGCCAAAGCAAACGGAGTATCAGGAATGCATCGATCAACCCAACGCTGCATTAAAGCTGCATTTACATGTGTCAGTACCTTCCTTTGTTCTGCTGATAAGGTTATAGCAGAATCCGGTCTCGCAGAGCCCTTTAGGGCCAAGAACAAGGGCTGGAGTACTGCTGTAGTTAACCCCAGGTAGGGTCTAACACAGTTAATTGTTCCTAGTATTTGTTGTAATTTTACTAGAGAAATCTTTTCCTCAATTTTGATTTCCGGAATGACCGGATGAGCATAGGTTGCAAGGACCTTATGCCCTAAGTAGGCATATGGCGTTTGACTTTGAATTTTTTCTGGGGCAATATAAAGTCCAAATTGTAACAATACCTCTTTAAGGCAAGGTAGCGCTGCCTTAACTGTTCCCGGTGGGCCGGGAGCTTCAATTAAAATATCATCCATGTAGTGGTAAACCTTCCACCCAGGATGAGAGGTTCTGAATGGAGCCAGAACCATTTGAACATATGACTGGCACATCGTTGGACTGTTTAGCATTCCCTGTGGCAAAACCTTCCATTGGTAACGAAAGGTAGGTGCATTGTTATTCAATTCAGGTACGGTAAAGGCAAATAATTTCTTGTCATCTGCTTGCAAAGGGATAGAAAAGAAGCAATCCTGTAAATCTACTACAACTAGATCCCAATTACGTGGGATCAGGTTAGGGTTAGGCAAACCACATTGTAATGCTCCCATTGGTTGAAGGATGGAGTTAACGGTTCTCAGATCATGCAAAAATCTCCTTTTTCCATTTTTCTTTTTAATAACAAATACTGGAGTGTTATATGGACTAGAAGTTGGCTCAATGTGTCCTAATTGTGGATGCTCAGCTACCAATTGATGTAAAGCTGTAAGCTTTTCTTTTGGAAGTGGCCATTGGTCAATCCAGACTGGCTGAGAGGTTAACAATTGTAATTTTTCCATTATCCAATAACAATTTTTGTGCAAAATTGTGACAACAAATCTCTACCCCACAAGTTTATATGCAGGGGCAACACAAGAGGTTGAATCCTTGCAGTCTCACCAGTTTCTCTATGCAATGCCTTCAACCAACGTACACTACTTCTTGCAAACTGCATACCACCCACTCCATGAACAGCCGGAGAGTCCTCAAGCGCCCATTCATTTGGCCATTCCTTTTGGCGTATCACAGAGACATCTGCTCCAGAATCTATAAGGCCAGAAAATGATTTTCCCTGAATTTCAATTGTCATTTTTGGTTGGTCTGTAGTCAATTTTTTTGTCAGCGCTACCAATTCTGCAGCAACTGGAGAACTTGCCATTTCAGTGGACTCAAAACCACCAGTTCGTGGGATCCCAATTAAAGGATTTATAGGGATGTATGGAAGCAATGATAACTGGGCAATAGAGTCACCGACCATTAATGATGCAGGAGTATCAGTGTACAATTGTATCTTAATAATCCCTTTATAATCTTGATCAATAACTCCTGGAATAACAAAAAACCCTTTTTCTGATGCAGAAGACATGGGAAGTACTAATCCCACTGTTTTTTTTGGCAGTGGCCCATGCAAATGAGTGTCCTCAATATACACTTGATTAGGAAAGGTCACATTAATTGAGTTCAACATTTTTAAACCCAAACCTGCACTCTCAGTAATTGCAGGCAATGCTTTTGTGACAGCCTTGGGAGCGGGGCTAGCTGCACACCACAAATTTAGTTTCCTGGATTTTGGTTCTGATCAGAGCGACATTGATTTGCCCAATGAAACCTTTTTTTGCATTTTGGACAGACTGATTTTGGACAGACGTCCTTGATTTTGTTTTTGTTAAATGCCATCCCCCCCCCAGGGGCACAGCACTGGGCTTTAAAATGGCCAGGCTTTCCACAATTAAAACAATTCCCTGTAGGTTTCATCCCTTTTTGCAATGCCATAGCCAAAGTCTCCATGTTGTAAGCCTGAGAACCCACCACTGCACATGCCTTTAACAGATCAGCCAGAGTAACCTCACCTCTAGCCACCAAGGGCTGTAAGATACGCTTGCAGTCAGCGTTTGCATTTTCAACTGCCAATTTCAGCAAAAGTTCTTTTGCAGCTTTCTCATTAGAGATTTGCCTGGTAATAGCCAATTGTAGCCTTTCCACAAAATCATTTTAAGACTCAGGTGCTGTTTGCTTAATTTGAGAAAAAGACTGTGCTGGGGTTCCCACATCCTGGATGCAGGACAATGCTCCAAGGACAGCTGCCATAACCACTGGAAATACATGATCAGGCAAATTAGCAGCTTGATCAGCAGTGGATTCAAACAAGCCTGCTCCATAGATTTGGTCTGGCGTATACAGCCCCCCCGAATTCCTTCCCCTACTGATAGCTTCCCTTTGGTATTCTGAGTCAAAAACCACATACTGAGTAGAGCTCAATATCATTCTCATTAAATCTTTCCAGTCACTAGGAATCATGCGTGAGGTAGCCAAACTTGTCAGGAACCCCTTTGTAAAAGGACTTTGAATACCATAATCTTTAACTGCTTTTTTAATTTCCCTAAGAACTGCTAAAGGAATCGGAACCCATTCAGTCTGCAGATTGCCTTGACTGGAAACAAATTCACTTGCCTATTGACTGGAAACAAATTCATCTGGGGAATCTCATCACGCTCTGATTTCCCCTCATTGAAAGCCTGATGCATCATTGTTTGAACTTTTCCCATTTTTGGTTGGATTTTATCATCCACAGGCGTAGGCGCTGTTGGAAATGATAAAGCACACTCCAGTTTTGGGGTAGAAGGGTGCAATACAATTCCTTTATAAGGAGGAGGTTCTACTAAAGTTTTTTAAAGAGGTTGTTGCTGGGTCTCTAAAGCAGTCATAACAACCTTCCAATATATCAAAAGTTCAGCTGTTGCCTGTGGCTCTTCATGAAGGATAGTTCCAATTCTCCTCCATGTGTCTAACTTTAAAGAGCCTTTCTCTGGATACCAGGGACATTGCCGCCAGATCTCTTGCAGCAGCTCTCTCACATTATCTTTTGAAAGAACTATTTGCTCCCCCCCCAAGGGTTTAAAGATAAAGAAGTTTGTCCTGGCTAACTTCAGCAGCTCACTAACATGCCGTTCCTGTGGCTGAGAGAGTTTTCTCCCCATGTTCCCTGAAAAAATCCTATTGTCCAGCAATAGTTAAGTACGTACTTTACCTATTCCAGGTGAGGAAACACGGAGGTCCGGACACGTACCACCTGCAGTGGATCATGTCGGGGTCACCACTTGTGGTGGTCTCCCATGGAAAGAATGAGGCTGGTGTACTCAGGATGGGAGTCCAGAGCAAATTCTAGTGCTCTCTTTTATTGAGAATTTTGTACATAGTAAGCATTCACATTGTGGATTAAAATAATTACATATAGTACACAGAATTGTTTATAGTCGTCTGAGCTGCTTAAATGTTTCTGGTGTTTGATTTTAATTTCCTTGCTTTATCTCAGTGACCCTTAGGCAGACATGTATGTATAAGGTCTTTGACTAATCATTACCCAATACTGAAGTCAAAGTTTATTCCCACAATACTGACTTTAGATAACTAACTTCCTTTCGCTCGAAGCTGCTTTCAGACAACTGGGATCCCTTGCACTGAAAGCTCTGTGGAACAGTTTTGTTTTAATGCTGAGAGACTTGAAAGTGGGACTTATGCCCCCAAACCAGTCTTTGGATATTATGTGGCCTGTACAGGGTGAATCAAGGAGGAATTGGAACAGTGGTGGGATTCAAAATTTTTTACTACCAGTTCTGTGGTCATGGCTTGGTGAGCATGGCATGGCTTGGTGGGTGTGGCTTGGTGGGCATGGCAGAGGAAGGATACTGTAAAATCTCTATTCCCACCCTACTCCTGGGTGAAGTTTACTGCAAAATCCCATTCCATCCTCACCCCACTAATATGCTTTCCAGCTCCATTCTCCTTTGCAGGGCAACAAAAGAAGACCCAGATGATCAGCTGGGATTTGGGAGGCATAGAATAGATGGGGGCAGGGGCAGTCAGAGGTGGTATTTGCCAGTTCTCTGAACTACTCAAACTTTCTGCTACTGGTTCTCCAGAACTGGTCAGAACCTGATGAATACCACCTCTGAATTAGAACCATTTGCAACTGTGTTTCAGGTACCAAAAGATTTTGCACAGGTCAAATGGACTCTCTGTTTAATGTCAATTTATAATGACCTTTCCATCAAGAAAAGTTAATGAATAGCCCTTAGTCACATAAATTGCATTCATTGTAATGGCTGTGTTAAAACCAAAGCATAGTAATTGAGATTAGGAATACTCTATTTAACAGGTCTGAATTCCTCAGGAGGCAAATATTCAGCCTTATGAAGTACTAAGGGGAAAGTATTTACCACAGTTTACTTGTAGCCCTCATTTAGAGACTGCCATGTTTTGTAACCATTCAGAGTTATTACAATGATAAAGAAGTAACTTTACAATGAAGCCTCATGTTTATGACTTTTACAGGATTATAAAGCAAAGGAAACCTGAAGTAAGATCACAAACACAGCTGTGTGTTCATTTAATTACCAAGTTGCTGGTCCCAACAGTGGTTAATAAACAAGGAACACAATTTTAAAGTTCATCTGTGAGTTTTATTATTAGGTCAACAAAGTTTATATTATCTCTCTAAAATCTGGTAATCCTAATTATTTTTCCTTATTTTAATTGTTTTGAAAGGTATGGCAGTCACAAACACAAATTTTATATGCACATAAGTTATGCAGAACATTGGCTTCAAACACCTAAATATGTCTTGGTAAGTGCCCAAGCGTGAATGGTGCACTTGCCCACATTACCATAAAGCAGCTAAGTCCTTTCTCAAGATTGTGAAGTAGCTATAAAAGGTATCCATGAGCCTTTGGGAATGGACATAGTTGCTTTAAATTATCACAGAGATGCCCTGTCTGCCCTCCTGCACATTTTGAAGCTTCTTTTAGGAAACGAACACTGTGTGATGTTAATGTGCGTGTGTCTGCATTCATAACCACCTTTTTCTTTATTAGGTAGAAGTCTGATTGAAACCTCAGAATTTATGTTATCTCTATAAAAAATACAGTATACACAATTAATATATATACATCATTCAGGACAGCAAAAGGAACTCTTATGAGAGATAATTCTTACAATTTGCCCTTTAGAGGGAAATATCTATCATAGCTAGTGGAAGGTGATATAAATCTGCTTCCTAGCTAGGGGAAAACCAAATCTGTATATCATGAAAAACTCAGCATTTTGGAAGACACAGGAGCAATATAGTACCAATAAAAAGAATATGAACAGAAGGGTTTTCCGGTTCCGCGTGGCTTCGGTGGCAGCAGGAATTTGCGACTGTTCGTGATTCCTACTGCGCCTGCCGCCGAGGTGCCCCCAATCCAAATGGGTCAGGGGGATATGGCTGCCCTGTAGAGGCAGCCTGTGATGGTCTCCCATGGAAAGAATGAGACACAGAGGCTGGGATGGGAGTCTAGAGCAAATTCTAGTGCTCCCTTTTATTGAGAATTTCGTACATAGTAAGCATTCACATTGTGGATTACAATAATTAGATATAGTACACAGCACTGTTTACAATTGTCTGAGCTGCTTAATTGTTCCTGGTGTTTGTTTTTAATTTCTTTGCTTATCTCAGTGACCCTTAGGCAGACATGTATGTATAAGGTCTTAGACTAATCATTACCCAATACTGAAGTCAAAGTTTATTCCCACATCTCCCCTGTTTTAGTTTTTTGATGATCGCGGATGCCTCGGTAGCTTTTCACCATCTGCAACAACAGTTCTCCTTCCGTAGGCTTCACCCGACACATTCCTAAAAGTCCAGGGAGACATTGGATACAACAGCATACACAAAGAGAAAGTATAAAAAGCAATATCACTCCAACAATTAGGTGACGAATCCATGAACCATCTGGCAACCAGGACCAAAGCGCAGACCACACGTCCAGTCCCTCGTCCTCCAATTGTAATGGATTCTCACTCAGGGTTTGTTCCATATGCTGCATGGTAGCTGTAATGTTTGGAGAATAATCAGAGATATACATGCAACAATGCATATGAATCACAGCGCAAACTCCCCCTTGTGCAGCCAAAATAGTGTCCACCGCATATCTGGTTTGCAGGACAAAGTCAAGGATTTTTTCTTGCTCTTCTTCAAGCAGCTTTAGAGTTTTAATGGTGTCTTTAAACATAGTAACTGTCCAATTGTTTAAACGATGCAAATCTCTATAGTTCATCATGACTCCTAAAGGAGGAATAACTCCCCTTGATATCTGTGTCCAGTAGTCATGATTCAAAACAGAGTTTACTTCCGTTGCGGAACACGCATTGCGGATATGAGCAGTCCCCAAAGATTTTAAAATGACATGAGATGGGATTACTTTCCCAAAGGTGCAGACTCCTTTCCATCGTGCTGGCATGTGATCATAGGCCATCCGTCCACACAGTAACCATAGATTTGCTCCCAGGAGATGGCCAACCATATTTGGTTCAGCATAGATTAATCGTGCAAAAGATTCCATTAACATAGCCAAATAAGTGGGTGGTGGTGCGTATTTCCCATTTGCACATTTGGGCAGCTGGTTTTCTATCATGATGGGACAACATGTGGCAGGGATAATTGGACACCCATTTTCATTGATTAAATATATGATATCAAATTTAGAAATATTATGTACAAAGTAAGTGAGATTTTTAGTTTTCATGTCATCCGGATAAACCCGACTTCCATTGCCAATAATAATTGTTTTGTTACAAAATGGATATGTTCCCAAGTAAGTCATATTCTCTACTGTCTCATTGTGAGTCCAGCAGATACCCGCCACCTCTTGGATTTGGCTTCCAAGATGCAATGTATTTATGTTACTTGTAGTCCAACTGTTAGACCACATCCCTGAACAACCATAGCATTGTCCCTTATACCAGTCACCTTCGGCCAGAGGTACTGCAACCATTGGAAGCCCTGATGTTTTGTGAGTTGGAATGTGCATACATATCCAACAATCAGTTTTATTATGAAGGTTTGCTAGCTTCCCCATGTCCTGGATCAACGTGTTTTTTTTCCATTCCCCCAAATCCATCCCCTTGCCCCTTTGGCTGATGATAAGGACGTACACAGTGAGCAGGAATCCAAACAACTGTCCCCTCATCTTCAACAGCAGCGTATCCTCAGCCCCAAGTTATCAGTGGGACAGGTCCTTTCCACGTTGGATCTGGTAGTCTCGTATACCGAACTTTCGGTCTTGGCGTACCTGCAGAAGGGGAGGAAGCAAAATGCCTACACCCCCCCCCCAGGGGCACGGCACTGGGCTTTAAAATGGCCAGGCTTTCCACAATTAAAACAATTCCCTGTAGGTTTCATCCCTTTTTGTAATGCCATAGCCAAAGTCTCCATGTTGTAAGCCTGAGAACCCACCACTGCACATGCCTTTAACAGATCAGCCAAAGTAACCTCACCTCTAGCCACCAAAGGCTGCAAGATACGCTTGCAGTCAGCGTTTGCATTTTCAACTGCCAATTTCAGCAAAAGTTCTTTTGCAGCTTTCTCATTAGAGATTTGCCTGGTAACAGCCAATTGTAGCCTTTCCACAAAATCATTATAAGACTCAGGTGCTGTTTGCTTAATTTGAGAAAAAGACTGTGCTGGGACAATGCTCCAAGGACAGCTGCCATAACCACTGGAAATACGTGATCAGGCAAATTAGCAGCTTGATCAGCAGTGGATTCAAACAAGCCTGCTCCATAGATTTGGTTTGGCGTATACAGCCCCCCCGAATTCCTTCCCCTACTGATAGCTTCCCTTTGGTATTCTGAGTCAAAAACCACATACTGAGTAGAGCTCAATATCATTCTCATTAAATCTTTCCAGTCACTAGGAATCATGCGTGAGGTAGCCAAACTTGTCAGAAGCCCCTTTGTAAAAGGACTTTGAATACCATAATCTTTTATTGCTTTTTTAATTTCCCTAAGAACTGCTAAAGGAATCGGAACCTATTCAGTCTGCAGATTGCCTTGAGCATCCACTTGCCTATTGACTGGAAACAAATTCATCTGGGTAATCTCATCAGACTCTAATTTCCCCTCATTAAAAGCCTGATGTGTCATGGCTTGAACTTTTCCCATTTTTGGTTGGATTTTATCATTCAAAGGAATAGGCTGTGGAAATGATAAAGCACACTCCAGTTTTGGAGAAGGCGGGTGCAATACGATTCCTTTATAAGGAAGAGGTTCTACTAAAGTTTTTAAAAGAGGTTGTTGCTGGGTCTCTAAAGCAGTCATAACAACCTTCCAATATATCAAAAGTTCAGCTGTTGCCCGTGGCTCTTCATGAAGGATAGTTCCAATTCTCCTCCATGTGTCTAACTTTAAAGAGACTTTCTCTGGATCACGTCGGGGTCACCACTTGTGGTGGTCTCCCATGGAAAGAATGAGACACAGAGGCTGGTGTACTCGGGATGGGAGTCTAGAGCAAATTCTAGTGCTCCCTTTTATTGAGAATTTCGTACATAGTAAGCATTCACATTGTGGATTACAATAATTAGATATAGTACACAGAACTGTTTACAATTGTCTGAGCTTCTTAATTGTTCCTGGTGTTTGTTTTTAATTTCCTTGCTTATCTAGTGACCCTTAGGCAGACATGTATGTATAAGGTCTTTGACTAATCATTACCCAATACTGAAGTCAAAGTTTATTCCCACAGCAGCCAAAGAGAGAGGGGAGCCGGACAGGGGGTTGGGGGTGTCACAGACCCCCTCCTCGTCCGGAAAAACCCCTTTTTCCCGAGGTGGTGGAGCAGCGATCAGTAATGGCTGCCACAAAGAAGCCTGCAACCGGGTAAGATTGTGCTGGAGGAAGCAAGAATTGTGCTGGAGGAAGCTGAGCCGGGTCAATTAACATCTTTTAAACTCTCTGGAACCGAGCTGTCTAAATTGCTGGAGGATACATTGTATCCCTAAGAAGATCGGAAAGCGGCGGAGAAAGCTGTTAAAGGGAACTATTTTTTTCTTCACTCTCCCACCCCATAGAAACAGCAGATGAAGATTTGAAATTTATTTGGGCACTGAAGGTGAATGATTTTGAAAGTTGAAGCCAAGGGACAAAAGACTCTTTGGACATTGGACTTAATAATTTAAGAAATCGGCAAACCCTTATTGGGGGTGGGGATTTCTGATCATTTAAAAAAAAATGTTGTTGTAAGTGGGAAGGGAGAGGAAAAAAAATGGAGCAGAAGCTGAAAAAGGAGGAGATTGCCTAGAATCCCAAAGAAAGGTATATGTTAATTGGACCTCTTTGATTAAACAGTAACCCCAGAAAGAGAAATAGAAGAAGGAAGAAAAGTATTAATTTTTGGAACTTTTTTTTTAAATTATTCTTGATTAAAAATACTTGGGTTGTTGTTTTGGGAAAAGTTTCTCTTTTCATGATGGCATCGCTTGTGGATGAACTTAAGACTGAATATCAAAAATATAAAAAGGAAGAACAAGATGGAAAAGATACTTTGGGCACTTTATTTCAATTTTTAGAAATGGCGTGATGTACTTATGAAAAGTTGACATGCAGCAGAATGACTGGGACAAAGAAGAAGAGGAAGAAGAAGCCATATTTGATGAACAATGAGTTTTTTCCGGGGAGGAGGAGAAAGAGGATAAGAAAAAGGGGATTTTAAGGTTTTAAAAAACAACCAAAAAAGAGAAAAATGAGAGGAAAGGTGGATGCAAGGTTAGAAAGCAACGGAAAGGGAGTAAGAAAAGGGAGGAGGAGAGACAAAGGGATAAAAAGGACAAGGAGAAGAATAAACAAGAGAGAAAGGGGGGGGAGGAGAAGCCTCAATGGTGGGAAGCAAGATCTAAAGAAAAAAAGTTTATTTAGAGACAATGGGTGAATCTAATTGGGAAAAAAAGGGGGGGGGATTCTGGAAGGTACATAAGATTGTGTTTTTATATGTGTATCTAGAGTAGAATGTTTAAGATATAAATGAGTATTAATATATATGATTCATTTTTTTTTCTTTTTAAATGATATGGATAGTGGTTATATAGGTTTTTTCTTTAGTTATTGATCTTTCTTATAAAATTTATTGTGTAATTTTAGAATGTACTAAACAGAATCCCAAGATAAATTAAGTGTTATATGAAGTACTTTTAAGTTAGGGTAATGAGTTAAAGGCGTCACTCCAATTAGTGTATAGGAGAAGTATAGTAAAAAAAAAAAAAAAAGATGAATGGATAGCTGGAAATAGAACAGACAAAGAATGATATTGAAAATGGTAATAAGATATGGAAGGATATATAAAGTGAATATGATGTGTGAATTTCGTCTGTGTGAAGAGTTTTAACTCAGGATCAAGCAGCCTTCAGAAAAGATGTTTTAGGTTTTGTTTTGTTTTCTATGTTCTGTGTTTTGTATGTTGATAAAAGGCAATAAAATTTTAATTAGCAAGAAATAATTTGGACAATTAGAATGAAAAGGAGAAGTTGGGATAAGATATGAAGTTAAATAGATAACATAAATATTGATATTATAATTTGGAATCATTTTGTATGTTCTATTGGTTTTCTTCTTTAATTATTTTTTTTTTTAGAAAAGAATTTGTAAGCTGTTATGCCTTGATTGTTTGTGCACTGTTTTTGTAAAATTAATAAAATTTGTTAAAAAAAAAAAAAGAATATGAACAGAAGGAATATATAGGTGAAACTTGAAAAATTAGAATATCATGCAAAAGTTCATTTATTTCAGTAATGCAACTTAAAAAGTGAAACTAATATATGAGATAGACTCATTACATGCAAAGCAAGATAATTCAAGCCGTGATTTGTCCCCCCCCAAACCCAAACAAACAGCATAGCTAAAGGAAATTAGTAATACAGGTGACAATAGTGTTTTTGTGTTTCACTTCAACCAAAAGTACTATATTCTACATCCATCCACAATTAAAAATGACCATAGTTTTCACATGAAGAAAGAATAACACAATAATCATCGTATTCAAAA
The DNA here is from genome assembly GCA_033807585.1 of Hydrophis major. Classification (NCBI taxonomy): domain Eukaryota; kingdom Metazoa; phylum Chordata; class Lepidosauria; order Squamata; family Elapidae; genus Hydrophis; species Hydrophis major. Next base: position 174,408,317 of record CM066329.1, read on the forward strand.
TAAATAAATACAAAAATCTAAATGAAGGTTAACATGTTATTTTCAATCAGAAAGGAAAAATGATGGGTTTTTCTTTCCAGGTTGTAGGTAATATGCTGCCCACTTACATTGAAATGACTGTAAGAACTAGGTTAGGTTAACCCAGAGAGAGTGGTGAGAGTAGAATGTGAACATAAATAAAGAGTGCATTTGCATTTTATGCACTCTGTTTGCAATTTAAATTTTTAGCTGCTAAATCTAGCATGCTGAAGACTGTTCAGTGATTCAGAAGTAAAACACTGGATGCTTACTTGTGAACTCAGAAAAGTATTTCCAAGAAAATGAAAAGAGGAATTTTGATTTTCCAGCGTGTAGTCTTGAATAAGAGTGATCTGAAGATAACTTTCAATTGATACAGCATTCGTATGTGAAGTTTTCTCAAGCAAGCAAGCAAGATAAATAGATATCTCTTGTTGTCTAGTGACAATAAGATAAATAAGTGAGAAGCAATAAGGGAAATGGAGCATTTATAGTGTCTTGACAGGCATCTTACTCAGGGCCCCACACATTCTATCTTAAGAAGGAGAAACAGTTGTATTGATCTGTGAAAGGATCCAATATAAATTATTTTTTAAAATCAATGTAATTTTTCCTGTTCGTATTTATATCAATGTGGTTACTTGCAGAAGTGAGTTACAATTTTTTGAGAAGATGAAGATGCCTCCTGATTATTAAGTCATCTCCCCAGCTAGCTAGCCCACAAAGGAATTGGAAAACTGACCCAATTCAGAGAATAGACAGAAACATGAACCAACCATGAAGAAGCTCTAATCCCAAGCTGTATCTGTTATGGATCTTCAGCAAGTATGAAAATTGTACTCAATGGAGAATAATAGTTTGAAGTAGGGATTTCATTGAGGGCCTCATCAGGGTTGTGTTTGACCTCGGGGGATGGGGTGGGCATGGCCAGGTCAACATCACTCATATCAGGGGTGCCTGTGGTGGCACGAGCTCTCTGCCAGCGAAAACCAGTTCTCAAGCACCATTTTGGGCTGTGACAGCCTCTGCCAGGAAAAACAGAGCTCTGTTTTTGCTGGCAGAGGCACCATGGGCTGGTCCTTCACTGTTTTCAGAGGAGCCCCAAGGGCCAAATCTGAGCACCCCATGGGCCAGATTCGGCCCATGGGCCTTGAGTTTGGTTCCTCTGGTTTAAAGGGTCTTTATCAAATTGGATTGGAGTATTTAGTGGATTTTCATTCTTGAATACTTTTCAACATTTTCATTAATAATTTTGTTGAAAAGCAGGAGAGAATGCTTAACAAGGTTAAAGATGATGCAGAACTGGGCAAGACAGTTTATAGGACTAAGAAAGTGTTAAGAGGTGCTTCAAAGCTTTTTCAAGAACACCATGGTCCCCTGCCTCTTCAGAAAATTCAAGGCCAGACAAGACTTCTTCCAGTCAACTATTATAAGCTCCAGAAAAGTAATGTACATAATATCCCACAAATTGCAGGGACAAGTTCTTGAAGAGATAGAACCTCAGCACTAATTGTTTGCCTCCATGCTGGAAAGAGAAATTTCATTGCTTCTTGAGGAGTGAATATCTAAGATGAAGCATAGTTATTGGGAATACTCTAGAACAGGTTTCTCAATCTTAGTTATTTTAAGAAGTACAGACTTCAACTCCCAGAATTCCCCAGTCAGCATGCCAGTTGATCCGGAAGTGGGTTCACACATCTTACCAAGTTAAACCAAAGAAGCCACTTTATGATTTAGCATGAGATGTAATATCCAGTCAATATTCCTCCTTAGAAATGGTTAAAACTAGTCTCGTTTTCCTCACACAGGAGAGCCACTAATCTCCAGCAGGTTCCTCATGGAGGATGGGCTTGAATGGCTTTTCGTGGGAAAGTCAGCATCAAAGATTCTACAGCCCAACCTAATCAGGTAAAAAGAATTATATGAACTAGGATTATAGCCTAATTTTATTGTCTCTTGATGATGCCATTGATGTTCAATTCTCTGTTGCAGAAGAAAATAGATGTCATGATTTCCACCTGGACCATTTTTCTGCATTCAGATAGATTGCTGATGGTCTCAGAATTTATAGCTAATATTGGATAAATTCCAACTTCCCTTTTGTATGAATTTGTTGACTGCAATCCTAACTGCTTTATTAAATTATTGTCTCTTCAGCTGAGATAGTATTTACTAGATTTTGGAAACTTTAGAACTTGTCATCACATTTTTAATTATACAATGAATCAAATTCATTCAATGATAAAAAAATATACCTTTATGTGCTCCAAGATTATATATAGAGAGAGTATGTTTTTCACTTATTGTAAAACTTTGGGAGACATCCAAAATACATACATAAACAGATGTTTAAAGTAGAAGATATGATAGTTAATAAACCAAACTGGTTGGAAGGATGAAAAATAACATGGATAATGAAAAAGGTTAGATCTGAAAATTCAGACAACTGATTTTATGGTATTTTGAAGTTTCATATTTCCAATATTTTCACAACCCATAGAAATCAAATGTTACTTTAAGGTTTGATCACAGCTGAAGTGTGCAGAACTCACATAACCCAAACCACATGTAGCTGTTTTGGTTGAGCAAATCAAGACAATGGAAATCTGGATTTCTATAAACAAACAACAAAATATGTTATATGTTATATTTCCCTGCACCCTTTTTAAAGAAAGACATGTGACTGAGGAAGTAAAAAGATTCTGGTCTTTTTGTGCAGTTTGGCCAAGATAAGAAATAAAGAGATATAGACAAGTGGTACATTTTCAAGATGGGAGGTCAGCTAGTGTTTCTTTGTCCCATAATGACTGACAAAAAAGCAATTTTCCCCTTGTACCTGGTGCATTGGTTGCCTTAACAGTAGCTGCCTTTATTTTTCATTTACAGTTTTTTCTTTCGTTCTTTTTCCTCTCACTTTTATGTACAAGAGTACATAAAAGAAAGATCTTATAAACATCCTTAGAAAATAAGAGGCAGAGCCTGGGGTGGAGTCAGAAGAGGAATCAGCCTAGAGTTGCTATATAGTCACAAGTGGACTAAGTCCAATCCCTCTTGAATTCCATTAATCCCTTTCTAACACCAAAATAGTACTAACAGTTAGTTGACTAGATTCCAATGCATAGGCAGGAACAATAAATCAGTTTAATTGGAATTTAATGTGTAGCGTTGGTATTTCAAGCCTGACACTAGTATAATTTTGGAGGGAAGAGTATTGCTGTGTAATTGCTGTGTATGGTTCAGTCTTTAAAAATGTATTATTGGAAATGATATTTCAGTATAATATTATTTCTGTAATTAAAACAGAATAATTAATATAGAAATTATTGTGCTAATTAATATTAGTGATTAATTCACATTAATAATAATACTATTTTTATAATTAATCAGCAATATTCATAACACAAGCTTTAATTGTATTAATTTAATAATAATTAATAGAAGGCCCTTTTTCTCCAAACAAATAGGTATTCCAAACAAAATCCATTTCCAACAATTATGACAAAGTTTATTAAATAAATATTAACATAGACTATTGGGAAAAATTAAAACTTTCAAGTTGTTAATATAAGACTAGAAACCCCATGTAGTTAATGTGTTTGTAAACAAAGTGACTTTTTCTTTATAGTCAAAGATTTATCTTAACCGCAAGAAATAAATTTCATGCCATAAGAGGGTTAGAAGTTAATTTGGATAGGCTATCCTTTAATAAATTAAAGGATATTGATAAAGTGTCACACAAAACATCTCAAAGGTCTTCATACTAGTCCAGGCTGATTTAGGAGAAATTATTAAATTGGACTGGCACCAATTAAATACGGTGCTAATGTCATGCTTTTGATTGAGATTAAAATGAAATTTAAATCAGGATTAAATTCTGCTTAATTAATTCTACTAAATAGCAATCCCGCTTTCAGGATTGCTATTTAGTAGAATAGCTGCAGTTAAAATGTGTTTCTTCTTAAGAATCTGCTTTGGATGCAAATATTCCCAATACCATTGTAGATTACAGGTTGCCCTGGACTTAGGAATCACAATAGAGCCCAAAATTTCTGTTGCTAAATGAGATATTTGTTGAATGAATTTTACGACCTTTCTTGCCACAGTTGTTAAGCGAGTCACTCCAATTGTTAAGTTAATAACATGGTTGTTAAGTGAATCCCCATTGTTTGTCAAAAGTTTGCAAAAGGTGATCACATGACCTGGGGCCATTGCAATCATCACAATTATGAATCAGTTGCCAAGGGTCTGAATTTTGATCATGTGAACATAGACATGTTGCAATGGTTGTAAAGGTGAAAAATGATAACCTTTTTTCAGTGCCATTGTAACTTTGAATGGTCACTTAATGAAATGTTCTAAGTCGAGGACAACTATGCTTGGTTTTTTATCTTTATTTATATTGACTGAATTCTCATTTAGATCAAATTCTGAAAATCTGTGCATTAGGTAAAATAATCTGTATAAATCAATCGAGGATAGCAGTTTAAGAATATCTGTTTTAAACATTTTTAAAAAGTTTTTCAACTAAGACCATCCCTATTTTTTTAAAGAAATAAAAAAAAATCAGGGGCTTTAGGCTTGAATTATCCCTGCATATTGTATCAGGACAGCGCCATTCTTCTTGCCAATGAGAAATAGATAGCAGCCATCTCAAATGTGTATGTAAAAATTTCTTAGACGACTTGGCATGATAAAAACAATACCTGGCTTTTGACCTGTTTATTCTTCTCCCATTTCATAGATTTCTCTCTTTTAAAATATGCAGCTGTTGAAAAGGCACATTGAACATATGTAATAATCAAGGCATGAAATTATCAATGCACCGAGACCTGGGATGATGTTTCCTGCCCAGGAATGCTGAAGTGATGTTATCTGGCTGTCATGCTATACCTCTATTTAAAGAGAAAATGGCACAATGACTGATGCCCTAAATTTTAAAATATAAAACTCCATTGTTTCCCAGGCTTGTTTTTTTGAGACAGGCATATGTACATAGTTTTGATTTTCCTTTCATGGAAATAACGGGTTTGGTCACCTGGCAAGAGAGTAAACCGGCTGTTAAAAGTAGTGCACAGGGAGCCATCTTGTGGTGAATGTTAAAGCCACGTGAAAAGTATTTGTATTGATTTTGTGTGCATAGCTAACGAAGCTTTTGAAGGGCTCTTGCTGAGTTCATGTTTACTTATTTCCCTTATCACTGTTTCCCTGATGACATTTCTACAGAAAGTTCAACTATGATTTATGTGAAAACGTTCCCCCCCCCCCCCCAACAAGGACATGTGCGTTTTTGCACTGTTCTGTTAATGTGATAGTAGGGGAAAATTCTGGGTTTATAATAATCCTTGGCCTGATACATAGATTTTAATAGTGATGGTAGTGTCAGAGGTAGCCCCACAGAAATATGATGACCAGTTAGTTTCATGAAAAAGTGTACAGATGAAATACCAGCATGCTACCCGTGAGGACTAATATTCTATAGTATATCAGGGCTGCCAACTCTCACGCAATCAGCGTGAGACTCACGCAATTCAATCAATTTTGACTGTCTCACTCTGATAAACAAAATCTCACGCTAAACCCCCAAAATCATGGAATGTACAAAAATATCCCTACATTCTCTGATTATATTCCGAATATTCTCCTTAGCTTAGGAGAAGGATGAGCTCCCAGCGCCGCCCCGCCCTGCCCAGCCACCCCGCCCTGCCCAGCCACCCCACCGCGCCTCTTTTCCCGCCTTAATCCTTCTGCCGGCGTCCTGTAACTGTCACGATGCCGATCATTATCGCTTCAGGAAAGCGAAGAGCAGGAGGCTTCTTCGCCACCCGGGGCGCTCGCAGCCACTTTGCCCCGCCCTCTCCCTCTCTGCAATGTCCTCTGGGACAAGCCAGCTGCCCTAGGCTTTCCAAAGAAGGACACGAGGGGGCTGGCAAAGCCTCTTTACAGCCTCGGCCAGTAATAACAATGGTAAGCAAAGCCAACGGAGTGGCTTCCATTTAACCCTTTGGTGTTTAAATCTTTGGTGATGTTTCTTTATTTTCTCTGGCTGGATTTCTGACCCAGGGGAGAAAGACCATTTAAAGAAGCAAAAAGGACAGAAAGAACACCAAGAAAGAATGGGACAACCCCCCCCCCAAAAAAAGAGATCCAACACAACTCTGAATAAAATTATTATTATTTTAAATTTTATTATTATTATAATTATTATTACCACCCCTTTACACGCCTTATGCTCTCTTTTAGCTGATCCAAAAGAGTCTTCCCAAACCAGCAAGGCGAGAAGCGCGCCAGGCTGATCTATAAAGGGGCTGGGCAGCTTTTTTGCAAAATACTTAATAGAAAGGTTGGAGGACTGACAGGATTACATCTCTGGCAGTGGATGAAGGAATCACTTTTTCCTCTTTCTCCTTTGAGTTTAAATCCTAGGTCTCCATGCACCAGATCGACAGGACTGTACTACATTATTATCATATTTTCAAACCCTTAGATAAGGACTCAATAAGGACTTTTTTTTGATGCCAGTAGGCTTCTCAGCCCCAAATTGGGATAGCCCTGACTCAACTAGAACATATTCTAATCTTAACACAATTTACCATCCAAAGAGCAGTAAGACCATTAAGTTCAGAATCTAAACTTACCCAATAAATAATATACTGTTTCCTCACTGTGCTCAAGCTTCAGAATACAGTAGATGAGTTTTACAGTTAACAATATGTATATTTATATGAAGCACTCATTATTTGATTAAATGTTTAGTTTATACATGTCTGAAATTATGAACCCCTATTTCAGTCAACAAGTTAGTATATAATTAAAGACTGAGACTATAGCATTTGATATTGGCATGTAGTATGGTATTTGATACAGAAAGAAGAATACCCATTGATGTATTTGCATTATCTCTGTAGTTGTTTTGGGTTTTTGTCTTTTTGTTGCACATTGAATTCATCCTATAGTGGTCTATAGTACATCACTAAGCTAATAAAGTCAGTTGAGGTAGAATACTGCAGTTACAAGTCAGGAACTTCAATTATTCATGGTCAGTGAACTGCATTATTAATATCTTACAAATCCGGTTCAAGTACATTGGTGCTGCTTGCATGTATGTATGTATGTATATGTCCAAATCATGACTAAAGTATGCATCAGATTGCACCATTTAAAATGTAAAATTGTCAAAGCTCCCTACCGTGGAAGGGGGGACACCCCCCTTCCACACCATCCCCCCCCCCTCGGTCACTTCGCTCCCTCGCAGTGTCTCACTCCGAACTATCACTCAAGGTTGGCAGCCCTGAGTATATGATTGTATATTTATGATGTCAACTCTAACTAAAATGTTCATTTTTATTACCACTTATTTCATGTTAACAGTGATAATCTTCTTATAATTTGTTGGAATGAATAAACAATGTTTGTGTGGTAGCACCATAAATATACAGTAAGTGAAAACAATCAGTAGAACAGCTTAAATTATAGCTGCTCTATCACTGGAGGTTTGAAAAAAGATGTTGGACAACCATTTATCCAGAATAGTAAAGGGTCTCCTGCTTGAGCAAGAGGTTGGACTAGATGACCTCCATGGTCCCTTCCAAACCTATTATTCTATGTTTTATGTTCTAAACACCAGAAACTTAGTGAAACCTAAAATTTCGTTTCCTTTTTTCCTTCTTCATGAAAAGTTTGCTGGAATAATAATGTCTCCCCCCCATACATATTTTGTTTCTGTTTTCTAAATAAAACTTTTCCAATCTGACACTCTCAGATAATTCCCAGTTAAGAATTCTGGGAATTATAATTCTGGCTATCTCAGGGGTGCCAGGTTATTATATATTATTAGGGAACAAGGAGACTATTTCTATTCAATATATACTATAGAATAGTTACTATTCATTCATTCATTTTTGTTCTCTGCAGGGTTTTTTTTTTTCAGTAGGAAGAAAGCAGAGGAGACTTACAGTCTTGTTGGACAGACTCCTCTTACTCACCTACCTACCTTCCGACCCACTTATCAGACAATTTCTTTTTGGGGTGAGCAATGCTATGCAGACTATAGCAAATGCACTGATGAGGTTACCTAATTTGAGTAATGAAAGGTCTGCAAAAAAAAAAAACCTACCAAGCTCAGAGAGCACCAACCCTTCTTTCCAACCCTGAGCTACAACTATTCTCCATTATCAGCAAAATATAGGAACTTAGTAAGAGATGGTAAGCCAAAGACATTAGAAGCAAGATATATGGGGGAGAAAATAAAAAGAGATATAGCTACATATAGTTAACTCCCAAGACCAGGGGTCTTCAACCTTAACAGCTTTAAAACTTGTGGACTTCAATTCCCAAAATTCCTCCTCCAGTCATGTTAGCTCAGGAATTCTGGGAGTTGAAGTACACAAGTCTTAAACTTGCCAAGTTTGACGACCCTTGCCCAAGACCATTTGCTATATTTCTTCATAGCCTTTTATCCTTGCAAATTGTTGTGTCCGTTCGGCAAGGAGACCAGGAGGCAGTGACTGTGGTTTCAGCTCTTTATTAGGCCCCCGGAACCAATCTGGCTCCAAGGGAAAACTTGTGCCTTTTTATTCTCAAGCCGCGGCGGCCGCGGCCAATGGCACCACTTTGAATCTCCTGCGATTCGTATCCGCCAATCGCGGGAGATTCTCAGCGGGCCAATCAGCGCAGCTCGCTAAACCAATCAGATCACCCCGCGCTTTGACCAATCAAAATGCGGGGTTTCAAGAATGCAAATGAAGGTACAGAACACAAATCATCCTTGCTTCCCCTATACCTGTAAACGGCTTCATACATTATCTTTTTTTCTTTCAGCTTATCAGCTTCTCTCTCTCTTTCTCATTCTCTTGTTGATTCCAAACAATCACAATTTTTTTGATCTTCCTCTTCCTTTCAATCTATTCACACTTCCTTTACTGTATATATTTGTTTTGAGCATTAATAATTCATTCTTTCAATATCATTAAATCACAGTTCTTTCAAACTGTCACTCATTCTTGTATTCACTATGCATTCATTTGATACCCACATATTCCTGACCCTATTTCTTTGTGCTTAAACAGGCACACTCTTTGTGAAGAATCCAATTCCTCTGTATTCAACTTACTTTTCTTTCTCTTCACATCTTTCGCTTCCAAATAACAAAGGGGGGTCTTATATGCAATCATTTTGCTTTTTTCAACAAGCATTCATTTTTTTCTTACAATACTCATGCCATTAGTGATAGTTATGCATACTTTCAGGTGATTATTTTATCCTTTTCATTCATAATTAAATTGACATCTTCGTTCCATGTATCACCTCCACTTCATCAGATCAGACTATGGATCTGTTACAAAGAGGACTGGAGGCTAAAATATATGATGAACAGTTGCAGGAACTGGGCCTGGCTAGTCTAGTGAAGAGAAGGACCAGGGGAGACACAATATCAGTGTTCCAATATTTGAGGGGCTGCCACAGAGAGGAAGGGGTCAAGCTATTTTCCAAAACACCCAAAGGCCAGATGAAGAATAATGGATGGACACTGAACAAGGAGAGATTCAACCTGGAAATAAGGATAAATTTTCTGACAGTGAGAACAATCAACCAATGGAACAGCTTGCCTTCAGAAGTTGTAGTAGCTTCATCACTGAAAACTGTCAAGAAGAGATTGTACTGTCATTTGTCAGAAATGGTGTAGGGTCTCCTGCTTGGGCGAGGGCAGGAGGGGTTGGACTGGATGACCTACTAGATCCCTTTCAACATTCATCTCTTTTCTTTCAATTTCATAGACACACATATCTCTATTTTCTTTCCGTCATTCATTAATTCATGATTTTTATCACTAATACCTCTTACTGTCCAGGTTACAGTCTTCCTTGTGGTCATGATTATGAGTTTATAGTTATTGGGCTGCTTATCATGATTCGAGTGAATCAAAGCTTCCTCATAATGCTTTTTCATAAGGTACAAAAGATACAGTTAGTAGCTTTAGTCATTGTCATATCACAAGTACTACTATGTTATATTATGGTAAACAAGCATGGTACCAATCAGTTTTGCATAATCTGACCATAGCATAATCCAAATCTACTTTTGCTCCAAGCATACTCACATTAGAATTTCTAATCTGGACACTTTCTCACCAGCCAGCATCCTGTTGCTCAAATTCCATCAACTAAGAATTTTGCTGAGATATTTGCAAGATATTACTCCTTAAATCTTGTCTCAAAAAATGTGCTTTGGTTGAGCAGGTTGATTGTCATGCCTCAGAGAACCAGCCTAGAACTAAGGAGAAATTTCCTAATAGCTAGAATAATTAATCAGTGAAATGACTCATCTCCAGAAATTGTGGCTGCTTGAAGTTTTAAAGAAGAGGTTGGGCAATCATTTGTCTGAAATAATATAGGGTTTCCTGCCTGAGCAGAAGGTTGGATTAGAAGATCTCCAAGGCTTCTTCCAATTCGGTTACACTTTTACTTTGGCACTCTTTGTTATTTTCTTCATCATTCCCATTTTATCCTATGGTTCATGTGTTTTAAAGTTTGTACTAAATACTTTGTAAATAATATCAACATATTTACCCAGCATAATTGGAATATTCTTTTTAAAAGAAGGAGCAGTTGTGCAATGGGGGCCAAAAGAATTTTTTTCCTTATTTGCATATTAAAGAACGGATTTAGAAATGGATTTGATTGTGCTCAGTCTTTAGAACTTCAATTGTGAGAAAATTAACAAATAGAAGAAATGTAATAGGATATATATAAAGAGCAATGAGGGGAGAGAGAGAATGAAAAAGCTATTAAAATTTCAAATAAAATAATATATTCTCCACTAGGTATTTGTTTGAAGAGTTATAGAGATGGGGATAATAGTGACAAATGAAATATTATGCCATCAGGTTGCATCAGTGTGAAACCTTACAGCTACATTTTGCATGAGTTGAAATTTTGGAACGAACTACAGAGGAATTCCCACATAATGTGTTAACCCACTCTAGGTATACGTAAAAATATCATATAGGAAACATTCAGCAAAAATGCATTTGAAAATATCCAATGGAAAAATGAGACCATAAAGTAGATGAGATTCTGATGAGCCTGTCTCCTAAACCCTTATCGACAAATGTAACATTGAGCGTCTTTTATTTACTGTTCAATATACTCTTATTAACATTATTTTCTGTAATAGTAAACTTGAGTGTCATCTGTGTTTGGGCTGAATGTATTAATGGGCAGAGTAAACAAGCAAGCAAACCAAAAAGAGTGTTTCTGCATCTAATTTTGTACAAAAAAAGAAAAGTAATGCCCACATCACCCAGTTATTGGTTAAGAACTGGGGATGGACACATCCCAAGCAGAGTTGGTATTCAGCAGGTTCTGACCAGTTTTGGAGAACTAGTAGTGGAAATTTTGAATAGTTCAGAGAATCAGCAAATACCACCTCTGACTGGAGATTTTACAGTATCCTTCCCCTGCCACGTCCACCAAGCCACTCCCACAGAACCGGTAGTAAAAAAAATTGAACCTCACCACTATTCAAGGCAGGAATGAAAAGAAGATGGAGCGAGATTGTTCAAGCCAAATAAATAATAATAATTTATAAGTGCTTGCCTAGGTCTGTAGGTCCTAAAGACATAGGCAAGCACTTAAAAACTATTATTAATAATAATTGTTTTATTATTTATTATTTATAATAGTTTTATTATTAGTAATAATAGTTTTTAAGTGCTTGCCTAGGTCTTTAAAATAATAATAATAATAATAATAATAATAATAATAATAATAATAATAATAATAATAATAATAATAATAATAATAATAATAATAATAATTTTTAAGTGCTTGCCTAGGTCTTTAGGCACAGCACCCAGTGTGCCTAGTACCACTGGAACCACCTGCACTGGTTTATGCCAGTGTCTCTGCAGATTCTCAAGTTCTGATATCTGGTGAGTTTTCAAGTTGTTTCAAACAATTGGCGCTGACAAAATCACTATTGGTCAATTACAGAAGGCCACCTTACTGGGATCTGCTTGCATAATCCACTGATACATCACACAGTCCTAAACGCTTGGGAAGTGCCTGACTACTGATTTGTGATATGAAATCCAGCATAGTTATCTCATTTGCTGTGTACACTGTAGTTTTCTGTGAATAATAATAATAATAATAATAATAATAATAATAATAATAATAATAATAATTCCTCGAAGAGGAATGTATGCCAGAATAATTTTTAAAAAGCCTCTTAATTATGTTTCTTATTTTAGAAGGAAGGGAAGAAAATCCAGAAATCACATCCCTGCAAATGCGTATTTCAAGAACAAGCATCATAATCTTGTTTCCCTCCTTCCTCTCCTTGCACACTGAGATTATGCTGATGAAATTATGAGGCAAAATGAATGAATTTCAACAATGTATTTTTTTATCCATTTTTCTGGGATTAAATTATTTTCAGGCTAAGTACAGGATCAGGGCATCTCCGAAAAGCCTTCCCTTCCTCCCCTTTAATTAGTCCGCACTCCCACTCTTCCCAAATAAAAAGACCGTATCTCCTTTAATAACTTTATTACCAAATGACCACATTGCCTTATGCAGTCATTTCTTCTTGCAAAGTTCTCCTCTTGCAATGTTTCTAGACATAACTGTTTACAAAGGAGAACTTTATGCTGGCTTTCTGTAATTTTAAAATTCTGATGTTCCAAGATAATGCAAGTAGCATTAACCTGCATGACTTTGGTTCCCTAATTTGGTCTATCCTAAAGGGCTGGTGCTTACTGGCAATTAGAAAGGCAAAAATGGGGAGCGGAGGGTGAATACAATAATTTTTGTAATGCAATTTATCATGCGTAAAAGATTTGTTTCTAGAGGTTTCAGCTCTTCATGGGGAGACAGAAAGGTTTCACAAGAGACAAACAAAATCAAGCTATTAGTAAACAGCACATTCTTAATATATGCAAATAAAATAATTCTCACTGCAGAAAGTCATTCTTCAGAAACAATTATTAATCTAATTATCAGAGAAAGGATCATCTGAGCTGCATGAGGAATTTAAAGACAATCATTGCCTGAGCTCTGAGATTTCAGTGAAGGACATTTTTCCCTTTCAGTTATTCAACTATCCCCAGCCTTTCTCTTTCTTTCCCCTTTCCCTTACCTAATAACCTCACTTTAAGGACAGCACTGATCCTGGTATACAAAATAAAAACTGTCAGAGAGATCACTGTAAAGCTTCCTTCCAGCATTGGCCAAATTTCTCTGACAGATTCTTATAGAGATTTTATTGGTGAGTGGAATTGACAAGGCCCCGCAGGCTGCCTCTTCATTCACAAGGAGCCTTCTTTCCATGGCTTGTATGCTTTATCTTGTCAGCTGAGATAAGGCCTTGATTACAGTGCTTTTTTCCCACCCCTTTGTGGTGTGTTTTCCTTTTCTTGCCTGTCTCCAGAAAGTAGAGGTGACACATCTCCACCTCACTTGTACCTTACTCGGGTGAACAGAGAATTAAAGGTTGAAGAAAAGGCAAGTGGAACAACATCAGGCTATGTCAATTGCTCCCGGCCAAGCCCGAGCTTCCATTTGTCTGCATGAGGGCAGAGGACTCTGGGTACAGAGGCAGACATAATTAAAGCCCACAGAAATAGTAGGGAGATCTCCAGTTGAGGAATGTTGCATTTGACTGCAGATGAAAACAGATGTTCCCCTCTGTGTACATTGAACAGATGCACAACAACCTTAAAACAATAGCAATAGCATTCCTAATTACTTTGCCAGGTAGCATCACTGGCAGCAAGCTTTCTCTTTTTAGAAATATTTCCTTTTAAAAAATTCATTGGTTTCCTCTCCTCCTCCTGGAAAATGTTCTTGTGTTATAAGGGATTGAAATAAACGTCCCTACCTTTAAATGAAACACTTGGGGTTCTCTCTCTCTCTCTCTTTCTATCTCCCCTTCTCTCTCCCCCCCTCTCTCTCTCACACACAATCTTTGCCTCTCTCTCTCTCTCTCTCTCTCTCTGCCTGTCTATCTGTCTCTCTCTCTTTCTCTCTCTCTCTCTCTCCTTGCCAATAAAGCTCCAAGGCAAGATTGAGTTGTGAGGGAATACACCTTGCAATTTCGAATAAAAGGCATCCATTGTTACATCCGGGATGGATCGGTTCGAAGGAGATGCGAGACCATTCAGTGATTTCAGCTCTTTATTGTAGATGAGAATAGTCTGGAGAATGCGAGCCACGGCAGCCCTTCATATTGGGCTGGCTCGCGGCTCGGCAGCCAATGGCAGTGCTTTGAATCTCCCGCGATCGGCACAGCCAATCGCGGTAGATTCCTAGTGCTCCAATCATGGCCGAGTATTCGACCAATCAGGTCGCTGTCCGTTTGGACCAATCAGTTAAGAGGGTTTGGAGTATGCTAATATCGTACACCCCTCCCCTCTTGGTTTCGCCCGTCGGTGCATCGTGATGTAGTCACATAGGTAGGTGGGGCTTCGTACCTGCCTACTTGACTTGCGTGGTTCAGTTCTGGTGTGGTCATCGACCGGTTCGGATGCCTTCTCTGTCGCTCCAGTTCCTTGGGATGGAACCGCCTGGAACGTTGAGCTGGGCCTTTCTGGGTAGCTCCCTCCTGGTCTACCTGGGCTTGTTGAGCTGCTGTTTCTGTTGTTCCCGCCGGATCTTTCCGGGCTGGTTGAATTGGTTTGGCTGCTCCTTCCGGGTGAAGATTCCGGGGTTTCATGTTCCATGGGTCCTGCGTCTACAGGTGAATAGCATCGGTTTATTTGTGGTTTATTTATTGTGGGTGGGGGTGTTCTGTTTGTGTTAGTTGGTTCCCTTCGGCTCTTTCTTTCTCGCTTGCCGATTCCCCCCCCTTTCTAGTTACCTGCTCTGGTAGTTGGTTGTTGGTGACAGCTATCCTCGATCTTAGCTGGTTGGTGTGTCGTTTCCAGCTTTTTCCGTCGCTTGTCTCTAATCGGTATGATATGGGGCCGGTTATCTGAGTGATTGTTGCTGGTACCCAGAGTGGTTCTCCTGACAGGTTTTTCGCGTATACCGTGTCCCCTATTTTAAATGTTCTGTGTTTCCTTGAGGAACCCAGGGGTTTGTCCGGGTTGTATGTTGGATGCATTCTATCTAGGGTTGACCGCAGTTTCCTACCCATCATCAGTTCTGCTGGGCTTCTATTTGTGGTTGCGCTAGGTGTGATATGTTGTATGAGGAGCATTTTATTAATTTTGTCCTGTATGTTGGCTGCTTCTATTTTTTGGATGGCCTTCTTAGTGTATTGGACCATGCATTCCGTTCGTCCATTCGCCGCTGGATTTGCTGGTGCGGTTAATGCATGGCGTATTCCTTGGCCTGCCAGAAATTGCTTGAATGCTAGGGCGGTAAATTGGGGCCTGTTATCCGATACTATCACATCTGGCAGGCTGTGTGTGGCAAACAGTTTGCTCAGTTTTCTGATTACCGCCTCTGTTGTGGTAGATTTCATGGTGCTTACCTCCAGCCAGTTGGAGTAAGCATCCACTGTGATAAGGTACATGTGTCCCTTGGTTGGCCCCGCAAAGTCTATGTGAATCCTAGACCACGGGCCACTGGGTGTTTCCCATTCTTGGGTTGGGGCTGCGGGAGGCTTAAGTCTGGATTCTTGGCATTGCTTGCATCTTGCCACCCAGGTTTCGATCTGTTTGTTCATTCCTGGCCACCATGCATAGCTTCTGGCCAGGCTTTTCATTTTGACCATTCCTGGGTGCCCCTCATGCAGCATCCCCAATACCGTTTCCTGTAATGTTTCCGGAATTACCACTCTGTCCCCCCAAAGTATGCAGCTCTTCTCGGTAAACAGTTCAGTTTGTCTGTTCTGGAAGGGTCTGAATAGTTCATCCTTGTCCCCTTCCGGCCACCCTTTTCCAACCCAGCTCAAGACTCGCGCCAGCCAGTTGTCTTTATTTGTTTCTCTGGCAATGTCTGGCGTGGTCACGAGTGGGTTGGATATTGTCTCTATTTGGAGTACCTCTGTTGTGGGTGCTGGGTCGTCTTCCCGGTCAGGTAGAGGTGAGCGGCTCAGGGTGTCTGCGCGGGCGATTTCTGTTGTGAATCAATAAATTCTTAATAAAGATAATTAAGAGCTTAAAGTAAAGTGCAGGGTTCAGGCCCTGCACTTCTGATTGGCCAATAATAGCGACATCAGATTGGTCTGTTCAAGAGAATCTGATTGGCTATTAACGAGCCTCTTCCATTGGTTAATGGAGCTAGCACTCCCTGTGTTTTCATTGGTTAAATAAGTTAAGAGTTGCCTATATAAAGGGGCCCATCGTGGCCATCGGTAGAGCTGTTAACATGTAAATAAAGAGTTTGAAGTTCACTGTTTCACTGGCTCGTCTCCATCCTTGCACCCATGCTCAGAACATAACACTGGTGACGAGGGTGGGATCTGGAGACATCACAGCTTGCTGAACGACGAAAAACCATAACCAAGCACGTGGCTGAATGCACCAATGGCGGAACCATGTCCGGCAGCGTCATACCACCCGCTCCATTCGACTGGCACAAGAAGACTGGGACTCATATATGGATTGCTTCCAGATGTTTCTGGAAACCAACAATTTAAAAGATGCCACTACCAGAAAGAAACGAGTGGTATTCCTAACTCATTGAGGGCCAACTGTATTCAAGATGGCCAAGGCACTAGCAAAACCGGCAGAAGTAACGTCTATGGACTGGGATGTCCTCGAATCACTACTAAGGGCTCACTACGCACCGACTGTGCCAACGCTCGTGAGAAGGCATGAATTCTGTCAAAGAAGTCAGTGGAAGGGCGAAAGCATTGCTGATTTCATCGCGGATCTCCGGAATCTGGGAGGCCTATGCGAGTTTACCGACTTAGAAGAAGCCCTAAGAAACCGAATCGTTCTGGGATTAGATGCACCAGGCACTCAGAGTAAATTAATGGCAAAGGGCAATATCACCCTTAAAGACGCTATAGCTGAAGCTATTGCAGCAGAAGCAACCAGGAAGTCGGCTGCCCAAATGCGCCGCACGCACGCCACAGTTTGCCAACGGGCAAGCGACATTTCACCTCAGTCAGAGGGACAGCTGGAAACAGCCCACCACGAGGACCTTAACTCATCATCAGACAGTGACGAGGAAGAGGTCCATCGACTTCGGTCTGAACGGGACCAACTCCAGAAATCACAGTACCAATGCGTCGGGTGTGGAGCAAGCCACCCGGCGCATTGGTACTGTGATTTCTGGAGTTGGTCAGAATGCAAATTCCTCGATGGGCTCTGCCATGTGTGCGGGAAAAGAAGCCATATAGGACGGGTCTGTAGAAGCAAGCCAGGACCCAGCCAGCCCTCAAGGGGGGCTAATTATCACCAACTGATGCGAAGTCGTTCCATGAAGCGAGAACCCATGAACCACCAATGGAACAACCATTCCTACAGAAACAAAAACCTAAACCACCCAACGAAGCGAGAAGAAGCTCACCAAACGATCACGATTGGTCACGCCTCGTCACTGGATGCCAAGAAGATCCGAGTGAAAGTGGCCATCGAAAACCAGCCCTGCCTGATGGAAGTCAATTCAGGATCGTCCCTCTCGATGGTTTCCTGGAAGACCCTCAAGCAACTCATCCCCACTATCCGTAGGCAAGACCTCTGGTTCCAAAGACTTATACTTAAGGATTATCAAGGAAATCGAATCCCGGTTGTTGGATCCAGCTGAGTACGGGTATCGTTTAAGAACTATACAGCATTTTTACCCCTGACTGTAATCGACAAGGATCGGCCTAGTTTGCTAGGCCTCCAATGGTTCGCTCCGCTTGGAATTGAAGTGGCCAGCATTCACCGAACCTACAGCAGTGATTGGGAAGAAGACCTCGTCCATGAATTCCAGGACGTCTTCGCGGAAAAATTAGGCGAGTACAAGGGGACCCCGATATCGTTTAACCTCAATCCTGAAATAGCTCCCATCTGCCTTAAGCCTCGTCGAGTTCCCTTTGCCCTTAAACCAAAGATTGACAAGCAGCTTGATAAATTAATAGCCCAGGGAGTACTAGAACAAACCAACCACTCTCCCTGGGAAACCCCAATCGTAACACCCATCAAGCCGGATGGATCAATAAGAATTTGTGGGGACTACCGAGCCACCCTGAACCACGCCCTTCAACAAAACGCTTACCCAGTACCGGTGGTACAACACCTCCTCTATTCCCTGGGGGGGCGGAAGAATTTTCGCTAAACTAGACTTAGCCCAAGCATACCAACAACTGCCTGTGGACAAAAAATCAGCAGAGGCCCAAACAATCGTTACGCACAGAGGCGCATTTAAATGTAACCGACTCCAGTTCAGAGTGAGCGTAGCCCCGGGAATCTTTCAAAGCTTAATGGAGAGGCTTTTACAAGGGATAAAAGGTGTTGTTCCATGTTTTGATGATGCGTTAATGGCAGCCCCAACCCAGAAAATACTAAAGGAATGCCTGAGGTTGGATCTCCAGAGATTTAAAAACTCTGGTCTCAAAGTTAAAAAGAACAAGTGTTATCTATGTACAGATCGTGTAGAATTTTTGGGATATTTAATTGATAGTCAAGGTATTCACCCCAACGATAACAAACTCAGGGCAATCAAGAACACCCCAAAACCCCGGAACAAGGCCGACCTCCAGGCGTTTCTGGGCCTTATCAATTTTTATAATGTTTTCCTGCCTCACAAAGCAGCTGTAGCTGAGCCATTACATTGTTTATTGGACAAAAAAGCAACCTGGGTATGGGGACATAGAGAAGAACAGGCTTTTTGACATGTAAAAGATTTATTGACTTCTGACTCTGTCCTGATGCAGTATAACGAGATTTTGCCTTTAACGATCACGTGTGATGCATCCCCATTCAGGGTGGGTGCCATTTTAAGCCACGTTTTGCCAAACGGTAATGAAGCCCCTGTTGCTTATTTCTCAAAGACGTTATCAAAAACAGAACGCAACTATATTCAACTTGACAAGGAGGCCCTTGCTATAGTGTCCGCGGTTAAGAGATTTAATGAATATGTGTATGGCCGAGCATTTACCATAGTGACTGACCACAAACCTTTGCTGGGAATAATTGCGGGAGATAGGCCAACACCGTATATATTATCTCCCAGAATGACCCGCTGGTCAGAATTTTTGGCGGCATACAATAACAAATTACAACATTGCCCAGGGAAGGCCATTCCCCACGCCGACGCATTGAGCCGTGCACCTCTTCCAGAGACTATTGATGACCCCGCTCCAACGGTCACAACGCTGCAGATCGAGACACTTCAAACGCCGCCATTAACGGCCCGGGATATCGCGATAGAAACGAAACATGACCCCATTTTAGCACGAGTTCTCAATTGGGTCGAGCGGGGATGGCCGTTAGACCAAATATCTGACAACTACACCCCATTCAAAAATCGGCAAACGGAACTATTTTCTCAAAAGGGCTGTATTATCTGGGGTGATAGAGTTGTCGTCCCAGAGTGGTTGCGACCAGCAATACTCAGGACCTTGCACGATGGCCATCCCGGCATCGTGCATATGAAAGCCCTCACACGAAGGTACGCATGATGGCCTGGTATTGACAAGCAGATAGAGACATGGGTAAAAGCTTGTCGCAAATGCCAAGAAGTAAGCAACTACCTGCTGAAAGCCACCCCAACCGAATGGGAAACGCTGAGGGGACCATGATCCCGCATTCATCTGGATTTTGCGGGTCCTACTAAGGGACACACATTCTTACTGACGGTGGATGCCTACTCGAACTGGCTTGAAATCCATGAAATGAGGAATACAACGACCGAAGCAGTCATCAGAAAACTGGACAGACTCTTTGCGACACACGGATTACCAGACGTTCTGGTATCCGACAACGGGCCTCAATTTACCGCGTTGTCCTTCGAACAGTACCTGGCGGACCGCGGTATCCGACATGCGCTGACTTCGCTGGCGCACCCTGCGGCTAACGGAAGGGCCGAGTGCATGGTACAATTCGTCAAGAAAACTTTGCATAAGATGGACTATGGTGACATAGAAGACAAGATCAACCGGATACTTCTTTTACAGCATATCACTCCACACAGCGTCACCAATAAAACTCCTGCTGAGTTATTAATGGGACGGAAGCTCTGCTCCCACCTCAATCGCCCACATCCAGCATATGAACCTGAGAAGCCACACGGGTCTAGCGGGAAATGTCGCAATTTCCAGGTAGGCGATTTGGTTTTTGCTAGGAACTTTTCGGGTGATCCGTTGTGGGTCGAGGCAACTATAGTACAAGTAACTGGCCCTAGATCGTACCATGTAAAATGCCATGACAACAGAATTTGGAAATGCCACATTGATCAGCTGCGATCAAGGCTAGAGTCGGGGATCGCCGAGCCCCCTGATTTCCAAACCAAGGGGGGAGGAGATAGCGAGGAAACTGAATTCGAAGCAGCAGAAAGTTTAAGCGGTAGTAATGACTGTTCAGAGGCAGCACGTGATGGAACCGGAATGGGGGTGGCCTCGCCTCAAGGAAATGCTGAAAGTAGTAGCAACGACGAAAATTCAAATGCGGAACGGGAGGCACCTTTTTCACCAGATAACGTCCTACCCAAACAAGACTGTAGCCAAATACCGGGAGGACAACGAAAATCCAATAGGCAATTGAAACAACCGGCCTACCTCAAGGACTACGTGACCGCACCCCTTAAACGGAACCTGGGGGGAAGGGGTGTTGTGAATCAATAAATGCTTAATAAAGATAATTAAGAGCTTGAAGTAAAGTGCAGGGTTCAGGCCCTGCATTTCTGATTGGCCGATAATAGCGACATCAGATTGGTCCATTCAGGAGAATCTGATTGGCTATTAATGAGCCTCTTCCATTGGTTAGCGCTCCCTGTGTTTTCATTGGTTAAATAAGTTAAGAGTTGCCTATATAAAGGGGCCCATCGTGGCCATCAGTAGAGCTGTTAACATGTAAATAAAGAGTTTGAAGTTCACTGTTTCACTGGCTCATCTCCATCCTTGCACCCATGCTCAGAACATAACAATGTCCTTGCCGGGTCGGTGTATCATCTGGTAATTGTATGCTGCTAGGAATTCGGACCACCTAGTCATTCTTGGTGATAGAATGTTCGGTATGGCGCTGTTTCCTGCCAGGATTCCTAGCAGCAGTTTGTGGCCCGTGATGATTGTAAAAGTCCTACCGTAAAGGTATTCGTGAATTTTTTTGACACCGGCGACGACTGCTAGAGCCTCTTTGTCAAGCTGGCTGTAGTTCTGTTCTGGCTTTGAAAGTGTCCTTGACGAGAAAGCGATGGGTGCTTCCCTCCCATCTGGTAGCTGGTGGCTGAGGATGGCGCTGATCCCAAATGGTGATGCATCGCAAGTTACCGTCAATGGCAGGGTCTCGCTGTACTGGATTAGTATTGCGTTGGATGTTAGCAGGTTCTTGTGTTGTTGAAGGCGCTCTCTTCCCGTGCTCCCCAGGTCCAGGTGGCTGTTTTATCTAACAGCCTATGCAGCAGTTCCTCCACGGTCGTCTTTTGAGGTAGGAAGACATTGTAAAAGTTTAACATTCCCAAGAAAGCCTGTAACTCCGTTTTGTTTTTGGATCCAGGTGCTTCCCTTATGGCTCTCAGTTTCTTTTCTGTGGGGTGGATCCCTTATTTGTCTAGGAGGTACCCTAGAAATTCAACCCTCTCGGCCCGTAGTTGGCACTTCCCTTTCTTGACTTTAAGTCCCGAGTCTCTGAATTTCTTCAATACCTCCCTCAATCTGGCTTCTAGTTGTTTTTCATTTTTCGTGGCCACCAAGACATCGTCAAAGTAGGGCACAACCCCTTCTGTGCCCTGGAGGAGTCTTTCCATAAGGCTTTGGAAGACCCTGGGTGCCATGCTGACTCCAAATTGGAGCCGGTTGCAGCGGAAAGCCCCTCGGTGCGTTACGATGGTTTGGGCTTCTGCTGTTGTGGCATCGACCGGCAGCTGCTGGAAAGCTTGTGCCAGGTTGAGCTTTGCGAAAATTCGGCCTCCCCCCAGTGAGTGCAGAAGATGCTGGACTACTGGGACGGGGTATGCGCTTTGTTGGAGCGCATGGTTTAGGGTGGCCTTGTAGTCACCACAAATTCTCACAGACCCATCTGGCTTGATAGGGGTGACAATTGGGGTCTCCCACCGGGCATGATCAATTGTTTCCAGCACCCCTTGCGTGATGAGCTTATCGAGCTGCTCATAGATCTTGGGCTTGAGTGCAAACGGCACTCGCCTGGGCTTAAGGCGGATTGGTGCGATGCTCGGGTCTGTGTTAAATGAGATAGGGGACCCCCGGTACTTGCCTAGGCTGTCATTGAAGACTTCCTGGAAATCCCTCACGAGCGCCGCTTCCCAGTCTGCCTCTCTGATGTGGTGTATTCCGGTTACTTCGATGCCCAGGGGTGCAAACCACTGTAGTCCCAACAGGCTCGGGTGATCTCGGTCGATGATTGTCAGGGGTAGCACTTCTGTGTGGCCCTTGAAGGTGATTTTAAAATGGCCTCTGCCGACTACAGGAATTCGGTTCCCCTGATAGTCTTTGAGGGTTAGTGTTTGGTCTTCCAGTTCATGGCGGCAGATGGTGGGAACCAGGTGCTTGAGTGTGCGCCAGGAGATCATTGAGAGGAAGGACCCAGAGTCCACCTCCATGTCGCATTGCTGGTCTTCTATCCCGACCATCAGATACACTTTCCTGGCGTCGCTGGTGGAGGAATGGCCGATGACGACGGTCTGGTGTGTTTCCTCTCTTTGTCTTGTCTCCTGGAGTCACCTGTTCCAACCTTCTTGGCTCCAGCGGTTCTCCGTCCAGCGATCACGGTTCCTGTGGGAGTGCTTTCTCTCCATCGGGGGCTGGCATCTCATCGTCGCGGGTTGTAGTGTTTTTTATTCCAGCATACTTTGGCGATGTGCCCCCATTTCTTGCAATGCCTGCAAACGGCAGTCCGCTCGAGGGTGATCGCTGCCACAGCCGGCACACTGGAACCTCGACTTACGACCTCGTGGTTCCCGCCGCTCCCACGTTGATTGGAGGCAGTGGATCTCCTCCTCCTCGTCTTCAGTTTCCAAGAAGGAGTTGATGTCGCCATGGTGTGCAGTTGTGTGGTCTGCCTCTGGTCGCCTCTCGGGAGTCGACATTGTCTCTCCGGCCACCGCTTGTGGCATGATGCTCGATTGTCACATCCGAGCCACTGATTTCTTGGCCGCTTCCGCTGCAGTGGCTTCAGTGAGGGCATCAGTGAGGGAGATGTCTCCCTTTGCCATGATGTGGCTCTGGAGGACAGTGTCTCGGAGTCCTAGGATGACGCAATCCCGCAGGGCCTTGTCCAGGTTGGTGAACTCGCATAGGCTGCCCAGGTCCTGTAGTGCCACCATGAAGTCACACAGCCCCTCGACCTCGCGTTGATCCCGCCTGTAGAAGTCGTGCCGCCAGATAACGATGGGCACAACGGGGGCGTAGTGGCTTCGCAGCAGGGGCTCGAGATCGTCCCACTCCATCGCCTTGACGTCCTCTGGTTTGGCCAAGTCTTTGGCCATCTTGAATACTGCGGGCCCGCAGTGCGTGAGGAACATGGCTCGTTTCTTGTGGCCATTGGCGTCTTTAAGGTTGCTATTTTCGAGGAACATTTGGAACCTATTGGTATAGGATTCTCAGTCCTCGGTAGCAGGGTTGAAGGGTGCTGGTGGCGAGTTGATGCTGGTCATGCTGCCTGTTCAGCGTGTCGCTCCGCCATGTGCTGGGGTCTCTTTGTTCACAATCCCATCCTCATCGCCAGTGTTAGATCTGGGGTGGATCGGTTCGAAGGAGACGCAAGACCATTCAGTTATTTCAGCTCTTTATTGTAGATGAGAGTAGTCTGGAGAATGCGAGCCATGGCAGCCCTTCATATAGGGCTGGCTCGCGGCTCGGCGGCCAATGGCAGCGCTTTGAATCTCCCGCAATCGGCACAGCCAATCGCGGTAGATTCCTAGCGCTCCAATCTTGGCTGAGTATTTGACCAATCAGGTCGCTGTCCATTCGGACCAATCAGTTAAGAGGGTTTGGAATATGCTAATATCGTACATCCATAGATGTTGATAGGGAGACTGAGAGGAACAGAGACTTACTCTAGTCTTCCAATTATCTCAGCAGAATTTGGTCAGCCCACAGGGAAGACGAGCATCTTAATAAACCTAAGACAGTAATGTACTGAGGGTGCCAGCTATAAATTTCTAGTACAAAATAGTCACATGAGGAAGCGCCCTTGAAACTCGTAGAATTCTCTCAGAGTAGAAACCATACATAAGAAGTACAGTCAGGGATTCTGATAGTCCATTCAGTGGGGGATTTTTGGCATGGTTCCCCCCTCACCCATTCTTCCTGTCATGGACCTAACTGCACCTTAACAACAAAATGAGAAAAGTGAGTATTAAAAAAAACCTGCATACAAAGTTACTATATTAGAGATCAGAAAGAAACATTAAATTATTCTTAAGGAATGAACACATCTTTTGATCTATACTGGATCTTCACATGATCCTGCTACCTTTCACATTTGTATTAAGAAAGTTGACTCATCTGTGAACAAAGGAATAGTCCCTTCATTTTTCTTCTGACCTGAACTCCTTGGTGCAAAGTTATTCTGCTTATGGTCACTCTATGCACCTAACATTTAGGATGAATGTGAGAATTAATAATGGACAAGGAACTCAGGCATGGCATTTCAGCTGCCTAGACAAAATCACACATTTAACTTATCACATATTTAAGATCATTCAAAGCATATCCATTTATAATACAATATATACCTTGAATGACTGAGAATGTAGTAGGCTTATATTATCTAGACATGTTTATTATAATCCCGAAGCACTCTTATGCACTATGCTCTTATCAGTCTATATAATTAAGTGCTGGTGAAAAGTTAAAGTTAAGAGGTGGTGATTTTTCTGTGAGTGTTTAGTGCAAAACAACAGGCTGGAGGGACTCTAAAGGGGGATTCTAGCCATTTTACTGGAGTTGGTGTTGGGCACTCCCATGGTAGCTGGAAATGTGAAAGTTACAATCCTACTTCTGAAAGTCATCAGATTTGGAATCAGTTGTTAAAGCCTGGTCACACTGCAAGAACTTTGTTATAGCGGTCCTGGAGCGGTGAAAAAAAATCATCACCGCTCGTAACCGTTCACCACCGTTTAACAGAAGTTGGCCTCCGTTAAGGCAATGCCATATACGCTCGGCCTCCGCTGATAGTCCCTCCTACCGCTCCGAAAGTTTTGAGCTGCACAAAATATTGCGAGCGGTGAGGAGCGCACAATTTTCCGCTCCGGCAAAGTTCACCACCGCTCCAACAACGCCCGGTCAAAGTTTGGTACCACTAGACGCAAGTTCGTGGACGCTTGGGTCCGCTAGGCCAACGCAGAAATCTTCAACGCTGGACCACCGCTGTTTTGCAAGCTTTGCCTGGGCGGTGATTAAATGTTGCACTAACTTTGGTGGAGCGGTTGTAAGCGTTTTACGAGCGGACACGGGATTCCTGGAACCGTGTCAGGCGTTGAAGCAGCGATCCATTGCGGTGATGAACTTTGGTTTGGCGTTGGTATGGAGGTGTTGGAGCGGAACCAGAATTTGGCTATAAATACGGGGAAAAATGGACCAGTAGCCCTTTTGGAATAGCCGTTGAGTGCAGACATCTCTTGTAACAAATTTGCTTCCGAATTTATCGAATTTGAGAACTTTATCAAGCGATCCGTACAGCTCCATTACGGTAGTCCAAAGCGGCATGTCGCTAAATCAATTACTTCAAACCCCCACCGAGCCAACGCACGCATGCGCAGAACACCGCTTTATCAACGCTCGCGTCACCGCTAAACCAACGTTCCCTACCGTTAAACCAACGCTAAAGCAACGCCGGCTTCAGCGGTGCACCGCTAAGGCAATGCCTGTGTTTTCAAATTTTTTTCTAATTTTGTGCGCGGTGACGAGCGGTGTCGAAATTTGTCCCCCTCTTCCTACCGTTCAAGGAACACTATAGCAAAGTTCTGGCAGTGTGACCAGGCCTTTAGGTTGGCTTAAGTAAGGAAGCCTTTCTGATTTATAAGTCAGATTCTTCACCCCAATATTACTCCCCACTTCTTATTTGGTCATCACTTCTTTGTGATCCAAGATCTCTGAACTCTTTCTGGATTAAGAACCACTCTCTCTTTTGAGCAATGAAAACCTATATAAATGTACTGACTATACATATCTGTGATGGTTGCTACAATCGAAAGGCAAAAACTAAGAATATACATTTTAACAAGCCATCTTTAGTGATTTAAATTCCCATAAGATTTTGACCAAAGATGCATGAACTAATCAAACTGTGATTTCAAATTGATTATTGCAAAATTGCTATCCTTAATAGAATTCTCATATGGGAGTCGTAAAAAAAAAGGCAGCACAGTTGGCTGTCCTTCGTTCCTACCTTCAGGTGAATTGACAACACTACCCTAGTGCAGAGGTTTTCCTGGGAGTGCCTAACCTTGAGGCTGCTGCCCTAAAACCAAGAAGCTCCTGACCAAAGCAGATGTTGAAGCTGCTGGCTTGAATCAGACATGCACATTCATATGCACACAGATGGGGGGGGCACGCACACCTTCCTCTTTACATCATGTTATTTTGTCCTGCCAGCCACATAGTCAAGCTGCCACTGATGTGCCAACCGGATGAGCTTGGTTGTGGATTGCTGGCATTTTCCATACTTAGGGAAGTGGCAGCCCTGTACACCTCTATCCGGGTTTCCTTGGTAACCACATAATTCTTCAAAAGTCCTGCAATGTCAGAAAATAAAAGGAGCTGACAGTGGAAAAGCACCTCACCTCTTTCTCCCCAGCAAAAGGCAGGGATGTTTGGAGAGTTTTATGTTTTGGATTGGGATGAGATTTGGGGTGAGCAACGGGGCTCATTCTTATTGTCTGCCCAGATACATTGCTCAGATGTCAGTCAGATGCTTGCAGGCTCCTAGTGTATAAAATGGCTCCCAAGCATAAAATAGGCTGAATAATTCTGGGTGACCACCCAACGGCAGACAAGAAATACTGAAAACCCTTGTGTACTTCCTTAATACTTTGGTACATGCTTTTCTTAACCACCCCAAGATCCCTTATTTGGAGTGGCAAGAATTTTTATAAATTGGCAAGAATCATTACATGGGTCTTGCCCAGAAATATGGCTGTGTATATTCTTGGAAAATACATGAAATCTGGTGCTTAAGCTTGAAGTCTATCACTGAGCCCAGAGAAGAACTACCTGTTGAACTTGGACAGTCAAAACAACCTCAGATGGTTCTCCCTGAACCATCTTTTTTTCATAAATCAATCACTGGAAATGGATTGCCCAAATCCTACAATGGCAAAACATGCATTTCCTCCGTATACTAGCATTTAAGTGAATAAGAAGTCAAATAGAAAATAAATATATTAATGTCTGGTTGTATTATGAAGTTCTTGTCTGGGCAAATGAAGAGTTTTGCTTAACATAGAAGGAGAGAAGAGAGCAAGCATTTGTAGAAATTATTCACATATTTTCAAGGGTGGGCTGCTGGGAGTTCGCAGGGGTTTGGGAGAGCCCCTAGCTAAGATTCTGTGTAGTTCAGAGAACCACCAAATCCCACTCCTGGCTGGCTCTGCCCACCCTGCCCTTCCCTCTCAGGAGTCCCCACGCAGACCGTTTTGGATGCAAGTAAATGCAGAAGCTTGGGGAGGGTGAAAAACATGCCTCCTAGAAGTTTGGGAAGGCCAGTTTCTGGCTTCCAGAGAGCCTCCAGAGCCCAGGGAAGCCATTTTCACCCTCCTGGAGGCTTGAGAGCCTCCAGAGCCCGGGGAGGGCAAAAACGCTTCCCCCCTGTCGTGGTACAGGATGCCAACTAGGCCACACCTACCCTGGCTATGCCCACTCAGCAACCAGGCAGAGAACCCTTTGCTAAAATTTTTGAAGCCCACCCCTGCATATTTTCATCCTTGTGGCTCTGTGTCACAATAACACTTTAAGGACTGCTTTGAATGAGGAGAAATAAGTGTTATGAGTGGTCCTTGGGGGGGAGTGTCTCTGAGCTTGCTTGTATTCTTGCAGATGTTTTATTACCCAAACTGGTCAGACAGCCCCAAGGACCCCTCATTTCAACCCCGAGCTACAAATATCCCCTTTTATTGATAAAAATGTTAGTCGCAAGGATTTTTAATATTAAAAATATTTTCCCTTATAATTAACAGAGAGAATTTGTATCAGCCTTCTCTAACCTAGTGACATCTGGAATGTTTAGAACTAGAGCTGCAACCGCTTCAGTCGGCCAGCTGGAGGTGGTAAGAATGGCAGATGATAACTCGATATGACATTGAGTTGATGCAGACTATGACATTTCAACCTGTAAATGACATCCAACAGTTGCAAGGATTTAAAGTTTTGCTCCAAGATATTTATGCTTTCTTTTGAAAAACAATTTTACATTTTCCTCCTTTATTTCTTATTTTAATTAAAGCTGGATGTTTGTCTGATCTATAATAGATAGCTTTTTAAATCTTAGAATATTGTGCTTTATTTAATTTTACATTGTGTGAAATGGTAAAAACACATGGTGGAAGGAAGAATGATTTGCAAGAATGGAAAGAAAGGATAAAGATGTCATATCTGAGCTGCAGAAATTTGAACAACATGTGATGGAAGCCAAGAAATAGTAACAAAATTAGATTCTCTGGTGCCACCTTATCAGCAAACCGCATAGAACCCTCTTACACAATGATTTCTAGAGTGGATTCAAACAAAGAAGTAGAACTTGTCCTTCCCCTCTTTTTAATTTATTTAAAAAAAAAAATAGAGAGATTTTGGGTCATTATAAGAATTTGGTCTGATCTAAGTATAGCATATCAAATTATATATTGCATTGTCCTACCTGTCAATGAATACTTCAGCTTCAACCATAACAATACAAGAGCAAACAATAGATACAAACTCAAGGTAAACCGCACCAGACTTGATTGCAGGAAATAAGACTTCAGCAACAGAGTGGTCAATGTCTGGAATACTCTACCTGACTCTGTGGTTTTTTCCCCAAACCCCAAAAACTTTAACCTTACACTGCTATTGACCTCACTCTTTTCCTAAGAGGTCTATAGGGGGCATGCACAAGCGTATCAATGCGCCTACAGTCCCTGTCCTATTGTTTCTTTTTATTCTTCTTATATGTATCTTATATATATTTCTTATATGTATTTCATGTATTCATAACTATGTTTATACTTATACCTGTTATGTTATAATTGCTTGACAAAATAAATAAGAACATTCTAGAATATATACAGTAGTTTATACTGAAAGATGCTGCCTGTTGCATGACAGATTCCCATTTGTTTTAAAAATACTTTTTGTCATTTTCCAATAAATGGCAACGTAAGCTAAGAAAGTTTATTTTTGGAATCCAAGTTGAATTGGAAGCTTCCAAGAAACACATTGAGCAACTATTTGAATCCCAGAAATCTAGATGCAAATCAAATCTTGAGGGTGATGTGTTTCCCTAGTTGATAACACCATGATAAAACTAAATAAATCTATAATTATACTTGTGAAATATGGAGCGAGAGCAGCAGTGGCAGCTTTTTAAAGCAGTTCTCTTTTTAATACTTCTTCCAATTCACTTAGAATATGAAGTTTTCTTTGTTATTTGCACATGTGATTTTCTAAAACTAAAGAACACTGAATGAGATTCAAGGGGCATATTCCCAAACCATTAAAAGCAAAATAGGATAGTTGAGATAAAAACCTTTAAATGTCATCTTGTAATAAGCAACCAGAGAATTGTAAAGGCCTTGCACAAGAAACAGTGTGTCAACTAGCTCTTATTCTCTCCCCTGGTGATTCCTGTTTCTAATCAAGTTTTTTTAAATTAAATATTCCATTAAATTATGTTTTGATCACACAACATACTAAGCAACTAAACCACGGATACTATTTAGGTTTCCATGATATGCAAACAGTAAACCATTAAGCAGATTTTTCTAACTTGATGCTCTCTCAGATGTGCTTGGACCTCAATTTAATAATACTGCATGGGACCTGGGGATTGGTAAGATTTGTAATTCAAGCCTTTGGCAGGGACCCAATCTTGGGCAGCAGAATATAAATGTATCTCAAAGCTTCCCAATTGATTTTCCTCCTTGGTTTCTTTTTCCTTTGCACTGACAATTTCTTGAATTATAATTCATCCTGAATCTTGTATATACGTAAGTAATGAAAATAAGCATATAATGACACAAACTCTTTTTATAATGATTTTGCTGCAAACAAAAGTTGTGTTTACTAAGCATATAATTATATTTAGTTGCATTCGTAATGAGGAACTGTATGATATGAGCCTTCTGTTTACAAATGGATGGGACATAGATGGCTTAATCATGCCAACACATAAAAATTATTCATAGTGGCTGGCTTCCTATCATGCATTTCATAGATCTTTGGAATTGACACTTATCTAACTAGTTTCCTGTCATATTCCCAGGGGTGGGATTCTACCGGTTCTCACCTATTCACTAGAACCTGTTGTTAACTTTGTAACCAGTTCGGAGAACTGGTTGTTGGAAGAAATCTCCTTTTGTTTTTTTTCCACTTTACAGGGCTAATCCTGTAAGGAAGGCAGGAAGGAAACATTCTGGTGTTGTTTCTAGTGTAATCTTTATTGAAAGAAGTGACTTATAACTGTTTTTCACACTTACAACCATTGTAGCATTCCCATGGTCATGAGAGACTGGAGGAGAAGCCCCTCGATGTGAGTGATGTTGAGTTGGCAATACCCACCAAGTCACATGACCACCTAGCCACATTCACCAAGCCATGCCCACAGAACCGGTTGTTAAAAAATTTGAATACCACCCCTGCATATTCCCCATTTAATTACCATGAGTTTAATGGGAAAAAAGAGTCAAATACAACTTATAAAACAGGAATATCAAATTCAGAGTGATAGGAGGGCCAATTATTCATGTTGAAAATCTACTTGAGTTACTTTGATACAGCAAATCTTTATTTTTCAAAATCATTTTTATCTAAATATGATACTGCATTTAATGCTATATCATTAAAATACTAAAATTCAAATTTTATTCTTTGTACTCACAGTAAGTCAACGCTTCTTGAATATTTATAACATGGAAAACTTAAGGATTTCTGTACTGCAAAATCTCAAAAGTAGTGACACAGGCCAATAGCGTGTTTGAAACAGAAAGTAGCACTTTATATGCTATAAAGATTATTATTCATAAATGCTGGCATAGAAGTTTAATTTTGTTTTTAGTCCAAAAAAATAGTAACTGCCTTAAGAAGGTGAATAATCTGTCAAGGTTTCTTGGTTTTGTTTTGTCTTAAATTTACCAAAGGAATCTGAAAGTGATTTTAGAAAAAAAAGAAGAACTTTAGAACGAAAACTACAATAAAATACAGGAGCCTGAAAGCAGGGGTGGGATTCAAATTTTTTTCACAACCAGTTCTGTGGGCATGGCTTACTTCATGGGCATGGCTTGGTGGTCATGTGACTGGGTAGACGTGGCTTGGTGGTCATGTTTTTGGCTGGGCATGGCCAACTCAATATCACTCACATTGAGGTATGCATTTTCTCGCCTGGCCTCTCATGACTGTGGGGATGCTGCAACAGTCTTAAGTATGAAAAATGGTCATAAGTCACTTTTTTCAGTGCCATTGTAACTTTGAATGGTCACTCCACACAAGCAAAGTACCAGCAAAGGACGGGAAAAAAACTCCAGAGAAGTTCCTGAGACAGGAAGTCTAGTCCTGCCAAGAATGTAATAAGGGTTAACGGAGAGGCAGTTTCTGTAAGCAACACCAGAATGTTTCCTTCCTGCCTTCCTTACAGGATTAGGCCAGTAATTTCTTCTAACAACTAGTTGTCGGAACTGTTTAGAATATTAACAACTGGTTCTAGTGAAGAGGTACAAACTGGTAGCATCCCACCCCTGCCTGAAAGTCAAGAAGCAGATGAAGCTTGAGATTCTTACAGAATGCAATTCATTTTCCTTTGTGCTTTTCATTTTATCATTTTGGATTCAGCTATGGTCCTGAATAAGTCCTCTTATTTCTGCAGCTTCTCTAAACTAAGAAATCATGTCTGCAATATAACTTCAAGCATCTATTTTCAACCAGCATATGGACCAGGGTTCTCTGCAGGTGGGGGGGGTGAGAAAAGTCATACTGGTGACCACAACAATGTGATTGAAATTCCAACTATATCTTTATCTCTGTACATAGTGCACATGCACATGAAAAACAGATAGGGTTTCAATTGCAGCGTTGACTTTTTTTGATACATCTTATCCTGTGGATACTATTGATATGGACTGGAAACCACCCATGAATGCAATGGATGCCTGCCATACCCCAATCTAAAAACATCCTTGGAGTTAATAATTTGCCTTTCTCATAAACATTGAGAAGAGTTCAAAGTTAAGAGTGTGTTGCAGGATATATTTCCACTTGGGAAATCAATTCAGGAGAGGGCTACAACCCTACATTTCCAATTCTGAAAGCAGTTTGCTGCATAGTCCATCAGAAGGCTTGGTCATTGCTTGGAATAAGGGGCCTTTTAAGACAATGGATTGTGCCCATGCAATCTCCCTCTTCCCAGGGATCCTATTATTCCCAGTGATTCATGGAGGAGGGAGATGGAATGAGAGACATCTAGAGCAGGGCTGTCAAAATCCCAGCCTGCAGACTGAATGCATCACGTGCTGGCCATACCCACACCTGGTTTAGCAAGGGGAGGGGGAAGTCCCAATATGTCACATTACACCACCATGACAATGTGAGTTTAACATTTGGGTCTAGAACATCACTCAACAAAGGATAAACCGGATTGAACATTGGCTAAAGCTGCTCTTAAGACCTATCTTGAAGAAGAAAGGGTGCCAAAGCACTAGTATTTGCAATAGTGGGGGATATCTGTAGCCCAGGTATAAGATGAAGGTGAGGGTCCATTCTCAGAGCTTGTGGGTTGGTTTCTGAACATTTCATTACCAGGCTAGGTAACATCCTCAACAAAGTTTAGGGGATGCCAGTGCTCTTCTGTTTATAAGGGCTTCAGGTGTAGGTGTATCAAGTGAGGGTCTTGTGATGGGTCAGCTGCGAATCATCAGTGAGTCTTGTGATGGGTCTTAGATTGGATCTCCTTATCACAAGACCCATTACAAAACTCACTGATGATTCATAGCTGACCCATCACTTGACACACCTACACCTGAAGCCCTTATAAACAGAAGAACACTGATTCTAATATCTCCTAAATTCTGCTGAAGAGGTTACCTAGCCTGATAACAAAATGTTTGGAAACTAACCCACGAGCTTGGAGAATTCACCCGCACACTAATATTTCTCTGCCTTTTTTGTGCTTGCAGATACACACTCCACAGCCCTTTTCCTAGTAACCTAAACCTTTTTGGGCACAGG
The DNA here is from genome assembly GCA_033807585.1 of Hydrophis major. Classification (NCBI taxonomy): domain Eukaryota; kingdom Metazoa; phylum Chordata; class Lepidosauria; order Squamata; family Elapidae; genus Hydrophis; species Hydrophis major. The sequence goes on from CM066329.1 coordinate 174,441,800, forward strand.
GGTCTACTTGCAGGGAAGTTTGGAGAAATTAGTTCAGCATGTGTTGGGCAAAGATTTGCTCCCAGTTGGATACCGGTTGTTGCAGACCCAAAGAAGGTTCCTTGGAAGGAGTCTTACTGAGTGATCTGGGAACAGTTTGAACTTGTTGGACCTATGGAAGAGGACAGGGTTCTTAGGATGGTGAGCATAGCTTCTCCTGAATTACATTTGCCCACCTCATTAGATCTGGCAGAGATTATATGCTTTGGGTGATATGTTCTAGGAAACCTACATTTGGCAAGTCCAAGGAAGTGGCACTTTTCTACCATGGTATTCCCCCCACATACACAATGTAAGGTTAGCTGCATCCCAGATAGTGTTCTGCAAGTCCTCAAGATCTGGCTATCAGGGATCCCGGGGAACCAATGACATTTTATAATGCTACTATCTACTCTTGTCTTGATGCTGTGTGATTATGCATGTATGTGTATGCAAACACAGAGTACAAAAATATATAAGAACAATCACTATTAAATTATACAATTATATATACTCTGTGTGTTTATGCATGTAGTTGTATGCAAACACAGAGTATATATAATTGTATAATTTAATAGTGATTGTTCTTATATATTTTTGTGTTGTTTAAATGTTGTATGCTACCCAGAATCATTTTTTGTGTGATTTGGGTGACTATATAAATTTGATAAATAAATTCAAGTAGAATAATATATTCAGTTCATGAGATTTCCACTTTTCAAATCACCTCATATTCCTTCTGCAAGCTTCAACATTAATCCATTTTGACACCCACGCCTCTGAGACAAATACTCTTATTCATGCTTTATTTTCTAGGGCATCTTACTTTTTTCCCATCCATAAAATGATTTTTCTGAGGCTATATATTGCAACCTCCAATGCCATGGGGGTAGCCTACCAAACATTTGATCCACATTGGACAGTCAGCAATTTTTGGCTTCCAGTGCTGCAGAAGACACTTGCAAAACAGGATGATGTTTTGTCCTTTCTTTCAACCTCTGTGCATCTTTTCATCTCTCAGCCAAAGTGGCTCCAAATGGCTCTGTGGGAGTATTCATTCTCTTGAACCAGAAAGTTATCGTATCATCATCATCATCAACCATCCATCCTTTAGTGTAAAAAATGATCTCTCTTTGTCTTTGCTGTCTTATTGTTTCCCCGCTATACAATTTAAAATTTACAAACTGCTAGGTGAAAACATTGTTTGGTATTGGGTGAAATACTATCAATGTGCAAATATCCAGCTCTTTGCCACAGGCCAGACAAGTGAACTGGAAGAGGTCCTGACCCAATCAGGGAGGTAATTAAGATATAGCTGGGATGAACAAATACAAACTGAATTTGGAATGGCTGTGAATATGAAGCTCTTTCAAATCCAATATATGGACCAACTGGTGAAGGTCTATGGATGAGGTCATGTTCCCCTCCTTGAGGCTAATTTCTAACCTAGGAATTCTATTACAGATGCACCTAAATTTGCTCTTGTAAATCCTTACTCTGCAAGTTGCATTGGCTGCCAGTCCACTTCTGAATGATATGCTAAGGGCTGAAAGCTCTACATCAAGGGTCCCCAACCCCTGGGCCACAGCCCGGTACCAAGCTGTGGCCCATTCTGAACTGGGCGGTTGAGTGCGCATGTGTGCAATGCTCCATTTGTGAGAGTGACAGGTATGTGTGCCCGTTGCTTGCACAAATGAAGTTATGTGTGCAGGCACTCACCTGGTGCTCACATGGAAGCATTGCCTCTCCTCCCACCCCACTGCTGCCACTGCTGCTGGTCCACAAAACTGGAAAGTTTGGGGACCATTGCCCTACATGGCTCAAGTCAAGCCTGGATATCTTCAAGATTACTTGCTCTAGATGTCCTATTCCTAAGGCCTGCTTGGAGGACATAGAGCAGAGAGCTCTGTGATAGTGGTCCATTATGAAAATCTATTTTCCCCCTCCACAAAAAAAAAAATAAAAAATGAAGGGCCTCTTTCATGATTTTTTTAAAGTGACCTACTAACATATATTTTTGTTCCACTTTTAGTGACTGGAAGTTTATTTAGCCCCACACTTTGATTGTAAAAAGATTCATTTCTCTTGTTCTTAATTGTCTTGTGTTCAATTATTTAAGTTTCTGAATTATTTTCAAATCTTAACTTCTGACTGAGGTTGGGACCTTTCCAAGGACAAATAATAACTTTTGAAAATCTTGTAGCCATTTAAAAACATGGAATGGGGGGGTGGGGAGTAGTAAATGAATCAAAACTCAATCATTTGAAATAATCTTTTAAATGTAATAGCAAACTATGGAAGTCAATTACTGTATGCAGGCAAAGAAGGAAAAGATTACAATACTAGAGTGAACAAGCTATACAGCTATATACAGTAGTTTGGACAGCACCCTGTATCCAGTGCGGTTCTCTTGTTTGCCAGTCAATTCAGGAGCAAAGGACTGACAAGAATGGCAGGGAGTTTATAGTTGCTGCTGCTCATTTGATCAGGACAATAGATGAATTGCAACAAAGAAGAAAATGATCTGCTTGAAAGGTTCTGCAGTTAGCTACAGGCAGTTTCCTTCCAGGGCCTGTTTCCATCTCTGCCTTTCAGTGGCCCGATAATTTTAATTTGTGGATGGCAGGACCGGTAAATTGTCCGAATATTTCTTTATAAAGGAAATAGAAATTTAACTCTGCCTTCTGTACATACACATCAAGTAGGGTGTTTTTTTCACATCATCTTCCCCTTTTCTACTGCTTGATATTCTTGATTGACTTTCTTATATACAGTTTCTTATCGCCAGTGTTTTTCCAATTATAGATAGCAACAGAAAATCAGTCATTGGTTTCTGAAAGGTCATCAAGATACAATATCCATTTGGGAAGAAAGTAACTTATGGAGTTAGCTTGTATAAATTAGGGAAAGTTTTATGCGGAAATAAGGACCAAAAATATGGTTTGGATTTTTATAAAGAAAAGTAACATTGGTGGTGTTTAATGAAAACTAAGATAGTAATATTTATTTACCCTGTCCCCGGGCTCATGTACACGAAGAAATAAACCTTTCTCATATCTTTAGGTGTTAGGCTGGTTCTATACACTAGTATTTCAGTAATTATTACTTGTTCAGTTTATAACCCATGATAAAGATAAATAGCATTGGATTGTTTTCTCATAAAGCATGGTAACCAACTGACAAGCAGATAAGCCATTCTATGGTAGACAAGAGCTCATTTTCTCATCCATTAACAGAGAAATCCAAACATCCAAATATTAAATTGTGTGTAAACAATTTGGCTAACTTAACACCATCTTCAGTACTTCAATTAAAAACAATATTTTCTTCTCATATGTCATCCATTATGAATAGTCAAGTTACAAGATATACAGTATATGATTCAATGCTAATCAGCAAATTTCCATTAAGAGCTGCCAGAAATATTAAATTAAATACTGCCTCACAAGTTGACCTCTTATCATTTTCTCTTTCTCTCCTTCCAGAAACAGCTTGAACAATTCTTTTTTTTGTCCCTTCACAATTTCCTTGATTCCTTTTGCAAATCCAAAGTAAGAAGTCTTTCCAAGTCATGCTTCTGATTTACTATTTGTATGACCCCTTTGATTATTAAGACATCAATAGTCGTCATTTCCCACATCACCTTATATTCTAGCATTTTTAAATCCATTTTCAGATCCACAATGTCTTTTCCATATTATTGTTACAATCCAGTATATATTTAAACTTCAGATCCACAGTCAGAACAGTCTCAGTCGGTTTCATCTACATCTGTTGTTCTTCTGTATCCTCTGCTATATTGTCACTCTGCTCTAATATTGTAACTGAGTAAATCGTTCCCAAACAGACTTAATTTCTTCTTTAGCCAAAGAGTGTTGCTTCGTTGTATTAATGGACTTATTCTTCTTTAAGAACAATCCTTTGTTCTCTCTGGTTCCGTCTATCCCCTCTTATTATCTGCTTATTTTTCAATCAACAAAACCTTCCACAGGAGGATTTCTTACTGTTCGTTTCCAAGATCTCTTATATCATTTTATCCATTTTTAAACAGTTTTTCCAGTCCATCTAGCCATCCCCTTAACTATCAAAAATCTACATTCTAGTCTTCCTTTTTGCTGTTTTAAAAGCATCTCTTATTAATCCTGAAACTCACTTAAAGATCCTTTCTTCCAGGGTGCAGGGAAAATCTGCTGGTGTATTACAGCTTGTCTTTGGGTATCAGTCTTTCTTTGAAAGATATCAAGAGCAACTTAAGCAAGATGGATATTCCAGCACCCTACAAACCTTTCAGGTGTCAGGTCCCCTGGTTTTCAATCCTTTTGCAAAAAATAATCTTTATAGAATCAAACATGGTGATTTTTGTCTTCTGTTCCAAGGAGTTCCAAGGAACTGATCCTTTCACTGACTTTTGTTTCAGCCACATTGGTGAACTCTGCAAAAGCAGAATTGGTTTCAGTCTGCCATACTGCTCCAGAACTCCAGACAGCTTCAATAAATTTCAATGATTAGCTTATTCAAGAGCTAGATTTGTTACTACAATGGAAAACTGAAGGGATTCACCCCCAGGTTCTTTATATACCCCTTTAAGGAGTTCTCTAGAGTTCCAGGTTTCCACTTATTAGTCAGAGGTACTTCTGGTTTGCTAGCAGGGAAATGGGACAGGAAAATCAATATCAGAGTGCTCCTTTCCAGGTTCAAAGAGCTGTCTTCAAGCTTGGCAATGGGAACCAATTCATCCTATAGCCTCTGTTTCTAGCCTTGGAGGGAAAATTAAACAATTTTAAATTAAACATTTAAACTTTGGTGTTTTTCAAGTATTTAGAGTCTTCCACCTATCACAGAACCATCATAGCCAAAAAGGCATTAAGAATTGTTAACCTAATCCTATGTAGCTTTTTCTCTGGTAATATCACACTACTAACTAGAGCATACAAAGCATTTGCTAGACCTATACTTGAATACAGCTCATCAGTCTGGAATCCAGATCATGTATCTGATATTAACACAGTTGAGAAAGTCCAGAAATATTTCACAAGAAGAGTTCTCTGTTTCTCTACTCATTGCAGGATACACCAGACTTGAAATTCTAGACCTAGAAAACCTAGAACTATGCCGCTTTTGGTCCGATCTAAATATAGTATATAAAATCATACATTGCAATGTCCTACCTGTAAATGAATACTTCAGCTTCAACCACAACAATACAAGAGTACACAATAGATACAAACTCAAAGTTAACCACACCAAACTTGATTGCAGAAAATACGATTTCAGCAACAGAGTGGTCAATGTTTGTAATAATCTACCTGACTCTGTGGTTTCTTCCCCAAACCCCAAAAACTTTAACCTTAAACTGTCTACTATTGACCTCACCCCTTTCCTAAGAGGACTGTAGCATGAATAAGCACACCAATCATGCCTACCATCACTGTCCTATTGTTTCTTTTTATTTTTCTTATACCTATCTGTTGAAGTATTCCCCGTTAAAAGAATGAGTGCACTCAGGAAAACGTAGTGAGAGTCATGTTGAATAACACACAACCAGCATACAGATTCATGTAGGTTTCACTTCCAGTAAATGGGTAAACAAAGTTTAACAAACAGTCCAAATCATACACAGTTAAAGCAGTTAGTATCAGTCCAGGAATAATCCAAAAATGAAATCAAGTATCATAAACAGAGTTCAGTAAACGGAGTTTGCTAACAGTTGCAAGATTCACAGCAATCCAAGTAGAACGATGATCGGGGAATACAGCAAAACAGGAAATGCAAGAAGAAGAAACCAAGTTTCTGGCTCCATCTTATGGCCATTGGAGGAACCTCAGCCAATCACAATTACAGCATTCTCTTAAAGATACAGTATTAAATTACTATCCTGGTTTATATATTTCCAACCCAACTGTTAGGTGACTATCATTACTAACAACATCCTAACTCATGTATTCATAAATATGTTTATACTTATACCTGTTATCTTGTAAGTGATTGACAAATCAAATATAAATAAATAAATAAACAAATCTTACAAGTTTTGCTTTGCAATCAACCCTGAATTAATAACTTCCCTAGAGATGGTTTTCTATGTGCAATAAATCAGTTGGCCGGCTATCCTTGAGATGTTGCAAAATTGTAGGATCATAACCACAGTAGCTATGTACAAAACTATGTCTGTTAGCCTGTTTTATATATGCTAAGTGTTTACTGCTGCTGGTTCATTTGAACATAAACCTTACCTTTCAAAGGTAAACATTGAACCACTGTAATGTGCAGAAGATACTTTTATGGGCAACTATAGAGGGTATGGAAAGCAAAACAAATGAAAATGCTGTGGTGGTGCAGTGGTTAGAATTCAGTATGGCAGGCTAACTGCAATAATTCTGCCAACTGCCAGCAGTTTGATTTTCACAGGTTCAAGGTTGACTCAGCCTTCCATCCATCCAAGGTCAGTAAAATGCAGACCCAGATTGTGGGGGCAATATACTAATTCTGTAAACCGCTTGGAAAATACTGTAAAGCACTATGGAGAATTATATAAGTCTAAGTGCTATTGCTATTGCTAAATACTCTTGTCTTCTGATTCTCCATAGCTCCTTACTGCCAATTCTTAACCCTCATAATGGATAGGTTTGCTGTTGCCTTTGTTGTTTGGGAAAACATCTTCTCTCAGTCCAATTTAAATCTGATTTAAGTCTCAGTCATGTTGTTTAAATCAGAATCATGTGTGCATGCCAGTCACATATTTGTGGCTGTTTTTTAATACTATGTTGGAAAGTCTATTTTCAAGTAAGAAGTTATTAGTCCAAGTTCCTTTATAATCAATATTCACAACCAAAGCTTATATCTCATTGCAAGTGAGAATAAATGATATTTGCTCACATCTGAAATAAAATATTTTTTTCACTTTAAGGTCATTAGAGTTATATTAACATTTAACATTTGATGTTAGATATTTTTCATGTGAAAATGATATTTTTGGTTAGCCACTGACAGGACAGAAACTGCCATCCCTTGCCAAGGTGGCATATCAAAATACTAGAAATAAGTGGTTGGATACAATCTTTTCTAGGTCAAACATAATAACACTACTGTAATCAAATGCAGGCTATGAAATTGATACTTGATTCTCAGTAGACAAAGCAAATAGAGTCTATTTAATCTTGAATGCTGTGCTCTGACAGATTTCAAGGCAATAAGAATATAAAATTCATTTATACTTTGGAAAGAAATGAGGCTTAATCAATCAATGCAGTTCAGCTTCCATATATGGTGTTCTAAAGGTCTACAAGTTGCTGCACAAGGCTGTATTTTATGAATGCTTCACATGTCACTAAAGAAGATTCATGTAGAATATTTCTTTTATGTATACTGTGAAGCTGTAGAAAGATATTTGGTCATTTCCTGAATCTAGACATATTTCTTTTATGTATACTGTGAAGCTGTAGAAAGATATTTGGTCATTTCCTGAATCTAGACTCCCAATTATATCTTTACCCCATGGCTTTGCTCTAAAAAAGTACCTTGGTGATATATTCTCATTGTCCTAATTTCCTGTTCTCCACAAAAAATGGCTTATATGGAGTTATAGAATTATAGAAGAGATAGGCTGGCATCATCAAATGGTTGCAACACCAAATTTATTCCCAGTCAGGCTCTTTTTACATGTCTTGGTAAGTTTTCCAACTAATAAAGTTGTATAGAAACAAAAAGTACAGCAATAAAGATATAGTAAGCAATGGGTTTGTTCTGAAGCTTTCCTGAAATTTAACAAAAATATAATGAATTTATGCATACCGGTCTGTCTGTCTATGGAGAGTCTCAATCATCCATGTCAAATGTGCTTCTTCAAAAGGCTACTGGACTTTCCTGGTTTTTCCTGGAAGATGTTTTTCTTGAAGACAGAACTGAAGAAGCTTCTTGGATGAGAAGCAAAACATCTTCCAGTAAAAATAAAGAAAATGCAGGTGCCTTTTGAAAAAGGAACCTTTGGGATACCTGTATGTCACACATACAGTTTTGTTTACAAAAACAGCTATGAATGTCAACTATTAGTCATTGCGTCCTATAATTACAGATAGCTCAATAACGTAGGATATAATGAATATTCTCTAAATAATATGATATCCTTGGTATTCTGTTTGACATTCTTGTAGGAAACATTTTAGCAGGAAACTCACAAATCTCTCTCTCACTTGTTCTGTCTCTGTCTCTCTCTCCATCTCTCTCTTTTATCCATCATATCTATCTATTTATCTATCTATCATCTATCTCACACTGAAAACAAGATGAGGTCATGGTCATTTATGGGGTAACTTCATCTCATGCGAATAGTCCTCTTGCTCTTGAAAAGCAGGGAAAAACAATTTCATCTTGAACTTCCCTTGAGCTCTCAGGTGGACTCTTTTTTTGTTATCAATCACTTCTGAAAACACAAAGAGAAAAGAGACAAATTCAGGCTTTAGGTATTTTAGTTTTCTTCAGGATAAAAGCTGGCAATTATTGAGTGTGGTTTTCTGTTTCCAGATTGAAATGGCCTCCAGTAATCTGTTCATTGATGCATTTATCACTTCACTATAAAGTAGGGAGCAGACGTATGACCTGTAATGACAAAAATGGGATGTGGAGCAAAGGTGGGGAAGAAAGAGAGAAGATGTCATTTTTCAGCACCATTCACTTGTCTTAATGTTCTTCTTGATTACGGCAGACAAACATAGCCAGAGGTCTACTGATGCTTTAGATATGAGTAAAACTTAAAGATTTAGCAGGAGGGAGGGAGGGAACGTACTTTTAGAGATTGCATATTAGGGGGACATTTATAGAATAAAATGTCTGGGGGATTCGCTTCTTTTTTTAAGGGTCAACCAAAGAAATATATAATTTTGCCATTCAAATAAATAGAAGAGTTGGATTAGTTGTTCTGTATGTATAATTGAGCCTTCTCAGTTATCCCTTAAGGGAAGAAGCTATCAATGAATATATACTGCTCAGTGGTGGGATTCAGATTTTTTTAGTACGGTTCTGTGGGCATGGCTTGGTGGGCATGGCAGAGAAAGGATACTGTAAAATCTCCAATCGGAGGTGGTATTTGCCGAACTACTCAAAATTTCCACTACTGGTTCTCCAGAACTGGTCAGAACCTGCTGAATACCACCTCTGGCCATCATAACCAGGAAAGACCTTCCCAGCATAGTCTTTCCACTTATGTCTTTTCTGACCCCATCTTGAATGTGTTAAAAGCATGGAATTAAATCATTGGAAAACTCTATTTTGGATAATTGGTTAAACTACTTGGAGTTACTTTTTAAGTAGGCAAGACTATTTGTTTCACAGCTCCTGCTCTTCTCTTTTAAAGTATACTTTCCCATATTATGTCAACCCAAGTGGGCTAGTCCATTTTGAATGCCATTCATCAGTTTATGGTAGGCTAACTGTTCACTGACTTTGAAGAGGTCAAAACATCCTTTCAACTAAGTCAATGTTTACCATAGTCCATAATAGCCTCCAGGGCTACCTAAATACTAAATTTATTTCCCTGAGCTTTTTTACTTTCCCTTATGCCTTAAAAGTGTGTGTGTGTGAGAGAGAGAGAGAGAGAGAGAGAAAGAAGAGAAGAGAAGAGAAGAGAAGAGAAGAGAAGAGAAGAGAAGAGAAGAGAAGAGAAGAGAAGAGAAGAGAAGAGAAGAAAGAAGCACTAGTAGCACACCATTTTATCATTTTTGATGTAGAAAATGTTTATCTCCCCAAGCTCCCAAATAGTCTGTAGGTTATTTGGATGCTAAAAAATGAAAGGTTTCTACTAGGAATGACTGGAAAAACAATTAAACAATGGATAAGATAAGATAAATTTATTGTCATTGTACTCAGAACCTGAGAACAACGAAATAACATACAACATACAACTGAACAACACCAAAAGACAAATACAAATAACAATGTAAAACAAATTAAAACAAATAACAATTAAAAACTGTTTTAGGAAAAAGGATTGCTGAACTTCAAATTTAAACCAAAGTATTGAGAAGGTCAAAGAGATTTCTGTACAGACAAAGTTAATATGTTTGGAAGAAAAATGATAATGCAATTAAGAAATGGTGGTCAAATCTATATAAATCTATTCCTAACAGCCAGATAAGATCTCTGTTGTGTTTTTCAGATAGAGCAATTTCCAACACATTTAAATGAGTCTGATCCGAAGAGAGATATAAATATAGAGATATAGATACATTTGTTTTGGTGTTTATGATAACTAATAACTAACAACATAAACTGTATTTCCCCCCCTCTCCTTCATATATAGATAGAGAGAAGGGGGGGTGGAGAGGAAGAGGGAGAGGGAGGGAGAGAGAGAGAGGGAGAGGGAGAGGGGGAGAGAGAGAGAGTATTCAGCTCTGTTCGGGTATTTTCCCACTTCACTATAATTATGCTTTTAAAGTTGTTGCGATGTTTTGGCAGAATCTCACACCTGGGCACAAACAGACCCCTCCCCCGATACTTCCAGCTCAAATACACCCCAACCAGGCTAGCTTCCTAATAAATGATAGTCGTCCGTTTACTTGGAGCCAAGCCGCATTAAAAGCCTCCAATACAGGAAACACAATGTTGCCAGCCAATAAGACAAAAAAAAAAATGCTACAAAACAGACAGAAGATATTAGAAACACCAATCAAGCAGAACACAGCAAACTCCAAGACCAATAAACACAGTCCAAGAGTCCCAACCAATCAGGACGAAGAAAAAACCATTCTGGCACAGCAGTAGGCTAGCACCAAATTTAAAACAGAAAAGTCTGGGAAAGTCTGGCTCACAAATGAACACTATACAGAAGCCTGATGATGGCAGATGAGATTCTGCGAAACGTTGCTACAACTTTAAAAACACAACTATAATGAAGTGGGAAAATACCCAAGCAAAGCTGAATACCATACATATAAATACCCATGAAAACTTAAGAAAACAGATACACACACACACACACACGTGTGTGTGTGTGTGTGTGTGTATGTTGTGACTCCGAGACTTGAACCTGATTAATCAGCAGATGTGGGTTCAAGTGAGGAAGAAGATCTAGCACGGAGATTCGAGCCTGCATTATTAAGTGACTTAGAGGGGAGTCAAGTAGAGGGAGAGGAGTTGGATTTGAGAGATGAACCTGATTTATTGGAGGATTCAGAGGCCACTCTCTCCCTGAACCTACTTCCCTAATTAAACTCAGGTGTTAACTGTTAATCAGGAAAGTGTGTCGGAAGTTTCGAGCGGAGATGAAACTGCTGGAGGTTGGCTGGATGCCAGAACTAGGAGAAGATTGAGACGTCAATCTCAATTAGAAAAGAGACATCCAGCAAAAGGTTAATTAATGAGACTGACACGCCCTCTCTTAGAGGATGTAAGAGAGCGCATGACTTTGCAATCTTTGCTGGAAACAAAGTGAGTTTTGCCTTGGAAAGAACTGTATCTGTGATTTACGAACTGTACAGAATTGCCAGACAGATACTAGGAGGATTGCCAAAGGACTGTGATAACAGAGCAATTGAATCTTCTGTCTCTGGTTTTGTAAAGTATTTGAACTATATAACTTGAAGTTTCATCTGTGGATACAGGTGGGACAGAACATTATTGTTTCCAGCCAAACTAAGCCATCTTAAAATAAGATGGACCCAACCCAATTGAAGCAACTGGTGGAGCAACAACAACAACAAATTGACCAACTCTTACAGAACAACCAGGTTCTGCAACACCAGGTAACACAGTTGGTAAACCATCTTTCACAGCTACAGGCCCCTGTTTCTCCCCCAGTTCCTCCGCTTAAGAAATGCCCGGTATCTGTGCCAGATAAATTCTCAGGTCAGACCGATATGTTCCCAGCGTTTATGGGACAATCCCAATTATTTATGTCCTTGAGGCATGAAGATTTTCTGGATGACCGGGCTAAGGTGGGGTTTATTATTAGCCTCTTATCAGGTCCGGCTGCTAGATGGGCTACTCCTCTGCTGATACAAGATAGCCCTTTACTAACTGACTACCAGGATTTCCAGCAGCAATTACGTGTCATGTTTGAGGATCCCATTTAAAGCCTAACTGTGGCCAGACGCTTGAAGGACATTCTTCAGGGGAAATGTCCTTTGCAAGAATTCATTGCGGAGTTTCGTCTGTTCTGCATGGACTCTACTTGGAATGAGTCAGCCCATATGGATGCCCTTTGGGAGGGCTTGGCTCACGCCATCCAGGATGAGTTGGTGCATGCAGAGCGGGCTCGAACCCTGGATGCCTTGGTCATACAATGTCTATGTATTGACGCCTGGCTTCATCAACGCAAAAGCAAACAACCAGTTCCAGAACTGCCCTCTCACTCACGGCTGCAACCTCCAGTACAATCTGCACCCTTGGTATTCCGCAATACTGTGACCAGGACTGAGGAGCCGATGGAGTTGGATGCACTCCGCCCACGGTTGACAGTGCAGGAATGCTCACAAAGTTTCCAGGGAGGTCTGTGCCTTTATTGTGGGGGGTTGGGACATTTTGCCAGTTCTTGTAAATGGAGGGAGACACGAAGACCAGTACCAGAATCAAATCCTGGGCCATCAGAAAAACGAGGTGGGCCCGACCTTGGGGAAACCTTAGGTTGGGCACGTATCTCCCCATCACCGAAGTGGCTGAGGTGAACCCGGGCCCTCCCTGGCATTTACTGTTGGACACGCAGGTTTTCCTACAGTCCTGGAAGAGGGGATTCCTGCAGTTGCGTTGGTGGACTCAGGGGCTACAACTAGTTTCATGGACCGGGCCTTTGCAACTCATTTTGATGTCCCTTTGGTTGCTGTGGAACCACCCATCAAGATGGAAACCATTGACGGGTGTGAGCTTAAGTCAGGACCCATTCGCTTTGCTACCCAACCATTGCATTTGGTTATCGGAGACCATGAGGAAGCGATGGGCTTCTATATCACCTTGGATCTTCATCTCCCTTTGGTTCTCGGCGTGTCCTGCCTATGATTGCACTATCCTTTGGTGGCTTGGGCACAGAACGTCATTTCCTTCCCAAGTCTCCAGTGCGTGGATCATCTGAGACATATCTGCACTGGTCAGGACATCGCCACCCCCGCTGTTTACATACCACCAGAGTTATTGGACTTCTCCGACGTTTTCAGCGAGAAAGAGGTGGATCAGTTACCACCGCATCGAGCCTATGACTGTCCTGTGGACCTTCTACCTGATGCTCCACTGCCCAAGGGGTGATTATATTCCATGTCTGAGCCCGAATTGGCTGCTCTTTGAGAGTTTCTGAATAAGAACTTGGCCCAGGGATTTATCAGATCATCGTAGTCTCTTCTTTCTGCTCCTGTTCTTTTTGTGAAAAAGAAGACGGGGGAGTTACGTTTGTACTGTGACTACCGCCGGTTGAACGCCATCATGGTGAGAAATAGTTATTCCTTGCCGCTTATTCCAGAGTTGATGGAGTGGTTGAGGGAGGCCATTGTGTTCACCAAGCTCAATCTTTGAGGGGCCTACAACCTGGTGTGGATGTGCAAGGGGGATGAGTCGAAGACGGCGTTTGGCACCCGATACGGACATTTTGAATACATCGTAATGCCGTTTGGGTTAACCAACGCTCCCGTGGTTTTCCAGCACTTAATGAATGACATTTTATAAGACATGCTGGATTGGTTCGTGGTGGTGTACCTGGACAACATTTTGATCTACTCTCGGTCCAGGGATAGCCACCTTTGCCAAGTTTGTCAGGTATTACAAATTCTTTGGGAGCATAAACTTTATGCGAAGCTGGAGAAATGCCTCTTTTTCCAGACTTTGGTAGAGTTCTTGGGGCACATCATCTCTCCCAAGGGCATTGCCATGGACCCGAGGAAAGTAGAGGCCTTGTGTAGTTGGGAAACCCCTCGTCAAGTAAAGGACATGCAATGTCTCTTGGGGTTCGCTAATTACTACAGGACCTTCATCCTGGACTTTGCCAAGCTGATGGATCCTGCCACTCAGCTCCTTCGCAAGAAGGTCCCATTCCAGTGGGGGCCTCCGCAGCAACAGGCTTTTGAGGTTCTAAAGAAAACCTTCGTTGCCGAACTGATATTGAGGCATCCTGATCCGAATCATCCATTTGTGGTCGAGATAGATGCCTCCAACATAGCTATTGGGGTGGTGTTGCTACAAGCCCCAACGGATGGTGCACCTTTTTTCCCGTGCGCATATTATTCAAGGAAGCTCACAACTTCTGAGCGCAATTATACCATTTGGTAAAAGGAGTTGCTGGCTATCAAGGCTGTGTTCAAGACCTGGCGACATCATCTGGAGGGGGCTCGACACAAGGTGGAGGTTCGAACGGATCACCATAACCTGGAACATTTGTCCACTGCCAAGAAGTTGAACCAACGACAGATTCGGTGGTGATTGTTCTTTGCGAGGTTCAACTTTTCAGTCACCTACATTCCCAGTGGACAAAATCGGAGGGCAGATAGCCTATCTCATAAACCCAAGTACCATAGTCCCGAGGACCCTCTTCCTCCACGTACGGTTCTGCCACCTGAAGCTTTGCCTGTTATTCAGGACCCAGTGGATTTGAGGTCTCAAGTAAGAGAGGTGCAGCGCATAGACACTTGGTCACAACAAAGAATGGGGGAAATTAGACCTGACTCCCCATGGACTCTAGAGGAGGGCTTGCTACGGCATCAAGGACTATTGTATGTACCCACCAGGATGCTTAGAGCCCTCATCATGACTCAATGTCATGACAATCCTGCTGCTGGCCATTTTGGCTTCTTTAAAACTCTTCACCTTGTCACACGGAATTTTTGGTGGCCGCAAGTCCGACATGACTTTCTTTTACGTCGCCTCTTGTATTACGTGTTGACAAGCGAAAGCCGCATCGGGTGCACCTCCTGGATGCCTTCAACCACTGCCAACTCCAAGTAGACCATGGGGGGAGATCTCCATGGACTTTTTGACGCACTTACCCTCGTCATCGGGGTATACGATGGTGCTCGTGGTGGTTGACATGCTCACCAAGATGGCTCATTTTATCCCTTGTCGGAAATTGCCATCGGCCCACACTACTGCCTAGTTATTTCTGCAGCATGTTTTCCGGTTACATGGTCTGCCGGACAGGGTGGTTTCAGATCGCGGTGTCCAGTTTACCGCTCAGTTTTGGAAAAACCTCATGACGGCATTACAAGTGCAGGTGTGTTTGGCGTCAGAGACTGATGGCGGGACTGAGAAAGTTATTGGAATCTTCACTCAATATCTGAGATGTTTTGTCAACCATCAGCAGAACGATTGGGTGACTTACATCCCTTTGGCGGAGTTTGCCTTTAACAATTCGCACCATACATCTACTCGCATAACGCCATTTTATGCGAATGTGGGCTACCATCCACGATTTTCCCATTGTCAATTGTGGACTCCCCAGTCCCAGAAACACGAGATTTTCTCAAGGAGTTGCAGTCAGTTCACCGATTAGTGGCACAACAACTGGAACGGGTGAAGGCGGACTACAAAATGTTTGCAGATCGTTCATGTCGGGCGACACCTCTGCTAGCTGTGGGTGACAAAGTGTGGTTATCCACAAAGCGCCTTCGGGTCGATCGCCCGATTAAGAAGTTGGACCACCACTTCATTGGTCCATTACCTATTGAGGCAGTCATTAATCCCATCACGTATTGACTCACCCTGCCACGCTCCATGCGCATTCATCCTGTCTTCCACCATTCCCTTCTGGTTCCTGACTTCCCATCATGTACACTCCATTCTCCCAAAGATGTGACTTCTCCATCGGCACCCAGCGATGAGACCGCCGCTGATGATATGATTGTCAGCATTCAGGATTCTCGCTGGTTGAAAGGACGCTTTCAGTACTTCGTTGGGAGGATGGCAGATGGCGTGGAGGTTCTCTCTTGGGTGAATGCTTCCACGGTTCATGCTTCGGACCTTATCCGGAGGTTCTATGAACACTTTCCGTCGAAACCGCATCCAGCTCATCAGATTGGGGGAAGGGCCCTGCAGTGAGGGATAGTGTTGTGACTCCAAGACTTGAACCTGATCAATCAGCAGATGTGGGTTCAAGCGAGGAAGAAGATCTGGCATGAAGATTCGAGCCTGCATTATTAAGTGACTTAGAGGGGAGTCAAGTAGAGGGAGAGGAATTGGATTTGAGAGATGAACCTGATTTATTGGAGGATTCAGAGTCTACTCTCTCCCCTGAACCTACTTCCCTAACTAAACCTCAGGTGTTAACTGTTAATCAGGAAAGTGTGTCGGAGGTTTCAAGCGGAGATGAAACTGCCGGAAGCTGGCTGGATGCCAGAACTAGGAGAAGATTGAGACGTCAATCTCAATTAGAAAAGAGACATCCAGCAAAGGGTTAATTAATGAGACTGACACACCCTCTCTTAGAGGATATAAGAGAGCGCATGACTTTGTAATCTTTGCTGGAAACAAAGTGAGTTTTGCCTTGGAAAGAACTGCATCTGTGATTTAAGAACTATACAGAATTGCCGGACAGATTCTAGGAGAATTGCCAAAGGACTGTGATAACAGAGCAACTGAATCTTCTGTCTCTGGTTTTGTAAAGTATTTGAACTATATAACTTGAAGTTTCATCTGTGGATACAGGTGGGACAGAACACACACATATATATCTGTTTTCTTAAGTTTTCGCGGGTACTTACATGTATGGTATTCAGCTTTGTTCAGGTATTTTCCCACATCATTATAGTTGCCGAAACATTGCTACGCAACATTTTGGTGAGGTCCCACTCGCCATCCTCAGGCTGGTGCTTTTGGCTTCATGCCAGTGCAAGCAGTTTGTGATCGGAGCTGCCATCTCTCTATAAATACTGGTGGTGGGGGCTGGTGTGCTGGGCTGGTTGGCTGCGCTGTTGTTTTTTGATTGGTTGATGGAGTTGATGTTGGTATAATGGGCTGTGTGATGGCCTTGTGAGTTTTGTTGTGGAGATATCCTGGATCTTGTGCTGTAATCTCCTGGGTTGTTTGTTTTGTAGTGATCTTTTTCCATTAGCCTCTCATGTTTTAACGGCTTGGGTAATGGGTTGTGTGATGGGCTTGTGAGTTCTTTTGTTGTGGTATCCTGGGTCCTGAATTGTAATCTCCTGGGTCGTTTTTGTTTTTTTTATCTCTTTTCCATTAGCCTCCTGAGTAGTAACAGCTTGGGTAATGGGCTATGTGATGACCTTGTGAGACATATTACTGTAGTATCCTTCGTCTTGTGCTGTGATATCCTGGGTCATTTGCTGTGTTGCAACTTCTTGAGTTCTTGTGGTATAATTTCCTGAGTTTTCTGATGTGATATCTGAGCAGGTGGCCGTGATATAGAATTCTGGGTTTTAGTCTGGCTTCGAGTTTGGGGTCTGGGTTTGTGTTCTTGGTGTTTGTCAGCTTGTTTGGTTTTGGGGTTGGGGGGTACAACAGCTGGCGAAGCAGCCGTGGTCTGTTTTCTGAATGGTGGTTGTCCTTTGTTTATAGGATGGACTTGGGCCTGGGTCTGATGAAGGGGATTGGCAGTGGTGTCCCATGTTGTTTTGGGTCTGGTGTTGGTTTTCATGGCTGGGACTCATTTTTTGGTGAGGGTATATATATATATATAAATAAACACTCAGAACACAAACACAGAGAGAGACAGAATCACACACATATATCTGAGAAGATTTGTCCTCAGAAAAGGAAGAGCTTGGTCACTGATTCCCTACAACGGAAAGATGGGATGGCAGCCAGAAGTTGAGACTGGATTCACATTGCATGGAGTTGTCAAAGTGTCAAGTGTCAAATAACTAGACAGGATTTTTGAAAGATATTTTAGAGTTCAGCCATAATGAATTAAGGACAGGAGCAGCTTAAATGTAAACATGCCCATAGACATCAGGTTCAGCTAAGTGCCAGACATTGAAAAGCCAGTTTAATAGCCATCAGTAATGCTCCTTGTGAGTAAACCTGTTGAATTAAAGGTAAGTAAGAACCTCTAAAGGCTTATCTGAAAACTTGCAACGAAGGTTTGAATGGAGCTCTAACAATTCAATGGTGGGTCTGCTGTTTCCTAGATTAATCTCTGCCTTTTCAGCTCCTGGGCCTCAGTCATATAAAACTTGGACCACATGTTTTCTGAACAGTTTTTATCCCAGTGCTATAATTGCACTTAACAATGAACTTAAGGATCACCATCAGTGAGCTGTTGGACAGTATTACTTTGTCTGCTGTGTGGATGCTTGTGTATTTTTAGGAGGTGGAGAATTTTGGTGGGTGGGGTGTGTTTGGGGATTGTCATGTGTGTGTGCATGTTGGGTCTGGTCTTTGGGTGTTATGTGAATTTCGTTGTATGTATACTGTATATATATATACAATGACAATAAAGAATTCAATTCAATTCAGTATAACAGCTCTGGTGCTTAAGAATTCTGGCATATGATTTTTCCCTTGGCTTTTGACCTTGAATATGTACCACCACCAAAACTCTTTTACTGTGAGCCTTACACTTCTTTGCATTTATATGCTGGCTCTTCCAGATGTCTTCAGAAGCTCTCTGGAATGGCAACCAGGCAGATCTACTTGATGCAAGATAGCATGCTTGATACTTCTCTAGGTCAGCTAATCAGCTTAGCTATGCAAGATTTGCACTAGAAATATGATTCTTCCAAATGAAAGAGTAAGCTGTAGATCTTTCAAATTATTTCTGTGAAACCTATCTTCTGGCAGGGCCTAAGGATAGGCCTTCAATGCTAGCAGGTTCTGCTGCATTATTCCGTGGCATTAGTAGTCATCTGATCTCATGATGAAAGGGCAGGGCAATGTGTCTTCTCAGTTCTGATCAATGTCCAAACCTCGTGCTCAGGTCAGCCCATCAGCAAGCAATTGCCACAAGGGATCCTTGAAAAGCAATCTCTTCTCATTTTTTTCTTTGATGGAGACAAGGTCCCTGAGATCTCTTCCCATTAAACAAGCCCAACTTCCATATTATTTGAATAAAATCAATCTCTGAAGGTGGGAGCTGAAGGCTTTATTTTATCTCTGTCTATGGTCAGCCTATCCTAAGAAATCTGAGATTGCATAATAATTTGAAAGGGGACTATTTAAATTAGAAAGGTCCACAAGCTAGATGGATAGATGTTTCAAGGGTGATAGAGAGCTGGAGAACCAGAGCCAAGGGGCAAAGAGACGTGCATCTCTTTGAATGGTCCATATCTCAGGGCAAGGTTACTCCAAACTAATGAAAATCCTTATGAATTATCTTTTTGCTTTTATTGTCATTGCTACAAGAAAGGGGGAGGAAGAGAGCAGACCAACTTTTTTTTTTTTAATTTAGACAGATTTAAAGAAGTGGCATCAAATTTGAAGGGCACCCTATCAATCTGTTGTCCTAGCTGCATGAAATTGTATTTCCCTGCCACTTCATATCTTATTTGCAGCAGCTGGGCTGTAAGTCACTGATGATAACATTCTTTATTATGCAGCCGTGTTTATGAACTGTGCCTGGAAAGAGATGATAGAAATATGCAGCAATATGCAAAGAGTAAGGGGAGGGGGAGAAGGAATGGAGGGGAAATAAATGCTAGTTGCTAAGGCAACCGATGGGCTATTTTGAGCATCAAAAATTTGCAAATGATGAAAAGCATTTTTATGCAATGGTTGGTCTTGCCACAATGAGGAGTAGAGGATATGCAGTGAGTAGCGGGATCCTATGTGGAAAAGCAGCAGCTTATTTTCTTTTCCTATGTTTAAATTTTTGCAAGATCTAATTTTGCTGAAAAGAAATTGGTTTCTGCCAACTTTATGTGAGTGGCGGATATTGTAATTAATAAATGTGAAGACAGTTGAGCAAGTTAATCATCTTTCCATATCTCAACTCTTTGGCAGAGTTCTTGAGAGCTCCAATAAAGCTTCACTCTTCTGAAAGTCTGAGGCCAATAACTCCCTGCACACCGTCTTCCCCAAAAGAGCCAGCATACATCATAGTGCAGGGGTCTCCAACCTTGGCAACTTGAAGACTTGTGGGAGTTGAAGTGCACAAGTCTTAAAGTTGACAAGGTTGGAGGCCCTTGTCATAGAGAAGATGGCCATTCACTTTTCTGGAGTTTCTTCCTTAGCCCCACGGTGGAGAATTAAAGAAGCTAATTTTAAAAAATGCCCTTAGGTTTCCCTGGGGATTCTGAAAGGTTAGAGAGGGAGAAAAATGATGTAGTGCCTTCCTCCCAACAAAGTTGCAGATATTAAGAATAACCAACCATGGAATTTAAGTCACCACTACCAAGTGGCATTCTTATGAATTATATAACAGATTCAGGGTTTATTCATTAGGGATCTGGAAATTGCTTCATAGAAAATTCTGGATGGGTTGACTAAAGGATGAAACAAAGCTAGAATTTTTTTTTTTGAATTTTTATTTTAAAATTCAAATGAAGTGACCATTTCAATACATAATATTTCATCATTACCAATCCATTTCTTGGATTGAAAAGCAATAGCACCCAACAAATAGAGCATGCAACAAGATGTGACTTAATAAAAAGATGTTGTTTAGAGCTGCCATAACTCTTCTTCCCATTTCCATCCTCCTTGTCTGTCTTTGTTGCAGCTGTGCTACCAAGATGCCACTGGCTTTAGGGAGCATTTCTACCATTGAACCCATTAACCCAAGCTTCGTTACTCCAAAGGCAATGCAGTAAAGATAACATTGCAGCATTTCCTCTGATTGTCCACTGATAGGAATTCTGATCAGATCCTGGATCCTTGGATCTTCTCTCTCTCCAATGGAATCAAGATATAATTCTATACCTTCTGCCATTTATCGGTGTGAGCAGACAAGCTCCCCATTCTTTCTTTGACCTTACCTTCTTCCCCCTTCTTTTTCTTCATTGCAAAAACAGATTTGTTCTATCCATTCTTAGTGCTCAAGCTGCTTTCATCCTATTCTCGTGCTGGTTTGACTCTAAATTTTTTTTTTTTTTTAAAAAACCTGCCTGCCTGACATACACTGGGAATAGTTTGCAAGGGCTTCTATCCAGACCACAGTCTATTACATCTTCTTATTGGACAATTGCCCCAATTTTTAGGCCCTCCCCACTTTCTGTTCCAGCAAAGCAATAACCAATCACTTGCCTTCTTATGGGCAAATGTTCCTGAGCATACAAACTTATATTTGTTCCCATACAGTTGTTGTGGGGGCAAAAATAGGAGGAAGTGGCAAACATATCTATATGTTTGTCACCTTGAGCTATTTATACAGAAAAATAAAACTGAGATAAAGATCGATCAATCAAATAAATAAATAAAGAAATGGAATGTATGGAATTGTCAACGGACATCTCTCATGTAACCTGCATCTGCATAACTAGCCTGTCTTCCTGTCCCTTTCCTCCCTACTTCATCCCAGTTTAGACCCTATGTAAACCTAGTACCTCCCTATATGTCATGAAGGGCAATTCAGCTCATGAAAGTTTATGCTTTTAAGAAAATGTACTGACAAGAAGAACCCTGTACTAAGGAGAAATTTCCTAACAGTGAGAACAATTAACCAATGGAACAGCTTGTCTTCAGAAGTTCTGGTGCTCCATCACTGGAGGCGTTTGAGAAGAGACTGGATAACCAATTGTCTGGAATGGTATTGAGTCACCTGCTAGAGCAGGGAGTTGAAGTAGAAGACTTCCAAGTCCTTTCCAACTCTGTTATTCTGTTCTGTTCAAATATAGGTGCTACCAGATCCTTTTTGAACTACTTCGCAACTATTAGCTTCCAGTAATCTTCTATCTGTCAACAAACTGATATAGAGAGTAAGAGTAACAGAGATGATTATGTGGAAGTTCACAAGAGCCAGCATGTCACTGACACATTGTTCTAGTGTGGATTAACACAAACACAAAAAGTGCTTTTTAGGTCAGCTGCCTTTCTGAGTCTATTTCCTTCAATTTCTACCAATCTTCCTCTGCAGTTTGGGGTTGTTTTTCTCACAACCATGCAGGAAGAACATTGGAGTTCAGCCAGCATACTTGAATGCTTCCGCAGCAACAGCTCTGTACTTAACAAGCCATAAGAACAACCCTGTTCATTTTTAAAATCAGTCTTTTAATTAGAGCTTAAACACTTGGTTTTGGCTGTTATTTGAAAAAAAAAAAGTTTCAAATATTAATGAATTCCTGCTTAAATGAAAGGGTGTTGTAGCTCAACAACACTAGGGTGCTAATTAAAACATGCACAAACACATTTCTAATCACCGCTTTCGTATTTTTCCTCCTCAATTGAACATCTATATTGATAATCCATTTTTAAAAATTATGGTGAGTAATAAGCAATCAAAGGTAAAATAAATAATATAGGGCTATTAAGGAGTATTTAAGATTCCCTCTCCCCCAAATGATTGAATTTATTCAGTTTACTCAGGATTCTTCACAACACTGTAGGAAGAACATAAAGTGATACTATAATGTAACACATCCATTACAATTACATTTGTAATTAATAGGGAGCCTAATATCTGGAATCAGCCCATGATAGATCTCCCTTTCCCCATCTATTCATCCATCCATTCATCCATCCATTTCCTCAAACTACTCATGCTCAAAGGGATTTATTTTTTTAACCAACTTCCCATAAAACCGAGCCATCATTTTAAGTGTATTTGCATGAGCCAATATATTTATTTATCTAGTATACTGTTCTGTTTTTTTCAGAATAAATCAGATATAACACTACTATCTCTTCTGGACAGATGGCCAGAAACTGACCTTTGCCTGGTTCTTCTTTTAATGCAATTGTTTCTATTTTAGCTCACAGCTGAATTTGAAGGAGGTGGGTATAAAGAACCTGCTTTAAATTTCATCAGCTCAAAACTCAGCATAATTTTCTAATAAGTATTTCATAACTTGTATCCCAATGGTAGGACTTTTCAAAACATATCTTGCAGATATCTGCAGTCTAGGACTAGCCATATTAATGGAAAAACAACAATCGTGTATGCAACAAAGTGACCCTGTTGCTCTTACAGCTGTGAAAATAATGGCCACCCACCCCCTGTTAACAAAACTGAGGTAACTCTTTGAATGTGCAGTGAAATGAAGAAAGTCAGGAAATGGTCATTTAAAAAATGTATACTTGTTTCTTTAAATGATCATAGGTGCTTCACTTTGGGGAATGTAGCATGCTAACCAAATCTGTGGCAAGTTTGCTATATTTTTCTTTTATCTTCCTTTGAAGGCCTACTGTCTCTTCCTCTGAAACTTTAGTTTATTTTGAACTCAGAACATTTTCAATGAAACTGGAACACCATCAGAACATTTCCAATCATATTGAAACAAGCCATGTTGAACTTGGACTGTATCAAATTCAAAATATTTTGCTACCTCTGTTAACAATGTTGGTTGTGACTTTGAATAATAGTGGAACCAACAATGTAAAATCTTAACTGCTTTTCCACATATCTTTCTATGTTCTGTAGGCCTCCCAGAGTCACCCTATCGAGGAGATGGGTTCCATATGAATTTAAATAAGCAGACAGACAGAGTCATATTAAATGATGGATTGAAGTGTGTTACATTTTTCTGTACAATGTCTCTTTAACATTATCAGTGGCATTCCAAAACCAAGAAAATGTATCATAAGAAGCCACCCTTAACCTCATTGGTTTATATGCATTGTTACAGGGTGATATTCAGCCTTCTATATATACTTTCTGAGCTACCTTTATAAGGATCAGGAGGGACCATGGCAATCATTATTTCTGTGTATCTATCTGTTTAGAGGAGAAGTGCATTTGCTGAGATTGAAAGAGAAGTAACCCGGTCATGCATAGCTGAGGCTGAATTTGTATTAGGGGCTTCTAGAGCACAGCTCATTCTGGTAATACGCCCTTTCCATCAGCTCCCTATGCTTTCTCGATGCAAACATGGGTTTGTATATAAGTCTTATACCTTGGGAAATATAATTCAAACCATTTTGACTTATTTTGACTTTTTATGCTTTTCTGAGGCTGTAATTCTAAGAGGCTCACAAGCAGCAATACTAGTACAATATCAATAATAGAAGACCCCACAACTGAATAATAAAAACTAATTCATAATTATAATGGTCTCACATATCTCCATTACCACGCTTCCATTACTCATGTGTCAGGCCCCAGAGGCTTTCTGAAAGCTTTTTCAAATACCAGTGTGAGAGTATGAATGATGTAGTATTCTACAGGAGGAGACCTTCAGCAGAAAAGGCCCATTTCTGGGTCCTTTTTCCACCATGCTGCATGAGAAGTAAGGATTTTTAGCAAGCCTTTTCTAGAGGCACAACATGGTTGGGCTGTTTTTATTTGGAATGAGTGGCTTAAAAAAAATAACAAAGATTTCAATTAGAACCTTGAATTGCATCCAGAAATAAACTGGCAAATAATGAAACCCCTGCTGTACTGTTAGGTAATAGCATGGCGTTATCCTTGTTAGTGTGTGGGCTGCTACATTTTGCATTAGTTGTAGTTTCCAGATGGTCTTTAAGGGTGGTCCTGTGTAGTATATTACAGTGCTCCATCTATGAGGTCACAAGAACATAGTGGCTGTTGCCAACAACTTCCATTCCAGGAATGGCCACAACAGACAAAAGCTTCTTGGTTACAACTTCCAAATAGTCTAGGAGTATCCCAATTTTTAGCCTACTCTTTCTGAGGGAGCACAACACTCTCAAATCATTAATAAATGATTTTACTTGTAGTCAGCTTTTGAACCCATGGTATTCCATTGTGCTAGCATTAAACCTAAACATATTTCTTCTAACCCAAGAGCTCGCAGCCTCCAGACATTGGTCAGGATTTCCATAGCATCTCGTGTATGCTCTGAGGCAAAAGTGAATGGCTGGATACCATCTATATATTGATGAATTTGAACCAGGGGTGGGATTCAATTTTTTTTAACAAACCGTTCTGTGGCCGTGGCTTAGTTGGTGGGCATTGCATGGTGGTCATGTGACTGGGTGGACATGGCTTGGTGCTCATGTTATTGGCTGGGCGTGGCCAACTCAATATCACTCACATTGAGGCACGCATCTCCTCGCCTGGCTTCTCGTGACTGTGGGGATGTTGCAATAGTCATAAATGTGAAAAATGGTCATAAGTCACTTTTTTCAGTGCCATTGTAACTTTGAATGGTAACTCCACACAAGCAAAGTACCAGCAAAGGAGGGGAAAAAACCTCCAGAGAAGTTCCTGAGACAGGAAGTCTAATCCTGCCAAGAATGTAATAAGGGTTAATGGAGAGGCAGTTTCTGTAAGCAACACCAGAATGTTTCCTTCCTGCCTTCCTTACAGAATTAGGCCAGTAATTTCTTCTTTTCTCTGAACTGCTTGGAATGTTAACAACTGGTTCTAGTGAATAGGTGCGAACTGGTAGAATACCACCACTGCCCTAAACCATTCAAAACCCAGCAAAGATAGAGTGCAAGCTGAGCCCACACTGGAGTACACAAGAATGTTATTTGTCTTCCAACATGCACAGACTTCCTTTCCTTCAGGAAGGAATGGAAACACTAATGACACTAACTTCCAACCCATGCAGACAGCTTCAAAAAATCCACTTTATTTCTGGACTTCCGGTTTTGCGTGGCTTCAGCGGTGGCAGGAATTCGTGATTCTCCGCGATTCCTGCTGCGCTCGCCACCAAGGTGCCTCCGATCTAAATGGGTCTGGGGGCTATGGCTGCCTTGTAGAGGCAGCCGAAGAGAGAGGGGATCCAGACAGAGGTTTGGGGGTATCGCAGGCCCCCTCCTCAGCCGGGAAGAACCCCTTTTTCCCAAGGTGGTAGAGCGGCGGTCAGTAATGGCTGCCACAAAGAAGCCTGTAGCCAGGTAAAATTTGTGCTGGAGGAAGAGGGAAGAACTGTGAAAGTTGCTTCTGACTGGGACAAAGCTAAGAGAGAGTGCCCTGGAACTTGGAAGGCTGCTAAGGATACATTGTTTCCAGAAAGAGTTACAAGCGGCGAACATTCTAAAAGGGAAAGTTTTTTTTTTCTTTTCACTCTCCTTCCTAACGTGACAGCGATGGAACCATAAGAGAAATCTGAAAACCTGTGTTGGAGGTAATTGAATGTTGAAGGGATAAGGAAAAAGGGAGAAAAAAAGGAAAAACAAAGAATTTTTTTTGGCTGTGAGTGTGAAGGGAGAGGAAAAAAAATTGGAGCAACTTGAAAATAAGGAGAAGATTGCCTAAAACTCTAAAGAGTTAATTTTAAAGAGTTACTAAACATCAATAAGACTTCCAAAAGATATATTTTAAAGAGAACTTTGTGATCAAACTTTAACCCCAGAAAGAGAAAGTGAAAAAGGAGAAAGTATTTAAAAGAAACAGCTTGTTTGGACTGCTTGGTGACTTTGGAACTTCTGAGAATTATTTCTGATTAAAAGCACTTGGGTGGTTGTTTGGAAAAACCTTTTCTCTACACAATGGCATCACTTGTGGATGGACAAAAACTTATTTACCAAAAATATGAAAATGAAAAGCAAGAAGGGAAAGATGTCTTTGACACTCTTTTTCAATTTTTAGAAATGGCAGTTTGTACTTATGTAAAGTTGAATGAGCAACAGGATGACGGGGACAAAGAAGAAGCCATCTTTGATGAACAAATAACTTTGGTCGGAGAAGGGAAAAAGAAAGAGAAAAAGGAAAAGAAGACTTTAAGACCTGGAAAAATAATCCAAAAAGAGAAGAATGAGGTGAAAAGGGGTTACTATGCTAGAAAACAACAGAAAGGAGAAAAGCAGAATAAAAGCGGAGTGGAGAGACAAGGGGGTAAAGAGGACAAGGAGGAGAAGAAGCAAGGGAGAAAGGAAGGGATGAGAAGCCTTAATGGTGGGGAGCAAGATGCAAAGAGACAAAAGTTTTTTAGAGATAATGGATAAATTTTATTGAAAAAGGGATTCTAGAAAGGTACATAAGATTGTATTTCTATATCTATATTTAGAAATAACCATAGAAGATCGGAAATAATATGCAATTTAAAATGTGTTAAAATATTTAGTATAATTTAGTGAAATCTTTGTTAAGAAAGGGGAGTACTTTAATGAAACAATGATTTAAGATATGTGATGTGGAGGGGGGAAATAATTTTGGAAAGTATAAGAAGTGTTCCCACAAAGGCATGATATTTAATTGAAATGGGTAAAATGTTTAAGATATAAATGATTGTTAATATTAATGATTAGACCATGTTATACTAGTGAAACTATTTGCGAAATGAGAGATTTGAAGAAGGAGAAGGGGAAACGTAATGAAATAATGATCTATAATATGTGATGTGGGGGGGGAATAATTGTGGAAAATAGGTGCTCCCATAGAAGTATGTGATTTAACTGAAAAAAATGTGTTAAATGTTTAAGATATAAATGAATATTAATATTAATGAATTGATTTGTATTGTTTTGATAATACTGTATAATTTTAGAATGTACCAGACAGAATCCCAATGTAAGCTATGTATTCTATATTAAGTATTATAAATATAGGGGAAAGAGATAAAGACGTCATACTCCAATTAGTGTACAGGAGAAGTTTTTTTTTTTTTTCAAAGAAGAAAGATAAATGGATAGTTGGAAATAGAACAGACAAAGAATAATAAATATTATGATTTGAATTGAGAGGAGATAAGTAAAATAAAGTTGAGAAAATTTAAAAGAAAGGAGAAGTTATACAGAAAAATGAAAATGTTAATAAGATATGGAATGGTATGTAAAATGAATATGAATTTGAATTTGTGTCTGTACCAAGAGTTTTAACCCAGAACTAAGCAACTTTCAGAAAAGAGATTTTTTTATGTTTTTATGTTTTGTATTTTTGTGTATCTATGTTTTGTATGTCTTTAAAAATTAATAAAATTTGCTTAAAAAAAAAAGTCCACTTTATTTCTGGATGCAATTCAAAGTGTTAATCCCCAAGCCCAAAGAACCATGATATTGAAGGCTGCTGAAAAATACCATTCTTGGTTCCATCTTAGATTATCAGTGAGAGTGACAATGGTAGACTAACATCATCTAAAAAGGAGGGATTACACAACTGGTTGAGTAAGTACAATAGGATCCAGGGTCAGCCTGTTAAGGACAGGGGACACAATGCCTCTTTCAAGAACATTGGCATATTTCCACCCACAGTGAGGTATTCAGGTACAAAGCGAGCTCACCCACTCACCTCTTCCTGATAGCACATATAAGCCAGATGGCACAGAGACTGAATCTGTAGGTGGAAGCTTGTTTCACCAAGGATTCTTTCCATTTACTTAAAATCAACAGGTTCGAACTATTCCCAGAAAAAATAATACAGCATGCTTTACAGGGCCTTTATGAATAGTTACTTGCTATTGCAGATACTCACATGTAGCTTGTCTCTCCTGGGTTTCTTCTGCTACTTCCTTATTGAATGATGTATAGCTTATCTCAAAGGAACAGATTTCATTGTCTGCCATAAGAATGAAGAACAAGTAACTATTTTTAAAAAATAGTTTTTGCAAGCAAGGATCAGTTCAGATCAACACAAAATTATTTGGTGAGAATGCTTGGAAATAGACAGCGGAAAATAGGAATAGGCACTACAGGTTTGCTCGAATAAAACTGCCATTAGTTGATAGAAACATCATGAATGCAAGTTCTGCAACAACAAGTGAAAAGAAGACCAGGAATGTCTTTCATTCCCTTCCAGTCTCTGGGTTTGTTTGCTTTAGTATTTAGTATTTTTAGTATTTATTTGATTTGTCAATTGCTTACAAGATACAGGTATAAGAATAAATATAGTTTTGAATACATGAGATAGATACTTATAAGAAAAATAAAAAACAATAGGACAGGGACGGTAGGCACGATTGGTGCGCTTATGCACGCTCCCTACAGGCCTCTTAGGAAGGAGGTGAGGTCAGTAGTAGACAGTCTAAGGTTAAAGTTTTTGCGGTTGGGGGAAGAAACCACAGAGTCAGGTAGAGTATTCCAAACATTGATCACTCTGTTGCTGAAGTTGTATTTTCTTCAGTCAAGTTTGGTGTGGTTAACCTTGAGTTTGCATCTATTGTTTGCTCTTATATTGTTATGATTGAAGCTGAGGTATTCATTTGCAGGTAGGACATTGCAATGTATGATTTTATATACTATATTTAGATGCTTCTTTTCTTTT
Source organism: Hydrophis major (assembly GCA_033807585.1). Lineage (NCBI taxonomy): Eukaryota > Metazoa > Chordata > Lepidosauria > Squamata > Elapidae > Hydrophis > Hydrophis major. The sequence continues at coordinate 174,470,940 of CM066329.1, forward strand.
TCTATATTTAGATGCTGCTTTGTTGGTTTATCTGAATGGAATGCCATCCAATTCTAGAGTGACTCGGTAGGCTCACAGTAAAACAAACAGAATAAAAAACACTATAACAAAACCAAAACCATACAACAGAAGAAGCAGACCAGAAAGAAAGGAAAATAACAAGATGGTAGATGTGGCAAATGACATAGAACATATACACCACCACAGTGTGTGGTCTCTTTCCTTGTTCACTCTCCCAGGTGTTGTGTCCGCGAAATGATGCCAGGAGTCGGTGACTTTAGTGCAAGCTCTTTATTTGTGAGTTGGAACCGAACTGGCGAAAGGAAAAAAGCCCGCGGCTTTTATTCCTTTCGCCGCCGTGGCCACGGCCAATGGCACCGCTGTGAATCTCCCACGATCCGAATGGACCAATCGCGGGAGATTCCTAGCGAGCCAATCGGCACGGCTCGCCTGACAATCGGAGAGCTGCGCGCTTTGGCCAATCAAAGCGCGGGGATCTCGAGTATGTTAATTAAGGACAGAACACCCCTCCCCTCTTGGTTCAGTCCTTATGTTGCATAGTCACGTAGGTAGGCGGGGCTCCGTCTGGGCCTACTTGACCTGCGCAACTCAGTTGTAGGCTGGATCCTGGCCGGTTCGGTCGGGATCTCTGTTGCTCCTGCTGCTGTTGTGGGAACCAGCTGGTCGATCGGGCCGGTCTGTTCTCCGTAGCTCCCTCCTGGGCCTTCCGGGTTAGTTGAGCTGCGGGTTTCGCCGCTCCCGCTCGATCTTTCCGGGTCAGTCGAGCTGGCCTGGCTGTTTCTTCCTGGCGAGGGGTCGTGATGGCTGCTTTCCGGTGAGTACTGCTGGTTTATTCTTCTTTGGTTTTGGTCCCCTGGGTATTCCCTCCCCCCTTGGTTTGTGTTGTGGGGGTTGGTTTCGCCTGTTTGTGCATCGGTGGTTTGTTGGTTGGTAGTCCTCGACCTTAGTTGGTCGATGTGGCGTTTTCACGCTCGTCCGTCTGCTGTTTGTAGCCGGTACGAGTGTGGGCCTGTTGTTTGTGTGATGACGGCTGGAATCCATAGTGGGTCTCCTGTCAGGTTCTTTGCGTATACGGGGTCGCCGGGTGCGAAGGTTCGTTGTTTGCTGTTTGAGTCTGGGGCCCTCTCCGGGTTATACGTGGGGTGTAACCTGTCAAGTGGGGACCTTAGTTTTCTGCCCGTTAATAGTTCGGCTGGGCTTTTATTGGTTGTGGTATTTGGGGTTATGTGTTGGGTGAAGAGTAGTTTGTTTATTTTCTCCTGGATCTCCCCGTGGTCTATTTTCCGGATGGTCTTTTTAGTGAATTGGACCATCCGTTCCGCCCTACCGTTCGCCGCCGGGTGCGCCTGTGCTGTCAGCGCGTGGCGGATGCCCCTTTCCGCTAGGAATTTTTCGAATTCCAGCGAGGTGAACTGGGGCCCGTTGTCGGAGACGACGACGTCTGGGAGGCCATGTGTTGCAAAGAGTTTGCAGAGTTCCTTGATCATGGCCTCCGTGGTTGTCGTCTTCATGTTGCTTACCTCCAGCCAGTTGGAGTAAGCGTCAACTGTTATGAGGAAGGTGTGTCCTTTTGTGGGCCCGGGGAAGTCTATGTGGATCCTAGACCAAGGTCCCCTTGGGGTTTCCCACTCTAGGACGGGTGCTGTGGGTGGGCTTGGCCTAGTTTCCTGGCATCGTTGGCACCTAGCTACCCAGGCCTCTATTTGTTTGTCCATCCCTGGCCACCAAGCGTAACTTCTGGCCAGGGCTTTAGTCCTAACAATGCCAGGGTGCCCCTCGTGTAGCAGTTCCAGAACCTTCCCCTGTAGCTTCTCCGGAATGACCACCCTATCCCCCCATAGTATGCACCCTTTTAATAAGGAGAGTTCCATTTGGCGGTTCCGGAACGTTTTGCCGGACTCGTCGTTGTCCCTTTCCGGCCACCCTTTCTCCACCCAATGCAACACCCGCGCCAGACGTTTGTCTTTATTAGTCTCTCGGGCAATGTCTGACGCGGTTATGGGCAGGTTGGGTAGAGTCTCTATGCTGAGGGTGGTCATCATGGGTGCTGGGTCAGTGTCGGGTTCCGGTAGCGGCGAGCGGCTTAAGGCGTCTGCATGGGAGATTGTCTTATCCGGTCTGTGTATGAGTTCGTAGTTGTAGGCTGCCAGGAACTCGGACCACCTTGTCATTCGGGGAGACAGAATGTTCAGGGTGGCCCGGTTTCCTGCAAGGATTCCCAGCAGCGGCTTGTGATCCGTTATGATGGTGAAAGTCCGGCCGTAGAGATATTCGTGGAATCGTTTTACGGCGGCAATGATAGCCAGAGCCTCTTTGTCCAGTTGGCTATAGTTCCGCTCCGGTTTGGTGAGGGTCCTTGAAAAGAATGCGATGGGCGCTTCTTTTCTGTCAGGAAGGGTATGGCTGAGGACAGCGCCGACGCCAAAGGGTGATGCGTCGCATGTGACGGCCAGAGGTAGGGTCTCGTTGAATTGTATAAGGACGGTGTCCGAGGTGAGGAGGTCCTTCATTCTTTGGAAGGCGGCTTGCTCACGTTTCCCCCAAGTCCAGGTCGCCGCCTTGTCCAGGAGCCTATGCAAGGGCTCCTCCGCCGTCACAGTGGGAATATGCCTTTAAACCCTTTTGGGGTAGGAAAACATTGTAAAAGTTCAGTAACCCCAAGAATGACTTAGATGTGGGGGCTTCTTTGATGGCCTTGATTTTTTTGTTTGTGGGGTGAATGCCGTGACGGTCTAGGAGGTAGCCCAGGAATTCTACTCGTTCCGTGCATAGCTGGCATTTCTCCCTCTTGACTTTTAGTCCGGTCTCTTTAAATTTGGTTAGGACCTCCCTTAGTCGACCCTCTAGTTCGGCTTGGTTGGCTGCCGACACTAGGACGTTGTCGAAGTAAGGTACTACCCCCTTGATACCTTGCAATAGTCTCTCCATTAGGCTTTGGAATATGCCCGGTGCCACGCTGACTCCGAATTGGAGTCAGTTGCATTTGAATGCCCCCCGGTGGGTGACTATGGTTTGCGCTTCTGCCATTTGCTCGTTGACCAGCAACTGTTGGTATGCCTGGGCGAGGTCGAGCTTGGCGAAAACCTTGCCCCCTCCCAGTGAGTGCAGTAGGTGTTGCACTACTGGGACGGGGAAGGCGCTTTGTTGCAGCGCGCCATTTAGGGTGGCCTTATAGTCCCCACAGATCCTCACCGACCCATCGGGCTTGATCGGGGTGACTATGGGGGTCTCCCACCGGGCGTGGTCTATGGGCTGTAGAACCCCTTGTTTGACGAGCTTGTCAATTTGCTCGTCTATCTTGGGTTTAAGTGCGAATGGCACCCGCCTTGGTTTCAGGCGTTTTGGGGGGACGTTAGGGTCTAGGTCGAAAGATATAAGGGGCCATCGGTACTTGCCTAGGTTTCCGTCGAAGACCTCTTGGAACTCCCGGGCCAGTTGCTGCTCCCAGCTGTCGTCAGTGACTTGGTCGACTCCCGTGAGTGCGATGTCGAGCGGGGCGAACCATTGCAGTCCCAGTAGGCTTGGGCGGTCGCGGTCGACGATTGTCAGGGGAAGTCGTTCAGTGTGCCCCTTATACGTGATGTTGAAGTGTTTGGTTCCGACTACCGGGATGCGGTTTCCCTGGTAGTCCTTTACAATGAGTCTCTGGCTGTCTACGTTCCTCCTTTGGTGGGTAGGCACCAAGCGCTTTATCTCATGCCATGCAATCATGGAGAGGTAGGACCCGGAGTCCACCTCCATTTTGCATGGCTGGCCCTCGATGCCTACCTCCACGTGGACCTTCCGGGCGTCGTTGGTGATGGCGTGGCCGATGGTGACCGTCTGGTGGGTCTCCTCTCTCCGTCGGTTGTCGCCACCTCGCGAGGATCGTCCGTTCCGGTCCCATCGGCTGTCCGAGGGACGATCTCTGGTCCGGGGTGGTGTGCTTTCTCTCCTCCGGTCGTTCTGGTCCCATTGTGCCGGGCTGCGATTTTTCTTCAGGCGGCAGACACGGGCGATGTGTCCCTTCTTGTCGCAATGCTGGCAGATCGATTCGAAAAACCGGCATTCCGACCTGGGGTGGTCGCCGCCACAACCGGCACAGTTGGTCCTCGACTTACGACCTCGCTGGCTTCATGGGTCGCAGCCTGTCTGGAGTCGATGGATGTCCTCCTCGTCATCGGAAGTGCTCGATGCCGAGTGGAACTTGCCCCGGTGGGTGGTCATCTCGGGTTGGGGCTCGGTCGACCTCGCCGGGTTGTTGTTTCCGCTGCAGTCCCCAGTGTTCGGTCTGTGCATGCGGTCGGCGGAAGTTCGGGTTGCTTCGGCGGCTGCGGCTGCGGTGAGGGTGTCTGCTAGGCTCATGTTGCCCTTGGCCATCAGCCGGCTCTGGAGTACGGGGTCCCCCAAACCGAGCACGATTCGGTCTCGCAGGGCGTCATTTAGGTTGTCGAATTTGCAGAGCCCCCCTAAACGCTGCAGCTCGGCGACGAAGTCGCTGAAGCTCTCACCCGACCTCTGGTCCCACTGGTAGAACTCGTTGCGCCGGATCAGGATGGGTACCTCTGGAGCGTAGTGCCGCCGAAGTATGGGTTCGAGGACGTCCCAGTCCATCGCGGTCGCATCGGCGGGTTTGGCAAGCGCCTTGGCCATCTGGAAGACCTCGGTCCCGCAGTGGGTCAGGAAGATGGCACGTTTCATTGGGCCGGTGGCATCCTTCAGGCCGCTGCACTCGAGGAACATGCGGAATCGGTCGGAGAACGATTCCCAGTCCTCGGTGGCGGGGTTGAAGGGTGCGGGTGGTGCGATTTTCACCATCGCGGTGGTTCGTCTGGCTTCCGTCGGACACGTGGTTTGGTTCAGGGTCTGGATCCCACCTTCGTCGCCAGTGTTGTGTCCGCGAAATGATGCCAGGAGTCGGTGACTTTAGTGCAAGCTCTTTATTTGTGAGTTGGAACCGAACTGGCGAAAGGAAAAAAGCCCGCGGCTTTTATTCCTTTCGCCGCGGCGGCCACGGCCAATGGCACCGCTTTGAATCTCCCGCGATCCGAATGGACCAATCGCGGGAGATTCCTAGCGAGCCAATCGGCACGGCTCGCCTGACCAATCGGAGAGCCCCGCACTTTGGCCAATCAAAGCGCGGGGATCTCGAGTATGTTAATTAAGGACAGAACACCAAGCATAGCAGTAAATGTAAATACTATTCTTTTCAAAATCTGTATGCAACAATCTATTTTGATCTAGAACTGCAAAAGGCTCACAGGCTAGCATGACTTTGCAAAGATATCTTATCACAGTTTTGGTGTTTCCATTTATCTTTATATAACGATAAAATCTTTTTTTAACAAAATATTAGCATTATATATGCTTCTGTATAAATCTATCCATCCATATGTCCAAAAATATTTTATTGTCTTTACCTCTTTCTTGAGATCGAAGGAAGGATTTAAAACAATCAAAAGTCAAGTCAAACTCTCTTGCTTACATATCTGTCTTCTCTTCATCATAGAGGTATATGTTTTATATGCTAAAAACATATTTTGGTATGAATCTCAGTTCAATGGTTGATTAATTATTCTTAATTAATTATTCTTAATATATAAGCGTAACATCAATAGTGGCTAATTTCTTCTATTTTCTCTGTATCACACTTTGAATCATGAAGTATTATTCAGCAACTGCTGTAAATGCATTCATATGTATAGTCCAGTAATGCTCAATTAAGTTGTGCTACACATAGAAATGACTGACATTTGACTGATAAATGAATCTTTTAGAAACTGACAGTTGAATTCTTGACCTCTTAATAAATGGTCCCCAAATAGAAAATAACTCTCTAGTTTTCAGTACGAGATTTTCAATATTTGACAGTAATGGGAAGGCACTCCCTTTTTCCCCCTAGGACATGGAAACAACTGCTTGTGAATTTAAAACCAAAGAAAACGAGACTCTCTGTGAGAACAAAAAGGTTAGTTTCCGTATTTACTCTACATAATTTAATTGCTGCACCTTTCCAGTCAATATTTATTTGGAAGATAAAGTTGCTTCTCTCAGAAACAGCAACCAAGGAGGTGCAATCAAAATGTCTTGAACAAGAAGGAAAATTTTATTTTATTTTAAACAATGGGATTTCCATAACTCATAGCATACTATTTAAGATTATATAAACTTTTTGAAGGAAAAATCCACTATGTTTGTGATTTTTAAGAACTGTGCTTTTAAGTGCTTTGAAATGCAACAGAGTAAGAAAATATTGGCTAATATGTATTGACAAGTTTATGTAAAAGGTAATTTCATTTAGGTATATTGATTGCTATCAAGTAAGTTTTCCTGAGAAGGGAAAATTACTGTATGCATTTTACTCTTATGTGAGACAGTACAATGTCTTTTTTTCTGACAATGGTAAATGATCTGTTTCTTTGCCATCTCTGTGATGATGACAATTTATTTTTTTAATTATTTTGTCAAATGCTTACAATATAATAGAAATAAGAATAAACATAAGTTTAAATACATGAAACAGGAACTAATAATTGAGGACAGTAGGACAGGGATGGTAGGCATGATTGTGCGTTTATACAATGGTCATTGAAATATTCCAGCACTGTCCCAATCCTTCAGATGTACCATACAATAATTCTCCCCTGGAAATCCCACTGAATGTACAATTTTTCACCATTCTGCTAGGTAGTTAAAGGTTACCACTGGATGTATTTTGCATAAAAGACATCTTTTGTGATCTCAACCTTATCTGGCAATGTTCTTTGTAGCATCTGATCACCATACAAAGAGGTGGTGGCTGGAATTCCATGAGAAGGCATTCCCTATCAATCTGTCTTTCCATTAGCGTATTGTTGGTGTGCATTCTTTTTCATGTACAGTCTTGTCTTAGCTCAAAATCTCTGGCTGGCTTCAACAACTAGCATCTCTTTTGCCATCAGTTCCTTAGTCATGATTGGATTGAGGATCTAACTTCATATTCTGGTTCTTGAGTTTCTTTTAAATAGGCAGTATTTCAGTCGTCAACCAATAAAAGCACATCCAATAAAACTAACGACTATTCCCTAACAACAAGAACTATTGTCAACCATTTGTTGGATGAAGCTTACACATAATGTAGCAGAATTTGCTACTTTTAGAAAAAAATAATTTTATTTTGATTAATTTAAATTTAAATAAAGGAGGGGTAATCAGCTGGTGACAAATGACCCTGTAAGATAGAGAAGAACAAGAACTGTGGTTTCTATGGTAGCCATATAGCTGACACTGGGGAGTGTCAGGTTTCATGTGGGTTTTTTTGTATATTTCCTTTCCAGGACAGCTGTGGGAAATCAATTAAATTGAGCTAAAGATAAGTTATCCTGAATTTGGGGATTGTGATATAAATATGAGGTTGATTTCAGCACATAGATTTGGCTATTTGCAATTATATTGTGAGAGAAAGTGGCAATTTCTAATTAATTTTCTATGTCTAAGAACTTTTGCCTTAGATTTGATCTAGTTTGATGTGACTTTAAGGTTAAGGTGGCATCACTGGAGAAACCGTAGAGATTCCTTTTCCTTTTTCCCAGTAGGATATGTAGTTGTCTGCCAATAATAGATGGGCTATTGTTACTGGTTATTGTCTGTCCATTGACATCCTTGACATACAATTCAAGGTTGGAACCACTTTCTGAATTCATTAATGAGTGCCAAATTGCCTGATCTGTACCAATTTCAATATTGAATGAAAGCCAATTCAAAAGTTGTTGCTGAATTATTTTTTTCCTCTGAAATCTGCTTATGGATATAAGAGTCTTCATTAAAGTATTGCAGCCTGTATTCTTTTCTACTGGCCAAAAGCTGGTTTTGCTAACAATGAGCTGCTGGGAGTAATTATTATGCCTGTAACAGCCACTTCAGTTGCCCTTTGAAGATCCTTAACAGTGCTGACTTCACTGAATTTCAGAGTCTGCTGTTTTTTAAAACTGTAAATTGCTCCAAGATTTCTTTTGATAGGAAACAGAATGGAAATACTGCAATCCCCTTCCTCCTTAACTAAACTGTATCCAGACTATATAATTAGCAGATTTTCTTACCTAATTTATGCATCTCCTTCTATTAGATATCTAGCAAACACTGAGTACATATGTGTTATCATCTGGGTGCCAGTGCAAGATAGCATCTAGACCAGGGGTGTCAAACTCATGTTGTCACAGCTACATCACATGACATATCAGGATTTTTTTTTTCCCCTTCGCTAAATTGGGTGTGGACATGACTAGCGTGTGACACATCCACCCCATGGGCCGAGAGTTTGACAGTCCTGACCTAGACAGAAATGTGCCTCTTTCTACACACAGGAACACACACACCCAAATACCCCCAATAAATTATAAAGTGTATTTTCCAATTTGCTTTTCTATTGTCATTCATACTTGATACTGTGTATTTAAAATGATGTTTGTAACTTGCACCAAAAGAACATAGGACTCTATTTATGGAAGGAGGTTGTATTATCTCCCCCATTAGCCCAATCCTTATTACTCTTAACAGTAGAGACCATAACTTGAACAGAGGATTTCAAACCTTTTCAGGCCCTCTTATGACCAGTAGCTAGTCCAAAAATAGGAAAAGGAGACTATCATTGCTTCTCAGAATGGAGGAGTATCAAAAGCCCATGCTGGCTAGGGACTGGTGGTTTTTAACCAGATCAAAAATGATTTGGTAGTGTGTGAGTAATCAAGGGAGTTTTTGCTGATCCACTTCAGCAGAGCACACACATACCCAAAGGCAGTTATCCCAGAATGGCAAACCACAAGAGAAATGTAAGTAGTCTACTGTAAACAGGATTAATCATCATATTACATTGAAGATTAATCATATTACATCATATTATATTTCTAATGATAGTTCTTTTGTTATGAAATGAAAACCTTTTGCATTTTTATTAAGGATATTTTCATCTTTATGCTTGATATTCTGAATACAGGTTCAGATTTGTACAAGTGAATAGATCATTAAATGAATATTGAGATTTTTACATAACCAATTGATTTTACCAGACCTGAGCACAACATATTATCATGCACAACATAGATTAACACTAAAATTACCAATTCTATCCTTTAAATAAGGGACAAGCCACTTTTAAAGTTTCAAGGGACAGAGCAAATGCATTTGGATATGTACGTGCTATGCCACAAAATCACAGAGATAAAGGGATTCTGTCTGCCTTCATATACACACCACCCCAAAAGTCCCCCTCCAGGTAACTCATTCATTCATTGATTAGAGAACTACCTGGCACAGGTTAAGATAGGATCAACAGAAACCCAAATGAATTCTGAGGACTGTTTTGCCTTCCTGACTTGTCTTTGACTTTCCTCCTGCCTCTTAACCTCGACTCAGGGACTCACATTTTGAATTGAATATAGCTGCATTCTATCATTGTTTGGGCGATTCCCAGTTTGCTGCACTTCTTTCAGCCTTATGCTTCATCCCTGCAGTTAAAGACATGAAGCTGGAAATAACATAGAATAATACTATTAAACTTGCTATCAAGTGTAATTCTTTCTCCTTCCTTTTGCCCTTCCCATGTGCTGCACTTCATACATTGCTCTTTAATTCCCATAGTCCTCAATCAGCCTAACTACTTCATTTGAAAAGTACCAGGTTGGGGAAAGCTGCTTTCAGCTATTAAAGAGACAGACCTGTAGTCCCTCAGAAGCATCATAGTTCGTGTGGAAATGTAATTACCCATTCCCTTTGTTATTAGCACTCAGAGAGGAAATTTCTAACTATCCTTGTTTTCATGGCATTTCAAAGCTTGTTCATAAGATGCATTTCTGATATTAAATACAATGAGATGTCCTCTTTTTTTAAAAAGAATCAATTAAACATATGCCTACTGTGACTCTTTATTCACAGCAAATTGTCTCTGTAAATAATCTTCATCAAAAGTCAGAACCAATCCCCATTAGTTGTTTAGATTAATTAATGAGTCCCCCTGGAGCCACCCAAATGAATTCAATTTAAACGTCAACAACTTGCTATGGAGTTTCCCAGGTTGGCATTAAGACAATATTAAACCTGCAATAAGTCACATTTAAAATGTTAATTCAAAGAAGCTCTCCATTTAGAGCACTTAATTAAATCCTTAAATAAACTGCATGGGCTCAGTACCAGATGGCTGTGCATTTTCATTGCAGCGAAGAGCCTTGAAGTCATTGAGGGAAGTAATATTGGAGGCATGGTGAAGATAACCAGGATATATAGTGTAATAAAATCTAATCTTGTTTCCAGCCAGGAGATTCAGTGTATGTACACAATCCAGGATAAAAATGTAAGTTAATTACATTAACCCCAGTGTTCTCCGATATCTGAGCATCCAGGAGACAAAATTAGTCTTTTCCCATCATAAGATTCTTTTCAACTTCAGTATATTAATTTTTCACCAAATACTTACTCATAAGGAAACTTGAAGTTAATGTAACCAAAGACAAAGTAATGCAGTCTTAATATTCTGAAGGGATTAGAAAGGGCTGCATAAATACACTCAGCAAATGTCATTCACTTGGAATGGATTTTAAAGAACTGAAGGGGGGGTGGAGGAGAAAAATTATAGCACCCTGCTGTGTTATGCGTTATGTGGAGGTGCTCTGGAAGTTAACAGTTTCACGAATGCCAGACCTATCCATTAATAGCTTCAAAATAAAGCCTCCCAGTAAGAAGTCTGGACTCCTGAATGAGCATCTTCCCTGGCTGGAGATGGTATACCTCCTTCTCCTTATTATTGAATCCTCTGGGACACATGGACCCTGGAAGTAAACAATAGAAACTAGCCCATTAGATGACCACCAGCAGGATGCCTCCAGGAAGGCTTCTTCTTTAACCTTTCTATCTTCTGAAAGTTAAAACAAAGTACCAAACCCCCTCATACTTGACATTTTAATGAATAGGGAAAGGATCACCACAGACCAAGGAATGTTTACAATGTCAAGGACCGATTGCAGCACAAGACTTCATGATGGTACATCCATTACTGGAGGTTCTTGAGAGGAAAAACATTTGCCTGAGTGAAATTCCAGTGCATCACTTTGCTTCCCCCAGTTGCCAATGAACATCCAATCTTGTTCTTGGTCTCCTATCTCTCCAGCATTAGCATTTGGACAGGCTGACTTCTTCTCAGGAACATGTCTGGAAAAAGAGGTGTGTCATACCTTCCATGCTTACACGGGCAGAAATCTCATATGTTTGATTTCCTTCCAAATGTGGGATTCAATTTTTTTTGCTACCTGTTCTGTGAGCATGGCTTAATGGGTGTGGCAGGGGAAGGATGCTGCAAAATCTCCATTCAGAGGTGGTATTTGCCGGTTCTCCAGAACTACTCAAAATTTCCACTACCAGTTCTCTAGAACTGGTCAGAACCTGCTGAATACTACCCCTGCCTACCACCATAGGGAGTAGACATATCGGTGACCTAAGTAAATATTGTCAGAATACCTGAGCTTTCTCTCTCATGTGGAGGCTGTTTCTGATGATTTTATTTGCATTCTATGGGGATCAGGTACACCCATTTGCTACTTATGGAGGATATGTTGTGAATGAACTTGTCGATCAGAAAGATTGGCAGTTCAGCGGTTCGAATCCCTAGCACCACATAATGGTAATTGTCCCAGCTTCTGCCAACCTAGCAGTTCGAAAGCATGTAAAAATGCAAGTAGAAAAATAGGGACCATTTTGGTGAGAAGGTAACAGCGTTCCTTGCGCCTTTGGCATTTAGTCATGCTGTCCACATAACCACAGAGATGTCTTCAGACAGTGCTGGCTCTTTGGCTTTGTAAAGGAAATGAGCACCGCCCTCTAGAGCCAGAAGTGATTAACACATATGTACAAGGGGAACCTTTACTTATACCAAAGTTTGCAAATATCCCACTGGAAAGTCTAATCATCTTCATGTTATCTCCTTCTTTGGGACTCAGGTGATTGAACATTCATAACTATGTTGATAAACCTATTAAAAGTTAGATTTGGGATAAGAGGGGATTTTTCCCCTCTTTGTTCTTTTTATGGTGCCTGTTTCTACAGATGTGAGAATCAGGAAGCATGAGGTATGGGAGGACAGATGGATGACTTAAGTTAAAAGATGAAATATAAATAAATCAATAATCTGTTGAATGTTTGGTAGTGTTTACATCTTAACATTTTCTTCAAGGTTTTTCCTTCTCTTTCTCTGCCTATTTTATTCTCAAACCATTCTCTAATGTTAACAACTTTGACAAAAGTCACCCAATAAGCTTCATGACCAAGTAGAAATGGGTGACAAGTTGTCTCTGAGAAGACAGAACTGCACTGCATGTGCATACATTCTCCTACAATATGTGATTCTCTGAACTGTAAATCATATCAGCATCTCCAGAAGTTGGTTTTATTCTTTTTTCTTCTTAAAGAAGAAATGTTTATCTTCTTAAAAAATGTTCTGCAGCCATGCATTCCTCACACATCCCTGGTTTTAATTGTACTCATGTGTTATGATTTGCTGGGTGTTGGGTGGAAAAGTGTACCTGCTATGCAAAATAGCAGTTTTGACCTATAAAACCCTGTAGAACATGGCATCTGAGTTCCCGGCCCCTGCCTGTACTTTAATGTCACTAAGAGAAGCTCTTCTTGAAAGTTTCTGGATTTTGGCAGGTCAGAGGATGCTGCTCATAGAAATGAATCCACACTTCTGTCTTTTTAGTACCAAGTTAGACATTTTAGTAAAACTGTTTCTGCTATTTTTTTGCTCCCAGAGCATCCCATGTTTGCTAAGACAGAGTTGTAGACCAAAGAAGGCAAAGGTTTAGCTGAAGGAGGGAACCAGAGGTATTTCAATAGATTTTACAGTATTCTTCTCCTGCCATGCCCACCAAGCCACGTCCACAGAACCAGTAGTAAAAAAAATTGAATCCCACCACTGGAGGGAAGCTCTTTTTTTTTTTTTTTAACCACTGTGTGGGCTTTGCTTTTTGGAAAATGGTGTTCATGCACTCTTTACGCTTGTCATGCCAGGTGCTGAGGCTTTCAGTGAAGTATTTTGGGATGTGGAACTTTATTGGATCTTAGGATTCCAAGGTACCTTTAGTTTTAATTAGATTTTATGAATTGTTGTCAGTTGCCAAGAATCATTCTATGAAATAGATACCCATATAAATGCAATAAATAAATAGTCTTCCTGACACCTTTTATGGAGGTCTACTTGTAGGAATGGTGCGTGTGCATATGTGTAACCTGGCCAGGATACCCAGAATGGCATGCAAAGCAGAAAAAACTACTCAGGTGAGAAGTCCTGCATACAAATAGGACTCTTGGCTCTTTTGACAATACCTGGACCCTGGGGTTGGGGACATGTGCACCCCTCCCCCCATTCCTCACTCAAGTATGTACTTTCATCTAAATGTTTCACTAGAATTACAGCAACCAAAGGAACAGTTACAGGCTTCCCACCATCCTTCATAAATGTGGGTGCCAAAATTCCCCTTTTCCCTGCATTTAATCTGAAAGCAAGTAGAGCATGTGGCCTTTTCCCATTCTACTCAGATGATGGTCCGTCAGCCTTCAAATGTCAATTGTTCTTGTTCAAATTTTTTGGTGAGTAGTCGGTGTTTTTAAACATGTCCATCTCAGGTTGCTGTAAGGCAGATAAGGAATTGTAACCTATATGTAGGAAGGACGCTGTACTTCTAATTGCCATCGATTAGATACCTTCTGGCTACATTCTGGAGTGTTGTTAGACACCTGTCAACTCAAACTTTTGATTTTTCAGAACCAGTTGTTTTGCTTGTCTCCTTTTCCTATATCTTCATATGCAAAGGGTTGATTTGGGTTTCTCATGAAAAATCACCCTGCATTGACTTCTCGGCACCCTGCACTCTGACTTCTCTATTTTCCCAGATAAGCTTCTGCCCCAGATAAGCCTTTGCCAGGAACCTGGATGGGGGATGTAGAACCCCCATAGCTTTTGGTGTTTGCATGGCCAGCTATTCATGAATAGTACCAAACTGAGCATCTTGATCAAGGGTAGGCCCTTCCAATAAGTGTCAAATGCAGCTCTTTAGTAACTAGATTGCACTGTTATCTGTGTGCTCTCTGGGTCCTTGCAAGTGACCTACTAACCCAAACAACAATGAGAAGTGAGGATATTTTGACACATTTTGCAGAATGTCAAGCATAACTCCCTTCAGGGATCTTCTTCCACCTTTGACTAATTGCTGACCTGACATCTTTCTGATAGTATCCTTGTTTCGGCTAGGAATTCAGATATCTTTCAGTGTCAGAAATAATAAGTGCCACAGTGAGATGAACAAGCAGAGCTTAAGTTGAGCACAGATTAATGGGGTTTTAATATTCCTAATTTAATCACTCCTTTCTGTCTGAATGTGTGCAACATGATGTAGCAGCTAATTATTTTTTAAGCATGATGGGGATCTTTCCTAATCATTTTTATATTTAACATGGATGAAGGGAAGCCAGTGATTAATGAGGGAATAAATCTTAAACCTTAGCCAAGGACAGGATCAGTTAAAAATATGGCTGAATTTTTGCTTGAATTCCTATTTTCCATTCTGCAAATAGCCACCAGTTCTTCTCAGAGTCCAATGGTAAGATGCTCCAATCTTGTTCAAAGAAATAAGCTGAATGCTGCATTCTAAACTTATTCCAGGGCAGATGTCTAGATGCCAACAGATTCACACCATATATTTGGGCAATAAGATAGATATCTTTTCAAATGTTTTTCACATCAAGGTGTTTGGAAATGGTTGTGAGGCAGACACTCACTTTGGGAGCCTAATACATGATTTTAAAATCCTGTTTGTCGTGTCCGCAAAATGACGCCAGGAGTCGGTGATTTCATGCAATGCTCTTTATTAGAAAGATTGGAACCGAACCGGCGAAAGGAAAAAAGCCCGCGGCTTTTATTCCTTTCGCCGTGGCGGCCGCGGCCAATGGCAGCGCTTCGAATCTCCCGCGCTCTGAACGAGCCAATCGCGGGAGATTCTTAACGAGCCAATCGGCGCGGCTCACCTGACCAATTAGAAAGCCCCGCGCTTTGGCCAATCAAAGCGCGGGGATTTCGAGTATGTAAATTAGGACAGAACACCCCTCCCCTCTTGGTTCAGTCCTTACGTTGCGTAGTCACGTAGGTAGGCGGGGCTCCGTCTGGTCCTACTTGACCTGCGCAACTCAGTCGTAAGCGGGATCCCGGCCTGTTCGGTCGGGTTTTTGGTTGCTCCTGTTCCTGTGTGAACCGGCTGGTTGATCGGGCCGGTTCTTTCTCCGTAGCTCCCACCTGGGCCTTCCGGGTTGGTTGAGCTACGGGTTTCGCTGCTCCCACTCAGTCTTTCCGGGTCGGTCGAGCTGGCTTGGTTGTTCTTTTTCGGCGAGGGGTCGCGATGGCTGCGTCTCGGTAAGTACTGCTGGTTTATTTTTTCTTGTAATCGGTCACCCGGGTATTCCCTCCCCCCTTGGTTTTCGTTTTGGGAGGTGGGTTCATTTGCTGTCCTAGACCTAAGTTGGTCGATGTGTCGTTTCCACGCTCGTCCGTCTGTCGTTTGTAGCCGGTACGAGCGTGGGCCTGTTGTTTGGGTGATGACGGCTGGGATCCATAGGGGGTCCCCCGTCAGGTTTTTTGCATATACGAGGTCCCCGGGTGCGAACGTTCGGTATTTCGTGCTTGAGTCTGGGGGCCGCTCCGGGTTATACGTAGGGTGTAACCTGTCGAGTGGGGACCTCAGCTTTCTACCCATTAGTAGTTCGGCTGGGCTTTTGTTGGTAGTGGTATTCGGGGTTATGTGTTGTGTAAAGAGAAGTCTGTTGATTTTCTCTTGGATCTCCCCGTGGTCCATTTTCCGGATGGTTTTTTTGGTAAATTGGACCATCCGTTCCACCCTACCGTTCGCCGCCGGATGCGCCGGTGCTGTTAGTGCGTGGCGGATGCCCCTTTCCACCAGGAATTTCTCGAACTCCAGGGAGGTAAACTGGGGCCCGTTGTCGGAGACGACGACGTCTGGGAGGCCGTGCGTTGCAAAGAGTTTGCAAAGTTCTTTGGTCACGGCCTCCGTGGTTGTTGTCTTCATGTCACTTACCTCCAGCCAGTTGGAGTAAGCGTCAACTGTTATGAGGAAGGTGTGTCCATTCGTGGGTCCGGCGAAGTCTAAATGGATTCTGGACCAGGGCCCCCTTGGGGTTTCCCACTCCAGGATGGGTGCTGTGGGTGGGCTGGGCCTAGTCTCCTGGCATCGCTGGCACCTAGCTACCCAGGCCTCTATCTGCTTGTCCATCCCTGGCCACCAAGCGTAACTTCTGGCCAGGGCTTTAGTTCTTACGATGCCAGGGTGCCCCTCGTGCAACATTTCCAAAACCTTCCCCTGTAGTCTGTCCGGAATGACCACCCTGTCACCCCATAAGATGAACCCTTTTAGCAACGAGAGTTCGGTTTGGCGGTTCCGAAACGTCTTGATGGACTCGTCGTTGTCTTTTTCCGGCCACCCTTTTTCTACCCAATGCAAAACCCGCACCAGATGCCTGTCTTTATTAGTTTCCCGGGCAATGTCTGACGCAGTTATGGGTAGGTTGGGTAGAGTCTCGATGCTGAGGGTGGTCGTCGTTGGTGCTGGGTCAGAGTCGGATTCCGGTAGCGGCGAGCGGCTCAATGCGTCCGCATGCGAGATCGTCTTACCCAGTCTGTGTATGAGTTCGTAGTTGTAGGCTGCCAGGAACTCGGACCACCTTGTCATTCGGGGAGACAGAATGTTCAGGGTGGCCCGGTTTCCTGCAAGGATGCCCAGCAACGGCTTATGGTCCGTTATAATGGTGAAAGGTCGGCCGTAGAGATATTCGTGGAACCGTTTTATGGCGGCAACTATAGCCAGAGCCTCTTTGTCCAGTTGGCTATAGTTCCGCTCTGGTTTGGTTAGGGTCCTCGAAAAGAACGCGATGGGTGCTTCTTTTCTGTCAGGAAGGGTATGGCTGAGGACGGCGCCGACGCCGAAAGGTGATGCGTCGCAAGTGACGGCCAGAGGTAGGGTCTCGTTGAATTGTATGAGAACAGCGTCGGAGGTGAGGAGGTCTTTAGTTTTTTGGAAGGCGGCTTGCTCCCGTTTCCCCCAAGACCAGGTCGCCGCCTTGTCCAGGAGCCTATGCAAAGGCTCCGCCGCCGTTGCCTTTTGGGGTAGGAAAACATTGTAAAAGTTCAGTAATCCCAAGAATGCTTGTAGTTCAGTCTTTGATTTAGGGGTGGGGGCCTCTTTGATGGCCTTGATTTTTTTACTTGTGGGGTGAATGCCGTGCCGGTCTAGGAGGTAGCCCAAGAATTCCACTCGTTCCGTGCACAGTTGGCATTTCTCCCTTTTTACTTTAAGTCCCGTTTCTTTAAATTTAGTTAGGACCTCTCTTAGTCGGCTTTCTAGTTCGGCTTGGTTAGGCGCTGACACTAGAACGTCATCGAAATAAGGTACCACCCCCTCGATGCCTTGCAACAACCTCTCCATCAGGCTCTGAAATATGCCTGGTGCCACGCTGACTCCGAATTGGAGTCGGTTGCACTTGAAAGCTCCCCGGTGGGTAACGATGGTCTGGGCTTCCGCCGTTTGCTCGTCGACCGGCAACTGTTGGTATGCCTGGGCGAGATCGAGCTTGGCGAAGACCCTGCCCCCTCCCAGTGAGTGCAGTAGGTGTTGCACTATTGGGACGGGGTAGGCGCTTTGTTGCAGCGCGCCATTTAGGGTGGCCTTATAGTCCCCACAGATCCTCACCGACCCGTCTGGCTTGACCAGGGTGACTATGGGGGTCTCCCACCGGGCATGGTCTATGGGCTGCAATACCCCCTGTTTGACGAGCTTATCAATTTGCTCGTCTATTTTGGGTTTTAGGGCGAATGGCACCCGCCTAGGTTTTAGTCATTTGGGGGGGACGTTAGGGTCTAGGTCGAACGAGATAAGGGGACCCTGGTACTTGCCCAGGCTTCCGTCGAAGACTTCTCGGAACTCCTGGGCTAGTCGCTGTTCCCAACCGTCGTCGGCGACGTGGTTGACTCCCGTGAGAGTGATGTCGAGCGGGGCGAACCATTGTAGTCCCAGCAGGCTTGGGCGGTCGCGATCGACGATCGTGAGGGGGAGTTGTTCGGTGCGCCCCTTATATGTCACGTTAAAGTTTTTGGTGCCGACTACCGGGATGCGGTTTCCCTGGTAGTCCTTTACAATAAGTCTTTGGCTGTCTACGTTCCTCCTTTGGAGGGTAGGCACCAACCGTTTTATCTCGTGCCATGCAATCATAGAGAGGTAGGACCCGGAGTCTACCTCCATTTTGCACGGCTGGCCCTCGATGTGAACCTCGACGTGGATTTTTCGGGCATCGTCGGTGATGGCGTGGCCGATGGTTACCGTCTGGTGGGTCTCCTCTCCCCGCCGGTTGTCGCCGCCTCTCGAGGATCGTCCGGTCCGGTCCCATCGGCTGTCCGAGTGGCGATCTCTGGGCCGGGGCGGTGAGCTTTCCCTTCTCCGGTCGTTTTGGTCCCATCAAGTTGGACTGCGGTTTTTCTTCTGGTGGCAAACCCGGGCGATGTGCCCCTTTTTGTCGCAATGCCGGCAAATGGAATCGAAAAACCGGCATTCCGACCTGGGGTGGTCGCCGCCGCAACCGGCACAGTTGGTCCTCGACTTACGACCTCTCCGGTTCCGTTGGTCGCGCCCCGTCTGAAGTCGATGTATGTCTTCTTCGTCTTCGGACGTGCTGGATGCAGAGTGGAAATCGCCGTGGTGTGTGGTTGTTTCGGTTTTTCGTTCGGTCGACCTTGCCGGGTTGTTGTTTCCGCCGCGGTCCTTCGTGTCAGGTTTGCGCATGCTATCGGCGGAAGTACGGGTTGCTTCTGCGGCTGCGGCTGCGGTGAGGGCGTCTGCTAAACTGATGTTGCCCTTAGCCATCAGCCGGCTCTGGAGCGCGGGGTCCCACAGACCGAGCACGAATCGGTCTCTCAGGATGTTGTTTAGGTTATCAAATTCGCAGAGCCCTCCTATGCGGCGACGAAGTCGCTCAATTTCTCACCCGGTCTCTGGTCCCGCCGGTAGAATTCGTTGCGCCGGATCAGGATGGGGACCTCGGGAGCGTAATGTCGCCGAAGGATAGGTTCGAGGACGTCCCAGTCCATGGCGGTTGCGTCGGCGGGCTTGGCCAATGCTTTGGCCATCTGGAAAACTTCGGTTCCGCAATGGGTGAGGAAGACGGCGCGTTTTAGCGGGCCCGAGGCGTCCTTCATGCCGGTGCACTCGAGGTACATGCGGAAACGGTCGGAGAACGATTCCCAGTCCTCGGTGGCGGGGTTGAAGGGGGCGGGCGGTGCGATTTTTGCCATCTCGGTGCTTTGTCTGGCTTCTTTCGGACACGGGGTTCGGTTCAGGGTCTGGATCCCACCCTCGTCGCCAGTGTCGTGTCCGCAAAATGACGCCAGGAGTCGGTGATTTCATGCAATGCTCTTTATTAGAAAGATTGGAACCGAACCGGCAAAAGGAAAAAAGCCCGCGGCTTTTATTCCTTTCGCCGCCGCGGCCGCAGCCAATGGCAGCGCTTCGAATCTCCCGCGCTCTGAACGAGCCAATCGCGGGAGATTCTTAACGAGCCAATCGGCGCGGCTCGCCTGACCAATTAGAAAGCCCCGCGCTTTGGCCAATCAAAGCGCGGGGATTTCGAGTATGTAAATTAGGACAGAACACTGTTGGCTCCTTCAAGAATCCTATTGTGCTGAGAGAGGGGAAGTCAGTAAAATCCTATGTATATATAAGGCTGAAGCTCACTTACAGGAGAAAAAAAGGGCTTTGCTTTGTTGACCCATCAGATTTGATCTGATAAATGGATTTTTAAGCATCCAGTCTCCATAGGTTCAGGGTCAAGAGAGGGATGTACCTGTTAAAATATTAGCATTTACTTAAATGCCCCCTTTCCCCCTATGTATGCGAAGTGCTTCAAATTCTCATTATCCTAATAACAACTTGGTACAGCTATTCAGGCAGTAGGAAGCTAAGACTGAAAAACAATCAGCAAAGAACACTCTACAGGACGAATTTAACTTGAGAGCAGGTTTGCACTAAGAACTTCCTAATTACACAGTTGCAATTCTATAGCTGCTGTGAGATGGGTTTTCTGGGAGCAAGTAGGTTATTGATGTGATAAATAAACAAAGCTAGAAATCTCCAAACTCTATTAAGGTATTGGGAATATGTGGAGGGGGAAGGATAGGAGAGCACAGGTTCTTGCACCATTGCAGATTTCCATCTCTTTTAGCAGTATTTTGTTTTCATGCTATTTTCCAGAGTTAACATCAGCTATGTTCACATCTGGATACCATGTAAAATGGTGGTTTGCAAATCTAGTTCTGATTAGTTCAATATAATTCTTCTGTCAATATAATTAATATAATTATATAATATAATTCTGGTACCAATATAATTAATGCAATTATATAACTCCAGTGTCAATATAATTCTAACACTAACCAGAGGATAAATGGAAGAAACTGAAGTGTGTGTGTTGTGGGTATGTGTGTGTGACAGTGTAGTTTATTCACAGGATCCTGATTATAGTTGAGAGAATACAAGTAATATTTCTTTACTGAACCTTATTCATTATTCTATTCCATCTATAAATAATGTAAACTAAAACCTGATATTTTGGGTTTCAAACAGTTCCCATTAAAGTTTTGTTCCAGGTTATGCGAAGTCAGCAGTCTGAATGTATAAAAAAAACCCCTCTGATAAATTCAGTTTGATAACAAATTTCTCTGCAAAGACAAAGAAATCTCATGAATATGGATACAATGTTCATTTCAGAACAACACAAATAAGACTCAAATGCAGTTGTAACATCTGATTGTTAGTAACTTTCATAATTATAGATAGGGGAACATAAGCAAAACAGTTGTAAAATGTGGTTTTTCAACTTAATAATTGTGTAACGATGAAGAATATTGGAAGACATTTATTAAGCATGTAGAATTTCCTTACCCAAATAAAATTTATTGCCTAGTATTCCCCAAATATCCCTCTATTTTCAAAGAGAACCTTAACACACAAGTATTAATTATCAAATTGCTTTTGACACTACCTATCTCCTCTGGCCTAATTATGCCTCTTCCTCCAAAGGTTACTTCTTTATGTTGTTCTCTTTTTAATTACTTCTTTGATTCTTCTGGAATATGGCTCTGTGCATCAGTTCATAATATAAAACAAATCACATTATAGATGAAGTTGAGGTTGGCTCTCAGCACAAAATTAAGCCAGAGAGGGAGGGCAAGGGGGGAAGTATTGGTACAATTGTATTTCCCATCAGTCCCATGGCTTAATACAAGCATTGGATATATTTATATGGGATTGGGTCTGAGAGATAAGGCAGAAAATACTGAGGCAATATCAGAAGTGGGGTTGTAAGTAGAGTACTATGAGAGCAATCTCCTTGTTGCAACATCATCTTCATGAGCAATGCATTTGAAAAGGTGATGGCCATCAACGTCTTCATTCTTGGAGGATCCTAACATGGCAGAGACCCTATGAATTGGCAAATTGCAGGCCATGTAATTAGATAAATTTCCAGAATTGGATGGGGTTTTACTCCTGAAAAAGCATGTGTGTGCTGCTTTGATTTACTCTCAGATTCATCTGAATCAATGACATTTGATTGCAACCTTACGTAGGCTGGTGTGGCTTGGTCCCAAATGCCTATGTTCCAGTAAAACTCTATTTTGAATGAAGTTGGTGAAGCAGCAACTGGTGTTCCTATGTCAGAAAGAAAATTATTTCAGATACCTAGATACATTTCAAGGTCATCAAGAGATCAGTCTAGTATATGTTGATTTGAAAATGACTGATGTAAAAAAAAGCTAGAATTAAACCCAGGAACATGCACATTTTTTATTTTTTATTTTTGGAGTTGTTCAGTTGTATGTTGTGAAAGAGCACCTTATTTCATTGTTCTCAGGTTCTGAGTACAATGACAATAAATTTATCTTATCTTATCTTATAAGGAATTTATTTTCTGTATCGTAGAGTGGACAAGTGTAGCTGTCAAGATTCACACAGGCATAGCTGTAATGCTTTCCAGACATTGACTGACTTATTCAGCAGAAGGCTCATAGACATGATTTAACTAGATTAGTCTCTGTTATGGACAAATGCTGTGGGCAAATCTTCTTTGCAGACACAGAAGATTTGCCCACTGTGGTGCCCATGAATCAAAACTGTTATAAGTGCTGCTGAATTTAAATGCCAGGCTTCTTCCTCCCAATTTTCCACACCAATACCTTCTTTACCATTCTTTGGATGGGTTTGGGAGGCGCCTTACCTAAACTGACTGATAATTTCCTTCTGCTGTGAGAAATATTGTTCCTGCCTCACCAGTTTCATTTGCACAAGCTAGAAGTTATCAGTGTTAGCTGCCTTGTGACTCCTTATGGGAAAAAAATGTTTTTGGTACTCACTGCACCTTCTGGGACCAATTAACAATGAGTATTGAGGTACCACTGTAGTTTTCAAAGACCTTATCACATCATTCCAAATGTAGAGGTGGATTGAAGGTTCTAATAATGATGCTGTATTATACCCTAATATTTGAGGTAACTCCTCTCTCAATACATACTGTACTTTCACCAACATCCCACTGTTGGAAGAGGCATGTTATGAAAGAATGCAAGAAAAGGACCTCTGTGTTATGGTATTCTCATTTAGGATGCCTGAAGAAGTGGGGAGAGACATTGGGGGCATTCTGGTGCCAATAGAGCCTAGGCTGGTGCCAAAATGATCTGCCTTTTGGTGTCAGATAAAGACCTGTTTTTCAGAGCTGTAGTGGCACAGTGATTAGAATATACAATAGGCTAGTTCTACTGACTGCCAGCAGTTTGGCTGTTTAAGTCTCAAGATTGATTCAGCCTTCCATCCTTCCGAGGTGGGTAAAATGAGGACCAGATTGTTGGAGACAATATGCTGAGTCTGTAAACTGTTTAGAGGAGTCTGGAAAGCACTATAAAGCGGTATATAAGTCTAAGTGCTATTGTTATTCTTCTTGAAAAAGCCTTCCCATGCCTTTTACCCTTTAAGTGCCTCTGCATTAATGAAACTTGTTTATTACTGCATGTTTTTAAATAGTCTCTTTTAACTAATTTGTCATCTACTTTAATTAGTACTATTGTGACATTTTGTTTTTATTGATTATTAACCTGCCATGATATCCCCTTTATATGGTGCTGACTGTAAATACTTAAAATAATAATTCTCTTCTCTCTTTATTCTTCCTTTCTCCTTCTTTCTCCTTCTCCTGTTAGAGCTAAAGTCATATGCAGCTATATGTTGTTTGATATAATAGGACTAAAAGTGACAATGTTTTATAATTAGACTGATCTAAATTTGCTAAGCTGCATTCTTGGTGTTCGGAACTTAATTACAAATGGTAGTTCAGTCTCCATTTTGGGTAACTATGAGAAGGTGTGAGCCAATCAAATCTATTGATTTTTAATTATTTTCCTATTATTCATCTTGCAGTGGCTGCCAGTGATTAAAGAGACATATAGATGATCGTGTTTGCTTGAAGTATTATACTCTCTGATTTCAGTGCCCTTAGGGTTTCCTTTATCTTTCCCATAATCTACTGGCAGTCTCTTGGAGATCCCTAAGGTTGTGGATCCAGTCTTCCTTGATATTTATAGTCACTCTAAAGCACACAAAAGCAAACACAATCCAATCCAAAACAAAACTAAATGCATTAAAACAGATAGTTTAGAAATTGATTAAAACATAGCAAAATAATAAAAATGTAATGAAAGTAAAAACATAAACCAATTACCTTTAGGCCAGGGGTCTCCAAACTTGACAGTTTTAAGACTTGTGGACTTCAACTCCCAGAATTCCTCCTCTAGTCATGTTAGCTCAGGAATTCTGGGAGTTGAAGTCCACAAGTCTTAAACTTCCAAGTTTGAAGATTGAATTATTCACTAATCATTTAAAGTTGTGATGTGAGTGGTGGGTGATAGAGTAGAAAAACATGGGCTCAGAATAATCTGTTCTGGAGCAAGCCAGGGAGATTGTGTCTGCATAGGCCTGCAAAGATGTCCATCCAACATTTATTCCATCAATCAATTTTCAGAAAGCTTAATAATGACTTTCACATTAGAGAAAGGCTGGTTTGCTTATATATTGAATATGGTATGCAATTTAACTTAATTTTTAAGAGGAAGATTGGGAGGAAGAGGAAGATTGGGAGAAAGGCTGGTTTGCTTATATATTGAATATGGTATGCAATTTAACTTAATTTATATTCTGTCTTAATTCAAAAATATCTCCCCCCCCAAATAAAATATACAGAAGAAGCACTTCATTAGATCTAATGTGCTAAGTAATTCCATTCATTTAAATGACTGCTAGAATTTGGTAACGATATGATTTTGGAATTCAAAATACAGACATTGGACATACTAACAACTGAATTGGACTCTTTAGTTCTCATGCAGATTGAAGCTCTTTGGTAACTATGCCTTGTTTGTGTGGCAGGCAAGTTAAAAGTAATTATGCTAAAAAATAAAAACAAAGAAAGAAACCATGCTGTAAATCAGTATTAAAATCCTGCTCAAATCTATACAAGGGCTCTTAATAATGTTTCCAGTTCTGCAAAACCTTTTTTCCTTTCCCATGCAGCAACTGAATGTGATTGGTTCACAGCTTGGCTTGTTAAAGGAAGTCCAAGTAAATTAATATTCTTTATTAAACCCTCACTTGAGAAAATGAAATGGGAGAAAAGGCATTTGAAAGCTCTGACAGAGGACTTCCTCCACAGAACACATGCAGCCATAGGGTTTGGCTGTATATAACCTGCTCTCAGTGAGAGCATTCAGATAAGGCAGAAGAAGGCTGCAGGGCTCAGCTGTGCAAGCTGAAAATAATTAGACCCAGTTTGTCTTTATCTCAGAGACCTGTGAAAATGGAAGTGAGGAATGAGCACCAATTTATTGGGCAGGTGGGGAGGGCAGGAATGTTGCTGTTGGTAACTGGGACTGGCAGAGCTTCACTGGGTTCCCTCACCAACTCTGTTCCTGTTCTTTTCTCTCTATAACTGTAACAGCAAAAAGATGTTTGCCTTTGCTTAATGCCTGGCAGAAGCATTGAGTTTCTTATCTCTGCTGAAATCTGAAATAGTTCTGAGACGGCTGTTCCTAATCATTGGATTTGTTAAAATCAATGACAGAACCTCCTACACTAGCTTTTTTCCATGTTGACAGATATATCTGAACAGCTGTAAGGTCTAAATATGCTTTGCTTTCAAGAGGAAGGTGGCATCATCTAAGATTATATTTCTAAGATTAGTCCCCTGTTGGAAATAGCATGACATAAATAAGAGAGAAATAATGTATTTTCCTTCCACTCTCATCTCTCTATCCCCCCTCTCTCTCCCTCTCTCCATTCATTATCTATCTATCTATCTATCTATCTATCTATCTATCTATCTATCTATCTATCTATCTATCTATCTATCTATCTATCTAATCTTGCTGGCTAAACAATTTTAGCTACTTCTCATAATTATAATTACATGTTTGAGTGAAGTTACATGCATCTTCTTTATGAACAGAAGTATGAGTTTTTCAATTATACAATGGCCTTTCCTCTCCCTGTTCTCAACTTTTGTTGAACCACACACACAACCTGCACATCTATTCCCCCATAAATTGTTGTCCATATATTTGAAGCAAGCCATTCCTTTTTGTTTTCTTTCCTTCAAATTCCTGGCACCTTCATTTAAGTAAGTGTGCTGTGTTCCTCTTCTTCCTCCTCCTCCTCCTTCCGAGGTCACTTACTCTATGCCATCTTGAAGCTCCTCAGAATAGGTTGAAGTTGTCACCAATCATAGTGGTTTTTAATGATAGATGGAAGGAGTAACCAGTCAAAACTAGATACAACACTTGGAATAGAAAGGAAACTTCAAACATGTTATGCGTGTTAACCAATCAACGCAGTGGAAAACTGCTTAAAAATGATGTGAAACTAGCGTCTTCAAAAAAACAAATAAAATACTTTCATTGAGCATAGTTTGCATAAGAAAAGTGTCTAAATGATGGGGAAATACGTTCTTAGTAGACTTGACAAATGAGATATTATTATGAATTAGCAAAATTTACATTAATATAAACATGACTCATATAGCTCTGTTAACCTGTCTTTCCTAACTTTATGATTTTCAGATCATAAATTATCTCCCATAATTTCTAGACAATATAAACATTGGCCATGTTCAGTGGAGATGATGGATTAATATTATACTGCCATAGATCTAGAAGGCATCAGATTGAGGAAGGCTGTTTTTAAAAGACCATATCTGCCCTGTTTGTATAAAGCAGTTTTCCACAATGAAGCCCTCCAGAGACAGTGTACTTTGGTTCCTACAACTCACCAGACCAGACAGTGATTGGCTTTATTGAAATTCAAATTCACATCCTGAAGAATGAAAATTGGACAAAAGCATTTTCTTGCCATGCCACTCAAAGACACTCTGAATAAAAACTAAAGAACAGAAGAACTACTTACTTGAGAAATACTTATCAAATCCAGTGTCCTAAAGTAGCAAATGGAGGTAACTTTAGGAAAAGGTTGGTGTTGTGTCCGCGAAATGATGCCAGGAGTCGGTGACTTCAAATCATGCTCTTTATTTGAGGTTGGAACCAAACTGGGGCAAAGGGAAAAAGATCGCGGCTTTTATTTTTTTAGCTGCCGCGGCCGCGGCCAATGGCACCACTTTGAATCTCCCGCGATCCGACTGGACCAATCGGGGAGATTCTTAGCGAGCCAATCGGCGCGGCTCGCCTGACCAATCAGAGTGCCCCGCGCTTTGGCCAATCAAAGCACGGGGATCTCAAGAATGCTAATAAGGACAGAACACCCCTCCCCTCTTGGTTCAGTCCTTACGTCGTGTAGTCACGTAGGTAGGCAGGGCTCCGTCTGAGCCTACTTGACCTGCGCAGCTCAGTCGTAGGTTGGATCCCGGCCGGTTCGGTCGGGATCTCTGCTGCTCCTGCTGCCGTCGTGGGAACCGGCTGGTCGATCGGGCTGGGCCGCTCTCCGTAGCTCTCTCCTGGGCCTCCCAGGTTGGTTGAGCTGCGGGTTTTGCCGCTCCCGCTCGGTCTTCCCGGGTCAGTCGAGCTGGCCTGGCTGTCTCTTCCTGGCGAGGGGTCGTGATGGCTGCTTTCCGGTAAGTACGGCTGGTTTATTTTTCTTTGGTTTTGCTTCCCTGGGTATTCCCTCCCCCCTTGGTTTGTGTTGTGGGGGTTGGTTTTGGCTGTCTGTGCGTCGGCGGTCTCTTGGTTGGTAGTCCTCGACCTTAGTTGGTCGATGTGGCGTTTCCACGCTCGTCCGTCTGCTGTTTGTAGCCAGTACGAGTGTGGGCCTGTTATTTGTGTGATGACGGCTGGTATCCATAGTGGGTCTCCCGTCAGGTTTCTCGCGTATACGGGGTCGCTGGGTGCGAAGGTTCAGTGTTTGCTGTTTGAGTCTGGGGGCTTCTCCGGGTTATACGTGGGGTGTAACCTGTCGAGTGGGGACCTTAGTTTCCTGCCCATTAATAGTTCGGCTGGGCTCTTATTGGTTGTGGTATTTGGGGTTATGTGTTGAGTGAAGAGTAGTTTGTTAATTTTCTCCTGGATCTCCCCGTGGTCTATTTTCCGGATGGTCTTCTTAGTGAATTGGACCATCCGTTCCGCCCTACCGTTTGCCGCCGGGTGCACCGGTGCTGTCAGCGCGTGGCGGATGCCCCTTTCCGCTAGGAATTTTTCGAATTCCAGCGAGGTGAATTGGGGCCCGTTGTCAGAAACGACGACGTCTGGGAGGCCGTGTGTTGCAAAGAGTTTGCAGAGTTCCTTGATCATGGCCTCCGTGGTTGTCGTCTTCATGTTGCTTACCTCCAGCCAGTTGGAGTAAGCGTCAACTGTTATGAGGAAGGTGTGTCCTTTTGTGGGCCCGGCGAAGTCTATGTGAATCCTAGACCAAGGTCCCCTTGGGGTTTCCCACTCTAGGACGGGTGCTGTGGGTGGGCTTGGCCTAGTTTCCTGGCATCGTTGGCACCTTGCTACCCAGGCCTCAATTTGTTTGTCCATCCCTGGCCACCAAGTGTAACTTCTGGCCAGGGCTTTAGTCCTAACGATGCCAGGGTGCCCCTCGTGTAGCAGTTCCAGAACCTTCCCTTGTAGCTTTTCTGGAATGACCACCCTGTCCCTCCATAGTATGCACCCTTTTGATAGCGACAGTTCCGTTTGGCAGTTTCGGAACGTTTTGACGGACTCGTCGTTGTCCCTTTCCGGTCACCCTTTCTCTACCCAATGCAACACCCGCGCCAGACGTTTGTCTTTATTAGTCTCTCGGGCAATGTCTGACGCGGTTATGGGCAGGTTGGGTAGAGTCTCTATGCTGAGGGTGGTCGTTGTGGGTGCTGGGTCGGTGTCAGGTTCTGGTAGCGGCGAGCGGCTTAAGGCGTCTGCATGGGAGATCGTCTTACCCAGTCTGTGTATGAGTCCGTAGTTGTAGGCTGCCAGGAACTCGGACCACCTTGTCATTCGGGGAGACAGAATGTTCGGGGTGGCCCGGTTTCCTGCAAGGATTCCCAGCAGCGGCTTGTGGTCGGTTATGATGGTGAAAGTCTGGCCGTAAAGATACTCGTGGAATCGTTTTACGGCGGCAATGATAGCCAGAGCCTCTTTGTCCAGCTGGCTATAGTTCCGCTCCGGTTTGGTGAGGGTCCTTGAAAAGAACGCGATGGGGGCTTCTTTTCCATCGGGGAGGGTATGGCTGAGGACAGCGCCGACGCCGAAGGGTGATGCGTCGCATGTGATGGCCAGAGGTAGGGTCTCGTTATATTGTATGAGGACGGCGTCCGAAGTGAGGAGGTCCTTCGTTCTTTGGAAGGCGGCTTGCTCGCGTTTCCCCCAAGTCCAGGTCGCCGCCTTGTCCAGGAGCCTATGCAAGGGCTCCGCCGCCGTCGCCTTTTGGGGCAGGAAAACATTGTAAAAGTTCAGTAGCCCCAGGAATGCCTGTAGTTCCGTCTTGGATTGGGTGTGGGGGCTTCTTTGATCGCCTTGATTTTTTTGTTTGTGGGGTGAATGCCGTGACGGTCTAGGAGGTATCCTAGGAATTTGACCCGTTCCGTGCATAGCTGGCATTTCTCCCTCTTGACCTTTAGCCCGGTCTCTTTAAATTTGGTTAGGACCTCCCTTAGGTGACCCTCTAGTTCGGCTTGGTTGGCTGCCAACACTAGGACGTCATCGAAGTAAGGTACCACCCCCTTGATGCCCTGCAGTAGTCTTTCCATTAGGCTTTGGAATATTCCCGGTGCCACGCTGACTCCGAATTGGAGTCGGTTGCATTTGAATGCCCCCCGGTGGGTGACTATGGTTTGCGCTTCTGCCGTTTGCTCGTCGACTGGCAACTGTTGGTAAGCCTGGGCGAGGTCGAGCTTGGCGAAAACCTTGCCCCCTCCCAGTGAGTGCAGTAGGTGTTGCACTACTGGGACGGGGTAGGCGCTTTGTTGTAGCGCGCCATTTAGGGTGGCCTTATAGTCCCCACAGATCCTCACCGACCCATCGGGCTTGATCGGGGTGACTATGGGGGTCTCCCACCGGGCGTGGTCTATGGGCTGTAGGACCCCTTACTTGACGAGCTTGTCAATTTGCTCGTCTATCTTGGGTTTAAGTGCGAATGGCACCCGCCTTGGTTTCAGGTGTTTTGGGAGGACGTTTGGGTCTAGGTTGAAAGATATAAGGGGCCCTTGGTACTTGCCTAGGTTTCCGTCGAAGACCTCTTGGAATTCCCGGGCCAGTTGCTGCTCCCAGCTGTCGTCGGTGACGTGGTCGACTCCCGTGAGTGCGATGTCAAGCGGGGTGAACCATTGCAGTCCCAGTAGGCTTGGGCAGTCGCGGTCGACGATTGTCAGGGGAAGTCTTCCGGTGTGCCCTTTATAGGTGATGTTGAAGTGTTTGGTTCCAACTACCGGGATGCGGTTTCCCTGGTAGTCCTTTACAATGAGTCTCTGGCTGTCTATGTTCCTCCTTTGGAGGGTAGGCACCAAGCACTTTATTTCATGCCATGCAATCATGGAGAGGTAGGACCCGGAGTCCACCTCCATTTTGCATGGCTGGCCCTCGATGCCTACCTCCATATGGACCTTCCGGGCATCATTGGTGATGGCGTGGCCGATGGTGACCGTCTGATGGGTCTCCTCTCTTCGCCGGTTATCGCCGCCTCGCAGGGATCGTCCGTTCTGGTCCCATCTGTTGTCCGAGGGGCGATCTCTGGTCCGGGGTGGTGTGCTCTCTCTCCTCCGGTCGCTCTGGTCCCATCGTGCCGGGCTGCGATTCTTCTTTAGGCTGCAGACACGGGCAATGTGTCCCTTCTTGTCGCAATGCCGGCAGATCGATTTGAAAAACCGGCATTCTGACCTGGGGTGGTCGCCGCCGCAACCGGCACAGTTGGTCCTTGACTTACGACCCCGCTGGTTCCTTGGGTCGCGGCCTGTCTGGAGGCGATGGATGTCCTCCTCGTCATCTGAAGTGCCCGATGCCAAGTGGAAGTCGCCCTGGTGGGTGGTCGTCTCGGGTTGGGCCTCGGTCGACCTCGCCGGGTTGTTGTTTCCGCTGCAGTCCCCAGTGTTCGGTCTGCGCATGCGGTCGGCGGAAGTTCGGGTTGCTTCAGCGGCCGCGGCTGCGGTGAGGGTGTCTGCTAGGCTGATGTTGCCCTTGGCCATCAGCCGGCTCTGGAGGACGGGGTCCCACAAACCGAGCACGATTCGGTCTCGCAGGGCGTCGTTCAGGTTGTCGAATTCGCAGAGCCCCTCTAGGCGCTGCAGCTCGGCGACAAAGTCGCTGAAGCTCTCACCCGACCTCTGGTCCCGACGGTAGAATTCGTTGCGTCGGATCAGGATGGGTACCTCTGGAGCGTAGTGCCGCCAAAGTATGGGTTCGAGGACATCCCAGTCCATCGCGGTCGCATCGGCGGGTTTGGCAAGCGCTTTGACCATCTTGAAGACCTCGGTCCCACAGTGGGTCAGGAAGACGGCATGCTTCATGGGGCCGGTGGCGTCCTTCAGGTCGCTGCACTCGATGAACATGCGGAATCGGTCGGAGTACGATTCCCAGTCCTCGGGCGTGCGATTTTCGCCATCGCGGTGGTTCATCTGGCTTCCGTCGGACAGGTGGTTCGGTTCAGGGCCTGGATCCCACCTTCGTCGCCAGTGTTGTGTCCGCGAAATGATGCCAGGAGTCGGTGACTTCAAATCATGCTCTTTATTTGAGGTTGGAACCGAACTGGGGCAAAGGGAAAAAGATCGTGGCTTTTATTCTTTTAGCCACGGCGGCCGCGGCCAATGGCACCGCTTTGAATCTCCTGCGATCCGACTGGACCAATCGCGGGAGATTCTTAGCGAGCCAATCGGCGCGGCTCGCCTGACCAATCAGAGTGCCCCGCGCTTTGGCCAATCAAAGCACGGGGATCTCAAGAATGCTAATAAGGACAGAACAGTAGGTGAGTATGTTTGTAGAAACATGGAAATGCAAATCAAAGTGTCCAAAGACAGTAACAAAGGCTTAAAACTGGCATATACAAAAAAGAAAAAAGGAGCTACTATAATACAGAGAACACTTTAACATTATAAGGCTGAAATATCCAGGGATATATTACTTCTTTTTCATGGCCAGAGGATTCTGTTACTACTGGAGTGGTACTGATGCCTTTTCCTCCTGTTTAGTTTAACTGAACATTAAAAATAATAACATGACTGCTCTGTTTTGATAGTTAAAATGATTGAGTATCACAAAATGATTGGCTATTTTATCATACTCAAGTCCTCCTTCTAATGATTAATACCATAGGTGTTAATCTATGTTGTAAGAATCACCCTTGAATGTAACAAGAAGGTGTGTCCATGGCATCTAGTTGGTTGTGTTTTGTGTGTAGTTAGGTCCCATTATTATAGCAGAAGAACAACAGACCCACTGGAATTTGAGCTTCTGATGGCTTTAGCTATCCTGTAGCTGAAATTTAAAGTGGTCAGGGAAGGTCATTATTCTCTCCCTTCCCTTCTATTTCCAGAGGAACTTCTTTAGATGGGCCTTTAATGGGTAGAAAAGACAACTGTACTGCAATTCCCAAGGGCTCTCCAGAATCTGATAGACAAGGTGGTTCCATTTTTCCAGGTGTTTTAGCTTTTTTAATCCATTCCTTTTTAAATAAAAAAATGTGGCTCCTATCTTTATCAAGTTGAGCGTCCTTTATATTTTAATGTTGTTAGAAACCACTCTGATCATGTAAATCTAGCCAATAATGAGCTAATGAATACAAATTCATTTGATCTGGACTAACAGGAATTGGTTGTGATTAATTTTTTATTAATCCCATTGCAGTTTCCTGGGATGCTTCTGAACCTAGTGCTCTCCTGCATAAATGACAGCAGAAGGAAGGA
Source organism: Hydrophis major (assembly GCA_033807585.1). Taxonomy (NCBI): domain Eukaryota; kingdom Metazoa; phylum Chordata; class Lepidosauria; order Squamata; family Elapidae; genus Hydrophis; species Hydrophis major. The sequence continues at coordinate 174,503,427 of CM066329.1, forward strand.
ATTCCTTTACCAGATTTGGATGATTCCTAAATAAGACAAAAGCTGGCGCTAGACATTCAAACTTGACCAATGCAGTGCGATCTGCATGCAATTACAGAAAATCAAACTAGTCGAGAAATGGCCATTAGTTTCCTATCAACATCTGGAAGTATTGATCTGAATATTGACAAATCTTTATTAGCTGTTCATTTGTTTCCAAAATAAATTTTGAGTGTTGGTGAGCTAGGATCAAATTTCTACCAATCTACCCATTGCCTTGATCTTTAAGAGAAGCTTCAAAAAGCTTAGTTCTCCTATTCCAGGAGAGATAAAATCCTCAAAGGAAGGCAGGTCAGAAAAAAGATCAACTGGAACACTATTTGTTAAGTACTGAGCGTGGGCACGAAGAATGGAGACGAGCCGGTGAAACGGTGAACTTCAACTCTTTATTTACATGGTGTGACAGCTCAAACTGGATGGCTGCTACAGCCTTCCTTATATAGGCAACTTATTAGATATTCAACCAATGAAAACCAGGGAGCGCTAGCTCCGTTAACCAATGAGAAAGGCTTGTTAATGGCCAATCAGATTCTCCTGAACGGACCAATCTGATCTCGCCATTTAACGGCCAATCAGAAGTGCAGGGCCAGAACCCTGCACTTGACTTCAAGCTCTTGATAACTTTATTAACACATTTATTTATTCACAACACAATTGTTTTAAGGTATAAAAACAGTGTCTGAATTACTGGAGTAATTTGAGAGTGTTTGCATCTCATGATACTCACATTCCAAGTAGTCCTACAATACTATGACATCTTAATTATGAGTTTACACCAGTGATGGGATTAAAAAAAATTTATTACCAGTTCTGTGGGTGTGGCAGGGGAAGGATACTGTAAAATCTCCAGTTAGAGGTGGCATTTGCTGGTTCTCCAAACTACTCAAAATTTCCACTACCGGTTCTCCAGAACTGGTCAGAACTTGCTGAATGCCACCTCTGGTTTACACCTAAATTTAGAAGCTGCCTATATCCTTTACAGAATGACTCTGGATGGTATACAAGTAAAATATAAAAACTTAACAACTTTTAATTGATCTTTGTTCTTTTTAAAGCTCTGATGGATTCACTTAATGTCCAGAGTACAACTGGACATTTAGGCAGTCCTTCACTCCTCAATAAAAAGATTTTTCTGTTTTTAAATCAGCTGGGTCTATATTTCTAGAAGATGTAATCCTGTCTAAGACAGGGAAAGACATATGCTCAGATGGTGAATCCTTCAGCTTTGGCAAATAGGTCTCTTGCTCTGTGAAAGCCCGTTGCCATGGCTACCACAGGGTGCAAAGAGTTCCTCATCAAAGTACTTGCTTTTGCTGCCAGCATCACTCCTGTTCACTCAGTAGAGATTGCAGGCAAGGGGCATGCTTGGGACGGCTTCTTGGCAGGAGCACAGGGGCAGCATCAAATAATAGCATCCAAATAGCTTTGTAATTTGAACTGGAGGTGGGTGAAGGAGAGGGGAATGGGGGAAAATATATATATGGAAAAGTGAACCCGCCAGGGGCTTGATAGAGCTGTCAAATGCAAAGGTGCTATTTTCTACTTGAGAACAATGGAAACAGGGAGGGTGGCAAACCTGTATATATTGGACAGGAATTTAAGTTTTAAAAAACCTGGATTTGGTACCTGTCCCTCCCTCCCTTTCTTCCTTCCTTCCTTCCTTTCTTTTTCTTTCCTCACTACCCTTCTGGGTGAATCAATCTTCTGATGAAGCAAGTCAATTTCCCTGTTTCCTCACCCCTAAAATGGGAATAATGGCCTTTTCCCCAGGTGTGCCAAGCATTTTGCAATTTATCAGCTAAAACTGCCATATATGTTATAGGTGTTATTATTAGTTGCATTTGCTGTGGAAAGTGGCTGTATGCTGGAAGGGATGGCTAGATTATGTGTGAGACATACCAATTTGCAAATGGGATAAAGCCCTTTTTATTCATATTAAAATAATAAATACATTTTACTCCTATTAAAATAAGATAGAATTGTAATTACTTGGGGAATTAATGCTCAGCCAAATTTACAAATTTAAATCCACTTACAGAAATAAATGTCTCTTCTAGTTTCTTGGTTGTTTCACACCTCCACCACTCCACACACCTACAAAAACCTACCGGAAAAATAAGAGATTATTTACTATACTGTCATTCTGAGGGTGACATGAGTGGGAAGAAAAGGGTTTGCAAATCTCTCTTACTGTGAGATCATGGATTCCAGATCAATGAGGTGGAGATCTGTGAAACTCACTTCCATAGTGTATTGGAAGTGATAAAAGTATAGTTCACACATCTTTCATTTTCTACTGCTGTGTGTTTCATACCTGTTATCTAAAATTTCAACTGTTGGCGGGTACATGTGTGCAAGGACTCAATCATTGTCTTTTTAAAAAAAAAAGAAAAAAGAAAGAAAATCACCCTTGAATTTTGCCCCAGAAGACATCTCTAAAATGTAATTATCACAATACAATCAATTTTCTCTATTTTCATTCTGGAATTGGATCCAAAGATGCTTCTTCACATCTGTAGAAGAGATGTAGATCCTATGGGGGCTTTTTGAAAAGGAAATGGAGAAGGTTATTCTGCCCCCCCCCCCTTCACCTTGCAATTACAGTCACTTCCCGGGCTGTATCCTGTCTTCTGGAACAGATTTTTGGCAGGTGTAAGGACATGAAAGAACTGGCACCTAGGAGTCTGCCATCCAGGATTATGGAATCTCTGTATTGAGGCAAGGATTTGCACCAAATCTAGCTGACATGGTAGCATAAATCTGGAATTTTCTGTATCTTTTCCCTAGCATTTCAGATTAACAGAATTGTGAAGGACCTTGTAGGCCATCTAGTCTAACCCTGTTCTGTACGGTCATTTGCATTCTTGAAACCCCGCGCTTTGATTGGCCAAAGCAGGGGGTGATCCGATTGGTCTAGCAAGCCACACTGATTGGCCCGCTAAGAATCTCCCGTGATTGGTGGAAACGAATCGCAGGAAATTCAAAGCGGTGCCATTGGCCGCAGCCACCGCGGCTGGAGAATAAAAAGCCGCTGTTTTTCCCTCGTGACCAGACCGGTTCCGGGGACCAATAAAAGAGCTGGAAACCTAGTCACTGAATCCGGGTCTCTTTACCGCGACGGACACGACAAACCCCCTGCCCAAGCTGGAGACCTTACACCATTTCTGACAGCTGGCAGTCCAGTCTCTTCTTGAAAGTTTCCAATGGTGAAGAATTTTGTAGCTCAGATTAACTCACGGTCTAGTGTGTTTCTTTTTGTGTGAATTCAGGTTCTAAGGGTGAAATATTTGATCTCAAGGTGGAATTCTTTTTCTTTATACCAAACCCATGCTGAGTTACACTTCCAAACTAGGAAAATAGGTGATGGTCCACTTTTACAGCATTTCCTTGGCTATGATATAAGTTAGGGCTGATGCCTAACTGAATTGTCAAATTCAGTTTTTAGAACTGGACACTTAGATACTGAAACAATGAAGGAACAATTTTCCCAGTCAACTTGTTCAAATCCATAGACTTTTGTTTATTGGATGACCTTCAAATGTTAACCATGATAAAAATGATTTTTCTGTTGTGGGTGAACTAATCTTCAAGATTTCCCTAGGACACTGGGCATGATACAATATAAAGCCCTGCAGCTGGTTATCATCAGGGAGAAGAAATATCACGAGGAAAGTTATATATAGCAGCTGTTTAGTTTCACTTTGGGGAAATCTAAGGTCATTGTGATTTTTCTTTCAATTTCAGTTGCTATTAATTGAGGATTTTTAATATGAAACTGCAGTGGATTGTCTTATTAAAATGACTTTGTGAGGCTGGAAGCTCTGCATTTTAACAAAAACCTTGAAAATCCCCCCTGAGCTGCAATGTGGAAATCCAATTCTTTGTAGCTGATGATTCTGTAAATACATTTCCTGGAATTCACGAACGCCACCGAAAGCCTTGCAATCATTTGAATAAAGCAAAAGACTGTTTGCCAGCAAATATTCTCCTATGCATATTCAGAACTCTCAGCTCTATTCTGCAGCAGCATCTTTTTAAATGAATAAGGCCATCAGGAGGCAAAATCATAGTGCTGGGAATTTAACCAAACCTATTCCATTAAAATGAGTCGTATGTATGCTCCTTTCCTGCCAATCTAGTCCTATTCCTTTTTGATGGTGCTTTTGTTAGAAGAAGATTGGCTGGACTGCTGTTAAAGAAAACCATACAATTCTATCTCTGAATCAGACAACCTGAGACAGGAGAATGTTTTGGAGTTTCCCGCCAGAGCAAGATAATTGCTTTTCTGCCGTGACCTCATCAAGGAAATTAAGTAACTACAGTGAATGTTGTCATTAGAAAGGCAGCTTTCATCTAACCCCCATCCCAGCTCTTTGCAGACTGTCTACTCCTTCCAACCTAACTTCCCAACCTTTCTGATCCTGTCTAGCTTTCCTGCCTGTTCTCTTCTACCTCCCCATGATGTCTTTCTCGGCCCCTGCCCATCCCATCTCTTCCTGAAGTACTGGAGCTTCTGTACTCTGCACTCCCACTTCAAAAAAAGAAGTGGGAAGGGTATCATTCCACCATCATCACCCCTTAATAGAGGGAAATGTGACACTAAGATAGTTTCATGAGATCCTCCACCTTCACTTTTTTCAGGTTATGTCCTCTGCTTCTTCCAAAGGTTGAAAATGCAGCAATCCCTCCCCCCAATTACCAAACAGCTACAAAACAGTCTTAACATCACAGTGCTCTCTACTGTTAAAGAAAAAAGCTGCAGGTTCCGTTAAAAAAAAAAAAGGTGAACACTAAAGTAATAATCGCACCAATGAAAATAAGGTTGATATTTATTTACTTTTCCTACAAAAATAAACTACAGGGTAAAAAGTAATCATTCCCACTCACTTTGGGCCGTCAAGCCAATGCAAGATGGTATCAAACTAAACCAGGAGATTCAGCTATTTGTATTTCTCTCTTTGAAAAAAATCTTAAGAACATAAAATAATAGGATTGGAAGAAACCTTGGAGGTTTTCTAGTCCAATCCCCTGCTCAAACAGGAGACCCTATACCATTCTGGCCAAATGGCTGCCCAGTCTCTTCTGGAAAACCTCCAGTGATGGAGCACCATAAAATAGCTCCAGTGATGGAGCACCCTAGATAGTTCGTGAGTCTTTGGTTTGAATTTCTTGATGTGCACAGTTTTTTTTTTCTCATGTGACTCTAATCAGTGGAAAGTTTGTGCATTTATTAAAACTCCACACCAGTGGTGGGATTCAAACATTTTTTTTACTACAAGTTCTGTGGGTATGGCTTGGAGGACGTGGCTTGGTGGGCATGGCAGGGGAAGGATACTTCAAAATCCCCATTCCCTTCCCGCTCCTGGGGGAAGGTTATTGCAAAATCCTATTCCCTCCCCACCCCACTAACCTGCTTTCCAGCTCCATACTCCTGTGCAGGGCAACAAAAGAAGATCCAGCCAATCAGCTGGGACTCATGACGCAGAGAATAGGTGGGGGTAGGGCCAGTCTGAGATGAGATTTGCCGGTTCTCTGAACGACTCAAAATTTCTGCTACTGGTTTTCCAGAACTAGTCAGAACCTCTGCTCCACACACAATGGCATTCCAGTATAGAGAAAAATCAAATTGAAATCCAAGTGTGTATGAGTTATGGAATTAATTTTACAAATATTTCAAGTTAAGCCTGTGGAGTTAAGGATGAAATTGCAACATACTGGGTCAAGCCAATTTGGGAACTCTAGGAAAATAAAATGCATCTGTCTCTACTGGACCCCAGTCTGCCACATGCTGATTCCATATACATTATTGTATTTGTACAAGATTTTCTTCACTAATCCATCTGTCAGGGAAGAGCTTAATCGTCTTAGCTTATCTAAAAGTGTTAAAGTATTTGTTAAAGTTAAAAACTATCTCTGCTTATTATTTTTTGGACTTTACTCAGTGGTGGGATTCAAATATTTTTACCACCGGTTCAGTGGGCATGGCTTGGTGGACACACATGCACATGCCAAACGTGCACTTTGCACAGGCACAGAGGCATTCTAACTCACCTTCTGCAAGACTGCATGATCCTGGTTGCTTTAGCAGCTGCTGTGCAGGATTCTTCTGTGCCACACAAAGCAGCTGCGCTTCAAATTCAGAGTATAAAGGTGAGTATGGGAGCCAGGCAGGTGGGTGGGCCCAATAGCAGAACGGCGGAGAGAACTGGTTCGGTCTCTGCTGCTCATCGCTGCTACTGGCTTGGCAGAACCGGGCCGAACTGATAAAATACCACCACTGAGGATACTGCTATCTTTGGTGGCTTCTCCCACCAAGAATAAACAAACATCAAGCAACAAATGCACCAGAAGGGAATCTTCCGAACCAGCAAAGAATAAACCATTGAAAACCAGATTTCTTTAACCTTAATTTTACAAATGTTGTGTATGTACCATAGTTAATAAAGTATGAGCTTGAGGTAAAATGCAAGGTTCTGGCCCTGCACTTCTGATTGGCTGTTAGGCGGCCAGATCAGATTGGTAGTTCTGAGGAATCCGATTGGCCCTTAACAGAGGATTCTTATTGGTTAAAAGAGCTAGCGTTCATAGCTCACTATTAGACAATTCTTACAAGGGTTGCCTATATAAGGCAGAGTTCACTGTTGTTGTTTTGAGAAGTCACTGTGCTAATAAAGAGCTGAAAGTCACTATTCAGAGGCTGTCTCCATTTACTCCAACCCATGTCCAAGTACTTAACACTGGCGACAAAGGTGGGATGTGGAGATGTCTGAACCAAAGAAGCCAGGAAGCAATGCCGAGCATGTGATAAGACGACGCCAACAACGGAACCATGTCCGGCAGCATCGTACCACCCGCTCTGTTCGATCCGAACCAAGAGGATTGGGAATCCTACATGGATTGCTTCCAAATGTTTCTCAAGACGAATAACTTGAAGGATGCCACACCAGCAAAGAAGCGGGCACTGTTCCTGATGCATTGCGGCCCAGCTGTATTTAAGATGGCTAAGCACTCGCCAAACCTTGAGAAGTGAAAGCCATGAGCTGGGACGACCTCGAACCCATCCTGAGAGACCATTACGCGCCAACCGTGCCGATACTCATGAGACGCCATGAGTTTTATCAGAGAAACCAACGAAAAGGGGAGAGCGTGGCCGATTTCATGGCGGACCTTGAAAATTTAGGGGGTCTCTGCGGGTTCGCAGACTTAGAAGAGGCACTAAGAGATCAAGTAATTCTGGGATTAGATGCACTAGGCGTGCAAGCAAGCTGATGGCGAAAGGTGACATCAGCCTTGCTGACGCCATTGCCGAAGCCACGGCTGTGGAGGCGACTAAAAAGTCGGCTGCACAACTACGGCGAAGCCACACTCCGGCAACCCCACCGACCAGCGAAATCTTACCCAACTCAGAAGGGCAGCTCTCAACAACGCACCACGAGGACCTCTCTTCATCATCAGACAGTGACGAAGAAGGGGTCCATCGATTGCGATCCGACCGGGACCCTCGCCCGAAGCCCTTACGCCCTTACGCTGGCTGTGGAGCAAACCATGCCAGGGCCGAATGCAAATTCTGTGACGCACTCTGCCATGAGTGCGGGAAACGAGGCCACATTGGCCGGGTCTGCTGCAGCTTACCAGGACCCAGCCAGGCCTCAAAATGGGCCAACTATCGCCAATCGACAGGAAACCGTTCTGTAAGGCGAGAGCCAGTAAACCACTCCTACAGAAATCAAGCTTTGCAAAAAGAAGAGGCTCATCATACTATCACTATCGGTCACGCCTCAGTTTTGGACACTAAGAAAATCCGAGTCACGGTAGCCATCGAGAACCAGCCTTCCCACATGGAGGTCGACTCGGGATCGTCCCTTTCGATGGTGTCTTGGAAGACACTAAAGCAGCTCATCCCCACAATTCAACGCCAAGACCTCCAATTTTAACGCCTCATCCTCAAGGACTACCAAGGAAATCAAATCCCCGTTGTCGGTCCTGCCGAGTCCGAGTCTCCTTCAAGAAGCATACAGCGTACTTACCTCTAACGATCATTGATAGAGATAGGCCTAGTCTATTGGGCCTCCAGTGGTTCGCACCACTCAGCATTGAAGTGGCCGGCATGAACCGAGTCGGTGGTTGTGAGTGGGAGGAAGACCTTATCTCTGAGTTCAGGGACGTCTTCGCAGACAGCTTAGGTGAGCATAAGGGGACCCCAATCTCGTTTAGTCTAGATCAAAAAGTAGCGCCCATTCGCTTGAAGCCCCGTCGAGTTCCATTCGCTCTTAAAGCAAAAATCGACGAACAACTCGACAAACTAATTGCTCAAGAGGTGTTGAAGCCCATCGATCACTCTCCATGGGAAACCCCTATTGTAACACCCATTAAGCCAGATGGGTCAATTCGAATTTGTTGGGACTACTGGGCCACTTTAAACCACACCCTACAGCAGAATGCGTATCCAGTTCCGGTGGTGCAGCACCTCCTCCATTCCTTGGGGGGCGGAAAGGTTTTCGCTAAATTAGATTTAGCTCAAGCTTATCAACAACTACCAGTGGATGAAAAAACAGCCCAAGCCCAAACAATTGTAATGCACAGAGGTGCCTTTAAATGTACCCGATTGCAATTTGGAGTTAGTGTAGCCCCGGGGATCTTCCAGAGCCTCATGGAAAGGTTATTACAGGGAATCAAGGGCGTGGTTCCTTATTTTGATGACGTACTAATTGCAGCCCCTACCAAAAAAATCTTGCAGGATCATTTGAAATGCGTTCTTAAAAAATTCCAAGAGGCTGGTCTTAAGGTGAAAAAAAAATAAATGTCACTTATATACTGACAATGTTGAGTTTCTAGGATACCGAATTGATAGCCAGGGCATTCATCCTACCGAGAGTAAATTAAAAGCGATCAAAAACACTCCCAGGCTACGCAACAAGGCCGATCTCCAGGCGTTCTTAGGCCTCATTAATTTCTATAATGTGTTTTTACCGCACAAAGCAACTGTCGCTGAACCGTTACACCGATTATTAGATAAGAAAGCATTGTGGGTGTGGAGTTACCAGGAAGAGCAAGCATTCCGGAATGTTAAAAAACTGCTCACATCTGACTCTGTACTCATGCAGTATAATGAGACTTTGCCATTAGTTATAACCTGCGATGCATCGCCTTTTGGGGTGGGCGCCATTTTGAGCCATGTACTGCCTAATGGGAACGAAGCCCCTGTTGCATACTTTTCGAAGACTCTTTCACAAGCAGAGCGGAACTATGGACAAATTGATAAAGAAGCTCTCGCAATCGTTTCAGTTGCAAAGAAATTTCATGAATATGTGTATGGAAGGACATTTACCATTATATCTGACCACAAACCGTTGTTAGGGATAATAGCCGGGGACAAGCCAACCCCCTACATATTATCCCCTAGAATGACCCAATGGTCAGAATTCCTAGCTGCTTATAATTATCACCTGCAATATTGCCCGGGGAAAGCCATTCCCCACGCCGACGCATTAAGCCGAACACCGCTTCCAGAGATTCTCGACGATCCAGCACCAACGGCAACTACATTGCAGATTGAAACACTCAACTCGCCGCCTATGACCGCCCGAGACATCGCGAGAGAAACCAAACGAGACCACACCCTAGCTCGAGTCCTAGGTTGGGTAGAACGCAGATGGCCATTGGACCAAGTACCAGATGATTTCGCACCATTTAAATCTCGAGAGACTGAACTTTTTTCCCAAAAAGGCTGTATCATCTGGGGCGATAGAGTCGTTGTCCCAGAACGACTCCAGAAGATGCTGCTACGAGTTCTGCATGAGGGCCACCCTGGCATCGCGCGGATGAAAGCGCTTGCACGAAGCTATGCATGGTGGCCGGGCATGGACCGGCAAATCGAGCAGTGGGTCAAAGCGTGTGCCAATTGCCAACAAGTCAGCAATGCCCCACCAAAAGCCATGCCTACTGAATGGGAGACGCCACGTGGACCCTGGTCCAGAATCCACCTGGATTTCGTGGGGCCAACCAAGGGCTATACCTTCCTGCTGACAGTCGACGCATACTCCAATTGGTTAGAAATTCATCGTATGATGGCTACAACTTCCGAGGCGGTGATCAAGATCCTAAACAGACTCTTTGCAACCCACGGATTACCTGACGTCCTGGTGTCCGATAACGGGCCACAGTTTACAGCACTAATGTTCGAGCAGTACCTCGCTGACCGCGGCATCCGCCATGCGCTCACCTCGCCTGCGCACCCTGTGACCAATGGCCGAGCGGAACACATGGTCCAATTTGTTAAAAAGACTTTGCAAAAAGTGGACTATGACAATATCGATGACAAGGTCAACCAAATTCTCTTTTTGCAACACATAACCCCACATAGTGTCACCGGCAGAACTTCCGCCGAACTACTGATGGGACGAAGACTCCGCTCCCACCTTGTAAGCAGGTTGAACCCTGCTTACGAACCGGAAAAGCCAATAGGATCCAGTGGCCGCTGTCGCACCTTCCAGGTAGGAGACCTCATTTACGCACGAAACTTATCGGGCGATCCATTATGGATAGAGGCAACAGTAGTACGAGTGACCGGCCCCAAATCCTACGTAGTGAAATGCTGTGACAATAGACTGTGGAAATGGCATATCGACCAATTACGGTCACGACTCACAACGGCCAGTCAACTACTCCCCCATGACCAAACCGAGGTGGGGAGGAGGTATAGAAGAAGATGACGTTCCAGGGAACCTGTTCGAAGGGAGCGACGAACTAAGTGATACTCAGGAAATGGAGCAGGAAGGAGAATCGTTTGCACCGCAAGAAATTGCACCTGAGCAAATAGCAGATCCACTGCCAAACAACAACCTACCTCAAAGGATTGCAACCAACCAGTTCAACAAAAATCCGAAAGACAAAAAAAACAACCGTCCTATTTAAAGGACTATATAACTACACCGTAATTAAGAAGCCAGGGGGAAGGGGTGTTGTGTATGTACCATAGTTAATAAAGTATGAGCTTGAGGTAAAGTGCAAGGTTCTGGCCCTGCACTTCTGATTGGCTGTTAGGCGGCCAGATCGGATTAGTTAGTTCTGAGGAATCCGATTGGCCCTTAACAGAGGATTCTTATTGGTTAAAAGAGCTAGTGTTCATAGCTCACTATTGGACAATTCTTACAAGGGTTGCCTATATAAGGCAGAGTTCACTGTTGTTGTTTTGAGAAGTCACTATACTAATAAAGAGCTGAAAGTCACTATTCAGAGGCTGTCTCCATTTACTCCGACCCATGTCCAAGTACTTAACAACAAAAACTTGGTCTCTCCAGCAGATTGACAGATTCTGCCTCCTTGGTATGGTATCATTTTGAGATGGTACTTTAAATGGGGAAGAAGCAGCATTTCTGATGTCATTTTCCAGTATTTCAGCTATGCCATAATCTATTTACCACACAATTTGTGTCACTTTGATAAGCGGCTGCTTCAAGACAGCATTTATTAAAATCAAGAGTATGACAGCTTTGAGGTCTCTGCTATGTTGTAATAAATGTTTAAAATTAGTTATTACAGTGTTTGGCATGGTTCCTATCATCTACTCTACCTTTGAAGATGAACGATCATATCTGAGAAAAGCATTCTTTGGTGTTTATGGAGAAGTGATCAAGATACCTGTTTTGGATGTTCCGAAGGAAGAATATGAGAAATATTCAGTTCTGTTTGGCCATTAAAATGACCGGTTTTGGGGAAAAGTAGGACAAAATAACCAAGATGATGTAAGATTTCTGACCTCTGAGATCTTTTCCCACCCTGGATTGCTGTGCTGTTTCAAAATCAGTGTGAGCTATAAAGCAGTTGCCAATCATCATCTCTGGAAAACAGCTGTCCAGAGAAACAATGCTTTGGCTATTATTTTATAGCTAAAATTTTCTCAAATGCAATTGCATTTCATTTTGATACATATACATTTATAGTTCACAAATACCTAACATTTTAAATCTGGGTCTAAAATATATTCTGTTATTGCTAGTTTACATAGCTATTTCTTTTTGGGATCCCGCTACATAATATGAGAATCATTCAACCATTTACATATCTCCAAAAACCTAATGCAACTTTATAAACAAGAGATCTTAGCCCAAAACAAATATATTTGCTGCAGATATAATATTTGTATGATCTGATCATGGCAAAGATAATTCCAATTCACCTATAACAGTCTTTGGTAGGTATATACCATAAAGTATTGGGATTCATTGCAGTGGAAAACTATTCCAACATACTGAACAGTAATTAATTTTTTCTCATTGCTTTTGTATGTTGATATATTTGACAATATTTGAATGTCTTTTCAAAAGAATATCTCTCAGTCTGTCTGTCTATCTCTAGCCACACATATGTATGTGTGTTTCTGTGTATGTACGCAAATACATTAAACATACACAGAAACATTATAGAAAAGAGACACTTATTAAGACAAATATTCTGTCTCAATTCATTTCTTTCCTCATTTTCCCATCAGGAACATAATAGCTAAATTTATAGTGTTGAGCCTGGGCTATAAATTCTATTATTTTCAGTCACAATATCCATTATTTCTCTTGAAAGGGCCCCCAGGGCAAGGGGGGAAAATCAAAAATATATAAAAAAAAAATTGGAAAGGCTGGAAAAGTATCATTTCTCTACTTTCAAGGTTCTTCTGTGCATTCTCACTCTGTTTTGTCCTAACTGAATCAATCAATCTCATTTCTTGATCACCAAGTGTTTCAGTCCTATCCATTCCATGTGACAGACAATTCATCTGCAATGAAAGTATTTAATTATAAAGTAATTTACTGTTTAAATTCAAGCCCTTATGGAAGGCAGGAAAAAAAGGAATAAAAGGAATGGCACTTTTGAAGAAGAGCATTCATAAATTCTTAGAAAAGAAAATAATTGCTGCAAGTTAGGGTTCTGTTACGCAATTTAAGAACATTATTGACTCAGCTACTCCGAACAATTTATCAAGATGATGGGTCAATGTTGTCTTTGGCCAACAACCCCATTTGGCCTTTGAGTGGTGTGCCTAAAGGACGATAGCTTGGGTCAACTGAGTGTAATAAAGATTGTATTCAAGGCTTTGCCTGCTAAGATGTCATGAAAATACAGTTTACTCCTTACCTTTGCTTCTGTTTCTGAAGAAGGCTATGTCTTTCCCAAGACCATGTCATCACTTTTGGGACAAATTCATAAAGGCATTTTCAATATTCAGAAATACTTGCCTCACATTTTAAGCAGAAATGGATAATTGCTTATCTGTACACAGCCAGTAGTTCCACCCCAAGTTGGTGCCTCCGCCCTCCGCACAAAGTCACAATAAAAACAATAATGCTGAAATGTTATTTTGGTGTGAACCACATGTTTGGAAAATGTAGGGGCTACCCAATTAAAGAAACAGAATCTTTATTACAGAATGTCTTTAATTTGAAAAGCATAGGAGGGAAACTTTTTCAACAAATAATACAATTATTCTTATAACTGCACATATATACATTTCTCCTCTGTCTCTTTTTTAAGAGGGGGGCATTCATTTGAGTCAGTGTTGACTTCCTGGACTAGCCCCTGCAGTTTTCTTTATGGTATTTTTCAGAAGCAGTTTGCCATGGCTTCTTTCCTAGAGTGGAGTGAGAGAGACTGGCCCAAGTTCACCCCGTGACTTCATTACACCCATGGTTTGACTAGAAGTAACCATTTCCTTATTTCTAGCCTCGTGCTTTAACCACTACACTTAAACTGGCTCTACATCTTCTGATTCTCTCCCTTTTTGAATGTCTTTTTAAAACTATAGTTTGGATTACAAATATCAAGATTCAATGCTGTATTTACATATGACTTGAATTTTATGTGTCCAGTACCATAATGAGAATTGTCAAGAACATGTGCCAATCAACGATGCTGAGATCTCTGAATGTTAAGGATTTTAAGGGCAAGTGACTGTCCATTCCAGCGAAACAGGTGTCTCCTTTCCCCCCCCCCAACCCAAATTCATCTTTCCTCTTTTCACTTCTCTTAAGGAATTGTTTCTCTACAGCAAAAATCCACTTGGTGCAACCCATGAGGATTCACAGCTGACAACTGCATTGGAAACTGGTTCACTCTGGTTAGCTTTTGCTTTCATTTTTAATTTCCTTATTCCCAGTGCTATTTGTATTATTATTTCTGTGCTTGAATGAATCAGTTTTCAATCACGGATGCAGTTTTGTGAACCAGTGGACTGGTTGTGAATTGAGATGACATGTGAGGGCATGAATGGGATGAACCTGAAGAGGCCACAGAGGACCATTTGAAGATCACAGGCCCAACATTAAAATTGTGCTAAAGTCCTCAAGAGAAAGGATTCTTGGTCCTTTAGCTAGAATTTATTATGCTGGCATCATTCCCCATTTCTGATTTTTTTTGTAATTTGGGTGGGTGGGAGAACATTTGCAACAGCCTCCCTGTTTATCCTGGGCACATTAAAGTAGATCAGTTGGAAGTAACTCTGCAAGTTATTAGGTTTAAATATCCACCATGGAGAAGCATGACCACAGCATATTTGTCCTGAGGGAAACATTAATGATTTGGCCAGGAGATAATTTATTTCATTTGCCTTTTATATGCAATAGAACACCCATTTCTTTACACTCACTTATCCTTTATCTGAAGAAGTCAGCCAGTTTGGATTTCATATACAGCTCTTCTGGTGATTAACATCAGGCTACTGCATTCTTCATATGCTTATTGTAGGGATTTTATTCATGCTAACTTCCCCATTGTCATGATTTTATCAATGAGAGCCTGCTGAAATAAGACAGATCATTTGGGAACCAAGCTGCTACATCTTTCAAAAAGGCATTCCTCTCACACTGCCAAGGCATTTTCCATCTCAGGCCATCCACTTTTAAATTCATGCAGATGAGATTTAGACATGCAGATCGGCATGCCTGTTTTGCATGAATATTTGACCTTGGGCAGAATCGCTCGATAGGCAAAGGGTATCTTGTGATTGCACTAATCATTTGAGTCAGAGATGAAGCCATGAACCTATATAAAGAAAGAAAAAAAAGGAAAGGAAAGGAGAAAGGAAAGGAAAGGAAAGGAAAGGAAAGGAAAGGAGAAAGGAAAGGAAAGAAGAAAGGAAAGGAAAGGAAAGGAAAGGAAAGGAAAGGAAAGGAAAGGAAAGGAAAGGAAAGGAAAGGAAAGGAAAGGAAAGGAAGAAGAAAAAAAGGAAAGGAAAGGAAAGGAAAGGAAAGGAAAGGAAAGGAAAGGAAAGGAAAGGAAAGGAAAGGAAAGGAAAGGAAAGGAAAGGAAAGGAATGGAGAAAGGAAAGGAAAGGAAAGGAAAGGAAGAAGAAAAAAAGGAAAGGAAAGGAGAATGGAGAATGGAGAATGGAGAAAGGAGAAAGGAGAAAGGAAAGGAAAAGAAAGGAAAGGAAAGGAGAAAGGAAAGGAAAGAAGAAAGGAAAGAAGAAAGGAAAGGAAAGGAAAGGAAAGGAAAGGAAAGGAAAGGAAAGGAAAGGAAAGGAAAGGAAACCTATGAGTGAACATAAACACAATTCACTGCCTCTAAATGGTAAGGGACTTCTGAGAAATGTCTAATCAATAAGTTGAACAAACACAGGCAGCTAATGCAGTTTGTTGGGGCTTTAATTGGGGGGGGGATAGGATGAGGGGCATTCTCCAGGCAAAACTTACATTTTTTCCCTCATGGATGAACTATTTTAGATTGTGTGAAATATTTTATGGGATTTCATTGTTGTTAATGTCCTAAATATGGGCATTGTGAATAATGGCTTGCTGATGGGTAGCTGATCAGCTTTCCTACCTCTTACATTAGCATACTTTTTCTCCCCATCACAAGAAACTGTAAGTTGCCAGAAGAAAACTCTCTCCCTCCCTCTCCCTCCCTCTCTCTCTCCCTTCCTCCCCCTATCCCTCCCTCTGTACCCCTCTTTCCCTCCACCCCTTTCTCCCTGGGTGTGTGTTAAGATAATCCTTAGGCATAGCAGCAGGTAGCTTTTCTTGGCCCCTACACATATTGATAACAAATATTGCTGCAGTGAAGCATTCTTACTACTTCGGTGTATT
This sequence comes from Hydrophis major, assembly GCA_033807585.1. Classification (NCBI taxonomy): domain Eukaryota; kingdom Metazoa; phylum Chordata; class Lepidosauria; order Squamata; family Elapidae; genus Hydrophis; species Hydrophis major. The sequence goes on from CM066329.1 coordinate 174,519,539, forward strand.
TGGCCCTCCTATCCTGAAAGGAAGATGCTAGTCAATGATTACAGATATAGGACACGGGTGTCAAACTAGATGGTGTCACATGGCATTTTGTGATGATTTTTGCCTTTGCAGAGCCAAAGTGGGTGTGGCCTGTGTATAACACATCCAGCCCATGGGCTGTCAGTTTGATAGGCCTGATGTAGGAGAATAAGGTCATGCCTTAAATGAATGAACTTAAGGATAGAGGGAGGCTTGTACAATCTGAGAGCTATGTCTTAGCTCCTCGTATGATATAATACTCTTCTCCAAAGTGAGTGATCCTCTCCAATGTTTAATTGTTGAAAATATCTTGGAAGTCAACCTCTCTTTGCAGTGTGGGACTGACACTCATATCTTCCGGGTTTAGCAAAATAAAGCATCTCCATCTACTGAGCCCAGTCAAGCGCTTAGATCAGAGTCCTCTGACCTGAAAGATAATATACTATAGGGAAATGGACCTTCCCATCACCGACTTTTAGTGACCACTGAGTTGACCTCCATTGCATTGCACTACAAAGGTATCATTAAGGCAAAGTGGTATAAACCAAATACTAAAGGAGGCGTCATTGAAAAGTAATATTGGGCATCAGGCAAAAGGTCTCATTCAGTAATATGAATTTTGGTAGTTGTTTACATTTTTTACCTTTTTCCACTCAACACATAGTAGCACTTGGCTGATCCAAGCTGCACTCAGAATCCCAGGAGGGTCTGGTTGTGGGTGTATATTACTAGATCATCCCAAAAGAAAGCAACAACAAAACATTGCAAAGAAAACTGCAGGGCTGACTATGGAGTTCAGTTTGATTCAAAAATAGTTAACCACTGGAGTAGACAGATAGAATATAAACATAAGTATGAATAATCAAACAAATAGCCAGTACCACTGGATAGGTGGAAAGGAAATAATTTTGAGGTAGACTCACACAAAGCAGCAATAAACACCCGATGCCCCACTTGGAACTTGGCATTGCCCCAAATTCAAATTCAGAAAGTAGAGATTTTACTTGCAGTTTCTGTTGGGAAGAAAGGCAAATATCCATTCCTAACAGGAACAAAGCTGTTATTTAATTTTATTTATTTATTAAATTTATATGTTGACTCTTCTTGCTACCCAAAGACTCATAATGATCATGTCTTAGCATGTCAGGTGAACCAGGCCATGATGTTGAAGTTTAGTTTGGAGGTATAAGCTCTTATGTAAACCCAATAATTGCTCCTAGTTAGCCAGTATATAACAAGGTTTGGTACATTGGGGAATAACAGCCCAGCAGCAATAACAATAAAAATAATTAACAATTCAAGAAAATGCTGATTTCCAACAGAGAAAAGGGAATTGTAGCCACATCTGTTCCCATGTCAATTGGAGGTGCACATGGGAGCATAGAGATAGGCTACGCTTTATGTCTTATCTGTTCCTTAAAATATTATTTAAGCTGCCATTAGCAATAGTAGTTTTATGCAATAGGATAAGCTCTCTCTTGGTAGAGGTTTGAATGGAGTTGTTCCTTTCCTGAAGATGAGAATAGCAATATTATAGAACATGAAAGAAACATGTTATCTTCTATTCAGAAAGTTCTCTAGCATTTTAAGTGATGAAATGAATTAATCTAATCTATCAGTCATTTCCAGTTCATCACAAAGCAATGACCATTCATTAGCTATCAAAGGCCAAAGATCTTGCCCTTTCCCTACTGGAAACTATTCTTAGAACAATATTTCTCAACCTTGTGACCTTTAAGATGTATGGACATGAACTCCCAGATTGCTGGCTGGGGAATTTTGGAAGTTGAAGTCTATATATCTTAAACTTCACAAAGTTGAGAAACACTGGCTTAGAAAAGAGGAAAGAGCAAGGAACACTCCATCCTTCCCTTCTTTGGGCTCAAAATCTTCCATCCATGCACAGACACAGACACACAAATGTTGCATATTTGAGTATCATATTTTTTTAAGGAAAAGCATTTGGAGGGTATAGCACTCACCTCTCCTCCCTTTCCCACTCTTTCAGTGAAAAGTGCCACCTCCCTAGGGTATTCTGCAACCCAGAAAAAGCAGAAGTGTGTGGATTTTGGCTGCATTTACCTTATAATTTTGTCCTTAGTAATAAAAGAAACTGTGTACCAGACCTGGGAAATAGATTAGTTTTAAAGCTGAGATGACAGTTCAGAAGATGAAGTATATTCCAGCTTCCTAATTACATTTATTCCAGCAAATACTGTAATATTTATATAAAGCATGTGGAATCAAGTGTTACAGAGAATAATATATATTAGACTTGAAGTTGAATTGCCAGCCCTGAAAAGTCATTATCTGCAGCTGTTTATAGCCTTGGGTTGAAAACCTTGGGTTGTCAGTAAATTTTATTCATACTGGTCAAAGGTTGTTTTTTTTTTTTTCTGAGATGGGTGCTATGAGATTTTTATTTAAACATCTACACTATTTTTTTTAAATAAGAAAATAGCACTTCTTGGTGGATGCACTGTTCATTTGTTTTGACAAGTGATATTACACTTTGACAAGTGTTTTATTTTGAGGTATATAATTTTACTTTATTCCATCTTATTCTTTTTTTTTTTTTTTTTGGTAAAAGTTTTATTGATTTTAACAACAGACAAAAAACATATAAGACATAAAACATAACATAAAAAGATCATTCTTCATAAATTTACAGTGTATCGGTTGGTTTACCACTCCCTTTTGTGCATCCATTTCATAGTCATCAAAATAATTATATTACATAATAACTCACATTATCAATCATCAATAAAATATCCCAATATCATTATTAAGCAATCATTTGACTATAATTTTACTAGTTCATGCTTAAGCGAGATAACTATAATTAAGTTAAATTATTTTATAACAAATCATAGAATCATACCAAATCTCTTAATAAAATATTCTTAAAAATTATCAAAACCAAGAAAAATTATATATTCATTATTTCCTAAGTTTCTAAATATTCTATTATTATATTGTATAATCTAACCATTGATAAAAAAGATCCCAAACTTCATAAAATTGTTTATCTTCTTGTTCTCTAATTTCAAATGTCAATCTACTCATTTCAGCATATTCCAATAATTTCTTAATAATTTCTTCCTCTAATGGTATTTTCTCATTCTTCCAATGTTTAGCAAATACAATTCTAGCTGTTGTTAATACATTTACAATCAAATACTTTAAATTTTTATTATATATATCAGGTACGATTCCCAATAAAAAAATCTCTGGTTTCAAATCTATGTGTTTCTTTGTCATTTTTTCCAGCCATATGCGAATTCTAGTCCAATATTTCCTGGCTTCCTCACAAGTCCACCACATATGGTAATATGAGCCAGGTATCTGATGACATTTCCAGCACTTTTCAGATTTATTCTTGAACATTCTTGCTATTCTTGTCGGGGGAAAGTGCCACCTGTAAAACATCTTATACAAATTTTCTTTATATGCTGTTGACATTGTCATTTTATAATTTTGTGACCACAATTTTTGCCATTTCTCTAAGTCAATTCCATATCCAAAATTCTTCCCCCAAGTAATCATTGTTTCTTTAACTTGTTCTTCCTCTAATTTAATTTCCAACAAATAACTATATAGTTTTTTAATCACTTTTTCATCAGTACCTGTCAAAATCCGATCTAAATCAGTCAGTTTATCATAAAATCCTTCTATTTTACAGTCTTTAAGATACCTTGCATGTATTTGTGCATTTGTTATTTGTTACCATTTGTTATGGTAATAAGGAGAAAAAGGCAATCATTCGAGATTTTTATGGACAACTATACAAACAAGAGGATCTTGACGAGGGAAAAATTAAACAGTATTTACAAAATGCTAACCTACCTAAGATACCTGATGAAACTCGGAAAATGTTAGAAAGTGCTATAACAATGATGGAATTAACTAAAGCACTCAACAGACAGAACAATGGAAAAGCACCAGGACCAGATGGCTTCCCGGCAGAATTTTATAAAACATTACAAGAATCGTTGAGCATCCCACTGTTGGAAGTCATGAATGAAGTTATGATAAATAAGAAAATACCTGAAACATGGTCAGAAGCTTATTTTACACTTATTCCAAAAGAAGGGGTTGACCCATTACAAATTAAGAACTATAGACCTATTTCCTTATTGAATGCAGACTGTAAAATCTTTGCTTCAATCTTGGCAGAAAGGCTTAAAAAATACCTCAATAATTTTATTCACTCTGATCAGAATGGATTTTTACCAAAGAGACAGATTAAAGACAATATGAGTGTAATCCTGGACACATTGGAATATTATGAGGCGCACCTGGAAAAACAAATGGCTTTGATATTCTTAGATGCCCAAAAGGCATTTGATAATGTGAACTGGAGATTTATGTTATTATTATTGGAACAGATGGGCTTTGCTAGAAAATTTATTCTGTCTTATTCTTATAACATTTCCAGGATTTCCTAAAGGAAATTGTTAAGTCCTGAGCATGGACGCAAGGAACGGAGACGAGACATCGAACTGTGACTTAAACTCTTTATTAATGACTTCAGAACAGAGCAAAATACTTGGGCAGCAGCTGCTCTTTTATAGAGCTGGCTGCTGTCAAAACAACCAATGATTTGAGTTTACCGCTCTAACAAGCGTCCAATCAGAGAGACCCGCTGTCAGCCAATCAGATCAGCCAGAAACGACCAATCACGACTCACTGTTCGCGGGCCAATGAGAAGTGCAGGATTACGAGCCTGCTGTTAAAGTAAAGCTATTAGGGTTGTTACTGATGCGTTGGCTTAGTCCATAACATCCCTCCCCCTAGGTTCCGTCTGAGGGGTGGGGTGATGTATTCTCGTAAGAAGACAGGTCGCTTCACCTGTCTGCTTGATCTGCACTGTTCCACCAATTTCCGTCCTGGCTCTGGTTCTGGTGGGCTGCCTGCTGAGCTGGGCGGTGAAAACGGTCCTGCTGTTTCGCCGAATGGCTCTGGGCTGTCCTCTCTGCTCTCGCCAATGCTGTCATCCGGACTCCCTGTATCTGTTTCTATCGCAGCGCTGTCACGTGGCGAGACAACCTCCCGGCTCGGTTCTCCTTCTGCCGGTGAGTATTGTTAAGTTTGAGCATGGGCGAGAAAGAATGGAGATAAGTTTCTGAATGGTGAACTTCAGCTCTTTATTTACATCGTGACTTGCTCATTTAACATCAGTAAAACCCACCTTATATAGGCAAACCTTGTAACGTTTAACCAATAACAAGCTAGGAACGCTAGCTTTTATAACCAATAAAAACTCTCTGTTAAAGGCCAATCGGATTCCCCGGAACGGGCCAATCCGGTCCGGCCGCTTAACAGCCAATCAGAAGTGCAGGGCCAGAACCCTGCACTTACTCCAAGCTCACACTTTATTAATTATATTGCACACACAACACCCCTTCCCCCTGGTTCCTTAGTTCAGGGCGCAGTTACATAGTCCCTTAAATAGGACGGTTGTCTTTTTAGTCTCTTTAATTTTTGTTGTATCGGTTGGTTGCAATCCCGCTGAGGTAGATCGTTGTCTGGCAGTGGGGCTGTCTCTGGTTCAGAGTTTACTTCTATGTCGTTGCCCACATTTTCCACGATTCCCTGAGGTGCAAACGTTTCTCCCTCCAGCTCCGCTTCCTGAGTTTCTATTAAATCGTCGTTTCCTTCGAACGGGTTTCCTAGGGCTTCATCTTCTTCCGTACCTCCCCCCCCTCAGTTTGGTCATAGGGGAGTTGCGAACTGGCCGCTGCAAGCCGCGACCGTAATTGGTCGATGTGCCGTTTCCAAAGTTTATCGTCAAGGCATTGCACGAGGTAGGATCTAGGGCCGGTTACACGTACTACTGTCACTTCCACCCACAACGGGTCGCCCAATAGGTTTTTTGCATAAACCAGGTCTCCTACCTGGAAGGTGCGACAGCGGCCGCTGGATCCTAGTGGTTTCTCTGATTCATACGCAGAGTGCAACCGGTCAAGGTGGGAGCAGAGCTTTCATCCCATTAGCAGTTCAGCGGGAGTTTTGTTGGTGATGCTATGTGGGGTGATGTGTTGGAAGAAGAGGATTTGGTTGACCTTGTCGTCAATGTTGTCATAGTCTACCTTTTGCAAGGTTTTCTTCACAAATTGAACCATGCGTTCTGCTTGGCCATTGGTCGCAGGGTGCGCAGGTGAGGTGAGTGTATGGCGGATGCCACGGTCAGCGAGGTACTGCTCGAACGCTAGTGCAGTAAATTGTGGGCTGTTATCGGATACCAGGACGTCTGGTAATCTGTGGGTTGCAAAGAGTCTGTTTAAAATCTTGATGACCGCCTCGGAGGTCATAGTCGTCATGCGATGAATTTCGAGCCAATTGGAGTAGGCATCGACGGTAAGCAGGAAGGTGTGGCCCTTGGTTGGCCCCGCGAAGTCCAGGTGAATTCGGGACCAGGGTCCACGTGGTGTCTCCCATTCAGTAGGCATGGCTTTTGGTGGGGCGTTGCTGACTTCTTGGCATTTGGGACAAGCTTTAATCCACTGTTCAATTTGCTTGTCAATGCCTGGCCACCATGCGGAGCTTCGTGCAAGGGCTTTCATTCGCACGATGCCAGGGTGGCCATCGTGCAAAGTTCTCAGCAGCGCTTTTTGGAGCCGTTCTGGAATAACGACTCTATCGCCCCAGATGACACAGCCTTTCTGGGAGAAGAGTTTGGTCTGTCGAGTTTTGAATGGTGTGAAGTCATCTGATAACTGGTCCAATGGTCATCCGCGTTCTACCCAGCTTAGGACTCGTGCTAGGGTGTGGTCGCGTTTGGTTTCTCTCACGATATCTCAGGCGGTCAGTGGTGGCGAGTTGAGCACTTCGATTTGCAACGTGGTTACCATTGGTGCCGGATCGTCAAGAGTCTCTGGAAGCGGTGCTCGGCTCAATGCGTCAGCATGGGGAATGGCCTTCCCCAGGCGGTATTGCAGCCGATAGTTATAAGCAGCGAAGAATTCTGACCATCGGGTCATCCTAGGGGATAATATGTAGGGAGTTGGCTTATCTCCAGCTATTATCCCCAATAAAGGCTTGTGGTCAGTCACAATGGTAAAAACCCTACCATACACGTATTCGTGAAATCTTTTCACAGCTGAGACAATTGAGAGGGCTTCTTTATCAATTTGTCCATAGTTTCGCTCCGTTTTTGACAGAGTCTTTGAAAAATATGCAACAGGGGCTTCGTTCCCATTAGGCAGTACGTGGCTCAAAATGGCACCCACCTCAAAAGGCGATGCATCACAGGTTATAACTAACGGCAAAGTTTCGTTATACTGCATGAGTACAGAGTCAGAAGTGAGCAGTTTTTTAACATTTCAGAACACCTGTTCTTCACGGTAACCCCATAACCAAATTGCTTTTTTATCTAACAATCGGTGTAACGGTCCAGCGACAGTTGCTTTGTGCGGTAAAAATACATTATAAAAATTGATGAGGCCTAGGAATGCCTGGAGATCGGCCTTGTTTCTTGGCCTGGGAGCATTTTTGATCGCTTTTAATTTACTTTCGGTAGGGTGAATGCCCTGGTTATCAATCAGGTACCCTAAAAACTCAACACTGTCAGTACACAATTTACATTTGTTTTTTTTAACCTTAAGACCGGCCTCTTGGAATTTTTTTAGGACAAATTTTAACCGGTCCTGTAAGATTTTTTTTGTAGGGGCTGCAATTAATACATCGTTAAAATAGGGGACCATGCCCTTAATCCCTTGCAATAACCTTTCCATAAGGCTCTGAAAAATCCCCGGGGCTACACTTACTCCGAATTGCAGCCGGGTACATATAAAGGCACCTCGGTGCGTCACAATAGTTTGGGCCTGTGCCATTTTTTCATCTACTGGTAATTGCTGATACGCCTGAGCTAAATCCAATTTAGCGAAAACTTTCCCGCCCTCCAGGGAATGGAGGAGATGCTGCACCACTGGAACTGGATATGCGTTCTGCTGCAGGGCGTGGTTCAAAGTGGCCCGGTAGTCCCCACAAATTCAGATTGACCCGTTTGGCTTAATGAGTGTTGCAATAGGGGTTTCCCATGGGGAGTGATCGATGGGCTCCAATACCCCCTGAGCTATCAGTTTGTCGAGTTGTTCGTCGATTTTCGATTTTTAGGCAAATGGAACTCGACGGGGCTTTAGGCAAATGGGAGCTATTTTTGGATCTAAGCTGAATGAGATTGGGGTCCCCTTGTACTCGCCTAAGCTGTCCGCGAAGACGTCCCTGAACTCAGAGATAAGGTCTTCCTCCCAGTCACAGCCACCGACTTGGTTTATGCCGGCCACTTCAATGCTGAGTGGCACGAACCATTGGAGGCCCAGTAGGCTAGGCCTATCTCTATCGATAACCATTAAAGGTAAGTATGCTGTGTGCTTCTTGAAAGAGACTCGGACTGGGCAGGATCCGACGACGGGGATTCGATTCCCCTGGTAGTCCTTGAGGATGAGGCATTGGAAATGGAGATCTTGGCGTTGAATTGTGGGGATGAGTTGCTTGAGTGTCTTCCATGACACCATCGAGAGGGACGATCCCGAGTCGACCTCCATGTGGCAAGGCTGGTTCTCGATGGCTACTGTGACTCAGATTTTCTTAGTGTCCAAGGCTGAGACGTGACCGATAGTGATAGTATGGTGAGCCCCTTCTCTCTGCAAAGCTCGATTTTTGTAGGAGTGGTTTACTGGCTCTCGCCTTACAGGATGGTTTCCTGTCGATTGGCGATAGTTAGCCCCTTTTGAGGCCTGGCTGGGTCCTGGCAAGCTGCAGCAGACCCGTCCGATGTGGCCTCGTTTCCCGCACTCATAGCAGAGTGCGTCGCGGAATCTGCATTCAGATCTGGCATGGTTGGCTCCACAGCCAGTGCAAGGGTGTAAGGGCTTCGGCCTAGGGTCCCAGTCAGACTGCAGTCGATGGACCCCTTCTTCGTCACTGTCTGACGACAAAGAGAGGTCCTTGTGGTGCGTTGTCGCGAGCTGCCCTTCTGAACTAGGTGAGATTTCGCTGGCCGGTGGTGGTACCGGAGTGCAGTTTCGGCGTAGTTGTGCAGCCGACTTCTTGGTTGCTTCCACTGCGGTAGCATCGGCAATGGCGTCGGCAAGGCTGATGTCGCCTTTCACCATCAGCTTGCTTTGGACACCTGGTGCATCTAATCCCAGAACTATGCGATCTCTTAGTGCTTCTTTAGATCGGTGAATCCGCAGAGGCCTCCCAAATTTCAGAGGTCTGCTATGAAGTCGGCTACGCTCTCTCCCTTTCGCTGGCTTCTTTGATAAAACTCGTGGTGTCTCACGAGCGTAGGCATGGTCAGGGCGTAGTGGTCTCGCAGGATAGGTTCGAGGTCGTCCCAATCCATGGCCTTCACTTCTCGGGGTTTGGCTAGTGTTTTAGCCATCTTAAATACGGTTGGACCACAATGCGTCAGGAACACCGCCCGTTTCTTCCCGGCTGTGGCGTCCTTTAAGTTGTTTGTCTCTAGGAACATTTGGAAACAATCCATGTAAGACCTCTTGTGATGGATCGAACGGAGCGGGTGGTACAATGCCGCCAGACATGGTTCCGTTGTTGGCATCATCTGTCTCGTGCTCAGTGTTCTTCGAAGTTTCGTTGGTTCAGATGTCTCCACATCCCATCTTCGTCGCCAGTGTTAAGTTTGAGCATGGGCGAGAAAGAATGGAGACAAGTTTCTGAATGGTGAACTTCAGCTCTTTATTTACATCGTGACTTGCTCATTTAACATCAGTAAAACCTGTCTTATATAGGCAAACCTTGTAATGTTTAACCAATAACAAGCTAGGAACGCTAGCTTTTATAACCAATAAGAACTCTCTGTTAAGGGCCAATCGGATTCCCCGGAACAGGCCAATCCGGTCCGGCTGCTTAACAGCCAATCAGAAGTGCAGGGCCAGAACCCTGCACTTACTCCAAGCTAACACTTTATTAATTATATTGCATACTCAACAAGTATCCCATGGTTGGTTGTGTAGATTGCTGGGTTCCAATTGTTAAGTCATGTGTTATTTCTTTTTCAGCTCCCCCGATGTCCCTTCCCCCCCCAGTTTGAGATTCAGGGGATGAGATGGGAGTAGGTGCTAGTGTGGATCGACGCTTGTCTATGTGGCGCTTCCACATTTTGCCATCTGCAGTTTGTAGACGATAGGATCGGGGTCCCGTAAGTTGCGTTATGGTAGTGGGGACCCACAATGGGTCGCCCAAGAAGTTTTTCGCGAAAATGGGGTCGCCTTCCTGGAATGATCGACACTTGCTGCTGGATCCCAGGGGTTGTTCAGGTGTGTAAGCAGGGTGGAGGTGATCGAGATGTGAGCGAAGTTTTCAGCCCATCAGGAGTTCAGCTGGGGTTCTGTTTGTGGTGCTGCTTGGAGTAATATGTTGGAGGAGAAGCATCCGGGTTATCTTGTCATCAATGTCACCCTGGTCCATTTTGTGTAAGGTCTTCTTTACAAATTGAACCATTCGCTCAGCCCTACCGTTGGCCGCAGGGTGAGCTGGTGATGTTAAGGCATGGCGGATGCCCCGGTCTGCTAGGTACTGTTCGAATACCAGGGTAGTGAATTGAGGGCCATTATCGGAGACCAGGACATCCGGCAATCTGTGGGTAGCGAATAGCTTATTCAGTTTTTTAATGACCGCCTCCGTGGTGGTGCTTTTCATTTTGTGGACCTCGAGACAGTTAGAATAGGCATCCACGGTTAGAAGGAAAGTGTGTCCTCTTGTGGGTCCCGCAAAATCGATGTAGATACGGGACCAGGGACTTCGAGGCGTTTCCCACTGAGTTGAGGGTGTTTTTGGAGGAGCAGAGCGAGTCTCCTGGCACTTGCTGCACGTCACTACCCAGGTCTCTCTCTGCTTGTCTAAACCTGGCCACCATGCGTAACTCCTTGCCAATGCCTTCATCTGCACAATGCCTAGATGTCCATCATGCAACATTTTTTAAACTTTATGTTGCAATTTCTCCGGGATGATGACTCTGTCTCCCCACAAGATGCAGCCCTTTTGAGAGAATAGTTCTGTCTGTCGATTCCTGAACAGCCTGAAAGTGTCATTGGTTTCGCTGTCTGGCCAACCCCGTTCCACCCAGCTGAGGACTCATGCCAAAGAAGGGTCCTTTTTCGTTTCTGAGGCGATGTCCCGAGCAGTCAGCAGCAGTGATTTAAGAGTTTCGATTTGCAATACGGCTACGGTAGGAGCTGGGTCATTTATGACGTCTGGTAGTGGAGAGCAGCTCAAAGCGTCAGCATGGGGAATGGCTTTCCCCAGGCAGTGTTGCAGTTGGTAATTGCATGTGGCTAAAAACTCCGACCAACGTGTCATTCTTGGTGATAAGATGTGGGGAGTTGGTTTGTTTCCTGCTAAAATGCCAAGTAGTGGCTTGTGGTCTGGTAAACGGTCTCCCATACACATATTCATGGAATGGATACAATGTGGATTGTGGATACAATGGCGAGAGCCTCTTTATCAAGTTGGCTATAGTTCCTTTCGGTTTTAGACAAAGTTCTTGAAAGGAACGCAATAGGTGCCTCATTACCGTTTGGCAGGCAATGGCTTAAAATGGCTCCCACTCCGAATGATGAGGCGTCACAGGTAACCATTAAGGGTAGAGTCTCGTTGTATTGTATCAATACAGCATCAGAAGTTAAGAAGTCCTTTACTTGTTGAAATGCTCATTTTTCACGCCGTCCCCAAACCCAGGAAGTCTTTTTGTCGAGAAGTCTATGTAGGGGCTCGGCTACGGTCGCCTTCTGGGGCAAGAAGATGTTATAAAAGTTAATGAGTCCCAGGAAGGCTTGGAGGTCTGTCTTATTTCTAGGTCTTGGGGCGTTTTTGATTGCAGTTAGTTTTTTTTCGGTGGTGTGGATTCCTTGTCTGTCGAGAAGGTATCCCAGGAACTCCACTCTCTCCGTACAAAGTTGACACTTGTCCCTTTTTACTTTCAGGCCAGCATCTTTAAATTTTTGAAAAACCTTTCTGAGTCATTGTACTAATAACTCTTTAGTAGGGGCAGCTATTAAGACGTCGTCAAAATAAGGCATGACGCCTTTTACGCCTTGTAATAGTCTCTCCATTAAACTTTGGAAAATGCCCGGCGCCACGCTTACTCCGAATTGGAGTCTATTGCACTTGAAGGCACCTGTGTGTGTAACTATTGTCTGGGCTTCTGCAGTCGTCGCATCTACAGGTAGCTGTTGGTATGCCTGAGCTAAGTCCAATTTCGCAAATATTTTTCTGCCACCAAGGGAGTGAAGAAAGTGTTGGACCACCGGTACTGGGTAAGCACTCTGCTGAAGCACGTGATTTAGGGTGGCCCAGTAATCCCCACAAATTCTTAATGAGCCATCTGGCTTGATGGGTGCTACTATTGGAGTTTCCCATCGGGCATGGTCAATCGGTTCCAATATACCCTGGGCTATTAATTTGTCTAGTTGCTCGTCGATCTTTGGCTTGAGGGCAAAAGGCACCCGACGAGGCTTAAGGCGAATGGGAGCCACATCGGGACTGAGATTAAATGATATAGGGGTACCCTTGTACTTGCCTAACATTTCTGTGAACACGTCCTGGAATTCCTGGATGAGGGCCTCTTCCCAGTCATTGCTTCCGGTTTGGTATATACCAGCTAGTTCAATTCTGAGTGGGGCGAACCACTGTAACCCAAACAAACTGGGCCGGTCATGATCGATGATAGTCAGGGGAAGCATCGCGGTGCGGTCCTTGAAGGATACTTGGACGTGGCTGGAACCGACAACCGGAATTCTGTTCCCCTGGTAGTCTTTTAGGATGATTCTTTGAGTGCTGAGGTCCTGGTGACAGATGGCAGGAATCAGCTGTTTGAGGGTTTTCCAGGAGACCATCGATAGGGATGACCCCGAATCGACTTCCATCACGCATGGTCGATTCTCAATAGTGACCTTTATGCAGATCTTTCTTGCATCTAGTGATGAAGCATGGCCAATAGTGATAGTTTGGTGTGCCTCTTCTCGTCTCGTTGAAGCAGCAGGTGCTCGATTTCTGTAGTAGTGGTTGTTCCATTGGTGGTTCAGGCGGTCCCGATTTCCAGGTGGTTTGCCTGTCTCCTGGCAGAGGTTGTTCTCCCTTTGGCTTGGACTGGACTCTCGCTTGCTTCTGCAGACCTTTGCAATGTGGCCTCTTTTCCCACAGGAACGGCAGAGTGCATCGAGGAATTTGCAGTCCGATCGCGGGTGGTTTGCCCTGCAACCAGCACATTGGCACAGGAGTCTCTGGTTCCTTTGCTCTCATTCTGAGCGGAGCCAGATGACCTCCCCTTCCTCACTGTCTGAGGATGACTCGAGGTCTTCGTGATAGGCGGTAATAGCGTGCCTCTCAGAGGAGAGCAGACTATCGTTAGCGAGTTGGCGGTGCAGTGCGTTTGCTCAGTGCATTCGAGCGGCTGTCTTCCTGGTTGCTTCTGCAGCAGTAGCGTCGGTGATGACATCTGCAAGGCTGATGTCTCCTTTTGCCATGATCTTGCTCTGTAAGGTGTGGTCGTGTAATCCCAGAACTATTCGGTCTCTCATGGCTTCCTCGAGGTTTGCAAAACCACAGAGTCCTCCCAGGTTCCGGAGGTTGGCTATGAAGTCCCCCATGCTCTTATTCTTCCGTTGGTCCCTCTGGTAAAATTCGTGTCTTCATATCAGTGTTGGTACTGCGGGTGCGTAATGGGCCCGGAGGATTGGCGCGAGGTTATCCCAATCCATGGTCTTCACTTCCGCCAGTTTGGCAAGTGCCTTAGCCATTTTAAAAACGGCGGGGCCGCAGTGGGTCAGGAACACCACTTGTTTCTTGCCAGGTGTAGCATCTTTCAGATTGTTGGTCTCCAGGAACATCTGGAAACGGTCCATATATGAGTCCCAGTCTTCGTTTGCTGGGAAAAATTGAGTGGGTGGTATGGCGCCGCTGGTCATTCTTCCGTTTGTTGTGTGTGCTCTCAGCCACGTGCTCTGTCTTGTTCAATGAGTATTTAGTCAGCTCTATCATCTCCGTATCCCATCCTCGTCGCCTGTGTTAAGTCCTGAGCATGGGTGCAAGGAACGGAGACGAGACATCGAACTGTGACTTCAACTCTTTATTAATGACTTCAGAGCAGAGCAAAATACTCTTTTATAGAGCTGGCTGCTGTCAAAACAACCAATGATTTGAGTTTACCGCTCTAACAAGCGTCCAATCAGAGAGACCCGCTGTCAGCCAATCAGATTGGCCAGAAATGACCAATCACGACTCGCTGTTCGCGGGCCAATGAGAAGTGCAGGATTACGAGCCTGCTGTTAAAGTAAAGCTATTAGGGTTGTTACTGATGCGTTGGCTTAGTCCATAACAGAAATTAGGGACATTCCAGATCAATTTGATTGTTTGGAGTGATTTGCATTGAAAATTTTGAAATGAAACTTTTAAGTCAGTTCAGATCCCACAAATCCTATCCTTGGGGATGGTAATCTTTGAAAATAAAAGTGATGGTCACTCAAAACAACGCTGAAGCAGTAAACATGACTATGGTAAATGTTAAATCATATCTTGTAGTGAAACTTGTTTTGACAAAAGGTTTGTGGAAGAACACCTATTTTACAGGTATTGGAAGGGTCTGATTAATTAACTGCCTTTGCTTTGGTGTTTCATTATTGTAACAAGAACACAAAATGGTCTAACAGTGTAGAAGAACACCTACTTAGAATGTTTAAAACAATCATTTCTATCAATCCCACATAATTGCACAGCAGTCCTATGAAGCAGGGCTGTTTCCTCGTTATATTGCAGACAAAAGATTGAGGTTGAGCAAATAAAACCCTTTGTGGCTCTGGTTTTGGCCCCTGGTTTGAAATAGTGCCTCCCTTTCTGAGCTCTACCTCTAACCAATACCCTCCATCAACCCTCTTATGAAAATCAAATTTAGCATGTGTTGTCTTGCCTATAACTTCTGAAGGTTAAATGACATTCAGGCCTGCCACTTGAAAATTTGCTTCTCTTGATTTGCTCTAAGACTTTATTCCAAGCTTCTGTTTTCCTTCTGTAAATGCAACTTTCCTGACCTCCACCTCATACTTTCAAAAGCCTGCTTTCTGGGCAAATCTCGGAATTGAAATAGAGATGATGGGGCAATAATGACTCATGACTGGTAATGATTGGTTGCACGAAATGAATGCATCCATCATTCCAAAACTGAGCAGGGCAGGTTCATTCATTTTCCAGTACTATTCCTCTCTTAAAATAAGTAATACCCTTTTATGTAAACCCATTCCATAGTTGGCAATCTTGAGCATTAAGCATTTACCATTTACACGTTAATATTACATTGGATTTGACTTCTTTCACTACAGCTGTGGACAGTTACATGCCAAAAATAAATTTTCTCCCTCCCCACCCCATTTAGATTGTGGGTACCATTGCAAAAAAAAGGACAGCTGCTGCGGAACACAACAGCCTTGGTTGCCAGCAGCAAAGGGCTGCTGTGAACAATGCAGACATGCCTCTGCAAGCATCTTCTTCCATGTCCCTCTGCCAAGACTTTTCCTGGAGCAGAAGATAAATCCCCTTTTTCAGAGAGATGGTGAGATTCAGAGAGTAGTTTCAGGGAAATGAGTGGAGCGCTGCTGTCACTGCTGTGTTTACTGCCCAGATAAAATATTTACAGCTCCATCTTTGGTGTGAAATGTGCCTTGTCCAACCCTCATGAAGGTCAATGGAAAGTCAGTAAAATTTATTGGTGGTTTATAGAGCTTTTTGCTAGAAAGGAAAGTTACACTAATGTATCCTGGGCATAAAGACAAAGAGGAGGAGAGGCAAGCTAAGTGGCTTGCTGTACATCACCAGGTTGGCCCCTAAACCTAAGCATTATTTTTAATTAAATGATAAGCCTCAAGTAGCCGAGGGTTAGTGAGGCTTTGAACAGTCTGTAACCCTGATACCATCGCCAGAGCAAATGGGTGGGTTGCTCTTGAAAGTTTCCCTTGTGCAAGGCAGCATGCATGCACACACATACATATGTATGTGTACTCACACCCTTAATCATGAAGCTGTATGAAGAGAATGCATGGATACTGATAAGTGCTCCTGGCTCTTTCTCACATGCACACCTATTCTTATTTGCTGTTATTGAGATGGACACAAGTTTTCAACAAAGAGGGAAAGTGTGGAGAATAGTTGTATACTGCAAAGAGGCTCTCAGAGGGGACTTCAATCCAGAGAGGGATGGGAAGAAAAGAAAAAAAAAAACTGTTCCTGCATAGTCCACAGCTGGATAATGGGTCAGGCAAGAGGAACCCTCCCTAATTTCTTGGGCTGTAAAGGAGACAGTGAGAGATTTCTACATTTGGACTTGCAAGACTTCATTAATGTAATTTTACAATACAGTAGAATTAGCTTACCTGATTGTGTTTCTTGTCTGGTCTACCTGGTAAGGCTGACAAGAACCTAGGTCAACAATGAGGATTTGGTTGAACAAAACTGGATCCCTATTTACAGAGATGCCTTCAAGGGAAGGCATTTTGCTCCTTCAGTCCCAGTGCAGCATCCTTTCCATTCTTGTCTCAAAAGAACACAAGACTCTTGCATTTCAACGGTAGAAAGTAAAGGAGCACAAATGAGAAACTATGGAGTAGGAGGCCAAATTTGCTTCTTCCTCCCTGTTGGTGATGATAGAAGAGGGTGGGAGGCAAGGGTGAAATTCAACCACCTCTGTCCGGCTCAAGAGAGGTGGTAGGGACGATTTGAAAAGATAAAAAAATTGCCCCTGGTTGCTATTACTATTATACCAAGCCATGCCCACAGCCATGCCCACAGAGCCAGTAAGGAAAAATTTTGAATTTCACCCCTGGGGGTGGGGGTTTGGTGGTTGGAAGAATGCATCTTACATTTTTGGAGTGGCTGGGTTTGCACATTGTACTGAAATAACTGGAGTTTGACAGACCATAATGCTTCACAAAACATGCTAAGACTTCCCAACCTGGAGACCTTTAGAAATGTATATTTCTATTTCTACATAGCAATGACCAGGATGACTATGGGTTTAATGTCCAGCTTGTGCTGAACTCCAAACTGAAAAATTCTATTATTGAATGCCAAATGCAAATTCAATTATTGTTGTAGCATTAGAAATAAATTAATATTACCCAGAAGCCCAGTGGATAGAACGCAAAATAAAATAGCGAAGAGAAAGGATATCCCAAAAAATTGGGATAGATACTCATGTCTACGTGTTACATTAAGTGTTAAATTATCACAATGTGCTTATTACTAATTACTATGAAAACCCTGTGTGTTGCTCTGTTAAGTGATAAGACTAATCATTTTTGCAGTTATCAAGAAATCCAAAGTAGTTAAAAAGGTTGATGAAATTCTTATGAAGGCAGATTTTTTTTCTCTTTACTGCATATTAATTTCTTTGATTTATATTTTGATTTTCTTCCAAAACTCAAAGCATTATATATGAGGCTCTCCTCCAGTTTCTGCTTCTAATAACAACCTAGTAAAGCAATTTGAACAGAGAGGTAAGGATTGATCCAAACTGGGCTTAGAGAATTAACAACAGGCTTGGACTTGTCCTTATGCAACACATAAAGGAAGTAGCATTTGAAAGTCAACAATTTCATATCCATTGAATTTGGATAGCGTTTCTAAAAATGTTTTACCTGGTGAAAGATGTAGTTACATCCAAAGAAGTATTTATAAGGCTGTAGATCCTTATGCAGGTGGATAAGCTTGACTTGTCCAGGTAAAGGAAAATATAGAACTTATATCCAAAGAGTTTGGCTGTCTTTTTATTATCTGCCAAATTTCATCGAATTCAATTATCATGACATCTTGACCAGCTTGTCCTTTGGTCATGTTAGCTGAGGATTATGGAATAAAAGCTCAACACTTTGGGAAGGAATCTATTAGGAAGTTTATAGTTTGCGAAAATGCTATCAGGAAGTCACAGTAAAGGATATTGTTGATAAACTATATCTAAGTTATTAAGTAGCCTGTTCTCTCCAACCTCCTTTACATAAAGGATTGTGATAAAAACTAGAAACTTCACTTCTTGCTGGCAAGGGAAGAAGAAACCTTGGAACATCTGATAAACAACTTTGAGTGGAAATTAAATATTATACAGTAATGATACAAAACAGTAAACAGATCTGCTTGACACACCTGATGCCATTTGTTATAGAAAACAGCATTTATTCTGTCAGTCCTATAAGGAAATGTGTTTGGATTAAAATAATTACATTCAATGATAACACAAAGACCTTTTGTAGTTAATCATGCTTTACAAGTATACTACACTAAATAAAGATTGTTTGGTAGCTGAACATAAGTAAGCTACATAGATAGATAAATATCAGCAGCTGAGCAAGATTTAAGGCTATTACATTTGCAGATTGTTGCTAGTTTTCTACGGAGTTAGCTTTTCAAGAATTGCATGGATCTAAAGCACAAGCATTTTTGCCCAGGGAATCAAAGTTGTTGAGAAGTGGAGATCATAAACTGTTTTAGGGCAGAGATAGTACAGAAGGGTGCATTGGAAAGTAATTGAAATGTTAGAGAAGGGGTCATAGTTGCACAAAGAATAGGCCCTTGAAAATTTTTCCATTTGTATAATATACACAATGCATTACATACCCAAAGGACTAGAACTTCTACTGACTTGTGTCATAAGGAACTGGATGCTGCCAGAAGGAGGCTCTCACTGATTATATCATTTCATCAAGATATGGTCCTGATCTCATCCATGATCTCAAGTGATGTTGATGGGAAGAGGACAGAGAAGGCTCCCAAGCAGAATTCAATTTCATTGGATTGACTTGATCTGGATAGAAGAGAGCTCTTAGACAAGCCAAGATTTCATATCCTTTGAGATTATTATGGAACTTCTTTCTTAGTATAATTAACATTTCTTCTTAAAGCACAAAGGTTTCATATGAGTTATTATAGGACAGGAATTTTTTTGGGGGGGGGGGTTCATTGGGGTTACATCCATAATACATCCATAATTACCACACTCTCTCTCTCTGGAGAAAAAATAGATTTTGAATGTTACAGGGATTTGGCATTTGGTAGAAACCTCACTAAGCTTCAAGGAACTCTTTTTCATTGATGACCAAATTGGCTTCCCTTCTAGTGAAACTGTTAGATGCAAACATTTCATACTTCATCACAGAAAGATTTTTTCTTAAGAATGTTATTAGAACTGGACACCATTGCTTTAATTATCATGCTAACAGCTTCCCTTGACTTGTCAGGAAAAAGATTTCTAGACTTCAGAGTATGGTTTGGACATACTGTATGGGAATAATGACAGTTGAAGTCATAATTCGCATTATGTTTATGGAGCAGAAGTTACTCCATAGGGAACTTAATCCATGGCTGCCAGGTAGGCTGTCTTGTTTTGATTTAAAATTTAAGTGCTCTAAACCAGGGGTGTCCAACCTTGGCAACTTTAAGACTTGTGGACTTCAACTCCCAGAATTCCTCAGCCAGCAAAGCAAATTCTGGGAGTTGAAGTCCACAAGTCTTAAAGTTGTCAAGGTTGGACACCCCTGCTCTAAACCATGCTCAGAACAAGCACCAGCATGTTATGCTGGTATCCAGAAAGCAGGAGGATAATAAAGCCAGAGAATTTAATAATGGCTTTGCATAAAACACTCTGCACACCTGAAATCAGGACTCCACCAATTGGTGCTGTTGTGAATGAATAAATGTTTAATAAAGTTATCTAGAGCTTGAAGTCAAGTGTAGGGTTCTGGTGCTGAACTTCTGATTGGCTGTTAAATGGCGAGATCAGATTGGTCCGTTCAGGAGAATCTGATTGGCCATTAGCAAGCCGTTCTCATTGGCCAACGGAGCTAGCGCTCCCAGGTGTTCATTGGTTGAATATCTAATAAGTTGCCTATATAAGGAACGCTATAGCAGCCATTGAGCTGAGCTGTCACACCATGTAAATAAAGAGTTGAAGTTCACTGTTTCGCCGGCTCGTCTTTATTTTTCGCACCCATGCTCCACACTTAACACTGGCAACGAAGGTGGGATGTGGAGATGTCAGAGCTGACTGAACAACGAAGAAGACAACCGAGCACATGGCTGAAACATACAATGGCGGAACCATGTCCAGCGTCGTCGTACCACCCGCTCCGTTCGACCCAGCGCAAGAAGACTGGGAGTCCTACATGGATCGTTTCCAAATGTTCTTGGAAACCAATAATTTGAAGGATGCCACAACCGGCAAGAAACAGGCGGTATTCCTAACGCATTGCGGGCCGACCGTATTCAAAATGGCCAAGGCACTAGCAAAACCGGCTGAAGTGAAGGCTATGGACTGGGACATCCTCAAACCTCTACTGAGGGCCCATTATGCACCGAGCGTACCAACGCTCGTAAGATGGCACAAGTTCTACCAAAGAAACCAGTGGAAAGGAGAGAGCATTGCCGATTTCGTTGCGAACCTCCAAAACTTGGGAGGCCTCTGCGGGTTCGCCGACCTGGAAGAGGCTTTGAGAGACCAAGTAGTTCTGGGATTAGATGCGCTAAACGTGCAGAGCAAGATAATGGCGAAGGGTGACATTAGCCTTGCCGATGCCATCGCTGATGCTACTGCAGCAGAAGCAACCAGGAAGTTGACTGCCCAACTGCGCCGCAACCGCACTCCGACACACCAACCAATCTGCGACATTTCACCTAAGTCAGAAGGACAGCTATTGACGGCCCACCACAAGGACCTCTCTTCATCGTCAGACAGTGACGTAGAAGAGGTCCATTGACTGCGGTCCAATCGGGACCATTACCCGAAGCTGGCTGCGGGGCCAACCATTACTGGTCCAAATGCAAATTCCACGACGCGCTCTGCCATGAGTGCGGGAAACGAGGCCATATCGGACGGGTCTGTAGAAGTCTCCTAGGACCCAACCAGAGCTCGAAGGGGGCCAACTATCGCCAATCGACAGGAAACCGTCCTGTAAGGTGAGAACCAGTAAACCACTCCTACAGAAACCAAACCATGAATTGCCCAACGAAGCGAGAAGAGGCTCACCAAACTATCACTATCGGTCACGCCTCCTCCTTGGATGCCAAGAAAATCCAAATTAAAGTGGCCATCGAAAATCAGCCCTGCCAAATGGAAGTTGACTCGGAATCATCTCTCTCGATGGTTTCCTGGGAGATCCTCAAGCAACTCATCCCTACTATCTGGTGCCAAGACCTTCGTTCCCAAAGACTCATACATAAAGACTATCAGGGGAACTGGATTCCAGTCATAGGATCCAGTCGAGTCCAGGTCTCATTCAAAAACCGCACAGCGTACTTACCCCTGACTGTGATTGACAAGGACTGGCCTAGCCTGTTAGGCCTCCAATGGTTCGCACCACTCGGCATTGAAGTAGCAGGCATTAACCGAATCGGCGGCCATGACTGGGAGGAGGACCTCGTCCATGAATTCAGGGACGTCTTCACGGAAAATCTAGGTGAGTACAAGGGGACCCCGATATCATTTAGCCTTAATCCAAAAATAGCTCCCATCCGCCTTAAGCCTCGTCGAGTTCCATTCGCTCTAAAGCCGAAAATCGACGAACAGCTTGATAAGTTAATAGCCCAGGGAGTGTTAGAGCCAACCAATCACTCTCCCTGGGAGACCCCAATCATGACACCCATTAAGCCAGATGGTTCGATTAGAATTTGTGGGGACTAATGAGCCACCATGAACCATGCCCTGCAGCAAAACCCATATCCGGTACCGATGGTGCAACACCTCCTCCATTCCCTGGGGGGGTGGAAAAGTCTTCGCTAAATTAGACTTAGCTCAGGCTTATCAGCAACTGCCGGTTGATGAAAAAACGGCACAGGCATAGATGATCGTGGCGCACGGAGGTGCCTTTAAATGTACGTGGCTCCAATATGGAGTGAGTGTAGCCCCGGGGATCTTTCAGAGCCTGATGGAAAGACTATTACAAGGGATCAAAGGCGTTGTCCCCTACTTTGACGATGTGTTAATTGCTGCCCCTACTTCAAAAGTTTTACGGGATCGTTTAAGATTGGTCCTCCAGAAATTCAAAGACGCAGGCCTCAAAGTGAAGAAAAATAAGTGTAAGCTCTGTACAGATCGTGTCGAATTTTTAGGGTACCTAATTGACAGTCAGGGCATTCACCCTACAGATAGCAAATTGAGAGCAATAAAAAATGCTCCCAGACCCCGGAATAAGGCTGACCTCCAGGCGTTTCTAGGCCTCATCAATTTCTATAACGTATTCTTGCCACACAAGGCGACTGTCGCTGAACCTTTACATCGTCTACTGGACAAAAAAGCAATTTGGATATGGAGTCATAGAGAAGAGCAGGCATTTCGAAATGTGAAAAAACTACTGACTTCTGACACTGTACTAATGCAGTACAATGAAACCTTACCGTTAAATATCACGTGTGATGCATCACCTTTCGGAGTGGGTGCCATTTTGAGCCAGGGTATTGCCTAACGGTAGCGAAGCCCCTGTTGCCTATTTTTCAAAGACGCTCTCGAAAACTGAGTGAAATTATAGCCAGATTGATAAAGAAGCCCTTGCAATTGTGTCGGTTGTCAAAAGATTTTATGAGTACGTGTACAGCCGGGTTTTTACTATAGTGACTGATCACAAACCTTTGCTGGGAATAATAGCTGGGGATAAGCCAACCCCCTATATATTATCTCCCAGGATGACTCGCTGGTCAGAATTCTTGGCTGCTTATAATTATCAGCTGCAATACCGCCCCGGAAAAGCTATTCCCCACGCCGACGCATTGAGCTGAGCACCGCTTCCAGAGACTCTCGACGATCCTGCACCAACGGTAACCACGTTGCAGATCGAGACACTTCCTACTCCGCCATTAATTGCCCGTGATATCACGAGAGAAACAAAACGCGACCCCGCCTTAGCACGAGTCCTCACGTGGGTGGAACGCAGATGGCCATTGGACCAAGTATCAGACAACTTCGCACCATTCAAAAGTCAACAAACAGAGTTGTTTTCTCAAAAGGGCTGCATTATCTGGGGCGATAGAGTCGTTATCCCAGAACGACTCCAACAAACATACTAAGAACCTTGCACGATGGCCACCCCAGCATCATGCGCATGAAGGCCCTCACACGAAGCTATGTGTGGTGGCCAGGCATCGACAAGCAAATTGAGACGTGGGTCAAAACTTGTCATAGATGCCAGGAAGTAAGCAACGCTCCACCAAAGGCAATCCCAACCGAATGGGAGACACCGTGGGGACCCTGGTCCCGTATCCATCTGGATTTTGCTGGGCCGACCAAAGGCCACACCTTCTTGTTAACTGTAGATGCCTACTCGAACTGGCTTGAAATCCACCGAATGAAGAACACGATAACCGAAGTGGTTATGAAAAAAACTAGAAAGACTGTTTGCAACCCACGGATTACCAGACGTTCTGGTATCCGACAATGGGCCCCAATTTACCGCGCTGTCCTTTGAGCAGTACCTGGCGGACCACGGTATTCGACATGTGCTCACTTCGCCTGCGCATCCTGCGGCCAACGGGAGGGCCGAGCGCATGGTACAATTCATCAAGAAAACGCTACAGAAAGTGGACTATGACAACATTGAAGAAAAGATAAACTGAATCCTCTTTTTACAGCATATCACTCCACACAGCGTCACCAACAAAACTCCCGCCGAACTACTAATAGGACGGAAGCTCCGCTCCCACCTCAACCGGTTACACCCAGCATACGAACCGGAGAAACCACTCGGATCCAGCGGCCAATGCCGTACGTTCCAGGTAGGTGATTTGGTGTTTGCTAAAAATTTATCGGGTGATCCATTGTGGGTAGAAGCGACTGTGGTCCGTGTAACCAGCCCGAGATCATACCTTGTACAATGCCCTGACGATAGACTTTGGAAGCGCCATATCGATCAACTACGATCAAGGCTGCAGTCAGGCATCTCCGAATCCCCTAATAACCAAACTGAGGGGGGGGAGATACAGAGGAAGATGAACTTCAATTAGCAGAAAACCTTTTTGAAGGAAACGATAGCGGAACGGAAATGCGAGAACAGGAATCACGGATGGGAGTGAGTTCACCTCAGGGTGATACCGAAGATGTTGGTGACAACGAAAACGCGAACTCAGAATCAGAGGCACCCCTTTCGCCAAACAATGCCCTACCTCAACAAGAATGCAGCCAAATACCGGGTGCACAGCAAAAATCAAAAAGACTAATAAAACAACCGTCCTACCTCAAGGACTACGTGACCGCACCCTGTAAACGGAACCCGGGGGGAAGGGGTGTTGTGAATGAATAAATGTTTAATAAAGTTATCAAGAGCTTGAAGTTTAGTGTAGGGTTCTGGCCCTGCACTTCTGATTGGCTGTTAAATGGCGAGATCAGATTGGTCCGTTCAGGAGAATCTGATTGGCCATTAGCAAGCCGTTCTCATTGGCCAACGGAGCTAGCGCTCCCAGATGTTCATTGGTTGAATAGTTAATAAATTACCTATATAAGGAAGGCTATAGCAGCCATTGAGCTGAGCTGTCACACCATGTAAATAAAGAGTTGAAGTTCACTGTTTCACCGGCTCATCTCCATTTTTCGCACCCATGCTCCACACTTAACAGGTGCAATATCAGAAAAGAGACCAGAGAAACAGTAGGGATCAGCAGTGGGGATTGCAATGTTTAGACTAGTATAGTTTTCTCCTGGTTCAAGGATGGGTAGATAGCAGTTTAAGCTGTGAGGAAAGGCTCTGAAGGCTAGTTCACTCATGAACTAAAGACAAGACAAAAGCAACATGATGGGATGTGGTCAGGGCATGTTCATATTGTGATGAAATTCAAGTTCAAGATTCAAGTTCAACTAAGTCATTCTTAGTTGTTAAATCCCTATTAAAACAGGCACCATCCAGAGGCATTCCCAAAGTATGTGAAAGCTCCCTTGGAGAAAAGTCAGGTGACTTCAGTCATGGGGAATACAGCTGACACACAAATATTATACTCTACAGACATTTTCTCCAGCTTCCCCCAATGCTACCCCATGCCTTCCTTTCTGCACCTGTTTTTAGATGGGGAAAAGAGATCCATTTTGGAATCACCTAGATCCAAGCTGGTCTGTGGCACAGTAAAATCTCCCTCAAGTCAGGCTTGACTTCATGGGTACAACTATGTGATTTTGACAATGCCTTCTTCCAGGATTTTGTTATAATTTCTCAATAAAATTAACACCTTTGAGTCTCCCTGGTAATCTCCCATCTGAACATCAATCCAATCTCACTGTGCTTAACTTTCCTAAAAACCATCAATATTGGTTAGCTGTGGAATCTTTAAAAAATGGAAGCATGCACATATGCACACAAACCAAACCCTCCATATGTGCAACCACACTCCAAATTCACACCCTTCATGGGAAGTTTCCCTTCCAAATCCAAGGAAATCTACATTGTCCACGATGAGTATCAGTCTAAACAAAGGCAGAGGCTTCCTGATTTTCTTGTGCACCAAGGAAAATAAATCAGAGTTACCTTCCACCACCCTCAAAACCTAGTGGCACTAAACAGATTTGAAATGGCTTTAAATATTAGCCCGGTGAGAATGCCACATCCTCTTTGAATCCCATCAAAAAAACCAGCAGCAAATCCACAAATTTCAACTTTCCCATTACAGGGAAAGTCGGCATGTCAAGATGAAAATAAACCCTTTCTTTTCCCCAGGATTACACTTCCTGACCTGAAACCCTGTGCTGGGCAGCAGAAAAACAAAGTCACTTAGATTAGCTGTCGTTGTGCATTACACCCCTAAGGGGTTGAGCCATCTTACCGCTTAATACAACTAATCTCAAATCAGCAACTCACAGCCTTGTCTGCCTCCTGCAATTTGATGTCAACATCTGACATGTCCCATTGCATAGTAAAGTCCACAAACACTGGGTGACAGCAGCGTATGAATATTCTGCACAGATATTTCCTTGGCTAAATCTTGGAGATTGGATGCTAATGGCGCATATCTTAGTAAAACTCCTATCATAAATAGTTCTGTTTTCTACTTTCTCCATTTTAAAAAAAGCAGTGCTTAAAGGTCCCGGGATTGATTGTGATGTTATTATTACCTAGTATTGTTGCTTGCACAATCAGCCAGATGTTTAGAGGGGTTTTGCATTTTTATCCAGCTATCAAGTCCTTTCCAAATACCTGGGACAGGTGGATCTTTGATGGAGTTAACTGTGTCACTGCAGGATGTGTTCCATATAAAACTGCCTTTTGCTGTAGGGATTTTGTCAATGCAGTATCCAAGGATTGCTCCAATTATTTTGGAATTGTACCTAAGACACCTGTTAATATTGGTACTATCTTTGCTTTTTTTTTTTTTTTGCCATAGTTGTTCTACTTGTTCATTGTAGTCAGAGAGATGTTTGAATTTAATTTGCATTAAGTTTACATTTATTTTGGATGAATATTTTTATTTAGTCTTCTGTTTTTAATTGTTTTAAAATGTTTTGTTGTTTTATTGCATATTTATTGACATACAATATCAATTTTCATGCTGCCCAGAGTCATTGATTGAGATGGGGTGCTATAGAAATTGAATGAATTAATTAAAAATGTAAAATATGAATATAAAACTTAACTGCAAACTTAATTTAGGCTTCACAATGTTGCAAAGACATAACTGCTAGTTTTAGCCTTTCTGTAGCCTACAAAATTCCAGCGGCAGCACAGGACACATTTCTTAATTCTAAACAAGCCATCTTTAGACTGGTACTTGTGGGATGTGTTGAACTAACAAGCACATCGTCCCTCGCCAACAAAGCCATTTGTTTATGAAGCTTGGGAAGTATATTATTGTATATGCTTTATTTAATAAACAGAATATTCATCCAGAATAAGAGTCTGACTTCATGAACTGAGAATAAATCTGTCTTCACAGTTTCAGTGGAGATGGGAAACTCTAATGTCAGAAGGTGCAAAAAAACCCAGTGTGGACCTAGTGTTTGTTCTCAGCTTCATAATATATTTGCTGAATGAATATACACTTAATTGTCCTTTGTTAGTGAATTGTGTTTCTTACTCTGAAATTCTTGGACATTTTACATACAGGCTATCTTCCTATTTCTAAAGACTTTTCAGAGTGATAACCTATTGCTAGCAAGTTTAGGGATAGCAAACCGATATATCAATAATTAGCTTAGACCTGTGCTTCGCTATGAAACTATGGGATCAGGCTTAGTTTTTGGGGAGGAAAATAAGGAAATAAAATTGTGTCTCTGCCTACCAGCATCCATTGTTATTCATCTGGCTAGCGTCCAGTCAGTGTGTGAGAGAGTTGAGGGCTGTTTGGAAACTGAAACAGTATTTGCTGTGTGAGCAAGAAGGAGACAGCAAGGAGCCTGGGCGTGGCTTAGCTCAACTGTTCTATACTAAAGCTGCTTGGTGCTCTGAAACTGAAACTCCTCTTCTCTGCTTATGCATTTGGAACAGATTTCTTTTCAGGTGGGCAGAGGGAGTAGAACTCCTTACCATCAGAGCGTGTTAATAATAATATACGAAATACTAATGCTCTGATAGTCATTTTGAAAAATCCTTTCTTAATGAGCACCTAGAAGCCAAGAGGAACATACATGCCAAATTTCAAATTTGTAGGCTTTACAGTTCTTGAGATTTTGTGACGATGTGTGAGTGGTATTTCGCTTTTATATATATAAATATAAACCGATATAGCAATAATCAGCAGAATTCGTGAATGTCTGCTACTATGGATTGCCTTAATCAAGGCATCTACTTCCCTTGCGGTTAATTCTTAATAGGCACAGATCTGACCAAGGCCTTGTGTCTTGGCCAAAATTCTCCCATCTGGAGTCCAATAGATCTATTCAATCATCATATAACCAGCCATTTATAAAACAAGATTAGATTTGACATTATTTGAACTGCTCTAAAGCTCTCATTTTATTAAAGTACCACTGAAGAGAAGACTGAGAGATGCTTAGACAATAAGGAAGGGGAGATTTTATCTCTCTCACTATCACCTTCCCAACAAAAGGCATCCCTGAAAAAAAATAATGCCCTAGGTAGAAGATGCTATTGGCAGAGTTGGTTACCTTGGCATCTTCATCTGCTCAGCTTTGTTCAATGTGATGTCCCTCAGATGTGCTGGGGCTTCAATTCCCAGAATTCTTCCTCAGCAAGTTGAGGAAGTCTGCTTTAAAGCTGTGCTCTGGGAAGGAAGAAAATGGGTAAATGCTATTACCAGAAAGCAACATGTTCTGTTGTTGGTTTTCTACTGACCAAATTCTGACTTTATGTTGTCCAGTCTGCCCTCCTGACATGCATGTTGGGACACCTTCAGTGCAATTCATCTTTGCATTTCTCTGCTTCAGCAGCTTTCTGTCAGATTCTAGATGCAACGGAACAGAGTGTGTGTATATGTGTATGTAGTGTGTGTATTCGTGTGTGCTAAAGTTTAATTATGGTATGATGCAGCATTGCCTCTCCATTAATAATAAACTACACTTCAGCAGCAGATTAAATTTCTTTATAGTAGTCTATTGCCAGCGAAAGCGGAGGGAATTTGGGGTTGAGGAAAATAAATACATTATAGCTCCTTTATTAGATAGAAGCTCTTGGCATCAGGAAAATAGGCTCTGAGAAACACACACTTATGAGAAAAAGAGGGACTGCATCAATCAGCTTATCAAAATCACTTAAAAGAAATGGGCTTCTGCCAAACATATGGAGGCTGGTGAAACATCAATATGAACTGGATGTATATTAAGTAATGCTGGAAGATTATGATATTGTATGTCCTTTACTGAATTTACTTCTCCACCTGGTTGCTGAAAGCTCCCAAATCCCACCTAATGTGTTTTTGAAACATTACTTTTACTATCCTTGTTATATGCAGGTATGTAATAAAACAACATTAGGAGTAGAACTGCCAAGGCAGGTGCTGAGTCAGTCCCAACTATCAAATGTATAAGAGTTATGCAGATTGGCTGCTAATGTATAAGCAAAGTTGAGAAAACAAGCAAAAAGAAAGTATTGAGCAAGTGTCTTTCCTTTTTATTAGTTTCACCTTGCAGTATTTCACCTCACCTCTCTGTATTCCAGATCATATTATTTTCACATTGGATACCCCACTGTTTCACCCTACTGGAATGGTAAACTAGGATGAAGAGACTTTCAGGACCAACTTGGTTCTTAAGGAGACCCTCCCCTGAAAACCAGCAATACTGGTTTTAAAAGACATAAACTTAAAATTAAAGCATTCCAAACCTAGATGCTTGATTTTCAGATGTACAGATCTTTACTGAAATCAGAATCCTGGGTTTTGACTTAGTTTTGACACATTCCAAATTTATCTCATTCTGATTTAAATTTCCCCACATTGCCTGTGAATCTCTAGTATTTATGAGATTCTCCTTTTGAACGTTCACCACTGCAAAATAGAGGTATTGGGAGAAAGATGCAGGAATGGTATTTGTAGTAGTAATATGCTAGAATAAATTTCCTTATAGTACATTGATGAATCACCCTTCAACCCAATTCAAAGAGACCTCAGGGGACACTAGATAATGAACACTTCTGATTAATACAAAATAAATAAGAGAAAAGTATATGTTATCATTCCTTAAGTTATTTACTTGTTTCAATAATTGACCTGGGCATTCTTTAATCTTTAAGATTCCTTCTAATCCAGCCGTAGGGACTCATAATATTTATTGATGTTTGTCATAGTAGAAGCTCTGGAAGAATTAGGTTTTATTTGAAATCTTTTTAAAGCACCACTTTTAAGGGTGAAATATATTAATATGTGAGAGATTCCATAAAACCAGATTCTAATTTGCAAAACAAGCTCGGAACTATTCTGCACAGTTACACTGACAGGCACTGTTAGAAAAGTAGAATGCTGCATGTTCCGGACTAGCAGGCTTGAAAGACTGCAAAGCGGATTGGTCCACTAAGAGCAGGTCGTGATTGGTCACTCCAGACTGATCCGATTGGCTATTAAACGGGCTGCCGCGATTGGGCGAACCAAGCGCGGCAAACTCAAACCACTGTCATTGGCCATTTAGCTGAAGCCAGCTCTATAAAAGGGGCTGCTGTGGCTAGGAGCATTTGCTCAGATCGGAAGTCACTAATAAAGAGCTGTAGTCACTTTCTGAGTCTCATCTCCATTCTTGGACCCATCCTTCCAGACATAACACTGGCGACGAGGATGGGATTCGGAGACAGCAGAGCTGACTGAGCACTCACCAATGATCAACAGAGCACGTGGCTGACAGCGCACAGACATCGACAGAATGGCCAGCAGCACTATACTACCCGCCCCATTCGATCCAGCCAGCAAAGACTGGGACTCATACATGGACAGGTTTCAAATGTTCCTAGAGTCCAACAATCTGAAGGATGCCACTCCTAGCAAAAAACGAGCAGTTTTCCTGACGCATTGCGGACCCGCCATTTTTAAAATGGCCAAAGCGCTCGCAAAGCCGGCTGAAGTCAAGACGATGGACTGGGATACCCTTGCTCCCATCCTCCGCAACCACTATGCCCTGGCAGTACTGACTCTCATCTGCAGACACGAATTTGACCAAAGGGATCAACGTGAAGGTGAGAGCATCGGGGATTTTGTAGCTGATATAAGGAATTTAGGCGGCCTGTGTGGCTTCGCAAATCTAGAAGAAGCCATGAGGGATCGAGTTGTCCTTGGCCTAAGAGACCCCACGGTCCAAAGCAAAATTATGGCCAAAGGAGACATCTCCCTCGCAGACGCCATAGCTGATGCCACTGCAGCTGAAGCCACCCACAAATCAGCAGCACGGATGTGCCGGACAAATGGGGCCAGCTGCCAAACCACCAACAATACAGCAACGCCATCAGAGAAATACACGTCAGCCACCCATCATGAAGATATCGAATCCTCATCAGATAGTGAAGAGGAAGAAGTCCACAGACTCAGCTCAGAGTGCGAACGAGACCAGCAGGGTCGTAAATCGAATTTCCAATGTGCCGGATGTGGTGAAAACTACCCACGATCCGAATACAGATTCCTAGACGCCATCTGTCGTTTTTGTGAGAGAAGAGGGCATATTGCTAAAGTATGCCAAAACAAAAGAGGATTCAGTCCCAAACGGAAAGAAAACAGTCTCCGACAAACAGAGGGCAATCCCACCACTAATCAGGACCGCCCAAACAACCAGTGGAGCCAGTACAACAGAAACCGGAAATTTACTGGCACACCCAGACGGGAAGAAGTACATCAGACCATCACCATCAGCCACGCTTCATCTTTAGACACCAGAAAAATCCATGTAGAGGTCAACATTGAAAACTGACCATGCATCATGGAAGTGGATTCCGGGTCTTCCCTATCCATGATCTCCTGGAAAACCCTAAAGCAGCTGATTCCCACCATCCGCCGCCAGGACCTCAACACTCAGAGACTTATATTTTTTTTTTAAACAAATTTTATTAATTTTACAAACACAATACACAAGACATAAACGAAAACATCTTTTCTGAAGGCTGCCTGATCCCGGGTTAAAACTCTTCACACAGACACAAATTCAAACATCATATTCATTTTATATATCCTTCCATATCTTATTATCATTTTCTTTTCTTTTTTTTATAAACCAATTTTATTAATTTTACAAAAACAGTGCACAAACAATCAAAGCATAACAGCTTATAACCATTTTCAATAACATTCTTTGTCTGTTCTATTTCCAACTATCCATTCATCTTTTTTCTTTTACTATACTTCTCCTATACACTATTTGGAGTGACGCCTTTACCCTAACTTAAAAGTACTTCATATAACACTTAATTTATCTTGGGATTCTGTTTAATAAATTCTAAATTTACACAATAAATTTTATACTCTAAATACACATATAAAAACACAATCTTATATACCTTCCAGAATCCCCCTTTTATCCTTAATTAGATTCACCCATTGTCTCTAAATAAGCTTTTTTTCTTTAGATCTTGCTTCCCACCATTGAGGCTTCTCCTCCCCCCCCCTTTCTCTCTTGCTTATTCTTCTCCTTGCCCTTTTTACCCCTTTGTCTCTCCTCTTCCCTTTTCTTACTCCCTTTCCTTTGCTTTCTAACCTTGCATCCACCTTTCCTCTCATTTTTCTTTTTTTGGGTTGTTTTTTCAAACCTTAAAATCCCCTTTTTCTTATCCTCTTTCTCCTCCTCCCCGGAAAAAACCCATTGTTCATCAAAGATGGCTTCTTGTTCCTCTTCTTCTTTGTCCCAGTCCTTCTGCTGCGTAATCAACTTTTCATAAGTACATAACGCCATTTCTAAAAATTGAAATAAAGTGCCCAAAGTATCTTTTCCATCTTGTTCTTCCTTTTTATATTTTTGATATTCAATCTTTAGTTCATCCACAAGCGATGCCATCCTGAAAAGAAAAACTTTCCCCAAAACAACCACCCAAGTATTTTTAGTCAAAAGTAATTCAAAAAGAAAGTTGCAAAAGTTAATACTTTTCTTCCTTCTTCTATTTCTCTTTCTGGGGTTACTGTTTAATCAAAGAGGTCCAATTACCATATTTCTTTTTTTAGTATTCTTGGCAATCTCCTCCTTTTTCCACTTCTGCTCCAATATTTTTCCGCTCCCTTCCCACTTGCAACATCAATTTTTAAATGATCAGAAATCCATACCTCTAATAAAGGTTTTCCAATTTCTTAAATTTTTAAGTCCAATGTCCAAGCAACTTTCAGAATATTTCACCTTCAGTGTCCAAACAAATTTCAAATCTTCTTCTGCTTTTTTCATGGGGTGGGAGAGTGAAGAAAAAAAAAAGTTCCCTTTAACAGCTTCTCCGCCGTTTTCGATCTTCTTAGGGATACAATGTATCCTCCAGCAATTCAGACAGCTCAGTTCCAGCGCATTTAAAGGATGTTGATTGACCCGGCTCAGCCAGCACTTTCACTTTTCTTGCTTCCTCCAGCATGATCTTACCCGGTTGCAGACTTCTTCGTGGCGGCCATTGCTGACCGCCGCTCCACCGCCTTGGGAAAAAGGGGTTTTTCAGGACGAGGAGGGGTCTGCGACACCCCCAACCCCCTGTCCAGCTCCCCTCTCTCTTCGACTGTCCCTACGGGGCAGCCATATCCCCCTGACCCATTTGGATTGGGGGTACCTCGGCGGCTAGCACAGCAGGAATCGCGAGCGGTCGCGAATTCCTGCTGCCCCGAAGCCACGCAAAAACCGGAGACTTATATTAAAGGACTACCAGGGCAACCGGATTCCAGACATTCGTTCCAGTCATTTCCAGGTCTCCTTCAAGAACCAACCACAATACTACCTCTCACCGTCATTGACAGAGACTGACCCAGCCTACTGGGTCTACAGTGGTTCGTGCCATTAGGAATCGAAATGGTAGGCATCAATCAGACTGTAGACGAAGACTGGGAAGCGGCCCTCATCCGGGATTTGCAAGAAGTCTTCAGTGAACATCTAGGCAAGTACAAGGGGTCCCCTATCTCTTTTAATCTCCGCCCTGATATCGCACCCATTCACCTAAAACCATGCCGTGTCCCTTTTGCTCTCAAACCAAAAATTGACGAGCAACTGGACAAACTAATTGCACAAGGCGTGTTAGAACCCATTGATCACGCCCGATGGGAGACCTCAATTGTAATCCCCATAAAACCTGACGGATCTTTGAGAATTTGTGGGGACTACAAGGCCACCCTCAACCACGCTTTACAGCAGAGTGCCTATCCAGTACCCGTGGTCCAGCACCTCCTTCATTCACTTGGGAGTGGCAGAATATTCACAAAGTTTGACCTGGCCCAAGCTTATCAACAGCTACCAGTAGATGCTGAAACCGCTGAAGCCCAAACCATAGTTAAGCACAGAGGCTCCTATTGCATTTTTTTCAAGAACTTTGTCAAAAACAGAAAGGAACTATAGTCACCTAGACAAGGAAGCCCTATCGTATCTGCAATCAAAAGGTTCCACGAGTATGTGTATGGAAGATCATTTTCCATTATCACAGATCATAAACCATTACTTGGCATCTTGGCTGGTGACAAATCTACTCCACATATTCTATCCCCTAGAATGACACGATGGTC
Organism: Hydrophis major; assembly: GCA_033807585.1. Taxonomy (NCBI): domain Eukaryota; kingdom Metazoa; phylum Chordata; class Lepidosauria; order Squamata; family Elapidae; genus Hydrophis; species Hydrophis major. The sequence goes on from CM066329.1 coordinate 174,553,631, forward strand.
GGAGTTCCTAGCCGCCTAAGACTGCCAATTGAGGCATCGCCCAGGGAAAACCAATCCCCACGCAGACGTTTTGAGCTGCTCTCCATTGCCAGAACTCCAAGATGACCCGGCTCCCACACTATCAACATTACAAATTGAGACACTTCCCTCACCTCCACTAACAGCTCAAGACATCGCATTGGAAACCAAAAAAGACTCATGCTTGGCATGAGTTCTTAGCTGGGTGGAGATGGGATGGCCACAAATCAAACCCAACGAAACCTTTAAACCCTTCAAGAACAGACAGACAGAACTCTTCTCTCAAAAGGGGTGTGTATTGTGGGGAGACTAAGTGGTTATACCACCAAAACTACAAAAAAAAGTTCTACAATTACTACATGATAGGCACCCAGGCATTGTATGCATGAAAGTGCTGGCGAGGAGCTACGCCTGGTGGCCAGGTATGGACAAACAAATTGAAACCTGGATCACCACATGTAGCAAATGCCAAGAGACACACTCTCCCCCACCGAAAGCCTCACCAGCCGAATGGGAAATGCCCAGGGGCCCCTGGTCGCGTATCCATATCAATTTTGCGGGACCTACAAAAGGGCATACCTTCCTAATAACAGTAGATACATACTCGAACTGGCTTGAAGTTAACAAGATGAAGTCTACCACCACAGATGCAGTCATCAAAAAATTGAACAGACTTTTCACAATGCACTGCTTACCTGATGTCCTGGTATCCGACAATGGCCCTCAATTTACCGCCTTGGCTTTTGAACAATACTTAGCAGACCGTGGCATACGACACGCACTTACATCGTGAATGGTAGAGCTGAACGAATGGTTCAGTTCACAAAAAGAACTCTACAAAAAATGGAACAAGGCAACATCCATGATAAAGTCACCAGGATGCTCCTTCTCCAGCATATTACACCTAACACCACGACAAACAAAAGCCCAGCTGAGCTTCTGATGGCCAGAAAACTCAGATCGCCTCTAGACCACTTACACCCTGCATACACGCCGGAAAAACCCCTGGGCTCCAGCAGTAAACACCGTGCCTTCAAGGTAGGAGACCCTGTATTTGCTAAGAACTTTTCAGGTGACCCTCTGTGGATCCCTGCCAAAATAACTCAAATTACAGGCCCCCGCTCTTACCGGCTGGAAACCACAGATGGGAGAGTGTGGAAACGCCACATCGACCAGTTGCGATCCAGGCTAACCACATCTCCCATCAGTGACCCTAACCACGAAACCAGAGGGGGAAAGGGAAACCCGGGGTTCTGAAATTGAACCAACATCTGGCAGATCACCACATCAAAGCCTACAGTACTCACCAGCTGATGAAGAGCCTTGGCAATTGATCGTCTCACCTAGTAGCAGCAACCGAGCGGGTCCAGTGAATCCTAAGAGCAGAAGCAGTAGCAACAAAGGAGGCGTGTCAATCAGCCGAGGTCACCTGAAGAGAGTCTCAGCTATGGAACCGGCTCACCATTCCAGGCGAGCAGCCCGTTGGAACCCAAGACCGAGCAAAGACAATTCGAACAGCACAAGTCAGGTAGACAGGTGCGAAGACCCGCCTACCTGCGAGACTATATAACCCCACCCCTTAGACGGAACCTAGAGGGGAGGGGTGTTCCGGACTAGCAGGCTTGAAAGCCTGCAAAGCGGATTGGTCCACTAATGGCGAGTCGTGATTGGTCACTCCAGACTGATCTGATTGGCTACTAAACAGGCTGCCGCGATTGAGCAAACCAAGCGCGGCAAGCTCAAACCACTGTCATTGGCCGTTTAGCTGCAGCCAGTTCTATAAAAGGGGCTGCTGCGGCTAGGAGCATTTGCTCAGATCGGAAGTCACTAATAAAGAGCTGTAGTCACTTTCTGAGTCTCGTCTCCGTTCTTGGACCCATCCTTCCAGACATAACACTGCAAGTCTTAGAAAGAAGAGGGGAAGAAATCCAGTCATTTCTCCTGTGCAGCAAAGTTTGAGGTAGATGCACAAATACAGCAAATTAGTGAATGACCTTTGTGTGAAAGTCAGCTAGGTGACCTTAGGGAAATTGGTTATTTATTCTTAACAAATGTACATCAAGCACACACACATTCTCTCTCTCTCATACACACAAATGGCTGAATCATCTACTTTGATGGAATTAAGCCCTTTATAAAAATGAAGGAAACAAAGGAGTGGGAGCAATGGATTAAAGGAAAGTAATGGACAATTTGTAAAGAAAATATTTTTGATTTTATGGCACAGAATAAATTTGCTATTTACTTTTCTCCTAAATTATTAGATTGAATATTGAGATACCAGAAAGGTAATGTAAGCTGAAAGAGGACATTTTAAATGTGTCCTGTGGTATAGTATATAGTACACTACATCAGATAAAACTAGCTTGTAGATTGTAATTTTGCAATAAAGCCAACAGGTATAACTACCTAGTTCATTCATGATTTTGGACGCCTTGTAATCTTTGCCTGAGATCATTTTAAAATGGTAAAATGGTACATACAGGCATTATGTACCATTGAAATGGGTAGCAAATATACAAACCAGCTACTTTCTGGATGCTTAAGCAGATGGATGGATGCTTAACTTCATTCTTCTTCCACAAGGCTCACATTGATGATTCAGAAAATATTGCAGCACTTGAACTAAAAAAGTAATTACTGAACCATTATTTTCTAAACAAAGCAAAACAAAATAATTTCACTTGAAAATTGCAAACATAAAATGCCAAAAGTCCATGAAATGCATAAAACTCAATGGCATTAAAATGAATGAAGTTGTGTTGTACATTCTGACACATTTAAGCATTTTGCTCTGTAGTATTCTGCAGTCAGAGCCATCACCTTCAGAAATAATATGTAGATAGCCAAGATTTCCAGATTTCTAACATTTTGGGTGATCACTTAACATCCCCAAAGGATGGCTTCCCTATTGGAACTAATTATCCTGACTTGGGTTGATTTATTTTTTTTAAGTATGGCATGGGATTTTCTCTGATTTTATTGTGCTTAACAAGACTGTACAGCGTTTCAGATACCAAAGCATAAAAGAGCTTTGGTGTGCATGAGGTAAGCATGAAGTACCTGTCTAGATTTCCTTAAACAAGAATGTTTTTTTCTTCTTCAAATACTAAGATATTATGTGAGGCAATGGTACCAGAAAATGCTGGAGATGCTTTATGGAGATGCAGACTGGTTCACCCCACCACTTGCCCTGAAGAATTTGTCCTCACGCAATATACCACCAGCACAGCACTGTTGGGTCAGTTCTTTAGGGAGACCATAGCAGAATGACAGGAGATGCTAACTGGAGACTAGGAAGAGGATGCACCTGCATCACCCTGAAAAACTTAGGAAGCACCCTTCTGATCCCATTCAATAATGGTCATTCAACTTCCATTGTAGTGGCTGTAATATGACAGATTCACATTTTCAATGGGCTGCCATTGAATACTCTTATCTTAAAATAGAAAGCATGCTTTGATAGGTTAAGAATGACTTAAGATTAACTTATTTGTGTATGGATTGGATATGAGATGAAGGTAATGTGGTGGAAACAGAAAAAAGATGCTGCCACAATTGGTTCTGTTAAGTCTGGAGCATGGGTGCGAATAATGGAGACGAGCCGGTAGAAACAGTGAACTTCAAACTCTTTATTTACATGGTGTGACAGCTCAAACTGGAGGGCTGCTATAGCCTTCCTTATATAGGCAACTTATTAACTATTCAACCAATAGCAATCCTGGAGCGCTAGCTCCGTTAACCAATGAGAATGGCCTGTTAATGGCCAATCAGATGCTCCTGAACAGACCAATCCGATCCTGCCATTAACAGCCAATCAGAAGTGCAGGGCCAGAACCCTGCACTTGACTTCAAGCTCAAGATAACTTGATTTGGCATTATTCATTCACAACACCCCTTTCCTTCTGCCCATGGGGCACGGTTATATAGTCCTTGAGGTAGGACGGTTGTTTTATCAGTCTTTTTGATTTTCGCAAAGTGTCTGGCGGTTGGCTGCACTTCTGTTGAGGTAGATCGTTGTTTAACGGTAGGGGTGCCTCTGGTTCCGAGTTCGCATTCCCTTCGTCACCGATATCACTGGCCACTCCCTGAGGTGAACTCATTCCGGTCCTCGGTTCCTGTTCCTGCATTTCAGTTCCGTTTTCAGTCCCTTCAAAAAGGTTTTCCTCTAGTTGCAATTCGTTTTCCTCTGTATCTCCCCCCCCCCTCAGTTTGGTCATAAGGGAGTTCGGAATTGTGTGACGGTAGCCGCGATCGTAGTTGATCTATGTGAGGCTTCCAAAGTCTATCATCAGGGCACTGAACGAGGTATGATCTTGGGCCGGTTACGCGGATTGCGGTCGCTTCTACCCACAGCGGATCGCCCAATAGGTTTTTAGCGAATACTAAATCGCCTACCTGGAAGGTACGGCATCGGCCGCTGGATCCGAGTGGCTTTTCTGGTTCGTAGGCTGGTTGTAACCGATCGAGGTGGGAGCGGAGCTTTCGTCCCATTAGCAGCTCGGCGAGATTTTTTTTTGGTGACGCTGTGAGGTGTGATGTGCTGTAGGAAAAGGATTCGGTTGATTTTCTCGTCGATGTTGTCATAGTCTATCTTTTGTAGAGTCCTTTTGACAAATTGTACCATGCACTCAGCCCTACCATTGGCCGCAGGGTGCGCAGGTAAAGTAAGCACATGTCGGATACCACGGTCAGCCAGGCACTGTTCAAAAGACAGCGCGGTAAATTGGGGCCCATTGTCGGATACCAGTAATCCGTGAGTTGCAAACAGTCTTTCCAGTCTTTTGATGACCGCTTCGGTGGTCGTATTCCTCATTCGGTGAATCTCGAGCCAATTCAAGTAGGCGTCAATGGTTAGCAAAAACGTGTGGCCTTTGGTCGGCTCAGCAAAGTCCAGATGGATGCGGGACCAGGGTCCCTGCGGTGTCTCCCATTCGGTTGGGGTTGCCTTTGGTGGAGCGTTGCTTACTTCTTGGCATCTCTGGCAAGTTTTAACCCACAATTCGATTTTTCTGTCGATGCCTGGCCACCATGCGTAGCTTCGTGTGAGGCCCTTCATGCGCACGATGCCAGGGTGGCCATCGTGCAAGGTTCTTAGCAGTGCCTGTTGGAGTTGTTCTGGGATAACAACTCTATCGCCCCAGATGATACAGCCCTTCTGCGAGAACAACTCTGTTTGATGGCTTTTGAATGGTGCAAAGTCGTCTGGTACTTGGTCCAATGGCCATCCGCGTTCCACCCATGTGAGGACTCGTGCTAAGATGGGGTCGCGTTTTGTTTCTCTCGCGATGTCACGGGCAGTTAATGGCGGCGTATGGAGTGTCTCAATCTACAACGTTGTCATCGTTGGTGCAGGATCGTTGATGGTTTCAGGGAACGGTGCATGGCTCAATGCGTCAGCGTGGGGAATGGCTTTACCGGGACGATATTGTTGCTGATAATTGTAGGCAGCCAAGAATTCTGACCAGTGGGTCATCCTGGGAGAAAGTATGTAGGGAGTTGGCTTGTCCCCAGCGATGATCCCCAGCAATGGTTTGTGGTCAGTTACAATGGTAAAAGCCTGGCCGCACATGTACTCATGGAATCTTTTAACAGCTGAAACAATTGCCAGGGCTTCTTTATCAATCTGGCTGTAATTTCGCTCGGTTTTCAAGAGCGTTTTTGAAAAATAAGCAACAGGGGCTTCGCTACCATTAGGTAATACATGGCTCAAAATGGCGCCCACTCCAAAAGGTGATGCATCACATGTGATATTTAATGGCAAGGTCTCATTGTACTGCATTAGTACAGCGTCAGAAGTCAGTAGTTGTTTTACATTACGGAACGCCTGCTCTTCTCTTTGACCTCATACCCAAATTGCTTTTTTATCTAGTAGGCGAAGTAAAGGTTCAGCGGCAGTCGCCTTGTGCGGCAAGGATACATTATAGAAATTGATGAGGCCTAAGAACGCCTGGAGGTCGGCTTTATTCCGGGGTCTGGGAGCATTTTTTATTGCTCTCAATTTACTATCGGTAGGGTGAATACTCTGACTGTCAATGAAGTACCCTAAGAATTCAACATGATCTGTACACAGTTTGCACTTATTTTTTTTCACTTTCAGGCCTGCTTCTTGGAATTTTTGTAAAACCAGTCTTAAACGATCCCGTAAAATTTTTGGAGTGGGGGCAGCAATGAGCACATTGTCAAAATAGGGGACAACGCCTTTGATCCCCTGCAATAGTCTCTCCATTAGGCTCTGAAAGATCCCTGGGGCTACCCTGACTCCGAATTGAAGCCACGTACACTTAAAGGCACCTCGGTATGTTACGATAGTCTGTGCCTGTGCCGTTTTTTTGTCAACCGGCAGTTACTGATAAGCCTGAGCTAAGTCTAGCTTAGCGAAGACTTTTCAGCTCCCCAGGGAATGGAGGAGGTGTTGCACCACCGGCACCGGATATGGATTTTGTTGCAGGGTGTGGTTTGGGTGGCTCGATAGTCCCCACAAATTCTAATGGAGCCGTCCGGCTTAATTGGGGTCACAATTGGTGTTTCTCATGGGGAGTGATCGGTTGGCTTTAAAACTCCCTGGGCTATCAACTTATCAAGCTGTTCGTCAATTTTTGGCTTTAGAGCGAATGGGACTCGATGAGGCTTAAGGCGGATGGGAGCTATCTTTGGATTAAGGCTAAAGGATATTGGGGTCCCCTTGTACTCGCCTAGCTTTTCCACAAAGACGTCCCTGAATTAGTGGGCGAGGTCTTCTTCCCAGTTACTGCCGCCGATTCAGTTAATGCCTGCCACTTCAATGCCGAGTGCTGCGAACCATTGCAGGCCTAACAGGCTAGACCGGTCCTTGTCGATCACCATCAGGGGTAAGTACGCCGTGCGGTTCTTGAATGCAACCCAGACTCTACTGGATCCTACGACTGGAATCCGGTTCCCCTGGTAGTCCTTTAACACGAGCCATTGGAATTGAAGGTCTTGGCACCGGATAGTGGGGATGAGTTGCTTGAGGGTCTTCCAGGAGACCATTGACAGAGACGACCCCGAGTCAACTTCCATTTGGCAAGGTTGATTTTCGATGTCTACTTTGACTCGAATTTTCTTAGCATCTAGAGAAGAGGCATGGCCGATAGTGAGTGTTTGGTGGGCCTCTTCCCGTCTCATAAGGCAATTCACGGGTCAGTTTCTGTAGGAGTGGTTTGCTGGTTCTCGCCTTACAGGGCGATTCCCTGTCGATTGGTGGAGATTGGTACCCTTCCGAGGAGACTTCTGCAGACCCATCCGATGTGGCCTTGTTTCCCACACTCGTGGCAGAGCGCATCGCGGAATTTGCAATTGGAGCGGTAATGGTTGATGCCGCAGCCAGCGCACAGTTGCTGGGACTTCGGGTAATGGTCCTGATGGGACCGCAGGCGATGGACCTCTTCTTCGTCGCTATCTGACAACGAAGAGAGGTCCTCGTGGTGGGTCATCTGCAGCTGCCCTTCTGCCTTAGGTGAAACTTCACCGGCCGGTTGGTGTGCTGGAGTGCGATTTTGGCGTAGTTGGGCAGCCGACTTCTTGGTCGCCTCCACTGCTGTAGCTTCAGCTATGGCATCTTTAAGGGTGATGTTGCACTTTGCCATTATTTTGCTCTGTACGTTTAGAGCATCTAATCCGAGAACTACTCAGTCTCTCAAAGCCTCCTCTAGGTCAGTGAAATCGCAAAGGCCTCCCAAGTTCCGGAGGTCTGCAACGAAATCGGCAACGCTTTCTCCTTTCTGCTGGTATCTTTGATAGAACTCGTGTCGTCTTACGAGCGTTGGAACGGTCGGTGTGTAGTGGGCCCTTAGTAGCGGTTCGAGGACGTCCCAGTCCATGGCCTTCACTTCAGCCGGTTTCGCTAATGCCTTAGCCATTTTGAATACCGTCGGGCCGCAGTGCATTAGGAATATCGCCTGTTTCTTCCCAGTTGTGGCATCCTTCAGATTATTCGTTTCCAAAAACATTTGGAAACGATCCATGTAGGGCTCCCAGTCCTCTTGAGCTGGATCGAACGGAGCAGGTGGTACTGCACCGCCGGACATGGTTCTGCCGTTGTGCGCTTCAGCCACGTGCTTAGTTGTCTTTGTTGTTGGCTCTGATGTCATCCAATCCCATCCTCGTCACCAGTGTTAAGTCTGGAGCATGGGTGCGAATAATGGAGACGAGCCGGTAGAAACAGTGAACTTCAAACTCTTTATTTACATGGTGTGACAGCTCAAAATGGAGGGCTGCTATAGCCTTCCTTATATAGGCAACTTATTAACTATTCAACCAATAGCAATCCTGGAGCACTAGCTCCGTTAACCAATGAGAATGGCCTGTTAATGGCCAATCAGATGCTCCTGAACGGACCAATCCGATCCTGCCATTAACAGCCAATCAGAAGTGCAGGGCCAGAATCCTGCACTTGACTTCAAGCTCAAGATAACTTTATTTGGCATTATTCATTCACAACAGGTTCGGCCATGGCAAGGCACACCTGTGGAAAGGCCTTTATTCCAACCTGATCCAACAACACATAGGCCTAAAATCAGTTTGTTTTGTCATCCATTTCCCTAGAGAGAAGTCAGAGAATTGGCAGTGGCAAGGAACCAACCAAGAAAGGCAGGGCAGCAGCTGACAAGAAGGAGAACACTGAGAGCTTCTGCATTGGAGAAAATTTCCTTGTAAATCTAATCACATTTGGCCAAATAAAGTATTAAGATTAAGATTAATTTCATGCCAATGGTATTGTCTGCTGACTCAGAGGACAAGTATGTCGATAATTGTTGAGGTAATTCCCCGTTAGGAGAATGAGCACATACAGGGAGATGTATTTGAGAGGAGTGTTTGAATAATACACATACAGCACACAGATACACTGTACAGTAAATGTAGGTTTTTATTTCCAGAAACATTAAGCAAAGTCCAAAATAAGCAATCCAAAGTCATTCACAAGTTAAATCAGTCAGTTTTCAATCCAGGGATAATCCAAATATCAAATTCCAGTATCAAAAACAGTTCAGTATCAGACTTACATTAAATCCAGTAATATCAGTCAATTAGAAGAAATGGAGGAACGGCAATACTTTCCAATAGAAGCAAACAGACTGACTCATACTCTCTTCTGAGACTAAGACTAAACAATCCAGATTTCTTGCTCCATCCTATGGCGTTTGAAAAACCACACCTAATTACAGTTTTGCATTTTCTTAAAGATACAGTTTTAAAATGTTTATCCTGGTTTATATATTTCTAACCCAAATACCTGTTAGGTGACTTATATTCCTAACAATAATACTCTATCATCTAGGTGGATTTTCATTTCTCACCTAATCTAAATAGGCTCGTTAGGTGAATATGTAGAGAGTCATTGGGATGTAAATTTTTCAACTCCTATCTAGGTGAGTTGTTAAGTGTGGCCTCCCTATAGTGAATCTGTGAAGTGGTCTTAAACTTCCTGGGACTGATGAAAGAGCAGCATAAAAAATGATGGGTTGTGTCTGAGGCCTTCACCTCAGAGGGCTAGTACTTTTCCTCAACTGTGAGGAGAGGCCATGACTCCATTAATTTAAAGTACATTGTGACTCTATTTTGGGGGAAGGAAAAAGGCCCCACAAACATAGGACAGTTCTAAAGAGAGGCAAGAAATCTATTTCCTTTCTAAGGTTTTATGAAAAAGTAAGGGGTTTGCTTTCTTGGAGATAACACCAATTTTACTAGAAAATATTTTGAAGCATTGGGCAATGATCTGATCAATAACAAAGTGAAAATTGAAACAAAGAGTTCACCCATCACCAAATGCTCCTCAGCTGGACCTTGCATCCCTCAACTCTCCATTCCCCTCCTGCTTTTTGTATACTGCTTCCCCACAATAGGTGGGAGACTGAGAGGCATGTTTCCTGCAGAGCAGCAGAGCAAAGGGACCTCTCTGGATAAACATTAAGGATTCCATTAAATGGAGGAGGGAGTCTTGGATGAGTGGGAGCCTCACCTAAGAGACATTACGGATTATGGGCACGGTATTTAAGTGGTCTAAAATTAGAGGAGAAAGAAGCACCAGCTAATTGGACATGTGTATTAATCATAGTATGTTGCTCAAGTTAGAATGTGTTAATTGGTCATTACAAATCAGGGGTAATGGGGAAGGAAAGAGGGAAAGGGGAGGAAATTTCTCAAAGATCTAGAGCTCTTCAGTTTTCCTTTCTGATGTTGTGTAGACTAGTGATTTTCTAGGGACATTTCTCATTAGCAAGGCAACATTTTGCTACCCCTCTGGCAACAGGCAGTGGATGGATATACAGTACTTACAAACTTAGATTAAACTCTACTAGGTTCGGATGAAATTGCAACTTCTGATTCTGTTCTCATAATTGGTAATGTAAATTGGAGAGTGGCTAATCCCTGGTCTATTCTGCAAACTGGGAGAATGCAGTAAACTATTTCTAAATATTCTGTTGTCTTTTCTCAAACTCTAGGAATAATGTATGTGTGTTTGGGGTGGGGATTATCTGTTGTTTGATTAATAATAAATTTTACTCACCAACCATACACATCAGTCTTCTCCATGATATTTAAAGCATGGCTCTATCATGACATACCAGGTCATCTCAGATGGAAATAGAGGATTTTGAAACTGTTGTAGTATGATAAGAAAAGAGCATTTTCACACAAAGGGGATATTAAATCGTTCTAGATTAATATGCATTCTTCTATTTGCTATAAACTAATTTTCTACATCTCAGATTTATCCCCTTGTACTGAATGCAAGGAAAAATGTTTCTCTCATTGCACAACAGTGATTGAAAAGATTTAGAGGAAGCTGGTTGGGAAGCTACCACAGGAGGGAGGAAGGGAAATATAAAATAAGAGGTAGCAGTCAAAAGCATATATTTCCATCCACAAAATTTATGTTTAAATTTATACTGATAAAGTACTTTTTATTATGCAGATTCACTTTTAAAAAGACTTCATTTTTATTTGTTGTTCTTATGACAAATTGTTGAATGTCTGAGGTGGTTGGGAGTACAAAAGTGCTGACTAATGAATGTGAAATTCATGTAATTGTGATTGTTGATCATATTATTCCAGTCATAGTCATTCATTTACAGATCTTCTGTTACATACAATACCAATACAATACCATTGAAGAATGCACATAATTCATTTTCATTCAGCCTTGTGTCAGTTCCACAGGATTGGCTGGCTAAGCTCCAATACCATATAGACACTGAAAATATGCAGAACATTAGTGATTGAATGATTATAGTATTCCTAATCAGGGGCTTAAAATGGTAAAATCTGCATATCATCAGTCTCTTTCAACTCTAAAATGGATAAGAAAGGATCTCACACTCTTGTACCATTTAGAACCATATAATCCATAAGCATTCACCAAATTCTAGTTTGCTAACACTTTTATAACTATTGTCTTCATATGTGTAAACAAAAGTGACAATTCACTGAGCTATTTTGAATGGAAACAGTCAATGTGTAGGATGGGCAGACAACGATATCACTTTGTCCTTTCCCTGCCTATGTAGATCTCATTGTATTTAATGCTGTCCACTTGGTGAAAATGCTAGAAAAGAAGCAAGTAAATATTGGTTAATTATGGGAACCTGGTATAAAGAAGCCAATTTCCATACAGGTTCAAGGAAAGAAAAACTTTTTTTTATTTCTGTACAGAAACAAAAGCAAATGCCTCTGAGTGTCACACCCAAGATGCACACATCAGAAATCAGGCTGATTTTTATACAGTTTGGTACTGGAAACAAAAGAGAATTGACATGATAGCATGTTCCAATATCTCAGGGGTTGCCACAAAGAAGAGGGAGTCAAACTATTTTCCAAATCACTTGAAAGCAGGGCAAGAAGCAATGGATGAAAATGAATCCAGGAGAGAAGCAATCAAGAACTAAGGAGAAATTTCCTGAGAGTTAGAACAATGAATCAGTGGAACAACTTGCCTCCAGAAGTTGTGAATGGTCCAACACTGGAAGTTTTTAAAAAGATGTTGACTAACCATTTGTCTGAAGTGGTACAGAGTTTCCTGAGCAAGGGGTTTCTTGAGCAGGGGATTAGACTAGAAGATCTCCAAGGTACCTTCCAACTCTGTTATCTGATTATAGTTGATTAGCTGATTAGTTACAAAGCTACATGACAGGCATACATGTGCCCTAAACAAAGCCATCTCATAAGATCCCATTAAGTATTTAATGCTACTCCCTGATCACATAATTGACTATTCTGTTGTGTTTTTACTACACTAATGATAACCTTTGCTTTCTCTGGCCTATAAAAATTGCTTAAGCTAAATGTCATCTTCCTTGATTCAGTAACTTGCATTAAACTTGCATAAAATACAAGTAACTTGTATTTTAGCTGAGTGTCAAAACTACAATCTGTCAGCAAAACTGTTAAGTCCTGAGCATGGGCGCAAGGAACAGAGATGAGACATTGAACTGTGACTTCAACTCTTTATTCGTGACTTCAGAAAAGAGCAAATACTTGGGCAGCAGCAGCTCTTTTATAGAGCTGGCTGCTGTCAAAACAACCAATGATTTGAGTTTACCGCTCTAACAAGCGTCCAATCAGAGAGACCCGCTAACAGCCAATCGGACTGGCCAGAAACGACCAATCATGACCTGCTATTCACGGGCCAATGAGAAGTGCAGGATTACGAGTCTGCTGTAAAAGTAAAGCTATTAGTGTTGTTACTGATGCGTTGGCTTGGTCCATAACACCCCTCCCCCCTAGGTTCCGTCTGAGGGGTGGGGTGACGTATTCTCATAAGTAGGCAGGTTGCTTCACCTGTCTGCTTGATCTGCGCTGTTCCACTGGTTTCTGTCCTGGCTCTGGTTCCGGTGGGCTGCTTGCTGAGCTGGGTGGTGAAAACGGTCCCGCTGTTTCATCGAATGGCTCAGGGCTGTTCTCTCTGCTCTCGCCAATGCTGTCCTCTGGGTTCCCTGGATCTGTTTCCATCACGGTGCTGTCACGCGGTGAGGCCACTCCCCGGCTCGGTTCTCCTTCTGGCGGTGAGTATCCCATGGTTGGTTGTATAGACTGCTGGGTTACGATTGTTAAATCATCTGTTATTTCTTTTTTGGCCCTCTCGATGTCCCTCCCCCCCCCCCAGTTGGAGATTCAGGGGATGAGATGGGAGTAGGTGCTAGTCTGGAATGAAGTTGGTCTATGTGGCGCTTCCACATTTTACCATCTGCAGTTTGTAGATAATAGGATCGGGGTCCCATAAGTTGCGTTATGGTAGCAGAGACCCACAATGGGTCACCCGAGAAGTTTTTTGCAAAAACGGGGTCACCTTCCTGGAATGATCGACACTTGCTGCTGGATCCCAGGGGTTGTTCAGGCGTGTAAGCAGGGTGGAGGCGATCGAGATGCGAGTGAAGTTTCCGGCCCATCAGGAGTTCAGCTGGGGTTCTGTTTGTGGTGCTGCTTGGAGTAATATGTTGGAGGAGACGCATCTGGTTTATTTTGTCGTTAATGTCACCGTGGTCCATTTTGTGTAAAGTCTTCTTTACAAATTGAACCATTCGTTCAGCCCTACTATTGGCCACAGGGTGAGCTGGCGATGTTAAGGCATGACGGATGCCACGGTCTGCTAAGTACTGTTCGAATGCCAGGGCAGTGAATTGGGGGCCATTATCGGAGACCAGGACATCCGGCAATATAGCGAATAGCTTATTCAGTTTTTTAATGACCACCTCCGTGGTGGTGCTTTTCATCTTGTGGACCTCGAGCCAGTTAGAATAGGCATCCATGGTTAGAAGGAAAGTGTGTCCTCTTGTGGGTCCCGCAAAATTGATGTGGATACGGGATCAGGGACCTCAAGGCATTTCCCACTGAGTTGGGGGTGTTTTTGGAGGAGCAGAGCGAGACTCCTGGCATATGCTGCACGTCGCTACCCAGGTTTCTATCTGCTTGTCTAAACCAGGCCACCATGCGTAACTCCTGGCCAATGCCTTCATCCACACGATGCCTGGATGTCCATCGTGCAACATTTTAAAAACTTTATGTTGCAATTTCTCCAGGATTACAACTCTGTCTCCCCACAAGATGCAGCCCTTTTGGGAGAATAGTTCTGTCTGTCAATTTCTGAATGGCTTAAAAGTGTCATTGGGTGCACTGTCCAGCCAACCCCGTTCCACCCAGCTGAGGACTCGTGCCAAAGAAGGGTCTTTTTTCGTTTCTGAGGTGATGTCTTGAGCAGTCAGTGGCGGCGATTTAAGAGTTTCGATTTGCAATATGGCTAGGGTTGGAGCTGGGTCCTCTATGACGTCTGGTAGTGGAGAGCAGCTCAAAGCGTCAGCGTGGGGAATGGCTTTCCCCGGGCGGTGTTGCAGTTGGTAATCATAGGTGGCTAAAAATTCCGACCAACATGTCATTCTTGATGATAAGATGTGGGGAGTTGGTTTGTTTCCCACCAAAATACCAAGCAGCGGCTTGTGGTCTGTAATTATGGCAAAGGGTCTCCCATACACATATTCATGGAAACATTTAATTGCGGATACAATGGCAAGAGCCTCTTTATCAAGTTGGCTATAGTTCCTTTCAGTTTTAGACAAAGTTCTTAAAAAGAATGCAATAGGTGCCTCATTACCGTTTGGCAGGACATGGCTTAAAATGGCTCCCACTCCGAATGGTGAGGCGTCACAGGTAACCGTTAAGAGTAGAGTCTCATTGTATTGTATCAATACAGCATCGGAAATTAAGAGGTCCTTTACTTGTTGAAATGCTCATTCTTCACGCCGTCCCCAAACCCAGAAAGTCTTTTTGTTGAGAAGTCTATGTAGGGGCTCGGCTGCGGTCATCTTCTGGGACAAGAAGATGTTATAAAAGTTAATGAGTCCCAGGAAGGCTTAGAGGTCTGTCTTATTTCTAGGTCTTGGGGCATTTTTGATTGCAGTTAGTTTTTTTTCGGTGGTGTGGATTCCTTGTCTGTCGAGAAGGTATCCCAGGAACTCCACTCTCTCCGTACAAAGTTGACACTTGTCCCTTTTTACTTTCAGGCCAGCGTCTTTAAATTTTTGAAGAACTTTTCTGAGTCATTGTACTAATAACTCTTTAGTAGGGGCAGCTATTAAGACGTCGTCAAAATAAGGCACGACGCCTTTTATGCCTTGTAATAGTCTCTCCATCAAACTTTGGAAAATGCCCGGCACCACGCTTACTCTGAATTGGAGTCTATTGCACTTGAAGGCACCTCTATGTGTAACTATTGTCTGGGCTTCTGCAGTCGTCGCGTCTACGGGTAGCTGTTGGTACGCCTGAGCTAAGTCCAATTTCGCAAATATTTTTCCACCACCCAGGGAGTGAAGAAGGTGTTGGACCACTGGTACTGGGTAAGCGCTCTGTTGAAGGGCATGATTTAGGGTGGCCCGGTAATTCTCACAAATTCTTAACGAGCCATCTGGCTTCGTGGGCATTACTATTGGAGTTTCCCAACGGGCATGGTCAATCGGTTCCAACACACCCTGGGCTATTAATTTATCTAGCTGCTCATCAATCTTTGGCTTGAGGGCAAAAGGCACCCGACGAGGCTTAAGATGAATGGGAGCTACATCAGGGCTGAGATTAAACAATATAGGGGTCCCCTTGTACTTGCCTAATGTTCCTGTGAACACGTCCTGGAATTCCTGGATGAGGGCCTCTTCCCAGTCATCGCTTCCAGTTTAGTGTATGCCAGCTAGTTCAATTCCGAGTGGGGCGAACCACTGTAACCCTAACAAACTGGGCCGGTCACAATCGACGACAGTCAGGGGAAGCGTCGCGGTGCAATCCTTGAAGGATACTTGGACGTGGCTGGAACCGACAACCGGAATTCTGTTTCCCTGGTAGTCTTTTAGGAAGATTCTTTGAGTGCTGAGGTCCTGGTGACAGATGGCAAGGATCAGCTGTTTGAGGGTTTTCCAGGAGACCATCGATAGGGATGACCCCAAATCGACTTCCATCACGCATGGTCGATTCTCAACAGTAACCTTTACGCGGATCTTTCTTGCATCTAGCGATGAAGCATGGCTGATAATAATAGTTTGGTGCACTTCTTCTCATCTCGTTGAAGCGGCAAGTGCTTGATTTCTGTAGTAGTAGTGGTTGTTCCATTGGTGGTTCAGGCAGTCCCGATTTCCAGGTAGTTTGCCTGTCTCCCGATGGAGGTTGTTCTCCCTTTGGCTTGGACTGGACTCTCGCTTGCTTCTGCAGACCTTTGTAATGTGGCCTCTTTTCCCACAGGAACGGCAGAGTGTGTCGAGGAATTTGCAGTCCGATCGCGGGTGGTTTGCTCTGCAACCATCACATTGGCGCAGGAGTCTCTGGTTCCTTTGCTCTCATTCTGAGCAGAGCCCTCCTCTTCCTCACTGTCTGAGGATGACTCGAGGTCTTCGTGATAGGCGGTAATAGCGTGCCTCTCAGAGGAGAGCAGACTATCGTTAGCGAGTTGGTGGTGCAGTGCGTTTGCTCAGTGCATTCGAGCGGCTGACTTCCTGGTTGCTTCTGTGGCAGTAGCATCAGCGATTACATCTGCAAGGCTGATGTCTCCTTTCGCCATGAGTTTACTCTGCGCTGTGTGGTCATCTAAAACCCAGAACTATGCAGTCTCTCAGGACTTCCTCGAGGTTTGCAAAACCACAGAGGCCTACTAGGTTCCGGAGGTCAGCTACAAAGTCCCCAATGCTCTCGTTCTTCCATTGGTCCCTCTGGTAAAACTCATGCCTTCATATCAGTGTAGGCACTGCGGGTGCGTAATGGGCCCAGAGGATTGGCGCGAGGTTATCCCAATCCATGGTCTTCACTTCCACCAGTTTAGCAAGTGCTTCAGCCATTTTGATAATGGTGGGGCTGCAGTGGGTCAGGAACACGGCTCGTTTCTTGCCAGGCGTAGCATCCTTCAGATTTTGGTCTCTAGGAACATCTGGAAATGGTCTATAGACGAGTCCCAGTCTTCGTTTGCTGGTCAAGTGGGTGGTATGGCGCCGCTGGTCATTCTGCCGTTTGTTGCGTGCACTCTTCAGCCACGTGCTCTGTCTTGTTCGATGAGTACTTAGTCAGCTCTATCGTCTCCGCATCCCATCCTCGTCGCCAGTGTTAAGTCCTGAACATGGGCGCAAGGAACGGAGACAAGACATTGAACTGTGACTTCAACTCTTTATTCGTGACTTCAGAACAGAGCAAATACTTGGGCAGCAGCAGCTCTTTTATAGAGCTGGCTGCTATCAAAACAACCAATGATTTGAGTTTACCTCTCTAACAAGCGTCCAATCAGAGAGACCCGCTAACAGCCAATCGGATTGGCCAGAAACGACCAATCATGACTTGCTATTCGTGGGCCAATGAGAAGTGCAGGATTATGAGCCTGCTGTTAAAGTAAAGCTATTAGGGTTGTTACTGATGCGTTGGCTTAGTCCATAACAAAAACTGTATACAGAGATGGATATGAAGAGGATATATTAGGGAACACCCAATTTAATATGCATTATTTGTCTTGACTTTGTTTCAAAAAAGCCAATGCAGTTTAGATTTAGAAAATGGGAGGAATGAAAGCAAACAATTCCAACTTCCCTGCAGTGCAAACAATATAAACATGAACAAAAGTGGAACATGGGGAGTTGGAATTGGTGAATAACCTGGAAAATGTTGCAACCCTCTAAATTGATTAGCATGCCATATGGTGAGCTGGAGATTTGGGCAAAACAGCCAGTATGAATGGCCCAGGAGGCCTATCCACAGCACTTACAACCAGTTGATCGTATTTCCCTTCAAATATCAACAAAAATGATTTTAACCATTATACACTCACACCACACAATTGTATTTATTTAAACAGCTAGGTTGTGGATCACTGTAATTTGTGACGGAACAGCAGATTTTAAGAGCTATAATTGCATCCTCGGTTAGCAGTACAAAGTGGTCATTTTAGTTAATTGCTTATCTATTCCATGGTTTTTAAGGCACAGGGATTCTGTCATCATTCTCTGTCCCATTTGCCAGCCCCTCACACACCCTAGGTTATTAAGTTGCTTTTAAGGCATATGCTTCACTCTCCCTGGACCAGCTACTTAGACGTATGTATAGCTAATGTGGAAGTGCAGTGATGTTGAGCTATTAATATGCAAGATGATTGATAGAATATCCCACTGCTCAAATATAGCCTGTGACTTCCGTCATGAAAATCTTGGGTTATAAAGGGTTTGCATTGCTTGCAAGAGTTGGACATAGACCTCATTTGGAACAATATCCTTAAAAACAAGAAACCCACATAATTTTCCACTTCGGCAGTCCCAGATTGGCTCTCTGAGTATAGAGAACCAGAGGGATAGCTTTTTTGCCTCCCATCTCAATAATTTGTTGGCTCATTAGTACTCATGCCTTAAAGGGGATCTTGGAATGTTAGCAGGTGTAAAATGTGATTATCTCCCCCCCCCCCAGCTACCCTGATACCACCTGACACTCCCTTCGTCATTAATCTTTGCATGTTACTTTTTTCCATTCCCTATTTTCCCTGTCTCTTCCAAACCAAAAAGCGAATGCATTTTTAATGGGATAGCTGCTTTCCTGTTCCACATCTGCTAGGGTTTAGTGGAAGAGAAAACTTTCTCATAAAGATTTCCTGATTGGGCACAACTCTCAGCTTAGTACACTTTCAAAAACAATCTTAGCACACTTTCAAAAATGAACAATGTGATGTTTATCTATCATATTTTTTCTATTTGTCATTAGAAAATTTGTGTGTGTGTATAATAAAGTGTACCTCAAAATATATGCACAATATACTATTTTAAATCAGATACCATTTTTACTTTATATCACCTTGTTTAAGCCAGTTTTCCATTTTTTTTTTCATTTCCCTTCTATTCAATCATGTCAGATTCTCAGACAATGACTGGACAAATCAATGTAGTTTTCTTGGCAAGTTTTTTTCAGAAGTGGTTTGCCACTGCCTTCTTCCTGGGGCTGAGAAAAAGTCACTGGCCCATGGTAATCCAGCTGGCTTTGTGTTTAAGGTAGAAGTAGTACTCACAGTCTCCTGGTTTTCAGCCTCTTGCCTTAACTACTACTACAAGATAATTCTCTTATTTTTAGTTAATGGTGTACCCTAAACAAGAAAACTGCTTTGTTTTACAGCCATCAGATGTTAAATGGAATTTGGAATATCAGATTCATAGGCCATGCAAATTCAACACAGCTGGAATATCTTTTTCCAGAATAGCCATTGGCTTAATGTTAAATGTTTCCTAAGCTTGGTGATGGGTCACCAGAGGATGAATTAGATAAGGTTAGATCCAGACAAGAAAGAACACTGAAAACATGATTCAAGAATTCAGATTCAATTTGCTTTGAATTGGATTGTGTTGCTTTGAGAAACAGTAGTGGCAGCGTGGTTAAACACAGTTTTGCAGCAACTCTGCTCATTGCCAGGAGTTTTGATCCTGTTGAAGTTGACTCAGCCTTCTATCCTTCTGAGGTTGATGAAATGAGGATCCAGATTGTTGGTGGCAATATATTGACTCTGTAAATCACTTAGATGAGGGGTGTCAAACTCATATCATCATAGCAGCATCACCTGACATATCGGGACTTTTTTCCTCTTTGCTAAACCAGGCTTTGACATGGCCAGCATGTGACTCATCTGGCCTGTGGGCCGGGAGTTTGACAGCCCTGACTTAGATAGCATTGTACACTAAGCACTGTGAAGTGATATATAAGTCTAAGTGCTATTGCTATTACTTTTCAACTTTCAGGATTGTAATTTAGGACCATTCCTGATTCTATACCATTTGGTATTTTCTGGTGGCTGGGAATGTGTTTGCAGTTATATTCCAGGAACAAATCTCTGTTAATGCCATTCTTCTTTACAGGACTACGCTGGAAAAGTGTTTCATAGGTTTAGTGAGTTGGACTTTTAATAGGTATGGGGATTGTAGATCAGGTTATAGCAATATTCACAGGCCAATGTTGGTTTCCCATTTGTGTTCCAAGCTCAGTCTGTAGTGTTGGTTAATTTAAATGACTGGGGGTGGGGGGGGTGTTGAACTGCAACATGCAAATATTCCAACATCAGTATCTCTCCTTCCAAGAACAAAAAGAGTTGATCACCTTTTTATGCACCTGTGTTTTTCCCAACCTATCTCAACCTCCTATAAATTCTTAGGCTTTAGCATTTTTTCCAGATTATTCTTTTGTTTTAGTACAAACCAATAAAGAAATCCAATATTTGCAGTCATGGGATTCTAAAACAATTCTGTTGTGTCCGCGAAATGATGCCAGGAGTCGGTGACTTCAAATCATGCTCTTTTTTTGAGGTTGGAACCGAACTGGGGCAAAGGGAAAAAGATCGCGGCTTTTATTCTTTTAGCTGTGGTGGCCGCGGCCAATGGCACCGCTTTGAATCTCCCGCAATCCGAATGGACCAATCGCGGGAGATTCTTAGCGAGCCAATCGGCGCGGCTCGCCTGACCAATCAGAGTGCCCCGCGCTTTGGCCAATCAAAGCGCGGGGATCTCAAGAATGCTAATAAGGACAGAACAAATTCCACTTAGAGACACAATGGCAAATGGTAAACTAAATATCCGTTTAGATATCCCCTGATGTAAACTTTGCAAAGTTGTTTGTAAAAACAGCAACGACAGAAACAGAATGTTCCTGTAAAAGCAAATATAATCCAGATTCTATTTGAAAGAAAGTGCTGTCTCACCAAAATATTCAAACAGCAAGTCTTACCTTAACTAAATAAGAATGTTCCAGTAAAACTGATAAGGAACTACATGAGATGATGTACTGCACTTATGCTGCGGACAAATTTAGATAACAGGAGTTTCTGCTATACCACTATTCTTTAAAATGCTCCTCATTCAGATGTATTTGGTGGACAAGTATTTGCTCTTTTAAAAATCTAAGCCCAGCAAAATTCTTAGTAAAGCAGTTATAGTAAATAGGAATTCTAAAGGCGGTTGGTACATTTTGTCCATATTTCAGCCAAATATTTTATTACAAGTTTAAAACAATGGATTGACACTAAAAAATAGAAAGATGGATTGGATGATGGCCAGCCTTGTGAGCTATTTTTTTTCCCCATCTACCCTCTCCATTTAAATTGTGCAATATTAGAAATGCATTTTGGCATGTTTGTTAATAAAGACACACAGCTGAATGAATACTTTTCCTGTCATTGTTGAAGGATACCCCCCCTCCCCCAGCTCCACTGTCTATCTCAAGAGAAATGTTATTAGAATCATATTGCATTTTCAGGTCTGGTGAAACTCTAGTAAAATAAGCATTTTATGCAAATATAGTGTGGAGGGAAAAAATAGCATTTTATATGCCATAAATCTTTAGGTAACTGGAGCCTTCATTTGTACTTGCTTTTAAAACATCTCAGTTAAGACAATTAGCCTAAGAAGGTGTACTCATTTTACACCGAAATAAAGCTAATCTTGCATTTTATCTGCCCCAAAGTAGTCTGTAATCTTTGTCTATTGTTTCCTTGAACATAATGGCTGCATTGTGCTACCTCTGTAGTGTTAGCTTTGTAATGGGCTTCTTGTCCTGATCACATTTGGGGTCAAAGGTTTGCACGATTGAGAATTACAGAATTAATATAACACATAAGTTTACAGTGCCATAATATTTGGTTAATTATGCGCTATCAAGTCATTTTAAACTCCTGAATGTGCAGTGGCCTAAAGGTGAAGATGCTCACCTCCCATATGGAAAGTTGAGTTCAATCCTAGGCAGCAACAAATGTTTCTCTATCAGGGCATAAAAAGAATATAGCTGCTGCAAACTCCATGTAAGCATCAGGAAGGGAATCTGGCCAGTAAAGGCTCAACTTCATTTAGTCTCCCCAACTCCATCCTGAATAAAGGGATTAAAAAGGTCATCAAAAGGAAAAAAAGTCATTTTAATTCCTAGTGACCATATAAATCAGTGTTTAAATCAGCTTTGGTAACTTTAAAAAGTGCAGACGTCCACTCCTAAAATTTCCCAGCTAGCAAGGCTGACTAGGGAATTCCAGGAGTTGATATCCACATATCTGAAAGTGGAAAATTTGAGAAATACAGGTATAGATAGATTTTTTTCAATGAGGATCTAGCCTTAATCTCTTCTTTTAAGTCACCCAATGTTACATTCATTGCACTCTGAAAATCCATCCACTTTGCTGCTGTTTGCCCTCTTCTCTTTCCTTTCCTCTTCATTTTTAATCTCAAAATAATGACTGATTTTTTTAAAAAAAAAAAAAAAAACCAGTGGTGGGATTCAAATTTTTTTTACTATCATTTCTGTGGACGTGGCTTGGTGGGCATGGCAGGGGAAGGATACTGTAAAATCTCCAGTCAGAGGTGGTATTTGCCAGTTCTCTGAACTATTCAAAATTTCCGGTACCGGTTCTCCAGAACTGATCAGAACCTGCTGAATACCATCTATGTAAAAAACCCAGGAGTTTAAAGCCACTGTCTGTTTGATTCTGCTTCCAGTCTTTAAAGACATGGTCAACATTAAGAGGTAGGAAGGAATCCATATTAGGGTCTGCAGATGAAAACGTGTCCTTGAAAATATGAAGATGTGCAATCATTTGTATGAGCTATCTAAGCATGCTCATTTTCCTGGCACTCTGCAATTGTTAGGGCTGTGTTAATTGCTCTGCTGGACAAGGGTGGAAATCAAGCAGCCCTCTGGACACTGATGAGTTTCCATTCCCTGAAGTCTCCATCAGCACAGAAAATGGTGAGAGATGCAAGGAATTGTAGTTCAAAACATGTGGAGAGCTGTAGATTCTACATCTATTTCTCTGCAAGAGTTTGGTGTGTAACTGAATGTGTTTTATGCCAAAAAGATTAATTAATGAATGAATCAAATTGAGAGGCTTCCCATCTCTGTCTGAGCATTGTATGGTTAAAAAACACAAAAACCATACTAAAATGCTGTATCTCAGTAAAGGTGCGAGGTAAAACAAGGCTAGAATAAATTAAAACCTAAAAGGGCTTAGGGCCTTTTTAACTTCAAACTTTTGTACTTCTCTGCAAGTCGTCAGAGGCCAAGTCTTCAAACTCTTTTGAAAGGCCCAGAGAGTGAGGAGCCTGCCTCAAGTCTGGGGGGAGGATTTCATAAAGGGTGGACCCCACCACTCAAGCTATTTAACTGACAGTCCATAACATATCTTCTCTGCTTGACCGGCCAATATAAAGGGGAATAAGTCAGTTCTGCATGTTTGTCATTCTGAAGAAATGTCATTTATTTGAATATTGTTTAAAAGTAGACATAGTTTAAACATAACATGATGAGTTCTTCAAACTGTCGAGGTAAATATTGATGGTGGAACATTTCAGTGAATAACTCTGAGTAAGGGCCTATCTTTACTAATAAGTTCAAATTGTCTCTGCCATCCTTGAGTTCACAGAAAATTATACGACATCATAGTGTATGGCAGTGTCCCACGGCTGATCCTCCATCCTGACTTTATTACTTCTGTTTTAAATCACTGCGGTCATTTGATTTCATTCCAAGGTAATGGATGATAAAGCCTGACAGATTTTATATATTTTATGTACCTCAAGGCTGCCTTTGGACAGAGTCAACATGAGGGGTAAAAGACTATTTCAATATCAGTGTAACTAAGAATAACTTAAGCGTGTCCCATTCATGGGCTGGGAATGAGATGAAAGCAATGAGGTCATAAGAGGAAAAATAAATGCTGCTGTGACTTGGGTAGGTGCAAGTAGGGAAAGTTGTTTCTTGCAATTTTCCATTGCAGCAAGGGAATGATTACTTGAGTCCCTCTGCTTTCTCTGAGAACTACACATTTAATCTGAATCGAATCCAATGTCAATAAGGTAGACAAATTCCCTTAAAAAGAATTTGGGGGGAAAAATAGTACTGTAATATAAAGAGATTGACATAATCAGCTGGAACAGATAAAAATTAATTCCTAAGTGAAATCTACCATAATAAAACCTTCAGGTTCCTGGTTTGCACCACAACTTTATTTAACATGCTTATTCACTCCCCCTTATCCCTTTGCTGCACAGTGGCCTTATTTTCTTTTTACTGTCCTTTGGTAAATCATGAGCCACATTTTGCTTTTTCAACATTCCCACTTGGGAATGTTCTTTTATACGTTATTAGTGTGTCTGTGCACACAGCAGTCATTCTTAGGATGCTAATAAGCACCAATTCTCCATCCTACCTCTACATTGCAAATCTTAGTGTCAATATTTAAGTAAAGAGTCAAAGTAATTGTGAATATTGTGAATGTGGATCTGATACTCTTGATTCCTCTTCCCAGTTACCACTAACCGTAGTTTGCCACAATACATTCATTATTGATTGAAATAATTCCTTACTTCTCAAATTAGTTCATCAGTTCAGAAGACTGAAAATTTGTGCAATGCTTCAGGAAAAGTCTAAGCTCTAACATGAGCTAGAAGTAAGCCAATCATTATTTGCTGCAATTTGAATGTTTCTAGTATTCCCATTAGGGGATCATAAAGAAATTTGTGTTTCTGACCTCCGTGAGCCACCAAGATTTTCTCATCTCCACAACTCTCTTGTCCCTTTCACCTACCCATCTGCAAACGTGCCTGTCTAACACACAGCATCTTCATGCAGATGTTGGCAACAGAATAAAATAACATACTTCTGAGTCATTGTATAATGTAACCTTTTAGGAAAAACAGAGTTCTAGCTGAGTGTCAGTGTCTTGATAGCTAATTCAACCAAAATAATGTTGACAATAAGTCTTCTTTAGCAATATTTAGTTGGGTTGACAAAATCAGAAATGAGGAGGTGATAAGCCACCTGGGAAAGCCAAAGGAAATCATCAAAACCATAAGAA
Source organism: Hydrophis major (assembly GCA_033807585.1). NCBI lineage: Eukaryota > Metazoa > Chordata > Lepidosauria > Squamata > Elapidae > Hydrophis > Hydrophis major. The sequence goes on from CM066329.1 coordinate 174,578,481, forward strand.
AGTGAAAATTAGAATATTTTGGACATGTGATGCAATACCCAGAAAAATATGGCATACTTCACTTTATAGTCCAAGGAAAGATTGAAGGCAAATTGGGTTCAGACAGAAGAAGAACATCATGGTTTCAAAATCTAAGGGACTGGTTTGGACAAAACTCAACAGCACTTTTTTGTGCAGCTGTTGATAAAAGTAGGATTGCCAACATGACCACCAATGTCTGATGATGCATAGGGAAGAAGGAGAAGAAGAAGAAGAAGGAGAAGGAGAAGGAGAAGGAGGAGAAGGAGAAGGAGAAGGAGAAGGAGAAGGAGAAGGAGAAGGAGAAGGAGAAGAAGAAGGAGAAGAAGAAGAAGAAGAAGAAGAAGAAGAAGAAGAAGAAGAAGAAGAAGAAGAAGAAGAAGAAGAAGAAGAAGAAGAAGAAGAAGAAATATTTTTAAAAAGGAGGAAAAGATTGTGTGAGAGCAAATTTGGTGTAGTGGTTCAGCACGAGACTAGAAACTAGGAGACTGTGAGGACTAGTCCAACCTAAGGAACAAATCCAGCTAGGTGACCTTGGGTCAGTCACCCTCAGCCCTAGGAAGCAGTCAGTGTCAAACCACTTCTGAAATCTTGCTAAGAAAAATGGAGGGACTACTCCTAAAAGTTGCCATTCAATGAAGTGATGCAAGACTTATGTTAGGTACTTGGACATGGGTCGAAGTAAATGGAGACAGACTCTGAATAGTGAACTTTCAGCTCTTTATTGCATAATGACTTCTCAGTATAACAACAGTGAACTCTGCCTTATATAGGCAACCCTTGGAAGAATTGTCCAATAGCGAGCTATGAACGCTAGCTCTTTTAACCAATAAGAATCCTCTGTTAAGCGCCAATCAGATTCCTCAGAACTAACCAATCCGATCTGGCCGCCTAACAGCCAATCAGAAGTGCAGGGCCAGAACCCTGCACTTTACCTCAAGCTTATACTTTATGAACTATGGTACATACACAACACCCCTTCCCCCTGGCTTCTTAATTATGGTGTAGTTATATAGTCCTTTAAATAGGACGGTTGTCTTTTAAGTCTTTCGAATTTTCGTTGGACTGGTTGGTTGCAATCCTGTTGAGGTAGATTGTTGTTTGGCAGTGGTTCTGCTTCTTGCTCAGGTGCAATTTCTTGAGGTGCAAACGATTCTCCTTCCTGCTCCATTTCCTGAGTATCACTTAGTTCGTCGCTCCCTTCGAGCAGGTTCCCTGGAACGTCATCTTCTTCTGTACCTCCCCCCCCCCTCGGTTTGGTCATGGGGGAGTTGTTGACTGGCCGTTGTGAGCCGTGACCGGAATTGGTCGATATGCCGTTTCCACAGTCTATTGTCACAGCATTTCACTACATAGGATTTGGGGCCGGTCACTCGTACTACTGTCGCCTCTATCCATAACGGATCGCCCGATAAGTTTCGTGCGTAAACGAGGTCTCCTACCTGGAAAGTGCGACAGCGGCCGCTGGATCCTATTGGTTTTTCCAGTTCGTAAGCAGGGTGCAACCGGTCGAGTTGGGAGCGGAGTCTTCGTCCCAACAGTAGTTCGGCGGAAGTTCTGCCGGTGACGCTATGTGGAGTTATGAGTTGCAAAAAGAGAATTTGGTTGACCTTGTCATCGATATTGTCATAGTCCACTTTTTGCAAAGTCTTTTTAACAAATTGGACCATGCGCTCCGCTCGGCCATTGGTCACAGGGTGCGCAGGCGAGGTGAGCGCATGGCAGATGCCGCGGTCAGCCAGGTACTGCTCGAACATTAGTGCCGTAAATTGTGGCCCGTTATCGGACACCAGGACGTCAGGTAGTCCGTGGGTTGCAAAGAGTCTGTTTAGGATCTTGATCACTGCCTCGGAAGTTGTAGTCGTCATACGATGAATTTCTAACCAATTGGAGTATGCGTCGACTGTCAGCAGGAAGGTGTAGCCCTTGGTTGGCCCCGCAAAATCCAGGTGGATTCTGGACCAGGGTCTCCGTGGTGTCTCCCATTCAGTAGGCATGGCTTTTGGTGGGGTGTTGCTGACTTGTTGGCAATTGGCACATGCTTTGACCCACTGCTCGATTTGCCGGTCCATGCCCGGCCACCATGCATAGCTTCGTGCAAGTGCTTTCATCCACACGATGCTGGGGTGGCCCTCGTGCAGCATTCGTAGCAGCGTCTTCCGGAGTCGTTCTGGGACAACGACTCTATTGCCCCAGATGATACAGCCTTTTTGGGAAAAAAGTTCAGTCTGTCGAGATTTAAATGGTGCGAAATCATCTGGTACTTGGTCCAATGGCCATCCACGTTCTACCCAACCAAGGACTCGAGCTAGGGTGTGGTCTCGTTTGGTTTCTCTCGCGATGTCTCGGGTGGTCATAGGCGGCGAGTTGAGTGTTTCGATCTGCAACGTAGTTGCCGTTGGTGCCGGATCGTCGAGAGTCTCTGGAAGCGGTGCTCGGCTTAATGCGTCGGCATGGGGAATGGCCTTCCCCAGGCGATATTGCAGGTGTTAATTATAAGCAGCTAGGAATTCTGACCATCGGGTCATTCTAGGGGATAATATGTAGGGGGTTGGCTTGTCCCCGGCTATTATCCCTAGCAATGGTTTGTGGTCAGTTACAATGGTAAATGTCCTTCCATACACATATTCATGAAATTTTTTTACAGCTGACACGATTGCGAGGGCTTCTTTATCAATTTGTCCATAGTTCCGCTCTGTTTGTGAAAGAGTCTTCGAAAAGTATGCAACAGGGGCTTCGTTCCCATTAGGCAGTACATGGCTCAAAATGGCGCCCACCCCAAAAGGCGGTGCATCGCAAGTTATAACTAACGGCAAAGTCTCGTTATACTGCATAAGTACAGAGTCAGATGTGAGCAGTTTTTTAACATTCCAGAACGCTTGCTCTTCCCGGTACCCCCATACCCACAATGCTTTCTTATCTAATAATCGGTGTAACGGCTCAGCGACAGTTGCTTTGTGCGGTAAAAATACATTATAGAAATTAATGAGGCCTAAGAACGCCTGGAGATCTGCCTTGTTGCATGGTCTGGGGGCGTTTTTGATTGCTTTTAATTTACTCTCAGTAGGATGAATGCCTTGGCTATCTATTCGGTATCCTAGAAATTCAACATTGTCAGTATATAAGTGACATTTATTTTTTTTCACCTTAAGTCCAGCCTCTTGGAATTTTTTAAGAACACATTTCAAACGATCTTGCAAGATTTTTTTGGTAGGGGCTGCAACTAATACATCATCAAAATAAGGAACCACGCCCTTGATTCCCTGTAATAACCTTTCCATGAGGCTCTGGAAGATCCCCGGGGCTACACTAACTCCGAATTGCAATCGGGTACATTTAAAGGCACCTCTGTGCATACAATTGTTTGGGCTCGGGCTGTTTTTTCATCCACTGGTAATTATTGATAAGCTTGAGCTAAATCTAATTTAGCAAAAACCTTTCCGCCCCCCAGGGAATGGAGGAGGTGCTGTACCACCGGAACTGGATACGCATTCTGCTGTAGGGCGTGGTTTAAAGTGGCCCCACAAATTCGTATTGACCCGTCTGGCTTAATGGGTGTTACAATAGCGGTTTCCCATGGAGAGTGATTGATGGGCTTCAATACCCCTTGAGCAATTAGCTTGTCGAGTTGTTCGTCGATCTTTGCTTTAAGAGCGAACGGAACTCGACGGGGCTTCAAGCGAATGGGAGCTACTTTTGGATCTAAACTGAATGAGATCGGGGTCCCCTTATAATCGCCTAAGCTGTCCGCGAAGACGTCACTGAACTCAGAGATAAGGTCTTTCTCCCACTCACAACCACTGACTCGGTTCATGCCGGCCACTTCAATGCTGAGTGGCACGAACCATTGGAAGCCTAGTAGGCTAGGCCTATCTCTATCGATGACCATTACAGGTAAGTACGCTGTATGCTTCTTGAAGGAGACTCGGACTCGGCAGGACCTGACAACGGGGATTCGGTTCCCTTGGTAGTCCTTGAGGATGAGGCGTTGAAATTGGAGGTCTTGACGTTGAATTGTGGGGATGAGTTGCTTGAGTGTCTTCCAGGACACCATCGAGAGGGACGATCCCGAGTCGACCTCCATGTGTCAAGGTTGGTTCTCGATGGCTACCGTGACTCGGATTTTCTTGGTGTCCAAGGCTGAGGCCTGACCGATAGTGATAGTATGGTGAGCCTCTTCTCTCTGCAAAGCTCGATTTCTGTAGGAGTGGTTTACTGGCTCTCGCCTTACAGGACGGTTTCCTGTCAATTGGCGGATAGTTAGCCCCTTTTGAGGCCTGGCTGAGTCCTGGCAAGCTGCGGCAGACCCGGCCGATGTGGCCTCGTTTCCTGCACTCATGGCAGAGTGCGTCGCGGAATTTGCATTCGGACCTGGCATGGTTGGCTCCACAGCCAGTGCACGGGCGTAAGGGCTTCGGGCGAGGGTCCCGGTCGGACTGCAGTCGATGGACCCCTTCTTCGTCGCTGTCTGACGACGAAGAGAGGTCCTCGTGGTGCATTGTTGAGAGCTGCCCTTCTGAGTTGGGTAAGATTTCGCTGGTCGGTGGTGTTACCGGAGTGCGGCTTCGCCGTAGTTATGCAGCCGACTTTTTAGTCGCCTCCGCAGCCGTGGCTTCGGTGATGGCGTCAGCAAGGCTGATGTCGCCTTTCGCCATCAGCTTGCTTTGCATGCCTAGTGCATCTAATCCCAGAACTATTCGATCTCTCAGTGCCTCTTCTAAATCAGCGAACCCGCAGAGGCCCCCTAAATTTCAGAGGTCCGCTATGAAATCGGCCACGCTCTCTCCTTTCCATTGGTTTCTCTGATAAAACTCGTGGCGTCTCACGAGTGTAGGCACGGTTGGTGCATAATGGTCTCTCAGGATGGGTTCGAGGTCGTCCCAGCTCATGGCTTTCACTTCTCGAGGTTTGGCGAGTGCTTTAGCCATCTTAAATACGGCTGGGCCGCAATGTGTCAGGAACAGTGCCCGCTTCTTTGCTGGTGTGGCGTCCTTCAAGTTGTTCATCTTGAGAAACATTTTGAAGTGATCCATGTAGAATTCCCAATCCTCTTGGTTTGGATCGAACGGAGCGGGTGGTACGATGCCGCCAGACATGGTTCTGTTGTTGGCGCAGGGCTGCCAACCTTGAGTGATAGTTCGGAGTGAGACACTGCGAGGGAGTGGAGCGACCAAGGCCGAGGGAGCGAAGCGACCGAGGGGGGGATGGTGTGGAAGAGGGGTGTCCCCCCTTCCACGGTAGGGAGCTTTGACAATTTTACATTTTAAATGGTGCAATCTGATGCATACTTTAGTCATGATTTGGACATATACATACATACATACATTTTAACCCATAGGCATAAGAAAAAAAATGAGGACACATATTACAAAAACACATTTTTCTTCAGTGAGGGAACTTGACTATGAAAACCAATGAGACATAGCATAGGCCTTTTAGTTTCATAAAAGGTTTGAAAAAATAATTGGGTAATTATTTGAAATGGACTGTGATGTTTCTTTGTCATATATGTATGTGTATGTGGGTATATGCGGGTATATGCGGGTATATGCGTAATGGTTATATTTTGAGAACTGAATGCAACGAAATTTTGTTTTAATGTATGCTGATTAGTGTACATTTAAAGTGACAATAGTTTTCTGTTCTGTTCTATTCCAGTTCCATTCCAATTTATTCCATTCCATTCCAGTTTCATTCCAATTCTATTCCATTCTAACTTTTGAATAGCTGATGCAGCTTGCATAAAAAGGGCAAAAGGAAAAATAAACCAGGGAACACTTCACCAATGCCCTTAGTACAATCGAAAAACAAATATATTTTTATCGGCGAGGCGAGCGGCTGCTCGGAGCCACCGATCCCCTGAAAAATCACATCTAAAGCAAAATTAGAGGCAAGGAGCTATGGTTTTTGAAGGGTTAAAATTCAGATTAGTTTGCAAGAGAGGTGTGGCCGCGGGGGAAAGAGACGGGGAGGGGAGTTTCTTTCTGTTAAACCCGCCATTCTTCGGCAAATTTGCAAGCGGATTAGCCTGCTTTAAATTGCAAATCTAAGATGAATTAGAAATAAAATTTGGGGTGGAGGGGGTCTTATTCCACAAGCCCGCCTTTATTCGAGGCCGGAATTCCCATTGCAAGGAAGATCTCTCGGGCCTTTAGCGTGAGATTTCGTTTATCAGAGTGAGACAGTCAAAATTGGTTGAATTGCGTGAGTCTCACTCTGATTGCGTGAGAGTTGGCAGCACTGTGGCGTCGTCTTATCACGTGCTCGATATTGCTTCCTGGCTTCTTCGGTTCAGACGTCTCCACATCCCATCCTCGTCGCCAGTGTTAGGTACTTGGACATGAGTCGAAGTAAATGGAGACAGGCTCTGAATAGTGAACTTTCAGCTCTTTATTGCATAGTGACTTCTCAGTACAACAACAGTGAACTCTGCCTTATATAGGCAACCCTTGTGAGAATTGTCCAATAGCGAGCTATGAACGCTAGCTCTTTTAACCAATAAGAATCCTCTGTTAAGGGCCAATCGGATTCCTCAGAACTAACCAATCCGATCTGGCTGCCTAACAGCCAATCAGAAGTGCAGAGCCAGAACCCTGCACTTTACCTCAAGCTTATACTTTATTAACTATGGTACATACACAACAACTTATATCAGGAAAAGAAGCTGCTTCTATGTTGGGCTACAATGAGGCAAAGGCCTGTCTTATGGGGACACCTTTCCTATAAGGACAGATGGAGGGGCATTGCTGTGCCATAGTTAAGGGGATATGAGGAATAGCTTAGCGTAAGATCTGCCCCAATTTGTTCTCTATTATGCCTATTCTGTCTAACAGTAGTGGCAAGTTCACGCAAAACAATGGTGGGAATAAGTGTCAGAAGGAGGCATGTAATGTTCAGCAAAAATGTTCCCTGCCGAATTGGTTAACGATGCAAGAAAGCAGTTCCTGTCTGTACTGATTGGGTAAGTCTTTTCAAATATCCAACCTGTTGCAGTGTGATTAGGTTTGGCTTTATTCTAACTCCAGAGTGTGACGAAGAAGATCTTGCCTGGGAAGGGTAAATAGAAAGCACTGATGAAGTTAAATATGAAGCAGCCAGGGAAATCAAATATAATACCTGAGCCCAGCAACCTCAACTGCTTTCATTGTGGCCAGGGAAGGAAGAGAGGAAGTGGGGAAATGATCCCACCTCCCTCTCTCTTTCTCTCTCTCTCTCTTTGTCATACAGCTAAGCTGTTGGAGATTATGAGATTCTTTTATTGCCATAATTTGTAGGGTGATGTGCTGACAATCTTCCTGTTGCACACAGAAAATATAAATTATGCCTGCAGGATAATTAACTGTTTGTCCAGGCTAATTGTTATCATCAAATCTTGCTCAGTCACAGTTTTAAGGCTCAATTTAAACTCTATATCTTTAAAGAAGCTTCATTCTCGCTTCCCTCTCCCTCCACCACATCTATGCAAATGTGCACACGTATGTCTGCGCATATACACCACAGGGAGAAAATGTGCATCTGCGCACACTTCCACCACAGGGGGAAAAAAACAATAAAGATAATGGTTTAAGTCTGCTTCTCCTGAAACGGCTAAAGTTATAATTGCATGTGTGTAGAAGCCTATGGAGTCACCTCTTGCCTTAGCTACTAACTCTTATTTCAAATCCTGCTGTCATTGCTTTCCTGTATTAATTTCTGAATTATGGATTATTGTTCAGAGACCTCAGAGTCTGAAACAATTCCCCACTACTATTACTGCATAAATCTTTTTTGCCGTCTGCCATCCTGCTTAAAATAGCAATGATTCATCCTGAAAGATTAAGGAAGCAGGAACGTAGAAGACAATTTCTTACCTCTATTGCCATATTGAAAAGTGGAAAGAATTCCATGATTTGGTGGTGGAGAGAATGGGGCCAGAATGCTCCATCTCTCCATTTGGGCCATCGCTGATTACGTAGGGCCAACCAGAATCCATACCAGGGTTAGGATAACACACAATCATGGCAACACATCGAATTGGCTCACACACAGAGAGACACACACACACACACACATTCAGTTTTATAACGCTTTGTGATTTGAATTTCTAGAGGACTTAGAAATGTAAAATAATTTTACAGGGAGCATATATGGGAATTCATCTCCCTTCAGAATCCATATCTGTGTGAATACAGGTAGTTCAGTGACCTTCAAAGTTACAACAGCACTGAAAAATGTGACTTATGACCCTTTTTCACAGTTACGACTTCTGCAGCATCCCCATGATTCCAATGCTTGGCAACTGGTTCATATTTATGACTGTGTCCCTGGGCATGTGATTCTCTTTTGCGACCTTCTGACAATGGGGAAGGCAGATTCATTGAACAGCTGGGTTACTAACTTATCAACTGCAGTGATTCACTTAACAACTGTGGCGAGAAAAGTCATAAAATGGGGCAAAACTCACCGAACAAATGTCTCCCTTAACAACTGAAATTTTGGGCTCAGTTGCGGTTGTAAGTTGAGGACTACACATATTAACTTACAATTATTTATACAATTAATTATTAATAATACAATAAATTATTAACCAATCCATTATCCTCCACTTAGAGACAAACAACCTACTCTCTAACAAACAATTTGGTTTCAGAAGGAAACTGCCCGGTAACCTGCAACTCTTGCACTATAAAAACATATGGACTACACAACTTGATCAGAGCAAAGCAATTGACACAATTTACATAGACTTCAGTGGTACATGACAAACTACTCCTAAAACTAAGATCTTATGGTATCTCTGGATACCTGCATAACTGGATAGAAGCATTCCTGTTAAACAGACAACAAATGGTCAAAATTGGGAGCGTCCTATCAAATTCTGTACCTGTCAATAGTGGTGTCCCCCAAGTGTTCTAGGACCAACTCTCTTCATACTCTATATTAATGACCTCTGTGATTATATTAAGAGCAACTGCATTCTTTTCGCTGACAATGTAAAGCTATTCAACACCACTGTCAATGCTGCTACCCTTCAAAATGACCTCGACTATGTGTCAGAATGGTCAAATAAACGGCAACTTCAAATTTCAACAAATAAATGCTCTATCTTACATATTGACAAAAAAAAATCAAAAAATAAAATACAAGCTAAGTAGTCAAGACATTGTTGATGACAAAAACTTTGTCAAGGACCTTGGAGTATTCATCTCAAATGATCTAAGTGCTAGAACCCACTGTAACTACATAGCCAAAAAGGCATTAAGAGTTTGTTAACCTTAAAAGCGTAGCTTTTTCTCCGGTAATATCGCTCTACAAACTAGAGCATATAAAACATTTGCTAGACCAATACTTGAATACAGCTCATCAGTCTGGAACCCGCATTACATATCTGATATTAATACAATTGAGAAAGCCCAGAAATATTTTACGAGAAGAATCCTCTACTCCTTTACTCGTAGCAAAATACCTTATGCCACCAGACTTGAAATTTTAGACCTAGACAACCTAGAACTACGCCACCTTCGGTTCGATCTAAGAATAGTATATAAAATTATATATTGCAATGTTCTACCTATCAATGAATACTTCAGCTTCAACCAAAACAATACAAGAGCACTAAATAGATACAAACTAAAGATAAACCGCACCAAACTTGATTGCAGGAAATATGACTTCAGCAACAGAATAGTCAATGTCTGGAATACTCTACCTGACACTGTGGTTTTTTTCCCCAAACCCCAAAATCTTCAACATTAGACTGTCTACTATTGACCTCACCCCTTTCCTAAAAGGTCTGTAGGGGGCATGCATAAGCACACCAAAATGTGCCTGTCCCATTGTTTCTTTTTTTCTTATTCGTATCCATTTCATATATTTATAACCCTGTTTATACTTATACCTGTTATCTAATAATTGTTTGACAAAATAAATAAATAAATAAAATAAATAAATTAATATCTGTATTGTCTGTAAGACCCTGGAGAATTCATAGAAGGAGAGGAGGCTGCATATACTTTATTCAGGAGGTGAAGTTACCAGAGGGTCTCCACTGAGACCTTCCCTCCTTTGATTTTGCCTAGGTGTTCAGACAATATTGATTCTGTTGGCTCAGAATAATGGAGAATAGCAGTTTAGACAACCAGTTTAAAGCTGAATATCAGGAATCTATTATGCTATGCTGGCCAATATATTTTTTCATCTGTACTTGAAGATTAGATAATTATCCGTTTAAAGCAATTGCAAATATTTAAATTGGCTTAATGACACTGTTCTTTTCCTAGCTGAGAACTCAAGGTCATTCAGCTTTGCTTGATGAATGAGTTCTACAACAACAGGGAAAGTTGCACATCCTTACCACTTATTTTATGCCAACATGATGACAATAAAACAGAGATATTTCTAAGACCCAAATTATTTAAGACATGGAAGATCAATGAAACACATCTCTTCCCATTTTTAAAAGTGTCTTAAGTATTTTCGAGTCAAATCATACCTTGGAGGGGGAATTTTAGTTGTGAAAATGGCTGGGGAGTTGAGCATTAATTGCCCACATTCTATTGGTCCCAGTGCTAATCCATTTACGGATGTTATTTGTCCTTGAGGTATTCCATACAAATCTCTTTAGATGTATAGAAGAAAAATGATCAAAGCTGTGATTACATTTTTGCCCCTCAAACTATGTCCTCTCCAGGGTTTTCATCCTATATCATCCTTTCCCAACCTGGTATCTTCCAGATCTGTTGAAACTGTAGTTTCTTGTATTCCCAGACTGCATGGGCCAATTGAAGATGTGAAAATTGGGTGGGCTATGCTAGGCTATCATTTTCTGCCCCTCACTTACATCTAGATCAGGGGTGTCAAACTGGATTTTTTCGAGGCCCGGATCAGCATTGTAGTTCTCCTCCATGGGCCGACTGGGGGGGGGAGTAGGGGGTGATGGGATGGACACCTCCTGCAGCAACCTGCTGGCAAAACAGGGCATGGGTGGGCATGCGAGGCCCCCTGCATCCCGTTTTGGCTGGCAGTGTTCCAGGAGGCCATCCAGGCCAAACATGGAGCAAAGGGGGCCCACACTACTCTAAATCTATTGTTTGAAGCAGCCAAACTGCATTGCTTCATGGTAAGAAGAATCAAGAAATTGGTCATGATAATTGGGAAAGGTACTTTCTATCCATATGCTTAATGGTGTTCACAGGAGGAGTCAAATAAACTAACAAAAGCATCATCAATGCCATCAGGACACATTCCAACCTCCTTATGCCTGCATGGTGTGATATTAAAAATGGGCACTCCTACCACAGACAAAGTAAAAAAGAAACCAGCCTATTTTTAGCTCATGTGCATCACTGAAATGCAGATCCAGAGATTACGAGGATCTTTCTTCATCACTGAGTTGAACTGGTCTCCACCCATCCTTGACCTGGCAGAGAAGTAATCTGTATGAAATTGCTTGTCCTCACTGCCAATCCCTATTCTGCCTATATTGCTTCAGTTCCCAGTCATTGACACTCATTATTTTTGATCAACTTGAGGCAACATACATACTTCATGCTCCTAGTTTCCCACAACAAACCTGTGGAGTGAGAAAGAGTAACTGGCCTGAAGTACCCACTCATGCTTAATGGAGAAGGAGAATTTATGGTCTCCCCATTTCTAATCCAGCATTTAACCACTACTGGCTTTCTGTCTTCCTTCGAAGATAAATGTTAATAAGGTCTCACAGATTTTGCACACCTTGAAGATGCCCTTGGACAGTGCTGGCATAAAAAGAAAAGCACCGCTTTAACATCAACACAGCTAATGATGTCTTTAAAAATGCTTCACTCGTGGACTTTGGGAAAATATGAAGCCCATATCATGGAGACCTGCCAGAAAAAAAATATTGCCAGGCATGTTTGTGCCTTGGTGAAGCACAAGTGAAGAAAGGGTCTCAGTTAGTCACTGTCAACTGTATGCAAAGTGTATGTAAAGCTGTGGATGAGTGGTACAAAAATGAAACAAGAAAACACAGGTTGCAGATCAAATTCTTACATGTGGATTTGGTTAAGTGATTAAGTATGGAAATCCAGAGGCAGATTAGCCAGGAAAGCCAGCAGGGAGACCTTGGACCAGTCATATTCTCCCCCCCCTCCCTCCTCCCCCTCTCTCTCTGTGCCCAACTCACCTCACCGAGTTGCTGTTCTGAGGAAAAATAGGAGGGGGAAGGTGTGGAGATATGTTGCTGCTTTGAGTTATTTGTAACAATAATAAAGGTAGGATACAAACAAATAAAAATCATTCTCTATGCACACAAGGAACTCCCTAGCTGTCTCTTCCTGACAGCATTAAGAGAACTATGAGGAGTAAGAATCAGAAGTTGAATGGATGAATGGATGGTCTTTTGGCTCAGCAACAAAGAATGTATTCCAGCATCAACATTCCATTTTATCTCCTGTGCATGTGTGTATGTGCCATATGGTAAATAAATAACTATAGCTCCTAGACTCTTTAATGTTGTGAGTGAAGGAGCAGCACTTTCTCTGCTTCTTAGCCTTCCCCCAAAAGGGGCCATAGGTGAATCATTCAATGGGCACTTGTTAGACATGGGCACCTGGGAACTGGGATTTGAATTTGACAACTTACAGCGAAACAAAGCTTGTCTTTGTTCTTCTGTTCTGTTAGAGTTCTCCATAATGCTCTCATTTGCTGCATGCTTTTATAAAATTAATAAGCAAAGAGAATGCAGGACAGAGGATTGAGATGAGATTTGAGAGGCAAACCTATGGTACAAATTCAGCAATGGAAAAGCTTCAAAAGATAAATGCTAGTTAGTCTGGTCACCAATCTAATCAAAATCCACTTTTACTCACATATTGCTGGGTCAGACAAATGATCTCCTAGTCTATGACCGGGGTCAGATCCAGACACTTCAGGAAAATTCAGTAGCAGCACTCCATTCTCTTCCATTTCAATCTAATTGCCCCAATCTACAGGGCTAACCCTATGTTATAGACCACGTCATGTTTTTGAAAAGCTATTTCAGAAAAAGCTATTTCGAACTTTAAAGCTGTATGCAGTTAGAGGAAAGGGTGCTTAACTCTTATTTCTACTTTCCAAAATTCAATCAGGTTCAATTCCAGATTTATGTGGGCCCTTCATTGAATGTGATATCACATTTAAACACAGCACTCAGGATGTTTATAATCCAATTAAAAGCCATCTACCAGCATGTCCACATTACTCCCTGGATTGCATGAAATCATCCCAACTAAATTGCCAAATGGATTTTGTATCAATGCAACTGTCTCAATTTTCAAATTGCAAAATTCCCATTTCGCAGTTTGATACAGTGGAGCTCTTTGAACCTTGAGGCCAGTTTTGATAATCCTTGATTGGGAGTAAGCTAGAATGCTGGCCAGTTTACATAAGTCCCGGATTATAATGGAAGACTCTAAAAGTATCTAAAATTACTCTGACGTGGGACCGCACAGACATTTTAGAGAAAGGTTATTAACAGAGGTAAAAGTAAAGTTAAAATAATATAAACACAAATAAGGATTGAAAATGCTAGGGAGCTGGCAGTTTTCCAATATTGTGGAAGTAGCAGAACCTGGGGATGGAGTTAAAAGAGGGATCAGCCTAGAATCCCTATGTAGCCACAACCGGACTAAGTCCAACCCCTTTGACCCTTATCTAACTCCAAGCAGGTGATAGCCATTAGTTGAGAAGATTCCTCTACATGGGCTTTTTAGCAACAAATCAGGTTAATTGGAACTTTAAATGTGGACCTTGATTTTCATGCCTAGCAAATATAGCACTAATCACTTATATTCTATCATTCTAAAAGATAAAGAATCATTATTCAGCACTGAACTAAAAACAAATATTAGAAACTGTTATGTTTGGAGCATGGGCGAGAAAGAATGGAGACAAGCCTCTGAACGGTGAACTTCAGCTCTTTATTTACATAGTGACTTCTAGCTTCTATAGCAGTTTTAACCCGCCTTATATAGGCAAACCCCGTAACTATTAACCAATAACCAACAAGGAGCGCTAGCTCTCATAACCAATAGGAACTCTCTGTTAAGGGCCAATCGGATTCCCCGGAGCGGGCCAATCCGATCCGGCTGTTTAACAACCAATCAGAAGTGCAGGGCCAGAACCCTGCACTTTACTCCAAGCTCACGCTTTATGAAAACTTTATACATCCCCCCCCTTTATACACCCCTTCCCCCTGGCTTCTGTTTGCAGGGTGCAGTTACATAGTCCTTTAGGTAGGACGGTTGTTTTATTAGTCTCTTTGATTTTCGCTGTGTCATTTGGCTGCAATCACACTGAGGTAGATCGTTGTTTGGCAGTGGGGCTGTTTCTGGTTCAGAGTTCATTTCCCCATCATTGCCCATGTTCTCTGTAATTCCCTGAGGCGCAACTGTTTCCCTCTCTGGTTCCACTTCCCGAGTCTCTATTATACCGTCGTTCCCTTCAAATGGGTTTTCTTCTTCTTGGAATTCATCTTCTTCTGTACCTCCCCCCCGCTCAGTCTGGTCATAGGGGAGTTCAGGACTGCCCGCCGGAAGCTGCAATCATAATTGATCGATGTGGCGTTTCCATAGTCTATCGTCAAGGCATTGTACAAGGTAGGATCTTGGGCCGGTTATACGAACTACTGTCGCCTCCACCCACAATGGGTCACCCGATAGGTTTTTAGCGTATAACAAATCTCCTACCTGGAAGGCACGACAGCGGCTGCTGGATCCTAGTGGTTTTTCCGGTTCGTAAGCTGGGTGTAACCGGTCGAGGTGGGAGCGGAGTTTTCGTCCCATTAGCAGTTCAGCGGGAGTTTTGTTGGTGACGCTATGTGGTGTGATATGTTGTAAAAAAAGGATTCGATTGATCTTGTCGTCAATGTTGTCGTAGTCTACCTTCTGTAAGGTTTTCTTCACAAATTGTACCATGCGTTCTGCTTTGCCATTGGTCGCAGGGTGGGCAGGCGAGGTGAGCGCATGTCGAATGCCGCGGTCAGCGAGGTATTGTTCGAACGACAGTGCTGTAAATTGGGGCCCGTTATCGGATACCAGGACGTCTGGTAGTCCATGGGTTGCAAATAGTCTTTCCAAGGTTTTGATAACCGCCTCGAAGGTTGTAGTCGTCATGCGATGAATCTCGAGCCAATTTGAATAGGCGTCGATGGTTAGTAGAAAGGTGTGGCCTTTGGTTGGCCCCGCAAAGTCCAAGTGAATTCGGGACCAGGGTCCGCATGGTGTCTCCCATTCAGTAGGAATGGCTTTAGGTGGGGCGTTGATCACTTCCTGACATTTTGGACAAGCTTTAACCCTATGTTCGATTTGCTTGTCAATGCCTGGCCACCATGCGTAGCTTCACGCAAGGGCTTTCATTCGCACGATGCCGCGGTGGCCATCATGCAAGGATCTCAGAAGCACTTTCTGGAGTCGTTCTGGGATAACGACTCTATCGCCCCAGATGACACAGCCTTTTTGGGAGAACAACTCCGTTTGTCGAGTCTTGAATGGTGTGAAGTCATCTGATAATTGGTCCAATGGCCATCTGCGTTCTACCCAGCTTAGGACTCGCGCTAAGGTGGGGTCACGTTTGGTTTCTCTCGCGATATCTCGGGTGGTTAATGGCGGCGAGTTGAGTGCCTCAATTTGCAATGTGGTTACCGTTGGTGCAGGATCGTCGAGAGTCTCTGGAAGCGGTGCTCAGCTCAATGCGTGGGCGTGGGGAATGGCTTTCCCCGGGCGGTATTGCAGCCGATAGTTATAAGCAGCTAAGAATTCTGACCATCAAGTCATCCTAGGGGATAATATGTAGGGAGTCAGCTTATCTCCGGCTATTATCCCCAATAATGGTTTGTGGTCAGTCACGATAGTAAAAGCCCAGCCATACACATACTCATGGAATTTTTTAACGGCTGACACAATTGCGAGGGCTTCTTTATCGATTTGTCCATAATTTCGCTCAGTTTTTGAAAGTGTCTTTGAAAAATATGCAACAGGGACTTCGTTCCCATAAGGCAGTACATGGCTCAAAATGGTGCCCACTCCGAAAGGCGAAGCATCACATGTTATATTTAATGGCAAAGTCTCGTTATACTGCATGAGTACAGAGTCAGAAGTGAGCAGTTTTTTTCACATTGCGGAACACCTGTTCTTCTCGGTGACCCCATAACCAATTTGCTTTCTTATCTAACAACCGGTGTAACGGTTCAGCGACCATTGCTTTATGCGGTAAAAATACATTATAAAAGTTGATGAGGCCTAGGAACGCCTGGAGATCGGCCTTGTTTCGTGGCCTGGGAGCGTTTTTTATCACCCTTAGTTTACTTTCAGTAGGGTGAATACCCTGGCTATCAATTAGGTACCCTAAAAACTCAACACTGTCAGTACACAATTTACATTTGTTTTTTTTTTTACTTTAAGACCGGCCTCTTGGAAGTTTTTTTGGACTAATTTTAACCGGTCCTGTAAGATTTTTTTTGTAGGGGCCGCAATTAATACATCAGCAAAATAGGGGACCACGCCCTTAATCCCTTGTAATAACCTCTCTATAAGGCTCTGAAAAATCCCCGGGGCTACACTAACTCCGAATTGAAGCCGGGTACATTTAAAGGCACCTCGGTGCGTCACAATCGTTTGTGCCAGTGCTGTCTTTTCATCAACAAGTAGTTGCTGACATGCCTGAGCTAAGTCTAATTTAGCGAAGACTTTCCCGCCTCCCAGGGAGTGGAGGAGATGCTGCACCACCGGCACCGGATATGCGTTCTGCTGTAGGGCGTGGTTCAAAGTGGCCCGGTAGTCCCCACAAATTCGGATCGACCCGTCTGGCTTAATGGGTGTTACGATTGGGGTTTCCCAGGGGGAGTGATTGATGGGCTCTAACACCCCCTGAGCTATCAGCTTGTTGAGTTGTTCATCGATTTTCGACTTTAAGGCAAACGGAACTCGATGGGGCTTAAGTCAGATGGGAGCTATCTTTGGGTCTAGACTGAACGAAATCGGGATCCCCTTGTACTCGCCTAAGCTGTCCGTGAAGACGTCCCTGAACTCATGGATGAGGTCTCCCTCCCAGTCACTTCCGCTGACTCGGTTTATGCCGGCCACTTCAATGCCGAGTGGCGCGAACCATTGGAGGCCTAGTAGGCTAGGCCTGTCTCTATCGATGACAGTTAGTGGTAAGTACGCTGTGTGCTTCTTGAAGGAGACTCGGACTCAGCAGGAACCAACAACGGGGATTCGATTCCCTTGGTAGTCCTTGAGGATGAGTCTTTGGGAGCGGAGATCTTGGCATTGAATCGTGGGGATGAGTTGCTTAAGGGTCTTCCAGGACACCATCGAGAGGGACGATCCCGAGTCAACTTCCATGTGGCAAGGCTGGTTCTCGATGGCTACTGTGACTTGTATTTTCTTGGTGTCTAAAGCTGAGGCGTGACCGATAGTGATGGTATGGTGAGCCTCTTCTCTCTGCAAAACTCGATTTCTGTAGGAGTGGTTTAGTGGCTCTCGCCGTACAGGACGGTTTCCTGTCAATTGGCGATAGTTAGTCCCTTTTGAGGCCTGGCCAGGTCCTGGTAAGCTTCGGCAGACACGTCTGATGTGGCCTCGCTTCCCGCACTCATGGCAGAGCGCGTCACGGAATTTGCATTCGGACCTGGCATGGTTGGCCCCACAGCCAGCGCAAGGGTATAAAGGCTTCGGGTGGTGGTCCCGGTCAGACTGCAGTCGATGGACCCCTTCTTCATCACTGTCTGACGACGAAGAGAGGTCCTCGTGGTGCATCATTGCAAGCTGTCCTTCTGACCTGGGTAAGATGTCGCTTGTCGGTGGTGGTACCAGAGCGCAGTTTTGGCGTAGTTGTGCAGCCGACTTCCTGGTTGCTTCTGCTGCAGTGGCATCGGCAATGGCATCGGCAAGGCTGATGTCACCTTTCGCCATCAGCTTGCTTTGAACGCCTGGTGCATCTAGTCCCAGAACTATGCGATCTCTTAGTGCTTCTTCTAAATCGGTGAATCCGCAGAGGCCTCCCAAATTTCGGAGGTCTGCTATGAAGTCGGCCACGCTTTCTCCCTTTCGCTGGCTCCTCTGATAAAACTCGTGCCGTCTCACGAGCGTAGGCACGGTCGGTGCGTAGTGATCTCGTAGGAGAGGTTCGAGGTCATCCCAATCCATCGCCTTCACTTCTCGGGGTTTTGCTAGTGCTTTAGCCATCTTAAACATGGTTGGACCGCAATGTGTTAAGAACACCGCCCGTTTCTTTCCTGGTGTGGCATCCTTTAAGTTGTTGGTTTCTAAGAACATTTGGAAGCGATCCATGTAGGACTCCCAGTCCTCCTGTACTGGATCGAACGGAGTGGGTGGTACGATGCCGCCGGACATGGTTCCGTTGTGTAGCGTCGTCTGTCACGTGCTCGGTGTTCTTCGAAGTTTCGTTGGTTCAGATGTCTCCACATCCCATCCTTGTCACCAGTGTTATGTTTGGAGCATGGGCGAGAAAGAATGGAGACAAGCCTCTGAACGGTGAACTTCAGCTTTTTATTTACATAGTGACTTCTAGCTTCTATAGCAGTTTTAACCCGCCTTATATAGGCAAACCCCGTAACTATTAACCAATAACCAATGAGGAGTGCTAGCTCTCATAACCAATAGGAACTCTCTGTTAAGGGCCAATCGGATTCCCCAGAGTGGGCCAATCCAATCCGGCCGTTTAACAACCAATCAGAAGTGCAGGGCCAGAACTTTACTCCAAGCTCACGCTTTATTAAAACTTTATACATTCACAACAGAAACCTTGGTCAACATAGTATAAATCACCAACTGAAATCAGAAGATATAGTAAATTCAATCAGCATGAGAATATCTTCTTATTTTAATATTCTAGGAAGTTAAAATATACACTCAATATACAGGGGAAAAAAAACAAAATTTTGAATATATATATATATTTATTGTGTACATATAAATATATTGAATACAGTGTAATTGGCCATGGCATTCCAATTGCCATAAAACAGAAGTAAAAACAAAATTATATTTATATATAGTTGTGTCCTTAGTCCACTTTTGTTCTCCATCTATTCATCTGATTGCACAAATAAACATCCCAACAATAGGATAATGAAATATGCAGACGATACTTCGCTTGTAGGACTTATTTCTGGGGATGATGAGTCTGCATATCGGGATGAGGTATTACAGCTATCCCGTTGGTGCAAAAATAATAATCTTCTATTTAATATCAAGAAGACCAAGGAGGTTATAGTGGACTATAGGAAAAAAAGAGCAGACATTCAGCCACTGTATATAGAGGGAGTTCATGTGGAACAGGTGGTTGAATGTAAGTTTCTCGGGACCATCATTACAAATAACCTGACCTGGAGTGCAAACACCGCTGCTTTAATTAAGAAGGCACAACAACAGTTGTATTTACTAAGGATTCTTAGGAAACAACAACTGGCTGAGAGTCTATTGACTACTTTCTATCGGAGTTCAATTGAGAGTATATTATCCTACTGTCTCTGTGTATGGTTCTTGAGCTGCACAGTGGCAGAGAAAAAGGCAATTCAGAGGGTGATTAAGATGGCCCAAAACATCATTGGCTGCTCACTTCCCTCTTTGGAAGAGCTGTATAGGAATAGATGTAGGAGGAAGATACTTAATATATTGAATGACTCCTCTCATCCGGGACATCAGCTCTTTGAACTATTACCATCGAGAAGGAGATTTAGGGTATTAAGAACAAGGACGACCAGATTTAAGAACAGTTTTTATCCAAGTGCAGTTTTGAGTTTGAATGCAGGGTCATAAGATTATGTGGAAGTGAATGAGAGTAATGGGGTTTTACATTTTTAAATTGCATAGAGATCATTGTATGGTCAGCTGTGTTTAGTTTTAATTTAATTTTTTTTCTTTTGGTGGTGTTTGTCCAGTTTTTACTTGTGGAAGAGCACCTCATTTCGTTGCACCCACTTGCGAGTGTAATGACAAAATAAACTCTATCTATCTATCTATCTATATGCAACTTTTTGTACAAAAAATTCTGACCATCGTATAATATGTTAACTACTCTATCATTCTAATACATACATTTCTGTATCAATAATATGAATAGTGTCTCTTTCCAAATCCCCCACACCTGATTCTTCATCTTCCAACTTCTACCAGGTGTTTCTAACCATTGATAAAACCTTGTTGGTTTGCGCTCGAGCTTGGCAATTTGGTTGCAAATGTTTTGTCACCATTTGAGGAGACATTGTCAGGGTGCTTTGAATTGTGCTCGTCTGTCAGAACACTGGTCTTTAAATACCTTTTTATGTGATGCAAATCAACATCCATGCTAATTTGCATCACAGAAAAAGGTACTTAAAGACCTGTGTTTCGACAGACAAGCAGAATTCAAAGTGCACTGAGGATGTCTCCTCAAATGGTAATGAAACATTTGCAACCAAATTGCGAAGCTTGGAGCTCAGAACAACCATTGTCAAATGAATTGTTATAATATATGGCATGGGAGATTCATGTTGCAGTTAATACAATTGGATTAAGAGCCAATTTGGTGGACAGGTTAAGGCACCAGTCTGAGAAACCTGGATGCCATAAATTCTAGTTCTGCTTTGTCATGAAGCCAGCTGGGTGACCTTGGGCCAGTCACTCTCTGTCAGCCCTAAGCAGAAGGCAATGGCAAACCATTTCCAAAATTCTTGCCAAGAAAATTACAGGGGCTAGTCCAGGCAGTTGCCAGGAGTCAAAAACTGATTCAACTGATTGAAACAAATTGAATAATTGCCAGACAGGTATCCTTAACAATCACACAATCTAGAGCTTTCCCAGTACATCTTAACCTACTCTCTGCCCATCCCTGAAGCAAGGAAAACAAAGCTCAACTCAAAAACGTCACCAGGGTTTCTTTAATTGGCATTCCCGGGTTTTGTTTTGTTTTGTTTAAAAAAACAAAATGGAAGGGATTTCAATGGATTGAAATGGCACAAAAGGTGCATGGGAAAGGAACAGGAGGCTTGGAGGTCAGCTTTAGGTTTAAGTTCCAGAGGAAGGGACATAGGAGATACCAGGGGAAGCAGCCATCTGCAATAGGGAAACTGTGCACTGCAGCATTGCAGGACGACCCCAGACCTTCCCCAACAGTGGTGGTTCTTACAGGCAGATGAGAAAGGGGGCCTGGGGTGAAGGGTATTGAAGGGCACCGAACAGCTTTGTTTTGAGTCACATTTGCAAAAAGGCCTTTTCCAGCAGAACCGCCTGGACAATGACAAAGAGAAAACACGAGAAATGCCTTTGCAAAGGAACAAACAAGGGTGGTGTGAGATACCTGGGCTTCTGGGCTAAAGCTGGGAGGGAGTGGGGAGAAGGAAGAATGCTGGCCCGGCGGGGGAGAGGCTTTTCTTTAGAATACGCTCTGCATATTTTACTGCCAGAAAAGATGTGGTAATGATTTAATATGCAAAGGTAGATAGCTTGGCATTGATATGCATCCACCCTGCATAACATGCGCATACATATTTCAAAGTGGGTGTGCAAGAAAGCGGTCATTGAAGGCAGACATTTGTCAGGATTTAGCCCTGGGAAAGGTTTTTTTTTTTCCTCTCCTTGAAATGAAGGTGGTGGCAGAAGGGGGAAGGGAAAAGAAAGGAGAGGGAGGGAGAATCACGGTCAAATCAAATGATTGAGACCTTTAAAGCATAAGAAAAAGAAGCCTGTGTTAGCAAGCTGGGCACAGAATATATTACTTTTTTTTTTGTATATATTCAATAGAACGTTAAACAACACATTTGAGACGGAGTAGATGGGAAACAGGCAGTAGAACGTGAAAATTCAGAGGGTAGCTGTGCAGATTTGTTTCTTAAACAAGGAGCTGGTTTACTGAAGCAATGCAGCAGGAGCTCCTGAGATTGGACCCCTTTGTCTGTGAACCTTTTCCTTAGAAACTCTGCAACAAGCAGAAAGAAAGAGACCAAGCAATCTTGGGGGTTTCATTTTTGCTCTGTTTTAAAATTAAATACTGTAGTACAGGGCGAGGGAGGAGTTATGGCAGCTAAGTCTCAACTGAAAAGGAAAGCTTGAGGAAGTATATGACCTTAACCATGTACACCTTTTTATAGCTAATTTCTTATACTACAAAATGAAAGAAAGTCAAGGAAGTTTTCTAGGGTATATTTCACAATATTTAAAGAGTGTTCCTTTCCAGACAACAGTTGGGTTTTGGGTCTACAGAGCTAAGCAAGTTATGCAAATTCCAGAGACCAGTAAATTGACTTGACCAATTAAGCCAGAGAGGGGTTAGAGCTGATCTTGTTTGGAGTTAAATTATCTCCCCTGTCACCTTGTACAAAGTCTTTACCAAAGAGTTCTCCATCTTTTCCAATGTCAATGACTGTGTTGATGTCCTAGATAGAACTTTTTTTAAAAAGGAAGCCTCTCTAGGCATCCTTCCATAGCCATAGAAAGAGATGGAAAAAGGGAAGAATGATTACAGCCATCTTGAATTTGCCTTCAGTAACATCAGTCCAATTGTGGGATTCAAATTTTTTTACTACCAGTTCTGTGGGAATGGCTTGGTGGGTGTGGCAGGGGAAGAATACTGTAAAATCTCCAGTCAGATATGGTATTGGCCAGTTCTCCAAACTACTCAAAATTTCCGCTACCGATTCTCCAGAACTGGTCAGAACCTGCTGAATACTACCTCTGCATCAGTCCCAGTCCTTTTCTTTTGTTATTAGACAGAGAGAGAGATGGCAGGAACTGGAGAAGATGGTAAGTCTCCGAAGCATTTTAATGGTGGTTAGAAGGACTAAAAACATAGGTGGCTTATTGAGTCATCCAAGATCATACGCTCCTGGCACTCAAAGGTAGTCAATGCACCAGGAAAGTAGAATGCTGGTTTGTTTGTGTAGTGTCAATTGGGCTTTACGCATGATAAGTCCTTCTAATGTTAAAGACTATCTCTTTATTACCAGCTTTGTTGGATAAGCTGACCTTGACTAATCTTAAAAGCCAAGCAGGGTCAGAACTGGAAAGTACTTGGATAAATCTATGGACTAATCAAGAATGTAAAATCCTGGAAAAAAGCAGTGAGAGCCACCAACCCAAAGTCCCACCAAACAGCAGCAAATATATGTTCATTTTAAAAGTGATCTGTGGATTAAACACAAGACATTGCATTGATTCATTAGCTGTTCTCTGAACATATCCATTGTCTTTTATTAGCCTGTAGAAAGTAACTTGGCCAACTTATTCCAAAAAGATAAAAATCCTTGCTGACCTATAAAAATGAAACAGTTATTGATAACCAGATCGCTATTGTATCTATGGCCTGCCCGCTCTTACCTCTGATCCTTTGTTAAACTTTTGCAATCGAAAAAATGGGAAAACAAGTATTTGTAGAATGGCACTGCTATATTGTGTGTCATAATCTGCTCCTATTTCTCAAATATTCGTAGCCAGGTCAGAAATGAAAGAAAACCCTAGTCTATATCAGTGTCTCCTCATTACTATTGATGAAAGCTTTCTTGATTTAATGTCATCTCTTCTAAAGCATTATACAAACTTTAAATTCCAGAATCCAGTTATGAGCAGGAAGACTCATACTTGTACAGAGCCCTCAATCTTTAATTTTTGATGAAAAACATATCCAATTTATACAGGTAGCCCTTATTATCTGTGTTTCTGCGTATCCGCGGTTGAAAAACAAAGAGAGCCAGTTTGGTCTAGTAGTTAAAGCACCAGGCTGAATGCCAGCAGACTGCGAGTTCTAGTCCTTAGGGATGAAAGCTGGATGGGGGCCAGCCCATGACATCAGACTCAGGCAACAAGCCATTGCTCAATTCCTATCACAATCAATGGTTTAGTACTCAATTGATCCAAAAAAAAGTGGGCCCTGCACTTGCAGGAAAAATGCTATAAGAAATTTGAAAACACAGACTTGACCTTATCATCTGCAGTAAAGATTTCACATACCTGCAGTTTAGGGTATGATTTTGATATACCATATTTTATATGTATGCAAAAAGTCAGATGAGCTTTTGTGCATGTATAAACATGTGTTTCTATGTTCTCATTATCCACAGTTTCTTTATCTGTTGTTGTTTGGATTGAATGGAATAGAACCTCCTGTAAATAATGAGGTTCACTTGTTCTCACCTGAGCGAGAATATGAGAAGACTCACCTCTTTCATAAGAATGCCTGAGAGCAGTAGAACTCCTTTTCTGTTACTGGAAACACCCCCTCCTCCATATATCTTTTGTATCAGGGGTCAGATTGTCTTCAGAAAACTAGGGGTTTTTTTAGGACAAGGCACAGATTTAAATTTATCCTAGGCAGCAGGGAAGCTTCTTACTAAGGGAATAAGGAAGGAAGGGACTTCCTTCTTTTTAATTAATATATATATATATATATATATATATATATATATATATATATATATATATATATATATATTTGGTTATTCGGGTTTTCTCCCGCGTAAGATTGGAAGTATCTAGGCAACGTTTCGATGAAGTCTCATTCATCATCTTCAGGCTTGGTCTTCAGCTATGTGCTTCTCAGAGTGATGTGAGCTTGCAGCTGCTTCTTCCTTTTAACTGCTAATGGGGTGTGACTTGATTGGGTGGGGGCTTGGCTGTGTTCTGATTGGGTGGGGGTATGTTCCCATTGGTTGGGGGTTTGGCTGTGTTCTGATTGGTTGGGGGGTTGGCTGTGTTCCGATTGGCTGGAGGCATGTTCTGTTCAGGTGGGGGCTTGGTTGTGCTCTGGTTAGTCTTAGTTGCTGGGGGATTTGAGCTGGTGAGCTGTGATCTTGCTGTTTGGCTTCAAGTTCGTGGTCGTGCTGCATCTTCATGGTGGGGGTCAGTTCGCCTCATGTATGGCTCAGAGGGGTTTGAAGTGGGCAGTGATGCAGCTGCAGTGTGGCTTCTGGTCCGTGGTCGTGTCTCATCTTCTGTGTGGATGTGAGTCTGCTTTCTACATGGAAGTGGGGTGGTGGCATCTTGTGTGGCTCTCAGGGGTGTGGGTCTGGTGTCATTCTTCATGTTAGGTACTCGTCTGTTCATGAGGGCAGGTTTCCAAATGGCTGGTAGGCGGGAGGTATCATCTCGTTTATTCATGCTGTGTGGGCGTTTTTCTATCTCTATGGCTTCTCTGATGATTCTGCTGCTGAAGTGTTCAGTTTTGGCGATAGTTCTGGTATTTTTAAAGTCAATCTCATGTCCTGTGGCTTTGAGGTGTTGGACCAGGGAAGAGGTCGGTTCTTCCTTTTTGATTGAGTTCTTATGTTCTTCAATGCGTGCACTTATTCTTCTGTTAGTTTGTCCAATGTATGTGGTGGGGCAGGCAGTGCAAGGGATTTCGTATACTCCTTGATTTTCTAACTCGATTTTGTCCTTAGGGTTTCTTAGGATGGTGGATATCTTTCTGTTTGTGCAGAATGCTGTCTTAATGTTGTGTTTTTGGAGGATCTTGCTGATTTTGTATGTAGTGCCTTTTATATATGGGAGGAGGGCTTTGCCATTCTCTTGTTCTCTGTCTTGGATTTTGGTTGGGGTTTCGTTTTGGATTAGGTGGGTGATCTTCTTTCTTTGGAATCTATTGGCTGTCAGCACACCGGTGAGAGTGTGTAGTTCGGTCTCTAGGTATTGTTCGTCAGCTAAGCATTTTGTTCTGGAGATGAGTGTCTCGGCTACGGAATTGATCTGTGCTGGGTGGTGGTGTGATAGTGCGTGTAGATAGCGGTTTGTATGTGTTTTCTTCTGGTAGATGGTGTGTCCTAGGGAGCCATTGGATTTTTTGTATACCAAGACATCTAGGAAGGGAAGTTGGTTATTAGCTTCTGTTTCCATGGTGAATTGTATTTTGGGGTGTAGGCTGTTGAGGTGTGTGAGGAAGTTGTTCAGTTTTTCTTTCCCGTGTGGCCAGATTATGAAGGTGTCATCTATGTATCTGAGCCAGAGTTTGGGTTTGTGATCATATTTTTCTAGAGCTTGTGTTTCAAAGTGTTCCATGTAGAGGTTAGCGATGACAGGTGAGAGGGGTGATCCCATGGGTGCTCCTTCTATTTGTTTGTATTTTTGTCCATTGTAGGTGAAGTATGTATTGGATAGGCAGTAGTTGGTCAGATCTAGGATGTGCTTGGGGGGGTTGTATTTGTTTTGGATGGCTGTCAAGGCTTCTTTTATTGGCACTTGGGTGAAGAGGGATATGACATCGAAGCTCACTAGTAGGTCACTGGGTTGTAAGTTTTGTTTCTTTATGATCTCGATGAACTGGAATGAGTTTCTTACGTGTGAGTTGATGGATTCTGCATAGGGCTGTAGTTGTTTGGTGAGAAATTTGGCTAGGTTTTGTAGAGGTGAGCCTATGGAGCTGACTATTGATCTCAGTGGGGTTCCTTCTTTGTGTATCTTGGGGAGACCATAAAGTTTAGGGCATCTGGATGATTTCTCTCTGGGTATGATTCTTTGCTGGATTCCTTCACTGATGGGGTAGGCTTTTATTTTGGATCTCGTGGTTTTTTCTAGGTAGGTGGTGGGGTCTGTCTTTAGGGGTTTGCATGTGGAGTCTTGGAGTAGGTTGGTTAACTTGGTAGTCAGATGTGTTCATAACCACTGTCACGTTGCCCTTGTCTGCTGATAGGATTATTATGCTGGTGTCTTCTTTCAGGTTAAGTAGTGCAGTTTGTTCTTCTTTGGATAAGTTGCTTTTGGGTGGTTTGCGAGTGCAGAGGATGTTGGTGATTTTGAGTCTGATTCTATTAGCATCATCAGGGTTGGTTTTGGTCAGGCTGGTTTCAACTCCGCATATGATGGTTTCTGTGGGGATGTATTTGGGAGCGACAGCAAAGTTGAATCCTTTGGAAAGGACCTTGGTTTCAGCTTTGGTGAGGATCTTGTCTGAGATGTTGTGCACTGTTTGTTTCATGTGTGGCTGTGAGGGGGAAGGAGTTGGTTTCTGGCATTGTTGTAGTTTTCTGAGTTTGTTGGTGTGTATGTCTGTCTTGAGAGTGGTCTGTGTTTCGGCTCTCCAGACAGCGAGCTGTTTGGATTTGTCCCAAAGTAAGGGGTGAATCTAGTTGCTGAGTCTGAGGTGAAGTGTGAGGAGATCTTTGTTGATTTGGTCTAGGAGAAATCTTTTTGTGCGAAGTTCATTTCTAATTAGGGCCAATTCTGTTCTTTTTAGGATGTGTTTGGTGGCTGCTGTGTTGGTGTGGAATTTCAATTGGAAGCTTGTGGGAATTAAATTTTGATCTCAGCAGTTGCATAGGAATGCAAGGTCACATAAAATGGAAGCTCTTTGGACTTCAAGTTTTTCATAAGTCCTGGTCAGATGGTGGGTTTCCTCCCCGTAGAGGTGTAATATTTGTTTTCTGAGGTTCTCGCGGGTATTTGTATGTGGATCTTTGGTTATTTGGGTTTTCTCCCACGTAAGATTGGAAGTATCTAGGCAACGTTTCGATGAAGTCTCATTCATCATCTTCAGGCTTGGTCTTCAGCTCTGTGCTTCTCAGAGTGATTAGATGTCTTGGTATACAAAAAATCCAATGGCTCCCTAGGACACACCATCTACCAGAAGAAAATACATACAAACTGCTATCTACACGCACTCTCACACCACCACCCAGCACAGATCAATTCCGTAGCTGAGACACTCATCTCCAGAACAAAATGCTTTGCCGACAAACAACACCTAGAGACCGAACTACACACTCTCACCGGTGTGCTGACAGCCAATAGATTCCAAAGAAAGAAGATCACCCACCTAATCCAAAAAGAAACCCCAACCAAAATCCAAGACAGAGAACAAGAGAATGGCAAAACCCTCCTCCCATATATAAAAGGCACTACAGACAAAATCAGCAAGATCCTCCAAAAACACAACATTAAGACAGCATTCTGCACAAACAGAAAGATATCCACCATCCTAAGAAACCCTAAGGACAAAATTGAGTTAGAAAATCAAGGAGTATACGAAATCCCTTGCACTGCCTGCCCCACCACATACATTGGACAAACTAACAGAAGAATAAGTACACGTATTGAAGAACATAAGAACTCAATCAAAAAGGAAGAACCGACCTCTTCCCTGGTCCAACACCTCAAAGCCACAGGACATGAGATTGACTTTAAAAATACCAGAACTATCGCCAAAACTGAACACTTCAGCAGCAGAATCATCAGAGAAGCCATAGAGATAGAAAAACGCCCACACAGCATGAATAAACGAGATGATACCTCCTGCCCAGCAGCCATTTGGAAACCCGCCCTCATGAACAGACGAGTACCTAACATGAAGAATGATACCAGACCCACACCCCTGAGAGCCACACAAGATGCCACCACCCCATTTCCATGTAGAAAGCAGACTCACACCCACACAGAAAATGAGACACGTCCATGGACCAGAAGTCGCACTGCAGCTGCATCACTACCCACTTCAAACCCCTCTGAGCAATACATGAAGCAAACTGACCCCCACCATGAAGATGCAGTACGACCACGAACTTGAAGCCAAACAGCAAGATCACAGCTCACCAGCTCAAATCCTCCAGCAAATAAGACTAACCAGAGCACAACCAAGCCCCCACCTGAATAGAACATGCCTCCAGCCAATTGGAACACAGCCAACCCCCCACCCAATCAGAACACAGCCAAGCCCCCACCCAATCAAGTCACACCCCCATTAGCAATTAAAAGGAAGAAGCAGCTGCAAGCTCACATCACTCTGAGAAGCACAGAGCTGAAGACCAAGCCTGAAGATGATGAATGAGACTTCATCGAAACGTTGCCTAGATGCTTCCAATCTTACACGGGAGAAAACCCGAATAACCAAAGATCCACATACAAATACCCACGAGAACCTCAGAAAATATATGTGTGTGTGTGTGTGTGTGTGTGTGTGTTTGTGTTTTCTTAAGTTTTCGCGGGTACTTACATGTATGGCATTCAGCTTTGTTCCAGTATTTTCCCACATCATAGTAGTGTAGTGTAGATCTACATGTGGATCTACATGTGGAGCAAGAAGATCTGCTTGTAAGTTTCGACGTGGTTTCACTATTCACTCAAGTCCCAATAAAAGAGACCCTTGAAATCATCAAAAATAAATACCAACCAGCTAAACACCTCATGGAACTAACAGAACACTGCTTAACCAACACATATTTCATATACAAAGGACAAAGATACAAAGATACAAACAAATTGAAGGAGCCCCTATTTGATCACCACTGTCACCCGTCATTGCAAACCTGTTCATGGAAGAATTCGAATCCAGAGCCCTGGTCAATGCCATCCACAAACCCAAACTATGGTTAAGATAAATCGATGACACATTTGTGATTTGGCCTCATGGAGAAGAAAACCTAAACAATTTCCTAACACACCTAAACAGTACACACCCCAAAATCAAGTTCACCATGGAAACGGAAACAAACAAACAACTACCATTCCTAGATGTACTAATCTACAAAAAAACAGATGGCACACTAGGACACACCGTATACCAGAAGAAAACACACACTAACCGCTTCCTCAATGCCCAATCCCACCACCACCCAGCACAGATAAACTCCGTGGCTAAAACACTAATTACTAGAACCAAACGCCTGGCAGACAAGACACACATGAAGACTGAACTATGCACCCTGACTAAAGTACTGACAGCCAACGGCTTCCACAGAAGCAAAATCACCAGCTTGATCCACAAAAACACACTGAAACATAATAGAGACCCAGAAGATGAACAGACCTATGGAATAGCTATCCTGCCCTACATAAGAGGCACTACAGACAAAATTAGTAAGGTACTACACAGACATCACATCAAGACTGCCTTCAAAACAGACAGAAAAATAGCAGCCATCCTTAGAAACCCCAAAGATAAAATTGACCTAGAAAACCAAGGCATATACGAAGTCCCCTATGCATCATGCCCAGCCACATACATTGGACAGACCAACAGAAGAATAAGTACCCGCCTGGATGAACACAAAAATGCAGTCAAAAAGCTAGAACACACTTCCTCACTAGTCCAACACATGGAAGCCACAGGTCATAGCATCAACTTCAATGGCACCAAAACCCTTGCCACTATAGAAAACCCTAGCCACAGAATCATCAGAGAAGCCATAGAGATTGAAAAAAGACCAGAAAGCATGAACAGAAGAGATGATTCCACCAGGCTGTCAATCATTTGGAAGGCTGCATTCACAAACAAAAAAATCTCCACACTACAAGCCAGGCAAACACCTGGGCACAAACAGATTCCCCCCTGATACCTCCAGCTCAAACACACCCCAACCAGGCACCCAGATGAAACCCAGCTTCCTAACTAATGATAGCCGTCCATTTACCCGAAGCCAAGCTGCACTAAAGGCCTCCAATAAAGTAACACAATGCTGCCAGCCAATCAAGATACAAAAAGAGCCAAAAAACGGACAGAAGATATCAGAAACACCAATCAAGCAGAATACAGCAAACTCCAAGACCAATAAACACAGACCAAGACTCCCAACCAATCAGGAGGAAGAAAAAACCATTCTGGCACAGCAATAGGCTGCCCCAAATTTAAATCTGAAACCACTGTAAAAGTCTGACTCACAAACAAACACCATACAGAAGCCTGATGATGGCAGATGAGATTCTGCTGAAACATTGCTACAACTTTAAAAGCACTACTATTATGACGTGGGAAAATACCCGAACAAAGCTGAATGCCAGACATGTAAGTACCCGCGAAAACTTAAGAAAACATATAATGTGTATATATATATAATGTATATATATATATACATATATATATATGTTTTCTGAGGTTCTCGCGGGTACTTGTATGTGGATCTGACACTGGACTCTTACAGCCTCATATTAACTGCAACATGAACACTTGGAAGGACCAACACCGTCTTGTGCAACACAAGAAAGTGAGCAGAACAAACGGAACAAGCAACAGAAAGTAGAAGTGAAAATGAACACAGGTGAGAACAAGTGAGACTGACTGACAGCAAAGAAGTGAGAGAGGGAAAAACATGAGTGAGAAAGTCAAGAACAGGCATTTCTCCTGAACGGACCAATCTGATGTCGCTATTATCGGCCAATCAGAAGTGCAGGGCCAGAACCCTGCACTTTGCTTCAAGCTTTTAATAATCTTTATTCAAGTACTTTTATTGATTCACAACAGTGTTATATTTCTATTCCACCTTTCCTTCAGAAATTCAGTGTGGGGGGAAATTTCATTCTTCCATTTCCCCTCCACAGTAACAACTTTTATGAGATAGATTCAGAGAGAATGACTCAACTTTCTTTGAGGCTGGGTCTCCTTTTCCTAATATTACGTGCTTAGTTAGGAGTGAACTAAAGGTGGTGCATATGTCCTTGTGTTTATTGTTTGCATCCTCCTTTTCTCCAGCTCTTTGCAACCTCCCTGGTTTGAAACTTCAGTCTCAAGAGAGAACATCATAAAAATTTCAGCCAGTATAGGAGGTCCTCAACTTATGACTGTCATGCAGCCTGCCTATTACTTCTGTTATATTGTGTTGGCCATAAAGCAGCATATCCTGTGATTGACCTGATTTTACAACTTTTTTGTGATTAAAAAAATCACCATGAAAGTGAATCAGCAATCATTAAGTGAATGCTACAGTTGTTAAGGAAACCTATTGTTTACTAAAGGGTGTTTAAAAATAAATGCCAATTTTCAGCAAAAATGTAAATGGTGGTGATGTGTAGTAAATATGGCCCAGTTGCCAAGCACTGAAATACAGTCACATGATTGCAGAAAGCAGCAACTGGAGCTTCAGAACCAGATTGTAATTAGCTTTTGGGAGGTCCATCATAATTTCAAATGGTCACTAAGCAACAAATTGTAAGTCAAAGACTATCTGTACCTCAATAGCAGTGTTATTGTCACTACGAAGGGGGAATCTCTCTCTGAATCATTGTTGTAAAATGTCTTCCTTCAGTGGAGAATTTCAGAGAAATTATCTACTCAATATCTCTGCTCCTAAATCTAGTACAGAATGTCAAAAGGCCTTGGGTACCCAGCTACGGTATATTCATTGTGGAAACATTGGGAAGAATTAAGGGAAACTCAACACCACTAAACAAGATGTATGAAATCAGAGGAAAAAAGGTGGGCTTACAGTGCCTTTGTTTCTTCGTTTCTCAGTTCCTCCAGCATGCTGGAACAAATATTTAAGAGGACTGGCATAAGCCTCTCCATACATCAGCACACACGAGCAAGTGATCCTTTTCTCCTTCAGCCTTTCTGCTTTCTCCTGCCTCGTTGGTGTTAAGTTCTGCGCATGGACGCAAGGAACGGAGACGAGGCAGTGAACAGTGAACTTCAACTCTTTATTAATCATTCTGAACAGAGCAAAACCCTAGGGCGGCAGCAGCCCTTTTATAGGGCAGGCTGCTGATCTAGTAACCAATGAGAAACGTGGAGTGTTAACCCCTTGAACCAATGAGAGTGGCTCGTTAACAGCCAATCAGATTCTCCTGAACAGACCAATCGATATCGCTATTATCAGCCAATCAGAAGCGCAGGATTAGGAACCTGCTTTTCTAAAGGTTTGATAAAACTTTATTTAAGCGTTTTATTAGTTCATAACACCTCTTCCCCCCGGGTTCTGTTTAAGGGGTGCTGTGACTTAATCCCTGAGGTATGAAGGTTGCTTTGACTGTCTATTAGATTTACACTGTCCCACCAGTTCCTGTCTGTAATCTGGTTTCGGCGGGACATTTTTGGGCAAATCAAGTACCGATGGTTCCGCATCCTCATTGGATGACTCGGTGCCGCTAATGTTCTCGTTGTTGTCCTCCGATCTTTGCGGGCTTGCTTCTGTTGAGGTGTTCCTCTGTGGCGAGGACACTCCCCTCCCTGATTCTTCTTCATTTGTCACGCCCGATTGCTGACTTCCTTCGCTCCTGCTTTCCGCCATCTCGAATTCGGTTTCTTCGACATCCCCTCCCCCCTCAGTTTGGGAGTTACCGGAGTCGTGGAAACTGGGTTGTAGCCTAGAGTGAAGCTGATCTATATGGCGTTTCCATATTTTTCCGTTGCAGGTTTTCACACGGTAAGACCTGGGTCCGGTGGCTTGAATTATGGTTGCCTCGGCCCACAACGGTTCTCCGGAAAGGTTTCTGGCGAAAACTAAGTCGTCTATCTTGAACTCGTGGCATTTTCCGCTAGATCCACAGGGTTTCTCTGGCTCATAAGATGGGTGAAGCTGGTCGAGGTGGGAATGGAGCTTGCGTCCCGTCAATAGTTCAGCTGGAGTCTTGTGGTGACGCTGTGCGGAGTGATGTGTTGGAGTAGGAGTATTCTGTTTATTTTATCTTCAATGTCCCCATAGTCCATTTTGTAGAGGTTTTTTTTTAACAAATTGTACTATGCGCTCGGCCCTTTCATTAGCCGCAGGGCAAATACCCTGGTCCGCTAAGTATTGTTCAAAGTGTAGAGCGGTAAACTGGGGTCCGTTGTCAGAGACCAGAACATCTGGCAGCTCATGCGTCGCGAATAGCCTGTTCAATTTCCAGATGACGGACTCGGTTGTAGTACTCTTCATTCCGTGGATCTCGAGCCAGTTGGAATAGGCACCCACTGTTAGGAGGAACGTATGTCCCTTAGTAGGTCCCGCAAAGTCAACGTGGATGCAGGACCATGGTCCCCAGGGTGTTTCCCATTGTTTTGGAGTTGCTTTAGGTGGGGCATTGCTAACTTCTTGGCACTTTAAACAAGCCTTTACCCAGGTTTCGATCTGTTTGTTGATGCCCGGCCACCACACGTAGCTTCGTGCGAGCGCTTTCATACGCACGATGCCGGGGTGACCGTCATGCAGTGTTTTTAATACTGCTCGTTGTAACCGCTCTGGGACGACGACTCTATCCTCCCATAGGATGCAGCCTTTTTGCGAAAAAAGTTCTGTTTGCTGGTTCCTGAAGGGGGTGAAGTCATCAGGTGTTTGTTCTACTGGCCATCCTTGTTCGACCCAGCTAAGAACTCGCGCCAAGACAGGATCTTGTTTTGTTTCGATCGCAATGTCTCTGGCTGTTAGCAGCGGTGAATGTAACATTTTAATCTGGAGTGCCATAAGGGTTGGAGCTGGGTCATCGACGGTTTCCGGAAGTGGTGCACAGCTCAGTGCATCGGCGTGGAGAATGGCTTTCCCCGGGTGGTGTTGCAGTCTATAGTTGTACGCAGCCAGAAACTCTGACCAGCGAGTCATTCTGGGTGATAATATATAGGGGGTTGGCTTGTCTCCTGCTATGATCCCCAGCAAAGGTTTGTGGTCGGTAACAATAGTAAAAACTCGTCCATATACATATTAATGAAACCGTTTCACAGCAGATACAACAGCAAGAGCCTCTTTATCGATTTGACTATAGTTACGTTCAGTCTTTGATAGGGTCCTTGAAAAATAGGCAATAGGGGCCTCACTACCATTTGGTAACACATGACTCAAAATGGCTCCTACTCCAAACGGTGACGCGTCACATGTAATTGTTAAAGGCAAAATCTCGTTATACTGCATTAGTTAGTTAGTTAGTTAGAGTTTATTTGTCGTTACACTCGCAAGCGGGTGCAACAAAATGAGGTGCTCTTCCACAAGTAAAAACTGGACAAATACCACTAAAAGAAAAAGAATTAAATTAAATTAAAACTAAACACAACCGACCATACATTAAAACAGCATCTGAACTTAATAAGTTTTTCACTTGTCGGAACGCTTGCTCCTCTCGGTGCCCCCAGACCCAGGTTGCTTTTTTGTCGAGAAGTCTATGTAGGGGCTCAGCTATAGTCGCTTTGTGGGGCAGGAAGATGTTGTAAAAATTAATGAGCCCCAGAAAAGCTTGGAGATCAGTCTTATTTCTGGGTCTTGGGGCATTTTTGATTGCTTTTAGTTTTCTATTGGTGGGGTGAATGCCTTGTTTATCGATTAGGTACCCCAGGAACTCTACTTTATCTGTACACAGTTGACATTTATTTTTTTTAACCTAAAGGCCGGAGTCTTTAAATTTCTGGAGAACCAATTTAAGACTTTTTTTTAGTATTTCTCTATTTGGGGCAGCAATTAAAACATCATCAAAGTATGGTACCCTTTGATCCCTTGCAAGAGTCTCTCCATCAAACTTTGAAAAATCCCTGGGACTACGCTAACTCCAAATTGGAGTCAGTTGCACTTAAAGGGTCCTCGGTGCGTGACGATCGTTTGTGCCTCTGCTGTTTTTTTATCTACAGGCAGTTGTTGGTACGCCTGTGCTGAATCTAATTTAGCGAAGACTTTTCTGCCCCCTAGGGAATGGAGAAGGTGTTGTACCACCGGCACCGGGTAAGCATTCTGTTGAAGGGCGTGATTCAAGGTGGCCCGGTAGTCTCCACAAATCCTTAACGATCCATCCGGTTTGATGGGTGTTACGATTGGGGTTTCCCAATGAGCGTGGTCTGTTGGTTCTAAAACACCCTGGGCTATTAATTTATCAAGCTGCTCATCAATCTTTGGTTTAAGGGCAAAAGGTATCCGACGAGACTTAAAGCAGATGGGGGCTACTTCAGGGTTAAGGATAAATGATATCGGGGTCCCCTTGTACTCGCCTAGTTTGTCTGCAAAGACGTCCTGGAATTCCTGGACGAGGGCCTCCTCCCAGTCGTCGCTTCTGGTTTGGTAAATGCCGGCTACCTCAATCCCGAGTGGGGCGAACCATTGAAGGCCTAGCAAGCTAGCCCGATCACAGTCGATGACGGTCAATGGTAAAGATGCAGTACAATTTTTGAATGAGACCTGGACTAGGCTGGATCCAACGACCGGAATTCGGTTCCCTTGATAATTCTTGAGTATGATTCTTTGGGTTCTGAGATCTTGTCGCCGGATGGCAGAGATTAATTGTTTAAGGGTCTTCCAAGAAACCATCGAGAGGGATGATCCTGAATCGACTTCCATCACGCAGGGCTGGTTTTCGATGGCAACCTTCACTCGGATCTTCTTTGCATCTAGTGATGAGGCGTGACCAATTGTAATGGTTTGGTGTGCCTCTTCTCGTTTCGTTGAATGGGCCAGTGGTTTATTTCTGTAGGAGTGGTTGTTCCATTGGTGGTTCAAATGTTCCCGACTCACAGGACGATTCCCTGTGGTTTGGCGGCAGTTGGTTCCCCTCTGAAGTGGGCTGGATCCTTGTTACTTCTACAGACCTTTCCAATGTGGCCTCTTTTCCCACAAAAATGGCAGAGCATGTCAAGGAATTTGCAGTCTGATCATGGGTGGTTTGCCCCACAACCTGCGCATTGGTGCTGTAGTCTTTGATTCCGCTCATGGCATTGGTCAGGTTCAGACCGGAGCCGGTTGACCTCCTCCTCATCACTTTCTGATGACAATTCGAGGTCCTTGTGGTGGGTTGCCATTGTGTGTCCCTCTAGGCGAGGTGAGGTTTCGCTGGCGAGTTGGCGGAGTGGTGCATTGGTGCGGCACATTCGGGCAGCCGACTTCCTGGTTGCTTCTGCTGCAGTAGCGTCAGCGATGGTATCTGCAAGGCTGATGCTGCCTTTCACCATCAGCTTACTTTGCACATGTGGTGCATCTAGTCCCAGAACTATTTGGTCTCTCAGAGCTTCTTCGAGGTCGGCGAACCCACAGAGGCCTCCCAGGTTCCGGAGATCCGCGATGAAATCTGCAACGCTTTCTCCTTTCTGCTGGTCTCTCTGGTAAAATTTATGTCTTCAGACAAGCGTTGGTACGGTAGGTGCATAGTGGGCCCGTAGGAGGGGCTCGAGGACGTCCCAGTCCATGGATTTCACCTCAGCCAGTTTCGCCAGTGCCTTGGCCATCTTAAAAGTCCACAGTGGGTCAGGAATACCACTCGCTTTTTTCCCGTAGTGGCATCCTTCAAGTTGTTGGTCTCCAGAAACAACTGGAACCGGTCCATGTACGAGTCCCAGTCTTCTTGTGCTGGGTCAAATGGAGCGGGTGGTATGGCGCCGCCGGACATGGTTTCCGCTGTCGATGTGTGTTTAGCCACGTGCTCTGTTTGGTACTCTGTAGTGTTCAGTCAGCTCTGACGTCTCTGTATCCCATCCTCGTCACCAGTGTTAAGTTCTGCGCATGGGCGCAAGGAACGGAGATGAGGCAGTGAACAGTGAACTTCAACTCTTTATTAATCATTCTGAACAGAGCAAAACCCTAGGGCAACAGCAGCCCTTTTATAGGGCAGGCTGCTGATCTAGTAACCAATGAGAAACGTGGAGTGATAACCCCTTGAACCAATGAGAGTGGCTCGTTAACAGCCAATCAGATTCTCCTGAACGTACCAATCCGATATCGCTATTATCGGCCAATCAGAAGCGCAGGATTAGAAACCTGCTTTTCTAAAGGTTTGATAAAACTTTATTTAAGCGTTTTATTAGTTCATAACAGTTGGCACACTGCCTAGTCTTTTTATTGTGTGGCAAAATAGACTTCTTTGTATTATGGAGTATGTCCGATAACTGCCAGTGCCAGAATGTAATTCATTGCTTGATCCTTGACCTGAGCCAATTGCTCAAAATGTCTGGATATATTCACTGATCAAATGAAATGGCCACAGAATGCCTCTGAAGAGATATAGAATTCTTTAGGGTGAAAGATTGTACAGGAATGCTGTCAATAATCAAACAAGTTTAACCAATGAGGAAACCCTTCCTGATCCGAACTGCCCAGATGTTTTCAAGGCAGCAGGACTCCCTGGCAACTTAATCACAAGCTCCCTGTAGACCTGAATTTTCAACATCCTCTATGGTTCCTGGGCAGCTGAAGTAGGCATCAGGTAGTTGAAAAGAACAGATGGATGAAAATATATAATGATGGTTCCATGTGGCCCAAATATGCTACAAATTGGTCCAAATGACACCAGAGAATATGGCTGAGAACAGCATCTGTTTGAGTCAGCCGGTGCTCTGTAGTGCTTCCTTCTCTGGGGATCTGGTTGCCAAGAGTACAGCTCACAAAGAGGTGTGAAGAGTAGAGAAGGTTTAGGTGGTGTTAATAATAGAGGAATACACTTCCCGAGCCGTAGAAGCTGCTCGAAGTCGATTGCTTTTTAATTATCTGGAATTATACTGCTGTTATCTCACCCTTTTTATGTTACAGTGAAGGAAATCAGGGCATACATTAATTATCCAATCCGTATGTAACACGCCATACACAATTTTCCCAGAGTGAAAAGGTTCCAGCTTTAAAGCCTATTTCGTCTCTTAATAACCATGGAGAGGGAGAGAGAGAGAGAGAGAGAGAAACCCAGTAATTCTGACAACAGCTGCTGAGTGAAGGTCCAGACTGGATCAAGTTTCTTATAAGAAAACTTCAAACTGGATTTACTTCCTGTAGGAAGTTAGCACCCACACCTCTCCTAGAAAATTGAAATATCCTAGGAAATATTAAAAAGGCAGAATATTTCCCCTAAAAAGAATAGAAACTCAAGAGCAGAAACTCACCTCAGAAGCAGAAGCTCACCCCCACCTTTGTTAATGGGTGGGCCATTAAGACCTGGGCCAGAATACTTTACATAATGTAAAACTATGGCAATTTCCAAAAGCCCTTTCAATGCATCATCCAGCAAAGCTCAACCAAGCCTGGAACTCAGGACAGCCTACAGAGTTGCCCCTGCATGGCCCCATGGGAGTTTGACAACCAATCAGAATACAAGCTCCAATTCAAATCCCAACAAGGGTTATAAAACCCAGGCACTCTCAGCATCTCAGTCTTTTTTTTGTTCTCTTCCTTCACCTTGAAGCAGGTGATCCTCCTTCCTTTTCACTCTGGAGCTCCAGGCCATGTGGTCCTGTCCACCATTAAACCTTCCAAACAGTCTCCATGTTTCCAGTGTCTTTTTCCCCACTTGGAACTTAACCCAGAAGGATAATTCTTCCAACATCCCCTTATAAAATGTCTCATGGGATAATTGCCTGCAGTCTGTGGCTTTTCTCTGTCAAAGTTAGATGGGAAGAGGAAAATCATTAGAAGGCAACACAAAGTACAACACCCTGATATTATGTTCAGTCAGAAACCATATGCCCCAGCATTTCCCAAAGTGATATGAGTAAATTGGTCTGTTTTGATAGGTAAAGCAAATTCCTTGCAGGCCTGAATCAGTTCAATGTTACTTTTAAAGATATTAAAGTGGTGCCTGCTAGATATCAGGGAATTTTTTTTTTTTTTTTTTTTTGAACCACTGTGAGAGATATGTTTTCCCCATTGATGGGAATTCTTGCCTCTCCTGTCTCTTGTTTCCCAGATTCAAGACAACTACTGGTGTGGAGTCCTGTTCTTTAAGTACCCTTTTTTTTTTTTTTTAGAAATAATAATTCCCCCAACCCAACCCCCACTTTCTCTGGCTCAGATATTTTGGTAATGTGCACAGTGGTCACAGCTATTGGGAAAACCACCCAGTTGCAAAACTGCTGATATGCTAATATTCCATCTTCACAAGTTGGAATTTAATTCAAATGGAAATTGGTGTGTGAGAAATTGATGGGGACAACACCAATACAATCTTCTATACAATCCGCTTATCCTTGTGCAGATTTCCCAGCACAGCAACCTATCCAATTCTTGTGTACGCCACAAGACAAATGTACATACAAGCAATATATTGTAAAGCATAGATTTAGCATAGGGAGTGAGGCATTTACTATTTATTTCTTTTTCATGAAGAATGGGTTTATTTTTGTTCTTTTTTTCTTTTTTCTTTTTAAAAATTTTTTTTATTGGTTTTTAAAAACAGACATAAACAAACAACACATAAAAACATCAAGCCATCTTCCATATGTGTGCATACAGTGTGCGGTTGGTTTACACATTGTTTTGTGCTTCCATTTCTGATGTGGGTTAAGGAATGGATAACACTAAGAAAGACCAGATTGTTGACATTAGAAGGACATGCTTTTTTATGGTATAAAGGAACTAAAACACAGCGGTATTTTAGAAGATATTATATACGGAAGTCTCTGTGGTTAAACTGGGAGAAGATTAAAAGACAATATTATTTGAAAATTCCAGTCTGACTATCGACTATTGAAGCATTTTCTTATCCTATAAAATACAAAAAGGAACAAACAGTTAGATATGTTGAAATATTAAATGGTGAATATTGAATCTATACAAAAACTAGAGGAACAAGGTATAAA
Source organism: Hydrophis major (assembly GCA_033807585.1). NCBI lineage: Eukaryota > Metazoa > Chordata > Lepidosauria > Squamata > Elapidae > Hydrophis > Hydrophis major. The sequence goes on from CM066329.1 coordinate 174,618,627, forward strand.
AATGAATTGGTTTTCATATGCACAAATACATTCAAGGTATGATAAAGATTCTAAAATGGAAGGATTCTATGATAAATTGACTGATTTAGATAAGGTTTTGACAGGTACTGATGAAAAGGTGATTAAAAAATTGTATGGATATTTATTAGAAATTAAATTAGAAGAAGAAGTTAAAGAAACTATGATTGCTTGTGGGAAGAATTTTGGATATGGGATCAATTTAGAGAAATGGCAAAAATTGTGGTCTCAAAATTATAAAATGACAATGTCAACAGCATATAAAAAAAAATTTGTATAAGATGTTTTACAGGTGGCATTTTCCCCCGACAAGAATAGCAAGAATGTTCAAGAATAAATGCGAAAAATATTGGAAATGTCATCAGACACCTGGCTCATATTACCATATGTGGTGGACTTGTGCGAATGCTAAAAAATACTGGACTAAAATCCACATGTGCTTGGAAAAAATTATAAAAAAGACCTATAGACTTGAAACCAGAGATATTTTTATTGGGAATCTTACCTGAAATATATAGTAAAGATTTGAAATACCTGATTGTAAATGTATTAACAATGGCTAGGATTGTATTTGCTAAAAACTGGGAAAATGAGAAAATACCATCACAGGAGGAAATCATTAAGAAAATATTGGAATGTGCTGAAGTGAGTAGATTGACATTTGAAATTAGAGAACAAGATGATAAATAATTTTATAAAATTTGGGATCTATTCTATCAATGGTTAGACAATAAAACATGGTAATGAAATATGTAGATTCTTAGAAAATAATAAATATATAAAGATGTATTTCTTTCTTATTATATCTACAAAATGATTTTAGGATAGATTTGGGATGATAATATGAACTGTTATAAAACAAACTGAGTAAATTATGATTATCTTGTAAAACATGAATGAATAAAAGTATAGTCAAATGATTGATTAATAATCATACTGAGGTATTTAATTTTTGATTGAAAATATGAGATTATATGCAATGAAATTGTAATTGAAGACTATGAAATGGAAGCACAAAACAATTTGTAAACCAACCGGCACACTGTATGTACACCTATGGAAGATGGTTTGATGTTTTTATGTTTTGTTTGTTTATGTTTGTTTTTAAAAACCAATAATTTTTTTAAAAAAAATAGTAGAAAAAAGAAGCCAAATAATAATGGTAAAAGAAAAAGAAAAAAAAAGGGAGGACAAAATTTCTGCAGGTTCTTGTATACCTTAATCCAATCAGTAGTTAGATGAAGAAAAAGGCTTGGGGAAAAAAAGGAAAAAAAAGGAAAAGGAAAAATTCTTCAGGTTCTTCAACACCTTAATCCAATTAAGAGGTCTCAAATAGAAAAGAGTGCATTATAATAAACCAGAAAGGTAGATGAAAAAACAAAAATACCAGGAAAGGAGAAAAAAAGGCTATTCCCTTTAAAAAAAAAAAAAACATTAATACTAAAGCTTTCCCTTTAAAATAAAAAGCAAGCGTAGAGATTGGACTTCCAAAGATAAAAAGGAAAACAAAGACAAGCTCCAACAAAGCCAAAAACCCAAATAGTTATTACAAGAAAGAAAGAAAAAAGATAAAATGAAATAAAATAAAGCTGGTGAGGAGGGATAGCACAACTTAGAAAAAGTACAAAGAGCACACTGCCCTTTGTTTAATTATCCAAGGCTCTTATTATAACTCTCTTCCCCAAAAACTTATCACCTTTTTTTCCCCTGGGTTTCAACACCAGACTCCAGCTGTTGATAGAAACCCAGAAGAGCACCTGCAATAATACTCTCCCATGCTCTTCCCTCTATCTTATCAAATAGCAATGTCCTTGAAAAAGAGTCTCAATTCTTTCTTTCTCAGCTTTTTCTGGTCACAGAAAAAGCCTCTAGTTGGCAGTGTTACAAAGTTTCTTTGCTCTCACTTTCCCCCTCCTTTTCCAAGCAAGATATAATAAGAATTAATAAAAAGAAAAGAAAAAGATATTTTTAAAAAAGAAATAACTAAAAGGGAGCCTCTAGCCTAAAATATTACAAAATCAAAAAGGAGAAAAAACAATAGATGTAAAAGAAAAAACCAGTCCAGTTTCAAAATATAAGATGGTGTATAGAAAATCCAGCAATGAGAAAAAAAACATTACTTTGACATTCCTGTTTAAAATCGCAGCTTCACTTCTGTAAAAACTTTTACAGATTCTTTCCTTTCCTTAGGGTGTCCTTTCGGATCTTAAAATAAAGAAAAAGTTCTCACCAAACCGGCACATTCTCTTTTTCTGTTCTCTTCCATTTTGGAGCTGTCCCAACTTCAGCAGCTTTAGTGGCTGCCTCTTTGCCGCTGTCAAGAAGAGCTTCTCCTGGATCTACCAGGGACTTTGCAGTATCCCTGGGATTGACAGGATGCGCTCTTCACTTTCACCATCTCTTCGGGATGGTTTAGATCTGATAGGGAGCATCCAGGAGCAATGATATTAGCAGCGATCTCAGACCTCCAAAATCACATGCCGTATCGTTGCGACGCCAGCTCCAGAAGCAGTATAAGATTCTTTTTGTTACTTACAACTGGTAAGAGCTCAGGGAGATGGGTAGGAAAATGATTTGATAATGTTTTCTGCACTCACCTAGTGATCTAGTAGAAGATAAGAGGATAAGTACTAATTGATCCTTGATTTTATTTATCAAATTTATCTAGCCACCCACCTCACAACAAGTGACTTTGGCAGGCATACAACAAAGCTACCAACTGGTAGTTAATAAATACTAAAGCAATAAAAAGTAAAATCATTAAATATTTAAAAAAACTAAAAACACTCAAAAAGAAATATTAGGTGAAGAGATATAAATAACACCTTAATTGTGGCCACCTTAATTAATTCACTAATACCCTGGGGGCCCCAGACCCTGATAACACTAGTTTAAAGACCTTCAGAAAGTCAGAAGGGATGAAAACAGCCTTAACTCCTGGGAGAAGAATATTTCATAGAGTGGGCACCACAGCAGAGAAGGCCTTCCACTTGGGATGTGGCAAACGTAGCTCCCTAGATAATGGTACCTACAGTGTGCCCTCTCTGCTGGATCTGGTGGGACAGATGGAACCAGTGGTCCCTCAGATAATGTGGCCCCTTCATGTCGGGTTTTAAAGGTTGAAACCTTGACAGACACAAAAGAGTAGAAGATCAGGTTGGAAAATAGGATCAGCATGCTAAGATCAGATGCAAGTCAGCTAGAACAAATGAAAGAAAAGAAGCTAAAGAATAAGACCAAAAGATACCTCATCAAAAAGTATCATCTAGAGACGAGGAAGATCAAGGGAGCACTGAAAATAACAAAGCAGCAAGTAAAAGCTATAACCAAGAAAATCATTAGATACAAAGCTTAATTTGCATACTACAGACAGAATCTTCAATGTCAGTTGAATCAGAAATGTTTCTTCCAACACATCAATGCACCATAGTGCATTGGTCCACTGCAATGAACTAGATAACATACGACAAAGAAGACAAAGTACAGTTCTGGCACAGCTATGGGACAGACCAAAGAAATCCAACAAGAAATGCAGCTTGGATAAAGGAGATGAATAAAAATAAACAAATAAACAAAAGAACTTGTAATAAAAGCAGAAATCATGGGAGACGGATGATCAAGAATTGCACAGCATCAAGTGAATATGAGCTGCATGGTTTTTGGTGGAAACATCTGACTAGTTTGCATCTATTCATTGTCAAGCAGTGTAATAACATACTGGAGGGAAACGAAGTTGAAGATTGGTTAACATTTGGCAAAACCTCCCTAATTTTGAAAGATCCAACAAAAGGGGCAGCACAGGGTAATTACAAGCCAATTATCTGCTTGCCAATAATTTTTAAATTGCTAGCCAGTATGGCAACTGATGCAGTCCAACAACAATTCCAGTCATTAGATATACAGCTGGACATAGACATAGACATTAGATATACAGCTGCTTGAGTGCAGTGGACTCAAGCTGAACTAGAAAATCTGGATAGAAAGACCAGCAAAGAATGACAATGAATCATGTCCTTCATTCATGCAGCCTGTTTTCACAGCTTCTGGAGCATAAGCGAGAGCACAATGTTGCAAGTATACCAGAGAGTTGAAGACGAAAAAGGAAGGACAATAAATAAGATGCACTGTAGCTAGCACCTCCTAAAAGTTTACTAAATACCAAAAAGACCAAACTGGCCTATAATGAAGAGTAGAAAAGAAACATGGCAAGACAAAGTATTACATGGCTGATACATGAAAAAAAACTAGCAGGCAAACTAGATAATGACAAGACCTGACAATGTCTAAAAGCAGAAAAGTTGAAGAAAGAGAGAAGCAGGATTAATTCTGGCTACAAAAGACTCAGCTTAAGAACAAATGCCTATAAAGCCAGAACTTAGAAGATAGCAATAGATAGCAAATGCCATCTCTGCAAACAAGCTAAAGAAATGGTGGAAGCCTAGTTAGCCACTGCAAGAAACTCATCCAGACTGATAGCAAACAGCCACATGATAAAGTAGCCATAAAGGTGAACTGAAATATCTGCGAAAATACAATTTGTCTGCAAACTAGAACTACAGGGACCAAAAAATAAAAGTAGTAGAAAATGAAGATGTTAAAGTGCTCTGGGAGTTTCGAATTCAAACAGACAGGCATGTACACACACACACACACACACCCAACTTTACAATTGTTGATAAGAAAGAAAGTTCTGGATAATGGACATTGTAGTATCTGGGGACAGCAGAACAGGAGAGAAAGAACTGGAAAAAACATCACAAAGTATACATACATGAAAACTGAAGTGGAATAACAATAGCAAAAGAGAGTGAAATAGTCCCAAAATAATACAGGTAGTCCTCGACTTAGAACTGATTACTTAGTGACTGTTTAAAGTTTCAACAACTGGGCCACCTCTCTACGGTCATGTGACTGCATGTTAGGCACTTTGCAACCTGGCAATGTTTATGGTGGTTTGCAATATCCCACATTGTCATGTGATTGCATTTTATCACAATTTTGCCCAATAAACTAGCACTTATTTCCAATTTTTGGCAAAACTTGGCTCATAGTGAACCATTGTTTTGCTCAATGACAGCAGCATTCACTTAAGGACCATCGCAATAAAAGGTTGTAAAATTAGGTTGGTCATGTGGGCAGGCTCCCTTAGAGACCAACCTGATATTACACCCTTTTTTGTGATGGTCGTTAAGTGAATGCTATTGTCATTGAGTGAAACAATGGTTCACTTAGTTGAAACCACCTGTAGATGCCTTGGGTGCCATTCTAAAACATCTGGAGTACTACTTGAACATTATCAGTATTGACAAAATCACTGTCAATAGGTAACTTGCTAAATACTCTCTAATAACTTCTAGCAAATTATTAACACTTGTTGCAGTTAGTCACACAGTCAGACGTACAATATGTTTAGTATGTTTAGGCATTTTTATCCACCTATCAAATCTTTCTGCTAACCTGGCATAAATAGATGTCATTATCAGAGCTGAGAATTCTTTGCCATGAGCAAAGAATCTATAAAAATGGTTCAGGTAAAGGTAAGGTGGGGAAAATAATATAATAATATCTACACTTTGATAAGAAAAAAAAAATGCCAGATTTCATTTTAACCTGAGTTAAATGTGAAAAACTTACAAATATAACTATTTAGCTACCCATAATAACTGTAGCTTAAAAATCATCATTGCATTTGTTGTCTTTACCCATGAGGCTTCATGATATGCTAATATGCATGTCCTAATTGATGCCATTAATTCAATAAAAGGAACCACTTCACATGTACAAGTAGTGAAAGATTATTAAGAGTGCCATGCATACTGTTGAGTTGTGTTAAAGTCATGCTTATTATATTTATCGGATTAGATTAGTCATGAAGTATTTGTATAAAAAAAACTGGACTCTGAGCAAAGAAAACAAAATATTACATTCCAATTATCCATCTTCTTTATCTGTGTAATTTTAAAGGTAGAATATTCACTAGACATGTAGAACATTTGAGTTTTAAGATCAGCAGATCTTCTTGAAGAAATCCAAGTCACATTGGATTGAAGAAATCCAGTCACATTGTAATATTCCTCTGTAATATTTCTCTGATATGGTTGTATTGATCCCCCTCCTCTCTTCCCAGTTTCTCAATTTCATCTTCTTGAATTTAAAACTCTTTCTTATCTTATTTCATTTCATTTTGAATATTTCTACATTTACCACTTCATTACTGAAGCTTGTCACTTTTTTGTTAACTCTGCCACTAATGCTTTAACTATCCCCACTTCACCCAATCTTGATTTATGTCCTTATGAAATCCATATATTGCCACATTCCAAGTTCATGTACTTCCCAGAGTTCCAGTAACAGTAATTGGTAACCCACAAAATATAAAGTACAGGCTTCACAAAGACCATAACTCCACAAAGTCATTCAATCATACTGAGTACTAAACTCTCTAAACTGCTCTAAGTGGGAAATGCAGAATCTTAAGTAACTCAGAAGTTCTGGGAGGTGAGGAGCCTGCCATTTTTCAGTGACCTCCTTTGAACAGCATTTAGCAATAGCAAGACTTATATACCACTTCACAGTGTGTTTACAGCCCTCTCTAAGTGCCTTACAGAGTCAGCCTATTGTCCCCGACAATTTGGGTTCTCATTTTACCGACCTCAGAAGGATGGAAGGTTGAGTCAACCTTGAGCCTGATGAGATTTGAACTGCCAAATTGCAGGCAGCCGGTGATCAGCAGAAGTAGCCTACAGTAATGCACTTGAACCACGGCTCTGTGCCACCACGGCTCTTCTTAACTACAGCTTTCATATTCATTGGAAGAGACTCTGATGTTGGGAGAGATTGAAGGCAAAAGGAGAAGAGGGCAGCAGAGAATGAGATGGTTGGATAATGTCATCCATGCAGTAGGCATAAGTTTGGGCAGACTCAGATAGACAGTTCTGGGCAGATAGAAAGCAACCTTAGATTTGCTGTGGTCCATTGGGTTGCAAAGAGTCAGACATGACTTGGTCACTGAACATCAACTTCAGCTATCATGTTAATGGATGGTCTTGCTACATGGCAACATATCAGATAAATTTCTTGATGAATATCAGATTTTTTTTTACATGTGGAAGATTTTTATTTTACATTCTCCCTCCCCTCATTCTTCTTGACTGCTTCCTCTGAAATGGATGATGGCTTTGAGAAACTTGACTGGGATTTAGTTCCCCCATCCAATTAAGTATAAGCTATTTTGCCTGGCTTTGCTTCTAATTTGATCAATTTTCTTGGTTTACTGTTCTTCCCTGCTTAATTTGTTGCTGTTCTGTCAGAGATTCTATTAGATATTTCTACCTTAATTGATGAAACCTTTTCCCTGAGTTGAATATCAGCATGGCACCCTAAAACCTTGAATCTTTGGCTGTCATCTGGCTTAGTGTCCACCTTGGAGAAGCATTTCTGTATTAGATGCACACAGTTAGATACAACACACATATATATCATGTTGTCAAGACTTCCAAAGCCTTGTGTTCCAGTAGAGGTAATGGGCCATGAATAAATCCTATATGCAGTCATTGTGCCTGTGGATGCAACTAATTTATCTTCTTATGACCCTGCTTCTAAGGTGTGTTATGATCACAGGCATTGCCTGCATTGCACTTAGAATGATTGCATACAGCAGGTTCATCATATTGCCTTGATGTCAACCTTCTCTCAGATAGGCACCCTTCCCGATGATTCAGAACTACAGAACTCAAATTTCCCAACTATGCAAGGATGCCAGTAAGAGGAAGGCTGCTTTATCTGATCAGTAGGAAAACATGCCCAGACCTTACATATGTGGTTCTTTTTTGTCATCTGATATTAGACTGACTTATATCCAGAGGATGTGTGTGTGAGAGAGAGAGAGAGAGAGAGAGAAAGAGAGGGAGGGAGGGAGAGAGAGAGAGAGAGATGATTAAATAGGCTTAGAAAGGAATAACTCTTGAAAGCCAATAAAAACACGATTTAATAGGTTTGGAATTACCCATGAACAAAATCTCAGTAGAGCTGTGAAGCATTAGCACATGACATAAGAACTTGCAATGTGGGAGATGGAGGTTTCTGGAACCTTGTTTTTAAATTTGAGGAATTCTGGTCTCTTCTTTTCATGGAGCTTTGGTCTTTGAATTATAGGTGGCTGAGGTCTGAAATTTATGGTATATTGACAGTGGGGAATGCAGTCCTTTAGGCAGACAAAGATAAATAGTTTGGGGAGTTTAAATTTGTTTCAATTTTTAATTACAAATATATAAAGGTAATTAAATAAATGGATATGCTTCCTTTTCACGTCTGTTTAGTTTCTCCCCAATTATTTTAGTCATATTAAAAATATGATTTGGGATAGCCTATGGTGCTGGGCAAACCATACTCCAAGCATTTGAAGGCTTCATATGACCTTTGGCACAGCTGCACAACATTATCAGCTCTTCAAATGTTGCTAAATTACAATTTGAGGACATTCTAGTCAACATGGCTAATAATGAAGGATGCTGTAGAATCACCTGAGTACACATGTTCTAGCTCTCAGGTTTATATCTTCTGGTTTAAAACGTTGTTTTCAGGGCCAATCAGATACACCCAAATTGATAAAAATGAAAGCAAACAACTGATTTTCCATCTTACAATCACGGTTTGCATGCCTGTAACCATTATCTCCAGCTGGGTCAGAATGCAACTTGAATGTTTGAATAAGACATTTATATAATAAGACAGTAAACAGAGTTTACTGATAAAGCTGCAACTATTTTTTATAGCAAGTCTCTGATACATGACAACCAAACCCTAAAGAGGAAAGTTTTCTCAGCAGGAAGATGTAATGATGTGATTGGCTTGGCTTTGGCCACTGATGAGCCTAGAGACTCATGCTATCCCTACAGCTTTAGCACAGGATGACAAAGGGCAGTAATTGAAGGATTTACATGTATGCCTTTTGCTTCTCACCTAGTATCATTTGGCAAAACAAATGCCAATTACTGTCTTCAAAATGTGATGGATCAGGACTGGGCAACTAAAGGCAGTTGTCTGGCATGGAGAATTTAGCCATTCTTCAAATTACTTATGTTCCAGGATAAAAGCATAGACACTTGTGTGCTGTATCTGAACAGGGATCTGTTGGTCTTCTGGAAAAACTCTAAACATGCACAACAAAAATGTGGCTGACAGGTGGACATCTGATGAGATACATAAGATGAGATAGAGCTCTCCCCTCATACAGGATCATCTGCCACCCCCTTCATCCTGTTTGCAGTCTGACTTCCTCCACCGGACTGTCAGCCAAGCTATTTTTTGAAATGAATTAAGCGTTCCTCCAGAAGAGTAGTAGTGACACATCACTATTTCAGAGGGTTCCAGAGACCATCAGGCATCTTGTTCCCACCTTATCCCATGGCCCCACTGTACCTGTGACCTGCTTCTAATGCTACCAGGAGAAGCAGAACCCTTGTCAAATGTCATCGCACTCCAACATATCCCCCAAATTATTATGGGAATAATTTGAAATAACCAATAGTGCTTGCAATGGCTGAACTCAGAAGTAGTCTGTGAAATCATTAAAATGGTAGGCAAAATAATGCCATCTCCCCTGCTTCCAAAGTAATAAAAATGGTAGAAAAGATGGCTATTTAAAATTCTTCTTGGCAGGAGCAATGAAGAATGTGAAATGCACTTATTTGGGACAGAACCAGCAACACAAAACTCTCTTCTCCAATTTAAATTGACCTTCTGGATTATCTTACTCTCTAGAGACCATAAATACAAATCTAGATGTCTTTCCCAAAACTGATATATCTGTGAGTATAAGAAATCTGAATACTATCTGACAAGTGCTTGGAAATGCACTATTTAAGTATTATGTCAGACGATCTCTGTGCAGAAGCCAGGCCAAAATAACCACGAAGGCATGTGTCCTGCAAATAGCGGTGAGGAGGGTTGACTTCATCAGCTTAAAGTTGACAATAGGAGTTAGACAGAGCCAGCTCCATTTGGGTCATCATCAACATTATCACTGAGGTATTTTAGATCACTCATACGTCAAGGCTTCGTATTGGAAGAAAAGGGGGAAATACTACTTTAAAACTGGAACAATTCAAGGTAATTTGAGTTGTCTCTGCTATGGGCTGGGCATGAGACAAAGGTAATATGAGGGAGATGGGTGGTTTAGAAATAGGAATTGTAAATGAATAAAACATGTCTTTTAAACATGTCTTTTAAAAGTAAGGCATCTTCATATTGTAGTTAGTGGGATATGAGGTGGAGACCTTTGTCAAGGTACATTTTTCCTTGAATCTGGAATTTGTGATGATTGAGTAGAATTCAGCTTTTCACTTCAGGTTGAGCAGAATCTATAAGCAAATTTTTAATAGCTGAGAGCTAAGGTACATGACTTGCATGCCTCTTACCACATTTGCACTTTGAGGTGCTCTTACATGTCTGTAGAAGGCATTGGAGGAAGACTTTTGTAGAGATATGTTGTGTGCATACAGAATTTATTGACAGTCTAGCCATTTGTTTTGCTGTATCACCAGATTGCCTTATTTGCAATAAATATACATACAATACTTCTTTATGATATCTTTCCATAATATAGATGATTTTCCCCCCTGAATCCTACCTTGCTTTGGGCAACATTCAAAGATCCAGATATTTCATGACCCTGGAGGCTTTTTTATATTGTGTTCTTCTAACAGAAGTTCTTCCATCCTTTCATAAATTCTTATCTTATCATTTGTAGCATTCCTTGGTTTTCAGTTATTTCGGGCATTTCTCTATTCTTTTAGTTCTGAGAGATCAAACCTGAAACACACATGTCACAGACTTCAGTTTTTATTGCTTAAAGGGAAATAAGTATGTATGACCACATTTCCTAGCTGAAGTTAGTAACAGGGATCTTGTGTTGAGGACTGTCTTTGATCCTTCAACAGCAAGTCAGGGTTTAAACTCCAGAAATTGGCTGGGCAAAGACAAATTTTAAATCAGAGTAAATTAAAATTAAAATCAGTTTTAATTTAGGGGCACATATTTGTCTATTCAGCAAATATGTGCCCCTTTCACACTAACAATTATAATGTGATGCTGATATTTGGAGTGACTGGGAAGCAGATCCAAGTTCTAAATGCTACGAGTGGCTCTTGAGCCAAAGGTTTGCATTTCTGATCCATTGATGGATTTCTATCCTCCCTGAGCTCTCAAAAAAAAAAAAAAAAAAACATACATGGAGGTTTCTACTGGTAGAAACCTCTAGTCCCTTCAGATAGGAAAACACTCCAGAGGGTTAATGTCATTGCCTAGAAGATCATTGGTTGCCCTATCCCCTCTTTGGAAGAGCTTTATAGCTCCCGCTGCCTTAAGAAAGTTCAAAACATTCTCAAAGATCCATCTCATCCTGGGCACCCTTTTTTTGAACTATTACCATTTGGCAGACGGTACAGAATAATAAAAACAAGGACAAATAGGCTGTAGCTTTTTTGAATTCTGCTGTATAGTGCAGCATTGGTGTGGTGTTGGGGGTTTCCAGTTCAATGTGTGAAGGGTGAAGGATGTGTGTTTGTGTTTATTTTCATGGTCATGTCATGATGTGCACTGAAGATGGTGTTTGATTTCATTGTACAAGGTGCACTAAACAGCAACCCTGTAAAGAAGATTGGGAGAAGTGATCGGCCCAAAGTCACTAAGCAAGGTCCATGTCTAGATAAGAATTTGAGTCCAGTCTTCCTCTGTCTAACTTCAATATCTTAATCACTATAGTAAAGTGCCTGTATTGCTTCTGGAACTTGTTTTGAACTCCTTAGTTCATTTCTCACAAGTTGTTAAAAGAATCATCAGGTCCACTATAGGGATATTGACCAGGAGGTAGAATTTCCACAAGGTTTGGTTTGGTTTTTAATTAATTTGTTTTTATGCTTTAAAAAAAGCAGCTCGGCATAAGCAAGCAAAGTTATCCCCCTCTTGTGGGTAATGGGGTACTGCTGGCCTGGCTGTGGGCTCCCCTTCTAGTTGTAATTGTGGAAGGATAAATGCAAAAAAGAATATGGGAAATGGAGTGAGGAGATTTAGAGAGAGGTGCTGTGACATTCTAAATGGAGAACAGGAGAGTCCTGGAAGTTTTTACTGAGCCCAGTAGAAGCCAGATGCCAGCTTTTAAGCAGAGAGAAGCAGCCGTGAATCAGTTTCTACACATAGTCCCAAGTTCCCAAATGGTTGACTTGGTTATAATTCATCCTCTCCTGTGCAATGGAAAGAGCTATAAATAAGCCCCCTGCTACCTCAACATTAATTAATGGTGGATTCCACAGATTTTATACTATTCTTCCTGCACTACCCCCACCCCTTTGTTCTTTGGATGGCAAATGAATCAAAGCACTGTTAAGATTCCCTTCTTTTCTTTCACTTGGATTTGCAGGGCCCTTTCTGTTGCATATGTGAATTTGCTTGTATTTGCTCAATTGATGAATGTAAATTGTAAATTGATGGCTGTGTACCAGAAATGGTTCTGGGTCCTAGTCTGCCGGTCAAGCAGCTGATGGCAGCAGCTTACCATGTCATCTCCCATTACCAGTTATTAATTCAACACTAACCGGCTTTTAGGAAAGCCTGGGGCAGCACCAGTATCTCCACTGACGGGATGGCAGTAAATTGCTTCACACAGAAGAAACATGGTGGAAATCCAAGACCAAAAGCATTATTTGCATCGTCTCTCTCCGGGAATTCCAACTGTGAAGAAATGACACGGACACTCAGCCAGAAGACTCCTTGGGGATTTATGTGCTCCCAGTGAGTGAAAATCACCGATTCCTCAGGCTACTTTTGAAAAGTAATTTCTATTTGTTAAAGAAAAGAGATTTTGAGTGACTTTTGTCTGGGTGCAAACTGACATGAGGGCTGTATCAGCAGAGAAAGAAATACAGCCCTCCCCACCTTCAAGCTGGAAGAGAATATTTTCATGTGAGACAGCAGCTTCTGTTATTGGTGCAACATAAAGGTTACAACAAGTGAAGTGTAGATGTATCTTCGTCCTACGCATCAGGAATGCCATTCTACCTATTTTTAGACAACAGGAATCTTAATAATTAAAAAAAACCACTCTGATTCTCACAATTGGGCACAAATCTTTCAGAATTTAGGCACAGGGAAGTCTCAGTGTTATCACAGAAGTATGCAGGGACCCACAAAGAAGAAGAAAGGGAAAGAAAAAGAAAATTTATTTGTCATGGGGAAAAAACACTAACTAAACTAAATTAAATGTATTCTGCAAAACCAGGTATTACACCTGAGAAATAGGACACTGATGTAATTTAAAATAGAGTTAGAGTTGGTTAATTTGAGATGTGAAAATATATTCATTCTAAAAATAAATAATTGGAAGATCTCTGTAAGAATGGCAATGGTTGAAGCTGACTTTCCTATCTGGTCAAACACATAAAATATTGCTTCTGGATTCTTCCTCATGGTTTATCTAACTACCTACCTGGTTTTTATGGCCACCCATCTATCCAATAAACCTCTGGGTAGTGAACATAAAGTAAATATAAATTTGGTTTATTTGATTAAGGTTAGAATAGATATTATCTCTGGTAACCCTTAATGGAATTTTAAATCAAGGGAAGCTTTCCACATTTGTTTGTTTGTTTGTTTGTTTGTTTGATGAAATTTATGAAATTTATTGGCTGCCCATCTTACTGCAGGGTAACTTTGGATGGCTTACAATATTAAAACTTTACCCCTATGTTCCTTCAGTGGGAGAAAAAATCACCAAGCATTCTTTTTCAACAATGTCTGAAGTGACGTTTGGCAAATATATATAAGCACCTGGTATAAAGGGGTTCAAGCTGCCGAGTGACATGTTATAGCTGTTCCTCATCCATGCAAGTACGCTTAAGAGGAATCTAGACACTCTTTTGAAGAATCACAAGCATGGAAAAGGAACAGTGGTGAACTTTATCCCGTAACCCTTTTCTGTACCTGTCATCCAGGCTAGTTTTGCCTAAGGATTTATAATATATATATATATTATAAATATATCCATTTTATTAATTTGAACACTATAATTTTAATTTGTAACTATACTGATATCCCATCTTCATTACAAGTATAATTTTTTTTAGTAATACTACCACCTCTTAAAATAGAATAAATGATCTCTTTTCCCATATCCCATCTCTTATCCATGAACAAATCCATAACACATCATCATTTCAGTCTTATTGTCAGCAAAATTCCATTAAGGGTTACCAGAGATAATATCTATTCTAAACTTAATCAAATAAACCAAATTTATATTCCTTCCTTTTAATTCTAACTGTCTCAGCCTTTAGTCCATTCAAAGAATGCCCTACCATTTGATTAATTAACATTTTTGCCCCTTCACACAAAATTCTTTAAAAGTTTAACAAGCTTTTTTTGTAAATCCAATATGGAAAAAAAATATCTAGTCTTTCTTTTGATTTATTTTTGCACATGCCTTTTTAGTTATTAAGACATCAGCTGAACTTTTATAAGTCCAGTGTAATATATTTTTCCATGTCATTCTTGTAGTCCATTGTCACTCCATTTTCAATTTGCTCTTGATCATCCCTCATCTCCCAGAAACCTACCAGAAACTACTATCTTGCAGTCTCCTTGTGAGGAGAAGCTGTCTGGAGCACTTGTGGGCAATCTCAAGTCCTCTCCTTGTTTACTTATAGGCTCTGCATTCCAATGTGGTTGCCAGTTCTGGAACTATCTTCAGTCCACTATCTCTTCCTCTGATAGTCTGGAAAGAGTGAACTTTAAGATATCCATGCTCTATTTGATTCTGTAAAACCTTTGGGAAGGGGAAAAAACATTCACACTTATCTGATCCAGTTAATTAGACAATTGACTAAAATAATTGATCCAGAGTGGGTTAGATATTCACAGTATCTTGGGATTCACTAAACATACAGGCAATTAAAAACTACATTGATGATGTCAATTCTGAATGATGTGGAATGCAAACAACTTTTTGAGGACATACTTGCTGGACTTCAGGGAATGCAGAGCATTAGAAATTTGCACATAAACAAAATAAATGTGGTTTTAAATTATGGTCCTGATTTTGCTTTCCACTTGGACCTAACAAAACAGGACACCACTTTATTCCCAGTCATTGATGGCCTCTTCAGGAGCCCTGAATGTGAACAGAACTCCGAGTGTGTGTACTTTTCTTGAGCTTGTACAACAAAACCTCATGGTTTGAAGTTTGTGATCTCAGGTTATTCCCGCTATGAGAAACATCATTAACTTTCCTTGTTATTTCTTCTGATTTAGAGCAGACAACAAACTATGACCAAAGAATTATTCTCTTCCTTCTGCACTCCCTCCTTCTCTACCACCTCCTTGAGAATTATTGCCAATCCTAAAAGAATTGCCCCTTCAGTCAAATGTGCCTTTAATGAAAAATACATATCCACAGGCTTTCTTTTAGCCTGTATTATTAATGTGACCTCTACTGAACTCTGTCCCTCTTCTTTTGATTTCTGTGAATAAATGTAATTAGGAGGATGTGTGAGCTACAGCTGGGCTTCAGCAAGAGGTTCAAACTCTGTGTAGGTGAGCAAGATGTTACTCAATTAACTCACTCAATAGTGCAGCCATGGAGACAAGTGGAAGTTTCACGCTGTAGCTAACACTATAAGGGGAAAATCAGAATGTGGGGAGGAAATTTTCCTTCAATAGGAACAGAGGATTGAATATGTGAAGCTGGAAATTTCTCTGCTTACCTAGAGATGTGAATTAATTTCTTCAAACACATCCTTAAGATTAAAAAAAAAAATCCTATGTTTTATATTTCAGAAATGTTTTATGTTACTATGAAGAGGGTTGAACAATGATCTTTTCCAAATGTTTTGATAATCAATTTGTATCAGCGGCAAGTACATACATAAGGCATAATTCAAAATATCTGGAAGGCAGAAGTGTCCCCCCCCCTTTTTTTAACTAATTTATCAGCTTAAAACAATATTTTTTCAAATGTTCATTTTCAGTACTAAGAAATTTTTTAAAAGGCATTTTTGTTCCAGACAACATATTATTTGTCAGTTCTATGGCTCGTTGTTCTACCTATTGTCCTTAGTTTCATCTTTTTTTATATTTAATATTAGTCCCATTTTTTAAAAAGTTGCTCCTTAACTTTTCTTACTAGAGTTTGCAGATCTTTTGCATTTTCAGCCATGAGGGTAATGTCATCCGGATCATTCAGTTTATTGGTGTTTCTTCCTCCAGTTTTAAAACCACATTTATCTTTTTCCAATCTGGTTTCCTTTAATGTATATTCTGTGTTTAGCTGAATATATAAGGAGAGAATTGACAGCTTTGTACACTCTTTTGCCAGCCTGGAACCAATCCATGTCACCATGTTTTCTCTGGACTGTGGCTTCCTGACCTGTACATAAGTTTCTTATGAGGACAATGAGATGTTCTGGAATTCCTATTTTTATAAGCATATTCAACAGCTTGGCATATATGTTGCAATCAAAGGCTTTTCTATAGTCAATGAAGCACTTTGTGGTTTTGACATACTGTATTTTTAAATTCACGTGTAGGTGTACATTTGATTCCCAAATAAGCATGAGTAGGATTGCAAGTATTCTTATGAAAAAGCTCCTAAGGCCATCCAGTTGCTCTGCTCTGCTCACCTTTTAAGAATAAGAATTTACAGACATTATAAATGAGGTTATATAATTGGCATTTCTGCCTTATGGCAGAAGTAGGATTTGGCACTGCCTCTGCAAAGAACTACAGTTTTCAGTTAAGTCACAGGACTCCAACTTATTTCTTTCTGTTTCTCTGTTCCAGAGTACTCTACACATGTGCCCACACACACATACACAAACTCCCTGCATCTGCTTTCCTATGACTGCATATATCTCTCTGTCTCCAAGGTTTTATTGTACACAATTGCGAATTACATCCAACTACTTGCTCCCATTTAGAAACATCACTGAATCTGATTATTAACTGGACATCTAGTTAACACACAAATGGCTAATGGACAGTGTTAATAATGTTTTTACAAGAAAATCAGACATTCTATACCAAAAAAACAGGGCAATTATCCAACTGAAGTTGGAAGGGAGCAGTCAGTGTGCATTGTAGTGAAACAATATAGCATGTAACTGGTAAAACAAAAACACAAGCCATGAATTTTAGAAAGACTAATTTTAATAAATTAAGAAGAATCATAAGGAAGATGCATGGAAAGAAAATTGTTGCTGGTTGAAACTTCCTGAAAAGGACATTAAAGATAATGCAGTCTCAACAATGTAAATGAAGAAGAAAACTAGAGACAAGAAAAGAAATTATTTGAATATTATTATTCAAATTATTATTGAATATTATTGAATATATAACTCCTAATGTAGCTCAGACTAAAGGAGAATGTTTACCCAAAATGGAAGAAACGTAATGACTAAGCACACCTACCAAACTTCAGGTCAGAATGCATGAATGAGGTCAGAAAAATAAAGAGAGAAAATAAATGAAATCTTAGAGAAATAAAATTCAACAAGGAGGGTTTTGAAGAATTTCTTCAAATATATCAGTAAGAAGAGTGAAACAAAAGAGGAGTCAGCTCACTGTGGTTTACCTCTTAATAGGAGACCAAGAGAATACAAAGAAATTCTGTTCTGTCCCTAATTAGCATTCTTGAGATCCCCGCACTTTGATCGGCTAAAGCGCGGGGCACTCTGATTGGTCAGGCGAGCCGCGCCGATTGGCTCGCTAAGAATCTCCCGCGATTGGTCTATTCGAATCGTGGGAGATTCAAAGCGGTGCCATTGGCCGCGGCCGCCGCGGCTAAAAGAATAAAAGCCGCGAATCTTTTACAAAGAGCCAGTTCGGTTCCTACTTTAATAAAAGAGCATGATTTGAAGTCACCGACTCCTGGCATCATTTTCGAGGACACCACACTGGTGACGAAGGTGGGATCCAGACCCTGAACCGAACCACGTGTCCGACGGAAGCCAGACGAACCACCACGATGGCGAAAATCGCACCCCCCGCACCCTTCAACCCCGCCACCGAGGACTGGGAATCATACTCCGACCGATTCCGCATGTTCCTCGAGTGCAGCGATCTGAAGGACGCCACCAGCCCCATGAAGCACGCCATCTTCCTGATCCACTGCGGGACCGAGGTATTCAAGATGGCCAAGGCACTTGCCAAACCCGCCGATGCGACCGCGATGGACTGGGACGTCCTCGAGCCAATACTTCGGCGGCACTACGCTCCAGAGGTACCCATCCTGATCCGGCGCAACGAGTTCTACCGTCGAGACCAACGGTCGGGTGAGAGTTTCAGCGACTTCGTCGCCGAACTACGACGCCTAGGGGGGCTCTGCAAATTCGACAACCTGAACGACGCCCTGCGAGACAGAATCGTGCTCGGTTTGTGGGACCCCGTCCTCCAGAGCCGGCTGATGGCCAAGGGCAACATCAGCCTAGCAGACACCCTCACCGCAGCCACAGCCGCCGAAGCAACCCGAACATCCGCCGACCGCATGCGCAGACCGAACGCTGGGGACCGCAGCAGGAACAACAACCCTGCAAGGTCAGCCGAGGCCCAACCCGAGACGACCACCCACCAGGGCGATTTCCACTTGGCATCGGGCACTTCCAATGATGAGGAGGACATTCATCGCCTCCAGACAGGCCGCGACCCACGGAACCAGCGGGGTCGTAAGTCGAGGACCAACTGCACCGGTTGCGGAGGCGACCACCCCAGGTCCGAATGCCGGTTTTTCGAGTTGATCTGCCGGCATTGTGACAAGAAGGGACACATCGCCCGGGTCTGCCGCCTTAAAAAGAACTGCAGCCCGGCCCGATGGACCGGAACGGACGATCCCTACGAGGCGGCGATAACCGGCAAAGAGAGGAGACCCATCAGATGGTCACCATCGGCCATGCCATAACCAATGACGCCCGGAAGGTCCACGTGGAGGTAGGCATCGAGGGCCAGCCATGCAAAATGGAAGTGGACTCCGGGTCCTACCTCTCCATGATAGCATGGCATGAAATAAAGCGCTTGGTGCCTACCATCCAAAGGAGGAACCTAGACAGCCAGAGACTCATCGTAAAGTACTACCAGGGAAACTGCATGCCGGTAGTCGAAACCAAACACTTCAACATCACATATAAAGGGCACACCAAAAGGCTTCCCCTGACAATTGTCGACCGCGACCGCCCAAGCCTACTGGGACTACAACGGTTCACCCCGCTCGGCATCGCAGTCACGGGAGTCGACCACGTCACCGACGACAGCTGGGAGCAACAACTGGCCCGGGAATTCCAAGAGGTCTTCGACGGAAACCTAGGCAAGTACCGAGGGCCCCTTATCTCATTCAGCCTAGACCCAAACGTCCCCCTAAAACGCCTGAAACCAAGGCAGGTGCCATTCGCACTTAAACCCAAGATAGACGAGCAAATTGACAAGCTCGTCAAGCAAGGGGTCCTACAGCCAATAGACCACGCCCTGTGGGAGACCCCCATAGTCACCCCGATCAAGCCCGATGGGTCAGTGAAGATCTGTGGGGACTATAAGGCCACCCTAAATGGCGCGCTGCAACAAAGCGCCTACCCCGTCCCAGTAGTGCAACACCTACTGCACTCACTGGGAGGGGGCACGGTTTTCGCCAAGCTCGACCTCGCCCAGGCATACCAACAGTTGCCAGTCGATGAGCAAACGGCAGAAGCGCAAACCATAGTCACCCACCGGGGAGCATTTAAATGCAACCGACTCCAATTCGGAGTCAGCGTGGCACCGGGAATATTACAAAGCCTAATGGAAAGACTATTGCAAGGCATCAAGGGGGTGGTACCTTACTTCGATGACGTCCTAGTGTCGGCAACCAACCAAGCCAAACTAGACGGTCGTCTAAGGGAGGTCCTAACCAAATTCAAAGAGACCGGGCTCAAAGTAAAGAGGGAGAAATGCCAATTATACACGGAACGGGTTGAATTCCTAGGATACCTCCTAGACCATCACGGCATTCACCCCACAAACCAAAAAATCAAGGCGATCAAAGAAGCCCCCACACCCAAGTCGAAGACGGAACTACAGGCATTCCTGGGGCTACTTAACTTTTACAATGTTTTCCTGCCCCAAAAGGCGACGGTGGTGGAGCCCTTGCATAGGCTCCTGGACAAGGCGGCGACTTGGACTTGGGGGAAACGCGAGCAAGCCGCCTTCCAAAGAACAGAGGACCTCCTCACTTCGGACGCCGTCCTTATACAGTATAACGAGACCCTACCTCTGGCCGTCACATGCGACGCATCACCTTTCGACGTCGGCACTGTCCTCAGCCATACCCTCCCCAACGGAAAAGAAGCCCCCATCGCATTCTTTTCAAGGACCCTCACCAAACCGGAGCGGAACTATAGCCAGCTGGACAAAGAGGCTCTGGCTATCGTTGCCGCCGTAAAAAGATTCCACGAGTACCTCTACGGCCGGACATTCACCATCATAACCGACCACAAGCCGCTGCTGGGAATCCTTGCAGGAAACCGGGCCACCCCAACATTCTGTCTCCCCGAATGACAAGGTGGTCCGAGTTCCTGGCAGCCTACAACTACAGACTCATACACAGACCGGGTAAGACGATCTCCCATGCAGACGCCTTAAGCCGCTTGCCGCTACCAGAACCTGACACCGACCCAGCACCCACGACGACCACCCTCAGCATAGAGACTCTACCCAACCTGCCCATAACCGCGTCAGACATTGCCCGAGAGACTAATAAAGACAAACGTCTGGCGCGGGTGTTGCATTGGGTAGAGAAAGGGTGGCTGGAAAGAGACAACGACGAGTCCGTCAAAACATTCCGGAACTGGCAAACGGAACTCTCGTTATTAAAAGGGTGCATACTATGGGGGGATAGGGTGGTCATTCCAGAAAAACTACAAGGGAAGGTTCTGGAACTACTACACGAGGGGCACCCTGGCATCGTTAGGACTAAAGCCTTGGCCAGAAGTTACGCTTGGTGGCCAGGGATGGACAAACAAATTGAGACCTGGGTAGCAAGGTGCCAACGATGCCAGGAAACTAGGCCAAGCCCACCCACAGCACCCGTCCTAGAGTGGGAAACCCCAAGGGACCTTGGTCTAGGATCCATATAGACTTCGCCGGGCCCACAAAAGGATACACCTTCCTTATAACAGTAGACGCTTACTCCAACTGGCTGGAGGTAAGCAACATGAAAACAACAACCACGGAGGCCGTGATCAAGGAACTCTGCAAACTCTTTGCAACTCATGGCCTCCCAGACGTCGTCGTTTCCGACAACGGGCCCCAATTCACCTCGCTGGAATTCGAAAAATTCCTAGCGGAAAGGGGCATCCGCCACGTGCTGACAGCACCGGCTCACCCGGCGATGAACGGTAGGGCGGAACGGATGGTGCAATTCACTAAGGAGACCATCCGGAAAATAGACCATGGGGAGATCCAGGAGAAAATAAACAAACTACTCTTCACCCAACACATAACCCCAAATACCACAACGAATAAGAGCCCAGCCGAACTATTAATGGGGAGGAAATTAAGATCCCCACTCAACAGGTTACACCCCACGTATAAGCCGGAGAAGCCCCCAGACTCAAACAGCAAACACCGAACTTTCGCACCAGGCGACCCCGTATACGCAAGAAACCTGACGGGAGACCCACTATGGGTACCGGCCGTCATCACACAAATAACAGGCCCACACTCATACCGGCTACAAACAGCAGACGGACGAGCCTGGAAACGCCACATCGACCAACTAAGGTCGAGGACTACCAACCAAGAGACCACCGATGCACAAACCAAGGGGGGAGGGAATACCCAGGGGACCAAAACCAAAGAAGAATAAACCAGCCATACTTACCGGAAAGCAGCCAGCACGACCCCTCGCCAGGAAGAGACAGCCAGGCCAGCTCGACCGACCCGGGGAGACTGAGCGGGAGCGGCGAAACCCGCAGCTCAACCAACCCGGGAGGCCCAGGAGGGAGCTACGGAGAGCGGCCCCGCCCGACCGACCAGCCGGTTCCCACGACGGCATCAGGAGCAACAGAGATCCCGACCGAACCGGCCAGGATCCAACCTACGACTGAGCTGCGCAGGTCCAGTAGGCTCAGACGGAGCCCCGCCTACCTACATGACTACGCGACGTAAGGACCAAACCAAGAGGGGAGAGGTATTCTGTCCCTAATTAGCATTCTTGAGATCCCCGCGCTTTGATTGGCTAAAGCGCGGGGCACTCTGATTGGTCAGGCGAGCCGCGCCGATTGGCTCGCTAAGAATCTCCCGCGATTGGTCTATTCGAATCGCGGGAGATTCAAAGCGGTGCCATTGGCCGTGGCCGCCACGGCTAAAAGAATAAAAGCCGCAAACCTTTTACAAAGAGCCAGTTCGGTTCCTACTTTAATAAAAGAGCGTGATTTGAAGTCACCGACTCCTGGCATCATTTTCGAGGACACGACAAATTCAACTCCTATTTTTCCTCTGCCTTTACACTCAAAGAAATGGTGATTTGAGTAGCATAGCCTGGGAACAAAAACAACAAGTATAAAATAAAGTTCTGGTAAAGGACCTTTTAACTGAGTCCAAGTTTATCAGACCATGGATCCTTACAAAATATACCCTAAAATATTGAAGATTAGTTTAAAAAATGTCAAGACCTCTTGATTCTCTTTGAAATGTCTTGGCAATGTGTCCTAGTAATTTGCATCCTTTTAGACAGCGGTGTCAAACTCCCGGACCACAGGCTGGATGTGTCATGTGCTGGCCATACCCAGCTATATTTTAATGAAGGGAGAAAAAGTTGTGATACATCACATGATGACAATATGTCATCATGAGTTTGACACACCTGTTTTGGAGGGTCTTTGAAGCACTTGGAGGTTTATCTGTGTCCTCAGGGTCACCTGAGTAGTGTTTCTGGTTCCTGTAGTCTGCAATTTTTCCTCTGGAAATCCACTTCTATTCCCACCCCATTCAAAGGGTGTTCATCCCTAAATGCTGGTTGGTTCTCAGAAAAAAGATACTATAGGGAAGATGTGATGAACTAATCTTCATTGCCGCAGAAATTAGGATCAGAAGTATAGCTATTAGTTGCAACTTCCTAGATTTTATTTAAATATAAAGTCTTTTTGGCAACAAAATTTGAATAACAGTGTGCTAGTTCACCGATAGGCATTGTGGATCCACTATTTCTCAAGGTTTTTGGATAATCACCTCTTAAGTGTGTCAGTTGATTTTCCTGTACATTGCAGAAGTTTTGAGTAGATAGCAATTACTGGTATCAGTAAATAAATGGAAAGGAAAGAAATAAAATATTTTATTGCTGGCAGTCTTCCAGAAGTATTTAAGGAATATGGATTAATAATTACATTGCAGAATGTAATTTTTTTTTTTAAAAAAAAAAAAACACTTTCTGACAAGGCTTTCAGGAAAGAAATAATTAACTGAAAACAGCTCCATGAAAAGCAGAACTGATGACTATAGTGAAATGAAGAGCTTGCAAGGAGACAAGGAGAGTGCTTGAGATTGCCCACAAGTATGCCATACAGTTTCTCCTCATGAGGGGCCTGCAAAGCAGTCATTTCTAGCAGCTTTATAGTTCTGAATGATGATGGAATAGGCAGTGGTGGGATTCAAAAATTTTACTACCAGTTCTGTAGGCATAGCTTGGTGGGCGTGGCAGGGGAAAGATTACTGCAAAATCGCCATTCCCTCCTGTTCCATATTAGCAGGCTTGAAACCCTGCGTTCCTATTGGTCCAGACAAGCCAGATCGTGATTGGACGGCTTGAACGTTCCTGATTGGCTCATACAGGGTTTGCCGCGATTGGCTGCAACCAAGCGCGGCAAACTCAAACAGTTGTCATTGGCTGCCTAGCTGTGGCCAGCTCTAGAAGAAGAGCTGTGGCATGCTGGGGTTTCGTCTCGGAATCTATCTACTTAATAAAGAGCTGTTGTTCACTAGTCATGCCTCACCTATCCTTGGGACCTACCGACTGAACTTAACACTGGTGACGAAGGTGGGATTCTGAGACAACGAGACTAATCAGCACGTGGCAAATGGCGCCAAGACGACCAGTGAAAAGGCCAGCAGCACCATGCTGCCCGCACCATTTAACCCTGCCAGCGAGGACTGGGAGTCCTACATTGATCGCTTCCAAATGTTTTTGGAATCCAACAACTTGAAAGACGCCACAGGCAGCAAGAAATGGGCGATATTACTAACGCACTGTGGGCCCGCCGTTTTCAAAATGGCCAAGGCTCTAGCAAAGCCCGCAGACGTCAAAACAATGGATTGGGACAACCTAGCTCCCATCCTCCGAAACCACTATGCTCTGGCCATACCAACTCTTATCCGAAGGCATGATTTTTAGCAAAGAGACCAGCGCGAGGGCAAAAGCATCGGTGAATTCGTGGCCGACCTGAGGGACCTTGGAGGTTTGTGCAGATTCATCAACCTGGATGAGGCCATACGAGACTGGGTCATTCTCGGCCTGAAAGACCCAGCACTCCAAAGCAGACTAATTGTTAGGGATAACATTGGTTACCTAATTTAGTTTGGTAAAATATTAATATATAAATTATGTTAGTGAGTTTAAGTGTAAGTATCACTTTAACTGCAAAACATGTATTTTGGGTGCGGTTGTAAAATCACCATAAGAGGGAGCAAGAGAGCTCACTGTTTGCTGGCTTTTTACTGGAGAGCTGACAATGATGAATTGATGATGATAACTGCCTGTTTTCCCTGCTGTTGCTGAAACGAAGAAAAGGGGTTTGATTTTCTTCATATCTCTGACTGCAAAAGAGATATATTGCTGGACTGATTATTTGTAAGTTTACTGACCTCTATTTTCGACACTGAACTTTGCAACTGATTAATCCCTGGATGGACTGAACTAGTTTATGACATATGAACTGTTTTGACTATGCTATAACTCTTGCTGGAATAAAAACTATTTAACTGGCACAATGTATCTGTCTTACTGAGTGTAAACTACAACAACGTTTATCTCACATAATTTGCCTGCTTGCTAGACTGCCGTTATCCCTAACACTGGTTATGGGCCCAGGTGCACAGTCAGACTAACCAGGATATAACAGGCTTAGATTAAAGTGAGAGTTTGTGTAGTTATACAATACTATAAACAGACAGCTGTGTTTTATTAATTATAGTTTTAATATCCAGATAAAGATGGCACAAGTCAATTTACAAAGTTTGTCTCTAATATCCAAACTGGATGGAACAAACTATGTTTCATGGTCTATGAAATATAGCCTACTTCTATGCAGAGAAGGTTTGTGGAATATAATTCAAAACCCACCAGAAGTAGATGCATGGGATCCGGTGGATGAGAATGATGGCCAGAAAATACAAGAATATCAACTGAAGAATGAGCAAGCTCTCTGTATAATAGGACTGACACTCTGTGATGAGCAGCTTGTACATATACAAGGAGAAGAAACAGCTGCGAAATGTTGGGAGAATTTAAAGAAGATTTATGTTCGAGACAGTGTAGGAGCACATATAAATCTTACACGGAAACTGTTCAGAACACATCTTCAAAAGAATGGAGATATGCTGAGTCATATAAACATAATGAAGAGAATTTTTCAGGAACTGCATGAAAAAGAACTTATCTTCTCAGAACTACACCAAGTTTATATAATTTTATCTTCTTTAGATAATAGCTACGATGATTACGTAACTTCACTTGAGGTTCTGCCAAAAGATAACCTCACATTAACTGACATTACTGGCAGATTAATTGAAGAAGCCAGGAGAAGACTTGAAAGGGATCAACTCAGAAGGGAAAAACCACAATGTGAAGAAGAGAAAATATCTTTGTCAGCCTATACAATTAGAAAATGTTTTAATTGTGGAGGAAAAGGACATTTGGCAAGATTCTGCAAGAAAGGAAAATGCCACAATGCCAGCCAGAAAGATAAAAGGCATCAAAAGGATGAAAAATGCAAAGAGTTAGCCATGTATAGCAACGAAACTGTGAATAGTAATTTATGGGTTGTAGATAGTGGAGCATCGCACTGCATAACGAAAGATAAGAAAGGATTTATTAAGATGTCCATGAGTTCACAGCAGATATTGTTAGCTAATGGATGGAAACTGAAAGTTAAAGGTCAAGGTATATCATATTGTTCTTGCATAAGAGAAAATGTAAAAATGTTATATGTACCACAACTTAAGTTTAATTTGCTTTCAGTTAGAGTTTTGGTTAAACTAGGTTATGTAATTACCTTTAGGGGAGACAATTGCATAATTGAAAAAGAAGGTAAAAAAGTGACTGCAACTTTAAGAAGTGAATTGTATATGTTAAATGATAATCATTCAGAGGTAGCTAACACAGTTCATAATAATGTTAAACCTCATAATGAGTGCATACATTTGTTACACAGACGTTTGGGGCATATAAATTTTAAAATGCTTAAACAAACAGTAGAACTATCTAAGGGTATAAAACTGAAGCCTTGCAGTAAGTATTTGCACTGCAATACCTGTAGTCAAGATAAAAGCAAGCAAATGTCAGCTAATAGAGTTAATGGATTTAAAACAAAGGAGCCTCGTATTTGCTGATATTATAGGTCCTAAAAAACCAAGTGTGGGAGGTGCTCGTTATATACTAAGTATAATGGACCATTATTCCAGATATGGTTTCTGTTATCTAATGAAGAGCAAAACGGAAACATATCAAAATTTATTTAATTGGCTTAAATTCGCTGAAAGAAAAACTAAAAGGAAATTAGTAACTCTTATCACTGATAATGGTATAGAATTTATAAACAATAAATTCCAAAACAGACTGAAGATGGCAGGTGTTGAACATAAAAGGTCTGCACCATATAGGCCAAACATAATGCCTTTATAGAAAGACGAGGCCAAACAATTCAAGCAATGGCTCGTATTATGCTGTCAGATTCAGGATTACCTGAAAATTTGTGGGGAGAAGCAATAATGTGTGGTAATCATATATTGAATAATGTTGTTAACTCAACAACAGGTGAATTACCATTCACACTGTGGCATGGTACAAAACCTGATCTAAGCTACATGCACACATTTGGAGCACCAGCATGGGTGCATATTCCTACACAACTGAGAAAAAAGGGGCAACATAGGGCTAAAAAGTTATTCTTTGTAGGTTATGAATCTAATCACAAATCATACAGATTCTGGGAAAAAGGTACATCTAGAGTTTACTGTAGTGCTAGTGCCAAATTCCTAAAACATGTAGGATGGGAAAAACTGGAACAAGATTCAAGTAAGAAAGTAATTATAGAAACCTACAAAAGACCAAAAGAAAAAATCAGTAATAAGATGAGTACAATTAAAGAGGAAGTACAGGAAGAGCATATAGGACCAGAACAGGAAGAAATACCAAAACAGGAGGAAATAGATAATCAGGAACAGGTAGAACATGAAAGTCTACCTGTAAGTCCTGTAATATCTAGACGTACAACACGTGTAACCAGACCACCTGACAGGTATCAAGCAAGTATAGTTTGCCAAGTTAGTAAAGTTCCAACTACTGCTGAAGAACTTAAAATGTATCCTGCAAAGGAACAAGAAAATTGGCATAGAGCAATGGAGAAGGAATTAAATTCATTAAAGGAAATGAAAGTTTATGAAAATGCCAAATTACCTCCAGGTGAAAAGTCCATTGGCTGCAAATGGATATTTAAGATAAAAACTGGTAAAAATGGGACTGTTACCCATAAGGCTAGGTTGGTAGCTTAAGGATTTAATCAAACTGCATGTGATTATGATGAGGTATTTGCACCAAATTTAAAGGCAATAACCTTGAGAGCAGCTTTAGTGTGGGCAGCTAAGAAGAACTATATCATAAATCATTTAGATGTAGAAACTGCCTATCTGCATGCACCATTGCAGCACACTATATGTTTAAGAAAACCAGTAGGTATAAAGGATGATAAAAATAATAATGACTGTTGGAAACTGAATAAAAGTCTCTATGGATTGAAACAATCTGGTCATGAATGGAACCAATATATTGTAAAAGAGTTAAACAATATAGGATTTAAAGCTGGTTTATCTGATCCATGTTTATTTAAAAGAGAGACAAATGGTATGGTATCATTATTATTGTTATTTACAGATGATATTGCTTTAATTACTAAGACTAATAATGAAGCTACTGAGATAATATTATTAAGTAAGAGGATAAAATTAAAGCAATTAGGAGAAATAAGACAATATCTAGGATTGACAATAAACAAAACCAATAGTGGCTATAAGATATCACAAGAAGATAAAATTTACCAATTGCTTAAAATGTATAAAATGGAACTTTGTAAGCCGGCAAAAACTCCAATGAGTCAGGAATTTTGTCATACTGATACTCAAAGTTCAAAATTTGATGACTATTTATCAATCATTAATAGGTAGTTTATCATATATAAGTAATTGGTCAAGGCCAGGCATTGCCTATAGCATTAATCAATTGGCAAAATTCAATGCTGAACCCAATGAAAGACACTGGCAAGCGCTAAAGCGTATATTAAGGTATCTTAAAAAGACAATGCACTATGCATTGTATTTGGAGCCAAAAGATGATTTGATTTTAAGTGCATATGCTGATGCAAGCTTTGCAACAGGTATAAAAACTAGAAAATCAACTTCAGGCATGGTTATACTATTAGGTAAAACACTGATTGGTTGGAGGTCAATTAGCCAGCAACACATAAGTATGTCCACAATGGAAGCAGAATTTTCATGTCTATCTTTATTATGTACTGACTTAATTCTGTATAAACAGTTATTGTTAGATATGGGAGTAGCTGTTAAGGATGCCATTGTAGTGTATGAGGACAATCAAGCAGCCATATGGTTGGCTACAAATATTACTGTAAAAACAAGATCTAAGCATACTGACCTTAGATATTTGAATGTAAGACAATCTGTAAAAAATGGTTTAATGAGATTGGAATATTGCATGACTGAAGAAAACATTGCAGATGGATTTACAAAAGCCCAAGGTGCAATCAAGCACAAAGAAAATTGTGAAAACTATGGGTTGAAATTGTAAATATATATATATATTATTATATTACCCAAAAGGGGAGAATGTTAGGGATAACATTGGTTACCTAACTTAGTTTGGGTAAAAAATTAATATATAAACTATGTTAGTGAGTTTAAGAGTAAGTATCACTTTAACTGCAAAACATGTATTTTGGGTGCGGTTGTAAAATCACCATAAGAGGGAGCAAGAGAGCTCACTGTTTGCTAGCTTTTTACTGGAGAGCTGACAATGATGAATTGATGGTGATAACTGTGTGTGTTTCCCTGCTGTTGCTGAAACGAAGAAAAGGGGTTTGATTTTCTTCATATCTCTGACTGCAAAAGAGATATATTGCTGGACTGATTATTTGTAAGTTTACTGACCTCTATTTTCAACACTGGACTTTGCAATTGATTAATCCCTGGATGGACTGAATTAGTTTATGACATATGGACTGTTTTGACTATGCTATAACTCTTGCTGGAATAAAAACTATTTAATTGGCACAGTGTATCTGTCTTACTGAGTGTAAACTACAACAACATTTATCTCACATCATTTGCCTGCCTGCTAGACTGCCATTGCACGTTCTGCTAGGATGTGTATCCCTAACGCTAATGGCCAAGGGTGACATCTCACTCACCGACGCCATAGCCGAAGCGATTGCAGCCGAAGCTACCCGCAAGTCAGCAGCCCGAATGCAGCGTTCAAACAGAACTGATCCTCAATCGACTAGCGAGGCAACTACCACACCAGAAAAACTCACAGTCACCACCCACCATGGCGACATCGAATTCCCCTCTGACAGCGAAGAAGAAGAAATTCACTGACTTCAGTCAGAACGCGATCAGCGAGACCGGCACAGTCGCAAGTCGGGGTACCAGTGTGCCGGCTGTGGAGGAAATAACCCGCGTTCCGAATGCAAGTTCCTGGATGCTGTTTGCTGACATTTCAAGAAGTGGGGGCATATTGCTAAAGTATGCCGCAATAAAAGAAACTTCAGCCCCCAGCGTCGAGGCAACAGCCTGTGGAGACTAGATGGCACCCCCACCAAAAACCGGGACCGCCAGACTGACAGCCGATGGAGCCAGGACAGCAGAAACAAAAGATTCAATGAGGCACCGCGCAGAGAAGAAACACACCAAACAGTTATCATCGCCCATTCTTCACCAATAGATGCAAGGAAGGTACGCATCGAGGTCAGTATCAAAAACCAACCATGCGCCATGGAGGTAGATTCTGGCTCCTACCTCTCCATGGTCTCCTGGCGTACCATAAAGCATCTGATACCCAGCATACACCGCCAAGAACTAAGTGACCAGAAATTGATCTTGAAGGACTACCAAGGGAACCGCATCCCAGTGGCTGGCATCGGGCATTTCAAGATCACCTTCAAAAACCGCACCAACATCCTACCACTTACAATTGTGGAAAAAGACCGTCCCAGCTTACTCAGATTACAATGGTTCTCGCCGCTGGGGATCGAGATGGCAGGCATCTATCACACAAACGAAGAAGATTGGGAGGCGATGCTCGTACGAGACTTTCAAGAGGTCTTCGATGACACTTTAGGCAAGTACAAGGGGTCCCCAATCTCCTTCAATCTTAGCCCAGACATTGCTCCCATCTACCTCAAGCCGCGCTGAGTGCCATTTGCACTCAAGCCTAAGATAAACGAGATATTAAATAAGCTCATCGCACAAGGTGTATTAGGACCTATCGACCATGCCCTCTGGGAAACACCCATTGTCATCCCCATCAAACCAGATAGCTCCCTGAGAATTTGTGGAGACTACAAGGCCACCCTCAGCAGAGTGCTTACCCTGTGCCAGTAGTCCAACATCTCCTACATTCACTTGGGGGTGGCAGAATCTTTGCAAAGCTCGACCTGGCACAAGCCTATCAACAACTGCCGGTCGATGCTGAAACCGCCGAGGCACAAACAATCGTGACACATCGAGGGGCTTAAATGCAACCGACTCCAATTCGGAGTCAGCGTCGCATCTGGGGTTTTCCAAAGCCTAATGGAAAGACTGCTGCAGGGAATTAAAGGAGTCGTACCCTATTTCAATGACGTATTTAGTAGTGGCCCCCAATAACAAACAATTAGAGAAATGGCTTAGAGTGGTCTTACAAAAATTTAAAGACTCCAGCCTCAAAGTAAAAAAAGAAAAGTGCCAGCTATGTACTGAAAGGGTTGAATTCCTAGGATACCTCCTAGACAAACATGGAATTCACCCTACTGACAAAAAGTTAAAAGCCATCAAGGAGGCCCCCAGACCGAAAAATAAAATGGAACTCCAAGCGGACTCATTAATTTCTATAATGTTTTCCTACTCCAGAAGGCAACTGTCGCGGAACCCTTGCATAGGCTCCTGGATAAAACGGCACCCTGGATCTGGGGAAGGCGAGAGGAACGCGCTTTCCAACAAATAAGAAACCTTTTAACTTCTGATGCAGTCCTTATTCAATATAACGAAACCCTACCGCTGACTGTCACATGCGATGCATCACCCTTTGGTGTTGGAGCAATCCTAAGCCACACCTTGCCAAATGGAGAAGAGGCTTCCATCGCATTCTTCTCAAGATCCCTGTCCAAGACTGAGAGGAACTACAGCCAGCTGGACAAAGAAGCCCAAGCCATCATCTCCGCAGTGAAAAGATTCCACAAATACATTTATGGTAGGACCTTTTCAATTATTATGGACCACAAACCCCTACTAGGCATTTTGGCTGGGAACAAACCCACTCCACACATCCTGTCACCTAGGATGACAAGATGGTCTGAATTTCTTGCCGCTTATAATTACCATTTAGCACACCGGCCCGGCAAGACCATCTCACACGCTGATGCCTTAAGCCGATCCCCCCCTTCCAGATGTGCAAGACAACCCAGCACCCACCTTATCTGTTTTACAAATAGAAACAATAACCACGCCACCATTGACCGCGCAAGACATTGACCGTGCAACAAAAAGGGACAAACGATTGGTGCGAGTCCTCAGCTGGGTGGAGAGGGGTTGGCCAGAAAGCGAAAAAAATAAACTTTTTAAACCATTTAAAAACCGGCAAACCGAACTTTTTTCACAAAGGGGGTGGATTCTTTGGGGAGACCGGGTGGTTATCCCAGAAACTTTACAAAAAAAAGTTCTAGACATGCTGCACGACGGGCACCCGGGCATTGTACGAATGAAAGCCCTGGCCAGAAGCTACGCATGGTGGCCAGGCATGGACAAACAAATAGAGTCTTTGGTCGCTGGTTGCAGCAGATGCCAAGAAACCCGCTCAGCTCCCCCTGCAGCTCCACCGCTAGAATGGGAAACCCCCCCAGAGGCCCCTGGTCACGAATCCATATTGACTTCGCGGGGCCAACCAAAGGACACACCTTTTTAATTACTGTTGATGCCTATTCAAATTGGGTCGAAGTAAGCAAAATGAAGACAACCACCACAGAAGCCGTCATCAAGAAATTAGACAAACTTTTCACCATGCATGGTCTGCCAGATGTATTAGTGTCTAACAATAGACCTCAATTTACTGCATTGGCGTTTGAGCAATACTTAGCAGACCGTGGCATCCGACACGCATTAATATCGCCCACTCACCCGGCGGCGAACAGGCGAGCTGAACGCATGGTTCAGTTTACAAAAAAAGCTATCCAAAAAATTGAACATGGCAACATCCACAAAAAATCAACAAAATGTTCCTAATACAACATATCACACCCAACACCACCACGAACAAATGCCCAGCGGAATTACTCATGGGCAGAAGACTCCGGTCACCTCTAGACCGTTTGCACCCTACTTACACTCCCGAAAAAACCCCTGGATCTACAAGCCGATACCGAGCCTTTAACATGGGAGACGCTGTTTTCGCTAAAAACTTTACAGGAGACCCACTATGGCTACCAGCAAAGATCACTCAACTCACCGGCCCCCGTTCCTACCAACTCCAAACCACCGACAGTAGGAGCTGGAAATGGCACATTGAGCAGCTACGATCTAGACTGGCCACTTTTTCCCTCACAGACTCTAACCAAGAAATCAGAGGGGCGGGACCTCAAACTTAGAAAAAGAACCAGTATCTGCGCAAGCAGAACACCCCACACACACATTAAATAAAAATCAAACATTAAACCAGCAATACTCACCTACAAACAGAGAACCAAGGCAGATGGGTGCTTCACCTGGAAGCAGCAGCTGGACAAGCTCAACCAGCCCAGAGAATCCAGGTGGGAGTGACAGAGCGAACGACTTGACCAACCCAGATACACCAGGTGGGAGTCGCAGCTATAGGCCCAGCTCACCCTTCCAGGCAGTTCCAGCGAGAAGCTTGAGAGCGACGCGGAGCCAGTCCGAACCTGACGACGACCAGAGACATTATGAACTGTGCAAGTCAAGTACGCAGGTCCAAAGACCTGCCTACTTATGTGACTACATTACTCCGCCCTTTGGATGGAACCAAGAGGGGAGGGGGGTCCATATTAGCAGGCTTGAAACCCTGCGTTCCTATTGGTCCAGACAAGGCAGATCGTGATTGGACGGCTTGAACGTTCCTGATTGGCTCATACAGGGTTTGCCGCGATTGGCTGCAACCAAGCGCGGCAAACTCAAACAGTTGTCATTGGCTGCCTAGCCGCAGCCAACTCTATAAGAAGAGCTGCCATGCACTGGGGTTTCGTCTCGGAATCTATCTACTTAATAAAGAGCTGTTGTTCACTACTCATGCCTCACCTATCCTTGGGACCCACTGACCAAACTTAGCAAAACAAGTTTTAAAATACCACTAGGATTTTTTTAAAACACATAATTCTTATCAACAAGAGAGTTGAACCAAGGGAGAAGGGCTACATTCCAAGGTATTTTCTAGATTATTCATAAAATACAATACACAGTAAGACGTGTCACTGTTAGTCCGTAGAAACTCCAGATATGAAACTAAAAAGTTTCTGTACTGAACCAATTGAACAAATATATTCAAAGTTCCCCCATATTTGAAATTACAAAATCGAACTGTTAGTCCTATTTGTCTTTGACCTGACATGAAATTAGAATGGTGTGTTGTGTCTTTGTAAAAGAAGGTAGTTTTTTTATGAGCAATACTGGACTTTAATTTTGGATCGTAAAACAAAGCAGTCACTAGATGCCGAATCAGATAGAATTATCTAAATGGAGAGAGAAAAATCTTCCAAGTCAAACTCATTTTCAGATTTTTCAAAGTGACTGTATTGACACTATTGAGTATGTCAGGGAAATCATAAGAAAGGCAGAAACTTAAAATGAGTTATAATGGAACTGATATCAGAAAGTAGCAAAAATATTTTTTTTCCTATAAAGAGGAACGCTAAAGTATTGTTCAGCTTGGAAAGAAAAGAAGATGAAAAGTTAAAAAGAGGGGAAACTATTTGTTATGTTTGGAGCATGGGCGAGAAAGAATGGAGACAAGCCTCTGGAACAGTGAACTTCAACTCTTTATTTACATAGTGACTTCTCAACTCAATGGCAGTTATAACCCTCCTTATATAGGCAACCCCAATAACTATTAACCAATAACAATCGAGGAGCACTAGCTCCCTTAACCAATAGGAACTCTCTGTTAGTGGCCAATCAGAAGTGCAGGGCCAGAACCCTGCACTTTACTCCAAGCTCAAGTTCTCTTTATTAAACCTTATGCATTCACAACACCCCTTCCCCCTGGCTTCTGTTTGCAGGGCGCAGTTACATATTCCTTAAGGTAGGACGGTTGCTTTATTAGTCTTTTTGATTTTTGCTGGGTCATTTGGCTGCAATCACACTGAGGTAGATCGTTGTTTGGCAACAGGGTCGTCTCTGGTTCAGAGTTCATTTCTTCATTGTTGCCATTATTCTCGGTAACTCTCTGAGGTGCATCTGTTTCCCTCTCTGGTTCCCCTTCCTGTGTCTCTATTATGCCGTCGTTCCCTTCGAACGGGTTTTCTTCTACTTGGAATTCATCTTCTTCCGTATCTCCCCCCCCTCAGTTTGGTCATAAGGAAGTTCAGGAATGCCCGACGTGAGCCGCAATCATAATTGATCAATATGGCGTTTCCATAGTTTATCGTCAAGGCATTGTACAAGGTAGGATCTCGGGCCAGTTACATGAACTACTGTCACCTCCACCCACAGTGGATCGCCTGATAGGTTTTTAGCGTATACCAAATCGCCGACCTGGAAGGCACAACAGTGGCCGCTGGATCCAAATGGTTTTTCTGGTTCATAAGCTGGGTGTAACCGGTCGAGGTGGGAGCGGAGTTTTCGTCCCATTAGCAGTTCGGCGGGATTTTTGTTGGTGACGCTATGAGATGTAATGTGTTGTAGAAAAAGGATTCGATTGATCTTGTCGTCAATGTTATCATAGTCTACCTTCTGCAAGGTTTTCTTAACAAATTGGACCACGCGCTCTGCTTTGCCATTGGTCGCAGGGTGCACAGGCGAGGTGAGCGCATATCGGATGCCGTGGTCAGCCAGGTACTGCTCGAATGACAGTGCTGTAAATTTTGGCCTGTTGTCAGATACCAGGACGTCTGGTAATCCGTGGGTTGCAAATAGTCTTTCCAAGTTTTTGATAACCGCTTCAGTGATTGTGTTCGTCATGCGGTGAATCTCGAGCCAATTCGAGTAGGCGTCGATGGTTAGCAGAAAGGTGTGGCCTTTGGTCAGCCCCGCAAAGTCCAAGTGAATACGGGACCAGGGTACCCGTGGTATCTCCCATTTGGTAGGGATGGCTTTAGGTGGGGCGTTGCTCACTTCCTGGCATTTATGACAAGCTTTAACCCAATTTTCGATTTGCTTGTCGATGCCCGGCCACCATGCGTAGCTTCGTGTGAGGGCTTTCATTCGCACGATACCGGGGTGGCCATCGTGCAAGGTTCTCAGCAGCGCTTTTTGGAGTCGTTCTGGGATAACGACTCTATCGCCCCAGATGACACAGCCTTTTTGAGAGAACAACTCCGTTTGTCGAGTCTTGAATGGTGTGACGTCATCTGATAATTGGTCCAATGGCCATCCGCGTTCTACCCAGCCTAGAACTCGCGCTAAGGTGAGGTCACATTTGGTTTCTCTCGCGATATCTCGGGCAGTCAATGGTGGCGAGTTGAGTGTTTCAATTTGCAACGTGGTTACCGTTGGTGCAGGATCGTCGAGAGTCTCTGGAAGCAGTGCTCGGCTCAATGCGTCGGCGTGGGGAATGGCTTTCCCCAGGCAGTATTGCAGCCAATAATTATAAGCAGCCAAGAATTCTGACCAGCAAGTCATCCTGGGGGATAATATGTAGGGAGTCAGCTTTTCTCCAGCTATTATCCCCAATAACGGTTTGTGGTCAGTCACGATAGTAAAAGCCCAGCCATACACGTACTTGTGGAATCTTTTAACGGCCAATACAATTACAAGGGCTTCTTTATCGATTTGGCCATAATTTCGCTCAGTTTTTGAAAGTGTCTTTGAAAAATATGCAACAGGGGCTTTGTTACCATTAGGCAGTACATGGCTCAGAATGGCGCCCACTCCGAAAGGCGAAGCATCACATGTGATATTTAACGGCAAAGTCTCATTGTATTGCATGAGTACAGAGTCAAAAGTCAGTAGTTTTTTCACGTTACGGAATGCCTGTTCTTCTCTATGACCCCATAACCAGTTTGCTTTCTTGTCTAACAACCGGTGTAACGATTCAGCGACCGTTGCTTATGCGGTAGAAATACATTATAAAAGTTGATGAGGCCTAGGAACGCCTGGAGATCGGCCTTGTTCCGAGGCCTGGGAGCATTTTTATTGCTCTTAGTTTACTGTCGGTAGGATGAATACCCTGACTGTCAATTAGGTACCCTAAAAACTCAACACTATCTGTACACAATTTACACTTATTCTTTTTTACCTTAAGACCGGCGTTTTGGAATTTTTGTAGGACTAACTTTAAACGATCCCGTAAGATTTTTTTTGTAGGTGCAGCAATTAATACATCATCAAAGTAGGGGACCACGCCTTTAATCCCTTGTAGTAGCCTCTCCATCAGGCTCTGAAAAATTCCTGGGGCTACACTGACTCCAAATTGGAGCCAGGTACATTTGAAGGTACCTCGGTGCGTCACAATCGTTTGTGCCTGTGCTGTCTTTTCATCAACAGGTAGTTGCTGATATGCCTGAGCTAAGTCTAATTTAGCGAAGACTTTTCCGCCCCCCCAGAGAGTGGAGGAGATGCTGTACCACCAGCACCGGATATGCATTCTGCTGTAGGGCGTGTTCAGGGTGGCCCGGTAGTCCCCACAAATTCGGATCGACCCGTCTGGCTTAATGGGTGTTACGATTGGGGTTTCCCAGGGGGAGTGATCGGTAGGTTCTAGCACCCCGTGAGCTATTAGTTTGTCGATTGTTCATCGATTTTCGGCTTTAAGGCAAACGGAACGGGGCTTAAGGCAGATGGGAGCTATCTTCGGGTCAAGGCTGAACGAAATTGGGGTCCCCTTGTACTCGCCTAAGCTTTCTGCAAAGACATCCTTGAACTCATGGATGAGGTCCTCCTCCCAGTCACTTCTGCTGATTCGGTTTATGCCTGCCACTTCAATGCCAAGTGGCATGAACCATTGGAGACCTAGCAGGCTAGGCCGATCTTTGTCGATCACAGTTAGCGGTAAGTACGCTGTGTGCTTCTTGAAGGAGACCCGGACTTGGCAGGAACCAACGACGGGGATTCGATTCCCTTGATAGTCCTTAAGAATAAGTTTTTGGAAGCGGAGGTCTTGGCACTGAATCGTGTGGATGAGTTGCTTGAGGGTCTTCCAGGACACCATCGAGAGGGACGATACCGAGTTGACTTCCATGTGGCAAGGCTGGTTCTCGATGGCTACTGTGATTCGGATTTCTTTGGTGTCCAAGGCAGAGGCGTAACCGATAGTGATAGTATGGTGAGCCTCTTCTCGCTGTAAAGCTCGGTTTCTGTAGGAGTGGCTTACTGGTTCTCGCCTTACAGGAGGTTTCCTGTCGATTGGCGATAGTTAGCCCCTTTTGAGGCTTGGCCGGGTCCTGGTAAGCTTCGGCAGACCCGTCTGATGTGCCTCTCTTCCCGTACTCATGGCAGAGCGCGTCGCGGAATTTGCATTCGGACCTGGCATGTTGGCTCCACAGCCAGCACAGTGTAGGGGCTTCGGGTGGTGGTCCCGGTCAGACCGCCGTCGATGGACCATTTCTTCGTCGCTCTCTGACGACGAAGAGAGGTCCTTGTGGTGCGTCGTTGAAAGCTACCCTTCTGACCTAGATGAGATGTCGCTTGTCGGTTGGTGTGCCGGAGCGCGGTTGCGGCATAGTTGTGCAGCCGACTTCCTGGTTGCTTCTGCTGCAGTAGCATCAGCGATGGCGTCGGCAAGGCTGATGTCGCCTTTCGCCATCAGCTTGCTTTGCACGCCTGGTGCATCTAAACCCAGAACTATTCAATCTCTCAGTGCCTCTTCCAAATCGGTGAATCCGCAGAGGCCTCCCAGATTTTGGAGGTCTGCTATGAAGTCAGCTACGCTTTCTCCCTTTCGCTGGCTTCTCTGATAGAACTCGTGCCGTCTCACAAACGTAGGCATGGTCGGGGTATAGTGATCTCGTAGTAGAGGTTCGAGGTCGTCCCAATCCATCACCTTCACTTCTCTAGGTTTTGCTAGTGCTTTAGCCATCTTAAATACGGTTGGACCGCAATGTGTTAGGAATACCGCCCGTTTCTTCCCGGCTGTGACATCCTTTAAGTTGTTAGTTTCTAAGAACATTTGGAAGCGATCCATGTAGGACTGCCAGTCTTCTTGTGCTGGATCGAACGGAGCCGGTGGTGCGACGATGCCGGACATGGTTCCATTGTGTAGCATCGTCAGCCACGTGCTCAGTGTTTCTTCTTAGTTCCATTGGTTCAGATGTCTCCACATCCCACCCTCGTCGCCAGTGTTATGTTTGGAGCATGGGCGAGAAAGAATGGAGACAAGCCTCTGGAACGGTGAACTTCAACTCTTTATTTACATAGTGACTTCTCAACTCAATGGCAGTTATAACCCTCCTTATATAGGCAACCCCAATAACTATTAACCAATAACAATCGAAGAGCGCTAGCTCCCTTAACCAATAGGAACTCTCTGTTAGTGGCCAATCAGAAGTGCAGGGCCAGAACCCTGCACTTTACTCCAAGCTCAAGTTCTCTTTATTAAACCTTATGCATTCACAACACTATTTAAAACTCCTTTGGTTCAAAACAACGTTGCATACAAAACTATGTGATGATGATGAAACACGTAGAAATGTAAAACAAAGGACAAAGATAAATTACAAAGGAGAATTTTGAAGTATATCTAATACATACAAGAGCTTTTATTTCAACCAGCTACTTTTCAAAAAGTACTGGAAGTTTGGCTTTGTGTTTTTCTTTTTTAATTTCATGAAACTAAGACGCTACAAACACTGTGATGTACTCGAGTCTAAAGAATCCCTAGGCAAGCTAAAGGAATTCAAATAAATAGGATATGACAAGATTCACTGACAAACATCTCAAGGCCAATAATTGACATAATTAAACCAATTCACAGGAACCTGGAATGTTCTTGAATTTTTTTAAAAAATATTATGAAATCTTGACTCTTATGTCTTGGAAAATCTGACTTTAGAGTATACAATGATTTCAACCGACTCTAGCCTTCCAAGTCATGCAAATATGAATTATCACTTGGTTTTCTGTTTTCCAAGAGAAATGTTAACTAGATTCTGGAATTTCATCTGCAGATTATTCAGGCATAGTTTTGTCACAAACATTCATCCAAATCTAACCTATTAAGTAGTGCAGAGTTCCTGTCCAGAAAACAGGCGGAAATGGAGATACCCATTGATGATAAACATATTTGAAAACCCAAAGATTTCTAGAAAAATCTTGTTAGAATGTATAATAAGCCACAGAAATTAAAACATCATTTGACCACCTGCTACTGATAATGTTTAACAATTTTTTGGAAGCCAACTCTCATTTTCAGAAGTTTCTTATCCCTCAGCATGGGAAAACAGAGCAAGGTCCCCATACAGTTTCAGAGTGAGGTTTGCTTTCAGTTGGAAGAAGAATCATTTTAAGTGAACGGTTTGCCTTTAAATCATTTAGCAATTTAAAAATTAAAATTGGCACTTTGAATGATGCCTAGTCATGTAAGCATTTGCATGATTATCTGTCTCTGTGACTCTGGTTGACATGCAAAAAGTCAAAAAAGAAAGCTGCAGCTAATTAATACAGCATAGTATAACTCATTAAAAAACTCAACAAGAAAATGGTGATCGGAGCTGGAAATATCTACCAAGTTACCTATTAGGGACACAACTAAACTGGTTCCTGCTGACATACCAGAAACCAATGGCAATATACCCCTGGGCTCTCAGTAGTTTAGGTACTGCATTGTACAGCCAGCTTAAATTTCTATAAGAAACATGTATAATATATATTCTCTACACTAGGGTGTCACCAAAACTTATATAACTATGGCAAGGTCTGCCATCTTTAGCAAAGGATATTCCACTTTATATACTCATCACGGTGACTGCTTCTTTATGCAGAAGTAATGATGCTTCCAGAAGAAATCTTAATATTGGGAAACTTAAAAATGAGCAGTTAAGCCTTTTTAGAGAGAGGGCCACACTATGCCGATAGTTTGCTATTTTCACTTAGCTATCAATTCAGGGTCTAATTCAGAGGTGGTATTCAACAGGTTCTGACCAATTCTGGAGAACTGATAGAAGAAATTTTGAGTAGTTCATAGAACCAGCAAATACCACCTCTGACTGGCCCCGCCCCCATCTATTCTCTGCCTTCCAAGTCCCAGCTGATCGGCTGGGTCTTCTTTTGTTGCCCTGCACAGGAGAACAGAGCTGGAAAGCAGGTTAGTGGGGTGGGGTGGGAATGGAGATTCTTCCCCTGTCACTCCCACCAAGCCATGCCACAGCCACCAAGCCACGCCCACAGACCTAGTAGTAAAAAAAATTGAATCCTACCACTGGTCTAATTCAATATACCTGGAAGAGTCAGCTTCCTAAAGGAATTTAGGATCTGTATTTGAAACCCTTTTCTAGCTGATTCTTTTGGCAATAGGGGTGCTGGATACTCACAAAGGAGCCTTTTTGATAGCGGCTGTCTGCTTATGGAACATTTTTCCAAGAAAAAGTTTACTATGTATTGCCCATATAGGATAATGTTTTCAGTATTAGATGAGGAGCTTTGTAAGAATGGTGAGCTACTTGGAATGTTTATTTTGCTGCAACATTTACTGAGATGTTATGGTTTATTTATTGCCATTATTATTGTTGTGGATATCTATTTTTATTGTGCCCATGTGCTGTTTTCCATGTAGATTTTTATATGGTTTTTATATTGCTTTATTTTTAATAGTATATTTCAATTAACTATGCACTGCCCAGAGAACTTTTATGAGAAAGTACATTCGTTGATAAATAGAATTGCACCTGGTTCTTAAAAGAAGCCATGACCTATTTTACAACTAACTAGACATTTTTTCATAAGCCATCAAATTCAAAATGTGTACAGTATCTCCCTCTATAAGAAATCTACCTAGTGGTTCCGTATAGCCTCCATGCTATAGTATGGCTATACTTTTAACCAATATTTTTGAATTAAATATAGTAGGTGGATTCATACAGCCAAAGCCAAATAAATGATTCTTGAGTTTAGTGCAATGTATAAACTCAGTCATTCAGCAAGTAGCAAAATTGTGATGCCCCATTCTTTACATTCTTCAAGAGGGTTTTATTTGAGACTTGTCTAATATAAGTGGAGTTTGTAAGAGTTTAAAAATGCAGCAACTACAGGAACAACTCCAGAGAGCACCGACTGTATACTGTAAGCAAATAAGGTGTACAAACACCTCTCAAGTCATATGCTTGCATTTTTAAATTTGCATTTCTATTGTATTCATTCATTGCAAGCCCTATATTCTGCCATCACATCAAGATACAAATAATAATAATAACTCTGAGTACACTTGATGCCAAACCCAACAGGTATTGTGCCCTAGAACTAAGGAACAGATTCCCTTAGCGCACAGCTGCCATTGACTGAATCCAGCTGTCTTGGCCTTGATAATGAGACAAATGTCACACTTTTCAAAAGGATCCTTCAACAAAAAACAGTAACCAGGTTTGGAATAATTCATTGCTATGAACTTGAACAGAGGTCCTTTCAGAGATAATCACTCATTTTGTCTTATCAAATGAAATAAATGTCTTTCTCTTTTAATTCTGGAAGAATTAATCATGATTTAGGAATACGTTTCTGCTTTATTCTGAGAAAAAAAGAGCATTTTCTTCCTATCAGGTGAAAGAGTTGTTAGTTCAGGCTAAGCCAGGTGATTGCTTAAAAAGCTGGTTCTATTTCTGGAATTGAAAATGGAATTTGTAATGTGGGAAAAATATACCTCAGCTCTGTACAATTTGTAAGATGCACTGACATTTTCTTGGCAATGAACTTTAAAAGTCACATTTTGAAATTACTTTAGTAGTTGTGGAATGGAAGGGTCATTATGGTATTATTAAGATACAAAGAGACAAATTCTTTCTCCTGCTGGTCCTTCACATTTCCTCATTTTCCTCCACCTTGCTTGACATTTATTGCATCTCTTTTAAGTAGAGCTAGTGAACAGATTTATTCAAACTGGTGCTTTAGCTAAACTGTTCTTGTTCTGGCACCCTCCAGATTTACTGGGACAAAGGACATACTGACTGGGAAATCTGGAAACTTCAACCCCAACACATCTGCTTGGAGCTAGGTTAAGAAAGACCATTTAACTTATGGAAGTGAAATTGGTTTAAAACCAGGTGCTTTTACTCATTATTCAGTAGAGCACAATATACCCACAAGTTTATCTTAATGGCAGCCATCTAAGTAAAGGTCTTGCATAAGGTAGGATGTGATCTCTGTATATGTTCCTATTCCTATTTAAAATAGCTGTACAATCCAAGAGAATATTTAGATTTT
This sequence comes from Hydrophis major, assembly GCA_033807585.1. Classification (NCBI taxonomy): domain Eukaryota; kingdom Metazoa; phylum Chordata; class Lepidosauria; order Squamata; family Elapidae; genus Hydrophis; species Hydrophis major. The sequence goes on from CM066329.1 coordinate 174,661,707, forward strand.
ATGAAGGTGAATTTCCAATGAACAAGACTTAATGACATTCAAGTAAAGGAATTAACTTGCTCCCAAAATTTTGATAGTTTTTTTAAAAAAACAATCCAAGAATTTGGTCTTTTAACATGCATATCTGTCTTGTATGGTCTCATTTAATCTTCGGCTGTAATGAACTCTAATGTCTTCGAGGAAAACCAAATTAGAAAAAAAGAAGAAGCAGAAGTTGGTGAGAGGTGAACTCAATTGTACTGCTATGGATTTTTCTTTATTGCTTTCACTCTGGCTTGGGGTGTGTGGAAAGGAATGGGATAAGAAGTTGTTAAGTACTGAGCGTGGGCGCGAAGAATGGAGACGAGCCGGTGAAACGGTGAACTTCAACTCTTTATTTACATGGTGTGACAGCTCAAACTGGATGGCTGCTACAGCCTTCCTTATATAGGCAACTTATTAGATATTCAACCAATGAAACCCAGGGAGCGCTAGCTCCGTTAACCAATGAGAAAGGCTCGTTAATGGCCAATCAGATTCTCCTGAACGGACCAATCTGATCTCGCCATTTAACGGCCAATCAGAAGTGCAGGGCCAGAACCCTGCACTTAACTTCAAGCTCTTGATAACTTTATTAAAACAATTATTCATTCACAACACCCCTTCCCCCCGGGTTCCGTTTACGGGGTGCAGTTACATAGTCCTTGAAGTAGGACGGTTGTTTTGTTAGTCTATTTGATTTTCGTTGTGCACCCAGTATTTGGCTGCACTCTTGTTGAGGTAGGGCGTTGTTTGGCGAAAGGGGTGCCTCTGACTCTGAGTTCGAATTTTCGTTGTCACCAACATCTTCGGTATCACCATGAGGCGAGCTCACTCCCATCCCTGATTCCTCTTCATGTGTTTCCGTTCCGCTATCGTTCCCTTCAAAAAGGTTTTCTGCTAATTGAAGTTCATCTTCCTCTGTATCTCCCCCCCTCCTCAGTTTGATCATCAGGGGACTCGGAGATCCCTGACTGCAGCCTTGATCGTAGTTGATCGATATGGCGCTTCCATAGTCTATCATCGCGGCATTGCACGAGGTATGATCTCGGGCCGGTTACACGGACTACAGTTGCTTCGACCCACAACGGATCGCCCGATAAGTTTTTAGCAAATACCAAGTCGCCTACCTGGAAGGTACGGCATCGGCTGCTGGATCCATGTGGTTTCTCAGGTTCATACTCTGGGTGTAACTGGTCGAGGTGGGAGCGGAGCTTTCGTCCCATTAGCAACTCGACGGGAGTTTTGTTGGTGACGCTGTGTGGAGTGATGTGCTGTAAAAAGAGGATTCGGTTTATCTTTTCTTCGATGTTGTCATAGTCCATTTTTTGTAGCATTTTCTTGACGAATTGTACCATGCGCTCGGCCCTTCCGTTGGCCGCAGGATGCACCAGTGAAGTCAGCGCAGGTTGAATACCGCGGTCCACCAGGTACTGTTCAAAGGACAGCGCGGTAAATTGGGGCCCGTTGTTGGATACCAGAATGTCTGGTAATCCGTGGGTTGCAAAAAGTCTGTCCAGTTTCTTAACAACCGCTTCGGTTGTTGTGTTCTTCATTTGGTGGATTTCGAGCCAGTTCAAGTAGGCATCCACGGTTAACAAGAATGTGTGGCCTTTGGTAGGCCCTGCAAAGTCCAGATGGATACGGGACCAGGGTCCCCGCGGTGTTTCCCATTCGGTTGGGATTGCCTTTGGTGGGGCGTTGCTTACTTCCTGGCATTTGTGACAAGCTTTGACCCAAGTCTTGATTTGCTTGTCGATGCCTGGCCACCACACGTAGCTTCATGTGAGGGCTTTCATGCGCACAATGCCAGGGTGGCCATCGTGCAAGGTTCTCAGTACTGCTCGTTGGAGTCGCTCTGGGACGATTCTATCGCCCCAGATGATGCAGCCCTTCTGTGAAAACAACTCTGTTTGTCGACTTTTGAATGGGGCGAAGTCATCAGGTACTTGCTCCAATGGCCATCCATGTTCCACCCAACTGAGGACTCGTGCTAAGGCGGGGTCGCGTTTTGTTTCCCTCGCAATATCTCGGGCTGTTAATGGCGGTGTACAAAGTGCCTTGATCTGCAACGTTGTCACTGTAGGCATGAGGTCGTCGATGGTCTCTAGAAGCGGTACTCGGCTCAATGCGTCGGCGTGGGGAATGGCGTTCCCCGGGCGGTATTGCAGCCGATAATTATAAGCAACCAAGAATTCTGACCAGCGAGTCATTCTGGGAGATAATATATAGGGGGTTGGCTTATCTCCCGCTATTATTCCCAGCAAAGGTTTGTGGTCAGTCACTATAGTAAAAGCTCGGCCGTACACGTACTCCTGAAATCTTTTGACAGCAGACACAATAGCAAGGGCTTCTTTATCAATCTGGCTATAATTGTGCTCTGTTTTTGAAAGCGTCTTTGAGAAATAGGCAACAGGAGCTTCGCTACCATTAGGCAAAACGTGGGTCAAAATGGCGCCCACTCCGAAAGGCAATGCATTACACGTGATTGTTAATGGCAAGGTCTCATTGTTCTGCATCAGTACAGGGTCAGAAGTCAGTAGTTTTTTCACATTTTGAAATGCCTGCTCTTCTCTATGTCCCCATACCCCAGGGAATGGAGGAGGTGGTGCACCACCGGTACCAGATATGCGTTTTGCTGGAGGGCATGGTTCAGGGTGGCTCGGTAGTCCCCACAAATTCTTATTGATCCATCCAGCTTAATGGGTGTTACGATTGGGGTCTCCCAGGGAGAGTGATCAGTTGTCTCTAGCACACCCTGGGTTATTAACTTATCAAGCTGCTCATTAATCTTTGGTTTAAGGGCAAATGGAACCCGATGAGGCTTAAGGTGGATGGGAGCTATTTTTGGATTAAGGTTAAATGATATCGGGGTCCCCTTGTACTCGCCTAGTTTTTCTGCAAAGACGTCCTTGAATTCTTGGATGAGGTCCTCCTCCCAGTCGCTGCTGCCAATTCGGTTAATGCCTGCCACTTCAATGCCAAGTGGCACGAACCATTGGAGGCCTAACAAGCTAGGCCGGTCCTTGTCGATCACAGTCAGGGGTAGGAATGCTGTATGGTTTTTGAACGAGACCTGGACTTGACTGGATCCTACGACTGGAATCCGATTTCCCTGATAGTCCTTAAGTATGAGTCTTTGGAAACAGAGGTCTTGTCGCTGGATAAGACCAGGGATGAGTTGCTTGAGGGTCTTCCAGGAAACCATTGAGAGGGACGATCCTGAGTCGACTTCCATTTGGCAAGGCTGATTTTCTATGGCCACTTTATCTTGGATTTTCTTAGCATCCAACGAGGAGGCATGACCGATAGTGATAGTTTGGTGAGCCTCTTCTCACTTCAGGGGGCGGTTTAGGGTTCTGTTTCTGTAGGAGTGGTTGTTCCATTGGTGGTTCACTGGTTCTCGCCTTACAGGACGGTTTCCTGTCGGTTGGCGATAGTTAGCCCCCTTCAAGGGCTGGCTGGGTCCTAGGAGGCTTTTACAGACCCATCCGATGTGGCCTCGTTTCCCGCACTCATGGCAGAGCGCGTCGCGGAATTTGCATTCAGACCTGGGGTGGCTTGCCCCACAACCAGCGCATGGGTGTTGGGACTGCGGTCCAAACGGGACCATTACCAGAAGTCCCAACACCCATGCGCTGACGACGAAGAGAGGTCCTCGTTGTGGGCCATCAGAAACTGTCCTTCTGACTTGGATGAAAGGTCACCAGTCAGTTGGTGAACTGGAGCACGGTTGCGGCGCATTTGGGCAGCCGACTTCCTGGTTGCTTCTGCTGCAGTAGCATCCACGATGGCATCTGCAAGGCTGATGTCGCCTTTCGCCATCAGCTTGCTCTGCATGTGTGGCGCATCTAATCCCAGAACTATTTGGTCTCTCAAAGCCTCTTCCAGATCAGCGAACCCGCAGAGGCCTCCCAGGTTTCGGAGGTCCGCGACGAAATCTGCAACGCTCTCTCCCTTCCGCTGATCTCTCTGGTAGAATTCGTGCTGCCTTACGAGGGTTGGCACGGTCGGTGCATAGTGGGCTCTCAGTAGGGGCTCGAGGATGTCCCAGTCCATAGCCTTTACTTCTGCCGGTTTTGCTAGTGCCTTGGCCATCTTGAATACAGTCGGCCCGCAATGCATTAGGAATACCGCCCGTTTCTTCCCGGTTGTGGCATCCTTCAAATTGTTGGTTTCCAAGAACATTTGGTAACGATCCATGTAGGAGTCCCAGTCTTCTTGCGCTGGGTCGAATGGAGCGGGTGGTATGACGCCACCGGACATGGTTCCACCGTTGTGCGTTTTCAGCCACGTGCTCGGTTATCTTCTTCGTTGTTCAATCAGCTCTGACGTCTCCACATCCCATCTTCGTCGCCAGTGTTAAGTACTGAGCGTGGGTACGAAGAATGGAGACGAGCCAGTGAACTTCAACTCTTAATTTACATGGTGTGACAGCTCAAACTGGATGGCTGCTACAGCCTTCCTTATATAGGCAACTTATTAGATATTCAACCAATGAAACCCAGGGAACGCTAGCTCCGTTAACCAATGAGAAAGTCGTTAATGGCCAATCAGATTCTCCTGAACGGACCAATCTGATCTCGCCATTTAATGGCCAATCAGAAGTGCAGGGCCAGAACCCTGCACTTGACTTCAAGCTCTTGATAACTTTATTAACACAATTATTCATTCACAACAGAAGTGACAATATTTCACCTTCCTTCACAGCTGCTAGGACACATAAAAATGGCTGCTGCAATTTATCCATCAGCCTTCAAACTTTGCAAGATCTGGAAACAGACATTGTGGATTCATTTTGAAGAAAGAGCTCAATATTTAGGTGAAGAACCATGTTTACTTCAACAATTGTTGTGTGCTCCAGGATAACAATGGGAAAGCAAAGATGCTTATAGAAGTTGAGGGCTGCAAGGTAGGAAATCCTAGCAATCTGACTGGCTGGCTTGTTGGGGAAGTTAGGCAGGTCCTTGGGTGAGTTCACCTGGGGTGAGTTCTATTAGAGTTAATTTTTTATTCTATTATTTTTTATTCTGTCTTTATTACTTTTATAAAGAATTCAAAGCACTGAGCAAATCTAATACTCCTTTCACTCTATTTTTCTCACAACAACAACCTTTTGAAGCGAGTTGGACTGAGAAAGTGAAAACAATATAAAGTCACCCAAATGGCAAGCAAGCCTAAGGCAGGACTAAAATTCAGAATGCTGGTTTCTAGCCTGGGCCTGAAATACTAGACTAATTTGGTTCTGTTGTTAAGCAAAATAGATCTTTCCTGAAGGCAGCAGAACTGAGGAACTCCTTGTTTAAGGAGACAGAATGTTGAGGTCTTCAGCCGATGAAGGATTAAAACCTGTGGTTTCTCTAGGTTGCAATTTCCTTGAAACTGCCTTTGGGCCATGCTGTAAGCTGGTAAGGAGATTTCTTTGTTTTGGAGTCCAGAGGACTCCAGACTGGCAAATTAGGGGTGTGCGTGAGATAGAGAGTGAGACACAGACAGACAGACAGAGATTAAAAGCAGTAGGGCTTCCTTCAACATATGAAACTTATCCAAATAAAAGGGAAAAATTACAAAAAATGGACAAAAGATTCATTAAATTGATAAAAAACTGAAAAACAAAAAACTAAAAACAATAAATTGATAAAAAACTGAAAAACAAAAAACTACAAGATATGGTAAAGAATATTGAGACAAACATTGTTTTATATCTTTAAATGTGTTTAAAATAGAACCAGGAAGGTACTGTATATCTAAAACAAAATAGGGAAATGGCAGAGAAATTAATTTGTTGCTTCTGAGGACTTAGGGACAGATGCCCATGTCTATGATGGCTTTTTTAAGAGGAGAATTGGATGAACAGAGACAAATAGAAATAACAAAGATGACATTATTAGCCAAACTGACAAATTAAAAATGAATAAATCCCCAAGACCAGATGGTACCCACTCAAGAATTCTTAAAGAACTTAAATATGTTGAAATCGCTGATATTTTATTTAAAAAATATGTAATTTCTTTTTAGCATCAACACCTGTTCCTAAGGTCTGGAAAATAGTTGTGATGTTCACAATTTTTACTAAGGATCTAAGGCAATAAAAGAAATTATAGTCTGGTTAAATTAATATCTATGCAGGAGAAATTATTGAAAGGTATTTAAAAAAGTAATTAAGAAAGAAATTATTGAAAGGTATTTAAAAAACAAATAAAAGAATGGATCTTCATGTAAAGAATACACCCTGATTTTCAGCAAATTTCCATATTTTATGTAAATTCTTTTTCCTTCAGAATTGAGTTTTTTACTTTTTGAGGAGAACAGAAAGCCTGTTAGCAAAGGTCACTAGTCAATATTGTACACTTGTACTTCTAGAAAGCTCTGACCAAACTCCTCACTTGGAATCAGGTATATTGATGGAGTGACAGTGGGTTAAAAAACAGGAAACAGAAGGAGTCGAAGCATTAACAGTATAGCAAAATTCTTGTACAAATCTTTGATAGGACCATACTTGGGCATATTACATACATTTCTGGATGCCTTAAGAAGACTATTATGCAGTACAAAGAAGAAAACCAAAATAATGAGTCAGAACAATTCTGTGAGTGTTATGGTTGGGATAACAGATAACAGATAATCAGAGTTGGAAGGGACCTTATAGGTCATCTAGTCCAACCCCACCGCTCAAGCGGGAGACCCTACACCATTTCTGACAAATGGCAGTCCAATTTCTTCTTGAAAGTCTCAAGTAATGGCCTCCCACAACTTCTGAGGGCAAGCTGTTCCATTGGTTGATTGTTCTCACTGTCAGAAAGTTTTCCTTATTTCCAGGTTAAATCTCTCCTTGTTCAGTTTCCATCCATTATTCCTTGTCTGGCCTACAGGTGCTTTAGAAAATAGCTTGACCCCTTCCTCCCTTTGGCAGCCCCTTAAATATTGGAAGACTTCTATCATGTCTCCCCTGGTCCTTCTCTTTTTTAAAAAATAAATTTTATTGATTTTTACAATTAAAACAGACCAACAACACATACATAAATGTAAGAGAGAAAAAGAAAAGTAGAAAGGAAGAAGAAAATAGAAAGAAAAAGATAGAAAACAATTAAAAACCTTTTCATCTCTCTCACAGTTTGTGAGACCTCCTTTTTATCCTTATTTTATGCCATATACACACTTAATCCTTACATATATCTGTATATCACTATTATGGTTCTATCCTATCCTTTTTGCCTTTTAGTGTGAAATTTATCTTTGGTCTATCCATTTGTACCAGCAGTTCCAGCTGTTGTAGTATATTGAAGTGTCTTTATTTTTTAATGCCAAGGTTAATTTGTCCATTTCTGCACAACTTGAAATTTTTTGAATAATCATCTCCTCTGATGGAACATGAGGCTGTTTCCAACATTGTGCAAAAGCCAATCTGGCCACTTTCAAATATGTATTATTATATATTTCACTTTTTTTGTATTTGTTTATCAAAGATCCCTAATAGAAAGGACTCTGGTTTGAATTCGATCTGTTCTCTTACCATTTCCTCCAGCCAATTTCTAATTTTCTGCCAATATTTTTGAGCTTCTATACAGGACCACCACATATGGAAGAAAGTTCCCTCTCTTTTTTTGCATTTCCAGCAATTTGGACTCATATTGAGGTGCATCTTCGCTAATCTCGAAGGAGGAAGGTGTCATCTATAAAACATTTTATAGGCATTTTCTTTGTATGCTACCGATTTTGTACTTTTATTATTTCTACCCCAGACCTTTTCCCATTCTGTTATGGTGATACTATGTCCTATATTCCTACTCCAGGCTATCATGTTCCCTTTTACATTTCTTCTTCTAATTCTACTTCTAATAAATAATTATAAAATTTTGTTATATTTTTTTTTGCCTGATCCTAATCAAATTTTATCTAATTGCTGGAGTTTATTGTTAATTCCAAATTCTTTCTTGTCCTGTTTATATCTACTTCCCCTGGTCCTTCTCTTTACTAGACTAGTCAAGCCCAGTTCCTGCAACCGTTCATTGTATGTTTTAGCCTCTATCCCCTAATCATCCTGGTTGCTCTTCTCTGTACTTTTTCTAGAGTCTCAACCTCTTTTTTGTAATGTTGTGAACAGAACTGGATGCAATACTCTAGGTGTGGTCTTACTAAGGCTCTAAGGGATTCTTTAGCTTGGAATGAAGAGTAGGAACAGATATATGAGAGGTATATAAAATAATACCTGAAAAAAATGATGTGAATTTCTGTGGATTTTTTTTTCCTTCCCCCTTTCATAAGCCCTGGACTCAAGAGTCATATATTGAAATTAATTGTGTGGGGAGGTTCAAGACTGAAAAAGAGAAATATTTTGTTCACAATACATAATTCAGCTGAGAACTTTGCTTCCTCAGTGGTATTAGGGCAATCAATTTGGGAAATTTTAAAAAGATGGGACAGATTCAAAGAGGATCATACTACCAATGGCTAATTATATTGAGGACTGTTTACTATGTCCTAAATCGTAGAATTCCTAAATACTAGTTACCAGGAATTCCTAAATACCAGTTACCAGGAAGTGATGATTGAAGTGTGCTATTGCCTTCCAATCCAGTTTTGGGAGTATCCAGTTGATCATCATGAGACGTTTGGCCTAATTTTTATTTTATTTATTTATTTTATTTTTGTCAAGTGATTATAAGATAACAGATATAAGTCTAAACATAGTGATTAATACATGAAATGGATACATATAAGAAAAATGAAAAAAAAAAAAGAAACAATAGGACAGAGATGGGAGGCACGTTGGTGCGCTTATGCATGCCCTCTATAGACCTCTTAGGAAAGGGGTGAAGTCAATAGTAGACAATCTAAGGTTAAAGTTTTTGGGGTTTGGGGAAGAAACCACAGAGTCAGGTAGAGTATTCCAGACATTGACCACTCTGTTACTGAAGTCGTATTTCCTGCAATCAAGTTTGGTGTGGTTTACCTTGAGTTTGTATCTATTGTTTGCTCTTGTATTGTTATGGTTGAAGCTGAAGTATTCACTGACAGATAGGACATTGCAATGTATGATTTTATATACTATACTTAGATCGGACCAAAGGCGGCGTAGTTCTAGGTTTTCTAGGTCTAGAATTTCAAGTCTGGTGGCATAAGGTATTCTGCAACGAGTAGAGGAGTGGAGAACTCTTCTTGTGAAATATTTCTGGACTTTCTCAACTGTATTAATATCAGATATGTAATGCAGGTTCCAGGCTGATGAGCTGTACTCAGGTATTGATCCAGCAAATGTTTTGTATGCTCTTAGTTAGTAGTGTGATATTACCAGAGAAAAAGCTACATAGGATTAAGTTAACAACTCTTAATGCCTTTTTGGCTATGTAGCTACAGTGGGCTTTAGCACTTATATCATTAGAGATGGGTACTCCAAGGTCCTTGACAGAGTTTGGATCATCAACAAGGTCTTGACTATTCAGCTTGTATTTTATTTTCTGATTTTTTTGCCAATATGTAAGACAGAACATTTATTTGTTGAGATTTGAAGTTGCCATTTGTTTGACCAATCTGATACATAGTCCAGGTCTTTTTGAAGGATAGCAGTATTGTCGGTGATGTTGAATAGTTTTACATCCTCAGTGAAGAGAACACAGTTGCTCTTAATATGATCACAGAGGTCATTTATGTAGAGTATGAAGAGAGTTGGTCCTAGAACACTGCCTTGGGAGACACCACTGTTGACAGGTACAGAATATATATAGCCACACCATTCCTATGTTCTTATTGTAACCTTAATCCTTGATATAACTGCTTGTTCACCTTATAACACTAAAGTTTCCTTAATGGCAACCCTACAGCCAAGCAAGGGATATCTTTACTAACTGCAGAAAAAACAATTACTACCAACCTGCCTTCAATCGAGGACCTGTGTATTACACGAGTCAAAAAGAGGGCTGTGAAAATATTTACAGACCCCTCACATCCCAGACATAAATTGTTTCAACTCCTTACCTCAAAATGACACTATAGAGCACTGCACAACAGAACAACTAGACACAAGGACAGTTTTTTCCCGAACTCCATCACTCTGCTAAAAAAATAATTCCCTCAACACTGTCCAACTATTTACAAAGTCTCCACTACTATTACTAATAACCTTCTCATCACTCCTTATCACCCATCTCCTCCCACTTGTGACTGTATGACTGTAACTTTTTTGCTTTTATCCTTATGATTGATATCGACTGTTTCCTAGTATGATCTGATTGCTTATTGTACCCTATGATTATTATTAAGTGTTCTACGTTATGATTCTTGACTCTCGACAAATCTATCTTTTCTTTTATGTATACAGAGAGCATTTGCACCAAGACAAATTCTTTGTGTGTCCAACAACACTTGGCCAATAAAGAATTCTATTCTAACTGTCCATTTTCAGACCTTCACATCAACTCAGAATGGATTTTTTTTCATGCACACACTATGTATATATAACATGGTAGCCCTAAAGCGCTTGAATTTTCTCTGATGTAAAAACTGCTTTCTTTGGACTGTATGTATGTAAAATCCATTTTTCATTTAATGTAAGAACTGTGGGGTAACACCAAATGCTTTTGAAAACTTTTACTAAACCTTTACTACTTCCCTAGTCACAGACCTAGTTCTCATTCTTCCCAGAATCCAAGATATAACCAGGTATCTAAAAAATAAATATCAAAAGTTTTCTTCTACCAACTAAACTTTAGACAATCAAAATATTTCCCAAGTGCAAAGCAAATATCCACAAACAGTTTACACAATATGATTGACTTTAAAATTATCCATATCCCCACTAGTTTATTTTTAATTAATAGCAGAATTTTCAAAAACTTTCTGAGATAATAGCTTCCTTTAGCTCTGTGATGGGAAAAACATAAAAATGTTGCATATACAGTATTTAGGTGATTTGATCAACCCGGTAACCTTTACAGACAAACTTTTTTCCTTCCAGTGTGAATCTAGGATGCAATGTGAAAGTATGCATGTGTGTATAATAATCGGGAAGGTTACACCCCATTGCTGATAGACTTTTTTCCCATCTGCTCTCTAATCCATTAGAGTATTTTTCTTTTAGTTTTAGATCTAATCACAGCAAGCAGAGCAGGCTGAAGCATTTCAAGTGATTTCTGTTGCCTTATCCAGCTGTCCTTTTAAGGTTGTTATTGAACACTAGGGCTTGTGTTGATTTGCATGCTATTTTCCTTTTGATCTCCATAGCAACCACTACCAAATGGCCTGAGAATAATGGCTGTATTTTTGTTGTGGGGGGAGGGGAGCTGAAAGCAGACTTGGGTGCAAGAAACTAATGCTGGAAGATTGTTTAAAACAATATTAAATTTAAAATAAGTCTTGAAGGCTAGCAAGACAATGGGCTCTTTTTCCATTTCCCCCTCCCCCACAACTTCTCCCCATATCTATCTTTTGTACCAAAACATTTAACAAGTGTTCATGAAGACCATTTAAAAGAAAGAAATGCTTATCAAAGGCTGGAATAAACACCCTGAATGATAGAGAAATACATTGAATAGAACATGTGCAAAATGCTTTCCTCTTGATATTAGATTGGGACTTTCTAAACTTTGAATTGGCCAAATCAAAGACAACTCTTTCTTAAACTTTCCCATTTAGATGTCTGGAGATTAAACCATGGCAGTAATCCAGTCCCTGTACCAGCTCTGAAAAAAAGAGAATAGAAAACATTGAAGAATGTGAAAGAGCCTTTATAGCAACTGAAAATCCTGGCTAAAGTACTTGTCCACATTAGAGAGAGAGAAAAAAAACATAACTGATTTATTTTTTCCAGTTATCCCAATGTGGGGAGGGCTATATAGGAAGAGATCACATCCTCAGCCCAACCTAGCCTTATGTGAAGATGACCTCCATCCAGGTTTTCTTGCACCATGTTGTGGGAAGAAATATCCATCTGCTTCAGTTCCAAACTAAGAGAAAGACACTGGAAGCCTGGAGGCTGATTGAAAAGATGGTTTAATGATGAAGCAGAACAACCAAGCACATGGTTCTGGTGCAGCTGACCACATGGAGTTGAGAGAGTGTGGGGGGGGGGGTTAATTATACCTTATCTTGGGTTTTGCACTTGAGCTTCCTGTTCCTGTGCAGGAGTGTATTTTTTGGCTGTTGTCAGACTCCCATGGGGCCATGTAGGGGTCATAACTATCTCTATAGGCAAAGTACAAATCTTAGGAGTTTGTCTGAGCTCCCAGGTTTGGTTGAAGTTTGGACTACTCTGAGATGATGCAATGACTGAAATACCCTTACGAGATTGTGCAATGTAGTGAGTTATGTGTCTTCTGCTAAATGGTAGTGGGTTAATCCTATTATGGCCTGAAGGATCATGTTCTGTTCTTCTTAATCCCCTCATCCTGGAGCTGAAGGTCTTTTATTTTGTAGATAGACTGGCCCAGTTTTTCTTAATGGGCACAAAATATCTGCTGGGGGGTGTTATTATGAGTGAGTCTGCTTCCTGCCTCAAAAAAACAACAACCCATGTTTATCCATTTTTCATTTAGGGAAAGATAATATTCTGCCTTCAAAATAATCCATTCTTCTAGGAGTGGGGGAGGCGCTTTCCTCAATATCAAAAATAGTGTCCCCACTGCTTCCCACCTCTATTAATACTGGCAGAGCAGCCTGATCCACCTGCTGAATTTCATTCCATTTTAATCAGGTGCCTCCGTTCCAACTGGTCTGGGTTGGTATATGATTTGGAGGGCCCTTTCCTACCAGACACACATTTTTGATTGCCATTTTTGTACCCAGGTTTGTCTGGCTGCCTGACCCTGGAAATGTGGACCTTTGTGGAGATGGGTGGGGGGAGAGCATTACATCTGAATTTTTTTTTCTCTGGTCTTTCCTTCTATTTTTCCTTTCTTTTAACTGGGTGACACTGAGAAGAGTTCTGCCATATTTCCCTCTTGTGTCCCAAGTGACAGAAAGAAATGTAAAATTGTTACATTCCACACAGCAATTATTGTGTTGTGTTGTGTTGTGTTGTGAAATTGGAGGAGGGAATACCTTATATGCTGCTTTGAGTTCCTGGAAGAAAGGTGGGATAAAATTTAAAGAATAAAGCAATAAATAATTCCTCACCCCTTCCACCTCATGCTTAGACAATTTGTTTATGTCTTTTAGTTCCCTGATGCATAATTTTCTGCTGTCCTATTATTTAAAGTAAAGGTGGGGCACCTTTAAGTGACTTGAGACAGATTTAAGATTCTTTGGGAATAATAAAGATATCCATGGCTATTTGAGAATGGAAAAAGGGAGTAGCTCAGGGTTGAAATGAGGGGTCCTTGGTGTTTCTTAAAGATGTTTCATCACCCAAACTAGGTAACATCATCAGTGCTGATGTTGTTACCCAGTTTGAATAATGCAAAAAAATAACCAAGCTCAGAGAGCACCAAGGATACCACATTTGTTTGTTTTGAAAAAGCAAAGAAATTGTAGGGTTTATATTGTTGTCAACTATATATTACCAAAATACTACATACTACTATCTATTTAATTGTCTTCAATTGAATAAAATGGTGCATTTGTCAGCTCTCTTTGGTAAAGCAGATAGGAAAGAAGACTAGAAGAGCTAAATCTACTTCACTAAAAGGCTACATTAACAAATCTTGCAAGCTTAAAGGCACAAACTTCCCATTGCCACTTTTAACCATCTGATCAATGGGGGAGGGCCCTTCCTAAGTTTCTTTGTCTGACCATTAAGCCCTTGAATGGCACTCACTCCTCTTGTCTGATTTTTACCTGGTGAGCATCTCTTTCTCTTGTCCCTCTAGTTCATCCGTGAATTCCATTATATCATCATAGGGCAACAATTGTTGAATCAACGTACCTCAAATGGGCTACCTTGTGGAATGTGTCCAGAATCTGGTATCCATGACTCCTGTGGGATTGGTAAGGTTGTGGCTACTTCAGTTCTGCCATGGTCCTTCTCTGCCATGCTGTCAGGATCAGCTGCAGCTACACAAATGTCATTTCCAAAGCTCCATACCAACTTCCCACAAGGAAAGTCAATGATAGGAAGTCAGAAGTTACTCCCTTTCTCACTGCTTTTTTGCCTGACCATGATCATATTGTTTCTCTGTTTAGATAAGGAAACATCTTTGAAACAATAGCTCAACAGGCCAAGGCTTATACTATTTAAATGGCAGTTGTGGTGGGATTGGATTTAGGAGTCACAAAAATGGTTTTAGAAACTGTTCGCAGCATTGGAATCACAGCTTGGCTTTATATAATGCTTTAAATTGCCCTTGTATTCTGTTCTGAACTGAACTATGTTCCCTCACAGTTCTATTCACCTTTTAAAAGTCATGACATACTAAAGCAGGTTTCACCTATAGAATGGATGGCAGTAACAAATGGAAATGTTCTCTAGTCAATTGTGCCCAGCAATTAGAATCACTACAAATCAAGTTTCTTGGAAACCATTGTGCTTTTTGGAAAGATGCATAAATATGTGTTCAGATGTAGTTGAATGTAATTAAAGCATTATATGGGAGTATATTGACGGACATAAAATAACAGAAACCATACAACAATATTGTAAAGGAATAATGACTTTTACAATCAAAGGACTTCTCTTGACAAAAATCAGTGGTTTGTCATGGCAGCTGCAAAGTTCTAGGTTGCATCTGATGAAGAATCCCTAGCAAAGGATTTTAAAATTCACAATTATGGTGATTTCAGCAATTTCCACCATTTCAGCCAATACTGCCTTTTCCAATTTAGTAGTCAGTTGAGGATCTTCCACATTTTCTTAAATACAGGGGAATGAAATCAGAAAACTTGTTTTTGAAAGTTGCATGGATAAAAGCTGAGTAGTTCTATTCAGACAAAAGTGAATCTTGAAGGTTGGAGACCACATTGGGGTTATGTTTAACAGTTTATATACATCTGGAGGTATCATTGACTTCCAAGATGTTTTCATTTCCATTTTATTCTTCTTTTACCAGTTCCTCCTGGCCATACATTGATTTGCTTTCCTATGGAGGCCCATTATTTTTTATACTATTGAATATATTTTCAGAAGCAGACTGGACAAGACTGATAATAATCCATAAGTGACTTGGAACTTGGATATAATCTATGAATAGCTGTCTGTTAAGAAGGTCAGCAGGAAAGAAAAATAGCTGAGAAGATACTGACTGGATAAAATAAATTACTTTCAACAGGCAGAAATTTGGTACTAGTCAGTCATAGAATTGCTTAAAGTGTAAGACTGCCCTTGAATTATGGAGACAGATGAAGTCCCATACAAGACAGGGGAAGCATGCAGAACATGGTTTCTTGAGTTCTTCCAGCCTCTTTAGAGCCATAGAAGGACTCTGTAGTTTCTCTTCGGTAATGAAGTAGTATGATGTATTAGCATGTGCTTTTGAACTTTCTGTATGTGCTGGAAAACAGTGAAGACCTAACATGTCCCTCTCTGACATTATATGACCAGGAAGAGGAGGAATGATAGAATGGAGGAGTTAATAGCATTCTGATCCACTAGAAAAATGTCTTTCTTGATTGCTATTTTTCTGCAGTCCCCAGGGAGATTAGTCCGTTGTTTAATTCAATCTCTCTTTTGTCAGCTTCTATACATGAACAAAATTTGGTCCTATTCTTTTTTAATTTTTGAGAAAGAGAGAGAGAGGGGGAGAGAGAGAGAGAGATCCCAAGTGATGGATATGCATGGAGTCTCCCTTCACATAATTTCTTTCAAATGTTCCACTGGGTTGGAAAGAATAAGCAAAAACAGATGATCTTCAATATAACAGATTCCCTTCAGTTGCATTCTTCCCTACAACTAAGGTAGGGAAGATGCTGTCTCAAACCGTCTCTCTTCTATAACTTCTGCATGAAACATTTAATTAAAAACTACCACCCTGTTAATGTTATTCTGAATACTTTAACTGCTACATAATACTGAATTCGGAAATTGTTTGGATAAACAAGTAGCGTAATTGTTTTAATATATTTTATACATGCAAATAAAATGAAATTTCCTATTTAAAGCTCTTTTTTTCTGCCCAAATGAAGGTTCTGGTTCTAAAAATATATAGGATGATTGCATTAAACTGTTCTGTATTTGTCCACTATCTTTCATAGATATTCATAGATAAAGAAAAATCCCCATGCAATGAATAATAATTCTCAGATTATTTTCTTTTCTGTTTCTTTTTTTTAAAAAAACTAGATTCTGGTTCAGACTTGCCCTGCTTGGTGAGAAAATAGCTTCCTTCCACTTTTTATTGATGTGAGGAAAATAAAATAAAATCATCATGATTATTATTTATAAATGCAGAGGCAACGTGGAATAAAATAACACTTCCATATGAGTAGGAGTTTCCAAGTTCATTTTAAATGTAATTTGTTTTCTAAGTCCATCCATATTTCTTGATGGAGAATTGGGTGCCATCTCATAAAACCTATTCAGTTCAGGGTTTAGTGTTTTACTAAGTCTGCAATATAACACCAAAAACCACCACAACATCAGTAAGTAACAAAAAAATTAAATAACTTTTGATTGGCTGCTAAGCGGCCGGACCGGATTGGCCCGTTCCGGGGAATCCGATTGGCCCTTAACAGAGAGTTCTTATTGGTTATAAAAGCTAGCGTTCCTAGCTTGTTATTGGTTAAACGTTACAAGATTTGCCTATTTCAGGCAGGTTTTACTGATGTTAAATGAGCAAGTCACGATGTAAATAAAGAGCTGAAGTTCACCGTTCAGAAACTTGTCTCCATTCTTTCTCGCCCATGCTCAAACTTAACACTGGCGACAAAGGTAGGATTGGAGACATCTGAACCAACGAAACTTCGAAGAACACTGAGCACGTGACAGACGATGCCAACAACGGAACCATGTCCGGCGGCATCGTACCACCCGCTCCGTTCGATCCATCACAAGAAGACTGGGAGTCTTACATGGATCATTTCCAAATGTTCCTAGAGACGAACAACTTAAAGGACGCCACAGCCGGGAAGAAACAGGCGGTGTTCCTGACGCATTGCAGTCCAACCGTATTTAAGATGGCTAAGGCACTAGCCAAACCCCGAGAAGTGAAGGCCATGGATTGGGACGATCTCGAACCTATCCTGCGAGACCACTACATCCCGACCGTGCCTACGCTCGTGAGACGCCATGAGTTTTATCAAAGGAGCCAGCGAAAGGGAGAGAGCATAGCCGACTTCATAGCAGACCTCTGAAAATTGGGAGGCCTCTGCAGATTCACCGATCTAGAAGAAGCACTAAGAGATCACATAGTTCTGGGATTAGATGCGCCAGGCGTCCAAAGCAAGCTGATGGCGAAAGGCAACATCAGCCTCGCCGATGCCATTGCCGATGCTACCGCAGCAGAAGCAACCAAGAAGTCGGCTGCACAACTATGCCGAAACTGCACTCTGGTACCACCACCAGCCAGTGAAATCTCACCTAGTTCAGAAGGGCAGCTCACGACAATGCACCAGGAGGACCTCTCTTCATCGTCAAACAGCGATGAAGAAGGGGTCCATCGACTGCGGTCTGACCGGGACCCTCGGCCAAAGCCCTTATGCCCTTGCGCTGGCTGTGGAGCCAACCATGCCAGATCCAAATGCAGATTCCGCGATGCACTCTGCCATGAGTGCAGGAAACGAGGCCACATCAGACGTGTCTGCCGCAGCTTGCCAGGACCCAGCCAGGCCTCAAAAGGGGCTAACTATCACCAATCGACAGGAAACCGTCCTGTAAGGCGAGAGCCAGTAAACCACTCCTACAGAAATCGAGCTTTGCAGAGAGAAGAGGCTCACCATACTATCACTATCGGTCAGGCCTCAGCCTTGGACACTAAGAAAATCCGAGTCACGGTAGCCATCAAGAACCAGCCTTGCCACATGGAGGTCGACTCGGGATCATCCCTCTCGATGGTGTCATGGAAGACACTCAAGCAACTCATCCCCACAATTCAACGCCAAGATCTCCATTTCCAATGCCTCATCCTCAAGGACTACCAGGGGAATCGAATCCCCGTCGTTGGGTCCTGCCGAGTCCGAGTCTCTTTCAAGAAGCACACAGCATACTTACCTTTAACGGTCATCGATAGAGATAGGCCTAGCCTACTGGGCCTCCAATGGTTCGTGCCACTCGGCATTGAAGTGGCCGGCGTAAACCGAGTCAGTGGCTGTGACTGGGAGGAAGACCTTATCTCTGAGTTCAGGGACGTCTTCGCGGACAGCTTAGGCGAGTACAAGGGGACCCCGATCTCATTCAGCTTAGATCCAAAAATAGCTCCCATTCACCTAAAGCCCCGTCGAGTTCCGTTTGCCTTAAAATCAAAAATCGACAAACAACTCGACAAACTGATAGCTCAGGGGGTGTTGGAGCCCATCGATCACTCCCCATGGGAAACCCCTATTGTAACACCCATTAAGCCAGACGGGTCAATCCGAATTTGTGGGGACTACCGGGCCACTTTGAACCACGCCCTGCAGCAGAACGCATATCCAGTTCCAGTGGTACAGCACCTCCTCCATTCCCTGGGGGGCGGGAAAGTTTTCACTAAATTGGATTTAGCTCAGGCATATCAGCAATTACCAGTAGATGAAAAAACGGCACAGGCCCAAACTATTGTGACGCACTGAGGTGCCTTTAAATGTACCCGGCTGCAATTCGGAGTAAGTGTAGCCCAGGGATTTTTCAGAGCCTTATGGAAAGGTTATTGCAAGGGATTAAGGGCTTGGTCCCCTATTTTGACGATGTATTAATTGCAGCCCCTACAAAAAAAATCTTACAGGACCGGTTAAAATTAGTCCTAAAAAATTTCCAAGAGGCCGGTCTTAAGGTTAAAAAAACCAAATGTAAATTGTGTACTGACAGTGTTGAGTTTTTAGGGTACCTGATTGATAGCCAGGGCATTCACCCTACCGAAAGTAAATTAAAAGCGATCAAAAACGCTCCCAGGCCAAGAAACAAGGCCGATCTCCAGGCGTTCCTAGGCCTCATCAATTTTTATAATGTATTTTTACTGCACAAAGCAACTGTTGCTGAACCGTTACACCGATTGTTAGATAAAAAAGCAATTTGGTTATGGGGTTACCATGAAGAACAGGCGTTCCAAAATGTTAAAAAACTGCTCACTTCTGACTCTGTACTCATGCAGTATAACGAGACTTTGCCATTAGTTATAACCTGTGATGCATCGCCTTTTGGGGTGGGCGCCATTTTGAGCCACGTACTGCCTAATGGGAACGAAGCCCCTATTGCATACTTTTCAAAGACTCTGTCAAAAACAGAGCAGAACTATGGACTAATTGATAAAGAAGCCCTCGCAATTGTCTCAGCTGTGAAAAGATTTCATGAATACGTGTATGGTAGGGTTTTTACCATTGTGACTGACCACAAGCCTTTATTGGGGATAATAGCCGGAGATAAGCCAACTCCCTACATATTATCCCCTAGGATGACCCGATGGTCAGAATTCTTAGCTGCTTATAACTATCGGCTGCAAAACCGCCCAGGGAAGGCCATTCCCCACGCTGATGCATTGAGCCAAGCACCGCTTCCAGAGACTCTCGACGATCCGGCACCAATGGTAATCACGTTGCAAATCGAAGCGCTCAACTCGCCGCCACTGACCGCCTGAGATATCGCGAGAGAAACCAAATGCAACCACACCCTAGCCCGAGTCCTAAGCTGGGTAGAACGTGGACGGCCATTGGACCAGCTATCAGATGACTTCACACCATTCAAATCTCGACAGACCGAACTCTTCTCCCAGAAAAGCTGTCATCTGGGGTGATAGAGTCGTTATTCCAGAACGGCTCCGAAAAGCGCTGCTGAGAACTTTGCACGATGGCCACCCCGGCATCGTGCGAATGAAAGCCCTTGCACGAAACTACGCATGGTGGCCGGGCATTGACAAGCAAATTGAACAGTGGGTTAAAGCTTGTCCCAAATGCCAAGAAGTCAGCAACGCCCCACCTAAAGCCATTGCTACTGAATGGGAGACACCACGTGGACCCTGGTCCCGAATTTACCTGGACTTCGCGGGGCCAACCAAGGGCCACACCTTCCTGCTTACTGTCGATGCCTACTCCAATTGGCTCGAAATTCATCGCATGACGACTACAACCTCCGAGGCGGTTATCAAGATTCTAAACAGACTCTTTGCAACCCACGGATTACCAGACGTCCTGGTATCCGATAACGGCCCACAATTTACTGCACTAGTGTTCGAGCAGTACCTCGCTGACCGCGGCATCCGCCATAGGCTCACCTCGCCTGCGCACCCTGCGACCAATGGCTGAGCAGAACTCATGGTTCAATTTGTGAAGAAAACCTTGCAAAAGGTAGACTATGACAACATTGACGACAAGGTCAACCAAATCCTCTTCTTGCAACACATCACCCCACATAGCGTCACCAACAAAACTCCCGCTGAACTGCTAATGGGACAAAAGCTCCGCTCCCACCTTGACCGGTTGCATCCTGTGTATGAACCAGAGAAACCACTAGGATCCAGCGGCCGCTGTCGCACCTTCCAGGTAGGAGACCTGGTTTATGCAAAAAACCTATCGGGCGACCCATTGTGGGTGGAAGCGACAGTAGTACATGTAACCGGCCTTAGATCCTACCTCGTGCAATGCCTTGACGATAAACTGTGGAAACGGCATATCGACCAATTACGGTCGCGGCTTGCAGCGGCCAGTTCGCAACTCCCCTTTGACCAAACTGAGGGGGGGAGGTATGGAAGAAGATGAAGCCCTAGGAAACCCGTTCGAAGGAAACAATGATTTAATAGAAACTCAGGAAGTGGAGCCGGAGGGAGAAATGTTTGCACCTCAGGGAATCGCGGAAAATGTGGGCAACGACGTAGAAGTGAACTCTGAACCAGAGACAGCCCCACTGCCAGACAACGATCTACCTCAGCGGTATTGCAACCAACCGATACAACGAAAATCAAAGAGACTAAAAAGACAACCGTCCTATTTAAGGGACTATGTAACTGCGCCCTGAACTAAGGAACCAGGGGGAAGGGGTGTTGTGCATGCAATATAATTAATAAAGTGTGAGCTTGGAGTAAGTGCAGGGTTCTGGCCCGTTCCGGGGAATCCGATTGGCCCTTAACAGAGATTTCTTATTGGTTATAAAAGCTAGCGTTCCTAGCTTGTTATTGGTTAAATGTTACAAGGTTTGCCTATATAAGGTGGGTTTTACTGATGTTAAATGAGCAAGTCACAATGTAAATAAAGAGCTGAAGTTCACCATTCAGAAACTTATCTCCATTCTTTCTCGCCCATGCTCAAACTTAACACCGTGCATGGTTATGTCTGTCCTACAGCAGAGCCTGGGTTATTCATCCTTTGTTTGCTGGGGTAGGAAGAGAGAATTAGATTAGTATATAACTTAGCATAAAGGTTCAGTATTATTATCCATGGTGCTTTCTTAGCTTCTTGAATTTTAGAATAATGCTTCTGGTGCACCAGGATATACAGTTCACTACAGATTTGGTACAGTTAAATACTGGGCTGATGAAAGAAGAAAGGCATGAGGAAAACTTTAGATTTATTTCCAAATGGATGTTAAATCTACTGCTGATTGCAGTAAGCCTAAAAGCAAGGAAAAGGTAGACCTATTCTATAAATTTTTCAGAAACAGATTCTTCCTGCTTAATAGACATTGTATTGAGGATTCACCCTCAGTCCATTGCTAGATTTTCCAGAAGCGGGAAGCTAGAAATACTCTGTGCTACTTTTAAAATGCACCCCCCAAAAGTTGGACTATTACGGTGGCCTTTTACTGCTGATATCCCAATTAAAACCATTGCCAACACCCCCTCAAAATAACTGCAGCCATTACTCACAAAAGTTTGCTTCATCTCTACTCAGCAAACATTGAACAGGATATTGAGCACTGCCCTCTATCCTTATAAAAATGATTTTGTTTGATTTTGATGACAAATCTTTCCACCCTCAAAATAATCAAGCAACTTGGATTAAGCGAAGCACTGAAAACATTTGACTTCCTTTTCTAATTTCCGTGCTCAGAATGAAGACTTTAGATGCAAATTCTGGAGAGAACTGTAAAGTCTGTGATTTGAAGCAGCTTTGCCCTTTGGGAGTTGTCTGCCAGACCCATTGACTTTCCTGCCAAGTACCACCCAGTTCCCTCCTCTTTTAATTAACACAGCAACCACAACTTTGTTACCCCAGCATGAAAGAAAGCTAATGAATCATGTCATACTTCCGAAGCTCTGTTAGAGCTGCAATTGATACCCGTTCTTACATCTTTGTCAGCACCCACCCACTCTTATTTTCCTCCTCCCCTCTGTCAGCTGAAGTCCAAGGCCTTACACTGCCTCCCTGTCATTCAACAGAGGAATTTACATGTTAGTTAAGCTGTTAGACTGAGTAATTACCAGGAGGGTCAGCAGCTCCTCCCATCAACCCAACATGTAAAGAGTGAGCAACTGATGGCTCTATGTGCCACATGAATGCTTGGCAGCAGGTGGAGGGAGAGCTGCATGCCAGTATGACTCAGGGCTAATTGTTCTCTTACAACTGTTGTTCAAGCAGCTTAATTAGAGAAACAGGCTGGCTTTTCCACTGTGTGAATGGAGAGCATCAGAGTGGATGGAGAAAGGGCAATCAGGAATTCCACCGCCTGCCAATAACACAAGCTGTAATTGCCTTGCAAAAGGGCTTCCCCACAGCAGATATTTCGGAAAAGTGGTACAATTATCATGGGGGTGGTGTCTCCTCTTTCTCTCACACTTACAGCTTAAGCCAGGACATTTCCACAGTTGTCCATGACATTTTAAGTTCAGCCAAATCCAGGGCAATAACAGTGTGATGGAAGCAGGCATGCCACAAAGGATGACTCAGCCAACCAGCCTGTCTGCCAGATGTGATGGACCGGCAGATGCTTGATGCATGGCATGCTTTGTTGCCTGCCTAATACTGCAAAACCAATGTGTGTGAACATGCAATTGTTTTGTCCATCGCTTATGCTAAATGCTGGCAGATTGTATTCAGTTTGATGGATGACAGAGAGCATCAGCACCTGAATCACTCTTACCTTTATACAGAGACACAGGGACTTGTCCTATGATCTCTTGTATCACTGGTGTATCCAGTTCAGGGCCTCCAAACTCAAATCATGATCACAATGGTATTAAGTATAATTCATTAGCCTGAAGGCTGCATCCCTGAGGGTCTTTTCACACATTGATACCAGAGTCTCTAGGGCAGGGGTGTCAAACTCATGGCCCATAGGCTGGATGCATCATGTGCTAGCCCTGCCCCCACCCGGTTTAGCAAAGGGGGGAAAAGTCCTGATACATCACATGATGATGCCGTGATGACAAGAGTTTGACATCCCTGCTCTAAGGGGTCAAAAATGAAGAGTATTCCAGTGTGCTATTAAGCATACCCTTGTTAAAACTTTACTGCTATGAAGGGATTTGGCTTGTGGTTGTTTAACAACAGCATAAAACCCTTCAACTTAATAATCTGAAACTTAGCAGAATTTACCTTCTTGAAACAGGCAACTATGCCTGAAAATTATTTCCAGTTTTTGATATAAATAAAAAATATATTGGCAGTTTTTTTGTTAGGCAAAAAGAGACATGTTTTGCTTTTAGTTTGGCATATCTCACCATCACTTAAAAGGTTGTTAATCCTAAGAATTCCATTCAATTTCAGAGTATTGTTCATAGAAACCAGGGTAAGAATTTATTAAGTAAGTACCCTGTCAAACAGAGAAAGTGAAAAAAGCAATTTTTATTTAGTGTTCTCCATTTTAATTTCCAACAAAGAATCATAAAGGTTTGTGTTTTTGAAGAATCATAAAAGTTTAGTATTTGAGCCTCCAAGAGTTGTTGTAGATGGAACGTAACTCGTCTGGGCAAAAACCAGAACCAACTTCCTTGGAATGCAGAGCCAGGGTTCACAAAGCTAGGGAGAGAATAGATCAATGTGTGCCAAGACATCCCCCCCCCCCCAAATTTGGCCACTGCTTCTAAGAGTCAGTATGAAAGATTCTGGAGGAGATAGTAAAACAGCTTGAGTAGCAATATTCACCTGGCCAAGTCTGCCCCAGGAGCTCATCATCCTTCTGTTTCCCTCTCATCCACTTTCCCTGAGTTTGATGAAAGAGGGAATACCATTGTTGCCTCCCACTTTAGCTCTTCCTTCTTTTGAACTCCCACAACTGGCTCAGTTTGCCCATTCTGCAGTTCCCTTTGCTTTGGCTTAGGCAGCTGGAAAGGAGCTCCTGGAATAGTGGTGGGATTAAAAAAAATGTACTACTGGTTCTGTGGGTGTGGCTTGGTGGGTGTGGCTTGGTAGGTGTGGCAGGAGAAGGATACTATAAAATCTCCCTTCCCCCACCATCCCACTAACCTGCTTTCCAGTTCTGTTCTCCTGTGTAGGACAACAAAAGAAGACCCAGCCAATCACCTGGGACTCGGGAGGCAGAGAATAGATGGGCATGGGGCCAGTCAGAAGTGATATTTGCCAGTTCTCCGAACTACTCAAAATTTCCACTACCGGTTCTCCAGAACTGATCAGAACTTGCTGAATACTACCTCTGTCCTGGAAGTATGTTAGAAAAATCAGATGTCAGGACACTGGGGATGTCTGTTCTTCCTGCCTCAACCACTGTTCATTTTTATGATGAATTTCTTTCCTCCCTCTTAGCAGGCCACCCTACCGAAAACTACCTGGCAACAGAGTCCAAGGTAGCCACAAGTGGTGCATGAAAGAAATCTTAGCCAGCATGGGCAATTGTTTTGTGGCCTGTCGCCTGAAAGTCATAGAACACTATTCATTTACAGAAAGCTGATCTCGATAATATTGAGTTGGTTCAATGTCAAAAATGAAGATTACTGCAATGCTGGACAAGCAGTAAGTTGGAGTGACTTTAGACTGACAACCCCAGCAGAGTAAATTGTTTTATGTTAATACAAGCCTTAGTTCTTTCCAAAATACTAAAGTATGTTATATCCATAACACCGCCTTCAAGACAGATTATATACATTTGGGAGTCTGCTATTAGCTTACAGGATTTTCTCCTCTCATGTTATACACATGGAGATATTAAATGCTACTTATTTCAAATACTTGAAGAATAGGTCATTTATTCAGTGTGTGGAAGGTTCTTTTTTTTTAATCTTTTACAAATAGCATTTGTTCAGAAAATAAATTTAAATTGTTTGGAATGCTTAAACTTAAAAAAGCTATTCTTAAGGATTAATTTTTAAACAATTGAATCGTGAGTGTATTATGAATGTAGTTAAGATGATAAATGCAACTAATTTTCTCCCTCTATTAGCTTCTTTTATATGCTACTTACAAATGCCAGTCAAACTCAGCAATCCTTTCATTTTATTATTCAGTGATGAGGTAGCTAGATTAAAAATACATGATGGCATTTTCCAGGTTGGATTTATAAGTACCATGACTGTTTAATTTTGGCCTGCCATTAGCTATAAATGCGCGAAAAAGTATTTTGCAGTCTAAAGACCACCACTGGAAAAAAAAAAGATTAGGCTTGAGTAGTACCTTGTTACAGCTATGTCACCACATGCCATTTTCAAACTGCAGTTCTGAAATATTATGCTTAAATGTCTATTATTAGTGGGCAATGTAATTGTAGTGCAGAAATAACATCCACTCAATTTAAAAGTTCAAATTTCAGAGAACATTGAACAAATTTTAATCTCTGTTCTTGTCTCAACACTCTTTTTCCTCCAGCTTTCAAACCCAGAGCTGAATCCTGCTGTTTCCTTGTTGTCCACTATAAGTAGCCCATCTCGTTGATTTGATGAAACTTGTGAGGTTTCTCTATTAGCACAAAGCTGCATTTTGGTTTGCTTTATTTTAGATCGGAAGTGGGCAATCTTTTTAGACTTGAGTGCCATACTAGATGTGAGGTAAGAAGCTAGTTAATACCTGGAGGTCATAAGAAAATCCTATAATTAAGGTTGGGGAGTTAAAAGAAGACAATGTGGCAAATCACTTCCACATTGATGCCAAGAAACAACAGACATGTCCATTAGGTTAGCAGAAGCTGAGATGATTTGAGAGTGGCTTCACATTCACAGTATCTAGCAAAAACAAGTTTTGAATATATCCAAGCAACAAGTTGGCCAGCATATGATGGAGTTGGATAACAGAAAACAATAACCCAAGTCCTCATAAGTGGTTGTTTTAGTGTTTCCAATAAATGGCAAGGAAAATAGATTGTGGCTGGATTTTCTTAGTTTTGGGATATGTCTAGCTCTTTCTGTTTTGAAATGTTATTGGTCAGAATTCATTTCAGTTGTATTGGAACGAAGTCCACAGGACAAAACAGGATCATCGTAAATATTCAACTTTTTTAAAAAAAATATTCTTTCCATTCTATATAAAGGGTTTTGGGTTTTTTTTTGCTAAATGCAATTATTGAGATAGAATAAACTGTTTCTTAAACTGGCAAATATGAACTCATCTCAAGGAATATTTGTGGTTGCCTGTGGTGTCCCTGAAGCTAAAAAGAAAAAGTCACCGCATATGTTTTCTACTAAATAAATCATATAGGGTTGATAACAAAAATGAAAGCTATCTCTGCCTAAAACCCACAGTCAGGTGGCTCTGCAAAAGCTGAAGCAGTAATTGATGTGAACAGTTTAAGGAAATAAGTAAAAAAAATAGCCTTTTCTGATTATTCACATGTATTTCCTATGTTGTTGGTTTGTAAAAAAAAAAATCAAAAATCATTTCTAATTATTATATGCACAGATTCCCTGTGTTGGTTGTTTGCTTTCTTTCATTGCTATTGTTTGTTTCAAAAGCTATTAATTTTAATCTTCAGAGTATAAACACCATAAAGATTAGGAAAACTCAGTGGGCAACAAGTAGGTTGTTGGAGTCATAAACTGCAGTACTTAGTGTCTCTAAGGACCCTTCTAATTGCTGAAATGAAGTGCCATCCACTCATCCTTGTACCTTTTCTATGTGCACTTAACCACAACACAAACATGCCCTCAGGGATGGTACTGCAACTTAGCTTGGGGAAGTTCCCTCTGAGTCAGGAGAAAATGGTGATAACCTAACATTGACTGTACCCATGGCTGATCCTTACTTTGCATCTGTGACTGACATTTCAACTCACTTCTCTGATGCTCTTCCAAAATAATGGGTACCAATGCCCACCAGATTTCACATGCCTCAAGATTGTCCTTAGAATGCATGAGAATAAGGGGGAAGTCTACTTTGATGTTGTAGTTGACTTAGGCTGGGTAGTAGGCAAACTTCATACAGACCCAATGGAAGGGAGGAAGTATGGGCAGGACATGTTTGTACAGTCAAATCAAGTGAAAGTAGGGAAAGGCTGCTAGTGAAGCCTTCCGCTGCAGATATTAGCAGAATAGCATCATTGGAATAAATCAGATGAGGTCAAAATGGACAGATATGTCATTGAAATGTAAGGTCATGCACACACAGTGTGTGTGTGTGTGTGTGTAGGTCTAGGTGTGTTCGGGTCTTTTCCCATATAAGATTAAGAGTATCTAGGGTTTCCGGTTTCGCGTGGCTTCGGGGCAGCAGGAATTCGCGACAGCTCGCGATTCCTGCTGTGCTAGCCGTCGAGGTACCCCCGATCCAGATGGGTCAGGGGGATATGGCTGCCCTGTAGGGACAGCTGAAGAGAGAGGGGAGTAGGACAGGGGGGTAGGGGTGTCGCAGACCCCCCCCCCTTCTCCGGAAAAAACCCTTTTTCCCAAGGCGGTGGAGCGGCGGTCAGCAATGGCCGCCACGAAGAAGCCAGCAACCGGGTAAGATTGAGCTGGAGGAAATGAGAAGAGTGAAAGTGTTGTCTGAGCTGGGTCAAGTAACATCCTTTAAATTGCTTGGAACTGAGCTGTTTGAATTGCTGGAGGATACATTGTATCCCTAAGAAGAGTGAAAGCGGCGGAGAAGCTGTTAAAGGGAACTTTTTTTTTTCTTCACTCTCCCACCCCATGGAAACAGCAGAAATGTTTGGATATATTGGACATTGAAAGTGAATTGTTTTGAGAGTTGAAGCTAAGGGACAAAAGGACTCTTGGACATTGAAAAATTTAAGAAATTGGAAAACCCTTGTTGGAGGTATGGATTTCTGATTATTTAAAATTGATATTGCAAGTGGGAAGGGAGAGGAAAAAAAATTGGAGCAGAAGCTGAAAAAGGAGGAGATTGCCTAGAATCCCACAGAAAGATATATGGTAATTGGACCTCTTTGATTAAACATTAACCCCAGAAAGAGAAAGAGAAGAAGGAAGAAAAGTATTAACTTTTGGAACTTTTTTTGAATTGTTTTTGATTAAAAATACTTGTGGTTGTTTTGGGAAAAGTTTCTCTTTTCATAATGGCATCGCTTGTGGATGAACTAAAGACTGAATATCAAAAATATAAAAAGGAAGATACTTTGGGCGCTTTGTTTCAATTCTTAGAAATGGCGTTATGTACTTATGAAAAGTTGATTACACAGCAGAAGGACTGGGACAAGGAAGAAGAGGAAGAAGAAGCCATCTTTGATGAACAATGGGTCCCTTCCGGAGAGGAGGAGAAAAAGGATAAGAAAAAGGGGATTTTAAGAATTATAAAAACAACCAAAGAAGAGAAAAATGAGCGAAAAGGTGGAGGCAAAGTTAGAAAGCAAAGGAAAAGGAGTAAGAAAAGGGAGGAGGAAAAACAAAGGGGTAAAAAGGGCAAGGAGAAGAATAAGCAAGAAAGAAAGGGGGGGAGGAGAAGCCTCAATGGGGGGAAGCAAGATCTAAAGAAAAAAAGTTTATTTAGAGACAATGGGTGAATTTAATTTAGGATAAAAGAGGGATTCTGGAGGGTACATAAGATTGTGTTTTTATATGTGTGTTTAGAGTATAAAATTCATTATGTAATTTTAGAATCTTTTAAACAGAATCCCAAGAAAAATTGTTATACGAAGTACTTTTAAGTTAGGGTAATGAGTTATGGACGTTACTCCAATTGGTGTATAGGAGAGGTATAGTAAAAGAAAAAAGATGAATGGATAGTTGGAAATAGAACAGACAAAGAATGTTATTGAAAATGGTAATAAGATATGAAAGGATATATAAAGGTTTTGTTATGGTTTTTTTTTTGGATTTTGTATATTGATAAAAGGCAATAAAATTTTAATTAACAAGAAATAATTTGGATGAAAAGGAGAAGTAGGGATAAGATATGAAGTTAAATAGATAAAGTATTGATACTATAATTTGGAATTGTTATGTTCTATTGGTTTTTTATTATTATTTTTTCCTAGAAAAGAATTTATAAGCTGTTATGCCTTGATTCTTTGTGCATTGTTTTTATAAAATTGATAAAAATGGTCTATATATATATATAAAAAAAGAAAATGATGATAAGATATGGAAGGATATATAAAGTGAATATGATGTTTGAATTTGTGTCTGTGTGAAGAGTTTTAACCCGGGATCAGACAACCTTCAGAAAAGATCTTTTAGTTTTGTTTATGTTTTGTGTTTTGTATGTTTGTGTTTTCTGTAAAATTAATAAAATTTGTTTAAAAAAAAAAAAAAGATTAAGACTATCTTGGTAATGTTTCGGCAAGCTCCCACTCGCCATCGTCAGGCTGGTGCTTTCGGCTTCGTGCCAGTGCAAGCAGTGTGTGATCGGAGCTGCCGTATATACTGCTCCACAGTGCTTTACAGCAATGTCTGAGTGGTTTACAATGTCAGCATAGGTTGAACCTAACAGTCTGGGTCATCATTTTACTGATGTTGGAAGGATGGAAGGCCGAGTCAACCCTGAGCTGGTCAGGGTCGAAATCCTGGCAGTGGGCAGAGTCTGCAATACTGCAGTCAAACCACCATGTGCCACCATGGCTCAGGATAAATTTTACAAGTTCAAAGTGAAAATGAAAGTTAAAAAATGCACAAGGCTAAAAGGTTAGACAATGTGGAGGAAGTGCCGTGAAGTCACTAGCTCCCTCCAGAGCTGCATAATGCTCTTAAACCCTCATGATATTTGTCAGAGCCAGTTACAGGAAATCAGAAAAGTAGGGGCTTGTCTCACACCTCTTGGGGTAAGATATTTCAGAGGGTGGGGGCAACAGCAGACAAGGCCCTCTTCCTAGATCCAGCCAGTGGATATTTTTATATATATAAATATATATGTTAGTAAATGATATTGACTTGTCTTATAGGGGAGGTCAGGGGAATAATATTTTAATTAATAATAATAATAATTGACACATATTCAATTGCGTCAGGACATGCATTGTAAAAAATGTTTTCATAGATCTCTCTTACTCTCACTTCTCACTCCTACAGCCATCCAGCCTAATTAATCCTGTCAGCCAACAAAGCTTTAATTAGATTCTACTCTTATAGCTGGCTAGCCTGGGGAAAAAAGTGTGAAAATATTATTAGGTATACAAAGCTGAAACATCAAAATAAAAATAGCTGCTGAATGGTAGATTATTTAGTCCAACGATAACATATCACAAAATGCAGTCAGTGCATTAAATTTTTAGGGTCCACTTTCTTAGCACCTTTACACCTCTGATATCTTCTTTCTAACATTGGTTTCCATGGTGATTTGCTCAATGGATTTCTACAAAAAGTTCCCTCTATGTGAATAAATTCTATGTACACTTAAACCCTTGGCAAGTGTGCCATAAATTAATATGGCAATATGACTTCTAGTTTTCAGCAAAAACAAACCCATACCAAATAACATGATTGCTTAATGATCACCAAATTCACTTAATGACAGCCATAAAAAAGGTCATAAAATAGATCTGGTCACATGATGATTCACTTTACAATTGTCATGATTTACCACCATTATTTCCAGGCTCAGTTATAGTCATAATGTAAGGACTACCTGTACTAGGAAAGTAGCATATTCAATGTAGTCAGGCCCCATATAAATACAACTATATAGCAAGTGTTCAAATTCTTTTTTTTCTTTTTTGTAAATTTTATTTGAGTTTTCACAAAGAGAAAAAAAATACAAATAAAACATCTTTTTTGAAAGCAGCATAATCCCGGGTTACATTTCTTCATACAGACACAAATTCAGGTTCATGCTCATTTTTATATTCTATTCCATATCTTATTACTATTTTACATTTTCTGCATAGCTTCTCCCCTTTTTTAATTTTCTCAATTTTATTTTAATTATCTCATCTCAATTCAAATCATTGTATTTATATTTTTTGTCTGTCCTGTTTCAATTATCTATTATCTTTTCTCATTAAACAAAATTTCTCCTAAAGTTACTGATTGGAGTATGACGCCTTTATATCTTTTCCCTAAAGTTGTAACATTGAATATAATACATAACTTCCATTCGGATTCTGCTTGGTACCTTCTTAAAATACACACTGTATTCTTAAAAAAAGAAAAAAAATATTAATGTATATAATTAAAACAACATTCTATTCCAATTCAATTCTATCATTAATATTAATATTCATTAAAGTCTTAAAATCTTTAACATTACTTTTCAATTAAATATCATACTTCTATGGGAACAATTATAAGCTTTCCATAGTTAATTTCCCCCCCTCTTCACTTATATTTTATAAAATATTAATTAAAATGTTCCCGTTTCTTCCTAATTCAATTTTCTCATTTATTTTATTTCACTTATTTTATTCACAAACATTTCACTAAATTACAGTAACTATTTTATCCCTCATTTTAATCATACGTTGTTTCCAATTTTCTAAAGTTATTTCTATTACTAATATAACGATACAATCTTATGTACCTTTACAGAATCCCTTTTTCAGTTAGATTTTCACCCATTATCTCTAAATAGGTCCTGTTTCTTTATATCTTGCCCCAGTCCTTTGTAACTTCTTTTCCTTTCCTTCTTCCCTCTCTTCTTTTCTCTCCCCTTTTTACCCCCTTGTCTCTCTACCTCTATTTCTCTCTTCTGTATTCCCCTTTTCTGTTGCTTTCCAGTATTATACTTATTTTTTGAATTATTTTTCTTTTCTTTGGTTGTTTTTTAAGTCTTAAATTCTCCATTCTCTTTCCCCCCTTTCCTTTTTCTTCCCCACATAGAATTACTTGTTCATTAAAGATGGCTTCTTCTTTGTCCCAGTCTTCTTGTTTTGCAGTCTTTTCTTGTTTCTCATAGTTGGAGATCTCCATTTCTAAGAATTGAAAAACGAAGCCAAAAGAACCCTTCCCTTCTTGTGCATCTTCTTTGTACTTTTTAAGTTCCATTTTCAATTCATCCAGAAGTGGTGCCATTGTATAAATTTTTAAACAACCACCCGATTGATTTTAGTCATTCAAATATAATAACCAAAAATCCAAAGATCACCAAATAATCCAAATACACGTAAGCTGTTTCTTTTTTGCTCTTTTTTTTCACTTTCTTTTCCTGGGGTTACTTGGCAAAGTTTCAGTTAAAATGTATCTTTTAGAAGTCTTGTTGAAGTTTTACTTTAGATTCTTTTTAATTCCAGGCAGTCTCCTCCCTCTTCCAGATCCTGCCCTTATTCTTTTTCTCTCCCTTCCTGCTTATGAAAAAGAAAGTTTTTAATGTCCAGAAATCTTTATTATCCCTTTGGCATTTTGTTTTATTTTCAGCTTAATTGCCTATTGATGTCAAAGCAGAGTTTTCCAATTTCTTATTTAAGTCTCTTAGTTGTCAGTTTAGGGAAGGAGAGAGAAGGGAGAAAAAGGCAAACCTTTCCCTTTTAACTTTCCTTCACTGCTTCCAACTCTTCTTTGGGAGCGATGTTATTTTTTGTAAGTTTAAATTCCAGGGTACCTTGGTTGTTGCTTTTACAATTTAACCCAGTCAGCCAAAACTTTCACTTCTGATCTTCCTCCTGCACATTATTTTCCGGTCAAGTTCTTCTTTGTGGTGGCCATTTCTGACCACCGCTGCAACTGCCTTCAGGAAAGGGAGTAATGGCCAGCTGAGGAGGAGAGATGCAACTCTCCTTGACCCTGCTGGAGGTCTCCCACCTTTTCACCACCTCTACAGGGTGGCTTAGCCCCAAAACCAGCCAGCTCGAGGCACTCCAGCGGCGAGCCCAGACAGAAACTGCTCACGATCGCAGATTTCTGTTTGTCGCCAAAGCCCTTCAAACCACCAAGTGTTCAAATTCTATATGTCATAGAAAATACATAAACTGCATCTATTGAATAGATTTTGGTGACATTTACTTTTACAAGTCTTGGCTTGTGCTTGCCACTGATCACACATGAGGTTTTGATCATGACCATCACATCAAGTATTGCTACAACACAAATTCATCAGCAGTAAATCACAAATGGCCCCTGTCAAGAAGATTGATTATATGCCATCTAGTTGGTGTCAATTCTTTTAGTGACCAGATAGATAGATGTGCTCCATGGTGATAATCTCCTTAACCTGGTCTTTTATGTCTTCATCATTCTGTCATCAAGAAGACTGTGTTAAATAATATAAAATCACTATAATTTGTATGCTGCCTCTAAAATGAAAGGCACTTTCTGGTCCTATAGAATGCCAGGAGATTTGAGGCTGTCCTATATTTGCCCCAATATTGTACTAAGTGATAAAAATGTCTACTTAAGTAGAAATCTTTCTCAAGGAGCTAGAAAATGATCTGTGGATTCTTTATGTTCATTTTTTTTTAAGTTTTCCTTGCGCGTGGCTCTAATTTTTGTTGACCTTCAAACAACATGGGTCACATAATTGACCAAGCTTGTGATTTTTAGAAATTATTTCTGCCTCTCTTGTAAATACTATCCTTTCAGAAGAAAAGCCAAAAGAAGCATGCATATGTAAGTAAAAACATTAAGGTCATTTATTTCAGAAGGATGTATCCTGGAAAGATAGATATCAATAGATTTTGATTGTAAAAGCAAATGCCAAAAACTGCAAATGCCAATGGTATAAGAACATGAATTATCAGGGGTTTTTTTGCCTTTCCTGTAAATGTATTTCTACCCTTTACATGGGCTTGATGTTTTTAAATGGTGCTCCTGGCATGAGAAGCAACATCTTGAGAGCCTCCCTTTAGGCCACTGGTTTATTGTATTTGGCCTAGAGGGTATGACATAACAGTTATGCAAAATGAGGTCTCTCTTTTGCCATCAGTGAGTTTAAGGCTTATAAGCCAAGGTTAACAATCTATATTTATGAGTGGTAGCCAGCTGGCTCAATGTTTTCACATGTGTTTGTTAATGAATGGTAACCCACAGGTCAGGTTATTATGTAAATATCCATTATCAAGGGTAGAGGTGAAGAACTCAGTAATGAGTTGTGTTTCTCCATATCTCTCATAGGTTTGTAATGAATACTGGATATTGCCATTCATAGGGATTTCTTATTGTTGCTGAACTTTTTTGAATATGGGGGCCAGGGTGAATGAAATTTGTAATTAAGTTTAAGCTAGGATTTCTTTTCTCCATCTAGCCCATTCCCACTCAAAATGAGTTGCATTGCTGGAATTAGTTCCTCTTCAAGGTTTGGATAATCCCAGATTTCTGCCTTATGCACAGCTCCTGTTTCTCCCCCGCACCCCCAACTTGTGTTTCCTGGCCTGCTGTACTGCATCTAACTATTTCTTTTAGATTCCACATCTTGAGCTTACGATAACCACAAATCAACGGTCTGCATCTTTGCAGATAATGCTTAACTGTGAAGCACAGCCAGCAAGCCATATAAAAGGCTTTTCCATTAGGGAGTTAGAAGCAAACCTTTCAGAATTATTGATAGGCTGTGGACAGAAGGTATAGCCTCACTGCATATGCTTTTTAATATCATACTACGGTGGGATGGAGGGGACGGGAGGAGGATGCTGACCTTAACTCTTGGATACTTTATGCTTTGCATCATAGTGCAAAAACAATATCAGCACCCCTTTGCTCAATTTATTAAAAATCCAGATGCAGCAGCACAAGATCTATGGACAAAGTCAGTACTAACATTAACCAATTTTTACGAGTCCAGTATCACAATCATGTTCTTGACTGTAGCTTTTAACCTCTGACACAATTTGAGTGTGGGGTTTCTTGTCTGCTAGATTCAAACTTTTTGGCTAGCTTGTCAGAATGGATCAATCCATCCATTGATTGTTGGTCAATCAATTGCTCCGATGCAATTCATCCACAGCAAAACAGCAGTCAACTCTTAGGAATGTAAGAAGGTACTTATATGTTCTACTGTCGAAACAGTAGCCATAGCTCTGGGGATCTTGGACAGGTTGGACATCAATCAGACCGGGGGAGAGCAAAGGTTTAACCAAGACTTTTCTGCTAGCCAAAGCAAATATTAATTTGCTTATAAACTAAATTGGGCAACATAACGCTGGAAGTTTCATTAGCTAAAAGGGCTGTCCACTGAGATATATCTGTATATCATCTCTCTGCTCATCAAATATTTTAAACCCCGTCAGAGCTAATGGCAATACCACTTCTTCAGGCAACATATTTCCTAATTGATGTAAAAAAAAAAATTGCTCAGTTCTTAGGCTTCAGTGAAGCAACTTCACTGGCTGAGTTTTAGTAATATCCCCTTTGGTGATTTTTTCAGGGATTTAGCCTTTTCTTCAATGAAAGATAATCTAATCTATCGATCATATGGGCTTTTTGCAACATTCTTCATCCTATGGACCTCTTATTTTGAAAGAGGGCATCAGTTCTTTACACAATATTTCCAGATGATTTTGATTTCACATTTTGTTTTCATTTCCTTTACCAATAATAATCTTCCTATGATGAAATATGCCTTTCCCCCCTTACATACTAAATAGGTGCTTCTACTGAGCCAATTTGAATTTATGGAAAATATTCAGTTCTCAGTTAAAAAAAAAAAAAAAGAACATTATTTTTGGTGCACGTTGGAGTTTGTAAATCTGCTTTCTCATTTCCAAAAGCAAGTGGAAGTAGACTTAATGCAGCTAAAGTATTAATGTATGTGGTGTATTGTAATACAATAATTCAGGTATTACACCAATGTGAGTCCCCATTTAATCTAATATATCATAGGGTGATCTTGGATGGATTAAAATCTCTGTATACAACCTATCAGGATTGCTGTTTTGGGGATGAAATCATAAATAAGACCCCCATATTCCATATTTATTATTTCAATCTTGTAAAATAGGCTAGAAATGTAATAACAAATACATAATGAAATGGAGGCTTTATGTTATGGATAAAGTTGCACTGGTATACATTTTGTTAGAAGATGTTATATAAATGATCTATTTCCTTTTTCTGGTGTTCTGGATTACTGCAGTGCATTTGTATCCATCCAAATGATGCTCTTATATAGCTTACAACCTTGTGAAAGGCTGGGTTGTTACTTTGATAATACTTTGGGTTGTTGCTGTTTTTTTTTTTAATTTTTATTGATTTTTAAAACAAACATGAACAAACAAAACATAAAAACATCAAGCCATCTTCCATATATATACATACAGTGTGCTGGTTGGTTTACAAATTGTTTTGTGCTTCCATTTCATAGTCTTCAATTACAATTACATTGTATATACTCTTGTACTTTCAATCAAATATTAAATACATTAATATCATTATTAATCAATCATTTGACTATACTTTTATTCATTCATGTTTTACGAAATAATCAATTATTTCCAACGGTGTTTTCTCATTTTTCCAGTTTTTAGCAAATACAATCCTAGCCGCTGTTAATACATTTACAATCAGGTATTTCAAGTCTTTACTATATATTTCAGGTAAAATTCCCAATAAAAATATCTCTGGCTTCAAATCTATATGCTTTTTTGTCATTTTATCCAACCAAATGTGGATTTTAGTGCAATATTTTTTAGCATCCGTACATGTCCACCACATATGGTAATGTGAGCCAGGTGTCTGATGACATTTCCAACATTTTTCAGATTTATTCTTGAACATTCTTGCTATTCTTGTCAGGGGGAAATGCCACCTGTAAAACATCTTATACAAATTTTCTTTTTATGCTTTTGACATTGCCATTTTATAATTTTGAGACCACAGTTTTTGCCATGTCCCTAGATCAATCCCATATCCAAAATTCTTCCTCCAAGCAATCTTTAACTTCTTCTTCTAGTTTAATTTCAAATAAATATCCATACAATTTTTTAATCACCTTTTCATCAGTACCTGTCAAAATCTTATCTAAGTCAGTCAGTTTAACATAGAAACCTTCTGTTTTAGAATCTTTATCATACCTTGAATGTATTTGAGCATATGAAAACCAATTCATCTTTATACCTTGTTCCTCTAATTTTTGCATAGATTTAAGTTCACCCTTTTCATTCAATATTTCACCATATTTAACTGTTTGTTCCTTTTTGTAAATTATAGGATAAGAAAATGCTTCAATAGTCGATAACCAGACTGGAATTTTCAAATAACATTGTCTTTTAATCTTCTCCCAATTTAAACACAGAGACTCCCATATATAATGTCTTCTAAAGTACCCCTGTGTTTTAGTTTCTTTATACCATAAAAAAGCATGCCACCCCAACAACAGATCATGTCCTTCCAATTTCAACAATTTAATATTTATTAATGTTATCCATTCCTTAACCCACATCAAATTTGTAGCTTGGTAGTACAACTCCCAATTAGGCAAACCAAATCCTCCTCTTATTCCAGCAACTTGCCAAAGTTTTAACTTTATTCTCACTTTCTTACCTTGCCATATAATATTTCAACACAATTTTATTTAAATCTTCAAAGTAATCTTTTCCAAGCCTAATTGGAATTGTTTGGAACAAATATAAAATTCTGGGTAATATATTCATCTTGATTGTTGAAATTCTCCCTATTAGTGACAGTTGTAAATTTTCCCATTTCACCAGATCTAGCGCTATCTGCTGCTTAAGTTTGATATAATTATTCTCTTTTAGTGTACTGCATCTTGCTGTCAAATATATCCCCAAGTACTTGATCTTTCTCATGACCTGGATTTTCAATAGATCTGCCAGTTCTTCCTTTTGTCTTAATAATATATTTTTTGTCAAGATCTTTGTCTTATCTTTATTTATTTTCAAGCCAGCCACCTTTCCATATCTTTTCTATCAATTTGGATGCTGTTTCTAGTGGGTCTTCTGAAATGAAAACCAGATCATCTGCAAATGCTTGCAATTTAAATTCTTCCTTTTTAATTTTCATCCCTTTTATATTCTTTTCATCTCTAATATTTCTATTTAGCACTTCCAAGGTTAACACAAACAACAGAGGTGATAGTGGGCACCCTTGTCTTGTTCCTTTTCTTATATCAATAGAGTCTGTCAGTTCTCCCTCTATCATTACCTTTGCCATTTGCTTATGATATATAGCTTCTATTGCTTGAATAAATTTTTTAACAAAGACTATCTGTTCCAGCAGTAATAACATGAATCACCAATTCACATTATCAAATGCCTTCTGTGCATCTAAAAATATCAAAGCCATTTGTTTTTCAGGATGTGCCTCCCAGTATTCCAAAGTGTCCAAGATTACTCTCATATTGTCTTTAATTTGTCTCTTTGGCAGAAATCCATTTTGATCAGGATGAATAAAATGATTTAGATATTTTTTAAGTCTTTCTGCCAATATTGAAGCAAAAATTTTATAATCTGCGTTTAGTAAGGAAATAGGTCTATAGTTCTTGATTTGTAATGTATCAGCCTCCTCTTTTGGAATAAGTATAATATAAGCTTCTGACCATGATTTAGGTATCCTCTTCTTTAACATAACTTCATTCATAACTTCTAGCAATGGAAGGTTCAATGATTCTTGTAATGTTTTGTAAAAGTCTGCCGGAAGTCCATCTGGGCCTGGTGCCTTTCCATTATTTTGCTTCTTGAGTGCTTCAGTTAACTCCATCATCGTTATATTGCTTTCTAACATTGTTTCAATCTCTTTGGGTATCTGAGGTAAATTAGCATTCTGTAAGTACTGTTTAACTCTTTCCTCATCAATATTCTCTTGCATATATAGTTTCCCATAGAAGTCTCGAATGATTTCCTTCTTCTCTTCACTACCATAGCAAACTTGGCCTTGGTCATCTATTAATTGCAATATTTTCCTTGATTCTTTCTCCTTTCTCAATTTATATGCTAACCATCTACCTGGCTTATTTGCATCTTCAAAGTAGTTCTGTTTAGCACTGGGGAATTGTTCTTTGTGTACGTGCTAGGACAACAGGCCTTCTGGTAGTTGGCTGAAACACGGAACAAGGAGCAAGGACAAACTGTTGCCATTTCTTACCCAGAACTGTAGCAAACTTAAACTTTGCAGCTTTGTATGCTTATGTGAATGATCAGTGCATTCTGTGTGATGTAATGCATTTGTGATAAGACGCTAAGAAAAATTGCTACGTTAACAAGGATTGCTTCTAATAAAAGAGGGTGTCAGAGTCTGCTCTGGGCTCTCATCCCGATCTTGCTTCAAGACGTTGTCTCAGTGTCTTCCTTCATGAGAGACCACCACAAGCACCTCTAATTTTCTGTGCTAGTTCTTCTTTTTCTATTAGACCCATTTTATGTTTGGTTATATCCATTTTTAACTTAATGTCCTTTTTCTGTGGCATTTTCTGTAACTCTTTTTCAAGTCCTTTATACTCATCCTCTAATGCCATAAAGGCGAATCTTTTCATGGTATCTCTTTTCCTTGTATAGTCTATTATCAAGCCTCTGGCATATGCCTTCATTGTATCCCATACGTTCTGGTTTGATGTATCTTCTTTTTTGTTTTTTCTAAAGAAAAAAAGCCAGTTCTTTCTCCATCCACTGTGTAAAGTCTTTTCCCTTTAAAATAGTATTATTTAACGTCCATCTAGATCTTCTTCTTTGTCCTTTCCATTTAATTGTCATTGAATTGTGATCTGCCCAAGTACTTATTTCAATATTTATTTCTTGAATATTAGTTATTAATTCTGTTGACATCCATATAGTCCAGTTTATTGTCTACAATTCCATTAAAATCTCCCATCATAACTATATTAGCATAGTCCAGTTCAATTATTTTCATATGTAATTTTTACTAAAATTCTTCTTGATTGTCATTTGAGGCATAGATTGCAATCAGGAGTGTTTTTGTATTATTGTCCATTATTTCCACCATTAGTATTCTTCTGTCATCGTCAGTATAAATCAATTTCGCTGGGATAATATCTTTAATGTATAAAACCACTCCTCTTTTCTTGCATTGTGTCAAAGAAGTAAATATTTTCCCTAATTTTTACTGTATCAACAGTTGATCATACTGCTTTTTAATATGTACTTCTTGTAGGCAGATTATATCAAATTTTAATTTCTCTAATTTATGGAAGGTTTTCCTTCTTTTAACAGCTGAGTTAAGTCCATTTATATTAATTGTAATCAATTTTTTCTCTTCCTTGGTTATATTTTGTAGTTAGGTTTAACAGCTATCGTAGATCTTGGTTCACATTGTTCTTTGGCTTCCTCCTTTCCACCTACTGCACCTTCTCTTTTTTCAGTTGTCATTTGGCAGTCTTGTTGGAATTCAATTGGTGAAATTTCTTTTTCTGCCTCTTCCTATTCCTTTCTAAAAACTTCTGTATAAAATGATTCAGCTTTCTCAATTGAGTCAATTCTATATCTCTGTTCTTGCCATGTGAATATTAAACCTTCTGGAATCAGCCATCTATAATTCACCTCTTTTTTAAGTAGCATTTTGGTCAGGAATCGGTATTCTCTTCTCATCTCTCTCACTCCTCTGGGTAGTTGTTTCAAGACCACAATCTCCTTGTCTTTGTATTTCAATATTTTCTCTCTTGCCACTTGCAATATTTGCATTTTAATGGCTCTTGTTGTAAATCTGATGTGAACTTCTCTTGGTAAGCTATTTCTCATTGCATATCTTGTGAAGACTAGATAGACCTCATCTATTCCATCCATCATCTTCTCTTCAGTTATTTCCAAAGCTTCAGCCAATATTTCTCAGCTAGGTTTTGTCCCTTTTCTTCCTCTATGTTTTGGAATCTAAGATAAAATTCTGATCTGTCCATCTCCCATCTCAGCATACCACTTTTATCTTGTTCAACCATAGTTAATCTGTTATCAATATCTCCAAACTTCTTGTCTCTTTGTTTATCTTCTTCAATTTTTTGGAATCTCTTATCATACTTCATCATCATTTGTTGGATGTTCTCCACCTTTTCATCAGTTTTCCCTGTTCTTTGTTTGATATTCTCTGTTCTCTTTTCAATATTCTCTGTTCTTGTTTGAATATTTTGAATTCCTTGCATAATCATCTGCAGGGTCACTTTTTCTTGTTCTTTTTCTTTCCGTAACATTGTCTGTATTGAACGTTGTCCTCCAGATGGTGGAGAGGAAGAAGTAGAAATTGAGGAACCAGGGGCTGTTAATTTCCTACTCATTTCGAGCAATTCAAAATCTTCAGGTTCTTCTAGACCTAAATCCAATTGTGAAATAACCAATTGCAATTCCAAATAAAAATAGTAGGAAAAAAGAAGCCAAATAGTAATAATAATAAAAAAAGAAAAAAAATTGTTCAGGTTCTTGTATACCTTAATCCAATCGATTGGTTAGATAACAGTAAAAATTCAAAAATGAAGGAAAAGACCATAAACACACACAAAATAGAAAAAGTTGTAAAATCCTTAAAAAAGCGGAAAAGTGAAAAATAAAAAGCTAAAAAAGAGAAAGGGAAAATTCTTCAGGTTCTTCAACACCTTAATCCAATTAACAGGTCTCAAATATAAAAGGATGCATAAGAGAAAAAAAGAAAGCCAGAAAAATAAACAAAAAGAAAAAAAAGCCAATATGGAAGGTAGATGGAAAAACAAAAATACCAGGGAGGGGGAGGGAAAAAAGGAGGGAAAAAAAGACTACTCCCTTAAAAAGAAAAGGAAGAAAATTATTAATACTAAAGGTATTCCTTTAAAATAAAGAGCAAGAGTAGAAATTTAACTTCCAAAGACAAGAAAAAAAAAACAAAGACAAGTTCCAAAGGACCAAAAATCCAAATAGCTATTACAAAAAGTAAACTGATGAGGAGGGGTAGCGCAGCTTAGAAAAAATAAAAAGAGCACACTGCATTTTGTTTAATTATCCAAGGCTCTTGTTATAACTCTCTTCTCCAGAGACTTATCACCTTTTCTTTTCCTACAAGCTTCAACACCAGACTCCAGCTACTGATAGAAACCCAGAAGAGCACCTGTAATAATACTCTCCCATGCTCTTCCCACTATCTTATCAAATAGCAATGTCCTTGAAAAGAAGTCTCAGTTCTTTCTCAGCTTTGTCTGGTCACAAGAGAAATAGAATATTTCCAAGCCTCTAGTTGGCAGTGTTACAAAGTTTCTTTTGCTTTCATTTTCCCCCTCCTTTTCCAAGCAAAATATAAAAGAATTAATTAAAAAAGAAAAAGATATTTTTAAAAAAAAACTAAAAGGGAGTCTCTAGCCTAAAATATTATAAAATCAAAAAGGAGAAAAAGAAGAGAAAAAAGAAGAGAAAAAACCAGTCCAGTTTCAAAGTATAAGATCATGTGTAAAAAATCCAGCAATGAGGGAAAAAAATTACTTTGACATTCTTGTTTAAAATTGCCGCTTAATCACTTCTGTCAAAACTTTTGCAGATTCTTTCTTTTCCTTAGGGTGTCCTTTCAAATCTTAAAATAAAAAAAAAGTTCTCACCAAACCGGCACACTCTCTCTTTCCGTTCTCTTCTGTTTCGGAGCTGTCCCAACTTCAGCAGCTTTAATGGCTGCCTCTTTGCCGCTGGCAAAAAGAGCTTCTCCTGGATCTACCAGGGACTTTGCAATATCCCTGGGATTGACAGGATGCACTCTTTACTTTCACCGTCTCTTCAGGACGGTTTAGATCGATTGGACCGTCCAGGAGCAAAGATATCGGCAGTGATCTCAGACCTCCAAGATCGCATGCCGTATCGTTGCGACGCCAGCTCCACCCCCACTTCCAATACTTTGGGTTGTTTTTTGGTAGACTGTAATTTACCATTGTTTCCTCTGCTGATAAGGCTATCCAAGCAGGGTAGTGTGTTGTAGTTTTCTTCTTCCATTATGAATTTTATTTTTCTAAAGATGTTCTCTAGTAGTTCTTTTCTTATTCTGATGAGAGTGTTGTCTACATAAGGGATCCATACTTTAAATTGTATATATAGAAATGCATTACAGTCTTTGCTATGAGTCCTGAGAGTGATGACCTATGGGTGTTCCTCTGATTTGCATATTTGTCAATCAAACTGATGGTAGGTAGTGAGGCAGGAGTTGATGAGGTCCATAATTCTAGGTATTTCAGTATATTTGGCTAGGCTGGGTATCTGCCATAGATTTTTTTTACTCATTCTGTATCTAATT
The DNA here is from genome assembly GCA_033807585.1 of Hydrophis major. Classification (NCBI taxonomy): domain Eukaryota; kingdom Metazoa; phylum Chordata; class Lepidosauria; order Squamata; family Elapidae; genus Hydrophis; species Hydrophis major. The sequence goes on from CM066329.1 coordinate 174,705,041, forward strand.
CATATCAGAATCTAAATTTAGACTTTAAAAATTGCAGCCACAAAGTCCAACACTGATTTCTACGTTATGCTTTCTTCATCTCCTCAAATTCTGTGCTAAAACAGTTATCTCCTATGAGTATGCCAGATGTTCAATTCTGAGACAATTGTGCTAACAAAAGGAAGATCTGAGAAAATTATTGTTCATTTCAGAATGGATTGCACCAGGGGTGTCTGATATTCTTGTTCTTTTGGCTATGTTAACATCTTAATTGGAAGAAGAAAAACCCCAGCTAGTTTTTGGGTAATAGAACTATGAGCTCAATTTCCTGACTTGTTCCGGAGGCACTGCATCTCTTATAATAATTCTGTTCTTCCTAACCAATTACACTTGGCTCTCTGTAAGGCACCTGGCATTTAAGGAAAAGCAAACTTGATCTTCTAAGTCAAGTTTGCCAACCAGTCTATAATCTGAATGTTGGAGTTGACCTGGTGTTTTTGATTGAAGAACCAATGGCGACAGGGATAAATTTGTTACAAGAATTGGAGAAATATGGGGCAGTAGCAGGATTAAAAATTAATCAGGAAAAAAACCAAAATATTAGCTAAAAAAATGACAGAAAGACAGAAAAAAGATTTAGAAGAAAAACTGGGATTGCAGATGGTTAAAAAAAAACCTAAATATTTGAGAATTTGGCTATCAGGGACATGTTCTTCTATGAAGCAGGACAATTATAAGAAATTACTCCAACAGATAAAGAAGGACCTGACAAACTGGGGGAAACTACAATTATCTTTATTAGGGCGGATAGCAGCGATAAAAATGAATATTCTACCAAAATTACTATACTATTTTCAGACAATCCCTATAAAACTGGATAAGAGATTCTTTCAGGAGCTAAACAAGATTGTTATGAAATTCATATGGTTGGGGGATTTGTGATCCAATAGAACTAGAGAACCCATGATTCGAAATCTTTGGGTTTCTAGGACTGCGTTCCAACAATAAAATTGTTGTTGTAGTTATAGTTCACATCTGAATTGCTCTTTGTATTTGAAATTTTGTTCTGGCAAACATAAAGCAAGTTAGATATGCGCATGGGGGCTCCTGCATTATATCTAATGGAGTCATTGGTATGATTCATTGTTTGCAGAGGGGGCAGAATGGAGGAGATTTGTATGAACTATGTGCAGGAGGCTTGCTTTAGCCATTTGAATAATGTGATGCCGCCACTAGGGTGTCTTGGCAAATGAGCTCACCCCGTCTCCCAGGTTTTCTGGTTCCAATAAAAGCAAAATATGAGTGATGATCTGGCTTGCTCAGCCTCTGCTCTTTGCTTTTATGATTGAGAAATAGTTGCTGAAATTGTCAATAACAATAAATAAAATCAAGCTGCCTGGCTGTGAAGTGGAGGGGACGGGAGGGGGAGAAAACCTTTCTTTGCTGTCATATTGTTTTGTTCTTTGGGGCATTATGTTAATGGCAAAGCACACATACAGAGAGACAAAATGGTGAATTTCCAGGGAGATAGGATGGGGCTTTTTCATCTTTTATGTAGCTTTAAGTCAACTGGCAGGTTTGCTGGAGTCAGAGGCAAACTTAAAAAAAAAAAAAACAGTAATTGTCGTGTATAAAAGGGGTCCTTCATTGTCACTGTTATGTTCTGTGCATGGGCGCAAAGGATGGAGACGAGCCGGTGAACAGTGAACTTCAAACTCTTTATTTACATTTGTAACAGCTCTCTCAATGGCCGCAACGGCCCCTTTTATATAGGCAAACTCTTAACTATTTAACCAATGAAACACGGGGAGCACTAGCTCCGTTAACCAATGGGAGAGGCTCGTTAATAGCCAATCAGATCCTCCTGAATGGATCAATCCAATGTCGCTATTATCGGCCAATCAGAAGTGCAGGGCCAGAACCCTGCACTTTACTTCAAGCTCTTAATAATCTTTATTCAAGTACTTTTATTGATTCACAACACCCCTTCCCCCCGGGTTCCATTTAAGGGGTGAGGTCATGTAGTCCTTGAGGTAGGCAGGTTGTTTTGATTGTCTATTTGATTTGCGTTGTTCTCCCGGTACTTGGCCACAGTCTTGTTGAGGTAGGACGTTATCTGGTGAAGAGGGTGCCTCCCGTTCTATATTCAAATTTTCGTTGCCGCTAAAGTTCTCGGCATCTCCTTGAGGCGAGCTCGCCCCCATCCCCGATCCTTCTTCACGTGTTGCCTCTGAGCGGTCATTACTTCCGCTTAAGTTTTCTGCCGTTTCAAATTCAGCTTCCTCGGTATCTCCTTCCCCCTCGGTTTGGAAGTCAGGGGACTCGGAGATCCCTGACTGTAACCTTGAACACAGCTGATCAATATGGCGCTTCCATATTCTATCGTCGTGACATCTCACGCGGTACGATCTAGGGCCGGTTACTTGGACTACAGTTGCCTCAACCCACAACGGATTGCCCGAAAAGTTCCTAGCGAAAACCAAGTCGCCTACCTGGAAGTTACGGCATTTCCCGCTGGATCCATTTGTTTTTTCAGGTTCATATGATGGTTGCAGACGGTCGAGGTGGGAGCGGAGCTTCCACCCCATTAATAACTCGGCGGGAGTTTTATTGGTGATGCTGTGCGGAGTGATATGCTGCAAAAGGAGTATCCAGTTAATCTTGTCTTCTATATCACCATAGTCCATCTTATGCAAGGTTTTCTTGACGAATTGTACCATGCGCTCAGCCCTTCCATTGGCCGCAGGATGCGCCGGCGAAGTCAGCGCATGGCGAATACCGCAGTCCGCCAGGTACTGTTCAAAGGACAGCATGGTAAATTGGGGCCCGTTGTCGGATACTAGAACATCTGGTAATCCATGTGTTGCAAAGAGTCTGTCTAGTTTCCTGATGACTGATTCGGTTGTTGTATTCCTCATCTCATGGATTTCAAGCCAGTTCAAGTAGGCATCCACCATTAATAAAAATGTGTGTCCCTTGGTAGGTCCCGCAAAGTCCAGATGAATACGGGACCATGGTCCCCTTGGTGTTTCCCATTCCGTCGGGGTTGCTTTCAGAGGGGCGTTGCTTACTTCCTGGCATTTGTGACAAGCTTTTACCCATGTCTCGATCTGCTTGTCGATACCCGGCCACCACGCATAGCTTCATGCGAGGGCTTTCATGTGCATGATGCCAGGGTGGCCCTCGTACAAGGTCCTTAGTATCGCTGGTCGTAACCGCTCTGGGACGACAACTCTATCATCCCAGATAATGCAGCCCTTCTGGGAAAATAGTTCCGTTTGTCAATTCTTGAATGGGGTGTAGTCGTCAGGTATCTGGTCCAATGGCCATCCGCGCTCGACCCAACTGAGGACTCGTGCTAAAATGGGGTCCCATTTCGTTTCCATCGCGATATCTCGGGCTGTTAATGGCGGTGTTCGAAGTGTCTCGATCTGCAGTGTTGTAACTGTCGGAGCGGGGTCATCAATGGTCTCCGGAAGTGGTGCGCAGCTCAATGCGTCGGTGTGGGGAATGGCCTTCCCCAGGTGATGTTGCAACTTGTAATTATATGCCGCCAAGAATTCTGACCAGCAAGTCATTCTGGGAGATAATATATAAGGTGTTGGCCTATCTCCCCCTATTATTCCCAGCAAAGGTTTGTGGTCAGTCACTATAGTAAAGGCTCAGCCATACACATATTCATGAAATCTCTTAACCGCAGACACAATAGCAAGGGCCTCTTTATCAATTTGACTGTAATTGCGTTCTGCTTTTGATAACGTCTTTGAGAAATAGGCAACAGGGGCTTCACTACCGTTTGGGAAAACGTGGCTCAAAATGGCGCCCACTCCAAATGGTGATGCATCACATGTGATTGTTAAAGGCAAAGTCTCGTTATACTGCATCAAAACAGCATCAGAAGTCAATAAATTTTTCACATGTCGAAACGCCTGCTCCTCTCTGTGTCCCCATACCCAGGTTGTATTGTTGTCCAATAAACGATGTAGGGGTTTGGCTGCGGTTGCTTTGTGAGGCAGGAAAACGTTCTAAAAATTGATAAGGCCGAGAAAAGCCTGGAGGTCGGCCTTATTTCGGGGTTTTGGGGCGTTTTTGATTGCCCTAAGTTTGTTATCGGTGGGGTGAATGCCTTGACTATCAATTAAATATCCCAAAAATTCTACACGATCCATACATAATTGACACTTGTTTTTTTTTAACTTTAAGACCTGAGTCTTTAAATCTCTGGAGAACCAACCTCAGGCAATACTAAAGATTTTCTGAATCGGGGCAGCGCTTAAGACATCAACAAAATATGGGACAACGCCTTTTATCTCTTGTAATGGTCTTTCCACCAAACTTTGAAAGATTCCCGGGGCTACGCTCACTCCAAACTGGAGTCGGTTACATTTAAACACACCTTGGTGTGTAATGATCGTTTGGGCCTCTGCCGTTTTTTTGTCAACAGGCAGTTGTTGGTATGCCTGGGCTAAGTCTAGTTTAGCGAAGACTTTTCTGCCCCCCAGGGAATGGAGGAGGTATTGCACCACCGATACCGGGTAAGCGTTTTGTTGAAGGGCGTGGTTCAGGGTGGCTCGGTAGTCCCCACAAATTCTTATCGATCCATCCGGCTTGATGGGTGTTACGATTGGGGTTTCCCAGGGGGAGTGATCGGTTGGTTCTAACACACCCTGGGCTATTAATTTATCAAGCTGCTTGTCAATCTTTGGTTTAAGTGCAAATTGAACTCGACGAGGCTTAAGGTGGATGGGAGCTATTTCGGGATTGAGGTTAAATGATATCGGGGTCCCCTTCTACTCGCCTAATTTTTCTGCAAAGACGTCCTGGAATTCGTGGATGAGGTCTTCTTCCCAGTCGCTGCTGCAGATTTGGTGAATGCCGGCTACTTCAATTCCGAGTGGAGCGAACCATTGGAGGCATAACAAACTAGGCCGATCCCTGTCGATTACAGTCAGGGGTAGGAATGCTGTACGGTTCTTAAACGATACCCGGACTCGGCTGGATCCAACGACCGGAATTCGATTTCCTTGATAGTCTTTGAGTATGAGTCTTTGGAATCTGAGGTCTTGCCGCCGGATAGTAGGGATGAGCTGCTTGAGGGTCTTCCAGGAAACCATTGAGAGGGATGATCCTGAATTGACTTCCATCAGGCAGGGCTGGTTTTCGATGGCCACTTTCACTCGGATCTTTTTGGCATCAAGAGATGAGGTGTGACCGATCGTGATCGTTTGGTGAGCCTCTTCTCGCTTTGTTGGGTGGTTTAGGGTTTTGTTTCTGTAGGCGTGGTTGTTCCATTGGTGGTTCACGGGTTCTCGCTTTACAGGACGACTTCCCGTCGGTTGGCGATAGTTAGCCCCCCTCGAGGGCTGGTTGGGTCCTACCTTGCTTCTACAGACCCGTCCGATATGGCCTCTTTTCCCGCACACATGGCAGAGCGCGTCGAGGAATTTGCATTCTGACCGGGGGTGGCTTGCTCCACACCCGGCGCATTGGTACTGCGAACTCTGGCGTTGGTCTCGTTTGGACCGAAGTCGGTGGACCTCTTCTTCATCGCTTTCTGATGATGATTCGAGGTCCTTGTGGTGGGCTGTTTCCAGCTGACCTTCTGACTGAGGTGAAATTTCGCGGGCGCATTGGCGGAACGGGGCGTGGGTGCGGCACATTTGGGCAGCCGACTTCCTGGTTGCTTCTGCTGCAGTAGCCTAAGCGATGGCATCTTTAAGGCTAATGTCGCCTTTTGCCATTAGTTTACTCTGAGTGCCTGGCGCATCTAATCCCAGAATTATTCGGTCTCTTAGGGCTTTTTCTAGGTCGGCAAACTCGCGTAGGCCTCCCAGATTCCGGAGATCCACTATGAAATCAGCAACACTTTTGCCCTTCCGCTGACTTCTCTGGTAAAATTCATGCCTTCTAACGGGCGCTGACACAGTCGGTGCATAGTGAGCCCTCAGCAGGAGTTCGAGGATATCCCAGTCCATAGACTTTACTTCTGCCGGTTTTGCTAGTGCCTTGGCCATCTTGAATACAGTCGGCCCGCAATGCGTTAGGAATACCGCCCGTTTCTTCCCGATTGTGGCATCCTTCAAATTGTTGGTTTCCAAGAACATTTGGAAACGATCCATGTAGGAGTCCCAGTCTTCTTGTGCCGGGTCGAATGGAGCGGGTGGTATGATGCCGCCGGACATGGTTCCGCCTTTGGTGCGTTTCAGCCACGTGCTCTGTTATAGTTCTTCATCTCATTCAGTAAGCTCCGACGTCTCCACATCCCATCCTCGTCGCCAGTGTTATGTTCTGTGCATGGGCGCTAAGGATGGAGACGAGCCGGTGAACAGTGAACTTCAAACTCTTTATTTACATTTGTAACAGCTCTCTCAATGGCCGCAACAGCCCCCTTTATATAGGCAAACTCTTAACTATTTAACCAATGAAACACGGGGAGCGTTAGCTCCGTTAACCAATGGGAGAGGCTCATTAATAGCCAATCAGATCCTCCTGAACGGACCAATCCGATGTCGCTATTATCGGCCAATCAGAAGTGCAGGGCCAGAACCCTGCACTTTACTTCAAGCTCTTAATAATCTTTATTCAAGTACTTTTATTGATTCACAACAGTCACCAAAAGATCTCACTTAAGAAAATAAATGGGCTTTTCATTGCAGGAGCAAAGTATTGGGGATGGGTGGGAGATGATTGGGGATCTTTTTCAGTCTGATAACCAAATCACGTAAGAGAGTAAGGGAAGGTAGAATTCTTATCTTTATTAGATTATTCTGTGGGTTATTTTATATGAGAACCACCCCAGTGGTTTTCCTAAAGGACAGTGGTTAAAACCATGAAAGAGTTCCAAGTAATTGTTCGTCAGTACTAAGCCATGGAAAATCCATTTATTAACTGGGAGTTGAGTTGACTCAAGGATATTTTTACCTGAAATAAGTTACAGAGGAAGACTATGGTAATTGTGTGGGCCCAACTCCCAACATTGTCATATGCCCTCTCTCCCACATTCCTTCAACTGGAGCAAACGAACAGTCTGGTTGCACAAAAGCAAAATGTGAAACAATGAAAGCTACAAACCAGACCTCCCTTTCCAGTCTCAGTATTGAAGGGCATCCCTTTTATCCACCCCAAAACCAGGGATGTACTTAGGCTTTATTTCCTTCCATCCAGGTTTTTTTAAAAAAAACTTAAATTATATCGTACACACGCACACACACACAGAAAGAGAGCATTCCTAGATTTGATCACCAGAGAATTGTATGCCTACAGGCTGCTCAGTATTGCCAGAGATGAGAAACTATCTGGCAATACAAATATGTAAGATCATTCCACTTTTTTGCTATTCTTGCCTAAGGAGTGAATCTCTGCCCTTACTAGGGACCCTCTCTTACTTGGCTGTACTTCATTTCTCTTTTTCTAGGAAATTGAAAGCAAAATTTCAGAACTTTCTCTTCCTACAGTTTTGTTCACACATTTTTGAAATGAGATGTCCCCAACAATTTTTCTATCTAATGACAACTTGCCTAAGCCAAGGGCCTGAAAAGCAAACAAAGCAAAATACAAACTCTTCCCGCAGTGCTATCTTAAGAAACAGAAATGAAGATGAATGGACAAACTCTGCAAGTTGTGACCTTGTGGGACTTTTTGTGTTCCTTCCTGGGAGCACCTTGGTGTATTTTTTTCAAGAGATGCAAGCGTGTATCAGTACTAGAAGAAAAATAAAGATGATTAGAATAGTAAGTGCCCCCACATCTCTCCATTAAAAAGGTAAAGATTTATTAGATCTAAGAAAGGAATTCTTAAAATAGGCAGAGAATGCAGTGGCCTTCAAGGAAAAGAATTTTAAAAGGAGCAAGATATCAGAGGGATAACAGGAAAGAAATGGAAAATATAACCCACAGCTGGAATTCAAAATAATGCTCAAGTTTTTCTCCCACCCACCCTGTTCCTCCCCCTCCCCCGCAAAAAAATAACAACAATACTACAGACTCAGCATAAGATACTGGTTTGAACAGGAAAACCTGAGGCCTAAAGAGTAAAAGCGATACAAGTGCTACCTACAAGAAGAAAAAGTGGCTCAGAAGTTAACAATAGATTGTAAGAATAACAAAAAAAGAGAGCTTCCTTAGACAAGTTCAAACTAAAAGAAAAATACGGTCTACTAGCTGCTCACTGAAGATGGCTAAAGGGTAACAAATAACAAAGAAAGATTGCAGCTACTCAGTTCCAGTTTTGATTCAATTTTCAAGGCAGTTATAAAGAGCTGATTGAAGGAGCAGGATTGCTGCTCATGCTTTATAGAAACAACTCAAAGAATTTGCTGGTAGTCTTGTCAAACCATCTTTCTATTTACATTTGAGAAACTCCAGAGAGATTAGATGAATACCAAGTGAAGTATCAGAATGCTGAAGGTGAGCAAATTTTCTATTTTTGAAAATGGGAGAAAGAAGGATCCTAAAGTTAATTACGTGGGGCAATTTACAATGGAATGGGACACATCAATGCAGCCAACGCATGGTGGCCAACTCACCAGGGTCAACTCACTATGGGACAACTCGCCATGGGATAATTTAACCATTTGACTTAATTATTTAAAATAAATTAAAAATTATTTTAACTTTTGTCATTCACATTTTATTTTGTTCCTCCTTTTGCATCCTTTCTTTAGTTTATATGAATGATTATATTCTATCATTTCTTTGATAGTAGTGTAACTCTTGTCCCACAGCAGTTATTTCATAGCGAGTAGGCCATGGCAAGTTGTCCCGCAGTGAATTGGATGTGACAAGTTGATTGTGGCAAGTTGGCTGTAGCAAATTGTCGTAGACCCATTCTACAATGGGACATAACACAATCTATAAGCCTCCTGAAAACAGTACAGGGTTACTAAATATCAGTAGGAATTTTAAAAAATAAGTCAGGTCAGATTACTTCACTATTTGGTCAGGCATTTCCCATATGATCATAATAGACTTTGACTTCAGCAAAGGATTTAACAAAAGCACTCCATGGCTCTCTGATTAACAGACTGTTAATTAAGTGCATACCAAAGTGAATGGCTATTAAGTAAATCCAGAGCTAACTCCAAATTTTATTCAAGGTGTGCTGATCAACAGTTCCACATTAAACTGGAATGAAATGGAGTAACCTAGGGTTTGATCCTTGGCCTAGTACTCCTCAATATTTTCATTATTGACCTAGATGCAAAAGGGGAAAAATATTTCTTGAATTTGCAGATGAAATAAAATTGGGTAGTGTTAGGGATACACATCCTAGCAGAACGTGCAACAGCAGTCTAGCAGGCAGGCAAATGATGTGAGATAAACGTTGTTGTAGTTTACACTCAGTAAGACAGATACACTGTGCTGGTTAAATAGTTTTTATTCCAGCAAGAGTTATAGCATAGTAAAAACAGTCCATATGTCATAAACTAGTTCAGTCCATCCAGGGGTTAATCAGTTGCAAAGTCCAGTGTTGAAAATAGAGGTCAGTAAACTTACAAATAATCAGTCCAGCAATATATCTCTTTTGCAGTCAGAGATATGAAGAAAATCAAACCCCTTTTCTTCGTTTCAGCAACAGCAGGGAAAACACACAGTAATCACCATCAATCCAACATTGTCAGCTACTACAGTAAAAGCCAGCAAACAGTGAGCTCTCTTGCTCCCTCTTATGGTGATTTTACAACCGCACCCAAAATACATGTTTTGCAGTTAAAGTGATACTTACATGTTTTGCAGTTAAAGTGATACTAAACTCACTAACATAGTTTATATATTATTTTTACCCAAACTAAGTTAGGTAACCAATGTTATCCCTAACAGGTGGGATAGATAATAATCTAATAAAGAGATATATGATTCAGGGATACCTGGCTTCATAATAATGTATATGAGAAGATTTTGGGAATTATAGCTGTTTATAAGCTCTCTGCTAAGATAATTCTTCCTGAAATGCTGTTTTGTTGCCAGGGGTAGATGTGGTTGTTCCAAAAAGGGATGCACAAAAAATTCTAGGAGGGTATGCCAAAAGTATATCCTCCCAACAGGGTCATCCAATACATGAAAGTCATCCCATAAGCCCTAGTGGTGCAGTGGTTAGTATGCAGTATTGCAGGCTAATTCTGGTTATAGCCTAGAGTTCAATCCTGATGGGGTTCAAGGTTGACTCAGCCTTTCATCCTTCTAAGGTCAATAAAATGAGGGCCCAGATTGTTGAGGGCAATATGCTGACTCTGTAAACTATTCAGAGAATGCTGTAAAGCACTATGATACATAAGTATTGTTATTGCTATCCCATATGCCCAGATGAAGCAAGGTTTCTTTCCTAGATTCCTGGTTTGTTGGTATGGCACTCTGGGACTTTTAATCTAAAACATTTTCCGTATCAAGAAACATTGGATTAAATAGCTTCAGTAACATTTGATTAGTGCTTCTGTATTATCAATATGCCATGTTAAACATAAATATCATCAAATGGACTTGAAGAATAAGAGGTATGATCATAGAGGAATTTGGAAAAAACAATTCCTAATCAGAATCAGCCAGTGATATCTTAGTGCATGAGGACCCAGAAGGCAACTGAATTCTGAGAATGGCTGGCATCATATAATTTTTTTCTGCCAATAAGAGGAACAGCTGGAGGGCTCCAGAGAAAAGACAGATTGTGATATTGCAGCTATCTTGCAACATCTGCCATCTCAGTGGGTCCTCCCCTTCTGAGGTGCTATGAAATTGCAATGAATTTGAGTTCAGATGGATTATTATAAATGCTGGAAGGGATATATAGCTTTTAAAAATCAGTTCCTCTTCCTCTCACTACTGTGAAAAAAATAAGATATACATTTACATTTTTACATATTATTGTATGTCCGTCAATGCTATCTGCAAGTTTTGTTTCTTCCAGAACCCTTTTCAGGGTGTCTCTCACATTCAGAATATAGTCAGAGCCAGCAATCAGAAGATTAGGTATGTTTCTACCAGAAAGATTGCTAAAATGAGGAGATATCCCACACCTTCTCTTTTGATGAGAAACAATCTCTGAAGTTGCTCTTAGCAAGGGACTGAGAAAGAGCTTTAATGCCTTCAGCTAAGTCAAGAAACTGAGTGCCAGAGCCTTCTTCCTTTCATCAATTATTTGCCTGGCAACATACTACATGAGAACAATTCCTTCCAACCAAGGCTGCAGAATTATACAACTGGGTGAAGGGAAGAAACATGAAAGAGTATTCAGCTGATAGCCATATTCTTACCTGTATTCCATTAGTTAATATCCCAGGAAAAAGGTTATGGAAACCCCCACTACCTTCTATTTTTTTTTGCTCCATGGAACAGATAAATAGGTTGAGCTCTAATCCTCTATTATAAACTACAATGGCATCAAAATAACAACATGTGGGTCATGATGTCATTCTGAAAATGGCATGGTTATATAATGTGCACCAGTCATGTCATGCAATCTGATGCAAGTTTATAATTTGTGACGTTTGCCCAACGTCACAGTGCAGGTGTCCATATTCCCCTTGCTTCTCTGCAGATACGTATGAATTGAAATCATGGTGACTTGTTGAAACAACCATTGTGCATGTGGACGTTTGTAATTAAGCCTTTGTGACAAGTCTTCAGTTAAGAAAAATAGTCCTGTAACACCCAGAATGTTTTCCTCATATAAAATCACTTGCGATTAGCCTTCCAGCTAAACTCAGTCCATCTTTTAACATGTATTATTTTAAGGTGAGGCGTGCATGTGTGTACATGTGTGAGGCGTGCATGTGTGTACAGCTTCCTTTCTGGGGATTTACAAGAAAACGGGAAATGCTTAAAAGTTGCAAAGGCCACCTGTGGCAGATTAATGTCAGTTCTCATTTCTTCCCCTGGAGAATTTTCACATATTGAAGACCCTAAGGGGTGCATTGACATTCATAGCTCCTCCAGGGGGAGAAGCATATGGAAGCTCCATGGGACAAACTTCATGATATGAATTACCAATCAGTGTGTGTCTCGAGGCTCAGCTGGGGAAAGATGCACAGATAACAAGACTTCATGCTTCTGCAATTCTCATTTTAATCGCCCTGTTACTAAATATGGTTTTCCTGTCAGTCAAATCTACAAGAAGGCTCAGGGAGCAGCTTACTTAACCACTTTGCTAGCATATCCCGTTACGGTTTATGAGACTACACGATGGCAAGTGATTAGAGATTCACTGCCTTTCTGCTCCAAAAAGAAATAATTTTATATTGTTTCCAGGTTTGCAATTGACTGCCATGTTCACAATAGCCAGGATTCAATGACAGATGTGTGATAGTCTCTCCTTCAAAGGTGAACTGTCATGTTGCTTTGTGCAACTGGAGGCACCTTGTGTTTGCTGATGATGGCTGAATTCACAGAGTATACCAAATTACTGGAAGCTAATCATAGTTGGGTCTGGTTGCTATTTGGATAGGAAGCCAGGTTGGTCTAGTGCAGGGGTAGGGAAACTTGGCTCTTTTATCACTTATGAAGTCCTAGAATTCCTGAGTAAGCCATAAAAGGTTCCTCATCCCTGGCCTACTGGTTTTTCAGTTGTGGGGGAAATCAATTTTTGACTTGAATGGGATTGTTTAATATACAAATGTAGGACATAAATTTGACAAATATAAGGGCTGTAGAGTAAAAACTAAAAATGCTTTTTTAAAAAAAAGTCCCAGAAAAAGACAATGGTGAACCACTTTCATGGTAGTCCAATAAAGCTTGCTTGGATATAGCCATGTGATTACCAGGATCAAAAATTTTTAAAAGATTTTACTTATGGCTTATTTAGTCATTTTTTTTTGTTGAATAAGCTGCAATTGGCTGTTTTGACATTGCACTTTTATGTCATAAACAAATCACAATGGCTGAGTTTATAAGTGAAGCCAAACCAAACCAAACATATTAGGGCTTAATTCAAATTGTAAATCAGACCATGAGGAACAGCTAGAGCAGGCATGATAATAAAGTGAGTATTATGATCACCCCAAATCAAAACATCACAATCGCAGCATTTCTCACTCTTAATCATAGAAAAATGTAGTATTTCCCCAACAATCACGTTCCTGCAAATAATTCCTTAGTTTTTTTAAAAAAAAGAATAGAATAGAATTTTTTATTGGCCAAGTGATTGGACACAGAAGGAATTTGTCTTGGTGCAGATTAATGTCTGCTCTCAATACACATAAAAGAAAAGATACATTCCACAGTTTATGTGAATGGAAAAGCAGGGGGAGATAGGCAATATGACTCCTTTTGATATTCAAAGCTTCAACTTCAATATTTTGAATTAAAGCTGTTGTCAAATTTCCTGGGCCTGATGGGAGTTGAAGTCCAATATTCTTGGAGGCCACTAGGTTGCCTGTCTGTGGAACAATTTATTCAGAAAACTAAAAATAGATCTGATAATAACAATGACCAGCTGTAAAATAATTTGAGATCTCAGTATTAGTTTCTTCCCCCCAGGTTTCAAAGACTGGGAAATAATTTAATCCTTTCTCTGGGGCATTTTTAAATATGTGGGTGCCTTAAAGAAAGATGAAGCTATCATTAAATGACTCTTTCCTTCTCTCACCCCCCACCCCCACCCCTCCAAAATCCCTTTCAAAATAGCAGATTATCCAAACCTGGCAAGAATTTGGAAAACATAACAAACTAATTAAGCCTAGCCACAGAATAATAAATAATCTACTGGAATATGCCAGGCATTATGCAGAAAAGGGAAGTTAGAACTATTCCTCTTGGCATGTCTTTTTAGTTGTGATAGTGTTGTAAATTTGCAGGATTTTGGCATCAGAGAGCTGACAGAAGCAGAATGTCTGCAAATGTTCTTCAATAATCAGTAGCAAAGTTGCCAATGTTTAATTGTATGAGAGATGAGTAGGGGAGTTCAAAATTGAATAATTATATTGGTAACTGATCATTTTTAAATCTAATATTATGTATCCCAATATTCTAATGTTACTCAGTAGTTTCTCCTAAGGGATCTAGTAATATGGAACTTTGCCAGGAAGTCTGAATGAACATATATTATGGGCTTTGTTTCTGAATATGCATCCAGACGTTAATCTCTTTTTCATAATAGCTCATCTAGTTGAACCAGCTGGCTCTTTTGAGATGTAAGTTTGAAGTCATTACAAAATAAGTCCAGCTGCCGAACAATTTTGAGGTTTGATTGCTAAACCTCTGGCATCAAAAACATTTGCCTATACTGAGGAAAATGGCAATCCAGTTGCATTATATTATAGAACTTGCTTTACTTTGATGGAATCCCATCCCTGTTAAAGACCTTGATCTCAAAATGGTGTTTCCTAGCAATATTTAATTGGAAGTCAAAGATGTTTTCTTGAAATGTTCTTCTGTGGAAGAAAATATACATATGTGCTTAATCCCAAGATTGTGCTCAGAAAGGTACCGTAAGTGACTACAGTCTCTGATTTCCTTCAGAATTCTGCAAATACAACTATTGCCTTCTCTTGCTTCTTTCCTATTGTATATACATTGTATTGTATAAATAAATACATGCTTGATACTTTGAAAATTTAGAGATTTTTACACAACTTTTAATCATTCCTCACAGCCCAGATTACATTGTTGGTAAATTGCCATCCTTCGATATTCACAAGGTTTTGTTCTGTCCTTTTTACTGTAGACAAAGCACATACTATAAACATCTAGCATATTTGTTGAAGGGAGAAAACCTCAATACTTGTGTGTCTACAGAGAGCACATGACACAAATTATATAATTTGCTGCATATTACATAATTGCATCATTTGAAGGATGATGTCATTATTTGGGGATGTGCATATGTACATCAGATTATTGCTAGTGTCTGAGCTAGATATCACAATGGCTTTTATCATGTCTTTTCCTAATAATCAGAAAATGGGCCAAATGCAGATGTGTGAGAAAACTTTACTAAATAAAGAAAATAAACCTGCATTGTATTTTTCTTAAAAATGTTTAATGATCAGTTGATTACTATTTGAATATCATTTTAAACCAGAACCCTATAGGTGAAGACTAGGATTATATTTTTTTCTTTCAGCAATGTTTTATTTAATCGTGGATTCTCACATAAACCACAATTAGCCAGGTTTGCATTAAATGAACTGGCTTATAAATCCCAATCACTGGGTTCATATACAATACCTTAAACTAAAAAGAATATTTTACCTTAGAGCACTGTGTAAAACAAATCATATCATGATTTATAGTATAACATGACCCCGGTCAGAACTTGCCTTGAAATATTAACAATATTATTTTAGTTTATTATTATTTCATTCCATTTCTACTATTAGTCTACAGAATTTACATGCAAATTGAACACTTGTAGGTACACTCCTATATGTGTATGTATGTACCAGCAGGCAGGCAGGCAGGCAGGCATTATTGATGTATTAATATATTTATACAGTACATTACTTAATTGCATATGTATGTCAATAGCTGAAAGTACATTTTTATCTTTAAAAGGGGGAATTAGCTAACAATACTGGAAATTAGTGTCATCTAGCAAAAAGATTCAGAAAATTCTTTATACATATAATTAATTCATTAAATTCTCTGCCATAAGCTGTGATGATGGCCTTTATATGGCTTAAAAGGGGAACTAGAGAAAGGTACTATTGAAAGAAATATCCTTCTGGGTTCAGTTCCAAGTGGGGGGAAAGAGACCGGAAACATGGAGGCTATTTGGAAAGATGGTTCATTGGTGGACAGCAGGACCACAAATTCACAATTACCTAAAATCCTGGGGTTTGCTTTTGGGATACCCTGGACAAAAAAACAACAAAATTTTCTTCCCTCCCTTCAATCATAACCCCCTTGGCTTTTCCTCTTATATACAGAAGGTCCCACACTCTGATGCCCCCCCTTGCTTTTCCTGTCCTGATGATCATGGCTCTGTAGAGCTAGCAACAGGCAAGAGGGCAGCTAGAGGCCAAACAAAGAAATGAGATCCAGCTGCTGTTCAAGGGTGAAGCCACTCACACACACATATATATACTCTTCCTCCTTCTCTAACAAAAGGTCCTGTGCTCTGAAAACGTTAAATATAACTCTCTCTCTCTCTCTTTTTTTTTTTTTGAAAATGCAAATAAGCCAGGAGATGAGCAGGGAACTTTATACTATCAAAATGAGGATAAAAATAATAATTCAAGATTGTTATGAAAAGCTATGAGCAAGAAAAGTTTCAGAAGAGAAAATTAAACAATATTTGGAAAAAGGGGAATTACCTAAAGTACCAGAAAAAGTAAAAGCCATGTTAAATGAACGAATATTAATGATGGAATTGTCAGAAGTGATCAAGAGACAAAAGAATAATAAAACACCAGGGCCATATTGGCTGCAGGCAGAATTTTACAAATGTTTACAAGATACTTTAGGCCCATCAATGTTGGAAGTCCATAATGAAGTATTGATTGATGCAAAGGTACCAAATTCATGGATGAAAGCTGTCGTGTCCGCAAAAAGATGCTCAGAGTCGGTGACTTTCATTCAAAGCTCTTTATTTACAATGGGAGAACCGAACCGGCGAAAGGCAAAAAGCCCGCGGCTTTTATACCTTTCGCTGCGGCGGCCGCGGCCAATGGCAGCAACTCAAGTCTCCCGCTCTTGGTTTGAACCAATCACGGGAGACTTCAATCGGGCCAATCAGCGCGGCTCGCCTGGCCAATCAGAAATCCCCGCGCCTTAGCCAATCAAGGCGCGGGGATTTCGAGTATTCAAATTCAGGACATAACACCCCTCCCCTCTTGGTATGGTCCATCACGTGGTGTAGTCACGCAGGTAGGCGGGGCTCCGTCGAGTCCTAGTTGACCTGCGCAACTCACTTGCCTGCTGTAACTCGGCCGGAGCGGTCATCTTTTTGGCTGCTCCTGCCTCTGTGCGAACCGGCTGGATGATCGGGCCGGTTCTTTCGCCGTGGCTCCCGCCTGGGCCTACCGGGTCGGTTGAGCTACGGATTTCGCCGCTCCCGCTTGGCTTCTCCGAGTCGGTAGAGCTGGCCAGGGGGTTCTTCTCCGGAGGGGACTCGCGATGGCTGTGTTCCGGTGAGTATTTTTGGTTTATTTTTTCCTGCGATTGTCTGTCCGGGTATTCCCTCCCCCCTTGGTTCGTGTCTTGGGGGTTGAGGTCAGTCGCTGTTCGTGACCTGAGCTGGTCGATATGTCGTTTCCAGGCTCGCCCATCGATGGTTTGGAGCCGGTACGACCGTGGCCCAGTGACTTGAGTTATGACGGCTGGGATCCATAGGGGGTCCCCCGTCATGTTCTTTGCATAGACTAAGTCACCTGGGTCAAATGTCCGGTACCTGGAGCTGGAGTCTGGGGGCCGCTCCGGGTTATAGGTCGGATGTAATCTGTCGAGTGGGGACCTCAGCTTTCTGCCCATTAGAAGTTCTGCAGGGCTCTTGTTAGTTGTGGTATTGGGAGTGATGTGCTGTATGAAGAGCAGTTTGTTGATTTTGTCGCTGATCTCCCCGTGGTCCATTTTCCGGAGGGTCTTTTTCGTAAACTGGACCATCCGTTCCGCCCTACCGTTCGCCGCCGGATGCGCCGGTGCTGTTAATGCGTGGCGGATACCCCTCTCTGCCAGGAACCGTTCGAAATCGATGGAAGTGAACTGGGGCCCGTTGTCTGAGACGACGACGTCTGGGAGGCCGTGTGTGGAAAACAGTTTACACAGTTCTTTAACGACGGCCTCTGTGGTAGTGGATTTCATGTCGCTTACCTCCAACCAATTGGAGTACGCGTCAACTGTGAGTAGAAAAGTATGCCCATTTGTGGGGCCAGCAAAGTCAAGATGGATTCTGGACCAGGGCCCCCGTGGTGTTTCCCAGTCCCGGATAGGTGCTGCGGGTGGGCTGGATCTGGTCTCCTGGCACCGGTGGCATTTGGCGACCCATGCTTCAATTTGCTTGTCCATCCCTGGCCACCAAGCGTAACTCCTGGCCAGGGCTTTGGTCCTGACGATGCCAGGATGACCCTCATGTAGCATCTCTAATACCCTCTTTTGCAATCTGTCCGGAATTACCACCCGGTCACCCCACAGAATACATCCTCTCAGTAGTGAAAGTTCAGTCTGGCGCTGACGGAATGTTTTAAAAGTCTCGTCATTGTCTTTCTCCAGCCAGCCTTTTTCTAACCAGTGTAAGATTCGCGCCAGACGCCTGTCCTTAACGGTTTCTCTGGCAATGTCTGATGCGGTAATAGGTAAACTCTCGATACTTAGGGTGTTTGTTGTTGGTGCTGGGTCAGGTTCAGAGTCAGGTAAAGGCGAGCGGCTTAAAGCGTCCGCGTGCGAAATTTTCTTACCTGGCTTGTGTAGCAGTTCGTAACTGTAGGCTGCCAGGAATTCGGACCATCTTGTCATCCGGGGTGACAAGATGTTCGGCGTGGCTCGGTTTCCAGCGAGGATGCCCAGCAATGGCTTATGATCCGTCACGATGGTGAACGGGCGGCCGTATAGGTATTCGTGGAAACGCTTAACGGCGGCAACTATAGCCAAAGCTTCTTTGTCCAGTTGGCTATAGTTCCGTTCCGGTTTAGTCAGAGTCCTGGAGAAAAAAGCGATGGGTGCTTCTCTCTGGTCTGGGAGGGTGTGGCTGAGGACAGCGCCGACGCCGAAAGGTGATGCGTCGCAAGTGACAGCTAAGGGCAAGGTTTCGCTGAATTGCATCAGGACGGCGTCGGAGGTGAGGAGGTCTTTGGTTTTTTGAAAGGCGGCTTGCTCTCGTCTCCCCCAAGTCCAGGCTGCCTTCTTGTCTAGGAGTCTATGTAAAGGTTCCGCCGCCGTTGCCTTTTGAGGTAGGAAAACATTATAGAAATTTAGTAAGCCTAGGAACGCTTGTAGTTCCGTTTTGGACTTTGGGGTGGGGGCTTCCTTGATGGCTTTCACTTTTTTAGTCGTAGGGTGAATGCCATGCCGATCTAGGAGATAGCCCAAAACTCTACTTGCTTTGTACATAGTTGGCATTTTTCTCGTTTGACTTTAAGTCCTGTTTCTTTAAATTTTGTTAAGACTTGTCTGAGTCGGTTTTCTAATTCGGCTTCGTTTGGCGCCGCCACTAATACGTCATCGAAATAGGGCACCACCCCCTTGATGCCCTGTAGCAAACGTTCCATCAGGCTCTGAAAGATGCCTGGTGCCACGCTGACTCCAAATTGGAGTCGGTTACACTTGAAGGCCCCCCGATGGGTCACGATTGTTTGGGCTTCCGCCGTTTTCTCGTCCACAGGTAGCTGCTGATATGCCTGGGCGAGGTCGAGCTTGGCAAAGACTTTGCCCCCTCCCAGTGAGTGCAGTAAATGTTGTACTATTGGGACTGGGTAGGCGCTTTGTTGCAACGCGCCATTTAGGGTGGCCTTATAGTCCCCGCAGATTCTCACGGACCCGTCTGGCTTTACTGGGGTCACTATAGGGGTCTCCCATCTGGCATGGTCTATCGGTTGCAATACCCCTTGTTTGACGAGCTTGTCGATCTGCTCGTCAATTTTAGGCTTTAAGGCGAATGGTACCCTTCTAGGTTTAAGCCGCTTAGGGGGAACCCTTGGGTCTAGGTCAAACGAGATAGGGGGCCCCTGGTACTTGCCCAAGCCTCCATCGAAGACCTCCTGGAACTCCTGGGCTAGCCGCTGTTCCCAAGCTTCGATGGTGACGTGGTTGACACCTGTCAGCGTGATATTAAGCGGGGTGAACCATTGTAAGCCCAGTAGGCTTGGGCGGTCGCGATCGACGATCGTGAGTGGCAGTTGTTCGGTGTGGCCTTTGTAAGTTATATTAAAGTTCTTGGTGCCCACTACCGGGACGCGATTCCCTTGGTAGTCTTTTATGATGATCTTTTGGGCATGCACGTTTCTTTTTTGTAGTGTAGGCACTAGTCTTTTGATTTCGCGCCATGCAATCATGGAAAGGTAGGACCCGGAGTCCACTTCCATTTTGCATGGCTGGCCTTCGATATGGACTTCTACGTGTACCTTTCTGGCGCCGTCGGAGATGGCGTGGCCGATGGTCACCGTCTGGTGGGTCTCTTCTTTTCGCCGACCGTCGCCGCTTCTTTGAGATCGTTGAGTACGGTCCCAGCGACCGTCTGGCTGGCGCTCTCTGGCTCTGGGCGGGGAGCTTTCTCTCCTTCTGTCGTGCTGTTCCCATTTGGGCGGGCTGCGGGTCTTCTTTTGGCGGCAAACTCGAGCGATGTGACCCCGTCGTTCACAATGCCTACAGATAGAGTCAAAGAATCGGCATTCTGACCTGGGGTGGTCGCCGCCGCACCCGGCGCAGTTGGTCCTCGACCTACGACCTTTTCGACTTCGTTGGTCGCCGCGTCCCGTCTGCACGCGATGTATGTCCTCCTCGTCTTCCGACGTGCTGGAGGTTGACTGGTATTCACCGTAGTGTGCGGTTGCTTCGTTTCTTGTGTCGGCCGACCTTGCCGGGTTGTTGTTTCCGCCCTTCGCGTCAGATCTTCGCATGCTGTCCGCTGACGTGCGGGTTGCTTCTGCGGCTGCGGCTGCGGTAAGGGCATCGGCTAGGCTGATGTCGCCCTTGGCCATAAGTCGGCTCTGGAGTGTAGGATCCCATAAGCCGAGTACGAAGCGGTCTCTTATGAGATTGTTCAGACCTTCAAACTCGCAGAGTCCTCCTAGGCGCCGTAGCTCTGCGACAAAGTCGCTCAATTTTTCGTCTGGTTTCTGGTTTCGGCGGTAGAACTCGTTGCGCCGTATCAGGATGGGGACTTCGGGGGCGTAATGACGCCGCAGTATAGGTTCGAGGACGTCCCAGTCCATGGCGGTTGCGTCTGCCGGCTTGGCCAATGCTTTGGCCATCTGGAAGACCTCTGGTCCGCAGTGAGTAAGGAAGACGGCGCGTTTTAGCGGGCCTGGGGCGTCCTTCATTCCGGCGCATTCCAGGTACATACGGAACCGATCCGAGTACGATTCCCAGTCCTCGGCGGCGGGGTTGAAGGGGGCGGGCGGTGCTATCTTCGCCATCTCTGCGCTGGAGCTGGTTCTTGGGTGGACACGGGGTTCGGTTCAGGGGCGAGATCCCACCCTCGTCGCCAGTGTCGTGTCCGCAAAAAGATGCTCAGAGTCGGTGACTTTCATTCAAAGCTCTTTATTTACAATGGGAGAACCGAACCGGCGAAAGGCAAAAAGCCCGCGGCTTTTATACCTTTCGCTGCGGCGGCCGCGGCCAATGGCAGCGACTCAAGTCTCCCGCTCTTGGTTTGAACCAATCGCGGGAGACTTCAATCGGGCCAATCAGCGCGGCTCGCCTGGCCAATCAGAAATCCCCGCGCCTTAGCCAATCAAGGCGCGGGGATTTCGAGTATTCAAATTCAGGACATAACAAAAGCAAATATTACTTTGATTCCAAAAGAAGATTCAGATTTAATGCAGATAAAAAATTATAGGCTCATATCTTTACTAATTAAGATATATGCTTCAATAATGGCAGAGAGAATTTAAAAAATCTAAATGAATCGATATATTCAGATTAAAATGGCTTTTTGCCTAAGAGACAGATTAAAACAATATGAAAATTTTAACTTCAAAGGCAATTTGCCATAAACAAATGGCAAAGGTGATAGAAAATGAAAATAGGACAGAGTTTTAATATAAAAGGGGCACAAGAAAAGGATGTCCACTATCTCCTTTACTATTCATATTGATATTAGAATTGCTAAATAGAAATATTAGACAAAAGATAAAAATTATGGAAATAAAAATAAAACAATATAAATTATAGGCATTTGTAGATATGCTCTTTATCTTGAAAGACCAACAAGAAAATGGACTCAAACTAACTAGAAAAATAGAAGAGTATGGTGAAGTTGCAGGACTGAAAATAAATAAAGAAAAAAAATCAAAATGTTTACAGACTTATAGAAAAATGAGAAAAATGGGTATACAGATAGTCAAGAAAGTTATTATAAATTGGCACAACCAATTAAAACAAATTTGGTTAAGTGGAAAAATCTACAACTATCATTGATGGAAAGAGCCACCATAAAATTGAACATCCTGCCAAGATTACTATATTTATTCCAAGCAATACCAATAAAATTGTATTTGACAAGGGAAAAAAAAGCAAGGATAAACTTGAAAATGTTGCAAGATTCTAAAATTTTTGGCTATTCGATTGGGTTAGATCAATGGCAGAATTTATGGGATAGAAATTATAAATTAACAATGTCTACTGCAAACAAAGAAAATCTTTATAAAATGTTTTATTGATAGCATTTTCCGCCTTCAAGGTTAGTAAAGATGTTTAAGAGTAAATCTGCAGAATGTTGGAAATATTGTCAGATACCTGGTTCCTATTATCATATGTGGTGGGCATGTCAAAAAGTGGAAAAAAATATTAGACAGAAATACATACATGGCTTGAGGGGAAAATGATAAAACAACATATAGATTTGAAACCAGATACATTTTTGTTGGGCATACTACCAGACAGGTATAACAAAGGGAATGTATTTACATGTATTGACTGCAGGGAGAATAGTATTTGCACAACAATAGAAAAGTGAAGAAATCCCAACCGATGAAGATGTGATTAAACTAAGCTAACACTTACAATTAAGGAAAAGGAAGAAACTGATTTTTTTTCTTTGGGACTCATCAATGGCTAGCAGACAAAAACAGGGGAAAAAAGGAAATATATGAAAGGATTAGTGATATAAAGAAAATACATTACCTTGGTTAAACAAATAGCATGAATTTTATTGTTATAAGCAGTAATATAATAGATACTAGCTCTCTTGGTAGAACACACAGAGGAAGAAAGATCTCTTTCTCACTCACACACAGGCATACACACATTTCCCACATTTTTCCATGCTTTAAAATTAAAATTTAGGGGTACTCTTTCCAAGCAGCCCTTGAGCTCAACACTCAAAACTCCTTTAAAACCTTTTTTTTCCAAATGGCCAAGGTCCAGGAAAATTCACCCACAGACTCAATGGGTCTGTTTGTTGGGCCTGGTCCATTGGTTAGGTTAGCTTGGAGTCCCATCTGCTTGAGTGCCAAATTGTTGAAAGAAATATCCTTCTGAGTTCAGTTCCAAGTGGGGAAAAAGACACTGGAAACATGGAGGCTATTTGGAAAGATGGTTTAATGGTGGACAGCAGGACCACATGGCTTGGAGCTCCAAAGTGAAAAAGAAAGGATGATCACATACTTCAAGGTGAGAAGGGAAGGTCAAGAAGGAAAGACCAAGATACTGAGACCCTTATATAACCTCTGTTGAGGCCCACCTTAGTGTTTCCTGTTCCTGTGTAAGAAATGTATCCCATTGGCTGTCAGACTCCCAGGGGCGGGGGTCTTAGCTAACTTTGTAGGCTTTGTCTGGACCACATGGCTTCACCTGGGTGTTGGCCATACAATCTTCCCAGACCAGGTAGTGAGATGGGTAGACCCTTTATTATGTAGAATACTCTGGCCTAGGCCTTCACAGCCCATTAGCAAAGGGTTGGGGAGCTGAGTTTCTGCTTCTCTGAGTTTCTACTTTACTCTTTTTAGGGGAAATATTCAGCCTTTTTAATATTTCCCAGAATATTTCATTTTTCTAGGAGAGAGGTGGGTGCTAACTTCCTACAGTACAAAGAATAGTCCTAACATAAGCTATAAAGATTCTACAGATGGTATGCAAATTAACACTAGCTGCTGAAGAGCCTTATAAACTACTTCCATGTTTTGTTTTGTGTACTTCCTGGAGGCATTTGGATGGCAATTGTGAGATTCAGGATGAAGGATTAGAGAGGATCTTATCCTTTTGTTCCTACATCTAGCACTTCAGTAAAGCAATTGGAACTGTCTTTCTGGTAATAGTAGAGCCCTGTCTCTCTCCTCCATGCAAACAGAAGACAATCTTGAAGACAAGGCTTTAGAAGACAAGCTTTAAAAATAAGTTTTTAAATCCTGTGTTTGACTTTAAGCATTCTTAAGATATTATGTTGTTTTAATGTTGGATTGATTAGTAAGCATACCCAGAGGACTTCTCTTAATGTACTGCCTCTATCTGTAAAGTATTCTTCCTCCAAAGATTTAATGGCCAGCATCAAAGTTCTTTCTGCAACTGTATTTAAAAACAGTGGAGATCATGGGAAGCAGCCAATATTTCATAGTCTTACAGTATCGATCAAACAGCCTGTAGATCTGTTACCACCAAAGCACATGGATCATTCTCCCTGGATATGACACTTCTGTAAATATAGAATTAGCCCTGGTTAAGTAATCTTGTTAGCATAATTCATTTTAAATGGATCTCAATTAAATAGAGCTTTATTTTATCCCAGCTGGAGATGATAAGTCTTTGGAAGAAAATAGTAGAACAAACTGCTTTCCTTTAGGCAGGGACATTTAATATTTTTCCCATTCCCATTTGTAATCAATCGATCAGTCAGAGATACAGACTGGACAATTTAGCTATCTTGCAGAAGTACAAAGAT
The DNA here is from genome assembly GCA_033807585.1 of Hydrophis major. Taxonomy (NCBI): domain Eukaryota; kingdom Metazoa; phylum Chordata; class Lepidosauria; order Squamata; family Elapidae; genus Hydrophis; species Hydrophis major. Next base: position 174,729,479 of record CM066329.1, read on the forward strand.
ATGAATCTCTCCCATGCCTTCACCATTAAAGCAAGGTCAGACTTCATCTCAGCCTTTCTTGGAATTACTTCTGATAGATGGGATTCCAGACTCAAACAGAACATATTTATTTGGTTCTTTACACTTTATCTCTTTCTAACCTTTGTAATATAACCATCCTTTCCTCCTATTTCCCAGGTCCCTGGGAACTCACATTATAGTTAGGCAACAACAAGACAAATATTTGGCATTCTAAAACTGATTGTGCCCACTTTATAGTTCTTTATAGCTGGCTAAGGAATTTGTCATCAAATTTCCATATATGATCTGAAATTGTTGATTTATTTACAATTTAGTAGCAATCTGTCCACTATGAAGCTTGTCAGCTAGCAAGTGATTCATCATAATATTGAAATTTAAAACACTGAGTTGTGTTTGAGGCTGGTGCCTCATCAGAGATACATTTTTCATAAATTAGGGAATTCCACAGAATCATATTTTTAAAAATTGGGAAGAAAAACCACTGCAGATTGGATAACTTTCCAGGCATTTAGGTATATTTTCAACATGGCACCCTAGCCACGTAGAATAGACTATTTGATTTCTATAGCTGTCCATCTCAACAAGTGACTCTGGGTGATGTACTTCAAAGAACATAAAAATAATGAAAACAAAGCAGTACAAAATAAATATATATGGCATCAAGTAAAACTGTTAATATGGATCTTAATACACCCAGGAAATGGGGTCTTTAACATGTTATATCCCCAAAGCTGGAGAGCTACCATCCCCTTATTATACATGCATCAGAGATCATGGCTAAAAGGAGTCCACTTCTGCTAACCACTAGTCTTGCATATTGAAGGTATAAAAAAGAGGCTTCATGTGAAAACAAAATAATTATGCTATAGCATTATATAACATTTGTTAGAGAGCCACAGCAGAAATGAAAGTGAACAGAGAAAACTCTCACTACATATTATGCTAAGGGAAACTATGGTTTGGTTTTGGTTCAGCATCTGGCATGAATGTAATCCTTGTAATTTGTAAATTACTTGTATGTGTAAAGCCAGGCAATTGTGCCTTTCTCAAGCAACAAATCATGATTAAACAAATAATGGTTTAATATGATATGCAAGTTATGTATGGTAAACTACATTTTGCTTAAATCAGAACTGATTAGATTTGCCTTCTGCAGCAAACCTAAGCTAATCATATTGTCTTTTAGAGTGGTGTGCATATTTCACTTTGCATGGCACAGAGCTAAATTAAAAGGGAAAAAACCATGTTTATTGTCATAATTTTGAGGTAAGTCAAGCTAGCTGTCTTTTTACATAACAAACATATTTTCAAAAAATAGATAAATTTCCTACACTTACACAAATGCCTATTTTTGTTCCCTTTTTAAGAAAGAAAAAAATTAAGATTTTTATTTTGGATGTATCACATTGTACTCTTAATAATGGTGAATGTTTCATTGTATTCTGCCGGAAACATTGACAGACGTGTTAGGTGATTGCCATTCATCCAAAAATTGATCTGTGATCTGATGGCTATAATTTATGAAAGCTCATACTTTAATAATACCACAATGCATACATTAATTGTTTAATGTTTTTGCTGTAGTAGTTAATTCAGCTACTTTGCTGAAATCTATTTAAATATTCATTTTGAAATGATAATTTCCCAATGTTTTATACTTCATATCAGTTGATTGACTCTATTCATACTGATGTCCAGTCAACTCTAAGATTTTCCACCACTTAGAAAAAAGGTTTTGAGTTTCTGCTCATGCTGGACATTTGTTCCTCTGGAAGGATAACAGGGTAGAAAAATATTGCATCTGAAAATATTTCCAGATAAGGCTTGTTTGTAATTTTCTGGTTTCATTCACAGACAGATGGGAGTATATTGCCAAGTGTCAAACAATGGCCAGGTGTCAGATAAGGTGGCTGTTTGAGGATCCAGAGACAATGGATAAAATACCAGCAAGCAAGTAGTTTTTCAGCATTATTATTAACTTTATCAGACAGACTTAAACAACAACAGAAAAACTTGCCAGGAAGATGATAACAAATTTCTAGTCAGCTTTTGGGAGCCTCAGTGAATCACCACAGAGACCCCAAAACATCAAAGTTACCCAGTACTAGGTCAGCTCCCAACTCAAAGGGCAATACCAGGGTTTTATCAAAACCTGATACCAAAACCTCATGACTTTGTTTCCATGGTAACAAAATTGCAGGACCTGACCTTGACTAGATAATGCATTTGTTTATCATGCAAACCAACAAAACCCTGAGATTAATGCCAACCTAAATAATCTTGAGGGATTTTTTTATTACTGTGTGAAGATTCCTCCCTTTCCTTTATTTATCAAGTAAGACTGGAAAACAAGGAACTTAAACATTATCATAACTCACAATAAATTCTAAACTTCTAGAATCTTCTAGAAGGAGAAACCAAAAGATGTCACAATGCTCATCAAAATGCAAAGGTCTCGAACATGCTACTACAGGGAGACACCCAGGTAATACAATTTCTGTTTATAACTCTCCCACCAATACTGCTATCAAATTTGCCCCTGCATTGGGGAAAGGGAAGTTAGAATAGTTGTTCTTTGCAAATTCTGTAATTCTCAACCAGGATAATCTTTACTAAGGGAGAATTTCTGGAGGACACTAGAATATGTTTTTAAAGATCAAATGCATTTATGCATCAAAAAGCATGGAAGCTGAAAGTCAAGAAACCAATTTATTTTGGGCTACCAACCCTCAACTATAAAACCCAAAGGGCTACTAGATAGCAGCCAAAAGAGTTGGGATGTCAATGCATCTGGCCTAGAACTATAATTTTAATCACAGTAGCACTCAGATAAAGCTTAATAAAGGCAGCCAATCCTAGGGAGATACTCAGTGGTGCGATTCAAAAAATTTTTACTACCGGTTCTGTGGCTGTGGCTTGGTGGTCATGGCATGGCTTGATGGGCATGGCTTGGTGGGCACGGCAGGGGAAGGACATTGTAAAATCTGCAATCTCACCCCACTCCAGGGGAAGGATGCTGCAAAATCTCCATTCCCACCCCACCCCACTAACCTGCTTTCCAGCTCTGTTCTCCTGTGCAGGGCAACAAAAGAAGACGATCAGCTGGGTCTCAGGAGGCAAAGAATAGATGGGGGCAGGGCCAGTCAGAGGTGGTATTTGCCGGATCTCCAAACTACTCAAAATTTCTGCTACTGGTTCTCCAGAACTGGTCAGAACCTGCTGAATACCACCTCTGACTCAGCTGCTTGAAAGGATAATTGCAAAATGGTGACCCATTTTATCTACTGAGTTTTTTGAAGTACCTTTTCTGCATGGTTTCTGATGAGAAGACGAGCCTTAATGTTTACCTTTCTCATGCATGGATCATCTTTAAAAACAACATGGAAAAAGCAAGAAGAATAGGAATGTGGCAGGCTGTAAACAAGGACTTAAAGGGGGTGCTTGTTTTCCCCCAAATACAGAATTTTGTCACAATGAAAAGGTCTTGAAAGCACAGATCAGTATCACATTGTTTTTTTTTACTTTTCATGTTTCCAAAAGCTAACGTAGCAAAGTATCCTTTAATGATAAGAAAGCACTTCCTTTTAAAATTGTATGTATGTATGTATGTATGAATATCATAGATGGCCCAAAAGAGAATTGGACACATAAAATAACCCCTCCTCCTGAATTGAAAGCAGATAATATCTTTTCTATCACTTTGGCAGAAATATGATAAACATGCAATTATTTGAATTTATCCTTAAATATCCCATGTAACACAGATTTACATACTTTTGAAATTTCCTTAGCATGAATCTTAGCACAGAGCGAGCAATCCATGTTAACAATGGCTGCAAATAGATGAGAAACGATATAATCTATTGGAAATTTCCTTCATTATCTCCCTAATCAAGCCCTCTATTGGGCTTCTTTTAAAAAGCTGCCAGAGAAAAAAGAAAATGTTCAACTAAATCAATGCCGGAGATAATTAATTAACTTGCCATCATCATCGTTCACAGTAGACTCAATGTCATAAAAGGGATGTGTCCTCCTCAGCTACCAGGCAGTCCGTTTACTATTGTGCTGTGTACAGCCTGCAAAAGTGTTGGGATAAATCGTTTGACTAAATTTCAGTCTTTGTGTCCATCAGTGCCTGAATTCCTGACTGTTTCCCTTTCCTAGACATTAAGTGAACAGTCCTGGTACTTACGTTGTTGCTTAAAAAATACACAGAATGAAATGAAGCTGAAGGATGGCGATACAAGAGTGCAAGAACGTATGGAGTTAATTGATGTAAATATACAGGCAGTTCTCCACTTACAATAGTTCATTTAGTGACCATTTGATGTTACAATGGCACTGAAAAAAGTGATATGACTGTTTTTCACAAGTCAATGGGAAACCGAGATTAACAACTGTGTTAGTACCTTAACAACTACAGTGATTCACTTAACCACTGTGGCAAAAGGGGATTCCCAAAATTCATTTAATAACTGTTTCACTTAGCAACAGAAATGTTTGGGCTAAATTGTGGTTGTACGTCAAGGACTACCTATATTGTGTATGGATGGATGCAGTATTCTAGGTGTGGTTTTACTAGAGTGGTATAGTACCTCACTTGATCTTGATTGTATCCCTCTGTTAATTCAATTTGGGTTGCAGTGGCTTTTTTTCCTTCCGCAGCACACTATTGGCTCATATTTAATTGGTTGTCCACTAAGACTCCAAGATCCCTCTCACAGTTACTGCTATTAAGCCTGGTTTCACCCAGTCTATATGTGTACTTTTGGTTTTTCTTGCCTTAGTGTAAGACTTTACTTTTCTCTACATTGAATTTCATTTTGATAGATAGGGCCCAGTATTCATATCTTTCAAGATCTATCTATGCTGGAGATAACTCACAGGCAGGTAGTTTTTGACTTACAACCATTCATTTAACAATAGTTCAGAGTTACAACAGCTTCAGAAAAAAAGTGGCTAATGCCCCTTACATCCTTGAGGTTCTGATTGTTGGGACATCCTCATGATTGCAATATTGACACTTGGAAACCAGCTCACCTTTAGACAGTTGCAGGGTCTCGCAATCACTTGATTGCAATGTGGGACCTTCCCAGCCAGCCAAGTCAGCCGGGAAGCTGGACTGACCAAACAATCACATGATTCACAATGGTTGTAAAATTGGGTCTAATCATGGAGTGACTTGTGTAACCACCACATTGCTTAGCAACCAATGTTTCAGTCCCAGCTGTGGGACAGATCAAAGGATTTCCTTGATAAAAATTTGATGGAAAAAATCCTGCCAATTTTACATCATTGTCCCACTTCTTGTAGCCCTTATCAAGGCCTTTCCCTTCCACCCCTCCCCCATTCTAGGTAGATGTTTTGGCCACTGAAGTTTGTAATTTCCTGGTCTGTTATTTAACATTTGGTGTAGCCTGTACCGTTCAAATTATTTTACAGTTACACATGGATGGGCTCTGATGAAATAAAACATCAATTATGTGCACAGAGCAATACAGCCTCTTTTTAGTTTTATTCTTTTTAAAAATTCATTTTCTCATGTCTTATCTTAAAATTCCTAGGTCTTTTATCAAACCTTCTTTATCAAGAAGGTCTGCTTTAATACAATGTATTGCTCTTAAACATGAAATATCTTAATTTCACTCTGGGCTGAATCAATGAAATGGGGAATGCTGCTGAAAGCTTTCCATTTTAGGGCTCTGTGTGATTCTTCTTCCAGCCCCCAGTTCTGACTTTTTCTCATTCCAAATGCATGCTGTTCTCCTGCAGAAGAAAATAGCTTTTTCCCTGCTCGGGTTTAATGATAAATAATATCTAATGTTATCGCAACGCTCTGGGCTAATACCTAATAACTCAGAATCTTATCTGGTTCCCTAGAGCTAAAGACAACATTCATATCAAAATTGTGTTTGAAGAATTTGCCTTCATTCTGTAGGAAATATCCATAAGCAATTTACTATTTACCTCTCAGGCATCTGCAGGTTAGCTTTAACCAACAAACTTTCCTTTCCTCCTCCCCTTCTTCTCCTCCCTCCCTCCCTCCTTCCTTCCTTCCTTCCTTCCTTCCTTCCTTCCTTCCTTCCTTCCTTCCTTCCTTCCTTGAAATCCAGTGCTCAGGGATGGAAAAACCCTATTGTAGACACTATGTTCTCAAGAACATCAATGGGAAAATTACCTATCAATATAAGTGTGCCTATGTGTGCATGTGTACAAAAGAAGCATATTACCATATGTCTTATATGTTTTTTGTCTGCCGTTAAAATCAATAAAAAAAAAAGAAGCATATTTTTTTACCAAAAAAAAAAAAAAGAAGAAGAAGCATATTACCATTTATCAGAAAATGATTCCAGAGTTATTCTAGGATTACCTTTTCGATGGCAAAGCACTGTTGCTAGGTAGGTCAACATGAGAGAGAGAGAGAGAGAGAGGGAGGGAGGGAGGGAGGGAGGGAGAGAGAGAGAGAGAGAGAGAGAGAGATTCAAAACAGGTTTTTTTGCAAGTTTTAAGTCATTTCTATCTCCTAAATCTTCAAAACCAAGTGCCAGTTCCCCACAACTTTCTTTACTATCACTGTTTTTTTAGTTCCCTTCATCTGGCCAGCAAGCATCAGCGTTAAGAAAGCACCCCACTTCCCTCTTATACTGTGAGGTTTTGTACTGTGGGGGGATGGGGGGAGAGCTCAGGATTCAGAAGGCAATAGAGAAGGGCTGCTCTCCAAGATTCACTGTGTCACTTTGTCAAGTAGAAGATTTCCAGGGCCTCTTGTGCTGCAGCAGAACCAGGGATAAATCAGCTCAGCTGCTTGGTGTAAACAATAGTGGGAAAACCCATGGACTTGGTATAGTGCCAGACACCAGGTGGAAATGCTCTTAAAAAATCCCAGTTCAACAGTTCTGCTGAAATATTTGATCTAATCATCAGATTATATGTGGAAAAACATTAAAGGGACGAAGTAGAGAAGAAAGCAGTTGGACTGAATTAACTGGATATTACAAGTCAAAAAAAGATGCCTCCCAGGAAAGACATAAGAGGGTGCCTCCAAAACAACTGCTGTACAGTCTTTCTATATGTTAAGTCTGGAGCATGAGTGCGAATGATGGAGACGAGCCGGTAGAACAGTGAACTTCAAACTCTTTATTTACATGTTGTGACAGCTCAAACTCGGAGGGTTGCTAAAGCCTTCCTTATATAGGCAACTTATTAACTATTCAACCAATAACAAACCTGGAGCGCTAGCTCCGTTAACCAATGGGAATGGCCTGTTAATGGCCAATCAGATGCTCCTGAGCGGACCAATCCGATCCTGCCATTAACAGCCAATCAGAAGTGCAGGGCCAGAACCCTGCACTTGACTTCAAGCTCAAGATAACTTTATTGGTATTATTCATTCACAACACCCCTTTCCCCTGGCTTCTGCCCACGGGGCGCAGTTACATAGTCCTTCAGGTAGGATGGCTGTTTTATTAGTCTTTTCGATTTTCGCAAAGTGCCTGGCGGTTGGCTGCACTTCTGCTGAGGTGAACTCACCCCGGTCCCTTGTTCCTGTTCCTGCGTTTCAGTTCCATTATCAGTTTCTTCGAAAAGGTTTCCCTCTAATTGTAATTCGCTTTCCTCTGTATCTCCCCCCCACCTCAGTTTGGTCATAAGGGAGTTAGGAAGTGCGAGACGGTAGCCACGATCGTAGTTGATCTATGTGGCGCTTCCAAAGTCTATCGTCAGGGCACTGAACGAGGTATGATCTTGGGCTGGTTACGCAGATTACGGTCGCCTCTACCCACAGCGGATAGCCCGATAAGTTTTTAGCGAATACTAAATCGCCTACCTGGAAGGTACGGCATCGGCCGCTGGATCCGAGTGGCTTTTCCGGTTCGTAGGCTGGGTGTAACCGATCGAGGTGGGAGCGGAGCTTTCATCCCATTAGCAGCTCGGCGGGAGTTTTGTTGGTGACGCTGTGAGGTGTGATGTGCTGCAGAAAAAGGATCCGGTTGATTTTCTCGTCGATGTTGTCGTAGTCTATCTTTTGGAGAGTCTTTTTGATGAATTGTACCATGCACTCAGCCCTACCGTTGGCAGCAGGGTACACAGCGAAGTGAGCGCATGTCGAATACCGCGGTCAGCCAGGTACTGCTCAAAGGAAAGCGCGGTAAATTGGGGCCCGTTGTCGGATACCATAATGTCTGGTAATCCGTGGGTTGCAAAAAGTCTTTCCAGTCTTTTGATGGCCGTGTCAGTGGTCGTGTTGCTCATTTGGTGAATCTCTAGCCAATTCGAGTAGGCGTCGACGATTAGCAGAAACGTGTGGCCTTTGGTTGGCCCAGCAAAGTCCAGATGGATGCGGGACCAGGTTCCCCACGGTGTCTCCCATTCGGTTGGGGTTGCCTTTAGTGGAGCATTGCTTACTTCTTGGCATCTCTTGCAAGTTTTAACCCACGATTCGATTTGTCTGTCGATGCCTGGCCACCACGCGTAGCTTCGTGCGAAGCCCTTCATGTGCACGATGCCAGGGTGGCCATCGTGCAAGGTTCTTAGCAGTGTCTGTTGGAGTCGTTCTGGGAAAACAACTCTATCGCCCCAGAAGATACAGCCCTTCTGCGAGAACAACTCTGTTTGATGACTTTTGAATGGTGCAAAGTCGTCTGGTACTTCGTCCAATGGCCATCCATGTTCCACCCATGTGAGGACTCGCGCCAAGATGGGGTCACGTTTTGTTTCTCTCGCGATGTCACGGGCAGTTAATGGCGGCATGTGGAGTGTCTCGATCTGCAACGCTGTCATCATTGGTGCAGGATCGTTTATAGTTTCAGGGAGCGGTGTACGGCTCAACGCGTCGGCGTGGGGAATGGCTTTACCGGGACGATATTGTAGCCGATAATTGTAGGCAGCCAAGAATTCTGACCAGCGGGTCATTCTGGGAGAAAGTATGTAGGGAGTTGGCTTATCCCCAGCGATGATACCCAGAAATGGTTTGTGGTCAGTTACAATGGTGAAAACCCAGCCGTACATGTACTCATGAAATCTTTTAACAGGTGATACGATTGCCAGGGCTTCTTATCGATCTGGCTGTAATTTCACTCGGTTTTCGAGAGTGTCTTTGAGAAGTAAGCAACAGGGGCTTAAGAACGCCTGGAGGTCGGTCTTGTTCTGCGGTCTGGGAGTGTTTTTTATTGCTCTCAACTTGCTATTGGTAGGGGGAATACCCTGACTGTCAATTAAGTTCCCTAAGAATTCAACACGATCGGTATACAGTTTGCACTTATTTTTTTTGACTTTCAGGCCTGCTTCCTGGAATTTTCATAATACCAGTCTTAAACGCTCCCGTAAGATTTTTGGAGTGGGGGCAGCAATGAGCACATCATCAAAATAGGGGACAACGCCCTTGATCCCCTGCAATAGTCTCTCCATTAGGCTCTGAAAGATCCCTGGGGCTACACTGACTCTGAATTGGAGCCGCATGCACTTAAAGGCACCTTGGTGTGTTACGATAGTCTGTGCCTGTGCCGTTTTTTCGTCAACTGGCAGTTGCTGATAAGCCAGAGCTAAGTCTAGTTTAGCGAAGACTTTTCTGCCCCACAGGGAATGGAGGAGGTGTTGTACCACCGGCACCGGATATGGGTTCTTTTGCAGGGCGTGGTTTAGGGTGGCCCGGTAGTCCCCACAAATTCCAATGGAGCCGTCCGGCTTAATTGGTGTCAAAATCGGCGTTTCCCATGGGGAGTAGTCAGTTGGCTTTAAGATTCCCTGGGCAATCAACTTATCAAGCTGCTCGTCGATTTTCGGTTTTAGAGCGAACGGAACTCGACGAGGCTTAAGGCGGATGGGAGCTATCTTTGGATTAAGGCGAAAGGATATTGGGGTCCCCTTGTACTCGCCTAGCTTTTCCTCGAAAACGTCCTTGAATTTGTGGGCGAGGTCTTCCTCCCAGTCACTGCCGCCGATTCGGTTAATGCCTGCCACTTCAATGCCGAGTGGTGCAAACCTAACAGACCTAACAGACTAGGCAGGTCCTTATCGATTACCGTCAGGGGTAAGTACGCCGTGCGGTTCTTGAATGCAACCCGGATTTGACTGGATCCGGCGACTGGAATTCGTTTCCCCTGGTAGTCCTTCAACACAAGCCGTTGGAATAGAAGATCTTGGCGCCGGATAGTGGGGATGAGTTGCTTGAGGGTCTTCCATGAGACCATTGAAAGAGACAATCCCGAGTCAACTTCCATTTGGCAGGGCCGATTTTCAATGTTCACGTTGACTCGAATTTTCTTAGCATCTAGCGAAGAGGCATGGCCAATAGTGAGTGTTTGGTGGGCCTCTTCCCGTCTCGCTAGACGACTCACAGGTCGGTTTCTGTAGGAGTGGTTTACTGGTTCTCGCCTTACAGGGCGATTCCCTATCGATTGGCGGAGATTGGTTCCTTTCGAGGTCTGGCTGGGTCCGAGGAGGCTTCGGCAGACCCGTCTGATGTGGCCTCATTTCCCGCACTCGTGGCAGAGCGCATTGTGGAATTTGCAATTGGAGCGGTAATGGTTGGCCCCGCAGCCAGCGCACGGTTGATGGGACTTCGGGTATCAGTCCCGATCGGACCACAGGCGATGGACCTCTTCTTCGTTGCTGTCTGACGACGAAGAGAGGTCCTCATGATGGGCCGTCTTAAGCTGCCCTTCTGCGTTAGGTGAAACTTCGCTGGCCGGTGGGTGTGCTGGAGTGCGATTTCGGCGTAGTTGAGCAGCCAACTTCTTGGTCGGCTCCACTGCTGTAGCTTCAGCTTTGGCGTCTTTAAGGGTGATGTCGCCCTTTGCCATTATTTTGCTCTGTACGTTTAGAGCGTCTAGCCCGAGGACTACTCGGTCTCTCAAGGCCTCTTCTAGGTCAGTGAAATCGCAAAGGCCTCCCAAGTTCCGGAGGTCTGCAATGAAATCGGCGACGCTTTCTCCTTTCCGCTGGTTCCTTTGATAGAACTCGAGTCGTCTCACGAGCGTTGGAACGGTTGGTGCATAGTGGGCCCTTAGCAATGGTTCGAGGACGTCCCAGTCCATGGCCTTCACTTTGGCCAGTTTCGCTAATGCCTTAGCCATTTTGAATACCATTGGGCTGCAGTTTGTTAGGAATACTGCCCGTTTCTTCCCGATTGTGGCATCCTTCAGATTATTCGTTTCCAAAAACATTTGAAAACGATCCATATAGGACTCCCAGTCCTCTTGAGCTGGATCAAATGGAGCGGGTGGTACTACGCCGCCAGACATGGTTCTGCTGTTGTGCACTTCAGCCACATGCTTAGTTGTCTTTAGTTGGCTCGGATGTCATCCAATCCCATTCTCGTCGCCAGTGTTAAGTCTGGAGCATGGGTGCGAATGATGCAGACGAGCCGGTAGAACAGTGAACTTCAAACTCTTTATTTACATGTTGTGACAGCTCAAACTCGGAGGGCTACTATAGCCTTCCTTATATAGGCAACTTATTAACTATTCAACCAATAGCAAACCTGGAGCGCTAGCTCCGTTAACCAATGGGAATGGCCTGTTAATGGCCAATCAGATGCTCCTGAACGGACCAATCCGATCCTGCCATTAATAGTCAATCAGAAGTGCAGGGCCAGAACCCTGCACTTGACTTCAAGCTCAAGATAACTTTATTGGTATTATTCATTCACAACACTATACTGGGCCTCTATTCCACTAGTGCATCTAATATCTGGAATTCCCCAGGTGTTAATTGCCTTGATAATGTTTCCTCCACTGGAATTTTTTTATTTTAAAAAAGAGCAACTTTTACCTCAAAGCAGGCAATACAGTCAGGCAGATTGAGTTGCTCACAGAATCACAGATTCACTTAGAGATCTATCTATCTGCAATCAGCTACCTGAGCCTGCAGTGAAAAGCTTCAGTCCTAAGGAAGGTTCAGCTCTGCTTTTAGATTAGCTGGAAATCCAAGGATTTCCTGCTTTCTAGCTAACCTAAATCTCCTGGCAGAGCAGAACAGCTGATGATTGGGTGGGGGGAATAGGAAAAATAGCAACTTACCAAACCAGGCAAGTTGGATACTTCGCATGCCAGGTAAGGAGTGAGTGGGTGGGAGGGGCAGGGCCAGCCAGTGGAGCGATTTGCTGGTTTTCCAAACTGCGGACAATAGTGTGTGCAGCGTTTGCAAGAAATCATCAGCTATGCTGACTGGACAGCTGACAAGCGCTGTGCTCAGGTGTGCAGTATTTGAAAAGCCTCTTGTTTCCTGCTTTTTCAACCTTAGCTGTGCCGCACAAAGCAGCTGAGGAGGGAAAAGGAGGGAATAAAAGACAGCCTAGAGCCCAGGCAGTCAGGTGAGCCAAACACTGAACCGGTTTGGTGTCAGCTGCTCTTCGCAACTACAGGTTCTATAGAACTGGGCCAAACCAGTAGCATCCCACCCCTGGTAGTGACCATCTTCATCCAGACTCTTGATGTTATTTCCATAGGCATTCTGATTCTTTCAGTTTTCATTATTTTTCCCCTGTTGATAATGAGGGTGGCATATTTGTCCAGTCCAAACTCCATTGCAATATCTTGGCTGTGTAAACGGAGAGTATAGAACAGAAATTCTATTTTAGGTGATGTTTATCTATATAGCTTGAAATTGTCCATGCAAAGGAAGTGAAATAGTGGCAGGTGATTTTTATGCTTGATAGTCATAGCCTCACTTGTTGACATAGAAATCAGTGCAATAATAAACAGTAGTAGTGATAGTGAATCTTCTTGAAAGATTCATCTCTTAATATTAACCTCACCATAGACCAGGACTGTGTCCTCCTTGTGAATAATCTTTGCACAAAGTTTCTGATGTTTCTACTGATTGCTGCTATTTATAGGCACTTGATTATCCAATCATGAGTCAGGGAGTTGAATGCTTTCTTGTGATCAGTTCAAGTTGCATTGAAACTATCTCCCTTCTCTTGCTGTTTTCCAAAATCAACTTGTCAATTAAAAGCTGGGGTGTTCTTTTTGTCTGTTTGTTTGTGATTTTTGTTTTGCTTGTTGGGTAGTTTTCTAACCATTCAGTTAGAAAGAGCTTGTCAACAATGTTAAGCCTGTGTTCCCCAACCAGGGTTAAGGAGACAAGCTAAACAGAATGTGCAGCGTTAGTCAGATAGGCACACAGATAAATGAGTGAGATAAGTTTGTATGTTTATCAACATACAGTAAAAATAACAGATACGCTTGTGCTATCAAAAATATAGTTTATTCCATTAAGAGTTTATAGCATAGTCAAAATAACAGTCCAATAGTCATGTATCATTTAGTCAGTCCATTCAAGGATATTCAGTTAGCAAAGTCCGTGCAGAATATCCAATGTCAGTTCACTTACAAATCAGTCCGTCGTTTATCTCTCCCGTTCGAGTAACGCAGTCTTGAGTCCATGCAGTAATTAGGGATCATCAAAGCCAGAGAGAGAGCAAGCTGTTGTCTTGCTTCTTTTAAAGTGCTTTCACAACCACTCCCCTAATTACATTCCCACAGTTAAAGTTGCAGACACTTTAACTTACAAACTATGATTACATATTTATTATTTTACCTAAACCAGTTAGGGTAAACAATGTTATCCCTAACATACAACACCAATTAGAATAAAGTGGCATAATTTAATTGGTTTTGAGCAATAAAAGATCATGAGCCATGATTGCCAATGATGTTCTCTTTGTGCTTAAAGGGATCAATGCAATTTTCCTGAATGCTTGTTCTTGAACTGCTGAATCCCATTGAATTTACCTTCCCTGTTGCATTTAGTTTTAATACGGAGCATGACATGTCGGCTCAAAACTGGTCCTGAATAAGGAAAATGGCTCTTTTCCTGGTCACCATAAGTTGCCTGACTTCTTGTTGATTATTCTGGTGAGAAAACCAATTTTCTTCTAATTTTTATTCTGGTGAAGACTGAATTCAAAGTGATGCTGCTGAATCTGTCATCTTGCAAACAGCTCTGCAAATGCCTTAAAACAAAGCAGCATCAAAACACCAGCTTGTAAATACCTTTAACCTCTCCGTGGAATAAAAACCACCTCTTTTGTAAGATATAATTCATCCCTTTGGCCTAAAAGCACAGAAAAAATCCTAATCAGTCTCCTTTCTTGCACTCCCTTTTATCACAGCAACTGCTTTGTATTTTTTTAATGGAGATACTAATTAATTTTAAGGCTCTTTGTGTTAAAGCCTAAGAGAGCTGGATTTACCTAGTACTAGAGAGCCATCTGGTGCAAAAAAAAGTGGGGTGGGGGGGTGAGTGAGACAATTTCTTTGCCAAAATATTCCTGATTACATGAATGGAAACATTGTTCCTGACATCATCTTGGCCTGCTGGCAGAGTTAATGTACACTTGTGTAAAAAATTATCACCACTGAATAAAATACTGTGAATAATTCAGTATCCTCCTGATATTTTGGACTCTAACATTCAGAAGAACTTGCTAGTTGGGCTAATAGTGGTTGATACTGTTGTGTCCGCGAAATAATGCCAGGAGTCGGTGACTTTAGTGCAAAGCTCTTTATTAGGAAGTGGGAACCGAACTGGCGAAAGGAAAAAAGCCCGCGGCTTTTATTCCTTTCGCCACGGCGGCCGCGGCCAATTGCACCGCTTTGAATCTCCCGCGATCCGAATGGACCAATCGCGGGAGATTCTCAGCGAGCCAATCGGCGCGGCTCGCCCGACCAATCGGAGAGCCCCGCGCTTTGGCCAATCAAAGCGCAGGGATCTCGAGTATGTTAATTAAGGACAGAACACCCCTCCCCTCTTGGTTCAGTCCTTACGTTGCGTAGTCACGTAGGTAGGCGGGGCTCCGTCTGGTCCTACTTGACCTGCGCAACTCAGTTGTAGGCTGGATCCCGGCCGGTTTGGTCGGGATCTCTGCTGCTCCTGCTGCCGTCGTGGGAACCGGCTGGTCGATCGGGCCGGTCCTTTCTCTGTAGCTCCCTCCTGGGCCTTCCGGGTTGGTTGAGCTGCGGGTTTCGCCGCTCCCGCTCGGTCTTTCCGGGTCGGTCGAGCTGGCCTGGCTGTTCCTTCCTGGCGAGGGGTCGTGATGGCTGCTTTCCGGTGAGTACTGCTGGTATATTCTTCTTTGGCTTTGGTCCCCTGGGTATTCCCTCCCCCCTTGGTTTGTGTTGTGGGGGTTGGTTTTGCCTGTTTGTGCGCCGGTGGTTTGTTGGTTGGTAGTCCTCACCTTAGTTGGTCGATGTGGCGTTTCCACGCTCGTCCGTCTGCTGTTTGTAGCCGGTACGAGTGTGGGCCTGTTGCTTGTGTGATGACGGCTGGAATCCATAGTGGGTCTCCCGTCAGGTTCTTTGCGTATACGGGGTTGCCGGGTGCGAAGGTTCGGTGTTTGGTGTTTGAGTCTGGGGGCCTCTCCGGGTTATACGTGGGGTGTAACCTGTCGAGTGGGGACCTGAGCTTTCTGCCCATTAATAGTTCGGCTGGGCTTTTATTGGTTGTGGTATTTGGGGTTATGTGTTGGGTGAAGAGTAGTTTGTTTATTTTCTCCTGGATCTCCCCGTGGTCTATTTTCCGGATGGTGTTTTTAGTGAATTGGACCATCCATTCCGCCCTACCGTTCGCCGCCGGGTGCACCGGTGCTGTCAGCGTGTGGCGGAGGCCCCTTTCCGCTAGGAATTTTTCGAATTCCAGCGAGGTGAACTGGGGCCCGTTGTCGGAGACGACGACGTCTGGGAGGCCGTGTGTTGCAAAGAGTTTGCAGAGTTCCTTGATCACGGCCTCCGTGGTTGTCGTCTTCATGTTGCTTACCTCCAGCCAGTTGGAGTAAGCGTCAACTGTTATAAGGAAGGTGTGTCCTTTTGTGGGCCCGGCGAAGTCTATATGGATCCTAGACCAAGGTCCCCTTGGGGTTTCCCACTCTAGGACGGGTGCTGTGGGTGGGCTTGGTCTAGTTTCCTGGCATCGTTGGCACCTAGCTACCCAGGCCTCTATTTGTTTGTCCATCCCTGGCCACCAAGCGTAACTTCTGGCCAGGGCTTTAGTCCTAACGATGCCAGGGTGCCCCTCGTGTAGCAGTTCCAAAACCTTCCCCTGTAGCTTTTCTGGAATGACCACCCTATCCCCCCATAGTATGCACCCTTTTAACAAGGAGAGTTCCGTTTGGCGGTTTCGGAACGTTTTGACAGACTCGTCGTTGTCCCTTTCCGGCCACCCTTTCTCCACCCAATGCAGTACCCGCGCCAGACGTTTGTCTTTATTAGTCTCTCGGGCAATGTCTGACGCGGTTAGGGGCAGGTTGGGTAGAGTCTCTATGCTGAGGGTGGTCGTCGTGGGTGCTGGGTCGGTGTCGGGTTCCGGTAGCGGTGAGCGGCTTAAGGCGTCTGCATGGGAGATCGTCTTACCCGGTCTGTGTATGAGTTCGTAGTTGTAGGCTGCCAGGAACTCGGAAACCTTGTCATTCGGGGAGACAGAATGTTCGGGGTGGCCCGGTTTTTTGCAAGGATTCCCAGCAGCGGCTTGTGATCCGTTATGATGGTGAAAGTCCGGCCGTAGAGATATTCGTGGAATCGTTTTACGGCGGCAACTATAGCCAGAGCCTCTTTGTCCAGTTGGCTATAGTTCCGCTCCGGATTGGTGAGGGTCCTTGAAAAGAATGCGATGGGCGCTTCTTTTCTGTCGGGAAGGGTATGGCTGAGGACAGCGCCGACGCCGAAGGGTGATGCGTCGCATGTGACTGCCAGAGGTAGGGTCTCGTTGAATTGTATGAGGACGGCGTCGGAGGTGAGGAGGTCCTTCGTTCTTTGGAAGGCGGCTTGCTCGCATTTCCCCCAAGTCCAGGTCGCCACCTTGTCCAGGAGCCTATGCAAGGGCTCTGCCACCGTCGCCTTTTGGGGTAGGAAAACATTGTAAAAGTTCAGGAACCCCAAGAACGCTTGTAGCTCAATCTTTGACTTGGGTGTGGGGGCTTCTTTGATGGCCTTGATTTTTTTGTTTGTGGGGTGAATACCATGACGGTCTAGGAGGTAGCCCAGGAATTCTACTCGTTCCATGCATAGCTGGCATTTCTCCCTCTTGACTTTTAGTCCGGTCTCTTTAAATTTGGTTAGGACCTCCCTTAGTCGACCCTCTAGTTTGGCTTGGTTGGCTGCCGACACTAGGACGTCGTCGAAGTAAGGTACCACCCCCTTGATACCTTGCAATAGTCTCTCCATTAGGCTTTGGAATATGCCCGGTGCCACGCTGACTCCAAATTGGAGTCGGTTGCATTTGAATGCCCCCCTGTGGGTGACTATGGTCTGCGCTTCTGCCGTTTGCTCGTCGACCGGCAACTGTTGGTATGCCTGGGTGAGGTCGAGCTTGGCGAAAACCTTGCCCCCTCCCAGTGAGTGCAGTAGGTGTTGCACTACTGGGACGGGGTAGGCGCTTTGTTGCAGCACGCCATTTAGGGTGGCCTTATAGTCCCCACAGATCCTCACCGACCCATCGGGCTTGATCGGGGTGACTATGAGGGTCTCCCGCCGGGCGTGGTCTATGGGCTGTAGAACCCCTTGTTTGACGAGCTTGTCAATTTGCTCGTCTATCTTGGGTTTCAGTGCGAATGGCACCCGCCTTGGTTTCAGGCGTTTTGGGGGGACGTTAGGGTCTAGGTCAAAAGATATAAGGGGCCCTCGGTACTTGCCTAGGTTTCCGTCGAAGACCTCTTGGAACTCCCGGGCCAGTTGCTGCTCCCAGCTGTCGTCGGTGACGTGGTCGACTCCCGTGAGTGCGATGTCGAGCGGGGCGAACCATTGCAGTCCCAGTAGGCTTGGGCAGTTGCGGTCGACGATTGTTAGGGGAAGTCGTTCGGTGCGCCCCTTATACGTGATTTGGAAGTGTTTGGTTCCGACTACCGGGATGCGGTTTCCCTGGTAGTCCTTTACAATGAGTCTCTGGCTGTCTACGTTCCTCCTTTGGAGGGTAGGCACCAAGCGCTTTATTTCATGCCATGCAATCATGGAGAGGTAGGACCCGGAATCCACCTCCATTTTGCATGGCTGGCCCTCGATGCCTACCTCCACGTGGACCTTCCGGGCGTCGTTGGTGATGGCGTGGCCGATGGTGACCGTCTGGTGGGTCTCCTCTCTCTGCCGGTTGTCGCCGCCTCGCGAGAATCGCCCGTTCCGGTCCCATCAGCTTTCCGAGGGGCGATCTCTGGTCCGGGGTGGTGTGCTTTCTCTCCTCCGGTCATTCTGGTCCCATCGTGCCGGGCTGCGATTTTTCTTCAGGCGGCAGACACGGGCGATGTGTCCCTTCTTGTTGCAATGCCGGCAGATCGATTCGAAAAACCGGCATTCCGACCTGGGGTGGTCGCCGCCGCAGCCGGCACAGTTGGTCCTCGACTTACGACCTTGCCGGCTCTGTGGGTCGCGGCCTGTCTGGAGTCGATGGATGTCCTCCTCGCCATCGGAAGTGCCCGATGCCGAGTGGAAATTGCCCTGGTGGGTGGTCGTCTCGGGTTTGGGCTCAGTCGACCTTGCCGGGTTGTTGTTTCCGCTGTGGTCCCCAGTGTTCAGTCTGCGCATGCGGTCGGCGGAAGTTCGGGTTGCTTCGGCGGCTGCAGCTTGGTGAGGGTGTCTGCTAGGCTGATGTTGCCCTTGGCCATCAGCCGGCTCTGGAGGACGGGGTCCCACAACCCGAGCACGATTTGGTCTCGCAGGGCATCGTTTAGGTTATCGAACTCGCAGAGCCCCCCTAAACGCCGCAGCTCGGCGACGAAGTCGCTGAAGCTCTCACCCGACCTCTGGTCCCGCCGGTAGAACTCGTTGCGCCGGATCAGGATAGGTACCTCTGGAGCGTAGTGCCGCCGAAGTATGGGTTTGAGGACGTCCCAGTCCATCGCGGTCACGTCGGCGGGTTTGGCCAGCGCCTTGGCCATCTGGAAGACCTCGGTCCCGCAGTGGGTCAGGAAGATGGCGCGTTTCATTGGGCCGGTGGCGTCCTTCAGGCCGCTGCACTCGAGGTACATGCGGAATCGGTCAGAGAACGATTCCCAGTCCTCGGTGGCAGGGTTGAAGGGTGCGGGTAGTGCGATTTTCGCCATCTCGGTGGTTCGTCTGGCTTCCGTCGGACACGTGGTTCGGTTCAGGGTCTGGATCCCACCTTCGTCGCCAGTGTTGTGTCCGCGAAATGATGCCAGGAGTCGGTGACTTTAGTTCAAAGCTCTTTATTAGGAAGTGGGAACTGAACTGGCGAAAGGAAAAAAGCCCGCGGCTTTTATTCCTTTCGCCGCGGCCAATTGCACCGTTTTGAATCTCCCGCGATCCGAATGGACCAATCGCGGGAGATTCTCAGCGAGCCAATCGGCGCGGCTCGCCCGACCAATCGGAGAGCCCCGCGCTTTGGCCAATCAAAGCGCGGGGATCTCGAGTATGTTAATTAAGGACAGAACAGATACCCATAGGAGCACCTAGTTTCAATCCCCACATGATTGGTTGGTTTCAGAGTGTCTATGGAGATTCTATGTCATCGAGGTCATGGTTGTCCCAAAGGTACTTTTTCAAAAGGTAACTAGATTTTCTGAGTTGGTTTCTGAGCAACTTTGGGTTGGTTTCTGAGTAATTCTTCTAGGAATAAGAGCCATGATGAACAATTATATGAACATAATTGTGGCACCTTAAACCAAGCATTTCTAGGATTTGTTTTGGAATGTGTTTTGCTGGCTTACTTCATCACCAAAAATGTCCATCTCTATTAAATGCAATTCTGATTTCATTGGAGGGTTCTTTGCCTAAACTATATTCTGCAACTTGTTCCATATACTAAATTCTTTTGCTTCCTACAATGAAGAAACTTTTATTCCTGCTTGCTTCTTTTCCCTTTCCTTAACAACCATGCTAAAATAAATTCACCCATTGATACTCCAGAATGTGGAGTGCTGACAAGAATTTCCAAAGCCAAGTAGTAAACATTTTTTAATCTGGCTGGTTTTGAACCCGAGGAGGTTTCAGAGAATGGAATTTTTGAGAATGGAGAATTAATGTTTCTCAATCCTGTGAAGTCCTATTCATCCTTCCTATGGGGGTGGAACTCATGGATGAGCAGGATCCTAAGCTATAAACCTAGTCAGTCAGTTGCATGTTTCTAATTTAAGATGTCATTTAAGATTAAGCAAGTAAGAGTAAAAAAAGAAGTTATATTTAGATAAAACCAAACAATTATATTTTAAGTTAGACTGTGCAGTGGTTACACAAATCCAGGCAACAGTTGCAGAGTAGATCTGTTTCAGATGAAATAAGTACAACTTTAACCTTTGTAGCTTGGGTATGTCAGGGAGAAAAACAGTCATATTTATATTGAGTTGTAGGACCATGACAGGAGAAATGAGTAATCAAGTAAACATCCCAGGCTCTTTGAGTCAAATAATCAGGATGGTGAAACTTAAATCTTAACTTAAGATTTGCTTGTAATATATTGCTTTTAAAAGCTGAAGGAAAAAGTGACATTTTCCTTTCCCCTAGATAGGCTTAACCCAAGGAAACAGTTATCCTGTGGAGTATTGCAAAACTTCAATTCCATGTCCCAGTAAATTTGCAGTTGAAAGAGAAAGTGTTCTTGATGAATAGAGTGAAAAGACTTTTGGGTGAAGTGAAATGTAAATACACCAAATAATTAAGTATTTAATAGGCCTTAACATTGTCTCCATGGGGGCATGTTTACCCTGTTCCAAACCAAATAATGTATCATATTTATGGGGCATATTTACCATGTTCCAAACCAAATAATGTATCATATTTATGTGGAATATACAGTACTACAATAATGAGATAGTCAATAACATCATTGTTATACATCTATTCCTATAACCCAAGTATTTGTCGACCTATCTTCCTCTATGCCTCCTTATTAGATTTTTCTAATATTTTGCTTTAAAATATAGTACATTAGAGCTTTAATATAACATAGCTAATCAGCTACATCTGAAAAAAAAAAATAGTGTGTAACTGAGAGGAAAGCCACAAACTTATCTGGATTTTTTTTGGCATTTTTCCAGACCTAGTATATTAAGAGATAGGAGTCATTTTAATAAATTGCATCGGATATTTGCTGATTGTGCCATGCATATTAGAAGAATATTATTTTTATATTATATGTCTATTTTTTGTATATATTTATAATTTAAGTGCAAATAATAATTTTAGCAGATATTGTTTGATGATAATAAAAGATAAAATTTAGGAAAATGCAAAATTTATGACTTGAGTAATACCGGTATGTCTGAAGTAGATTGAATAAATGTCTATGTGATAATGCTGTTGGGTACTAGAAGTTGTTTGTAATGAATAAGAACAGATTTCTGCCTAACTGTAAAAAAGCATGTATACACACTAAATAATATGATATATAAGTTGTTGTGTGTTGGGGGTGGGGATGGGAATTGGCCTTCATTTCCAAGCAACAGCGACAATATTCTAGGGAATAAAAATTTCTTATTTTGACTGTGCCTACTCATCTAATGCCAAATATATAAAGAAAGAACCCATTGTTAAAAAGTAAAAACTAAATTGGAATAAAAGTGTGCAGTTTTTCTATTTACAATACTTAATTCAGCCATCCTCAGTCTGAGCTTTTGATACTCATATTTCCAAATCAGCATGACAAAAGGCTGCATCATTGTGGGATTGTGAACATTGTTGTCTCAATATTTCTGAAGGATCTGAAGAGGTAAGATTAATTCAAGCATATTTTTTTCACAAACATTTATTCATAACATCTTTTATCAAATAGTAACAACTATATTTCAGGAAAGGAAAAGATCATAATTAGAGTGCAATCCAATCCAGGTCTACTTACAGAAAGGGCTGATAAGTCCAGAGGCCTTATTGCTGTCTAAATTGAAATAGGCTTATGCTCTAAGTCAGGGGTTGGGAATGAAGGCCCTTTTATGATTTGTAGACTACAGCTCCCAGAATTCTTGAGCCAGAGATGATTTAATCCAGGGCTGGATCGGGAATTCTGGGAATTAAAATCCACAAGTTCATAAAAGAGCCATCATTCCCACTCCCTGCTCTGTATGAACTACTGATATCTAAATAAAATATAGGCCATCTGTGGTTCAGCAAACCCATAATACTTCATAGCATTTTCAATGTTTTAATTTATTTTATAACAAGATTTAAAATACAAAAAGAAGTGAACTTACTACAAAAATAAACTATAAACAGAAGTCTAAAAAACATACTGATAAACAATAACAAGTAAAGCAGAAATAAACAAAAAGAAAAATATAAGTCTAAGCACATCACTTAAACTTTATTGTTTTGAATATTGTGAATTTTTTGTTAAGGGAAAAACAATGCACCATTGCCTTTTCGAAGATTGATACATTCATAATATGCTGAATTCATATTGCCCAGAGTAATATTTTTTCAATTTCTTAAAATAATTATCTTAGCTATTCCCTATGCCCGATATAGCCATAGTTTACCAAAAACAGTCAAATCCCAATGTTTGGAGTGACTTAATATTGACATCTTGAAACCAATAAGAGATTTCCCCATAAATCTCCAGACACACCTGTTAAGCCTGGTTTCCCCAACCAGGGTTAGGGAGACAAGCTAAACAGAATGTGCAGCAGCGTTAGTCAGATAGGCACACAGATAAATGAGTGAGCTAAGCTTGTATGTTTATTAACATACAGCAAAAATAACAGATACGCTTGTGCTATCAAAAATATAGTTTATTCCATTATGAGTTCATAGCATAGTCAAAATAACAGTCCAATAGTCATGTATCATTTAGTCAGTCCATTCAGGGATATTCAGTTAGCAAAGTCCGTTTTGAATATCCTATGTCAATTCACTTACAAGTCAGTCCTTTGTTTTCTCTCCCGTTCGAGCAATGCAGTCTTGTGTCCTTGCAGTAATCAGGGATCATCAAAGCCAGAGAGAGAGCAAGCTGTCGTCTTGCTTCTTTTAAAGTGCTTTCACAACCACTCCCTTAATTACTATCCCACAGTTAAAGTTGCAGACACTTTAACTTACAAACTATGATTACATATTATTATTTACCTAAACCAGTTAGGGTAAAACATGTTATCCCTAACATTCTCCCCTTTTAGGAAATAATAATAAATATAACTATTTACATCTTTAAATCATATTTGTTACAACTTTCTTTAAACTTAATTACTCCTTGAGCTTTTGTAAATTAGTCTGCAATGTTTTCTTCTGTCATGCAGTATTCCAATTTAATGAGCCCATTCTTTACAGATTCTCTAACATTTAAGTATCTTAAATCAGTATGCTTTGATCTAGTTTTTACAGCAATACTAGTAGCTAACTTTATAGCTGCCTGGTTATTCTCGTACACAATAATAGAATCTTTAACAGTTATACCCATGTCTAATAATAACTGTTTGTACAAAATCAAGTCAGTGCATAATAATGACAGACATGAAAATTCCGCTTCCATCGTGGACAAGCTAATATGCTGTTGTCTGATTGACCTCCACCCTATTAGTGTCTTACCAAATAATATAGCCATCCCAGATGTTGATTTTCTAGTGTTTATATCAGTTGCAAAACTTGCATCTGCATAGGCACTAAGAATCAAATCACCCTTTGGTTCTATATACAATGCATGGTTCATTGTTCCTTTAAGATATCTTAAAATTCTCTTTAATGATTGCCAATGACATTGATGTGGATCTGAATTAAAACGTGCCAGCTGATTTACACTATAAGCTATATCTGGCCTTGACCAATTGCTTATATATGATAAGCTGCCAATCAAAGATTGATATATGGACTTATCAAATTTGGGACTTTGATCATCAGTTTGGCAAACTTCCTGACTCATTGGAGTCTTTGCCGGTTTACAAAGTTCCATTTTAAACGTTTTAATTAATTGACAAATTTTATCTTCTTGAGATATCTTAAAACCATTATTTGTTTTGTTAATTGTCAATCCTAGATACTTTTTAATTTCACCTAAATGCTTTAATTTTATCTTTTTGGCTAATAATGATATAATCTCATTAGCTTCATTATTAGTCTTAGTTATCAAAGCAATATCATCTGTAAATAATAATAATAATGACACCGTTCCATTATTTTCTCTTTTAAACACACATGGATCTGCTAAACCAGATTTAAAACCTATATTGTTTAACTCTTTCACAATATATTGGTTCCACTCAAACCCAGATTGTTTCAACCCATAAAGACTCTTTTTGAGTTTCCAACAATCATTACTATTTACTTTATTGTCTTTTATACCTACTGGTTTTCTTAAATATATAGTGTGCTGCAATGGTGCATGTAGATAAGCAGTTTCTACATCTAAATGGTTAATGACATAGTTTTTCTTAGCTGCCCACACTAAAGCTGCTCTTAAAGATGTTGCTTTAAGACTTGGTGCAAAAACTTCATCGTAATCAGATGCAGTTTGATTAAATCCTTGAGCTACTAACTTTTTTTAGCTTTATGGGTAACAGTCCCATCATTTCCAGTTTTTACTTTAAATATCCATTTGCACCCAATGGATTTTTCTCCTGGAGGTAATTTAGCATCTTCATAAACTTTCATTACCTTTAATGAATTTAATTCCTTTTCCATTGCCTTTTGCCCATTCTCCTGATCCTTAGCAGGATACATCTTAAGTTCATCTACACTAGTTGGAACTTTAGTTACTTGGCAAACTATACTTGCTTGATACCTATCAGGTGGTCTAGTTACACGTGTAGTACGTCTAGGTATTACAGGACTTACTGGTGGACTTTCATTTATTAACTCTTCTTGATTATCTAACTCTTCCTGATCAACTGTTTCCTCTTGTTCTGATCCTATTTGCTCTTCATGGACTTCTTCTTTAATTGGACTCTTCTTATAACTAGTCTGATCTTTCTGCCTTTTGTAGGGTTCAATAATTACTTCATTATTCAAATCTTGCTCTAATCTATTCCATCCTACATGTTCTAGGAATTTTGCACTAGCACTAGTGTAAACTCTAGATGTACCTGGTTCCCAGAATCTATAAGATCTATGATTAGATGTATATCCTACAAAATATAATCTTTTAGCTCTATGTTGTCCTTTGTGTCTAAGCTGTGTAGGGATATGTGTAGGGATTTAGTCAGATAGGCACACAGATAAATGAGTGAGCTAAGCTTGTATGTTTATTAACATACAGCAAAAATAACAGATACGCTTGTGCTATCAAAAATATAGTTTATTCCATTATGAGTTCATAGCATAGTCAAAATAACAGTCCAATAGTCATGTATCATTTAGTCAGTCCATTCAGGGATATTCAGTTAGCAAAGTCCGTTTTGAATATCCTTTGTCAATTCACTTACAAGTCAGTCCTTTGTTTTCTCTCCCGTTCGAGCAATGCAGTCTTGTGTCCTTGCAGTAATCAGGGATCATCAAAGCCAGAGAGAGAGCAAGCTGTCGTCTTGCTTCTTTTAAAGTGCTTTCACAACCACTCCCTTAATTACTATCCCACAGTTAAAGTTGCAGACACTTTAACTTACAAACTATGATTACATATTATTATTTACCTAAACCAGTTAGGGTAAAACATGTTATCCCTAACAACACCCACAAAAAACACAAATATAGAGATTCTTTTTAAAAGCTCAGAAGACCAACCATATGAGGTAATGACCCTGCATATTCATTTTTTTCTCATCAAACACCTGGGCGTTTTAAAGTAACTATTCCAAGTTTCACTCCTGCTTTCCAGTAAAGCATTTAGCACCTATTTTAGAAAAGGTGAATTTTTCTATTAACTTAAATATTCATAATTTTCAAAGTCAATATCTAATTTACAATACAGTAGAATCAAACATATTTAGTTGCTCTCAGTCCCAGGAATGAACGACTTTTTTCTTCTATGTTGACCTATGTAATTGTTAAGACTTTAGTGGAAATAAATGGGGGGGGGGGGAGAATCCAGTTAGGTTCACAAAAGTTTATACTCTATTAACATTTCAGTCCACTTAAATATGATTGATAAATTGAAAATTCAAATATATGTTTGAAAATCTGTTAAAAACTTTTTCATATGATAATTCAGCTTAGGCAATGAAATCTTTGATTCTTGTTTTCACATGTAAATTTCCTCAATAATTTTGTCTACCTGAAGAAAATTATGTTCTTGGGTTAAATCTTAAACATAAACCAGTTGGAGAGCAATATTTATTTTAATAACATTAATTTTAATCCCACTTATTTAATGTAATTTTAGTCCATCTGTTGATACGTAAAGTGGTCTTTTCTAAAACCTTTAGCATATTTATTTCCAGAAATATTTTAGGAATACTTTACAATACTTCATAATATAGCTTGGTCAACTTTCAATCATTTAAAAATCATATTATTATCATATCATATCATATTATTGAGCATGGACTAGTTATCTTTTCCATTTTAACTTGATACCAAATATTGTTGCTCCAAATTACATTTGATGGTTTCAATGGACCTTTCCGATCCATAGTTACTGCATGATTTCCTGCAATCAATACTTTATTAGATTCTTATATTGATATTTCTTTATGAATGTTCCCAATATTATCCATTTGAGTATTTTTATTACATAATTATACACAGTGGCTGAATTCAAACATTTTAAATGAAATCAAACAAATCATACTATGGTTTAGCATGATGTTTTAGGAAAAAATCAAGCTGAACTGAAAGGTGAAGTTATGTGTGTCATTGGTTTAGAGTCATTGCATTACCATAAAAGACCCAAGTCCAGTCCCTGTGAATTCAGTTGACCCTTATCAAGCACCAGTTATGCTTTGACCATTAGTTGACTATATTTTTAGGTATAGGTAACAATAACAAACTCTTCTGTGCTTTGAACTCCATAAATGGCCCTGGTTATTTGTGGCTGACAGATGTATATGAATGTGTAGAAGTAGAACATTATAGAGATAGCCTTGAAGAAGATATGTAGCAGCTGTTAGGAAACCATGAGCTTAGTCCAGAAAGACATGAAGGGGAAAGAAAGAATATCAAGATAGCCCCAGCCCCACTACATGTCCTTAGCATAAGAGGGAACTTTTTCAAAAATCTGTTATCATAGTCTATACCAATATAGTAGAGTTCTAGTGATGTCTGTTTCCTGACCTGGTCTTACCTCAAAGAGCTGTCAGAATTCAGCCATTGGTTTCATAGATTTGATATACCTTGACACAAGTGACCCAAAAGTCCCAGTTTGTTATATTTTATCAATTTATTTCCAGTAGAAATTACTTGTTTTGTAACTTCTGTAAATATGCTTTGCTACTAATCTCTTGGTAATATCTTATTAACCTTTGACATTGATTTATTTTAATCTTTTAAATGCCTTGTTGTGCCAACCCCAAAGCAATGTTCACTGTTAGTATGAAACTGTTTTATTTAAATCAGTTTTGAATTACTTCTGGTAATTTTCTGGTATCTCATAAAGAAAGCACTTTACAAGACTTCATGAATTAATGAGAATTAGACTGAATGCTCTAATTCTAAATCTTGGCAGAGAGTGGGGTAAGGATAGGAATTCATATGTTATTTAAAGTACATGCTAAAATTACCACAATTAAAGTAATTTAAAAATGAAATCACAGGTCTTAAAAAAGCTATGCACTTTTGAATAAAATAGTTTCAGTCAACTAAAACTAAGGAATAGCTTTTTTTCTTCCCCATTTGCAGATGATACCCAGTTACACCTAGCCATTCCAGGCCTGGCAGAGATGATGTCATAGTCCTGGTTGCATGTGTAAATGTTGTAGGTCTAGATGAGTAAAAAAATAAATTAATAAAAATAATGTTCAAACAGAACTGCTGTTGGCCAGTGATCTTGCCTGAACTTGGTCCCAATTTCTATTCTTCGTTTCTCTCCTTCTGAAGAAGTAGGTTGACAATTTAGAATCATCTTGAGACTCATGCTTCTTTTAGAGTAGCAGCAATGGACAGAGATGACTTTTGCTCAGCTCTGCTGGTTCATCAGTTGCAGGCTTTCCTGATGCTCTGGCTAGAATGTTTCGTATTCTCATCACTTCATATCTAAACAGTTGCAAATGTAATAATATGTGGGAATGACCTTAGAAAGAGGATCAGCCACAAACTAGACAACTTGTAAAAGTATCTAGTCCACAGAGAGAAGTGGGAAGCATTTCAGAAGGGATCTGTTTTGTACCTGCATTTGAATTCTTGAAACCCCGCGTTTTGATTGGTCAAAGCGCGGGGTGATCTGATTGGTTTAGTGAGCCACGCTGATTGGCCCGCTAAGAATCTCCCGCGATTGGCAGATACGAATCGCGGGAGATTCAAAGCGGTGCCATTGGCCGCGGCCGCCACGGCTTGAGAATAAAAAGCCACAAGTTTTCCCTTGCAGCCAGTTGAGTTCTGGGGGCTAAATAAAGAGCTGAAACTATAGTCACTGCCTTCGGGTCTCCTTGCCGAACGGACATGACACTGGCGATGAAGGTGGGATCCCGAGGCTGAACCCCATCGAGCACGTGTCCGACGGAAGCAAGACTGACGAGATGGCCAGCATCGCTCTGCCCGCGCCCTTCAACCCCGCTAGCGAGGACTGGGAATCCTACATGGACAGATTCCTCATGTTCCTCAAATGCAGCAACATGAAGGACGCCACCGGGCCGAAAAAACAAGCCGTCTTCCTGACACACTGCGGACCCGCAGTGTTCAAGATGGCAAAAGCCCTCACGAAACCCACTGACATCAAAGAGATGGACTGGGACGTCCTCGAACCTTTGCTCCGCAACCACTACGCCCCCACCGTGTCTACCCTCATCAGGCGGCACGACTTCTACCGGCGGGACCAGAGACCGGGCGAAAGCATCAGCAACTTTGTTGCGGAATTGCGGAACCTAGGAGGTGTGTGCGGATTCTCTGACATGGACGAGGCCCTCCGGGACCGAGTCATGCTCGGACTTCGGGATCCAGTCCTCCAGAGTCGGCTGATGGCCAAAGGCGACATTGCTCTCGTCAATGCCATCACTGAAGCCACCGCAGCTGAGGATACCCGGAAGTCGCCGAACCGCATGCGGAGATTGGACGCAGGGGACCGCACCGCAACCACCGACTCTGGACGGGCGACCGAGGCCCAACTGGAAACAAGTCACCGCGAGACCACCACCCACCATGGCGAATTCCCCTCTGCCTCCGACACCTCGGATGAGGAGGAGGAAATCCACCGGCTCCAGGCGGGATGCGACCAGCACAATCGGCGGGGTCGTAAGTCGGGGACCACCTGTGCGGGTTGCGGAGGCGACCACCCAAGCTCTGAGTGCCATTTCTTCGATGCAGTCTGCCGGCACTGCGACAAAAAAGGGTCACATTACCCGCGTCTACCGATTAAAGAAAGCCTACAGCCCCAGACGGCGGGACCACAGCGAGCAGAGATGGGACAACACCCCCCCCCCAGAGCCAGAGATCGCCCAGCCGACAGCCGATGGGACCAGAGCGGGCGAACCCAATGAGGTGGCGAGACCCAGCGGAAGGAGGAAACTCACCAGATGGTCATTATCAGCCACGCATCAACCACCGATGCCCGAAAAGTTTACATGGAGGTAGGCATCGAAGGCGAGCCACACAAAATGGAGGTAGACTCTGGGTCCTGCCTCTCCATGGTTGCCTGGCAAGAAATCAAACGCTTGGTGCCTACCATCCACAAGAAGGGACTGGAGAACCAGAGACTAATCATCAAAGACTACCAGGGAAACCGCATCCCGGTAATCAGAACCAGACAATTCAAAGTGACATTTAAGGGCCGCACTGCGAAGCTTCCCCTGACAATTGTGGACTGAGACTGACCCAGCCTTTTGGGACTGCAATGGTTCACGCCGCTCGGCATCGAAGTCACGGGCATCAACCACATCGCCGAGACCGATTGGGAGCAGCAACTAGCACGGGACTTCCAGGAAGTGTTCGATGGCACCCTAGGCAAGTACCGAGGGCCCCCCATCTCCTTCAGCCTAGACCCTAACATTCCCCCGAGATGCCTAAAACTACGGCGGGTACCTTTTGCACTCCGGCCAAAAATTGATGAGCAAATTGACAAGCTCGTCAAGCAAGGGGTCCTACAACCAATTGATCATGCCCGGTGGGAGACCCCAATAGTCACCCCAGTCAAGCCCGATGGGTCAGTGAGAATCTGCGGGGACTACAAGGCCACCCTAAATTGCGCCTTGCAACAAAGCGCCTATCCCCTCCCAGTAGTGCAGCATCTTCTACACTCACTGTGGGGAGGAAAGGTTTTTGCGAAACTCGACCTGGCCCAAGCATACCAACAGCTGCCGGTCGACGCAGAAACCGCGGAGGTGCAAACCATAGTCACCCACCGGGGAGCTTTCCGATGTAACCGACTCCAGTTTGGAGTCAGCGTGGCGCCTGGAATTTTCCAGAGCCTCATGGAGAGACTCTTGCAAGGCATCAAGGGGGTGGTGCCCTACTTCGACGATGTGCTGGTGGACAGGCCCTAGCCATCATCGCAGCAGTGAAGAGGTTCCACGAGTACCTCTACGGCCGCACCTTCACAATCATCACGGACCACAAGCCATTGCTGGGCATCCTGGCAGGGAACCGGGCCACCCTGAACATTTTATCTCCCAGAATGACAAGGTGGTCTGAATTCCTTGCCGCCTACAGCTACCGGCTCACACACCGACCCGGTAAGACTATCACACATGCAGACGCTTTGAGCCGCTCGCCGCTACCCGACCTAGACACCGACCCAGCACCCACGACGAGCACCCTCAGCATAGAGACTCTGCCCGATCTACCATAACCGTGTCATACATTGCCCAAGAAACCAATAAAGACAAACGTCTGGGTGTTACATTGGGTAGAGAAAGGGTGGCCGGAAAAGGACAACAACAAAGCATTCAAAACATTCCGAAACCGGCAAAAGGAACTGTCGCTGCAAAAAGGGTGTGTACTGTGGGGGGATAGGGTGGTTATCCTGGAAAAACTGCAAGGGAAGGTATTGGAATTGTTACACGAGGGGCATCCGGGCATAGTTAGAACGAAAGCCCTGGCCAGGAGTTACGCTTGGTGGCCAGGGATGGATAAACAAATCAAGGCCTGGATGGCAAGGTGCCAACGCTGCCAAGAAACCAAACCGAGCCCTCCCACGGCACCGATCCTGGAATGGGAAACCCCCAGGGGATCTTGGTCTAGGGTCCACATAGACTTTGCCGGGCCTACCAAGGGGCATACATTCCTAGTAACCGTAGACACTTACTCCAACTGGCTGGAGGTAAGCAACATGAAATCCACCACCACAGAGGCCGTGACCAAGGAACTTTGCAAACTATTTGCAACCCACGGCCTCCCGGATGTCATTGTGTCGGACAATGGGCCCCAATTCACCTTGCTGGAATTTGAAAAATTCCTAGCGGAACGGGGCATACGACACGCACTGACAGCTCCAGCGCATCCGGCGGCGAACAGAAGGGCAGAACGGATGGTTCAATTCACAAAAAAAACCATCCAGAAAATCGAACACGGGGAAATCCAAGACAAAATAAATAAAAGGCTTTTTATACAACATATAACCCCGAACACAACAACGAACAAAAGCCCGGCAGAGCTACTAATGGGGAGGAAAATAAGGTCCCCACTCGACAGACTACACCCCACATACAACCCAGAAAACCCCCCAAACTCCTCCAGCAAGCACCAGTCTTTTGCACCAGGCGATGCCGCAAAAAATCTAACCGGAGACCCACTATGGGTACCAGCAACCATAACCCAACTGACAGGTCCCCGCTCGTACCGGCTGCAAACAACCGACGGACGAGCGTGGAAACGCCACATCGACCAAATAAGATCAAGAACGGCCACAAGAAACACAACCGACATGCAACCAGACACAGAAAATCCCCTTAACACAAGCCAAGAGAGGAGGGAACCAAAAACCCAGAAGGAAACCAACCATACTCACCAGCAAGCAGCCAGGGAGAAGCCTCACCAGGGAGAAACAGCCAGGCCAGCTCGACCAGCCCGGGTAGACCGGGAGGGAGCTGCGACAAGCAGCCCGGCAAGGCCTACCAGGCGGTTCCATCGACGAGGCCGAGAGACCCAGAGAACCCAACCAAACTGGCCGGGAGCCAACCTACGACTGACCTGCGCAGGTCCAGTAGGCAAGTACGGAGCCCCGCCTACTTACGGGACTACGTTACGTAGGACCAAACCAAGAGGGGAGGGGTGTTCTGTACCTTCATTTCTTTTCTTGAAACCCCGCATTTTGATTGGTCAATGCATGGGATGATCTGATTGGTTTAGCAAGCCTCGCTGATTGGCCCGCTAAGAATCTCCCGCGATTGGTGGATACGAATCGCGGGAGATTCAAAGCGGTGCCATTGGCCGTGGCCGCCGCGGCTTGAGAATAAAAAGCCGCAAGTTTTCCCTTGGAGCCAGTTCGGTTCCGGGGGCTAAATAAAGAGCTGAAACCATAGTCACTGCCTCCGGGTCTTCTTGCCGAACGGACACGACAGGATCCTCCCAAGTTTCCAGAGAGTCAAGAGAGAGGAGGGGAAAAATATTTCTTCAGTCTTGCAAGATTCTGTTAATATAACCTTATAATAACAATAGAGCTAGCATTCTTGATTGTGTTTCTTGTCTAATTTTTTTTTTTGAAGGCTAACAATGTCAGGCTCTGTATGGGGCTGTGGCTGCCTTTGAAAACAACTCAGAAGCTTCAGTTCATAATACAGTAGCTTGGAAAATCTTACCCGGTCACCTTTTCTGCCCCAGTTTAGCTACCCTGTGTAATCTCTGAGGGAAAGAATGGTTATGATCCACAACCAGTGAGAAGTTAGGGCTTTGGGCTACCTTCTGTTTCTTTCCCTTTGGGATTCCTTGCCTCTTGAAATAGGAAATGCCTCAATCACTTGGCTTTCAAGAAGGTTCTAGATTTAGTGTTGTGGTTATTGGCTGCACAGTCAGATGTTGAGACTGGATTTGACATTTTTATCCACCTTTTGCCTAGGCAGGTGTTGTTTAATATATTAAAGGTATCATTATGATTATTTGCAAAGCATATGAGGACTGGTGGTTCTAAGGCTTACGTGAAGAATGTCCCAAATTCTTTGTGGAAGTAAATGATCAACAGCTAAATCTGAAAACAAGTTCATGTTAAAGACTCTAACTTAAGCGCAATCCAATTTTCATGATGACTGGGGAAATCTGAGAGGTCCAGTAATATATATTTAAAGGTTTGGACAAGCTTGTCTTTGCATGACATGCTAGTGAACTGAGTTGATAATAAAGAACTAGGGAATTATTCCAAAAATAACTCAATATCCCATTTTATCTGTTACAATTGTCAGATTCAACTGGGCCAGGGCCAGCTCAACTGAAATATCTGACAATAGAATTATTGCTCTCTTTAGGAGTAAAGTGTGCTCCCTTCTTTTCTGGAAATATATATGGAGAATGGAGTGAAGGGATCAGGTTTCCTAGAACAGAATTCAGGGAGAGGAAGGATAGATAGTGATGTCATATGCATCCTAATCCTATTGTGCAAATGATGACACAACTTACATAATTCATACATCATATGTTAAAACATCATTATGTACATGATAGTTTGTACCAAATTGTATCTGTTTTTAAAATGTTGAGCTCACTACCCTCATATATGGCCTTGTTGTTCACGTATTTTAAAAAACCCTTCCCATTATTTACATTGGGGTAAACTGTCTTTCTTTGTGTGAGTTCAATGTTTCATTTTTCTTTTCCTCTATCTTTCAGCAGCGAATAAACTATCAGATAAGTCCTTGCCAGAAGGCAGCCTTTGAAGGAGTCAAGAACAGGTAGGGATTTCACTGAGTGTAACATCAAAGTGACAAGAATGCTTGTGTATTTTACGATGACACAGGGGCTCAAGAACATCTTTGTCCTGCCATACGGTGTAATTTCTCATCATGGTTTGCCTGTAAGGTGGATTGTTTTGAATCAAGATAAAGGGCTGCTGCTGGCCTAATGGGAAATTTAAGCAAGAAAAAAAATTATCTTGCACAGTGTATGAGTTGTGAGATTTCTCATTCATATTTTAAAGTGCACTGAGCCATTCATGTTATGTGTTTGGATCTGAAGCAGTATCAGGAAGAGGATCTAGATGCCATACAGAAGTTTGGTTTCTCCCTAAGAGTTTGGACAGGGAGAAGTTCAAGATGAGCACATTCCATATGCAGAAGGAACTCAAGTTGTGTCATAAATCTAAGATTCGGCATTCACCCAACTTCAAACTTTTTCAGATCGTTCCTATAAATTGTGTCCCTGGGCAAATAAGAATTGATGAAATTTCAGTAAAAGGTTAGTTTTGTTTTTCTTAAAATTAGAGTAGGACAGCCAAAATTAAGGCAATTAATTTTGATCATGCCCAAATAATAAATATGTACTACCTATAACTGTTTACTGCTGTTTATAGAAATGAGACCTGTTCTCTCTAATACGTGACTTTCTTCTCTGGATAAGACTGCTTTGGGCAACATGTTCTTAAGGAACAATTTTTATCCATTTTAGGGTTGTTGTTTTTTCAAATCTGGAAAAGATGCTGCTTTCTAGCATATATTTCATTTTTTCAATGTCTTTCAGAACCTCATTTGTGTTCCTGTGGACACCTTTATCTTTTAAGTTCCTTTTACTACTTACAAATCTGAATTGCATCATTCTAACTCCGCCAAGGATTAAGAGAAATTTCAGCAAGAGCAAATTTCCTTTGTTAGCTTTGTAGACATTTTTTCAAGAGATTGGAGAGAAAAACATGCAGTTAAAAAAAAAACACCCAGCTCTTGAATCTGGTCTGCTTTAATTCAACACTTCAGCCATATCTGTATTTGACTGACTCATTCAAGAGTCAAGTTAGATATAGAAATTATTGCAATGAATCAAATAAATAAATAGATCTTAAAACATATCTGCATTTACTCTTAGCATAGTTTTTGGTTCTTCACTAGACCATTGAATTGAGCTGTTCTGTAGAGTTGAATCCATTCCAAAACTACTCATATTCTGTGATATCTATCTATCTATCTATCTATCTATCTATCTATCTATCTATCTATCTATCTATCTATCTATCTGGCATTCAGCTTTGTTCGGGTATTTTCCCATGTCATAGTAGTGGTGCTTTTAAAGTTGTAGCAATGTTTCAGCAGAATCTCATCTGCCATCATCAGGCTTCTGTATAGTGTTCGTCTGTGAGTCAGACTTTTACAGTGGTTTCAGATTTAAATTTGGGGCAGCCTATTGCTGTGCCAGAATGGGTTTTTCTTCCTCCTGATTGGTTGAGAGTCTTGGTCTGTGTTTATTGGTCTTGGAGTTTGCTGTGTTCTGCTTCTAATATCTTCTGTTTATGGGTTTGTATGTGGAGTCTTGGAGTAGGTCTGTCAATTTTGTTTCATAGTCTTTTCTGTCCATTACAACAGTGGTATTCCCTTTATCTGCTGGGAGGATGATTATGCTCTTTTCAGGGTTTGTAGCGCTTTAATTTCATTTTGCTGCAAGTTGCTTTTGGGTGGTTTGCTTGTGCATAGGATGTTGGTAACTTGGTGTCTTATTTTATCAGCTTCATCTGTATTTAATTTAGTTAGGCTGGATTCTACTGCACGTATGATGGATTCTGTGGGGATTTTTGGGAGTGCTATAGCATAACTGAATCCTTTGGTTAGGACTTCTGTTTCTGTTTTGGTGAGTTCTCTGTTGGAAACATTGTACACTAATTGTTTCAGGTGTTGTTGTGAGTTGTTGGGGGTTTTCTTGTCATGTTCTAATTTCTTTAATTTTTTCAAGAGCTTTTCCTGTTTGTAAGTGGTTTCAGATTCAGCTCTCCAAGTTGTAAGTTGTTTTATCTTGTCCCAAAGTAGAGGGTGGATTTTGCTGCTCAATTCCAGGTGTAGTGCTAGCAAATCTTTGTTTAACCGATCTAATTGGAATCTCTTACTGTGGAGCTCGTTCGTTAGTAGAGCCATTTCAGTTCTTTTCAGGATACGTTTAGTGGCTGCTGTGCTTTGATGAAATGTTAATTTGAAGCAGCTTGGTGTAGTATTGTTGTCTCTGAAGCTGCGTAGGAATTGGAGGTCACATAGTATTCCTGCTCTTTTAATTTCCAGTTTCTCGTAGGCTTTGATCTGGCTGTTTATTCCCTCCCCGTAGAGGTTTGATATTTGTTTTCTTAAGTTTTCGCGGGTACTTACATGTATGGCATTCAACTTTGTTCGGGTATTTTCCCACGTCATAGTAGTGGTGCTTTTAAAGTTGTAGCAATGTTTCAGCAGAATCTCATCTGCCATCATCAGGTTTCTGTATAGTGTTCGTCTGTGAGTCAGACTTTTACAGTGGTTTCAGATTTAAATTTGGGGCAGCCTATTGCTGTGCCAGAATGGTTTTTTCTTCCTCCTGATTGGTTGAGAGTCTTGGTCTGTGTTTATTGTTCTTGGAGTTTGCTGTGTTCTGCTTCTAATATCTTCTGTCTGTTTTTTTTTGGGGGGGGGGCTCTTTTTGTATCTTGATTGGCTGGCAACATTGTGTTACTTTATTGGAGGCCTTTAGTGCAGCTTGGCTTCGGGTAAATGGACGGCTATCATTAGTTAGGAAGCTGGGTTTCATCTGGGTGCCTGGTTGGGGTGTGTTTGAGCTGGAGGTATCAGGGGGGATCTGTTTGTGCCCAGGTGTTTGCCTGGCTTGTGGTGTGGAGATTTTTTTGTTTGAGAGTGCAGGCTTCCAAATGATTGACAGCCTGATGGAATCATCTCTTTTGTTCATGCTTTCTGGTCTTTTTTCAATCTCTATGGCTTCTCTGATGATTCTGTGGCTGGGATTTTCTATAGTGGCTAGGGTTTTGGTGCCATTGAAGTTGATGCTTGACCTGTGGCTTCCATGTGTTGGACTAGTGAGGAAGTGTGTTCCAGCTTTTGACTGCATTTTTGTGTTCATCCAGGCGGGTGCTTATTCTTCTATTGGTCTGTGGCCGGGCATGATGCACAGGGGACTTCATATATGCCTTGGTTTTCCAGGTCAATTTTGTCTTTGGGGTTCCTGAGGATGGCTGCTATTTTTCTGTCTGTTTTGAAGGCAGTCTGGATGTGGTGTCTGTATAGTATCTTACTAATTTTGTCTGTAGTGCCTCTTATGTAGGGCAGGACAGCTGTTCCATGGGTCTGTTCATCTTCTGGATCTCTATTCTGTCTCAGTGTGTTTTTGTGGATCAAGTTGGTGATTTTGCTTTTGTGGAAGCCGTTAGTCAGGGTGCATAGTTCAGTCTTAATGTGTGTCTTGTCTGCCAGGCGTTTGGTTCTAGTAATTAGTGTTTTAGCCACGGAGTTTATCTGTGCTGGGGGGGGGAATTGGGCGTTGAGGTAGCGGTTGGTGTGTGTTTTCTTCTGGTATATGGTGTGTCCTAGTGTGCCATCTGTTTTTTTGTAGATTAGTACATCTAGGAATGGTAGTTGTTTGTTTGTTTCTGTTTCCATGGTGAACTTGATTTTGGGGTGTGCGCTGTTTAGGTGTGTTAGGAAATTGTTTAGGTTTTCTTTTCCATGGGGCCAAATCACAAATGTGTCATCGATGTATCTTAACCATAGTTTGGGTTTGAGGATGGCATTGGCCAGGGCTCTGGATTCGAATTCTTCCATGAACAGGTTTGCAATGACAGGTGACAGTGGTGATCCCATGGGGGCTCCTTCAATTTGTTTGTATCTTTGTCCTTTGTATTTGAAATATGTGTTGGTTAAGCAGTGTTCTGTTAGTTCCATGAGGTGTTTAGCTGGTTGGTATTTATTTTTGATGATTTCAAGGGTCTCTTTTATCGGGACTTGAGTGAATAGTGAAACCACGTCAAAACTTACAAGCAGATCTTCTTGCTCCACGTGTAGATCTTTGATCATTTCCAAGAAGTGGTATGAGTTTTGTACATGAGAAGCTGCTGTTTCAGCATGGGGCTGTAGCTCTTTTGCTAGGTGTTCAGCAAATATATATATTTGTTTTCTTAAGTTTTCGCGGGTACTTACATGTATGGCATTCAGCTTAGTTCGGGTATTTTCCCATGTCATAATAGCTGTGCTTTTAAAGTTGTAGCAATGTTTCAGCAGAATCTCATCTGCCATCATCAGGCTTCTGTATAGGGAAGCCTGTATACAGAAGCCTGATGATGGCAGATGAGATTCTACTGAAACGTTGCTACAACTTTAAAAGCACAACTATTATGACGTGGGAAAATACCCGAACTAAGCTGAATGCCATATATATATGTGTGTGTGTGTGTGTATGTATGTATGTATGTATGTATGTATGTATGTATGTATGGTATTCAGCTTTGTTCGGGTATTTTCCCACATCATTGTAGTTGCGCTTTTAAAGTTGTAGCGACATTTTGGCAGAATCTCATCTGCTATCATCATGGCTTGTGTATACAAGAGAGAGAGAGGGAGGGAGGGAGAGATGCAGAGAGATGCAGTGGCTCAGTGGCTAAGGCACTGAGCTTGTCAATCAGAAATGTCGCGGTTTACTTGTCCCAACTTCTGCCAACCTAGCAGTTTTAAAGCATATAAAAATGCAAAAATAGGGACTACTTTGATGGGAAGGTAACAGTGTTCGGTGTTTAGTTATGCTGGCCACATGATGGAGATGAGCACTGCCCCCTAGAGCCAGAAATAACTAGCACATATGCGTGAAGGAAATCTTTATCTTAGTATATATGTAAGATCTCATGCTTATAGAGAAATTTGCAGGCAATTGAAATTATGAAATGTATTGCAGAAAGGAAGAAAAACAGCCTACATCCAGATCAACTGTAGAAGTGAAGTATGAAAAACATTGAGGGGAGGAGATCCAGGGAGGGGGAGCTGCTATATAACAAGATTCTTGTAGCAAAATCCATTATAAAAGAGAAAAAGAGAATAATAAGTATTTATTTATCATATGGCACATGTTAGCCAGGGATCATCGAGGTTGCTGGCTGCCTCTGTGAAAAGTTTTTTTTTTTGGGGGGGGGGGTGTTATCTTTACCTGCAGGACCCTGAATGCTGATAGGCATTTGGGGGAGACTGCTTTCTTGTCCCTCCATGGTTTGTTCACTCACAGAAATCAAACCGCCAATTTGGCGACCGCAGTGATGTGCAAGCCCAGCATCTTACCACATGAGCCATTGCAGCCCCATAAATAAGAAATAAGTGACTCTTCAGTACTGTCTGTGGTAAAACTTCAAGGATCCTAGCTGACAACTGATACCACATATGAATCCAGTCTGAAAACAGCATTTGACCTAACTAGGGGGACTTAGCTCAGCTTCAGTTGCATCTGCTTTAAAGAGAAAATGGGCACCGTGCTTATCCCACTTGCAATAATGTTCTGGAATAAATGACACTTAGCTTATATATTATGATCCCTGATCTCATGGAGGGAAAAATGCTTGACTTTAATTCTTTAGTTATGCCACTGGATAAATATGAGTGATCACATAGTTGTGGGGAAGGGATAATTATTCCCCCGTAATATTGAATGGAAAAATAATTTCCATCACCTGTGAGTAACTGCCATTTATTATATGTGCAAACACAATACTCTGTTATGTGAAAAGCCAGTGTTCTTTTTATCTTTGTAACAATAATCAAAGTTAATGACATCAATGAATGTTACATATTTGTATCTCATTTCCCTGACTAGCTGTGAAGAATCAAAAGGTAACAACTTACACACTGCAGTAAAAAAACCACAGATTTAGTGGCATGGTAACAATAATAAGTTTTAAATTGCATTTAAATTGCATTGATAATAAATTAGATATTTTACTGTTGCAGCAAATGCTTCTACTAGCATGTGTAAAGTTTGTCAGACTTAAATGGTTTTCCATTTTGCAAGCTGCTAAGATTTATATTGTGGCCAAATATTCTTTGAGTGGGCCATTAGAATATCAAGTAGTCATTATTAATATTATGGTTACAATAACAGATTCTCGCAGCAGAATAGAAATGGCAATTCCAGAAGTTGGCTGATCTTGAAAAAACTAAATAGTTTCAGACTTGGTTAATACTTGACCAGAAATCCAATATCTAAACACTGGAAAAAAAATATCGTAACAGAAACCTCTGGCTTTCAGGTAGATGGTTAGCATATAAGTTGAGAAAAGAGAAAGAATCAAGGAAAATATCACAGTTAATAGATGATCATGGTCAAATTTGTTATGGTAATAAGGAGAAAAAGGCAATCATTCGAGATTTTTATGGACAATTATATAAACAGGAGGATCTTGATGAGGAAAAAATTAAACAGTATTTACAAAATGCTAACCTACCTAAGATACCTGATGAAACTCGGAAAATGTTAGAAAGTGCTATAACAATGATGGAATTAACCAAAGCACTCAACAGACAGAACAATGGAAAAGCACCAGGACCAGATGGTTTCCCGGCAGAATTTTGTAAAACATTACAAGAATCGTTGAGCATTCCACTGTTAGAAGTCATGAATGAAGTTATGATAAATAAGAAAATACCTAAAACATTGTCAGAAGCTTATATTACACTTATTCCAAAAAAAGGGGTTGACCCATTACAAATTAAGAACTATAGACCTATTTCCTTATTGAATGCAGACTATAAAATCTTTGCTTCAATCTTGGCAGAAAGGCTTAAAAAATATCTAAATAACTTTATTCACTCTGATCAGAATGGATTTTTACCAAAGAGACAGATTAAAGACAACATGAGGGTAAACCTGGACACATTGGAATATTATGAGGCACACCCTGAAAAACAAATGGCTTTGATATTCTTAGATGCCCAAAAGGCATTTGACAATGTGAATTGGAGATTTATGTTATTACTATTGGAACAGATGGGCTTTGCTAGAAAATTTATCCAAGCAATAGAAGCCGTATATTATAAGCAAACGGCAAAAGTAATGATAGATGGAGAATTCACAGATTCTATCAATATTAAAAAAGGTACAAGACAAGGATGCCCCTTATCTCCTTTGCTATTTGTATTGACCTTGGAAGTCTTAAATAGAAATATTAGAGAGGATATAAACATAAAAGGAATGAAAGTCAAAAAGGAGGAATTTAAATTGCAAGCCTTTGCGGATGACTTGGTCTTTATTTTGGAAGACCCTTTAGAGACAGCTTTAAAACTATTGGAAAAGATAGAGATGTATGGTGAGATGGCTGGTTTGGAAATAAATAAAGACAAAACAAAGATTCTGACAAAGAACATGTTATTAAGACAAAGAGAAGAGCTGGCAGATTTATTGAAAATTCAAGTTACAAACAAAGTTAAATATTTGGGAATATATCTGACGTCAAGATGTACTACACTGAAAGAGAATAACTATATTAAACTTAAACAGCAGATAGCATCCGACCTGAAAAAATGGGAAAACCTACAATTGTCATTGATAGGTAGAATTTCAACAATTAAGATGAATATTTTACCCAGAATTTTATATTTGTTCCAAACAATACCAATTAGGTTAAGTAAGAATTACTTTGAAGAATTAAATAAAATTGTGTTGAAGTATATATGGCAAGGCAAGAAAGCGAGAATAAAATTAAAACTTTTACAGGATGCTAGAATTAGAGGACGATTTGGCCTTCCTAATTGGGAGTTGTATTATCAAGCTGCAAAGTTAATGTGGGTTAAAGAATGGATAACGTTAAGAAAGACTAGATTGTTGGCATTAGAAGGTCATGATTTATTATTGGGTTGGCATGCTTTTTTATGGTATAAGGGAACTAAATCACAGGGTTATTTTAGAAGGCATTATATACGGGAATCGTTATGGTTGAATTGGGAGAAAATTAAGAAACAATGTTATTTGAAAATTCCAGTTTGGTTATCAAGTATTGAAGCTTTTTCGTATCCTATAACCTATAAGAAGGAATAAACAGTTAGATATGGGGAAATACTGGATGAAAAGGGTGAACTTAAAACGATGCAAAATTTAGAAGAACAAGGTATCAAGATGAATTGGTTTTCATATGCGCAAATACATGCAAGGTATCTTAAAGATTCTAAAATAGAAGGATTTTATGATAAATTGACTGATTTAGATAGGATTTTGACAGGTACTGATGAAAAAGTGATTAAAAAACTATATAGTTATTTGTTGGAAATTAAATTAGAGGAAGAACAAGTTAAAGAAACAATGATTGCTTGGGGGAAGAATTTTGGATATGGGATTGATTTAGAGAAATGGCAAAAATTGTGGTCACAAAATTATAAAATGACAATGTCAACAGCATATAAAGAAAATTTGTATAAGATGTTTTACAGGTGGCACTTTCCCCCGACAAGAATAGCAAGAATGTTCAAGGATAAATCTGAAAAGTGCTGGAAATGTCATCAGATGCCTGGCTCATATTACCATATGTGGTGGACTTGTGAGGAGGCCAGGAAATACTGGACTAGAATTCGCATATGGCTGGAAAAAATGACAAAGAAACACATAGATTTGAAACCAGAGATTTTTTTATTGGGAATCTTACCTGATATATATAATAAAAACTTAAAGTATGTGATTGTAAATGTGTTGACAGTGGCTAGGATTGTATTTGCTAAACATTGGAAGAGTGAAAAAATACCATTAGAGGAAGAAATTATTAAGAAAATATTGGAATGTGCTGAAATTAGTAGATTGACGTTTGAAATTAGAGAACAAGAAGATAAACAATTTTATGAAATTTGGGATCTCTTTTATCAATGGTTAGATAATACAATATAATAATAGAATATTTAGAAATTTAGAAAATAATGAATATATAATTTTTCTTGGTTTTGATAATTTTTTAGCATATTTTATTAAGATAGATTTGGTATGGTTCTATGATCTGTTATAAAATAATTTAACTCAATTATAGTTATCTCGCTTAAGTATGAATTAGTAAAATTATAGTCAAATGATTGTTTAATAATGATATTAGGATACTTAACTGATGATTGATAATGTGAGTTATTATGTAATATAATTATTTCGATGACTATGAAATGGATGCACAAAAGGGAGTGGTAAACCAAGCGATACATTGTAAATTTATGAAGAATGATGTTTTTTTATGTTTTATATGTTTTTGTTTGTCGTTAAAATCAATAAAACTTTTATCAAAAAAAAAGAAGAAAAGAAACCTCTGGCTTGACCAGAGAAGGTGCTTTAGAGGAAACATGAATATTTACCTTGTAGTGACTAATGAATGAGGAAATTGAGTCTCAAGTGGCTGTCCAAGGCTAATAATACTGACACTTCAGCATCTCATGATCTAGTGATCATGAGATGAGGAATACTAGGGGATAGACAGAGAGTTCAGGGTTTATTCTGTGCCCTCCTCTTTATTTTAGACTCTGCTTGCTCTTTGTCAAAGAAACTGCTAAGAAATGACCTGCTGACTGTCATTTCTTTCTGCCTTCTTTCCCAGGCACATTCACGCAAACACACACAGAGCACAAACTCCATGGCACTTCTTACCTACCTTACAGATAATCAGACTTGGAAGGGACCTTGTAGGTCATCTAGTCCAACCCCCCATCCAAGTGGGAGACCCTACACCATTTCTGACAAATGGCAATCCAATCTCTTCTTGAGAGTCTCAAGTGATGGCGTTCCCACAACTTCCGAGGGCAAGCTGTTCCATTGGTTGATTGTTCTCACTGTCAGAAAGTTTCTCCTTATTTTCAGGTTAAATCTCTCCCTGTTCAGTTTTCATCCATTATTCCTTGTCTCGCCATCGGGTGCCTTGGAAAATAGCTTGACCCCTTTCTCTGACACAGTGTTAGGGTTCTCTCAGCTGACAAAGCAAATTACTGCAACCTTTTAAAAATTACATATTACATTATATGTATGTATGTATGTATATGATGCTACAATACACTAAACTACGCTACACTACAAATAAAATAATGACTAAATAAAATTTATACACGATATAAAACAATATTAGATTATATATTTCACATATTTCAATTAAATATTTCCCAGAATACAAAAATTAAGCAGGTATACTGTAATAAATCATGAAGCAAAAAAATAAATAAATTCCAGTAATATAGATAGTGCTCAATTTCTTTTGCCTCTTTCGTCCATGTGCTTTATGTATAGCACTAGCAGTAATTGTTTTCCTTCATTTCATCATGGTGTGATGATCTACTACTAAGTTGTTTACTTCTAATTGTGTGAGAACCAATTTTCAAGCCTCAGTACAGGAAGCATAAATTCATGATAGAGGAGAGTAGTTTAGGTTGAAATAAAGGGTTGAAGTGCATAGTCCTTGGTGTTCCCTCAGCTTGGTTGTTTCCTTGCAGGTGTTTCATTACCCAAATTAGCTACCATCACCATGGCTGCCAACTCTCACGCAATCAGCGTGAGACTCACGCAATTCAACCAATTTTGACTGTCTCACTCTGATAAACGAAATCTCACGCTAAACCCCCAAAATGGAATGTACAAAAATAAATATATCTCTACATTCTCTGATATTCCGAATATCGATATGCCCAAGCCCAAAGTTTCGAGAAGTGAAGCCTCCGATCCTGGGCGGCTTCAGAGGGCGAACAGAGCATGTGCGAGAGGACGTTGCCCGCATTGATTTCTGTACTGGGGTGAGGAGAGAATTCCACGCTGCAGGAAGCGATTGCTCCTTTCCGCTCTAGGATGTCACAACTCTCTGGGCTTAACCCTTGCGCTGCACTCTGCTCTGGAAGGCGGAGATGAGAGAGACGAACTCTCTATCCCCCATGAAGTACGACTACAGGGCATCCCTGGGCCTTTCTCGAGAGCTGAGCTCCCATCATCCCCTCCCCGCACCCGTCTGGTCTCAAGGCCGCTGGGATTGGGGCGCAAAG
This sequence comes from Hydrophis major, assembly GCA_033807585.1. NCBI lineage: Eukaryota > Metazoa > Chordata > Lepidosauria > Squamata > Elapidae > Hydrophis > Hydrophis major. The sequence goes on from CM066329.1 coordinate 174,774,276, forward strand.
GCGCGTCCCTCTCCGGCCTCCCTCTCACAAGGGGAGCTGCCGTGGCTGGCCTCTTGCGCGCCTCGGCTTCTCTCGCTCCCCAGCCTGATGGGAAGTCCCTGGAGAGGGAGGGGGAAGAGGGGGGAGGGCTCCTTCCCGGGTACATTGTGTCCCTCCCCCCGCCCTTTGCACCTAGATATGCGCCCCCCCAGCCTCCCCTGGGTCCAAGAGGCTGCAAGAGGGTCTGGCAGGGAGGAGCCTCTCCAGGAAGAGGGCAGGCTGGAGCGGGGCGGGGGGGGCTCACAAGGAGGGGGGGTTCCTGTCCCCTCCGAGCCCCAATCGCAGCCGGTGCAGGAGTTTCTCTCTTTTTAGGCTTCTTTTCCCACTTGATGCCAGGAACGTTTGGATGCTCTTTGGGAGCCCCTGGGAAGGAATCTCGCCTTGAGGGGTCTCCCCACAAATGCCAAGCAAAGGGGGGGGAGTGGCCACTGTCCTCTCCTCTCCTCCCCCAGACAATCCAGGACTTCCCTGCAGGGGAGCAGCTGATGGCAGCATTGCTGGGGGTCCCATGCACAGACTGGGAGGGGGGCGTTTGGGGAGTGAAGGACACCAGCCTCCCCCCCCATTCTGTGTGTGTGTGTGTGTGTCCATCTGCCTGCCTGGCCCTTTCCGACCCTTCAGCTGGACTGTGAGGCTGGTGGGTCCAAGACTCAGCCTGGATCCCCCTCCCCTCCGCAGGTGGGAGGCCCAGAGGGTGGGAGAGGGCTGGGAAGGGCCGTTTCTGCCCAGCTCCAAGGCCGGGAACCCTGGCAAGGCCCCCTCCACCCCCGGGGCCATGTGAGGGAGGCTTCTGTGGCCCTGAAGAGGCAGCCTGGAGGGGCCGGATCCCAGGCACTTGGGACGCTCCTCTCAGCCAGGGACCCTGGAGGAGGAGGAGAGCCGGAGCAGCCCAAAGGGACGGAGCAGATGGGCAGAGGCCCAAGAATGTGGACCCTTTCCGGCCAAGATGGTCAGTGAACTGCATTATTAATATCTTACAAATCCGGTTCAAGTACATTGGTGCTGCTTGCATGTATGTATGTATGTATATGTCCAAATCATGACTAAAGTATGCATCAGATTGCACCATTTAAAATGTAAAATTGTCAAAGCTCCCTACCGTGGAAGGGGGGACACCCCCCTTCCACACCATCCCCCCCTCGGTCACTCCGCTCCCTCGCAGTGTCTCACTCCGAACTATCACTCAAGGTTGGCAGCCCTGCATCACAACTAGGAAGTAAGAAGTGGGGTTCAAGACCATTCCCACTGATGATGTTACCTAATCCAGGTAATGAAATGTTGGCAAGAAAACAACTAAGTTCAGAGAGCGCCAAGGAGCTAACATCAACAGTGCTATTTGGGAGTAGAGTTTGCTCCTATTTTACATTCCAGTAGTTTGTCCTGTCGGTGTTGGTGGAGTGATCTTAGTGGGGGGGGGGGGTTGTTAGGATATTTACTGTTAGCTTGTTTGAAAGTTCCTTGATTGGGGTATTGTTTGTTGCTTGATTGTTGGTCTAATGTTACTCTTGTTGATCTCTGCTCACCTGGTTGCTGTTGAGAATGGGTTTTGGTCTTTTGTTCCTTCTTTGGGGTTGTTGATTGTTTCTTTTCAATGGTGTGCAGATGTTGTTTATGTCAAGCCCATTTCCTGCTGATGTTACCTAGTTTGGGTAATGAAAACAACCAAGCCCAGAGAACACCAAGAACCCCTTATGGGTTAATAACATGCATGAATTTTCCACTATATTCAGAAGAGTTAATTTAATAAATGATACAGGAATAAATGTGTATTTCTAGATTCTGGAGCTGAGCTACAGTGCTACCTTGGCCTTGATGAACCTGCTGGGAATCAGGAGAGACCAAAAGGAAGTGCCTCAAATCAGAGTGATCCTGAACCCACTTGATTTTAGTATCCCCTCATTCTGATTAGTTGGGTGACAATTGCCCTGATCGAAATAGTTATTTCCATTATGAAAAATGCCAATGAAATAATATGTCAGCCCTGGATCCATCCTGATTCAGATTTGGGGCTTTCACAAGGGAGGATGGGTAACTGTGGGAATGAGAGAGAAGGGAGATGGGAGGATAGCCACAAAATTATTTTGCCAGAACTCAAGGTCAAGTTGCTGGAGTTTGAAGGGGAGTGATTGGACTTGGTGGGAGTTCAGAATGGAGGTGGATTGGAGAGCGTGACTTGAGGGTCATCAGTAAGGGGGCTGGGTGTGAGGTTTAGTGTAGCAGGGGGAAACGCGGGAATTCAGATCCAGATTTTCCACAGATGTGCCAATATGACTTATCTAATAAATTCTTACTTGGATGGATTTTGTCTCCGAGTGTTGAATTTGGGATGGAGAGATTGGGTGGAACACTGACTGGGCTTGGTGGGATCCTTTGTACTTCTCTTTCAAACACACACACTGCTCAATTTTATTGCATTTAGAAAGGATTCTTTATAAAATCATTTTGAGTGTGTGTATATATTCAATATTGACTCCTGTGACTTGGAAAAATCTCTGCAATTTTCCCTGCCAAGGTTTTTTGGGGAAGAGATTTGCCTAGGGCTGAAAAAGTATGCCCAAGATTACCCATCTGGCTTCATGCCTAAGGAAAGACTAAAATTTATCATCTTCTGATTTTAAACCTGATGTCTTAACCACTACACCCAATTGGCTCTATATAAAGCCTTTCTTTATGCAATTTATGTGTTCATTAAATGTATATGCCACCCACATCTCCCTGATAAGGTTACTCTGGGTAATTCTTCTCAGTAGGTTTGAATTTTTCCCCACATCTATTGAACGCTTACAGAGACAGTTGCAAATTTCAGAATGTGCAATACCTCCCCAAAAATATAATTATTGGCAACTTGAAATAAAATAAAATAAAATAGGTTTTAAAGCAATGTAAGTCCTTTAAAAAGAAGCATTGATTTTTATGGCATATGGCGAGCTTCATTCATTCATATATCTTGATCCTGCATGCAAATTTCATTCCAGTACAACTATTTTATGTTGTTCTCATGATGAACTTTGTGGTAAATGACTCTAATTGAATCATTGTATAAAATCCAATCCCAGTATGTCTCTGTTGTTTACTAGTGCTATAAAAGAAGCCTGATTTCTTTAAAGGGCAATACCATGAGTTTTCAGAATTTATCAGAAAAAAATAACAATAGTCTTCTAATGATTTGCATCAATCTTTTCCTTTATTGTAAGTGTAAAAAGAAGAGAAATATATTAGTGTTGATTTTTTCCCGTTTGATAATTAAGTGATGCCATTAATGCATACAAACAGGCCTACTCTTCTCTGCTGCCCTTCCCCCACTTTGTTTCCTTCCATTAACTCCTTCACAGGAAGACAGAAAGCAGCCTGATTCTTTGTGACCTAATTGCTCTACCACTCCAAGATTAATTCTCTTCCCACTTGCAATAATAGCAACTCTGCTAAAATGACAGTGCGCCTATCCTAAAATGTAGCTGCAATTAATTCCCCAAAGAGTTAATCAAGGGTTGCAATTAAAAATAAGTTGGCAATCTGTCATGGCAAGCAAAACCTGGGTTTTCATTCCAGTGTCTTCAGATCCTCTTTTTGCTCAGAATATATGCACAAGGAGACAGATCTCAAACTGTCATCTGTCTTACATTATGACCCCTGTGCTAATGTCTCATTGGTGGTTTTAAATCAGTGGTTTCATCTTGAAATCTACATGTCTTCAGTAGTCAAAGACTGCCTGATATCCACCTGGATTTTTTCACCTTTATTTTACTAGCTTTTTCATTTATTTTAAACTTTCATGCCTCAATGACACATCTTCTGTGTATAAAACTTATTTTGGTTCTTTAGGTTGCTACCTTTAAGTAGTTTTTATATCTGGGAGGTCATGTGACAGACTGGCCAATGATGTTTACTTTCTTCATTCTTTCACAGGCAGAATGGAAGGTATTCAGTATATTGCAACAAATTTAGTCTTCTAATTAGGTGGAAATAGATAGCGGCCTTAGATGATTCATATAATGCCATAAGAAATTATTATAGCAATATCTACCTTGAAACCTACCTGGAATCTCATGACTAGGAATTCCAAGCTATTCTCCAAAATTGATGAACTCGTTATTCAAAATGTCCGCAAAATGTCATGCTTGGCCTTGCTAAAGTAGAAGAACAAATTCCAGCCAGTCAACTAAACAAGGAGCAGAAAATATCAGTTTCTACCATTTCCCACCCCCTACTCTTTAACAATTCATTCAAAAATAAAAACATAAGTAAGCAACAGGTAAACCACAACTGAGTTCAGTTCAGAGACATTTTGGCTGCCTCCAGGCTTGAATTACTTAGTCTAGGATCAAAAGTGTGATTTATTCTTGATTTTTGTGAGTCAGCCTTCCATCCTTCCGAGGTTGATGAAATGAGGACCCAGATCATTGGGGGCAATACATTGACTGTGTAAACCACTTAAAGAGAGGTATAGAGCACTGTAAAGCATATATAAGTCTAAGTGCTGTTGCTATAGTTTCATCTGATGTGAATTATCCTATTAGAAAAATATCTCATCTAAGAAAAATTTGGGCCACAGTTAAGATATTTTTGATTTCTTTAAAAATCAAAGTTGAAAAGGCACAACCACTCCAATTTCTCTCAAACACATCAGGGCTTAAATAGCCCTCATTGAATAAGGAGTAAGAGCTGTGGAGGTGCAGTGATTAGAATACAGTATTGCAGGCTAACTGTGAATTCCACTGTCAGGGGTTCAATCCTGACTAGGTCAAGGTTGACTCAACCTTCCATCCTTCCGAAATTGGTGAAATGAGGACCCAAATTGTTGGAGGCAATATGCTGACTCTGTAAACCACTTAGAGAGGGCTCTAAAGCACTATATGAAGCAGTATATAAGTCTAAGTGCTGTTGCAGTGAAGAGGAAGGAGTAAATAGGATAAAAAGGATTGGTTAGATATTTCGCCACTGAAATTATACAACCCGCCTGCTGAAGAGTAGCAGCTGTAAGGTTAAATGTCAAAATTTTAACATAACATCTCCAATAAACCAATTGATCTATTTAGAATTCTAAAGGAATCAAGCTACTGCACTCAGTTTGCAACAGGAAATCTCAGAAAAATAAAGCTGCCTCTTCCTTCTTCTTTCCCCAAAACTGCCACCCCTCCCTTTTAATAAAGTATTGAGTCCTTGTAATATGTTTTCATTCAATGTGTAATTTTTCACTCGGGAGGCCCAACAAGCTAACAATCCTACTTACATGGATAACTAGAATACAATAGTTGAGTGAGCAAGATGGTTTGCTTGGAGCAATATTTGTGATTGCAAAGGGGGCGGGGAGAGAAATGCCCTCAAATCTTGGAAGATGTTGCTGGCCAGTAATTGGTAGCTCATAGGACTTAATGCCCTATTAACACATGACAGGGCAAGTGATACAAGTCACTTCAACAGCTTTTCCTGCACGATTCCAATGGTTTTAAAATCTGTTTAATTAATGCTTCTTAGTAGCAATTGCCTTTTTAACTGTGCAGCAATGGAAGGTTAGAATTTAGTATCTTTAGTGCCCAGGAGTAAATATATTCCAGGGAATGAGGCATTTTTTTCAGGGAAGCCTGAAAGTAAACGTTGTAGGATTCTTAAAACAGAGTGAAAGGAAATGCCTTCAGAGGGTAGCATTCTTGCAGTGGGTTTCTTTGAATCCACCGTAGACTACAACCCCAGGTTGATAAAAGGAGAAGGCTGGGACTGAAATATTTCTCTCTCTCAATTGCCTCAAGGTGATACAGAAGCAGCCTAAAAAGAAGTTGAAAAGGGACCGAGAGAGGCATTGTTGACGTGCAGCGAAAGCCCGGGAAGGGCAAGAGGGAAGGAGTGCGGGGAGGGGGGAGGGGAGGCAGAATGGCAAGAAACAATGGGGGTGGGGAGCTGGGAGACACACACACCCCCAGCTTCTTCCCATTTGAAGTGTGATCCTGCTGCACTGCCCATTAGCCACGGGAAGGGAGGAGGAGAAGAGGGGGTTGGAGCGCAAGGAAGGCTGAACTTCCCAGGCTGAGCTTACAGGCTCCCCTCCGGCTTTCTGCCTCGCTGTGCTGCCTGCATTTGCAGATTTCGGAGCAGGGCAGCAGCGAGGAAAACTGATATGCAGAATAGGCAGAAGTCCCTCTCGGTAGGAGCGGAGCGCAGACCTACAGAAAGCCACAAGCAGAAACGCGCGCCGTCGCTAGTACATTTTGCTTTTGACACTGTGGTGGAGATTTTGGGGAGGGGGGGGGAGAGAGGGAGACCAGAGGTATCAAAGGAAGCTCACCCCGCATGTTCGTCGGCGGGGAAACGCGTTCACATTGTTCTTTCCTTGCCTTCTGCCAAAGACTGTCTGGTTTTAATAAATCAGGTCTGACTCGTGCGCTCGCTGGCAGTTCCAGGGAGGAGGGGGGGAGGGGAAACACCCCTCCCCCTCGCCTAATGATAATAAAAAAGGGGAAATAAAACAAAAAATGTCCCCGAGCTGCAAATATGAGCACAAGAAGACAATAGCAAGATGGCTTTCTTTATCTTCCACAGCCTTGTCATGTTGCCCTAAGGAAGGGAAGTTGGACTCTCTGTCATTTTGCCTGACTGCTGAATAGGGCAGTCCAGAGTGGGAAAATTAATTTCCCGAACTGCATATACCAAGAAGGAGGAGGGGGGGGGGAAGCGAGGTGCGCAAACATATTGCTAATTCCGGGTCTTCTTTAAAAGGAGGAAAGAAATTAATCAGAGTCATTAAGGCTTCAGATGGAGGGAAATGAGTTAACTATTCCAGGCTCAGCTAATTTGGGGGGTAGGGCTTATATTACTGAAAAAATTGTGCTAGGACTTATTTTTTGAGTTATTTTCAGGGAAATATAGCAATACTTTCTCCCCCTCTCAGTGTACCTTGTGTACATTTGGCTAATTTGCCGAAAGATCTAACAATATGCAAGAAGCTGCCCAGATGTAAATCCATGGTTGCATTATTGTATATGATACCACCAGTGCCAAAACAACAGCAGTGGGTCGGTCCCCTTTTGCAACCTAAGCTAATTCCCGAGAAAACTGAACCCTGGGTTAACAATATTGAAATGATGGAGACGACTCCTAACTAGAAAGTCCCAGGAGGAGAGTGCTGAGGCTCTAAGACGAGGGTAGGAGAAGAAAAGTCTTAGAGCTGGGAAGTAGGCCTAGGATTAGGATTTGAGTTTTCTCAAAAAGCTACCAATTTTTAGATAAAAATGACACAGATTCTGAAGCAATGGGCTCAGCGTGTATGGTGTTTTTCCCAAATATGATTGATCCATCATATTTCATGATAAATCAAATGTAGGCTAATTTGTTGAGTGAAACCTAGGAATGTGGAAATCATGGCTATTAACCACATTCAGAATAAACTACATTCAAGCCTTAGTACGGTAGGTAGCAGGAACACTTAACTGACCTTGCGTCTGTGCACGCGTTAAGCAGGCTTTGGCTAAGATAGTATTTAGATGGGATTCCACCAGAGAATATTATGGTTAGCCAGGAGTGTCTGTAGAGTATATATAAAAAGCCAAGATGCTAGCCATGATGGGTAATTGAAGCAGGTTTTTTATGCAAAATGCACATAAAAATAGGCAGAGCTTTAATTGCCCCATTGCAGCTGCAATCTTGGGTTTTTTTAAAAATCATACTTTAAAAACATCTTTGGTAGAGACTAGAATGAGAGATTGTAAATCAGCCTGGAAGAAACCTACTTCTCTACTATGGCCAAAAAAACCCCTGCATATATATCCATATATCTCTTAAGATTCAACAACATTTCTGTTTTCTCAAAAGGAAAATTATATAGCTACCATTCTACCATTTTTTTAAAGATTCAAATCTTCATATTTCCTAAAAAGATATGGGGACAAGAACTGTTAAATACTTTAGGTGGAAATGGTAAAAATGGAATAAAACTGAGAAATGCATTTTTCATTTTACGGTAATTTAGCAAATTCTGCCAATTGCTTGGTGAAAGATGTGCGACATGGAATAACCCAAAAGACGTGTGAACAAAGGACATTTTGCAATAAGCAGAGAACCTGCCCTTGCAGCACAGTTGCCATTTAGTTACTATGCATGGGTTTTTATATGCATATAAAATTATATGCATATAAAAATGGAGGATTATGAAGCAAATGTATTCAAAGCTGAGGGATCAAAAATCGTCGTCCCTTCAATAGCCCATTCTGTGGCAGGAAACTGTGTATTCGAGAAGAAAATTTCACATCACGTTCATTTTGTTCATTTAAAGCAGAGATGCCGGCATTGTTTGTATCTACATAAATCTCTCTATAGAAAGGAAATAGCCCAGAGTTGCGAACGAAACTCAGGGCTCATGGGCTAGACTTCATCTGGGATTGTGTGCAGCTAATATTCTGGTTAAATAGATACATTTTGCTAATTGGATTACTCAGAGAGCATAATATGTACTGGATTTCCAACATGATGCTAATGAATTGTATGAAGAACTTAATCATATTAGCTTGCAAAAGGGTTGTAAAAGATGAAATTAAAAAACAAGTAGAAGCTGACATCTACTGCATTTCCTAGTTCTTTCTTTCTTTCTTTCTTTCTTTCTTTCTTTCTTTCTTTCTTTCTTTCTTTCTTTCTTTCTTTCTTTCTTGTCATCCTTCTTACCCTTCATTTCAGCTTTCTCTGGCTGTGTGTGTTTAATCTGTTTGCGATTAAGGAGGCTGGGGTGATTGAATATACCCTGGAGAACAAAGTGATCCTTTTCTTGCAATTGTCTCTCCTGTTTATGCTGATTGATATCAAGATAGAAAGAGCAAGACCTTAAGCTGCCTTTTAGAGGCAAAGGGGATAGCTGCTTACTTTCCTGGACATATTTTGATGGAAATGAGGTCAGGAGGAGTAGACAGTAGGAGAAGCTGTGGTGAAAAGACAGAGAGAAAGATGCATCAGTCTGTCACTCAAAGAGGCACAGGTTCAAATATCAGGTTAGGTCACATTAAAGATTGAATTGAATTGGTGAAAGCCCCTGGGATACTGAACCTAGCAAAATGGGGAGTGGGGAAAGCCTAAAGATGGACTCATGCTAGAGAGGTGCATTCATGTCCATGTATCAGCAGATAGTTGGGACAAGCTTGCTTTTTTGTGCCAACTGCCTTGGGGATACTATCCCCACACCCTTACTTTCCTAGGACCAGTATAGTCATGGCACATATTAAACTCCAACACAACAGGCAGGCAGGTAGCTTGGATTGTGGTTGCTGCTATCTCTGGAGCTCTCCCGAATTCCTTGATCAACCCTGTTATGCTAGCTTGACAGTCCCTTGGGCTGTTACCTTGGAATCAGCCACATCTTCCTTGCCCTGGGAGACTGTTGGTTCAGGGATATTAGCTTCTCTGCAAACTGGGATCCTTGACAGTGTAAACAAGCCCCTGAAGGAATAGAGATTTCCATCTGCAGTTGCAAGTGATAAATGTGGTGTTAGGAAGAGATAACTTGTAGCCCAGTCAATAGAATAACCCTGGGAGTTATATATAACCTGGTATGTATTATTTATGTGACAGCTTCTTTTCTGTGGCAGCATTCTTTCATTGAAATACAGCTCCATCCAAGAGCTGACTCAATCTTTGCTCCTTAAATGTGGGTGTGGTTTTTGTGCAGTCCCATCCATGGTGAATTGGTTCATATTTATCCCATCTCTCTGCTTCCCAATTAGCTATGTGTGGACCCACCTGTTAAGCTGCCTGGGGAGGGACAAAATGCTTCAGAAATCACCTAACAGTACTGATGGGCAAGTAAGCACTATCACTTTTATGCCCATTACTTGATTAACCTTCTTCTCTGAAGAGCTGATCAATCACTGTGCAAATTATGTGGCAGTGAGCAAATTTGTGTGATGTAGGTTTCATCCAATAATGCTTTTGCTTCCCCCCCCCCTTCGCCCCTCTTTCTAGCTGGAGCTCTGTTTACCTGACCAAGTAATTTTGCCCTTTTTCTGAAATTTTCTGCTAAGCCTCGTTAATCTGATATCTCTATTACATATCTTAATATTTTATGACCTATTTGCTGTCTCACTACCCTGGGATCTCTGGTAGGGCGGGCACCAAACAAATATTTTTAATAAATTGGTAACACAAAAGAAGCTCTAGGAGAATAGAAAATTTGTAAAATTGACTCTTGTGTTTTAAAACACCAACAAATGCTAGCCTGTGAATCAGAACTTAATTCGCATCCTCTGATATCAGAAACAGAAACCTTAGAACCATTACTACTGACTTGAACAAGCACCTGCCCATCACTGTGCCTAGAAATCTTATTAACTGGCCACAAAACAAGGAACAACATTCCCAATCTGAGAAGGTGAATCATTGCTTAGTGTACAAAGAGGCCAAGGCACATTTCAGGTTCAATTATTGAAATATAAATCAGTATATCAAAAATACTGATCCAATCAAACTAAAAAAAATACAGATTTAATCAAGCTAAAATCTTGTATGACTGTCAGGGAGGATATAAATGCATAAAAGTCCTAGCCCAAATGCTCCAGATAGAAAGCTCCGCAATAGGTTTTTGTGCATTTAGCAAAAACATTTGAAAGAATTGCCTCATTGAATGAATAAATGAATGAATGAATGATAATTGCCATACTTCATACATCACTGGAAAACCCATTTTTATTTACATTTAGGCTCTTTCTTCTCTCTTCCCTGATGTCCATACACAAGTTACCTTCTTCTCCTTTCTCTGGGGCTTTCATTGCAACTTTTCTTCCTCCAAAGGCTTTCCCCCCAATAATTCTCCTTCCTTTTTCTCCCATGTCTTCTCAGCTGTTGCCCAAGTACTGAAAACTGAGACACTCAAATCCATTTTATAACACCAAACTCCCCTCTTCTCTCACTGATAATAAGAGATGAGCAAGTACATTATCTCCTTTGTTATTTGTATTGACCTTGGAAGTGTTAAATAGAAATATTAGAGAGGATACAAACATAAAAGGAATGAAAGTCAAAAAGGAGGAATTTAAATTGCAAGCCTTTGCGGATGACTTGGTTTTTATTTTGGAAGACCCTTTAGAGACAGCTTTTAAACTATTGGAAAAGATAGAGATGTATGGTGAGATGGCTGGTTTCAAAATAAATAAAGACAAAACAAAGATTCTGACAAAGAACATGTTATTAAGACAAAGAGAAGAGCTGGCAGATTTATTGAAAATTCAAGTTACGAACAAAGTTAAATATTTGGGGATATATTTGACGTCAATGTTAGGGATAACATTGTTTACCCTAACTGGTTTAGGTAAAATAATAAATATGTAATCATAGTTTATAAGTTAAAGTGTCTGCAACTTTAAATATAGGAATGTAATTAGGGGAGTGGTTGTGAAAGCACTTTAAAAGAAGCAAGATGACAGCTTGCTCTCTCTCTGGCTTTGATGATCCCTAATTACTGCATGGACTCAACACTGCGTTACTCGAACGGGAGAGAAACAAAGGACTGATTTGTAAGTGAACTGACATAGGATATTCTGCACGGACTTTGCTAACTGAATATCCTTGAATGGACTGACTTAATGATACATGACTATTGGACTGTTATTTTGACTATGCTAAAATGGAATAAACTATATTTTTGATAGCACAAGCGTATCTGTTATTTTTACTGTATGTTAATAAACATACAAGCTTAGCTCACTTATTTATCTGTATGCCTATCTGACTAACGCTGCACATTCTGTTTAGCTTATCTCCTTAACCCTGGTTGGGGAACCCAGGCTTAACACTGGTTATGGGCCCAGAGGCTGCAAAGTCAGTTTAACTAGGATAAAACAGATTTATGTAAAAGTGAGAGTTTGTGTTGTTATACATTACAGTAAACAGACAGCTGTGTTTTATTAATTATAGTTTTATATCCATACAAAGAAAACATGGCACAAGTCAATCTACAAAGTTTGTCCCTTATATCCAAGCTGGATGGAACAAACTATGTATCATGGTCTATGAAATGTAGTCTGCTTCTACGAAGAGAAGGTTTGTGGAACATAATTGAAAATCCACCAAACGTAGAGGAATGGGATCCAGAGGATGATGAAGATAGACTAAAAATAGAAGAATTTATGCATAAAAATGAACAAGCTATTTGCATAATTGGTTTAACCTTAACTGACCAACAGCTTGTTCATATCCACGGAGAGCAAACGGCTGTTGGGTGTTGGCAGAAGCTGAAGAGGATTTATGTTCAAGATAACGTTGGTGCACACATAAATCTAACATGGAAGCTTTTCAGTACGCATCTCCAGACGAATGGTGATATGCTGAGTCATTTGAAAACTATGCAAAGCATTTTTCAAGAACTGCACGAGAAAGAGCTTATTTTCTCTGAACTACACCAAGTCTACATAATTCTATCTTCACTTGACATAAGTTATGATAACTACGTCACTTCCCTTGAAATATTGCCAAAGGAAAGTTTAACTTTAACTGATATAACTGGTAGATTGTTTGAAGAGGCAAGAAGAAGGCTTGAAACAAATGAGTTAAGGAGGCAGCAACCTCAAAAAGAAGATAATGAATCTCCTACTGCATACGCAATTAAAAAGTGTTTTAATTGTGGAGGAAGAGAACATTTGGCAAGATTTTGTAAAAAAGCAAAGTACCGGAATGCTGGCCAGAATACTAAAAGTCATCAAAAGATAAATAAAAATTTAGAGTTAGCCATGTATAGTAACGGAGCTGTAAAAAATAATTTATGGGTGGTTGACAGTGGAGCCTCCCACTGTACAACAAATGATAACAGAAATTTTATTAAAATGTCCCAGAGTACACAGCAGATATCGTTACCCAATGGCTGGAAACTGAAAGCTAAAGGTCAAGGTATAGCATATTGTTCTTTTATAAAAGAGAATGTAAAAATGTTATATGTACCACTTAAGTTTAATTTAATTTCAGTTAGAATTTTGGTTAAACTAGGATATGTAGTTACTTTTAAAGGAGATAACTGCATAATTGAGAAAGAAGATAAGAAAATTACTGCATCTTTAAGAGGTGAATTATATGTGTTAAATGATAATGGTTTAAAGGTGGCTAACATGGTTTATGAAAATAAGAAACCTCATGATGAATGTATTCACTTGTTACACCGATGGCTAGGGCATTTAAATTTTAAAATGCTTAAGAAAACTGTTGAATTATCTAAGGGAATAAGTTTGAAACCTTGAAATAAGTATTTGCAATGTAATGCTTGTAATCAAAGTAAGAGCAGGGTCACACCGGCTAATAGAGTTGATGGATTTACTACCAAAGAGCCTTTAGAAGTAGTATTTGCTGATTTAATAGGTCCGAAAAAACCAAGTGTGGGAGGAGCTCGATACATACTAAGTATAATGGACCATTATTCTAGATATGGGTTTTGCTATTTAATGAAGAGCAAAACTGAAACGTATCAAAATCTCTTTAATTGAATAAAATTTGCTGAAAGGAAAACTAAAAAGAAATTAGTAACTCTTATAACAGATAATGGTACGGAATTTACAAATAATAAATTCCAGAATAGACTAAGAATGTTAGGTATTCAACATAAAAAGTCTGCACCATATAGGCCACAACATAATGCCTTTATAGAGAGACGAGGCCAAACATTACAATCAATGACACGTACTATGATGTCTGATTCAGGATTACCTGACAATTTATGGGGAGAAGCAATAATGTGTGGTAATCATATATTAAATAATGTTGTTAATTCAACAACAGGTGAATTACCATTCACACTGTGGCATGGTACAAAACCTGATTTAAGTTACATGCACACATTTGGAGCATCAGCATGGGTGCATATCCCTTCACAAGTTAGACACAAAGGACAGCATAGAGCTAAAAGATTATTTTTTGTAGGATATAAATCTAATCATAGGTCTTATAGATTCTGGGAACCAGGTACATCTAGAGTTTACACCAGTGCTAGTGCTAAATTCCTAGAACATGTAGAATGGAATAGATTAGAGCAAGATTTAAATAATGAAGTAATTATTGAACCCTACAAAAGGCAGAAAGAACAGAATAGTTATAAGAAGAGTCTAATTAAAGAAGAAGTCCAAGAAGAGCAAATAGGACCAGAACAAGAGGAAACAGTTGATCAGGAAGAGTTAGATAATCAAGAAGAGTAAATAAATGAAAGTCCACCTGTAAGTCCTGTAATACCTAGAGGTACTACACATGTAACTAGACCACCTGATAGGTATCAAGCAAGTATAGTATGCCAAATAACTAAAGTTCCAACTAGTATAGATGAACTTAGGATGTATCCTGCTAAGGATCAGGAGAATTGGCAAAAGGCAATGGAAAAAGAACTAAATTCATTAAAGGTAATGAAAGTATATGAAGATGCCAAATTACCTCCAGGAGAAAAATCCATTGGGTGCAAATGGATATTTAAAGTAAAAACTGGAAATGATGGGACTGTTGCCCATAAAGCTAGGTTAGTAGCTCAAGGATTTAATCAAACTGCATCTGATTACGATGAAGTTTTTGCACCAAGTCTTAAAGCAACATCTTTGAGAGCAGCATTAGTGTGGGCAGCTAAGAAAAACTATGTCATTAACCATTTAGATGTAGAAACTGCTTATTTGCATGCACCATTGCAGCACACTATATATTTAAGAAAACCAATAGATATAAAAGACAATAAAGTAAATAGTAATGATTGTTGGAAACTCAAAAAGAGTCTTTACGGGTTGAAACAATCTGGTTTTGAGTGGAACCAATATATTGTGAAAGAGTTAAACAATATAGGTTTTAAATCTGGTTTAGCAGATCCATGTGTGTTTAAAAGAGAAAATAATGGAACGGTGTCATTATTGTTATTATTTACAGATGATATTGCTTTGATAACTAAGACTAATAATGAAGCTAATGAGATTATATCATTATTAGCCAAAAAGATAAAATTAAAGCATTTAGGTGAAATTAAAAAGTATCTAGGATTGACAATTAACAAAACAAAAAATGGATTTAAGATATCTCAAGAAGATAAAATTTGCAATTTAATTAAAACGTTTAAAATGGAACTTTGTAAACCAGCAAAGACTCCAATGAGTCAGGAAGTTTACCAAACTGATGATCAAAGTCCCAAATTTGATAAGTCCATATATCAATCTTTGATTGGCAGCTTATCATATATAAGCAATTGGTCAAGGCCAGATATAGCTTATAGTGTAAATCAGCTGGCACGTTTTAATTCAGATCCACATCAATGTCATTGGCAATCATAAAAGAGAATTTTAAGATATCTTAAAGGAACAATGAACCATGCATTGTTTATAGAACCAAAGGGTGATTTGAGTCTTAGTGCCTATGCAGATGCAAGTTTTGCAACTGATATAAACACTAGAAAATCAACATCTGGGATGGCTATATTATTATTATCAGCTTGTCCACGATGGAAGCAGAATTTTCATGTCTGTCATTACTATGCACTGACTTAATTCTGTACAAACAGTTATTATTAGACATGGGTATAACTGTTAAAGATTCCATTATTGTGTACGAGGACAACCAGGCAGCTATACAGTTAGCTACTAGTATTGCTGTAAAAACTAGATCAAAGCATACTGATTTAAGATAATTAAATGTTAGAGAATCTGTAAAGAATGGGCTAATTAAATTGGAATACTGCATGACAGAAGAAAACATTGCAGACCAATTTACAAAAGCTCAAGGAGTAATTAAGTTTAAAGAGAGTTGTAACAAATATGATTTAAAGATGTAAATAGTTATATTTATTGTTATTTCCTAAAAGGGGAGAATGTTAGAGATAACATTGTTTACCCTAACTGGTTTAGGTAAAATAATAAATATGTAATCATAGTTTATAAGTTAAAGTGTCTGCAACTTTAAATATAGGAATGTAATTAGGGGAGTGGTTGTGAAAGCACTTTAAAAGAAGCAAGACGACAGCTTGCTCTCTCTCTGGCTTTGATGATCCCCAATTACTGCATGGACTCAACACTGTGTTACTCGAACGGGAGAGAACCAAAGGACTGATTTGTAAGTGAACTGACAGGATATTCTGCACGGACTTTGCTAACTGAATATCCTTGAATGGACTGACTTAATGATACATGACTATTGGACTGTTATTTTGACTATGCTAAAAATGGAATAAACTATATTTTTGATAGCACAAGCGTATCTGTTATTTTTACTGTATGTTAGTAAACATACAAGCTCAGCTCACTTATTTATCTGTATGCCTATCTGACTAACGCTGCACATTCTGTTTAGCTTGTCTCCTTAACCCTGGTTTGGGAACCCAGACTTAACACTCAAGATGTACTACACTGGAAGAGAATAACTATATTAAACTTAAACAGCAGATAGCATCCGATCTGAAAAAATGGGAAATTGTCATTGATAGGTAGAATTTCAACAATTAAGATGAATATTTTATCCAGAATTTTATATTTGTTCCAAACAATACCAATTAGGTTAGGTAAGGATTACTTTGAAGAATTAAATAAAATTGTGTTGAAGTATATATGGCAAGGCAAGAAAGCGAGAATAAAATTAAAACTTTTACAGGATGCTAGAATTAGAGGAGGATTTGGCCTTCCTAACTGGGAGTTGTATTATCAAGCTGCAAAGTTAATGTTGGTTAAAGAATGGATAACATTAAGAAAGACTAGATTGTTGGCATTAGAAGGTCATGATTTATTCTTGGTTTGGCATGCTTTTTTATGGTATAAGGGAACTAAATCACAGGGTTATTTTAGAAGGCATTATATACAGGAATTGTTATGGTTGAATTGGGAGAAAATTAAGAAACAATATTATTTGAAAATCCCAGTTTGGTTATCAACTATTGAAGCTTTTTCGTATCCTATAACCTATAAGAAGGAACAAACAGTTAGATATGGGGAAATACTGGATGAAAAGGGTGAACTTAAAACGATGCAAAATTTAGAAGAACAAGGTATAAAGATGAATTGGTTTTCATATGCGCAAATACATGCAAGGTATCTTAAAGATTCTAAAATAGAAGGATTTTATGATAAATTGACTGATTTAGATAGGATTTTGACAGGTACTGATGAAAAAGTGATTAAAAAACTATATAGTTATTTGTTGGAAATTAAATTAGAGGAAGAACAAGTTAAAGAAACAATGATTGCTTGGGGGAAGAATTTTGGATATGGGATTGATTTAGAGAAGTGGCAAAAATTGTGGTCACAAAATTATAAAATGACAATGTCAACAGCATATAAAGAAAATTTGTATAAGATGTTTTACAGGTGGCACTTTCCCCCGACAAGAATAGCAAGAATGTTCAAGGATAAATCTGAAAAGTGCTGGAAATGTCATCAGGTACCTGGCTCATATTACCATATGTGGTGGACTTGTGAGGAGGCCAGGAAATACTGGACTAGAATTCGCATATGGCTGGAAAAAATGACAAAGAAACACATAGATTTGAAACCAGAGATTTTTTTATTGGGAATCTTATCTGATATATATAATAAAAACTTAAAGTATTTGACTGTACATGTATTAACAGCGGCTAGGATTGTATTTGCTAAACATTGGAAGAGTGAGAAAATACCATTAGAGGAAGAAATTATTAAGAATATATTGGAATGTGCTGAAATGAGTAGATTGACATTTGAAATTAGAGAACAAGAAGATAAACAATTTTATGAAGTTTGGGATCTCTTTTATCAATGGTTAGATAATACAATATAATAATAGAATATTTAGAAATCTAGGAAATAACGAATATATAATTTTTCTTGGGTTTGATAATATTTTTAGAATATTTTATTAAGATAGATTTGGTGTGATTCTATGATCTGTTATAAAATAATTTAACTCAATTATAGTTATCTCGCTTAAGTATGAATTAGTAAAATTATAGTCAAATGATTGTTCAATAATGATATTAGGATACTTAACCGATGATTGATAATGTGAGTTATGTAATATAATTATTTCGATGACTATGAAATGGATGCACAAAAAGGAGTGGTAAACCCACCGATACACTGTAATTTTATGAAGAATGATGATCTTTTTATGTTATGTTTTATGTTTTTGTTTGTCGTTAAAATCAATAAAACTTTTATCAAAAAAAAAAAAAAAATAAGA
This sequence comes from Hydrophis major, assembly GCA_033807585.1. Lineage (NCBI taxonomy): Eukaryota > Metazoa > Chordata > Lepidosauria > Squamata > Elapidae > Hydrophis > Hydrophis major. The sequence continues at coordinate 174,792,432 of CM066329.1, forward strand.
GATGGGCAAGTAGAAGGAAGAAGTTGAGGTAAATGAAAGTATATATTGGAACTAAGCATCTGAAAGCTGGCTTCCAGTCTTGTATCCCCACAAAATTATTTTTGTTCAGGCAAAATTATTATTTTTTCCTTTAGTGTTCTTGTGTTTGAAAGCAGATATAGCTCTCTTTGATTATTTCTATTTAGTGAAATTGCTATATAAAGTAAAAGAGGTATTTAAGAAATGAGGAAAAGAAGAAAGAAGTAGGTGTAAGAAAAGAAAAGAAAGAGAAAAAAACCCCTAAAGTTATAATGGCTTCCAACCTTTTCTTCAACAGATAATGACATATTCATCATCTCCCTTCCTTCTTATCACTTCCTAAAATCCCTTCAAACTCATATTAAATTATTATATTTTTCTATCACTAAGTCCATTACATCTTCATTTCACTTTTTTCTTCTTTTAGCAAAAAGTCTGTAAAAGGTTTCTTAAGAAAACACTTGTTGCTTTTTCCCAATCAGATCAATTTTGCCATTTCTGCTAATTCTAATAGATTTATAATCCATTCCTCCATTGTGGGAATGTCATCTTCCATCTTTATGTATATAACAATCTTGCTATCATTGTCATATAAAAAATTAAACTTCCATGCATCTTGAAAGCAGCCTTAGTTCTTGATGGAAGGCCATAAGACATATCACAATTAAATTGAGAAATCAAAAAACATCTCAGAAGAAAGAAAACTACTCTTGTAACATTGCCATGACAACAATATGAACTTGTCCGGCTAGTCATTAGGAGTCTTGACTTGATTTGACTTGAGAGAGAAGCTTGACTTGAGAGAGACATTTTACTTTACATTTAAGATATAATAGTTAATCTTCCTTTAAGGTCTTGGTTTGAGCCTTTGACACCCAAATAGCAGAATAATGTTTTTTAAGAAGTAAGTAAGGAATTTCTCCATCAAAGTTTTAAGTTTTCTTTTTCCTACACACAGATGGAGAGGGAGAAGGGGGGGGAGAAAAACAGAGGAGGGGGAATAATTACTATGGGAGATATTGCTGTGGCAAAATAGGCTCCTTCATGTTGTTGCATTTCTGTATGATTTATTGGGCGGGGGCTTTAAAAAGCAAAACGAAATGCACCCAAGACCCTGAAAACAATGCCAAATCCTTAAAAGAGCAGAACCTCACTGAAGTACTGAGCAAGAGATTTTAAAATAGCTTGGTCAATATTAATGCATATGGCTTTGCTTCCCTCACACAAACTTCCCTTGCTTCTCTTCCAAGTAAAATTGTAACATTTTACTTGGTTCTCATTAACATAGCAAAATTCAGCACTGATTAGCAACAGCAGTGATTTATTCAGTCTTCCAGATTCCCAAACTACGAAAGATGGCAGTGATCCTTTTTCCAGATAATCCCTCATGTGTTATAACTGAGCATTGTTTCTGACTTTAAAGACTGTGCAATGCATTTGTGCTGTTTGGGTGGCATTAATTCCAACAGGCTGGTAGTACTTTTCAGACAAACATACTTTATTAAATGAGTAGGAATGGAGAACCGTTGTGTGGAGTGGATAAATCCTACATCAGGTCAGCCACGTCTTGCATCTGATGAAAGGAGCTGCAGCTCATGAAAGCTCATGCCTATTAATTAAATGTGTTAGTTTGAAAAGGTGCAAGCAGCCTGCTTCTGATTCTTGACTGTCCCTGAACTCTTTGGCATAGAGAGGAGAAGAGAGGCAAAGATGAAGCTGAACACCCACACATACTCTCTGAAGAGGTCAATCTGCCTATGTCTCTCTTTCTTAAATATACACAGCAATTTCCCCTGAAGGGATCGCTGGAGGGCAAAATGTTTCAAGAATGTAATAAGGGTTAACAGAGAGGCAGTTTGTGCAAGCAACACCAGAATGTTTCCTTCCTGCCTTCCTTACGGGATTAGGCCAGTAATTTCTTCTAACAACCGATTCTCTGAACTGCTTAGAATGTTAACAACCGGTTCAAGCAAATAGGTACAAACCTGTAGAATCCCACCCCTGGTCATTTCCATACTTCTATGCAAAGAGGTGGTCTTAAGCAGTTAAGGTCCTCTCTTTTGAAAACAATCCTAATCACTCTAAGAAGAATTAAAACCTTTCTTATTTTCTATTCCTTGGAAACTGCAATCAGCCCAAAGACCTAAAAAAATGTGGAATATAGAGGTAGAGATGATTAGAATAAGAAGAAATAGCACTGAGAAGTTGGAATGGAGAAGTTCCAGGGGCCTTGTGATTGACACTAATTTTGCAGGGTTAAACCACTCATGAAATGATTTAAAAATATTTAATTTAATTTATTGATTTATATACCCACCCAACTGCTCTGGGTGGTTCACAGGCAAAAAAAATTAAAACAACTTAAAAATATACCATAAACAAAAATAAAGAAGTGAAAGATCACATAGATGACAAAACCAGAACAGGACTGAAAAAGAAGATCCACATAATTCAAGGGGGGCTTTAATCATCCTTACCAAACGCTTGGGTGTTCCTTTGAAACACCCTAAGGCCCTTTGAAACACCATAAGGGTGGGAGCTATCCAGATATTGAGGGGAAAATCATTCCAGAGCACAGGCATTGCCTTTAGAGTATATTAAAATTGAAATTAAATTAAAAACAATTTAATGAATGAATTAATGAATGAATATATTTAAAATAAATAAAATTGTAACAAGATTCCAGACTGGTAAAAATTCATTTTAAAAAATGACACCAAGTCCTAACCAAGGACCTAAGAAATAGTGTCTGAGTATGTAGGCAGTTCCAGGTCAAATTGTTGTTTTTTTTTTTTTGGCGAAGTCTGAATATTCAGGTCTAATAAAGTTCAAAATGTCTATGGACCTAGGCAGCCTTTTGAGTATTGCTCTAAGGTCTCCTGTTACTATTGGTACAGCCATTGATTTTTTTCCTCCACAATTGCTCAACCTCAATTTGCAAATCACAATATTTTGTTATTTTTTTCTAGCTGTTTCTCTTCGATTCATACATCACTTGTTGTAGCAATATCAATGAACCAGATTTTTCCACAATAGTGATGTCAGGCATGTTGTGGGCCAGATGATTGTTGTTGTTTTCCTGCAGCTCCTGGTTTGATTCAGCCTATTTTCTTTTTCTTTCTTTTTCTTTTGCTGTCACCTGAGTTTTCAGATAGCTAGCTTGGTGATGCACTGACACATCATTTCTTTCGAACATGCCAACATTCCATTTGGCTAGAAATGGTAACAATCAAGTAAAATCTATAATGCAAAGTAGTAGCATTGTGCATACCTTTCCTGGGAGTAAATTCCATTAAGCACTATGAGGTTTAGTTCTGAGGAAACAGGGCACTTTTAAGGAACTATATTAAAAGCAACTACTAGTGCCTCCTAACTTGGAGAGCTGTTTGATTTGCTGACAGAATCTTTGTATCTTTTGTACATTGAGATTCTGGAGATGCATCTATGAACTTGGAGCCAAGGTGTGTTCTACAAGATTAAGCATGTTTGCAAAAGAAATAGGGATTGTAATCTTACCATCTATGACCTTTGCCAAAGCATGGAACAGTGTCAGTAACAAAAATATGATTTCTGAACAATTTTCACATTTGGGAAATTGTGAATGACTCAATATTGTCAGGGTTTGTTTGTTTTTTAATGTGGCATTCAGTTACTTTCAGGGGTGGGATTCTACCAGTTTGCACCTATTCAGTAGAACCTGTTGTTAACATTCTAAGCAGTTCAGAGAACCGGTTGTTAGAAGAAATTACTGGCCTAATCCTGTAAGGAAGGCAGGAAGGAAACATTCTGGTGTTGCTTACAGAAACTGCCTCTCCATTAACCCTTATTACATTCTTAGCAGGACTAGACTTCCTATCTTAGGAATGTCTCTGGAGTTTTTTCCCCCTACTTTGCTGGTACTTTGCTTGTGTGGAGTGACCATTCAAAGTTACAATGGCACTGAAAAAAGTGACTTATGACTGTTTTTCACACTTACGACTGTTGCAGCATCCCCACAGTCATGAGAGGCCAGGCGAGGAGATGCGTGCCTCAATGTGAGTGATATTGAGTTAGCCACAGCCAGCCAATAACATGACCACCAAGCCATGTCCACCCAGTCACATGACCACTAAGCCACACCCACCACCTAAGCCATGCCCACAGAACCGGTTGTTAAAAATTTGAATCCCTCCCCTGATTACTTTCCCTTCAGGTTGCCTGCATAAACTCAAGTTATTTGAAGCAAGAGTCTTGCTTTTCACTGCTCCATTTATCTGAAGATTGGAAGAAAGTTACCAAGGCAGAGTGTCTGTGTATTTTAAACTGGCTGACCAGCCCTGCAGTATATCAGTGTTGTGCTTGTATAACCTTTATACAGCTTTCAAGTAACTTGAACCCTGCAATTGATGAATTGAGTTTCCTGAGACCCGAACCGCTGACATTGCATTTTTAAAGTAGACAAATTATATTTATCAATTCTGTGTCAAATTTGCTTCTCATCTCTTTTCATGACCTGTACATAAAAAAAAACTATTTTCCCACAATGTAGTATAGTAACTATTTCAGAATAGTTCAGAAATGATTTCTCTCTTACATGAAGTCAAATAGAACATTTTGCTTTTGAAATGTTTGTGTCTCTCTTTAAATCTTTCTTTAATTAACAAACTTTGACCTCAAAGCTGGACCCATGATTTTGAAAATGATAACGTTTCCTCCAGAATTTGCAACTAAAGTCAAGTATTATAAACCCAGCAACCTCAGCAATCCAGACCCAAAACCATGTCATCACAACTGAACAGCCAATGACTTAAAGGATCTTCTAGTGGAGTCTTCCTGGGACAGGTGCATTCCAGAAACTTTTAATCAGTGCTGGCTGAGAATATGGAAGCAGAAATTCAAAGCATCTGGATGAAAGGGGGACATGTTACACAAAACTGATTTAGAGCATTTCTATTTAAAGAGGTATGGTAGATATCCGTAGTATTGCAAACATAGCCTGGTATTTATTTAAATATTACAGATGAAGAGCAAATAAACTAATCTTCAGTAAAAATGGTGCAGAAGAATTTAAATCCTTGTTTAGTATCTCTATTTATATCCCCACTTATAAAGAAGCTCTTATATAAACCTGTTGCAGTAAAAAAAAAAAATTAAAATAGAATCTTCTCTATATCAGGTATAGCTTTGTCTCTTAGTTCTTGGAATTTAAATTCCAATGAAGCTTATCTTAATTGTTCACATTTCTGCTTTCACATTTTTCTTGTAAATATAATGAAGTAGTTTGAAATGTCTCCGACTTTCGCACATCATCATATCTCATTGCTCATGTTACATTTTTAGTTTTATTAATTTATTTTTATATTTTTTATTTATTTTCATGTTTTTAAATATTTGGTTGAGCTTGTTCTTTAAATCACAGAAAAATGCTTATCAATCAGACACCACCAACTTTTTACGCCTAACATCATCTACACAGAAAACCAAGCTCCAAAAGCTTTCTTTAAGCAAATCCTGGAAAACAGATAAACAAATTTGTAATGGAAAAGTGATAAACAAATTTGATTTTTAGAAAATATACTTAGTAATCTTCTTATATCAAAGGATATATTCATCTCCTGTGATTTATTTTTCTGACACTCACAGCAGTTATAAATTTGAAAAAAAAAATTACTTAGGAAAAGTTAAGACTCTTCTTTCTCCCAAGGTCCAAGCCCTGTTTTTTTCTCTCAAATACTTAGTTAATTTAACATTTTCCTACACTCTTACAATTATGCTGTGCAAAGTTCAAAGGGATGGCAAGTATGTCAGTTCTCCAACTAACCCTTCACTCCATGAGAAAGGTTATTATCAAAGGGGCAACCAGACAGTCTGTCACATGCCACAGAGTCAAACTCTGCTAAGTAACTAAATAAAGATGTAATTTTAATGATGATTAAATTGAAGCACCTCATTAATTTCATGTGAGAGGTGGGGAAGTACACAGCAGCTCTTTCTCTAAATTCATTGTTTGTCTGGCTGAAAACATCCCCTTGCAACGTCTGGTTGAGTCTAATTTAAGTATGTAAATTTAATGGTTCAGTAAGTAAAATTGCTTTTATTGTTTGGAATGGTTTGTGCAGTAATTGATGGGTTTTCAAGGTTCATTTGATAGGAGTGTCTGATACAGCAGGTGATAACAGTGAAGGACATCTTTACCTTTAAGGATACAAATAAGGTGTGTGCCAGAATAGCTTGGACACCAGCCTACATCTGAGCTTTAGAACTCAAAGCCAGCATATTGACAAAACCATCTTATTCTCTAACTGTAATCCTTTGATTCATAAACCTATGTTGAAGTCACAAAAAGGTAGTTATATCCTATTTATTTTATTTTTCAAAATTTGGATATTTTCAGATTTATTGGTAGCATAGTTCCCATGACCCTCAGCCAGTGCATCTGGAAACCAGATGTGGGAATACTGACTTTCAGGTTAATAAATGCGTGTTTTGACATTTGAATGCATGTTTTGACATTTGAATGCATGTTTCTCTAACCAAATGTTGTGGTTTTGGTAGTTTCAGTGTTGACTCTTGAAATGATGTTTAGCTACCATTAATGCAGATCTGCATGCATTCAATGTAGATTTCTATTGGTAATGGGGACAGTTCATGGAATAGAGCCAATTACATATACCCTTCCTAGTTTTCAACAAGCTAATTTTTGTCATAATCCTCCCACTCTGTGATTGCTTGGCATTTAGAAGAAGATTCAAACAAGGAGAAAGATACATGTATTAAAAATCTTTGTCCTCCTGGCTGAAGAATATAATTTTATTCAATAAGATTTGGAGGTCAGGGCTATCGAGACTGAATCAAACACTCTAAAGATCTACTAAAACTATTGTTAATATGCTTACCTCTGCTGTGACTAAATCAGATGGCCACTGCACCTATTTCTCACATGACACTAGCGGCTAGCCAGGAACATTCCCATAAAGTACTTTCCATTTGCAAGGCAATGTAATTACTTTTGGGACTCTGAGTTACACCTTTCATATGATTGTCCTGCATTCTCATAACTGCATGCCATGGAAAACATTGTTCCATATTCCAGTTTGTACAAAAATGAGGCCATTATTCATGAGACCTTCAGTATTTTATTATTAGTGCAGTTGACTGTGTTTCCTTTGAAAGCATTCCAGACCCGTTCTTTCTTGCCATTTTGCTAGCTGGAACTCTGACTGAAAACAATCCCAGGAGATAAATATTATTTTCATTCTTTCATTCTTCCATAATTTTTTATCTGTCCGTCCATCCAACCAACCATGCATGCATCTCAGTTCTGGAATGCCTGGGATGTAAGTCGTTTGAGGTAGACTAGATTAGAAGCCAAAGTTATGAATACAATGCTAATAAAATGGTTGCAGAAATAGAACCTTGCAAGTTTGAGTACACTTCTTCCCTCTCTTCCTGTATATTCATGAGCAAATCTGAAATGCTTTCTCAAATTACTTTTCTATTTCAGACTCAAATTTCTTTTATCTGACATTGACTTGGTTGCAGCTCTTCATTGTCATTCCAACTCCCCATCACAGAGGAAGATCTTTAATTATGGTATTTTATTATTTTAAAAATAATTTTCGTTTACTATATCCTGTTCACTGTTATTTGTTTCAGTCAAATATCAATTAATTGCTTTGGAAATGCTTCATGCAGAAATTAAAAAATAGCATAGCATCTACATTTATATTTATTTCTATAGCTTATTTGATTGTAATCAAGCCAGTCTGTTTTAATGGTTAAAGTGGCAGATTAGAAGTAGGGAAATCTGAATTGTAGATCTGCCTTGGAGGGATATGAAAGCCAGATGGGCAGGGGTGGGATTCTACCAGTTTGCACCTATTTGCTAGAACCGTTGTAAACATTCTAAGCAGTTCGGAGAACTGGTTGTTAGAAGAAATTACTGGCCTAATCCTGTAAGGAAGGCAGGAAGGAAACATTCTGGTGTTGCTTACATAAACTGCCTCTCTGTTAACCCTTATTACATTCTTGGCAGGACTAGACTTCCTGTCTCAGGAACTTCTCTGGAGTTTTTTTTCCCTCCTTTGCTGGTACTTTGCTTGTGTTGAGTGACCATTCAAAGTTACAATGGCACTGAAAAAAGTGACTTATGACCATTTTTCACACTTACAACTGTTGCAGCTTCTCCACAGTCATGAGAGGCCAGGCAAGGAGATGCGTGCCTTGATGTGAATGTTGAGCTGGCCACACCCAGCCAGTCACATGACCACCAAGCCACACCCACCAACGAAGCCACACCCACAGAACTGGTTGTTAAAAAATTTGAATCTCACCCCTACAGATGGGTCACCTTGGGCCAGTCATTCTCAACCCTAGGGAGAAGGCAGTAGCCAACCATTGCTGAAAATGCCACCTATTAAACTGCATGGGGACCTGCCCATATAGTTGCTGGGAATCAAACTGGCTTGGTATTATTAATTATTATTTGATTATAGTAATGTTCTTCTTAGTTAAATATTCCAAAGATATCATTTATTGTTTTTAAGCTCTTATATTTTATTTATAGGAAAGCACATGACATAGAAATATATGTTGTACAGGAATATTTTATTTAATCAATTTCTTAGTTGCCTTTTAATACTCACATTCCCACTCGCACCTAATCATGGCATAAACATGCCCAGACATCTTTTTTCCCCCTGCTCTAGCTCCATTACATTGTTCTCACGTCATCCCCAGCTCAGATTTAAGACTTCTTTAGCTGTAAAAGTAATGCTTTTTCCCTTATTCTGCTAAGGTCCCTGAGCCTCCTCAAATTTGTTAGGATTTGTCATCTATTAGCCTTGGAAGGAATTTAGTGACTGTCAGAGGCTGGAAACAGAGACAACAAAGGGATTGACAATGGGGATAATCAATTTCATGCCGATAGAATTTTTTTTCAGGCTCAAAGATGGGTAAAGAGCACCTTAAGTCAGCAGAGGGGAAAGGTCTTAGAATTGTCAAAGTTTCTAAACAGCATTGCTATTGTTTGACACTCTGGTTTGCATGCATAAATGATTGCATACATAAAGCAGAAGTATCAGATTATATAGACACCCCCCCCCCATATAAATATATATCTGCCAATTCAAGGATGGGTGGATTTGCTCTAATGTAGTAGAGAAGAAAGACCCATTGTTTTCCCAAGATTAACTTACACAATGAAAACAATTGCAGCTTATTGAATCCTAATAAATATTACAGTGTTTAAATACAATTAGTTCCATAAAGCAGAATTAAAGAATGTCTGTCAATATTAGTTTTTGGTCAATGTGCCAATTAATACGTTAGCAGTTTTCTTGTTCATAAATTATCCTTTGGTGCAAATTGTATAATGCTTACTTTACTTTAAAAGGGGCCTTGGGAAAGAGTCAATATCATTTTTTTTTCATCTAAAGCTGTCTTGCAACAAAGACTAAGGGCTCTTGAAAGCTTCAGATAGTGCAACACCAAAATTCAGCAGCAAATGTATAGAACAGAACAGAACAGTTGGAAGAGACCTTGGAGGTGTTCTAATCCAAATGAATATCTTGTAAAAAAAAAATTTCAATTAGAAAAAAACAAGTTTTTCATAGTTACAACCATTGCAGCATCCTCATGATCATGTGATTAAAATTCAGATGCTTGACAACTGATTCATATTTATGTCCTTTGCTGTGTCCCAGAGTCATGTTACCTTCTGACAAGCAGTCAGTGGGGAATTCACTTCACATCCTGGTTACTAACTTATCAATTGCAATAATTCACTTAACAACTGTGGCAAGAAAAGTCGTAAAATGGGGCAGAGCTCACTTAACAAATGTCTCATTTAACAACAGAAATTTTGGGCTCGATTGTGGTTGTAAGTCAAGGACTATCTGTAAGTTAGTTTTCCATTAATGCCTCTATGAACATTGTGGGAAGAAGTTACATTATACAAAGTATGCTGAACAGGAACCTATTATGAACACATGAGACTCTACCTTTGGACTATTAGCTAACATGGTTCAATTTTGTCCAATTTGATAACCAGCTGCTTCCCAATGGAGGCTCCCAGACAAAATGAGTCTATTCCCCCTCCCCCAATCATTTTGCAATCATTCGGCCTCATTCACTTCATTTAAGTGTTCCCATTAAGATAGCCTTCATTTGCCATTTTTCTTTACTTCAGAAATTAGCAAAAGTAGCCACTGCTTGTCTGAAGCAACCAAGTTCACAGATTCAGATATCTTCCACTGCTGGCCTCCTAAGATTTTTTTAAAAAAACCTTTATTGCATGATCTTGAAACAGGGAAAGGGAAGGCATCCATGGTAGAAACAGAGTCCTTATTCATGGAAATCATGAACAGTTATTAATACATAAGGCTACTGAATCCCTTCCCTGTGAACATTCCACAATTCTAAATAACAAAGCAAAAGTCAAGATTTCTTCTGGCAGGTTGGGACCTTTTCTGTTTGATGTACTAAGACTTCTCAATAAGCCTAGGGAGTCTTGTCCAGACTGTGGTTTCCTGGCTGTCTGTTTAACCAATGGAATGTACAGCCAGGAGTGTGGGAAGTGTCCCAGCTGGAATCCTTCCTTTCCCATAGCCCATTCCAACTGCGAGCTTCAAAATGCAACCCTCAAATACACCAAAATATACTAAAAATAAGACATGACATGGAATCTCTTGTAAAGAGAAGCTTAAGGAATGGAAGTTTCTTTAAAAAAAAACATTTAAAAGATAAATATTATAAAAGAGGAATGACACAGAGATTTACAAAATTAGGAATGTGTTGGAAAGAATTAATAGATATTATTGTTTCTTATAAACAGAACAGGAGAACCAAAAATTAAGTTTAAACAAGAGAAGGGATGCATTTGTTCACATATATTATTATCAAGATATGGAATTAAGCCAGCATCCATGCATTTTAAAAGAGATTAATCAGATTAATCAGAGGAGAGGCCTATTAAACTCACCTAATTGCAACACCAAGAAATGCAAGTTCAATGCTGAGAAGCACTTTTCACACAGGTGCTCTGAAAAAAATATTTATGGAAAGTTGCCACAGCATATTTATGGGCTGACAGAGATACAGGATGCCAGGCAGTTGTAAAGAATACAGTAATGCACATTAAAAGAAAAAACATGTTCTGAACATCTTAAATATTCAGAATTTAGACATCTAAGCTGTGAGAAAGAAAGATTACTGTATTCTCTCTCTCTCAAAATGTGGACAACTGCTAATAATTCAATACTTTTCTTCTCTTTTTCTTTATTTGTGCTGTGGTTCTTAATGGTTTGAAATTCTATTCTATTGGAGATGATGCATCAAATAAATCTAAATGTTGGGAGCCTTCCTCATTCCACTTCTGCACTATGTAACCTCTACTTCAGGTTCTTTTGATCTTATTCTTAGTGTAATTTTGTATTGGGTTTTGAGAATACAGGAAAGGATTTCTTCTCTCTTATTTTCAAAACAGAGCAGGATTTAACATCCTATCTATGCTATGAGTGGACACTTTTTACTGTTTCTCTGTGTATCTGGTAAATTTGTAATAAAAATACTGTTAGTAGAAATATAAAATATATTTGTGGGTATTTACACATATGGTATTCAGCTTTGTTCAGGTATTTTCCCACGTCATTGTAGTTGTGCTTTTAAAGTTGTAAAATTGTAAAAAAAAAAAAAAAAGTAAAAAAAAAGTTGTAAAGTTGTAAAAAAGTTGTAAAGTTTTAAAGTTGCCGAAACATTGCTACAACTTTAAAAGCACAATTACAATGACGTGGGAAAATACCCGAACAAAGCTGAATACCATATATGTGTGTGTGCGCGCATTTGTATTATCATGCATGATACAGTAGTAGAAAGTTGGTATTTGCTGTTTGCAACTTTAGACTAATCATTTTGATTGTTTTAATTGTTAGGTTTCACTTTCCACATCATTCAAAGTTACTGCTGTGAGATGGATAGTCTTATATACAATAACAACTGTTAATGCTGTCATATGATAATAGTTTGGGGAATTTGGTCTCTCTGAGCTGATGCCCTGTGTTGGGTTACAAAGAGTTTGGTGGGAATATAGTTCAACATAACACAAGAGAATTGCAAAGGAAAATATGTCACAACAACTTGATGTCTCTGCTCTGATTTCAAAGTGAAAAAAGAAAAGCAAATTGTGAATTCTCATATATTCCAGGTAGGAAAAAAGTAGAAATAAAAAGTGTTCTGAAGTTTAACTTGATACTTTTTAAAAGCCAGGTGAACAATGAGTATATTGACTTTGTTTTATAGTAACTTGATTTTATTGAAAACTGATCATCTTGAATACCATGGAGAGTACAATATTCTGTGCTTCTTTGTTAGTACCTATTTGTTGTCTGGATTCTTTCAGCCCAGATATAGTAGCCCTAGCAGAAAGAAATGTCAAAGCATATTTTGCAAGTTATTTTCTAACCTCCCCCAGCCACCCACCCCCATTTATAGAATAACAAAATGGAGTTTTGGAAGGACCATAAAGGTCTTCTAGTCAATTCAAAGAGAAACTTGCAGTTATGGTTACTGTTATGTATGTAAATAGTTGAATAAAGGCAAGCTTGGGGTAAAGTGCAGGGTTCTGGCCCTGCACTTCTGATTGGGTGTTAAGCGGCTAGATCGGATTGGTTGGGTTCTGAGAATCTGATTGGCCCTTAACGAAGGACTCTTATTGGTTCTGGAGCTAGCATTTTACAGCTCCCTATTGGTTATTTCACATTAGAATTGCCTATATAAGGCAGAGTTGTTGTTATACAAGTTAGAAGTCACTATGCAATAAAGAGCTGAAAGTTCACCAACTAAGACTGTCTCCATTCATTCTACCCATGCCTGAATCTATAACAGTTACATTCAAAGATTCTAAAACTAAAACGTGAAAAAAATGTTAAACTGTGTTGGTGATGCAAGAATCTTCAGTTCGAAACAGAACCATTAGCAGAAGATGGACGGATATAAAGGACAATGTATTTAACAGACTTTGCAATCATGAAAATTTGTATCTGAGAGCTTCACATTACTTTTCATTAAGGACTTCAAATCAGTTTGCAAATGTCAGTTTTCTCCAAGAAATAATAGTCACAAAGAAAAATCTTGGCTGTGTGAATTTAATTACCTTGCTCATGATCTTTCACTCTTCTCTCTTTTGTTTGTTTACTTCTACCTCTGAACCATATTTCTTCTGTTTTTTCTTTCCTGAGCATCTCCTGCTTTCTTTTTTCCAATTACCACTTCAACAGCTTTTTCATTCCATGGTTTTGTGTTACTTATTCTCTGCCTCTTTCTTAGGCCAATGGCCAAGTAACACAAAACCATGGTTAAAATGTCAGATGTTGCTGAATTGCAGCTTGCAGTATCCATAGTACTGAAAGAACTCTAGGAGTTGCAGATCAAAAACATCTCCAGAACCATGAGTTTCTCACTTATGCTTCTCTTGTCCTTTATTTATTATGTACATAATTATAATTTATGTGCCATGTTTAGGATACTCAAGGCAACTAACCAAAATAAAAACAAAGACATCATTTTTTAAAAGTTTCTTAGAGATGGTACTGGGAGGCTAAAAGCAAGCGTATATGTATTTGTGTGTGCAATTTAAAGATTTCAGAAAAGGAACATAAAAAGCTAATATAGACTAGTATGAACTAGGGGAAAGAAAAAGAAAGAAAGCAAAGAGAAAGCAAAAAGTGCAAGAACGTAGAGGGGGAGAAAAAAAAGGAAAGAAAGAAAACAGATACTAAGCTTCTACTCTTCATTATAAAGTTTCTACTCTTCGTTATAACAGTCAAAAGTACAATTACAAATTTAATTACACATAGAATAGAATAGAACAGAACAGAACAGAACAGAACAGAACAGAACAGAATAGAATAGAATAGAATAGAATAGAATAGAATTCTTTATTGGCCATGTATGATTGGACACACAAGGAATTTGTCTTGGTGCAAATGCTTTCAGTGTATATAAAAGATACATTCGTCAAGAGTCAAAAATTATAAGGTAAATTACTCTATAGTTACAACATAACTTTTTTCCTTCTACAGTATATTATAGCCTGTCTAATCATCCAAACAATAAATCCAAAGTTCATTTTTTCTGTTTTATGCAAGAAGTCCATAATGCCAAAAGTCTGTAATAAATATTTTTAAAAACCTGTCTTTTCCTTGATCAAAGAAAAAATGGTCAGTTCAGCCTTTTTAGCAAGTTTCATCATCTTTAATAATCATTCCTTCATGATGGGAAATACTGAACCTTGCCATCTTTGTACATGCAGTACATGTAGTTATCATGTAAAAAAACAAAGTGCCATGACTATTTTCCAACAGTTTGTCTATCAATCCCAAAAGAAAAAAACTCTAGTTTCTATATTAATCTTTAAAATCCTCTGACTCATTATATGTATTAATATCCACAGTTTTCAATTTTTTCCCTGTCTATCAAACATGATAAAAATTTCCTCTTCATTCACATTTCTAACATAAATTTATACAGTCTAGACAAGTTCTCTGGTGACATATCCTAACAGTACATCATTTTACAAAAATTCTCTTGAAGATTTATAGCATGGTATAAATTTCAATGCTCTCAATATTTTCCATCTGCATATTATAACAAGAATTTTTAGCTCACTTTATCATGCTTTTTCATCTTCAAGAACATGTTGAAATTTCAATAAAAGTTTGGACATTTTAACAATTACTCGTTCATCATTTTACACAATTCTTTTTCAAACTGAATCTTACAATGTTCAAAACCATAAACACATTTCTTTACTTTAAATCTAATAATGGTAAATAAGAAAACATTGACAATCATATCCCTCTGCCCCAGTTCTTGTCTTGATTCTATTTTAAATTCCCCTGGACAAAATTCTAGTATCTCACAATAAGTTAGCCATTTGTGTTTGCCTGTTATTTCTTGTCTATAAAATACTTCTTGTGTTCAGAGCCACAAAATGTGTTTTCAGGCACAAT
Organism: Hydrophis major; assembly: GCA_033807585.1. Taxonomy (NCBI): domain Eukaryota; kingdom Metazoa; phylum Chordata; class Lepidosauria; order Squamata; family Elapidae; genus Hydrophis; species Hydrophis major. The sequence goes on from CM066329.1 coordinate 174,807,437, forward strand.
ATGGGTTTGCATCTATACATATTCACAATATAGCACATCTAACATAAGAGGCTAAAAGCAGGTGTTGGGGAAAAACATTTTACAGATTACAAGCTCCTGGTATAGTGCTGATTTATTTTATGTCCTAGTGGTTGATATGTGTGTTAAAAAGAAAAGATGTGTGGGATAATTGGAGTGGAATGAAAATTTGTTTCAGATGGATTAAAACCATGAAGCCTCTGATGGATCACAACTGCTGAGTACATGGTCTTCCAGATGTTGTTGAACTGCAGCATTTGTCAGTCCAGCCCTTATATGCCAGGGGATGGGAGAGATACTTGGTTTTAATCTAACAGCATGCAGGGGGACCAAAGATGCTGTTTTCTCATTTTGCTTTCACTAGTTCAAATATTTCAGTGGTGGCTGTTACTAATATCCTGAGTTGCCCATGTCACAGTTTAGAATACAAGCCAGGATTTGAAGGAAATTTTGATTGTATGGTCATTAAAAAGAAGAGAGCCCAAATACATTTTGCTTCCAATTAAGAAAGCTCTGGAGCTCTTTTATTCAATTTCCTGACACAAGTGTCTTATTCAGGTTCTGGGCCATTTTTATTGTGACAGGGCTAAATCTCTCTTCCTTTTACAGTAAAGGCCATTTGGGCTTCCTTGTCAGATCAGTCTGGACCTAAATCATGACATTTTTCATTTTGATTTGAGAATTGAATCTGATGTGAAACAAAAGCTGCAATCATGCCACATAAAGTCATATGCATGATACAACAAGACCAGTCATCATTTCACAAATGGATACACTGCATCTGTACAATTCACTTAAAAGGACTTTTAAAAAAATCCTATGGTGAGATTCAGGACAGAAAAACAATATAATTGTCGCTTTTCTGCAGTTACGCCTTTCGACACGTTGGACTGTAATGTCCAAAAAGACCAATCAGAATGGCCGGCGGTTGACCTGGGGATAGATTTAGTGTACCCTTTCCATATTTTTCTTTGGGGAGGTCCAGAGCATCTTGTAAGGAGATTCCACAAGACCTTTCATCCAGATATTGGATGGGAAGGGATATTTCAAAGGAAACACGGTGATTGCTTGGAAAGATGGTTTAATGGTGGACAGGACCACATGCCTTGGAGCTCCTGGGTGAAAAGAGAAGAGATGCTGAGAGCCCCTGGGTTTTATGCCCTCTGTTGGGATTTGAATTTGAGCTTGTATTCTGATTGGTTGTCAGAGTTGCAGGGGCAACTCTGTAAGTTGTCCTGAGTCCCAGGCTTGGCTGAGCCTTGCAGGATGATGATGTACAAAAGGGCTTTGGGATTCCTATTACGGGTCTGCCTGAAGGAGGTAGATCTTTGTTATATAGAATAGACTGGATAAGGCCTTAATTGGCCCATTAGCAAAGATAGGGGAGCTGATTTTCTGCCTCTCTGAGTTTCTACTTCTCTTTTAGGGAAAATATTCTGCTTTTTTAATATATCCTAAAATATTTCATTTCTTTAGGAGAGGGGTGGGTTTTAACTTCCCACAGTACAACAGATTTATACCCACACCAGCCTTTCTTATTTTGCCATAGACATGCCTTATGGAATTTAAGGATTCAGATTTGAAAAATGAATTTAGACTCTTTGGATAAATGGATTTTTTTATTTGAAAGTATGTGTGCTTCCTTTAGATACAGGGAAAGGTATAGGTAGTCCTCAACTTACAACAATTCATTTTGTGACCATTCAAAGTTACTATGACACTGAAAAAAAGTGACTTATGACCATTGCAGCATCTCCATGGTCATGTGATCAAAATTCAGATGCGTGGCAACTGACCATTGCAGTGTCACATGGTCATGTAATCACCTTTTGTAACTTTCTGATAAGCAAAGCCAATGGGGCAGCCAGATTCACTTAACAACCATGTTACAAACTTAACAACTGCAGTGATTCAGTGCAGTGATTCAGTGACTGTGGCAAGAAAGTCATAAAATGGGGCAAAACTCACTTAATAAATGTCAAACTTAGCAACAGAAATGTTGGACTCATTTGTGGTTGTTAAGTCGAGGACTGCCTGCATAAGAAATTAATGATCAACGTAGGGGTTCCTTTGAATGCCCAACATGTGTACCCCTTATCATTTTATAAAAGTACATAACTCATACTCCTTGTTATACATTTGGGCCCATTTGATTGCCTGCAGATTAACTTTTACATGTTAAGAACTTGGCAAAACTTCCATAGATATAGGAGTTAATCAAACTCAGCACAGACAAAACTTATGGAATCAGTTCATAAGCAGAGGTGGTTTGCAGATAAGGACAGCAGTCTTTACACTTTAGATTGCAAGACAGCCCAACTCAGAAAGCAAACTTCCCAGGACCTGATAGATGCTGAGTGGCCACTAAAATCTGCATCTTCAGTGCCTTTTGCTGTGTATTTTTCAGATTTTGTTGATGATAGCCTCCCAAATATGTCTTTTAGGAGATGGCTTTTCTTTTTGAGTGTCCTCACTTAGCAAATGAGAGTCAGTTTCCTCAGCTTCTTCCGCGTTCAGCTAAGAGTCATTATGCATGACAAAGTTCTTGTATGGGTTCTTTAGTGTTCGGAAAAGACACAAGCTGTTTGTGTGGAGATGGTGGGCTGAAGTTAAGATAGTCCTAGAAAGAAAGGTAGAAACTGCCTCGTGATCACAGATAAAACTTGATGGAAGACTTTTTTGTCACATTCATTCAGCAGAAATAACATGTCTCCACAGCTCTTAGGTGATCCTTGCACCCATGGCAATAAATGTCAACTAATACTGAGTACTAGATATGTCACTAACCCAGCTAGATGGCAGCACTTAGCTAATATTGAAAAGTTCATGCCCATGTAGTGAACAAGAGTCAAAAAAGATTCTTAAACTTAATCTAAATGTGAAAGATGTTTTTTTTCTTTAACTATCCTTGGCATCTGAACTCAATACTTTTCTATTTTGGGTATAAAATTTTACAAATAGAATTGCAGGTTTTGTGGACTCTGCCTCTATCCTCACCCTTAACGTAAATGGCACTGAACCCATAAAGTTAAAAATGGATACAATCCTCAAAAAAACAAATTTGCACAGATAATTTGTTTGGATTTCCTGTTAGCCTGTTTTATTTTTCCATTAGCTGTTTTTGGGGGCTTTATATCCATTAAGTCTTGACTTCATCTAATCAAAGATGAATTCACCTTCTGGCATGGCCACAGACAGAATAAGTTTAAGCTTGGATTGTTTTTTCTAATTAAGGTTTGCTTGTTTTCCTAGAAAGCAAACATTTCATGGCATTTTCTTATTCATAATCTGAAAGGCAAATAGCAATGATGTAATCTGTATTTACATGATGTGCATGAACAGAAAAAGAATGAACACCTGCAATGAAATGAGAATTCTGCTGATCATAATTAGCTACATGAACTAGATTGAGGCCAGACTGAAATGATTGACAATGCAGTTGCCCACTCCATAATGCTTTCTGTTCTGTACCTTCATTTGAATTCTTGAGATCCCCGCGCTTTGATTGGCCAAAGCGCGGGGCGATCGGATTGGCTAGGCGAGCCGCAATGATTGGCTCGCTGAGAATCTCCCGCGATTGGTAGATTCGAATCACGGGAGATTCAAAGCGGTGCCATTGGCTGCGGCCGCGGCAGCTTGGGAATAAAAAGCCGCAAAGTTTCTCTAAGAGCCAGTTTGGTTCCTGACTGCAATAAAGAGCTTGATACAAAGTCACCGACTCCTGGCTTCCTTCCACGCGGACTTAACACTGGCGACGAAGGTGGGATCCTTATACTGAACCTAAGCACGTATCCGACGGAAGCCAGCCAACCGACGAGATGGCCAGCATCGTGCCACCAACCCCCTTCAACCCCGCCAGTGAGGACTGGGAATCTTACACGGACAGATTCCACATGTTCCTCGAATGCAACGATCTGAAGGATGCCACGGGACCGAAGAAACGAGCCATCTTCCTAACGCACTGCGGGCCCGCAGTGTTTAAGATGGCAAAAGCGCTAGCCAAGCCCGCCTATGTTACCGCGATGGATTGGGCGGACCTTGAGCCATTACTCCGGAAACACTACGCTCCAGCCGTACCCATTCTCATCCGACGACACGAATTTTATCGGCAGGACCAGCGGTCGGGCGAGAGTTTCAGTGATTTTGTTGCAGAGCTGCGGCGCCTTGGAGGACTATGCGAGTTCTCCAATATGAACGAGGCCCTGCGGGACCGAATCGTGTTCGGCCTTTGGGACCCCGTTCTCCAAAGTCGGTTGATGGCTAAGTGCAACATCGCCTTCGCCGATGCCATTTCCGAAGCCGCGGCAGCCGAAGCAACCCGATAGTCAGCAGACCGCATGCGGAGACCGAACGCCGGGGACTGCACCGCAAACAACAATCCTGCAAGGTCGACCGAGGCCCAACCTGAAACTACCACCCACCAGGGTGAACTCCACTCCACCTCGGACACGTCAGACGAGGAGGAAGACATCCACCGTCTCCAGGCAGGCCACGACCAACGCAGCCGGCGGAGTCGTAAGTCGAGGACTGCGTGTGCCGGTTGCGGAGGCGACCACCCCAGATCCGAATGCCGGTTCTTCGACTTCGTTTGCCGGCACTGCGACAAAAAAGGCCACATAGCCCGCGTCTGCCGCCTCAAGAAAACCCACAGCCCCAGACGATGGGACCCGAATGAGCGGAAATGAGAGAGCCCACCCCCCAGGTGGGACCCGAGACCACCCAGCAGACAACCGTTGGGAACGGAACGGACAAGCCCAACGAGGGGGCGAGAGCCGGCAGAGAGAAGAGACACATCAGACGGTCACCATTGGCCACGCAACTACCATAGACGCCAGAAAGGTCTACGTGGAGGTAGGCATCGAAGGCGAACCCTGTAAAATGGAGGTGGACTCCGGGTCCTACCTCTCAATGGTAGCATGGCAAGAAATTAAACGCTTGGTGCCTACCATCCAGAGGAGGGAACTAGAAAACCAGAGGCTAATCCTCAAAGACTACCAGGGAAACCGCATCCCTGTAGTCGGAACAGGAAAATTCACAATGACATACAAGGGGCACACCGAAAGACTTCCCCTGACCATCGTCGATCGAGAACGACCTAGCCTGCTGGGACTTCAATGGTTCGCACCGCTAGGCATCGCAGTCACAGGCATCGACCACATCGCTGAAGCTGACTGGGAGCAGCAACTGGCCTGGGACTTCCAAGAAGTGTTCGACGGCACCCTAGGCAAGTACCGAGGGCCCCCTATATCCTTCAGCCTAGACCCAAACGTTCCCCCGAAATGCCTAAAACCAAGGCTGAGTGGGTACCTTTCGCACTCAAACCAAAAATCGACTAGCAAATTGACAAGCTCGTCAAGCAAGGGGTCTTACAACCCATAGACCACGCCCGGTGGAAGACCCCCATAGTCACCCCAATCAAGCCTGATGGGTCAGTGAGAATCTGCGGGGACTATAAGGCCACCCTAAATGGCGCCTTGCAGCGAAGCGCTTACCCCGTCCCCATAGTGCAGCATCTCCTACACTCACTGGGAGGGGGCAAAGTTTTCGCGAAACTCGACCTGGCTCAAGCATACCAGCAACTGCCGGTCGACGAGGAAACTGCAGAGGCGCAAACCATAGTCACCCACCGGGGAGCCTTTAAATGCAACCGACTCCAATTTGGAGTCAGCGTGGCACCTGGAATTTTCCAGAGCCTCATGGAAAGACTCTTACAAGGCATCAAGGGGGTGGTACCATACTTCAACGATGTACTAGTATCGGTAACCAACCAGGCCGAACTAGAGAGTCACCTAAGGGAGGTGCTAATGAGATTCAAAGAAACCGGACTTAAAGTGAAGAGGGAAAAATGCCAGCTGTACACAGAGCGGGTTGAATTCCTAGGATATCTCCTAGACCGACACGGCATTCACCCCACCGACAAAAAAATTAAAGCCATCAAGGAAGCCCCCACACCCAGGTCAAAAACAGAACTGCAGGCGTTTCTGGGGCTACTTAACTTTTATAATGTCTTCCTGCCCCAAAAGGCGACCGCGGCGGAGCCTTTGCATAGGCTTTTGGACAAGGCGGCTACCTGGACTTGGGGGAAACGCGAGGAAGCCGCCTTCAGGAAAACCAAGGACCTGCTCACTTCGGATGCCGTCCTCATCCAGTACAACGAGACCCTACCACTAGCCATCACATGCGACGCATCACCCTTTGGCATCGGCGCTGTCCTCAGCCACACTCTCCCCGACGGAAAGGAAGCACCCATCGCGTTCCTTTCAAGGACCCTCACCAAACCAGAGCAGAACTACAGCCAGCTGGACAAAGAGGTTTTGGCTATCGTTGCCGCAGTAAAAAGGTTTCACGAGTACCTCTATGGCCGGACGTTTACCATCATCACTGACCACAAACCGCTGCTGGGAATCCTTGCAGGGAACAGGGCCACCCCGAACATTCTGTCTCCCCGAATGACAAGGTGGTCCGAATTCCTGGCTGCCTACAACTACGGGCTCACACACCGACCCGGTAAGACTATCTCCCATGCGGACACCTTAAGCCGCTCACCGTTACCCGAACCAGACACTGACCCAGCACCCACGACGACCACCCTCAGCATAGAGACTCTACCCAACCTACCCATAACCACGTCAGATATTGCCCGAGAAACTAATAAAGACAAACGTCTGGCGCGGGTTTTGCATTGGGTAGAGAAAGGGTGGCCGGAAAAGGACAATGATGAGACCTTCAGGGCATTCCAGAACCAGCAAATGGAACTCTTGTTACTAAAAGGGTGTATACTATGGGGGGATAGGGTGGTCATCCCGGAAAAACTACAAGGGAAGGTTTTGGAACTGTTACACGAGGGGCACCCGGGCATCATTAGAACAAAAGCCCTGGCCAGAAGTTACGCTTGGTGGCCAGGGATGGACAAACAGATCGAGGTCTGGGAAGCAAGGTGTCAACGATGCCAGGAAACTAGACCAAGCCCACCCACAGCACCCATCCTAGAGTGGGAAACCCCCAGGGGACTTTGGTCTAGAATCCACATAGATTTCGCCGGGCCCACAGAAGGACTCACTTTCTTAATAACCATAGACGCTTACTCCAAGTGGCTGGAGGTAAGCAACATGAGAACAACCACCACGGAAGCCGTGACCAAAGAACTCTGCAAACTCTTCGCAATACACGGCCTCCCGGACGTCCTCGTGTCCGACAACGGGCCCCAATTCACCTTGCTAGAATTCAAAAAATTCCTAGTGGAAAGGGGCATACGACATGCACTGACGGCGCATCCGGCGGCAAATGGTAGGGCGGAACGGATGGTTCAATTCACAAAAAAAACCATCCAGAAAATAGAGCACGGGGAGATCCAGGACAAAATAAATAAATTACTTTTCATACAGCACATAACCCCGAACACCACAACAAATAAAAGCCCGGCAGAACTGCTAATGGGGAGGAAAATAAGGTCCCCACTCGATAGACTACACCCCACTTACAACCCAGAGGAACCCCCAGACTCCACCAGCAAACACCAAACCTTCACACCAGGCGATGCCGTCTACGTGAAGAACCTAAACGGAGACCCATTATGGGTACCAGCAATCATAACACAGCTAACAGGCCCACACTCGTACCGGCTACAAACAACCGACGGACGAGCGTGGAAACGCCACATCGATCAGTTAAGATCGAGGACGGCCACACAAGACACCACCGACAAGCAACCAAACAAAACCAACCCCCTCAACACAAACCAAGAGGGGAGGGGATACCCCGGGAACCAAAACCCAGAAAAAAGAAACCAGCCATACTCACCTGCAAGCAGCCAGCACGAAACCTCGCCAGGAAGAGACAGCCAGGCCAGCTCAACCGACCCGGGAAGACAGAGCGGGAGCGGCGAAACCCGCAGCTCAACCAACCCAGGTAGCCCAGGAGGGAGCTGCGGAGAGCGGCCCGGCCAGACAGACCAGGCGGTTCCCACGACGGAGTCTGGAGAAACAGAGACCCCGACCGAACCGGCCGGGATCCAACCTACGACTGACCTGCGCAGGTCCAGTAGGCAAAGACGGAGCCCCGCCTACCTATGGGACTATGCTACGTAGGACTGAACCAAGAGGGGAGGGGTGTTCTGTACCTTCATTTGAATTCTTGAGATCTCCGCACTTTGATTGGCTAAAGCGCGGGGCGATCGGATTGGCTAGGCAAGCCGCACCGATTGGCTCGCTGAGAATCTCCCGCGATTGGTAGATTCGAATCGCGGGAGATTCAAAGCGGTGTAATTGGCTGCGGCCGCCGCAGCTTGGGAATAAAAAGCCACAAAGTTTCTCTAAGAGCCAGTTCGGTTCCTGACTGCAATAAAGAGCTTGATACAAAGTCACCAACTCCTGGCTTCCTTCCACGCGGACTTAACACTTTCATGGAAAGCTCTCTATGTTATAATGTCTGTATTCACAGAACCATTTTTAACCCACATTTTGTAGAACAAACCATGGTATCCTCATTCAGCTACGCCATGAATAATGATTCAAACCTGAGATGCTGGATACACATATGCTGTGCTAACCAATTAACCAACCGGAACGAAGGTAATTCTGCTGATACCAGCTCCATATTCCTTTATTGTTTTAAAGAGAGACTGGGAGTGTTGGAAGAAATATCCTTCTGGTTTCAGTTCCGAGTGGGGGAAAAGACACTGAATTCATGGAAGTTGCTTGGAAAGGTTATTGATGAACATGCGTTGGAGATCTTGGGTGAAAAAAGGGAAGAGAGTCCCTGGATTTTATACCCTCTCTGACTTTGAACTTTCTTTCTTTGAAGAGTATCCTGATTGGTTGCTGTCAGAAATCATAGCTAGCTTTGTACGTTGTCTGTGTGCTAAGTTTGGTTGACTCTTGCTGGGTGATGCAATGAAGGGCAATTAAATGGCTCTGCCTGGAGGTAGATCTTTGTTATGTAGAATAGACTGCCCCAGGCCTTAATGGCCCATTAACAAGATGGGAGGGCTGAGTTTCTGCCTCCCTTTTAGGGGAAATATTTAATATTTCCTAAAATATTTTATTTTTCTGGGAGAGAGCAGTGGGTTTTAACTTCCTACAGAAGGAACTAATTTAAAACTAAATTGAGCAAGTTAGAGATGTTCTTCCTTAAGAAGTCTCGTGTCTGAAGAGGGTTACCCCCAGTTAACCCTCATATATATTTTGCATATGTATGTGTATGTTACACACATACCTACATACTCACATAACTTGGATGGTGTATAAAGGACAATTGGGCATACTCATACCCAATCTTTATTATTAGTATCTCCAAACAATGTTAGGCTAAAAGATTATCCCATTCCTTCTTTATCCTTTAATTTGGCAATGAAACAAGTTAGCTATGAAAAATACTAATAATTTGGCATTATCTTCCAATAGTTCAGTTAATTATCCCTTCCAGACTAATATAATGGGAAAATGATACTATTAGACAAAAAGGAAAAGGGAGGAGAGAAAGACAAAGAGAAAAATGGAAGAGGAATGGACCTCAAATGAATTTTAAATTTAACCTTGCCTCCCTCCCCCCTTCCACCAATAATTAATTGTGGCTTTCACTTATATGGCACATTATTATTGCAACTAATATGGTGTAGTACGGCCAACTTTATTTCTTCTGTCAATATTAATGATATATAATTCAAACCTGTACTGAGGAAGTGAATAACAGAAATCTATTAATTAATTAATGATGTTCCCATAATGAAACTGAGCAATCAATTTAAAATTTGGGAAGGGGACATAAGAGGCCCAGCAGGCAATATTTATTGCTGTTGTTAGGGATAACATTGTTTACCCTAACTGGTTTAGGTAAAATAATAAATATGTAATCATAGTTTATAAGTTAAAGTGTCTGCAACTTTAAATATAGGAATGTAATTAAGGGAGTGGTTGTGAAAGCACTTTAAAAGAAGCAAGACGACAGCTTGCTCTCTCTCTGGCTTGATGATCCCTAATTTCTGCATGGACTCAAGACTGCGTCACTCGAACGGGAGAGAGACAAAGGACTGATTTGTAAGTGAACTGACATAGGATATTCTACACGGACTTTGCTAACTGAATATCCTTGAATGGACTGACTAAATGAAACATGACTAATGGACTGTTATTTTGACTATGCTATAAATGGAATAAACTATATTTTTGATAGCACAAGCGTATCTGTTATTTTTACTGTATGTTAATAAACATACAAACTTATCTCACTCATTTATCTGTGTGCCTATCTGACTAACGCTGCACATTCTGTTTAGCTTGTCTCCTTAACCCTGGTTGGGTAACCCAGGCTTAACACTGGTTATGAGCCCAGAGGCTGCAAAGTCAGTTTAACTAGGATAAAACAGATTTATGTAAAAAGTGAGAGTTTGTGTTGTTATACATTACAGTAAACAGACAGCTGTGTTTTATTAATTATAGTTTTATATCCATAAAAGAAAACATGGCACAGGTCAATCTACAAAGTTTGTCCCAAATATCCAAGTTGGATGGAACAAACTATGTATCATGGTCTATGAAATGTAGTCTACTTCTACGAAGAGAAGGTCTGTGGAACATAATTGAAAATCCACCAAACGTAGAGGAATGGGATCCAGAGGATGATGAAGATAGACTAAAAATAGAAGAATTTATGCATAAAAATCAACAAGCTATTTGCATAATAGGTTTAACATTAACTGACCAGCAACTTGTTCAAATCCGTGGAGAGCAAACGGCTGTTGGGTGTTGGCAGAAGCTGAAGAGGATTTATGTCCGAGATAACGTTGGTGCTCACATAAATCTAACAAGGCAGGTTTTCAAGACGCATCTCCAGACGAATGGTGATATGCTTAGTCATTTGAAAACTATGCAAAGCATTTTTCAAGAACTGCATGAGAAAGAGCTTATTTTCTCTGAACTACACCAAGTCTACATAATTCTATCTTCACTTGACATAAGTTATGATAACTATGTCACTTCCCTTGAAATATTGCCAAAGGAAAGCCTAACTTTAACTGATATAACTGGCAGATTGATTGAAGAGGCCAGAAGAAGACTTGAAAGAAATGAGTTAAGGAGGGAACAACCTCAAAAATAAGATAATGAATCTCCTACTGCATACGCAATTAAAAAGTGTTTTAATTGTGGAGGAAGAGGACATTTGGCAAGATTTTGTAAAAAAGCAAAGCGGCAGAACGCTGGCCAGAATACTAAAAGTCATCAAAAGAAAAAAAAAAATTTAGAGTTGGCCATGTATAGTAATGGAGCTGTAAAAAATAATTTATGTACCACAACTTAAGTTTAATTTAATTTCAGTTAGAATTTTGGTTAAACTAGGATATGTAGTTACCTTTAAAGGAGATAACTGCATAATTGAGAAAGAAGATAAGAAAATTACTGCATCTTTAAGAGTGAATTATATGTGTTAAATGATAATGGTTTAAAGGTGGCTAACACGGTTTATAATAAGAAACCTCATGATGAATGTATTCACTTGTTACACCGATGGCTAGGGCATTTAAATTTTAAAATGCTTAAGAAAACTGTTGAATTATCTAAAGGAATAAGTTTAAAACCTTGTAATAAGTATTTGCAATGTAATGCTTGTAATCAAAGCAAAGCTAGGGTCACACCGGCTAATAGAGTTGATGGATTTACTACCAAAGAGCCTTTAGAAGTAGTATTTGCTGATTTAATAGGTCCGAAAAAAACCAAGTGTAGGAGGAGCTCGTTACATATTAAGCATAATGGACCACTATTCTAGCTATGGGTTTTGCTATTTAATGAAAAGCAAAACTGAAACGTATCTAAATCTCTTTAATTGGATAAAATTTGCTGAAAGGAAAACTTAAAAAGAAATTAGTAACTCTTACAACAGATAATGGTACAGAATTTACAAATAATAAATTTCAGAACAGACTAAGAATGTAAGGTATTCAACATAAAAAGTCTGCACCATATAGGCCACAACATAATGCCTTTATAGAGAGACGAGGCCAAACATTACAATCAATGACACGTACTATGATGTCTGATTCAGGATTACCTGACAATTTGTGGGGAGAAGCAATAATGTGTGGTAATCATATATTAAATAATGTTGTTAATTCAACAACAGCTGAATTACCATTCACACTGTGGCATGGTACAAAACCTGATTTAACTTACATGTACACATTTGGAGCACCAGCATGGGTGCATATCCCTTCACAACTTAGACAAAAAGAACAGCATAGAGCTAAAAGATTATTTTTTGTAGGATATAAATTTAATCATAGATCTTATAGATTCTGGGAACCAGGTACATCTAGAGTTTACACCAGTGCTAGTGCTAAATTCCTAGAACATGTAGGATGGAATAGATTAGAGCAAGATTTAAATAATGAAGTAATTCTTGAACCGTACAAAAGGCAGAAAGAACAGAATAGTTATAAGAAGAGTCTAATTAAAGAAGTCCACGAAGAGCAAATAGAACCAGAACAAGAGGAAACAGTTGATCAGGAAGAGTTAGATAATCAAGAAGAGTTAATAAATGAAAGTCCACCTGTAAGTCCTGTTATACCTAGCCATACTACACGTATAACTAGACCACCTGATAGGTATCAAGCAAGTATAGTTTGCCAAGTAACTAAAGTATAGTTGAACTTAAGATGTATCCTGCTAAGGATCAGGAGAATTGGCAAAAGGCAATGGAAAAAGAACTAAATTCATTAAAGGTAATGAAAGTATATGAAGATGCTGAATTACCTCCAGGAGAAAAATCCATTGGGTGCAAATGGATATTTAAAGTAAAAACTGGAAATGATGGGACTGTTTCCCATAAAGCTAGGTTGGTAGCTCAAGGATTTAATCAAACTGCATCTGATGAAGTTTTCGCACCAAGTCTTAAAGCAACATCTTTAAGAGCAGCTTTAGTGTGGGCAGCTAAGAAAAACTATGTCATTAACCATTTAGATGTAGAAACTACTTATCTGCATGCACCATTGCAACACACTAGATATTTGAAAAAGCCAGTTATTATAAAAGATAATAAAGTAAATAGTAATGATTGTTGGAAACTCAAAAAGAGTCTTTACAGGTTGAAACAATCTGGTTTTGAGTGGAACCAATATATTGTGAAATAATTAAACAATATAGGTTTTAAATCTGGTTTAGCAGATCCATGTGTGTTTAAAAGAGAAAATAATGGAACGGTGCCGTTATTGTTATTATTTACAGATGATATTGCTTTGATAACTAAGACTAATAATGAAGCTAATGAGATTATATCATTATTAGCTAAAAAGATAAAATTAAAGCTTTTAGGTGAAATTAAAAAGTATCTAGGATTGACAATTAACAAAACAAAAAATGGATTAAAGATATCTCAAGAAGATAAAATTTGCCAATTAATTAAAACGTATAAAATGGAACTTTGTAAACCGGCAAAGACTCCAATGAGTCAGGAAGTTTTCCAAACTGTTGCTCAAAGTCCCAAATTTGATAAGTCCAAATATCAATCTTTGATTGGCAGCTTATCATATATAAGCAATTGGTCTAGGCCAGATATAGCTAATAGTGTTAATCAGCTGGCACGTTTTAATTCAGATCCACATCAATGTCATTGGCAATCATTAAAAAGAATTTTAAGATATCTTAAAGGAACAATGAACCATGTATTGTATATAGAACCAAAGGGTGATTTGAGTCTTAGTGCCTATGCAGATGCAAGTTTTGCAACTGATATAAACACTAGAAAATCAACATCTGGGATGGCTATATTATTTGGTAAGACACTAATAGGGTGGAGGTCAATCAGACAACAGCATATTAGCTTGTCCACGATGGAAGCGGAATTTTCATGTCTGTCATTATTATGCACTGACTTGATTTTGTACAAACAGTTATTATTAGACATGGGTATAACTGTTAAAGATTCCATTATTGTGTACAAGGACAACCAGGCAGCCATAAAGCTAGCTACTAGTATTGCTGTAAAAACTAGATCAAAGCATACTGATTTAAGATACTTAAATGTTAGAGAATCTGTAAAGAATGGGCTAATTAAATTGGAATACTGCATGACAGAAGAAAACATTGCAGACCAATTTACAAAAGCTCAAGGAGTAATTAAGTTTAAAGAGAGTTGTAACAAATATGATTTAAAGATATAAATAGTTATAGTATTATTATATTTACCTAAAAGGGGAGAATGTTAGGGATAACATTGTTTACCCTAACTGGTTTAGGTAAAATAATAAATATGTAATCATAGTTTATAAGTTAAAGTGTCTGCAACTTTAAATATAGGAATGTAATTAAGGGAGTGGTTGTGAAAGCACTTTAAAAGAAGCAAGATGAAAGCTTGCTCTCTCTCTGGCTTTGATGATCCCTAATTACTGCATGGACTCAAGACAGCGTTATTCGAACAGGAGAGAGACAAAGGACTAATTTGTAAGTGAACTGACATAGGATATTCTACATGGACTTTGCAAACTGAATATCCTTGAATGGACTGACTAAATGATACATGACTAATGGACTGTTATTTTGACTATGCTATAAATGGAATAAACTATATTTTTGATAGCACAAACTATATTATTTTTACTGTATGTTAATAAACATACAAACTTATCTCACTCATTTATCTGTGTGCCTATCTGACTAACGCTGCACATTCTGTTTAGCTTGTCTCCTTAACCCTGGTTGGGGAACCCAGGCTTAACAGCTGTCTTGTGAGCAACATCATACAGCTAAAAGAGTGAAGATTTCCATGCAGAAAACTATAAGAAGTATCTGAAAGAATGAGGTCAAATTCTAAAGTAGACCGGATTTATGAAGCATAGCTTACGTGTTACCTTGCTGTAATTTTTACATCTATTGCCAGAAACCACCACTCTGTAAGATAAGTCTGTATCCCCATAAGGCAGGTAAAAGTGTGCATGACTAAAGTGACTGACTTGTAAGTCATTCCCTTGAGTTCAAACATATGCAAGTTCTCACTCTATATATGACACAGTACATATTGCCTGGTGATGTAAGAAAAAGTCTAGTAGAGTTTTCCTGGGATATCATGTCTTTTCTCACCAGTTTTTTTGGAAACCACATGAATAGACAGTATTAAATGATTGATGATATAATGCCAGAGGATGGAGTCCTCGGATTGAATGGCACTCACTATGCTATTGAGGAAGAACTGAGGATCTTTGGCTTTGTAAATGTACATGGAAAAACAAAGGAAGACTTCCAAAAGGCCACTGAGCTCAGAAGGAAGTTCCAATCTTAATTTAGTATTGTAGAGGATGCCAGTGGAGATAGTAACCAATTCAAAAAAAGATAAAAGAAAAATGGAAAGAATATACTGAAATGCTGTACAGTAGAGATGCCAACATCCAAGATACCTTATAAGAAATTTCCTTGTAAGAAGCTGTAGCACTAGAAGATGAAGTGAGATTAGCACTCCTGCCCATACCAAGTTGGAAGTCTATATAGGAATACCCACAGAAACAAGGAAATCAACAGAAGAATCAGTAATGTTCTGACCAAGCTGTGAAAGCAAATCTGAAGAACAATACAGTTACCAACAGACTGAAAGAGGTCTACAATCTACATTCCAGTTCTTAAAAAAAAATGAAACTTAACAGAACATGCAAACAGTGGCAGAATACCTTTACTTTCACATGCTTGCAAAATAATGCTTAGGATCTTCCAATATAGATTAGAGCCCTATGTGAAAAGGCTACTAGATGATCAAACTGACTTTAGAAAAGGATGAGAAATACAAGGTATTATTTTTGATGCACAGAGAAATTTAGGCAAACAGTTTCATGTGACCGTGGGATGTTGTAACAAATGGGAGGGTGGTCACAAAGCTTTTCCCCCCAACTATGGTAACTTCAAATGGTTGCTAAACAAGTCAGTAGATAAGCAAGGACCTGAAATACTTGCAATTGACCAATATTTTTCCCACATCATCCCCACTCCCAGTAAGGGCCATAGGTTTTGTTAACCATAGTATATGACAGGACTGAGAATCAGGTAAGCCTATGGCAATTCTATTAAGTTGGATTATTGATAGAGCAAAGTAATAATTATGCTAATTATTACTAGTAAAGGTTTATACTGTGTTGTGCAATTGCAGAAAAAGGTCCATTCACACACATATGCAGAGGCCAGTGTAAGCCTCATAACCCGAGCAGCTCCCAACTCCAAATACAAATGCCAGGAAAAAAGCACAAATATATAGTATATGCCTAGAATAGGATGACAATCTATGATTGGACTGATTTTCCTCTTGCATATGTTCGTTTAAGCCATTGTGGACGTCAGTCTATTCGCAAGTGTTAAATTCAAACAATCCCTAGGATAACTGTAGAGGCTTATGGTGACTAATCCAGTCAGATTCAGGGCTGAATTATTTCAGAATATGAGTTGGAAGGGACCTTGGAGAGCACCTAGTCCAACCCCCTGCTCAGGCAGGAAACCCTATATCATTTCTGACAAGCAGCTGTCCTGTCTCTTCTTGAAAGCTTCCAGTGATGAAGCACCCACTACTTCTGAAGGCAAGCTGTTCCACTGGTTGATTGTTTTCACTGTCAGAAAATTTCTTCTTAATGTCTAGGTTGAATCTCTCTTTGGAATAGTTTCCATCCATTGTTCCTTCTCTGGCCTTTGGGTGCTTTGAAAATACAGGTTGGCCGACACACACACACACCCCATAGCCCCTCAAATATCGGAACACTGATGTCACTCCTGACATGACACTCATGTCACTCAAATTAATCTAACCTTAAAGATTCACAGAAAGATTAACGAAGTAAAGTGATGCAGTATCAACTGCAAAGTGGGAGGCACAGCCCGATTAGGAAAAAAAATGGGGAGTGAGAGAACAGAAGGACGCCGACAAGGGTGGCAAAAAGAGACCTCGACAGAAGCGTAAAGGGGATAGTGCTGCTTTTTCCCACAGCGCCTGCAATAAAAAGCCCCTCGGCCTCCATCGTTTCCAGCCCTGGTCACCCTTTCCTCCTTTGTGTCAGGCGCAAAGCCCCAAAGGTGGGACGGCGGGAAGGGGAGGTTCGATTTTGCTTTCCTAGGAAGGGGCGGCCTTGCCCTTTCCCCACCGATTGATCAGCAGATTTGCTCGGCTCCTACGCTTTCCCATCGGCTACGGCATCCTGTGTCAAGGGCTTCTCCGGAAAGAATCGCACAACCGAACCCAGCCTGCCCTTCACGCTGGCTTTCGGTCGCGTTCCCCCCGAGGGATGCCGCCACAGGCGCCATGCGCGCCTCAACACCACCAGCTCAGGCAAGGGCACGACCGCTCCGAAAGTCACGGTGATTGCCTTGGCCGCCCTTCGCCGGGAGGAAACTTTTAAAAATAGGGGTGGAGTGGGGGAGAGAAGCCATTTTGAACCACGGGGGCGCCGTGCCGCTGCCCGCACAGGCTGTTTTTCAAAGGAAAAGCGGCCGCCCGGCCAAGGGCTGAGAACCCGCTCGCGTCCTAGCGAAGACGCTGCTTGTTGGCTTCGAGGCAATCGCTCTTCCTCCTCCTCCTCCGCAGCGTCCCCGTCCCTCCCTGCCTCCCTCTTTCGGCTGCTGCGTCCCCGCTACGCTTCGACGCAGCCTCGCTTCTTCTACATATTGGCTACTCCACCACCGCCTCCTCCTCCCACTAAATCGCCTGCACCGCCGGTTGCTCGGCGGCCCTGCGTGCTTCCCGCCGGCCGCTCCTCCTCCCTGTTTGTTTCTCCCCTCCTCCCTCCCTCTTTCTCTCGCCCGCCTGTGCCGCTGCGCCGTAATTGACATTTTCCATCTGACGGATTTTGGTGGGGTTTATTTTCTCCACTCTCTCTCTCTCTCTCTTTTCCTCCTGCCTGCCGTTGCTACGGAAACCAGCGGCGGGGGCTGCCAGACAAGGGAGCGGTTAGCTGGCTTTTTAGGCTGCTTGTCTGCATCAATGTCACTTTCGCTAATGAACGGTGCAGGAAGGAGAAGGTTCCTCCTCCTCCTCTAGGGGTTTTAATTACCCCCTCCCCTCAAAACATCCCGACGGCGCAGCAAAAAGCCGCGTTATAGTGTTAAATTAAGGAGAAAATAAAAGCCTCTTTGTCGCACCGACCCTCTAACCTCCTTTGCTTTCTTTTCCCGGTGTGCCAAACAATTAAAACGACGCGAGATCAACTGCCACCGACGTGGTTCCGGCCCTTCTCTTCCCTTGCAGAAAAGGAAATGTCCTTCACTCTGCCAACTGCATAGACTCCGGCAGGAGAATCGTAATCGGCTGCTTTGGTTTTGCCACAACGCCTTGGATGCCTTCTCGGGGAAAGGTCGAGTGGCAAATCTGGCAAGGGGTCTTTGGAGAATCAGACCAATGGTCTGTTTAGCTCAGCCATGCGTCGTCTTCATAACTCAAGGCTTTCCAGCCATGTTAGACTGGTTAAACTGGTGATTTGGGAATCCTTCAGTGTTATTCGACCCTCTCCTTGAGCATCAAAGCTTCTCTCTTTAAGGATTCCGATTTTGGGGGTGGGGGAGTGTTAAGTCTGGAGCATAAATGGGGTCCCGTTTTGTTTCTCGCGATGTCACAGGCCGTTAATGGCGGTGTGTGGAGTGTCTCGATCTGCAACGCTGTCATCGTTGGTGCAGGATCATTGATAGTTTCAGGGAGTGGTGTATGGCTCAGCGTGTCAGCGTGGGGAATGGCTTTACTGGGACGATATTGTAGCCGATAATTGTAGGCAGCCAAGAATTCTGACCAGCGGGTCATTCTGGGAGAAAGTATGTAGGGAGTTGGCTTATCCCCAGCGATGATACCTAGCAGTGGTTTGTGGTCAGTTACAATGGTGAAAACCCGGCCGTACATGTACTCATGAAATCTTTTAACAGCTGATACGATTGCCAGGGCTTCTTTATCGATCTGGCTGTAATTTCACTCGGTTTTCGAGAGCGTCTTTGAGAAGTAAGCAACAGGGGCTTAAGAACGCCTGGAGGTCGGTCTTGTTCTGCGGTCTGGGAGTGTTTTTTATTGCTCTCAACTTGCTATTGGTAGGGTGAATACCCTGACTGTCAATTAAGTACCCTAAGAATTCAACACAATCGGTATACAGTTTGCACTTATTTTTTTTGACTTTCAGGCCTGCTTCCTGGAATTTTCATAATACCAGTCTTAAACGCTCCCGTAAGATTTTTGGAGTGGGGGCAGCAATGAGCACATCATCAAAATAGGGGACAACGCCCTTGATCCCCTGCAATAGTCTCTCCATTAGGCTCTGAAAGATCCCTGGGGCTACACTGACTCCGAATTGGAGCCGCGTGCACTTAAAGGCACCTCGGTGTGTTACGATAGTCTGTGCCTGTGCCATTTTTGTCAACCAGCAGTTGCTGATAAGCCTGAGCTAAGTCTAGTTTAGCGAAGACTTTTCCGCCCCCCAGGGAATGGAGGAGATGTTGTACCACAGGCACCGGATATGGGTTCTGTTGCAGGGCGTGGTTTAGGGTGTCTCGGTAATCCCCACAAATTCTAATGGAGCCGTCCAGCTTAATTGGGGTCACGATTGGTGTTTCCCATGGGGAGTGGTCGGTTGGCTTTAAAACTCCCTGGGCTATCAACTTATCAAGCTGTTCGTCGATTTTTGGCTTTAGAGCGAACAGGACTCGACGAGGCTTAAGGCGGACATGGTTCTGCCGTTGTGCGCTTCAGCCACGTGCTTAGTTGGCTCTGATGTCATCCAATCCCACCCTTGTCGCCAGTGTTAAGTCTGGAGCATGGGTGCGAATGATGAAGACGAGCTGGAAGAAACAGTGAACTTCAAACTCTTTATTTACATATTGTGACAGCTCAACTGGAGGGCTGCTATAGCCTTCCTTATATAGGGTACTTATTAACTGTTCAACCAATAGCAAACCTGGAGCGCTAGCTCCGTTAACCAATAGGAATGGCCTGTTAATGGCCAATCAGATGCTCCTGAACGGACCAATCCGATCCTGCCATTAACAGCCAATCAGAAGTGCAGGGCCAGAACCCTTGCACTTGACTTCAAGCTCAATATACTTAATTAGTATTATTCATTCACAACAGGGAGGATAGGTTTTAATAACATTGATCCTGTCTCTGCTTGCCTGCCATCCCTTTTGCACCATAATCAACCTTAGCTAACTAAACTTTTTTCACCAAAGGATTCATGGGTGGTAGGCGCCCCTTTGTTTACATCAATGAAATTGACCCAAAATAGATGCTTAAATGAAAACAATCCAATGTCCCTAAGAATTTAAGGAAGGATGCTTCAAACATTACCATAAAGGTGTATCGAGGTGTATCTAAAGCTATAGGCTGTATTTATAAATATATTTATAAATGAGGTGGTCAAGTACTTATAACATAGTATGAAACATAACATATAATGAACTTTGGAATTTGGTCACCCATTTCAATTTTTTTAAACATGGGTAAAGCAAGGACTACATCATCATAATCGAAGTAAATATTGCATTGGCCCATCTCACCCAATCAGGCAGAGAAATATGCTATAAACCATGTCAGTTAATGAATTTTGACTGCTGGGACTCAAGAAAAGCACCTTTTCTGTGGTTGCCCTCACCTTCTGGAATATTCTCCCCCCAAAGGTGAGGAAAAATCTCAGGACCAGGCTCTGCCAACCACATGGGGCTCACAGATGGGCAACCCCACCTTTGAAGACCCTTCCCTCACCTTTTAACTTACTTTAGCCTTTTCTTACTTTTTATTGATATATTGTACCTTTATATGGTTTTTATGCTTTTAAATGGACACTACCCTGAGTCATGTTGAGAGTTAGATGGGTGGTATATAAATTTGATGGAGTGGATAGAAGCTGATTTATGATTGACTTACAAATTTTATTTGTGAATGTATACACACAAACACACACTATACATATACATACATACATATATACATGCATACACAAAATTGTAGAGATGAAGAACTTTTATTAGCCTAAAGCCAAGTTGACTCCTGCAAGAGTTCTTCTTACTACTGGGGAATGGAAACAGAGATCCTCCCCATAACTTTTTTAATATCTAAATTTCATTGAGATTATTATTTATTTATTTATTTGTTTATATGCTATCCAACGCACCTAGAGGTGATTCTAGGCAGCTTACAATCAATAAAAACAATGTGAAACAATACATCATTAAAACAAATAGTAACTGGTTTAAAGTTGACAAACAAGGGAAGGGAGGGATGAAGAAACAGTTAAGAGAGCAGGTGAGTTTATCTTAATTAATTAACCAACTTCAGAAGGACACGCCCCCATTGGAGCCCCAGGCCAATTGCCAAATCTTCAGACACTTGCACAATGCCAAAATAATAGGTGAGGATTTCACCTGGGAAGGGCATGATGTTCCAAAGACGGGGAGCATAATGCAAAATTCAAATTAAAGATAGGGAAATGGGAAGGGGAAAGAAAGGGGGGGGAGCGAGGGATAAAGGGCAAGGAAGAAAAAAGCAACTTTTTTTAGTACAAAAGAAAATTGCAGATTTTATTTTTTACTTTTACATACTGTACTTACTAAATACTAGCCATTTCTATAACAGGATTAATCAGCAAATTTCAAAGTCAGAATTTCTTTTTTTTTTTTTTCCTGTTTTGAGCATGAAATCTAGAAGTGGTTTCCAGGTACGGTGGTAACTACGTATATTCTTTTTTCTGATTAAAACAGTTAATTTTGCCATCTTTGCTAGCCCCAACACTTGTTTTCCATTTTCCATTGTGGGGATTGACATATCTTTCCATTTTTGTGCATAAAGAATTCTTACTCTAGTCAGTACATACAATAACAAAGTTCCATTTTTTAAGCTCCTTATCCAGTAGTTCTAAGAAAAGCTTCTGATTTCCATTTTATACTCAGTTTAAGAATCTTCTGCATTAAAACATGAATCTGGTCCCAATATACCTTTATCACAAGTCCACCAAAGTTAAAAAGTTCCTTCTTTACAATTATATTTCCAATACACATTATATTATATACCATTATACATCTTTGACAATTTATCAAGTATTAGGTACCAGTGATACATCACTTTATAATAGTTTGCTTTCAGCTTATAGTTTATTGTAAATTTCAAACTATTTGTACACATAGTTACCTATTGCTCAAAAATTATAACCAAAATTCTTTTCCCATTCAATAATACAATGTTTCACATATTCATTTTCTAGGTTCAATTTCAGCAACATTTTGTAAACCTTGGCAATAACCTGTTCATCATTAGCACACAATACAATTTCAAATTTATTGTTTACAGATTCAAACCTGTAATATTTCTTGCCTAAATTAAACTTCCTTTTCAGTTGTAAATATATGACCCAATAACAGATGTATTTTTTCAATTCCAATTCTTTTGATTTAAGAGTAGGTTTGTCTGGCTTAAATTTCACCACAAATGCACCTGTTTCATCTCACCAACATTTCTTTTCTTGAAAAGCTTCCTTGCGTGATACCCAAAGAGGTACCTTAAGAGAAAAACTTATTTTGTATTTATTCCAAATTCTTAGGATGGCATTTCTAACATAATGATTCTTAAAGTCAGCATTTATTTATTTTAACCTTTTCATACCTTAGGTAGATGTGCCATCCAAATCACAGTTCATGACCCTCCACTTCTAGTAACCTTTTATTTTTAAAAATCACCTAATCCAGACCAAACAGCAAGAATCAAAATACAATTTAAAATCTGGTAAACCAAAACCTCTTCTTTCTTTAGCATCTTGCA
Source organism: Hydrophis major (assembly GCA_033807585.1). Taxonomy (NCBI): domain Eukaryota; kingdom Metazoa; phylum Chordata; class Lepidosauria; order Squamata; family Elapidae; genus Hydrophis; species Hydrophis major. The sequence goes on from CM066329.1 coordinate 174,830,189, forward strand.
ACACTTCATACTTAATTCCCAGTTTTATCTTTGGCATACAAACTTAGAAATATACCTTTGCCATTGTTTAAATGGAACATCAATCATCGATACTGGTAATGTCTGCAATAAGAACATATTTGATAAAAGTCTATGCAGATTCTCAGTCAACCAAATCATGGTTGTCCCAAAGGTGCTTTTTCAAGAGGCAACAAGACTTTCTGGTTTTTCTTTGAAGACATGTTGCTTCTCATCCATGGAGTTTCATCTTCAAAGAAAACTAAGCAAAATGTTTTCAAAGAAAAACCAGAAAGTCCAGTTGCCTCTTGAAAAAGTACCTTTGGGATCTTTGATAAAATTTTCATTGTAAATTCTACCCAGAAAGGATAATTGCAATTTATCCCATCTTAGTAATTGTTCTTTACTATCATTCCAAAGAGGCTTAAAACTATTTTGAAGCATCTTAGTTTATGTTTGTCAACCTTACCCCAAGAGACTTAACTTTTTACCTCAAAATCCAACTTGCGATATTTCCAAAGATTTATAATCTTGAATACTCATGTTCTTAACCAGCATTTTTGTTTTCTGATTTCTTGTTTTCTGTTTATTTGTTTGCAAGTAGCAAAAGTTTCATTTAGCTTCTACATATCAGGTACTCCATATCATTTTGGGGGTCTTATAAAAATATAACTAAATCCTCAGAAAAAGCTTTCTGTTTATAGACTTCAATTTTAATTTTCACACCTAGTAATGTTTTCACCCTTATATCTCTGTTCTAAGGTTTTAAAGCTAAAATGTGCAATAATGGGAACATGGCCTCGTCTTGTGCCCTTTTGAATTTCACACACAGTCTGGTTAAGTCCTGGTTGACTGATATGTGCTTGTTATGATACATAAAATTGACTTAATCCCTTGGATAATTTTCCCCCAAAGTCCATATTTTTCAAAACTTTACATATAAAGACCCAGTTTAAATTGTTAAAGGCTTTCTTTGTATTCAAAAATATTAAAGATGCTTGTTTCTCATTACAGTATTGTAGGTATTCAATAATATTCAGGACCATTTTCACATTGTCTTTCAATTGTCTTTTTGGCAAAAAGCCGGGTTGGACTTTATAGTTAAAAGAGTAACAGCCAGTGTTGTCCTAAAATATTTATGATCATCATTTAATAATGAAATTGGTCTATAATTTTTTTTGTCAATAAAGCATCCTGACCTTCCTCTGGCAATAAAGCAATACTGGCAATCTTTTCCAAGACTGAGGCATCCTAACTCCATGTGGTATGGAATTAATTATATCTTTTTTTAAAAAGTTGATCTTCAAAACATTTATAATATTGGCTTAAGAGACTATCTGGACTTAGTGTTTTGACTATTTCCAATTTTTAAATAGCATCTGATATTTCAAAGTTATTTATCAATTCATCAATATTTGGGTTTCTAAAAGCTTTGGTAAATGTTGTTTTTATAGATAATCATCTAATTTTTCACTTCCTGCCTCTTGTAGAAGTTGAAGTAAAAAATTATAAAGGACTTTTTAAAAATAGACTCATTGTTTGTTAGTAGAGTGTAACCTTCTTGAAATTTCTCCACAGTTTCTTTTCTCTTTCTTTTCTTAATTTATCTACAGTCAATCCTCCTGGTTTGTTCATGAACTTAAAATGTCTTTGTTTCAACTCAGTTCAATTTTGTCTTTGTTGTCTCAGCTAGTGAACAAGGATAATTGCAGCCCCTCCTCATGAATGAAATCCCATTTTCTAAGGATTCCTTCTCCCCTTTCTTTGTACACAGGAAAGTATGGAACAATCTCTCTGTGCAGAGAGACAACCCTGAAAAACAAAATTTCAGCCAAGAGATTGGACCTTCCAACTCAGAATTTTGCATGTCAAAAGGAAGAGCCATGTGGGCTGCATATAAAGCAAAAAATGAAGATTTCCCAATGAAAAAATAGAACAGTTCAGTTATTTACTTGAAGAGAGTTTAAATTATATATTTGGGATGTTTACACACTTAAGGCAAAATGTGTTATGAGGCAATTGCTGAATTTCTTCTTAACCCAAGTGTAATGGCTGAGAGAAATTTGCAGAAAAGAATTGGGATAGATGTCCACTTTTTTCGTGTTACATTGCTTTAACAAAAGAATTTGCTTTCCAAGATAAAGTTCTGATTTAGAAACTGCTTATTTGTATGTATATTCCAAAAATGGATTTCTGCTTTAAAGCTTTTATGATTTGTAGATTTAGCTTTCAAACACCTCATGCCTTACGAATCTAACACAAGTCTATCAACTTCCACTTCTGTGCCATTCTAGAATTCAAATATCATAAATAAAAAAAAATCATCTGTTAGTTTATTCTAAACTAATTAATTTATTCTAAACTAACTAATTCTAAACTAACAGAGTCTGGGGTTTTTGTTTGTTTGTTTGAAATTAAAACCTTTCCTAATTTCCACTGAGCATAAACAATTGGACTGAGAATCTGAAAACTGCCACAGAACAGTCACTAAATATCTTTTAAAAAACACCTAACAATTTACCTGTTCATAGCAATGTAGAATTTAAGAGGCTAGACAAAGACCAATTAATCACACTGAAGTTATTAAGTTATATTGTTAAAATGTAAATTGCCACATATACAAAATAAATATTGCTACATCAAACCACCACATTTTTACTACCTAGTTATTGTTTATAATTCATGCTTTTTGCCAGATTAATTGCTCCCCTTAGCTGTAATTCACTCATAAGAAATTATTTGTCCCTCTTACTCTATGGCCATGACAAAACTTGTTAGTGTTTTATTTTTAAACCTAGGTTGATTCCAAATTTGTTGAAAAGAACTGAAGACCTAACATTGCTTCAGAGCTTTGGAGAGACATTTTTTTTACCTTGTGCATTTGTGGGAACTTCAATGTACATTTCTCACCTTGCTGAAACCCTGAAGTGCGAGGATGAAGTCCTTGATTGCTAGAAACAACAAATCAAAGAAGAATGAAATTCACAGTTCAAGCAGCAGCCCCGTCACAGAAGCAATGGGTCTTCCAGGCTTTACTAGCTGACTAGGAAGAAAGTTAGATATTTTCACTTGACCCTTGACATTAATTCCTTGATCCAATGTGAAAAATGCTTATAACCAATGGGACTTTTTCTCTCTATTGATTTTTTTGCACCCATTTAAGAATAGTAGTCTTGTAAGGGTACAAAATGGTGCAAAAGTGGTAGCCTGATTTATCTCATGTTGTTGATCTCTTTCTGGTATCTGAGTTGATATTTTTCAGACCCTGCTTAATTTTAAAATCTCTATAAAACTGGTATTTCCCTTTGATACATTCTACTGACCTTCTTGGACAGTGTTTCTGCACTGGCACAAGTTCTTGCCAATGAAGTAAAAAGAAATCAAAATTCAACAAAATAAACACAGTGTTAAAAGGACACCAACTGTCCGTCTGAAATATAAACCCTTATATTTAAGAATTACTACATAAGGGGTCCTAACTAGATAATATTACTAGCACTGATGATGTTAGGGTAATGAAATGTCTGCAAGAAAATAAGCAAGCTCAGAGAGCACCAAGGACCCCTCATTTCAACTCTGAGCTACAAATATTCTCCTTTATTAGAATTACTACAGTATGGGAATCCTCCACAATCAACCCGGATTGTTTCTTAGCAAACAATCCTTGGTAGCATAGAAAATTACTTTCTCTGTTGTATATTAGTTTGGTTACTTGCAAGGAAGGAAAGACATATATTTCTAAATTTCATTTTCTCAAAAAAAAAAAAAAGGCTATTTCTGTCTGATAAATATAAAATTCGAAGAATAGATTAGAAGAGTTATTAGGTCAAAATAACAGTCTATGTAAAGGGTGTAGTATATACATCATTGTCTCCAATTTCCCAAGTTCAAAAGGATAAATCCTTTACGTCTGGATTTCTTGCGACTGTATTTCTCTTGAAAAACATGAAGGATAAGTCATTTAGCTAAGCTAAAAAGAAGATTCTTCAATGGATGCACAGAAAACATTAAATCAATAGTTAGCAGATATAAAAATCCTCCTGTTGGCCTCTTTTCATGAAATAATGGAAGTTGTACTCTTATCTTTGAGACGGTTTATATATTTAACAGTCCAACATTATCTGACATATCTTACTGTCAAAACGCAAGACATGCAGAATCAAAGATACATTTCCTTCAGGATGAGGTTTAATTGTCCAGGAGTACCAGGGAGAGTGGAAACCCAATAAAGATTAAGATAAAATGTAAAATGACAACGTTAACCCAAAGTCCAAAGTCCCATCACTGCCAAGCCAAAGATTAAAAGTACCAAATTTGCAAGGTTGGTTTATTTGCATATAATAAATGATGCAAGAAACAGAAATACAGAATATAAAATATGTTTTATATCAGAGATCTAGTTATAAAATAAAGAAATTCACAGTCTCTTGTATCAAGAGACTATGATTATTTTTGAAAAGGCAACTGGACTTTTGAGGAAAAGAAGATGTTTTGTTTCCTATCCTGAAACTAGTAAGTTATCAGTTATATTGGATGCTATGGGAGATGGAAGGACAGTTATTGACAGTTTAGATTATGTGGTGGTGGTGGTGGGGGATGATAAGGTCTGACAAGATGGTGGGGGGAATGGAAAGATTGTGCTTTCTTTGCAGTCAACTTGTCTTAACACTCTTTGAGAGCCATTGTGGTTACTTGGGGTTTTATATGTGACCTCAGGATCACCTGAATCAGAAATGTAGAATCTTCTTGGAACAGCCAAAGGAACTACATTGTAAATTGGGGAACTGAAATGTCTTCTTTTTCTCAAAAAATCAGTCCAGTTGCCTTTTCAAAAATAAAAGCCACTTTTGATACAACGATGACTGGATAACTGAGAATCTTCATAGACACCCGGAGTCTCTTATTCTTGCAATACTGCACAACTTGTATTGAAAACATTTTGGCAGACATATACACAAAAGGGAGATTAAAATGGTGGGCCCAATTTTAATTTGAAGCCCCACCCCAATATGTTTGTGACATTGACACAATAAAAAGGCGGCACTTCAACTTACACTTTTGCCCACCATTTTGGCCCCTTTGGATCCTCCATTATGAACCTGTTTCTTTTGCAGTGCTATGTCTGTCTGGGGAACATATGTGATGAATGGATTCTAGAATGCTGTGTTCTTTGTATCTAAGTAATTATGTTGGTTTTATAAACAAGTAGAATACTGTTGCAGCCTGGGACATGCATTACTGATCATAATGCATTTTTTTGTTTTGACTTTTTTGTTTGTGCCATAACTCATCCCTTTTGTTAAAAGTCAGTAATTGTGACTTAAAAGTATTGTGTGAATGCAGGCTGTGTTATTCAGTGGGTCATAGTTAAGTAAAGCATGTTTTAGTGGAGTGGTAGAATCCTATGATTTGTAAGTATGGCAACTTTAGATTTAGAGTATTCAAATCTGGAAGTCTTATGTTGCAGCTCTTGAAATATCTCTTTTCTTTGTTCTTCTCTTTCTTTCTTTGGACATGAATGGCTGCTATAACAGATGTTTTTTCTGCTGCTCCTTCTTTACAGGGGAGAAATTGGAAAAGAACTTGATTTTGTTGTCAAATTACACTGACAAAGTTTGCAGTGCTTCAGTTCCAGCTGTCTTCAGAGTTTGGGGCAAATATGATATTTGTTTCATGCCAAACTGTTTAAAATTATGATTAGTCTATAAAGCCTACCAAAAAGTATTCACAAGTTTAAAAAAACCCACCATAAATATACTGTATCTATGGGTTGAAGCACAGTGCCAAACCTTAATTTGGTCTCCCACTTGCCAAACTGAGAAAAATGCTATTTACATTTTCAATGCATTTCCTATGCTTAGCCAACATGAGAATTATTTTTATAGCATAAGAAAAAAATATTCATATCCATCTTCATTAGAGAGTAAGCAGGGTTATTGCATTGATTTAGATGGTGGCTTGAATAAAGTAAAAATATATATAAATCTTAAAGGTCTGCACAGAAGGGACACTCCATAACATGTCATGAATATAAAGATAAGAGGCAAACAGAATATTTAGAATTTTCCACATCCACCTGTTTCTCTTCCTCCTCCTCCATTTCCCCATAGCATTTGTCATGCATTCACATATACATACATACATACGTACATACATACATACATACATACACACATACATACAAGAAGACAGATTCCTGCTTCAATGAGCACACACTGAAAATGTCAAGAGTGTGGAGAGACATTGGAGAGAATAAAAAAGAAACAGAATTGAAAAAACAAAGGGTGGAACTGGGAGAATGCCTCCTTTTATAGAATAGGTTGATTTCAATTCATTCTGGACTGAACATTAAAGAGTTAAACCCTTTATGGAAGGTGGGGTTTAAGGATTTGTTCTCCCATAATAAATTGTCAAGACATATGTGGCTGCAGGCATTTTATTCTGCAGGCATCCTTCCTGCCACCTTCCACACACCCCACCATGCCCCCATTTGGGCAACCCTTCGTGCAGCTGTTTGTATAGTATCACGTCCCATTGTTTCTTTTCGCCAGATGCCATGATTAGAAGAACTCCCTTCCATAGGAGATGGCAATGTACATCTCCTTTATGTGATTGCGAAAAGCCAAAGCAATCATTGGGTTCAGTCCTGACATACCTTGTGAACAAATGTTGCCTTTGGAGTGGCCACTTCCGTATCTATTGTAGGCAAGGAAAGAAGGGGCAACAGCTTCTGCCAGGAGAGATGAGCTTCCTTGAATATTATCACATGAATGCAACAATCAAGGCTTGAATAATGCTAATTCCTATGGGGCACTAAAGCTCTGCTTTTGCTTTTATTCCTTTCTTTTTTTTCCTACCCAAAATCCTTAACCCTTGGGTATTATTTTCAAATTAATTACTCTCATTACATTAATTGTGCAAGAGGCTGGTCTATTATTTTCCGCCACTCTTCCATGCAGGAAGTGTAACTGCATGTTGCTAACGCCACGTTGCCCAAGGATCATCTTGCAACCATAAATCAGCAAAATAATGCCAGTGCCCTGGCATGTGGGTTCCTTGCTCAGCAATTAATAAAAAATAAAAAATAAATGCCTCTTCCAGACACCACTTCTCCTAACAACACAGTGCTGGTAATTTTTTCCTCTTGGTTCTGGCAAGTCTGCTTTAATCATGTACAGAGTCTCAATCGACAAGGGGACACGTTATGGTTCATGATATATGTCCACAAGCAGGACCATGTCTACACAATCATATGGGCAGGCTAAGTGGCACAAGAGAAAGGATCCGTGCTGTTTTGGAAACAGGACAGCTGCAGCAACACATATTCTGCCTCTCTCTTACAGGCAGCTTCTTGCATGTGGATTTTGCAGAAATGAGAGGATGGCTCCCTCCCCAACTGCGCAACATTGTTACCAAGGCTTTGCAATCTTAATGTCTCCTTGCACCATGCCATTTGGACAGTTGCCAGAAAGTCTCTTCAGCCCAGTAAATGGCACTGGCAAGAGCATTTCTCTCCTATGCTTTAAGGAGGGCAGCTGGCCTCTCCCCACCTCCCAGCCTTGGGCTCCAGTCCTAACAGTCTACTAGCATGATGAGGAAAAGGTACCTAGATGCAAAATTGCTGGCATTGCTAGTATTGTAGATCACAGAGTTTACAAGGCAACTGAAGCTTGCTTTCAAGCTGATGGGAAGTTTTTTTAAAAGATTTTCAGTGTATTTGTGGCTTTTAACAACTGACTTCTACTCGTACTGCTTTCTGTAAATGCCTTTGGAATATTTTTTGAAACAATGGAAAAGTGTTCTTGGTATACAATTCTGTAGAACACAGAACAAGAACATCAGCCATCTATTTTCTGCTTCTTGAGAGGAAGAGGGTTTGGGTTTTTTTTAAGCATGGACTTGTTTGGGGGAAAGCCACTTTGTTACTGGCCAGCTTGCGCATGGATTGTTCCTTCTGTACAGCTATTGACCATGAGGAAAGTTAAAGCTTGAGTGTGTTTTAAACTAGGCTGAGAATGATTGGGAAATAGAAAGAACCCTTGGACATCAGACATTTTTCATTTCTAACTTTGCTAAACTGTGAGACATGCCAAGAGACTGTGGTGAAGAGATGTTTTCCCATTGAAAGAGAAATCACTGGATTTCTTCTTACCTTAAGGATAAGCTATGATTTGGCCAAATTTGTAATAATACTGTTTAAGGTGGTGAAAATGAAAGTTTTCAAAGGCTATCTTCAACCTGGGTAACCAAATGACAACCACAATACGATGTAATTAATATAAAGTGAGGTACATTGGGACATTTCACCCCAACTTTAGAGATATTCTGATGGAGAGGAGCTATCTGTAAATAATCCAATAACAGATCTGGGGTCATTGTGGATATCTAATGAAGATAGTGATTCAGTGTGGAGTAACTATGAAAAAAGCAGATTCTGTGCTAGAAAGTGTTCGGGATGGAGCCTGCAGACAAAAATGTCAATGTTGTAAATCTAGAAAAGAGTACATATCTGCATCTGAAATACTTTGCAAAATTCTTTACATTGCATTTGCAAATGAATATAATAGTTCTGGAAAAAGTGAAGAAGCTAACCCAAATGATCTGGAAGGTGGAACACCTTCCTTGCAAGAGAAGGCTAGAAAATTTGGAACTCTTTGAACATGAGAAAAGGTGACTTAGTGGGAATATGCTTCAAATGTTTAAAATCTTATGTGGAAAAAGTGGATGGAGAGAAGTTTTGAGCATTTGTCTCAAAAATGCTTAGGCTATGGACCTTCCAGAGATGCTGACTGGAAGGAAATTTCAATTACGCCATGCAAAACTGATAGAGTTTACTTTTCCAAAACAGTGTTTCTAAATCTCAGAACTTTTAAGATGTGTGGACTTCAATTCCCAGAATTTCCCAGCCAGTCACACATCTTAAAGGCTCTGAGATTTAGAAACATTACTTTAAAATATGATGGAGGCCATTTATATAAACAACTTTAAAAGGGGATCAGAAAGAATAACAAAAGTAAGGCTTCCAAGGTCTATTAATCTTGAAGAGTCAACATTATTTCTATTTGGTAGATAGCATGCCTCTAAATACTAATTGTAGGAGAATAACAGCAGGAGAAGGGCATATCTTTGTTTCCTATGTGTGAGCACTATATAAAAAATACTGAAAAATCCAGCAGGAGCATTCTTTTGCTCTTACTTACACATTTTTATAACATAAGGATTGTTTATAAACAGATATGTAAAATACATGTAACATTCTTGCCCAGATACCGTGTTTCTCCAAGAATACGGCCTCCCCCAACAGGAAGTCCCAGCATGTTTTATAGGCATAAAATGAAATTAAGCCCCTCCCCCTAAATTAAGGCCTATATTTAAATATGCGAAATGGGGGGGAATGGCGGTGGAGGGCTTGCCATTAGGAAGTACTTTTGTTGCACACCCAGATATGATGCTGCCTGCGTTGACCTTGGTGTTGGTGGGGCACTTCTTATCGGGAGACTTTCTGCCACCATTGCTTTCCCTTCTCCCCGTGCTGCCGCAGCATTTAGAGCAACGCTGCGGTGTTTGGTGCAGCCACGCATGTCCAGCCAGGGCTCCTCCCTGCAACCAGAGTCCAGCAGAGACACTCGGCTTCAGGCGCTCCTGTCGCCACCTTCTCGGGCATCGTTCGAAAGCAAAGCCCATTCTTTTAAAAATGACACCCTACTACTGGTACAACAAAGCCTCCCCTGCCCGAGAGGGCAGCCCAACCCCACGTGGGAAAGTGAATCTCCCAGGGCTGCAGCGCAGGATCAGCCCACCCCAGAAGAAGCATCCAGCCACCATCCCTGCCTGGCGCCAGGCAGAGCACGAAGAGCTTCACCTGGGGTGCCCAGCACAGCTGACAGGCGGGCCCTCCTGCCTGGCGGCAGAGTTTTCGCCTCCCTACCGGGCCCTCCGCTCATCCTGCCAGGGCCACACCGGAGCTGGGCGGTCTGGGCAGAGCCAGGAAAGCTCTCCCGATATGAAGAAGGTCTTCCGATACAAAGTGCCCCACCAATGCCGAGGTCAACATCCAAGCCATCGCCGTCCGCCCACCCTAGGATGCAAGGGGGGGGGAATTAAGTCACCCCCGAAAAGATAACCTAGCCATTTTTTCGGGGCTCAAAAAAAAAAAAAAAAGCCCAGCCTTATTATATGAGAAATATGGTATATGTATATATAGAGGCTTGCTCATTAGACCAAAGATGTACCTAATTGAATATACTCCCCAAAGCATCCAAACAACTGCCAATGAGAAGCCTTCAAGAACAAGATAAAAACAAAAACATCTTGCTACTTTTGAACCCAAATTTCTTTTTCATGAGAATTGAGCAAAAACTAGGCAACAAAGCACCAAGAAACACAGGCACATTTTCTCAGTACTTTTCTGCAAGTATGTCTTTTTAAAACATTCAAGTTTTCATTTAGATGTAAGATGGCCAGATCTGTACACCCCCCAGATCCACGCCTTGTTCACATCAGTGATGCTACTGCATCTCCATGCTGTCCAGTCCAGTTTACACCCTCTCCTCAACATAATTTTAAATTTTGTAGCCCAATTACCCAATGGCTGCTTACCTTGGTTTAATAAAGGACACGTGTATATGGGCAATCACTGTGATTCCTGATGTTTTCCTTTGTTGGTGGTGGCATAGAGTATATCCAGAATGCCCTCTGAATCAAGAAGCTGAAGAGTTTGAATTGTTTTAGGGATAACGAAAATGAATTCAGTCTCAAGATGAAGGGAGCATCCAGGGCAGTCTCCTTTGTGGAATGGGCCATTCTAGAACTGACATTGCAAATTTTGTGAAAAGACTGTTGTTCCACCTTTTATCTCGGTCCCCATTGTGCCACTTTTTACAACATGGAACCTTCACATAAATGCTAGTTTAAGAGTTACTGGCAAATATAGATCTTTGAGTTGGATGGCTAAGAACAAAACTACTTTTCAAAATCTGAAAAATACTGTAAATGAAATTGATACATTTTGCAAGAAGGGCCTATTTTAGAGTCAGATTCAAGCTGTTGCATTCCACTACCTGCCATATCATGAGAGGATGTATATGCAGTGTTCCAGCCATCCAAGATATTCCTCAAGTTCTGTTTGATTGTCAACTATGTGACCTTCTTAGGCTTAGAAAGAAAGGCCTACTGGGATCTGAATTGCATATTGTCCTATTTTTCTCCTGGATTCTAATTTATATAGCACAAGCAGAACTGCTTTATAGTTAGGGCAATTGAGCTAAGAACACATTACATTGAACAGATTGGGGTAAAGGTGATGTGTATCTGAAATTCTGAATGTTGATTCCTTGTATTTACCACGTATGCATTTTATTACTGTATTTTCTTTTATCTATTTTAACCTGAAATTAGATTCTGAATCTTATTTTTATTATATATTTTGACATGGTCATAAGACTAATCAATTATCTCTGTCTGTCTGTCTATCTCTCTCTATCTTTTGGTTTAAGAGGAATGGAATGGAAATCATTTCTTTTTAAGATGTGTCTAGCAGTTTGAGCCTTTCTGAATCAGAACAAGAATGCTACATACTTTATTTGTCTGACATTACTGCACATGAGTCCCTGAGCAGAGACTACCCTGCATGCCAAGAAAATATCATGTATTACTCTAATACTGTGGCAGGTCTGCACTACAAGTGAGCTCCTTTTCTTTGCTAACTTCATTACACTTCAGTGAATTCTGAGATGCATCTGGTAATCGGTGCCTCCATTCACTTCCTCCGTTATGTGTTTAGTAGGAAAATATCATCTGTCTTTGTTGTGATCCATGGCTACTTGAAGGAAGGAAGACAGCACTATTTCTTCATGGCCATGGCTGAGGTTTTTCTAAATTTTTGAAATAACAATAGACAAAATATTTCCTTCCAGGCGCTCTATGACAATAGCTCCCCTACATCTGGGATGAATAGATTAATAACATTATATTTTTTTTATTTACAAAGCACTCCAACATACATGCTAATTTGGATTGTTCCAAGCAGCTCAGTTCAGGGGGGGTTGTTCTTGTGAAAGAACTTACAAAAACATTTGAAGTGTGTAAAATTTGTGAATACATCGGCACTGCAGCCTTGTCAAGCTGCTTCCACATTTGGGAAGGGAGAATAAACTCTGTCTTAGTAAGCAAAGTTCCCCCTTTTGGTCTTTCTACTGTTCATGTGCTAGCTTGAATGGTTATGAGCTAAAAGTGGAATTGCAGAATATAGCCTTGTCTGTATTATTGTCATTATCTATGCTTAGAGGGTTTCTGGGGCACCATTAGATATTTTGGTGCAGTTCTGAACCCATCGTGAAATCAGAGAGAAGCAGATAAGGGACAATCCCAGCATATTGCTCCTCAAATAGCCTGCTCTTCATTCTTACTATTACACTTACCCATTCTGAGCAAGATTTGAATATGTTTGCCTAACACAATTGCTTACTTTTTGTTTCTCACAAGAGCAGAGAGTGCTCCTCCCAAAACTTCAGAATTCCAGTGTTTTATATTGCCCAAAGTTAGCAGACTAGAAAAGGCCACAGCCCTGTGGCCTTTTCCCCTTGACTTACAAGGTAGTGGCTTAAATAAGTGGGTAGAGGAAAGCTTATTTCCAGAGGTTGATTGACAGTGTTACCTGGGTTCCAGTATGTCCCTGGCTTCAAGCATATTCATTTCGGTTTCAAGCAACAGTGGGTAGTGGGTACGAGGAGAAGTAAGTAAGAAAACAGAATTGGTGGGGATTCCTGGCTTCAGCAGAAAGCTCAATTAATATCTGGAGCAACTTTAAGGGTAGGGGAGGATTCTGTACTTGTTGCCCCAAACATAGCCACCTTCTGTTCTGTCCTTGTCCGAATTTGCTTTGCAGCATAACCATTGTGACCTGGCTATTTTCCTCTTTGGTGATTTATAGCATCATCCGACCATTCCTGTACCAACATAACAATAATCAAGACAGGTCTTATGTTGCCATAACAATATAAATCACTGGAAAGGAAATGGCCTCAGTGAGAAATATCCAACTGATGTGGAATATGGGGGCATTGCAAAAAAAAAAAAGCCCACTGATTTTCTATTAATAATAAAAAAAGAGTAAGGGGTTAAGGATGGGAAAAATGTCATATGGGACCAAAGTTATAGTAAAAGCTTGGAAAATCTTACACAAATATATATTCCGTTACCTTGCAAACCCTAGCATCAATCTCCATCTTAATTGCATCAGCTGCTGCACTTTTAAGATCTGCCATAGGAAACGCAAGACAGAAAATGTTCTTGAGAGGCAGATCTTTAGTAATTTAACTGATAAGTTCAAGAAAACTAACAATGAAACCAAAGCAAAAATCATCCAAGCAGGCTACAGACTTTAGGTAATGATTATGTATTGCAATAAATTTTAATGTGAATATCCTGTGTATTCAAATCCATTGTATTACTTAATTGTACAGCATTTGAGAGGAATGATACAGGAGAAGATCAGGAACCTGACCTGCCAGGAATTCTCTCTCTGGTCCTGCTTTGGCTTTCCATTTTGATTTTCCATGGGCCTGCTTTATACTTCATAGTGTCCTTTCCCTCAGTAATAATTCAAGTGCAGATAGATTCAAGGTAAAATGAACTTTTTTTGAGCACCACCATCATGGACTGCAAAAGGGAGAATAGATAAGAGAAGGCAGGACTTGGGACAGCAAAAAAAAAATATGTTGAAATATTGGTCTGACTCGGCTGAAGGCAGAACCACTTTAGGATTCACTTTAGACTACATCAAACCCTCGAATCGACACTAGCTTCTTTAAAGATAAATGTATTGTTTTATCATAGAGAATAAAATACAGAACAGTGAAACAATCAATACTTGTTCTAGAAGTGAAAAAATTGTGGCATCACTTCCTGTGGGCATATCTAGTTGACTTCCTTCACCAAGGTGATGAGGAGAATTTTCTGGCCAGTCAAGACCTTGGAAGAACTGCTCTAGAACTTTGTGGCTGTTCTCAGTTAGATTTGGTCAGTTATTTAGAGGGTTACAGGGTGGTAAAGAAGAGGAGTTCAGAATATGAATGTCACGGAATCCCAGGAGTTCAATTGCCTAATGAATTCATTCTGAAAATATTTTAACAGGGTACATGCATATGTACAATATGTATTTGAAATGTAGCAGAGAAAAGAAAAATCTAGTTTCTAAGATAAACTTCCTGAAGTTTCAGTACTTGCCTGAAGAATAAGAAAAAACAGAAGGCAGCAGCCACATATTTCTAGAATTTATTACACAAAGCAAAAAAAAAAAAATGTTGCAGGAGGGGTATTCATTCTTTCATCTTTTGTTAGGGAGGAAGCAAAGAAGAATAGTGCTGTTAAAGTAATTAAGACATCCAATCGAAACTTTTGTTACATTTCTTTAATGTCTGTTGTATGTATTTGTTGGATTTCTATCCTGTGCCTTTGCTGGATATTTTGAAAAGAATATTGAAAGGGATATTCAGGAGCTCAATGTGATGAATATGGTCTTCTTCTCATATTCTAATGACCGAGTTTTGACTGTTGGCTCCTTTTAAAGGATTAGTCATAATAGATGATGTCTGTAACCCATCTACTACTTGCTTTGGTTTATTTTTTGAAGCAAACTTGATCCATTTTAGCCCAGCCTTTCAATTAGGCTCATAACTGAAGTTTTTCTGGTACATTCCTATAATTTACAAAGCTGGTAAGGAAGGACTTAGGAAACGGAGGTTGCACTGATTGAAGTTTATAATGAATTCATTAGGCAATTGAACTCCTGGGATTCCGTGACATTCATATTCTGAACTCCTCTTCTTTACCACCCTGTAACCCTCTAAATAACTGACCAAATCTAACTGAGAACAGCCACAAAGTTCTAGAGCAGTTCTTCCAAGGTCTTGACTGGCCAGAAAATTCTCCTCATCACCTTGGTGAAGGTATGGGCACCAGTTTTTAAAGCTTCCTCTCAATTGGCAAGCCAACATGTAAGCACAACTTGTTTTCAACACATATTTAAAATGTATCTTAAAGTTGATCAAGAAAAGATATAAAACATGGAGGAAGTTTTCAGAGTTGTTTTGAAGCAACAGTGCAAAAGCACTCAATAACAACCCAAATTTTGTCGGGGCTAATTCTATAAAGTACCATTTGGCCAGAATCCAGGCGTTTTCATGACTAAAAAGTCTTATTTCTTGTCACTGCATTCTAAGTCAGTGTCACTTATTCTTTATTTTTTGTCCATAGAAGTTAAAAGCCAAGCAAATGGAGAATGTGGGAAAGCCAAATAACATTTTCCATTTAACAGAATAATAGTTGGAAGGAACCTTTGAGGTCTTCTAGTCCAGCCTCCTGCTCAGGCAGTAAGTGCTATACCAGTGATGGCCAACCTTTTGGGCACTGGGTGCTCAAAGCGCGCCTGCATGCATACTGAAAATGCAAGGTGCATCACCCCTCCCATGCATACCCCTGCACATGTGCAACAGAGACCCAAAGACCAGCTGGCTAATGGAGGTGCATGAGCATGTGCAGTGGAGTTGAGATGGGCTGATGGTGCACGTGCCCAGAGAGAGGGCTCTGCATGCCATCTGTGGCACGCATGCCTTAGGTTTGCCATTGCTGCCCTATACCATTTCAGACAAATGGTTGTCCAATCTCCTTTTTAAAATATCCAGTGTTGGAGCATTCATAACTTCTGGAGGCAAGTTGTTCCACTCATTAATTGTTCTAACTCTCAGGAAATTTCTCCTTAGTGCTAAGTTGCTTCTCTCCTTGATTAGCTTCCATCCATTGCTTCTTGTCCTCAGGTGCTTTGGAGAATCACTTGACTCTCTGGTTTTTGTAGCAACTGCTTAGATATTGGAACACTGCTTTGGAGAATAGGTTGACTCCCTAGTCCTTCTTTTCATTAAATTAGACATACCCAATTCCAAAACCACTTTTTATATGTTTTAGCTTCCAGTTCTCTAATCATCTTTGCTGCTCTTCTCTGCACTCTTTCTAGAGGCTCAACATCTTTTTTACATCGTGGCGACCAAAATTGGATGCAGTATTCCAAGTTTGTCCTTACCAAAGCATTATAAGGCGGTATTAATACTTCATGCGATCTTGATTCCGTCTATTCATGCAGCCTAGGACTGCACTGGGTTTTTTGGCAGCTGCGGCACACTGATGGCTCATATTTAAATGGCTGTCTACTAGAACTCCAAGATCCCTCTCACAATTATTACTATTGAGCCAGGAACCACCTATTCTATACATGTGCATTTGGTTTTTTTTTGCCTAAATGTAGAACCTTACTTTTTTTCACCATTGAATTTCATGTTGTTAGATTGGGTCCAATGTTCAAGTCTGTCAAGATCCTTCTGTATATTAAGCCTAACTTTTGGAGTGTTGGCTATTCCTGCCAGTTTGGTGTCATCTGCAAATTTGATGAGTTCCCCATCTATCCCCTCATCTAAATCATTGATGAAGATATTGAATGTACAGGGCCTAAGCCAGAGCCTTGGTGTACACCACTGCATGCTTCCCTCCATGTAGATTTAAATTTACTGAAATAAATTTCAATTTATTCATTTGAAAATTTCATATACTAAACAAAGTTTTGGTTGAGAATTGGGATAATTGTCCCTTGTTGTCTCTCCTTTAGAAACCTTGCTGGAACCTGTTCCTCACCCTTTCTTGCAGATAATTAAATGTGTGCTTATTATACTCTGTTATGAGTAGCTTTAAAAAGAAAAATACCCTACAGCAGTTGTAAGCACAGTGTTGTCTTTCAGTAATCTAGGTGAAGATCCCATTATGTTTTGGAAGGATATCATGGATAAGGTTTGGGGGTTATCTAAATAATCCAAAAATCTAAGGGCTTCTGATATTTCAAGTTTTGTGATTGTGTCATGAAACAATTCATAATTTGGTCCACAACACTTGTAAATTCTAGCTTGGATTATTTAGATAACCTCCAAACCTTATCCATGATATCCTTCCAAAACATAATGGGATCTTCACCTAGATTACTGATAGTAAGCATCTGGAAGTTGCCCAGTTGTTTATTCACATGGTAAACCAAGAGCAGTTAGTCAGTTTGATTTATTGGTATAGATCTAGTGGTCTAATATAGCCAGTTTAGTCTAGTGGTTGAGGCATCAGAGTAGAAACCAAGAGGCCATGAGTTCTAATCCCACTTTAGGCATGAAAGCCAGCTAGGTGACTAGGTGACTTTGGGCCAGTCACTCCCTCACCTCACCAGATTGTTGTTGTGGAGAAAATAGAATAGAATAAATAATTTTGTCACTTTGAATGTATATTAATCGGCATACATTAAAATGAAATTTTGTTGCATACAGCTCTCAAAGGGTCACCACCTCCAATATACATTACACAAACAATGTAGGACATATATATACTACTACAGGGCCAATATTAGCTGTATTTGTCAATTTCAGTGACTTATAAAAATAATAAAGGTGGATAAGAAAATGTTTTATAAAAGCCTGTTAAACAGATGAAGAAAAACACTGATTTTATATTCTCATTCTTTGGATCCCCTCAAATTCTAATAGAAAACAGGAACCTGCTGATGAGCTAAATGTCACAAAGCCCATCCAGCATGATAAACAAAATAGAGCATTTGGAGAACATAAAGCTAAACAAAAAACAAAACAAAACACAACCTTGCCAGAAGAAAATAGATGTAGGTAATTCTGGAATAAAGACTTTAAATATTAATGAAGCTCTTTCTAGTATGCACAGCGTACCTATGGGTAAATGTTTTCTTGTACTTATTTTCCAGAGATTAGAGATAGGAACACTTGCAGTTTTATGAAAACATGAGGAAAATGCTTTAATCGAGTGAAACAGCCTTTTTCAGCTGCTTCTTGATGAGGTGCATGTAAATCTCTGTGAGTTTGTTTGCTTATAAGGAGGGGAGGTGGAAGCTCCCTATGCTAATCTCAGCCACTCTCCCCATACATTCATTTGCAAATATATTTCTGTTGATAATGTTATTTATATGGAAGATATGAAATTGTGCTTTATTACAGTAACAATTAATTTTTGGGAAGCCAACAATTAATTTTTGGGAAGCCAACAATTACTTTTTGGGAAGCCTTTAGTCTGGGATTTAATACTGACAAGAAATCATCATCTCGTTCAGTAGTCTTATCCCTGCACAGCTAGTCCTGTGACATAACAGTCTGCTGTAAGAATGACTAAAAATAGGATGCAAACCTCATTCCCACTTTATCAGCCAATCAGCAGGAAAGCACTGAATGTGCTTTCGCTCTCTCTAAACATTCTAGCTTTTTTTCCTGTAGAACTCAGATTTAATTGGACTGGTTGGAGGAGGTAATTCCGCCGCCCCCCCACTTCATTAATGAAATAAAATTCTCCTTCTCCCTCTTAGTAGATGCAATCAAGAGAAAATACAATATGCGTACATCAAGCTTTAAAGCTCTGACCATCTTAAATTAGACCCTTTATTAGGTTATCTTTACCTTCTACCTAAGCAAACCTTTGCTGTTCAGGCTTCTATAGTACGATCATGAGTCAGGAATGAGGGAATCAAGAAATCTATCTCTGTTCTCCCATCCCTGTTTTGGGAAAGAAGAGTAAAGATGCAAGATTTAGGCCACAGCTTTCCAGTTTTTTATTTCTGCAGTTCTTGATGTAGCCATAATTTTTTGCTTCACAAGCCAGACATGTTTTTATTTTAATATAGCAGGAAAAAAAACATACTTTTTATTTCTGTTTGTTTCAGTAGAGTTATTCCAGATTATCATGAAACCTGAGAATAGAATAGTGATTGATTGATTGACTGATTGACTGACTGACTGACGATTGATTGATTAAGTGAATTAATGATTAATGAGTGATGGATTATGTGACATCAATAGGAGAGAGATGGAAGGAGGGAGAGAGGGAGACAACACAGAATATAAACATATGTTTCCACAAATGAGATATTGTTTATATATAAACAATGAGCAAACCCTACTCTCCCATGTACTGATGATGTTTACCTAGTCAGGTAAAGAAATCTCAACAAACATATAACTTTTCTCCTTGCTTCATTGACATGTTCTGCTGCCCAGATTCAATAGTGAACAAATTTCAAATCCAAACCCAAATGAATTTGGACTAGGTTAATATCTGTACTTTGTCTTTGTCCAAAGGAAATGTTTAATTCTTTTACACATGAGTAATGGCTTTGAAAATTGAAAAAAGAACTCAATTGTACAGTCCATATCCAAGTTTATTCAGTTCCTTCAAAATCATACATTATGGGAGAAACCAAAGTCTAATTTATATTCAGTATCAAACCACATTTGTATGGTGTGGAGGTAGCTCATTCGGTTATTTCCTCTAATTAAAACCAGCTATTTTTTTTTGCTGTAGATTTCATAATAAAATATTTTAAGATATTTAACATGGCTGAACTGATATTCTTTTGTGGCTAAAAGAACAGAAGATAGAAATATTTTTATGCCAACTCATTGTTTGTACAATGTGAAAATAATATTTATTTCTGAAATCTGTCCGTAGTAATAAGGCTGATACCATAAAAAGAGGACGTTCTGAGATATTTTGACAGATCATATACCAGGGTTGTAACATATAAATTATTGTTTTTATCCCACCTCATAGATTGTTCAAAATCACTCTCAAAGTAAGAATTTTGTCGTATCCATTTAAGGGTTCTCTTGCATTTAATTTTATGATCGCCACATTATTTTTTATAAAGTGCCTAATTGGAATTCATCAAAATGAACTCTTCTATAGTACAAATCTCATTATGATGACATTGTAAACCACCCAGAGTTACCATGTGATAAGTTGGGCAATCAATAAATTTAATAAATAAATAAATAAAACCAAATGCTTTCTTTCCACAAATAGCTGTTTATAAAGTAAAGTAAAAGTTCACAAAAATCCCAATTACAAATTCCTCAAGCAGAGGATTTCTACCATACAATGATTGGCTTAATTCAGCATACTAAACTATAGTTTATTTAACCAAGGCTTATGGAATAAAACATGATTGAACTGGACATGCCAATCATAAACCATGATTTGTAAAACACAATGCCTGGTTTAACAATGTTATAAGGCAAACCTGACATGAATTTAGAGCTAAGTAAAATTAGTAAATTCAGCAAATATAATGTAATAATTGTTTTATCTATGAACTCATCAGCGATCATCTAGTGAACATACATTCAGAACATACATTCTGACCATCTGGAAAAGTTTTGCAATGACACAGGAATCCTTTGTATGAAAATAAGCAAAAATGCATGTATAAAAATTAGACATTAGAAATTATGAGACAAATTTTATCAAGATAGCAACCCTAAGAAAATCCTTACCTACAGGGTAATTCCATAGAGGGGTTTCAGGACTTATTAAAGACAAACTATCTTTCACATATTAACTTTTTAATAGAAATTAAAATGTTATCTTTCTCTCTCTGATCTTACAAATCAGGAAAGAGCTGCAAAAAAAAAATGTTGGAGACAATACAGAGTTATATTGTGTGATGAATAACTTTGTGCCTCTGGGTTTACTCCAGCAGTGTATTAGGCTCTGGCCTCCTCTAATACATGCAGTGATGCTTTTCTGCCTCTTATGATGTTGCCACTAACTTTTTGGCATGACATCCTTGGCTGATATGACTGACGGCGGATATGAATTTTTTATAGCCCACTGGATTAGCAGCTTTATTTTCAGGTTCTTCCCTATCTCAGCAAAACAGCTCTTACCCCACAGGCTTAAATGGTTACTTTCCTTCTTTTGTTTTTTGCTCCCTTACTGAATCTATGGCTCAGTTATTTATTTTATTATTTTATTTTATGTTTTATTTTATTATCAAATTTAGAAATCACTCATCTGCCTCATTCTGGGGGATTCTGGGCAGTGAGCAAATAAAATATTAACTCTTAGCTATAAAAACAGTTCATCTTGATGGTCATTCCTCCCTTTGTTGCCTGATGAACAATTGTCTATCCTAACTCTAGGATATGGGGGTACTTCTTGTGTATCCATAACTATGTTTATACTTATACCTGTTATCTTATAATTGCTTAAATAAATAAATAATGTAGTTGCAGAACTGGAAGAAACTGGATTGCCTGAAGGTCTGAAAACGATTGGTATCTCAATACAACAGGAAAAATCAATGGCATGTATAGCTTCTTTTGTATGTCCTTCCTGATCCCTGCATCATTCTCCAGTTGCATTATAAATGGTGATAGAAAGGAGATGGGATAACTCTGGAAGAATTAAAAGCGTTTTTAAAATATTTCATGTTTTCTGTTTGTTTGTTTTTAACACTCCTTATTCTTTGCTTCTTTTTTCCTTTCTTTTCTCTTTCTCATTTACCGTATATTTTTCTTTAAATGTACACTTTATGCTATTCACGTAAAATATTTTAATATAAATTGGGTTTTTTTTTAAAAAAAAAAAGAAAAGTGTAATAGCACACAGAAGCAGATGGCATCTTTCCCTGATCCATGGCCTGCAGATAGAGTTGCAAGACTTCAATCTGAAGTTGTCCACAGTAGTTATTAGACAGGACAATATAGACAGAGCAGGGATGTCAAACTGAATTTCTTCGAGGGCCGGATCAGCATTGTAGTTGTCCTCCCTGGGCCAGCTGGGGAGGAGACAGGACAGGGAGATGGGGGCTGTGTGTGCCCCCCACACCCGTTTGGCCAGCAGAGTGCTGCAGGAGGCTGTCCACAACCAAAATGAGCCATAGGGGGCACACATGCCCCCCTACCCCATTTTGGCGGCAGAGTGCTGCAGGAAGTCATCCAATCCAAAAACAGGGCACGGGGGGCACGTTTCAGCCCCCCTGTGCCCAGTTTTCAGTAGCAGAGGTACCACGGGCTGTTCCTTTGCTATTTCCAGGCCAATCCTGTGGGCCAGATCTAAGCCCGCAGGCTAGATTCAGCCCATGGGCCTTGAGTTTGACACCTTTGAAATAGATGAACTAAGGGACCATTCAATATAAGAGATTTAATAACTACCTGTTTTTGCATGTGGGTCTTAGGACCAATTGTAAGGATTATCGGTTTGGTTTTATATTTGCATGTGAATATTACCATAAGCTATCATTACAAAGACTATGTGAAGTGCTTAAAAACATGTGCCAGTTATTTGTCCTCAGATGGAATAAATTACAGGATGGCATTCAGCTGTGGAATTGATTAGGGATGCAAACCAAATCAAAATGTTACTGGAAAGTAGATGGGAATATTAAGAAATATGAAATTTCCACAGACACTAGCTGCATTATTGCAGGATGCCAGCTGGTGAAATGCAGAGAAACAAGACATGTTATAATGGAAGATGCCACAATACTACAAGCTCATTTTTATAGCTGTTATACTCAGGGATGGGAATATAAGAGTTAGGTCCCTAAAGTCATCTACATTTAATGCCAACATTTGATTCGCAATAATATTGTACGTTTAACTTTTTAAGGCAGGGAAATGGTTAGAATTGAAGAACACTGTTTGATAGAAAACCATATCAATACAGAATCTGGAGAGGACAAAATCAAATCAATTAGTCCTGCCTCAAATGTTTAACATAGAAAGATACAGGGGAAACAAATATGCCTAGTATATTGATGCAAGCTTTTATTTATTTATTCCTCTCCCTCTTTTTTCTGTTCCTGCTTATATAACTTTTTTTTCGGTACAAAAGCTTCCTGGCAGCTAACAAATTATACATTGATCAGTTGATAAACAAACATATTTTAGGACCAGTTATCAAACAAAAAGTAGGCATTTAACCCAATACAAACCCAGCAGGACCACTTTGACAAAAGAAATATGAACATTTCCACTACATACTGGAGTCTGGGTGGCATAGCAGAATCACTTCTGCTTCAGATGTTGAAATTGGGTGGAGAAGGTGGCTTTACGATCCTTGGGGGTGGGGGGGCGGAAATACATGCATTTGGTATCTCAAACAAAGGGGGGGAAACATTATGTGGTTAGGCTTTGCAAATTGCAGCTCAGAGAATATGTATGTGCTATGTACATTCCTTAACTTTCTCCTTGTGTACACTGAAGAAGAGGCAAATGTATCTCCCTCTGCCTCTTCGTCCCTGACTTATCACCAGCCTTATTTCCCATCACCTCACTTGGGAATTATTCCACTCTTAATTTATCTTCTCCCAATACAGTATAAACAAATCCATGTGAAGGGGTAGCCCTTTTGAACCAAGACACATAGGTAAGCAATGCCTCCTTGAGTCCTTCCTTCTTTATGCTTAAGAACTCATTTTATTTTAATTCCTCTTTTCTGACCCAAATAAAGTGAGTCCAATGAATGAAACTGCCAGGACATATTTTTGAGAGACAGTAAAGAATGTCAAAGGGAAGGCCAAGGCCAAGAGCTTGGGAATCACTTTGTTTGCCAGTCTCTTGTCAGGAGAATGATACTTGTTGCAAGGTTTGACACTGAAGGTAAATTTAATATTTCCAACATAATATTTTTTAAAAAAAACAAAACTGGTGCATTTCAGAGGGAGGGAGTTTGGAGGAAGGAAGATGGAGTAATGACAAGAAGAGAAAGGAAGGACTGAGTCCTTAAGACTGTACCTCTTTTATTCTAACAACATACGTACCAAATTTTTTAGGAATGTCACAGAGCCCAAACACCTGTTTAAATAAATAGGTAATAAAGAGTGATGAAAGAAATCATTGGGAAGGACAAGGTTAATACCAAAAAGCCACATAATGCAAGTTGCATTATGAGCAATGTGGGCCATCAGTTTACCAGAAAACATCATTTTGTTTCATGCTGCATGCCTTATATTCTAGTATTTCTCATTGATTCAAGAATTTTAGTCCTCTCCCCCCTTTTCCCCTTCATGTTCTATCTCATCTTTTCATTTTCCCTCCTTAATTCATTGCAGTTAATTACAGTATTGGATGGTTTTTCTTATGCTATATAGAGTTTTCTTATACTGCTAGGATAAAAATGAAGCTGGTGCTGACAACGGTTGCTACTATTATATTTATTGCTTCTCTCTGAGCCCCTGGAGTGCCACTGTGAATTCATGAGGCTCAGTGCTAGCTTTTTTTTCTTTCTCTTTCCTTTTTTAAAAAAGTCTTTTCATTTCCCAAGGAACAGTGCCATGCATAAGAGAGCATGAGCAATTGCTTTCAGGAAAGCTTTTGTACACGAGGATCAAAATTCAGTAAATCCTTTTCAATCTATCACCTTTTTCTGTCTGAAATATATCATAACACAGAGTTTCCTTGTTAGTTCTTGGACTCTCTTCCCTCTCCATTTATAGTCGATTTGACAGACTAGCAGTTTCTACTCTATCAAAGCTTGTTCCAGCCAGTACCAGCATGGCTTTCCCTGGAGGACATGGTGAGGGGGTAATATAAAAGTACAATCCTTAAATCTGGCCCTCAAACCCATTTGGTTTTTCTTTGGTCCAAATTTAAGTACCCTCAGTTGTCAATATCTAATGTATATATAGAGTTGATGGTTCCTTCACTAATGAAAAACATCCTCGAGGTCCCTAAGTGAGAGAAAACACATAGTAAGAGATTCAGCCCCTTTCTCTCCTCTTCCCCTCTATTTTGCCCTCCTTTTCTCTTTTCTTCATGGTCTTTCACTCCAAGCCAGGGAAGTCCTCACCCAGGGAAGAGATTCTAGATGCTCACAACTAAAGCAAACCAACAGGCAAAATTTGGGCAAGATGAGTTGATAAGGAAGGCTCTAAATGTCAGACAGTGAGGGGAAATTGTGTACCTTCCTGTTGGAAGGGGATCCAAGCTATACTTGCTGGAAGTGAGAAGCTTTGTTTTGAATTGAAGGAGAAAGCAAAAGGATCTGAGGAAAGAGATTCTAAACTGAAATGCATCAGGAAAAACAAGAAATTCTTAGACAGGAATGAAGAGATCAAATAACAGAAAAAAAGTTCCATTGGATGCGGTAAACATTTGGAAGCATATGACCACTAGAAATAAGAGGCAATATCAGTAGATGTAAGGAATCCATATCTAGCTGTCCCTTAGAGGACAATTAATAATCACCAGGGCATATCACAACGTAGAATATTATAGAAGACACTGGGCTCCTTTGGATTGAAGAAATAGTCCATGTGGAGGTGACAATTGTCTCTGAAGAGGTGAAAAACTGAAAAGGTGTTGGATGGCAAGTTATTTCCAGCTAAAAAGACCTGAAGCAACTGTTTGCAAAATAAATTAGATGTGAAGTGTGTTGACTTCCAATTTCCTAGATTCAGATTCCCATGACAGACACTTTCTCAAGCCTATTCAAACCATCAACACCTATGCTTTTCTCTTGATACATGTGTGGATGGATAAAACTGTCAAAAGTAACCTTGAAGGAATCTCCAGAAATTATGAGATCTTGAACAGGAAGGTGAAGGAACTGGTGAGTACTTTTTCATCCCTCAGTGCCAATGGCTTGTGCTACCCTCACAAAGGAAACCAGAGAAGAGACAGAATACATCTTACCAAAAAATGGGAAGAAACTCCCAGATGTGACAGTAGTTTCAGATATCAGAAGGGTTGTCACATAGAAGTGGGAGAAAACTTTTCTATCTTGGCTTGGAACCAATGACATAAAACTCAGATTCAGGCTGAATGGAACAGACTGCCTTGCTAGAAGTCTTCACAAAGACGCTGGATGATAAGAGATACTCTAATACAGGGGTCGCCAAACTTTTGGACTTCAGGGGCCACCAAACTCATAATTTTAAATCCTGAGGACCACTAATATGAATTTTTAAAAAAGAGATAATATATTTAATAGAAAAAATTTAAGTTTTATATTAAATATTATATACGTATATAAAAATGGCTTGGTGGTCATATGACTGGGTGGGTGGGCTTGGCCAAGTCGACATCACTTCTTTGCCCTTGTGTTGTTCTCTCTCTCTCTCTCTCTCTCTCTGGGAGTGATGGGGGCGGGGGGAAGGTGGTGGGAATCTGACATGGTTGATCGTCTTGACTTTTCTGTGGAAGGTAAGCCGAAAGAGAAAAATAAGGCTGGAAAACCTCCAGGTTGTTTTGAGCACCTTCTCGGTCATCTGGGGAGGGAAGAGGAGAGGGGGAAATTCCTAAGGAACTGGCCCCGTGGGGCGAGCTTCATTGATTCCCCCGGCACTTAGTGGCCGATGCATGCTGCGGAGTTGCAGAAAGGGAGAAACTCTTGGAGGAAAGTTCATCAAAAATTGCAGTCCTTCATACATACCCCTCATCCCCCCCCCAAATCCTGAAGGGCTTAGAGAAGGGCTATCTGGAAAAGGGTGGCGAGCAGCTTTTCTCTCCTGGACTGACACCTTTGGCTCATCCAGGTGTCAACTCTGCAGGGCTTTTTGCTTTGTTTTCTCTCTCGCTCTCTCTCTCCCGCCACGGGAGAGTGGAGGAGGGGGTATAATCATGGTTTGATTAGAAACCTCTCCCTCCTACACTCCCCTCATTTGAATGCTGCCCCAGGCCGGCTGGGAACCAATTTGGAGGTCAGTGAGCGCCCCCCCCCCAGTCCTCTCCCAGCCTTCAAAATTGGCTCCAAAGGCAGCGAGGAAGCCGCAGGGTGCTGCTGCCAGCCACGTTTGAATGTTGCTCCTCTAACCTGGAGATTAGAGAACAAATGCTACTCGCATTTGCATGGCATTAGCATTCTATCTTCGCCACTGCCGTTTCGGCCCATTTGCACTGCGCGCGCACACACACACATATATACACCGCAACAGCACCATTACTCATTCCGGCCAGTGAGGGTTGTGCTCCTTTTTGCACGTTGCACCACCTGCAAATTTACACGTTGCACATGCCGCCCCCTATAGAGGAGATTTCCAGTCCTACCATGGGCCAGTCCCATATTCCAGAACTGTAGTGGTCAGGACTGGTCCTTTGGTCATCATGGAGCAGCTCTTCAATGGCAGGCCGGTGCACCCAGGTGGAAGAGCTGCTCCAGGGTGATCAAAGGGCCAGTTCTGACTGCTGCAGCTCTGGAATATGGGACCGACTTTCCCACTAATGTCAGCAAGCCACTTCGAGATGAATTTCCCTCCCCCGCCATTGGTCTTACCTTCCAGTTCCAGCTTGCATGGCTCTACTGAAGGTAAGATTTGTGAAGGGTGGGGACCAGTGGTGGGCGGGCCATGTGGGCAGCGCAGCCTTGTATTCCCATGCAGCCTGGATTAATTGCTTTTGGGGGGTGCTTTTGGGGGGACGTTTCTCTGTGGACCACCAAAAATTTCTCACGGACCACCAGTGGGCCATGGCCCACCGGTTGGCAGCTACTGCTCTAATAGACCCTGTGGAATAAACACCATTTTCAAAATTTGCACAGTAAGCCAATATAAATGGACTAACTTCATCCAGCATATTGTCATGTAATGATGATGCACCTTCTTGAATATGATAATTGTTAAGGTTGGAGGAGAAGCATAAAATACTACAATTTTATCTTAAAATAAATAAATAAATACTAGTCAGGTAAGCCCTGGCTGTACTAGGTTAATACTTGAGGTTTTACATACTTAACCAAAAGGTGTTTTTTTTCTTTCATTTTTCCTTTGTGGTAACTTGTTTGATTCCTTTTCACAGAGTATAAATCAAAAATAGATCTTCATAATGACTTCAATGCCATCCATTCCACCCCATGTCAATGAAAACACTTTCCGGTTTATTCCACTTAACTTTAAGATCTTGAATTTGGCCCTCTCTAATGCCCAGACTTTTTCAAGTGCTGAGCAAAATACTACTCTGACTTAATATGCCATAGGGTATACAAAAGGTAGCTTATTTGGGTGGTTCATGTGATATTACTAAACAAACTTGCTAAACTACTGTGGCAACTTGAAGTGAATGAGATCTGAATCTTTAAAAAGATCAGCATTTCTAATATGCTAACCTTTCAACTTTAACATCAAGAAACTTTCTGGAAAATATTCTTCCTTTTAACTTCAAAAGAAATCACAAAGTTTAGAATCAAGGTAAGCATCCCTTAAGGAGTAGGTTTACATATTCAGCATTGTAAATAATAAGCAATTAATATCTAACCCTTTCATACATTTCTGTTTTAAAAAATAACATAATTACCCCACCACATTTTATCTGAGCAGAGACTTCTAAGCTTACCTTGCATTTTGCTTAAGGCAAAATTCACTTACAACCTGTCTTTATGGAAACCTGCCCTTTTTCTTTTAGTCTTTCAATAGTTGTACTGAAACTGAGCACTAATTTTCACTTACCTCAATGCCTGCATTGGGTAAATGCATTGGCATATCTTCTTGGAACAAATGCTAATTCATTTTGATTCTAGGCCAACCAGGAGTGTCACGTATATCTCTTACAGTTGGAATTTGGGGTAAGGGGAGAAAGCTTTGCTATACATTGCAGAAAACAACAAGATACTATATGTTTAAACATTGCTTCTGTTTCATTCAAGTTCATGCTGAGCCATTCAATAAATTTGGAGCTGTAAATTATATTCAAGATGGCAAGTTGTGAGTCTTTTGAGAATAGCCTTTATGTTGTATATTTATTTTGTCAGTAGACATCAGTTTGACTTCCTCTTTCATATTACAATGTTTCTCCAAAAAGCAACAACCTTTGGAGTCTCTCACAAAGATTGAGATAATGGCTACCAGTTGGTCCCTACAAAGAGCTAATATGGCGCTTGGTCAAATAACCATCATTATAATTTATGGAGGAAAGCAATAAAGCAGATTGAAAGACATGCAATCCACTTCTGTTTCAATCTCTGCAAGTAGAAACAATGGTCTATGAAAACCTGGATCTATACTAACATGTTATACATTAACAAAAATGCTATGAATAGAATAGATAGTAGACTTTATGCTATGAATATCCTAGTCTAATTGGTGAAAGCTTTTGTGCTGGGTGAAAGGTTAGTCTGTGGGCTACAGAATAATCACTACAATATCAAAAGCAAGGATAAATCAATGTTAGAAATATTCATCCAGAAAATTCATGCTACGTTCTGCTTTTCTGTTGATGTTCAAGCCTTTGATGACAATACAACACAGCATTTTATAGCATTGAATGGGGGGGTGTTTGTGTGTGTATGTGTGTGTGTATTGGTGCAAATCACAGAACCTTTCACAGAAAAAGATGGTGAATTGAACAGTAGTGGTGCAAGAATGTATTGCTAGTGTCCTAATTCTGACAATACAACTTGCATTTTTATTTTCATAACACCTCAGTTTCTTTACATTCTATCTTTCTATGCATCCATCCAAACTTTCTAAAACCCAGCAGGCTATTGTAAATTACTAATTTGATGAAAAGTAAGAAACTAAGCATGCTTCTAGATGGCCACTGGCTTTATTTCCAAAGCCCTCCAAGACAGACTTGAATCTTCATGCAAGTGTCTTCTCCACTACTTTGCTTTTAAAACAGACCATTGCACTGCTCCCATTCATGCCTTGTTGCATTTCTTTATTTTTCTATTGATGGGGGGGGGGGGAGGGATAGAGGAGAGAGAGAAGAGAGAGAGAGAACAAACCAGGATGCATTTGTGGGAAGGAGAAACAATCAGAAACCCAGATTGTCAGTGCGGAAGGTCCTTCCAGGGGCAAATTAAATGATTTCCAACCCCCTAACAAGAATTGCAAAATCTCAAAATGGAAAACTGAAAGTTTGTCCTGCTGCTTTAGAAATACATGAGAATGCTAGAACTGATCCAAAAGATTTTTAATCAAGTTTATTTTAATTGAGTTTTAATCAAGATTATTCCAATTAAATGTTCCTCCTGTTTGGATACAGGCATCATTCCCTTCTCTTATCAGGGCCAAAGTCCAAAAGGAAATTAAGAGTCCTGACGTTTTTTTTTTTTTTTTTCAATCTAAAACTGGCATGGTAATGTTGGCTCCTACCAACTGGGCCTCAGCAGGGTGCAGAAAATTAAAATAGAGTAATTTCCATAGACAAGATATGATTAAATGTTGCAGCCATAATTTTTGAATGTTTGAATGTATGTGTATTTTTTTTTTTAAAAAAATACAAATTAAGAAATATATCTGTTGTGGGAAGTACTACCTATCTGTAATTAGTTTAAACTTTCTGGTTAATCACACATCATACATTGACTTCCTGTAATACTTTTGACAAATAATTTTTACCTGGACAGATATTACTGTGGATGAGGGCAGGAAAGGGAAGTTCATAGTAGGATTAGTGACAGAGATTGTATGGCGTGTGACAGCAAGTTGACAACAAGGTGAATTGCCTACCAGGTGTTAAAATCATGCACAATCTTGATAGCATAATAAATGGTACTGAGATGTGAGATCCTGAAATGCAAAAGTAAGTTGCTAATTAGAATTTCCAAGATTCTTTTTTTTCCTGTGAAATGTAACTTGTTGGCAGGTGCAGAGCAACTAGGCAGCTAAAGCTAGATTATCTCATAAGAAGAAAAAGACCAGAAATAATACTGGATTTCTGTCTCCTTAGTTCATAAATAAAGGTTGGTAGGAGCTAGGATAAGTATAAAAATATTTTGATCTATGCAGTGGTGGTGGGTTAGAACAGGCATAGGCAACAGGCATAGAACGGAACAGTAAACTAATGTATCTGCCATATTCAGAAAAGGACATCGTATACAGATATCTCAGAGGTGATTTTTTTCCTTCTTTTTCAAAAGGTGACTGGCCTATTTTTTTCTTTGAGGAGGAAGAAGACACATTTTGCTTCTCATCCAAGAGGCTTCATCAGTTCTGATGGCTGAGGGGATGGAAGGCTAAGTTCTGACAGGATGGCGGTGGTGGTGGGTGGAATGGAAGGATTGTATTCCTTTACAGTCATCTGGTCGTTAGCACTCTCTGAGAACTGTTGAGGCCACTTAGGGACTTATCTGTTCCTTCAGGATCACCTGAGCAACAAAGATGGTGACAGCGGCTGCATGTGTTTGTAGATGGTACTCCAAAGTGTACTCCGTTTTTGAAGAATTTGGATTGTAGAGATTGGCATGTGGAAGTGAAAGAGTGTGTAGAGGGAAAGGCAAGAAAGAGACAAGTTTGATAAACTAACTGTGAGGCTGGAATTTGTTGAAGAAACAGAGAGGTGAAGAAACTGATAGGCCAAGAGCTGGTAGAGTGGAATGGTCAGAAAGTGACAGTTGGAAGAGAATGGATACTGCAAATGGAGCCAAGTTGGGTCTCCTGGAGTGAGGAGGAGTGCTGGAGGAGTGATACCTCCTTTACCTTGGTCCAGATGGCCTGGCTGGTAACACCTTGTAAGGGCCCCTTTCCAGGGCTACAGGAGAAGATGGTCAACAGTTTTGAAGGTGGAAGAGGGCTTTATGCCCCAATGGCAGATAAAATAGTAGAACCATCTTCTAGGAGAAGGGAAACTCTGATTTCAAACCTCCACTGCTCTGTGGCTATATCTATTATTGGAAAAGGCTTCAGGAGTCAACCTCGAGGCAAAATCCGGAAACAGACTCCCGGAAGCAGTTCGTAACTGTGTACAATCACGTTCTAGTAACTCCTGAGACGCAGCTGGAACTAATCGTATGGGCTCTGCCATTCCATATTTCAGTAATGTGGAGAGGGGGGATCTACTGCTTGGATAACAGTTTATCCTCCATATTAAATTACCCAGGCCTCGTGCTCTGGAGAGGACACTCCAGCTTTGCATACAGCATAGAAACAACACGGAAAGTGGCAGTTACTGGTTTCATAGCATGATACCATAGTCTCTTGAGACTGAAGGATGCCAGTTCAGGATCACCTGAATCAGAGTGCAACTGGTTGTAGAATCTTCTTGAAGCTGCTACAAGGGCAGTGTTGTAGATTCCACAACCAGTTGCACTCTGATTCAGGTGACCCTAAATCACAGGTAAACACCGAGTGGCCTCAATACCTCTCAGAGAATCCTAATGACCAAATGGCTGTGAAGAAATATAATTCTTTCATCCCCCCACTCCTTTAAGAACCTATCCTTCCATACCTCACCATCCGGTCTCAACTGTCAATACCTATCCTTCCATCCCATTGCCATCAGAACTGATGACGCTTCTTGGATGAGAAGTGAAATGTTTTCTTCTTCCTCCTCAAGGAAAAAACAGTCCAGTTGCCTTTTGAAGAAAAAAGCACCTTTGAGACAACTATGACCTGGATGACTGAGAATCTCCACAGATATGTTGTGTGGAAACTGCTAGCAATTTTTGACTTACAATGTTAACAGCGGAGCACATAATGTAACATAGATTTACTGGGCATGAAGAAAAACCCTCACAGAACACAGAGAACCAGTGAGATACTTTCATCTTTCATATAAACCCTTTAAGGAGAGGGAAGGTCAGGGAAGGACTTGCTACCACAAATCATCACTAGCAGGGTT
Source organism: Hydrophis major (assembly GCA_033807585.1). NCBI lineage: Eukaryota > Metazoa > Chordata > Lepidosauria > Squamata > Elapidae > Hydrophis > Hydrophis major. The sequence continues at coordinate 174,862,567 of CM066329.1, forward strand.
AATAAGCAGCTTCAAGGAGGCAATTTTAGAAAATACAGGTTCCATGAAAAAGTGTTGTCCACAAAAGCAGAAGGATTTTAAGGAATACTGTACATCACTAGGCATGTTTTCTGATGTATTAAACACCATTTAGCAGGAGCAGAGAACTAGAGACAATTGACCTGTTGAATGACAGTTAAAACATTACTGCAAAATAATAAAGAATCTGCAGAGAAGCTAAATACATTCTTTGCATCTTTCTTTATTGCTGAAAATATAGGGCAGGTGTCCATTCCCAAAATGACATTTTGTGGAAATGAGATCAATGCCAGGGACAAGAAAGAAGATTCTAGGTGAGGAAGTTCCAATTACTGACAAAGTGAACATTTAAAAAATCACCTTGAATTAGTGGAATTCTGCACTGGGATTCTCTCTTAAGTGCTTACAATGAAAAATAATCAACACATGACGGTGCAGCTTGTGCAAATTTCACATAGAAAAATATCTGGAGATTTTTAAGAATGTATGTGATTCAAGGATTGCCTATAAGTAGGAAAGAAGGAAGGAAGGTCCTTGTAGCTTCTTATTATTTCGCTTATAATCAGTTTTGGGCTCTGCAATGGGTAGATTTTCTCTTTCCTTTCCTTTGATTTTACTTTTTTTAAAATCCCTTTCTTGTAGACATGTCTTTATTTTTGAAATACTCCTGCTATTATTTGTGCTATACTATCTCCTGAGCTTGTTTTCAAGGATTGCATATCTCTATAAACACATATTTATGCAACCTTTAATCTTTCTGAACAATCAAGAAGATTAAATAAAGATTTGAATCTGACATTGCAGGATATTTGTTGTGTCCGCGAAATGATGCCAGGAGTCGGTGACTTCAAATCATGCTCTTTTATTTAAAGTTGGAACCGAACTGGTGCAAAGGAAAAAGCCCGTGGCTTTTATTCCTTTAGCCGCGGCGGCCGCGGCCAATGGCACCGCTTTGAATCTCCCGCGATTCGAACGGACCAATCGCGGGAGATTCTTAGCGAGCCAATCGGCGCGGCTCGCCTGACCAATCAGAGTGCCCCGCGCTTTGGCCAATCAAAGCGCGGGGATCTCAAGAATGCTCATTAGGGACAGAACACCCCTCCCCTCTTGGTTCAGTCCTTACGTCGCGTAGTCACGTAGGTAGGCGGGGCTCCGTCTGAGCCTACTGGACCTGTGCAGCTCAGTCGTAGGTTGGATCCCGGCCGGTTTGGTCGGGATCTCTGCTGCTCCTGATGCCATCGTGGGAACCGGCTGGTCGGTCGGGCCGGGCCGCTCTCCATAGCTCACTCCTGGGCCTCCCAGGTTGATTGAGCTGCGGGTTTCGCCGCTCCCGCTCGGTCTTTCCGGGTCGATCGAGCTGGCCTGGCTGTCTCTTCCTGGCGAGGGGTCGTGATGGCTGCTTTCCGGTAAGTATGGCTGGTTTTTTCTTCTTTGGTTTTGGTCCCCTGGGTATTCCCTCCCCCCTAGGTTTGTGTTGTGGGGGTTGGTTTCGCCTGTTTGTGCGTCGGTGGTCTCTTGGTTGGCAGTCCTCGACCTTAATTGGTCGATGTGGCATTTCCATGCTCATCCGTCTGCTGTTTGTAGCCGGTACGAGTGTGGGCCTGTTATTTGTGTGATGACGGCCGGTATCCATAGTGGGTCTCCCGTCAGGTTTCTTGCGTATACGGGGTCGCCGGGTGCGAAGGTTCGGTGTTTGCTGTTTGAGTCTGGGGGCTTCTCCGGGTTATACGTGGGGTGTAACCTGTCGAGTGGGGACTTTAATTTCCTCCCCATTAATAGTTCGGCTGGGCTCTTATTCGTTGTGGTATTTGGGGTTATGTGTTGGGTGAAGAGTAGTTTGTTTATTTTCTCCTGGATCTCCCTGTGGTTTATTTTCCGGATGGTCTTCTTAGTGAATTGCACCATCCGTTCCGCCCTACCGTTCGCCGCCGGGTGCGCCGGTGCTGTCAGCGCGTGGCGGATGCCCCTTTCCGCTAGGAATTTTTCGAATTCCAGCGAGGTGAATTGGGGCCCGTAGTCGGAAACAACGACGTCTGGGAGGCCGTGCGTTGCAAAGAGTTTGCAGAGTTCCTTGATCACGGCCTCCATGGTTGTTGTCTTCATGTTGCTTACCTCCAGCCAGTTGGAGTAAGTGTCTACTGTTATAAGGAAGGTGTGTCCTTTTGTGGGCCCGGCGAAGTCTATGTGAATCCGAGACCAAGGTCCCCTTGGGGTTTCCCACTCTAGGACGGGTGCTGTGGGTGGGCTTGGCCTAGTTTCCTGGCATCGTTGGCACCTTGCTACCCAGGTCTCAATTTGTTTGTCCATCCCTGGCCACCAAGCGTAACTTCTGGCCAGGGCTTTAGTCCTAACAATGCCAGGGTGCCCCTCTGTAGCAGTTCCAGAACCTTCCCTTGTAGCTTTTCTGGAATGACCACCCTATCCCCCCATAGTATGCACCCTTTTAATAACGAGAGTTCTGTTTGGTGGTTTCGGAATGTTTTGACGGACTCATCGTTGTCCCTTTCCGGCCACCCTTTCTCTACCCAATGCAACACCCGCGCCAGACATTTGTCTTTATTAGTTTCTCGGGCAATGTCTGAAGCGGTTATGGGCAGGTTGGGTAGAGTCTCTATGCTGAGGGTGGTCATCGTGGGTGCTGGGTCGGTGTCAGGTTCCGGTAGTGGTGAGCGGCTTAAGGCGTCTGCATGGGAGATCGTCTTACCCGGTCTGTGTATGAGTCCGTAGTTGTAGGCTGCCAGGAACTCGGACCACCTTGTCATTCGGGGAGACAGAATGTTCGGGGTGGCCCGGTTTCCTGCAAGGATTCCCAGCAGCGGCTTGTGGTCAGTTATGATTGTGAATGTCCGGCCGTAGAGATACTCGTGGAATCTTTTTACGGCGGCAACGATAGCCAGAGCCTCTTTGTCCAGCTGGCTATAGTTCCGCTCTGGTTTGGTGAGGGTCCTTGAAAAGAACGCGATGGGCGCTTCTTTTCCGTCGGGGAGGGTATGGCTGAGGACAGCGCCGACGCCGAAGGGTGATGCGTCGCATGTGACGGCCAGAGGTAGGGTCTCGTTATACTGTATAAGGACGGCGTCCGAAGTGAGGAGGTCCTTTGTTCTTTGGAAGGCGGCTTGCTCGCGTTTCCCCCAAGTCCAGGTCGCCGCCTTGTCCAGGAGCCTATGCAAGGGCTCCGCCGCCGTCGCCTTTTGGGGCAGGAAAACATTGTAAAAGTTAAGTAGCCCCAGGAATGCCTGTAGTTCCGTCTTCGACTTGGGTGTGGGGGCTTCTTTGATGGCCTTGATTTTTTGGTTTGTGGGGTGAATGCCGTGATGGTCTAGGAGGTATCCTAGGAATTCTACCCGTTCCGTGTACAGTTGGCATTTCTCCCTCTTGACTTTGAGCCCGGTCTCTTTAAATTTGGTTAGGACCTCCCTTAGGCGACCCTCTAGTTCGGCTTGGTTGGTTGCCGACACTAGGACGTCGTCGAAGTAAGGTACCACCCCCTTGATGCCTTGCAGTAGTCTTTCCATTAGGCTTTGGAATATTCCCGGTGCCACGCTGACTCCGAATTGGAGTCGGTTGCATTTAAATGCCCCCCGGTGGGTGACTATGGTTTGCGCTTCTGCCGTTTGCTCGTCGACTGGCAACTGTTGGTATGCCTGGGCGAGGTCGAGCTTGGTGAAAACCTTGCCCCCTCCCAGTGAGTGCAGTAGGTGTTGCACGACTGGGACGGGGTAGGCGCTTTGTTGTAGCGCGCCATTTAGAGTGGCCTTATAGTCCCCACAGATCCTCACCGACCCATTGGGCTTGATCGGGGTGACTATGGGGGTCTCCCACTGGGCGTGTTCTATTGGCTGTAGGACCCCTTGCTTGACGAGCTTGTCAATTTGCTCGTCTATCTTGGGTTTAAGTGCGAATGGCACCCGCCTTGGTTTCAGGCGTTTTGGGGGGACGTTTGGGTCTAGGCTGAATGATATAAGGGGCCCTCGGTACTTGCCTAGGTTTCCGTCGAAGACCTCTTGGATTTCCCGGGCCAGTTGCTGCTCCCAGCTGTCGTCGGTGACGTGGTCGACTCCCGTGACTGCGATGCCGAGCGGGGCGAACCATTGCAGTCCCAGTAGGCTTGGGCGGTCGCGGTCGACGATTGTCAGGGGAAGCCTTTCGGTGTGCCCTTTATATGTGATGTTGAAGTGTTTGGTTCTGACTACCGGGATGCGGTTCCCCTGGTAGTCCTTTACAATGAGTCTCTGGCTGTCTAGGTTCCTCCTTTGGAGGTTAGGCACCAAGCGCTTTATTTCATGCCATGCTATCATGGAGAGGTAGGACCCAGAGTCCACCTCCATTTTGCATGGCTGGCCCTCAATGCCTACCTCCACGTGGACCTTCCGGGCATCATTGGTTATGGCGTGGCCGATGGTGACTGTCTGATGGGTCTCCTCTCTTCGCCGGTTATCGCCGCCTCGCAGGGATCGTCCGTTCCGGTCCCATCTGTTGTCCGAAGGGCGATCTCTGGTCCGGGGTGGTGTGCTCTCTCTCCTCCGGTCGCTCTGGTCCCATCGTGCCGGGCTGCGGTTCTTTTTTAGGCGGCAGACACGGGCGATGTGTCCCTTCTTGTCGCAATGCCGGCAGATCGATTCAAAAAACCGGCATTCCGACCTGGGGTAGTCGCCGCCGCAACTGGCACAGTTGGTCCTCGACTTACGACCCCGCCGGTTCCGTGGGTCACGGCCTGTCTGGAGGCGATGGATGTCCTCCTCATCATCGGAAGTGCCCGATGCCGAGTGGAAGTCGCCCTGGTGGGTGGTCATCTCGGGTTGGGCCTCGGTCGACCTCGCAGGGTTGTTGTTTCCGCTGCGGTCCCCAGTGTTCGGTCTGCGCATGCGGTCGGCGGATGTTCGGGTTGCTTCGGCGGCTGCGGCTGTGGTGAGGGTGTCTGCTAGGCTGATGTTGCCCTTGGCCATCAGCCGGCTCTGGAGGACGGGGTCCCACAAACCGAGCACGATTCTGTCTCACAGGGCGTCGTTCAGGTTGTCGAATTCGCAGAGCCCTCCTAGGCGCCGTAGCTCGGCAACGAAGTCGCTGAAACTCTCACCCGACCGTTGGTCCCGACAGTAGAATTCGTTGCGTCGGATCAGGATGGGTACCTCTGGAGCGTAGTGCTGCCGAAGTATTGGCTCGAGGACGTCCCAGTCCATCGCGGTCGCATCGGCGGGTTTGGCAAGCGCCTTGGCCATCTTGAATACCTCGGTCCCGCAGTGGGTCAGGAAGACGGCGCGCTTCATGGGGCCGGTGGCGTCCTTCAGGTCGCTGCACTCGAGGAACATGCGGAATCGGTCGGAGTACGATTCCCAGTCCTCGGTGGCGGGGTTGAAGGGTGCGGGGGGTGCGATTTTCGCCATCGTGGTGGTTCGTCTGGCTTCCATCGGACACGTGGTTCGGTTCAGGGTCTGGATCCCATCCTCGTCGCCAGTGTTGTGTCCGCGAAATGATGCCAGGAGTCGATGACTTCAAATCATGCTCTTTTATTTAAAGTTGGAACCGAACTCGGGCAAAGGAAAAAGCTCGCGGCTTTTATTCCTTTAGCCGCGGCGGCCGCGGCCAATAGCACCTGCTTTGAATCTCCCGCGATTCGAATGGACCAATCGCGGGAGATTCTTAGCGAGCCAATCGGCGCGGCTCGCCTGACCAATCAGAGTGCCCCGCGCTTTGGCCAATCAAAGCGCGGGGATCTCAAGAATGCTAATTAGGGACAGAACAATATTAGCTCCTTGGTTTCTGAAAATCAGAGTTGCATCTGGACCTTAGTGTCCTACGGCCAGAGTGATCCAAGATTGCAGCTTCAGTGTCTTATTGTGAATTGTAGAAGCATACTATAGTAGCTTTTCTCTATAAGCAGTAAGAAGGAAGAACGTACAAGTTTGAATGGACAAGCAAATTGATATGGGAAGGATGCTGAATTCAAAGAATGAATTGAAGGGCATAAGTAGATTCTATAGCCATTCAATTTTCTGCTAAAGGGAAAAAAAATTAAGTAGCAGCTTTCCTCCCAAGCTATCTATTTTACAGCACACAACACCAATAAACATAAAGACAAAAGTATTGATGAATTTATTCATTTGTTTAGCATTTCCATAACTGCCCTCTAAGATGGACCATCGCTCCCATTTTATAACCAAAAGATAGCACAGTGATAGCACAACCAGGAGGACTAGCTGTATCTTTATTGTAAGGTTACATTCACAGAATCTTGCAAATCTGGAAGTATTTCTCCCTAGATGTGTCCATCTGTGAGTCAGGCCCCCACAGTTGTTTCAGTTTTAAATTTGGGACAGCCTATTGCTGTGCCAGAATGGTTTTTTCTTCATCCTGATTGGTTGAGAGTCTTGGTCTGTGTTTATTGGTCTTGGAGTTTGCTGTGTTCTGCTTCTAATATCTTCTGTCTGTTTTTTTTTGGCTCTTTTTGTATCTTGATTGGCTGGCAACATTGTGTTACTTTATTGGAGGCTTTTAGTGCAGCTTGGCTCCGGGTAAATGGGCGGCTATCATTAGTTAGGAAGCTGGGTTTCATCTGGGTGCCTGGTTGGGGTGTGTTTGAGCTGGAGGTATCAGGGGGGATCTGTTTGTGCCCAGGTGTTTGCCTGGCTAGTGGTGTGGAGATTTTTTTGTTTGTGAGTGCAGGCTTCCAAATGATTGACAGTCTGGTGGAATCATCTCTTCTATTCATGCTTTCAGGTCTTTTTTCAATATATAAATATAAATATATAAATATAAATATATATAAATATGTAAATATAAATATAAATTATAAGAAAGTTTTGCAAGTCTGACTACGCTTCTTTCACCTTGATTTTACCTCTAAGAAAAGTGGAGAGGGCCAAATCTGAGACATTTTCTCAAATTATATTCCTGCTTTGGACTCAAATTTATTTATCTGACAGTTGTCTTGGTTGCTACACTTCCTTCTGCGTATCAAGGTTATTCTTATAGCCTTATTTCATTATGTTACTTGGTGCTGGTGGACATAGGTGGGCAGCTATCCCTATTGTGACATTGCTATCTTACATATTACTTACCCCAATTACACTGTTCAGTTGGCATCCTATCTATTGCTCATTGATAATGCAGAAAAGGGATGATGGCTGAGCCTTTCTTTTCGCCTTTTTTCTGTTCTTTCATAGGACAGTGGGATGCGGGGTGGTTAAGACGCAAGGCTTGCTGGTTGGAAAGGTGGCACTCAGGTTCAAGTCACAGTGGTGGGTTTCAAATTTTTTTACTACCAGTTCTGTGGGTGTGGCTTGGTGGACGTGGCAGGGGAAGGAAGGATACTGTAAAATCCCCATTCCTTCCCCACCCCACTGACCTATTTTCCAGCTCTGTTCTCCTGTGCAGGGCAACAAAGAAGACCCAGCCAACCAGCTGGGACATGGGAGGTAGAGAAGAGATGGGGACGGGGCCAGACTGAGGTGGTATTTGCCGGTTCTCCGAACTACTCAAAATTTCTACTACCAGTTCTCCAGAACTGGTCAGAACCGGCTTAATACCACCTTTGGTTCAAGACCCGCACACCACATGATGGGGTGAGCTCCTGTCCTCGCCTCACTCCTCTCAACCTAACAATTCAAAAGCATGCAGATGTGAATAGATAAATAGGTACCGCTATGGTAGGAAAGTAACAGTGCTCTATGATGCCACATGACCACAGAAATGCCTTCAGACTGCACTATTTAAGTGGCCTTGAAATGAGATGAGTATCGCCCCCTATAGTCAGTAATCACTAGCAGAGTAAAATCTGCAGGGACTCCTCTACTTTTTACATATGACAGCAGATACTATGGCTTTTACATGTATGTCCATAGTCTTTGAACTATAAACAGCACAAGAACAAGAAGTTGATTTAAACCACTGTAAGGGAACTACCACAAGGTCTCTGTGATCCCCTTGGACTCCCAAATCTGATGGCATATCCAGGTCTTGAGAGACTGGTGGAATGTTAAGAGGATGGATCCAATCATACCACAGGAGAAGATTCCATATGGTGGGCACTACAGCAGAGAAGGCCTAGGACTCTCCTAGTTCCCTACGACCTGGCAAGTGTAGTTCCCTGGGACCCATAGCATGCTTTCTCTGTTAATCTGATGGCATGGTCATATATAACTGGGAGAGATGAGTCATTAGATAAACCACCCAGCACTTTGAATTGGGCCTGCTACCAATGTAGCCCATGGAGCAGAGCTGCAGTTCTAGTAGGGTCATACATAGCTGCCCGAACCAGCTTCTGAACCAGCCAAAGCTTCCAGATACTTTTCAAGGACAGCCTCGTGTAGACTGCATTACAGAAAGCTTACTTGGGAGTTTACAAGGTCAGGAGTAATAGTGAGCAGAGCCTCTCCAATCAGGAATGGGTGAAACAGGTGCACAAACACAAAGCTTTGCAAAGGCTCTCCTAGCGATCTGCTCTTTGAGTCCAGAAGGACTTCAGATTGTGCAACGGGTTAGTCTAAGACAATGCTACTTCTTCCAGCACCAAAGGTGGCACAGTCCTAGAACGAGACTCAAACCCAGTCTTATCAGAACTGTGGACTATCTGGACCCATATAGCTTCCAAGTACCAGGATAAAATGTTGAAGGTACCACTTAATTTGCAAGGAGCAGAGATCTATAACTGGCTATCATCAGCATCTGATACTGCATCCTCGTACAACACAGGTAGTCCTTGCCTTATGACCACAACTGGCCCAAAATTTATGTTGCTAAGTAAGACATTTAGTTTTGCACCATTTTATGACATTTTGTTAAGTTAGTAACAGGGTTGTTAAGTGAATCTGGCTTCCCCATTGACTTTGCTGTCAGAAGGTCACAAAAGGTTATCACATGACTCCAGGACACTGCAACCATCATAAATATGAGCCAGATGCCAAGCATCCAAATGTAAATCACGGGGATGCTGCAACGGTCCTAAGTGTGAAAAATGGCCATAAGTCACTTTTTTTCAATGCTGTTGTAACTTTGAACAGTCACTAAATGAACTGTTGTAAGTCGAGAATTACCTTTAATGTTCAACCCATGTTTTCTATTTGCTCTGCTAGTTGAATAGGCAGAGTAAAAATGAAATATGCTATATACAATCATTCTCAGATGATAATTGTGATGGTTATGACATTCATTCCTACTGTGCTTCATGTCAACCTTTCAGTCATTTTGCATCAATTAATAAATCCTGCCAGAAAAAATAACTTAGTAATCATTTTCAATTCCTTTGTTAGTTATATAGTTAACATTTAGTTCTGGGAGAGAAAGGCTGCTCCATGTTTAAGCTACAGCTGTAAATCAACCATATTCATAAATGCCTAATTTGATGAATATACATATCTTAATTTAAGCTATAAGGTAATTTAAGCTTTAAGGTAATTTTCAAACAAAAAAGTCACGTGAATGCATTGTGCTAGAGTGGAAAATGTAATCTTTGCTATCTTTCTCCTAAATTATCAGCCTTATGGAGATATTGTAACACTTATTGTGACTATTTAATTAATCACTTGATTAACAACAAGATGGTTAATTGACCAAAAACATTTTAGTTGGTTGACAGCTCTAATAATGGCTTATATATTGCTGCAATAAAGAACAAGTCATATCCCAAAGCCTTCTAGGCCAATGAGACAAGCACATTTGTTTTTCATATGACGTTTGTGTATCTTATTTGTCTAGCGCTGTCTCTCAGGTGTGTCATATGGATTTTGATCACCGTATCTTCATAATAATTAAATAATTATATCTCAATCTGACAAGGAGACTACCAAAAGAAGACCTTTGTCAAGATAGCATTGTAAATAATGCCACCAAACCACCTGGGATTATCAGCCAAAGAATTTGTCAGCCTCTTGGAGAACAGATGCTTAATTATGGGCGGATGACACAAATGGGCACTTATTAGGAGAAAGGCACCTGTTTAGGTGGGTAAAGTGGAAGGACTTGATAACAGCCAGCCACAACTAGAATAGCTTTTTTTTTTCCTTCCAGCTAACCCAAAATGACAATTCTTGTATTCGTAAAAGGAATAAAAAAATGTCTAGTTTATAAAGAGCAGGTTCAACAGAGCCAATGAACAATCTTTCAGAATAAATGTTCTCCTGTTATTGTTGCTTCCGGCCCTTTTCTAAATAAAACAGTTGTTTTGATTGCCAGTGAAATGAGTGGCAAGATTTATCTGCTTTCGTCTGGCTTGGGGAAGAAAAAGCAACTGCATTTCCCACACATTAAAGCTTGGTTATTTAGTATGAGCTGAATTTATAATTTCCTTTCTTCCATTTCCATAATTCTTACCCAGATTGTAGGGAGGGAGGAGAATAGCCTGTTGCCTATGACTATTTGGGTTTAATATAGCACTAAACTTTGAAGTACTTCGGAGTAAAGCCAAGACATAGATTTGCAACCCTGGCACTTTTTAGAACTTCTGCCTGAATTTCATTAGCAGAAGTCAAGAACAACAGTAGCTTTCTTTGCAGGTGCACGAAAGGAAAAGAGAATTAGGTTTTTCCCTTTCAATACCAATAGCAATAGTACTTCGACTTATAAACTGCTTCACAGTTATTTACAGTCCTCTCTAAGTAGTTTACAGAGTCAACTAATTGCCCCCAACAATCTGGGTCTTCATTTTACTGACCTTTACCTAAGGCTGAGTCAACCTTGGGCCAACCTTGGGTCAACCTTTACCTAAGGCTGAGTCAACCTCAGGATTGAGCTCTTGGCAGTCGACAGAATTAGCCTGCAATACTGCATTCTAACCACTGTATCACCACAGCTCTTAACAAAAGTCCTCCACTTTAATAAATGTCATCCACTTATTTTTCTAAATAAAAATCTATGCGCATAAGCATAATAATGTCTGTTCTTTATCTTATTCACAGGATAACAACTGTCAGTGTTACAATATTTTGATATATTTGTTTGCAACTAAAAATGTCAAGGCTTTAAATAAAAGCTGGCAAAAAAGATTTTCTTAATCTTTCCTAATTTAAAAAATGGGTAAAGAAATATATAAAATATTAGTTAATATTTGCAACAAATAAAATGGTGAAGAAGTTGATCTTGGTGTGTCTGAGAATGCACCAAGAAATAAATAGAAAGCAGGCAAATCATCAGTATTTAAAAATCTATGAAAAATGATCACTTAAAAGACCCAGAAAAATAGGAACTGATAATAGTAATACCTAAAATGTGTGTTCTGAACCTGGATCCTTACTTTCTTTCTCAATATTTTTCTGAAAATGAATGTTTTTTTTTTATATCTGTTTGATTTACTTGAAGATAATGTCTACATCATTCTTTTTTTTAATATAGTGCTATTGGTATTTCTTCTGCTTTCATGATTTACTTTTTATTTTCCTGAATCTTTCGAAACACAAAAGTGCAGAGGTAGGTTTTTTTTTTTAGCTCTCTTTGAAATCAATAAGGTATTACTTTTTTTCAATTTTATATGCCAACTGCATATTTATATGTAAAAAGGTTTCCCATTCATGCCAGTTCTTCTTGTCCTTTAGTCCTTTATTGGACTTTCCAATTCTTTCCAGCATTTTTAAAAATCCTGTTCCACGTATACGTGCACTCCTGTTATTTTGCTACCAGATTGCAACTACTCCTAAAAGCTTTCAATCTTTGTAGACAAAGTTGGGAATGCATATATTCACTTCCCAGGTTAATCTGCTGCAAATCTTATTAGGACGTAATAGATGTCTTCTGATATTATATAGCCTTGGCAAGGGTGACCGCCCTAATTATTATGTGTCATCATATTGATGTCAATTCTCAGTGATCACAAAAGTGTATTTTCCTCTAGAATGATCTGTCCTCAGCCTGGTCCCTCAGGGCTTCTAACACTTATCAGTAGCTGCTGTAAATGTGTTCCTCCACTTTGCAGCTAATCTTTCTTTTTTTCCTTTAATCTTTCCCAGTTTTATAGACTTCTCAGGAGGACTAGATCTTCACCTAATCTGTCCAGGGTGTGAACCTGATCAATTGTGCAATTGAGAATTCTGGACTGATGTGTTCTATGATCTGTTTCTTTGTTTTCCTGGTTATCCCTGGTACTTTCAGGAGTCTTTTGATCACCAACATTATTTTTAGAAGTCTTTTTTCCAATCACAAATATCAGTTGGGTGTGTATGCTAGGTCTATTTTTTTTAAGTAAAAGTTAACTTTTGTGTTCCTCTAGTAGTCCTTCTCTAGCTGAGTGCAAACAGTTTTGTGTCACAAGCAGATACATACCTATGCAAGTTATCCTTGTTTAGTGACTGGGACCAGCCATTTGGTCATTAAATGAAGAAGTCACTAAATGAAGCCATGAATGTGCTTATGATCTTATTTCAGCTTTCCACCAGCTCCATTTTAGTTGGCAGAGGGCTATCAAAACAAACTAAAAGCAAAACAAAACAAAAGGAGAAATGTTTCCCTTTCTGCATTTGAGCATCCAAGAAGGGACAGGAAAGGAGAAAGGGAGAAAGGATAGACAAATAAAAAGAATGGAAGATGGGAAGAGAGCAAGGAAGGAAAAATAAGGAATGAGGGGAAGAAAGAAGAAAGGAGAATGAAGAGGGAAGGAAAAGGAAGGAAGGAAGGAAGGAAGGAAGGAAGGAAGGAAGGAAGGAAGGAAGGAAGGAAGGAAGGAAGGAAGGAAGGAAGGAAGGAAGGAAGGAAGATTATGAGAGGGAGGAGAGTTTGAAGGAAGTCCTGCCTTGTCCACTTGTCCACCACAGGTGCCCCTGACACCAGTGAGCTGGCCATGCCTCTCCCAGGTCAAACACAATCCTAATGTAGCCCTCAATGAAATCAAGTTTGACAGCCCTGTCTTAGACAGAGGCTTGAGCGCCATAATAACAAACATGCATTCTTTCTGAGCTTCTTCCATGTTCCATGGTAAGTAGTCGTGATGCCAAGTTCTACTTCCCTGATGACTAAAAGACTTATTTAATTGAAAAGAAATCTGACAGAAACAGCAGGAGCATTCGGACACAATAGAATCATTACATCTTATTATGTAATTTAATTTTATGAAGTGGGACTTCAGTTCCAAAAGAAAGTTAAATGCTTATTCTAGGCAGGAGGGAGTTTCATTTGTGCTGCTGGTGCTGCACTGGAGTTTCCATTCAGATCTAAATAAGCATCTCTTTATTGTAAGGGCTTCTCTCCAATCCCTGTTAGAAAATTCTGTTGCCTTTTGGGCACGGAAGCTTTGGAGGCTGGCACCAAGCTGGGCTGGCTGTAATTTGTGTTAATTGACAAATGTAGAGCTTTCCTAGGCATCGAGGGCATTCTGCCACTTCATTACACATACAACACACAGACAGACAATTATGTGTTTGTTTCTGCATGCTTCAAACCTAGACACAGGAGTCCCTGTGTTGAGATTTTTGGGCTAATAATGCCTACTTGTACACACCACCCGATAGTTGCAAAACAAATAAATCAAAACAGTGAAAGGCCCCTATTAAATCTGCTTCAAGGTCATTGGAAGATCTAACTATCGTTTTTAAAGCTCTTGGCAATCCTCCTGAACCTTCTGGCTATGCCTGTTTTTTGCCCTCCCAGTGTCAGGATTCCGGCAGTTACTCCAATTGAGTTTCGAGCCACACATCCAAAACTTCAAAGGATTTATTGGAAGAACATCTTTCTGTTGTCAACTATAAAAGTGTATAGAAAATGTTTTATGAGTTGACACCCAGAGCCTCCATGCGGACCCTGCACTTAACCTGCATCCAAAACGGCCTGCATGGAGACTCCTGGGAGGGGTGGGTGAGGCCAGCCAGTTGGTTCAACTACCAGTTCGGCGAACCAGATATAAATTCAACATCCGGTTCGCCCAAACAGGACCAAACCGGTTGAATCCCACCCCTGGAAATAATGTATGTTAACTTCAGTGAGCTTTTCTTTGGGCTCATGTTCATGTTCCTTATCTATGATGCAAATGTCTCCCAATAATTATTTCTTTCTGCCTTCGTGTCCTCAAGATGCAGCCTTCTTCACATCTCCAGACCACAGTTGAGGCAGCTTACTCATCTTTAGTAGTTTCACATTTAAAGTAGCATTGTTCTCTCAACTAAGAGTTTCACCTGGCTGTATTGTTTTCATTACTTTGGGGATGAGATCCTTTTGAGTACTCCATTCTAATTCCATGGCCATCCACAGCCTGTATCTAGATATCACCAGTTACATAAAAATGGACTTATTTGTCCTACTTCCATTCCATTATACCATTATTTGAAGATGGAGCTTGCTTGCTACTGATCATTTTCCTTCTTGCTTTACCTCACTCCTAAACCTGCAATCTATCAGCTGGATAATTTTTGCCCAAAGGTATAGCCCTCTGTTAGAAGAGCAGGAAATAGTTTAATCTGGGAGCCATTCATTGGGCAACTTGAAGATGGAATAACATACTTTTCCAGCCACCTCCTTATACTCATCTAAATCTACCCTCTTTCATGTTAGTTAGAACCATAGGTGTTTATTTTTCCACCAAAAGTCAATATTTCGTACAGTAAAAGGGAAAACAAAGCTGGGGAAACCGACCCATTACTTTCTTTAACTTGTCCTGTATAAAATATTGTAGTGAAAGATAGTACCAGTCACAGGCTTTGTTAGTGTGTCAGAAGGGTGGTCAGCAATCAAAGCTACAAATTTTCTGCCAACATCCTTTTCTATCTGCCCAAGGATTTATGAATAATCTTCACCAAAGCCACTTGGCTATATGAGGTTCTGATAAGTTCCATTCTATTTGTACCATTCTTTTTAACTTCTGACTTTTAAATATAACCAGAAACAGCATCTCTGCTTTCTTGCCTATTGGGCTTGCTGCAATAGTGCTTCATACAATGTAAAACTAAATGGATATTACTGTAGGGCAACTGTGAAATGGACTTATATATTACATTGATTTCTTGAGAATTCACATGAAAACTAAGGAAACTTAGAGACTTTAATTTGTGGGATTTAAGAGGCTGCCTTGACTTACCTATAAACGGGCAATAAATGCTCAATTGCGGTTCAATCATTTATATAGGTTTAAAAACATAGGAGTTACTGGAAATAGGATGCATGTATTTTGGAGCATGCCAAGCTTATCCTCTGTAGTGTTGCTCTCCAGCATGCAAAATAGGATTGTATGTTGCGTTCAGCCAACTCTGGAATCCCAACTGAAGCAGTATGATTGAGAAACAGCTTGAGGAATATCCAAATTGAAACTATCTTTGAAAGGAGATCAAATCTAAACTTGAATCATCTTTGAAAGCAGACCAAATCCCTCTGAAGCTTAGTTGATATTGATAGACCCACAGAGACACCATGCTTGCAAGATATTTCTCACCAAATACTTTACAGAATGAAAAAGCTATTAGGGATTGATGAAGAGCTGTACTTTTGTGACCGGAAAATCTATGGTGAATTTAGTGTAGCACTCCCATCATTGGAGGGGGCAAGGCTAAATAATATATGCCAGGACTACTCTTAGAGCTCAGTGCTTTTCACATTGTTACTTTCTTTGCCCCAGAGCAGGAAAAGTAAATGTGGAGTTATTCAGAGTAGGAAGGTTGTAGTGTTTGAATTCTTGCTTGGAAAATTCTTATCACTCATGCAAGTCTATCTGTCTCTGCAGCTGTTTGCTCTACATCCATTTTTTTTTTTTACCTCTGTTGCATTTGTGATGGTTTTGATGCCAATTGAGTAGAAAAATCAAAACCTTTTCAATAAGTCTTTCATTCATCATACTTCCCTACCACCTCGCTCATTTTATACTTTCCAGGTTTCCTGCCTATATATCTGAATCTATGACATAAGCTATGCCCATCCAAATCAGCAAAGAAAAATGGAGCAGGAGGAAAGCAAATCACCCCAAATATCACTGCAATGAAACCCTTTTAATTGATTGCTCCTTTTTTTGTAATTGGAAAGGTTTTAATTGGGCTGAATTTAGTGTAATGCTGCTTTATTTTTTAATCTCTAATTTTATGGGTCTGAGTTCTGTTTTAATGTAATCTCTCACCACTCTGCATGGTTTCATTTCAAATTTAAAATGAAATCAATACATAATCATTCAGATTCCAGGGATAGCCAGACCTAGATGAAACTTGTTCTATCTAGTGAAGCACAATCAATCTGCTTTTAACAAGCAAAAAAAAACCATGGAAGCTTCCTTAATGAAAGGTTGTTCCAAAGGCAGTAACCACCTTTGAAGGTTTTCCCCCTCCATTACTGTTTTTTATCCCCTCATCCTCGAGGGCATGGGGATTTGAATGCGAGAAAATTCCCACTAGTTTTTCTGGAACTCGAGTTCATTAGAGAGCAGATTACAATATAGACTCCTAAATTTAAGAATGGGGGAGGTGGAGAGGGGTGGATGTATGTAGAAGAGAAAGAAAAGGATGGAAAACAATGAGATATATAAGAGGGGGGACACACAAACATATCCTTATATATATCCCTTTTGTGTGTGTGCGTGTGTGTATGGTATTCAGCTTTGTTCGGTTATTTTCCCACGTCATGATAGTTGTGCTTTTAAAGTTGTAGCGATGTTTCGGCAGAATCTCATCTGCCATCATCAGGTTTATGTATTATGTTCATCTGTGAGTCAGACTTTCACAGCCGTTTCTCTTTTAAATTTGGTGCTAGCCTACTGCTGTGCCAGAATGGTTTTTTCTTCATCTTGATTGGTTGGGATTCTTGATCTGTGTTTATTGGTCTTGGAGTTTGCTGTGTTCTGCTTGATTGGTGTTTCTAATATCTTCTGTCTGTTTTGTAGCTTTTTTTGTCTTGATTGGCTGGCAACATTGTGTTTCCTGTATTGGAGGCTTTTAGTGCGGCTTGGCTCCAAGTAAACAGACGGCTATCATTTATTAGGAAGCTAGGTTTCATCTGAGTGCCTGGTTGGGGTGTGCTTGAGCTGAAGGTATCAGGGGGGATCTGTTTGTGCCCAGGTGTTTGCCTGGCTTGTAGTGTGGAGATTTTTTTTGTTTGTGAGTGCAGGCTTCCAGATAATTGACAGTCTGGTGGAGTCATCTCTTCTATTCATGCTTTCAGATCTTTTTTCAATCTCTATGGCTTCTCTGATAATTCTGTAGCTGGGGTTTTCTATAGTGGCTAGGGTTTTGGTGCCATTGAAGTACTATGAGCTGTGGCTTTCATGTATTGGATTAGTGAGGAAGCGTGTTCCAGCTTTTTTACTGCATTTTTGTGTTCATCTAGGCGGGTACTTATTCTTCTATTGGTCTGTCCAATGTATGTGGCAGGACATGATGCACAGGGACTTCATATATGCCTTGGTTTTCCAGGTCAATTTTACTTTTGGGGTTTCTTAGGATGGCTGCTATTTTTCTGTCTGATTTGAAGGCAGTCTTGATGTGATGCCTGTATAGTATCTTACTGATTTTGTCTGTAGTACCTCTTATGTAGGGCAGGACAGCTGTTCCATAGGTCTGTTCATCTTCTAGGTCTCCATTATGTCTCAGTGTGTTTTTGTGGATCAAGCCGGTGATTTTGCTTTTGTGGAAGCTGTTAGCTGTCAGTACTTTAGTCAGGGTGCATAGTTCAGTCTTTATGTGTGTCTTGTCTGCCAGGCATTTGGTTCTGGCAATTAGTGTTTTGGCCACAGAGTTTATCTGTGCTGGGTGGTGGTGGGATTGGGCGTTGAGATAGTAGTTGGTGTGTGTTTTCTTCTGGTATATGGTGTGTCCTAGTGTGCCATCTTTTTTTTTTTTTTGTAGATTAGTACATCTAGGAATGGTAGTTGGGTTTATGGATGGCATTGGCTAGGGATCTGGATTTGAATTCTTCCATGAACAGGTTTGCAATAAGAGGTGACAGTGGTGATCCCATAGGGGTAGTGATATTTGGGGTGATTTGCTTTTCTCCTGCTCCATTTTTCTTTGCTGATTTGGATGGGCATAGCTTATGTCATAGATACAGATATATAGGAAGGAAACCTGGAAAATATAAAATGAGTGAGGTGCTAGAGAAGTATGGTGAGGAGATATATATATCTCCTCTTATATTTTTGCCCATAACTATGTCTAAACCACATATTTAATTTGTGGTATGGCCTTTCCTCGGTTGTTCATTAACACCTCAATAGCAATATTAGTCTTTTAAAGAGAAACAATTCTCAGAGACATCCACTGATGCAACCTCAAGGGATTCCCAGTAAGTGAATTTGAACCCATGCTACACTATAGAATTAATGGTGTATGCGCTACTCAAATTGTGCTGTCCATGGATAATTTAGCTCTCTTTGTCTTAGATTTACAAGAGGGGAATTAAAGTAGGTTTGCTTTCTTCCTATATCTGAATCTATTGGTCTGCTATGGTTGTAGCAGTTCCCTAAAAAATGCAAACATTCTCATGTCCTCAGTTCAGGCTAGACACTTATGACTACAGCCAGTCAATTTTCTTGGCAATGATACAAAAGTGGTTGGTCATTGTCTTTTTGAGGAATACTTTTTCAAGTGCCAGTCTAGGAATTTGGGGGTAATTCCCACCCTCCAACTATTAATCAGATCTAGGTTTGCTTAGCCTTTGAAATAAGCAAAAGGAGAAGAAAAAATCCTGGTGGTTGCCAACACTAAAGTTTTGCCTAAGTCAAAGTGATTATATATTTGTAATATAAATGAATGTTCTCTCCTGGGATACAAATGCCTCTTTGCCTTCAATCTATGTATCATTAAACAGTTCCCCATTCTTAAATTGAGAGGCTTTCTGAGGTGACCTGTCAACTAGACAGACTAAATTGTCAAATAAACTACAGTACTGTGATCCACTTCCTCAGAGGAAGATGGGCTTCCTTCCAATTTAATGAATTAATTTAATAATTAATCTATCTTATTTTTAACTGAAAACCAGAATAATAATATGGTTCATGTCAGAAGGACACCCGTCCTGCATAATCCCTTTATCATTGTGCCTTGTTGATGGGTAAAGTGTTTTTAGAGAAACCCAATTTGTGGAAGTACTAATTTCTCAGCTGCCAAAATTCTAAGTAATCATGTTTAAACAAATTGGTGATAAGGAGCAGACTCAACTTTTCAGTGTGTGTTTGTATTTAGGGGTGTGTGTGTGTTATAATTAGGAAGGTATAGAAGTTGAGTGCAGATACCCAGATCATTGGGTGCATTATTAGTGACAATTGTGCATTCAGTGCATTATTATTTCTTTCAAGAGTGTGAAATATATAGAGAACGCCTTTTCTTTGGAATTCTATCTGTTTTTGCCAAAGCGAATAGTGAATAAATGCCAAAGTGAATAAATGGAGTCTCAGACTGAGTACTCAAGAGAAATACATTTGATCACATGCCGTACACATATATTCGCATATTCCTTCTACAGTATATATTATTCACTGGCTATTCTTGCTAAGATGTTGTTTGGGGCTAAGCAAACCCTGAAGCTTAGTATAATAAAAGGAATCAAAGGCAGGATTTCTGTTCTTGCAAATACTACACAGCGGATGTTCCACATTTAGCAGCGCTAACCCTATTGAAGCTGCCAAAGTGCTGCCAACATGCCTCTGTGATCATCTTTTTTGAAAAGAGATAAAATTATTCATCTTTTTTTTCCAGGAAAAATAAATGATCTGGCAGCAATCCAGACAGAGCAAAAAATATGCTAGAAATGGGAAATGAGCTTAAATAAACATTCAAGGACCAAAATCAAGAGAAAAGGCGAACAGATTCCCCCCCCCCCCCATGGTTAATATCATTTTAATATGCTTTCTGTGTCCACTTTTGCACACATCACAGGATTTTTGCACTTGAGCATCTTTGGAAGTTATCCACATCTCATGTTTATTATTCCAGCTGCTTTCCCATCATTTCATCATTTTATCTGATCATAGAGCTCTCAGAAGACTATACCATAATCTAGTTGCAAAATCTCAAGATGAAATCCTGATTCGTGCTTTGCTATCTGCATGTCAAGGTGAAACTGGAAGAAGATGGTAATTTTGCTATCCCCAGAAGGTGGGCAGTAAAAGATACTAATTGCATTTCACTGAAGGCTTCAGAAACAGTCAGCAGCTGAGAAGCTGAGAAGAATGCTGATGTTATCCCTAAAAAGAAAGATTTCTCTCTCTGCCTTTTTCCTCTTTCGTTCCCTCCCCCCCACACACACACATTCACATACCCACATTTTTATTTTGTTTACAAATCTATTTTAGAACCTAGGAAGTGAAGTGAATGGGGGAAACATAAAATCAGCTAAAGACTTTATGATTTCCATTATATTCTGCAAGCTGTAGATACCCAAACATTTCCTTGCTATCAGCAGTAATGATTTATTGATTTTATCACTCTCTGTGGTTTCTATGGCTAAAGGACCTCATCCAGCTCATTATATTTTCTGCTCAAATGCCATACAGAATCCCTTTTCCAGGACACCTAGAGAAAATGAAATATATTTCCACTAGGGTTATAAATTTCAAGCTTACATAGAAGCAATGAAGAAGCGTGCAACATTGCTGAGAAATGCGTCAGGGTACATAAAAGCTTGGTTTGGGCAGCAGCAGCAACTCCATACCTTGGCTTACATCTTCTTGCAGTTTGAGGATGGACTACTTACCACATTCATAGGAGACAGAAAACTGAATGGGAAGGACAGAAATAAAATTATTTTAGGAGGGTAGATAGATGGAATGAAACTTAGTGGAGACAAATGCAAAATTCATTATGTTATATACAGAACTGAAACACACAGATTTATAATGGACAATACCTGGCTGGATAATAATACCTATGAAAAATATATTTGACTAGTAACTAGTTGCAGACTAGATATTGAGCAAGTGTGATGTGACTGCAAAAAAGGCAAATGCAATTTTAGATCATATTAATAGAAGTATAATTTCTAACATATAAGAAATAACTGTTCTTCATCTTTTGTGCTAATGAAATCCCAGTTTGATTTTTCCTTCTTTTTATGACCCTCCAGTCCCTATTTGGGATAGAGTCAGGGTGACTGGATAGAGCTAAGCATTTACCGCCTGGATGCCCTTCCTGACATTGCGCAGAGTTTGCAGCAGATATTCTTTCTTTCCTGAGAGAGAAATGTCTGCTGCTACCTAAAACGGAACTCTCAACTGTCTTGAGTGGGAGGCAAGCATCTTCATCACCAGCCACCATGCCGCTCCAAATCCCAGTTTGAGTAATTTTGCCAAATTCTAGGCACCACACTAAAAGGGAGATTTAAACAAACTGGAACAAAAAAAGGGGGTGGAATCCCAAAGCTGCTCTTTCTGGTTTTTTCTTTGAAGACGTTTCACTTCTCATACAAGAAGCTCCTTCAGCTGACTGGATGGTGGAGAATGGAAGGATTTATACTCCTTGCAGACAGCTGGACATTTGCATTCTTTTAGCAGGTTGTTAAGATCACCTGGAGGTTTATCTGTGTCCTCAGGATCACCTGAGTGGTGCAAATTGGTATGGAGTCTTCTTGGAACTGTTGCAAGGACTGTGTTGTAGATTGGAGATAGTTGATGTTGTAGCCCTCCCCCACTGTTTGAGAGATGGCTATTCAATTTTGACATAGATGGCCTCTTTCAAACCAGCAATACTCTCTGTCCAAAATATGGACTCAGCTTTCAGGTGACCTTAAACGACCTGCTAAAAGAATGCAAATGCCCAGCTGTCTGTATAAATCCTTCCATTCCCCACCATCCAGTCAGAGGTGGAGAAGCTTCTTGGATGAGAAGCGAAACATCTTCAAAGTAAAACTGGGAATTCCAGTTGCCTCTTGCAAAAAAGCACCTTTGGGATAACCATGACCTGGATGACTGAGAATCTCCAAAGACAAAGAAGGGGAATCAAAATTATTAAGGATTTAAAAATTAGAAAGATTAAAAGATCCAGAATGTTTAACCTTGAGACAAAAAAGTTGAAAGGCGGTAAGATAGCACTCTTCAGATCACTGAAAAAGTGATTCCTAACAGAAAGGCCTCTTCTCTCTTGTTCCAGAGACCAGGACATGGAATAATGAATTGAAACTACAGGAAGGCAGGTTATGATTGAATGTTAGAAAGACCTTCCTGACAGTAAAAACAGTTTGAATGTGGAATTAATCATCCAGCAAAGCAGTGAGCTCCCTTTCATAAGATGGGTTCAAGCAGAGGTGGACAGCCACCTGTTGGGAAAGGTTTAATTTGGATTCCTGAACTGAGCAGAGAGGTGGAGCTTAATGGCCGTATGTGGTGCTTTCTGAAGTTGTGAACCTACTAGCATTATTTATTTATTTAAAATAATCTATGGCCACCCACTTGCCCAGGGATACTGGATGACTAACAAGGGTTGAAAACAGCAAGGCAAGAAAAATATAAAAATAGAACACAGTAAAGTAAATTATACTATGTCAGAAACCCTCCCACCATATGGTTGGTTCATCTAACTTACTGGTTCAAGATGAACCAGTCATCAGGACCTTCTTAAAGTTTGAGGGCCAGCCAAATTTTTAAGAATCTAGGTTTGCTTACCCTTTGCCCCCCCCCCCGCCCCCACCCCCCCACACGTAAAAACAAACAAACCCATACTTAAAGGATTCCACCAACCCATTCCAGGGTCCGAAAATTCTACATCTGCCTCTTTTACTTCCACTGGAATTCACTTCTAGAGCTATGAGATGACAGAAGGCCAGAGCTACTGATTGCTCAGACATTGGGGGGATGAAAATGAAGAAGTACAAGGAACAGTTGTGCCCTGCAGGTATTTCTCCATCATAAGCAGTGCACTGGGCCCAGTAAATTTCTTGGCTGAGTTGACAAAGAGGTAATTAATCTCGACAATTGGATGCAGGGGGAAGTAGGCTTATTGTATCTAGTTCATTCTATAGCAACCTGGGTGATATAAAAAGTGGAAAGGCATTTTAAAAAATGCATATGGTACTATAAAATGTATGTAATAAAAATGTATGCACTAAAATGAAACTGATGGCTTTTCAATAGATATATCATTATATAGAGAGGAAAAAGCATGCACGCTGCACAGGGAAGCATATTTTCTATGTGTTCTTCCATGCAGGCTGGCTGTCATAAGGAAGTGATATTCACATTGAATTAATTGTACCACAAAACATTCCCACCTGGTCTAATATTGCTTTTTCCTCCTCCTCCTCTTCCTCCTCTATCACAACTTTTACTCACATGTCCTGTTCTGTTGAAGTAATTAGATCCCTAGAAGGGATTTATAATGAGTTTGCAATTCATGGCTTGCATTATTATTTGAAGTTACCATCTTGCACCTATGAAAATATATTAGGAATAGTACAGCTGTAAATCCTAGGAAATTATTGTCCTTGATTCTGTGGGAATTTAGATGATTTCAATCAGGATTTCAGGTCTCAAAATATACATTTGCACAACAGTTAGACAGGTATTATAATTACACATATGTACACACTTAAGATACTCTGTTCTGTAAACAAGGAAATATCTTCTATTAACAAAGACCCTGGGGTCTTATCCCATGTTTCCATTCCACAGGAAAAGAAAAAAATACTACAGATGAGCACAGGAACATTCCATAGATTACAGAATACTTAGAAATGGTGTTGAAGAGAGATCTCCTTTTGAGACCATAATCTGTTTTATCTGAATGGTAGGCTGCTGGCAAGAGATGAGTTGTATCTCACAAGGATTGAAAAAAATGTGTTTGGATTAAGGATATCCGATTTGATCAGGAGTGTTTTAAACTGAATCCTGTGGGGTTTAGTGACAAATATCTAGAAATAAGAACAAGGACCAAAGAACTGCAGGAATGAATTGGGAGTAGGATAGTCTATTAAACTGTTTAGGAAGAACAGTCTGGAAGAATATTGGCTCAAAAAGTTTGTGCCCTTTCTTGTTTACATATTAACGCTTACAATGTGGGATATAAACAAGATCATCTTAGCTTCTCAGTTATGCCCTACCCACCCACTGTGGATTTAAAGAAAGCTTCCTCCCATCCTTTTTTCTTTCTTTTATAGTTCTTTTTACATCAAAAGTACTATTTTCTGACATGCACTGGTCCAAATGGGGATGTCTGATTTGCCTGTTGTGCAAATTTAGGCCAACTCCAATTAGCTACTATGTGCTGTGACAGGAATATCCCGTTATTAGTCACTTTCTTTCAAGGCCATTTCATCCTGTGTTTCTGGACCAGTAAAACTTTTAAAGCTATTTTACACCAGGCCATTGAAAGTTTTCATTTTCTGGTTTTTGTTTTTTCTTTAAATTAGTCCAGGGAAAGGAAAAACTGAAAGGAGAAACGGTGGAGGATGGAAGATTGTGTGTGTGTGTATGCATCTGCATCTGTGCATGTGGGCTCATGTAGGCAGCTACTATTAAGCAACCAATCCCTCATCTTCCTGCCAAATGTAAAGAATAAGAAAAAAGAAGCCAGCACACCTTCAGAGGTTCCTCTCAATTGTCTTGGACAATTGATGCTTTTGGCCTATAAAGCTCTTTTGTCATAGCTTGCAAAATCAGGGGCCGAGAGAAGGCATTTCTTTGGACCACCTGCAAAGACCAGAATGCCCCATTTCGTGTTGTACTCCAGTTGTGCCCCTTCGTGGATCGAAAGGCTCTTTTTTCACTCAGTGAAGTCCTGGTCATCTCCCATAGTGACTACTGCAATACGCTCTACATGGGGTTATTCTTGAAGATATCCAGAAACTGCAGCTGGTACAGTAGTGGTACAAGCAATTTTGGGTGTCCCTATGGATGTGCACATAACACTTCTACTACGTGAGCTGCATTAGGTGCCGGTTTGCTTCCAGATCCAACTCAAGGTGTTGGTTATCCTCCTTAAAGCCCTGCATGGCATGGGGCAGGTTACCTGAGGAATTAACTTGTCCCTATTTTATCGATCCATCCCAGCCAGTTAGGCTGGGAGGGTATGTTGCAGACCCATTCAGTTAAAGAATTTTGACAGGCGGGGTTCTAGGAAAAGAGCTTTCTCTGCCATTGTCCCCACCCTATGGAATATCTTACCCCCCCGGAGGTGAAGTAAGCCCAAACTCCCATAGCCTTTTGGAAAAGCATCAAGACTCTGCCAACTGTGGTGATGGTCTTAGAGTGTAATGCAACCTTGGGGGTAGGCTGAAGGTGTTTCCGCTGACTTTTTAACTTTTCAATTGTTCTTTTTAACTCTGTTTAATTCCGTTTTTAATTTTGCTTATAACTATAGCTTTTATATGATTTTAATATTTTATTTGCACACCTCCCAGAGTCAAGTAAAGGTGATGAGTGGTTGTAGAATTTTAATAAATAAAAACAGATGGTGAAACAATGTTATATGACCCATTGCAGTGCTCATCCTTACCAAGAAAATTCTGCACCTAGTAGATTGCTAGACTACATAATCTTTATGGCCCATTCAAAATCTTTGTTTCTATGACAGCTGATGTTTGCGTTTGCAAATGGAAATTGTGTGTCCTTAAAGAGACATCCTCTCGAAGAAAAGGGTCAGCTATTGGCTTTGGGAAAGCAGGAGACTCCATTAATCAGGAGCCATGGCAACTGCTGTTTGGATAGAACAGCTGTTTGGTATTATTGTCCAAATTTGAAATCTGGGCACTGATTTCTTACTACTGGTAAGAAACACAGGTACCAGCACAAGAGACAAGCAGTTTCAGCTTGCCCTGCAAGGTGGATCTCAGACCAATGCTCTCAAAGAATTCCACGGCAGGAGAAGATAGTAGAAAAAGTTGGGATAGTGAATTCTGAAAAGAAAATGGCAAATAATCCCAGTCAGTGAGGAAAAAACCCAAACGCAAAAGGAGAAACCTCTAAGAGTTGAAGGAAAATCTGGAAAGCAACATTAAACCCCACTTGGAGTAGTTATATTCATTTCTGGGCACCAGACTTTTAAGAAAGCCTCCAAGAAACAGGTGTACAAAAAAGATATAAAGATGATTAAAGAAGTATAAGAGAGTTTGAGGGAAGGGGATATGTTCAGTGTTGAGAAAAAGACAACTGAATGGGGATATAACATTGTTCAAGTACTTGAAGGGACGTCATAGAAAGGAAAACCAAGACCTGTTTTCTATCATCTCAGAACATGAAATAATGGGGTCATGTTACAAGAATATTAAACAAAACACTAAGAGGAATTTGACAATAGAACTATTCATTAAGGCAGATTGTGAATTCTTTGTCATTGGATAAGCAGCCATCAGTCTGGATTTAATTTGGATTTCTGCACTGAATAGGAATGGACTTTGGACTTCATTGCTGAATGGCACCTTCCAACTCAATTCCATGTGTAAGCATTAGAAGTAGAAGAGAAAACTTTCCCCAGGGCTTCTACAGGTCAAGTTGGGATGTTCAGGTGAATTATGGCATAGGTAACTTGCCATCCTTCAATCTACAGTCAAGTGGGATTGTCCGAATTTAATTCCTGTTCTTTTCCAATTTGCTTTTCTGTTCCCTAGGATCTTTGCAGCAGAATAGTTAGGAAACAGAAAACAATTTTAGAGGGAGAACTCAGGAAGCCCCTGATTTGTATTGCTACACAACACTTGACCCTCAGAGACTGATGTGTTCATTCCTTGAAAAGAGAGATGGATAAATAGGTATGTATTAAAAGCCTTAATTTCCAAGGCCCTTGGTCCAAATTCTGATCAAAGCACTAAGATAAATAGAAGTTGCCTAGGCTTTTGACAGATTTCTGCAGGCTGTAGAGCAGGAGATTGGGGGGTGGGGGATGTAGAGACCTTAAGATATTCCTTCTCAGTACCTGCTGGGAGGGCATGATTCACCCGGGAAGGAAGTAAACATCAAAGGAAAGATCTCTGCACAGAACATTCCTAGTAATAGAGTTACTTCTTTACCTCTTCGGTTGTACCAGCCTGAGAGTGACTGTCCACCCGACTTAGGTATGACAGAAATGAGTCACAATAAAAATTGAACGCAGCCGTTTTCTTTTAGTTTTCAATTGTCTGCAAACACTGAAAGAGAGTTAAAAGAAGCGGCAAAGCTCTTTTGCTTGTTGGGAGAAATATTGCACGACTTTGGGCTTCTCTAAGAATGCGACAGGAACCTGCCCCGTCCAGCGCCACCAGAGGGAGATTCTGCCATTAAAAAAAATAGAGAGAAGAGAAACTACGCATCAATCCAGATCAAAACGGCCCTTTTTTAAAAAAAGAAAATTTTTTAAAGCGACCCTTCCCCGCAACGGCAAGACCGTCTTCGTCGCAGGAGAGCCCTAATTAGGGCTGACTATAATGCCTGGGGGAGGTGAGGGGGGGGAGAGCCACGCCATTTGGCCGCTGTCTGTGTGAGCCAAGTGCGGTCTCGCCACTGAAGAAAGCTCGCTCTGCAAGGGGCGCCGTTTGAAAAACCCGGAGCATTTTATTTCCCCCCCACACACACACACACATCCGTTCAGGCAGCGCGACGGCTCTCCTCAGCCTTTCTCCCTCTAGCAAGGGCATCAATCGCGAAGCCCTTGCTGAAGCTCACGCCAGTCGTTTTTTTTCCTTCCCCCCCTCCCCCCACAAACACCGGCCGTCCATTGCGTGGAGCAGCGGTGGCCGCCTTCGTCTCCTTGCCTTGGCTCAGGCGCCTATCTGGTTTGCGCAGAGGCTTCTGGAGAGGGAGACGCTCATGGCGGCCCGCCGGGAGGGGCGCTTCTGGGACGTGAGGCCGGGAGCGGGAAAGCTGGGGAAAGGGGCCTTCGTCAGATCGCAGGTCGAGCGGAGGCAACTTTTTCAGGACCAGGCCTATTGGAAGCGGAGGGCGCTGTTGCGCTGTGGCGGCCGCCATTCCCCTGCACAAGGGAGAAGGCCAACGGAGGAGCCTTTTGTATCCGGTAGGAGGCGGAGGGAAGGCGACGTTGCCGCAATAAAGACGATCAGAAGAGGATTATTAATTGGGCTAGAGCTGCTCATTCCTGTAGTTGTCTCTATCCGATTGTATTTTTTCCTCTCGCTGAAGGAATTGCCCAGGATTGCCTGGGCTTTTAACGTCCTTGCTTCAAAGCGATTGCACCGACTGTTGCTGGAAGGACGGGAGACCAGTTTTTGCAAAAATACCCCTTAACTGGCGTCAGATACGGCCAGTAGTCTTTCTTCTCTCTCCCTTGTCCTCTAACGTAGTTTCGGGTTTCTTTTGTGTACCGTTCACAGTTCACCACCACCCCCATTCGTGCAATGATGCCGGGTTTGTTCTGAATTGCTTTCATTGCTCAGCTAATTAGCATGGGGCCAATCATAGTCGAAGGGAAGAGATAAAGTACATGCGATTTTCTTCACATTTGGGGCATCCTGGAATTCTTGGGAATCCCACCATTCCCCTTCCTAAACTACAAGTAAATAAATCTTACACTGGCTGCTTTTAAATCCATGGTTCATATGTTAATCCTTTAAGGCTTCTCTGATGTTGCCCTGTGGATTTCTGATCATCAGAGAGGCCAGAAATTTAAAATAATCTGATAATCTGTGTTTAATAAAAAAAAAAGGTCTTGTTCCTTATCAAAAGCAGAGAGCAATAAATTGGCACCTAAAAGTGTGTGTGTTTCACACATGTCCTTGGCTTTGGACATGACAAGACTGAATTCTATATTTGTGCACCAGTTGAAACGCAGTGTGAAACACACAGGAGACAGAGAGAGAGAGAGAGAGATGGCTTATTCTGTCACATGGTTAAATATGATTTCCTTAACCATTTTTCCATGCAGGCTACCAGATGTCATTCAGGACTTTCATCTCTCTCCTCGAGCACAGTGTTCACCAAATTCTGATTCTCTTGCCGAAAGTTATCTTGCTTGGGCTTGATAGATTATTTAAAAAAAAAAAACTGGGACATAGGAATGAAAATTGCCCCCTTTTCCAAAGAAATAGCCTGGGATATTCTTCCCAACAGAACAAAACCCATCTATCAAAAGTCCCACTGTTGCTGAAAATCTACCCTGATGAGGGCCTCTCCAACCCTGGAGGAGCCAAATCTTGCATCATGTTTGCAGTCCTGTTTACAGAGGGTGGGAGATGAAAGGAAGGTGGGGAGATGGAAACGGAAAGGAACCGGGAGCCAACCTCCTCATCCCCCTTGGCATCCCTCCCTCTCCCATTTCCCACTTTTCGATGCAGATACGCCAAAACAATATTTAAACAAGTCTCTTCTCCCCAGATTTGCCTTCTCAAAGCACATGTGTGCTGCCGAGTCCTATAAAAACCTGCATCTGGGCTTGGGGAGGGGGAGCGTCCCTCTCCTCTTTGCTTAGCGCAGCTTTTTCAATGGCAGCATGCCAATGTATGCAGACGTGTGCATATGTGTGTGTGTGTCAAGGGGGGGGAAGAGATCAGCAAAATGGGGCATATAAATTGTGTGGAATTTGTCAGCCTGTGTGGAGAGATGGTTGCTGCTCCCTCCCCAAGCCGCCCTTTGCATGCTTCTCGCTCTGTTATGGAAATGCTATTGTTCCTTTGTTAGGAGTCTGGGCAGGATTCTGTAGCTTAGGAACAGAGTCCAGTTGCCTCTCACGGGGTAGGCTGTTCCCTGCTATGCATCTCCCAGATGACTCTCAATAAAACAACAAGGGTAGGAAGAGGCCAGATGAATTAGTATAAAAGGAAATCCATCCTCGTGTATTTCAGAGTGCTGGAAGAGAGGGAACTAGGATCCTTCGACAATTTTCATCATATGCACCTTTTTAACTGAGTAGGATTTTTTTTCAAAGGGAAAAAATCGGTGTTCTGTGTGTGTGCGTGTGTCTTTGTCACTATTGCTAAAATATTGAAGTTTAAACAAGAAGGCTTTTAATGGAGGGTTGTCTTGCAGGCGGTATTCATTGGGATTCAATCTCTGTTTCGCTAATTACATATTATATTTGAATAGCAGCACAGCTACAATGTTGCATCAAAAATTTCCCCTTGAAATAGTAGGGAGTTCTGTCTGCTGAACTGTGCAAAAACAGAGATGGGTGTGTATTTTTAAGGGTTATGCTTTCTACATACATAATAGCAGACAAATCATAGCCCTGTGATTTAGCTTCATGAAAAATAGCTTTTGAAAGATTTCTGATATGGACCTTTTGGCTTGCTTTCTTTTTATGACTCCCTGGTGAAAACATTATACCTTCTCCTCCTCCCTCCCAATATATTAGTAGACATGTTTTCCAACCTTTTCTTGAGTGTTTTTTTAATGCTTTGAAAATATTTAATTATAATACAAACCAAGCCTTCAAGCACTGCATTTTTTATTTCTTTATTGATATATATTAGAAAATCAATTGCCTCTAACTCTACCTGCATATTTTGAGGAATTTATTCGGGTTGTTTAGCACTCTAAAGTAAAATGACACTGCAGAGGCTCAGTTGTGAACAGAGCACAATTTTTAAATCCAAGCGAACCCTTTCCCAAGACTGATAGGTGCCAATCCAAAGCACTGCACAGTATTACTATCTGTGCTTTAAAAACATTTGGCTGTTCTTTAAGAAGATATAGAGAAGATTTTTTTTTTTTTTTTTTAAAAAGGTTTTCCTTTTTGCTTGGTATTCTTTGGTCTGTGTGCACTGAATGAGTCATTTTTTCCAAGATGGCAATGCCCCAGCATTGATTTTTCCAATGATGGCGTTTTGGAATTCTTCCAGTTTATTGGGCTGCTTCCCTTCTTTTGGCACACAAGTCAATAAGTTCTTGTAGATAACAGCTCTGGAGCTGTTTGACAACAGTTTTGCAAAACAAAAAACCCAGTAGCTAATTTATGAAAAGAGAAATGCTGGTCAAAATATAATACTACTCTATTTTTCAATGGTCAAATTTCATTTCCGATGTAGGATCCTGTTCTGGGTACCATGTTTAAGAAAGGCTAAAGTTCCTTTTTTGAGGTTCAAAAAAAGAACTAAAATGTAAGGTTTTAATGATTGAAAGATTGAGTCCTAGGAAGTCTGAAAAGGAGACTTAGGAAGACAAGAGAAGACTGATGATTTATGATAACATTATTCAATGATCTAGAAGGATCACACAGAAGAAGGTCATTGCCTTTTTATCATCTGACACTCCAGAATACAGAAAGTGGTATCCCTGAGGGCTCCTTGGTGCTGTCTGAGCTTGATTGTTTTCTGCCAGTTGTTTCATTACCCAAACTAGCTGACATCATCATTGCACTCAAGGACCCCTCGTTTTAACCTAAGCTACAAGTATTCTCTTTATAAGAGGCATGTAAGTTACAAATGGACAGATTTCAACTGAATGTTAGAAAAAGGTTTCTAACAGTTTGACAATGAAACCACTTCCTACAGAAGGAAGAGAAGTGGTTAGGCTCCCTTTCATTGAATGTGTTCAAGCAGAAGCTAGACAACTATCAGTCTGGGATGCCTTTATTTGCAGAAAGGAATTGAGCACAATGGTCTAAGTTGTCCTTTCCAATGCTGATTGTGTAGTTTTGTGTATGTAGTTTTTCTCTCTAGTCTCTGTTCCTTTGGGAATAATACATATTGGGCTAAATGGCAATGGAAGATGAGCTTAAGTTAAACAGTAGATGAGCCAGAATAAAAACTGGTAAGACCACCCCTCTCTTTCTGACACCTTTGTTCTGAAACCCTTTCTTTGTTACTGCTTGCATTTGTTAGTTGTCCTCATGCAGTAGAAGACATTGTTCTTGCTAAAGTCCAGTTGCTTGGTTGTAGAGACTTATGCAATCAGGCCTACATGTGACTTCTGAGCTGCCTGTGTCTGCTCTAGAATTTAGAGATTAAACAATAAATCTTATACTCTAAATCCTTTGGGCTTTTAGCACAGATTTGGGCGTATGTTACATAACATGGCAGAAAAAAAACCACACATACTCCAGCAGTTTCTTCCTGTGTGTTGACAAGGAGAGTGATTTCTTTATCTGTGGTTTTTGGGAAGCAACAAACTGGCTATCTTGCTCAGTGGATTAAGTAGAAAAGAGATTAAAATGTTTCACGTCATGGGAAGTGGAAGCAATTCCTTTAGAGATGCCTTGTTTTTTTTATCTAAGGGGCCCATGGTGTTTCCCTAATGTTGCAGTTGGGATGCTGGGGAGATGATACTTCATCATTGCAGACTTGGCCAGTTAGCTTATGCCGGGAATGTTAACCATTCCATAATTTGTAACCTGACATGGATTTCCTTCTTTGTCCTGAAGGAAGAGATGAAATAGAAATTCCCAACCAGCAAATGGGCACAAATGAAAACTTCAAAAAGATAAAAAGGAAAAGAGAGGAAATGTCCTTTGCAGGCTGAAATATTTTACAAAATAACAAGAAAAGCTATTATAAAGCTGAACAGCAATCCTTGAAATACAAACTCAATGTATTTGTGCACCTCTGTGAGAAAAAATATATAAATCTAGCAGAAATAGTAATTCCTAACATAAATGGAGATTATATGAGAGGACACACAAGGAACAAAATATATTTTAAATTAATTAGAATTCCCCAACCTTCCTGGCTTTGTGATCCAGCAGCTGGGGGGAGAGGGGGTGGTTCTATATGTGAGCAATGGGCAAGCATGTGTAGCTCCATTTGTGCAAGCAGTAGGAATGCACACGTCCCGCGCACAAATGGAGTGTGCATTCATGTGGTCACACCCCACCCCCGTTTTCATGGCCTGGTTCCAAACAGCTCAAAGTCTGGTAGTGGGCTGTGGCCCGAAGATTGGGGGCTCCTGTTTTAAGTGGAAAGAGAACGAATGGAAAATTTTAATTAGCACATTTTTTCAAAATCCATTTTCAAATTACTGTAAATCTTGATCGCTTTTAAGGTTATTTTACTATTGGAGCCATATTTTAATATGTAGACATAAGACATAAGAGTTTATTTGTCATTACACTCGCAAGCGGGTGCAACGAAATGAGGTGCTCTTCCACAAGTAAAACTGGACAAACACCACTAAAAGAAAAAAAAAATTAAATTAAAACTAAACACAACCGACCATACAATAATGTCTATGCAATTTAAAAATGTAAAACCCCATTACTCTCAGCCATTCAGTTGTCCTTAGTTACTTAATCAATTTTAAATTGTATATGAAAAGTGTTTTGCCCTTTCACACAAAACAATCCAGAAATGAGGATGAGACACAAAATGAATTACCGTATATACTTGAGTATAAGTCGACCCGAATATAAGCCGAGGCACCTAATTTAACCACAAAAAACTGGGAAAACTTATTGACTCGAGTATAAGTCGAGGGTGGGAAATGCAGCAGCTACTGGTAAATTTCAAAAATAAAAATAGATGCCAATAAAAACTTTCACTAGGACAGTTGAGAATAAGTTTGATGTTCACAATTTCCTCTTTGAAAGAGACCAGTAAATAGGGAACAAGAAGATGAAGAAAAAGAAGTGTGTTTTTTCACACTTTTCACACTGAAGTGAACAAAAATGGCATCATAGGAACAAGCTTATTCTCAGCCCAAAGGTTTGTTTCTGATTTCTTCCCTGATTTAAGGGAAATTTGGGAAACGATCTCACTATCATGAAAGGTTTGATTGATTCACTAACCCAAAAGATGATGATGATGACAGTGGTAGGCAGGAGTCACTCTCTCCCTTGCAAGAAAAAACCAAGAGCCGTTCTTATGATACCTCTCTCTCTCTCTCTCTCCCCCTCCTCCCGAGTGGACTGAAAGCAGCTGGAGCTGAGGAAATGAAACTGAGTGGAGCGACCTCTGCTCGTGTTGCTTTCTCAGCCTAGAGCTCAGAAAAGCCTCCCCCTCCTCCTCCCCCTCCTCCTGAGTGGACTGAAAGCAGCTGGAGCTGAGGAAATGAAACTGAGTGGAGCGACCTCGGCTCGCGTTGCTTTTTCAGCCTAGAGCTCAGAAAAGCCTCCCCCTCCCATGCTTAAAAGTTGCAAAGGAAACACGGAAGCAGGGAAGCGGCTGCCCAGCTTCGGAGCTCCACACCATTTTTTTTCCAGAGGGGAATCTGACTCGAGTATAAGCCGAGGGGGTTTTTTTCAGCACAAAAAATGTGCTGAAAAACTCGGCTTATACTCGAGTATATACGGTAGCTGGATAACATACTTGTCCCATTCTGGTGGTCACTGATCACGTAACTTGAATCCAGGGCTACTTGGAAACCTGAAGACCAACCTGACTTGTTTATGTTAGACTAGAGAGTGAAAGAAGAATGAATGTTCCAATAAACGCTTTAAAGTGATACCTCTGCTGTTTCTTGGGAAGTCTTGGAAGATATTCACCCAGTAAGTTCTATTTAATAGTGCAGAGACTTCCTGTAAGATTGCTGTAAGATTGTACAACTATACAATTATAGAAAAACAGCCCTAACTGGACTAACTGAATGAGGTTTTGGGAGTCCAATATGAATCTACCTGCCAGGCATAAAATAAATACCTGATTATTGAGTATACTTAATACAATATTTTCCATAGCAGCCTCACCATAGTTTTATATGCCTTTAGATGCAATTCTGGGCATACTTAATTTGGATGTTCCTGTAAAGATCAGTGATTAGAATTGGGGCAGGTGATATGGCCCATGGATTGCAGGCAGGCTCTTAACCTAACAACTGTATGTTTTTTTTAGTGCATGTTGTTCTGGATTCTCTGCTCATCATACTTCTTCCAATCCTAAAATCAGGCAGGAAATGTTCAGGGCTACCATCCCATAATCTGAACATTCCTGGAAACACCTCACATTTGGAGAGGGAAAAAGAATCATTTTTAAGCCTCCAAAAATTGCTTTCACCTGAGCTGGATGAAAAATGTGCATGCCCAATGCTCTAAGAAGAAAATTATATTAATTTGTCCAGAATTGCATCTAAAGGGGTATATAACTGTTGAGAATGCTATGAAAAATATTGTAGTAGGAATCCTCAATAACCCGTATTTTTTTTTATGCCTGGCAGATATATTCTTTTTTTTTTTTTTGATAAAAGTTTTATTTTAACAACAAACAAAAACACATAAAACATAACATAAAAAAATCATCATTCTTCATAAATTTACAGTGTATCAGTTGGTTTACCACTCCTTTCTGTGCATTCATTTCACAGTCATCAAAACAATTACATTACATAATAACTCACATTATCAATCATCAGTTAAGTATCCTAATATCATTATTAAACAATCATTTGACTATAATTTTACTAATTCATACTTAAGCGAGATAACTATGATTGAATTAAATTATTTTATAACAGATCATAGAATCATACCAAATCTATCTTAATAAAATATTCTAAAAATATTATCAAAACCAAGAAAAATTATATATTCGTTATTTCCTAGATTTCTAAATATTCTATTATTATATTGTATTATCTAACCATTGATAAAAGTGATCCCAAATTTCATAAAATTGTTTATCTTCTTGTTCTCTAATTTCAAATGTCAATCTACTAATTTCAGCACATTCCAATATTTTCTTAATAATTTCTTCCTCTAATGGTATTTTCTCACTCTTCCAATGTTAAGCAAATACAATCCTAGCCACTGTTAATACATTTACAATCAAATACTTTAAGTTTTTATTATATATATCAGATAAGATTCCCAATAAAAAAATCTCTGGTTTCAAATCTATGTGTTTCTTTGTCATTTTTTCCAGCCATATGCGAATTCTAGTCCAGTATTTCCTGGCCTCCTCACAAGTCCACCACATATGGTAATATGAGCCAGGCATCTGATGACATTTCCAGCACTTTTCAGATTTATTCTTGAACATTCTTGCTATTCTTGTCGGGGGAAGGTGCCACCTGTAAAACATCTTATACAAATTTTCTTTATATGCTGTTGACATTGTCATTTTATAATTTTGTGACCACAATTTTTGCCATTTCTCTAAATCAATCCCATATCCAAAATTCTTCCCCCAAGCAATCATTGTTTCTTTAACTTGTTCTTCCTCTAATTTAATTTCCAACAAATAACTATATAGTTTTTTAATCACTTTTTCATCAGTACCTGTCAAAATCCTATCTAAATCAGTCAATTTATCATAAAATCCTTCTATTTTAGAATCTTTAAGATACCTTGCATGTATTTGCGCATATGAAAACCAATTCA
The DNA here is from genome assembly GCA_033807585.1 of Hydrophis major. Classification (NCBI taxonomy): domain Eukaryota; kingdom Metazoa; phylum Chordata; class Lepidosauria; order Squamata; family Elapidae; genus Hydrophis; species Hydrophis major. The sequence continues at coordinate 174,898,566 of CM066329.1, forward strand.
TCTTTATACCTTGTTCTTCTAAATTTTGCATCGTTTTAAGTTCACCCTTTTCATCTAGTATTTCCCCATATCTAACTGTTTGTTCCTTCTTATAAGTTATAGGATACGAAAAAGCTTCAATAGTTGATAACCAAACTGGGATTTTCAAATAACATTGTTTCTTAATTTTCTCCCAATTCAACCATAACGATTCCCGTATATAATGCCTTCTAAAATAACCCTGTGATTTAGTTCCCTTATACCATAAAAAAGCATGCCAACCCAATAATAAATCATGACCTTCTAATGCCAACAATCTAGTCTTTCTTAACGTTATCCATTCTTTAACCCACATTAACTTTGCAGCTTGATAATACAACTCCCAATTAGGAAGGCCAAATCGTCCTCTAATTCTAGCATCCTGTAAAAGTTTTAATTTTATTCTCGCTTTCTTGCCTTGCCATATATACTTCAACACAATTTTATTTAATTCTTCAAAGTAATCCTTACCTAACCTAATTGGTATTGTTTGGAACAAATATAAAATTCTGGGTAAAATATTCATCTTAATTGTTGAAATTCTGCCTATCAATGACAATTGATATCTGCTGTTTAAGTTTAATATAGTTATTCTCTTTCAGTGTAGTACATTTTGACGTCAAATATATCCCCAAATATTTAACTTTGTTCGTAACTTGAATTTTCAATAAATCTGCCAGCTCTTCTCTTTGTCTTAATAACATGTTCTTTGTCAGAATCTTTGTTTTGTCTTTATTTATTTTCAAACCAGCCATCTCACCATACATCTCTATCTTTTCCAACAGTTTTAAAGCTGTCTCTAAAGGGTCTTCCAAAATAAAGACCAAATCATCCGCAAAGGCTTGCAATTTAAATTCCTCCTTTTTGACTTTCATTCCTTTTATATTTGTATCCTCTCTAATATTTCTATTTAACACTTCCAAGGTCAATACAAATAACAAAGGAGATAATGGGCATCCTTGTCTTGTACCTTTTTTAATATTGATAGAGTCTGTGAATTCTCCATCTATCATTACTTTTGCCATTTGCTTATAATATACGGCTTCTATTGCTTGAATAAATTTTCTAGCAAAGCCCATCTGTTCCAATAGTAATAACATAAATCTCCAATTCACATTATCAAATGCCTTTTGGGCATCTAAGAATATCAAAGCCATTTGTTTTTCAGGGTGCGCCTCATAATATTCCAATGTGTCCAGGATTACCCTCATATTGTCTTTAATCTGTCTCTTTGGTAAAAATCCATTCTGATCAGAGTGAATAAAGTTATTTAGATATTTTTTAAGCCTTTCTGCCAAGATTGAAGCAAAGATTTGATAGTCTGCATTCAATAAGGAAATAGGTCTATAGTTCTTAATTTGTAATGGGTCAACCCCTTCTTTTGGAATAAGTGTAATATAAGCCTCTGACCATGTTTTAGGTATTTTCTTATTTATCATAACTTCATTCATGACTTCTAACAATGGAATGCTCAATGATTCTTGTAATGTTTTATAAAATTCTGCCGGGAAACAATCTGGTCCTGGTGCTTTTCCATTGTTCTGTCTGTTGAGTGCTTCGGTTAATTCCATCATTGTTATAGCACTTTCTAACATTTTCCGAGTTTCATCAGGTATCTTAGGTAGGTTAGCATTTTGTAAATACTGTTTAATTTTTTCCTTATCAAGATCCTCCTGTTTATATAATTGTCCAAAAAAATCTCGAATGATTGCCTTTTTCTCCTTATTACCATAACAAATTTGGCCTTGATCACCTATTAACTGTGATATTTTCCTTGATTCTTTCTCTTTTCTCAGCTTATATGCTAACCATCTACCTGGCCTATTTGCATCTTCAAAATAGTTCTGTTTAGCACTTCTAATTTTTTGTGCCAGTTCTTCTTTCTCTGCTTGATCCATTTTATGTTTAATTATGTCCATTTTAAGTTTAATATCTTTTTTCTGTGGCGTCTTCTGTAATTCTTTTTGTAGTTTTTTATGGTCATCTTCTAGAGCTTTAATCATTTGCCTCTTCCTAATGTTCTTCTTCTTTGTATATCCTTCTTCTTAATCCTTTTGCATATGCCTTCATTGTATCCCAAACATTCTGTATTGAAGTATCTTTTCATTAAAGAAGAAGGCCAATTCTTTTTCCATCCATTGTGTAAAGTCTTTTTCCTTTAAAATAGTATTGTTTAATGTCCATCTAGATCTTCTTTTTTGTCCTTTCCATTTAATTGTCATTGGATTATGGTCTGCCCATGTACTTGTTTCAATATTTATTTCTTGAATATTAGATAATAATTCTGTTGATATCCAAATCATGTCTATTCTGGACCACGATAAATGTCTATTTGAATAAAAAGTATATTGTTGAATTTTAGTATTTCTTTCTCTCCATATATCTTTTAAATTTAATTCATCTGTCATTTTGAAAAAGGATTTAGGGAGAGTTTTCCTATTTTGTCGTGTTGTTTTTACTGTGTAGTCCAGTTTATTGTCTACAATTCCATTGAAGTCCCCCATCATAAGTATATTAACATAATCCAGTTCAATTATTTTCATATGAAGTTTTTTATAGAATTCTTCTTGTTTATCATTCGGGGCATAAATTGCAACCAAGAGTGTTTTTATATTATTATCCACTATTTCAACTATTAATACTCTTCCATCTTCATCAGTGTAAATCAGTTTGGCTGGAGTGGTTTCTTTGATGTACAAAACCACTCCTCTTTTCTTACAATGAGTCAGAGAAGTAAATATTTTCCCTAACTTTGGTTGTGTCAATAATTGTTCATGTTGTTTTTTAATGTGTACTTCTTGTAAGCAAATTATATCAAATTTTAGCTTCTCTAATTTGTGAAAAGTTTTCCTTCTTTTAGTAGCTGAATTCAGTCCATTTATATTCATGGAAATCAGTTTTTTTTCTCCCATGGTTATGCTTTATATTTAGGTCTAGCAGCTCTCGTGGATCTTATTTCACATTGTTCTTTAATCTCCATTTGTCCACCAATTGTGCCTTCTTCTTTTTCCATCTCCATTTAGTCCTCTTCAGATACAGTTAAAATATTCTCTTTTTCTATCTCTATTTCTCTTCTTTCGAAAAATTCCTTGTAGAATATTTCTGCTTTCACAATTGAATCAATTCTGTGTCTCTGTTCTTGCCATGTAAACATTAATCCTTCTGGAATCAGCCATCTATAGTTCACCTCTTTTTTCAATAGCATTTTGGTCAAAAATCGATATTCTCTTCTAATCTCTCTCACTTTTCTTGGTACTTGTTTTAAGACCAGGATCTCTTTGCCTTTGTATTTCAACCCCTTCTCTCTTACCATTTGTAATATTTGGTTTTTAATAGTTTTTTTGGTGAATCTAACATGGACCTCTCTTGGTAATTGGTTCCTCGTCGCATATCTTGTGAAGACTCGATATATCTCATCTACTCCATCCATCATCTTTTCCTCTGTTATTTCCAAGACTCCAGCCAAGATTTCAATCATTACTGCTGGCAAGTTTTGTCCTTTTTCTTCCTCGATATTTTGAAATCTAAGATAAAATTCTGACCTGTCCATCTCCCAGTTCAACATCCCACTTTTTCTTGTTCGACCATTGTTAATCTGTTATCGATATTTCCAATTGTATCATCTTTTTGCTTGTCTTTCTTTCTCTTCTGTTTTTTGGATTCTCTCATCATGTTTCACCATCATTTGTTGAACATTTTCAAATCTTTCCAATTTTTGGTCAATACTCTCCATTCTTTGTTCAATACTCATTTTCTTGTATTCCTTGCATAACCATCGTTAAACCCATTTGCGCTTTATATTGCTTCGCCATTGTTGAAAGTCGTCCTCCAGATGACGGGGAGACAGGAACAGAAATTGAAAGGTAAAATTTTCTTTACCGAAGGTAAAATTTTCTTACTCATTTCGATAACTCAGGGTCTTCCGGGTCTTTTAATCCGATTAGTAAGTTAGCCAATTATAATCCAATTAAGAAAAAGGAAAACACCATAAAAAACAAAACCAATAATAAGTAAAAAGCCCAAAATTAAAAAGGAAAAATTCTTCAGGTTCTTCAAGACCTTAATCCAATTGTGAAATACTCAATTATAATTCAAAAATAAAAAATAAAAATAAAGAGAAAAAAAGAAACAAAATAAAGCCCAATAATATCAAAAAGTAATAAAGAAAGAAAAAGAAAAAAAAAGTTCTTCAGGTTCTTCCCACCTTAATCCAATTGAAAGACCAAAAAATGAAAAGTAGCTGTAAAAATAAGTCAAAAATAGAGATAAAGAGGCAGACATCCCTATGAAAAAAAAAAGTGAAAAAAGAATATTCTGAGACTTCCCCTTTAAAATAAAAATAAAAATGAGATAAAATAAAAAATAAGTATATCAATATTACAAAATGCTGTGGGGTTGGAGGGGAGGGATAAAACAATTAATAAAGGATTGAAAAAAAAAGCGCACACTGCCTTTTATTTATCTAAGGCCTTATTTGGCTTCTCCACAAGTTTCAAAGCCAAGCTTCAAATATTCAGTTAAGTCCCAAAGAGCACCTGTGTAAACATCCTCCAGTGCTCTTCCCTCTATCTTATCATTTCCAGTGGCCTTGAGAAGAGTTTTTTTTTCCCAACTCTCAACTTCAAACAAAATATTTTCAAGCCTCTAGTTGGCAGTGTTACAAAGTTTCTTCAAACCACTCTCCCTTCTTCCCCCCTGAAAAAAGCCTAAAAAGAAAAAAAGTATACATGTATATTTAAAAAAAAAATATTAAAGGGGGCCTCTATTTTAAAAAATATAAACAATCAAAAAGGAGAAAAGAGAGCAAGTAAATATAAAAATATAAAAGAAAAAACCAGTCTGATTAACTAGATCGTAATAGAAATTCAGTAAAGAAAAAAAAAAGAGTAAAAATAAAAAGCCAAGCCTCACTTTGACATTACTTAAAAAAAAATTGCTGCTAAATCAAATTTTGTCAATAAGTTTACAGATTTCTTCTCATATTAGAGTGTTCTTAAGTCCCAAGCAAAAAAAAAGATCCTCACCAGCCGATACACTTCTCTTTCTAACTAGTCCTTCCGGAGCTGTCCCAGCTTCAGCAGCTTGAAGGCTGCCTCTCCGCCATTGGCAAAAGGGCTTCTTCTGGATCAACCAGGGACTTGCGATGTCCCTGGGATCTACAGAACGCGCCCCTTACTGTCACCGTCACTACGAGACAGTTTAGGTCCGTTGGGACCGACCAGGGGCGAAGATATCACGTGCGATCTCGGAGCCCCGAGATCGCAGCTGTATCGCAGCGACAAAGCTCTGCCTTCTCCCGCCTGGCAGATATATTCTTATTGGATTCCCAAAACCTCACTCAATTAGTCCAGCTGTGGAACTGTTCACACCCTTTCTCCTTAGAGCTGTTCGGATCGTCCAGAGAGTAGGTGGAGCTTCAGTCTCTGCTGTTGTAGGCTGAGCTTAATTTCTGAGGAACACTCCACCTTCCATCACGTGGCTTGCCATCACGTTCCCCAGTTTATGCTCAGCCCTCATGTAGAGTAGGCAGTGTTTTGTATGTGCTCTTGGCCGTTTCAGGAAAATTCCAATTTGATTCATTTTTTTGCTTCATTTCAGGTTGTATATAATCCCTTCATTGTGTTTTTTTCCCTTAGCCCTGCGCAGTTGGTCCTCCTTATTTAGTAGAGTTCCCTGGGAGGTCCTCCCCCCAGGGGGTGCCAGGGGGTAGGCCAGCAAAATTACAAGCTGCCCCCCCACCCTTTCCTATTGCCTTTTCTGCCGCTTTAGTTCATTTAAAACACTCCGTTTCGTTCCGTTTTCTCCCCCCACCGAACTCTGTTTTTTATATCATTTGAACGTTTGCTAGTCTCTTTCTGTTTGTCCTTCCCCTGGGATCCTTGGATTGTCCCTGGGGATTCTCCTGGTCGCTGCAGAAGGGCCCCTGCAAGCCCAAGTAGTGGTGGCCGCCATTTTGAGCATCGCCTCGTGGCCGGGCGCCATTTTGTTTTACCTTATCATTCCGATCTCTGCAGCGTGCCTGTTTAAAACAGCAGGACCGGCAGGCCTGCTGAGGAAATAAAATTGTGCTGTTCCAGTTGGAGGCTTCTGTTCCCACCTCCTTTTGTTGGCTTCCCCGCAGCCAGCCGTAGCGGCCACTGTTTATTCCCAGCACTCCCGCCCGGTTCCGCCTGGGACGGCAGTCTGGTTTAGGCCTAGCTTCGCCCTTAAAACATCTGATCATCCAATCAGCCCTTCAAAATAATAATAATAATAATAATAATAATAATAATAATAATAATAATAAGAAGAAGAAGAAGAAGAAGAAGAAGAAAGAGAGAGAGAGAGAGATCCTCAAAAGTTATTAAATCAGAAAACTTAAGAGACTCGAGTAGGCCTAAGCTTACCAAAAAAAGGGGGGGGGAAATCATTTATATACGGAGCAAAAATACAGAGAATAACAACAAGTGAGACAAACAGATTAATTACAAGCGAATAATAAATGGGGGAGGGGTGTAAAAGAATTTCCCAGGGCTCCCGGCCTTCGTTGTAGGTCGACCCCTAGGCGCGCCAACCGCCTCATATTTGATCCCCTTTCTTAACTATCTAAAATGGCAGAAAGCAATCCTTCAAAAGGTCCTTCTTTAAAGGCCAAAGCAAAGACCCACCACCTGCGCAGTCAGGCTAAGGAGCCCACCAAAGCCTCACAAAGGGACACCTTAAGACGACACAAGGCGCTAGAAAAAGAAATAGACAAACGCACCAGACAGACAGGCCCAGTGCCTCCAGCACCAGCCACTCCTTCCACCTCCGCTTTCCCCCCGCTCCTGCAGCCTTTTCCTCCCTATCCAGGCACAGCTCGCCCTCTCAAGGGCATCGGGCCCCAGGAACACCAGCCAGGTGAACTCCAGAGGCTACTTTCACGCCCACGGCTTCCGGCCTGCGCCAGGAGGAACCTCTCATTCAGGCGGTTCTAGAGCAGCTCAGAGCCTGGATGGAGATGGCTATCTGACAGGGAATTGCAGAAGGAATGCAGCAGATGACTAGACCGGGGTTGCCTCCGCAGGCTACCGAATCTGTAAGATCATTCCCTCTCATGCCGCAACCGTTTCATGATCAGGCGCTCCTCCAGGGGGAGGTTTCCCCTTCAGTCAGGGAGGACAAGGAGGAGGCAGAAGAGGACCTAGATTTGTGCAGGGAGGAGAAGGAGGAACAATTTGACCTGGGGTCCTTACAATACAACGAACCCCTTCCAGACTCAGATCCGTCAGAGGCGGAAATGTCCGAGGACGAAGGGCTCACCCCTGACCAACCCGCTTTCGTAGGGCTCTTCAAGCCCCAGCTATTCAAATCCCTCCTCTACAAAGCCAGGAACATCTTGGGCCTAACTGCCCAGAGCCCCTCTGATCCCATCCCCTTGGTTCCGGAAGGGCCAGAGGACTCCAAGTTAAGACAGCCAGTGGTGGAGGCCGAGGTCATCCCAACCCCTCCCATATTCCTGGACCTGGTGTCCAAGCAACTGGCCTCCTCAGTTGCACCCCCGGCCCCTTCGGCCCATGATAAAAGGTTCTTCAACCTTGACCCGGAGCTCTCCAACCTGCTGATCACCCTGGAGGTTGATGAGCCCATCGTAGGCCTGGCCTCTTCCTCCGCCCTTAGCGACCCTTTAGAGGCCCTCAGGCCAGAGGAGAAGCGATCGGAGCTGGCATTGCGACGAGCTCACCAGTCGGACACATGGGCGATCAGGGCGGCTACGGCTGCTTCCTTCTTCATCAGATCGTCCATTCGCTGGCTTCGCCAGCTTAAGCAACATGTCCCGACCTCCAATATCCGCACTCATCAGCACATCGCCAAGATTACGGCCGCAGTGGATTTCTCAGCAGACACCACTTTTCATTCAGTAAAATTCTCCCGCGCTATTTCCTCCCACGTCCTGGCCCGCCGCCTGCTCTGGCTAAGACACTGGCAGACGGATCTCAAGAATAAGGTGAAACTAGCTTCCGCCCCCCTCGCAGGAAATAAGCTGAAATAAGAAGAAATTCCTCCCTTCCCTCACCCGTAAGTCAGATCCCAGATCTCTGCAGCCCTTTTGGAGAGCTCCTTTTCGTCCCTATCCCCAACCCCCCTTCCCTCCCAGGTCCCAAAGGCCCCCCCCTTTGGCTCGGAACAGCCCCAGGACAGGTCCGACCCCTTCGATAGACATAGGAGAGGCGGAAACTTCAAGAGGCCTTTTCGTGGCTCTGGCAGCAGGCCCTTCCGGCGCTTCAGATAGGCCACCTGACCTCATCCCCATTGGCGGGCAACTTAAAGCCTTCGCCAGTCAGTGGGACTCATCCACTTCGGACGCTTGGGTCAGGGATACCATCAGGTTTGGCCTTGCCCTCGAGTTCCTCTCCACCCCCCTGATTTCTACATTACATGTCCCCTCTCCAAGAACCACACCAAATGCAACCTCATGGATTCGGCAATTCAGCACCTACTGGACATTCAGGCCAGCCAGCCAGTTCCTCCATCCCAGAGGTGACAAGGCTTTTACTCACACTTATTCATGGTGCCCAAACACTCGGGGGGATGGAGGGCTATTTTGGACTTAAAGCGGTTAAACCGCCACCTGGTATACCGCAGATTCAAAATGAACATGCTGCAATCCATCCTCTTGGGAGTTCGACAAGGAGACTGGTTGTCATCCATCGACCTCTCCGAGGCATATTTACACATCCCAATACGACCCTCCCACTTCAAGTTTCTGCGTTTCAGCTATAATAACCTACACTTCCAATACGTGGCCCTCCCATTCGGGTTGGCCTTGGCCCCCAGGACCTTTACCAAGGTCCTTGCTGCTCTGGCTGCCCACCTCAGAACCATCCCGGTGTGGCTCCACTGTTACCTGGATGATATTCTCATCCTCTCCCCTTCCAGGGAACAGGCCATCAGGGACACCCAAACTACCCTCACCTCCCTCCAGGAGCACGGGTTCCTCATAAATTGGAAGAAAAGCCAACTTGCCCCTTCCACCAGGCTACCCCACCTGGGGACTATAATAGACACAGTCAAAGGGAGGGTGTTCATCTCTCCGGAAAGAATACTCAGCATCCAACAATCAGTCAAGCTCATCAGATGACTTAGGAAGGTCTCTCTCCTCGAATTAACCAAGTTGTTAGGTAAGATGATCTCTTGTATTTCCATTATTCCCTGGGCCTGTTTCCACTCTAGATCCCTCCAATGGTTCCTGCTTCCGTACCAAAGAACCGGGTCAAGCAACTCAAGGCGCAAGGTCAAGGTCTCGCCAAGGGTTCTCACCTCCCTCCTCTGGTGGAGCAAGGCGTCGATCAACAAGGATTGCCCCCTCAAGGAGCCACCAAGACTCCAGTCTGTCCAGATGGGGCGCCCACCTTCTTTCCCTTACAGCTCAGGGCAGATGGTCAGCGACAGAGAGGCTGTGCAATATAAACTGGTTGGAGCTTCGCGCCATCCACCTGGCCCTCTGCAGCTTCCTCCCTCAGCTTCAGGGTCGCCACGTCCTCATTCTCACCGACAATATAATAGCAAAGGCTCATGTCAACAGGCAGGGGTCACTCAGTCCTCAAGCCTAATGAGGGAGACCGAGCGCCTCTGTTGGTGGGCAGAGTCTCACCTCCTCTCACTCAGAGCAGACCACATTTCAGGCATCGACAACACCCGAGCAGATTGGTTGAGCAGGGCCACCATAGACCAGGTGGAGTGGTGCCTCTACCCAGCCCTGTTCACGGAGGCGACAACAATATTCGGCCTGCTAGTGGTAGACCTGTTTGCCTCCCCCCTCAATACCCAACTTCCTTGTTTCATCTCCAGATTCCCGTCCCTAGGGGCGGAGAACCACAATGCCCTTCGATGCCTGTGGCCCTCGGGCCTTCTTTACGCCTTCCCCCCTCTGGCACTGGTGCCCAGAGTACTACAAAAGGTACTCCACGGAGGGCAGAATTGCTTCTGGTAGCTCCTTATTGGCCCCGTCGGTCCTGGTTAGCGGACCTCCACAGCCTATCCATAGCACCCCCAGAGGATCCCAGCAGACAGGATTTCTCTGTCTCAAGGCCCCCTTCTTCACCTGGACCCCCAATGGCTACAGCTAGCCATCTGGAGGTTGAGCGGGAACGTCTGAAGAGGGAGAATTTCTCCACTGAAGTCATCAATACCATCTTAGCAGCCAGGCATCCCTCCACCAGAAAGATTTACGACGCCACTTGGAACAATTTCCGCAAATGGTGTGCCAATCTCCTCATTGACCCAATGAACCCATCTGTGGCCCAAATCCTCGACTTTCTCCAGGAGGGTCTCGGTGAGGGACTGTCCCCCAACACACTAAGGCGTCAGGTAGCAGCCCTATCCACCGTAATTGCCTGTGAGGGTGTTAGTTCCCTCTCTCACCATCCCCGCATCCATGCATTTCTGAAAGGGGCCTCAAACTTACGACCACCGTCCCTTCAACGGTACCCAACCTGGGACCTCAACAGAGTCCTGACTTCCCTCATTAAGCCACCCTTTGAACCCCTAAGAGAAGTCTCTCTCCAGTTCCTATCCTACAAAGTAGTGTTCCTGGTGGCGATTACATCAGCCCGGAGGATTTCAGAGATCACTGCTCTGTCAGTCAGGAAAGACCTGTGCGTCTTCCATTCTGACTGGGTGGTCCTCCGACTTGACCCTTCATTTCTACCTAAAATTAACTCGGTTTTGCACAGGGCTCAAGAGCTTATCCCCCCCAATTTTTGCCCCAGGCCAACTCATGAAAGAGAGAGTCTATGGCACACCTTAGACGTCAGATGGGCCTTGCGGATCTATATTAAGCGTACTCAGACCTTCCGTAAATCCGAGGCCCTGTTTATTTCCTTTCAACCAAAGTTACAGGGGCTCAAAGTACCCTCAACCACCATAGGCCGTTGGATAAGGGCGGCCATTTCAAGGGCATACCAGGCCCAGGCCCTCCAAGTGCCCAGGGGTATCACGGCTCACTCCACCAGGAGTGCGGCAACATCAGCTGCCTGGGCTACCCAGGCCCCTATACTCGACATTTGCCAGGCAGCAATATGGGCCTCCCCGTCACCTTTCATTAGGCACTACAGAATCGATAGGTATGCCGCTGCGGAGGCTTCCTTCAGTAGAAGGGTCCTTCAGAGGGTGCTCAGGAATCCCGAGGACTCAACAGACCAGACAGTGTCCCTCCCGTAGGACAGGTCCCAGCTTTGGTATGTCCCACTCTCTGGACGATCCGAACAGCTCTAAGGAGAATGGGCGTTGGTTCTTACCTGACACGCCATTTCTCTTGAGCTGAGAGGATCGTCCAGCCCCTCCCTTTTCCTTTCACCGTCTGGCGGGGTCTTGTTTTGGCCAATGCACTTTAAGTCTAGCAAGAGGACAGCACGGATGCCTGTTTTTTTCCTCTCGTCTTCGCATAAACTGGGGAACGCGATGGCAAGCCACGTGATGGACGGTGGAGCGTTCCTCAGAAATTAAGCTCAGCCTACAACAGCAGAGATTGAAGCTCCACCCACTCTCTGGACGATCCTCTCAGCTCAAGAGAAATGGCGTGTCAGGTAAGAACCAACGCCCATTCTCCCAATAGTTTTTTCTCCTAACAAATAAGGTGGGATTAAATCTCCCAGAGATCCTTGTAACAGGTGTAAGAAGATTGTAAATGACAGAATCCTTAAAACCCAGCATCCATTAGTTTGCATCCAGAAGTACATGGCTGCTGCATGCAGACATACATACTCTTGCATAATCCTTTTTCCCCCCTGGTGCACATACAGTAGTTCAGAAATTTTAATCCTTATGCATAGTACGTAACCAAGCATAGCACAACCAGCACAAGAGAAGCAAACTCAGCATTGGTGCTATGCATCTGGCAAGGTTTGCATCATGGGAATACCTGATAAGAGAAATAAAAACAGGTTCATCCTTTTCTATAATTGGATCCTAACATTCCAGATATTATATTCATAGCAGACCTCAGTTCTGGACCAACAAGTGGCTCCTGCAGTGTAAGGACCATCTTTCAAATGATGTGGAGACTCTAGAAAGAGTGCAGAGAAAGATGATTAGGGGACTGGACATATGGAACATATGAAGAATGGTTGCAGAAACTGGGTATTTCTAGTTTGATGAAAAGAAGGACTAGGGGTAACATCGTAGTAGTGTTCCAATATCTCAGGAGCTGCCACAAAGAAGTGGGAATCAAGCTATTCTCCAAATCACCTGAGGGCAGGACAAGAAGCATTGTGTAGAAACTAATCAAGGAGAGAAGCAACCTAGAATTAAGGAGAAATTTCCTAGTGGAGAACAATTAATCAGTGGAACAACTTGCCTCCAAAAGTTGTGAATGGTCCCACACTGGAAGTTTTTAAGAAGATATTAGATAACCATTTGTCTGAAGTGGTGTAAGGTTTCCTGCATAAGCAGGGGGTTGGACTAGAAGACCTCTAAGGTCCCTTCCAACTCCTATTCAAATACAGTTACCCTGACTCCTATAGCTCGCACTCCCAATGGTTGTCTGGTATTTGGTAACAGTTTTTTTTTTAAGTAATATTTTTTTCTTCTCCCTGCCTTACCAATAGAGATCAAAGCAGGCTTCAGGTTACTCTTCTCCAATCTTTAATCTTCACAATTAGTGTTAGGTGAGTTAGAATAGAGAATAGAAATTGCTTCAAATTCACCCAATGAATGTCTTCTTGATTTAAAGACATTTCTCTTCCTTCCACAAGATGCCCAAAATGTCAATAAAAAGACATCTTTCTCTCTTGCCCATTTGTGAGGGAAAAAAGAGCTCTATCGCGGTTTGGTTGAAGCAGCAATAGCATCTACAGAAGGTGGTCATGGCAATATGCCATGATAGTGGTCTTTTTTCTTGGAAAAGTGGGGATACAAACAGTACAACATTTTATCTGTAAGAAAGAACACCCACAAAATACTCTATGTTTTCTAGTTTTCTTCACCTATGAAAGAGGCTTCTCTTTTCTACCATATCCTCAAAGTACTTTTCTTTCAATTATCTAGATAGGTGATATGTATCATATTTAGATGATGTTTTGAAGTTTCCTTAACTGTTATGAGGTTGGAAAGGTTTTTGTGGTTTTGTTCAGCTACTCATCTGTCTATCACTTTTCAGCCTCCCTTCCTACTCCTTTGAGAAAGTGCTGTAGGAGACATTCTCTCAAGATGATTTTGTCCTGGTTTCACTGAAATATAGAAAGCAGATTTTGGAGAGATGATTGTAGGATTAAAGATATAATTAAAGGCCTCCTTTGTTCGCTTTGGTGCTAAAGGGTACATGGAAGATTTTGTGGTACCACCAAATGAATTTCATCAAAATTGTACAGTGGTACCTCAGTACTCATTGTTAAATTGGTCCAGGAGACGTGATGAGTACCAAAAATGATAAGGACCAAACAATTTTTTCTCATAAGGAATAATGTAGGGAGTCACAAGGCAGCCACTAACAAGTTCTAGCTTGTGTGATGTGTACCAAACAAACGATGAGTAACGGGACAAAATTTTCATGTCAAAATGTGTTGAGAACCAAATACGATGAGTTTCAAAGCAGTACCAAGGTACCACTGTATTTACCTTTGAAAAATAAATCAAAACTTACTCCTTTTCCATCACATTGAATGAGAATAGTAAAACGAAGAGTCTGATTCAGCTCAGCTCATAGTCTATTTTAAATTAACATTTTGGGATCAAATATTTTGCTACCTTTTCTAAGGCACAAAGGAGAACAAATCAGGAATCGGTCATCTTCAACGGCACATACATTTCCTGATGTATTCTGTATAGTAGTTTAAAAGCTTTGCTAATATGTGACATGTTTGGAAACCAACAGAGCTACACTATCTATCAAACTGCTCTGAAACAATTTATCATAATGTACGCAGGGAGGTATGTACGAAGGAGTCACCGTCAAATCTCTTTTATATTTTGGGGGATTTATACATTCAGGGTTTGTAAAAGAAAAAGAAAGGCAAATTCCTTCATTCCAGTATATCTGTCTGTTTGTATTTTTGTGTCTCTCTGTGTGTGTTCCAGTCAATTTACAGAGTGCTGCATGAGCAGCCTTTAAAGCCTCAATGCCTCCTTCACCATAATGGCGTAGGCTGATCTTCCTGCAACAGTCTAACAGTCTATTGATAGGAAAAGACAAAGCAAGCAGATGCTTTCAACATCGAAGGGATTTTGAAGGAAGCCAGCTGCTTGAGGCGACAGGCTATTGTCTGAAATGTTAAATTTATTACACAGGAAAGCACATACAGGAAAAATTAGGTGATCCAGAAGGGAGGAAGAGGGCGGCAGCAGCAATCATGCCTGGTCTGTTTGTGTGTATGCGCGCATGCATGTTACATATCTGTGGAGCTTGTTTGAGCAGGTTTATGGTGTGAGGTAGGCAACAGTGGGGCCACACAGGATGTGTGTGTGTGCATGTGTGTATATGTATATGTATTTTCGTAGATTTTCACAGGTACAGGTATGCAGGTCTTGGTGTGTTCGAGTCTTTTCCTTAATCTTACATGGGAAAAGACCCAAATATGCCAAGACACACACACACACACACACACACACACACACACACATATAAAATTGCCTTTGAGGTGGTATCAGAAGGGGGTTCCTTTAAACTAACACCTTGGGAGACATACTCCAGTGGCCAGTGAAATAAAAAAAGGAAACAATAAAGACAACCTCAGATTTGTAAAAACAGGGGTTTTTTTCTCCCAACCCCACCAAAGGGAGGAGGGGCTGCAGTCACACAGGGGCCTGTCAGTTTGTAGAAAAGTTTAATAAATTCCATGTCATTCTAAAGACCATCATGTGCCGAATTGCCCAAGGCTGATAAAAGCCGATCAACCTCTTGATAGGCGACTGCAACGCTCCAGCACACGTTATTGCTTTGATACATTATACAGAGGGGGAAAGAATGGTTGGGTGGATTTTCCTCTCTCTTTTTTTTCTTTTTTACTGCTAGTTTGTTTGCTTGAGGTGTCATTTGTGGGTGTGTGGGTTTGTGCTTTAAATATGGACAGACAGTTCACAATGTTTTTTTTTTCCTGTACATTTTTTTTTTTCAAGGAATGATAAAAGCACTTAGGAATGTTAAATGTGTAGCTGCCATCTGCAGCTGTTTCATTCCCTGCGAATTGGAGCTCTGCAGAAATGCCATCTAGCAATCCACACATAGAAGTTCATGTAATCTTCCCTTTGCAGTCGGGAAAGAAAAGGGCACATTCAATATTCCATTCCAAAAAGGTTAGACCCTGTCCCTTTCAGACATATTAGGACTGAGGATGCACCGTTGGGAGGGGGTTGTCTCCTCAAATCAATGTTGACTCCTGGCAACTGACTGGATGAGTCCCTGCAAGATTTGGCAAGATTTCAAAAGAGATTTGCCCTTGGTTAATTCCTAGGGTCGAGAGGGAGAGTGCGTAATCCAAGGTCACTCTCCTGGTGTTATGCTAGACACTGCCCTGGTTTCTAGCCTGATGCCTTTAATCATCACAGTACACTCAACTGTTTCTCTAGATGAGGATGACAATTCCCAAAGTCAACTGATGATTGAACATCCAGAGGCACTGCAATCTCAAGCATATCAAGAAAGTACCAGGTTAGGGAAATCTGCCCTACAAAATAGCTCCAAGATAGAAATATTTCATGCTGTTGCCACATGTAGCCTTCATTTGGCTCAAAAGTTACGCTCATCTGTATTTGAAGCCAGATTTTTTTTACATGCGGTGACTGATGGAACCAAATGATGTGCTTCCAAAATAAAGTTCAAATTCAAGACCAGGATTGTGCCCACAATGTTCCTTTTCTGGCTTTGATTTTAATTCAAGCTTGAGAAGAAATCAAGGTGTCACTCTCTCCATTTCTCCTGTTTACTTTATATCAGGAAGGGAAGGAGGGAGGAAATGTCCTTGAGAGACAGGAAGAGCAGCATTTTAGGCAACAGTCTGATAAAATTTGAGTCTGATGAAGGAGGAGTGGCAAAAGCATCTCAGAAGGGAACCTCCTTAGTTTCTCAGAGGGTAAAAGTGAGGGAAGGATTTTCAGACTTGTAGGTGTCTAATAATGTGACCTCTCAGTAAAGATAGAACTTGTAATCGTAGTTGGCTTCTTGTCTGTACTAACTTACAAGACTGACACACTCCCAACTGTTGGGAGAGTTGTTCCAGCATTAATTCTATTTCACAATGATAATGAATAAAAACATTTCATGAAAAGAAAACTTTCACTAAATTCTTATAGCTAGACTGAGATGAAGAGGATCCAGAGAAGTGGTGGGTTTGGCATGAGAAGAGAGAGAGAATTTTGCAAAGAGGCTGGAAGATGAAGGTTTAAGAGGAAGTTGGCAGGTTCTCAAGGGATCTGGAAACCTACCACAATCCAATCTCTGTGCCACCTTGATGTACTCTTTGCTCCTTCTGTATGTATGTTGTGAGTCACACACATACACAAAAGGGGCAGAACTTGTGTTCCAACAGAACTTGTTTCAACATTTTGAGGAAAGTCTTCAATCCTCCAGAGGTCTCTGCCTCTATGAGTCGAAATTAGACTTTGAATACATCAAATTGATTTTGGGAAGAAATCATTCAACTTGCTGAGCCAAGTTATAAGAGTGATGGAAGTAATTTGGACTAATGCATCCAGCTTCTGATCAAGTATTTAAATTTTCCTCTCCTGATCAAGTATTTAAATACAGAAGAAGAAAGAATCAGTTTTGAAAATGCTCACTGTTAGTTTGCAAGCCAGTCTTCATTCTTCATCTTTCAAGAAAATGCCAAATACTAAAAAGCGTACAGGAAATCACAACATAAATAAATATATGCATTAAATATACTGATGTATATTTTTCTGCACCTTTGGTTTGCACACTTTCTACATTTGTTTAAATGTAAGTGTGAAATGTTCTCTGAGAATGCAGTTTAATGAATAACAACAATTTTTCTTTCTGTATAGGAAGTAAATGCAAAGCATACTTTTTAACATGCATAAAATATATGAAGCCCAATTTCCCACCCCAGAAGTGTCAAAAAGTTCACTTTCTAAAGCAAACAGCTTTGAAAACCCAATTTCTGCTTCATGTTTCTATGCTATTCCAAGAATTTTTCCCACTCTGCATCAATTAAATTTTAATATTTGTGTGCAAAAGTATAAATAAGACTATTTTAATTTTGACTCACCCAGGAGTCAGGCATTCTCAAATGATGCAACAGAGTAGAAACATAAACGGTTTGCATTATAAATGTTTCAGCAGTGACTATTATTAGAAATGTATCCAGGATTTTATTCTATTTATGCTAATTAAATTCTGTTTATGCTAATTAATCTCAAGCCTGAATGTAAAGTCCGGAGGGAGGGTCGTTTGAAAGGAACTGTTCTTGCTTGAAAAACTGTGACCTTACCTTATTCCCATGAAATGACAATGGTTTCTCCATTCTGTCTTGTGAAGCCAGCATAGTAATATCCCATGACTGGTGCACATTCAGTAAACTGATGCTTACATGCATATATCTTTTGTTTTGAACCAGTGTTTATTATTTATTTATTAATGAACCAAATCCTATGCTTTGATAAAGAGTAGCATTTTAAAAAAAAACCTTTAAATTATATTACAACCAGGAAATCAAACGGAGAAAAAAAATGCAAACACAGAATAAAATTTCTTTTCAATTTATTGGGATTGATTGATCATTGAAGCCCTAGGGAGGAAAGATCTTTTCAAGGCACAAAAAGAAAAAGAAACAAAAATGCTTAGGGGAACCTTTGGTATGCTTGACTCCACATTCAAATCTGACTGTCTCTCTCCCTTTCCTCCCTCTCCCTCCCTCCCTCCCTCTCTCTGTCTCTCTCTCTGATGCAAGTGGCAGAACTACCAGAAAACAAGTTAAGATAAAGAGTTAAAAAAAAGTAATTATTGGTCATTCAAAATATTTTTTTATTTAATCAAAGGTATTATTTGCTACAATCAGAGCATTTTTGATTATTTATAGAGAGTAAACATAAAAAATAAAACATAGCACAATGTTAAAATATGAAATCATTCAGGTACAATATTAAAAAGTTATTAAAAACATAGTACACCTCCAAACCAAAGTACGGTCATACATCCTGGCATAATGTATTAATATAATATGTGCCAATAAACAGATGTTGTCTGGACCACATGAAGCTTCCAGTGGGGTCTCCAAGAGCAAGCTCCATGGACATATAGAAACTAGAGTTGATGATGTGGGCAAGGGTTCCTATTGTTAATAACATGAACAACCTGAGATAATGGGACATACTGGCATTTTTAAAGATCATATAATTATACTGTAGGAACTGCGTCTGCAGAAGAATTCCACAAAAGGAAGCATCTTATGTCGTAGCCCATAATAGGGTCACTGAGACAAAAATCTTGTGAAAAGATGGAGAAATGAAGCCCATTTGTAACCTCTCACATGTTAATTTTCTCACTGAAAGAAACATGCATTGGGTAAGTACTTCAGCTACTTGAAACCAGCATGCCTTTATTCAACCAATTATATGGCCGTGTTTTTCTTCTTCTGGTTTTTATTTCCTGTAACAGTTTCCACCCATATTATAGCAAGCTGGTTAAATATGTAAAGAAAGTGTTAACAGCCATCACACCACTGTCCTCAAATCAAGCACCAATTTCCTTTTTTTACTGTCTCAGGCAGGCATCCTGCTCTGGTGTCTTTCTCTGTCAAAGGAGTACCACTTAGCTTTCAGAGTAACCAACATCAAGGTTCCTGTCCTAACTTCATTTATCCTTCTTAAGATTGCCCAAATATTCCTTTTGTGAGATGCCATACATCCTACTGAGCTTGTTATGCAATGTTCACAATAGAGCAATAGATTCCCTTTGGACAATATATCCTCTAAAAGGAAAGCAAGGGTGAAGATAGCGCTCTCCCTCCCTCCCTCCACCCCTCGCCCTCTCTCTCTCTCTCTCTTTCTCACACACACACACACTCAGGAACAGCTTTGGATTTGTCATTTGAGGACTGATATTAATCTGAAGCTAGCACTCTTGGCTTGTGCATTATTTGGGATTGCAATCAGTTGTAAATCAACCTGCTGTACAAAAACAGTAGTCCCCTGTTGTGAAATTATCTTTTTTTATTATTATTTTAGGGGGGAAAGCACTTTTCTTTTTAAATTGCATAGTGCCCTGTGGGAAGTGGAGAGAGAATGAGAGAGAGATTTCAGATCACATATCTATTCTTTCAAAATAGAGCACTTGTCCTTGCTCCTCTCTGCTTCTTTATGCTATTAAAGTATTTGAGCTAGATATGAATTAGATTTCTTGTATGTGCCTGCAGAACTGTTCCTCGTATGTGATGGGAATGAAATGCATTTTAGGTAGAAGGCCCACAAGGGGAGAGAATGGGAAAGTATCTGCAAATCTTTTAATGTTTCCCATTTTTCAAGAGTGTTCACTCTGTACATCATAATCCCATTTTCTGCCTTCAACATGTCATTACTGCCCACCAGATTTTGGGTGAGAACAGGAAGAAATGAGCTGGAAAAACATTAAACAGGTATTTAAAAAAGAAAAAGAAGTATCATTAGCACTTTACGGATATTTAATGAACTACATGCAGTTCCCAGAGAAAGTATAATTATATTTGTGGATAGAAAGAAAATGTGAATATGCATACAAGCATGGCAAAGGATTGGACTTTATTTAGGAACATTAAGAAGTAAGAACAAATTCTCTGTGTATATTTTTGTGTTATGCCATTACTATAAAAAAAACAAGGTTTTCACTGGTATTTCAATTAAACGATCAATTTTGTAACTCAGACCTGCCAGCTTTCCTTCTTTGGCTCATAAGCTAGAGGACATAGATGTGCTGACCTTGAACATTTCAATCTTATTGATTTACTCCTATTTTTCTTTCATTTTATTCTGATCTGTCAACAAGTATTTGCTGTTTTTCAAGAATCTAGAACACACTGCTGGGACAATCATCTTGATCAGGATTTCTGGGCAGATGATTCTGACACAGCTTTTCCGGTACAGTACTGGAATTCTTGGAAAAAGGTTTCAAATTCCCTGACATATACATACGCACAACTCTTCCAATCCTGCTCACTAGTCAAACTCACTTTCCCAACTTGCTAAATAATTGGGTGCAAGAAAACAGACTTTCCTAATGAATTCAAGATGGCTCTGCTTTTTTCCAATTCCGCAAAGAAAGTCTCCTCTGAGGGTAGCCAAATCAGACTTCTGTTCACCTGATAAGGAAGTGATACATCTAAACATCTCATTCAAATACACAATAATCCTCAGGGACATGCTGCTTAGGTATATATCCCTTTGAAGAGATATCTCCTGTTGATGAATATTTGATTGAATTATCTATTGACTGAAATTAAAACAGCGATCCACCTAGAAAACTGAATCAGCACAAATTCAATAGATTCTGTGCAATTTCCAGATAGTTAAACAATATACATTCATATATAGAAAATGTTGTGATGGGATTCTGATAATCCCATTTGTAATATGTCATCCACCTCTGCCTTTATCAGTATTCTTTAACTTTGCTTTATGGTCATTCTCTTCCCAGGCTCTCAGTTTCTTGAATGTAGCCAGCCACAACTTTGTTTCTCTTTGGCTAACAGGTTGTTATCCTTCACTGCTTGTCTAACTAACAAAATTAGGAGTTTGATCTAGTTCTCAGCTTCCTGGTGGGAATATGAGCACAAGGTTGGCTAAGACAGTAGGCACTCTTCTGTCAAGCCAGTTCACAATCTGGAGTTACCTCTTATTTATATTCTGCCTGGTTAGGACATGTGTAAGCATCTTGACAATACAGGGTATGAATGAGTACCAGGCTAATACTTTCTATAGTTAGATTAAATGTGTACTCTTTTATGAAAAGGGTGGTGAAGCTATAGATGTCTCTTTCTCTTAGCAGATGTCTCTTTCTTTTAGTTTCGTTCTCTGATCTATCTTGGTATCATGTTTCATTGCAACAACCTGTACTGGTGACTCTACTAACAAAACATTGCAGCGAATCACACTCCTATCAAAGGAGAGCAAACATTACCAATGTGCCTTGTCCAGGTTTAAATCCGTCAAAGCTAGTAAAGAGGAGATTCTTTGCAGGGATCCTTGAATCTTTGAATCCTCTGAACTTGATTGTTTTCTTGCAGATGTTGTCACCCAAACTAGGTAAAATTATCAATGCTAGTCAGATTCTTTGCAGAAACAGCTGAGCTTGCCAATCAGCTGTGCCAATTCTCATGTAGCATGTTCAATACCATGAATCCTCAGGGATCCAACACCCTGCACTATATCATTGATCACTTATCATTGTCTAACCATGTGAATTTTCTTGATGAAATACATAAAGTGGTCCGCTTGCTTTAGCTGGGCCCTGGGGTGATCTGCATGCTCCCTGATGGGAATGTATACTCCCGGTGTACAGTCTTAACATTTTTTCACTCAATCTTCCCAGGAAACTGCCCCGTCACAATGAAGTAGCACTATTGGACTTGGGGGAATTATAGATAGGTAGGCATTTATATCAAACATTTAAACTACTCATCTTCACAGAGAGGCTGTGGGTGTTGTACAGTTTAATCAATATGTAACATACAATCAATTTCATAAAATATTGAAAATGGAATAATTTAAGATTAAAAAATAAAACAAAATGTAAAATAACATTATAAAATTGCAGAGATGGAGCGTTCCAAGAGGCGGGGACTAGAGGCAGAACTCTTGTATGGGCAAAGCTGGCCAAAGAATTCCTTTGCTTCTTAAGATATCTATTCTAATAAGGCATTGCCTCTCTTCCAAAGAGGTCCCCCTTTCCTGAAAGATGAGTTCCAGTCAATAGTAATAAATAACTGGTAAATGTGTTTAGAGACTCTGTTTAAAGAACCACTCTGAATTGCTATCATAACAGGATAAATCCTTGTAGTAGTTTGTAATTTCCTTTTGAAATTATGCTTGGCTACAGGGCATGAAATATTATTCATCTTTCTTACCTCCTTCCTTCCATCTGTTTCTTCTATTCAGATTTGATACTGAGTAGCAGCAGCAGCAGTTTTGTGGGTGTGGGTGTACATATAAACACACATTGCTACACACATACACACACACACCCCTTCACACATTCTCATGTACATAGATGTAGATGTAATCATTATTTTTATTCATAACTTCTCCTGTATATGGATGGTAATAGTATGAAAACAAAGGAGAACTAGAATTAAGGAGAAAGATCTTCAATCCTAAGTGATCTATCTAAAGGTGGCTGTTTATTCTCCACTAAAATGCATCCATGAAAAGTAAAACAGCAATACCGAAAGGAAGACACTTATATAGAAAATGAATTTTCTAGCAACAATATCATCATTACCATCACCATCACCATCCCCGTCCCAACTATTCTCATTTTCTTTGCTTTAGAAACAAAAGTGGTCCAGGCCAATTCAGAAAGGATGGTACTGTAATGTCTGGTGGCCACAAGGTTAATATCCATCTCGCTGCCTGGCAGTAGCAATTTCACGGATCTTGTCATCTATGGATGGGTTGCAGGAAGAGAAGATCAGCAATGACAAATATCTACATTACCTCCTGGGAGATTAAAATGCCAGGAAAAGTTCTTTTAATGTGAAGCTGTCAGTTGATCAATGATTTGATTATAGATCAGGCTTCATTTTAAAAAGTATCAAGGTTATAAAGAAAAATGCAAAAATGGCTTAAAAGTCCAGCCTTCAAGGTATGGGTTCCACTTACTTGGAATAATATCTTTCTGCAGTTTTAAATTCCCTTCAAGAAAATGATAAACTTTAATAAAATCATGAATATTGTAACTTAGAGTCTTCTTCTGTTGCAAATTGCAAAAATGCAGAAGAATAGAGAGGACAACATAAGATTTATTGGGGGGAAAACCCAAAAATAAACAATTTAACATCCTTGTTAATATTTACAGGAGTGATAACCTCTTGCACCACAGCTCTGCACATTTTCAATGTTTTTCCATCACAAAGAGTACATAACACTAAAGGTCTCTACCTCCCAATTGAATTGTAGATATTAAAGATGGATTATAGGGTTTAACTTAAATCCCAAGCAACAGGAAGTAAGCCAACTCCCTGCAGAAAATGTAGATGCTATATTATGATTACCCCCTTCAGGTCTCGCTCATAAAAATGTAAGAAAATACCATTCTTGTTCAAACTAGATAGGACTGCTATTATGTTTGGTTTGAAAATTACATCTGCAAAATACAGCTGTTTGGTCATTTGATGGTATGCTTAGCCAATGTCATATAGCATCATTATTGAAAGAGCTGCAAATTCATACCCAGGTGAGGCAGAAACCTTTGAAGCTCACATCATCTTAAAACTAATATAGCTGAGAAAACACCTTCTCTTGTAAATATCCGTCTGATCAGTACAATCATCAGTGAAGGTCCTCCTAGTTGTATCATCTTTATTGAGATAACTCTTCCATAGTGTCCCAATGTGGGAAATACTCTCTTCCTTGACATAAAGTATGCTGCAGACTTATATTAACTACATGCATACCAAAACATTTGTGGTTTCATACATAGCCAATGGAGGGAATTTATCTTCCAAAAATGGGTCCTTCCTAAGGGATTATTCTCACCCACTTCTGTTTTTAAATCATATCCCAGAAATTCTACTTTGGATTGCCAGTTTTATTTTGGAAAGGTGCCAGCACATTAGCTGCCATGATTCTAATCTAATTAAAGCACTAGGCTTTTAAAGGTGGGGAAACCTCTGGCTATACTACTAAAATCTTAGAACACCTGCTTGGCAGAAGAAGAAACCTCTGAAAATTACAGCATTGTTATGACTTTCCATCTTCTTGTAACACTTGCTCAGATACACCTAGATAAAATAACAATTTTTGTCATGTTAGCAGTAAGTAGTCTGTCTCCACTGGTTTAAAATGCACGAGTGCTAGCTATGGCCTAGATAGGATTTTTGCCTCTGTTGATAAGAAAATTTCACTTTCTAGTCCCAATCATTTTAACCATTTTCCCAGCGCATCCATTTAAACTCAAAGTATCTCAAGTTTTCTCTAACTGTAGGCATCTTAAAAACCTGTTTGCCAAGATGTATGAAAGGGTTGCAAAGGATGTTTTTTAAAAGCCTTGTCTCTCTGGATTGAGATAAATCATTAAGGATTATAAATAGCTCCTCAAGGTTTAGGAGATATGGGCCACAACCACATTAATATTTTTTAAACCCTTCCAAGAAAGCTCTGTTCTAATATTGGCATTTTATTTATTCATGCATTTCACTTTCTATTTCAGAGAAATCTCATTGCTTCTTCCCAGCCACACTCTATTAGCATGAAACTTAAACCGTAGTTTGAAATTTAGACTTCAATATATCAAAACCTAGAAATCTGAAAACTGTAACTGTAACAACAAAGTTTAGCTCATGAAGTTATAGCTAGTTGAATCCATTTGTAGGAATTGGTTGCTACAGGTTTTCAAGAATAAACATCATGCAATAATTGTTGCAAGAGATAATTATGGTACTCCCTGTTTGAAATACAGGATTTACATTTTCAGGTACTGATTTTAATTATTTTCTCTAGTGCTTGACAAAAATGGGAGATACAACAATAGAAAAAATTACTAAGGACATTTTAACAGATCTGAAATGTCCAAATACATTTGACTATAGCCTGCAGCAAGTTATTTCAGATGGTGCATTTAAGGGAGACAGCAGAGTATTTTTATTTGTTTATAAGTGTTTTATGTTGTTTCAGTTAGGATGAATCTAAGCAGCTTCAAAAGCAAGGTACAGTAAGAAACAATATTTGTTACCCAAATAATGTAATAATATAATAATATATATTATCTGTAGCAAATTAGGTATTTTTTTCCAGGGAGAAACATGTTTTGTAGCAAATGCATTTCCAAATCATATCACAATTTTAGGGAAGCACTGCAAATTAAAATAACAAACAAAGAAGAACAAACCCCATCAAGCAATTGTACCCATGTTCACTCATTAACAAGCTCAAATTGTTCAGTGGAGCCTACTCTTCTAAGAGGTACTAAGCTGTAGGCAACCTTATCTGTTGCTTTTGTTTGCTAATGTTATTCTGTAACTGTCCATCAATGTGAATTTTCTTCTTTTATTATGGACATAATTCACCAGAAGTCCAAGCATTCAAACACCCATTCATTGGCACAATGAGACAAGCTGGTGTTTCAAAGAAAGAGCTATTCCCAGGATGTGGAAAAAATGTGTCTGGGAGTAAATTTACTAATTTCAGCAGTTGTTAATAGCCAGGAGGTGGCCACATCTGTTGGGTTTGTCACTTCCTGTAAATGAATTTCTTGTTAATCAGAAAGACACCTGTAAAAAGTGATAAAGTTGGGGGATCAGCAGCTGTTTCAGATTCTGTTTGCTCATTGCATATTTTTGTCAAAACATTTTTAAAAAAAAAAACCTGTTGTTCTTCATGACTGGCTGAAGAATTTTGGAAATTAAAGTGCACACATCTTCCAAGATTTCCAAGGATGTTAAATACAGCATTAGATGGAAATAAAGAGTGAGGATTTTGAGCTATAAGAACTGGGCAGAGCCTTGTGGCCCAGTTCTTAAAGCTCTAATGCAGTTAAATACAAATATATATGTCCCTATGTTTTATAATAGAATTGTTGACAGTACAGGCAGTCCTTGACTTAAAATAGTTCATTTAATGACTGTTCAAAGTTACAACAGCACTGGAAAAAGGTGATTTATGACTATTTTTCACACTTACAACGTTTGCAACATCCCCATGGTCATGTGAGCTACATACAAATGCTTGACAACGGGTTCATATTTATGACAGTTGCAGTGTCTTGGGATCATGTGATCACCTTTGCGACCTTCCAACAAGCAAAGCCAAGGGGAAAGCCAGATTCACTTCACAACTGTGTTACTAATTTAATAGCTGAAGTGGTTCACTTAACAACTGCGGCAAGAAAAGTCATAAAATGGGGCAAAACTCACTTAACAAATCTCACTTAGCAACATAAATTCCTGGCTCAAATTGTGGCTGCAAGTCAAAGACTACCTGTATCATAATACTCTAGGTTTGAATCAGTGGTACATTTCAAAATAGTTTACCGTCGGTTTGGTGGGTGTGGCTTGGTGGGTGTGCTTTGTGTGGACACCCGCACCAAACGCACACTTTGCGCATGCACAGAGGCTTTCCAACTCATCTCCTGCAATCCTGCACTCTCCCTGTTGCTTCAGCAGCTGATGCCCGGCAATCTGCTGTGCCACACAAAGCAGCTGCACTTCAAAAGGTCAGTATGGCAGCCCGGGCAGGCGGGTTTAGTTTAGTTTAGGTGAGTTTACTTTATTGTCATTGCATCTCGTACAACGAAATCAAACACCACCTTCAGTGCACATCATGACCATGAAAATAAACACAAACACACATCCTTCACCCACACATTGAACCGGAAACCCCTGACACTGCACTAACACTACACTATACAGTAGATGGTAGTAGTGGGCCCAACAGCAGCTCCAGCGGCTCCTCAGAGAGAACCAGTTTGGTCTTCGTCAAATTTTGGCACTACTAGTACACCAGAACCGGGCCAAACTGGTAGAATACCACCACTGGTTTCAATATTCTGCACATAGCATACCTGCTTAGTTTGTACAGGTGTAGCTATAAGTTCTAAAGCACCTGTAGGCCAGACAAGGAATAATGGATGGAAACTGAACAAGGAGAGATTTAACCTGGAAATAAGGAGAAACTTTCTGACAGTGAGAACAATCAACCAATGGAACAGCTTTCCCTCGGAAGTTGTGGAAGCGCCATCACTTGAGACTTTCAAGAAGAGATTGGACCGCCATTTGTCAGAAATGGTGTAGGTCTCCCGTTTGGGCAGGGGGTTGGACTAGATGACCTACAAGGTCCCTTCCGACTCTGATTATCTGTTACCTGTTATCTGTTAAATTTTTGTTCATACACTTAAAACACTACACTTAAAAATATCAGTTAATTTATGCTATGTGACAACTTCAGTAGATGTTGGAAAATGGTCTGCAATTTTTTTTTTCTTTCACCATCAACCTGACCGCACTAAGAAAGGGTGTTCTCTAACACAAGCTGCTGTATTTCCTGCAGCTGAAAAAACCCGCAAACCCAGCCTTCAAAATGTTTTGCCTGTCCCTTGCAGAAAAGGAAAGAAAGACAAATCGTAAGAGACACACAACCTGCAACTCATCTGGTGTTTTGAACTTAGTTTGTTGCCTGGTGAAAAGGATTGATAATAGAACGCAGTATGAATAACTATCTCAAGAGCAAGTCATATTAGATTAATTGTATTTATTTTGCGATTGGTTGGCACACATCAGGACATGGGCAACAGTTATATTGCTTTGCCAGTTTCTAAATTAGAGATCTTAGCTGATAAAGAATAGTACACCAGGCAGTTGTGGTGTTTATGGCATATTATCCATGATGTGTCCAAACTGACCAATATTTTTGGAAGGAAATTCTGCGTGTGGTGTGGCATGGATATGACTAAGGCCAGTAACAGCCTACATGTTTATTATTATTATGATTAGTTTCACAGCCAGCCAGATATTTAGACTGGAATTAGCATATTTGTCCACCTGTTGAATCCTTCTCAAGAACGTGAGATGTGCAGATAGCAATAGCAACAGCATTTATACCCTTTCACATTGCTTTACAGCCCTCTCTAAGCAGTTTAATGAGTCATCATAGTGCCCCCAGCAATCTGGGTCCTCATTATACGGACCTCAGAAGGACGGAAGGCTGCATCAATCTTGAGCCAGATCTTGATGGGGAAGCCAGATTCATTTAGCAACCATGTTACTAACTTAGCAACTACAGTAATTCATTTAACAACTGTGGCAAGAAAAGTCATAAAATGTGACAAAACTCACTTAACAAATGTCTCACTTATCAACAGAAATGTGGAGCTCAATTGTAGTCATAAGCTGAGGATTAATTTTCACAGGCTATTAAGCTGTTCCAAGGAAAGCTGCCTTTTGCAATTTACTGATGCCAAATTGTCCATGCCGATGGTGTTTAAGTTTTTTGAGGTTGCACAAAAAGTGCCTATCACTACCACCGATAGCATTTTCTTGGCTTTCTTTTGCCACAGTCATTCTACTTTTATTTGCAGATCTAAATATATTGTGATTTTATCGATAGATAGATAGATAGATAGATAGATAGATAGATAGATAGATAGATAGATCTGTCAAGAGAAAGAGGGAGAGAGAGGAAGGGAGAAGTTGGAGAGTGGGGGAAGGGAGAGAGGGAGAAGAATGTAGACAAAGAAAAGGAGAATTGTTTAAAGTTTAATGGGGTTAGGAGAATGCCGAGCTATGAAAATACAAATGTTTTCAAAGTGGATGAAAAGGACTAAACAAGTAAAAATAAACCAAGTAAAAGGTATTAAAAAATAAACCTTAAAAAACATAAATGTTGGACATTTGTGAGCATGCTGGAACAAGTTAATTAGAAAAGCATACAAGAATAATAATTAAAAATAAAATAAAATGGAAATGAATGCTATCAATGTTACAGTTCAAGGAAAAATGAATGAAAAAAAATTAACTGTTCAAAGAACATTGAAAATAATAAAGCTGCAGGTATAAGTGGTGTTACTGGAGAAATGTTAAAATGCAGACATGGTTTCATTATGCACTGGCTATGTGACTTGTTTATTGGGTCTGTTTTCTTACATCTGATGATTGGAAGGATGCTGTTCCAAGTTTGTTGATTTAGAAATAGCATGTGAAAAAAGTTAAGCTTGAGAATCTTAATTCTCATATTTGCAGAAAAGATGTAGAATCTTTTCTGCAAATATGGAGTTTAAAATGGTTGCTAAATGCAGTAAAGATAAATTATAGTAGTAAAGCCTGTGTTAGAATAAATGAAATGCTTATCCACATTGATCAAGGAAAAAACATGCAGATCTTAAGATGCATAAAAGCTGGTAGAAATGTAGCGGAGCAGGGATATGTAATCTGTTGCAATGAATGAAATATTTGTCAGAAATAATGACAGACATCTGCCCTCTTTGGGAGTGAGTGTTGGATATGTTAAGAGAAACATTAAAATAAGCTGAATGTGGCGGAAATAGATTACTTACAAACATTGCACAGAAAATGAATGGGGGATAACTGAATGTGAGTTGAATACAGAAGTGACTGATCAGTACAAGGGTAGTACACTGAGTAAATTTGATCACATGGAGATCATTAATCAGGAATTGATCACAAAACGAACTCATGAAAGAAAGTATGCATGGAGAAAAGATCAGGAAAGTAATGAAATCCTTAAAAAGGAAGAGGTGAGAAATTTAAAGAACATGTCATGCCCTTGTTAGAGACTGACTCTGAGGGAGAGGAGGAACAGCCGACAGGGAGTGGAGGTGTGGCTCTGGAGGTTGTGGAGGAGGCTGGGGAAGGGCAGAGGCGGACTGGGCAGTCAGAGGAAGAACCAGGCCCATCCCCTCTTCATCCTAAGACATGCAGGGAGGAACGGAGAAGGAAACAACTTGGCTTACGAGAGAGGAAGCAGCCATGATCCCTCTCATTGGTTACAGCTGGGTATAGTATAGCATATAAGAGAGAAGGTTACAACACAGTGTTGCCAGAAGCAAAGCATGTTTTATTTTGGACAGAAGTTATCTTGGTTGGTGTGCCTTGTTATCTCCTTGAATTTGGTAATTATTTATTCTGGTGCATTGTAGAAATTTTTTCATTGTAGTTTGTTGGTTTTTTTATTTCACCTCTATCTGTTCATTAAGTTCGGACTGTATTGCTTTTTTTGAAGACTATTTTTGAATAAGTTTTTACTCTAACTGAGAATTATTGAACAGTGGGACCAAGTTGGAGGCATTAAATGACATTTATTTATGTTTTGGATTTTATTATGTTTGTGTTACACTCTGGGTCAACACAATGAACAAAACACAATGAATAAATTGACACAAGGGCATACTAGAATGAAATTTTGCAAAAATAAGGTACAGCGAATGCTGTTTATTATACTGTTCACTCTTTAAGAGTGAACAATTGAGCCCAACAGAGTATAAAAGTATATGGGTGTGTGTGTGTTTGTGTATTCCTGGATTTACAACCATTCATTTAATGACTGTTTGAAGTTACAACAGCACTGAAAGTGACTTGTGGCCATTTTTCACACTTTTGAACATTGCAGCATCTCATGTGATCAAAATTCAGGCACTTGTATGTATTTATTATAGTTGCAGTGTCCTGGGATTATCTGATCAATCTGTTGTGACCTGACAAAGCAAAGTCAATAGGGAACCCAGATTCACTTAAGCCTGTTACTAACTCAACAACTGCAGTGATTCACCCAACAAACATGATAAGAAAAGTCATAAAATGGAGTAAAACTGAATCAACAAATGTCTCGTTTAGCAACAGAAATGTTGGGCTCAATTGGGGCAATAAGTCAAGGGCTACTTGTAGTGAATGCTGTTGATGCTGTGCTAATTACTTTCCCTTTCCTTTTTCTTTTTCAAAAAATCCTACCTCTAATTCTTTTGGGTGATTAATTCTTACCCCTTGTCTGCAATATCTGTAACATCACCTATCCCAAAAGAGAACACCTTAATGTATATGTCTGTGTAGATGACTGTACAAAATGAGGCAGTATTAGCTAAAGTGTAACTAAAATTTGATTTATTGATTTTGATAGTTTGAAAAATAAACTAAAAACAACAATATAAAATTAAATTTAGGAAAGTGGTCAAATGCATAGGTGGGGAATCTTTTCTTGTGGAAGAATAAATATGAAAATATCTCTTGTATATCTAATGCTACTGAAAATATCAAAAGACGTGAAATAGAGGGGTAGACCAGTTGGTTACGGCACCAGGCTAGAAGCCTCTCTCAGCCAAACTCATCTCACAGGGCAGTTGTTGTGGAGCAAAGAGGAGAAATAAAAACACACTCTTAGGCTTCATCAATAGAATTTAGTTTCCAAATAGAGGAAAGGAACTTCTTGTTGATCGAAACATTGAGCAATGAGTTCATTTGGGGCACCACAGTTTAAGAAGAATGTAGACAACCTGGAGCAGGTGCAATGAACAGCAAGAAAAATATTAGGGAACTAGAATAAAGTTAGACTTTGAGAGAAATGGGTGGTTTTAGACTTGAAAAAAGTGTACTTTTAAAGGATATAATATCCTTGAACTATCTGAAGGGGTCTCACACAGAAAGTGAAGTTATATTCCTTATCATTCAGGATGCAGGATACAAAATAGTAGGCTTAAATTACAGGAAGCCAGAATATAAGGAGTTTTATGGAACACTAAGAATTGTTTGGAAGTAGAATCCGTGCCAAGAGATAACAGACCTTCTTTCACTAATGTAAGCATTGTAAGGTATTCACTTTCAAATTTAAGGAAGCGTAAATGTCAAAGGAAAATTCACATATTTGTTCAAAATTGGATAAGCTTCATTAAAATATGAAATGAATGAGTCCTCCCTCATCTCTTAATGATAACTATTGTGCTAGACAAAGGGAAAGTGGCAGATTTTTTTTTCCAGATCCTGATTGTGCAGTTGTTATTTTTCTGTTATAATAGAAAAGTAACAGTCTTTTTCAACATTTCTCTGGTGCAGTAATACACTAATGGTTTAATTTGTAATTTTTAATTTGAAAATGTAAAATCATTTGTAAAAATCATTTGGGATTTCACAAAGGAAGACTGAAATAGCCATACATGCAATGAAATAACAATCGCATGAACACTTAAGAGGCAGGTTCTACAATCCTCCCCGACAATCAAATAGGCCTTCAAACAGCCATGATTTAGTAATCCCAAGTTAGTTAGTTGGGTTTATGAAAAAAAGTTAGACCAGCTCTTAGTCTATTCTATGAGGAAAAACATGCAGAGTGGGGTTTCATGAATCTCTCTCTTTTCACATAAAGTTTGGTTCTAAGAACATTGCATTGCTTCTAGAGCAACCGTTCTTCAAAACTTGTCTGATTCCTTGCATTATCATTAGTGAGGCCCCTTTGATGTGTTGCGTGTTTTGTATGGTGCCTTCCCTTGCATCCATCTCCACAGCTGTGTGTGTGGCCTCACTCTTCTCCCATAGGAGTCAATATCTTTTGTGACAGTGTAGCTAATGAGATGTCCTGGGAACTGAAATCCTGGCATAGGATTGATGAACTCTGCTACTTATTTCCTGCTGTCTTAATCATGCGTGCAGCGAGTTATCTCTCCTGTGTGAATGTGTATATTACTAAAAGACAATCCTTAGATAGAGCTGGTGTATTCTCAAAGGCTGAACAAGAAAGCAGAGCCAACAAGGCTTTCTCCGGATGTGTGTCAGAAAAAGATGGATAACGGGACTGTGATGATTGCATCCAGATATATTTTAGGTTGAATACAGACAACCTGCCTAGTAAATGAAGAAAAATAAACATGGTGTGTCGCGTTTGAAAAGGTTCAGTTTCCCCAAGTACAGTGTTTGATAAATCAGTTGCCTGCATTAATCTAGGGCAGAGGACATAAGTAAGAAAGGTATTTTTCTGAGATCACTGTGAGCACACAGTTAGAGAAAGGTTTGAGAAAAAGCTTATCTGCATTTTCTGACTAGTTTTGGGGTGTTCAACTCAGTTATCAAGGCCATGTTGTTTTCAGATTCAGATTTTGAATGTTTGCATGCTTGGGATTTGAGAATTGTTCCTGGTTTTACAGAAGGGATTGTGAATATGGTGGAGAGACCCATGTGTTTGAGATGATGGGGTTTCATGGAATTTAAAATCCATCATGATTCTCTCTGAGGTCTAACAGTACCTCAAATAGCCAACAAAATGCACTGTGAGGTCATTTAAAATATGAGTAGATTAATAAAGGGTGAATCATCCAGTCCTGCCCTCCAGTAGCAGTTGCCCACTTTTTCTGCGCTTATCCGAACTATGGGAATAACTGCATAATCACTTGCACTCATAAAATTTTTAGCCCATGCTAAAACAAGAGTGAATTTCAGAATTCTATGTTTGATGGGGAAGTTAGAGCCTCGGTGGCTCAGTGGTTAGAATGCAGTACTGCAGGCTACTTCTGCTGCCTGCCGGCTGCCTGCAATTTGGTGGATCAAATCTCACCAGACTCAGGGTTGATTCAGCCTTCCATCCTTCCGAGGTGGGTAAAATGAGGATTCAGATTGTTGGGGGCAATAGGCTGACTCTGTAAACCGCTTAGAGAGAACTGTAAAAGCACTATAAAGCGGTATATAAGTCTTAAGTGCTATTGCTACGTTTATGGTGAATAGAAACTAATAATATTGTTGACAACAAAGCTGTATAGAAGTATCCATCAGGGTACAAATTCAAATTATAAGATCCACAGTTTCCACAATTAGTTCATTGTTTTTTCAGTATTCTGTATTTATCCAGAGAATCTTTACAAACTTGCACTTAATATAAATACACTCCCCAAATCTCTTTTATTTTCCTTCTTTGTCACCACAACAATGCCTATATCTTGTCTTACAACTGTTCCAGAAGCAGTTTAAAGCTGTCCTGAGAAGTTGTTCTCTTATGCAATATTTGTTTAAGCAACCATAAGTCATACCCATGAGTTAGTTTGATGTAGTGGTTAAGGTTCTGGCCTAAAAAAACAGAAGGCTGTGAGTTCTAGTCCTGTTTTAGGCATGAAAACTGGCTGGGCCAGTCACTCCCTCTCATCCTGACCCCCCTCACAAGATTGTTGTGAGGAAAATAAGAGCAGGAAAGAATGTTCAGTATGTTCATCACTTTGTGTTACCTATAAAGTGATAAAGGTGGGATAAAAATAAAATAAATAGTAATTTTACTGTGGATTTAGTGGCAGACAGAGCATAGTGAGAGACAGAGAATTGGCTGTCTGCCTTTTCAAAGTGCAATCCATGTCAACTGTTGTTTGGGCTACTTTTAAACATGGGTTTTTGTCTCTTCAAAAGACCACATGATAAGCACTGGTCTGGAACAATGGTAGTAAACCAGGTGTTCAAAGCATCTTAAATAACATCAGAGTGTCAGGAAAAAATCTGGGCATGCCTCTTGATTGATCTTTGGGCTGCTATCTGTGTGAGCTGATTTAGTTCAAGCCCGAAATCGCTGTGAATACCTGCTAGGTAAATAGCCTCCTCTCCTCTTTACCTGCTGTCTCTCCTTGCCCAAGCATCTGATCCTCAGTGTGAGAGAGATGACAGGAAAAGGTTTTGTGGGGGAAGCAATTCTGATAGATGGCTACCTCCTCAAGCCTATCCATGTGTCAACTTCATTGCCAATCCCTTCAGTATTGTGGTTGGCAGATGTGATGGAATGCAGTCTGGAGCAGCAGGAGGGAGGAATTTCTTCCCAGAGGATGAAGGGACAGCAGAACTCAGAATGTCTGGTAGGCAGGAAGAGGGTGAAGGGAGGTCCTGCCAAACAATTCACAGAGTATTTCTAAGGTTAGTTATTGAAGAGCTTTAGTTCAGCATGATTTCTGTTTTAGGTGAACAACAATAAAGGAACTACTCAGAAGTAACTCGTTATGTTGTTCTTGTTTTTTTGGGCCTGATACAGATTTTTTTTTCTCATCAGCTATTGACATAGAGAAGCGGTGGGCTGGACAGATATACATGTGTGGCAGATAAGGACACAATTGTCCAGCTGCAATGGGATGGCAATGAGGAGAGAAAAATTTCTGCTCTCTTCTAACTGTCTACTGATTTACAGATGGAGAAGAATATTTTACTGAGGTAGATTCAGTCAAAAGGGAAAGAATACTAAAGAAATAAAGAGTCATGAAATTTGTCAAACCCTTGGTGACTTCTATGCATGACCTCTGCTTTTTGATACAGTATACTAGCCAGTCTTATAAGTTAGGCTAGAAATTATGACAGAAGCTTGCAGTTTTGCTTGTAAAAAAGCAGCTTAAGCAAGAAGACTCTCTATAGGAAAGGAATTTGTTTATTGTTAACTTCTCACACGCAACCAATCCTCTCCTTATATAACTCCTCACATAGAGCTTCTTTCTACAGATCATTTTCTGTCCTTCCACATTTCCATGGAATTAATTTTGATTCACCGGTCTTTATAATTCCCAAGGTTAATGAATCGTACTGTGCTGTCCAGACAGTTTAGAGTTAATGGGATTTGGATAGTTAGGGAGCAATTGTGAGCTGTCCCCTTAAGGGAATGCATCATGGTAAATGTAGTTAAGGTATCCTGGGAAATGTAGTCCATATCACATGACCACATCTGTAATCCTGATTGGTCACTAAATTGACCCTTCATGGGTAGGAGGAGTTTTCCTCTCTCTTGGCTGAACTCGCGGACTCGTGGTAACTGTTCTATTTCTACCGCTACGAGATGAGAGAAAAAGGATAGAAGATAATCATCTTTTTACCTACAAGACAAATATACAAAGGATTGGTCATTAAAGAAAACTTCATCACAAATGTGAATTATGAGGATACCTGATGAACCAATAAATGTACTTTGTTATGGACGTCTTGTTGAGTTTATCTATCTGCATCTGCACAGCTTACAAATCCACCACTGTACAGAATACAGAACACATACAGTGAAGAACTCCCTACATAATAAGAAGTGTTTCAATTCTGTTTTGTTTTCAGTGGAACCTTAAAAAGTTTTAGATCAGGATATTTTCTTTTTTTTTTTTTGAAAAAGTTTTTATTAATTTTCTACAAACAAACAAGACAAACAAAACATAAAAACATCAAATCTTATATGTACATCCAGTGTGTCAGTTGGTTCATCATTTTTGTGCATTCATTCTGTAGTCTCAATTACAATTATGTTACATAACAACTCATATTGTCAATCCAAAATTATATATCCTAATATCACTAAAAAAAGAAATTTTTGACTATATTTTTAATCATTTATGCTTAATGAGCTAACAATACTTTAAACCAGTTTACTCTATAACAAATCATCTAATCATATCAAATCAATCCTAAAAAATCCTTTATAAATATAATAGCAAATAGCAAAATAATGACAAAATAAAGATAATCCTTACTCTCTAGCATTCTAAATATTCTATTATCGTATTTTATCATCTAGCCATTTATAAAAAAGATCCCAAATTTCGTAAAATTGTTTATCCTCTTGCTCTCTAATTTCAAATGTCAATCTGCTCATCTCAGCACATTCCAATATTTTCTTAATAATTTCTTCCTGTAATGGTATTTTCTCATTCTTCCAATTTTTAGCAAATACAATCCTGGCCGCTGTTAATACATTTACAATCAGGTATTTCAAATCTTTACTATATATATCAGGTAAAATTCCCAATAAGAAGATCTCTGGTTTCAAATCTATATGTTTCTTTGTCATTTTTTCCAACCACATGCGAATTATAGTCCAATATTTTCTAGCATCCTCACAAGTCCACCACATATGGTAATACGAGCCGGGTATCTGATGACATTTCCAACATTTTTCAGATTTGTTCTTAAACATTCTTGCTATTCTTGTCGGAGGAAAGTGCCACCTGTAAAACATCTTATACAAGTTTTCTTTATATGCTGTTGACATTGTCATTTTATAATTTTGAGACCACAATTTCTGCCATTTCTCCAAATCAATCCCATATCCAAAATTCTTCCCCCAAACAATCATAGTTTCTTTGACTTGTTCTTCCTCTAATTTCATTCCCAGTAAATAACCATATAATTTTTTAATCACCTTCTCATCAGTACCCATCAAGATCTTGTCTAAATCAGTCTGTTTATCATAGTTTTGCTAAAAAATTTATTCAAGCAATAGAAGCTATATACAATAAACAGACAGCAAGGGTAATGATGGAGGGGGAACTTACAGATTTTATTAATATAAGGAAAGGCACAAGACAAGGATGCCCCCTATCTCCTTTGCTATTTGTGTTGACCTTGGAAGTCTTGAATAGAAATATTAGGGATGATAAAAGCATAAAAGGAATGAAAATTAAGAAGGAAGAATTTAAGCTACAAGCTTTTGCTGATGATTTAGCTTTTATTTTGGAAGATCCGATTGAAACAGCTCCAAAGTTACTGGAAAGGATAGAGTCATATGGAGAGGTGGCTGGTTTGAAAATAAACAAAGATAAAACAAAGATTTTGACAAAGAATATGTTATTGAGACAGAGAGAAGAATTGGCAGATCTTTTGAAAATTCAAGTTACAAATAAGGTTAAGTATTTGGGGATATATTTGACAACAAGATGTAGCACATTAAAGGAGAATAATTATATTAAACTTAAACAACAGATAACTACAGATTTGAAGAAGTGGGAAAACTTGCAATTGTCATTAATAGGGAGAATTTCAACAATTAAGATGAATATCTTACCTAGAATTTTATTTTTGTTTCAAACAATACCAATTAGGCTTGGAAAAGACTATTTTGAAGATTTAAATAAAATTATGTTGAAGTTTATATGGCAAGGTAAAAAAGCGAGAATAAAGTTAAAGCTTTTGCAAGATGCTAGAATTAGAGGAGGTTTTGGTCTGCCTAATTGGGAATTGTATTATCAAGCTGCAAGTTTGATGTGGGTCAAAGAATGGATAACATTAAGGAAACATAGGTTGTTGACACTAGAAGGGCATGACTTGCTGTTGGGTTGGCATGCTTTTTTATGGTATAAGGGAACTAAAACACAGGGTTATTTTAGAAGACATTATGTACGGGAGTCTTTGTGGTTAAATTGGGAGAAGATAAAAAGACAATGTTATTTGAAAATTCCAGTTTGGTTATCGACCATTGAAGCATTTTCCTATCCTATAATTTACAAGAAGGAACAAACAGTTAGATATGGGGAACTTTTGGATGAAAAGGGTGAACTTAAATCGATCCAAAACTTAGAAGAACAAGGTATAAGGATGAATTGGTTTTCATATGCACAAATACACTCAAGGTATGATGAAGATTCTAAAACGGAGGGAAACTATGATAGATCAGGATATTTTCTATCATTAGCTTCCAACCTCTTGTCCATATTCTCTAATATACAGTCTAATACAGGCAGTCCTCACTTATCAATGATAATTGAGATCAGAATTTCTGTCGCTAAACAACACAATCATAGAATGTGATGTTATGTGCCTTTACCACTTAGCAACTGAAGTTCTGGCAGTCTCCATTACTGTTGTTAAATGAATCATCAGAGATCATTAAGTGAGGATTTCACTTGACTGCGATATCTAACTTCTTGCCATCTTCCTCATTAACATTGCTTGTGGGAAGCACAAGGGATGGTTGCAAATTGCTGTCATGTGACTGTAAAATGCTGCAATCATCAGAAATTCAAGCTGTTGGATTGCCTGGATTGCAATAACGTGACTGCAGCAGTGCTGTGATAGTCAGAACTTTCGGAACCAGTTAGTTCGAACAGTCACTAAACAATTGTTAACCAAGGACCTTGCAAAAAGAATGTTAGAGATGGACCATTTGAAAAAGGAAGTAAGTCTGGGAGAATATTTACTAACAGAATAACAGAAGGGACCTTGGAGAGCATCTAGTTCAACCTGTTGTTTAAGCAGGAGACCCTACATCATTTCTGACAAATTGCAGTCCAATCTCTTCTTGAAAGCCTCCAGTGGTGAAGCTTCCACAACTTCCAAAGGTAAGCTGTTTCATTGGTTGATTGTTCTCACTGTCAGAACATTTCTTCTTATTTTCAGGTTGAATCTCTCCTTGTTCAGTTTCCATCCATTGTCTCTCAATCTATAACAGATTCCAAAGAAATACAGGTAGTTCCCAATTTACTATTAAGAATTAAGAAATAAGAATTTCTCTAGTGTGATGACCCGGAGTGTAACACAAACATAACAAAATCCAAAACATAAATAAATGTCCTTTAATGCCTCCAACTTGGCCCCACTGTTCAATAATTTTCAGTTGGAGATAAAACTTTTTCAAAAATAGTCTTCAAAAGAAAGCAATACAGTCTGAACTTAATGGCAGATAGAGGTGAAATAAAACACCAAACAAACTACAATGAAAAAATTTCCACAACGGACCAGGATAAGTAATTACCAAATTCAAGGAGATAATAAGGCACAATCTGTTGGCAGGATGCCAACCAAGATAACTTCAGCCCAAAATAAAACACACTTTGCTTCTGGCAACGCTGTGTTGTAATGTCTCTCTTATATACTATTCTCCCCAGCTGCAACCAATGAAGGGGGTCATGGCTGCTTCCTCTCTCATAAGCCAAGTTGTTTCCTTCTCCATTCCTCCCTGCATGTCCTAGGATGAAGAGGGAATGGACTTGGTTCTTCCTCTGACTGCCCAGCTGGTCTCTGCCCTTCCCCAGCCTCCTTCACAACCTCCGGAGCCACATCTCCACTCCCTGTCTGCTGTTCCTCCTCTCCAACTCTAACAAGGGCAAGACACCTGGCTAAGTAAAGCAGAGTTTAAGGGAGTCTCTCCTAATTTTATGACTATTTTTACCACAGTTGTTAAGCAAATCATTGCAGTTGTTAAGTGAATCACACAGTCGTTAGGTGTGTTGTGAATGAATAATACCAATAAAATTATCTTGAGCTTGAAGTCAAGTGCAGGGTTCTGGCCCTGCACTTCTGATTGGCTGTTAATGGCAGGATCGGATTGGTCCATTCAGGAGCATCTGATTGGCCATTAACAGGCCATTCCCATTGGTTAACGGAGCTAGCGCTCCAGGTTTGTTATTGGTTGAATAGTTAATAAGTTGCCTATATAAGGAAGGCTATAGCAGCCCTCCAGTTTGAGCTGTCACAACATGTAAATAAAGAGTTTGAAGTTCACTGTTCTACCGGCTTGTCTCTATCATTC
Organism: Hydrophis major; assembly: GCA_033807585.1. Lineage (NCBI taxonomy): Eukaryota > Metazoa > Chordata > Lepidosauria > Squamata > Elapidae > Hydrophis > Hydrophis major. The sequence continues at coordinate 174,938,412 of CM066329.1, forward strand.
GCACCCATGCTCCAGACTTAACACTGGCGACAAAGGTGGGATTGGATGACATCCGAGCCAACTAAAGACAACTAAGCACGTGGCTGAAGCGCACAATGGTGGAACCATGTCCGGCGGCGTAGTACCACCTGCTCCGTTCGATCCAGCTCAAGAGGACTGGGAGTCCTATATGGATCATTTTCAAATGTTTTTGGAAACGAATAATCTGAAGGATGCCACAACCGGGAAGAAACGGGCGGTATTCCTAACACACTGCGGGCCGACGGTATTCAAAATGGCCAAGGCATTAGCGAAACTGGCCAAAGTGAAGGCCATGGACTGGGACGTCCTTGAACCGTTGCTAAGGGCCCACTATGCACCAACCGTTCCAACACTCGTGAGACGACACGAGTTCCATCAAAGGAACCAGCGGAAAGGAAAAGTGTCACCGATTTCATTGCAGACCTCCGGAACTTGGGAGGCCTTTGCGATTTCACCGACCTAGAAGAGGCCTTGAGAGACCGAGTAGTCCTCGGGCTAGACACTCTAAACGTACAGAGCAAAATAATGGCAAAGGGCGACATCACCCTTAAAGACGCCATAGCTGAAGCTACTAGCAGCAGAGGCGACCAAAAATTTGGCTGCTCAACTACGCCGAAATTGCGCTCCAGCACAACCACTGGCCAGCGAAGTTTCACCTAATGCAGAAGGGCTGCTTAAGACGACCCATCATGAGGACCTCTCTTCGTCGTCAGATAGCGACAAAGAAGAGGTCCATCGCCTGCGGTCCGATCAGGACCGACACCTGAAGTCCCAGCAACCGTGCGTTGGCTGCGGGGCCAACCATTACCGTTCCGATTGCAAATTCCGCGACACGCTCTGCCACGAGTGCGGGAAATGAGGCCACATCGGACGGGTCTGCCGAAGCCTCCTCGGACCCAGCCAGACCTCGAAAGGAACCAATCTCCGCCAATCAACAGGGAATTGCCCTGTAAGGCGAGAACGAGTAAACCACTCCTACAGAAACCGAACCGTGAGTCGTCTAGCGAGACGGGAAGAGGCCCACCAAACACTCACTATTGGCCATGCCTCTTCGCTAGATGCTAAGAAAATTCGAGTCAATGTGAACATTGAAAATTGGCCTTGCCAAATGGAAGTTGACTCGGGATCGTCTCTTTCAATGGTCTCATGGAAGACCCTCAAGCAACTCATCCCCACTATCCGGTGCCAAGACCTTCAATTCCAACGGCTCGTGTTGAAGGACTACCAGGGGAACCGAATTCCAGTCGCTGGATCCAGTCAAGTCCGGGTCGCATTCAAGAACCGCACGGCGTACTTACCCCTGACGGTAATTGATAAGGACCAGCCTGGTCTGTTAGGCCTGCAATGGTTTGCACCACTTGGCATTGAAGTGGCAGGCATTAACCGAATCGACGGCAGTGACTGGGAGGAAGACCTCGCCCACGAATTCAAGGACGTTTTCGAGGAAAAGCTAGGCGAGTACAAGGGGACCCCGATATCCTTTAGCCTTAATCCAAAGATAGCTCCCATCCGCCTTTAGCCTCGTCGAGTTCCGTTCGCTCTAAAACCAAAAATCGACGAGCAGCTTGATAAAATGATTGCCCAGGGAGTCTTAAAGCCAACTGACCACTCCCCATGGGAAATGCCAATTGTGACACCAATTAAGCCGGATGGCTCGATTAGAATTTGTGGGGACTATCGGGCCACCCTAAACCACGCCGTACCTTCCAGGTAGGCGATTTAGTATTCGCTAAAAACTTATCAGGCGATCCGCTGGGGGTAGAGGCGACTGTAATCCACGTTACTGGCCCAAGATCATACCTCGTTCAGTGCCCTGATGACAGACTTTGGAAGCACCACATATATCAACTACGATCACGGCTACTGCCTCGCAGTTCCGAACTCCCTTATGACCAAACTGAGGGGGGAGGAGAAACAGAGGAAAGCGAATTACAATTAGAGGGAAACCTTTTCGAAGAGACTGATAATAGAACTGAAATGCAGGAACAGGAACCAGGGACCGGGGTGAGTTCACCTCAGGGAGTGGCCGGTGATATTAGTGACGACGGGAACGCGAACTCAGAACAAGAGGCACCCCCACCGTTAAACAACGATCTACCTCAGCAGAAGTGCAGCCAACCACCAGGCACCTTGCGAAAATTGAAAAGACTAATAAAACAGCCGTCCTACCTGAAGGACTTTGTTACCGCGCCCCGTGGGCAGAAGCCGGGGGAAAGGGGTGTTGTGAATGAATAATACCAATAAAGTTATCTTGAGCTTGAAGTCAAGTGCAGGGTTCTGGCCCTGCACTTCTGATTGGCTGTTAATGGCAGGATCGGATTGGTCCGTTCAGGAGCATCTGATTGGCCATTAACAGGCCATTCCCATTGGTTAACGGAGCTAGCGCTCCAGGTTTGTTATTGGTTGAATAGTTAATAAGTTGCCTATATAAGGAAGGCTATAGCAGCCCTCCAGTTTGAGCTGTCACAACATGTAAATAAAGAGTTTGAAGTTCACTGTTCTACCAGCTCGTCTCCATCATTCGCACCCATGCTCCAGACTTAACAAGGTGCATCAAGCTTCCCCCATTAACTTTGCTTTTCAGATGTAGGCTCTTTAAAAGTAATTCCCAGAAGGTCATAAATAGCTATCATATCACTCCAGAATGCAGCACCCAGCATAAATGCTGGGTGCTGCATCCTGGAGTTGGTAAATGCCTAAATGCTGGTCATGCTAGTTGGTGACCAATAGAGACACTGCTACAGTTGTTAAGTGCAAAAACTGATCATCAGTCCCTTTCTTCAGTGCTGTTGTAACTTTAACTGTCACTAAATGGGTGGTTGTTAGTCAGGGGTCTTCAAACTTGACAGCATTAAGACTTGTGGACTTCAACTCCCAGAATTCCTCCTCCAGTCACGTTAGCTCAGGAATTCTGGGAGCTGAAGTCCACAAGTCTTAAACTTGCCAAGTTTGAAGACCCTAGTTGTAAATCAGGGACTACCTGTATTGCCAAATCATTGTTGCCTCAAATCAGTATGCTTTCAGTATTCAGGGTCCATCTCTCTCCTAAGAGTTCAGGGGAAAACTCTGGAATTTGATGAGATGTTTATGTTTATAAGTGCACTTGTTTGTCTGTGTGTCTGTTTGTGCATGTGCTTATAAGTCCAGCTGATATTTGGGGATGTCACAGCACCTTTGGCTGATGCACTTCTGACCCATGTCCTGGTGGTTTGGGGGACTGGCATCTTAGAAGGGAAGCAAAAGCAAAACAATAAACGGAAAATTTTCACAATGGGCTGTTTCCCACAACTAAATGGAAAGACCCAAGTGAGGAGGAGGGAGGAGGATCGTCTGTGGGTCTTGTTTTGTGTGAGTGGCTCTGAATTCAGCGGGCTTAAATGTGCCTCTCTTGCAGAAGATGGGGCTGTCTGTTTCCTGCTGTATAAAGCTGTAGGGAGTGGCGAAACATTAGCCTGGTGCTCTCATTTGCCGAACACGACCTGCAGAGAAGCCAGAGTCTGGGTGCTTTGTAACACAGTCATTTTTGCTCTCCCAGCTGTGTTGGTGTCCGCTTTGATTTATTAACATGCTGGCCCACGTTAAATTTTAATTGTCCTATTTTTCTCCCAAGATACAGTGCAGAGGGCAAAAAGAAGCCCATGTACAGGGGAGATTTTTATATATACAATCTTTGCCTAAAAGGGCACTATCCTGTTATTTTTCAAAATCTCTCTCTCTTTCTTTTTTTTATTCTGCTGACACTTATTTTTAATTAGCTCCCTTTGGAAGGCTGGCACTGAAATCTGTTTCCTCTCATTGTTGCTGGATTATTAATAGTAGAACTGAGCTGGCAGTGTGCCCAGCAGTGTATATTATGGAATGGAGGGTGGGGGGAAAAAGAGGATAAGAGAGAAAGAAGCGTCTGCAGAGATAAAGGAAAACAACGCGGCTTCTTACTGTGAATTTCCTTATTGCACCTGCACCTTCTACACCTTGCATGCCCAGGATCTGTCTTGGATAAATCAGTCCCACCTCTCACATTTTACAGGGATCAGGCCAGAATTCTTATTTGACTGACTCCTGGGAGAGGCAACAGCCAGGAGAGCAGAACTGCTTCATCTTGGAGGTAGTTGAACCTGAAGGCTGGAGCCCTGTACTAAATCATTCATCTCAACTACTAGGGCTACGGGTGGGACTTGGGACAAATCATTGCATGGGGGGGCTATGCTTCCTGTTTAACATTCTAATCATTCCACTCCATTATATCTTCTCCATTTCCTTCTTTTTCCCCTTCCCCTTTTCCTTCTTCCCTTCTCCTTGCTCCTCCTCCTCCTCTTTCTTGTCTTTATTTTCAGCCTCTTCCCCTTCTCCTCCTTCTCCCATTAGAAACAAATAATAATACTGCAACAACAATCATAAGAATAACAGATGGTAAAGAGGATAAAAACTAGGTAGAAGTGAAAAAAGAAATCAGATGGTTCAAAGGGAGTTTTACTTATCCTTGTGAAATTCCTCAGTGCAGACCATTCAAGACCATTCAAAAACACTAGCAGGATAGGGGCTATGCCGAGCTCTGAGCCATCCTCATTCCAGAATGTAGATCTGGATAGGTGGCATTTTTTTTAAACTGAAGGAACCTGAAATGCACCAAACCTACCAAACTGAATAGGCTGGGCAGATATTCTGGGAATAAAGACAGTTCATCAGGTAAGGCTTTATAGGTAACAATCACCACCTTGAATCTTACCCGGGGACCAAACTGGCAAACAGCACACTTGTGAAGCAGTAGTGTTCATGGGCACATCAAAGCAACCCCATCACAGCTGTGAAGTAAGCAGGGCACGAGTGACTGTCGAAAGAACCTCAGTTGACTCCAAAGGATATACCATGACTGATGATACTGAAAGGTAGTGAAAGAGTGAGAGGAATCACTTTCCTTCAACCACCACAGGGTTGTCATCGTCCTCTTCCTCCTCCTCCTCCTCCTCAGGTTTTCCCATGGGCTTCATAAACTACAATAGTCTGAACACCGAAATAGAGGATATTATGATTGGTCACAGTCTGTCAGATGTTTAGAATGGATTTGGTATTTTATTCACCTATCAAGTCATACCCATGGACCTGGGATAGGCAGATGTTTTTGTTGATGGTATTAAAGGTACGGTTGCAACCTGTAGGCTGTTACTTTATTTGCCATGGGTGGGCAACTTTTCTTCCAATAGTCTTGCAGTGGCTGGCCCTGGTTGCTCAGCCAACAATCCGGAGTCCTATAGTTCACTTGTCACCAGAAATCCAAGGACTCCAAAATCTACCGTGGTCCCTGTTGAGCCTAAGCAATGATCAATCCAGTGTAGATTTCTGTAAGTAACATCTCACCATATTGTTTATGGAAAAGACATTCTTCATCTACTTCTTCTGATGAGACCTGTCCAGCATTGTTGAACCTCTGGCATAGCTTTTATCTTCCTGAGAGCACATAAACCTCACAACCACATCAAAGTATTGTCTCACTTTATTATTATGGTTAGTCACCCAATTAGCCAGATATTTATAATTGATTTGGCATTTTTGTTCATTTGTTGATACTTCACAAAGATTTGAGATACGCAGATGTTGTTTTTATTATTATTATTATTATTATTATTATTATTATTATTATTATTATTATTATTATTATTTTGTAAGTACAAAGAAGGAAGATGCCTGGGGAAAAATAATTCAAGTGCTGATGTGCAACACTGTCATTGATTGAAAAAAATGGATATCTTTCCTGGCGTTACATTGTTTTATTTCCTCCTAATGGAATCCATGAATCTCCTACAGCAAATTATTGAAAGTGACCCATGGATCTTTGATGATCTTCAAATATATCGTATGAAAATACCAAACAAAACCTAGAAATGTTTTCTATTAAACAGATGAAGTGTAGTGAGATCAAAAAATCTCCTGAGATGTTGATGATCTCACCTAAAATCTCCTGAGGGTTCTAAGAACAACACTGAAATCTTGCGAGAATTTGCAGCTTCAGAAGTTTTCAACTACATATTGTTAATTTTTAATGACTGTATTTAATTTTGGACTTTTGTTGAGAAAATCTTGTGTGCTGTGCTGACCACAAATAGAGCACTATTAACTCCTAGTTTACATGATTGGCTGCAAATAATTTCAGGAGCAATGCATAAAGGAAAAAATTGGAAGCTACATATAACTGAAGAACCTTTCCAATTCCTCCATTATATTCTTCCAACATAACAGAGGGAGGGCGGCCTTCGCTGATCATTACTGCTGCAATGAAATCTATATCATGCACAGCTACAATATATGAAAATGTAATTTCTTTCCTCCTGTGCGTATTACCCGCAACCTGATGGTTTCCAAAGCTACCTTTTTTTCTAACTAGTATAAAATATGGAATTGGCATACATTCAACCTGTGCAATTTTGCTAAATTAATTTCAGTGGGGGCCCACAAATTCTAATACCTAAAAATAAAGAGGTTCAAACGTTTTAATTTTATTCATACTAGGCAGAATTTTTCTTCAAATTTCTTACATGCCCCTACTGATAAACTTTTTTTTTTTTTAAAGAATTTCATGTCTATATCTTTCTCCACCATACCTGATTTTACTTCTCAGTCACAGGGCAATAGATTGTAGTTCGACAGTTGCACCCCTTATCAGAGATGAGAATTTCCCACCTTCCTGTTATGTGTTCAAGTAAGACAGTTGTTTATCAGTAATGATTTAATTAGGATTCCAGTAATGATCAGAGAGTTGAACCTAATAGTCAAAAAGATTCCTTCCAACCCTGTGATCTAACAATAAATGCAGTCACAGATAAAGAGTTAGTAGGTGACTACCGTGTTTCTCATAAAATAAGACCGGGTCTTATATTTTTTTGAGCCCCCAAAAAACAGCTAGGCCGTCTTTTCGGGGGTGACTCAATTCCCCCCCTTGCATCCTCATCTAGAGCGCCCCATGGGCAGCCTCACCACCAGCTGCTCCTAACGGGTGATCATGGTGAAGTGCAGAGAGCTCCCTATTCCCACCAAACACCTTTGCTGCAGACCCAAGACCTTTGGCACCTGCCGCTTTTGCTTTCCCTTCTGCCCATTCCGCCGCCACGTTTGGAGCTGCTGCTTCCATGTTTGGAGTGCCGCCACCATTTGGAACACCGCTGTCATGTTTGGAGCTGCTGCTTCCGTGTTTGGAGTGCCGCCACCATTTGGAGCACCGCCATCATGTTTGGAGCTTCCACTTCCACGTTTGGAGCTGCTGCCGCCATTTGGAGTGGCGGTGGCGCTCCAAATGGTGGTGGTGCTCCAAACAGTGGCAGTGCTCCAAATGCGGAAGCAGCAGCTCCAAACGCAGTGGCAGCTCCAAATGCGGACATAGGAACTCCAAACAGCGGCAGTGCTCCAAAGAGTGGTGGGGTTCCAAACGCGGAAGTGGCAACTCCAAACACGGCAGCAGCTCCAAATGTGGAAGAGGCAGCTCCAAACAGCAGCAGTGCTCCAAACAGTGGCAGCGCTCCAAACGTGGAAGCGGCAGCTCCAAACGCAGCGACAGCTCCAAATGCAGAAGCGGCAGCTCCAAACAGCAGCGGTGCTCCAAACAGCAATGGTGCTCCAAACATGGAAGTGGCAGCTCCAAACGTGATGGCGGCATGGGCAGGAGGGAAATCAATAGCGGCGGGTGCTGAAAGTCTTGGGTCTGCCACAAAGGTGCTTGGCAGGAGTAGGGAGCTCTCCGTGCTCTGCCATGATCACCCATTAACAGCAGCTGATGGCGATGAATTGCTGCCCGCGGGACGCTCCTAACGGCAAGTCCCCCTGCCCTTCCCCCCATTTTGCATGTTTTAAAATAGGCCTAAATTTGGGGGGAGGGGCTTAATTTCATTTTATGCCTAGAAAACATGCTGGGCCTTCCAATGGGGGAGGTCGTATTGTTGGAGAAACACAGTACTACTATTATGAGTAGAACTTTAGGTTCGACTCAATGTTCTGAGGATAACCATTGAGGCCTATCAATGAGTGGTGGGATTCAAAAATTTTTACTACCGGTTCTGTGGGTGTGACTTGGTGGATGTGGTGTGGCTTGGTGGGCATGGCAGAAGAAGGATACTGTAAAATCCCCATTCCCTCCATAGCCCACTAACCTGCTTTCCAGCTTCGTTCTCCTATGCAGGGCAACAAAAGAAGATCCAACCGATCAGCTGGGACTTGGGAGGCAGAAAATAGATGGGGGTGAGGCTAGTCAGAGGTGCTATTTGCCAGTTCTCTGAACTGCACAAAATTTTCACTATCAGTTCTCCAGAACTGGTCAGAACCTGCTGCATACCACCTCTGCTATCCATAGATTTGGCTTAAGGGATCCAGTAAACAGAAAGTTCTTCTTAAGACTACCACATTAGCCTAGACATACTACTGAAGCGAGGTCTTTCTGTGTGTGATGAAATTTATGAAAATCAGAAATTTATGGCAGAAGATTTAGATAGTTTTCCATTATACATAAAAATAATCTGAAACACTGGTGATATCAGTAATTGTTCCACTTGCATAAGAAACAGCAAACCAGTTTGGTATAATAGTTAAGAAGTTAGACGAGAACTCAATTGAAGTCCAGCATTAACTATGGAGTTCATTTAGTGTTTTCTCGGACAGTCGGTCTACCTCAGTCCAACTTAACTCACACGGTTATTTTTACAGAGGAAAAATTAAAGGGGAAAGTGCTATGCATGCTATCTTGAACTCCTGAAAAAACAAGTAGAGGATGTCTGATAGATCTAATTTTTATAGATTATAGTATATCAAATGTGTGTTCTTTTCAGAAATACTTGTATTGAATAATTGAGAGAAATCATTTAAGTTTTGAAGCTGATCTTATTTCTCCCAAGGGAAGAAATTTTCTTTTTTTACTTTCCTGCTATTTTATGAACCAATATGGCCAATATGGGTCATTGTAAACAATAACACTAATTAAGGAATCTGAGTTTGGAAATAATTGTTGACAGGAAAACAGGAAGAATAAAAATGTCGTACCTAATGGTACAGATCATGAAAGAAAAAAATTGATGCAGCAAATAAAAATTTGCCTTTTAAAGTATTACTTAGTGATGTGAATGCCATGATTCTGTATCATTATTCTTTTTCATCTCATTATTCTGTGTGAACAGGTGTCTTTGGTTAGATTTAAGTCCGATATGCTAACTGAAATATGAGTATCATAAAAAAGGACTAAAATATATTGCTGTTACTAAATAAAACTAGTGGGGGAAATCAGGAAGCCTTGATACAATGGCATATTCATATAATCTCAATATAACTTAAAGAACAATATTGTCACATCATGCTATCATAAGGCAAAGAAAAACAGGCAACCACTTAAAGATTTTTTATATTATTCAATGTGGCAGGGAAAGCTATGAATAAACTTGGGGTGAATATTTTCTATATGGTTATATGTTAATGAGAAGCAAAAGAGCAATACCATTTATTTATTTTTTCATCAAGATGACTAAGCTGAATTTGACACATGCCTACTTCCCCTTCATGCTATTCTATTTCAGAGTAAATAGTGTTATACAAAAAAGGGGCGGGGGGATATTTAGTCAAAGAAAATTAAGCATAAGAAAATTAAACTGAATCTAGTTTATGCCAACACCATTCACGAAACTTACCTATAATTTTCTGTCCTTGCAAACCATCCTTATTTTTATCAGGTCTAAACACTGATTTATATATTGTCTTTTTGTCTTTAAACTTTTCACCTTTTTCTTTTGAGGAACACATTAACGCCAGCCAACAAAGACTTTCGCTGTATTTTCCTTCCTCTTTCTGTATTTGCTCTTTCTTCATTTATTTGTTTTGTTTTCCTGGACATGGTGACCCATCTAAAGACCATTTCAAGGCAATTTTTGAGAAGTGAATTATCATTCCATCATTATTACCTTTCTCTAAGGGAAGGAAATGAAGAATAAGAGTAATCTCATTTCTTTCATGACAAAGCATGAAAGGGAGACTTTGGCAAAGCATTAAAATATGACATGAGCTGATAAAAAGATGTAAAATGTTCTTAAATAATTGTGATGTCTTATATGTGAGGGTGAAGGGAATTCTGGTTTAACCCTCAAAAGTTCTTCAGAACCTTGACAGGTTTGTTGTTATTATTGCTGCTTTAAAAATAATATAAACCACCACGACTCAAAAGGAAAAAAACAGGCAGGTATTTAATACTGTACTGGAGAGTCTGTTGGAACTTTATCAGTAATTAGCAAGAAAGAACCAAATATTTGAATGAGCATAACCAAATCAGGGAATTATAGGAAATTACAGATGCTGTTTGGATAAACATTCACTCTTACAACAGTTTTTTAATGCAGTGACTTCAGAGTGTCATCTCCACTCCTGTCCTCTCATCCTGAGATCTCATTGTTCTAAGCACATGACCATATGATAATGACACAAAATAGTTCCTACATGCAGACTGCCACATACAATAAAATGCACATCATTCTGGAGAGTCACTTGGGAACATGACAAGCTAATAGAAAGAATCTTTAAACCAGCCAGATTTTCTCTATAACTCCAACACACCCAAAAGGCAGAGGGCTGGCGGGGATAATCATTAATCATTCTTTCTGGGGACCTGGTCAAGCATAATAACCTTTTGTAGGTGGTATATAAATACACTTAAACTTTACAAAGAAAATTTAAGTGAGGACCAAAGGCAATGCAAAAGAACCTCACCCAGGAGAGAGAGATTCCCAACTGGCCACTTCTCAACTCAAGTCCATCAGGAGAAACTCTCAAAATGAGACTTGGGGATCTTTTATCCTCATTTATCAAACTGACAGGGCTATGCTGTCCACTAGACAAAGGGAGTGCTAAGAGAGAAGTGGGGGGGGGGGGGAATACCTCTGCAGAGAATTCAAGGACAGATTGCATTGGACTTAGACTTATATACTGCTTCATAATACTTTACATCTCTCTGTAAGTGGTTTACAGAGTCAGCATATTGCCCCCAGCAATCTGGGTTTTCATTTTGCTGACCTCAGAAGGAGGGAAAACTGAGTCAACCCTGAACCTGGTGAGAATCAAAGTGCTGGCAGTCAGCAGAATTAGCCTGCAATACAGCATTCTAATCACTGAGGCAACACAACACAATAAATCTGGGTTTTCATTTTACTGACTTTGGAAGGCTGGAAGGTGGAGTCAACTTTGAGCTGGTCAGGATCAAACTCCTGGCACTCAGCAGAATTAGCCTGCAATGCTGTATTCTAACCACTGTGCCATCACAGATCAGATAAAATGATTATGGCTCACCTGCCTTGTCTTACTATCAATATGGGCCTTTCTTTCCACTGGAAGGTCCAGTCTGGGAATATTTTTCTTGTGATGATTTTCCTGTTTTCCCCACCTCAGCAAGGCCAGGCTTATTGAGAATGAGATCGCAGATCAGAATCTAAGGTGAATGTTATGGAATAAAGTTAGAAGAAAACCTATGGGAAGGGCATGCTTCTTTTCATCCTGGTCAGGTAGCCCTACAATTCCTACCTGGATTCATCAAGTGGTCTTCAATAGCAATAGCACTCAAACTAAAACTTTACAGCCCTCTCTAAGCAGTTTACAGAGTCAGCCTTATTGCCCCCAACAATCTGGCTCCTCACTTTACCAACTCGGAAGGATGGAAGGCTGAGTCAACCTTGAGCCAGTCACAGCTGAACCCCTGGCTGTGGGCAGAGTTAGCCTGCAAAACTGCATTCTTCTAACCACTGTGCCTAAATAAAGGATAGTATTTTTAGAGTCTCTTTTATCATTAAAATTCCTTCTTCGATACTGTTGTGAATGAATAATTGTGTTATAAAGTTATCAAGAGCTTGAAGTCAAGTGCAGGGTTCTGGCCCTGCACTTCTGATTCCGTGATACAAGGAAGGATATATTCTTCCTTTTTTTTTTTTAATACTGTGAGCAGTTCTCCCCACTTTTAGATTGATTCAGAATAGAGCCAATCACCTAGTACAAAAAAGATTTTAAGAAAGTCTTCCAGTTATTAAAATCGCTATTATCATACATTTTATTTTAATCCCAGCAGCCACAAAATTTGTTGGATGAGGAAGGCTCCAGATGTAAATGACCATGCTGCAGTTCCTTCTTTTCTGACTAAATCTGACATGCTTCACTGACCATTCTGTCAATGGAACAGTCCAAAATCACCTGTAGGAATCAATCCTATACCTCTGCATCTACAGGTTCAAAGACAGCAGGTTTCTCTGCCTTCACTATTTGTACTTGCATTTGAACTTCCTAAAAGTGACCTTCTATCCCCTGAAATGACATTCCTGGCTTAAAGTTGCTCCCATGAATGTTTATTTGCACATTTCCTTGATTTGTATAGAATAACTTATCCATCTTCATCATAGGTAGAAAGGAAACAAACAGAAGAAAGGGGTTAGTGAAAATTGGGATACAATAATAACTTTCTAATTTACATTTCTCCAATGTTTTCTTCCAAAGAAAGCTCACTTTCAATGCAGTCATTTTGCCCTATAACCCAAGTAAGAGTAAAATTATTTGCACCTGTACCGACCCTTACTGTAGTCTCTGAAGAGCCAGTTAAATACACATGGACCTAGTTTATTTCTCCTCCATTTACTTCCATTTGCTTTCTTTAGAAAGAAATAGAATTGTCCTCTGAATAAAAGGGAGATTTGTCATCATGCTCCATTTATTTTTTATTTTATTTATGTTTATTTATTTGTTATATTTTGCTGGAAAGAATGAAAACGCACACCTCTCACTTTTTAACTTTTTTAAAAATTTTAACCAAGAAACATGAGAAAACAGTAATGAAAATTAATACTTTTAACTCTTAAATCTGTATATGAATTAGTATTGAAATAGATATGCCCTTTGAATAAAAGGAAGATTTGCAATCATACTCATTTTTTATTATTTTATTTTATTTTATTTTATTTATTTATTATTTATTTATTTTATTTGTCTGTTACATTTTTCTGGAAAGAATGAAAGAGGAATTCCCTCATCACCTTTTTAAAAATGTATTTATTTTAATCAAGAAACAGGAGAAAACAGTTACAAAAATTAATGTTTTTTGTTAGAGAGGGGTGGATCGGTTCCCAGAGAGATGCGAGACTTTCAGCTCTTTATTTGTATCCAGTTCAGTACAGGAAAACTGGAGCCATGGCAACCCTTCATATAGGGATTACTCGCGGCTTGGCGGCCAATGGCAGCGCTTTGAATCTCCCATGATCGACTCGGCCAATCACGGTAGATTCCAAGTGCACCAATCACAGCCACTGAGTCAACCAATCCAGTTGCGGTCCAAGCGGACCAATCAGGTGTCAGGGTTTGGAGTATGCTAATATAGCACATTTTTAATTCTGAAGTCTATATAAGAGTTAGTATTGTAATGGATGAATGAGAAAGGGGGACTACAGAAACTTCTAGTTTATAGCCGTGGCATTTCTCCCAATGCATGGGGAACAACACTTTGTGGCCAACTCTTTGATTATTTAGCCAGTGCTCAACCCTTCACGTCTTCAGGTCAGATATCTTGAAATGGAAGCAGGTCTCCCTGCCAGTTAAAGCTCTCCACGGACAACGGCTTAAATTTCACAGAGATCCCTTTGGGACTACAGCAGATTTCCAACTGCAGAAATCATTTTCCAGTGCATAGAAATGAGCTATAAAATACTAGAGAGATGAAGTCAAGAAGAATCACCTAGCTTTACTGTCTACTTCTTTTAGATAGTACAAGGGATGAAACCTTATATATTGTATACGTAAGATTACAGTGAATAATCTTAGAAGCTGTTGAATGCCTCTGTCTGAAAAGAGGAGAAATACCAAATGGCCCTTTTGGTTATGTCTTGAAACCTTATATGAAATGTCTTCTATGCTCACCAGAGAAGTAAAAAAAAAAAAAAGCTCCTTCCTATGTTAATCACTTACAATATTGGCCATTCAGATTCATTTAAAAGACAAAAGGTAAACATGCAAATTCTTGATTTCACGTTAGCATAACCAACCTGTCTTTAGGCCTATATAGCTGAATGGTATTTATCACAATATAATGAAGGCCGCTGTTGTCACCCCCTGACTCTGCTCAAAACATAGTCCATTCAGAAAGAATATGAGCAATTTGATCTACAAAAATGTTTATAAACCAACCATGTCAAACATCAAAGAACCATTTTGCAGTATGCTCCTTGTCATCTGGGAAACTTATGGTATTTCTGTCAGATTAAATTCATATCATAGAATTCTCAAAACGGAAGGGGTTATTTATGTCTTTGAGGCAACCTTCATACCCTTGGGAACTTCTGCTCACAGATCACTGTACTCTTGTCCAGAAGGATCACATAAACTTTCATTTTATGGCTTTGTACAATTTGTAGAGCAGATCCAAAATGTTTAGCTCACGGTAGTTCTTGAGGGTCAGAGGCAGTATTCAATGTTAAGCTGAAGATTTGATCTTCAAAACAGAAAAGAAAGCAACATCAAACATGCAGAATCTGGCTTAAGTTAGGAGAGCTGTTGAGAGGCCCAAAACAAAAAGGGTGGGGGAGGGAGATTCTGTTTAATCCAAATATTTTTCTTGTTTGGATCCTACATACTGCATTTGGTGCCAGAGCATGTGAAAAGAACATTCTTGCCATTGGGCAAAATACAGTATCTTGTGTAGTAACTAATGCCTTCTGTACTATTATTGGATCAAGACAGTGTCTCCAGTCTATATATCATAGCACACACGATGGCTTTCTTCCCATCTTGAATCTTATTCAAAATTAATCACTAGGGTGAAAGTGAGTAACCAAAGAAGACAGATGGAACAAATGGCAGCAATGTAGAAAACCCTTAAATTCCTCAAAAACTAACACAATTTTACAATCCAAAATGTTCATTAGCAAGAGCTCTCTAGAAACTGAGCAACTGAATGATCTTTTTGGAGTTAGCTCCCTAGTCAACCATTTCATTTATCCAATAATAGGGCTGACACTATTATCAGAAAAGGTGAATGTCACCTTTATAGGGAACCAGCAGGTAGGTAATTCACTGCATCTGTAAAAGTAGCCAGATATCTTTTATGAAATCACCTTGTTCTTGTAGGGCAGGGGTGTCAAACTTACATCACAGCGGCATCATGTGACCTTTTCCTCTTTCACTAAACCAGGCATGGGCATGGCCAGCATGTGATGTAGCCACAGGCTGGAAGTTTGACAGCCCTGTTGTAGGGTAATACTTAAGTAGTTTAAAAGATTCTAGAGCTGAATGTTGGATTAAATGCAAAGTTTGCTTTAGTCATGTCTTTCCAAGTTCTCTCCTATTTAGCCATTACAAGAGGGAACAAACATGATAAAACAGATTCTGCCCCTATGCTTTATATGGTTTATCCATGATAAAAAACATCCATGAAAATATTTGAAAATGCTAGTGGAAAGTGCATTTTGATTTATTCAATATTTTAGTAGGAATTTTCTTCCCAAGCTCTTTTTTTTTTTTTTTTTTAGTGTCTTCAAGTCAGTTTGACTCCTGGCAACTGCCCTGCTGTTTTCTTGACAAAATTTTGGAAGTGGTTTGCCTGCTTCCTAAGGCTAAGAGGATGCTTATTATTGTCAGCCTGACTTGGGTGGTATGGACAATATAGAAATTTAATAAATAAGATCACCCAACTGATTTTGTGTCTAAGGCAGAATTAGAATTCCTGTTCTTTCTCCTGATGTATTTAATCACTATGCCAAACTGACTATGTATAAATAACATATATTTTTAATTTACTGTCTCCTTTCACAACATTAAAAGAGTTGACCAAGTGTGTATGTAAGATGGTAATCCTAGATATCTTTAAAAGTTAGATTAAGTGGAAGATGATGCCTTCAGATACTATGACTATTGCTATAACGTATAGGCCAAAACTATGCGCAACCCTATTTGAGAATCAGTCCTGTTAATGAAAAGCCTCTTTATATTCATTAGAGACAGGTTAAAGCTTCGTCACCCACTTTTAATGGTATTCTATTATGCAATAGCTGTAGCTTAGCTCAATAGAAATGAAGTTGTGACACATGACAGAATTACCCTGGCAGTTAAAAAAAAGCATATGCAAAGAAATCTTGGAGAAAATAAATCTGGTGTGCAATTGCTCAGTGGACATAAAACAAGGTTGAAGGAATCAATTATGAAAATTATAGCTGAGTGGAAACTCAGAGAAAATGTTATAAGGTTGGCTTGGTATAGGCTTGATAATCGTGCATTGATACTAATGGAAAGGGTAAGCACACCTGCTAATCACAGTTATGTGTGCTCCATTTCCATCACAAATATGAAAAATAAGAATTATTTTAATATTTGCTACTTGTTACCTACAAGAAAGGTTTCCCCCCAAATTTAAAAAAAACTAATAATCTCTGTAAAAGCCCATACAGAAATTTGAATAATCTACTCAAGGAAAACTGAAAGCGAAAATAGAACTGCTCTTTATAGCATAAATAACGCTTCTCTTAAGCAACTTTTCATTGCTTGTGAGTAGTAGTATCCACAATTGTTTCCATGTTGCATTTTTTCCCCTCTGAAGTTCCCAAATTTTTGAACTCTCCAGTTCTGAAGGTCATCCAGACTCTACCATTGTTAAAGTACTGCATTTTTGATATTGTCTTCTCATGCTTTTGCGTGAAAATGATACCGCTGCAGCATGAGGTTGCCCAGGCTAGTCAGCAAACATATGATTAAAGTTTCTCATAATTCCTGTACCTTTAATTAAAGCTTTTTGCTTGCACAAAGAGGGTACTTGAGGGCTCCTTGTTCAGCACAGCAGCCGGATTACTGATGAAAAGATTCTGTTAATTGCTTCTTATTGATAACAATGAAAGTCTCCCCCTGCTTGTAGGAACAAAAACTAGTTTTCAATAATTATGCTTTTCTTTTCATTTTTATATCGTGGAATAATGCTCTTTGAATAAACATAAGAAGTATGGTAAGAAGGAAAAACAACAACAACCCCACAACGGGCTGTTAGTAATTAAAGCCCACTCTTCTTCCAGGGATACAGAAAGGAACACTGCCTGGTCATTAAAAGGCCAGCCATCTGCTGTGGCCCTGAAAAGGAAACAGTGAAATAGGCTGAACTTCCAAGGAGTAAACTTTTAAAGTAACATAGGAAAAGTCCTCTGGACAGATGGCCCTGACAGAAGTGCTGAAGGGACCATGGCAGAGGGCTTACTGTGCCCATTTTAAAAAATAGCCAATTTAGAATCAGAGCGGAGGTTCTTATGCTATTGGCTGAAACTGCCAATTGGAAGCTTAAGGCTAATGACTGAACAGACAGCAATAACACTTGGACTTACATACTGCTTCATAGTCCTCTGTAAGCGGTTTACAGAGTCAGCATATTGCCCCCAACAATCTGGGTCCTTATTTTACTGGCCTTGGAATGATGGAAGGCTGAGTCAATCTTGAGCCAGTGAGAATTGAACTTTGATTTTGGGCAGTTTTCCTACAATGCTGCATTCTAATCACTGCACCACTAGAACTCTATATGCCCCATGTTTGGAAATGAACTTTTCTCCAGAACCATGTTTTGTTTTTGTTTTGTTTTTGAAGAACAAACTGCCTTTATTGCAAATCATATATATCATGGCTGAACAATATAAGGGATTTGAATGTCTGAAGTGTGGACCAAAATCTCCACTATTTGTTACTTCAAAATAAAAAAAAAATAGAACAAAAATGACTAAAACATATGTAATAAATATTAGTTTCTGACTTCCTCCTTATGGTAATCTGTTTTTGGACACACAAATGTTTTCAAACTTCTCAGTCCAAGAATAGTGAACCAACTTAGAGTCAAACCCAAGTAGGATGCCCATATGTAGATATGCATTGATAAATGCCCAGAGTCGTTTTGAAATTAGATGAATGGCAAATAAATTTAATAGACAAAACCAATCCCACACCAATGTCCTGTCCAAATCACAAGAAAAAGCAGTGAGATTTTATATATTAACTTCTACCCAACATCACTCCCTGTCCTTACACCATTTCATTATATTATTATTATCATCACCTTTTTTCTTTTTCTAGGTTTAAATGAGGAAGTGCTAAGACATTTAAAATAACCAAATCTTAAGCACTATAGTAGGGAATATATGTACATGCATATTGCTTATTTTAAGCTACCTAAAGCTTCATGTGTTAGAATATTCACATTTCCATCTTCCATAATGTAAACGTTATGCTAGAGCAAAAATGCATTATTGTGGCAGAAAGTCTCACAGGTTAACACAGTGTAACTTGCCCTGTACTTGGATTTCAGAGAACTTAAGTAGCACAATCCTTTAATGCCTGGATTCAATGTTGGCTAATTATGAAAAAAAAAGCCCTCATTGTTTTTTAAAAAGCTGGAGTGTAAATATGGGCATGCATTTAAAAAAAAAAAACCTCAACATTTTAACGAGTATTGTCATTCCCTTAAATATTTTTATCTACATTTATTTGTGAAGAAATTCCTAATGTTCTGACTGGGAGAACAGGAAATGACTGTTATAGTTACTTGACTTAATAGAGCTCATGACAGAAAGGCTAACAAAGAGTACCATGATGTAAATGTAATTTTTTAAAAAAATAAAGGGAGAGGGGAAGAAGAGAGAAAGATGGAAAATTTGCTTCCAGTAGAGTTTGATGCAAGAGTTCATTTGTTTCCTCATTCATGCCCCAAGCAAGACCCTAATTAATGCTGAACCTAGAAAGAAAAAGACAAGATTAGCATCATCTAAATAAGAACACAGTTTTTACATTTTTTGAAAGTTTGAAGAGGCCCTTCAGCATTCGCTTTCAATGGTATTTTTGCAGGGTTTAAAGTGGATTTCATTAGACAGCCGACCTTACTAATTGCATTATCATATATTAAAAAAAAAAACTTTGGAGATGCAGATTAGCTTTAGACATTTCCAAAAGGACCAGATTCACTTCCTCCTTAGCTGAAAGTCTTTGGACTTCCTTGAAACTGGAGACTCTCCTTTTTTGCCCTTCACCCCATTGATTGAGATAGCAGTGGTCACCTGGTTCATGAAGGGACTCCAAGTTGAAACAGCCTTCCAAATGCTGCTAAAGTATTGAGGTTTTCAACACAAAGCTGGCAGCAAGTGACATAAACTTGACACATCATAGTCATATAGATGAAAGAGGAGCATCTACTTCAGCAGATGCAAATTTTGAGCAAGAGAAGAAAACAATCAACTAAAAAAACAATTGTAATGAACAGGGACATGCATTCAATTTCACAGCCACTACTATTGTTGGCCAAGCCGGGACAAAGATATCTCTGGACAATAACCACAGAAATGATTGAAGCCCCTTGTCAGTCAATAGGAGTGTTGATTTACCACCAGCCTATCAGGTGTTTAGGAGCCAACGGCACAGCAGTACAAAAAATTACAATTAATGACTTCATAGTCAGCCATCAACACCTCAATGAACAACTAAAAGCTACATACAACCAGAACTATATGAATACGATGCCCAGTAGCCCAGTATATATTCTTGAGAGACAGAAATTCCCTAACTTTGGAAGAAGAAGCTTTTGGTGACCGACTCAGATGGGATCCTAAAAAAATTAATATATTTTGGTGGATATACCAGCTGTGGACAGCTTCTTTTGGTTCATCACTGCCTGGTATTCAATAAAGTTCTTCACAAACACATATTGAATGAAACGGCAGATATCTACAGTTTTAGGATGAACAAAGAGTAGCCTGCTTCTGTGGTGTTCTCCTTTTTTTCCTGAATGGGGTCAAAGCTTCCCTAAGGCATTTGGAGCCTCTATGGTCCAGAATTACCCATTTCTTGACATTATTTCCTTTTGAACATGGAAATACTAGAAGGAAATTCAATACCTATGTCCAGAGCACTTTTGGGAGGGGGCTGTTATTAAGAACAGTGTAGGCTCTGTGACTCTTTTAGAAGCAGTAGGAAGAAAATGCAAATGATGTTATAATGTGCTCTCTTTCCTTGAAAGTAGAGATATTGCAATTAAACGAAATTACATTCATTGGAACTAAACTTGGTATGCATGCTAAGAGCAATCGTCCTCTGTCTGGGTAGATTGGTTAAAAGAGGAAAGAAAGAGAAGAGATGTGAGATACATGGTAATAGTATGTGAGTAGAGAGGTTTGCAATGTTCAGAATGTACAAAGGGAACACTTCTATTTTTAAAAAAGACATTTTATTAATTATAACTTAATGGCAACTTTTGGAGGGGCGCAAGGGAATGCATCAAAAGCTCAAGAGATTGTGTAATCCTGGGGTTTCTGAATTACATATCCCAATTTTGGAGATTTAAAAATCTCACACATTATGGTGGAACAATGCAGCAATCAATGAAATATTTTTAAGCACTGGAGTAATGCTTCCTTAAGTATATGGATCTCTGTATGCTGAACTACCTGAAGAACTGTCCGAATTCATTAAAATTACTATTATGTTTGTCACACAGTTATCCAATTGTTTAGACTGGATTTGAATTCAGCATTAGTTTGAGCCGGTGGTTAGATTGCAGTATTGCAGACAAATTCTACCCATTGCTATGAGTTCGATCCTGACAGCCTCAAGGTTGACTCAGCCTTCCATCCTTCCAAGATCAGTAAAATAAGGACCCAGATTGTTAGGGACAATATTGTCAGATCTGCTAACTTTGCTATGATTCACTAAGTTTGATGGCATTCTGCCATAAACGGAGGGGGGGGGGTCAAAGCAGTAATGGGGGTGGAGTGGAGATGTGCAGGAAGACAAAAGGTATATGTAAGTAGGGAGGGAATGGCACTAATGTTAACCTGTTAGGTCTGTTAAACCAGATTGATCCATCTGCCTCAAGGACATTTGGCATGGGAAAGAATGCAAAGCCATTGCAGGACGCACCTGACATCAGAACAGTTCCCAAACATCGCACTGGCATGCTATTGGACAAGGTGGGATATGGTCAAGGTGGGAGGACCATGAAAGGAGAAAATTTTGTCGTCTTTGCATGGGAAACCTTCATTCTAACCTTGCTTTGTTTGCAACGACTAACCCTTAGTAAAAGAGCCTATTACTTCAATCAAATGAAATCTTGTTGGGATGAGATCCATTCTAGGCAGAACAATAATACATAATGGACAATCCTGGGTCACATAGAAGTAGATGGTTGATGTTTTTCCAGCTTTAGAAGGATTGTGATTTCTTTTTTTTTTTTTTTTTTTTAAAGGTGTAATGGCTATTTTTGTGGATAATACTACCATTTTATGTGAATCTCTTATGTCTGAATGGGACATAACTGTGCTGTCAATTTCTGGCAATTACACCATTGGAATTATTTGGCCTTCCCATGTGATGTTATAAGGGATTGCTTATAAATGACAGAATGGGTTGCCCATCCCATTTTAGGAGAAATAAAGTCCTATCTTGAATAAATAGGATATTGTACTCTTTCTTTCAACAGACAAACTATTTTTGGTAAGTTTAGAAAGTCTTAAATTTCATGAGATTTTTTTAGGATATGATAACAATCTGAAACACCCACAAGAATGTTCTACGTAAAATTCATATGTCAATAAGTCAAGAGCTGTTATTTTTTGTTCCAGAGTTCAAGACACAGAATAAAATTACAGACAGGAAAACAGGGTCTGTGTTAGAATAACTTCCTAACTAGCAGTTTGACAGTGGAAAATAAATATAGAGGAGAGGGTGGAATCTTCTTTACTGGATATTTCCAGTGGACAGCTATTTTTCAGGAAACTTTAGTCTGCATCCCATAATGAACAGGGAGTTGGAGCCAGAGGATGCATAGACTTCTCCCAACTCTATAATTCA
Source organism: Hydrophis major (assembly GCA_033807585.1). Lineage (NCBI taxonomy): Eukaryota > Metazoa > Chordata > Lepidosauria > Squamata > Elapidae > Hydrophis > Hydrophis major. The sequence goes on from CM066329.1 coordinate 174,960,273, forward strand.
ATTATTGCTTCCATTAGACTTCATTCAGTGTCAGCTCTTCAACGTAGGCTAGGTCAGCAAACAGACTTGGCAAGAAATATGGGAACTCTATTATATTGATATAGGCTACAGTAATAGAATCTTGGAAACCTGACAGTGTTTTTCCTTCTTTTTCTTTCCAAAGGAAGTCAAGATGGGGCCACTAAGGTTTTTTTTTTTTTTTGCTAATCCCTTCTCCTCTTTTCGTTCCAAATCCTTGTGTGGCTAACAATCTCTGCATACCTCTTCCAAGGTAATCTCTGGTTTTCTCCACTTAACTTGGAAGTTAGTCTAAGATTACACAATTCATAGTTGTAGTCACAGGGCACATTAATTATATAATGGATAACCCAATGGAACAAACATGACATACAGAGGAATTCCTATGCAAAAATAACGTTCAACAGGGCTGTAGTGAGTAAAGAAAATGACCCTGATCTTGATATGCAAGAACCATTCCATGAGCGAAGGGGATTGAGCATTGTTTAAGGCTTGACCTTACTAATGTTTGCAAACAGTACTAGGCAGACTACTCCCTAGTTCACTGGAGTGCAAGAAAGAAGTCAGGTAAAGCCCAATCAGGCTTTGTTGTTATACACTATGACCATAAAGTATAGCTCCGACCTTCATATGGAGTTACTTTTCTGGATTGGTCTACCTAGTGAGCTGACATCAATTTTACAGGGCTTCAACCCTCTTTCAAGAGAAGCTAAAGATCTTATTGTTATGAGGGTAGATGGCTTCTGACCCTTGAGGCACACCAGAGGATCTTACTGCAGCTTTATTGTGACACCAACACAGGTGTATTCATAAATAACCTGAAAAATGTCTTGCTTGAGCAGCAGTTCAGACAGAATTTACCAGCCAGCAGCAACAGCACAGCAGCCTGCAGCACCAGTAGTCTTTTCTTTCTGTGATCCAGTATCAGGCCTTCTCCAAATAGGTCTGAAGGGGGCCCCTCAGAAGGCCCATAACAGACAAACAAAATTATTGTTTCTTATACTCTTTGCAGATTCAGCCGATAAAGTATAGCTTGTACTAGTAGTAGACTTATGAATGATCACTAATTTCACAAATGAGACTGCACGGAGGGGAGCGGGTTAGACACACAGAGCCAAGAGGTGGATCTGGTGTGGCTTTTCATTAGATTCTTGTATTTGTCTCCACAAAGCTGGACTCTAAATGTATCCTTTCTTTCTTTCGTGGCTCAATAAAGAAATCCCATGGCAAAAATGTGGTTAAAAATTGATGTGACTGAAATTCACATTGTCTTTTAATTTAATAAAGAACTTCTGTAAAATGATGTTCCATTGATATTTGTCATCAGAAAAATCATATATATAAAGCTATTTCTTGTCATTGCTGGAAATATAGGAGGAACGAAGACACATTTTATCATACATAGTGGACTTCTGAAAAACATGGATACAAATGCATATGATGATGCACAGAATTTTAAAAAAATTAATATTCAGATGAAACCAGAATTTTTGTTATTAGGATCATGGATAGCCAATTAGAAAAGACTCATGGAAGGTTGGTTTTATATAAGGTGACTGCAGTGAAGTTACTATATGCACAAAAGTGTAAAAATGCAGAACTAGCCACAGTGGAAGATTGAACGATGACAGTGATAGAATTAGCAAAAATGACATGCTTGGTCAGGGATAAAACAATAAGTACTTTTATAAAAGCCTGGAAACCCTTTACGGACATATTGCTGACAATAATTTGATAATTTCTGGATTTGCTGATTGCAAAGGACTGAATATGGGATGTAACCTTGATTGGAAAAGAGTGACAATAAGTTTGTAATTCCTGAAAGGAAGATCAGAAATAATTTCTTTAAATTACTTTTCTTATTTGTTACACTTTTTCTTTATTTTTTTTCTCTTTTTTTCTGTCAACTTTATTTTCTATACATTTTTCCTGTTTAAATGTATGTATGTATAATAAAAATCTATCATCTATCAATCATGTGTCTATCTGTCTGTCTATCTGTCTGTCCAGTTAGCTATCTGTCCACCATCCATCCATCCCCTTCCAATCATCTTCTATTTGCAGTTGCCTGCATCTATGAAAATTAATGTGGCCTTTCATCAATCTTTGCTTGTGTGGTTACTCAGTCCTGGGAAAGGATGAGAAAGAAACTTAAAACCCTGCCTTGATTTTGTTTGGTATAATATTATCAGGCCCAAGTAACCAGATTCAAACATGAAAAGTTTAAATTGACTACTTTATTGTGTTCTACCTATAATACAAGAATCTCCCTGGATTGTTCATTTTCCCTTGAAAACAAAGGTTCCATGGTGGGGTTAGTTCTAGGTTTATTGCAGCTGCACAATGACTCAATTCTAATTCCCTGCTTGATCCCTCCTCCTTGCCTAGCTGGGGCTTTCCCAACAAGTCTAATTTCAAAATTCTTTTATTGTACCATCAACAATAAAGAGCATTCCTGATATTTCTGATTCTTGTCCTTGCCTTCTCTGAAGAGCAATAAACTTCATATCAAACTTGGAGAAAAGTTTAACTATGTTCTTGACCTGAATGATGGCCCATCAATCCAGGTTGTACAAAATTGATTCCAAAGCCTCTTTTCTTTGAAACATCACATTTTTTCTGCACCATTATTATCACTCCAGTGTTATAACATAGTATATCAGACAAAGCATTCTCTGGAATTTTAATAATATCATTTCTTTGAAGAAAGAGACAAAGCTTGGAAGCCCTTAGCCCAACTCCAGAAAAGTTGCTTTTTGAAAATATTCTGTGTTGCTATTACCACTGAATTGCTTCACTTTGTAGATATTGGGTAGGGGTAAATCAGAAGAGATGGGTTTAGAACTTCAATCCAGCCCCCTTTTAGTGCTTCTAGTAATTATGAATAATATAGCTCTGCTGATTAGCTTACCTGCTTCCTGTCCCCATAGGTATCAACCTTGACAAGCTAGTGGGACAGTGCACCTAGCTTGCTCAACCACCAGGCAGATTGATTGCAGCTTGATCTTTTTCAACAGGGCATGAGAACAACAGGGTGGCTTTTAGTTGATTTAACTGCCCATGGGAAATTCACTCAGAATTTGGAATAATAGTAATATGACATTAAGACAAGTAGCATATAGAACTCTGTTGGCAGGCACTACTTTCTTCGGTATGCCTTGAAAACTGATTCCTTCATACTGCATGCCATGCCAAAACTTGGCTGTGTTTGAAAGAATCTATTGTGATCCAGAGCCTCTATTACGCAGTTGGACTTGTGCAATGGGAGTGGATGGTTCCTTAACTCCAAGAGCAACTCTTCAAAAAGAGACAAAAATGGGTGTGGATATCTGTACTTATCTCAGATACACATCTAGGACCCAACACTTCCTGTTATCATGTATCATAAAACAACTTTTCTACATTGCTGTATTCTATTCCATTCTTGGGTATTCTAGATGTGCTGATTATCTCTCCGCTACAGATTTTTTCTTTTATATCAGTATAGTAGCCCCACCCAGTGTAGTATGTGGTCCTTGACTCCTTTTTTCTTATGGGTCAGTGATGTTTTGTAGGGAAAAATAACATATTCCTCCATTCTTTCTTAAAGGCACATCTTTTATAACATTTGCATTTACAGCTGTTCTGTGCATTGAGATACGAAACATGGAACAGGAAAGCATGGAAATCATGTAGATTTATTATTTTTTACAGCGATTCAGCTGTTTTTGTAATAGTCCGTAGTCTTCTGAACTTTAATGAGGTTAATTCCTTGAGAGTCAGTGTTAAGTCTGGAGCATGGGTGCGAATAATGGAGACGAGCCAGTAGAAACAGTGAACTTAAAACTCTTTATTTACATGGTGTGACAGCTCAAACTGGAGGGCTGCTATAGCCTTCCTTATATAGGCAACTTATTAACTATTCAACCAATAGCAATCCTGGAGCGCTAACTCCATTAACCAATGAGAATGGCCTGTTAAAGGCCAATCAGATGCTCCTGATCAGACCAATCCGATCCTGCCATTAACAGCCAATCAGAAGTACAGGGCCAGAACCCTGCACTTGACTTCAAGCTCAAGATAACTTTATTTGGCATTATTCATTCACAACACCCCTTTCCCCTAGCTTCTGCCCACGGAGCGCGGTTACATAGTCCTTGAGGTAGGATGGTTGTTTTATCAATCTTTTTGATTTTTGCAAAGTGCCTGGTGGTTGGCTGCACTTCTGTTGAGGTAGATCGTTGTTTAACGGTAGGGGTGCCTCTAGTTCTGAGTTCGCGTTCCCATCATCACCGATATCACTGGCCACTCCCTGAAATGAACTCACTCCAGTCCCCAGTTCCTGTTCCTGCATTTCAGTTCCGTTTTCAGTCCCTTCAAAAAGGTTTTCCTCTAGTTGCAATTTGTTTTCCTCTGTATCTCCCCCCCCCTGTCAGTTTGGTCATAAGGGAGTTCGGAATTGCATGACGGAAGCCACGATCGTAGTTGATCTATGTGGCGTTTCCAAAGTCTATCGTCAGGGCACTGAATGAGGTATGATCTTGGGCCGGTTATGTGGATTACGGTCACTTCTACCCACAGCGGATCGCCCAATAGGTTTTTAGCAAATACTAAATCGCCTACCTGGAAGGTACGGCATCAGCCGCTGGATCCGAGTGGCTTTTCTGGTTCATAGGCTGGGTGTAACCAATCGAGGTGGGAGCAGAGGTTTCGTCCCATAAGCAGCTCGGAGGGAGTTTTGTTGGTGACGCTGTGAGGTGTGATGTGCTGCAGGAAAAGGATTCGGTTGATTTTCTCGTCGATGTTGTCGTAGTCTATCTTTTGTAGAGTCCTTTTGACGAATTGTACCATGCGCTCAGTCCTACCGTTGGCCACAGGGTATGCAGGCGAAGCAAGCGCATGTCGGATACCACGGTCAGCCAGGTACTGTTCAAAAGACAGCGTGGTAAATTGGGGCCCGTTGTCGGATACCAGAACGTCTGGTAATCCGTGGGTTGCAAACAGTCTTTCCAGTCTTTTGATGACCGCTTCGGTGGTCGTATTCCTCATTCTGTGAATATTGAGCCAATTCGAGTAGGCGTCAATGGTTAGCAAAAACGTGTGGCCTTTGGTCGGCCCAGCAAAGTCCAGATGGATGCGGGACCAGGGTCCCCGCGGCATCTCCCATTCAGTTGGGGTTGCCTTTGGTGGAGTGTTGCTTACTTCTTGGCATCTCTGGCAAGTTTTAACCCATGATTCGATTTCTCTGTCGATGCCTGGCCACCACACGTAGCTTCGTGTGAAGCCCTTCATGCACACGATGCCAGGGTGGCCATCGTGCAAGGTTCTTAGCAGTGACTGTTGGAGTCGTTCTGGGATAATGACTCTATCACGCCAGATGATACAACCCTTCTGCGAGAACAACTCTGTTTGATGGCTTTTGAATGGTGCAAAGTCATCTGGTACTTGGTCCAATGGCCATCCGCGTTCCACCCATGTGAGAACTCATGCTAAGATGGGGTTGCGTTTTGTTTCTCTCGCAATGTCACAGGCAGTTAATGGCGGTGTATGGAGTGTCTCGATCTGCAATGTTGTCATCATTGGTGCAGGATCGTTGATGGTTTCAGGGAGCGGTGCACGGCTCAACGCGTCGGCGTGGGGAATGGCTTTACCGGGATGATATTGTAGCTGATAATTGCAGGCAGCCAAGAATTCTGACCAGTGGGTCATCCTGGGAGAAAGTATGTAGTGAGTTAGCTTGTCCCCAGCGATGATCCCCAGCAATGGTTTGTGGTCAGTTACAATGGTAAAAGCCCAGCCGTACACGTACTCATGGAATCTTTTAACAGCTGATACAATTGCCAGGGCCTCTTTATCGATCTGGCTGTAATTTCGCTTGGTTTTCGAAAGCGTTTTTGAAAAGTAAGCAACAGGGGCTTCGCTACCATTAGGTAATACATGGCTCAAAATGGGGCCCACTCCAAAAGGCGATGCATCACATGTGATATTTTACGGCAAGATCTCATTGTACTGCATTAGTACAGCATCAGAAGTCAGTAGTTGTTTTACATTACGGAACGCCTGCTCTTCTCTGTGACCCCATACCCAAATTGCTTTTTTATCTAGTAGGCGATGTAAAGGTTCAGTAACAGTCGCCTTGTGCGGCAAGAATACATTATAGAAATTGATGAGGCCTAAGAACGCCTGTAGGTCGATCTTGTTCCGGGGTCTGGGAGTGTTTTTTATTGCTCTCAATTTGCTATCGGTAGGGTGAATATCCTGGCTGTCAATTAAGTACCAAGAATTACTAAGAAGTACTAAGAAGTACTAAGAATTCAACACAATCTGTACACAGTTTGCACTTATTTTTTTTCACTTTCAGGCCTGCTTCTTGGAATTTTTGTAAAACCAGTCTTAAACGATCCCGTAAAATTTTTGGAGTGGGGGCAGCAATGAGCACATCGTCAAAATAGGGGACAACGCCTTTGATCCCCTGCAATAGTCTCTCCATTAGGCTCTGAAAGATCCCTGGGGATACCCTGACTCCGAATTGAAGCCGCGTACACTTAAAGGCACCTTGGTGGGTTACGATAGTCTGTGCCTGTGCCGTTTTTTCATCAACCAGAAGTTTCTGATAAGCCTGAGCTAAGTCTAGTTTAGGGAAGACTTTTCCACCCCCCAGGGAATGGAGGAGGTGTTGCACCACCAGCACCGGATATGGATTTTGTTGCAGGGCATGGTTTAGGGTGGCTCGATAGTCCCCACAAATTCTAATGGAGCCGTCCGGCTTAATTGGGGTCACGATTGGTGTTTCCCATGGGGAGTGGTCGGATGGCTTTAAAACTCCCTGGGCTATCAACTTATCAAGCTGTTCGTCGATTTTTGGCTTTAGAGCGAATGGGACTCGATGAGGCTTAAGGCGGATGGGAGCTATCTTTGGATTAAGGCTAAAGGATATCGGGGTCCCCTTGTACTCGCCTAGCTTTTCCGCGAAGATGTCCCTGAATTCGTGGGCGAGGTCTTCTTCCCAGTCACTGCCACCGATTCGGTTAATGCCTGCCACTTCAATGCCAAGTGGTGCGAACCATTGCAGGCCTAACAGGCTAGGCCAGTCCTTGTCGATCACCATCAGGGGTAAGTACGCCGTGCGGTTCTTGAATGCAACCCGGACTCTACTGGATCCTACGACTGGAATCTGGTTCCCCTGGTAGTCCTTTAACACGAGCCGTTGGAATTGAAGGTCTTGGCACCAGATAGTAGGGATGAGTTGCTTGAGGGTCTTCCAGGAGACCATTGTCAGAGACAACCCCAAGTCAACTTCCATTTGGCAAGATTGATTTTCGATGTCCACTTTGACCCGAATTTTCTTAGCATCTAGTGAAGAGGCGTGGCCGATAGTGAGTGTTTGGTGGGCCTCTTCCCATCTCATTCGGCAATTCACGGGTCGGTTTCTGTAGGAGTGGTTTGCTGGTTCTCACCTTACAGGGCGATTCCCTGTCGATTGGTGGAGATTGGTACCCTTCGAGGTCTGGCTGGGTCCGAGGAGACTTCTGCAGACCCGTCCGATGTGGCCTCATTTCCCACACTCATGGCAGAGTGCGTCACGGAATTTGCACTCGGAGCGGTAATGGTTGGCACCGCAGCCAGCGCATGGTTGCTGGGACTTTGGGTAACGGTCCCGATCAGACCGCAGGCGATGGACTTCTTCTTCGTTGCTGTCTGACGACGAAGAGAGGTCCTCATGGTGGGTCGTCTGCAGCTGTCCTTCTGCCTTAGGTGAAACTTCACTGGCCGGTTGGTGTGCTGGAGCGCGATTTTAGCGTAGTTGGGCAGCCGACTTCTTGGTCGCCTCCACTGCTGTAGCTTCAGCTATGGCGTCTTTAAGGGTGTTGTCACCCTTTGCCATTATTTTGTTCTGTACGTTTAGAGCATCTAACCCGAGAACTACTCGGTCTCTCAAAGCCTTCTCTAGGTCGGTGAAATCGCAAAGGCCTCCCAAGTTCCAGAGGTCTGCAACAAAATCGGCAACGCTTTCTCCTTTCCGCTGGTTTCTTTGATAGAACTCGTGTCGTCTTACGAGCATCGGTGCGTAGTGGGCCCTTAGGAGCAGTTCGAGGACGTCCCAGTCCATGGCCTTCACTTCAGCCAGTTTCGCTAATGCCTTAGCCATTTTGAATACCGTCGGGCCGCAGTACTTTAGGAATACCACCCGTTTCTTCCCGGTTGTGGCATCCTTCAGATTATTCCTTTCCAAAAACATTTCGAAACGGTCCATGTAGGACTCCCAGTCCTCTTGAGCTGGATCGAACAGAGCGGGTGGTACTGCGCCGCCGGACATGGTTCCTCCATTGTGCGCTTCAGCCACGTGCTTAGTTGTCTTCGTCGTTGGCTCTGATGTCATCCAATCCCATCCTCATTGCCAGTGTTAAGTCTGGAGCATGGGTGCGAATAATGGAGACGAGCCGGTAGAAACAGAGAACTTCAAACTCTTTATTTACATGGTGTGACAGCTCAAACTGGAGGGCTGCTATAGCCTTCCTTATATTCAACCAATAGCAATCCTGGAGCGCTAGCTCCGTTAACCAATGAGAATGGCCTGTTAATGGCCAATCAGATGCTCCTGAACGGACCAATCCGATCCTGCCATTAACAGCCAATCAGAAGTGCAGGGCCAGAACCCTGCACTTGACTTCAAGCTCAAGATAACTTTATTTGGCATTATTCATTCACAACAGTCAGTGTTTTGCCTAGTCCAGGTGGTTTATCTAGGGCAGCAGCATTTGCAAAGTCGATAGGCTACAATGCTCGATTCCAAATATATTTATCAGTTGTTGATTGCTGTTGCCTGCATTGTGTTGATGGAAAGGAGGGGGAAGGCGGACCAACCACTCTTGGAATTGAAAATACTGTGATAGCAGCCAACACAGAATCTAAATAAAGTAAACAGTGTAGCTTGATCACAGTTGGGGAGGAGCTGAATACTGACTGCACTAACATACAAATGAACCTGTCTGCTCACAAGTGCCCAAGGATTTAAAACATTTTATTTACGTTACATCTGAAGCTTCTGTCCTTGCCCATTTTGTCACTAGCAATGCCAAATTTTATTTGTTGTCCATGGAACCAAGAGTCATAGGGGTTTCATTAGTTATGTTTATACCAATAGAAATAAATCTCGGCAGTCAGCAGCTTGTACTATCAGCTTTATCAAGGGAATTTGACTGGCTGCATCCTTGATGTGCTGGTGAAGCAGATACAGTTTGAGATATACTTTTGCCTTATTGATTTCAAGGCTCCTTCATTACCCCCACAACACTATCGATCAATAACCAGGCCCGGAGCAACATAATAGATTTGTAGAAAATCAATTAAACAGAATATTCTTAGCACAGCTCTAGTGGAAATTTCTGGCTGTGTTCAGTGCTGTCTTTCATAAGGCTGGAACAAATTTCAGCTGTTTGTTTATTGCAATAAAGAATCTTTGTTTGAAGAGTCACATGCCACAGTGTTGAGGTGTTTACAACTCTAGTCACTCATTATTAAAAACAGAAAACCTCCATCTTTCTGCTTTGCAACTCAAATTCATCATGGAAGGCTTGCTGGAAAGTGAAATAATGTTTGTGGTTTTAGTTCAATCCCCAGCGGACAATAACCCAGTTAAAATACTCCAAAATTCAACTGTTTTTCTCCCTCCCTCCCTCTCTCTGAATGCAGGGAGGGCTGCTCCTTTTAAATTAGCTTTCATGCTTGAAAGGTTTTTCTTGTGCATACAGAGCCCAATTCTGCTTCTACTCAAGGCAATGACAAAGCTGGCATTGATAACTGTGGGTGCAGGATGAGGGTCAAAAACCAGGTTTCCCCAAGGGAAATTTCCTAAGGGCTAAAGAAGGCTTAATGAAGTTCTAGAATGCAGACTCTGGGATGAGGTGGAGAGAAGGTGGCCGATTATTGATGAGGGAGATAGTAGTTATTTCGGTGGCCGATTATTGATGAGGGTGAGAAGGTGGCCGATTATTGATGAGGGAGATAGTAGTTATTTCGGACAAGCAATCTCTCTTCATTGGAAAAGATATCAATGTAGGCACATATTCTGTTGCTGGCTGCGCTTGGAGATGAACAAAAATGATGTCATTTCAAAAGTAAATTAAGGACACAGTTTTCTCCACATTATGCAATAGACTAATCCCTCAGGATTAGCTTTTAGACCCATTTTCAGTGTATGTGATGGAGTTGAATCAGCTTTATTTTCGCTGTGAGAACCGTATCCATTTTAATTTCTGAAAAAAATTTGAATTTGTATAGCATGTGTTTAATAATTTTTGTCCCCTTTTTTAGTTATTGCTTTGGTCAGTTTTTCAGAAGTTAGGGGGAGAAAGGACTATATGATATCAGTCAATCAAAATTGTCATTTGGGTGCAGTTTGGGCAAGTCATTCTCTCTCAGCCCAATTCCCCTCCGAGGATTGTTGTTGTGTGGAAAATGTCACCTAGCAAACACAGTATTAAACACAGTGCACATATTGAAGATGCCATATTTCTTCTACATATATCAGAAATTTTGCAGGAACATGTGTATGGAACAAGATCTGACTGTATATCCCAGCTGGGCTTAATTCCCACAAAATGAGCAACAACTGAACACAAACTAGCCAAAAGTCCCTATATGCAAGGAGTTGTTTAGATTTTGGACAGCATTCTGTAGGAGCAAATTATCTGCATTATTCCCCCATGAAATGTTCTTGTGCCAGGAAAGGTAGAACTGAGGTCTTACAAAGGTTAACAGAATTTGTTATTTTACAGGGGACATCATTGTGGGATGCCAGTAGCTGTTTTTAAAGTCTTTCTGTGGAGCGAGTAGGAGCCATGAGGAGACAATTCTTAGAATTTGAGGAGAAGGCTATGGATATATCCTGCACTTGAGAAGGTACCAGCCTCCTGGAAAAACCTCCTGAAGCAGGGTGACAATAGCCCAACACTTTGCTCATTCACATAGCTCCTTTAGTGTCGTTTACTCCTGTCCATGGTAGAAAAGTATACAGACATAAATTGGCTGAACGTCATTGCTGCACCTCAATCACGAGGCTGGGCAGTGTTGCTGTCCTTACCAGATGCACTGCAACAATTGGTAGATTCCCTCCTGTCCTTCCCTCCCCCTTTATCTCTAATTCTATCCCACTCAGCAACATCTCTTAGTGACAGGGACAAGAATAAGCAATTGCTTTTTGCAAATGTGAGCTTGGGCATGGGGAATATAGGTACTCTTTCCCACTCCTTACCCAAACATCCAGAATATTTTGGGGTAGGAGAAAGGTTGATCCAGTTTCATTGATCTCCTTGGAAATTCCATGTCTCCCCTCCCCGCTCAAAGAAACCATTCCATTAACTGTTCTGTCACAGATGAAGACAGAATCACTCAAGGGTTCATGGCATTGGGTCTTGATCTTTCCAACTCCTGGAAGATATTGAAGATCAAAGATCAATTCCCAATGCCCCTAGGAATTATTTGTAGAAAGTGATCAAATAGTCTTCTTTTAATTGTGTTAGCTGTGGGTTAAAAGGAACCTCAGGAGAGCTTTCTCCTATATATCATGCTTTCCCACATAATCAAAGTAATTTAGAGCATTTGACGTTTTTCAGACAAGATGTATTCTTCTCTTCCCCTACCCCATAGTGCCTACACTTTCATTCCATCCCATCCCTTTCTCATCTATACCATCACCCCTTCAAACAGCCATTTCAGCTCTTTCATACATTACCCTTCTCTCTATCACCACCCCCATGACTTCCTACCACAATAGATAGATCAGAAGTGTGATTCCATTCTGCTTTTTATCCAGCATTAAAGAGCACTCACACATTATTCACTTTTTATCTTCCCATAGGAGGTATAAAAATGGGGTATTGCAGGAGTCAAATAAACATCCCTTAACTAATATTAAAATCATAGACACATACATGCATTGAATCACTCCTATATGGGAAGGTTTCATCCCTAGATCAGCTGTTCCTAATTAAGTTGCACCATTCCTACTAAAATCTCTTTGGAAAAGCCTAGTCTCTTCTGCTTTCTTCTGCCACCTTCTCCTCAAAGGGACTGTCACCAAGAACACTTGATCTCTGATTCCTTCCCCTGGACTTCTCATGGGAGAAGGATTCTCAACCTACTCTCTTGCCTTGCACAAAGTAAGGAGTTTGGGCAGATACTACCTGCTTCAGATGGTCTGAAAGTAACTAAGACCCAGCCCATTCAAAACAAAGTTGCTAGGCTGATCATTAGGACTTTGCATTGCAACTTTTCCCCAGAGGTCCATTTCTAACTACAACTTAATGTATACTTATTATCTTTCATTTTCTGCACAGATTGGAATGTAGTTACTTAAGGTGCCTCCAAACCCAAGCCAGAGGGAGGTCACTTTTAGTGGTTCTTTTTAGTGCCACTGCAGCTTGAAATGAAGTAGAAGGTGGGTTAAGTAACATCACTAATGTTAAGTTCTGCGCATGGGCGCAAGGAACGGAGATGAGATGGTGAACAGTGAACTTCAACTCTTTATTAATCATTGTGAAACAGAGTGAAAACCTAGGGCAGCAGCAGCCTTTTTATAGGCAAGCTGCTGATCTAGTAACCAATAAGAAACGTGGAGTGTTAACCCCCTTAATCAATGAGAATGGCTCGTTAACAGCCAATCAGATTCTCCTGAACGGACCAATCCGATATTGCTATTATCGGCCAATCAGAAGTGCAGGGCTAGAACCCTGCTATTTTCTAAAGATTTTGATAAACTTTATTTAAGCATTTTTATGAGTTCATAACACCCCTTCCCCCCAGGTTCCATTTACGGGGTGCGGTGACGAAATATCTGAGGTAGGAAGGTTGTTTTGACTGTCTATTGGATTTACGCTGTCCCACCGGTTCTTGTCTGTAACCTTGTTTTGGCGGGACATTTTCTGGCAGGTCGGGTGCTGGTGGTTCCTCATTGGAAGACTCGGTGCCGCTAATGTTCTCGCCATTGTCCTCTGGCCTTTGTGGACTTGCCTCTGTTGAGGTGTTCCTCTGTGGTGAGGACACACCCGTCCCGGATCCTTCTTCATTTGTTACACCTGGATGCTGATTTCTTTCGTTCGTGCTTTCTGCCATCTCAATTTCGGTTTCTTCAGCATCCCCTCCCCCCTCAGTTTGGGAGTTACCGGAGTCGCGGAAACTAGGTTGTAGCCTCGAGTGAAGCTGATCTATATGGCGCTTTCATATTTTTCCATCGCAGCTTTTCACCCAGTACGATCTGGGTCCAGTGGCTTGAATTACAGTTGCCTCGACCCACAATGCTTCGCCAGAAAGGTTTCTGGCGAAAACTAGGTCACCTATCTTGAACTCGTGGCATTTTCTGCTAGATCCACAGGGTTTCTCTGGCTGGTAACACGGGTGAAGCCGGTCGAGGTGGAAGCGGAGTTTGCGTCCCATCAATAATTCAGCTGGAATCTTGTTGGTGACGCTGTGCAGAGTGATGTGTTGAAGAAGGAGTATTCTGTTAATCTTATCCTCAATGTCCCCATAGTCCATTTTGTGGAGGTTTTTTTTAACAAACTGTACCATGCACTCGGCTCTTCCGTTAGCCGCAGGGTGCACTGGCAAAGTTAGCGCATGGCGAATACCCCGGTCCGCTAAGTATTGTTCAAAAGGGAGTGCGGTAAACTGGGGTCCGTTGTCGGATACCAGAACATCTGGAAGTCCATGCGTCGTGAATAATCTGTTCAACTTCCGGATGACGGACTCGGTTGTGGTACTTTTCATTTCGTGGATCTCGAGCCAGTTTGAATAGGCATCCACTGTTAGGAGGAACGTGTGTCCCTTAGTAGGTCCCGCAAAGTCAATATGAATGTGGGATCACGGTCCCCGGGGTGTTTCCCATTCTGTCGGCGTTGCTTTCGGTGGGGCATTGCTAACTTCCTGGCACTTATAACAAGTCTTTACCCAGGCTTCGATCTGTTTGCCGATGCCCAGCCACCACGCGCAGCTTCGTGCGAGTGCTTTCATGCACACGATGCCGGGGTGGCCCTCATGCAGTGTCTTTAATACCACTCGTTGTAACCGCTCTGGGACGACGACTCTATCTCCCATAGGATGCAGCCCTTTTGTGAAAAAAGTTCTGTTTGCCGATTCTTGAAGGGGATGAAGTCATCAGGGGTTTGATCTACTGGCCATCCTCGTTTGACCCAGCTAAGAACTCGCGTTAAGATAGGATCGCATTTTGTTTTGATCGCAATATCTCTAGCAGTTAGCGGCGGTGAATGTAGCGTTTCAATCTGGAGCATTGTAACGGTTGGAGCTGGGTCATCGACGGTTTCTGGAAGTGGGGCACGGCTCAGTGCATCAGCGTGGGGAATGGCTTTCCCCGGGCGGTGTTGTAGTTTATAATTGTACGCAGCCAAAAATTCCGACCAGCGAGTCATTCTAGGTGATAATATATAGGAGGTTGGCTTGTCTCCCGCTATAATCCCCAGCAAAAGTTTGTGGTTGGTAACAATAGTAAAAACTCGTCCATATACATACTCATGAAACCTTTTTACAACAGATACAACAGCAAGAGCCTCTTTATCGATTTGACTATAGTTATGTTCAGCCTCTGATAAAGTCCTTGAAAAGTAGGCAATAGGGGTTTCACTACCGTTTGGTAACACATGGCTCAAAATGGCTCCTACTCCAAATGGTGACGTGTCACATGTGATTGTTAAAGGCAAAGTCTCGTTATACTGCATTAAAAGAGCATCTGAAGTTAATAGATTTTTCACTTGTCGGAATGCGTGCTCCTCTCGGTGCCCGCAGACCCAGGTTGCTTTTTTGTCGAGAAGCCGATGTAGGGGCTCAGCTATGGATGCTTTGTGGGGCAGGAAGATGTTGTAAAAATTAATAAGCCCCAGGAAAGCTTGGAGATTGGTCTTAGTTCTGGGTCTTGGGGCGTTCTTGATTGCCCTTAACTTGCGATTGGTGGGGTGAATGCCTCTGGAGAACCAGTCTAAGACGCTCCTTTAGTATTTCTCTATTCGGGGCAGCGATTAAAACATCATCAAAGTATGGTACGACCCCTTTTATTCCCTGTAATAGTCTCTCCATCAAACTCTGAAAAATCCCTGGGGCTACGCTAACTCCAAATTGGAGTTGGTTGCACTTAAAAGCACCTCGGTGCGTAACGATTGTTTGTGCCTCTGCTGTTTTTCTATCTACAGGCAGTTGTTAGCAAAGACTTTTCCGCCCCCCAGGGAATGGTGGAGCTGTTGTACCACAGCACCAGGTAAGCGTTCTGTTGAAGGGCATGATTCAGGGTGTCACGGTAGTCCCCACAAATCCTTAATGATCCATCCGGTTTGATGGGTGTTATGATTGGGGTTTCCCAAGGAGCGTGGTCGGTTGGTTCTAAATCACCCTGGGCTATTAATTTATCAAGCTGCTCGTCAATCTTTGGTTTAAGGGCAAATGGTACTCGACGAGGCTTAAGGCGGATGGGGGCTACTTCAGGGTTAAGGTTAAATGATATCGGGGTCCCCTTGTACTCGCCTAATTTGTCTGCAAAAACGTCCAGGACAAGGGCCTCCTCCCAGTCATCGCTGCTGGTTCGGAGAATGCTGGCTACCTCAATCCCAAGTGGAGCGAACCATTGAAGGCCTAACAAGCTAGGCCGATCCCGGTCGACAACGTAAAAATGCAGTATGATTTTTGAATGAGACCCGGACTAGGCTGGATCCAACGACTGGAATTCGGTTTCCCTGATAGTCCTTGAGTATGATTCTTTGGAATGTGAGGTCTTGCTGTCAGATGGCAGGGATTAATTGTTTAAGGGTCTTCCAGGAAACCATCGAGAGGGACGATTCTGAATCGACTTCCATCACACAAGGCTGGTTTTCGATGGCGACCTTCACCCGGATCTTCTTTGCGTCTAATGATGAGGCGTGACCAATCGTAATAGTTTAGTGTGCCTCTTCTCATTTCATTGAATGGGCTAGTGGTTTGTTTCTGTAGGAGTGGTTGTTCCATTGGTGGTTCAAATGTCCCTGAGTCACAGGACGACTTCCTGTAGTTTGGCAGTAGTTGGTCCCCCTCTGAAATGGGCTGGATCCTTGCTTGCTTCTACAGACCTTTCCGATGTGGCCTCTCTTCCCACAAACATGGCAGAGCGCATCGAGGAATTTGCAGTCTGATCGTGGGTGGTTTGCCCCACAACCAGCGCATTGATACTGCAATCTCTGGTTACACTGGTGGCGTTAGTCTCGTTCAGACCGGAGCCGGTTGACCTCTTCCTCATCACTTTCTGATGACGATTCGAGGTCCTCGTGGTGGGTTGCCATTGCATGTCCCTCAAGGCGAGGTGAGGTTTCGCCGGCGAGTTGGCGGAGCAGGGCGTTGATGCGGTGCATTCGGGCAGCTGACTTCCTGGTTGCTTCTGCTGCAGTAGCGTCAGCGATGGTGTCTGCAAGGCTGATGTCACCTTTCGCCATCAGCTTACTTTGCAGATGTGGTGCATCTAGTCCCAGAACTATTCGGTCTCTTAGAGCTTCTTCGAGGTCAGCGAACCCGCATAGGCCTCCCAGGTTCCGGAGATCCGCAATGAAATCTGCAATGCTTTCTCCTTTCCGCTGATCTCTCTGGTAAAATTCATGTCTTCGGACAAGCGTTGGTACGATAGGTGCATAGTGGGCCCGTAGGAGGGGCTCGAGGACGTCCCAGTCCATGGATTTCACCTCAGCCGGTTTCGCCAGTGCCTTAGCCATCTTAAAAATGGCAGGTCCGCAGTGAGTCAGGAATACCGCTCGCTTTTTCCCAGTAGTGGCATCCTTCAAGTTGTTGGTCTCCAGAAACATCTGGAACCGGTCCATGCATGAGTCCCAGTCTTCTTGTGCCGGGTCGAATGGAGCGGGTGGTATGGTGCCACCAGACATGATTTCTGCCTTTGATGCGCCTTCAGCCACGTGCTCTGTTTAGTGCTCTGTAGTGTTCAGTTAGCTCTGACATCTCCGAATCCCATCCTCGTCGCCAGTATTAAGTTCTGCACATGGGCGCAAGGAACAGAGATGAGACGGTGAACAGTGAACTTCAACTCTTTATTAATCATTGTGAAACAAAGCGAAAACCTAGGGCAGCAGCAGCCTTTTTATAGGAAAGCTGCTGCTCTAGTAACCAGGAGTGTTAACCCCCTTAACCAATGAGAATGGCTCGTTAACAGCCAATCAGATTCTCCTGAACGGACCAATCCGATATCGCTATTATTGGCCAATCAGAAGTGCAGGGCTAGAACCCTGCTCTTTTCTAAAGGTTTTGATAAACTTTATTTAAGCATTTTTATTAGTTCATAACAACTAACAATTGCAATTTTTTGTTTCTTTTGAAACATCACCCTCTACACTTCTTTTGCCA
Organism: Hydrophis major; assembly: GCA_033807585.1. Classification (NCBI taxonomy): domain Eukaryota; kingdom Metazoa; phylum Chordata; class Lepidosauria; order Squamata; family Elapidae; genus Hydrophis; species Hydrophis major. Next base: position 174,977,649 of record CM066329.1, read on the forward strand.
CTGATACAACTGATGTTGATTTTCTTTGCACTTTCCCCCCTCATTAATATCATCCCACCAAGAAATTCCAGAAGCAGGAAATGCTTTTTAAATTCTTGTAGGTTTTTGTTTAAGTAACACATGGAACTGGGAGGGAGGGGAGAAGGTGCAGGTGGAAGGGAGGGTAACTTGGAAAGAGCGATTTGTTTGCTTTGGTGCTACTGAGCTCTGCTTTGGAGAGACAGATGGAAGGCTCTTTTTATTTGCTGCAGACACTTCATGATCCAAGCTGTCCATATTGTATAAAAGAGGCCAGATGCCTTGTTAATTCATAGACATGTTTGCAGCATAGGGATCCTTAGTTAGGTGAATAGGCATGCTAAATAATTATTAATGCTTGCTTGACAACCGTCTGCCTTTTTACTGAAACTGAAGCAAAACTTGACCCTTTGTAGGAGTGCAAGATATGTTGGCACATGACAAGCTTTGGAGATTTTTCTGTGCCTTAGAAAACCAAGCCTTAGGTAAAGCTAGCCTTAGGAGGATTATACTACCTACCCCCTTCTTTTGTAAGATGATGTCCAAGGAGAGATCTCTCTTCCTAATATAATTCAGGAGTGGATTTATTAAAGGTTGGACAATCCTTGCGGCATGGGGACTATGTCTTCCATATCTTAAGCTTTTCCATAATGTGGGGTGCAATTGCTGTCCATTCTTCTGCAACTGTCGTCCCTCCCCCATCCGCAATATGCCATAGAGCAGAATTAAAGGAAGCAAGTATATATAAGAGGACCAGGCAAAGTGGCATGACATCATCCCTAGCAACTTCACAGAGTTAGAAAAATCCCAGCCTGAAATTCTAAAGAGATCTTGCCAATCAGTGTCTGGGTTCACATTATATCTCCTTGTTTGTATTCTAGGGTGTTATTTGAACTTACCACAATGGTTTGTAAATGGCGATTTAGGGCTCAATGTACCATAAAATTCACTCAGACAGCCAATTACAGTCATTTAATGACACTGTGGTCAATGAAGCCATGGCTTAACATGCTGTGTGAAGCCAGCCAATGTCAACAATCCTGACCTAAATGGTCTTGAGTCAGAACAAAATCTTCCCATGGTTTTGTGTACAGTGACTGCTGCTGGCTCCCTCAGTGGCTTGAATGTCTTGTGAAGAGATGTTACATCTCCATGCCCAGAACTTCAAGAAGGCTGAAATCTGTAGGTTTGCAAAATCTTACAACTTTTTGTTGGACTTTCAAAGAATTATTAGGCTTATGAGCCTTAAACACATTGAAAGGGCCAGGAGATGCCCTTATTGTCTGTAAGTGTGGCTGATCTCTGATCTACCTCTTTTGATTTGAAGAGTATAGACAGAAATGCAGGTGTACTAATAAAGCACTTAGTCATAAAAAGAATCTCCAGTTGCAGCCCATCTTCTTGACATATCTATGCACCATACATTTATGTCAAAATGATCTTGAAAAGCTTTCCTCTCTTATGATTTTTTTTTAGATTGTAAGCTCTTCAGGGCAGACACCAGTACTCCTATAATCTGTAAATAGCCAGGTGCACTAATGATCCAAATAACTAAATGAGTCTAAAGTAATATTAATATAAATGTTGGGTATATTAGTCTGATATCCAATAGTGAATCAGAAAAGAAGATGCTTCAGGGAACTTGTTTCCCACTTCCTATGTCTATTTCAGTGATGAGATCCTTTTCCTTAACTTATGGGAAGGTATATTTTATGTAAAATGCAATTTCTGCCTTCCTAATAATAAAGATCCTATATTATGTTGTGGACACAAGATATATTATTTGTGATTAGAACTTTCTAAAGCCTCTAGGAGACTATCCAGCTACTTCAGTATCTCAAACATGAAGCTTTCTGAAAACATGAAAAATCTGTCAGAAAAAAGGTAATAAAGTTGTTGATGTGTCCATCCAGATTCACTAAGCCCAGTGTTTATTTCTCCACCAAACATGAAAAGAGGGGGAGGTGCTATGCTTCTTGTGTACTGCTGCCTAAGCAGACAACAACACTGAAGTAATTTCTGCTGCTCTGTTCTGGGTAGCAAAGCGAGGCTGCAAAGCCCAGCCTTTGAATATTGGGCATGTGCTTATGGCAATGCCATTAACACCTGGCTGAATCAATTCCATTTATCTTTTGTCCTTGAATGGACTGGAAATTAAAGAAGCCACATGGTTGTTGTACAGTCATGTTCAGGCAGAAAAGTCACATGTGCTGCAAAATGGAAAAAACAGATCATTTTACAAGCTTTGCCTCCTGGCAAGAACACCAGAACAAACACAATTTCCTAATTTTATAAAAGTTTAAAAAGTGATATATGACTGCCATCTCAGTCATCACTACTCTTTTGTTTAGTTTTTTGAGTTGCCACAGTTCTCTGCACAATAAGAAATTGTCACTGAAAATTAGCTTTTTCAGAATGAGGTCACCGTGGATCAGAGATGCCCATCCTTTGGGCCTCCAAATGTTGCTGATCTATACCTCCCATTATCTGTCACCAGTAATCATTCTGCCTTTGACTGATGCAACTTGTTGTTCAACGAAGACTAGAAGGTCATAATTTGTCTTGCCACTGCTTTACTGGCATTTTGTATATCTGAAAAATATGCTCATTAAGCACTATAAGTGCTTAAGCACTACAACAGGAGATAGCCTGAAATATTATACATGTATATGTGTGCATACATACAACAGCATACATTTATAGTAAGGGAAGGAACAGCTCAGAGTTTCTTTCTGAGGCAGCATTGCTCTTGCTCTTGATTCAGTTGATTAAGCTCCACAATTGGCCTGATCCACATGTGATAAATCATACTTTGCAAATTTAGTAGCTAGGTTCATAGAAGACCCACAGTCCAAACTAAAGGAACAATAGTAAGAATTAGCACAGTCAGTATAGAATCACAATTCACCTTTCTCTCAATATATTTTGGTGAAATTTAAATTAAAAATTATTGTAGACAGTAAAGAAAAGTACCTTGATGTAGATGTATAGGAATGTTGCCTAAGCAAAAAGAGCTGAAATGTTGTTTAAGTCCAGAACCGCCAGATAACACTCAGATGCCTCCCTAATTTACCAGACTATAAGGAAAAGGAGGCGGTGTGGAACAATCAGACTTGTATAGTTCTGTTGTTCTAGACAATAAAATAAAATTAGTTTTAGCCTTTGTATGGAATTGATTTCTTGATCTGGTCTACCTAATGAGGCTTACATACAGTATATGAAATATTAAATAGGTTGTAGAGGTAGCTGCATGAAAGAAATGGTGGATGGGGAAATTTTCTTAAGCCTCTTAAATTGATGCAGAGGAATTTTGAATATTTTGTTTCTTCCCTGTGTTTTTTATGGCAGCATTTATGCAGACATGAGTAAGGTGCCGCTTAGGAAGTAATTTGTAAAATCCTATCAGGGCTTTTATTATAAGCTCAGCCTATGGAATTGGACTTTCTGAAAAGAAATTCACATAGCTTCCCCCATATTTTACTGTATGAAGTGAATAATACTGCAGACTTTAAGATAATACAGAATGAAAAGAAGTTATAAATAACAAAAGAAGGGAAGATGGGAAGAGTTCTACTTTATTGACAAGACCAAGCTAATAAAAGCTCTTCAGTGAGAAAAGATATGAATGTGATAAAAGAATGGAGGCAAAGGGAAACTTTTTAGGGCCATAGATATTTTGGGAATGATGAGACTACATAAGAAGTACGCTTGCAAAATGGCTTCCATGAGACACCTAACCATTCATAAAATAGCTGCCATGGGAGAATTACTTTCAGGGAAAAAATGGTTGGCAAAGGAGAACCTGCCCAGTTACAAAATGGGTGCTTATAATGAACTTAGCCATCACAAAACACCTATCTGACAGATTCCCACACCTGGCAAGATACCCTGAACTACCTCAGCGAATCCTTTCTTGTGTCCAGGAACACTCCTTTAAATAAATATAATTCTACATGTTTGACATTGTAGCATTTATATTCTGGTTTGTTTTATTTTTAATTGAAAGAACCCTTAAAAAGACAGGTGAAACAAGAACACCTAATGAGCACCAAGAAAGGTTTCACAGCAATGCTTTTATACCACAGGTGTCAAACTCACGACATCACATTCTGATCATGTGACATATAGCAACTTTCCCCCCCTTTGCTAAACTGGGGGTGGGCGTGGCCAGTACGTGACGCATCCGGCCCATGGGCCATGAGTTTGACATCCTTACTGTAGACATAATGATGCCTAAAGGAAAACTTTTCCAAACTGCTTACAACAAGGGAACTTTTTAAGATCACTATTTTTCAAACACTGCTCCACCTAACTTTTTTTTAATGAGCAACGGTTGTAGTTTTGCTATATTCAATGCTAAAAAAATGCTCATAGCAAGCAAAAGCCCTCACTGGTAATAAACCCTTCAGATGACCCTTCTCTACATATGCAGGGTAGAGAGCCAAGTGTCACAATGTGTGTCTCAGTGTTGTGAAGAGAAGGTCTCCCTCCATGTCTCAGTGAAAGAAGACCTTCTTACCAGATTTTACCATAAAGTGTTACGTTCTGAGCATGGGTGCAAAGAATGGAGACGAGCCGGTGAAACGGTGAACTTCAAAACTCTTTATTTACATGGTGTGACAGCTCAGCTCAATGGCTGTTACAGCCCTCCTTATATAGGCAACTTATTAGATATTCAACCAATGAAAACCATGGAGCGCTAGCTCCGTTAACCAATGGGAAAGGCTCGTTAATGGCCAATCAGATCCACCTGAACAGACCAATCTGATGTCACCATTAACGGCCAATCAGAAGTGCAGGGCCAGAACCCTGCACTAGACTTCAAGCTCTTGATAACTTTATTAACACATTTATTCATTCACAACACACCTTCCCCCCGGGTTCCGTTTACGGGGTGCAGTTACGTAGTCCTTGAGGTAGGCCGGTTGTTTAGTTACTCTATTTGACTTTCGTTGTGCACCCGGTATTTAGCTGCAATCTTGTTGAGGTAGGACGTTGTCTGGTGAAAGGGGTGTCCCTAACTCTGAGTTCGAATTTCCGTTGTCACCAATATCTTCGGTATCACCATGAGATGAGCTCACTCCCATCCCTGATTCTTCTTCACGGATTTCCATTTGGCTGTTGTTTCCTTCATTAAAACTTTCTGCTATTTCAAGTTCATCTTCCTCCGTATCTCCTCCCCCCTCAGTTTGGGCATCAGGGGACTCGGAGATCTCTGACTGCAGCCATGATCGTAGTTGATCAATATGGTGCTTCCATAGTCTATCATCGCAGCATTTCACAAGGTACGATCTAGGGCTGATTACTCGGACCACAGTCGCCTTGACCCACAACGGATCGCCCGACAAGTTTTTAGCGAATACCAAGTTGCCTATCTGGAAGGTACGGCATCGCCCGCTGGATCCGTATGGTTTCTCAGGTTCGTACGATGGGTGTAGCCGGTCGAGGTGGCAGCGGAGCTTCCACCCCATTAGCAATTCGGCGGGAGTTTTGTTAGTGATGCTGTGCGGAGTGATATGCTGCAAAAGGAGGATCCGGTTTATTTTTTCTTCAATATTGTCATAGTCCATTTTTTGTAGTGTTTTCTTGACGAATTGTACCATGCACTTAGCCCTTCCATTGGCCGCAGGATGTGCCAGCGAAGTCAGAGCATGGCGAATACCGCGGTCCGCCAGGTACTGTTCAAAGGACAGCGCAGTAAATTGGGGCCCGTTGTCGGATACCAGAACGTCTGGTAATCCGTGTGTTGCAAACAATCTGTCCAGTTTCTTCATGACCGCTTCGGTTGTTTTGTTCTTCATTTCATGGATTTCGAGCCAGTTCAAGTAGGCATCCACTGTTAACAAGAATGTGTGGCCTTTGGTAGATCCTGCAAAGTGCAGATGGATATGGGACCAGGGTCCCCGCCGTGTTTCCCATTCAGTTGGGGTTGCTTTTGGTGGGGCATTGCTTACTTCCTGGCATTTGTGACAAGCTTTGACCCATGTCTTGATTTGCTTGTTGATGCCTGGCCACCACGCGTAGCTTCGTGCGAGGGCCTTCATGCGCACGATGCCGGGGTGGCCATTGTGCAAGGTTCTCAGTACTGCTCGTTGTAGTTGCTCTGGGACAATGACTCTATCTCCCCAGATAATGCAGCCCTTCTGTGAAAACAATTCTGTTTGTCGACTCTTGAATGGGGCGTAGTCATCAGGTATCTGGTCCAATGGCCATCCCCGCTCGACCCAACTAAGGACTCGTGCTAAGGTGGGGGTCGTGCTTCATTTCCATCGTGATATCTCGGGCTGTTAATGGCGGTGTTCGAAGTGTCTCAATCTGCAACGTAGTCACTGTCAGCGCGGGGTCATCAATAGTCTCTGGAAGTGGTGCTCGGCTCAATGCATCAGCATGAGGAATGGCCTTCCCCGGGCGGTGTTGCAGCCGATAATTATAGGCAGCCAAAAATTCTGACCAGCGAGTCATTCTGGGAGATAATATATAGGGGGTTGGCTTATCTCCCGCTATTATTCCCAGCAAAGGTTTGTGGTCGGTCACTATAGTAAAGGCTCGGCTGTACACGTACTCATGAAATCTCTGGGCAGCGGACACAATAGCAAGGGCTTCTTTATCAATCTGACTGTAATTGCGTTCTGTTTTTGAAAGCGTTTTTGGCAAATAGGCAACAGGAGCTTCGCTACCGTTTGGCAAGACGTAGCTCAAAATGGCGCCTACTCCAAAAGGCGATGCATCACACATGATCGTTAATGGCAAGGTCTCATTGTACTGCATTAGTACAGCGTCAGAAGTCAATAATTTTTTTACATTTTGAAACGCCTGCTTTTCTCTATGTCCCCATACCCAGATTGCTTTTTTGCCCAATAAACGATGTAGGGGTTCGGCTACGGTTGCTTTGTGTGGCAGGAAAACGTTATAAAAATTGATGAGGCCTAAAAATGCCTGGAGGTCGGCCTTATTCTGGGGTTTTGGAGCGTTTTTGATTTACCTCAGTTTGCTATCGGTAGGGTGAATGCCATGACTATCAATTAAATACCCTAAGAATTCGACACGATCTGTACACAGTTTACACTTATTTTTCTTCACTTTAAGACCTGCGTCTTTGAATCTCTGGAGAACCATCCTCAGGCGATCCCGTAAAATATTCAGGGTAGGGGCAGCGATTAACACATCATCAAAGTATGGGACAACACCTTTTATCCCTTGTAATAGTCTCTCCGTTAAGCTTTGAAAGATCCCCGGGGCTACGCTCACTCCGAATTGGAGTCGGGTACATTTAAAGGCACCTCGGTGCGTCATGATTGTCTGTGCCTCTGCCGTTTTTTCATCTACCGGCAGTTGTTGGTATGCCTGGGCTAAGTCTAGTTTAGCGAAGACTTTTCCGCCCCCCAGGGAATGGAGGAGGTGCTGCACCACCGGTACCGGATACACATTTTGCTGAAGGGCGTGGTTCAGGGTGGCTCGGTAGTCCCCACAAATTCTTATCGATCCATCCGGCTTAATGGGTGTCACGATTGGGGTCTCCCAGGGAGAGTGATCGGTTGGCTCCAACACACCCTGGGCTATTAATTTATCAAGCTGCTCGTCAATCTTTGGTTTAAGGGCAAATGGAACTCGACAAGGCTTAAGGCGGATGGGAGCTATTTTAGGATTAAGGTTAAATGATATCGGGGTCCCCTTGTACTCTCCTAGTTTTTCTGCAAAGACGTCCCTGAATTCTTGGACAAGGTCCTCTTCCCAGTCGCTGCTGCCAATTCGGTCAATGCCTGCCACTTCAATGTCAAGTGGAGTGAACCATTGGAGGCCTAACAGGCTAGGCCGGTCCTTGTCAATCCCAGTCAGGGGTAGGGATGCTGTACGGTTCTTGAACGATACCTGGACTCGACTGGATCCTACAACTGGAATCCGATTCCCCTGATAGTCTTTGAGTATGAGTCTTTGTAAATGGAGGTCTTGTCACCTGATAGTAGGGATGAGTTGCTTGAGGGTCTTCCAGGAAACCATCAAGAGGGACTATCCTGAGTCGACTTCCATTAGGCAGAGCTGGTTTTCGATGGCCACTTTAACTCAGATTTTCTTGGCATCCAAAGAGGAGGCGTGACCGATCGTGATAGTTTGGTGAGCCTCTTCTCGCTTCGTGGGTTGGTTTAGGGTTTTGTTTCTGTAGGAGTGGTTGTTCCATTGGTGGTTCACTGGTTCTCGCCTTACAGGACGGTTTCCTGTCGGTTGGCGATAGTTAGCCCCCTTCGAGGGCTGGTTGGGTCCTATGAAACTTCTACAGACCCATCTGATATGGCCTCGTTTCCCGCACTCATGGCAGAGCGCGTCACGGAATTTGCATTAGGACCAGGGGTGGCTTGCCCCACAACCAGCGCATGGGTGTTGAGACTTCTGGTATTGGTCCCGTTCGGACTGCAGTCGATGGATCTCTTCTTCATCGCTGTCTGACAATGAAGAGAGATCCTCATGGTGGGCTGTCAAAAGCCGTCCTTCTGACTTGGGTGAAATTTCGCTGGTCGGTTGGTGAACCGGAGCGCGGTTGCGGCGCATTCGGGCAGCCGACTTCCTGGTTGCTTCTGCTGCAGTAGCATCAGCGATGGTATCTGCAAGGCTGATGTCGCCTTTCACCATCAGCTTACTCTGCACGTGCGGTGCATCTAATCCCAGAATTATTCGGTCTTTCAGAGCTTCTTCGAGGTCGGCGAACCCACAGAGGCCTCCCAGGTTCCGGAGATCCGTGATGAAATCTGCAATGCTTTCTCCTTTCCGCTGGTCTCTCTGGTAAAATTCATGCCGCCTAACGAGTGTTGGCACGGTCGGTGCATAGTGGGCTCTCAGTAGGGGTTCGAGGACATCCCAGTCCATAGACTTGACTTCTGCCGGTTTCGCTAGTGCCTTGGCCATCTTGAATACGGTCGGCTCACAATGCGTTAGGAATACCGCCCGTTTCTTTCCAGTAGTGGCATCCTTCAAATTGTTGGTTTCCAAGAACATTTGGAAACGATCCATATCGGAGTCCCAGTCTTCTTGCGCTGGGTCAAATGGAGCGGGTGGTATGACGCCGCCGGACATGGTTCCACCATTGTGCGTTCAGTCACGTGCTCAGTTATTGTTCTTAGTTGTTCAGTCAGCTCTGATGTCTCCAAATCCCATCCTCGTCACCAGTGTTACGTTCTGAGCATGGGCGCGAAGAATGGAGACGAGCCGGTGAAACGGTGAACTCTTTATTTACATGGTGTGACAGCTCAGCTCAATGGCTGTTACAGCCCTCCTTATATAGGCAACTTATTAGATATTCAACCAATGAAAACCATGGAGCGCTAGCTCCGTTAACCAATGGGAGAGGCTCGTTAATGGCCAATCAGATCCACCTGAACGGACCAATCTGATGTCGCCATTAACAGCCAATCAGAAGTGCAGGGCCAGAACCCTGCACTTGACTTCAAGCTCTTGATAACTTTATTAACACATTTATTCATTCACAACATAAAGAGTGAAGGAAAAAGCAGCCAAACTACTATCATCTGTTCTGTTTTCCAATAGCACAGCACATTAGTCTGATTTTCTGTTATAAATCATAATATTAGCCCAGTTCAATTGAACGTCCAGCTCAATTCCAGAAAGGTGCTTTTGATGAATGAACATAGCACCTGTCTGCAACTCTTTAAAGCAGCTTCAGCTTTGCCCAGAATTGGGCAGTTAAGTTTTGCAATTGCTGCCCAATTCTAAGGAAAGACACAGGTGCTAACAGACTCTACTTACATGCCAACCAATGGATGAGTAGTAATGGTAAGAATTATCCTTCATTTAACCCAGATCCTAAGTAAAACTGGAGTGCTGCCACAAGACTAATTTAAAACTGACTGTGGACAATGTCTCTGCACAGTTTATCCTTAAAACTTCCCTAAGATGTAGAACAAGCATGTGTAATTCTGTAGTCACAACATTATACCTCACTTGTTTCACCTAATTGTAATCATATGGGGCAAGTCAGATAAAGTTTTAGAAACATATTCTTTTTATTTCCACATCTCTCCAAATATCTGATTGTTTCTAAACCTTCAGGAGGATATCAAGGCATTTCAGATGAATTCCACATGTATCTGAATTATCCTAACTTGATATTCTGAATCTAAGGCAATCCCTTATCACCCAATTATATTAAATTTAGGGTAGGTTTACAATTCTCACTTTGTCAATGGAATAATAAATAAATGCATAACATAAATAAAAAAATATAATACAAGTTTTTTCAACAATAATTCAGAGGTAGAAAATGATAATCAAATAGAGTTTGGAAAACATAATAATTCTTTGGCAGAATTCCTGCCAATAATGTATTTATATAGGTTGCTTTCTACAACTGTTCTGAGATCTCCAAATAGGCTGCAATATATAAAACAAGAAAGAAGCTATATGAATAAAGGTATTGTTAAGTTCTGCGCATGGGCGCAAGGAACGGAGACGAGACGGTGAACAGTGAACTTCAACTCTTTATTAATCATTGTGAAACAGAGCAAAACCCTAGGGCAGCAGCGGCCCTTTTATAGGAAAGCTGCTGCTCTAGTAACCAATAAGAAACGTGGAGCGTTAACCCCTTTAACCAATGAGAGTGGCTCATTAACAGCCAATCAGATTTTCCTGAACGGACCAATCCGATATCACTATTATCGGCCAATCAGAAGTGCAGGACTAGAATCCTGCTCTTTTCTAAAGGTTTTGATAAACTTTATTTAAACGTTTTATGAGTTCATAACACCCCTTTCCCCCGGGTTCCGTTTAGGGGGTGCGGTGATGTAATCTCTGAGGTATGAAGGTTGTTTTGACTTTCTATTGGATTTACGCTGTCCCACCGGTTCTTGTCTGTAACCTTGTTTTGGCAGGACGTTTTCGGGCAAGTCGGGTGCCGGTGGTTCCTCATTGGAAGACTCGGTGCCGCTAATGTTTTCGTCATTGTCCACTAGCCTTTGCAGACTTGCCTCTGTTGAGGTGTTCCTCTGTGGCGAGGACACACCCGTCCCTAATCCTTCTTCATTTGTTACACCCGCTTGCTGACTTCTTTCGTTCGTGCTTTCCACCATCTCGAATTCGGTTTCTTCGGCATCCCCTCCCCCCTCAGTTTGGGAGTTACTGGAGTCACGGAAACTATGTTGTAGCCTCAAGCGAAGCTGATCTATATGGCATTTCCATATTTTTCCGTCATGGGTTTTCACCCAGTACGACCTGGATCCAGTGGCTTGAATTACAGTTGACTCGACCCACAACGCTTCGCCAGAAAGATTTCTGGCGAAAACTAAATCGCCTACCTTGAACTCGCGGCATTTCCCGCTAGATCCACAGGGTTTCTCTGGCTCGTAAGATGGGTGAAGCCGGTCGAGGTGGGAGTGGAGTTTGTGTCCCATTAATAATTCAGCTGGAGTCTTGTTGGTGACGCTGTGTGGAATGATGTGTTGAAGAAGGAGTATTCTGTGTATCTTATCTTCAATATCCCCATAGTCCATTTTGTAGAGGGTTTTTTAACAAACTGTACCATGCGCTCGGCTCTTCCGTTAGCCGCAGGGTGCACTGGCAAAGTTAGCAGATGGCGAATATCGCGGTCCACCAAATATTGTTCAAAAGGGAGCGTGGTAAACTGGGGGCCGTTGTCGGATACCAGAATGTCTGGCAGTCCATGCATCACGAATAATCTGTTCAACTTCTGGATGACGGACTCGGTTGTGGTACTTTTCATTTCGTGGATCTCGAGCCAGTTTGAATAGGCATCCACTGTTAGGAGGAACGTGTGTCCCTTAGTAGGTCCCGCAAAGTCAATATGAATGCAGGACCACGGTCCCCGGGATGTTTCCCATTCTGTCGGCGTTGCTTTTGGTGGGGCATTGCTAACTTCCTGGCACTTATAACAAGTCTTTACCCAGGCTTTGATCTGTTTGTCGATGCCCGGCCACCACGCATAGCTTCGTGCGAGCGCTTTCATACGCACGATGCCGGGGTGGCCCTCATGCAGTGTCTTTAATACCGCTTGTTGTAACCGCTCTGGGGCGATGACTCTATCCCTCCAGAGGATGCATCCCTTTTGCGAAAAAAGTTCTGTTTGCCGATTCTTGAAGGGGATGAAGTCGTCAGGGGTTTGATCTACTGGCCATCCTCATTCGACCCAGCTAAGAACTCACATTAAGATAGGATCGCGTTTTGTTTCGATCACAATATCTCTAGCTGTTAGCGGCGGTGAATGTAGCGTTTCAATCTGGAGCATTGTAACGGTTGGAGATGGGTCGTCGATGGTTTCCAGAAGAGGTGCACGGCTCAGTGCGTCAGCGTGGGGAATGGCTTTCCCTGGGCAGTGTTGCAGCTTATAATCGTACGCAGCCAAAAATTCTGACCAGCGAGTCATTCTGGGTGATAATATATAGGGGGTTGGCTTGTCTCCCGCTATAATCTCCAGCAAAGGTTTGTGGTCGGTAACAATAGTAAAAACTCGTGCATATACATATTCATGAAACCGTTTTACAACAGATACAACGGTAAGAGCCTCTTTATCGATTTGACTATAGTTACGTTCAGCCTTTGATAAAGTCCTTGAAAAGTAGGCAATAGGGGCTTCACTACCGTTTGGTAACACATGGCTCAAAATGGCTCCGACTCCAAATGGTCACGCGTCACATGTGATTGTTAAAGCCAAAGACTCGTTATACTGCATTAAAACGGCATCTGAAGTTAATAGATTTTTCACTTGTCGGAACGTGTACCCCTCTCGGTGCCCCCAGACCCAGGTTGCTTTTTTGTCGAGAAGCCGATGTAGGGGCTCAGCTACAGTCGCTTTGTGGGGCAGGAAGATGTTGTAAAAATTAATAAGCCCCAGGAAAGCTTGGAGATCAGTCTTATTTCTGGGTCTTGGGGCGTTCTTGATTGCCCTTAACTTGCTATTGGTGGGGTGAATGCCTTGTTTATCGATTAAGTACCCCAGGAACTCTACTTTATCTGTGCACAGTTGACATTTATTTTTCTTAACCTTAAGGCCGGAGTCTTTAAATTTGTGGAGAACCAGTCTAAGACGCTCTTTTAGTATTTCTCTATTCGGGGCAGCAATTAAAACGTCATCAAAGTACGGTACGACCCCCTTTATTCCCTGTAATAGTCTCTCCATCAAGCTCTCAAAAATCCCTGGGGCTACGCTAACTCCGAATTGGAGTTGGTTGCACTTAAAAGCACCTCGGTGCGTAACGATCGTTTGTGCCTCTGCTGTTTTTTTATCTACAGGCAGTTGTTGGTATGCCTGTGCTAAACCCAATTTAAGACTTTTCCGCCCCCCAGGGAATGGAGGAGGTGTTGTACCACCGGCACCAGGAAAGCATTCTGTTGAAGGGCGTGATTCAGGGTGGCATGGTAGTCCCCACAAATTCTTAACGATCCATCCGGTTTGATGGGTGTTACGATTGGGGTTTCCCAAGGAGCGTGGTCGGTTGGTTCTAAAATGCCCTGGGCTATTAATTTATCAAGTTGCTCGTCAATCTTTGGTTTTAGGGCAAAAGGTACTCGACGAATCTTAAGGCGCGTGGGGACTACTTCAGGATTAAGGTTAAATGATATGGGGGTCCCCTTGTACATGCCTAGTTTGTCTGCAAAGACGTCCTGGAATTCCTGGACGAGGGCCTCCTCCCAGTCATCGCTGCTGGTTCGGTGAATGCCGGCTACCTCAATCCCAAGTGGAGCAAACCATTGAAGGCCTAACAAGCTAGGCCGATTCCGGTCGACAACGGTCAATGGTAAAGATGCAGTACGATTTTTGAATGAGATCCAGACTAGGCTGGATCCAACGACTGGAATTCAGTTTCCCTGATAGTCCTTGAGTATGATTCTTTGGAATCTGGGGTCTTGCCGCCGGATGGCAGGGATTGTTTAAGGTCTTCCAGGAAACCATCGAGAGGGACGATCCTGAATTGACTTCCATCACGCAGGGCTGGTTTTCGATGGCGACCTTCACCCGGATCTTCTTTGCATCTAATGATGAGGCATGACCAATCGTAATGGTTTGGTGTGCCTCTTCTCGTTTCATTGAATGGGCTAGTGGTTTATTTCTGTAGGAGTGGTTGTTCCATTGGTGGTTCAAATGTTTCCGACTCACAGGACGATTCCCTGTGGTTTGGTGGTAGTTGGTCCCCCTCTGAAGTGGGCTGGATCCTTGCTTGCTTCTACAGACCATTCCGATGTGGCCTCTCTTTCCACAAACATGGCAGAGCGCATCGAGGAATTTGCAGTCTGATCGTTGGTGGTTTGCCCCACAACCAGCGCATTGATACTGCAATCTCTGGTAACACTGGCGGCGTTGGTCTCGTTCAGACCAGAGCTGGTTGACCTCTTCCTCATCACTTTCTGATGACGATTCGAGGTCCTCGTGGTGGGTTGCCATTGCATGTCCCTCAAGGCGAGGTGAAGTTTCGCCAGCGAGTTGGCGGAGTGGGGCGTTGGTGCGGCGCATTCGGGCAGCCGACTTCCTGGTTGCTTCTGCGGCAGCAGCGTCAGTGATGGCATCTGTAAGGCTAATGTCACCTTTCGCCATCAGCTTACTCTGCACGTACGGTGCATCTAATCCCAGAACTATTCGGTCTCTCAGGGCTCCTTCGAGGTCGGCGAACCCACAGAGGCCTCCCAGGTTCCAGAGATCCGCGATGAAATCTGCAATGCTCTCTCCTTTCCGCTGGTCTCTCTGGTAAAATTCATGTCTTTGGACAAGCATTGGTACAGTAGATGCATAGTGGGCCCATAGGAGGGGCTCGAGGACATCCCAGTCCATGAATTTCACCTCAGCCGGTTTCGCCAGTGCCTTAGCCATCTTAAAAATGGTAGGACCGCAGTGAGTCAGGAATACCGCTCGCTTTTTCCCAGTAGTGGCATCCTTCAACTTGTTGGTCTCCAGAAATATCTGGAACCGGTCCATGTATGAGTCCCAGTCTTCTTGTGCCGGGACGAATGGAGCGGGTGGTATGGTGCTGCTGGACATGGTTTCTGCCGTTGATGTGCCTTCAGCCACGTGCTCTGTTAGGTGCTCTGTAGTGTTCAGTCAGCTGTGACGTCTCCGTATCCCACCTTCATCGCCAGTGTTAAGTTCTGCACATGGGCGCAAGGAACGGAGACGAGATGGTGAACAGTGAACTTCAACTCTTTATTAATCATTGTGAAACAGAGCAAAACTCTAGGGCAGCAGCGGCCCTTTTATAGGCAAGCTGCTGCTCTAGTAACCAATAAGAAACGTGGAGCGTTAACCCCTTTAACCAATGAGAGTGGCTCGTTAATAGCCAATCAGATTCTCCTGAACGGACCAATCCGATATCGCTCTTATTGGCCAATCAGAAGCACAGGACTAGAACCCTGCTCTTTTCTAAAGGTTTTGATAAACTTTATTTAAACGTTTTATTAGTTCATAACAGGTACATATACTGCACCTCTGTAATACAGAATGCTTAGGCTAGGAGTGCAATTTTTTTCTAGCTGCCTCTCCCCTTGTTTGTCTATGTTTTGGAAAGGAAGGAGATTTTAAAAAGTAATTTGACATCATGGGGAATAAAATGTAGTTTACATTTTGTAATTGAGAAATATAATTATACTACATTAAAATGCTACAATGATGCAAGGCACCTGTCCAGTCCAGCCAATTACAATAATTTCTCTTTTTCAAAACTGTAAGGGAAAAGAGGGTTAGGAATCCACCATACCACATATTCACCCAGGTACATGCTTTCACCTGACATATTCAGAGCATATCACTTAAGAGTGCCAGTTCTGCGTCTGGCAGGAAGAGGTTGTAAATAGCAACCTTGGAGCAGCAAACAGACAGCAAGACAAGCCACACTGAATGTGTGATTCCTCCCTTTGAGCATTTGAGCAACTGAGGATTGGAGCAATCCTCAGCATGAGGGCAAACCAGTGTGCATTACAAGAAAGCAGATTTTCAGATGTCGTGCTTTTGGCTTTTGATAAATGCACTCAGCCAGAAATAGCTTGCCATCCTAAACCCCTTATTTTATAGGTAACGTGAGATTGGAGATGAGTGATCTGTGGGATGCAGCATGCATAAAAAAGGAACAAGCCTCTTTGTTTCTTTACATCTAAAGCACATTTCAGAATCCAATTTAATAATAAGATGCACTGAGCTTTCTAAAGTGCTTTACTGTGACCTTCTTAGCTGAGATGGAACTCGTACGATGGCCATGCTCTGGAGCTACATTGGCTGCAGTTCCTGCATTCATCTCCTCTGGCTGGCTTTCAAATCTGTGAATGCTGATAGACTTAAAAGATGGAAGGGAGGGGGGAGTTGGGAAAAGAAAGGAAAGCACCAAAGTGGTCTTTTCTGAATGGGATGAGAGATTTCCCTCGCTCCCACCCAATGTGAATGATACTGTCAATGGAATTAAGTGACAGAGCTTGCAAAAGAGAATGCCGGAGAGAGAGAGAAACGAAAGGCGGGCTGAAAGGAAAACTGGCAGAAAGAGAGCAGGGATGAATGAGGCCTTTGTTTAACCTTCTCATGCCATGAATAAGCAGCCCACAGCTCTGAGAATCTTTGCAGATTGCCTGCCTGATGGAGGAGGATTGAAGGCAGGAATGCAATTCATCCTCACTCCAAGAGCTTGCCAGCAGAGGAACAAACTTAATTTTTCTCTTGGAGTAAATTCCCCTGGTCAAGAGAAAAGAAAAGAAAAAGGCAAAGCAGGAGCACTTTGTAATGAGCTGAACCTGCAAGCACAGATATAAAAGAAAGTGTTATGTCTGGAGCGTGGGCGCAAGGAACGGAGACAAGACATCAAATAGTGACTCCAACTCTTTATTAGTGACTTCAGAACAGAGCAGGGATACTGGGCAGCAGCAGCTCCTTTTATAGAGCTGGCTGCTGTCACAATAACCAATGGTTTGAGTTTGCCGCGCTGGTAGCGGCCAATCAGCGGCGACCCGCTGTCAGCCAATCAGATTAGCCAGAAACAGCCAATCACAATACGCTGTTTGCGAGCCAATCAGAAGTGCAGGATTACGAGCCTGCTGCGGAAACAAAACTATTAGGATTTTTAACTAAAGCGCTTGCTTAGTTCGTAACACCCCTCCCCCCTAGGTTCTGTCTGAGGGGTGGGGTGATGTATTCTCGCAGGTAGGCAGATCGTTTCACCTGTCTACCTGATCTGCGTTGCTCCACCAGTCCTTGCCCTGACTCTGGTCCCGGTGGGCTGCTTGCTGCGCTTGTTGGCAAAGATGTTCCGCCCTCTCCGTTGGGTGACTCAGGGTTGTCATCTCTGCTTCTGTTAAGGTTGTCCTCCAGATCCCTTGGATTTGCTGCTGTCACAGTGCTGCTCTGTGGTGAGGCGATCATCTGGCCCAGCTCTCCTTCAGAAGGTGCAAGTGGCCACCCAGGTTTCTATTCGCTTATCTATACCTGGCCACCAAGTGTAGCTTCTTGCTAGTGCCTTCACTTGCACGATGCCCGGATGGCCATCGTGCAATAGTTTTAGGACTTTATGTTGTAATCTCTCTGGAATGACAACTCTGCCTCCCCACAAGACGCATCACTTTTGGGAGAAAAGTTCTGTCTGCCGGTTTTTGAACGGATTGAAGGTGTCGTTTGGTTCATTGTCAGGCCAACCTCTTTCTACCCAGCTGAGTACCCGTGCCAAACAAGGATCTTTCCTTGTTTCTGAGGTGATGTCTTGTGCAGTCAGCGGTGGTGAAGGAAGAGTTACTATTTGTAGCGTAGCGAGGGTTGGAGCTGGGTCGTCTATGACTTCTGATAATGGAGAATGGCTCAAAGCATCAGCGTGGGGAATGGCTTTCCCCGGACGGTGTAGCAGTTGGTAATCGTATGTGGCTAGAAACTCTGACCAACGTGTCATTCTCGGTGATAAGATGTGGGGAGTTGGTTTGTCTCCTGCTAAAATGCCAAGTAATGGTTTGTGGTCGGTAATTATGGAGAAAGGTCTTTCATATACATACTCATGGAATCGTTTAATCGCAGACATAATAGCGAGAGCCTTTTTATCAAGTTGGCTATAGTTTCTCTCAGTTTTAGATAAAGTTCTTGAAAAGAACGCAATAGGTGCCTCAGTACCATTTGGTAGGACATGGCTCAGGATGGCTCCTACTCCAAACGGTGAGGCATCGCAAGTGACAGTTAAAGGCAAAGTCTCGTTATATTGAATCAATACAGCATCTGAAGTTAACAGGTCCTTTACTTGCTGAAAAGCTCACTCTTCACGATGTCCCCAGATCCAGGAAGCCTTCTTATTGAGGAGCCTATGCAGGGGTTCAGCAACAGTCGCCTTCTGGGGCAAGAAGATGTTATAAAAGTTAATGAGTCCCAGGAAGGCTTGGAGGTCTGTTTTATTCCTAGGTCTTGGGGCGTTTTTTATTGCAGTGAGTTTTTTCTCCGTAGGGTGAATTCCCTGTTTGTCAAGAAGGTACCCAAGGAATTCAACCCTCTCAGTACAAAGTTGGCACTTGTCTTTCTTGACCTTCAGGCCAGCGTCTTTAAATTTCTGGAGGACCATTCTGAGTTGTTTTTCTAGCAGGCTTCTGTTGGGAGCAGCTATTAAGACATCATCGAAGTATGGCATGACCCCTTTTATGCCTTGAAGCAATCTTTCCATCAGACTTTGGAAGATGCCAGGTGCTACACTCACTCCGAATTGGAGTCTATTACACTTGAATGCACCTCTATGCGTGACTATAGTTTGGGCTTCTCCAGTCTCTGCATCTACGGGCAACTGCTGGTACGCCTGAGCTAGGTCCAATTTTGCAAATATTTTCCCACCTTCCAGGGAATGAAGGAGATGTTGGACAAGGTAAGCGCTCTGCTGAAGTGCATGATTTAGGGTGGCCCGGTAATCCCCACAAATTCTTAAGGATCCATCAGGTTTTATGGGAGTTACAATTGGGGTCTCCCACCGGGTGTGATCGATCGGTTCCAACATGCCCTAAGCTATTAATTTATCCAATTGTTCATCAATCTTTGGCTTGAGTGCAAAGAACACTCAACGAGGCTTAAGGTGAATGGGCACAATGTCAGGGCTGAGATTAAACGATATGGGGGATCCTTTGTACTTGCCTAGCTTCTCGGTGAAAACGTCCTGGAATTCCTGGACGAGGGCCGCTTCCCAGTCATCACTTCCGGTTTGGTTGATGCCCACTAGTTCAATTCCTAGTGGCGCGAACCATTGCAAACCCAGCAAACTGGGCCAATCTCGATTGACGATGGTAAGAGGTAGGGTTGCGGTGTGGTCTTTGAAGGATACTCGGACCTGGCTGGAACCGGCAACTGGAATTCTGTTTCCTTGGTAGTCTTTTAATATGATTTTTTGAGTGCTGAGGTCCTGGCGATGAATGTCAGGAATCAGCTGTTTTAAGGTTTTCCAGGAGACCATTGACAGGGACGATCCAGAGTCGACTTCCATAACACATGGTTGATTCTCAATGGTGACCTTCACTCGGATTTTCCTCGCATCAAGGGAGGACGCGTGGCTGATGGTGATGGTTTGATGGGCCTCTTCTCATCTGGTTGAATTGGCGGGTGCTCGATTTCTGTAGTATTGGCTCCATTAGTTGTTTAGGCGGTCCCGATTTATTGGTGGAGTGCCTGTTGTATGCCGGGAGTTGTTTTCTCTTCGGATTGGGCTGGACCCTTGCCTGCTTCTGCAGACCTTTGCGATGTGGCCCCTCTTTCCACAGGAACGGCAGAGTGCATCTAGGAATTTGCAGTCTGATCGCAGGTGGTTTCCTCCACTTCCAGCACATTGACTCGAAGGCTTACAATTCCGCTGGTCTCACTGGTCACATTCAGATCTGAGTCTGTTGACCTCCTCTTCCTCACTTTCTGATGAGGATTCGAGGTCTTCATGGTGGGTGGTCGTTGTGTGCCTCTCGGAGAAAAGCGTAGTGTCACTGGCGAGTTGGCGGTGTGGTGCGTTCGCTCGGCGCATTCGAGCGGCTGACTTCCTGGTTGCTTCTGCTGCGGTAGCATTGGCGATGACATCTGTGAGACTGATGTCTCCCTTCGCCATAATCTTGCTCTGGGTCATGGGGTCTTTTAGGCCCAGAACAATTCGATCTCTCATGGCTTCCTTGAGGTTTGCGAAGCCACAGAGTCCCCCTAGGTTTCTAAGGTCAATGATGAAGTCTCCAACATTTTCGCCTTCCTGCTGGTACCTCTGGTAAAACTCGTGTCTCCTGATGAGTGTTGGCACCGCGGGTGCATAATGAGCCCGTAGGATTGGGACGAGGTTGTCCCAGTCCATTGTCTTGACTTCTGCTGGTTTCGCAAGTGCTTTTGCCATTTTAAAAATAACGGGCCCGCAATGGGTCAGAAATACAGCTCGTTTCTTGCCAGGCGTAGCATCTTTCAAATTGTTGGTCTCCAGGAACATCTGGAGCCTGTCCATACACGAGTCCCAGTCTTCATTAGCCGGGTCAAATGGAGCGGGTGATATAGCACTGCTGGTCATTCTGCCGCTTTTGGTGCACTCTTAGCCACGTGTTCTGTTAGCGTTTGGTGAGTGTTCAATCAGCTCTATTGTCTCCACATCCCACCTTCGTCGCCAGTGTTAGATCTGGAGCGTGGGCGCAAGGAATGAAGACGAGACATTGAATAGTGACTCCAACTCTTTATTAGTGACTTCAGAACAGAGCAGGGATACTGGGCAGCAGCAGCTCCTTTTATAGAGCTGGCTGCTGTCACAATAACCAATGGTTTGAGTTTGCCGCGCTGGTAGCGGTCAATCAGCAGCGACCCGCTGTCAGCCAATCAGATTAGCCAGAAAAGGCCAATCACAATACGCTGTTCGCGAGCCAATCAGAAATGCAGGATTACGAGCCTGTTGCGGAAACAAAACTATTAGGATTTTTAACTAAAGCGTTTGCTTAGTTCGTAACAGAAAGAGCCCTGGTATAGCTCTTTTTTTTTTTCCCCACAGGCAATTTAGCATGCAATTCTGAGGCTCCATTTCTCTGAAGGTGCTCATTCAGGTGCTTGGAAATAATGCCAGCGTGGGCAATGTTTCCAGTGGAGATGCTTTGCATAAACTCTGCAAGGTTCACATGAGAATCCAGAGACGGACTGGAGGAGTGTGGGATTTTGTTGTTGTTGTGGTTGTTATATCTGGGGATAACAATCATTTGAGTTACATGTGAGCATGATGGATTGTTTGAGTGGTGACTTTGTATGATTCTCCTCATAAATTTCAATTTTTAATTTTTTAAAAAGATGGTTGCTTCTCTCAGGCCTTCGGGAAGGATGCAATAAGCTTATGCATTAACTTGGGGACATAGAGGGCTCCTCCCCATGGCCAATTTAAAGGGCTACTTACCTTGAACAATCAAAATACTTTAGTGATATATTCACTGTCTACAGTGAACGTTGTCATGTCGTAGGCACAATACCAACAAGTACTAGTGTCAAATTCCTTAACTGCAGATCAAGAAAGCGAGATTCATAGAGTCTTTTAAGTAGTTTTTATGCCAAGAATCAAAAGAAGAAGAAGTCTGTAGGGGGCGTGCATACCGTCCCTGTCCTATTGTTTCTTTTATTTTTCTTATATGTACCCATGTATTCATAACTATGTTTTTACTTATACCTATTATCTTGTAAGCAATTGACAAACCAAATAAAATAAATAAATAAATAAAATTTTAAGAAGTGAGATAGGAAGCTTTTAGCCCTCTTCAACTGTTGTGAGTTCATTAAAATGGGAGTTCTTTGAAACTGTTCTTCAGAGAATGTTTGTATGATGGACAAAGAGCCTATATAGGTCCTCTAACAGGATCTCCCGTCCATTGATTGTTTGTATTTATAACTATTTCTCTTTTCTTATCATGAATTTTAGCTTAACAGATTATGTTAAAGGAAGAGATTGGTAAATTCCTCTGCATTTCTTTCCCCTCTCTCCTTCCACCAAATATCATTGGCTAATGGGAAAAAGAAATTGACTATGCTCTCTTGAGATGAGGTTGAGAAATATTGGTTTGACAGATGACTACATCTTTTATCAAAACTTGCTCTGTTTTGGTACAAGCATATTATGCAAGTTTATTCAAAGAAGTCTGACATCTGCTGAGAGTTGGGGTCCTTGAAGTCATAGGTTTGGTGGCATTCTGGAATAATTCCTTCAAGCTTCTTGCCTAATTAAAAAAGAAATTGCTACTTTAACATCAGAAGAGCTAAGGACGGCTAACTTGCCACAGAGGAAGATGAGATAAAGGACAATCTTTATAGGATCTGTCCGTGCCATGGTTAGGTGTAACACGAAAAGCTCTACCTCAGGTGAAGAGACTAACAGAGGTGCATTTTGTGAAGAGCAATGATAGAACTTTACAAAACTTTAAAATAAAGCAAATAAAAAAATACTGAACTTTAATAACACATTTAGTTTCATAAATGTTCCAATGTCTGTAGATATGCTGTTCTGTATAACACCCAGAGAGGTATTGGAGATGCAAATATTTCCAAAAGAAGCTGGTCTAGCTATTGATGATCAGTGCGTTTATCTAACAGGTTTTTTTTTTTTTTACAAGCTCAATAAGTGTCATTTATACTCTGCAAAAATTTCCATCTCAAATACCTTAAAAAGTTTACAAAACACATTATGCTTTAATCAAAGAAAATTACAAAAACGGTCAACTTGTTAATATAACAGTATATTTAAATTTAAATAGATTTAAACATTTTGTAAAACAAATATTTTATTGCTTTAGTTTATAATATTCTATAATAAACATTGAAAAATACAAATGTTTGGCAGCTCACATAATTCTTGTGTCTCTGCTAAAAAAAAGGAAGCAGACAGAAAACTGCTTAATAATACACAAAAGGTTGACCTGTGTTACCATGCTAGAAACAAAATGTTTTGCCAGCTTGTGACCCTGACATTAAACTACTTGTAGACCCTTTTGGGAGGGGGCGTGACTCACTGTTTGAAAACACCTAGTTTTATATGTTTTTCTAACACAACTTAAGGGTTGAAAGATTTGCATTCTTCTTTCTTCCAATGTATCCTCCTAAGAGGGCTGTATTGCCAAAAATTCTCCTGAACTTTCTCCAGCAACATCTCTTGAAAGAATTTATTGTAAAAACTTTATATAAAATAAGTAGATGTGTATTTTAAACTGTGACTTGGTAAATATGGAAGGAAGGAAGGTTTTTTGCTATTTAAACCTAGAGTTCAGGATCAGTCTTATCTAAACTAGTGCCTCACGAATATATTGGACTACAGTGCTCAACTTTTCAAAGCAATTATAAAAATTATGAAGGTTATTGTCCACAACTGCTAGGTAACACTAGCATGGGAAGTAAAGTCTTCCCTACAACCTGGACTACAATTCCCATTATACTTAATATGTTTAATTGCAGATATATGGGCATAACAGTATAGTAGCCCAATATATTTGTAGAGCACCAGTCTGAGAAAGACTTACTTGGTTCAATATGCTTCTTTTTAGAGAGGCGCATCAGATGCCCCTGGGAAATCCCGAAGCAAGGTATGTAAACAGTAGTTCCTTAAGGCACTTTCCCAAGATTGTGGAAGGTGACTGCACGTTGGGAAAATTCAGCGCAACTAGGAGGTTTGTGTAAAATATGTGTTTGCAGTATCTGCAGAGATGCAGGAAGATTGCAGGGATACAGCCCTCTGATTAACAGCTGCCAATCCATTAAATGTGATTGGAAGGGAGAGGGCAACAAATTGGATGAAGGGAGAAAAGAGCTTTTGACTTGCTTACTGCCTGGCCAAATCATTCAGGCAGGTGTGAACTTGGCCATGTTACAGGATCCAGCCCTGCCATAAATGCCTGACTGTCGATATCTCTTGAGGTATGGATGTTGCAAATGAATGTATTTGTTTCTGCTTTAGGGATTTTGCTGTGCATAATAATGCAACTCTCATAATGAGAACTACAGGAATTTCATACATTTAAATTTGTCCAATTAATTATCCAGGAACGTTTTAATAGGCTTTATCACTGTAATTTCATTCTGAAACAAATATTTCTTTTATTGGATCAAAGATTGGTTTATGATGTTTTTATTCCCTGCCACTGTTTTCTTTGTGATGTGGCAGCCTCTTCTCATATGAAGGAAAAATCTCTTAGTTCATCTTCTCCCCACCATAGACCATTCCTACATTTCAAGTGAGAAAAGTACAATGATTAAAAAATAAAAGCAAATAAAACTCTTTTTAAAATTACTTTTGCAAGTGACTTTGGCAACAGCTATGCCATGCCATCATATAGCACTTTCCAATCATACATGCAAAGGACATTTTAATAATATACTAAGTGGTCATTCCATGTGGGACAAATCAAAATATTAAAACAAGGGAGCATATTTTACCTTAAGCATGTGTGTGGGGGGGGGGATGTAATTCTGAAAGCTGTGTGAATCATCTTCTCCCTCATCTGGAACATCTCTCAGAATCTTAGAAATGTCAAAAAAGATAAAATGTGGTGGTGGAAGCCAGATTGTATCCCAAGAGACTTTGGGTGAGATTTCTACACAATTGCCAAGGCTATCTCATAGGATTGTTTGGGAAAAATTGAATGATTTCAGGCACACTTCCCTGAACAATTTGAAGGAAACATATGATACACATGTAAACAATAATAATGTTTAAATGTAATAAAGCACTGAATAACAGCCCCCAGGATCAACTTTTTATAGATGGATGGATGGATGGATGGAATATCCCAATGTCTAGTGCTGCATCTAGTGATGGTGAACTTCATAATATAATGACCCAATGGCTGCACACCTACTTAGACATCACATATACCTGTGTCAACGTATTAATCTCGTTGCCCAGACAAGCCCTATTGGATGCTTCAGAGGTACATATACATGACTAGGACCAGATCTATGATTTATGTTTGCATTTACTATGTACATAATAATCCTATAAACCCTCAAGGGAGAAGAGCTGACCTGAAAAGATTTCTACAGTGTTAATCCCACTGACTACAACCATGAACTCAATGTGGTTTTTAGTTTTTGTACTTTAAAAAAAAAAGCAGCCAATGACCATTTGTGTCTATGAAGTCACTGTTTCTAACAATAAATGAAGGGATGTTTTCAGTCTGTTCAATTCTGTGAGTCTCTATTCAGTCAATATTCATTCTTATTACATTGCCTCTAATACTTAGCATGGCCTCGTTTCTTTTTGCTTTCTGTCACATAATTTGTATGATGTTCCTCACTATCTCTTTCCTACTTCAATGCAAATTTGATCAAATCAAATATGCTCATGCCAGTGACAGCAATCAATATTTATTACATATGCAGACTCCCATATGGCATTTAGGTATTAATACATTCAAAATTGGCACAGAGAACTGCGGTATCTGCTATCCCGCATCAGATGGGCAGCTCATGATAGGGAGCGAAGGAGAGAGAAACGACAGGAAGTGAGGTTTCCTTGGGATGAGCGCGCCCCGAATGTCTTGGCACATGCTCTTTTATTGTGCTTTTTTACAAGAAAATGATTTAATCAAAGCTCAAGTCAAACATGATAATCTCATCAGGATGTGCATGTTTACAAAGCTGCATACCGGACAGATCATTTACAGTGTGGATAAGCTTATTAACAACCGTCTAGCTCCTTGTCCCTTGTACGTGCTTTGCAAAGGTCACTGAAGAGACAGAAGTTAATGATTACACGTGAATGATACAATGTTGCAAACACATGAATGATACATTGTTGCAATGATACATAGTTGCAAACACATGAATGATACATATTTGCAATGATACATAGTTACAACAGAGAACCATATTTGGGTTGGACCCAAACATATTTGGGTTAGACCCAGATTAAATTCCTGGCTTTTAGATCTTATTGAAGTCAGTGGGATAAATTAGTGAGGGATTAAACCCTACTGATTTCAATAAGATCCAACTGATTATAGTACATTAGGGAGAGAATAATTTTATACCCAGTATACCTTCAGTAGACTTAAAATGAAAAGTATGTCTCTGCAAAACTCTATCATTCAAGTGTTCTTGTCAGATTGATTGTAGGCAACTTAAAATTCAGAAGCACTTGGTGAATTGGTGATATTACCATTCAGCCTTCAGAATATTATTTTGTTTCTAAAGGGGATTAAAACATTGGTGCTACCAACAGCTAAGGAGCATGCCTAGCATAAAACAAAAGCACTATGCCGAAGCAGTAATTGGACATATTTATTTGTGATCCCCTAACCTTTCATGTATGATTCTGCAATAATCTCTTCTTTATAGTATTTGAAGTGACTAATCTACATCTGTGCAATGAAAACATTGTTTATTAGGCTAATTGCTATTTGAAAAGGTATAGCAGATATTACAAACCAGTCACAGAAGGTTGAGGAGTGGAGAAAAGTAATCTAGTTCCATCAAGCAGCCTAAATTAATGCTGATCATTAGCCACCTCATAATTCTACCTTGCACTGCTGGAGTAATAGAAAGGTGATGAAGGAAATTATCAAGAGACTTGTTAAAAGTTTTCTTGAGAGCTCCTCTCTGGCTCTGGCTATTCTCAGCACAGAAAGCATATTGCAGGCAGGTAGTGCACTGCACTATAACCACACAACTACAGCAAGTCACTTTACAAAGGACCAGTTGTGTCCCGTAGGTGGAGTTCTTGAGTGTGATGGAATGCAAGAATGCATAAATAATTGCTTTTTTTATGCAAGTAAGGCGAGTCCCCCATGCTCATTAAAACAAATTGAAGTTTTAAAACCTATATCACTTCAAAAAAATTAATTTACAGCTGTAGGGCTTAATGGCCCGGAGAACATTAAAATGATAAATCCAGAAAGGTGATGTGATTAGAAAAGAATGCTTCTTTGGCTGCAACATGCAGTGCAGGAATAGAACAGTGAGTTGTGGTAGGTTTGTACTTTTGCTTCACCATTCAACACATACAAAGCATGAACTATAGTGTGTGTGTGTGTGTGTGTGTGTGTGTGTGTGTACTGCATATCTGCCTTGCAAAATATAAACACATAGAGAAATCCATCTCTTCAAAACTGTATAATATCAGTGCATTGTTTATTGCCCAAGCATTCATCTATCTTTAAATTCATACACACATTCTTTTTTTAATAATAAGCAGCATCACTATTACTAATACCAAATTCAGAGGGCCTATTTCAAAAATGCAAATGCTAAACTTGGAATCTATCTGCCAGCTTCATTTGATTGATGGTACAGTAATTTGTTTCATATGAAAAAATGAGACTGCAAATATTTATTTTTTGAAGAAGAAATCAGGTGATTTTTTAAAAAAAAAAACCTGACAAATTCCCAGTCAGCATGGTTCCAACAAATCTGGTACCCACCAGATTTGACAGACTGAACTAAACAGTCAAAAAAAGTGACATAGCAGTAACTATGTCAACATCATATCAATGTGGAAAGAACGCTTCCAGATTATAACCATTGGATTCAATGAATATATCGAACAACAGCAGCACTCTTAAAAAAATTGTAACGAGAATAAATTAGCTTCCTGGAGGAGGTCCTTGGCGTAAATCCAAAAGCTGTGATCCACCAAATAGAAGTAGATTAGCAAGATATTTGTCTTTACATTCTAAATAGTGCTATTCTGTGTCATCTTAATCCCTGATAAAATAAAGTCCAAGCAGTGACTAAATATGCAATAGTGAGTGTGTAGCTTTCTTCTGAAAGTTTTCTCTTTAGACCATACAACCATTCCCTAAGCCTCAGGTTGTGACTAATTGGTGACTCTTGCTAAACTGACAGAATTAAACCTTTCTCTTAGAAAAGTCTATGATGATTAAAAAAGCCAGATTGTCTCAATATTCACCTTCACTACCTTAATATATCTGAAAGAGATTTCCAATGATCTATACCAGGGGTCGCCAACCTTTTGGATCTCAGGAACCACCAAACTCATAATTTTAAATCCCAGGGACCACTAACCGGTTCTGTGGTGTGGCCTAATTTGTGGGTGTGGCTTGCATGGCTTGTATGTAAATATTACAAATATTTATATAAATATTGATTTTTTTATTAAAAAAGAGCAACTTTTACCCAAAAGCAGGCAAAGCAGGCAGACAGATTGAGTTGCTCACAGAATCACAGATTCATTCAGAAATCTATCTGCCATTGGCTATCTGAGTCTGTCACATAAAATTTGCTTGCAAGCAAACTCACAAAATTAACTCACAACATACCATGTATATAAATATTTAATTTTTTTATTAAAAAAAGAGCAACTTTTACCCAAAATCAGGCAAAGCAGGCAGGCAGATTGAGTTGCTCACAGAATCATTCAGTGATCTATCTTATCTGCCATCGACTAGTTCAGTCTCTCCAATTTCCTTGTGTGAGTCTGCACTGATTAACAGAACCTTCAGTCCTAAGGGAGGTTCGGCTGTGCTTAAAAGCAGAGCCGAAGATCTAAAGATTAGCTAGAAAGCAAGAAATCCAACCATTTCCTGCTTCCTAGCTAATCTAAATCTCCCTGCACAGCAGAACAAAACATGCTCGGAAAAAGGAAAAATAGCAATTTAGCAAGCAAGTTTGCAGGGTAAGGAATGAGTGGGTGGGGAGGGTTCTCGCGGGCCATGTGGGCAGCACAGCCTTGTGTTTCCACGCAGCCTGGATTAATTGCTTTGGGGGGGGGTGCTCTGGGGTGAGATTTCTCTGCAGCCCACCAAAATTTTCTCATGGACCATGGCCCATTGGTTGGCCACCGCTGATCTATACTGTGGTAAAAGCTTGCTGCATGTGGGTCAGCGATTTCTACAAAATAAAGGCATTCCCCACTACCACCCAGACAATTTAGGAATCAATTAGAATAATCAGGAGAAAGTTAAGTTTGTAGCTATTAAATATGCATTTAGAATGAATTACGCCAGAATAGAGAACACTAGGCTAAGGTCCCTTGCTGCTCATCCACCTCCGAAGAATTTTTCATCCTCCATGATAGTTGTCAAAATTACTTTTGCTGAGACTATGCAAAATGTGGTATCTTAAAAGAGCGCAATCACATTTCCCTGCTGTAGGACCACTTGTTTTAAAAGTAGTTGAAAATAGCACTATAGTTTCCAAATTGATTTTGCTAGGCTTGATAGCCTTCTGGCTTTTCATGGGACTTTACAATGAGCATAATAGGATAGTCTCTTCTCTCATTGCTTTCTAATACAGCACACATGCTTATTTACATGGAATTACTGGAGCAACTTGTCAAATAACCAAAGAACTGATGCAAATGGGAGTTATTCTACAGGATCCACAATTTCAAATTATGATTCCCTATTTTTTTTTTTTTTTTAAAGATGTCCCCAATTGCTATAGAAACACAATAAACCAAAAGTGAACTAAATTTTCCAGACTTAGGTTCCCACTCAGCAATTGAATTGCTTATCTGGGAGACTGCACTTGAAACTAGAGTGAGTGGGTTCAAGGCAAAAACTGAATGTGAATTCATTTAAGTTTAAAGTTAATTGAAAATACAGGTAGTTAATATGAATACACTAATATTCTGTCATACGTTTAAATACGACTATGCAGTAGCAGCTACTTTTGGAGGACTCCAAAATCTTCATCTTTGGATTTGGGGGCTGCAAAATATTTCAGTGAAACATGTATGAATATAAGAAAAGCAGTTAACTGTACCCCTTTGGTTTTAGAGAAAGCGTACGATGGAATATATTGGGTTAGTATCAGTTACTAAATGCGGTTAGAGCAGTAAATGAAAGAAGTAGCAAGTATGGGAATAAATTGAATGCTTAGAAAAGGTTCAATATGGAGCTAGTAGTAGGACAATGATGTGTGATAACCCCTTAGCTTTTTAATGTATTTATGAATAACTATAAAAATGCTGTGGTGAAATAGGGGATATGGATTAGGGTTGCTATATTGCTGGCTAAGAACTCAAGTGACTTGTGAATAGATTGCATGATGCAGTTAGCTTTGATCTGAAATGTAATGTATCAAAGACCAAAATAGGGTGTTTTAACAGGGACGATGGAGTGAATGATTGCAAATCATACAAAAATGGCCCAAAAAGTTGATAGAATAAATGTGTTTCTACCATTTTCTTAATATTGGGAGAGCAGGAGCTAAACACACCTCTTGAGGAGCACATTCCATATCCTGAAAGCCATACAGAAGAATATTATTCTTATTTATTTGATTTATATGGCCACCCATCACAAATAGATGACTCTGCATGGCTAACAATGTTCAAAATAGATAAAAGCATATACAGATACCTATTTAAAAATAGAACATATAGCATCAGGAGAAATCACAAAAACATCAATTAAAACAAGTAAAAAACTGTTGTATGGGCTACATCACACACACACAGACTCAAGCAGAGAACCAGGTCTTAAAGTCTTTATGAAAGGTCAGGCCAATTCGATTTCCAGAAGGTGATTCCAGAAGGCAAATATAATGCCTGAGGGTCAGTGAGAGTCCAGGTGGGAATGATTTTGCACATAATCAGATCCTAAACCAATTAGGGAAGCTTTAGAAATAGAATTTTTTATTGGCCAAGTGTGGTTGGACACACAAGGAATTTGTCTTGGTGCAAATGCTCTCAGTATACATAAAAGAAAAGATACATTCGTCAAGAATCATAACGTATAATACTTATGATAGTCATAGGGTACAATAAGCAATCAAATCATACTAGGAAACAGTCAATATAAATTGTAAGGATACAAGTGACAGTTACTGTCATACAGTCACAAGTGGGAGGGGATGGGTGATAAGGAGTGGTGAGAAAATTAATAGTAATAGTAGTGCAGACTTTGTAAACAGTGTTGAGGGAATTATTTAACAGAGTGATGGCTTTCAGGGAAAAACTGTTCTTGTGTCTAGTTTTTCTGGTATGCAGTGCTCTATAGCATCGTTTTGAGGGAAGGAGTTGAAACAGTTTGTGTCCAGGATGTGAGGGGTCTGTAAATATTTTCACAGCCTTCTTTTTGACTCGTGCAGTATACAGGTCATCAATTGAAGGCAGGTGGGTAGAATTGTTTTTTCTGCAGTCCTAGTTATCCTCTGAAGTCTGTGTCTGTCCTGTTGGATTGCAGAACCAAACCAGACAGTTATAGAAGTGCAGATGACAGACCAAATAATTCCTCTGTAGAACTGTATCAGCAGCTCCTTGGGCAGTTTGAGCTTTCTGAGTTGGTGCAGAAAGAACATTCTTTGTTGTGCTCTTTGGATGACATTTTTGATGTTAGGTGTCCATTTTAGGTCATGTGATATGGTAGAACCTAGAAATTTGAAGGTCTCTACTGTTAGTCAATGAGAGCATCTGCTATTGGGTGGACTTGTACCAGGAGGGAATGATTTTGTAAATAATCAGATCCTAAACCAATTAGGGAAGCTTTATTTCTGGATAGGCATCATATAATCCCTCTACATTATATTGTGCAGCAGCATATGCTTACCACCAACTGAAATTTCCAGACATTTTCTGACAATGAACTTCATATAAAATCAGAACATAAGAGATGGTCATAAGTTATGGTACCTCTACCTTTGCTTCTTCCTTAAGTCCATTTCAGAACTCAGCTGGCCTTAATTAAACTTAAAACTGAGATATATAGACAATTAGCAGCCTTCGTTGTACATGCTTCTGAATCCATTACACAGCTTTCTTCAAGAATGTTGAGATGGTACCTCTGAACTACAATTCCCCTTGCTGGCTAGGATTCCTGAGAGTACTTGTGCAAACACCTTTGGGGGATACCAGATTTGTGAAAGCTTTATTCAGTTGAAGGCAGGACAGAAAACCTTTGAATCCTTCCAAAGATGGATGACTACCACACCTCCATATATCAAACTAACATGTCAAGGAAGATGCCTCAAGCTAATAAAGTTAATGTACGCAAGAGTTAGCTTGCTTATCTTAAATGCAAACAAACATTAAATCATCTGATTTGCTGTGCCAAAACCAAAGCATTATATTGGCTGTTGATCTATTTTGGCTCCCACTGGAGCAACTTCATCTAGGTGTCCTGTAAAAAAAAATGCTGGACTAAATGGGTTGCTGTTATAAGACTAGGAGGGTTGCATAGAGATTCTCGATGCTTCTTATGCCTCAGCAATTTAACACACACTGAGGCATATATTTCTCACAGATGACACTAATAGTAACAAGTGACACTAGAATAGGCTTCTGCTGTCAAGCTTGTCACCCATGTGGTCATCACTCAGTAGAGCTGAGGAGCCAGGAAAATTAAGAGCTCCTTTATGATGCACAGTTGTGACAGAATAAGACACGGAAACTAGTCTGAGATGGAGTAGATTCATCTTGGAGAGATTCAAATGGCTGCCACAAAGGCTTACCTTCATGGAGCCCCTCCCCCATCAAGATGGTTTTGTTGAGCACTCATTAATAGGAGCCATGAAGAAATAATGTAGGTCAGGGTACAAGGGAATTAAATACATATGTGAATCATATACATAAATATTCTATTTAAATTGAATAAATAAAAGTTATGCCACTTCAATGGCAAAAACTCATTCCCCAATTGTAAAAGGGACAAAAGGAATAACCTGGAATTTGAGTTAGTCCTAGAAAAATGATCTCAGGATGAAAGCGGCAAGTTCCCACAAACTCAGATAATAATAACCTGAGAAGCCAAAGAAATTTGATATCTGATTAAGATCTTTTGCATTGCTACTGAAGTTTAGACTATAAAAGGCTCAAAACATGTTTTGACTTGTTTGTAAATTCTCATTGTGACTTGTTTCTGCTTCCTTGCTCTAAAAGTCCATTCATAATTCAAATTGTGATGATGGGTTTTTGTGACAATTTTGCACCTGCATGGTTCACAATTGTCAGATCTGGTGTCCACAGCTGTCAACTACCCTTAGTCCATGAGAAAGAGTAATAGTTGTGATCTATTTCTTAATCAAGGGTGCCATGTAATTAATATGCAGTCCTTAATTATCCTAAGAATATATAATCCTAGTAAAAAAATGTTTGCATTTCATTTCAATATTCACTCTAAACTTACAAATTGTACAAACACTATCAGCAGAAACATATAGAATAATTCCAACATTGGGCTACAGAGATCACATAGGAATACCACTTGGAACTTAGAAAACATCAAATGAATGACCCCCTGAATAATAGTGCTATTATCAATAAAAAATTCAAGGTTTTGGGTTTCTCTCAGTACTTATAAGCATGGTATAATCAGGGGTGAGATTCTACTGGTTTGTACCTATTCGCTAGAACCGGTTGTTAACTTTCTAAGCAGTTCAGAGAACCGGTTGTTAGAAGAAATATCCTTTTGTTTTTTCCACTTTAGTGGCCCAATCCTGTAAGGAAGGCAGGAAGAAAACATTGGTGTTGCTTACAGAAACTGCCTCTCTGTTAACCCTTATTACATTCTTGACTTCCTATCTCTGGAGTTTCTCTGGAGTTTTTTCCCCCTCCTTTGCCGGTACTTTGCTTGTGTGGAGCCTGAAATTGATGCCATTTCACTTGGAAAACTGATAGTTTGACTTTTTAAAGGGGAAGGGTTGTTTTAAGCTTTTTACATTGCTGTTGGGAGGAAATACTCCCCTTGTTGGAGTTAGTACTTTGAAGAAATAATTGAATAATGAAGCAGAGCTGCTGGAAAGAAGCTTTTAATGACAAGGAATCAAGATGAGTGGCATTCAGCAAGGCTTCTTGGCTAGCTAGAAAGATTGACATTCAAACATGAGTTTACCCCTTTTGAGTTTTGGTTTAAAACTGGTTTTTGGTGATGCTTAATGATGTTTAATCCTGTGTTTATTGATAAGGTAATTTTCCCTATTCAGCTTTGTTTGGAAGGAAAAAGATTAATCTCCGTTCCTGAAAAGAAACTGGATTGAGAAATCTGGCTAGTTCCTGTGTCTTATTTGTTCTGGTAATTGGTTTAACAAGCAACAGCTACTGTTGTGATTTTTTTTTTTCTCATGATCAAACTGTAATCAGCCTTGAAATAATCACTGTTATGCAAAATTAACATTCATCAATTCTCTTTCTTCCTATATAGATCTATTTAATCAAACCTACTGTCCCCCATCTGATTCACCGGAACTACAAGCATTCAGAATTTCTATCTATGGGCATTCTTGTGTGGGAAATTTGGGAATTGTAGTTCCATCAGGTTACAACCACCATAAACCACAGCCATGAGCCAATTGGAATCAAGCAACATGGCTGTAGTGAAGCTATTTCAGATATCCCCCTCCCCCCTTCACTCAGTTGTGTTCAATTATGGGAGACTGCTGGAACAAATCCCTGGAGTTTTCTTGGCAAAGTACTTTGGAAGTGGTGTGCTATTGCCTCTTTCCTAGGATTTCAAAAGGATGATTGGCCCAAGATAACCCAATGGGCTTTGTTCTACACTAACCTAAAGATGGAACTAGAACTCGTAGCCTCCCAGTTTCTAGCCTCTAATTTTCACTAAAACAAAACTGCCTTTTCAACGTGAAGAAATCAAAGAAGCAACTGTTGTATTTTGCCTTAAGGGAGGCTGTTAATTAATGGAGTAGCTTAACAGCACCCTACAAACAGAAATAATCTAAAACCTATCTTCTTCTACCATATCTAGTGTACTGGTAAAAAGGAAAATATTGTATAGAAGCTCAATTACTGTACAGAAGAATTGAACAAAAAAGACCACAGTATCTAAGTATCCAAAGATTTGCTTACTGAAGATTTGGTCACTGAACTAGAGGAAATATTCTGAAAGTTAATGTTAAATGGGCCCTAGAAAATATTGCTAACATGAAAACTGCAGGAGTTGATGAAGTTTCAACAGAAATGTTTGAGATGATGCTATTAAAGTGCTACTTGCACATTGGAAGCAACTAAAGAAGATAGCAGGGGCCGAAGGACTGGAAAAGGTTAATTTGTATTCCAACCCACATACCTCAAAAGGAGAGGCAATGCTAAAGTTTTGAAATTATTGCATTTATATGAGTTATAACTTCAACAATATGATGAAATGAGCTAAACCTATGTTCTAGTCCAGAGTTCCCCCTTTCTGGTTTGGCGGACCGGGTGGGGGGGAAGCTGGTTCTGCACTAGTGATGGGGAAGCACGTACAGCTGTAGTTGCATGAGTGAGGGGCATGTGCACCTGGCCCTCACACAAATGGAATGTGTGCTAACATGTTCATCTGCTTCTGCAAGAGGGGGATGTGTGCATGCACACACTCACCCACCACTTAGATTGGCCCAGTTCTGAACAGTTCACGGTAGTGGGCTGGGGCCTAGGGGTTGGGGACCCCTGTCCTACTCTACTTTCAGTCATGGAAGTTCTCTGCTCAACTTTGGGACATTCACTATCTTAACCCAATCTAACCCACAGCACTGTTGAGGAAAAAAAAGAACAGGAGGCAATTCATATGGAGTTGATATTCAAGAGGTAGTATATAAATCCCAATAAATAGACTTGCTAACGATACCATGTTGAGGAAGAGAGGAAGAACTGAGAAAGCCTTCTTGAAGATAAACAGAAGAGGGGAAAACTTGGTTTGCTGCTCTCCACATTTTTTTTTAAAAAAAAATCAAACTTCACATTACATCAATATGCAATGCCAACTGAGCACAAATAAAGAGGAACTTGAAGTAGTAACATTTAATCTTCCTGAATAAATAATTCATAGAGATGTGAATTACTATAGCCATGAAATAAGAATATAACTATTTGGGAGAAAGACTGACAACACATTAACGTGCAGTGACATCACACTAACAAATAGGCTGTGGGCTACCGCTTTTCAAGTTATAACATATGACTATGAATGTTGGACCATAAAAAATGCTGAATGAAGAAAATTGGTGCCTTTGAATTGTGATGCTGGAGAATACCCTGCACTGTAACGAACAAATTATTTAGTGCTAGATGAGGTAAAACCATACTGCTCATAGAAGCCCTAATAATGAAACTAAAGCTTAGATGTTTTGGACGTATAACTCAAAGGCTCAATGTAACTCAATAGAGAAAGACCCTGCTTTTTGGAAAAATCAGAACAATTGAGATAGAAAAGACCAAAGTTGACAAGATGGTTAGCTAATGGTACAAACATAACCTTACAAGAACTCAACAAAATTGCTACTGACAAACAATCCTGGAGAACCAATATCCATCGAGTCATGAATGAACCACACTAAAGAAATCTTTGCAACCAGAGTCATGTCCCTCTGCTCAAATTGCTATTATAGTTTCATTTAAAAGTTAAAACCAGCCATATTTCCTGCAGATACATTGAAGATGGTCTTAATGAAGCATTAGTTCAGCACCAAAGATATGCAAAAGCATTATCCTGTTGGAAGATCTGCTTTCCAATATTTTCAGTCATGCCACTAGCTGCATTCCCATCCTCTTGCTAGATGATTATCTATAAACCAGAAAGTAAGCAGAATAGGAATAACTAATGAGAAAAAAAAACTATCTGATCCAACTGAAGATTGAATACAGATTTGAGCTGAGGAATTGTAACAAGGTTTTAAAATTTAAAAAATTAACAAAACTTTGCTTTATTAATATGGAACATGTACACATTCTTGTCAAGCTTCTCCAAAAATATATCAGGAAATTAAAAAGAAATCAAGCAAAAGCATAGGGAAAAATGTAAAGTGACTCAGCTACATAGAATTTTAGAAGAAACAGATGGTCTGAATTCAGACCAGGTCATTATTAATTGCCTAGACAGGTTATTTTTGTTGGGACTGAGGGAGGAAATTTCTTACTTCCTGGTCCGTTTATATGCTGCCAGTAGCTTTTGATAATATTAGCGATGGTATGCTGCTAGGATGCCTGCAAAGTTTGTGGAGACACTGATCTTCAGTGATTCTGCTCCTGAGTAAATGATTCCAGTCTGTTAGGATGAGATAACAATATTTGACACTGTATGTATGTAGCTGCTCCACAGTGCTTGCTAATCCTCTTCTATATCAGCGGTGTCAAATTCACATCGTCATCAACATATCAGAGTTAAACCAACCGTGGGCATGGCCAGCGCATGAGCATCCGGTCCATGGGCCAGGATTTTGACAACCCTGCTCTATATCAAGCTGCTAGATGAGGTCTTCTGCTGAACTGAAGGGAGCTATCATTAGGCTGATAATATTCAGCTGTATATTACATTACCTAGTCAAGTTTTAAAAGTTTTAATAGAATAACAGAGTTGGAAGGGACCTTGGGGGTCTTCTAGTCCAATTCTTTATTCAAGCAGGAAAAACCAAACCTTTTCAGACAAATTGTTGTCCAATCTCTTCTTAAAAACCTCCAGGTTGGAGCACCCACAACTTCATTGATTAATTGTTCAGTCAGGAAATTTTATGCAATGAAGTTTGAACAAATGTCTGGAGGTCTGAAGAAGGCAAAACAAACTTTGATTAAACCCATCTAAGGTTGAGTTGCTATATATAATTCAAATATGTTGAAATATTGATAATCACTCTGAATAGAATTATGTGCATTCCAAATGAACTGGTTCAAGAGCTGGGTATCCTTTGGTCTCATGACTATTGCTCAAACAACAGGCAGAGTCTGTGGCTGTGTGTGTGTGTGTGGGGGGGGAGAGTATGCTTACCTTAACCCCATATGCTAGTTTTAATCCTATCTGGGCCAGGAAGCTTTAAAGATGCCAAGCCATCTTTTTAGCACCATCTGGTTTGATTATTGTAATAGATGATATTTCATGGAGCAGCCTTTGCACAGTCCAAAAGCTGCAGCTGCTTTGGGATATGGTGACAGGAGTCCTGCTGAGTCAGTTTACAGAACGGCAAAATTGCAGTGCTAACATTGTTGCATTACTTACCTGCAGATTTTCTGGGCCCAGTTCAAAGTGCTGGCCATCACCTTTAAATCATTATGCTGTACAAACTAGCATTGCAATACTGTGCTGCCTTGTCAGCAATGAATTTGCCCATTAATAGGGATGAATGATTGTTAAAAAAATCTGCCCCATCCATCAAAGGTCAGAAATTTCTGATGGGTTCTACACTCTGGAACTCTTTTCCCTAAATCTGTGCAACCACCTCCCTCATTTCAAAAAACCCTCCCAAACAGCCCACTTGCAAAGCGCTTTTTTAAACCCAAATTGATTCCTATTAACTTCCACTAGGGTCATACAGTGTATCTTTTGTAGCAATTTATATTTTTAATCTATTGTGACCCACCCAGAGGCTTGACTATTAATTTAGTTTTTAAAACCCATTCCCCAAAATAAAACCCAGATGTATGGCAATACTATGGCCACAAAAAATGGGAAAATAATGGCTTTCCAATACTATAGAAAGTAGAGAGATTCTGCTAAATCAATTTTAATAGAATAAGAGAGTTGGAAGGGACCTTGAGGGTCTTCTAGTCCAACTCCCTGTTCAAGCAGGACAAACTATACCTTTTCAGACAAATTGTTGTCCAATCTCTTCTTAAAAACCTTCAGTGTTGTAGCATCCACAACTTTTGGAGGCAAGTCATTCCATTTATTAATTGTTCTGTCAGGAAATTTCTCCTCAGTTCTAAGTTGCTTCTCTCCTTGATTAGTTTCTACCCATTGCTTCTTGTCCTGCCTTCAGGTGCTTTGGAGAATAGCTTGACTCCCTCTTCTTTTTGGTAGCTCCTTAGATATTGGAACATTGTCACTCCTGGTTCTTCTTTTGGAATAAGCTACTTTTTTCCTCATATTCTTCTTTTCAACTGGAAACATATATCCAAATTATATTCAATACTAGTAAGTTCCTCAAACTTAAGAGATGTTTTGAGAAGACTGAGATACCATACTTTGTTTCCTTTTCTATCTGATCTAAGTGGTGAATAACACACAATTATACTACAGCCACATTGACATTTTAAATGTAACAATAAAAATAATTAAAAATAACAATTCCATTTTAACATTTTTAAATGACCTTTTATAAAAGCTTAAAGTGGAAGCAAATTTCAATTCACACATTTCCTTAAAATACAGCAAAATAAACCACTTTCACTGGGTAACAGCAATGTATATTTAATAGGACATTAAAATCCTATTCAAGCCTGGGAAATATATTGTAACATAGAGCAACAATGATGGCATATGACTTTGCCTATTCAGTTTCTATGAGACTTTCGATTTCAGAAAGTATCAGCAAAATAATTTTCTGCACTCCTTTTGGTCTGCCAGGCACTGTGGCTGCTGACCTACATTTATAAACACAACAAAGTAGAATTCCATTTGCTATTTTTGTTGTTCCGCAACTTATTTGTCCCCTGCCTAGATTTAGATATGCAGCAAACAAAATCATGCCCCTATCCATCATCAGTAAAGTCAGGATTGATTGGTTCCTCTCCCAAACTGAGCCATTTCATTGCAAGTATAATCAGATCTGCTGAAAATTGCTAGTAGAAATGCTTACATTCTACTGCAGCTGTAGTACTTTTTTCTGTGAAAAACAAGATTACTTCAAAATTAGCTGCTAAAAGATATTGTGCATAAAACAATGTTGTCTAGTCTACAAAGTTTTTTAGTCTAAATATACAGCACCTCTGTGTGTGTGTTTGTGTTTGGCTTTGTTCTGGACTTCTCTTCCTATTGCTTTCTTGAGCAATGTGGTCTCCCTCCAGTGGCAAAAATTGGTTCTAATTATATTCCAGTCTGTAAATCAAAGACATTATCAGACTTATCCTCAACAGCTAAAAATAGATTCATTGTGCCCTGATGGGGATGACAAGTCCAGTATTTCATACTGTACTTGCCAATCATCTTTACCGATATGTTATGTATCCATCATACAGAGTTCAGATTTTTTTCTTCTATGCCAGAGCAAATGTCTCTCAAAACCAACATTCTAGCAGTTGTTTGCAACAACTGTGACTGAAATTTGATAGATAAGGAGTAATGTTATAGTAAGCAAATAGTAAAAATTAAAAAAATGGACAAAACTGCCCCATTCATTACGAAGGGAATGCAGAAATGACAGAAAAGACAGAAAACTCATGGTTCAATTTGATCCTTGTCTTCTGAGAGGAATCACTGTGTCTGGTAGTAAATAGCCATATAGCTAATCTAGGCAAGTGAAATCAAATATGGTCAAATATCTCGTGAAGTTTTTGTTGGTTGTTAAAAAAACAATTCTTGAAATTGTTGTTGAAAAACAATTGATTTATTCAGAATCCTCACTCAATGGTAATTAAACTTGAACTTGAAAATAAGGTGAATTTTTAATTTGTTTTGAGATACTATTGTGAAAATAATCTAAAAATCACAGTGCTCAAGTTCATGAAAAAAAGTTTTTATTGGAAATGGCTGAAATATAAAAGCAACATTGTAGTATCCCTACCTATAAAGGAAAAATAGACCTGATTTTAGCATCTGATTTAATTTTCAGATATTTAAACTATATCTCATTTATTATCAGTACAATAACCAATGCTAATTTTTCTCATGTTAATCTTTTAAATTTTATTATAAGGATATATACTTGTTGACATTGAGTCACTTTCATAATTGTTTAGCATACTGTTGCTTTAGTCAAACTTCTGAATGCAAGACACAATGAGGCATAGTGTTGTAACACCAATAACATTCTACCTGTGTAGAGACAGAGTTAAAAAATCATACTAAATGCCATATTATGCTTGGAAGTTTCAAAATCTTTGACAATTATGTCATCTTGTAAGAGAGTTTAAGATGTATATTTCAGTTGATCCAAAGTTTATTGCACAGTGTACACCTCATTCTTTGTTTCTACATAAAAGAAAAAGATGTGTCTGAGACTCTTGATGACTGCAATCCCAGAGTTTTCTTGGTAAGGGTTTGCAATTACTTTAAAATTTCGCAGTCTAACCAACAGCCTTAGAATCTCCAGGTAATTCTTTTACCCAAATATTAATCAGACAAAAACCTGCTCAGCTTCTCAGTTTAGCCAGGGTCAGCAAGGTATTGTTGTTTTCTAAGGTACATATTAACTATTAATGAAAGTTGACTTGTGTCTGTGCTCCAAGTAAGTATTGGATCAAATGTAATTTTCCGATTTCTTAAAGTTTCTTCGAGTTGCAATGGCATGGTTTTGGATTACCTAAAACTTTAATGGGTTGCAAACTGCCAGTTCATTCAAAATGATACATCTATGGATATTTTAAAAAGTCTTAATGATTATATCTTTAAATAGGGAAATCCAGGATGAATTTGTATATGCTTATTCTGCAGTTCATACCACTGAATTCAATACTTGCAGCTAACTTTGGCTCTTTTGCCATCTACTAAATACATCTTCCAGTTATCTATAAATGTGTATCAAAGCTGGCTCTTTGAATGGCTAAGTAGACACAATGTTCGAAGTCACATTTTGTTTTTAACCTTTTAAAGTTAGGCCTAGTCATCCTGTTTACACAATGTTAATCTTTACAAGCTAATTCACAAATCCCAGCAATTGGTTTTACATTGTGCTAAGCTAAAATCACACTAAACAAATTAGAGATTAGTATGCTATACAAACCTCTACAAGAAGAGATTTTGAGAACACTCAGTGAAGATAGATTGTTTAGAGATGTAGAATTTCCAAACCTACTTATCAGCTACATTTGTAACAATTGTTTTCAGTGTGCCAAATGAAACAGTAAGGTTATTTTCTAGAGTTTTTTTGATGATGTTGGATGGTGATAAACAAAAGCATTGTTTAAAAAAACCCAACTCTATCTTTTTAGCCCTGTAATATTGTTCGTTCTTCTCTGAAAAGTAGCCTGAGTAACCTTTGGCTGATAGTAGCCAACTAAACAATGGAATTCAAGAGATTAAATCTATTCACTTTACCCCAAACTTTGCATCTGCAGGCATTACCATTGGAGGCACTTAGTTTAATTTGGTGCTTCCTTCAGCTTGTTTCCAACCTGGTTAACTATCTTTGGTCACAATTCTGTGCAGACTTAATTGAAAGTAAGGACCACCAAAGCAAGAATTATGGTATTATTTTCTTCGCCTCCTCTCCAGCTCACTAGAGTGTATATTAAACAAACATCAACTGCCACTTCCTCAGCTTGGTGCCTCTTCAGCTTCAGTAGTTGGGTGAATTCCCAAGGCTCACTTCACCCTTTCTGAAACCATCCAGTGGACCAACAGGTGTAGCTTACCTTATGTATGCCATCCTGGGAAACAGGTTTAAGTTATTATCCTAAACAAGGGATCTCTAATGGGAAGAGGTCGAAATCAATTTTGCCAGATACTCTGATCTTTCCACGGCAGTGCGAGGCGATTGTTCAGTTTATGGTAAGTTAACTCAGAAGAAATGAGCTAAAGCTCTTTTTTTTTTTTTTTTAA
Source organism: Hydrophis major (assembly GCA_033807585.1). Taxonomy (NCBI): domain Eukaryota; kingdom Metazoa; phylum Chordata; class Lepidosauria; order Squamata; family Elapidae; genus Hydrophis; species Hydrophis major. The sequence goes on from CM066329.1 coordinate 175,019,940, forward strand.
GCGGGTAATAAAATTATAAAATAGCAACGGCATCGCATCTTTTTTTTATTTCGGCTCCCCTTTCAGTCACTACCACTGAACGCTTGTGTGGCGAGACACAAGCAGGCTGCTAAAATAATGGCTTCAGCTTACACCCACCAAGGATACAGTTACATAAACAAATAGGCGGATCAAAACACCCATTTCTTTTCCAAATAGTTCGGTGCGGCTGCTACAACCTTTTGCCTTGAAAAGATATTGCAGAAAAGCATTGTCTGCGCCTTCTCTCATTCCCAGCTTGGGGTTTTTGTTTTGCTTTTCTCTGTGCAAAGCGGCCGGGAACGACCTGCGATTCTTACTCCCTTCTCTATGGAGATTTAGCTAACACACAAGATGGACGGAGCAGGCAAAGCCACTCGAAGCAATGCTTCACCGCCTAGCCAGGGGAAAAAAAAAAAACCTTCGGCGCCCGCTCTCACGCGACGAGACAAGGCTGAAAGAAAAGGCGGGGCTCGCTAACTGCTCCCGTCGCCCCATTGGCTCGCTTTTAATCATCTTTGCATGTCTCGGAGCCTTCTTTTAAGCGCTCGGCTTTGCCACGTGATCGGAGAGGTGGTTGGGACTTCCTGTTTGAGGTCAGGGAGGGGAGGGAGAGGGATTCTCGCCTCTCTCTCTCTCTCTCTCCCTCTCTCTCTCTCTCTCTTTCTCCTTCGCTCCTTGCTCCCTCCCCCTCGCCCCGTTGTGGTCTCGCGCTGGCTGCTTGCCGGAGCTCTTGTCAGTTAGTAACAAAATGGCTGCGGTGGCAGCAGCTCTGCTCCTGAAGCGGAGGACACAAGCGGCGGAGGCGACGGCGGCTGCTGCTGCTGCTGCTACTACTACTGCAAGGAGGAGTGGAGGGCCGGGTCGGCGGCACCACTGAACCCAGCGGCGTTGCTTGTCCTGCCAACGGCCCAACCCCTTTTCCCTTACAAGCGAAAAGCTCGGTCCGAGAAGCCGTCCCTGCGGCTGCTGCCTCCATAAATCCCTCTGGTTCCCCCAGAGAATCTCTCCTCAATCGCTGGGGAGGGACAGGAGAGCGAGCGGCTGCTGCTGCTGCTGCTGTGGATTCTGCTCTTGACTGGGTGGATCCCGCGGGGGAGAGGAAACGACTGACGGACCTCCTTGCGAGAAACTCAGTTGCGGGATCGCCCCGGGTTTTGCGGATCCTGTCTTTGTGAAAAAGAGACTGGATTTTGCCTTCTTCTCTGGATCCACCTATGTTTGGCTTGTCTGGGTGGATCCGTATGAAAGACAGTGGTGGGCTCCCTACTCACCACGAAGCCTATTTTCTAGATCCTTTTTAGGATTCCGGTACATGAGAGAGACTGCTGGAGCTCCTTTCCTTGGATCCACGTATGAAAAGCACTGCTGGTGGATTTCCCTGGCATTTGTGGATCTTTGCCTGGATTCTTCTCTCCCTTGGATCTTCCTGAAAGAAACTGTTAAGACCTTTTTTTTTCTGCTTGTGTTCTTCGTCTCGCTTTTCTTTAAAAAAAAAAAAAAGACTTAACTGGGTACTTGGATCTCTGTCTCAGAGTCTTCTGGCTGTTTTTTGTTTTTCTGACCTAATGTTTAAACTTTTGAATGGGTTCGATATTATCCATTTTAATTTGCACTTTTGAAAACAAAATATTCAAATGCTCCTCCGTGTAAACTGAGAATCTACCAACACCTTTTTAAAAGCCGTATCCTGAACAACTACAAAGCATACAGATTTCACGCTCATCCTGACGGTATATTTTTGCTGCAACCATCTATGTTTAATTTTAAAAACAAAATTCTCTGTGCAGAGTTTAACTGAGAACTCATAATTGTGAGTTTTGCTTCATTGAAGAAAAGAATAATTCTTGTTTTGGAATTGGACCTGCTTCTGCTGCACTTATCTTCTGGGCTGGAAATAAAACTGGAGCATACAGCTCTTTTACTGTTGGTTTCTTGTCTGATTTTCCCAACCCCCTTCCTTCTCTTTTGTGGCAGAATATTTTTGGTGGTTTTTGTTTTTCGTTTTAATTTGGAACAAGCATAGATATTGGGAAAAAAAAAACTGACTTTGGCCGTGAGAGATTCTTTTTTCATATTCAACGTGAAAAATACGGGTATTTTTTGTAAGAAAAAGCATTAAAAGAAAGGAGCACGGTAGTGAAACTCCCAGGCGCTGGACAAAATATTCATTTGTTCTTTTTCAAGGAGACCGAGTCGAAAGCTGCCAAAGAGCCCCAGAAGGAAACGAAGCAAGGTAAGAGAAGGACCATTCACATTTTTAATGTGGAGGCAGAAAAGTCAGATGGAAAAAGACCTCTTATGAAGTTAAGTGCCTGCAGTTCCCTATGAAGTAGCTCTTGATCCAGGACTATGTAACTAATCTGTTTTTTAATCATGTAATTATTAAAATGAAAAATTAACAAATCTCCCACTCAAGCTAATGTATTTACAAGCTAAACATATTCCCAATTGACAGCTTCAGATGCTTTAAAAACTTCAATATTTCTCATATTCCTTGTTGCTACTGAAAACTCCAAATGGCTCATTTATTAAAAAATGGAAGAAAATGGAAATAATGAGAAATGATTTCTTGAATTATTAGGGTTTGCATGCTGTTGTCATGTGGTGTGCTGTTTGGAAAATAGTGACAATCTTGGCAATTTCAGTGTATTGCTACATGAGAGAAGCTGATTGAATGTAACCAAGTGGTCAAAACTTGAACTTCATCTATGATTAGTTGGGCATTTAAATAATGATAGGTGCAATTCTGTATAGACTTATTTGAATTAAGTTCCATTGTGTTTAGTAGGATTTATCAATTGGTATGCGCAAAGGATTGCTGTCCCCCTTCCCAAGTAGTTTTTCTGATGTCTCCATTTCTATGCTGGAGTATTCTTAATGCTAGATTTTTTTCCTCCTTTTCATGGTATTTTTCATTCAATGTAACAAATGATTAAGAATAAACACAGGGATAGAATGACAATTTGCATATAATTTACTATGGAACTTTGCTGAAAGTGTACCCAAATTCCTTAGGTTATTTAAATAAAAAACTGGGCTCTCTAGAAACATAGTTCATGCATAGAAGAGTATTATACTTTTAATATTATAAAGGTGATTAAGGCTAATTTAAAATTATTAATGATTTTGTCATTTTATAAACTGCTAAAGAATGCTTCGATTACTTAAAAGTCTGCATGTGGAACAGTAAACAAAATAACATCTCTGTAGTACTCTAAACAAATGTTTTTTTTATATCAGTAGATTCCTAACATATAAACCTAGATTGTGAGAAATACCTACATATGAAATAAAGCATCTATAATAATTGTTGAAATGTTTTTTAAATCCAATAATTTGTTTCATTATTTCTGCATAATTGAGGTTTTGCTGTTTTGTCCATATAGTATAATTATTTTCATCAGAAATTAGAAAAATGAACAGTTTTACACAGGAAAAATTCAAGACTTAATATAACTTGTCATAGGAATTTCTGATTATCATCTGATTTGAGGGTCTCTTTAGGTTCTGTTTCAACTGTATATTCTCAACTTTGATCTAAAATGCCTCAGAAATATTTAAATTTCATTCATAGATACAAACTTGTTTTATTGCTATTATTTTTTAAATTTTAGATTTAAATTTTCTACACAAGGGTATTAGTAACCCTTCAATTAACAAAATATTTTATCATAAGTAACTTTTGAAAAAAGGCTATTGTCTTTTTAAAATTAAATATTTTATTTCTTTCCAATGTAATTATAGGTATTGATACATTTTGGTTAACTTTTTAGCATATTTGTAACATAATATGCTTTCCATTTTTAATTATTGTGTTAAGTAGACTATGAACAAAATACAAGATTTCTAGTTTTGAAATGATTCTGTTGCTGTCTTAATTTTAATTCAAATAAATTTTTACTGATTAAGAATTAAATGGACTTAATGATAGGATTCAAATGTAGCCTTTTTAATGCAATATAGAGGACAGAAATGCATTATGCTTTCCCTTATTGATTTTTCATGTTTCCTGAAAAAAATTGTCAAGCTGAGAGTGACTGACCAGAGCAAAAAAATAGTGGGTTTATAATAGATATAACTCAATGAACATGTCAATACAGTGCGCAGCAGCTGTGAAAAAAAATGTGAATTCCATGCTGGAGATCATTACAAAGGAGCCACAAATACTATTCTGTAAGGTTTTAATGCAAATATATGATGTGACCATATTTGAAATATTATATATGCAGCCAACAACTGTATACTAAAAAGCATTTTATCAAGCAGAAAATGGTAACCATTATTATTAGAAAATTCCATAATTTTCATATGTAAATTATTGTTTAGTGCTTTTTAATTGAGGAAATGCAAAGTAACTGGGCAAAATAGCAGTATATAAACTGTACATGGTATACAAAGAAATTGAAGTTTTTCTTTTTCAAAATACAAGAATCAAAGGTTGTCAAATGTGTTGAATGGTAAAAATGCTTCTTCACACATAAAGATTCTGAAACATGGTATCACAACATGCAGCTATAACCAGCAACTTTGATAATTTTAAAAGGGCTTATATAAATTCTTGCAGAAGAAAATTGCTAGTAAATGAGGCTATATACTACCTTCAGGATCAGAGATAGCATGCTTTATCAGTTACTGAGAAACATCAGCAGAGGAAGATGTTATTCCTTTTTTGTGGGATTTCCATAGACATTTTGTTGGCCATTATAGAAATAAATATTGGACTAAGTAGGCCGATGGTTTGATTCACTTAGGTTCTGATGTCAACAAGCAGTCTGCAAAACACTTTAAAACAATTAAAATATCCCAAATGTAAGTTATCCTCACAATATGAATGAATGTTGGAGGTCCAATATTGATAAAAAATACGATGTCAATGCTAATCTCTTTATCAGCTAAGCAGGCACAGGTTCATGAAGGGTATTTGTATTCTTAAATCATAAGCTCTAAAACTGTATATAATACTATTTCTCTTGTGATTCAGTAGTCATGCCTTTGTAAAATTCATCACAGTTCTTGAATAGATAAGCTGATAAAAAGAAAAGTGAATAATATACACCTTATGGTGAGAAATTATCTTTGAGAATTTCTTTGAACCTCACACTTTTGTAAATACTTTGAGCCTCACACTTTTGTAAATATGTGCTAATAAGATAAATATTCTATATTTTGAAATTCTGTCCTTGTAACAGCTTTATTGGGTGAAAGAGATCCTTTCACATAATCATCACTATTATCCTCATTGAAAGCGGTAACTTGATCTTTAATCTGCAATTGTAGCTAATGTACCATTTTGCAACAGTGATTAACATTGTTGGGCAGACAAATAGTAAGGTATTAGTTAAACTTTTGGACTATTTTTGCTTATTTAAATCTTACATCAGTATTCAGTATATCATAAATTGAAGGATCACATGGTAAGTATTGGAGTATCATGTCTAACAACAGGTTTTTTTGGGTGTGGTTTCTTTGGATGTGTTTCAGAGATTCAGTATTTTAAACAGGTGTGGAAAAGGGCAAAAAGGAATACTCACTGTAGCAAAGTGCATATAAATATTTTTCCTTCTGCCTTAAAGATGCAAATGAATTTCTATCAATGGAGAATTCACTTTTATTTACAAGGATGATTGTTTCCTTAATGATAGTAAGCTATAGGAATACAGTTACTAAAGCATCAGTGTAGATATAATTTGGAACTCAGCATCTTAATAGAATAAAAAAACAAGGCCATTGAGAAGGAAGAATGAATAATACCTAAACTTACATTTAGTTGTTCTCTGCAGCTGGTCTTGTTGAGATAAATATGCACTTTTCCCAATACTGACATCTGGCTGCTTTCCAAAACAAGCTGGAGGAGGAGAAGGTCAGGGGTGGGGCGGCCTTTTCCTTCAGCAAAGGCGGATTTCAGATGGAAAGAATTGCTAAGAAAGTCTATGTGAGAACACTTACAGATTTAATGCTTAGAAATAAGAATAAATGCTAATTTCTTTGCCTTTCAAATCTATCACTATCCTAGTTGATATAATTACTTCATATAAAGCAGTATTAAATTTAATATGTTTTTTGTGAAGCCAGAAATACATTATGAACTATAAAATTGTTTTGGCTGCTGCTTAGCATTTGTATTCCTTGCTTTGCAGGATGTTACCTTGTGATGCATCATCAAACTCTTGTTAAAAACTAAAATCCATATTACAAGATAATGTCATACTTGAAACCTTTTCCCTACTGGTGTTGAAGCTGTAGAAAAGAACTGATCATTCTATTTTAGTACTATAGATGAATGATATGAAACATCTTAAGTACCTGATGATGATGCAGTCTACCCAATTTAGTATTAGCTGATACCTTTTGGTGATAATGTCTAGAGCTTTGCAGTAACTTTAAAGGTATTAGCTGGGTCAGAACTGGAAGACTCAAATATTTTGTTGAATTGTAATATGCTCTGGATGTAACAAACTGATTTACCAAATTAGTTTTCTATGATGCATGACTTTTGCATTTATGCATAAATAAAGCAAGTTGTAAAGAAAGATAAATCACCATATAAAATGTTCTAAATTGGACTGTTCATTGATTTCAGTGGAACTTGCTTTAAACTATGTGTACTAAAAGCTGGAATTTAGAGAGCCACAAAACACTATTGCTGACATACAGAGAGAGAGTAGATTTTTATATTTCTTCATTCCTCTCTAATTGTGTCTATTTGGAGCAGTTTGTGTCATTTGATTGGATGACAATGAGAAACTAAAAAAAACACCACTCTTGGGCATTTGGTATGTTGTATAGTTCTTTGAACTTTGGTCAACATTTTGAATTAAAACAATATTTTCAACTGTGAAATTCCAAATACAAAGGTATTTAAGTAAGTTTCTGTTCTGTAGTCATATTGTAATCCATTTTATTTGCATGAGTGTTACCTATTTTCATCTTCTCAATAAAAGCTATTGGGAAAATCCTCAGATATTACTATGTAACAAGTCATTTTTGTGTTTTTATTTCTCTGCAATCTAAAAGGTTAACCTTGAATACCCAGTTGGGCGTGACTTTGTACCCAAAGAAAGGATTCAAAGTGAGGGAAATAAACTTTTAGCCTTTGAATCTTAAATAGTCTGCGGCATATAGGCTGTTACCAGAACTTCTCTTGTTATATTTTACAGCTGTGGAGAGCTTAGGAGTGAAAGCAGAATCTGCTATAGAAGTAATGTTTTATGGCTGGCTGCCCAGATTGTCTAGCTTTGTACACAGCTCTGTGGTTTGTCTTTGGGGGTCTAGAAAGGTGAAATTTTCATAATAAACATTTTTTTTGGAAATATTGTTTTGTCAGTTAATTTTTAAATAAACTGTACATAATCATAACACACAACTAACAAACTGTAGGTCAATTTTTTTTGCATGTTTTTAATATGTTTTAATAATGTTTATATTATTAGATTGCTTCTGCTTATTATTCAAGTTGAAAACATTTTTCAAGAGTGACCCTAAAAATAATTTTAGCTTTTTTTTTCCAAAATAAATTGATTTCCTTGGAGAAGCCATAAATATAAAGCTATTATTAGTACCTTGACATAAAAATATAATTAAACATAAAGCACTGTAAGTCCGTTCTCAAGTCCTCTCACTACTGTGGTTTATTATAGACAAGGAGAATTATTTACATGCTTTCCTATAGCAGCATTGGTAATATTTTGTTACTAAAAGCTTATTAATTCCTTTTTTTTTTTGTTTCTATACCTTGTTCTTTTATCTTAAGTTAAGGTGTTTTTCTAATTCAGGTTTTATTTTGTTTAATCTTTGAAAGGATCTCCAGGATTTTTTAAGTTAAAAAGTTAAACTGTTTGTAATTAATAGCAAAGATAAATATTTAATATTTAATCTTGGATTCAATTTCTTTATATATCTGACACTTGTGTTTTGAAACTCTAGGCAAAGTAACTGGAGATTTGTTCTATGAATATACTGTATGGGAAGGATTGTAGGCAAATGAAAGATTCAACCCAATTGCGGATTTGCTTTACTGCTCCTTGTAATGTCACCTAGTTGTCAAAGATATGGAAATAATATCTGCCACCTATGAAATTGGAGGAACAAATAGTGTGTTGTTTTACACTTGAGGACGAGCTAAAAGAACTAATAAGCTTTTTCACCTTGTTAAAAAATATCTGCTTACTTTGAAAGTTGTGGATAATATAAATTGCTGTTAGTTCAATTTCAAGAATACAGTTAAAGATGTATAAAAAGTATTGTCCATTATTGTATTTTGGCTGTCCCATCTAGTTGACATACCCTATTCTTAGCAGTTTTCAGTGTCTGGTTATTATTATTTCCATACTTTCAAGTCAGTCTTAACTCCTGGCAACTGTTTGTACCTAGTACCTGCAGTTTTTCTTGAAAGATTTCAGAAGTGATTTACTATCACTTCCTACCTAAGGCTGAGAGGAGGTATGACTGGCCCAAAGACACCTAGCTGACCTTGTACCTAAGGTAGGACTAGAACTGAGGCTCCCACTTATGTAGCTTTGTGCCTACACCACTGCACCAAATTGCTCTCCCACCTGATTTTTAGAGGTGGAAAATTAATTTAAAACAACTACTCAAAGCACAGTTTCTGTATTAAATCTGTAAGGATCATATGAAATGTGAAAACTTAATTGACTAATTTCAGTTTCATTAATTTGTTTATATTGTATCTTGTTAACTGACTGGTTTGAGCAAAATAAGGAAGAAAGCAATAATAGAGATTTACTTCCCTTGCTGTAAAATATTACTGTAACAGTATTGGTTGAAATATTTTAAAAGATAATATTTCATAAAAATTCAGGATTAGTTCATAGTTGTTCAGAAATTGATTTTCAACTGGAAAAAAATATAGCTTTCTTTTACTATCTCAAAGGGTTTAGTTTATGCTTTGGAAGAAAATTATTTATTATGCACACAAGCATTTCTGTACTCACATTACAGTTTTAAAGGTAGTGTTGAATGAAAAATTATTTAAATGTCATTGAGTAATGTTTATGCTTGTAGGATAATGAATGTCTATAGGAGCCATGGTAGCGCAGTGTTTATAATGCAGTATTGCAAGCTAACTCATCCCATAGCCAGGAGTTTGATCCTGATGGGCTCAGCCTTCCATCCTTCTGAGGTCAGTAAAATGACCCAGATTGTTGGAGGCAATATGCTGACATTTAGTCTAAGTGCTATTGGTATAGTTGATATTAATACATTTCCAAAATAGTGCTACTTTGGAATTAATATTTAAGTACCACTAGAAAGTAATGCCTACATATAGGTTTAGAATAGTTTGAATATTTTTCTTACAATTTTTATAGCTTTTTTTGTACTTTTTCCATTATTCCTTTTAAAAAATAAAGAGAATGCATTCTTCTATTTTTTGTATCTTTGTGAAGTGTATTATTTTAACTTTCTTGTACATTTCTTGTATTTATGAAGTATATTTATGAAGTAAATTTATGAAGTATATTACACACTGTATTCGTTTCTCCATTTAATGCCTGCAACTGCCTGCTACATAAATGTCATTGTCTTTTCAAAATGCATATATGAAGATCATGCTAACTGGAATTAGGCCATGTGAAGGTGATTCCTTACTCTCTCCAAAAAGCACTTGTACATGATCAGACCTTTTGGGGTTTGATAGGTAGGTCTGCTTCATAAAATTGAATATCCTTCTAGTAGTTTGAACTGAATATTTTTCTGAGGAAAGCAGCACGATTCACTGAATGTTATCTCACATCAGCTTACTTGAATTTTGTTTGTAACCCTTTCCAGCCCAATCCCAACCAGTTATGCTGAGGTGACAGTTTCCAGAATTCTCAGCTATCTCATTAGTATAAGTGCACAGAACTTGATAAAGTAATCCACCATACTGATTATACTTTATACTGAAATATGTGAGAAACATGTCCCTAAAGGAGGTATTTCCTGACCTTGAAATGACACCAATTTATAAATTATACCAGTGTGTTTTTAAATAATTATTCTTCTAAAAACAGAAAACATCTTTTGTTTTTTAATATACTGCAGATTTCAGAGCAGGTGCCACATTATTAATTGTTTTGTTTCAAACAAAGTAATTTATTGAAGGGAAAACTACTGTTTTATTTGATTGGGGGTGGGGAATGGTTTTTGCTTGGTACATTTGCTTCGCACTTATTTGCTACTAATAAAAAAGACCATGTTACGGATCAAACATTTAAGAAGCTGGATTTATAGTAGTATTTCTTTGTAATTCAGCTTTGTTACTGAGTCTCCAAGAATTGCATGATTTTTATTCAAACAAGAAGCCTTTTGCTTTATTGTGATCCTCAAGTGAAGAAAGCATAGAGCATGAACCTGCAGATTGCCTTTCCCCTCTTCTCCTGCTTTTGAGGGGTCCTTGGTGCTGTCTGAGCTTGGTTGTTTTCTTGCAAACATTTCACTACTTTCATTGCAATAGTACTTAGACTTATATACCGCTTCACAATGTTTTACAGCTCTCTCTAAGCTGTAAAGCCCTCTCTACAGAGTCAGCATATTGCCCTCAACAATTTTACTGATCTTAGAAGGATGGAAGGCTGAGTCAACTTTGAGGAGGTGAGACTTAAACTGCTGGCAGTCGGCAATCAGTAGAATTAGCCTGTAATACTGCATTCTAACCACTGTGTCTCCATGGCTCTTGTTCTGGTTTGTATTGTAATGGTATTGCTATCCTTTCTAAAATAAAATTAATTTCATATTTCTCAGTTCCATCAATCTATTAATTGGATTTATACATCACTTTAGACATGGTCTTGGTTAATCATGATTTATTGAATCAATCACAATTGGTTGGTGTCACAAAACTTGCTAAGTTACTATTAATAATATAGTATAAGTTGAAGCATAATTCAGCTTGTACTATTACTGGCCCATGATATTGGGTCAGCTAAGTAAACTGAATAAATATAGTAGGCTATGAAGAAATATATTCAAGAGGTGCATAAAACACAAATTTAAAGAAGGGCAAGTTTTGCAAGTCAAATTATTTTTTCAAGTTACCTATTTCTGCCCTAAAGAGTATGCACCAATTGCTCTGTACTTTAAAAATTGTAACAGAAAAAGTAAATGTTTAGAAAATGCTAAAACCAGCTGACAGACCTTAAAGATAGACATATTGCCTCTTAAATGATGCTACCAGGTAGGTTGCTACCATTAGTTTTAGGTAGTAAGATAGTTATTGAAAACATTTCTGTTTATTTGTTTGACTTTCAATATAGTGCCATGATTCTCAAACTGTGCTGTTATGCCCCAGAGCACCATAGCATACTCATAGGGTGCCACAGGGTATTTTACTATTTGATAAATGTCATTGTTCTGTCTCCAGGGCACTATGACACATAGTTTGGGAACCACTATGCTTGCCATTAAAAAATTACTTAGACAATAAGACTACCATAAACTGAAAAAACTTGGAAATCTTTGATAGAATGTATGGATTATTTTATTAAGAAAATGTTTTGTAAAATGTTTGGATGTATAGTGAGACACTATTTAAATTTGGATTTCACATATTAAATTTATATTTTATTCTTCCTAATTTTTGAACATCAAATATCTTATTGCAATGCTGCTTGGATATTATTTTCATTAGTTTCTCTTCCCCATTCACCTTTCTTTCAAACATAGCAAGCATAACTGAACTATTTCTTGATTTTCAGAAGTAATTTAGAGTATCACTTTAAATTTAAAAGTTTGGTAAATGATAAAGTGTTTTACCTTGGTTTTTACTTAACTGGGTGCAGCATCTTGTACATAAGAGATTTAAGTACACATTTTGTTTGAAAGTTTTCAGATACATGAGAATAACACAAAATGGTGATATTCTACTTTACTCTTTCTACAGATATAGTTTTCTTTAGGTCAAGAATTTGTTTAGATCATTTCTAATGAATTACATAGAAATGTTTATGTAACTTTCTTGACAACAATATAGAAGTGGCCATTACTTTTTTGTGGGATGTTTTTGACTCCCCTAGCCTAAGTCTGCATTACATTATTTCCTTCTGGTCACCCATCTATATAGGAACTGTATTCACTCTACTTAGCTTTTCTAGATAAGTCATTATCGGATAGGCTCTATCACATAAATATTGTTCACTTGATTCTTCAATTTTAAATCAGTTGTGACACCAGAATTTTAATTTAATATGTATTTAAAATACCTTTAATACTTAATTGACTATTAAAGAGACTTTAAAATAGACTATAAAATAAAAAAATACAGACCTTATCTGGTTTACAAATAAGCTAAATATTTTTGGACCCATTTTGGCATCTGAAATGCTTAGTTTATATGTGCGTATACGTTAGTCTGTTAGGCAAAATCAAAGTAAATTTTAAATAATTTAAAATGCAACACATTTATTTTAGAAATGTTAAATATAAGGGTTGGAAAGAATCTTGAAAATCTTTTCCAAATCCTTTGGACAATTTAGGCCCCTGACAGAATCTACCATCTTTCAAGGTAGCTCTTCCATTTTTAAACAGCTGTGTTAAAAATGTACCTGATATCTAATCTACAGGGATTAATGCTTCCTTTTGAACATTTGTTCAGTGATTATTCAAAGTTACAGTGGTGCTGAAAAAAAAAAGAGCTTACAGTGTGACTGAAATTATGGCTTTTGTAGCACCCCTGTGGTCACATGATAAAAATCCAGGTGCTTGGCAGCCCACATATACTTACAACTGGAAGGATGTTTCAATTACCTCCACCCCCTCTATCTTCTCTCATTTATGTCTCTTTGATCCCCTGATGTCCTATCTTGTGGGATGGCAAATGTAGCTCTGGAACTGCCTACCACCCCCTAGGAAACTTCAGTCCCCCCAGCCAACATCAGTGAACATTCACCCAGGTGCCTTCTCTCCCCAGCTTCATGTGGCTCCCTGGTTCAGCAAGTGCCAGCAAGTATTCATTTGCTCCCCAGCCCACTTCAGCATGCACCAAGAAGTTAGTTCATTCATTTGTCCCTCCTAGTTCTCTGTACCAACCTTTCACTTTTTGCTTTTTGTCCTTTTCAGACCCAGCTTCTCCAGTGAACATTTCCTACAATGTATTTGGCTCTTGTTTGAGCTTTTGTGAAGTTTCACTATTTTCATAAAAGGCGGAAATCGCATGTAAAGTGATTCTTAATTAACAATTGCAATGGTGATTGATGGGATTACCATCATAGGTTGTGGACTCACGCGATGTCTCACTTTTGACTACCCTGATTTATGATGGCAATCTTGATCCCAATTGTGGTTGTAAGTCCAGGACTACCTATAGTGGTAGTTTGTTATAATTTGAACCTATTGCATATTGTCCTTTCTTTCGGAACAGCTCTGAACAATTCTGTCCCATGTTCTACATGATAGGGATTCTGACAGTTAAAAACAGCTGTCATGTTTCCCTCCAGCTTTCTCTTCTAATAGACTAAGCAAACACAATACCTCCAAATAAACTTTATAAGTATTTCCTTGCACACCACCTTGGATGTTCCTGGATACGCTTCAGTTTATCACTCTCCTTCCTAAAATCTGATGCCCAGAACTCAATGTAATATTCTAGGTATAGTCTAAATCTGTGATGGCAAGCCTATGGCACATGTGCTGAAAGTAACACACATGCCATCTCTGCCAGCATGCGAGTTATCGCCCTGGATCAGGTCCACTGTGCATGCATGCGCCTCCCAGCCAGCTGATTGTCGGGTATCTGCCATGCATGTGCAGGGGAGGGGGGCATGCAGAAGACATGTGTGCATGTACAGAGGCACATGCCACATGGGGGGGGGTTGTGCGTGCAGAGGGCAGGGCAGTCATGCATGCAGGGGCAGGGATTGCATGCGCAGGGGCGGGGGTTGCGCGCGCATAGCATTATGGGTGCAGGCACACACGTACACTTTCAGCATGCAACGACAAAAAGATTAGTCATCACTGGTCTAAATAGAGAATACTGGAGAGAAGCGTAAAGGCTTTTCTTGTTGTTGACCTTACACTTCTGTTGATGGAACCAGTGAATTGTTTTATTCTTTTATGCAACTGTATCACACAGTTGCTTCTTTCGGGCACTTGATCCTCCAAATCACACAGTTCTTTTTCACACGTACTGCTGGACAGATTTACTTGTAGATTTACTTTTGTTGCACTACAAGACCATGACCCCTTTTTCAACTTTTAATTTCCAAACATTATGGGTGCTCAAAGTTGTGACATGCTTTGGGGATTGGATTGTAAAGTTTTTTGGGTTACTTTAATATAGTTCAGTTGTGCTTGGTGAATAACTACATAAATATCATAACTTTTTAACATTTTGTTTCATTTCACAGGTTCAGCTGTCTTTCTCTTTTTGTTAAACATTTTTTTGTCTGAGAGTGTTAATATAGCTGGCCTCTTTTCCTGTGAGTGTAATAACTGATATGTAATGGCTTCTAAAAAAAGAACAAGACTGGGAACATTTACTCATATGCACAACCAAATTGGGACTGGCAGAGATTTGTTGCCATCTGAACTACTTTGTGCGACATTCTCAGATATGGGCTACTATTAAGAGAACAAAGTAGTGATGATGCTAGAAACTACCCAGCACCCAGTTTTGCAAGAGGCATATGTCCAGAAGTGTTTGAAAAGTGGAAGTGAGCAATTCTTTTGTGTCCCCTGTTGTAAATTCACAAGTAACAATTTTGAACAAGATCCAAGAGAGTTGAGATTGAGCCAAAAACATATCTCTTGTAGAGGAAAGCTAGATGTCAAAGAGACTTTCACTGTGAAACTTGACAAACTGTTTGACATCAAGTGTCAAATTGTTCTATGTGTCGAATTCAGCTGCCCTGCTGGCTGCAGAAAAGCAGCTCACATAAACTATACCTCCCCTAAGGAGACTACGATATCATTGAAGGAACTTGCTTTCACTAAAGGTCAGAGAGACATTGGTTCTTTTGAATCTCACCAGATTGATTTGCCAGATGTCTCAAGCAGAAATGACTGATCAAAAGGCAAAAGCAGAAAGATGATGAGAGATAAAGTCTCGCTAAATATAAGCAGAGAAGTATTCAGACGTTTTGATACCGACAAATGAAGTACTTATGTCTTATGATGAAAATGAAGGACATATGACTGATGATGAAGATGAAGAGGAAAATGATGGAAGTTATGAAGAGACCTTAGACCAAATACACGTGTTCTCTACTTCAAAAGAAAAGACAGCACACAATAGATTAGAAATAACAAATGTTGCTATGCAGAGCATAAGATGCAATATTGTCTATGTGCCATGATGCCATTACCACAGCTGCCTTCATAGATGCTGGCTTCATCACCGAAGAAGATAAGAGACTTGTAGTTGATCCACAATAAAGTCAAGAGAACCCAGGAAAAAATTATGAAGTCCCTAGATCAAGAATGTGATGATCTCTGTAAGAAGGGCAAAATAGAATGCATCTTCTTTGATGGCCATATAGATGCAACTAAAGTTATGCTGAAAGCAAACAATTCAGACCAGCAATTTCCCAGTACCATCAAAGAAGAACATTATTCTGTGTGCAGTGAGCCGGGTGGAAGATAGATTTATCATGTCACTCCAGAGAAAGCTCCAAAATAGGAAAACCTGCTCAAGATTGCAGATAATCTGGTGTATTTCATGAAGAACGACATTGACAAAAGCTTGAAGGCCACTGGAGGAGATTCTACAAGTGTTAATATTAGCTGTGAAGGTGGTGTAATGCACTGGGTAGAGATCAAGATTGACTGGGAGTTGATCCAGTTGGTATATGCACTCCACATGAATGAGTTACCCCTATGACATTTAATGACAAAATTGGATGGGAAGACCTTGTCTAACAACAAAATGGGCATGTAAAATTGGCAACATGCTAGACACTGCAACAGAACTTGACATTGATCCTTCATTCACCAGAGTTTTAATTGGTGAGCTTCTCATTTCACTGAGCGACAGTGTTGTAAAGGATCTCTCTACTGATCAAGCACATGGATAAAGGATCACAAAGGCAATAAGGACAGGAGATGTTAAAGAATAAATCAAAACAAGATTTGATGAAACTTAAATATTTTTGTAACTCAGATAATTGTTTTCTGATGTTAATTTATGATTGCATGGATTAGTAGTTGCTTAGCTAGATAAGATTCATGCAGAAAAAAAATTTCATTTTTGTAGGACAAGGTGTAATTTTGAGATGATAAAGTGAACAGTATTTGTGGGGTATATGATCAAATACTAGCTAACTGTTATACAATTAACAGCAGATTTGAATTCTTGGTGTAAAAATACATATTTTTAGAACTCCTCACTAAAAAAAATACCAAAGTTAATTTTCACCCCATTAAATGACATGCCCTAAACCCAGATAGTTCCCTAACATTCCTCTGCAGAATTTGGTTCATATTTTCCAAGATCCATTGTTCCTCCAATATATGTGAACTAGCTAGGTAATGAAGCTTCAAAGCAGCCCTCCTGCTGTGCTTTATAGTTAGGATAAGATACTTATGTTGAAGTATCGTGTTTCATTTTCTCCAAAATGTTCTCATTATTGGCAAAAAGTTCTTTCATTTCATCAGTTCATTGAACATCGTTCCAGTAGCTTGCTGGATCATCCAAGTAATTTCTGGCAAAACTGAGCTAAGAAACTATGTGCTTTCTGAAAAGTTATAGTATTTTTTAAAAATAATTCTTTGCATACTATTCATGTTCATTGTTTCCTTTATGATGGATGCCTGAATAGTGACATCAAATAATGCAAACATGACCTGACTTTACCTTGGTTTTTTTTGAAATTCCCAGAGTATTATGTACCCTGTTCTTTGTATGATTTTTTTTTTTTTAGTTTCGAAAAGGAGTAATGTTGATGTTGCATGTTCTTTACACTATCTGCCTGACCATGGATTGATAGAAGCCAGAATATTTGGCAATGGTTTCTTGTCTTGTGCTTATTCATTATTTTTACTGAATTGTGCATACATACACTTTGTTGTTTGTAGCATGAAGTTCATGAAGTACAGAGGAGATTGCAATGGTAGCATCAATGGTGTATGTCAGGGGTCTCCAACCTTGGCTCCTGGAAGCCTGGCGGACTTCAACTCCCAGAATTCCACAGCCAGCTGTGGAACTCTGGGAGTTGAAGTCCGCCAGGCTTCCAGGAGCCAAGGTTGGAGACCCCTGGTGTATGTGGTTTTTTTTCCCCAACAGACAAGGGCCCTGCAAATTACACTTGATAGTCATCTCATTGATTGAAACATCTGCTTCAATCTACCTCTTCAGGAAACTGATTATCCCTATTAGAATACGGCTTCATGTATGCTTTCTAACAGACAATGAATATCCACCCAGTGATGTCATTAAAAATGTGATACAGTATGTTGTTTTAATGGTGTTTGTTCAATCAGCAAGTGTTATTATCAGTAGTCAAATGCAGTATTGAATGTACCGTAAATGATAGTACTCCGGGATTGCAGGTGTTTAAAAAGTATTCTTAAGTCTCATCACTATAGCCATGGCTTTGCTTTGCAACCTGATACCTATTTACCAAAAGAAGTTATGTGACCTATTTTATTAATCTAAGTATTCTGTATCATGTAAGATTCTGTTACAGAGGCAAGGATACTGATAATCCTGCTCCAATTACTTAGCGTTATTAGTAATTTGGTTATGATTCTGATATCTAGGATTGCAGTGGACGTTGTGACAACTGTTTTTGTTACCCTTGCAAATAGAGATTTTTTATGCTTTAGATAAACACCCACTCATACATGCACATGAATGAACGTACAACTACAGGTAGTTCTTTACTTACAACAGTACATTTAGTGACAGTTCAAAGTTACAATGGCACTGAAAAAAGTGACTTATGACCGTTTTTCACACTTAATGACTGTTGCAGCATCCCCATGGACTCATGATCAAAATTCAGGTGCTTGGCAATTGGTTCATATTTATGACGGTTGCAGTGTCGTGATCCCCTTTTGGAACTTTCTGACAAGCAAAGTCAATGGGGAAGCCAGATTCACTTAACTGTGTTACTAACTTAACAACTGAAATGATTCACTTAACAATGGCAAGAAAAGTTGTAAAATAGGGCAAAAAATGTTTCATTCAACAAAATAAATTTTGGGCTGAAATGTGGTTGTAAGTCAAGGACTGCATTATTTCTTTCCTGCTTCAGAATTGCAGTATACAAACAGCCCTGCTGCTAGCATGCTTTTGAAGAAGCTTCACTGTCCATGACTCTAATAAAATGATGTAAATATGAACAGATAACCTAATTAAGAGTTACCTTAAATGCTGTAAGACTTTCGTATATGTTAACAAGTTCCTCGTTATAGGTCTTGTATTTCCTATAAAACCCTCTTTTCAATTTAATTTGGCAAACTTAAACCATTCAAGCAGAGAAACATTCTGTGAAAAGCTTTTTGCCTCAGGCTGAACATGTACTGTAAAGTTTCAGGGTTACGGTTCAGCCATTTCAAAAGAACAAGATGGGGAAAATGAGCTCTTTTAATGCTTCTGTCTTTTGGAGAAACACAACATGAAAAATAGAATTCCTTATGACAACTTGGTTACGTGTACTTGCTTATTGATTTCAATGATACTGTTTTTTTAATAAACTAGTGTGTCAGTCTCCTTAATAAGCATGCTGTATTGTTTGGATAGACACATACTCTATTTTTATTTGCTTTTGCAAACAAGTGACATGACCAGCGTCATTATTGTAAGTAATATATGGTGCTACATGGAGTGTAAGAAACTAAAGAATAATCACAACCAAGAAAGGGGAGCAGAAATAGTTCAGAGAGGTGTTGAAAGGAAACTGAACAGAAAGTTATACAATCAGTGACATAAGATAGCTTGTCATTTGGATGTTGCTGATTTCTTGGGTAGAAGATGCTTACAGAAACAGAATGGTCATATGCTGGGATGACATATAATGACAGCTGAACTTGCTGAAATATGAATTAATGGTTCACAGGCTATTATGTTAATGCATCTCCATGTTTCTCAAACCACTTGCCAAATATCTGTTAATTCAGAAGCACGGAGGAAGAAGTCTAGAATTTAAAACCTGAAGCATGAATATTTAAGCTTTTTTGCTTTTTTATATTTAAGCTTTTTGCTTTTTGCTTGCTTTTTGGGCAATCAACTCTTGAATTTGCGACTTAATTGTCTACAATAAATATTCTAATTCAAACAAGTTGGGTCCTGAAATCCCCTGCAATTCTAGCCAATAGTTGAATTATAGGTTAAGTGTTTGAAGATTATTGGTTTACTACCAAGTATGTCAGTAAAGAGCAGGAACAAGTTAATGGTTTAGTGTGTTGTTGAACTCAATTATTGTGCTTTGTTAAAACTATGACTAAACTGCCATAGTGTAATTGTTTGGACAAAGTCAAAGACTTCAGCTAAACCTTTGTTTGTCTTCTATTATCAAGTTACAGATAGAGCAGACTTGCACAACATACAGACTGCCAAGCACCCTTGAGCAGCCCACTGGTGTTTTGTTTTGTTTTTTGAAAACTTAGCAAATTCACTGACTTCAAAAAAACTAAACAGGATTAAGTTGAATCTGGTTTGCATTGGATAAAAGCTACCAGAAAATACAGTACCTGTAGTGAAGTACTGGGAATCCTTGTTTAACAGCCCTAATTGGAATCAGAGTTGCCAACATGAAATGAAGCAGTTGGTAGGCAAAACATCATATGACTGTACCATGTAGTGATGGTAATTCCAGTAGTGTCATTTGTGGTTGGTCATTGCTCAGGATTACTTTGTTGTTAGGCCAGGACCTCATGCTTCTCCTTCCCTGTCACACTTGCCTCCTTTTCAACTCCCCCACCAGGCTATGTCCACCCCACAATCAAGGTTTTTACCCCAATCTCTGCCATCTACCCCTGCTGTCCTCTGTCACCCCCAACTAATTTTTGCTGCTGGCCTAGGTAAGAAAGAAGCCCTGGGATGTTTGTGGCAAGGCACAAGCTGGCATGTCATTGCAGCAAAGTCTTATCTGCTAAAGGGACCTTTCTCCAGGGAGCTACCACAGCCCAATCAGTGGCCTGGTGATTGCGCTGGAAGGTCTGTTCAGAACATTTATCATCCCATTTCATTGTTCATTGACATTGTAAAAACGCTTACTCAGAGAAGATGGCGAGGACCTGCCGAAGGAGAACCCAGATCCCTACAGCCCTTTTGGAGGGCCCCCTTTCGTCCCTATTTCCAATCCCCCTTTCCTCCCAGGTACCAAAGCCCCCCCCCTTTGGCTCGGGAAAGCCCCAGGACAGGTCCGACCCCACTTATAGGCACAGGAGAGGTGGTAACTTCAAGAGGCCCTTTCGTGGCTCTGGCAGCAGGCCCTTCCGGCGCTCCAGATTAGCCACCTGACTTAATTCCCATTGGCGGGCGACTTAAATCCTTCGCCAACCAGTGGGACTCTTCCACTTCGGACGCCTGGGTCAGGGATATTTCAGGTTTGGCCTTGCCCTCGAGTTCCTCACTACCCCCCACCCCCGATTTCTACATGACATGTCCCTTCTCCAAGAACCACACCAAACGCAACGTCATGGATTCAGCAATTCAGCACCTACTTGACATACAGGCCATCCAGCCCGTTCCTCCGTCCCAAAGGGGACAGAGATTCTACTCCCACTTATTTGTGGTGCCCAAACACTCGGGGGGATGGAGGGCGATTTTGAACTTAAAGCGGCTAAACTGCCATCTTGTATACCGCAAATTCAAAATGAACACGCTGCAATCCATCCTCCTGGGCGTTAGACAGTTGTCATCCATTGACCTCGCTGAGGCATACCTTCACATCCCAATTTGACTCTCCCACTCCAAATTTCTGTGCTTCAGCTACAATAACCTCCACTTTCAATATGTGGCCCTCCTGTTTGGGTTGGCTTCTGCCCCCAGAACCTTTATCAAGGTCCTAGCCGCTCTGGCTGCCCACCTCAGAACCATCCCTGTGCGACTCCACTGTTACCTGGATGATATCCTCATCCTATCCTCTTCCAGGGAACAAGCCGTCAAGGACACCCAAATTACCCTTACCTCTCTCCAGGAACACGGGTTCCTCATCAATTGGAAGAAAAGCCAGTTGGCCCCTTCCACCAGGAACGGTTATAGACACCTGGGGACGGTTATAGACATGATCAAAGGAAGGGTATTCATCTCTTCGGAGAGAATACTCAGCATCCAACAATCAGTCAAACTCATCAGATGATTTAAGAGGGTCCCCCTCCTCAATCTAACCAAGTTACTGGGTAAAATGATATTTTGTATTTCCGTTATTCTCTGGGCCCGTCTCCACTCCAGATCCCTCCAGTGGTTCCTGCTCCCGTACCAAAGAGCTGGATCAAGCAACTCAAAGCGCAAGGTCAAGGTCTCACCAAAGGTTCTCACCTCCCTCCTTTGGTGAAGCAAGGCATCGATCAACAAGGGCTGCCTCCTCAAGGAGCCCTTAAGACTCACTGTTACCACAGACGCCAGTCTGTCCGGATGGGGCGCCCACCTGCAGTCCCTTACAGCTCAGGGCAGATGGTCAGCGACAGAAAAGCTGTGCAACATAAACTGGCTGGAGCTTCGCGCCATCCATCTGGCCCTCCACAGTTTCCTCCCCCAGGTACAAGGCTGCCACGTTCTCATTCTCACCGACAACATCACAGCCAAAGCTCATATCAACAAGCAGGGGGGCACTCAATCATCACGCCTAATGAGGGAGACTGAGCGACTCTGTCGGTGGGCGGAGTCTCACCTCCTTTCCCTCAGGGCGGACCATATTTTGGGTATCGACAACACCCGAGCAGACTGGTTGAGCAGGGCCACCATAGACCAGTCGGAGTGGTGCCTCCACCCATATCTGTTCAGGGAGGCGACAGCAATATTCGGTCTGCCAGTAGTAGACCTGTTCGCCTCCCCCCTCAATACCCAACTTCCGCGGTTCATTTCGAGATTCCCAGCCATAGGGGTGGAGGACCAAAATGCCCTTCGATGCCCGTGGCCCTCGGGCCTCCTTTATGCCTTCCCCCCTCTGGCGCTGGTGCCTAGAGTTCTTCAAAAGGTACTCCACAAGAGGGCGGAACTGCTTCTTGTAGCTCCTTATTGGCCCCGTCGCTCTTGGTTCGCGGACCTCCGCAGCCTCTCCCTGGAGGATCCTAGCAGACAGAGTCTCCTTGTCTCAAAGCCCCCTTCTTCACCCGGACCCCCAATGGCTCCAACTAGCCATCTGGAGGTTGAGAATCATCCAGCCTCTCCCTTTTCTTCCACCGTCTGGCGGAGTCTTGTTTCGGCCAATGCACCTGTAAGTTTAGATGAGAGCACGAATGCCTGTTTTCCTCTCGTCTTCGCGTAAACTGGGGAACGCGGTGGAGAGCCACGTGATGGAAGGAGGAGCGTTCCTCAAAAATTAAGCTCAGCCTACTACAGCAGAGACTGAAGCTCCTCCCACTCTCTGGACGATCCTCACAGCTTGAAGAGAAATGGTGTGTCAGGTAAGGACCAACGCCCAATTTCAGCAAGATGGACAGAAAACAAATTAGTAAATGGTCATTAAACAGATGGCTGTTAAGCAAGGATTACCTGTATCTTGGGAAAAATGCTATCAAGAATAAACATGGATGTTTCCATGAGTTTTCTGAAACTAAGTTTGACTCAAATATAACTTTATTTTATCTATCCATATAAGTTTAGAAGTTGATTTAAATGTTGTGCTTAAGTAAAACATAAATTTGAGGACATAGTTTTTTTAGGATTGACAAAAGGTGAAATGCAAAAAGAAAAAGGTAATAGGGGAAGACAGTTCTGTAAAGTATCGATGTTTAATACTTGTTAAAGCCCACACATTTTAAAACTGGAGTCTACGTTGGGGGTACAGAATAAAGTTTTCTCCTGCAAATAGCCATGCTATATTTGTATTCTGAAGAAATTGACCATTTGGGCAACTTCAATGAAACTAAAGTGTATTTGTAGCTTTTACGGATTACATATTTTTACCAGAAAATATCAATAGAGTTACAAAATGTACATATTCTATACTTAGTGGATTTGGTGGATTTGGTGTTACAAGTAATAAATAAGAATCAGATTTTCTGTTCTATAGGTTCCTTGATTTATTTGCTTAATTTGTTCCTTGATTTATTCATTCTCCATGCTGCATTGAGAGGCCAGGATGGGTTGACGCCTTCCTATGACATCATTTAGCCAGTCTGTACTAAGATATAAAAGCCAGCCCCCAGGAGAGACCCCAGCTTATGACTCGGCTCCTTTCAGTCAGTAGCTGTGTCTCTGAAAGCGTTCTGTTAGATAGCACTCACCAGCTATCTTCAGTACTTTTTTTCCTCGCTTCAAGCAGCTCCCAGGGATCTGGGCAGCTGCTCTTCCAGGAGAGCAGGGCTCTCTCTCCTGCAACATTGGGAGCAGCATTACCAGAGCTCTGTGCAGGCAAGCTGGGCAGCATCTGTAGACCTCCCCCATGCCTGCGGTTTGGAGTGATTGTAAAAATGATTGGCAAACTAATGATCCAGCTGATCGTGTGGCCAGTTGCTGCATTTTTCCCTTGCTGACTTCGCTCGAGGCTCTGTATAGCCTAAGGAGCAATTCTTCAATCTCAGCGCCTGTTTCCTCTAGTCAGTGGCCATCTTGGATTGAAGCCTTCCACCACGAGGTGAGTGGCCATTTTGTAAGCCCGGGGGCCATTTTATACCCTAAGGGGCTTAATACAAAAAATTTCTAAACAGTTTCTTTCCTACGCAAGAGCCTTTATTCTACAAGTGGAGCAAGATAAGGCTCAGGCAGAGCTCCCCCCCACAGTGGAACAGTCTCTTAAGCCCAGTAAGAGAAAAAGAGGTAGGCAACGCACCAATCGGTCCAGAGGGAGGTGGCTGCTAAAATCAGAGCGAAGGCTCTAGTCCCTAAGAAGGCAGCTCAGGCTGAGTTGAGGGCAAAAAGCGCAGACATGCAGCCCTAGAGAGGAAGTCCAACAGAACTATTCAACAGAAGGGAGTGCAACTACAGCATGTTTCAGGTGATACTCGTGGGCTCCAGCCAAGCCCTCCCTGGGGAGGAGAAATTGTCTGTGAGCCTTTCCATCCTCCATCCTGGTCTCCTGAGGCTCTTGCGGTACAATCAGATCCTCAGGATCTAAGCAGATCTGGGCCTTATTTCCAACAGGCTGCTGGGCCCTATGCTCCTCCCCCTCCCTCAGGCCTCGAACCTCTCCTCAATCTAGGCCTGAAGCCACCTTCACTCCCACAGCAGCAGACCTTTGGCCTTCTGTCTCTTCCTTTGAGCATAGACCAGGGGATATCCAAGATGTTGTCTCATTGGCCATTAGGCAGGGATTGGCTGAAGGCTTCAAGCAAATTCTTCAACCTCTGGAAAGGGTTCAAGCCCTTCTCCCTTCTCAATCTATAAGTTGCTTGCCTCATCATCCTGATTTACACAGGCCCCAGGACCTCAGGGTCCATTCTTCTCCAGCAGAATGAGAGGAGGTTGATGAGGAAGGAAGGGCTTCACCATCTGAACACAGTTACTCCGTTCGTTCAGAGTGTGAAGATGGTGAGATTTTTGACCAAAATATTTCAAAGGAAGAGGATTCTTGCCCAGAGCAGACATCCTCTGCATTGGTCTTCAAACCTCTTCAGGCCATTACTCAGCAAGGCCTTGGTCACTGCCAAGCTGTCACCAGAGGAAGCGGCTCCCGAGCCATAAGGAAATCGCTATAGCCAAGGGGATTCACTCTTCTCCAAGCCTGTAGTGCATGCAGAGGTTTTGCCTTCTCCCATTTTGTTCCTGGACATGGTCAAGGAACAGTGCGCTTCTCCTTCGGCAGGTCCTTGCCCATCTTCTCTGAGTAAGCGTTTTTACAATGTCAATGAACAATGAAATGGGATGATAAACGTTCTGAACAGACCTTCCAGCGCAATCACCAGGCCACTGATTGGGCTGTTCGGGCTTCAACAGCAGCATCTTTTTTCACGAGGGAATCCATACGGTGGCTGTGCCAACTCCAGAATAGATTGCTTGCTTCTGACCTTCAATCTCATCAAGACCTTAATAAGATTATCGCAGAGGCGGAATTCACTGTGGATGCCACTCTCAATTCCACCAAATTTGCATCCAAGGCTATGGCTTCTTCAGTAGCAGCAAGAAGACTTTTATGGCTCCGAAATTGGCAGACGGAGTCATACTGAAAATGGAAGCTGGCTTCAGTTCCATTTGCAGGCGATAAGCTTTTTGGCAATTCTCTGGAACCTTATCTCATCAAAACCAGAGATAAACGTAAAATTCTCTCTTCCTCTGGGAAGAAAGCCGACTATCGCCCTGCTCCTTATCGCCCTCCTGCGTTCCGAGCAGAGACCTCATCTTGCTTCCCCTGCTCTCACAGGCAGTACTCCCAACGCCAAGACCAACGGGTGGAAGCATCTGGTAGGCAACAACCTTCTACTGGTAAACGGTCCTTTCAGGGGGGAAGGGGTCATTCCTTCCATCGCTCTAAGTAATCCCTCATTCTCCCCACCCATCGGAGGTCACCGAGCCTTCTTTGCCTCCAAATGGGATGAGTCAACAACGGATGCCTGGGTGCTCAGCACTATTAGGTCAGGGTTACAATTGGACTTCCTAACACCATCCCCCAAATTTTTTTTGAACTCTCCTGTCTCTCAGGACATTTCAAGGCAAGCCCTCATGAATCAGGCCATTCAGCACGTTCTTGAAATCAGGGATATTCAACCTGTTCCCCCCTCTCAACAGGGACGTTGGTTTTACTCTTTCCTTTTCATCGTTCCCAAAGCCTCGGGGAGGCGGCAAGCCATCCATGATCTAAAATTTCTCAACCAATTTGTAAAATACAGGCTATTTAAAATGCAGACTCTGCATTCTATTTTAGAGAGCGTTCAGGAGGGCGACCTCCTCTCTTCCATTGATCTCACTGAGGCTTACCTCCACATCCCAATTTGGCCTCATTATCACCAGTTTCTCCGTTTCTGTTACCAGAATACCCATTATCAGTATCGAGCACTTCCCTTTGGCCTCTCATCGGCTTCAAGGGTCTTCACAAAGGTTCTGGCAGCATTGATGGCATCTCTGCGTTCTGTTCCAGTGATGATCCAATGCTACTTGCACAATATTTTGATTCTGTCCTCTTCCATCTGTGCGGCCCATCGTGATCTGCAAATTACCCTGTCGTGTCTCCAGAGCCATGGATTTTCCATCAACACCAAAAAGAGCCAGCTCTCTCCCACAACCAAATTGCAATACTTGGGAGCAGTCATCGCTATCAAGTCGGGCCAGGTTTTCCTGTCCCCAGCTCGTGGAAAGAGCCTTGCAGAGATCATCAGCCAGATCCAGCAACATCAAACTGTCCCCCTGTCGCTGCTGTCCAAACTTCTGGGGAAGATGGTCTCCTGTATTGGCATCGTCCCGTGGGCTCGGCTCCACTCCCGACCCTTCCAATGGTTCCTGCTTCCCTACCAACAAGCAGGAACCAGCCACTCATCCATCAAGGTCCTGCTCCAGCCACAAATCCAGAGAACTCTCAATTGGTGGCGTTCCCCATCAATCTAGAGGGGACTCCTGTTCAGGGATAACCACCGATGCCAGCCTCCTGGGTTGGGGTTCCCATATGCATGGCCAGATAGCTCAGGGCATTTGGTCCAGGTCAGAGCAGACCCTTCCCATAAATTGGCTAGAGCTCAGAGCCATTTTCTGGCTCACAAGCATTTCAGGCAATCAGTGATCGGCTCTCATGTTCTAATCCTTATGGACAACATGGCCGCAAAGGCTCATGTCAACTGGCATGGGGGGACGAGGTCCAAAGCCCTCATGAGAGGGGCAGAGAAACACCTGTTGTCGATCTCGGCGGACCACATCTCTGGGGTCGACAACTCCCAGGCCGACTGGCTCAGCAGGAGCCTACTTGACCAGGCAGAATGGTCCATTCCTCTGTTTATATTCAGGGATCTCTCCCTCAGATTTGAAGCACCGGAGGTAGAACTCTTCTCTACTCCTCCTCCAGGCTGGTCACATGGGCTAAGTATTCAACTTCTTTATAACAAAGTACTTTTCGATCACATTAAAATGCTTTAATATTCTTTTCATCTCTATGTTACAATACATTGATTTATTAGTAGAAAAAGGGATTGGAGAATTACCCAAAGTGCTCACACTATGGAGGTTGAAAAAGGATGGAGGGGGGAGCTATTTTCTGACCTCGTGTTGAAAACATGAAGGGACTAACAGTTGGCCCATTTGTTGACATCAATTGGAAGTTGGTAAGTTTTTTTGGAACATGGTAAGGCCACAACTGTCAGGCATAGGAAATAAAATGGGTTGGATTTGCTGCATAGTTAAGCACTGGCTTGCCCATAATTTATTCAGAATAGAGCATTGGCCTTGGCAGCAAAGACTTTGTTCAGATTCTCAATATCAAGGGAGGGATGCAGTATTGAATCCACAGCTACAACTTATGAGACCTACTCTATGCTATCAAAACCAAAAGACCTAGTAACTTTTCCCCTGAATGTAGAACAGGCAGCAGTTAGCCCAAAAAATATACTTCATAAGATTTAGCACTAAAGAAATACAATCAGTCTGATTAAAACACAGTATTTACACTAATAGTGAATATATCTTGATTGCTGATAACGCCCATCATGCTGCCTATCTGTTTGAAAGGTGTCAAGAATTCCTGGAAGAGGCTTTTCCCCTACATTTTTGTGAACTTGTATAGGGTCAAGTCCAATGGTATGCTGCTAGCTACAGAGTAGCTGATCTTCTGGATGTTGTAATTCAAATCTGTTATGAACTAGCTTGCCAAATTTTATTAGCTAAATCACATTTTTTCCTCAATCTCTCACATGGCAAATAGAGAGATTTGTTTTCCATAGTCTTCCATGCTGAAGCCTCCCCATCTGGAAAAATAGCAAATTAACATGTCCCATCATAGAAACAATTCTGCTTCAAAAAATTATATCGCTAGTGATAGCACTGTTTCTTTATATTTAGCCATTAACCCAGAATATTGCAGTTACGTGATGTCTCGTTTAACAACTATGGTGATTAACTTATGAGTGCAGGGAAAGTTACATTGTGAGTTACAATCATGTGGTGTCTCACTTAATGACCATGTCACTTAACAATGGAGTTGCCCTTCCCAACTATGTGTTGTTAAATGAGAACTACATGCATTGTGACATAGATGTATGAAACAAAAGCCAAAATGACCTCACCATGCAGAGTGCCATGTATAATTCAGTATTCTTCAGATCCATGTTTGATCTAAAGTTTCCCTATTGAAAATATAGAGAATAATCTCTTTTTCTAGCTAAGAAAGGCAATGTTTTTTTTTTAATCCTGGTTTTTTTTCCCAAGCAATGCATATGGAACTTTGAGGTGGCCAGTATATACAAAGTTCTGATTTGGAGTAATATTCTGAAACTCTAAGTGATGCCTGCTAGATATTATCAGAAAGACTCCTTGTTTCTTCTTCTACATCTTTTCTTGCACTGTTGAAATTGTTATTATTAATGGATAATAATGCATAAAAATTAATTTGACTGGCAAAAAAATCCCCAATCCTATTTTGTAAGTGCATGTGCATCTATGTAAGGGTAAGCATAATGTAAGAAAACATTCTACATTTATTCATCAAACCTCTGTGGAAAAGTTTCTTGAAACTTCAAAGGCATAAAGTTTTTGCCTCTTTCCTTCTCCCTCAGTTGCTTATGTAATTGCAGGTTTTGATATGGTAATTTCTTCCTCAACCACTTTTGCAAGAGACTGAAACTTAGCAAAAACTGTCAAAAATTAAGAACAGGAAGGCTTCAGGAGAGACCATGCTACCAGGTCATTTAAGACAGGTGACATATTTTCTACAGCAGAGGAAAGTAGGTTGCATTTTGCTTGGTGCTTTTCCCTGGTGCTCTTCCCACCAATTGCCCTATACAGGAGAATTATATCAGAGAAAAAGTTCTGTTCACTTGAGTGAACATTATTATGGCTTAAAGAGGCTGCCTGCCTTAACCTGTCCCTTTAAAAACTAACTTTTCTTGATCTCCCAATGTTCTTGGAATAATCATATTCCTCAACCAACCATCTAAGGATAGTTGTTGTGGGGAAAACTGAGGAGGGAGTATTGGGTATGCTTTCTTGACTTTACAGATAATAGTGGGATATTAAACCAATAAATAACTCAAGTTATGCAGTGCTACAAAGAGCACTTGGGTCATATTTCTTTCCATGTCATGATATGGTTATTCCCCCCCCCCCCATACACACACACACACACAAGGGAATGTTTTGTTCCATTTGTAGAAAAAAATAGAAAAAATTGCAAGCTCTTGTGTCTACTTAGAATGTATGTTAGCATCCTTTATTTCTTGTAAAGAGCAAATTTTTATCTTTTAAGTAAAAAAAACCTTACCCTATATTTAGCATTCTGTGCTGTATTTCTACATATCTATTATATTTAGATATTCAACAATATATTCTAGTTGATTAGCACCTATAATTGATATTTACCATGTCACATCCAAATCTTTTGAGTCTGTGCTTTCCAACTTGAGTCAGATGTCACTTATCCTGATTTTTTTTTTTTTTTGGACCCATTTATGCCATATGTAGTAGCATTTTACAGATAGTCCTTGCTTTCAGACCACTTGTTCAGCGACCATTTGAAGTTGTAATAGAGAGAGAGACAACTGGCTAAACTCTTTCCAAAACCTTAGCTCTAGAAAGTTTTGGATAACCTATAAATAATATATATGTATTGATAAACTGTCACTTACGGTTAAAGGGAGTTTACCATTTACTTCCAAACTCTGAGTTCCAAGTGTATTAATACTTTAAAAAAATTGCATTTTATACACCTCCTTATAAATAAAACTGTGCACCTAAAATTCTTAAGTTATGCAACAAGAAATGTATTTCATATTATATTTCCTTGTATTATGTTCGTGTTCCCCTTTGAAAATTCAAGCTGTAATTGAATAAAAAGATAATGGAGTTTTGAATATTTTTTAAATCTCTATGTATAGTTAATATCACGGCTGCTGTCAGTATAACAGCATAATTCACAGTTTATTGATTTTGGTTGCTCAGAGCTGTGGTACAGGGTCAAAAGTTTCATCTGCTATCACAACAGGTCAGGATTTTGTGCCCTGGATATTTGACACTGAGTAAAATTGGCAGAAGAATGATAGACTGCCTATTTTCTCAATTTTGCCAATGTACCAACTCTAGCACAATGCCCATGAGATATAGAGTTTTGTTGTTAC
Source organism: Hydrophis major (assembly GCA_033807585.1). Taxonomy (NCBI): domain Eukaryota; kingdom Metazoa; phylum Chordata; class Lepidosauria; order Squamata; family Elapidae; genus Hydrophis; species Hydrophis major. The sequence continues at coordinate 175,050,246 of CM066329.1, forward strand.
CAGCCAGGAAAAAGTTGAGAAATGAACTGTAACTGTGCCTATTGAAAAGCAGCTTAGCAATATGCTATGAATTTTAAAAAAATTCTGCAAACTTTTAAGATTTAGCTTAATCCAAATATAATTATTAAATCAAAATTACATTATTTAAATTAACTAAATATAAATTATGAATTAATTTTTCAGTATGCATCATTTTTGAAACCAATCTAAAAATGCAAATTCATTTATCGGTATTTCCTATAAGATCCCTAAGATTTCTCTGAAATCTGTTTTGGTGTAGTATAATACAGACTGGGGGGATCATGGCTGTTAGGAAATGTCTTTCTGTCAATTTTAGTTTATAACTTGGAGTTTTTTTTTTAATAAGATCTTGCTTATTTTCAAACACATATGTAAGTTATAATGCAGAATAAAAATGGTTAAAATGGTTATTAAAATAACAGACTGTATGCTTCATTATGCAAATTGACTGTGCAATGGACTTTGCTTAAAGATAACTTACAAAGAAGGTTTGGGAAGTGCCTGGCAGGAGGGGAACAAAGAATCCAATCCTCTGGCAGATGATGGTCTATCAAAGGAATGATAGTACTGTGTTGGATAGAGTTTACAATAAAGCATGGATTGTTGCTAGTTCTTAAAATTGTTTTCCAATCCACATCCTTTCTACAGCCACTTTTTATTTTGTACTTTTGAAATTAGCATTTTCTAATTACAATAGACATTCTGATTTTTATTTTATTTATACTTCCTTTAAGATTTACATTTCTGGCACATTGGAATCAGCTATGATTTTTGACAAGATTTCTTTTGTCCCATCTCAATTTATAATTGTTTCATATCTTTTTAACTTAGGCTTTTATGGTATATGCAGCACAAGAATCGGACCCAAACAGTAAAGCAGAACATATATCCTCTAATTCTGTCCAAATTAAATTATACTATTGGATGCAGTTTAGGAATTTTGGAGTAATTGTTCCTTTTTAAAAAATTTTTTTAACATAATTTGATGATCAAACTGATTCATTTTTTAGTGAGGAGATTTAAGGAGATGTTTTGTGCAAAGGAAGCTTTTAGTAAATAAGAAGAAAAAATTGTTAATCAATTTTGTTTTGTAGAGAAGGTCTAAGAAAACTGTAGCCATATACTAAATAAATAAATAAATAATAAAACTACAGAATGTGCAATTGGTATGCATTGGCAAAAAAATTGTAAAAAATTTTTTTACCCTCCATTTTTTGCCTTTCTGGGCCTTAGGGAAGCCTCCTAAGTGAAGCAGTAAGGGAGTCCTGGCACAGCTGATCATAGGAACAGTGATCTTCAGGAGGGGGGAAAAAAGAAATACCTTAAGGAGTGACTGAGCAGGGAAAAATGCAGTCAGCAATGTTGGGCAAGCGTGCAATGTTGTGCATGCGGATAAGGACTGACTGGGTGGGGAGGGGAGGGGCAGGCGGAGAGAGGTGGAGCCAGCTAGGGCCACGATTTTCTGGTTCTCCAAACTGCATAGAATCATAACCGGTTCTATAGAACCAGTCTAAACCACCCCTGAGTTAAATACAATGTTTGAAAGTGGAGTTAGACGAGCAGGGGTGTCAAACTCGATTTCATTGAAGGCAGCATCAGGATTGTATTTTACCTCGGAGGGCCAGAGTGGGCGTGGCCAGAGTGGGTGTGGTCAGCTCGACATCACTCGTGTCAGGGGTGCCTGTGGTAGCCCGAGCTCCCTGCCAGAGAAAACAGGCTCCTGAGCTCCATTTTTGGCTGCAACAGCCTCCTGTAAGTAACCCCCCTGCCAATGAAAACAGAGCTCAAGAGGGCTGTGTGCATCCCACCCGAGTTCTGTTTTTGCTGGCAGAGGCACCGCAGGACAGTCTTTCGCCATTTCCAGGATGGCCCTGTGGGCCAGATCTAATCACCCCGGGGGCCAGATCTAGCCCCCGGGCCTTGAGTTTGTCACCCCTGACATAGAGTCAGTGTTTTTGAAGTCCTTAGAACCAGTGATTTCCTCATAGCCCTTTTGATTTCTTCTAATTGTTTCAGAGATACATTGGAGGTACATTTAGAGCTGCATTAATTTTGAGAGCCACATAAGCAATTCTGGTTTATATCTTTGTTTTTTAAACTCACTGGGTAATTAGACCTGGTTTTATAATGTTTTGTTAGTGTTCAGTTAGCAACTACAAGTAAAATAAATGGCAACAGTGTAATATGTAATGTGTATCTCATATATCATTGTTTATTTAAATTGATGTTGATTTAAATTATGTGATGGAAGTAATTTAAATATATGGTGGCAGATAATTTTATTGTCTACTGTAATTCAGACTTCCCTGATTTATATAATTGTCTAAAAGAAGTTCAATTCTTTTTTATAAATAGGGAAAAAGAACAAACACAAGAAGAGGAACATTTGATGGAAGAAAAGAAAAAGAAAAAGCAGGAAGAAAAGAAAAAGAAGGAAGGTGCTCAGAAAAAGGTTTGTTAAAGATCTCAGTTGTATAATTTAACTCTTAGCCAATTTCATTAGTATGAGTTGGAAAAAAAATCTTTTGTTGAAAAATATAGTCTAATTAGGTTTCATCATTTGTAAAAAGGCCCAAACATTATGCATTAAGTTTGTTCTTACTTTCACTTTTTCAAACTACTATATTCTACTACAAGCAGATTTCCTCCTGATCTGATCAAATATTTTTTTTAAAGCAGTTTTTAAGCAGTCTATGAACAGTAGCTAAACATTACCATCTGATGCAATTCCCAGATGAATTATATACACTGCTCAAAAAAATAAAGGGAACACTTAAACAACACAATGTAACTCCAAGTCAATCACACTTCTGTGAAATCAAACTGTCCACTTAGACAGCAACATTGATTGACAATCAATTTCACATGGTGTTATGCAAATGAAATAGACAAGAGGTGGAAAGCATAGGCAGTTAGCAAGACATCCCCAATAAAGGAGTGGTGCTGCAGGTGGTGACCACAGACCACTTCTCAGTTCCTATGCTTTCTGGCTGATGGTTTGGCATGTTTGAATGCTGGCGGTGCTTTCACTCTAGTGGTAGCATGAGACGGAGTCTACAACCCACACAAGTGGCTCAAGTAGTGCAGCTTATCCAGGATGGCACATCAATGTGAGCTGTGGCAAGAAGGTTTGCTGTGTCTGTCAGCATAGTGTTCAGAACATGGAGGTGCTATCAGGAGACAGGCCAGTACATCAGGAGACGTGGAGGAGGCCGTAGGAGGGCAACAACCCAGCATCAGGACCTCTACCTCCGCCTTTGTGCAAGGAAGGACAGGAGGAGCCCTGCCAGAGCCTTGCAAAATGACCTCCAGCGGGCCACAAATGTCCAAGTGGCTGCTCAAATGGTCAGAAACAGACTCCACGAGGGTGGTATGAGAGCCTGATGTCCACAAGTGGGAGTTGTGCTTACAGCCCAACACCGTGCAGGACGTTTAGCATTTTCCAGAGAACATCAAGATTGGCAAATTTGCCACTGGCGCCCTGTGCTCTTCACAGATGAAAGCAGGTTCACACTGAGGACATGTGATAGACGTGGCAGGGTCTGGAGACGCCCTGGAGAACGTTCTGCTTCCTACAACATCCTCCAGCATGACCAGTTTGGCAGTAGGTCAGTAATGGTGTGGGGTGGCATTTCTTTAGGGGGCTGCATAGCCCTCCATGTGCTCGCCAGAGGTAGCCTGACTGCCATTTGGTCCTCAGACCCCTTGTGAGACCATATGCTGGAGTGATTGGCCCTGGGTTCCTCCTAATGCAAGACAATGCTAGACCTCATGTAGCTAGAGTGTCAGCAGTTCCTGAAAGACGAAGGCATTGATGCTACGGACTGGCCTGCCCGTTCCCCAGACCTGAATTCAATTGAGCACATCTGGGACATCATGTCTCGCTCCATCCACCAATGCCACGTTGCACCACAGACTGTCCAGGAGTTGGGGGATGCTTTAGTCCAGGTGTGGGAGGAGATCCTTCAGGAGACCATCCGCCACCTCCTCAGGAGCATGCCCAGGTATTGTAGAGAGGTCATACAGGCACGTGGAGGCCACACACACTACTGAGCCTTATTTTGACTTGTTTTAAGGACATTACATCAAAGTTGGATTATCCTGTAGTGTTTTTTTTCCACTTTAATTTTGAGTGTGACTCCAAATCCAGACCTCCATGGGTTGCTAAATTTGATTTCCATTGATAATTTTTATGTGATTTTGTTGTCAGCACATTCAACTGTGTAATGAACAAAGTATTTAATAATATTTCATTCATTCAGATCTAGAATGTTGTATTTTTGTGTTCCCTTTATTTTTTTTGAGCAGTGTGTTTCAGCAACATAACAAGTCTGAACATTATGTGTCTTCTAGTATTTCATAAAATTCTGTAACTAGTAGATTTTATTTATTAACAAATATTATTTTCCAGATACATTTTTAGCACAATATACTGAACACAGATTATATTCTCTCCTAACTTAGAAGTTCAGCTTTTATAATTTTCAGTTTCTGTAATATTTAGATAAAGGCACTATTGTACTCTGATCTGAGGGCCAGAAAAAATAATTTTCTGTAAAATGTCTGGTATATCTTTAAGATTTTTAAAAATGTCAGTCCCACTTCCAAGTTCACACAGTAGGAATAAGAAGTGGAGTTATGCAACCAAGAGTCAAAAAATATTTACTACAGACAATAGTGTGGTTCCTGTCTAGTTCAGAATTCAGGCAACAAAATCTAGCATTAATGGTAAAACTGTCAGATCAAGTCAGATATTAGGCTTTTCAGAAAGTTGTACTAGACTTCAAGCCAAGTCTGAAAATTAAACTGTTATAAACATTATTTTGATATTTGACTGGTCTCAGAAACCACTTAAATATTAGAAAAACTTGAACTTGATTCACATTCAAGTTTTGCTGATTAAAGCTAGTTGAAGAAATCAGCTATTTAAAACTGATAACTATTACTGAGTAGGTCTTAACTGCCAAGTAGACCATTATTCCCAATGTATTTTACCAAGCACTCCTGCACTCCTCCCTTTATTTGTTATTTAGGATTGAATTGAATTGAATCGACATTCTTGCAAGCTCGAAGTCTGTGTGTCAGGAGCACTTGGGAATGAGTCCGTCAGAATCTCAGAGCTGGGCATTAACACTACTTGATCAATTTGAGAGGCATTTTTTCCAGTTCATATTCATTCTCTTTCATTCTCCCTCTCTCCACTTTCTAAGGAAGATTTGTCTGAGGAGACCATGGCAATAACTTAAAATTGTACAGTGACTGCTTTTCATTAAAAGTGAGGATTAATAATTACTAACTATTTTTAAAATATTGCTCTTTATAATAACAAGCTTTATTCCAAGCTTTATTAATATGCTGCAAAGATTTTGCCAAGACCATTCCAACCAGTGGTGGGATTCAAATTTTTTTACTACCGGTTCTCTGGGCGTGGCTTGGTGGTCATGGCAGGGGAAGGATACTATAAAATTTCCAGTCAGAGGTGGTATTTGCTGGTTCTCCGAACTACTCAAAATTTCTGCTACTGGTTCTCCAGAACTGGTCAGAACCTACTGAATACCACCTCTGCTTCCAACATTTTGAGGGATGGGGCCGTTTCACCCCACTGGGATTGACCCATCCCACTCGGGTCAGCAGAAAAAGCATGCTGTCAGCTCGATTATTCCAGCTGGTAAGGTCTAGAATGAAGGTCTAGGACAGTGGTGGCTAACCTTTTCAGCACAAGTGCCCAAAGTGCGTGCGCACTCCCAAAATGCAATTTGCATGTGTGCCCCAAGCATGTGACCCTCCATAACCCCATGTGTGTGAACCCCACCCCTCACGTATGCACGTGCATGCCCCATGCTTGTGCCTCACCATCCGCGGGTGCGTGCCCCACCCCTGCACATGCATGGCAGAGACCCAAAGTCCAGCTGGCCAGAGCACACGCACATGCATGGCAGGGCTGAGCTGGGGCGATGGCTCGTGTGCCTCTGCATGCCACCTCTGGCACACGTGCCATAGGTTTGCAATCACAGGTCTAGGATCTAGGATCTCTGCTATTGCTATTGCCCACTGGAACAACTTGTGTCCCCCCCCCCCCATGTGAGGTTGCCCCAACCATCTTGTCCTTTCTAAGGGCCTTAAAGCCTAGCTGTGCGAGGTGGCTTGTGGCCCCAATGGGGGAACAGCACAGTGGAGGTTGGTTAATTGAACAACAGATACTACCTCAGAACGCATGATAAAATCAAATATCTAAGACAGCCTTAAATATAATAATTTAAGACAGGTAGAGAGAAGGCAACAGACTTCTCTCAGAATATAGTTTTGCATTTCATTTACAGTAATAATGGTTTTGAGATGTTTAAAGCAGCAGAGAGGGAATCCAGAACTCTGAATAGATTCAAGTTCTTTATATATTTAAAACTATGTGAATCATGCTCATTATAATATTAATATGTTTAATATCACTTATTCACTGATTCATGAGATACTTAAGTAGTTATATCCTTACTGTGTTGCCCTAGAATTGTTGTAAACTATACTTTGTATGTAGGTATACACATATGCACACGTGTATACCCACTAATGTACATATTTCATTACCCAGACGAATTAAATCATTGACAGTCTACATTCTTTTTAATTTGTATAATTATTCAAATACATGTGTAATTAATTTGAAGAGTTCAGTGTAAATATATTGAAGTGTCGTATTTCATAATATGTCACTTTAGCATACATACTGTATATTCAGTATTTTCTGGTGGCAAAACAAAGTTACTTTGATCCCTATAAACTAGAGCCAGTATAAATTACCTTGTTTACTATGTTGCTTTCATTATTTGTAACGAAAATGTTTTGAGCCTATGCTTTTTTAATGAAATTATGAATAAAATATATGCGGTGGAGGAAAGGTGTGCAACCTGATGTTTTATAATTGCTTAATTCCTGGGTTTGTGAAGTTTACACTCAAAGGTTTCTGAAAAATTCAAGCTTATATACCACTAAGCTAGAGAGTCAAGAGTCAACAACATTAAATTTTGCTTGTCCTCATGACACTAAATTGGTCCTGAAAGCACTTCCATATTTACATAACCAACAGAGAAATACCATTCCTACGTATTACAATGGTTCAAAAGCCACTAACAGTAAAAATACAATTGAAGCCATAGATGAAATAAAAATTAAAACACTATCATTGAAATAAAACCACCTTCTGGGGTTCTACTGCTGATCTTCCTTCCTGCAAAATTGCACAAAACATCAAACCAAAAATTGGCCAGACCATATTAATAGGGTGATCATATTTTATGTATGCTATGACTTATTGTTGGGGCTACATTTCCCCCCACAATTATCTTTAATAAAAAACTGGTTACTAACTGATCATTTTGTTGTTTTTGTCTTTCAGGCTGCTGAACAAAAAACCAAAGGTGATTGCATATATATATTGATTTAAATTGTTTCTATGACTATTATAGCAAGAACATGGTACAGTATATAATAATATGACAAGAGCATGTTTCATAGTATTATTCAATTTTGTGATGACAAAGGGGCTGCAAATTAACCCTGGTACTGATCTTAATTGAGTACATAAGCAAGTTGGTAACTTTATAGCGGTTCCATCCTAGCAATACAATACTTAAACTGTATGAAGTAGGGACACAGAATATATAGCCAACTTGTAGACAACAGCAAAATTGCATTATTTTTGTTGGTTTTATTCTTGCTTTTTTACCTTGCTTAGCTAATAATGAGGGGGTGGAGTTTGGACATAACTATTATTTTCATGTCCAAAAAGAGACAGTAAAAATCTAAAACCAACTCATTTCATATAACTTAAAAATAACAATGGATAATAAGCTCATTCATTTCAGTAGTTCTAGAACCCACAGGGAGAAACTACATTCATTATAAAGGTCACTAAGTATTAAATCTACAGCTAAAAAAGCAGATGGTAGAGCATTCAAGCATTGTCTGGGAAATTTTTCTAGTATTTGGGCCCAATTAAACTAGCAAAGTAATAGGCTAATTCTTGTTATTCAGAAATAGTAATTATTTCGAATTGTAGTCTAGGTTTTGAAATTTTGCGATACTGCCTAAACCATTTTGTTGTTCTTTGTGCTTAATATGTTGCCTAAGACAATTTCTAACCTTGTCACATCGTAGAGACATAGATCTAGTTTAGGCATAATAAGCAGATCCCGTTTCCTTCATGTTCCATTGCCTTTGGATTGAGATAAACATTGCTACTGCAAATAAATCAAGAAAATTGGGTTTTCTGTCAACTGTGGAGAGTTTCCCAAGTTTAATTTGTGACATAGATTGTAAATCAGAATGATAGATTATCATATAGGAAGGTCTGAACTAGATTTGAGATAAATTTGCTTTATCCTTCATCCAAATCACTATAGCTGTGATGCTGTGAGAGACTTAAATGCCATGTCCAAAAAGTGAAATTGGAAAGAAGCTTGTTTTTAAACTGTAAAATTCCACTACTGTTTAGATATTATTTTAATGTAAATGTAAAGAAACATTCTCCATGATTCTTACATATGCACTTAGTCCCCGCATCTGTTTTGATGAAGTAGAATAGTAAATTTTGTGTCCTATATGGAGATTCTATATGATCTGCACTTTACATAATCCTGTAAAAATGCAAAACGTAACATTTATATGGCATAAACACCATTGCTTCGTATCAAAAATTCAAATTGTGATTAGGACTAAGCAATACTACACCAAACGGAAAAGATAAACCAGAATTTTCAGAACCCTGAAGGGACTTGAGCAAGTATGCACTGGAGTTGTTAATGTGCTAAAAGAATCTCTCCCTACTTCCTTTCCTTGTGAAAAGGTTCGTGGACAATTGAGTTGTCAAGCTTGGATTTTTCCTTTTATTTTATTCTAAAACAACTAATGGACATCATTTATAAGCATCCATGAAAGACAGAACACCATTATTCATTTGAATAAATAAATTGAACTGAAAACAAGAGAGGGATGGTTTACAGATGCATTTACATTCATGATAGCATGAACAAACCACCCAAATAAAATATATGGTATGTTTTTAGAGAGAAATCTTTTGGGGAAAAGAGGTAGAGGCTTCTGTGTCTGTAATCTGACTACTTTAATAAAGATTATATTTGACATAATATATTGTGGCCAGTCAAACAGTGCTTAAAAGCTTGCAAAAAGACTATGAAGATAATAGCCATTCCTTGAAGATTAAAACACATTTCTGATAATTCCAGGCCCTTCGACATGAGGCTTCATTCATACATTTTTCTACTAATAGCTTTTGGCATTTAATGTCTTATCAAGTGTTTTAACCTTTGTTTAAAATCATCAAAGCTGATAACCACAGGTAGTCCTTGATTTACAACCATTTATTTAATGATTGTTTGAATTTACAATGGCACTAAAATAAGTTGCTTACGACTATTTTCCACACTTATGACCATTGCAGTATCTGCATAGTCACATGATCCAAACTGCCATGTATTTATGACAGTTGCAGTGTCCCAGGGTCATCTGATAATCTTTTGTGACCTTCTGACAAATAAAATCAATGGGGATATCAGATTCACTTAACCATGTTACTAATTTAGCACAACTGCAGTAATTCACTTAACAACTATGGCAAGAAAGATCGTAAAATGGGGCAAACTCACTTAACCGTCTTGTTTAACAACAGAAATTTTGAGCTCAATTGTGGGCATGTCAGTGACTACTTATACATGCTATCTTAATGCAATTACTTAAGTTAAATATGTGCTTTTGCTAAAATATTCTTGTTGTTTTTCCTAAATCTGATAACCTAAAATTCCTATATATTCTCCAATGATCTGTTCCCCCCCCCCCCAATTCTTTACTGATCATGATCTTAATTAGTTTTAAAATATTATTTTTGATATACGGAACTAGAATTTATTAACCAAACTCTGAAAAAGGGCACATCATATATCACAGATAGCATTGTAGTACTTACTTCCTGATTGATTTTAAATTCCAAAATCAGCATTCTGTCATTAACAATAAATCCCATTGTTGAAAGCAGATGGGACTGTAGATAAGTCAAAAGGTAAAAACGAGGGATTATTGAGTATTGGGGGAAATCCAGTGTGTTTAGGCTTGATGAAGCCCACAAAACATGCAGAAACTCTTTAATAAATAAATAAATTGTATATGTCTATTGAAAAGTAAATCCATTGAATTTTATTTAACTTTTCCCTAAAATAATTGGTATTGTAGTTGAACTATTCCATTGAAGGATTACAATTAATACATCTACAAATCATTCTTGCCTTTTGTGGATTTCTTGAAATCCATTTGCTTTGAATATTGAGGTCATATTCAGGGCAGGTTAGCCTTATATCATGAGATGGTGAAATAAGTGGCAGCCCCTTTTTCACTGCCTTTACTTGGAAGACAAACTAACTATTCATGTCCCACAGCCTATTTTGCACTTCCTAAATTTGCTTAGCAGTAAAATATATTTCAATAGATTTGCATTTGCCCATTATTGGCTTACTGGGCTTCTTCTGAAATATCATTCATTAATTAATATCTATCTTCTAATACCGGTATCTAATATCTGTTTTCTGGACCAAAGACCAAAGATTTTATTTGAGTCGTGCATATCTGTTGCTCCTAATTCAACTAAAAACAGATGTGCCATATCTATTTAGCTATGTTTGTTTGTTTGTTTGCCTTTGAGTCAATGTTGATTCTTGAAATTGCCTGGACTATTCCCTGAAGTTTCTTTGTAAGGTTTTTGGAAATGGTTTGCCATTGCCTCCTTCCTAGGCTGAGAGACAAGGGGGACTGGCCCAATGTACCAAGTTGGCTTCAAATGGGACTAGAACTCATAGTTTTCTGATATGTGGTAAACCCTTAATCACAATGCCACATGGGCTCTCATCTGCCTATCTACCCACAAATGTCGAGTAAGGGAGGCATATTACTATTGGTTGTCTGAGCTCTATCCAATATCTTATAAGAATTATCACATCAGTAGCATTTTGAAAAAATATCCAACATTTAAGCACATTCTTTTTTTCCCCCTCCATTTTTTCCTCTATCTCATGTTACTTATATTTGTTTTTATTTAATTGTGTGGTGTATATGTCTTTTACATTTAATTATTTTAACAGTCCTTCAATTCACTTTCCACTTGCTTCTTTATCTGATTGATTCTTGTTCCTGTAGCCAAAAACTTACAAAATAAGGCAAAAGGAATGATTTTCAACAGTCCTTTCTCTATGTCTCTGATAACTTTTGCATGTGTCACTTACTTCAATACTTGGCCTCAGTGCCTCCATTACTTATTCTACTTTTGGAATCTTTTCTCATGTTTGAAATCCAAAGAACATGACTGCTTCCAAGGACATGGCTTGTAATTTAACTGCCAAGTCCTCAGCACAAATTTATAATCTAGAGAGAAGCTGAGAAATAAATATTATGTAGATAAGCTAAATTCCTCTCTTGTGCCACTTTCAGTATCAGATGCTGTAGTTTCCCCCATGCACCGTCCAGAATGAACCCAAAACACACATTTTGTTTCAACACCTACCGTGTTTCTCCAACAATACGGCCTCCACCAATAGGAAGGCCCAGCATGATTTCTAGGCATGAGCTGAAATTAAGCCCCACTCCCAAAATTTAGGCCTATTTAATCCATGCGTTTCCCCGCCATTTCTCACGTCGTTCATTAGAACTACACGAGGTGAAGAGAAATGGGGGGGAAGGACGGGGTGGGGAGGGGAGAAAACTTGCCTTTAGGAGTGCCCTGCAGGTAGCCTAGGCGAAAATACCCCGATCTACCGATAGAACATCAGCCAGTAGAAGCTCCCCAAAGGCAGAGTCCCCAGCCGCTTTGGGGCGAGGCATGGCTGCCAGTGTCCCCTCGCCATTAGGCAGTGTCTTTCGAGCAATGGAAGCTCCCCAAGGGCAGTCACCAGCCACTTCGAACGGCCAATAGAAGCGGCCTCACAGCAAGGGGAGTGTGTGTGCATGTTCACCCCGAGGCCGCTTCTAGCGGCCGATTGAAGTGGCTGGTGACTTCTCTTGGGGAGTTTCCATCGCCTGAAAGACACTGCCTAATGGCGAGGGGACACGGACAGCCACGCCTCTCCTTGAAGCAGCTGGGGACTCTGCCTTTTGTCGGCCAATAGAAGCGGCCACACGGCGAGGGGTGTGTCCCGAGGCTGCTTCTAATGGCCGATTGAAGTGGCTGATGACTGCCCTTGGGGAGCTTCCATTGCCCGAAAGACATTGCCTTATGGCGAGGGGACATGGGCAGCCATGCCTTGCCCCAAAGTGGCTGGGGGCTCTGCCTTCAGGGAGCTTTCGTCGGCCAATAGAAATGACTTCGTGGAGAGGTACATGTGTATAGTCTGCTCTAGGTGGGGGAGGAAATTAAGTTATCCCCGAAAAGACAGCCGAGCTGTTCTCCTTCATGGTGCATCGAGAGCCCAGGATAGGTTGACTCCATCCTATGACATCATTTAGCTGAGTCTGTACTCAGATATAAAAGCCAGTCCCTGGGAGAGACCCCAGCTTTTGACTCATCTCCTTTCAGTCAGTAGCTGTGTCTCTGAAAGCGTTTCTGTTAGATAGTTTCTGTTAGATAGCACTCACCAGCGATCTTCAGTACTTTTTTCCTCGCTTCAAGCAGCTCCCAGGGCAGCTGCTCTTCCAGGAGAGCAGGGCTCTCTCTCCTGCAATGTTGGGAGCAGCGTTACAGAGCTCTGTGCAGGCAAGCTGGGCAGCGTCTGTAGACCTCCTACATGCCTGCGGTTTAGAGCGATCGTAAAAATGAGTGGCAAACTGATAAGAGAACAAGCCAGCTGATCGTGTTGCTGGTTGCTCCGTTTTCCCTTGCTCGGGGCTCTGTATAGCCTAAGGAGCGATTCTTTGATCTTGGAGCCTGTTTCCTGTAATCAGTGGCCATCTTGGATTCAAGCCTTCCACCACGAGGTAAGCGGCCATTTTGTAAGCCCAGGGGCCATTTATACCCTAAAGGGCTTAATAGAAAATTTCTAAAACAGCTTCTTTCCAATGCAAGAGCTCTACAAATGGAGCAAGATAAGGTTCAGGCAGAGCTTTCCCCCCCAGTGGAACAGTCTCTCTTATTCGGGCTTCAACAGCAGCATCCTTTTTCACGAGGGCATCCATACGGTGGATGGGCTTTTGACCTTTGGTCTTACCAAGACCTTAATAAGATTATTGCAGCAGCGGAATTCACTGTGGATGCCACTCTCAATTCCGCCAAATTTGCATCCAAGTCCATGGCATCTTCTGTAGCAACAAGAAGACTTTTATGGCTCCAAAATTGGCAGGCGGAGTCACACTGAAAATGGAAGCTGACCAGTTCCATTAGCAGGCAATAAGCTTTTTGGCGATGCTCTGGAACCTTATCTCATTGAAACCAGAGACAAACGTAAAATTCTCTCTTCCTCTGGGAAGAAAGCCGACTATCGCCCTGCTCTTTATCGCCCTCCTGCCTTCCGCATGGAGACCTCATCTCACTTCCCCCACTCTCACAGGCCGTACTCCCAACACGAAGACCAACGGTCGGAAGCATCTGGCAGGCAACAACCTTCTACTGGTAAATAGTCCTTTCAGGGGGGAGGGGGTCATTCCTTCTGTCGCTCTAAGTAATGCCTCGTTCTCCCCACCCATCAGAGGTCGCCTAGCCTTCTTTGCCTCCAAATGGGAGGAGTCAACAACGAACGCCTGGGTCCTCAGCACTGTTAGGTCAGGGTTACAATTGGACTTCCTAACGCGCCCCCCCCCCATTTTTTTTTATCTGTCCTGTCTCTTGGGATATTTCCAGGCAAGCCCTCATGAATCAGGCCATTCAGCACGTTCTTGAAATCAGGGCTATTCAACCTGTTCCCCCCTCTCAATGGGGACGTGGGCTTTACTCTCGCCTTTTCATCGTTCCCAAAGCCTCGGGGGTGGCGAGCCATCCTTGATCTAAAATTTCTCAACCAATTTGTAAAATACAGGCTATTTAAAATGCAGACTCTGCATTCTATTTTAGAGAGCGTTTGGGAGGGTGACCTCCTCTCTTCCATTGATGTCACTGAGGCTTACCTCCACATCCCAATTTGGCCTCATCATTGCCAGTTTCTCCGTTTCTGTTATCAGAATACCCATTACCAGTATCAAGCACTTCCCTTCGGCCTCTCATCGGCTCCAAGGTTCTTCACAAAGGTTCTGGCAGCATTGATGGCACCTCTGCGTTCTATTTCAGTGAGGATCCAATGCTGTTTGGACGATATTTTGATTGTATCCTCTTTCATCCATGCGGCCCATTGGGATCTGCAAATTACCCTGCCATGTCTCCAGAACCATGGATTTTCCATCAACACCAAAAATAGCCAGCTCTCTCCCACAACCAAATTGTAACACTTGGGAGCAGTCATCGATACCATGTCATGCCAGGTCTTCCTGTCCCCAGCTTGTGGAAAGAGCCTTGCAGAGATCATCAGCCAGATCCAGTGACATCAACTTGTCCCCCTGTCACTGCTGTCCAAACTTCTGGGGAAGATGGTCTCTTGTATTGGCATCATCCCGTGGGCTTGGCTCCACTCCCAACCCCTCCAATGGTTCCTGCTTCCCTACCAACGAGCAGGAACCAGCCACTCCTCCATCAAGGTCCCACTCCCTCCACAAATCCAGAGATCTCTCAATTGGTGGCATTCCCCGTCAATCTGGGGGGGACTCCTGTTCAGGGATCCAGACAGACTAGTGATAACCACCAATGCCAGCCTCCTGGATTGGGGTTCCCATATGCAGGGCCAGATAGCTCAGGGCATTTGCTCCAGGTCAGAGCAAACCCTTCCCATAAATTAGCTAGAGCTCAGATCAATTTTTCTGGCTCTCAAGCATTTCAGGCGATCAATGACCGGCTCTCATGTTCTAGTTCTTACAGACAACATGGCCGCAAAGGCTCATATTAACCGGCAAGGGGTGATGAGGTCCAAAGCCCTCATGAGAGAGGCTCTACTGTTGGGGTTATGGGCAGAGAAACACCTGTTGTCGATCTCGGTGGACTACATTTCCGGGGTCGACAACTCCCAGGCCGACTGGCTCAGCAGGAGCCTAGTTGACCAGGCAGAATGGTCCATTCTTCCGTGTCTATTCAGGGAACTTTCCCTCAGATTTGGAGCACCAGAGGTGGATCTCTTCTCCACTCCTCAAAACGCCCAAGTCACCAGATTCTTCACCAGGTTTCCTTGCCAGGGAGCAGAGGGGACCAATGCTCTTTGGTGCAGATGGCCCAAGGATCTCCTCTACGCCTTTCCACCACTTCCCATCATTCCGGCAGTAATTCGGAAAATGTTGGAGGAACGTGCGAAGCTCCTCCTCCTGGCACCCTATTGGCCAAGGAGGTCCTGGTTTGCGGATCTGGTCAACCTATCGGTGGCTTCTCCTTGGAGGATCCCAGTCCATATAATCTCCCTTCACCAGAGGCCCCTGCTCCACCCAGAGCCCCAGTGGTTCAAGCTGACCATGTGGCACTTGAGCAGCAGTGGCTAGAGGAGGCTGATCTTCCAGAAAGGGTCATCCTCACTATCCTGGCATCTCGCAAACCTTCTATAAGGTGCATCTATGATGCCACCTGGAAAGCTTTTTCCCGATGGTGCCTCAGGGAGGTCTTTCTCCTCCTTCAGCCCAGTTGGCAGAAGTTCTTAGCTTCCTTCAGCATGGTCTGGACAAAGGTTTGGTCCCCAACACCTTACACAGGCAGGTTGCGGCCCTCTCCTCAGTCCTTTCATGGGGTTCGCTTCCTTCCTTATCCCATCACCCTTCAGTCAGGAGGTTTTTGAAATGGGCTTCCAACCTGCACCCTCCGGTGGTTCACAGGTATCCTTCTTGGGACTTTCATAAGGTCCTTAATGCCCTTACAAAGCCCCCCTTTGAACCCCTTAGAACAGTGTCTCTCCGTTTCCTGACTCTGAAGGTAGTGTTTCTTGTTGCCATCACTTCTGCCAGGAGGGTTTCTGAGCTTGCTGCGCTTTCCATCAGGCAGGACCTTTGTTCCTTTCATGATGATAGGGTTGTTCTTCGTCTGGACCCCTCATTTATTCCGAAGGTTAACACCTGGTTTCACAGGTCCCAGGACATTGTTTTGCCTGACTTCTGTCCTGCCCCGCACCATGACTTAGAGTGGCAGTGGCACACGCTAGACGTAAGAAGGACTCTTAGAATATACATTAAGCGCACTTCCTCCTTCAGGAAGTCGGAAACTATGTTTGTTTCCTTTTTCCCTTCTCACTTGGGTTACAAGGCCTCTTCTCCTACTATTAGCAGGTGGGTCAGGTCTTACATTGAGCAGGCCTACAAAGCTGCAGCCCTTCCGGTTCCCCGAGGTCTGATGGCACACTCTACCAGAAGCGAGGCCACTTCTTCTGCCTGGGCGACCCAAGCATCCTTGGAGGAGATTTGTCGTGTGGCCATACGGACATCCCCGTCTCCTTTCATCAGACAGTACCACCTGGATGCCTTTGCCTTGGCGACTGCAACCTTCGGCAGACAGGTGGTTCAACGTATGGTTCCACAGTCGGTGTGATGAGCCGGACGAGGACCCACCCATGGACATGCAACCTTTGGTATGTCCCATCCTGGGCTCTTGATGCAGCATGGAAGAGAATGGGCATTGGTCGAAGTTACCGTGAATGCCCTTTCTATCTATGCTGCAAGAGAGCCCAGCCCCTCCCTCGATTCCTCCAGAGAGGGTAAGACATTATTCTGTATTTATTTTGTGCTTTCAGAGACACCTTTCAGTCTGTCAAGTATCTTCGTCAAAGCTGGTGTCTCTCCCGGGGGCTGGCTTTTATATCTTAGTATAGACTCAGCTAAATAATGTCATAGGAAGGAGTCAACCCATCCTGGGCTCTCTTGTAGCATAGATAGAAAGGTCGTTCACAGTAACTTCTACCAACACCCATTTTTTCGGGGGTCAAAAAAAAATAAGGCCCGGCCTTATTCTGTGAGAAACACGGTATTTAGATTGTATCAGCTGGTGAACCTTGTCAACTATTGCTCAGATTCTAGATCCTGAATCTTGTCCCCCTGTTTTTTTCAATTTGTATTATGCCAACAACAACGCAGATATGACGTACAGGGCTTCAGTAGGAGGGAGGGATTGGTAAAAATCACAGGTCAATCAGGCTTCAACAAACATGTTCTTTCTTTGCCCAATACTGGATTCAGTAATAGTTTATCATTTTCTAAGATGATTCTGCTGCATTGTTTGCCTCCTAGCCTTCTTTTTCTTCCATCTAGCATAAAATTCATACCATTCATTAGCGTATAACTCTGGCTTCTGGTTCCTTTAATTTATTATCTGAATCCAAGAAATAAAGATATTTTACTTATTGTAGGCATAATCCTGAAAGGATTGTTACTTTGATTTTCCATCAAAAGTTCCAGGACCTTCTGCTTCCTGTTTCTTTGTTTCTCTCTTCATCTCTTTCTATCATGTTTATTATTTTTGTTATATTTTATCTTCTAAAAGTTTAGAATCTATTGTTTTATAAGAACGTAGTCAGGATTCTGAATGTGTTAGGGGCCCCATTTCTTGGCTTTACTGTTAAATTGGATAATTGCCTTGGCTGCTGTATCTACCTATTTTTGCATTGTTTGCGTTATTTTAAAATGTTTTTTTGTTTTAAGAAATGTACACCTCACAGAATGACATGGTTGAAATGGATAGCCATGAAAAATTAAATTGATAAATCTTATTTGAAATATGGCTATCAAATCTTCGGTTACTAATGGTCTCAAGCTATTCTTAACAGCAGTCTTAGCTGATTGTTATAATATCAGAACTATTTCTAAATAGATTATATACTTCCATTGCCCATTTTATTCAATATGATCTTCATGAGGAATATCAATCAGATGGTTCTATCCTTTAATATGTATCTTTCCTTCCTGATTTTCTAGGGCAATCTTAATACCAGTGACTGTATTTTTTATGTTATCAGTTTCAGTCCCTAGACACGACACTTCTATTGGCACTGATTTATTTACTTTTTACCAACATCATAATCTCAGCAGACAACAGCACCTGGTTGGCCTTGTCTAAGCTTGAAAGCTGATCCAGTTTAGCACTTGGATAGGACAACTCTTCATTTTTTTTTTCTACTTCTGAAAAGCCTTGCCAAGAAAACTGCAATGACTTCTCCAGGCAGTCTTGGAAAATCGGATATGATTAAACAGAAGAGGAAAAAAAGATTTCTCCAGAGAATATCAGGGGTACAGGCTGGGAAATTAAAAAAGCATTCCAGGAGAAGGCAAAGCCAAATTAGTTAAATACTGTTGCAAATAAATTTAGATGGATACATCTGTTAAATCGTCAGTAGTTGAAATGTCAAACTCAGCTAAGAGACTTAATTTTATATTTTGATATAAAATATTTTTATGTGCCACAGCATAAAAAGTTGGGCAGTATATATTGTAAATTTAATAGATAATAATCATGATAAGGTAATGATTACAAAATTGTTTTTCCTGAATCATCTGATGCCATTTTCTTCCAGCTCTTTCAATAGTTTTTGTTTTGGAAAAATTTTCTGTTGAAATGCAGGCTTTTAAAACATGGTAATTGAACTTTCCTCTCACCATTCTTGGTAATATTCCTGCTCAGTGTTACCAGCAGAATTATAGCCAAAATAAAACTATTAAAAAATAAGGGAAAGATATTCATATGCTTGAGGGAAATATCAGGTTTACAGTTATTTAGGTAGGTAATAAAAATTAAAGGATTAACTGACCTCAAAACATACTTGGAAAAATTGATTTTTTTAAAGAGAAAAACTTAGAGGATTAGAGTCTACTTATTCTGTACTTTTAATAAATGGTTCACTTTTTTTCCCTTTGAGCAATACTAAACACCATAGAAACAATGATCAGACTAAGAATATTGAGTGCTCCCTCTGCTGTTTGCAAAGTGTTCTTTTCGATTATTCATAAAGAAGGCTCCCATATGCAGTTCTTTTTTCCCATTGTCAGGATATTAAGCTATATTAGGGCATTGTTGCTTTTCCTCCATATCTTTTCCACATTTTGCATTTTTCTGTGATTCTGGGAAAATCTGAATTGTATATCATCCTTCAATTGCTGCCGAATATCCAGAATGTCTTTTTTGATGACACTGCTTTGAACCAAATACCAGTGATTCTTGAGTTCAGTCTGTGGTTGTTTAAAGAGCTACTATGAAACTTGAAATGAAACATTTGAGCAGCTAATACTTCTTTGCTTATAGCTATAATTTATGCAGAAATGGAACCATTAATACCTACTTTATTTGTATCCTTATTTTGGGTTCTGCTTCATAAATTAGGATTTTTATTCTGCTTACAAATAGTAATACTTTTAGAAACTGTATACATTTAAGTCAATAATAGTGTAGAATGGATGACTTCCCTGAAATCAAGTTTTTCACTTTGTATCATATCTTGATATAAGCAACGCTGTAACAAATACTGATGATTTATTAGTTATATTGCTACTTAATACAAAGCATGTATCTTGAAGTAAACCACATAGAATTTTGAATGAATGAAGTATAGCATAATATTATTAGTAGTTTTAATAAAACATTTAATTCATTTTAACATTGATGTAATAGAAACTGATTTACTGGGAATGGCATTTAATTAATTTAATCCAATTTAGAGAGTTAACTCTATTACATATTAGTACAGAAAATTACCTCTGAACAGTCATTTCTCATTGGTGACATGCAATAAGTTAATTTAGCTCTGAGTTCGTTTGGGTGCTTTGTGAGTTGTGCTCACTGTTGCCATGGTGATGGGTGCTCAAGCAAGAGCTGTCAACTAAAACAATAAATAGAATAAGCCAGCTCTGCACATTGGCACCGTTGTTGGTAGTCTGTAAACACAGATGTAGGGATTCTGTTTGGTCCATGCTTGATTTTGGTCTCTTTAGTGTTCTTAGAGGAAGTCACTTGTTTATGCATTTATAATTGATAAAATTGCCCTGGAAGATTTAGCATATATATCTTTGAAGGTGTCTCTCATTATATAAACGAGTGGATATATGTGCACAGAAGAGTTCATTGTTATGTGTGCAACAACTGAAAGGAGTGTTGCTAGTTTTCATCAGCTCCGTGATTGTAGAACTGATTTTGCCTAGCTTTGTGTGAGTGCATATATGCTTGTATATATGGGAGAAAAAGAGGGTGAAGATGAAAGAGAGGGTGCTTTCTTCCTTCATTTCTTTGTAGAGAGTTGAGAATTACAAAAACTGCTGGATCTGCATTCCCAGTATTCCTGAATAATTTAAATGCTGCTTCCCATATATGTCATTAATATATGATAGCCCTACAGACATAACATTCTGTTAAGATTCAGATGAATTAATGAAGACTCTTCCTGATAGTGTATCATTCTAGTTTTTCTCTTTTAGACACTGGAATGTGTCTGCTTTAAAAATTTATTAGGCATCTGAGGAAGGAAATTCTTTTGTCATCTTTTAAATAGTAGATGTGATAAGTTTATATCACTTGAATAGTGCCCCTGCTTAGAATATATTTTGAAAGCTTCTGTTATTTAAAGAGGGAAAGGCTAAAAATATAGAACTCCAAAGATTTTTTTCTGCAGCAGTACTACATTGAAGTGATCAGAATTGAACAGCAGCTTCAACATATAGCATGCAAATATTAATTAACCATACTTATTTGACTGCAATATGTGAATCATTAAGTATGGGTATGCAGGTAAGAAAGTCACGTATATAATATTTCAATGTGTCCAAGTATGCTTAGAATAGACTGCAAAGATGTTGTAGAAATTGACAAGTGTGTTCAAATGAAACATGTTTATAAGTTTCTTCCATCCAGGAATGGGTTTTAATTCTTACAAAGCTTCTTTAGTAAAATAAATATAAACCCTTTTTATCTTTTCATATTAAACATGCGAAGTTGTGTAAAGATAGCTGGGGATGGCTTCTGTACAGGTCCATAGCTATTCTATTGTTGAAGACAACATATGGTTAAATCCAGGTAATGGTGAACCCATCCATGAGGAAGGGAATGGTTCCACTGGAGCTTAAAGAGATTCCACCTGCTCCTGAAGAATTCAACAGTGCTAGACGACATTTGTTTTGCACCCAAACTTTCTCTTTTCTAGGGAAGATTGGTTAAAAGGTGGCCAGTATGCAGGTTTTAGATAAGCCCTATGGATTTGGAGATTTACTGTCTTTTAATTCTGGAAAAGGTTCACTCCCTCAGACAGAATTGGTATCCAGCTCCCCATTGAAGAGTAGGTGACAATCGTGGCAAGAGAGACTTGACATAACACCATATCTTGTGCCAATTGCTCCCATTCTTGCATCAGGAGATTCTATATATAGTCTCTTCCCAATTGGACTATTTGAACAAAGTCTACCAAAACTGCAGTACAGGATGGAATAGTATGTTACTGATGAGTGTACCATAGTACTGTGGTCCCCAGCCTTTACGGTTTGACAGCCTGGTGGGGAGTGAGAGAGGAATTGACCCATGCAAGTGGCAGCCAGGTGCGCATAAGTCGAGCTTTGTGCATGCATATGCCGAACAGTTATCTGAACAGGCCACAGCTCAATAGTAAAGTCACAGCCCAGGGGTTGGGGACCTCTGCCATAGTAAGTCCACTACTTCATGAATTGCACTGGATTCCCATTGGCTTTCAGGTGATGATTATTACCTTTGAAGCTCTTCATGGAATAATATCAAATTATCTGTGAGCTCCATAGACTGGTATGAAGCAGTAAGGAGCTTTCATGCTCTATGGCCTTAATTTAGTTTTTTGATGCCCTGGTGTTGTGTCAACCCCTGTGATTGGCATCTTCAGAGCTAGAATAAGCTGCTTTGTAGTGTATTTCTTGTCAGCTCATAGGCAACTGAACACAGGCTAAATGGACTATGTAATTGAATGCAGAAAGTTGTATCTGACTGCTGATGTCACAGGAGTCCAAGAAAACTGGTTACATATTTGTTCTTAATCTAAGTAGACTCCTGATTGGTCTGTTTTGAACAAATTCCAGGAGAATCAGTTCCTGATTGGCTGGTTTGGGAATCAGGCTGCTGTTTTGTTTTTTGCATAGATAGACTTCTGATTGGTCCCCTCCATGAAACAATGCCATATAGTGGGGCCTAGGAAATACCAGCTCATTGGAGCAGCACTGGATTGGAAAGTCAGGTGAGCCCATTTGGAAAATAGATTTTCCACATGTTGTATTTTGGACTTCAAATTATGTTGTTTTATATTAAATTATTGTAAATTATTGCTTGTCTGTTTTTGGTTTGTTTGTTTGTTTGGAAATTCCATTTTAGCTACTCAGAATCTCACTTTACAAGTTGGGAAGCCATATAAATAATTTGCATGTATGTATATATGTATCAGTATATACATAGATCCCCAGCCATTTGTTAAACATAAGTAATGTTGTCTGGCATATTTCAAAACTAATTTCCCTCTAATATGTTTTCATTCTTTCAAATCTCCAAACTCAGTTATACCTGTCCTTGTTTATCTTTAATGTTGAAACATACCCAGAGTACCATTGGATACCAAAGAAACCAAATGCTTCCTTTAATCTGGCTGAGTTGATTATGAGGTAGTATTGAATGTTACGAGACTTCCTACACACATAATTTCAGGATGTATCTGAAGCTTGTGATTTGACTACTGCTGTATCAAGTTTCAATTCTGTCTTAAGTGATTGTAGGTGCTGTTCATGCTAGAATTATTAATGATAGTGAAATTACCCTTTGAAGGCTGAGATTCCTAGCTTTAACATGGATATAGATATATGATATAGCTGCTGTATTGATCATATTGCTGAACTTTAAAATAAGTAGATTGCTGACCTCAACTGGAACGGTGCTGCACTTAAGAATCCTTTGAATTGTTGTAATAGCACAGAGCCTACTAGTATACACAATACAGCTGAGGTATAAAGAATGGGAGATTTGGCTGCTGCTTAGCTTGTCTTAGAATGGAGTGTAGTGTATTAAAGTGGGCTTAAATTGGATAATGGTCACTTGTAACTCAATCTTGTAGTGGCAGAATTTATGGGTTACAGTCAGTTAGTTGTATGAAATAGAGCCATAGACAGTACTGGACCACACTATAAAACTCGGATCTTGATTGCATGTTGCGCAGTAGCATCTCTTATTTAGGAAGATCATATGGCATCTGACCTTGGAAAAGCAGTTCTCCAGCCTTTGTTAAAGACATCAACTCTACTGCTGAAGCACTTGAAGTACTTTTTTCTATTAAGTTTCAACCTCTCGTTGATTTGAAGAACTCCCTTCTCCTTTAGTTTTTTTGTTTCAGATCTGAAAACAGCACCCACAGCCCTCACTGATATTTTTTTTAGGATTAACAGAGGATTTTAGGCCTTACTCATCCTACTAGATCTTAAGATAGCCCCCCAAATAGGTCTCAAGATCTGTCAAACTGATTGCAAAAATTGACAAGTGGTAAGGATCAGTAGTTGAATTTGATTTCAGTCTAAGAGAAATGTAACACTATTTTTTATCATCAGATTTTCATGGGCAATATAGTCTTATTCTTATATAATCTGACCGCAAGTAATAACTGAATATAAATGATCAAGCTGGAGCAGATTCTAGACCATTCAAATTGCAGCAAAGATATTCTCTTTCAAAAGCTGGAAAATTAAGCCTTTGAACAATTACAGACAAATGAATATTGAATCAAAGCTAAATTCCTTCCATATTTTGCTCTGCAGGTGAAATGAGGGGGAATGTAGGAAGAATTATGGAGTTTATCTACACATTGCAATACTTGTCTGTATTGAAATGTCAATAAGTTCGGATAAAAATATTGTTCATGACCTTTTCATTTTTCTCTGTATGTTTCTTTTGAGAACAAATTGTATGAATGGGTATGAATGAAGATAACTATTTCAATTCAGTAATCTAAGCGGTGTTCCATATGTTGAATATATACTAGGAATAGTCTGCAAAAAGGAAGCAAGCAAAAATGAAGCAAATAATGAGAATTGCTGTTAAGGATGTAATATGGGGGGATAATTCTTTCTGCTTTGTAAGATCTAGATTAGAGCTTCATATGTTATCATATTGGGGTTCGTTGAAAGGTAAAACCCCTGAAATTAATTTTAATCTTCTAAATTGAAAGTTCTCATATTCCTAGTCTGAATGCCAGGTATTATAAATATACAATAAATGTAAATGTAATTGTAAATAAATGTAAATAATTAATTCAGAGGACAGGTTTGTTCCCCCTCTCCTTTACAATTTGATCCAAATATAGTGAAACATTCTATCATGAAATGTGTCATACAACCAGGAGACTCCAGAATACTCAGATAATATAATGAGTCTTTAAAGTCATTTGGCAATCACTCTATCAGTCATATCATATATGTATGAGGATTAAGTGAATGCTGCATCCAGTGTAGTACACAGTAAACAAAAATGTAATTATAATTAAATGTAACTATATGATAGGAATAGATTATCCAGAATGGCATTCTTAAAAAAAAAACAAATCAACAAAATATAGTAGTTAATCTTAAAACAATTAAGAGGAAACATTCATTTTCTTTACTAACAGAAAAAAGGATATTCTCTGACTCAGCAACTTTCTTAAAAAAAAAAAACCTCTTAAGAGAGGTAGGCTCAATCCTCATTCTTAAAGCTGAGTGATTGATGGTGCCTATTCTTCTGCCTAAGGCTAAGAGATATGATAAGGGTACTCCTATTCTATTCTATTCTATTCTATTCTTTCTCAAATTAATGACTCTCTACAGCTAATAACAATGTATAAAAATGTAAAAAACCCTGAACAAATATAATTAGTAATCAGGTTTAAATAAAACCACCAATAACAAATTAATGTAACTATTGAATGAGTTCAGCCAAAGATATGCATCCCAGAGTCCTAGCACAAAACCACATCCTTAAGGCCTTTCAAAAAGCCTTACATTTAATACCTATTTTGTATGGAAGACAAAAATAATATCCCACATCCCTATATATCTATGATTCCACAAAAGTACAAAAATAAAACTCAATTCTCATATAAACTGAAGAACTACTTGATTTCATATATTGTAGAACAGCAACTCCTGCTAAACTGCAGATTGATTGTCAGCCAGCTTAGTCTTCAGCAGAGTTCTTATTTCCAAAGGTCCAGATTTCATTAAGATACAGTTTAAGTTCCACAAATAACTGAGAGTTATTCTTTTCTGGATGTTTCATATTGTCCTTTTACTTTGAGAATCAGCTAAATAGATTTGTTACCTTCTTCATGATACTAGAAACAAAGATTCTCCAAGATAACTTCTCTTTGGCTTCCTTGCCACTGAATATATGTACTGTGTATTTCAAGATCCATAGAAATGGAAGCAAACCCTTGCCACTAGGATTCCTTTACTAAACTCATTTCTGTGAGAGGAATGAAAATCAACTTAATATAGACATTAGCTAATCAGCATAATTAGTATTATTGTTGTTCAGTTCAAAATGATGAAATAATTTCTGGGTGATAGTTCTAGAGTAGGGGTGTCAAACTGGTGGCCTATGGGCTAGATGCATCATGTGCAGGCCACGCCTGCCAGGGCTCCATGAATGGGAAAAATGGGAAATGTCACATGATGGCAACATGATGCCACGAGTTTCACATCCGTGTTCTACAGAGTGTGAAATATATAACTAGGCAACATAAATGTATTGTTTTTTGTTGCCATTAGGCATTTGCTAATTCCAAAATAGTTTCAACAGAGCAATTTTAAGAGACACTGTAGCAACTCAATTGTAGTTATACCTTTTTCTTCCTCCTTAGATGCATAGCATTATAATGCACTTTGATGCTATACATTTTCAGATACAATGGAGATAGCCATCATAAGGTCCTCAGAATGGTTTTTTGGATAGCTAGAGAGTTCCAGATAAAATTTGGATTATAGACAGAATGAGAGAAAAGGGATTGAAATTTGGTGGGAGCAATCTTTTTCTTCATATAGTATTCATGGAAATGAACCTATATAATCATACCGTGGCATTTTGGAACCAGTTTTAAAGTTTACAAAAGGAATAAAGGCAGGGAAAAGAATCCTCAGATTACTCCATAATTGCTGTATGTTCTTTCATTCTGAAAAGGAATTTTTTTTTCTTCCATTGACAAATATTTTCTAAAATCCGCTTTACATCCTTTGTAGTCCTCAATTTAAACCACAATTGAGCCAAATATTTCTGTTGCTAAGCGAGACAATTGTTAAGCGAGTTTTCCCCAATTTTACAACTTTTCTTGCCATGGTTGTTAAGTCAATCACTGTAGTAGTTAAGTTAGTAACATGGTTATTAAATGAATCTGGCTTCCTCATTGACTTTGCTGCTTTGAAGGTCACAAAAGGTGATCACATGACCCCAGGACACTGCAATTGTCATAAATACATGCTACTTGCCAAGTGTCAGAATTCTGATCATGCTACAATGGGGATGGTACAGTGGTCATAAATGTGAAAAATAAGTCATTTTTCAATGCCGTTATAACTTCAAATGACTACTAAAGGAATGTTTATATTGAAGAGTACCTTATTAGATGTAGTTTGGTAATGCAATTGTTACATAAGTATTTGTAGAAATACTGTTGCCCTAAAGTTTCTACAAATATTTGTGTAAGAACTGTATATCCTAGTATTTTGTGTGATACGGGATCTGTCCTTGCATATCAGCATTTTCAAGATTGGGTCAAATATAAGCATCGTTTTTCCATGAGGACAGTTATTGATGAGGCAGTAGAAGGATGCTATCAAGAAAACTAAACTAGCTAACAAAGAAAGGAGTCAGTGTATTTTAAATCAAGATAGCAACTCTTGTTCCATATTTTTACAAAGAGTCAATATAGATAGTAAGACAGTAGTTCTCCAGGGAGTCTTAAGAGATGGAAAAATAATTGAATTTTAAAAGCAAACTTTGAGAGAGATTGTTAGCATAGGAAGGTATATATACAAACAAACATTTAAGGCTCTCAAAATTAAGGTGAAAGAAATTATATGTGGTTCTTAGCATAATAATACATTCAAGGGACAATAAAAAACAAATCCAAGTGATTCGTGTAATTTGTATAAAGAGATAGGGCATGCTTAGAATGTTCAGTTCTGGACATCATAGTCTTTTTTATATATTTTATTTTACTGGGTCAGTTTACTTGGATCTTTTTTGGGCTCATGGCAATAATGGTTCTTTTTCAGATGAATATGTGAATGTTAAATTGAATAATTGAATTAATCCATTGAAAATGTTTTGCTATCCATGCATCAGTTTTGTATGATATTTAAATATATTCAGAATTTTAATCATGAATGAATAAATATGTATAGCACAATGCCCTGAAAAAAACAACTTTACTAATATCAAGTTAGTAAAACCTTGTTTGGAAGTATTTAAAACTTAGAAGTACATGCATTTAAAGGCTAAAATCTAATTGGAATAGTTCTCTCCCCCTACCCCCCCATAGGCATCTGTACTTATTTGCAGCTTCACATGCTGTTATTTTAAGGGTGGGAATTAAAGCAATTTGAGCCTCAGAGGTTTCATATGCTCATCCCATGCGCAGGGGCTATCCCATCCCCAATTCTTGAAATTGCTGTTTTCAGGCAGCTTGAGCAGGGTAAGCAAAGAGAATAGGAATTGTCTGACAGGCAGACTCCTCCTCCTTCTATCTATAAGCCACAAAATTCCACTAAAAATGCTTTAAAAAGTTATCTTAGAAGGATTTAGTATGTAACTGTTCCCATATAAAAAGTTAATTGGCCCAAAATGCCAGTGCATTAGGCTGCATCAACAGAAGGATAACATCAAGATCATGAAAAACGATAGTACCGCTCTGTACTGTATAGTGGGGCCACATTTGGAATACTGTGTCCAATTCTGATCACCACAATGTAAAAAAGGTACCAAGGTCTTATAAAGAGTTCAGAAAAGCATGACAAATATGATTAGAGATCTGGAGATTAAATATGGCTAGTTGTGTTTAACCTAACAAAGAAAATGCTTAGGGGAGTCCTGAGGGCCGACTCCCAGAACTTGCAGGGCTGTCACAGAGAAGAAAGGTGTTGATTTATTCTCCATAGCACCTGAGGGCAGGACAAGAAGAAATGGAAAGAAGCTAGTCAGAGGGAGATCCAACCTGGAAATAAGGAGGAGTTTTCTGACAGTGAGAATAATTAATCAGTGGAACAGGTTGCCTCCTAGAGCTGAAGGTGTTTCATCACTGGAGATTTTGAAGAAAATACTGGACAACCATTTGTCCAGGATGGTATAAGGATTCCTGCCTGGAGCAGGGGGTTGGACTAGAAGACCACCAAGGTCTCTTCTAAACCTATGATTTTATAATAATGTCTATGAAGACCATGTACTCATGATGATCAGGGTCTCTAATTTCCTAACCACTCATATAACTAGACCCCCTTGAGAATTAGGTCAATGTGTTTATGAGTTAGTTTCACATTTTATTTTGAAGAGCTTCCTGGGCTTTAATTGCCCTATTTGTAAAAAAAAAACAAAAAAAAAGGGGGGGGGGAGGAAGAGAGAGAGAGAGAGAGAGAGAGACTTGAAAACTGCAGCAGAAATCTGAAAGTAGCCATTGAAATATTATTTTTACAAAGCCCTTTCCCCACATAAGATATCTCATACAATGAAATTTCATACTTCAAATTATTTCATTCTCTAATATGAAACATTGGATATTTAGATTTATTTTTTTTGCATAGTAGATGTCAAAAGAAGGCTTGCTTATGTTAAAAATATTATTGCTTATAATAACCTTTGTGATACTTTCACTTTTACCAGCAGATGTCACTGTTGTCAAACTTGAGAGTTTAATAGACAAAGGAAATAATTTTCTGAATAAAAACTCTCCATTTGAAAATGGGAATTGAGGGGTTAAAATAAGCCTTACCAATATGAAACTCTTTCATTGCCATTAAAAACAGAACTTTGTGTATTATTAAGTATCTTGCTTTTTCTGCTTGAGTTCCAGTGTTTCAGGAAAACTTGGGTAAGTTTTCTTTGTTTCAGGTTTTGATAGGGGATAATGAGCATAGTAAACTTAGTTCCATTTAAAAGGTGTTTCCTGCTTCGATTTCCTGTTTCAAGGTTGCTTTAACAACTTATTTCTATACATACTCTGTACACCATTTTGTGCACGAAGGAAGCGGTTGAAGAGAAGGGGAAAGAAGAACAGAAGAGAAAAATTGGCCATTTGATTGGCTGGATGAATAGCTCTGATTTATGTGATCCATCTGTTTCCTGTAATGAATTCATAAACCCATCAAACAATGACCCAAACCAATTACAGGGGGTGGGGTGGGGGAATACACTGGTATGCTATGTTTAATGCAGTGAAGCACTTGCATTGTATAATCAAAAATTCTTCTCACATATAACACTTTGTAATGGAGCTTGCTGTATTTAATGGAAACTGTAAATCCTGTCACAGCAGTGGCTAAGAATGCATTGCTGAGTTAACTGTTCCATCACCAGAATGCTTCTTGTAGTGTTCCCCTTCCTTCTCTTCTTAGTGAACCATTGATATTTTTGGAGAGTGGGGCAAGTGGGTTGATGGGGGGAACAGCTTGGGAACAAAAGGGTTGTACACTGTACAGTATACATACAATTATACATTGTATAGTCTTATAGGTGAGGAAATTGGGGGTCCAAAAGATTAAGAACGCGATATGAGGCTTATGTAGCTTTTATTATTTCCATGTTAATTTTTGCAGAAATGCATTTAAAAGCTGAATAATTAAGATCTGAGTGATTGATCCCATTTATTGCATTAATAACATTATATGGAATTCCTTAATGCTTTTGCATAGAGTTGGTGGGATATCTTTGAATTTGTTTTTCTTCCACTTTGGATTATGAAATTTAGATTTAAGTTTAAATATGGGATTATTAGTAGTAACAAGCAATTAGCTTTATATTGGGAACGTGGGAGATATTTATTGGAAATTTCCAAAACAATGTGGTTCCCATGTTACTCTGGTTTTGTGTCACAATTGATTCCTGACCTATATATTTTTTAAAAAGAGGCAGCACGTAGTTTTGGAATGATCTTTTTAGTAATAATGAAATATTTAGTATGCACGGTGAAGTGTTTACTCTTATATTTCTTTAACTCCATCGTGATGGCATGAAACTAGATTTCATTGTTTGAATTATAAGCTGCTGCTTACATAATTACATCCATGGAAATATATTACCATAAGTAAAAGGACATAACAGTATAACAGAGTTGGAGGGGAACTTGATGATCTACTAGTCCAACCCCACAGGAAATCGTATTACCATTTCAAACAATGGTTGTCCAGTCTCTTCTTAAAACCCCCCAGTGTTGGAGCATTGATACAGCTTCTGGAGACAAGTTGCCCCACTGATTAATTGTTCTCCCTGTTAGGAAATTTCTCCTTAGTTCTAGATTGCTTTTCTCCTTGATTAATCCCCATCCATTGCTTCTTGTCTTGCCTTCTGGTGCTTTGAAGAATAGGTTAGCTCCCTCTTCTTTGATATTGGAGCTCTGCCATCATGTCACCCCTAGTCCTTCTTTTCATAAAAAGATAGTGTCTACTGTAGAAAACGTCTTGTGTAACTAGGCCTGGTCTTTTCTATAGATTGACAGATTGGGTTTGAGATCTGATTAAATGTATGGTATGCAAGATTTTAATGATCTAATCAAGGTCCACTGATTGGAATTTGTGTCTGTTTGTTAGGTCTCGGTATGAGAGAATGTACAATATATTAAGAATATACAATATATTAACAGCTACCATTTTCAAAAAGTTCAGCTGTGATCAAGAAAAGTGCTTTAAAACCATCTATCATTTAGAAGACATTTGTTGCCATAAAGACATTTGTTATCATAAAGAAAATATTTGCAAAATTAATACATTCATTCAAATCTACTGGCACAATGCAAAAAAAAATTTCCACTATTGTTTAACTAGGGCTGGGTATTATGAAATTACATGCAAAGGATTTTATTCTAGTATATGTCACAACTTAATGCTTTACTATTTTAAAATACCTTTTGCAAATAATTACAGTACTTGATATCTAAAGCAGAGGGAGTCATGGACTTAATTCATTTGTGATCTATAAGATTTTAATTATCTTAGTAGTAGTATAGTTAAGTGCCCCTGTTCCAGATTCTATAATCAGGTGAACTTTATTTTTAACAGGCACATTCCTTTTTATTATGTAATAGTGCCCAATCTCTCAGTGAATATGAATGAAGCCTATGTTTTTATACTATTGGAACACATAAAAACTCCTTTATAATAGTTGAAAAATATTAGCCCTACAAAACAATTTTTAAGGTCATTAATTTTAAGTTGGTAACTGATTACCTCTTTGTTCTTACCATTGCTGTCAACTGATTAGTTTTTTTAATTATTTTATAGCTTTTAACTGATTACATTTAAATAAATTTACATTTTAATATAGTAATCATTGTGCCCTTATAAGGTTGATAAGAAAATAGGCTCTTTTTGTCTTGAGATTGAAGTATAGGTTTAATTTGTGCTATATCAGTAACAATAAGGGTGTGGAACTTTTCTTTTTCATACAGAGTCTGGTATAATAGTGTAGATGAGACAAAAAAATAATACAAAAGCAGAGAAGTTCCGTTGTTTTAGATGGATGGATGGATGGATGGATGGATGGATGGATGGATGGATATTCAGTTGCTTTATATGTGTGTGTGTATAATACCTATCTATTTAAGATAAAATGTGTGGTATTACCTACTTCAGCTGAATGTCAACTTCTGCTTCCTATTGTTTAGAAGAGAAATATACTTTAGTTTAATTGCTATCAACCACATTGGATCAGACCAAAACCTGATGGGCAAAAGGTTTCCTTTCTGTTTCTGCATGGTATATAAATTCCTTTGGGGAACAGACAAGCAGACATGAGAGCAATGGCACCCATCCTTTTCTATAATTTAACTATTTCTGTTCCTGGCAATCAGAAATAAATTGCTGGATATATCCATTCTAAATAACAATCATTGATAACTATAGCCTCCAAATGTTGTCTAAGTAATTAACAGTGATTTTACTCTACTATTGCGGAGTCTCCAACCCCCAAGCCATGGCTCACTACCGGGCTGTTGCCTATTTGGAATTGGGCCACGTGAGTGACTGGCTGGAGCATGCATTTGCACAGGTCAACTTGTGCAAGTAGCAGGGTAGTGGACACTCAGGAGTGTGTGTGGTGGCCCACCACTCATTCAAGGGTGCATGCACATGCATGCCAGTCCACAGCTCGCACGGCCCAGTTCCCCCCTCCTCCCCAGCCAGGCTGCAAAGGTTGGGGACTGCTGTTCTATTAGCAGATTCTTTAGTTTGTAATTTTTTATGGAAGAGCATTTCATTTTATCAATATGTATGCTGAAAGTATATTAAGGGAAGCTGGACTAGAAGAAGTTGAGCAATGGAAGAAGAAATATTAATAACCTGCATGATGCTGATGATACTACTCTGAGAGCTAAAAATGTAAAAGATCTACACACTCTAGTAATAAAAACCAAGGAGCACAATGAAAAAATTGGATTAAAATTAAATATAAAGAAGAGCCTTAGAACCAACCATCAACATTAAAGAAACAAGCAGTCAAGAAATATGCCTCAGTAGCATTTGGTTGAATAACTAACTACAAAGGCTTTGGAAAAGATATTCAGATGCTGTGTTGTATGTATACTTACAAAGATCAGAATTGTGCAAACACTTGTACACAACTTTGTAGAAGTGAAAGTTGGATTATGAAGAAGCAGGGTAAAAGGAATATTGATGCTTTTGAACTTTGGTGTTGGAGAAGTGTCCCAGGTGATATTATTGCTTGCATGATTCTGATTGTTAGAGGTAAGAATCACCAGAAAACAAAATGGCTGGTAGAAATAAGAAAAACTCTTCTGTTTATGAATCAAAGCTTCCCTCCCCACCTCCCCCCACCCCATAACAATATTTTTTTAAAAATAAAAAGCCATCTTGAAGTTCATTTTCTAAGAGAATGCAGTCAGTTTAAATCAGTGTGGACATTATACATTTCTTAAAGGTCAGCTTGAGTATAGTCTAGCAAGATGTATTTAGTAAGAGTATCAACTTAGATTTGAAAAAGCAGAGTTCTGCTACTTCATTCAGGTATGACTGTAATTCCTTTGACTTTGGATTTCCCTTCTCTAAGCCAAAAAGAGAAATCTCCATTGGGAAAAGACCATTAGTGCAGGGGTGGGTGCTGATGACGATTTACACGCACGCACCCCCAGCCAATCCTGAACTAGTAGTTAACCCTGTTGTATCCCACCCCTGCATTGGTGTCATGGGTCTTGGCTGACTTTGTTTACAGGAAGCATTCCTGTGACTGTCTGTGGCTATTTCTAAAGAGGCTCTGGATCAAAACTTTCCCATTCCCCTGATATAGCAATGGAACAAAGGAATAAATAAAGCGTATACTAAATAATTTACAAGCAGATTTATTTCATAATAATAATTTCAATCCCATTGAGGTCAGCAGAAAAGAAAAAAATAAAATAAAACTATGGGGGTAGGATGAAAACCATTGGCCAGATAAAATTATAAGAAGATATTGGAAAGAGCAGTTCCTTAGCTGTGGTCCCCATCTCTTTCTTCTGTAAATGATTTCTACTTAAGTACTGAATGTAGCTCAAGCCGCATTTGAAAGTGTTGGCATATTTAGTTGAAATACCTCTAAAGGGAGATTCCCCCCCCTTTTTTTAATGTAAAACTGTAATTTACTGTTGTATGAAAAAGCTTCTGTCTTGCACATAGCAAGAAGCCGCAGCAGCAAGGAGAACAAGCTATGCAAATATTTAGAAGAAGTTTAAATTATTCAAAGACATTTCAGTTTAAAATATGCCTTATCAATGGTTTAATTGAACACTAAATTATGATACATTAGTTCCATAAAGGTTTGATACAAAGCTTTGATGAATCCAATAGGGAAAAAAAGAGGCTTTTGATCTTTTGCAAATGCATCAGAGGAGAAAGAGGACACCAGGGAAGGATGAGCCTGAAGTTTGCGTAGGCTTATTCATATAACCCTAAACATACTTTAATATAATATCAAAATTGACCCTTTGGATAAAGCAGCTGGCTTTTAAATGCTGTTTGAGCACATGAAGTAAAATACATTTTTGTCTACTTGGATAATGTAATAATTTTTAAAGCTGTCCCTTTTATTTCTTATATCATAAAAACAGATAGCAATTATTTCTAGAAAGAAGACTAGAGTTTATTTTGACAAAATTTCTGTTTACCTACTAAAGAAATTTTATGCATTTGATATTGCCCTACATTTTTTCACCATCTACTCTCCAGTCATGTTGTGCATCTGATGTTTAGTTTTTCAAGATTGCCTCTATATAAAACACTTCTTAAAAGTAATTGCAGTTGGCCTGTTGCCATATCTAAGTTATTTCTCAAGCCAGCCATGTGGGTTTTTCCCCCACTGTTATTGGGATGCTTTTTTATTTAACTGATAGAGACATTTCCATACCTTCTTTTGTAAGAGTCTCAAGTGGCAACAACTACAATGTCTATCTTTGGGCAGTATTTGGAATTTCGTAGCAAGAATACTCATGCTTTTCTTTGAGGAACAACTTCTCCCATTTAAGCCAGAAGCATTTGGTTTTGCAACATAGTACCTTTTCTTATCTAGAGCTTTGGTTGATCTGCGGTCGAAGCTAGTGTACCCAAACTGGTGTACCCAGTATGTTTGGTCCTATTAGTTCTGCCAAGGTTAGTATGTGTTGTTTATTTGTTGATATTTGAGGGCAGATGTCTCCCTGTGTGTGTCCCAAAACACCACCTAGATAGCTTTGTAATATTTTGCTTTAGGTAATGAGCACCTGCTATATCTTACATTTGAAAACCTAAAACAGTGCCGTCTCCATTAACAAATTACTTTCAACAGAAGGGAAGATTGTAATCTGACAATTGTATCAGGTAATTGTTTATTTTGTTTGAAATAAAGGCCTCAGAAGCTTTTAATGGTAATCATGTAATGCTTTAATGCATAATTGCCATATAATACTTCATCATCTAGAGATAGCTGAAAGACTCAAAACATTTCTTATGTAAAAATATTAAATTCTAACAAAATATAGATGTGAGCAAAAATATTGCTTTAAAAATGTCTTGGTTTGCATGTAAAGGCAGATGGAAGGGCAGCTCCTTTGTGCCTAACTGATCAATTCATAAAGATTTCACTTCAACTCGGATAAAAATAAGCTTCACTTGTGAGTAAATTAATTTGATAACAATCATATAAGTATATCCTATCTAAACCTTTCTATTTAAATGAGACAAAACCATTTTGTTTGGAAGTATAATAAGTGAATAGTCTCCATGAACACCTTCCTCCTCTCCAATTGTTTTTAGAAAATATCTATATTCTGCTAGTAGATGATAGAATCTACTAGACAATCCATACCCCATTATGACATTTCAGAAATATTTCCTTTTCAAAACAGACAAACAGAATGACCAAGGATAGACAAAGAAGCAATGGGAATAGGAACAACTACTGGCTTCTCCATTGGGTAATCTGGCAGGGAGCAATGGAAATCCTTCCCTTCTTTCCCCTCCCCTCCTGTCTCCAAGTGGCTGCTGCTGGGTGTAGGATGAAAGCAGAATTGTGAGAGTGGCTGGGAAACTGTCCCAGAACATTAAAAAATCATGTGACCACAAGTGCAGCCAGTAGCACTGAAGGAGCCACAATTTTCCCAATTTTTATTCCCCAGGACTTATAGGTCCCAGACTTTGGACACAGTCTATAAGTTAGCCCATTTGTGGCACTTCGCTTCAAAAAGCATTGTCCTGTGATAATACCACTTTGTCCAGTT
Source organism: Hydrophis major (assembly GCA_033807585.1). Lineage (NCBI taxonomy): Eukaryota > Metazoa > Chordata > Lepidosauria > Squamata > Elapidae > Hydrophis > Hydrophis major. The sequence continues at coordinate 175,086,197 of CM066329.1, forward strand.
AAAGGTCATGACTCATGAGAATGAGAGTTTTAGTAGTATATAGATTTTACTTAAAATACAGTATTTAGATCAGGGGTCTTCAAACTTGACAACTTTAAGACTTGTGGACTTCAACTCCCAGAATTCCTCCTCCAGTTATGTTAGCTCAGAAATTCTGGGAGTTAATCCACAAGTCTTAAACTTGCCAAGTTTGAAGACCTTTGATTTAGATAGATACCCACTGTGTAGCAAGCCGTTGTAGTGGATGCCCTCACTGAGCATGGGATTTGATAAGATGAGGCTCTGCCTCAGCCTTATGTTGAAGTTTTTATAGCTTTAATAAGACAAGGTGTTTTTTTTTTTTTTAAAAAAAATCAGAACTTTAATTCTTCCAGCAAAATGATCTTCATCAGTTGCTCAATTTCACAGTTGTGGATATAGTGAATGATGTTGTATTGCCCCATTAATTTATGTGTGATTTCATCTGTTTTTATATATTTTGGCTTGGCAGGTTTTAGTAAAAAAAAAGCCCAAATGTGTTAATAAAATCTTTGTTCTGTTTGATAGTGAATTGTTCTTGGATAATGTTACCTCAGTGGGGATCAGGGTCTGGATTTTATTCCAATTAAAAATTCAGGAAATGTTTATAGTTTTGAGCAGCTGCAGAGATTTAAACAAAGTCAGTGTTTCATCTATATTCCCAGCAGGGGTGGGATTCTACCAGTTCTCACCTATTCACTAGAACCAGTTGTTAACATTCTAAGCAGTTTGGAGAACCGGTTGTCAGAAGAAATTACTGGCCTAATCCTGTAAGGAAGGCAGGAAGGAAACATTCTGGTGTTGCTTACAGAAACTGCCTCTCTGTTAACACTTATTACATTCTTGGCAGGACTAGACTTCCTGTCTCAGGAACTTCTCTGGAGTTTTTTCCCCCTCCTTTGCTGGTACTTTGCTTATGTGGAGTGACCATTTAAAGTTACAATGGCACTGAAAAAAGTGACTTATGACCATTTTTCACACTTATGACTGTTGCAGTATCCCCACAGTCATGAGAGGCCATGTGAGGAGATGCGCGCCTCGATGTGAGTGATGTTGAGTTGGCCACGCCCAGCCAATAACATTTTACAAATGAAGTTGAAAAGAACATAAAACACAAAGGCTGATGTGAATTTTGCTGGAAATATAAGGTGTTTTTTTTTAATTCTGTGGTAGTTCTGAGTAGCAGGAAAAAGAAGATTGGCATCTCTGCTTCCAACTAAACATAAGTGGCTGATTTCCATAATTAGAGATTGAGGCATTTGTGAAAGGCAAAATTAAATCTTCATTGTAATTTGTTAAGAAAATAGTAGGATTGCATGAATTTGCCTGTAGTCTTGGTTACAGTTTTGACTTAGTTTTGTGTGTGTGCCAGGGCCTTGATTTTCTCATTTTGAAGATGTTCACCTTATGCCTGGTAACATTCAAAGTAGAAATACTTCATTCAAACATACATTCAAAGTAGAAATATGGCTTTAGCTTTAAAAGAGATCAGAAATATCAGTTCGCTCACAGTCCCAAAGCAAGACTGGTAAGTGAATCTCAGTACATGGATCATACAACCCTGGCAACATACAACTTATGTAAATGACTGATTTATTTCCAGTTCTAAGTCAGAGTACTAGTTTGACCTTTAAGAACGCAACAATGCAAGGCTGGGATACCTTAAGGATGGTCTAGTTTTACAGGTGCGTGGCCTTGCCTTCTGGCCAGCATTTATTTATTTGTTTGTTTGTTTGTTTATTTATTTATTTATTCAATTCTATTTTATTTTATTTGTTACCCATCTCATATCCAATGACTCTGGGAAGCTTACAAACATTAAAGCATTGAAAACATTAAAAACAAAAATAATAGAAACATAGCCAATAAAATCATTAGCAAAAAAAAAAAAAAAAACACCAGATGGCAAAAGAGAGGTACCTCTTTTTAAAAGCCATTTATGCTCACTTCTATGGAAGTAAGATAGCTGGATATATAAAATTTTACTCATTGGTTTGGTGTCCTGGCTATAGAAAGCTTGCCTTAATAATGCACAGTGAGAACAGAGGGGAAGAAAATATTGAGTATTTTAATGGAGTTTTTCTTTTGAAGTAATTTACTTTTCATGCTTCTCTTAGTGTATTTTAAAAACCAATTTACAGTATATTGCTCTAAAATTCTGTTACAAATTGCTGGATTTACAGAGGATATTAAAATGTTTTGTAAACAAATTTATTATGTACTTATATCATAGTAGAATATGATTCTTAAAAGACAAAACATATAAAGCATACTGAAAAAGCATCATTGATTATTTGTGTAATTTCGGAGCAAACTAAAGCTAGTTGCCTCTCATATTATAAAGACATAAGAATATTTTTATCTTTAAAATAGGGAATTTTAAGGCACTTTTTATGTAATTATAAGAAAATACTTTAGGAAATAAATTTGTTTATATCACATTTCAGTGTGAATTTATTTAATGACAACCTGTCAGGGTAATATATAAATCAAGTGCAACGGCACTTTGAGATTCACACATTTTAAAATGTGTGTGCGTGCGCGTTAGATCGGTTTATGCTGCCTTTATTACATATAAGTAACTCAAGGTGACAAAGATACATACTGCTCATTCCTCCTATTTTCCTCACAACTGCAAACACTGTGAAGTGGGTTGGGCACCCAGTCCAACTTTTATGCCTAAAATGGGTTTAGAATTCACAATCTCCTGGTTTCTAGGCCAGCACCTCAATTGCTACACCAAAAATGATTCAGTATATTATTATTATGGAAAACTGCTTCTTAAAAATGGAGCTAAAGGAAATTAAGACTAGAAAAACTGACATATTTCGCTATTTCTTAATTTCAGCAATTGTAATTCCATATAGGTAGTTCTCAAATTACCAAGTTTCTTCAACAATACGCCCCCCCAATAGGAAGACCCAGCATGTTTTCTAGGCATAAAATGAAATTAAGCCCCTCCCCCCAATTTTAGGCCTAGTTTAAAGCATGCGAAATTGGGGGGGGAGGTGGAGGGGAACTTGCCATTAGGAGTGCCCTGTGGGCAGCTATGCCTCACCATCAGCCGCTCCTAACACCATGGTGGAGCACAGAGGGCTCCCTTACTCCTCCCTTACTCAGGTCAGCAGGCAGGCAGCATCAGCGTGGATGTCCGGCAGCATTTCAGCTGCTTCTCAGGCCTCCGTAGCTTCCACGGTTCCCAACGGTGCTGGCACCTCTCTCGCCAGGGCCGTCTCCAACAACAGCGTCTGAGCCACTCCCGCTTTTCCCCCATTCCCCTAACAACAGGAAAAAAATTTTTTTGAGGTACCTGGGAGCACTGCATGCTGCATTTTGGTTTAAGCCCGAGCGGCTGGGTGGGCGTGAGAAGAGCCGAGAGAGCATCTCTGCTGCTGCTACCTTTGGTGCTCCAGCCTCGGGCTCTGCAAGTTTGCAAAAGTCCCGGTGCGCAACCCGTTCCTGCATTCCAAGCTCCCAGGCCTAGCTGCAGCTGTCCCTCTCTCACCAGCGCCGTCTCCAATAACAGCGGCAGCCGTGGCAGGAACCGTGGAAGTGTTTTAGCCACTTCTCAGGTGGGGGAGCTGCCTCCGTAACTTCCACGATTCCCGCTGCTACTGCCGCTGTTATGGGAGATGGCGCTGGCGAGAGAGGGACAGCTGCAGCTCGGCCTGGGCACTTGGAATGCAGGAATGGGTTGCACACCGGGACTTTTGCAAACTTGCAGAGCCCGAGGCTGGACCACCAAGGGTAGCAGCAGCAGAGACGCTCGCTCGGCTCTTCTGACGCCCACTCAGCCGCTCGGGATTAAACCAAAACACAGCGTGCAGCGCTCCCAGGTACCTCAAAATCTTTTTTTTCCTATTGTTACGGGGACGGGGAAAAGTGGGAGCGACTCAGACTCTGTTGTTGGAGACAGTGCTGGTGCACGGGGGTGGGTGGAGAATTCACCCCGAAAAGACATCCTAGCCATTTTTTCGGGGCTCAAAATAAAATAAGGCCTGGCCTTATTTTGTGAGAAACACGGTATGATTATTCATTTAACAACCATTTGAAGTTATGATGGCACTGAGATACTGTTGAACCATTTCCTTAATGTAAGTTTCTCCAAAATTGATATGCTCTTAATATCAGAAGACATAAAAATATTATGGCGTACACTTGGAGAGCTGAATAAAAACAATTTTAATATATAGTATAAAGTTTTAGAAATCACTAAGATGTCCAGAAATGTTGTTTTGAAATTTTCAGTCGCATGACCAAACCTAAAGAATGTAACATTTATGTAGCATAAGCTCTGTTTCCTAAGTTTTATGCTTGATTACTTCACTTGTTTATCCAAGCAAAGAGCATGTTGATACATTTTAATTTCAAGTGCATTTAAGAAGAATTGTATTTAATTCTCCCTCTTTATATTTTCTTAGTGCCAGAACCTATTAAGACCAGTTTAAGCCAGTCCCAACCTGCCGGTACCAGTACCAGTACTTCCACCAGCACTATTACCAACAATAATAATGGCAAGCGTGCATCTGCCAATGGGCAGCAGCCAGCTGCATCCCGATACCTGCCTCGTGAGGTGCCTCCACGCTTCCGCCAACAAGAACAGAAGCAGCTCTTAAAAAGAGGCCAGCCTCTGCCTGCTGGAACTCTGATCAGCACAAGCCCAGCGCAAGGTACTGGACAAGTAGGAACAAGTCCTCCTCCACAACCAGGAGTAGGGGGACATCACCACTCCAGTAAGACTCAGATCCCCACAGGTGAGTGATAAGGTTGAAAGAAATGTGCTATAGGCTGGACAACTCTTCGAGTGCTCAGCTAAATAGTTAATATTTACCTCACAGTGGTTGTTTTCTGATTTAAAACACCATGGTCATATAGAAAGGAAAGCACATTGTTCTCTGTTACAGAAACAGTTTCACTTGGAAAGTATTGGTGAACAGTATAGAAACAAGACCTGAATGAAGTAATATTGTTAGCTAACTGAACAGGAGATTCATTGAAATCCTTTGTTGATTATGGGCTTCTTGTGGCCAGAATCTACTAGAGGAATTTTCTGCGTACTTCTTTGAGTTAGACTCTATAGAAGAGACAGAAACAAAACCAAAATTGAAACCATTATCAGAATAGACTATTAAGTATGTTTTGAGTATTTTGAATGCAGAGCATAGCTTCCATGTTCGTAGAGATTTGTTTTGTGTTTAAAATCAAAATTTGACAGTTCACAGTGAAACATGCATGATACAAATTGTTTTTATATAAAGTATATATGGTTATGAATACTGTTTGAGAAATCCTACTGTAGCTCATGCAGCCATCTTAAATTATCAATCCATCTATATGGATACATACAAAAGCAGGAATGCTAGGAAAGTAGACTTTTAATGCCGAATAATTTGTATAGTGTTGTCTTTTTTTAAAAAATAAAGTTTTATTTGGTTTTTCACACATGCACATTACAAGTAAAACATCTTTTTTGAAAATAGCATGGTCCTGGGTTGAACTTCTTTATACAGACACAAAACTCAATTTCATGCTCCTTTTTGTATTCTATTCCATATCTTATACTATTCTACATTTTCTATATAGTTTTTCCCCTCTTTTAATTTTCTCAATTTTATTTTGATTATTGCATCTCAATTCAAATCATTATATTTATACTTTTGTCTGTTCTGTTTCAATTTCATATTGTCTTTTCTCATTAAACAAATTTTCTCCTGTAGTTACTAATTGGAGAATGACACCTTCATATCTTTTAATTACATCCATTCAACTCTTATTTAAACTTCAATATATACCTTAAGGTTATGACCTTCAATATAATACATAACTTCCAATCGAATTCTGCTGGTACATTCTTACAATACACCCTATATTCTTAAAAAAAAGATTATCAATATATGTAATTATAAACCCTCATTCCATTCCAATTCAGTTCTATCATCAATAATCATTAAAATCTTAACATCTTTAACACTTCTTTTCAATTAAATATCATACTTCCTTAAAGACACATATAATCTCCATAATTAATTTTTCCCTTATTTCTCTTCACATATGTTTTGTAAATCATAAAATATTCATTTTGTTACATTTATTTATTGACAAGCATTCCACTGAATTAAGATAGCTATTTTATCAAACATTTTAATCATACATTGTTTCATATTTTCTAAAATTATTTCTGTTTCTAATATAACAATACTATCTTGTGTACCTTTGCAGAATCCCCTTTTCCATTAAATTTTGACCCATTATCTCTAAATAGGCCCTGTTTCTCTATATTTTGTTTCTGTCCTTTATAACTTCTTTTCCTTTTTTTCTTCCCTCTCTTCTTCTCCCTCCCCTTTTTACCCCCTTGTCTCTCTACTTCTAATTCTCTCTTCTGCATTTCGCTCTTCTGTTGCTTTCTGATTTTATACTTATTTTTCACTCTAATTTTTTTTTGGAGTTGTTTTTCCCAATCTTAAATTTTCCATTCTCTTTCCCCCCTTTCCTTTTTTCCCCCCATCTAAGATTACTTGTTCATTAAAGATGGCTTCTTCTTTGTCACAATCTTCTTGTTCTGCAGGCATTTCTTGTTGTTTCTCATAATTCCAAATCTCCATTTCTAAAAACTGAAATACAAAGCCAAAAGAACCTCTCCCTTCTTGTGCATCTTCTTTGTACTTTTTAAGTTCCATTTTCAAAAGTGGAGCCATTTTTAACAGTTTTAAACAAGCACCTGATTGATTTTAATCATTCAAATACAATAACCAAAAATCCAGAAATCATCAAGTAATCCAAATAGTCCCAAATTATTTCTTCTTATTTCTTTTTCCACTTTCTCTTCCTGGGGTTTTTGTTGCGATATTTCAGTTAAAATGTATCTTTTGGAAGTCTTGTTGAGATTTTGCTGTAAGTTGTTTTTAATTCCAGGCAGTCTCCTCCCTTCCAGATCCTGCCCTTTTATTCTTTTTCTCTCCTTTCCTGTTTTCAAAAGCTTTTGATTATCCAGAAATCTTTATTATCCCTCTTACTTTTTATTTTCAGCATTAAATGCCTATTAATGTCAAAGTGGATTTTTTTCCAATTTCTTGCTTAAGTCTCTTAGCTGTCAGTATAGGAAAAGGAGAAAAAAAAAACAAATCTTTTCCCTTTTCTCTCTCCTTTGCAGCTTAAAAATCTTCTTAGGGAACAATGTTATTGGGTTTTTTTTAATAGTTTCAATTCCAGGGTACCTTATTTGTTGCTTTTGCTGTTTGACCCGGTCAACCAAAACTTTCTCTTCTTATCTTCCTCCTGCACATTCTTTTCTGGTTGAGTTCTTCTTTGTGGTGGCCATTTCTGACCACCGCTACAACCGCCTTCAGGAAAGGGAGTAATGGCCAGCTGGGGAGGAAAGATACAGCTCTCCTCAACCCTGCAGGCAGTCTCCTCCCTCTTCACCACCTCTGTGGGGTGGCTTAGCCCCGAAACCAGCCAGCTCGGGGCGTTCCAGCGGCGAGCACAGATCGAAGCCTCACAGAAACGAGGTTTCGGTCTGTCGCCGAAGAAGCTCAAACCGGAAGTCCTATAGTGTTGTCTTAATATATTTTTTTCACATCAGGTATTTGAAAAGTTAACTTATAGAGAATATTGCTAATGCTTGCAAATTGGCTTTTCAAAAACTGAGTACAAAGTTATTAGTTATTTAAAGTAAACCATGATTTTTCCAGTTCTTGCTTTAAGAAATGTCAGACCATAAGTTGGCAATCATGCATACTCTAAATGTATTATGAGATATTGTGGCAGGATGAACTACTCCTGTGAGAGTTAATGGGCTTTAATCCAATTTGTATCATAGATGAGTGGAATTACTTGTGGATCTCAGAGTATATTTCTTCCTAAGAATAGCTTGAGAAAATGAGAGCTGAAAAGTCTACTGAAATTGATCGAGCAATATTAGATGTAAGGCTTATTTGGAGGAAGTAAATGAAAGGAAAAAGCATCTCCTATCATATGAAACAGCACTCAGAAAAAATAACAGCCACTTGATTCAGTAAATAGAGGGAGTCCAGTAGTATTGCCATGCTTTTAAGTTTAGTTTTTAGGCTGTATGTTGACAATATGTTGTTTTAAAGTTCCATTTTAAGAGTTGCTGGAGAGAAGAATGCCATACATTCCAAATTTAAATTACGAAATTTGGAACTCCAAAATGTGTTGACGCTGTTGACTTTGGAAGGCTCTAATGGGGATTTAGACAAGATCTTCATGTTGGACAATTATAAAGTATTGGTTGGTAATCTTGATTCCTAATAGAATTGTCCAATTCATGATATTGTATCTTTCCATACTGGTTACCAGCAAACAACATTAAGGAAAGGTTATTTCCTTCATGTTTGCTTGAATATTTTCAATTGGTATTTAGTTGGACTTTGTGTGAAATTATAATAGATTCAATAGACTTGTGTCTGATTTAAAGGGCTGTTCTTACATACATGAGTTATAGCATCTTGGCCTAAAAAGTTGGTTGTTTTGCCAAAAAAGCACTCAAGACAGTTAATAGCAAAAGGTAAATGGAATTTGGAAGTGGTGCTTATAATTTTGTCCTTGGTCATCATTTATATTGGACTGAATCTTCACACTTTCACAATATGTTGTCCTGGTTCAGAAGAACACCAAGCCATATTGTACTTTGATTTGTTTGGGGCTTAATATAATACGTGACTAGGAATACGTAGCCACTCATTATGGTTTTCCATTATTTACAAATAAGGCTTCTGTGATTTGTTCAACAAAGCGTTCTTTTAAGCATTCTAAACTAAAAAATGTCTAAAAATAATTTTATGTGTAAACTCATTCCTTTTCTGGCTGTGCATCCTTGCTAGTTTGCCATAGGCACTTAGATGAATTCTTAAGTGCTAATAAGTATTTCCAAGTGCAGAAGAAAATCTTCCTCCTTTTCTTCCCCCTCTCTGAGAGGGAAAGATTACATACAATATTCCAGTCTTTATTATCATTTATGTTGAAACCATTTTTCAAGTTCTTTGATTTTATATCTGTACTTCCTTATTTTCCTGGTATTGTTCATTTGTTTCCTGGCTAGGCTAAGCTGGCTATGTTGAATGTCAATTTTTTATTATATTTTTAACATTACTTTTATTTTTTCCCTTTGAACTTGACAACTGTGCTACATTGTGGTATTACTGTGAATGGAATATTTAGCAAGACATTGTCAAATATATCATTTCAAATTCCCAGAGGTTGTGTAGTAGAAAAAAAAGAGGCAGTTTGAATTGCTTCCATTGCATTTCAAATTCCCAGAGGTTGTGGGAGGAGCTGCTGGCTGCTTGTAAAGGAAGCAGAGGGTGAGTAGAAAGGAGAAAGATAGACCCGCGCGCTTAACGGCGCATGAATCATATAACTATAAATCATATAACTATAAATCAAGAATACCAATAATACATTTAGGGTAAACGTGCTTGAGATTGTGATTTTATTTTATTTCAAAATGATCGGCTTAGTTCAGTGTAATATTTGTTTTATAGCTGTCTTTCGCAGTACTCTTTTCAAACTTGGATACTGTCCTCTTTGTAAAAAAATTACCAATCTTCGTGGACAGATTACCTATCTAGAATTTCTAATCTGTGCTCTCCAAGCAGAAATTAGGTGCCCAATCCAGCCATCTATTGAGCTGCCATGCTACCAGCCCCCACTACCACAAAGATCCTACAGGAAAAGGGCAGTATGGACAACTGTGGGATCTGGCATGGTGAGAGCTGTGGATCATAAACACAAAACTTTTGCTGTCTCCCAGCATAACAGGTACAGTGCTCTTGCTGACTTTAATAGGGACACTAAAGTGACAGGTCAAGGTATTGTGATAATGATAACTTAAGTAAGCTGGGGATCATGGTCCTAGAAGAAGAACTTACTTTGAAAGGAGAAAGTGTGAATCAGGTATTTCGTACCAGTCACACAAGAAGAGCAAGGCATCCAAAAAGAGAAGCCACCTTCTGGTTGGGGACTCAATTGTAAGGAATGTAAATTTAGGAAAGAATACTGAGGTTTTGAAAGAGGTCAGGTGTCTACCAGGTGCTACTGCCAGCAGAGACAAGAATTGTATTCTTAAGATAGTCAAGAATGCCAGCAAGGACTGTGATTATACATCTTGGTACAAATGATCTGTCTCAGAAGGCTAGTCTTTCTGTTCAGAAAGACTTCCAGAGCTTGGGGTATGAACTTAGCTGTAGGCTTATCTTTTCAGAGGTTCTACCAGTATACAAGGAACAAAAAGGGAAAGGTCTAGCAGAGTTTAATGTGTGGCTAAAGGAGTGGTATAAAAGGGAAGGCTTTGGTTTTATTAGTCATGATGTCCTAAAGGGGAAAACAACTCAAGAATCTTGGGAAACTCTAAAAAGTATGATCATAGAAGCCCAGACCAGCACAATACCATTGAGAAAGAAAAACAAGAAATCCAAGAAGAAACCAGCATGGCTGCACAAAGATCTCTCTGGCAAATTGAAAGAAAAAAAGGACAAGTACAAAAAATGGAAAGAAGGACATACAACTAAGGCAGAATATCAGCAGATAGCCAGAATCTGCAAAGACAAAGTCAGGATTGCAAAGGCTCTGAACGAACAAATACTTGCAACAAAAGTCAAAGATAATAAAAAAAGTTTCTTCCAAAATATAAATAGCAAGAAAAAAATCAAGGAAACAGTGTCCACTAAAGAGAGAAGATGGCAAGAAAGGAACAGGCAATAGAGAGAAAGCAGAACTGCTTAACTCATTCTTTGCATCTGTCTTCACGCAAAAAGAAACTATAGCTCAACCCACCAAAAACATAACTGTAAGACAGACCAGAAACAAAAGTTAAAATAAGCAAAAAAAATAGAAAGAGAACACCTGTCTGATCTTGATGAACAGAAATCACCATGGCTTGATGGATTTCATCCCAGAGTTTTAAAAGAGCTGGCAGAGGTCATCTTTCAAAAATCCTGCAGCACCGGAAGACTGGAGAAGAGCTGAGGTGGTTCCCATCTTCAAAAAAGGAAAAAAAAAACAGATCCGGGAAACTATAGACCAATCAGCCTAACATCAATACCCGGGAAGATACTGGAAAAGGTAATTAAAAAAACAGATCTGCCAACATCTAGAAACAAGTAAAGTAATAACTAGCAGTCAGCAAGGGTTTGTTAAAAACAGATCATGCCAAACCAATCTTATTTCATTCTTCAACACAGTGACTAAATTAGTAGACCAGCAAAATACTGTGGAAATAATATATTTAGATTTCAGCAAGGCATTCGATAAAGTAGACCACAACCTACTTCTTAGTAAGCTAGAAAAAGGTGGAATAGATAGCACCACCACTAGATGGACTTGCAACTGGCTGGCAAACCGTACTCAACGAGTAGTCCTTAATGGGTCTAAGTTTACATGGAGGGAAGTAAGCAGTGGGGTGCCACAAGGTTCCGTCTTAGGCCTAGTACTCTGCAATATCTTCATTAACGACTTAGATGAGGGAATAGAAGGGGAATTTACCAAAAATGCAGATACTACTAAGCTGGCAAGAATAGCTAACACCCAAGAAGATAGGCTCAAGATCCAGATGGATCTTGACAGACTAGAACACTGGCCATATCTAATAAAATGAAATTCAATGTAGAGAAAAATAAAGTCCTACACTTAGGCAAAAAAATCCAAAAGTACACATATAGACTGGGTGAAACCAGGCTCAATAGCAGTAACTGTGAGAGGGATCTTGGAGTCTTAGTGGACAACCAGCTAAATATGAGCCAGCAGTGTGCAGTAGCAGCCAAAAAACCTAACGCAATCCTAAATTGTATTAACAGAGGGATACAGTCAAGATCAAGGGAAGTACTAATACCACTCTATAAAGCCTTAGTAAAACCACACCTAGAGTACTGCATCCAGTTTTGCTCACCACATTATAAAAAAGATGTTGAGACTCTAGAAAAAGTACAGAAAAGAGCAACCAGGGTGATTAGGGGACTGGAGGCTAAAACACAACGAACGGTTTCAGGAACTGGGCTTGGCTAGTCTAGTGAAGAGAAGGACCAGGGGAGACATGATAGTGGTCTTCCAATATTTGAGGGGCTGCCACAGAGAGGAAGGGGTCAAGCTATTTTCTAAAGCGCCTTTAGGCCAGACAAGGAATAATGGATGGAAACTGAACAAGGAGAGATTTAACCTGGAAATAAGGAGAAACTTTCTGACAGTGAGAACAATTAACCAATGGAACAGCTTTCCCTCGGAAGTTGTGGGAGCGCCATCACTTGAGACTTTCAAGAAGAGATTGGACCGCCATTTGTCAGAAATGGTGTAGGGTCTCCCACTTGGGCGGGGGGTAGGACTAGATGACCTACAAGGTCCCTTCCAACTCTGATTATCTGTATCTGTATTTACAACAGCAAAGTTAAACAATCGTTTTTAATAGTTGCTGTTGAAGCTCTGTGCTTTATATTAACCATTTTCCTCATAGACTTACCATCACTGTGGAACCCAAAATTTAGGTTGCTTAGCAAGAGAGTTGCTAAGTGAATTATGTCCCATAAACCAAACTTTTTGGCACAGCTGTTAAATGAATCACTGCAGTTTTTAAGTGAATCACATTGTTAAGTGAATCCAGCTTTCCACATTGACTTTGTTTGTCAAAAGCAAGCTGGGAAGGATACAAAAAGTGATTACATGAACCTGGGACAGTGCAACCGTCATAAATATGTGCCAGTTGTCAAATGCCTGAATTTTTATCACATTAACATGGAGATGCTACATTGGTTGTAAGTGTGAAAACCGGCCATAATCACTTTTTTCAGTGCCATTGTAACTTCACGGTCACTAAGTGAATGGTGAATGTAAGCCAAGTACTACCTGTATACATGTAATAAGGTTCATCTTTGTTGATGAGTAGTTTTAGAATAGTAGTTCAATTATCACAGTATATTGTGTATTTTTATTTAATTATTTTACTTTTAACCATTCAAAATAGGCTACTTTTGCCTGGATTTGTCTGTAAGACTGACTCCCCCCTTTATTGTCAGTAAAAACTTAACTTTATTAGATGCAAATATAAATCTGTCATCTGGATTCTGAATTGGATTCTAAACCAGATAAGACTTAATGTCTTAATGATCTTAATGTCTTGTTTGTGTATTAAAGAGATACATGTCTTTATGATGAAATCAGTTTTTGGTGGAGAGCCTCGCATAGATTTATAAGTGCTGATGCTTCTGAAATTTAAATATGTAAGTGGAGAAGGAAAGAGAAAGCTAGAACAGTGACAGTGATCTTTTACTTTTCCAGTAAATAATTAAACTACATTAATAATAAAATAATTTAGGTACAATATAAAGTGTCATGCTTGTGTTTGTTTGTTTTTATTTGATTTATATGGGCCCCCATCTTATGTATGGTTGTGGATGGCTGACAATTAAAACAGGATTTTAAAAAAAGAATAAAACACAACCAATATATTAAAAATCAACACTGTAAAACTCACAATGTTTCACAATCAATGTAACAGAGAAATGGGCCCATCTATTCTACACTATGAGGGTACCAGACATACAGCAGAATCACATTTATAATGTCTTGCAAATGGCCAGTAAAGTTGTGGCAAATCTGATCTCGGGAGAAGTAATATTTCAAAATGCCAGAGCTATGGCAGAAAATGTTTTTTTCCTGGGTCCCACTAGATGGCACTGTCTTGCAGATAAGATCTAGAACATGCCTGTCCTGCATGTAACAGGATGGAGAGCCACTACAGATTTTTTTAAAAGGACAAGTACACACTACTGGGGAGTCGTCCTGTCTGTAATCTGGCTCCAAGCTTTGAAAGACTTTAAAAGTGACCACTAGCATGTTGAATTGTACCTGGAAGCTGGTACAGCTCCCAAACCAGAGATATTACAGCACATAGCTGCCCATGCCACCATATTTTATACCAACTGATGCTTCCAATTATTCTTCAAGGACAGCCCCATATAAAGTAGTAGTTGAATTAGGAGTGACTGTGGGTAAGATTCCCTGGTCTAGATACGAATGACACAACCTATGCAAAGGTCCTTCTGACCACAGCTGCCACATGCTCTCTAAGCAGGAACCATAAGCCCAGGAAAAGCCCCCCCCATGCCCCCCCAAAATCTGTTAATGTATAAAACAGATATGTGTATTTATTTTTAATACATAAAACGTGCATTCATGTACATTATCTATGATTAATAATCATAACATTATGCCATATATATCTCCATTCTTTAAATAAAGTAGCTAGAATAGTTTAAATATGAATTGCACGTGGTCAGCTTTCAAGAACTGTGCTTCAATGAATGCATTCAGATTATTACAAATGTTACTTTGTATATTATGCCAATGTATTATAGTTCAAAAAATACAAAGAAGCCAGATATTCAGATCACATCAAGACTATATTTTGATCTCACCAAACTGGAGCTCTCCAGATGTGATGGAATTGCAAGGAATTCTGGGACCCCATAATATCTGGAGGGCATTATCTTAGGAAGACTAGTCTGAAAATTAACTCAGACTATAAAGTTCAACTGAGTTCAACTTCTTTAGAATGATAGTGTCTGTAACTGCAGTGGTATCTTGTCTCAGACATATTTAAACACAAAATGTCTGATATCCCTTAGAATGCAGTTTAGTTGCCAATTCACCAAGAAGGAATAAAGTATAACTATAACAGGGATCCTTATCCCACTTGCCTCTATTGATGCTGCATTTCCATAATTTCTGGTTTTTATGGCTACTGATGCTTAGCTAGGAATTCTGCAACTTACAGTTCATCTATTATACAGAATGCCATGTCACAGGAATCTGATTCGCCAAATTCTGTTGATTATGATAAATGCATTACCATCTCTTAATCTTGTTACCGTATATACTCGAGTATAAGCCGACTTTTTCAGCCCATTTTTTGTGCTGAAAAACCCGCCCTCGGCTTATACTTGAGTCAGCCGCTACGGCACCATGCCTGGCCTGCGCTGGCATGGCTGCAACCGATCGCGCCTCCAGGGCAGCATCGCCGCCGCGGCTGTCTACCCGCTGAGGGCCGCACAGGCGACCCCAAGCGGCCTCTCCTTCCCCATTAACAGGCGCCCGGGGCCTCCGCGAGCTCCTGCGTTGCGTGCTTCCAGCTTCGCCAAGAAGCGAAGAGCTGCTCCGGGGGCAGCGAGACAAAGTGCCTGGCTGTGCCGTGGCGGGAACCCCCCGGAGCAGCTCTTCACTGCTAGGGGAGGGGGCGGGGGAGGCTGCCTGAGCCTGGCGACCCCAAGCGGCCTCTCCTTCCCCATTAACGGGCGCCCGGGGCCCCCGCAAGCTCCTGTGTTGCGCGCTTCCAGCTTCGCCAAGAAACCGCCAGGCTCAGGCAGCCTCCCCCGCCCCCTAGCCTAGCAGCGAAGAGCTGCTCCGGGGGCAGCGAGACAAAGTGCCTGGCTGCACCGTGGCGGGAGCCCCTGGAGCAGCTCTTCGCTGCTAGGCTAGGAGGCGGGGGAGGCTGCCTGAGCCTGGCGACCCCAAGCGGCCTCTCCTTCTCCATTAACGGGCGCCCGGGGCCCCCGCGAGCTCCTGTGTTGCGCGCTTCCAGCTTTGCCAAGAAACCACCAGGCTCAGGCAGCCTCCCCCTCCTCTGGCCTAGCAGCGAAGAACTGCTCCGGAGGCAGCAAGACAAAGTGCCTGGCTGTGCCGTGGCGGGAACCCCCCGGAGCAGCTCTTCGCTGCTAGGGGAGGGGGCGGGGGAGGCTGCCTGAGCTTGGCGACCCCAAGCGGCCTCTCCTTCCCCATTAATGGGCGCCCGGGGCCCCTGCAAGCTCCTGTGTTGCGCGCTTCCAGCTTCGCCAAGAAACCGCCAGGCTCAGGCAGCCTCCCCCGCCCCCTAGCCTAGCAGTGAAGAGCTGCTCCGGGGGCAGCGAGACAAAGTGCCTGGCTGCGCCGTGGCGGGAGCCCCCGGAGCACCTCTTCGCTGCTAGGGCAGGGAGCGGGGGAGGCTGCCTGAGCCTGGCGACCCCAAGCGGCCTCTCCTTCCCCATTAACGGGCGCCCGGGGCCCCCGCGAGCTCCTGTGTTGCGCGCTTCCAGCTTCACCAACAAACGGAGCTGCAAATCTGATAATCGCTTGCGGAGCCTCGGCACGAACCCCCTTTCCCCGCACTCCTTCCCCCGCACTCCTCTGGCAGCAGCAGGCAGAGAAAGCCCCGCTTCCCCCTGGCTTTGATGGCACGCGTGAGTTGGCTTCCCACTCTTTTTTTTTTAACTCTCCTCCTCCTCCTCCTCCTCTCCTCTCCCCTTGTTGTCTGGTCTTCCCTAAGGAAACTCGAGGGCTCACACTTCCAGGTGTTTCTCCCTGTCTTTCTCCCTGTCAATGATCTTTTCTTCCCTTCCCTTCTCTCAGCCCCATCCTCCTTCACCTTTGTCACCACAATCCTGAACAGATGAAGTTTGTACTTCTCAAGAAAGGTTGGATGTTCCTTTTGAGGAGGGAACCTAGTGTGACATCTGTATGTTGACCTACTACTGAGCCATGGCATGTGTGCACATGCAATGGAGGCATGAGGGAGAGCTGTGAAAGAGATGGTGGCTCTCCAAAACAGGATGTACATGCAGCACATACACATGCTTTTTTCTTGCAAGGGAGAGAGTGACTCTGTTTGGACATACAGATGATGAGGAGGAATCCAGTTTTGAGTGATTTTAACTCTTGTGTTTTAGCTTGGTTGCTGATTGAGCTAAGGTTTTTGTACTTTTAAAGTTATTGTTGATACCATATTGGTTTTGTTGGCTCTCTTTTCCACTTACAGAGCTAGTTTACTGTTTTTCTTTGAAATAAATATTCAAAAACATTTAACCTACTGATGCCTCAATTAATGTAATTTTATTGGTATCTATTTTTATTTTTGAAATTTACCAGTAGCTGCTGCATTTCCCACCCTCGACTTATACTCGAGTCAATAAGTTTTCCCAGTTTTTTGTGGTAAAATTGGGTGCCTCGACTTATATTCGGGTCGACTTATACTCGAGTATATACGGTATATATTATACCATTTATAATTTGTTACCCCGTAAAGTTAGGAGTCTTAAATTTCAACATAAATTCATTTTATCACAGAATAAATATTGTGCAAGTGTATCTATTAGATTGTTCAAAGTATGTTGTGCTAATACCTAACACACCAATTGGTATTGCACATGAAAAATATTATTCGTTCTTTTAACTGATTTTGTTCTTGAAGTGTAATCTCTGTGAGATTAAAATTCAGTTGTTACTTTATTCCTCAAAATGCATAACTATGAAACAAGAAATGACTTAAATTGGCTTCAGAAATTCAACTCATGAATGTTAAAACATGAAAAAAGTGAAATGAAAATATAGCCTCAATATATAATAAATGCAATATATTGAAATTTTATTCTATTGGTAAAAGGAAGAATTCACATTTGGTAATTGACTAAATTTTACATTTTTGAACTTTGATTATGAAAACTAAGATAGCTAATTGGCAACCTTTTTATCTCACAAAGGAACTATATATTTTTAGCTCAGCTAATCGGTTTTAATGAGGTTGCAAGTTGACCTGCTCTTTCTGCTCCTTATGTCCACTTGAAGTCTTAATCTTCTTTCAAGAAGTGTATGATATAACAGCTGTCTTCTGTTAGGAATGATTGTAAAGCAAATCAAGTTTAGTGTTATAAATGACAGTTCTGAGAAATAGATTATTCTTTGAGCAGAGGTATGATTTTAGAATACTCCAAAATCTGAGCAATAGGAAGTAATAATAAGGTATAATAATACAAGTCTTATTTACAAGATTCTTGGTTTATTGCATCTGAAGAACTTAGTGGGGGCATACTTACTTAATCTAATTTCAGTCACATTTTATTTTATTTTATTTATCATATTTAGAGACCATTAGGAGGCATATGTATTTTGTTAATAAAATGTTCATCCAGCTTGGATTTTCTGCATTTTTCGATATGTGTAATACTGAATGTTATCAAAGCTTGTCTTACTGATATAATATTAGATTGAACAAATGCCACCAGTCATTAGAATGCTTGTTTCTTTTATTTCATAAAACAAGATATACTAATGGGAAACATGGATTGCCCCCAACTCCCCAGCAGTTCAGTAAATTCAATTAGGAGAATAACTGGGACCATATGTACAACTATTTCATTAAACAGGGCTGATTTGCACTAGCCTACCCATTCAAAATGTCACAATTTGGTTCCTCTGTGGGTATCATGCTCTACTAAAAACAAATATCTTTCTTAAAATATAATTTTGTTGAAAATTTTAATAACAATCATAAAAGACATTGCAAACTAAACTCAAACCAAAAAAAAGGAAAGAAAGAATTACGAAATTACGAAAAAAGAAACAAAGGAAGAAATAAGAAAAGAAACATTTAACATATTTCATACCAGTTAAATTGTTTCCAATTTTCATCACAAGTACAAACAAACTTAATACCATGTTTCTCATATAATAAGGCCGGGTCTTTTTTTTTTTTGAGCCCCGAAAAAATGGCTAGGCCGTCTTTTTGGGAGTGACTTAATTCCCCCCCCCCTTGCATCTTCGGGCAGGTGGTGATGGCTTGGATGTTGACTTCGGCGTTGGTGGATCACTTTGTATCGGGGTCAACGCAGGCAGCACCATATCCGGGTGTGCAACAAAAGTACTTCCTAACGGCAAGCCCCCCACCATTCCCCCCCCCATTTCGCATGTTTTAATATAGGCCTTAATTTGGGGGGAGGGGTTTAATTTCATTTCATGCCTATAAAACATTCTGGGACTTTCATGCCTATAAAACATTCTGGAGGCCATATTGTTGGAGAAACAGAGTAATTCTTCTCCACAGAAGGTTACAAAAAAGAATATCTTAACCTATCTATTGAAGTATACTAGATCATGAACAACAGAAAGTTCTCAAATATATTATGTTGACAAGAAAATGGATGAAAAGGAATAATTTTATTGCTTTGGAGCAGCCAAGTCAATGTTCAGATCTAAATTCTAAAGAAATATTGTGGCTGGCTTAAAATGAGTAATTCATCATGCTAGAGAATTGTCAAAGTTATATGAAGAAGTTTCTATAAAGCAGTTTGAAAGATTAATAACCAAGTAGAGGAAGTGTTTGATTGCAGTTATTACATTTAAAGCTGATGCAATCAATTATGAAATTAAGGGCATGAGTACTTTTTCACAGATACATTAATGATGCCTAGCTATATCGCTACTCTAGGTTGTTTGTTTGTTTGTCTGTATTCTTCCCTCCTATGATACAGTTTGTCACTAAAAAAAAGGTGGCCACTGTTTTTATGATGCTCTGAAGAATAAGTATTTTATAAAGGTCTTTGAAGGTTAATTGTATACAATCATTGGTTTTAGAATAGTTGAGTTTTATGATAATATAATTATTATCATTATCTGATATTATTAAGTACCTCGTGATGAATACTGAATTCTAGTGGCATTTTTCCAACCAGAAAATTTTATGAAAAAATATTATGTTTTGGTGGGCCTTCCACCATAAATAAGACTACTGGTATTACAGCATCTGGTGATGTGAGTTACAGCTCACAGAAGTTTATGCCTTTTCATGAAGTTTGTTGGTCTGAAGAAGTGGTACCAAATTCCTTTCACATTCCTCCATAAATATCTTTATGACTTACAGATTATGTGCTTTTGAAATGTTTGAATACTTTTAAGTTGTTTTAAATATGCTTCAGTGTGGTTTCTTTGTTGTTATTATTGTATTTTGCACATGTTTTTTTAACTCTTTAAACTGGCCATAGTCACACTGAGATGGACAGCTAAATAAAATCCTTTGAGGCAGTTACAAATAAGCACAAAAAACAGCATATTTGGTGACTTTATGAAATAAGTAAAATAATTGCCAACATTCTTTTAAACTCCCTTTATGTAAAAGCAAGACCCATTTGAAGGTCTGATGCTCTGGGGTAACGTAATTCAAGCATTCAGAAAATCCAAAAAGAATTTTCAGAAAATTGCATACAGGTGCTTGGGATTCTTCCAGCAGTAGCTAAATATATATAGCATAGCTCATCTCTCCTCTCCCCAATGGTTTAAATAATTGAAATAACATGGTTAGTATTTAAAATATTTTTTAGCTTCATTTTCAAAAATATCCAGCCAACAACAATTGTACTGTACAATTCAATCTAAAAACCAGAATCCAGGAATAAATATGGTATGGAAGATATTCTTACATCCTCCTAGCATTGCTGGCAACAAAAACTTAACATGGTCAACTTTTATAAATGGAAGAGAAGTCAAATGTTTGTTAATACACAGAATTAAATTGACTTGACAATAAGATGTTTGCTGTGTCATCCTTTGCTTTATTGAAAATGACAGCATAAATACTTCAATACTGTTTAATATTTGTTTATCTTTTTCATTTGAAATTTTCTCTTGTGTTCTACATATATTTCCCTAATGTACTTATTCACCCCAGTGAAGGAAATATATTGAATTATATATTCACTCTTGGTTCAAATGCATGAAATGTAGAATGCAGAAATTAAAAAAAAAACCCAAAATAAAAAGGTTTGAATGAAATACTAAAACTATGTCCATGAATCTTTTGGTACCAAGAAAATAAAATGTAACTACTGACAAAATTCATGATAGAGCTATACTTGTAGTCATTGCTTAATAATGGTAATTTGGACTTAGTGGTATCACTAAGCAACATCATAAAAAGGAATGCCATGTGATTTCACTGCTTAGCAACAGCAATTATGGCTTTTCCAGTTGCTGTCGTTAAGTGAATCCTGTACCACCAATAAATGTGATGTCACATGGTCACCATTTGCAATATCCTGCTGGCTTCCCCATTGTTGGAGGCAGGCATCAAAGGTCGTGAATAGTGATTACATGGCTGTAAGATGCTGAAAAGTAATTGGCAAGTGACTGGATTGCAAATCAATGACTATGTGGACACTGTGATGACCACAACTGTGAGGAGCCATCATTACAACCCATTCACTGCAGTCATATGTTTGAATAATTGATGAACAAGTGCTTGTTAAATGAGGACTATCTATATAGTCAGAGATATCACAATACATTGAATTCTTGTTCAGTTGCACTTCTGTTTTTTTACAATAATGTTTGCACAGTTTTAAAAGTATCTATAGCTATTTTGTTAACTTGTGATAGTAATGATAATTTGATCCATAAACAAGGGCAAAAAACAAAGCTAAGTTTTGCAGAAAGTTAAATACTGTATTTACTTACATGTGCTTGGTGGAATATACACATCTTTATCCTAATCTATGTTTTAGAAGCTAGTGAATACAGTAATTGTAGTAGATAAAAGGATTTCTTTTCTTTTTTTCTTCATCTTAAGTGAAGGGGTTCAGGGCTGCTTCCTTCCAAGTCAATAAAGTATAGTGATTTTTCCCCCCCCCCCCCGTATCTTATTAGTTTGAAAATGTTACATTTTGGATCAGAGATGGATATCATTATTCACATAAAAATTACAGTGCTTAATAAAAGATGAGAAACAAAATTAAAGGGCCTTAACTATAAATCAAATACTTGTGCCTCCATGGTAGAACAGATGGAAATGTTGAAGAGAAAAAGCGCTGCAGTTTGTCTTGTCATTTCAAGGCATGTAGCAACAATTCCACATGCTCACACACTAAAGCTGTGAGTTTTAATGTATTTGCCCACTTTCTATGTTCTTGATCAAAGCAGAGAAACAATTAAAAGACTTAGGGGAATTACCTGGTTTTATGTCAGGGTTCCCCTTTCTCCCCTCCCCGGTATCATTACCAGTGCCTGTTCGCGAAGTATACAGTCTGTCATCTTCTTTTTAAGGATGGGAAGAGGAGGGTGGAAATACGAAGGAGGCAGGAATGTGTTTGCATGTAGCCAATCAGCAATATGCGGCTGTTCTTTTGGCTGACTTTCAAAACCAGAAGAAAAGCAGCCACCGTGCTAATTGTGGCTAGGTTTCGAACTGAAAATGTTTTGTGACAGTTGAAAGAATTTAAGGAGGAAGCAAGATCGGTTTAATGTCAGCTGCAATTAGATAATCAAGCTTTTAAATCCTCATCTGTTGATGCCTTACCCAGAGTTAAGGGGACTATATGCTGGAGGGAGGGGAGGAGTAGAAGGGTTTCCCTGCATAGAAAGAGCATTTCCAAAGCTAGCAGAGCTAAGGCCTGAACAAGCTTGCAGGTTGTCTGGGTGCACACTTGCACTGAGCGGTTTTCTTGGCAGCTCTACAGGATGAGGCTCACTCTCAACACAGCCGACATATTGAAGCTGAGAGTCCAGGCGAACCTAGATGCAGAAGGAGAGGCAGCTCTATACACAATGTAGCGTCTTCTAGGATGGTTGGGCGTCACCTTTCGTCAGGTATTTTATTACTCATTGGCCCCTTTAGAGCAACAAGAGGAGAGAGAAAAAAGGGAGGGGGGCAAATAGCATCTGCTTCTGTTAAATCAGTTTATTACATAATGTTTTAGAGGCAGCAGTAGCACAGCGTCCTAAGCTTTTGGCTGCCTTTCAGGTTTGATAAAATGGCGTCCTCAGAGAAAGAGCTGCTTGCTATAGATATGCTGCGCTGGGCAGAAAAATGAAGTTATTATTGGTCATTATCTACTGCTGTTTGGTTTTGGAGTGTTAGTATTTCACAGAGTACTCATTATCTAATAATGAAGAACGTTCTCTTTTATGCTGCTCAGCTCCTTTCCTGAATGCATTAAAGGTTCAGAGGGAACATACTTCATTGCATACCGTGGCAAAAAGAAGAGAAAAAAAAAGAAAAGAAAATTAGGTTTTTCCACTTGTGTGGTTTGATATCGGATTCTTTCTGGAAATGAAGCTGTTTTATTTGGGGCTGTCCCTTAACTCTTTCGTGTCTGCATTAATATTTCTGGCACAGTCTTAGAATTTAAGCTTTTATACAGAAATTCTATTGGACAAACTTGCAATTTCCACCTAAATGTTTATAGTTGCAAAATTCAGAACACAGACATAAATATTTCACCTATTATTATGTAAAAAAAACTGTAATAGATTTCTAACACATTTAAAAAAGGACTTGACCCTCAGGTTATACTGTCAACTCATAAAATATGGTATAGAAATCAGGGGGTGTCTCTTAATAATAAATAAACTTTTACAGACTAAAATAGATCCTTTGTGCATGTAAAAAACCTTTTTTGTCTTCATCCTGCATATCCAAATTATTATACATAAGTTTTGTTTTTTGTTCTACTATAGAAATTTTATTTATTTACCTAACTCATATACTTAGAATACTGCCTTTTAAAATGCCTTAACTGGTCTTTTAAATAAATAAGAAAAACAATGTTGAATTTAACTGTTAAAAATACCCTTAATTGTTCAATATAAAAAATATTGTACTGCCAAGTTTTTATTTTGAAGAATCATACTTTAGATATAGTTTATTCCGAAAAGATTCAACTATTTTTTTTGAAAAATTACCAGTTGTTTATGGAAGGCTTATATATTTTTTTTTCTCCAAATTCCAAACTACAGAAAATGTAGTTTACATTTAATAGTAATTCACATTGCAGAACAAAATGCTAGTAGAAACAGCTAATTTATTAATATTTAAAATGTCCTGTCTACATATAAGAATAGCCTCCCCCGAATCTCTTTACAAATAGTTCAAAGTATTACTCTATTGTTTTGCTAAATTAGGACATAAGTAAGAGGACCAATTGCTTGCCCTTTTCTTCAAGGGTCAGGATTATATTGACCCTTCTGCCCACATTGTACTTTCATTTATATGTTTGGAATACTAGCCATTACATCCAAGTCTTAATTTTCAGTGAAACAACTAATTCTGTCTTTTTTAATTTTAATGTTTAAAAAATCTTGAAAGTAACATTATTGTAATGTTTGGATCTATTAGGCCTATTGTTTCTAAGTTCAAGTCCTAAATATCTGTGATACAACAATAAGTTTTCTAAGATTTAAGGCACATTATACAATCTTATAGGAATTGATTGTCTTCATAAATTTGTGGAAATACCTTTAACTTCTGTATTTTATGGAAAAATATATGAGCTTTGAATGCCCCACAGTATAGGTTAACAAAATTGGTTTTGTTAGTTGAGTCTTATAAAAGAAATTTTAATGTATCTAAAACTTGGATGTATTAGTATAGAGAAGTTATTTTACCATAGCTTGGAATTTTTAGTGCATTATTGTACCATGAAAGACTATATTTTAATGTATAGAAAAATATATACTTCACCTTTCTAATACATATCTTTTATGCTATCACATAGGCTTTGCTTTTTTTCAGATGTGGAATTGGAAATGTGTGTAGAAATATTGTAATAATAAATAATTGTATATTTGGTCATTGTCAGGTGATTAATATGCATAATATTTGATTTTACAGACCTTGGCCACAGTGGATTGGGAGACAACTATGAGAATACTCACTGGGGACAGCAGCCCACTTTCCGAAGTGAAGCCAGTTGCGGCTGGGATAAAGTGATAATAGACAGGACTGACAAGGAAGCGTGGCCTTCCATTACAGGAACTGAGACTGAGTCTGCCTCAGAATGTACTACAGACACTGACTCTGCCTCCAACTGTGGCTCTGAGAATAGTAGCATGGCTACAGGGAGTGCCCAAGGCAACTTCACTGGACATACAAAGAAACCCAATGGCAATAATGGCACCAATGGAGCACTCATCCAAAGCACTTCTAACCAGAGTGCCCTTGGAGCTGGGGGAGCAAATGGTAATGGAAACTCGACCAGAGTGTGGGGTGTTGCCACCAATTCTAACTCTGGCTTAGCTCACTGCTCTGCCAGTGGTGGGGATGGAAAGATGGACAACATGATTGGAGATGGTAGAAGTCAGAATTGCTGGGGTGCTTCCAACTCAAATGCTGGCATTAATCTTAACCTTAACCCCAATGCCAATCCAGCTGCCTGGCCTGTACTTGGACATGAGGGAACTGTGGGAGCAGGCAACCCTTCCAGTATTTGCAGTCCAGTCAGTGCCATAGGTCAGAACATGGGCAACCAGAATGGAAACCCAGCAGGCACCTTAGGTGCTTGGGGAAACTTGTTGCCACAAGAGAGCACAGAACCACAAACGTCCACTTCTCAGAATGTGTCTTTCAGCGTACAACCTCAGAACCTTAACACTGATGGACCAAATAACACTAACCCCATGAACTCTTCACCAAACCCTATCAATGCAATGCAGACAAATGGACTGCCAAACTGGGGCATGGCTGTTGGCATGGGGGCCATCATCCCACCCCATTTGCAAAGCCTTCCTGGTGCTAATGGGACATCAGTTTCTCAAGTCAGTGGGGGCAGTGGTGAAGGAATGGGCAATTCAGTGTGGGGAATATCCCCAAATAATCCTGCCACAGGAAACAGCAATTCTGGGTTCAGTCAGGGGAATGGAGACACTGTGAACTCAGCATTAACTGCTAAGCAAAATGGATCCAGCAATGCTGTGCAAAAGGAAGGGAATGGAACAAGTGCGTGGGATCCTGCCAGTCCTGGAGTCTTAGCATGGGGCAGGGGCAATGGCAACAATAGCGTTGGTAGCATGCATTCTGGTGCTTGGGGACATTCAAACCGCAGCACTAGCAATGGTATTAATGGTGAATGGAGCAAACCCCCAAACCAGCATTCCAGTAATGACATCAGTGGAAAAGGATCAACAGGGTGGGACAGCTCTAGTGTTACCAACCAGAATCCTGCCATGCAGCAGGGCAATGATCAAATAAACTCTTGGGCCAAAGCTGCAGCAACAGGCAACACAGGTAGTGAAGGAAGTAATGATAGCAATGGAAGTCAAAATGAAGGCAGTACTGGAAGAGAAGGCCCTGGAGAGTGTCGAAGAAGAGACAAGGGAATGATAGACCAAGGGCAAGTCCAACTGCCAAGGAATGACCTTGACCCAAGGGTTCTTTCCAACACTGGATGGGGACAGACGCCTGTAAAACAAAACACTGCCTGGGAATTTGAAGAATCTCCAAGGTCTGAGCGAAAGAATGACAATGGAACTGAGGCCTGGGGTTGTGCAGCTACTCAACCTTCAAATGCAGGGGGCAAGAATGATGGGTCCATCATGAACAGTACAAATACCTCTTCAGTATCTGGGTGGGTCAGCTCTCCACCTGTATCTGTTCCAACTAATACAGGTTGGGGTGATAACAATAACAAAGCGCCAAACGGCCCTGGGGGATGGGGAGAGCTAACAAATTCAACTGTTGTCAATAATGCTGCTGCTGCCAAAAGTGGCCACACTTGGAGTGGGACCACAAATCAGGAGGACAAGTCGCCTACTTGGGGGGAACCTCAAAAGCCCAAATCTCAAAACTGGGGAGATGGACAGAAATCAAATCCAGGCTGGACTTCAAGTGGTGGAGATTGGGTTGATTCCTCATCTATCCCTGGACACTTGGGTGATGGGAAAAAGAATGGTTCTGGATGGGATGCTGACAACAGATCAGGGTCTGGTTGGAATGACACTACACGTTCTGGGACCAGTGGATGGGGAAATGGCACAAATAGCAAAGTTAATACAGGTACAAGCTGGGGGGAATCTTTAAAATCTGGTCCCCAACAAAATTGGGCTTCTAAATCCCAGGACAACAATGTGAGTAATTGGGGCGGAGCTGCTTCTGTTAAACAGTCTGGATCAGGATGGGTTGGTGGACCACTCCCAGCCAAACAGAAGGATAGCAGTGAAGCAACTGGGTGGGAAGAGCCCTCTCCACCCTCCATTCGGCGCAAGATGGAGATAGATGATGGTACCTCAGCTTGGGGTGATCCAAATTATAATAACAACAAGACTGTAAATATGTGGGATAGAAACAATCCTGTAATCCAGAGCAGTACCACAGCTACCACCACTACCACCACTATCAACGCAAACATGGCTGAATCTCAGCCACCGCACCAGTCAAGTGCCCAGTCAAACCGGTCCCCTCTGCTTGGCCCAGGTAGGATATATATTTTGATTTTGTTCAGCATGAAGTAATAATGCTTGTTAACTTATGTATTCAACCTTAAATATATGTTAATATTTAAGATGAAAGTAGAAGGTACAAATGTAGTTTCCAATATGTTGCTTGCATGAAATTTATTTATTTATTGATTATTTATTTGATTATGAAATTGATTTATTTCCCATTCAAAGTGAAAAAATTGAGCAGGCATGAATGGTTGACAATACAGTTCTATAGCTGATCGAAATAAAATATTAAATTCAGTTAAGCTTAATTTCAGGTAAGTGTGTTTTAGATTGTCACTTGAATTCGGAAAGAATATAATTACATAGATTTAAATGAGCAGCAGGATTGTAAAATATTGAAACAGTGTCCAACAAAATGTCTGTGGAACACCATCATTTAAAAAAATAGCATGATGAATTCCTTGTTCAAAAGAAAAAGCAGAAAAGATGCATAGGAAATCATATTGGATAGAGACACTAGTGACCCCTTGGTCTTCAGAATAATACATATAACCAAATAAATGTGTTTGGGATTATAGATTGAGAGTTCAGCATCACTGGCTAGCACTTCATATGACCATGTGAAGTCCATCAGCACTTCACATAATTGATTCTAAAATACTGTCTTAATAATTTGTGCCATATTTTTTGTGCTGAAAAAACCCCCCTCGGCTTTTACTTGAGTCAGATTCCCCCTCTGAAAAAAAATGGTGTGGAGCTCCGAAGCTGGGCAGCCACTTCCCTGCTTCCGTGTTTCCTTTGCAACTTTTAAGCATGGGGGTAATCAGAAGCAGAAAAGTTCTTGCTTGAGGAAATATTGTTTTTTCTTTTTTAACTGTTTTTAGGGGGGGGGGAGACCCACCGCCATGTGAGAATGCTCAGACACGAAATCTATCCAACCGAAATAAGTGTGTGTGTGTGTGTGGGGGGATTTTAACAGAGGGAAGATGTAGGGAGAAGGCAAAAGCGACGGAAGATCCTTCAGGGGAAACTGAGGGGGAGACTCACCCTTGGTCCAGATGAGCCCCCTTCCCCTTTCTCTAGGCTGAGAAAACAACGCGAGCCGAGGTTGCTTCGGCTCCACTCAGCTTCATTTCCTCAGCTCCAGCTGCTTTCAGTCCACTTGGGAGGAGGGGGAGGAGGTGGTGGTGGCGGCTCGCGTTGTTTTCTGATAGTGAGATCATTTCCCAAATTAATTGATTCACTAACCCAAAAGAAGAAGATGTTGATGACAGTGGGAGGCAGTAGTCACTCTCTCCCTTGCAAGAAAAAAGCAAGAGCCGTTCTTATGATCTCTCCCTCTCTCTCTCTCTCTCCCCGTAAAACAGTCAAGCCCTTTCCAGCACGTGGGATCCGCCCCCACCGCTTTGCACCTTGCAAATGCAAAAACCCCAGGATTTTGCATTTGCAAGGTGCAAAGTGGTGAAGGCAGATCGCGCGTGCTGGAAAGGGCTTGACTGTATTACGGGGAGAGGAGGGGGGGGAGAGATCATAAGAATGGCTCTTGCTTTTTTCTTGCAAGGGAGAGAGTGACTCCTGCCTCTCACTGTCATCATCATCATCTTTTGGGTTAGTGAATCAATTAAACCTTTCATGATAGTGAGATTGTTTCCCAAATTTCCCTTAAATCAGGGAAGAAATCAGAAACAAACCTTTGGACTGAGAATAAGCCTGTTCCTATGATGCCATTTTTGTTCATTGCAGTGTGAAAAGTGTGAAAAAACACACTTCTTTTTCTTCATCTTCTTGTTCCCTATTTACTGGTCTCTTTCAAAGAGGAAATTGTGAACATCAAACTTATTCTCAACTATCCTAGTGAAAGTTTTTATTGGTATCTATTTTTATTTTTGAAATTTACCAGTAGCTGCTGCATTTCCCACCCTCGACTTATACTCGAGTCAATAAATTTTCCCAGTTTTTTGTGGTTAAATTAGGTGCCTCGACTTATATTTGGGTCGACTTATACTCGAGTATATACGGTACTCAAGTAGAACTGGAATATAGGGAACTGCAGTATTGTACTCTGCTTGGAATAAAAGGATCAAGCATGAGAAGGAGAATTTTCAGTTTGTATTACTACAATTGTTGAATAATTGAAATACCTAATTGTTGGAAATAAAATAGAAAAGTGTCCATGGAATATCTGCAGAAAAGTGAGTATAAACCATATTGAGTAAGTAAATAGTTTAATCAAAGGAATAAGGATTAAGCAATAAGCTGCATATGTACTTAAACAGTTGAGAGCAGATTAGGAGCAACTGCATCATTTATCCAAATATTCCCTACTACAAGCAATACTTCCAGGCCTATAAAGGTAGCAGAAGGGGACCTTTTCTGGCAATCCCTTTGGCTGATTGATGACAAAGGTAGGGTTTTTTATATAATATGTATTTTGCTTATTACAACTTCCATGGATTGATAAAGATTTGCTTTTATTCGGTAGTTCAGAGGCAAATAAAATAACATATATAGTTAAAATACAACATCAAAGTGTAGGGGAAAAAGATATGGACATATAAAACATTTAAATCAAGCTGCAATATAAAAGACAGGAGATGTAGAGGTCAAGGTGGTAAACATTCTTAGATTATCTACTGTTATGAAAATCACTGGGTGTTGCAGAACAACCCTTTTCCCTAAGGACATCCCTCTCCCCAAAATCTCATAGCTATCCATAGTCACATCTGTAGGCTTCTCTTTATATACATCTGAAGCTGAAGACTCTTTGGTGTTACATGCAGACTATCCAGTGGTGCATTTTAAATACGTTTACTGCTGGTTCTGTGGGTGTGACTTGGTGCACTTTGCGCACACACATGTGCCAAACGTGTACTTTGCGCAGGCCCAGATGCTTTCTGACTCACCTCCTGCAAGCCCGAACTCTCCCTGTTACTTTAGCACCTGCTGCGTGGCAATCTGCTTGCTGTGCAAAGCAGCTGCGCTTCAAAAGCAGGACATAAAGGTTAGTATGGGAGCCCGGGCAGGTGGTTGGTCCCAACAGCAGAGTGTTGGAGAGAACCGATTCAGTCTCCACTGCTCATCGGCACTACTGGCTCGGCAGAACCAAGCCGAACCAGTAGAATACCGCCACTGGGACCATCTCTTATTCCTCCAAAGAAGTGTAGAATCAGACTTGATACCATATTTCTCCAACAATACAGCCCACCCCAAAACGAAGGCCCAGCACTGTTTTGTTCGCATGCAGTTAAATTAAGGCCTGCCTCCAAAATTTGGGCCTATTTAACTGCATGCACGGCCTTTTACTACATGAGGTGAGGAGGCATGTGGTGGAGGGAGGGGAAACTTGCCCAACTCATCCCACATGACTCACCTGTCCATCGGATCACACTCCATTGCCTCTGGAACACTGCTTCTTTTGATTCCTGCTTTCCCTGCCAGAGTCGTCACTCATCAAAAGCCCCCCGCCACCTCCCCCCCCCACTTTCTCACACACAAGAAAAAGAGAGAAGGGGTGAGGCACTTTTGAACATGTCCAGGACTTTTCACATGATCAGCCCCTGCCATGGATATGTGTGTGAGTGTGTGTGTGTAGGGGGGTGTTTCTGGCAGAGATTAAGGAAAAGAGAGGGTGGATTGGAAGAGATTTTCCCCATGAGAACACACACATCCATGGCAAGGGCTGATCATGACCATGTGAAAAGTCCTGGACGTGTTCAAAAGTGCCTCCCATCCTTCTCCCTATCTTTGTCTTGCATGCTTTCCTTGTGAAAGAAAGCGGGGCTGTGGCAGGGGATGAGCGATGATTGTGGCAGGAAAAGCAGGAATCAAAAGAAGTGGCTCAGTGGCCAGGCTTACCAGGCTTTTCAGAGTGGACGATGGCAGGCTACAAGTAGGCAAGCAAGGGTGCACGTGGGGAGCTCCTTACAGCCGCTAAAGCAGCTTGGTGGAGAGACAAGGATGCACACGCAGGGGGGGGGGAATTAAGGCACCCCTCGAAAAGACAGCCTAGCCATTTTGGGGGGGTGTCTAGAAAAATAAGGCCCAGCCTTATTTTCTGAGAAACACGGTAATAGCATCAGCAGCCCTTCAAGTGCTTTCAGAATTTCCTTCATTGTTCAACAGTCCTGAAGTAGTATTTGCCACAAATATGTCAAAATAGCAAAAGACCATTAAGGGCACTATATTTATCCCGTCTTGGTCCAAGGAAAGACTCCTGAAGTGATTAAAGAACCCTATGAGGGCACTACTTGCTACCACAACAAGAGCAATTTTGATGAATAGGAGCAGTACTCTGTCACTTTCCCTAATCCATTGTCCAGTTGTTTGAATGAATGCTCCTCAGATTGTGTAGTTGGTGCTATGAAGTGCTGAAATTTTAGGGATCATCAGACTCCAGTTTGTATATCTATAGGATAACATTATGTGGCCTTGATTTTAGATTACTTCTACTAAATATATTAACCAGAGACCAGTAGTACATTTTATAGTAACAATTTTAAAAGTTTCCTTTTTTCCTCTATGTAGAAGGTGTTCCATATGACAGTTGTGCAGTTGTCTTCAGAAAAGGCTTACTTGAAGGGGCCTCTTTGTAGGATGAATAACTGAGGCTATAAGTCAAACCATGCCAAAGATTATTGGCATGGTGAAGGAACAGGGCTTATGCTTTTCTACAGCACATTTCTGATAGTGTGCATCAGGCTGGGTGGGTGGATGGTTTTGAAGACCATTTAATATCATTTTGAATAGAGAAGTTAAAACTATAGTAATGGAGACAGGATTTAATTATGAGAATCCTTAAAATCCAATTTATATATATATATTTATGTCTTTGAAAGAGGATTGAGTATTTCCTTAAGTTTGAGAAAGTAATTGATCAGTTTTTCCTAAAAATTCTAAAATAAAGTAGCACTATTAAATCACAATAGGATAGGATACAGTGCATTAAGACTACTAATTATTACTTACTTTATATCTAGTATTTCTAGAATATTCAAATAAATGTGAACTATATTAGTCCTATGGCTCTAAGAGCATTCTGTATTCTAAATTCTAGCAATGTTATGCAACTATCTGTAAGGCTATATTTCTTTTTAGGTTACCATTGTATAAATACAGTGTTAATTATCTTAGTTCATTTGAGAACACATAGCTGATTAAAGAACTAGTCTCCATTAATAAATTATAAATCATCTTTTTAAAAACAGTTAAAGAATATATCATCAAATTGTCAAGTATGGATAGCTTTTCAGTTAAGTCAATCTGAAGATTTTAAGGAAGTTCAAATATTTGTTCTGGAATGGTTCTTATTTGGACCAGCAAGAATGCTTTGCTATATGAATCAGTTTAGATTGAGACATTATATTCAAAGAAATTTCAGATAAAATAAATCAGCTTTAATTTATTTTATCTGAATAATTTGTGTATGTAATATTTCCCATATCTCACAATTCGCCCTCTTCAGTCAGGTTCTGTCCTTTTCCATATTGAGCAAATGAAAAGGCCTGACTGCCTAATTTTTTGGTTTAGAATAATTTTACTAATGTTTTGCTTTACTTAGTTGTAGTGTTTTGTATTCATATGTAAATAGTACAAATATCCATAGCTATTCTTAAAACATTAGTAGAATTTGGAAATTTTTCCCCAGGATTTAAATATCAGCAACACCCAACTTATTATTTAAATTTTTTCATATGGTTTTTCATAACCATCATTATGACTGCAACTTTAGTTTGGATTTAGTTTGATCTCTGGAGAACTTTACAAATTATGAGTGTCTTAATGCATGTTCTTGTTGTCATATAATTATAACTCATTTGGCATGGCATGAACTCCCTGTTTTGAGTAATAATTTACATAATATGTGGCTCAATACACAATGTATTTAGATATTATTAATATTTTGCAGATTGAGTGTTTTTAATAATTACTGAATTTAAAGAGAACTATGGGAAACGATTCTTTTTCTTTAACAAGAGTAGATGTTCTATTATTATTATAGTATTGATTCTTATTCAATTGAGAAGCTAAAGCTTTTAAAATAATATATACTAAAACATTTCAGTATCTTCCCAGCAGCTGTTCTTAAAGGGGAATATTATAAAAATCCCTTACAAACTTAGGCTATGCTGTTTTGGAGAAGAATCCATTCAATCTGTAACTTATAACCTTTCATATTTTTCCTTCTGTAAAGTGGAAGTTCCACTCTATAGCTCCTTATTTGGCAAAGTAACCTGTGAATTATTATCTATTTTATCAGACTTATACTGTTTTATTTCCTTGAAGTTTGTCTATTTACATCATATTTGCTATCTATTTAAGTGGCTTATTTCATAATATTTCCTGAATGGTATTGTAATTATGGCAGGATATGATTACATAATAAATCAATTAGTGAAGGCTTTTAACATAAAGTCCTGTTAGGAAAAATCTCAAATCTATATGTGAACATCATTGGTGGGATTCAAATTTTTTTACTACCATTTATGTGGGCATGGCTTGGTGGGCATGGCAGGGGAAGGATACTGTGAAATCTCCAGTCAGAGGTGGTATTTGCTGGTTCTCCGAACTACTCAAAATTTCTACCATCGGTTCTCTAGAATTGGTCAGAACCTGCTGAATACCACCTCTGATGAACATGTGTCCCTTACTTCAGAACTCCTACTTTATGGAACACTCCTATCAATATCCATTCTGTTATGATTTTCTTATTAGGTCTTTTCTGCAGTTTTCCCATAAGCTGGTTATTCCTTATTCCATTGCTTTTCATTTCTTTCCCCAATTTTTCAAAACCTTTCTACTTCGATACATTTTTTTAAAAAGGTCACATTATGCAACATTATGTTTGAAAATAAAGTTAACCAGATTGTGGGGTTTCTGGTGATTGTTTTAGCATTCCACATCAGTTTTAATTTACCAAATGCTAGGTAAATCCTATTGTGATAAGCTTCTAAAGTCATTCCTTTGTTCTTGGATAAGGACTTGTCCAAATGTTTCTAACTGATGGGTAAAATGGGATTTGGGCAAAGATTTTGAAGAAACTCCTTCCACTACCTAGTTTTGAGATGTACATTACTGAAGAGATATCATTCTACAGATGGCCCAGAAATAACTCACCTTGTTATATATTTGATTACAAGACATTTGAATTCTCTACCAAAATAGCAATAAAATTGAACATACCTCCTTAACACACAATAACTGTTATATCAGACTGGTTTATTCAAAATAGTCAGTTTATGGGTTAAAAATTATTGTTTCATGATATATGAAACAAGTGTTGTTGTGTTGAAAATAGGAGGAGGAAAGTGTGTTAGATATGTTGAATTATTTATAAAAGTAATAAAGGTGATACAAATAAATAATGTAATAAATTTAATGTTAAACTTAATAGTTTTAAATTTTACATCAAATATTTAAGAATAGCACATAGCATTAAAAAAATTAATTAAAAATCAGAAAGAAAAAAGTATATTTTAAAAGCCCTTTTAAAAGTTATGGATGAAGCCAGCACTGTTTTTCTCAGGGTGAATTTCAGAGTTTTGCTTTGAAAGAATTGGAAAATTCTTGTGATTTCAGTCATCCAAATGAATGAGTAGATGCTTTTGTTTATTATGGAAGTGTAATATTTCTATAAGTTAATAAAAGTTATATTTTTATAACAGTTTTATAAATTGTGAAAAGATTTGAATGTGAAAAGATTTAGCAAAGGATTCTTATTATAGTGCAGTGATTCTTGAATCTTCCTTTAAGAAAAGCAAAGCAAATCTTGTCTTAGGTTGACTAAACTTTATCTGAGCTCGCTTCAAGTTGTCCATAATTTGTAAATAAAATGATTAAGCATGTCATATTAACAATTAATTCTGTGTTTTGGTTTCAACATGGTTTTTCAATTTCTAATTTCAGCAGGTTGGGGAGAGATGCCTGCTGTCCATGCAAAGCCTGAAGCTTCATGGGGAGAACCTTCCTCCCCTTCTGCTGCAGTTGATAATGGCACTTCAGCCTGGGGGAAGCCCCCTAGCAGTGGTACAGGGTGGGGAGATAACTCTGCTGAGTCAGCAGGGACATATGGAAGAGTGAGCGCACCAGCTGCTGCCCCAGCACTGTGCAAACCAGGTAAAATCTGTAGTTCATTGATTGGCTTGGCTAAGGTGGAAGGAAAAATACTCCTGCTTTTACATTCTTCTTCAATTTAAATAGGTATTCTTTTATGTTGTGGAAGATGAAAAATGTATCAGCATCTAGAATTGCTGTCCTTTTTGTTGATTCATCTATAGGCTCTCCAATTTTATACCAGTGAAGTAAAATATGGTGTTGCTATAATTACAGATGGCAAGATTTAAAGAGACTAGGAAAGCTTACTTAAATCTTCCCTTTTCTTCCTTCATAGCTTCTAAATCTTCTATGCAAGAAGGCTGGGGCAGTGGTGGAGATGAAGTAAATCTCAGTACAAGTCAGTGGGAAGATGAAGAAGGAGATATGTGGAATAATACTGCTTCACAAGAGAGCAATTCCTCTTGTAGCTCCTGGGGGAATGCCCCAAAGAAAGGACTTCAGAAGGTAGGACTGAAACAGATGGGTTACAAGTATCAACAATTTAATAGTCAAATGATTCAAGCAATGATATTGCTTTCTTTATTGAATAACTCAAATCAATTATTATTGTTACAGGCCAGCATATTTTATTATTCTATGGAAGGGTAATAGCCATTGTTTCCACGTTTGGTTGGTGTTGTTATTGTTGTTGTATGGGCCTGGTACTCCAAAGCAGATATGGTAACAAAACTAATTCTAAGCAGCATGTATTTTTTAGAACCATAAGCTTTTATTAAAACCATTTCACAACTATGACATCAATACAAAAGAATTAGAGTACTAAACAGTTGCCTTATAGTCACATCTCAGCAAACAAGAGTTCCAAAGTGAAGGTAGTTCAGCTGAAAAGGCCAGATTCTTATACCTCAGTCACATGTTAAAAGAGGAGGATCTACAGCATTCCCTTTTGACCCCTGCCTCTTTAATGGGCAGATTATATCAGGAGCAGAAGACCCCAAGGGCAAGGATCCAAGCTTATTAGGGGCTTTACAAATAATAGCCAGAATCTTAGTGGAAACACTGAGCTTTGTATCTCTAATAAGAATGTTTGCTATTACTGCAGGTCATATCAGTTATGGGTTTCATTTGCCCATTTGAATGAATATAAATATTGAAATTATCATTTAGCTCAAGGAAGTCTCACTGTTTTAATACATCTTGATATATGGAAAAGAATAGTTTGTGACTGGCATGGCCCATATACTTAATAAAATATGAATTATTCAGTTAAACCTATGGGAAGATTATTCCAGAAATATTACTAATTTATAATTTAGTATTCTTTTTCTTGAATTAACATACATACAAACACTATTTAGGTGTCCTTGGAACCTTGATCTTGTGAAGCGATATAGGACACTGTAGACTTACTAAGATGATTTTTTGAGAGGCTGTGATTTATTTAATTGATCATAGATTATGTATGTATTTACATTTATGATAGGGTTTATGCCCCACCTTAATCAATCAACTCTTGGTGGCTTACATTAAATAAAGCAAAATAATAATCTAAGCATATGGTAGAATACTAGCCCCTCCCCCAATATCCATGAAACATTATTTTTCTCTCTCATTTCCTCCATAAATTTTGTAGTTATTGTACTTTAATTTTTATTCCATAGTTTTATACATTGCTTCAGGATCACTTTTATACATTAAATGAATAAAATGCATTTAAAACCACTACAGGAGAAAGCTCAAAACTTAATGCCAGTTGCACAAAATACACAAGCTATGCTTTTGCAAATTCAATTCTCCACTTTTTCATTTAAGACCAATAAGAAGTATCTGCCTTCATCTTTAAAGTAACATTTCCTCCATATGTCTAATTGAGGAATTTCAAATGCTGGTTAATTTGAAATTGTGATGAAACTACTGCATTTATTCATTAATTACAGTTTAAACCTAAGATCTCAAACTTTATATGGATGCCTACAAGTCTCCAAAATTTGTTAAGCTCACAAGATAGGTTGCTCAGATTAATAAAAAAGCATCTACTTCAATACTTTTTTTCCTGATCTATAAGAGCAGAAAGGAGGACCTGATAATAGACGCAAAAATCACTGCAGTTTCTATTCTATTGTCCAAAATGCTTCCTATTCAAAATATTATACTACAGTAACCATATACATCTTGATCCTACTGATAGTTTAATATATATATTTAGGCTACAATCCTGTATCTACTTAGTAAGAAATAAGGCAGGGCTACCATTAGGGTTACAAAAATCTCAGTATTTTCTTTGCTGCCATCTAATGGTTGTCCAGATTTGCAAGCTCTGTAGAACAGTGCTAGAACAAAGTTCATTAAATGCAATAAACTTTTGCTGAGTACATACATTTAGAATTTGGTTTTCTTGTTTCTTTTCATTTTCCTAGGGCATGAAGACATCTAGTAAGCAAGATGAGGCCTGGATCATGAATCGTCTGATAAAACAACTTACAGACATGGGCTTCCCAGTAAGTTGTATTTAAATTTCAAAATATTCCAAATGTGAAATTGATTCTCTTCTAAGCAATGTGTCATTAAGATCAGACTCTAGATCTGATGACAAAAATGTAGCTGATAAATTTAAAAAAAATACAGAGCAGATCTGGCAGATTAGAGGCAATAGCATGGAGTGGAGGACAGAAAGAGGATAATTTCAAAAGTTGAAATCAATGTGAAACCAGCTCCATCCCTTTTGTCCAAATGAAGCACTGTTGTACTTATTGAAGGAGACTGAGTTTGGGTCACAGTGCTGCTTTTGTCATATTTATGAAAGCAATTAATCTTGTAGATGCCTGGGATTAGAGATTCTTAATTTTCATTCTGGGAAAATTGGCAGAATTGTTTAACATGTAGAAGATGGTAACTTGTTAACAACCAGTTTCCTTTTACAAAATTAAATTTTATAATTTATGAAAATTCTATTTTATTTTCAAAATATTAAAAAAACAGATTAAAGACTCCTGAGGATATTTTTTTTTTTTTGATATTGAGTTGTAGATTGCTTGAGGAAGTCTTCATCTAATTAGTACCTTGTTACAAAACAAAAGGTTTTTTAGTTTTCCAGTGTAATATTTTTTTCCATGTCATTCTTCCAGTGTCATTTTTAAATCCACTTTTCAAAGTAGTCACAATCAAGCAAGATAATCCTTGTCCTCTCAGACACAGATAAAATTAGCTTCTGGTTCCATTGTTCGAAAATAGCCTTCAATATGTCCAGACACATTGTCCTTTCTCAAGCCAACAAACCATTGAATCTTCATGGTACGTTTATGAACTACTGAAGCTGTGTGTTTTTAATATACAGCCTGTTTTCAGTAGTTCTTTAAAACATTGCTAGCTTCAGCCATTTATTGGCTTGAGGAAGTGAATGCCATCCACCATTTTTAGTAATGGCAGTCCATTTGTAAGGACAAGTTTCAACTTACATACAAATTCAAGTGAATGACAAGAGTTGGGAATCAAACACATTCTTAACCTGGGGTCTTTCTGCCTGTATTAGCAAGTTGAGTAAGTTGAAATTAAGTTTAAAAATCTTGCTCAAAGTAACAAGGTATTCTATCACAAATTTGCGAGGGAGGAAGAAGGGATTGGGTGCAATCTTAAAACATCAGATGCACCACTTGAACATCATCAGGTGATTGACAATCACCATCAATCAATTACAAAAGACAGGTTTACTTACATCCTATGGCAATACCTTTCACACTATCAAACAACATCTTTCCTATCCCAGGTCTATGGGAAAGACTTGATAGATTAAAAATGCCAACTCTAGTCTAAACATGTGGTTGACTGTGTAGTGGACCAGAATTTATTAAATTTGTATGTGTATGCTGCCCTATTCTCAGTAACTGAGTGATTCACAACAAGCAAAGAAATACAATAAAATCAATAAAAGATCAAACTTGGCATGAATGATAAAGTGAGCAGTCTCAGTCTCCCTTGCCAAAAGCTTGAGTGAAAATAGAAATGAATGAGAGATAATTAGGAGGAAAAAAATCAAAGCACCAGTAGAATGGGTATATGGAGAAATCTGTGTAAACCTATCATTTCACTGTTCTGCAGATAATTTGAAGTGGATTGTGTTACGGTGTGGTATGCATCTTGAGTTGGTTTGTTTTTTGTTGTCATTTATAGTTGCAAGATTTTACTATTTTTATTTCACATGGTTTTTGTTTTGTTTTTTTGTCTTTTTATTGTTAGTATTATTT
The DNA here is from genome assembly GCA_033807585.1 of Hydrophis major. Classification (NCBI taxonomy): domain Eukaryota; kingdom Metazoa; phylum Chordata; class Lepidosauria; order Squamata; family Elapidae; genus Hydrophis; species Hydrophis major. The sequence goes on from CM066329.1 coordinate 175,125,469, forward strand.
ATTTTAAAAGAGGGCAAAATGCAGGTAAAATACCAATAAAACCACAAGAGCAAACTTAAACCAAGCAATCTTTAAAGTTAAAAAGCAAAAAATGAAAAAAGTCTATATATTAAACTTACAGTCACTAGTTTACTGAGAATATTATATAATATTATATAATACAATAGTGCGATCAGATGCAAAATATTATTTAAAATATAAAATCTGTGCCAAAGAAGAACATACTGCTCAATCCTTTGATGGAAAATATTACCTTTTCCAGAACGGATAAGTTGCACATTTCTAAAAGCCAATCTAATATCTAGAATAATGTCACTTTTCCAATTTCTGATTATTGTTCTTAGACATCTCACATGCACTGTTCAGTCATAATTCCTTATAGGTTCCAAAGCTTTGATGAATAATTCAACATCACATTAACTTCTTTAATATTTAAAGGTTTCCCCATAAATCTACTTATGTGCATTAAAGTACTATTTCAGAAAAGTATCAACATATGTTCAAAGAACCCTTAATTCTTCTTTTTATATCTTCAACAAGAAAGTCTAACATTTTTTGAGTATATTCTTTGGAATGTTCCCATATACTGTAAATATAATTATTTTTATGAATCAGCTTTAATTTCAAATCTGTTGATACCATTTTAAAATTCATAAGAATATGAAGCCATTTGAGGGGCATTTTGGCTCTTTCCAGTTCTTTAGTCCATGTTTGAAATATCCCAGTAGTGTCTACTTTAAAAATATACTTGATTTTTGGTAAAGATATGTTATAGTTTTAACTTCTGAAGCACCTCTGCCTCTATTACATATTTCCAAACAATTGTTGCAAAAAGGTAAAGCTCCTGGCCTAGGTAGCTTTTCAATGGAATGGAAAGGTACATTTGCAAATTTTCTGGCCATGTACAGTCAGTTTGTTAAAAATTTAATAGTTTAGTTAAAAAAAATGATTGATTGATTGATTGGATGCACCTAAGATAGAATGGGTTGCAAGAAAAGAACCAAGCTCAAAGAGTATAAAAAACCCTTCATTTTAACCCTGAGCTACAAATATTCTCCTCTATAAAATGGACTATATTTTTTAAGAACAATTGATGATTAGATATGATTTTCCAAGGAATTTTATTCATTAAATTAAAGTTCATTATTTGAAATCCTGCACTAAAGTAATAACAAATCAAATGATTTCAAGCTACCTACTTTCACCCTTGCTATTTAATTTAATTGTTGAACCTTTATCTGATATTGTAAGGCACTTTGGAAATTAAAGATATTATGTTTGCAGGGTGAGTACAAATAATTGGATATGTTGGTGATATTTTGCAGGTTTGGAGAAGTTTTTCATGTTTTTGCCTAATTTTATAAAGAGACTACAGTTTTCAGAAAGTACTGTGGCTATAAGATTAACTAAGATTATACTTGCTTACTTCCCTTAGACTCTAACGTCACACAGTTATATAGAGGGTTGGTTTTGTCATTTTCGTATATTCGGATTTTGCATTTTTCAAAATATTTCTAGGTATGTGATATGGATATAAATACTTTGAATTTTGCATTAAAAATGATTGGTATATAAATAGAGAAGCTAAAATCCCCTTATGTTTGTGGGGTAAAATGAATGTTATTAAAATTAATATTCTTCACTTTATTGATGTCCTTAGAGGTATCATAACATGAATACCAAATAAACATTTTCCTCAGATTGACAGGCTATTTAATTTATTTGCAATAGTAATCCACCAAGGTTTCCATTAACTAAATTGAAATTACCATTTGAGGATGGTGGCTTTAATTTATCAGATTTGAAAACTATCATTGGGGTTATATTTTATTAGCATTGCAAATTAAAATTTAGTGAAATATCATCCTCTATGGGTTATGTTGGAATTTTATTATTTATTCCCCTTGCAGTCATGAGAAGTTCTTAGAACAACATGTATTGGAAAATGCAATTGTTCCCAGGCTGTGAGAAATTTTGGGGCCATATTGGGGCATAGATTTTTGATAATTACTCTTATGAATATTTAACTCTTTGGAAAATTTCTTTTTAAAAAATGGGTGGTTACATGTTATTGAAAAGTATGGGCAAAATCCAGGATAATGACTTTAAAACAGTAACTGTGTAATCATCATATTAAGGATTTTTCCCAATTCCCAATTGATTTTTTCTAGTTCACAACTAGTTTTCAACTTAAGAATTTTTTGGCTAGATGCTTTGGCCATTTCAGAAATATCTGAGATTCATTCTATTACATGGAATCCATGACAGAAGTTATGGGATATGATTGCCAAACAAACAATTGGCAATCATATTGCTCATTTCCAGGTTGTAGGCAGGCTCTGAAACTGGACTGGGGAACTTATAGTTGCCATAGTGCATTTGAAAGCCAGCACCTATTTCCTATTTCAAATTGTGATTGAACCTAAAATTGATATTTTAAGTTTGCCAATTTTTTACTCATCACCAGCTGTTGCACACCTAGACATTTCTTGATCTGCAGGTCTTGGCAGGTGATCAGTTGTATGTATTTATTTGCTATGAAAAGCTTTGTTTGCTGTTTCAACACATTAAATTGCTGCTTGACCATAGGACACACTCCCTCCCCCACTTTAGTTGCAAACTTCTGGATATTAATTGTTGAAATTTCAATTTTTATCACCTCTAAACATAAATTTAAATTGTTCTTATATCTGGATATAAATTCTGTTTGGTGTAGTTCGCAACCAATATATTTTCTTATTTTTGCAGAGAGAGCCAGCAGAAGAGGCCTTAAAGAGTAACAGTATGAATCTAGATCAGGCCATGAGTAAGTACTTTTGTAAATGATATACTTATAGGTATGATTGAGGATTGTTCTGTTTCAGTGAAATAAACTGCATTATTTTAAAACCATTTTATGTAAGAGTTGGGTAGGCTATAAATCTGTACTAATTGAGTGCTTTAAAAGAGCATGTTTATTTTAAATTTCAAGTTTTAAAATGTATTGATACTAAGAAAAGTGTAGTGAAAGCAATATAAATATAATTTCATCTTGACTTTGATAAAGATCCCTAATTTTCCTCTGACATTTTCATATTTGCTTTACCATTTATAGGTGCTCTGCTGGAAAAGAAGGTGGAAATGGACAAACGTGGAATGGGAGTAGCTGACTACAATGGAATGGTCACCAAACCCCTTGGCTGCCGCCCACCACCAATCTCCAAAGAGTCTTCCATGGACCGCCCCACCTTCCTCGACAAGGTAGGGGCGGGCAGCATTCTGGAGTTAAAAAATAATAATGGAGGATGACAACAACAGATGAAAATTTGATTAACAAAGGAGAAAAAATAGAGATAGGTATTCTCTTTGCTTGTCTCCTGTTGATTAATCTCATTCTCTATAAACTTTCTAACTTGTTGTAGTAAGATTACAGGAATCAACAGAATGCCTTAATCAAGAGGGACATGCATGATTTAGCAAGTTAAAACAATCAAATGACTTTTTTGCCTGTAAGTTAAATTCTACTCTCCTTTAGAGTAGGGAAATAGTCTTTTGGATTTATCCTTCATTTATTTATTTGTCAAATTTGTGTAGCCATTTATCTCACAAAATGTGTACAACATTTATCTCACAAAATGCATTGAATAACAAGAAATATAAAAAAATCCAGATTAAAAATAAACATTATAAAAAATATACAGACCCTCAGCAAAAGAAGAATAATTACCTAGCATATCTGAGTATATCTACAGTCCCCTGTGTACCCCAGACCTGATTATATAACCAGGTCTTGGGACATTTTCAGAATGTCAAAGGAGATGACATGAATCTAATTTCAACAGGAAGAATGTTCCATGAAGAGGGCACCATGATAGAGATATCTATCATGTCACTGGGACCCATGATATGTAGGTCCCTAGCTGATGGTATCCACAGTATGCTCCATATCTAGTTGGACAGGCTGATATGATTGGGAGGAGATGGTCTCTCATATATCCCAGTTTGTGTGTGTATGTTTGTTCCCTAGCTTGCTTTATATAAATTACTTCGACACTAGTTGGACTTTGAGTCTTTTTAATAGTATTGGTTTTTAATAGGCAAGTGTGTCAACAGGCATATGAATAGAAAGATTCATAACATGAATTAAATTTCTCCATTATGTACCAAAATGGTATTTCACATTGCTCTTATCAAAAGTTGATAAAAATAAATACATCAAATGTGCTAAATTCCAATTCTTTTAGAGTTTTGGATACCTTTCAAATTACTTTTCATAGATTTTGCTACCCATATTTACATTGGCACTTATCAAAGAGATTAAGTTTAGAGCCACTTCTTAACAACATTCCATGACATATTGGATGTAAGCATTAGTTATACAAATTTGAACTCTCGTGATTAGCAGAACTATAGGATATTGAATACTGTTCGTATTTGAGACTCAAGAAAGGATTGTAAAGAGCAGAGGGAAGAAATCTTTGAACCTGTTACTGTCATGCAAGCTGCAATTTGTGGAGCATGATGGATATCCTTGCGGAATGTTAAGCACGTTGAGCTAAAGGCCTTGAGGATATGACTAGAAAATGTCAGGGTCCTCCCTTAGGGCTTTCCAGCACTAAATAAACATCAATTTGATTGATAATAAAGAAAGGTTGAGGCTTCTGGGGGGCAGAGTAGAGGAGAGAACCTCTAGTAGGATTTATTTAGAATGTCAGAGGGTTTTTTTATATTTGATTGGCATTGAACATTGTTTTCCCTGTGTCAGGAACATGGAGTATTCCCTGATAATCTGAGTGAATAGTGAGAAGATAATGCGGTTTAACTGTAAAATAATTATTTTTAGGAAGTTAATGAAGCGCATGTATTCTTGAATCTACTTTTGTTTGCAAAGTACAGACCAAGTTCGATACTTCTTTTCTACCATGCTTCATGTTTTAAGTTGAACGGTATTCCCCTGCTTAAGAGGATATTTAGGCATTAAAAAATTAGAATATATATATAACACATTGTAGAGTTCATTGTAATAATTCACCATAAAGTGATGGCATGAGTGGCCACATGAAAATGCATGTAGGCAAAGATCCTTATGGTTATAGCCTACACTTGCAATGAAAACAAAATCCAGGAAGACCCCGAGCTGGAGACCAGCTCTGTCTGTGCAAGAATGATACCATACAGAATCAAAGCTGGCTGTCTCTTAACTCAATAGCTTGTGTGGATTGTAGGTAGTATTTAGAAAGCAATTATGTTTAATGGCAGTATAATTCCTGTTTTATCATCTTTTTTTCCCCTAATAAACACTTTTCCATTGGAAGATTTCTTATAGTTTCAAATTTTTCATAAATGTTTTTATAAAATTTTAAACAATCTACAGGAAATATTCTTGTATTCCAAGTTCATCTGGTCCCCTAATGCATTTATAACTTTCCAGAATCAACATTCTAGTCATCCTTTTTCTATTTATTTTTTTACAAATTCTTTTTAAAGTCCTTAAATTTACATGGAACATCTTTCCTCAAGGATAGAAGGAAACTCACCCAGTGTAATGAAACTTAAATGGCTTTTGGATGGTAAGAACCTTCTGAAGGTTCTTACCATCCAAAAGCCATTTACAAGCAATTTCCTAAGGTGGTTAAGAAAGGAAGTACAATGGAACCTCAGATCGCGAATGCTTCTGTTCGCGACCAAATCGGGTGATGACCAGAATTTTCAGCAAAGTTTTGTTTCTGGTCATGAAGACATCTTCAGATGGTGACCAGACACAGCTGCAGCACTTTCCCCTTCTGCGCCATTTTTTTTGTCCGTGCATATGCAGAGATGGTCATGCTTCCAGTCACGACCAAATTGGGTTGTGATCGTAGTCCTGGAATGGATTACGGTCACGACCCTAGGTTCCACTGTATGGGAATCTAATGTCCATTTAAAGGCATTGAACTATGGCTTAGGCATAATGATTTAGAGCTCCCAGAGCTCTAAAAGGTGCAGGGCCTGCTTTGTGGCAGGCAAAGCCCTTTGTGCCATACTGCTGGACTGGACCTGGGGCTAGGCTGCATGCTGCATTGAAGCTCAGGGGTTCTTACAAACCCAGAACTGCGTCACATCAAGAAGCCCCAGCTGCCCAGCCCAGTCCTAACCTCAGTCACCCTTGCTACCCTGCACTCTGCTGCCCCAGCTGATCTTCACCATGTTCCTGCTCCCATTTGCTGATGAGGCATGCATGCCCTGGCCCTTCAAGAAGCAGTTACTAACCACCTTAGGCGATCTTCCCCAGGTCTTGTGGGGAAACCTCTGAGCATAACTTGAAGAAAATATTTGTGAAGCCAGTAGCTGCCTTGTGGAGGGTCAGGCTGGCCATGCTTATCAGATGCAGGAACAGTAAAATAATGGAAGTCAACTAGCATAGCAAGGGCCGCAAAGTGCTTGGAGACCACGGGAAGATAGGTGGTGTGGTGATACATGGGTGGCAGGAGTTAAAGCATCCCTGTGGTCATGAGAAGTCTGCCAAGCACCTGAAATTTGGGGACTTGTACGTCCCTTCATTTAGTCCCACCATAAGTTTAAACAGTTACAGATCATAGCGGTGGACAACCTGTAGAAGAAAAGAAAAGGAAGGAGAGAGCATTTGCTCTCATTCATCAATTTATTGTTATTGCTGAATTCTTCCTTTTGGAACAGATGGAAATATTTCAAAGTCCTTTCTATCATTTACTCTTCTCCTTGAATACGGTTTCTTTAATTTTGAGGCAGACCATAGCTTAAACCAAATGGGTAAACTATGATTTGTACTATCTCTACAAAGCAAAGTGGAAATCAGTTGCTAGTTTTAACTCTAAGCTGTGCAAGTAGTTCCTATAGAAGAGAATATTTGTAGCTCTGGGTTGAACTGAGCTTGGTTGTTTGCCTGATTAGGTAATATCTTCAATGCTAGTCATTGTAGGGTTTGCTACATGTTACCTATAAACAATAGCTTGTCCTGATGTTGTTGATGGGGATGTGAATGTAGTCCCTAGATTAGGGTACTGTTTTCTGCTTGATATCTGGTATTGATTCCTTGATTCTCTGAATGTTCGTTGCTGATGTGTTTTGGTGTTTTTGTTTTCCTTCTTAGCTTTTTTATTTATTTTTTTGAATGATGTGTAAATGTAGTTTATCACTGTCTGTCTATTGGTGGCTGATTTGTTTGAATTTCAAGCTTCCAGGAATTCCCCAACATTTCTGAATTTAACTTGGTTTGGGATTCTTATAGTTTCCCAGTTGAAACAGTGGTTAAGTCTGTCTATGGGCTGTGAGATTACGAAATTTTCATAGTGTCTGCTGACTGCTAGTTGGTTTTATGGACATGTCTTGTTAGTCTTCCACCCTGTCTGGAGGATAAAGAATCCTCCAGAGTAAGTAGGCAGTTAACGAGATTGATTGTTCCTCGAAGAATCAGAATTATTATGTGTATCACTGGAACTGAAATAAAAGTATCTGTTTCTTCAGCTTCTTAAGAAATCTGTCATTGTAAGAAACATAATTATATCCTGGTTTTTGTTGAGACAGCTTGCTGTGGAGCTAGTTACCTAGAGAATTATGCACCATTATTAAGCCTAAATATTTATGCTCAGTCCTTTTACCTGAACAGTGAGATCTATATAATTGCGTTTATGCTTTAGACTGTAATTGACAATCTATCCAAAAATCCTATATAATATTTAGATTAAGGCACCTGCTTTGAGATGAATTGTCGTAGCAATCTTGTCTTCTTTCCTATTTTTTAAATTACTAACAGATTTTTTTTTAAAAAAAACTTCATTGTATTCAATGCTTTCAGTACTATGCTAATATGTTTTTTTTAAGTCTTACTCATTCACACAATGAACATGAGATTGTATAGAGTGCTAATAGAATGTATTTTTCTAACAGCTTTTTTGCAGGTTATAATTTACCTAAACTACAAATAATTATGTGTATTGCCAGAGGCTAAAGAGTTTTGGCAGTCTGAAGTTTTCCTTAATGTCACAAAAGTGGCTTTGTTCCAAAATAGTAATGTTGCAAAAATGTAGTGTTAGTTTTCTTCAGAATGACTTTGGGATAGTTTTTTTTTAATTAATAGAAAAAAATAGTTTGATATGAAAGTAGTAATTAAAAATAGAAATAATAATATTTTTTCATGAAAGGACATGCAGTTGTTCCAAATGAGGCATGTAATATTTGCAATGTGATTCCTGTGTTAAAAATGTTTCAACACAAGTTTGTTGCTTTTTATATTTAAGAATGATTATATATTTACAATTATGCATTAAAAATTTCAAAGCAAAAAATAAAGACAAATAGTATCTTAATTCTATTTCTCTTTTTCTTCTTCCTTCCACTCCATACTTTTCATTATGTATTCCTCATGCCTTTTTAAACAATATTTTTATCTTTTATTCATCCATGTTCCACTTATATTTCCATGGGAAACTGTTTTGTGCACTGTCTGTACCTGGACACTGCACACAGCTCACCCTTTCTTTTTTCAATCAGGATGGCGGCCTAGTGGAAGAGCCCACTACTTCACCATTTTTGCCTTCACCAAGCCTGAAGCTCCCCCTTTCAAACAGTGCACTCCCTAATCAGACCCTGGGTGGGATTGCCTCAGGGCTGGGCATGCAAAACTTGAATTCTTCTAGACAGGTAAGGTACCTTTTCAGTGACAACTGTGTGAAAGTCGGTTGCTGTCTTAGTAAAAGGAATATGTTTTTTCCCCTTATTTCAATATCCTTTTTTGAAATGTAAGTAGTAAATGAGTCTAAATCAAAACGTAATTTGGCATCTAGCCCTTCTTCAAAGGGAGGTCATTACTATTAGAGATAAACAAAGGACTTTTAGCTAAATATTATGCCTTTGCCTTTCTGCTGCTGCTACTCTCCACAACTCCTGAACCACTGCTTCTACTTCTTTTCTTCCCTGCTGTTTTTCCACAGCATAACTGGATAGCGTTACTCTTTCCTGTAATCCTGAGTGACAACAGAAATCACACTTCTCTTAGGCTTCTTCTTTTCTCCTCCTCAAACAATTATCATTTACTGTGTGGAGGGTATTCTGGCTCCCAAGCAACCTTTCTTGACCGCAGTATTTGATTACTAGTTGGGATTAAGCCAGTTTCTATTTTCAGTTCACCCAGTCAGTAGAGTTGGTGGTATTGCCAATCCTGAGTGATAAATCATTTCTCAGCACCACAGAAATAGAATATTTCCATTCATGCTATTGTTTATGGGGTCTTCAGCCTTGTTAGGCAAGTGAGCACCTTTGAAACTTTGAGAATGCATGATAAATACTTTCAGAAGTCATAAATATATTTCCAGTTCTGGGAAACTTAAATATATTTTCAGTTCTTGGGAAACTTTCCAACAACTGAAAATAAGGCAGAGGTGAGGACTGATACCCCAAAACATCAACTCTTTTGAATTTATGTTCTTTCCAATTTTTGAGGTCTAAAAAACCAGAAAAAAATCATTCAGGATCTCCTACAAGGCAGAGATGGAGTTGATGTCAATTACATATACTTCTCTGCAAAACAAATACTACTTTCTCAGACTGCAAACTGTCAATTTTAAAGAGGCATGCATACATGAGCACATGTGAACACACATATTTTCAATCTTCTCTGCTCATTTTCCACTGCACCACCTGCATACCTACAGGTTGATCTTTGTGCAGTCCATCTCCTCCTACTGCCCATTTTTTTTCCTGCATATCTACCAGTTATTTTTTTAAATGTCCCAGTAGCTGATGTTTTGCTCTGTAGCATGTCTGTTTCCTATTTATTTATTTGCTTTTTGTTCAATTTGATAAATATTTTAAGACTATTCGGGGGGGGGGCAAGGAAAACCCTAAGGTTCTGCAGGTAATATGATGTCCATAGGCACTACATTGGGATCCCCTTACTGCATTATGCCAGTTTGCATACTGATTCTAGTGTATTTAATAATTGCTAATTTATTAAATTGAGTCAGTCAGAAACTACATAGTATATCTAGAGCAGAGTTAGGCAATCTTTGAACCTACCGTGTAGTTTAGTTGTAATCCCTAAAGCCTTTTTTAACAAAAGGAAACATGTTAAGGACTTTATGTTTTTCTTGTTGTTTACTAACTTCCCACCCAAAAAATGTTATGGGGGGGTACCCACAAGTATATAAGTGAAGGCAATTTACACAACATTGAAATAGTTTATTTTATTTTAGTTTACTTTACTTTATTGTCATTGGTGCTCATACAACAAAAGCAAAAACCATCTTCAGCGCACATCATGACCATGACAATAAACACAAACACACATCCTTCACCCTCCACACATTGAACCAAAAAACCCCAACACCACACCAACACTGTACAGTAGAATTCAAAAGAGCTACTACCCTGGGATAGAAGCTGTTTTGCAGCCTATTTGTCCTTGTTTTTATTATTCTATACCATCTGCCAGTTCAATGGTAATAGTTCAAAAAAAGAGTTCCCAGGATGAGATGGATCTTTGAGAATGTTTTGAACTTTCTTAAGGCAGCGGGAGCTATAAAGCTCTTCCAAAGAGGGGAGAGGGCAACCACTTGAGACTTTTAAGAAGAGATTAGACTGCCATTTGTCAGAAATGGTGTAGGGTCTCCTGTTTGGGCGAGGGGTTGGACTAGATGACCTGCAAGGTCCCTTCCAACTCTGATTATCTGTTATCTGTTATGATCTTTTGGGCAATGACGTTAACCCTCTGGAATGCTTTCCTATCTGCCATTGTGCAATTGGCAAATCATACAGAGGTGCACTAAGTTAAGATACTCTCTATGGTGCAGTGGTAGAAGGTCATCAGCAGTTTTTCATTCAGTTGTTGTTTTCTGAGAAGTCTCAAGTAGTATAATCTCTGCTAGGTACAAGATAAGACTGAAATGTAACATAGGAAGAAAACAAGCAAAACCAACAGTTTAAAAATAAGCACCAGATCGGAAAGCAGCAGATCACATAACAAGTTTGCAATTTCCATTAATTTTACATGTTTTTATTTTCTTTCTCTAACCTAGGTATCTTTTGCTAATCTTAAATTTTAGACAATTAAGAAAAAATATTTACAAGGAAGATGCCTCAGAGCATGTTAGCTTAAGTTTTTATGTGGACCAAGTGACTGACACTTTTGCACAGACTTAGGGTTAGCAAGGAAGGAATTTAGCCATCCATTTTAAAATACCTTGAAAAGAAAGAAAGAAAACCTGAATCTATCTCATCATTACCAGTGTGGCGGATAGAGCCTCCTCTGTTGTAGTACCAGGTTTCTAAAGAACATTTCGTTGATTCTATTCACAGTAGCTTATATGGAGGCTATGAAGACTGCCTTTATTTTTATGAGTCCTTTTATACTGTTGTGGTACAATGTGCAATATAGCACTGGCTTTTCATTCCATTTGATTTGTCTATATTGTATACTGTAGACTTACATTCTAACTTCGTTAAACATTCTGTATTCTGAAAGAAGAGCAAAGTTGAAATCTTTAGATAAGAAGAATCATAAGAGGAATCATTCTGAAATATTTCCACAATAGAATCATAAAATCATTGTCAATATAGTAAGAAATTATTTTGCTACTTTGGTTGGTAAGAAAGGAAGAGTGGTACCATTTCCACACATTCATCAAAACTGTTACACTACAACTAAAAACGAACAAAAAATTCTTAGAAGGAAATAACTAAATTTATCTATCTATCTATCTATCTATCTATCTATCTATCTATCTATCTATCTATCTAAATCTACAAGGATGTGGGAAACATTGGCTTCTCTGTTTATTTTATTTGTATTGCTTTAATTTACAAAAGAAAGGAAAAATAGAAAAATAGAAAAATAGAAAACAAAAGCCACAATTACCCAGACAAATGCGGAAAAAAAGAAACACCAAAGCCATTTTATACTACATATAAAAAGCAGTTAATCCCACATTTTAAACACATCATTAAACCTTGAGCAGACAGTAATTTTGATTGGTCTTTCCATTATGTTGATAAGAGATTTTCAAAGCACACAGGTATTAGTGATCCAAGATTGTAAACGTGGGGTGAGCAATGACTTTCCTTCATTGAAAAGTGAATTTTAATTTTTAAAAACATAAGTAATTTAAAAACATTCTCTTGGTAGTACAATAAATATGCAAGAATCTTTTGTGTGTGTGTGGTTAAAATCATAAAAAACTAAACTTAATATTCTTTTAACACCTTAATCTTCCAATATATTAATCAAAATATTCCGACTTTATATGCCTGAAGTGTTCCAATTATATCACATCTATTTCAGTAATCATTTTAACTTGTTTATAAAAATATTATAGATTTAGAATAATTCAAAATACATTGCTATTAACAGTAATTCAATAATTCTAAATATTACCAATATGCCTGAACCAAACAATGAAATCAAAAAATTTGTAATTGAAAATGACCAGTTCACAGTTTTAGGTAATCCAGATTCCTCTCACAATAACACAAATGTTTAAAAAATTGGTTTGGTAACAAGCTGGTCCATATACTGTATTTTTCGCAGTATAAGACACACTTCCCCCACAAAAAGAAGTAGCTGGAAATGTCTGTGCGTCTTATAGAGCGAATGTTGCCAAAACCCCACCCACCTGCCAACCCTCAGCCTCTGCCTCCCAGCAATTTTTCCTTGCAGAAAACAGCCTGGTCAGCTTCAGCACAGCCTGGTTTAGCACAAGCAGCTGATTGGCAGTTGGATCGGCCTCCCAAAATACCACCAATCAGCTGTTCCAGGCTGTGGGGATCACTACTGCCCATTGCCACCGTCGCCACCAATCGCCGCCACCTGTCACCCTCTCCATGCGACCTGTTTTCAGCCCCTGTGTGACCCATTTTTGACCTCTGCGCATCCCATTTTGGGCCCATTCCAGGTGGAGGGGATTGCCGCTGCTGCCTATCGCCATTAAGCGGGATACACAGAGGCTGAAAATGGGGCATGAGGAGGCAGTGGTAGGTAGCAGCAAGGGGGGCGATCCCCACAGCCTGGAACAGCTGATAGGCAGTATTCCGGGAGGCCGATCCAACTGCCAATCAGCTGCTTGTGCTAAATCAAGCTGTGCTGAAACTGACCAGGCTGTTTGTTGCAAGGAGAAATTGCTGGCAGGCAGACGCAGATTTTTTTTCCTCCCCAAAAGCTAGGTGCGTCTTATGGTCTGGAGCGTCTAATAGTGCAAAAAAAAATGTTACATATATATACATGCACACATATCTGTCTGATATTGCCATTCAAATCTTAACTGTTCTAAATATCACATATATTGCTAACTGGGGTAAAAGAAAAAGCATCTATGTAGTTACAGAAAGTGAATATCTGTTTTTAAATACTATTGATACTTAATGAATAGAATAGCTTACATATCAAGTAAGAGTAAAATAATAAAAAACTACAGGGCATGTTACAGTGCAATCTATATTTTCGACTGTATTCAAAAGAAGAATATACATATAGTATATGTATATCGACACCAGCATGTTGAGTAAGTTTCTATAATTTTGTAAGGCAGTCTTAAATATACTTGTATGTATATGGGTACTTATATGTATAGTATCCAGCTTTGTTTGGGTATTTTCCCACGTCATTATAGTTGTGCTTTTAAAGTTGTAGCAACGTTTCAGCAGAATCTCATCTGCCATCATCAGGCTTCTGTATAGTGTTCGTCTGTGAGTCAGACTTTCACAGCCATTTCAGTTTTAAATTTGGGGCTATCCTACTGCTGTGCCAGAATGGTTTTTTCTTCATCCTGATTGGTTGGGAGTCTTGGTCTGTGTTTATTGGTCTTGGAGTTTGCTGTGTTCTGCTTGATTGGTGTTTCTAATATCTTCTGTCTGTTTTGTAGCTTTTTTTGTCTTGATTGGCTGGCACCATTGTGTTTCGGATACAAGCAAATTGAAGGAGCCCCTGTGGGATCACCACTGTCACCCATCAATGCAAACCTGTTCATGGAAGAATTAGAATCCAGAGCCCTACCCAATGCCACCCACAAACCCAAACTATGGTTAAGATACATCGATGACACATTTGTTATTTGGCCCCATGGAAAAGAAAACCTAAACAATTTCCTAACACACCTAAACAGCACACACCCAAAAATCAAATTCACCATGGAAATGGAAACAAACAAACAACTACCATTCCTAGATGTACTAATCTACAAAAAAGCAGATGGCAAACTAGGACACACCATATACCAGAAGAAAACACACACCAACTGCTACCTTAACGCCCAATCCCACCACCACCCAGCACAGATAAACTCCGTGGCCAAAACACTAATTGCCAGAACCAAATGCCTGGCAGACAAGACACACATAAAGACTGAACTATGCACCCTGACTAAAGTACTGACAGCTAACAGCTTCCACAAAAGCAAAATCACTGGCTTGATCCACAAAAACACACTGAGACATAATGGAGACCTAGAAGATGACAGATCTATGGAACAGCTGTCCTGCCCTACATAAGAGGTACTACAGACAAAATTAGTAAGATACTACACAGGCATCACACCAAGACTGCCTTCAAAACAGACAGAAAAATAGCAGCCATCCTAAGAAACCCCAAAGATAAAATTGACCTGGAAAACCAAGGCATATATGAAGTCCCCTGTGCATCATGCCCTGCCACATACATTGGACAGACCAATAGAAGAATAAATACCCGCCTGGATAAACACAAAAATGCAGTAAAAAAAAGCTGGAACCACTTCCTCACTAGTCCAACACATGAAAGCAACAGGTCATAGCATCTACTTCAGTGGCACCAAAACCCTAGCCACTATAGAAAACCCCAGCTACAGAATTATCAGAGAAGCTATAGAGATTGAAAAAAGATCTAAAAGCATGAATAGAAGAGATGACTCCACCAGACTGTCAATTATCTGGAAGCCTGCACTCACAAACAAAAAAAATCTCCACACCACAAGCCAGGCAAACACCTGGGCACAAACAGATCCCCCCGATACCTCCAGCTCAAACACACCCCAACCAGGCACCCAGATGAAACCTAGCTTCCTAATAAATGATAGCCGTCTGTTTACTTGGAGCCAAACTGCACTAAAAGCCTCCAATACAGGAACATAATGTTGCCAGGCAATCAAGACAAAAAAAAAAAAAAGCTACAAAACAGACAGAAGATATTAGAAACACCAATCAAGCAGAACACAGCAAACTCCAAGACCAATAAACACAGACCAAGACTCCCAATCAATCAGGATGAAGAAAAAACATTCTGGCACAGCAGTAGGCTAGCCCCAAATTTAAAACTGAAATGGCTGTGAAAGTCTGACTCACAGACAAATACAATACAGAAGCCTGATGATGGCAGATGAGATTCTGCCGAAACGTTGCTACAACTTTAAAAGCACAACTATAATGACGTGGGAAAATACCTGAACAAAGCTGAATAACATACATACATACATACATACATACATACATACACACACACATACACACACACCACTCCTAGATGTACACACACACACACACGTATATTTAAACCATTTCTATTAGCAATTCTCTCCATATGGTTGTGCTGTTTTGACCATATTGTTGACTGTCTTCTAACAGTGCTTGCAAATTGAAAGTTTTGAGGTAGTCACTCCTTCCAGGTAACCATCAGAGAGGGAAGTGCCCACATATGGCTGACTACAAATATGAGTTTTATATACTGTACTTTTGGATGGTTCTACTCCACAAAGTAGATATTTGTGGATAACATTTCACTCAAGTATCGATTGAAAGGTCTGCTAGTTTTTACAGGGGGGGGGGGGAGGGTGTCCTGTTCAATAACATTTAGAGCAATTCAAATGATTGCCACCAAGCAAAATGCACTTCTGAAAAATGTGAATTTTGTTATCCTGCAGATACCGAGTGGCAATCTAGGTATGTTTGGCAATAGCGGAGCAGCACAAGCCAGGACCATGCAACAGCCGCAGCAACCGCCAGTGCAACCTCTTAACTCATCCCAGCCTAGTCTTCGTGCTCAAGTGCCTCAGTTTCTCTCCCCTCAGGTTAGTGGAGATTGACAGCATTATAGGCTGCAGAGCTGGACACCAAGGGCTGATCAAGCCACATCTTAAATTGTGGAGAAATAATTGGGTGGATCATTTCTAGAGGAAAAAGAGATTCTCCGATGAGAATCTTTCATGATTTTGGGATTTAATGGGAGCTGCAGAGACCACCAAGGACCTTCCCCACTGCCCTCCTCCTCCAAGAAGGATGGTAAAGTTGAAGATAAGACAACCTTGGAACTAAATAAGGGAGAAACATCACATCAAAATTTGAAAACTTTTTTTAAAATTTAAAGAGAATTGGGAGAATTTCTTTGTCGGTAGCCAGGAGTATAGAAATCCAGGTTACATTAACCACTAACATTGATTATTCCTGAAGCAATCAGGATGCTACTTTCTTTTCTTCAGTTATTCTTCAGTTTTGCAAAGATTTATTCATTTTCTAGCAGTGACTATTTCTATACCATGTTCAATACATATTAAGTAGAAATCTTAAGAAAACCCTAGTTATGATATGCAGCAAGTACAATAAGCTACTATTTTGCCTGATCCAAGCAGTTACTATAAATTTCTTGGGTTTTTTATATATTTATCAAAAATAAACACAAAAGAATCACAGAAAGTCAGATCACATACCATTAGTGTTCTGGTATGCTTAAATTCTGGTATAGCAGAATGTAAATTATAGTAATAAACTGTTTCATTATATCTCAGGTTCAAGCACAGCTTTTGCAGTTTGCAGCAAAAAACATTGGTCTCAATCCTGCACTATTAACCTCGCCAATTAATCCTCAGCATATGACGATGTTGAACCAGCTCTATCAGCTGCAGCTGGTAAGTTAAAAAAAAACCCAAATAAATTATATACAATTAATAAAGGTACTATCTTCCTATCTTCTTTTGAACATTTTTAGTCTCATATTTTGCTGATTATTTTCGGATTTTTCTGCTCTTTAACTTCTGAATCATATAAGCAGCAGCATCACCAAAACCATTTCCTAGTACTGCAAGTGTTTCTCAGAATGTTCACCATATTTCTATTGCCTTTCTCTTTACCAAAACTCAACCCCTATAATTTTATCTACTACATGTTAATCATTACTAAGAGCTATGTATGATTTCTTCTCAAAGTAACTATAATTGTGCATTTATTTTGCTGAGGTATTTTATCCTTTTTATTATTTTTATTAAAAACTCAAACTAGCTAACATACTTAATGTCCGTCTCCTCTTATTTTCCCCACAACAGTTAGGTGAGATGGACTGAGAGAGAGAGAAAGTGACCAAAAGTTATCTAGCCAGCTTTCATCCTTAAGGCAAGACTAGAATACACAGTCACCTGGTTTCTAGTCTGGTGCCAGAAACACTAGATCAAGCTAGCTCTGATCAACCTGTTTTTTGGACTTTTTTCGATGGGATTCAGAGCACAGAAACAACATTATGTTACATCACATAACTCCAAATGTTAAAATATTACTATGGAATTTAATGTATTCTTTTGCAAGAGCTGAATCCAAGCCATGCTATTGAATTAGGGATTGTTTACTTCCAATAATCCTGATCTAAAAGATGGAGAGAGAGGTGTCTATGGAGATTCTCAGTCATCCAGATCATGGTGGCCCCCAAAGGTGCTTTTTCAAAGAGCAACTGGATTTTCTTTGTTTTTCCTTGAAGATGTTTCACTTCTCATCTAAGAAGCTCCTTCAGTTCTGACTGAATGGTGAAGAATGGAAGGATTTATATTCTAAACCTCAAAGTGGCCTCAGCAACTCTCAAAAAGAGTGCTAATGACCAGATGACTGCAAGGAATATAAATCATTCCATTCTCCACTCATTCACTCAGAACTAAAGAAGCTTCTTGGACGAGAAGCCAACCATCTTCAAGAAAAAACAAAAAACAAAAGTCCAGTAGCCTTTTGAAAAAGCACCTATGGAGAAGAAGGGAAAATGGTTTTGGCAGTGATGGAGACTGGGCAGAGAATAAGTGAGTGCCACAACCATCTGGTTTAAAGGTAGAATTTAAAATGGTTCTTAACCTATCTTCTTGAGCAATTAAAAAATAAATGCTTTAAGACAGGCATATATTTCACATCAGAACCATCATTTAAATGGGTCATGCATTAATGGTTAATGCAGTTGATAGATTAAAGTCTTACTTTGGTATAGCTATCATACATACAATGGGTATTCATACATATTAGGATTCCTTTTTTAATTACTGGGGAAATGTGAGTGTCTTAATTTCATAAACAGAGGTGATCCATGATAAAGTTCTTGTTTCTGGTAATTACAAAAACCTATTAGCTTAGCTTCTCTTTTTCAAACAAAATGGAAATCTAGATCCATGGGATATCTTCCAAGCTCCACATGCAAGTCCTTCCTCAGCTTCCTGACCTCTACAAATTGTCTTGAATTCCAGAAGTAGCTAGTCGTAGCAGGGTTTCCATCCATAGAAAGCATCTAGAGAAAGGTTTCTTTTTAAAATACGTATCATTTTTCTACCCTTCTGTTTCTCATCAAAATGTAGCCTTCTGTAAATCCATGCCAATTTTACATTTAGAAATCCAATATTGGCATAAGTAGGGTTTCTTTCTAAATATGGTTCTGCAAGCAAAATAGGCAAGAGGGTAGTGCTGGACTGAATGAAGAGGTGTATCACTTCTCATTTATACTTTTTGAAGTATCGTGTTCCCAGGATGATACTTATACTTTTCTCATTGCATATTTAATACTTTATCCTCAGTTCTAACTGGCCAAATATTGATTGCAGCCCATGTTTGCTCTGAAACTTGCTCAAATTCAGTGCAGTTAGATTTTGGAGCACAGTTCAGTGGAATGGCAGAATGGAAAAGTACTAAAGCTATTCAAAATACACTGTAAGAATTGGATGTCCTTGTTCTGTGATCATATGATTCCTTTCTTTGTATCTTTCAGGCATACCAACGTTTACAAATCCAGCAGCAGATGTTACAGGCTCAGCGTAACGTTTCCGGACCCATCAGACAACAGGAACAGCAAGTAGGTTTCACTCATTTCCAGATGTACCGTCAGTAAAGACTATTTATAAAATAAAGATTCTGTGCTGCATTTTTTTATCCAAGAATAAATCAGTAATTGTACAGGTAGTCCTCAGCTTATGACCACAATTGGGACTGGAAATTCCATTGCTAAGTGATGCAGTTGTGAAGCGCTAATCATATGACCACATTACTTCTCTATGTCAATCCCGGCAATCTTCATTGACATCATAACTCTAGACATCCAGATCATTAAGTGGGAAGCAGAAAGAATCCTGGGTAAGGAGCACAGGGTGCTGTGGAGGGGCACCAGGCCATGCACAAATTTGGGGTTGTTGCAGTGCAGCAGGAACTCGGTGAGCCTAGGGAAAAAGGGTGTAGGGTGTGTGCATCCATGTGTGTGAGCTCAGGGAGACCAGGGAAAGAATATATTTGCAGCTTTGATACACTGAGGCTCTGGGACTGCAGAAAGCCTCTATGCTTCAATGCAACATGGAACCCAGCCCAGCCATGAAGCACAAAGGGGCTTCTTGGCATTCCACGGGCTGTGAGGCTATAAGAACCCATAAGGTGCAGCACATCTCAAAGCCCTTCACAGTATGCAGCCCAGCCCCAGCCCTACAGCATGGCATGAAGGGATTTCTTCTACAAGAGCCCCTAAGTTGCATCTTGAAGTCCTTTGCAGTACAAAGTACAACCCAGCCCCAGCCAAGTGAGGGTGGCACAAGGGGGCTTCTTGCCACCCTGAGAAGTTACAGGGAGCCCAGCAACAGTCACCCTCACTACCCTGAATTCCAAGGCCCTGCCACCTTGCACTCTGCCACATCAAATGATCTTCACCATCTTCTTCCTCCCATTGCTGATGAGGAATGCCTGGCCCTACCCTTTGCGTGAAAATGATGGCCACATGAGGCAGTCTACTCCAGATATTGTGAGAAAATGGCCATGAGTAACCTGGGAAAGAAAGCTGAAGGGCCACACTAGGCATGCTCAGTCAGCAGCAAGAGACAATGAAAGTCAACTAGGGTGTCAAGGATCACAGAATTGCAGGTGGTCCAAAGGGCATAGATGGGGGGAGGGGATAGGCAGATGGGGGTAAGTTGAAGCACCCCTGTGTGTGAGGCACCAAGCACGTAAATTTTGATCAGGTGACTGTGGGGATACTGCAATGGCCATAACTTTGTGGACCATCGTAAGTCCATTCGGCACCACTGTAAACAAATGGTCGTAACTTGAAAGACTACCTGCAATAGCAGATTTCAGTTTCTGCATCCTATGCCTGACACATCTGATATTTCACCAATGAGTTTATTGCTAGTGTAGCTCTTTGGCTCATAGTACAAAATCATGTCTTTGGGCTGTTTTTTAAAATTGTTGTTACTGTTATTTTGTAGGTTGCACGTACAATCAATAACATGCAGCAGCAAATTCAGCAGCACCAGCGCCAGCTGGCCCAGGCCCTGCTTATGAAGCAGCAGCCACCCCCTCCACACCTATCTTTGCACCCCTCTGCAGGCAAATCAGCCATGGATAACTTTTCACCCCATCCCCAAGCTCCTGGCCTATCTGATCTGCAGACCAAAGAGCAACAGTCTTCACCGAACACCTTTGCTCCTTACCCCCTTGGTAAGTGTGTTTTGTGTAGGACTTTACTGTTCATAATTTACTCATAATATGCTCTCTCTTTCTCTGTCTCTCTCTCTCTCCCCTCATTATTGCCCAAGTCTTTTTGCCTCATTCATCACAATCAGATGCAGCTTCTATGTTTTTCCTTGAGTAAAATGTAGATGATTCCTATTCACAACACTAGGTGTCAGCAAGCACAAAACTTTCTATTTGGGAAATATGAATGGTTAACCTAGTACCTTCTAATATTTTTCTGGATTTTGATCCCAGCTAGTCCTTGGTCATATAGATTATGAGAATTACAGTCTGGAATATCGAAAAGTTGTCCAATTGCCTGCTCATGGATAACTAAAATTCCTCATTCTTTGATTCTGTCTTCCTTTAGTTTCTTCTTCTACATGTTCCTTTTGCATTTTTATGATGATGTAGTTATTTAACCCAGGACACAGCAGTGCAGCAACACACACACACACTATAATTGAACTCAACTCCTAGGGATTAGATCCATGCCATTTTTTTGGGCAGCATTATAAAAGTGTCATTGCTTTCTTTGGACGAATATTTTTTTAACTTCCCAATCTAACAAATATAGAACTATAAATTCTCTACTGGTTTCCAATCCATGTATTTCTTATATATAACAACCATTTTTAGATTGAGAAGAAAGAAAATATGAAGACATTTACAGGTTTTCAGTACATATATCTATTTCTGAAAGACCCCTGCTAATTGTCCTGTATTTGAACACTTTTTTCTGGCTTCAGACTTCATTATGGAATTAAAGTGCCTTGGAAGAAATGAATATAGTGGAAATATTGTGATACTATACTTAATATTTCTTTTGAGTGCCTGGCTGATACAGAATTTGCTAGTGCTACTGTGCAAGTGATCGGATCCTACATATTGGAATAATCCTAAAAAGTGGCCATTAACCTTTGGAGTTCTTCATGTTGTCACTTTTTTTTTTCATCTACAAAGTTGATTAAGGAAAAGATTGCATAGCCCATATATACTCTACCTCTTAAATCTATCTTTTCAGAAATATTACTCTCTTATTCCTATAACACCAGGAAGATTTCTCCAGTAGTATTAAAATTTAGGATCTTAGAATGATAGAAAGTAAACTCCATGTCAGCAAAAGAAAAGAATATTTATACATCTGTATGTTGAGTTTTTAGAAGTAATGAAGTAAGCTAAGGCAATATTTGATTTTCTTTTCCATTCCTAATGCTTTTTTTTCTCCCCTCCCCCCTCCTCTCCCCTCTTCTCCTCATTTGCCTTATCAATAGACACATACTGTTAACTTATGATCTGAAATATAAATTGCCATTAAATGCTAGGAATTAAGAAAGTCTGACAGTTTATCTACTTTTTAGCTGGATTGAACCCAAACATGAATGTAAACAGTATGGACATTCCTGGTGGTTTGTCAGTGAAGGATACTTCTCAGTCCCAGTCTCGCCTTCCTCAGTGGACACACCCCAATTCAATGGATAATCTTTCCAGTGCTGCTTCTCCACTTGACCAGAACCCTAGCAAGCATGGTAATGCATATACTTTATAAATACATAGAATGCATTTGTCATCCAAACCTAAAATCAGAGTGTTGGAAATGCAAAAAGAAACCCGGTACATTCTTTCACATGTGGTGGACCTGCCCAAAAGTGATATAATTCTGGAATAAGATACAGATCTGGTTACAGGAAATAACAAATCTAAAGATATACCCAAACCTGAAATGTTTTTATTAGGGATAATCGAAGGAGAATATAGAAAAGAGAATGAATGTCTAATGATACACATCTGAACAGCGGCTAGGATACTACATGCTCAAACTTGGAAATTAGATAGTACACCCACAGATGACATGATTGTGAAAAACGTGATGGATTGTGCAGAAATTAACAAATTCACAATGGGATTGCAGGAGAGGGAAGATAAAGAATTCTATATGGCCTGGGAAAAATGGTATGTCTGGTTAGAAAATAGAAAGAAAACAAAAGTAGAAGTTTTAAAATGTAATTGTAAATAGTGTACATATATATATGTATGTATTAGAGAATGGTATAACTGATGTCACAAATAACTGCAAAAAATGTATATAGAACTTATTTTTTTAAAGGTGAAAATTTAATAAACTTTTTTAGAACTAAATAAATAAACAAACTTTAGGGTTTTATTTTTTTCCTGAGAATAATGCTATTGAACTCAGTAGGAGTTTGCAATTATATCTAGTTTAGCACTGTTAGAAAATTTAATTTCTTCAAAAATTCTGAGGAATATTTTGAAATATTCACAGAAGGTTTATTTTTTCATTTAAGTGAACAACTCCAAAATTATCCTAGAGAACAGAAGATTACTATCAACCATGCTTCTATTATTAATGTAAATTTTATGTAGCTTATAACCACTGCATCTATAACTATACTTAAAATAATGTATGATATTCAGAATCATTATATATTATATACCTTTCCTAATTTAATCTTCTATCCTTCCTTTAAATGCACAGAATCATACTGCCTTTGATGACTGAAATGTAGTTTCATTTGTTTTTGATAGTGAGATGCAATAGGAAACACTACCAACATTTAATATTGTTAATATGCTTATGATCTCTTGCCTGTACATCTTCCATTTTCAGGTGCTATCCCTGGAGGTCTGAGTATTGGCCCTCCAGGAAAGTCCTCCATTGATGATTCTTATGGCCGGTATGATCTTATTCAAAATAGTGAATCACCAGCCAGTCCTCCTGTAGCTGTTCCTCATAGCTGGTCACGTGCCAAATCTGATAATGATAAAATCTCCAATGGCTCCAGCATCAATTGGCCACCAGGTAATCTTCAATAAGTATTGTACACATGTTATCCGGGAGTAACATAGTTGTCCTTTGCCCTGAAATGCACTATTGTTGAGAACCCAATGCACTTTTTTTTTTTTTCAGACAAAAGATATGCATTTCCTTACCTAGCATTCAAAATGCACTGGCTTACTTTTTATGTTCCACTTCCTCATTATATTTCCACTGAATGAAATGAATAAATGTTCTTTTAAGGATTTATCTAAACACTTTATTTATCTTCATGCTGTTGTTGGACAAAGCATATAGAATCTCAGGAATCCCAGGAGTCTAACAATGAACAGTGATGCACTAGTTCTGAAATTTACAGCAAAATCCACCCACCAAAACTTCCATAGAAGAGGCCGTCCATAGATCTCTATTTTCTGTGACTCTTGAGAAGTAAAACGTTGATTTCATCTTGTTTGCCAAGCAGAATTTCATCCTGGAGTACCATGGAAAGGATTACAAAATATTGACCCTGAAAATGATCCTGATGTTACTCCTGGAAGTGTTCCTACAGGTCCTACAATTAACACCACTATACAGGATGTTAATCGCTACTTACTCAAAAGTGGAGGTATTGTCACAGTCATTTGTCCTTATTGATTTTTTTTTGTTTCTCTTCTAACATGTATAACATATATGGTTTTTAGAGTACATGCCAAACTATGTTCAGGCTCAGAATTACCAAGTTATACAGCAGTGTGCATATTTAATTGGTTAAACCTCAAAACAGTTTTGATAACGAAATCAGTGAAATAGTGTGGGTTAGAGGCTCTTCTTCTGTAACTGGTTTTGGAGTGTTTGTTTTGTTTTTTTGGCAGAGGTAGGTTGTACACTAAAATTTTTTCTTGGCTATCTTTTTCTTCAAAAAATATATGCTCATTTTTAAGCCCCATCTTGTCTGCTTAACTTCACAGCCACATAATGCTAAATTACTTTTCAATTTTTATCTGAAAAGAAAAAAATGGGGGGAAATGTTATTGCTCCTTGCCATGTCTAGTTTTATATTCAATCTTGTACAATTATAAATTGAAATACCTGAATTGAAATATCTGATGACTTGTCTCTTTTAAATATAAGGGGTTCAATGGAAATCTGTGCCAATGTATTGCTCTTTTGGAGCTTTCAGCCTGTAAGAAAATTAATAGAACTCACTGAAACTTCTCTAGAAGTTGCTCTGTTTTCCTTGGGACTTAGTGAAGTTTCATCTCTCACTATGATTCTTGTATGCTGTAGCGTAGAATTATGTTTTCAGATCTAAGGTAATATTCTGCAATTACCTTGTTACTTCAATAATCAAGATAATAATTTTTATTGAGAGAAAATATAATTCTGATCCCAGAATTATAAAAGCAATATAAAATGTAACGGTTCTTTTTCATGAGATTTTCACTTTCTTATTTGATCTTTTTCAAATATGATGGTATTAAGCCATACTATATGTCCAAATCCTGTGTAGAACAATGTAAGATATCTACAATGTGTACTGTCTTGAAAAGAGAAGCATTCCCTTTTTTGTTCATAAAATGGAAGTAATGATCCACACTCCTCTGCATCTTCTTGCAAAGGAATGGATCCTTTTCCTCTACTGTGGAAGAGAAAATAAATACTGTTCCCTTTCCTGTTTTGAACATAAGACTGCTGGGAGGAAGGGTGGCTGATATCAGTGATATTGTCAGGGAGTAGGATGTAAGGAGCAAACAAAACTAAGGCTAGCTAGCTGCTTTATTTGAAGAGAACTTTGCTGCCTAATTTAAATGTGTAATGCTACTAAAAGTGCTATTGTGTTCTGATATGAATTATTCATTCTTCTTTCCTGGTATAAAATATGTTACTGTTTTTCAGAGTGACTGAGGAGTGGGATTGCTCTTAAAATCTATATGCACTGGTGACTTGCAGGCACCAGAAGCCCTAGCCTTGTTTTATAGTTAAAAAAACATGTTGTATTTGCGAGATAGAATGTCACCAGAAAGAATTTTCTGTTGAAGATAAATGTTTAAGTCTTTGGCCTCTCAACACTTTAAGGAAGATAAACTTGAAATTAACATGTTGGTTTTATGAATTACATGTGAATTTTGTGGACATGATACAGGGAACTTAGATTTGAGATTCTTGATGAATAATTAATGTGCATGTATTTGTAAATATCTGGTGCTTTTCCTTTCTTTATGTCCTGTGATACTTTTATTTTCCTTGCTTCTGACACTTCCTGTACAATGTCTAATTGTATTTTTCTGCCTACCTTTTGGCTGATTGAGGGAATTTGGAAAATGCATGTTTTTTCAGCACTTTGCCAACATTTTAGGTAAACATCAGAAGTAGAGTGAAAAAGGTATATACTTTTTCACAAACCTTTTAAACAGTTCCCAAGACCTTTCAGAGACGCCCCAGGAGCATAATTTTTAATGTGTTAGATAAAGGAAATAAATATTTTCCAAGGAAAATATATTAAATGTTATTCTGAAAACCAATTTGTTGGTTGGACCTTCACATATCTTCAAAAGCCAAAGTTGCCCTTTGATCTGAAAAAAATATACACTTGATCCATCTGCTCAATGTGAAAGTGAGCATAAAAGCATATCTATACATTAGTTTTATTATTTCTCTCCCTGAATTCAAAGATCTATGATGGAACCGTTGCCAAGTTGCATTGGGCTATTTTGGGTCTGTTGAATTACAATCATTGGGGTCCAAATTTACAAATAGATCAGAAAGACATTCATAGAGTTTCTGCTGCAGCCTTTTAAATTGTTTAATGGTTTGCTGAATGGAATGTTAGAATCTTAACTGTGGGGCTTTAGATTATCTCTATTAATTTTTTCTCACTTTTTTCTTTTTACTGTTTTTACTTTTGTCACTTTGCCATTGCTACTTGTACTATGAAGAGTAGCTCCTATGTATTTTCCTTGTGGAGCAAAAAAATAAACCCAAACAAACCCTATTATAGCTAGGGAAATATTTTTATTAGGAAGAAGATATGGGAGGTACCTATTTAAGTTTCTCATTTCTATTTTGGATTTTTATCTTGCCTTTTATTTCATCCTAGTCTTTTATGAAACTTATTTTATTTTATGTTATTTTTTTAAAAAGGAATCAAGAACATCTTTCTTGACCATTGAAATTCTTTAAAATTTCATCTTACTTTTCTTATTAATTTTGCAAGAGAAAAGAGTTTTTTGTAATTTAAAGCAAAATCAGAATCTCATATAGAGAATATTTGACTGACACATTACAGAAACCTTACCAACCCCTCGTTTTTTCTCACATTTGGATTCAGAAAACAAGAGTAAGTCATAAAAAGCCATTGCCAACCAGTATCAACAAAATTATGTCAGACAGACCAGTGGTCTATCAATATTGGGGGACATTAATTTAGGTTCTATTATTTAGAAAACATATATAATTTGATGCCAGGCAATTTAAAAGCCTGCTGCTGTGAGCTTGACTAGAATTGAAGACACTTAGTATAAGTCTTTCTGTCCTACTGTCCTACTATCTCTGAAAGCATATTTTGTTGCAACACTGTTTCTTTATAAAGGACTAGTTGCATACTGAGGTAAGCTGAAGTACTGTAGCTTCATCTCAGTATCCTGATATACAAAAATATGTACAATATGTCGTACACGTGCATAGTGTTTGAAAGCATCCTATTTCCAAAACCTTCAGCAAAGGAAAACAGCTAGTTCTGTTATTGTTTCTGTTAGTTTTTTATAGATCCAAAATTTATCTAAGCAAAACCTAGATTCGCTACCACACAGATCCTTAATCACTTCCCTTATAGATTCCTAAATGCATGTGACCCATTAAAGGACCTATACTCAAGATTTTTAGAGTACAGTTGGGGTGAAGTTGCTCTTCTTTTTTCCCTTCCTTTGTTGATATGGAAGTACCAAAGAGGGTATTCATATGGTCCCAGCTGCACAATTACTTTTATTCCCAATGAAACAGAATAAAAGCCCTCTTCAGCCCTTACTTCCTGATCCAGAACAATTCCACAGTGAAGTGTCGGGGATATTCTGGACAAGATTTCCAAGCAGATTTTGTATATTTACTATATTAAAGTGAAATAAAAACTCAGAATACACATTTATGTCTTTTTTTAATTCCAGCTGTAAGTACATCATTATATACCTAAAATCTGGATATAATTTTGTAAATTTAATTATATTATAATTGGAATAAAGTCTAGGTTTTCATTTTTTATTTTCTGATTGTTATATACTGTAGTTTGAATATTATCCATTCACAGCACTTGTATGCAAAAGACATCCTTCTCCTAGGCAGCATGATAGAGCATGATAAATAAGGGGAAATGGAGGATCTTTATGTCTGTAGCTCACTTTCTCTATGAATGTAGTACAAGTTACTTATGTTTAGAATTAGGTACAGTATAGACAAGGTGGCATGAATGTGGCGAGTAGGAATAAAACAAGTTTCTACTTAATCCTAATAGCATCCGGTCTTGTAGACGCAGCTTCCGCAGAAAACATCATCATCTGTTTTCTGTGGAAAATGTATTTATTAATTTATACTCTTAACTTTCCATTCAACAGAATATTCAAGACATCGTGTTAAAGTTAAAAGCCATTAAAAGTAATTAGAATACATATAACAACACTTCATATATGATCAAA
Organism: Hydrophis major; assembly: GCA_033807585.1. Taxonomy (NCBI): domain Eukaryota; kingdom Metazoa; phylum Chordata; class Lepidosauria; order Squamata; family Elapidae; genus Hydrophis; species Hydrophis major. Next base: position 175,153,612 of record CM066329.1, read on the forward strand.
GTTTGAGTAGTTTCAAAATGGAATATACTTACAGCTAATATACAAAATCACAGATTTTAGAATAATATTTCATAAGCAAACCATGAATCACAAACAGAGGACTTCTTCATATCCCTAAGTCAGACACAGTCATTTCAGCACTGATCTTTGACTTTAGTTTCTGATTTACAAACTACTAAAAAGGTGGGAGTAATATTTCTTTCATTCTTGACTTTTTAGAATAGATGTTTTTGTTGGTAAAATAATAATAGTAAATTGTGCATTATTAGTTTGGATTCTCTGGAAAAACTTTATACTAAAATTTATTTCTTGAAGTGCACAGGTTAGGCAGAAAACATGGGTATAAGAAACATGTTTGCATTTTCTGCCAAGGCACATATATGCATTGGAAAATTATTTGTGTCACTTTCTGAAACAAGCATGACAACAGATACAGAATTCCAGATGGTTCGTAGTAGTGTGATCATTTTAAAGATGGATGGTTTTCAACAAATCTGTTGAATAGAATCTGACATTTGGTTTTCAGTGTCTCCTTGCATAATGCAGCAATCATAAATTTACCCTCTCTTGTGGTATAATATTGAGTGTCACCATCGTTGTAGCAAGGCTTACTAGAACACACATTTCAGCAAAATTGCAGGAAAGTCAAGGGGACAAGAATGGTCAATGGTAGCCATGGCAGGGATTGTTAAAGGCAAATTGGGCAGAGATGTGCCTTTTCTTCTGAAAATACCGACTATAGAATATAAGGTAGACTCATCATAATTAACATGGCTGCATTTTCATATTTTTCACACGCAATTCATAATTTGTGGATACAATGGCAGTGAATATCGTTATCTTGAATATGACACAGAGTTAAGGAATATATATTTCTGCATGAACACCATTTCACCATCTTGAACACCATCTTTCTCACCGTGTTGCATGTGATGGTGTGAGACTTGCATATGCTATCGTAGACACCATTCTGCCCATCTTTCTTAGTTGCTTCTTTGCTGGTTCTGCAGGGTCATCCCCAACATCATCTCAGAATGCCACGCTGCCTTCATCGAGTGCCTGGCCACTTAGTGCCTCCGGCTACAGTAGCTCTTTCAGCAGCATTGCAGGTATGACCAATGGCCTTTCTCCTAAGAGGCCCCTGGGATAGGAGGTTTCCACATGGCCTCTGTTCTTTGCAGTAATGACAATGGTACAATAAGTGTACTTCTTTTGCATACTGGGCTCCTTTGTTCAAATGACTGTCCTAAGAATTTAGCAGTAGTGAATGTGTAACGGGGATTTATAATATGCGACTGGCCATACTAGGCTATGCATTGCTTCAGTATGAGAAACAGACATTCAGTATAGTGCTAATTTCTGTTAAACTAATCAGGACATAAATGTTTTCTTCAAATACCTAGCATACATGCGATTCCCAGCAGAAATTATGAAGCAAAGAACACCGCCTGTCCGACATTGAGCATTTTATTTAGGGAGAATGACTTGATCCAAAGAAGCAGTGCCTATTGCTCTTCTGCGCCCTCTCTCCCTCCCTTTCTCCACTGTCTTGTTTTGAAGAGAGTAGCAATTACCAAGATGGTCATGATCAATTTGGGTAAGGCTGACTGTGCTCACCTGTCCTCACCCTTTCATGGTGCTGGCAGCTATTTTATTCTTAAACCATTAGTGCAAGTAGGAATTCAGAGACTCATAAGGAGGACACAGGAGAAGGATCCTTGAAAGCAGCAGCACACTTTATTATGTGCACTTTTGTCAATCTCTAAACTCTGACGCAGTGCTCTTATTTGTCCTTCTTATCACATTTTCTTTGTTCACTTATTTTTAGCCACCTCAGTCACCAAGAAACTCTAGGTGGCATGTAAAGATTAAAAATATCTTTAAAAGAGACATCATGTACCTAACAGTAAGAAATGACTCACCTACATTGTGGAAACAACAATATAAAGCAACATATATGATGTGGGATCATAATGTATAACTTTTGTGTAAAATGAGAATAACAGACAATAATCTTGTTCTTCATCTGCCTAATGTTGTGCATAATTTAAGGCAAAAAATGCCAGCTTTGATTCTCATCATGCAGTCACTGATATGCACTGATGGAGTTAGAAAAAACAAATGAAAAAAAAAACATGCATAAATAGTGTGTGTTTTATTTAGTCAATGGGAACAATAGATCTGCCTTTTCTATCACAGTGTATATTATATATCAGATAATATTGGACCCAACATTCAAAAATATACTGACTTCCTCAGTAGCAGCTCTTAAGAATTTTGTTGTATTTGTGCACTTGTGCATTTGTCATCTTTCAGTGGGACCTTTGCTAATCATAGCTAATTTGTCACCTGAGGTTTCCCCCAATTTCCATGATGGGACCCAGAATTAAAGAATAGGAAGAACTAAAGAACTTTAACTAGAATTATACATAATTTCTGGGAGCCATCCAAAATACTGTCAGCCGTATAATCCTGTACTACAAGTAGTCCTCTACTTATAATAGTGCTGATAAAAGTAACAACTGTTTTAGTGTTTCCACAATCATGCAATCGCGATTTGGGTGATTGGCAATTGTCTCTCATTTATGATTATTGCATTGTCCTATGTCACACAATCACATTTCCATTGGCTTCCAACAAGCAAAGTTAATGGGGAAGCTCTCAGATTGCAAGTCATAGCCATGAGATATCTCACTTAACAACTATGGTTCTTTGCTTAACTACCGCAGCAGAAAAAGCCTATAAAATGTGTTTACATAATGCCTCATTTTACAACCGCACTACTATAATGAATTTTCTGGTCCCTATTGTGGTTGTAAGCCAAGGACTACCTGTATGCCTTTTTTAACTGATTCACTAAAAATAAGGTAATTAACATCCCATCAATCTTTCAAAATAGCATTCTGTTGTCAAAATATTGTTTTATTTTAGTGTGTAGACTGAACTACGTCAAAGGTTTAGATTTTATCATAACCTGAAAAAAATGTGGAAATCTCCATATAGCCAGGAATATATAAATCTATTTCTTTTTCTCCACCACATGTGCCTTTATAGTTGTTACCGTCACTGATTCAAAGTATCAGTAACCCCTTTCACAGACTATCCTAAAGGTGCTTTTTCCAAAAGGTTTCTTTTCAAAACCAAAAAAATCCAGTTGCCTTTTGAAAAAAACACCTTTTGGGACAACCATAGCCTGGATGATTGTGAATCTCCATAGACATTTATCTACAGACTCATCATAACCTTTAATTGCAGTTAAAGTAAATTTTAAGAAATTAAGTTTTAATTAAAATTGGCAGTTAAAAAATAAAATCTGAAAGTTCTCTTGAATCTTCAATTCAACAGGTTTTGAAATAAAGAAATAGTTGCCATTTATTTTACCTAGGATGCATTTTCCTTTGGTGGGGCTGTTTTTCTCTTTTGGATGAAATTTGATTTAGATCCGGAACTTAATTTTTCTGAATTTACTGATTTTGTGCAAATAATCGATCTTTCTGGAAATGGAGAAATAAATAACTTGGCAGCAACCTAGTTAATACAAGCTACAACTTTATACTTCATAAAATGTTAAGAACTGAAAAAAATGGTAAGAAAACCTATGCTTAGATGGTGGCATAGAATGGGAGTGTTCTTTTGATTGAAACTCAATACTTGTAGCAGAGTTTAGTAGATATAATCTATTGGAAAGTTTATTTAAGATTGCAGTTTTAGGCTGTGTATCAGTCACCTTCCTTTATAGACTTTGGGAAATATTTCAATTATAATCTGTTACTCTATATTTCTGTTCATTGACATTGAAGTATGGTTTATTCATATGATTACTATTTTAATATGTTACTCGGTTGCCTTAATCATCTTTCAGATGTTTCCCTATATTTGCTATAGAAATTCAGGTTAGTGATAGTGATGATAAAAACTAGTCAGAAATATATGATTGCAGGAATAAATCATTGTCAAAAGAACTATCTGGTGAAAGTTTTGAGAGATTCCCCTTTTTCTTCTTCATTCCCTGTGATAGCTAAGTGGATAAATGAAAATAATAAATGAAGCAAGTTGAAGAATCTTCCTCATTTATCTTCCCCTTGTTTTGCATGCTATCCTTCATCCTTATTTTATCATTCTCTTTTAGTAGGGAGAGGAATTCTCTTTCAGTTTTATTCCTATAATTCAGGAATTAGGTTTATAGAATATACAGTACTTTTTTTTCTCTGGGCTTCTGTGCTTTAATAGCCAAAGGAATCAAGCCAATTGCTGTTTCTGTGAAGCATCCACTGTGGCTAACTGAAAGTTACAATCTTTTCCCAAAGATCTTTGTGGATCACAAAGTAGCCTCTATGTACTTTGTGAAAATGAGCAGTTTCTTCCCTTTTCTGTTGCGGGCTGGGAGAGTAAAATGATATTATATGCTTGAGACTGGTAAATATGTGGGTTTATTCTGAAGTTATGATACCAGAAGAATTTCATATTTTTGAGCTTTATAAAGACCATTTTAAGAATCTTTGATGGATTAATGGGACTTACATAGCAGAAAACTGAAAAAAAGCATTAACAACAACAAAATGAACAAAGATGAGCAATATACTAACACTGTTTGCTTGAAATTCACTGTTTATATACAGACAACAGAAACCTGGGGATCGCAGATTGTCCAAAAATTCCACATTCTGACATTTTGAATTGCATTTCTCTGTTGTAGGTAAATTGTCAGACATCAAATCAACATGGTCTTCTGGTCCAATTTCTCACACACAAGCCTCTTTGTCACATGAACTTTGGAAGGTTCCCAGGAACACTACAGCTCCTACAAGGCCACCTCCAGGCTTAACAAACACCAAGCCATCGTCTACCTGGGGTGCCAGCCCATTGGGTTGGACCAGCTCTTACTCCTCTGGTATTCCTGAGTTCTTTCTTTCTTTTTTTTCTTTTGACTTAACAACCTAGATTATATCTTCCTTTCCTTTGAGAGTTAAAGGCAGCATACATACGACTCTCTCATCCAGTTTTTCTCCACAAAATCAACCCTGTTAGGGCTGAAAGGGGTAGCCAATCTAAAGACAATCAGTGATTCTCTTGGCTAAAGGTGGATTAGAATTTGGGTCAGCTCAACTCTTTCTTGGTTAAATAAATACAATATATATTTACTTTGTGTTTAGACTTTTTATGCGGAAAATCTTGACCTAAAATTAGTGCATGTAATAGGTTATGAAAATAACTTTGAGGAACAGGAGGAAGTGCCACAACCAAGGCAAGAATCAGATAAATTTAAATTCAAAACAGAAGGGTGGTTTCAGAAAGCATCTCAGAATTGATCCTTCCTATTTCTTGTATAGATAAAAGCATGGAGGGGGGAGATGCTTTCTGTCATGCAAGGTTTTTTTTCACTGTAACTATAATAAAAAATAACTTTAGCATTAATTACTTTGATTCCCAAGACTGATCCGCCTCTAAGGAATTTCTGGCTGAGGAATTCTGGGAGTTGAAGTTCACAAGTCTTAAAGTTGCCATGGCTGGAGACCCCTGCTCTGAAGACTGATAGTGCAATATTGTCAATATCAGTCACTTGAGCTCAGATGCATCTGCCTTCTATTCATAGTCTGAATTATTTAATTTGTTTTACAATCTTATACAGACATACCCATGAATATATTGTATTACACTCAGGTTACCTTTCGTAGATAGATATAGATACAGATAGTATAGATATATAATGTGTGGCTTAGAAAACACTATAGAAATATCAACAAATTAAGTCTATACTGAAATGTAGTAATTTTATTGTGGGCTTCATCTGATAAGACATGCTTTCATTCTCTCTTCACCTTCTGCTCTGCTTTACTCAATTCCTTGTCAGTCAGCCTATATGACGCTCCAAGGATTGTTGGAACAGATGTTTCTCTATCCTCAATTTAGTGTATTTCTGCAAATCTCAGAGGTTTCCAAGCATAGTGCTCATAAGATTAAGTTGTATACAAGCAGAATCTAAAATGTCATTTGTAATACCAAGCATGCTAATAGATGTTTGGCAACTGCCTATGTAAAGTCTGTGAGTTTATATAGTGATCCAACATTTTTGTAAAGTGTCATATTGGGGAAACCTAGTAAATTATGCATTGGTTCTGTTTATGTCAAGCAAAATTCTCAGTGAGGAATTGAACATGGAGGGAAGTGAGGAAGGCTAGCAGACATTTGCTAAATCTTCTGATCCAAATACAGTTAGAAGTCCTTCTAGAAAATGTTTGTGTCTTCTGCTCTTCTTCAATTGTTGGGTTGGGCTTTCCCTAATGTTTTCTTTATTGGGTTGTAGGCTCAGCCTGGAGTACTGACAGCTCAGGAAGAACAAGTAGCTGGCTAGTTCTCCGTAACCTCACTCCCCAGGTAAATGAATTTACAGTAAATTAGAGGAAGAGCCCTAAAAAATAATCAGCATTGTACTTGTAAACTCAGACCCTTCTGCTCTGGATGTGTCTTATCCAATTTTGATATCTTAACTCTTGGAGCTTTCTATTTTAAGCATTTTATTTCTAAAACAGCAAGTTGTAGGATTGACCTACTTGACATTTTTATTTATTTATTAAGTGCTAGAATGGCATAAGCGCAAGCTGCAGTGGGGCTGTTTGTACTTCACTCCTTGAGGGTTTGATGGAGGGCTGGGATTATTGCAATTATTGCTACACTATAGGAGAGAGGCAGTAATAGTGAGGGCCCGGTTTCATGCTCCCAAATGATTACATTCTCTTAAGACTAGGATAACTGAGAAAGCCCTCTATCCATGACCTCACTGAATTAGCTGATGATCTTAGATCGGTTAAAGATAACCAGTTCCTAAGTCATCTGTAGTCCTTTAAAGATGACAACCAGAGTTTAAAAGATGACAACCAGCACCTTGAACTAAATCCACTATTAATCATTGCAGTTCTCAAAGTGTTTCACAGGTAACAGGAAGAATACCAATAACTACTTCAGCAGCTGCATTCTTAACTTGTAGCTTTTGGGTGGTATTCAAGGGCAGTCCCATGCAGAGTACTTTCCAGTAGAAATTGATGAACAAGATGGGATTATGCAAAGGTCCTATTGACCACAGCTGCCATTTGCTCATTGAGCAAGAATAATGAATTTAGGAAGATCCTCAAATTATGAACCAATTTAAAAATAGGGAGCTCAGTTCTGCCTAGAACCAAAAATATTCTCAGACTGGCCAGGCCTCTGAACTCACAGTCATTCTGCCTTGTGAAGGTGGAGACTGAGTATGTTCTTCTCCATGTAGATCCTAGTTGCGTCAGGGGAGCGGGTCACTATTAAGTCACACCTTCTACTCAGTCCTGTGCCTCACTAGACAAATAAGTATCATCAGTGAACTGATGCTACCTGACCCCATGTCAATAGATAACCTCTCACAGTGGCTTCATGCATCTGTGAAGGAATAGAGGAAAGAGAGTTGAGCCCTGCAGGTTCCCAACATTGTAGCACCTTCTGACTTCAATTCTTCCCTCCCACCAACAACCACCAGAGCTGGCTCTAGGGAAAGGGCAACTACTGTAACACTCGCTTCCCACTCTCAGCTCCCAGCATGATCCAGAACAATACCATGACCAATGGTTATGTACACAGTTGAGAGATCAAGGTAGATCAGGAAGGTCATAAAATCTTGGTTGTCCACAGATCATTGACAAAAGCAATCAATGTGTTCCTGATATAGTATTCTAGCCTGACACCCAGCTGAAAAAGCCCAGATATTCAAATTTCTCCCAGGACCCTCTGCAACTGAAACCCTACCACCTTCTCAATAACCTTTACAACAAAGGGAAGCTTGAAATTGTTGACAGTTTTCCAAACTGTCTGGGTTTAATGGTGGCTTCTTCAACATGAAGCATATCAATGGTGGTACCACTCCATCCTTCAAAAGTGTATTCAATAGAGATCTGACTCTCCCATCACTTTTCTGAAGGCAACTAGGAATGCTGAGGTTCTAATCTATAGGCAGCAGAACTTGAAGAAAAGTAACATGCTCCAGAAATAGCTCAATTCTAGGTGCGCCTGTTCAGGTAGGGAGAGCAGACGATGGAAGAGTTATTTCATCCATACACCAAATTTCTGGGAGGAATGTGCATTGTTTTATTTATATGTTTTTAGGATATGGTTTTGACTTCTTACTACTGTGTTACTCTCCCTTTGTCAGAATAGCAATGCTACTAGGGAAGGAGAGAAATTGCTCACACTTTTTTCCCCTCTCCCTTTCTCTAATTAGATTGATGGCTCTACACTGCGTACTCTATGCTTGCAACATGGTCCTCTTATTACATTCCATCTGAACCTGACTCAAGGAAATGCTGTGGTCCGATACAGTTCCAAGGAGGAAGCAGCAAAGGCTCAGAAGTCTCTGCACATGTATGTTATTTGATTCAGTATTTACTGTTTTTCAAGAATGGCATGCTCACTTGGTGCTTGTGTTATAGTTCATGATTGCCTTGGACAGTAAAAAGGAGGCATGAATAGTGAACAAAGAAAGATGGCATATAGAGGGGAGTGGGGCGTAATGTAATTAGTCAATCTTATTTTACAATCCTATTAAAAAAATAAAAATAAATCAAGACTGTTTCTGCTTTCTCCCCATCATCCTCGGGTATCAATCTAAATGTCCACAATGTTAGATTTCATATTCAAAACTTCCTGGTCAAGTTTGCCACTGTAATATTTGGTTATTTCACAATCAATGTTCTATCTCGAGTAATGTTTAAAGCAGGGGTCTCCAACCTTGGCTCCTGGAAGCCTGGCGGACTTCAACTCCCAGAGTTCCACAGCCAGCAAAGCTGGCTGTGGAATTCTGGGAGTTGAAGTCCACCAGGCTTCCAGGGGCCAAGGTTGGAGACCCCTGGTTTAAAGGAATGTATATACTGTGGTCAGAATAAATGCATAGGTCCTGGGAAGAATGCCTCAGCAGTTTTCCTCTGTGTTTTCAGGTGCGTTTTGGGGAACACTACCATCTTGGCTGAGTTTGCTGGAGAGGAGGAAGTGAACCGTTTTTTAGCACAAGGCCAGCCACTGCCCCCCACTTCCAGTTGGCAGTCCAACACTGGAACCACTCAGACACGTTTGGGCTCCACAAGCAGTTCTCATGGCATGGTGCGCAATGATGCAGGCCACTGGAATACCCCCTGCCTTGGTGGGAAAGGGAGCAGCGATCTGCTCTGGGGTGGGGTCCCTCAGTATTCAAGCAGCCTTTGGGGTCCTCCCAGCACCGATGACGGCAGGGTTATCGGAAGCCCAACGCCTTTGAATACTCTGCTCCCAGGGGATCTTCTCAGCGGGGAATCCATCTAGGATGCCGGAAAAACAAAATGGAAGTAACAATCATCAGCACTAAAGGAAAAAAAAAAAAAAGAAATAGCAGTAACCCTTTCCAGTCCAGGGCAGCACGAAGGATCCAGCTTTAATAGATCAGACTGGCAGCCCTTTTTTTAGTACCTCTGTCTAATCTTGACTATGAAACTCTGCTGGAGTCCCTTGTGAACTGTTTGCGTTAACAGTATGGGCTCCCTTTGGTCAGTGTCATGTGCTAATGATAGATTTTTGTGTGGGTTTTTTTCCAACGGCTTTTTATTTTTATTTTTATGTTTGTATGGTGTTTTTAAAGACGTATACAAGCTGCTTAGACTAGTTCTATCATGAAGGGCACTTTTCAGAATTTGGGCTGGAAAGGGTTATTTTATCAACTTGGGGGAGTTGGGGTTGGGATGAAGGGGAGGTGAGAAAGCCTATTTAAAATGAGCCTGTGATAATTATGCACATTACCAGAGGCGGATCCAGTAATCAGTGGGGGTGGGATGGGGTGGCATCTGACCAGCTTGTCAGCAGCTATTGGGGAACAAATCTTAAAGCCCCTTGGCTGGATGACTTGGATTGAGAGGTGGGGTGGAATATCCAGGTCCACTACTCCCGTGGGTCTTGCCTATGCACATTACACTTGTTTCATTACTTTTTGTGTCATTTTTTTTAATTCTCCCCCCAAATAGTTCAAAGGTCTTTTTTTAAAAAAAGAAAAGAAATGAAAGAAAGAAAGAAAGAAAAAAGAAAGAAAGAAAGAAAAATTAACATATCAAACATGCAATTATACTTGAATCCAGCAGGCCAATAACAAAAATGTGAACACTTTCTATTATTACACTTCCAGGTTGGTATCAGAAAACAAAAGAACAGGCTCTAGGATTATTATTATTTTTGGTTCTTTCTTACATGTATGCATTGGGGACAAGTTGAACTGATGTATGAATGTATGGATGTGTGCGTGTGCCAGGTGTACAACTTAACAAATTGTGTGACCTTTTTTTTTTCCCCTTCTTTTTCAGTATATGCTTTTGATTTGCTTATCGGTCAAATGTTTAATTGTTATTAGCTTCTAACTTTGCACTGAGTGTCCACAGCCCTTCTTGTAGCTAATCCTACTTGTTTTTTTAAAAATAAAAATTAAAAAAAAAACTGATAGGAGGGGCTGGCGACAATTCACGTGTAAATGTTTACTCAAGGACTCTTACTGCATTTTAAAAACTTACAGTGTGTATCTCTGGAGAATAATATGTATATCTACCTTTAGCAGCTTTTTATTGTGGACTAATGCAAGAAAATAATTACCGGAGTATTGCACCATTTTTTTCCCATTCAGAATATAAAGTTAAAATTTAAAAAAAGGAAAAAAAAACTCTTGTTGAACTGTGGCCATAAATACTTGTAAAGAGTGGGTGGTTCCCTGCAAGCTGGAACAGAAACAAGCACTTGGACATAGGTTTTGACTGCTTTTGGAGGAGCCTACGATTTCAGCTCCCACCTGTTTACAAACCTTTTTTTTTCTCCTTCAAACTTTAAAATAAAAAAGGAATTAAAAAAAAGAAAAAAAAAGACTTCCATCATAAAGAAACCTATTTTCAGAATGAAGATATGCTACTTCAGAGCTCTGGGATTGAACAGTGTTTGTTGTTGTTACTGTTGTTGTTACTGTTGTTGTTGTTGATCCTTTTCTTTGGCCATTGCTGTGTACTCTTTTTTTTTTTCCCCTCATCTTCGTCAGAGTGGCGAAAAATATTGTGATCACTATCTTGCACATGGTGGAAGATGTCTCAGGAAAGCCGGGTTTCCCGAGGAGCAACTCCACACCATTTCATGTATTTTTTAAACCCAACTCCTAGCACTGAAGATATTATTAAAAAAAAACAAAAAACAAAATAAAAAAGACAGTAAGAGAAGAAGAAAAATACCTAATCTAATGTGTAGCAGTTACATATTTACCAAATAATGGACTCAAAAGAAATAGATGTTTGAAGAGTGCTTTATATATTAAAAAAATTGCTTTATGTTTAAAAATGATCAATGTTTTTTGATTGTTTTGAAAGGAAGAAAGACAATGGAATAACATACCCTTTGAGTATGTTTTTAAAAATTATATGAACATTGTGCTCCCTGACTGCTTGGATCAGGAAACTTGTGCATTACGTTTTGTTTTGTTTTGTTTTGTTTTGTTTAAGGTTAGCTTTTTAATGGTTTTGTCAAATTAAAAAGGGTCCTGCGAAATTGCAAATCAACAAAAGCTGGTTTTTTTTTAAAGGATCATGAACTATGCACAGATTGGGTTCCAAACTTGTGTTTTCTCAAGTTTTCGTAGTGTATTTAGCTGCATACCCTTTTCTCAGAGCGATTGCATCTCATTCTCATTACACGCACTCTACATATGTATTGTGTATATATCTCTCTTTAACACACAGATACACACACACACACACACACACATTTATATATAAAATACATATGTGCCTATGTGCGAATTGAAATAGTCAATACAATTTTCCATGCTAAAATTTAGTAATGAATTGTAGAAAAAGAACTCAACAATCATTTGAAATTGGAGATGGACATTTTTAAAATAATTCCTGTTGAATTTTTATTTTTTATTTTATTTTAATGTTTTGCCTTTAATTTTGAACTCAAGATGTCTGTAACTCTGAGATGAAAAGTTTTTAAAAGTTTGTGGCTTTTAATGTTATTTCTCCTCATAGAATGTGATTGTTAAAAACATGCACCAGAAGTTGCTTTCAAGAGTACGAAGATTCTTTGAAACTTAATAAATTGCAGTTTTTCTTGGCTGTTAAGAAGGCATGTGTATTTTTCTTGTGTACAGAGATGACTGTTAACAGATAATCTCCTAGCATTTCTAAAGCTTGCCCCATTCATTACCTGTTAATTGTTCAACCAGCAAATATCCGAAATTATTAAAATGTCACTTTCAATGTGTGTATGCCATAATTTACATAATTGTTGACTCGCTGCTTGTGATTGCTTAGTATTGTTATTTATGTTTGTTAGTTGCCTTTTCAATTTCGTAATATAAGACAGGATTGAATTTTTATATGAAAAAGTTGTAAAGTAATTGTATTTTTGTTAAATGCTGTTTCCCTCTTTTTTCTTTTTTTTTTTTTGTCTCTGACATATTATGGAAAAAAATCACTGCTCATAATTCAACGTATATACTTTACAAACCATATTGTCATATTTCTGGCTAATATTCCTTTTGCTTTAGATTATAACTGGGAGGTTTCTAAACAAAATATTATTCATGGTTGCCAGGACTTTTTTTCTTTTATATTAGTTTGTGAGGGAACTTGCTTTTTTTCCTTGACAAAATATTACATCAACATAAACTGTTATGTCTTTTATATAGCTTCCAGAAAGGAAAGTATTTGTAAAACACGAAGATTTTTTTCTTGGCCACAGTCAGAAATTCAACATGAAAGTCAGGTGTTCTGAGTGATACACTCCAAAGCCATGTTTACTTTTTAAGCTAACTCAGACTACTTATATGTATTGTCTTGATCTAGCTTAAATAATGAAATGCCCATTTTTTAAAATAGTTATGTGTACAGTACTCTATTCAGTGTGTATGTTCCACAATAGAGGATTAGCATAAATATTGGAATAATTTTTTTTAATGTAAATAGTTCTGTTTTAGTCAACAAAGTTGACCAGAAGGGCTTTCAGATGGGTCAATAGTACTATGTAAAATCTCATTTTTAGGATTTCCGTATAGTAATCATAATAACTTGGACTTTTGAGAGAGGTCCATACATTTTTTTTTAGAAAAAAATGCTAATATAAGGTGCTAGTGTATTTATTGATTTTCACAACTGTTTTCATTTTAAATTAGCTTATGGAAACCTACCTTGACACATCAGAATTCCAACATAGGTCACTTTTCTTTACTATTTTAGATCATAAACCAAAGCACCAGCTTCTTATTTACAAGATTGCCTTCGGGTTTCCAGATGAGTTCCCTTGGCTTTTTAAAAAATAAAAAGAGAGATAGCTTCAAAATCCTGCTTTGTTTGAAAATATGTATAGAAGCCCTGGGGGGAAAAAAGGAAAAGATCGTCTGTGTCCTGAAGGACTATGGAATGCCCTCATTACTTTGACTTAAGAAGTGTGATCTTTTAATTGATCACACCTACTAACTAGAACAACCAGTGGCAAAAGGCCTTTTAGGGAACTCTGCCAAATATTGTACTTTCCTAGACCACAGGAAAGCTGGCAGATATTTTCATGTTTAAACTCACCAAATAATAATATGTTCTAAATATTACATAATTAACCAGTCAGGGTTAGGTTCCTTGCTGTTACGATGTAATGTATGTATTTTCAACACTGATTCCTTTCTATTAATAGTGGAAAGAAATTGCACTTTTTCTATTAGAATGTATGTGTGCATTACATCAATTTGTATGCCAGCTTCCTAGAATCTAGACAGCTTTCAATATTTTTTAAAAAAATCTTCCAACAATGTCAATTACTAAGGACTCTCCATTGTTTTATTAAAGAATTTTTAAAAAGATTAAACATTAATACATATTAATATAAAAGAAGAAAAAGAAAATAAAGAGAAAGTTAAAAGTGCAAGGAAGAGAAAAGAAGTAGCTTCTGATTTTCTTTATAGCAGTTTTAAGTACAATTATAAAATTACCTGCTAACTCTGTGGTTACAATTTAACTCTCTTACTATAATCTGTCCTGTTTTTAGTCAAATAAGCGGCCCCAAACCTTTTTGGCATCAGGGACCAATTATTCCACAGATCAATGGGAGGAGTACACAACCTAGATCCCACACATGCTCTGTTTCGCTTACCCACTGCTCAACTTCACCTGTACAGCCCAGTTCCTAACAGGCCACAGAGTGGTACCTGTCATGGCCCAGGGATTGGGGACCCTTGATCTAAACCATAAATCATAAGTTTGTTTTATGTTTCCAGTCAGCAGTAAATGAGGTGTAAAGTCTTTTCTCTGATAAAAATCAATTTAGACATTTGGGCAATTTTCATCATATTCAGCCATTCCTCCATTGTGGGTGGTGTTGAATCTAATATTGTGCATACAATAATCTTTCTGCAATTACCATGTACAAAAACCAATTCCATGTCTTTTTTCTGACTGTCCATGAATCCCACAAGAAAACCTCTGGTCTCAATCTTTAAAAATCTCTAAATCAAGATATGTGTTTGAATCCAGAACTTTCTAGCTTTTTTACACCTCCACCAAACATATCAAATATCCATAAATTTGAAGTGCCTTTATTCATTCTAGACTTGCTCTAGTGAACTATGCCTCTAACAGCATTATTTTCCTCTTCCTCAGTGATAAAATATAGAAGGGTGGGAGGGCAGAGAATTCCACAGAAGCTGCTACTGCTGAGAAGGCGTTTTGTGCCCCCCTGTCTCCTTGATCAATAGGTCATTAGAATTTTTTATTGGCCAAGTGTGTTGGACACACAAGGAATTTGTCTTGGTGCAAATGCTTTCAATGTACATAAAAGAAAAGTTACATTCGTCAAGAATCATCAGGTACAACACTTAATGATAGTCATAGGGTACACTAAGCAATCAAATCATACTAGGAAAATATAAATTGTAAGGATACAAGCGACAAAGTTACAGTTATACAATCACAAGTGGGAGGGAATGGGTGATAAGGAGCGATGAGAAGATTAATAGTAATAGTGCAACTTTGTAAATAGTTGGACAGTGTTGAGGGAATAATTTGTTTTGCTAAATGATGGCTTTTGGGGAAAAACTTCTTGTGTCTAGTTCTGGTGTGCAGTGCTCTATAGCATCGTTTTGAGGGAAGGAGTTGAAACAGTTTATGTCCGGGATGTTGGGTCTGTAAATATTTTCACAGCCCTCTTTTTGACTCGTGCAGTATACAGGCCCTTAATTGAAGGCAGGTTGGTAGTAGTTGTAATTTTTTTCTACAGTCCTAATTATCCTCTGAAGTCTGTGTCTGTCCTGTTGGGTTGCAGAACCAAGCCAGACAATTATAGAGGTGCAGATGATAGACTCAATAATTCCTCTGTAGAACTGTATTAGCAGCTCCTTGGGCAGTTTGAGCTTTCTGAGTTGGCGCAGAAAGAACATTCTTTGTTGTGCTTTTTTGATGACGTTTTTGATGTTTGGTGTCCATTTTAGGTCATGTGATATAATAGAACCTAGAAATTTGAAGTTCTCTACTGTTGATACTGTGTTGTCTAGTATTGTAAGAGGAGCTAGTATGGGATGTTTCTTCTAAAATCTACCACCATTTCTACAGTTTTGAGTGTTCAGTTCCAGATTGGTCTGGTTTCACCACAAGGCAAGTTGCACAACCTCCTATCTGTATGTGGATTCGTCATTGTCTCGAATGAGACCAATCACTGTTGTGTCATCTGCAAACTTCAATATTTTAACAGATGGATCATTTGAGATGCAGTCATTGGTATATAGGGAGAAGAGAAGTGGAGAAAGCACAGAGCCCCTGTGCTGATTGTACAGGTATTGGATGTGATTCTGCCTAGCTTCACCTGCTGTTTCCTGTCTGTTAGGAAGCTTATGATCCACTTACAAGTGTCTTCAGGTACCGCTAGTTGGTTTAATTTACTTGGAAGAGTGTCTGGAATGATGGTATTGAATGCTGAACTGAAGTCTACAAAGAGGAGCCTTGTGTAGGTATTTGGAGATTCAAGGTGTAGGATGTAATGCAGAGCCATGTTAACAGCATCATCTGTCAATCTATTTGCTCGGTATGCAAACCGCATGGTTTCTAACAGTTGGTTAGATGATGGTTTTCAGGTGGGGCAGCACTAGCTTTCAAAGATTTTCATAACCACAGATGTTAGAGCAACTGGTCTGTAATCATTCAGTTCCTTGATGGAGGGCTTCTTTGGCACTGGGATGATAGTAGAGCATTTGAAGCAGGAAGGAACATAGCACATCTCTAGTGATCTATTGAAGATTTGGGTGAAGATGGGGGCCAATTGGTCAGCACAGACTTTTAAGCCAGAAGGAGTTATCTTGTCTGGCAGTGGTGCTTTTTCCTGGCTTTTGTCTGTGATCTCTTGGGAGTGGGTATCAATATCATTTCACTTTACCTAGACTGCTGGGGACAGGCAGATTCTAACTAAAACATTCCTGAAGGTAACAGGTTAGGTGATCCCCAGCATTCTTAAATTGTTCTTGGAATACCAGTCCTACAAAATAGGTGTTATTCTGTGGATCAGTAATATATCTGTCTGTAGCTAAGTTACTATGTTCTATATCCATTGGGCCTTGGGGTCTGTAAGGGCAGTTGTACAGGGAACAAATTGCAGGAATTTGTAAGATAAGGCACAAGTTATTGTCTCTTAAATGTAGAACTGCTTTGCTTCATTTTAACTTTCATTTTCCGAGAACATGGGCTATGAAATCACTCACTGCTTATGCTGCTTCTCTCCCTCTGCCACAAAAAGCTTCAGCAGGCTTTATTCTGATGATTTAAGAACATCACTTATCAATCACAAAGCCACTAGTTTGTTCCGTTGAAGGAAGGATACAAAAGCAGAAGCTGGGTGGCCCCCACAGCTCTGCTGCTACTTGGATTGCTCCAGTATGCTAGTTTCTACTGCTCTTTGATCTTGAGAGGTGGGAAAAGCCAAACCTTGGTCATGCTCCGTGGGCTTCTTTTCTGTGAGTAAGAAGCTGGTAAGAATCGACACAAGGCAGACCAGCTGCTCTTGTCAAACAAGCTGCATACTCATCACTACCACGGTATGTATCATAAGTAGGAATTTAAGCATGTGCCTAGCCAAGACTTAGTTTACAAAATGGGGCCAGCTGAAAAGTCATGTACAGCTAAATCCCACTTTTTTTATGCCAGATAGAGGTAGCAGCAGGGTCAATATTTTCCTTCTTGAAATCTCAGACCAGTGGAGGTTCACTGCTGAGTCTAATTATTCTTTAGCTCTCTTGCTTCTCCTTTTTGCAGTACTGATCTGGAAGAAGTTTTCAGCCAGCAAGAGGAGAACAGGAGTTCAATGATTAGATCAGGGGTAGTCAACCTTTTTATACCTACCACTTTTGTATCTGTTAATAGTAAAATTTTCTCTAACCGCCCACCGGTTTCACAGTAATGGTGATTTATAAAGTAGGGGACAAAACCCCTACCGCCCACCATGAAAGCTGGAACGCCCACTAGTGGGCGGTAGGGACCAGGTTGACTCACTGGATTAGATCATTCCACATGCCTTTCTCTTTTAGCAGTGTTGAGGCCTAGAGCAGTGGTTCTGCCGAGTCAGTAGTGGCGATGAGCAGCGGAGACCAAATCAGTTCTCTCTGCCGCTCTGCTGTTGGGCCCGCCCGCCCAGTTCCCATACTCACTTTTATCCTCTGAATTTGAAGCACAGCTGCTTTGCGTGGCACAGCAGAGTGCTGCCCGGCAGCTGCTGAAACGACTGCAGGCTTGCAGGAAGTGAGTTAGAATGCCTCTGCGCCTGCGCAAACACCTCTGTGCCTGCGTAAAGTGCGTGTTTGGCTGGTGCATGCACACAAAGTGTGTGCAAAGCACGCCCACCACGCCATGCCTGGTGGTAAAAATATTTGAATCCTACCACTGGCCTAGAGGCCCAGTAAGTGTCAAGTAAGAATTACAGGGAGGAGGAGAATGCAGTATCAAACTATACAACTGAATAAACTTTAGGGTTATATAACTGAGCTTACAAAGTCTGGATGACTATTAGATGAGGTCAAAGATACTGGATGTGGCTGCTGCACAAAAATGTTGGTGGAAAAAAATGTTGATCTTAATGGTTCGTGTCCATTGCCTTTATGTTCTTTGCCTTTAACTTGCAGTTCCCAGTCATATTAGGGAAAGTTTTAATGGAGCCACTCGTTAAATATGGATTCAACACCACCAGTATTAAACCCATGGTGACCTATTATAATCAAGAAAATATCTATGTAAATCTATTCCTCTCACACCCAAACCTATTGTACACTTTTTGAAAGTCCTTGAGTCCTTGAAAGTCATCTGAATTTCTTCTTCATACAAAATAAATATATGGTTGTAGTCTTTCTCAGATGACTATAACTTAGCCTGTATTGACTGAAAATGATTTTGAAGAAAGTTTGAACCTCCAAATTCAATAGGATTATTGAAATACCTGTAAATACACAGTCATGTAGAAGTCCCAATTTGGTAAATAACTTCATCAAAGGCAGTAACCTTTTACAAAAATGTGAAGAACGTGATTGGATGACTCAGATGATACCTCCAAATAATTATACTTTGGGTCAAACTCAAAATGTCAGAGGTATATCACTAATGCTCTTCAATATTTATTTAAAAGCAATGTAAATGACTGTGAAAATAAGACTTTTATTTTGAAAAAATAAAATATCCAGTTATATAGCCCTTGATTTATGAATCTGACTTAGTTCACTCCCAGCATATTAAATTAGTTTATTTAAATACTGTAATGTGTGTTTATTTAAGATGTAGTTGCAAAATATTCATTAAGGGAGACATGAAGCGCGGTGCCTCAAAGCATATCCTTGGGCCTCTACTCTTTAATATTTGTATCAGTGATGTGGAAATGACAGTAGAGGGAATGCATATCAAGTCTGCATATTACAGACTCGCCAATGAATTAACCTTAGGGCAAATGTATCCACAAGGGATCAAAAAAAAATTAGTGATGGAGTTGTTGCCAAAAAATTGTGATGGTCAAAGCCCCACTCCTTTTCTATTGATGTTCTCCTTATTTAATTATTTAATGTTGATTGGGTGATGCTAGAACAGTGTGTTTTAACCTTGGCAACTTTAACATATGTGGACTTCAACTCCCATAATTCCCCAGCCAGCATGTTCTACTTCAGTGATGGCTAACCTTTTCAGCTTGGTGTGTCGAAAATCGGGAAAAAGGGTAGCCTTCCTCAGGTCATGTGTCACTTCAAGAAATATCAATAATTTGGTAATATTTGCAGCCCTAATAAAGTTTATGGCGGTTAAAACTGGTTCTCTGCTGCAAAGATCTTGTGGCAGCGGTGACACCACGCCTCCACGCAACAAGCAGGGAGCAGGGATTGGAGCAGAGCACAGGCAGCCTCTAAATGTGCAGGTTTTCCCCACACCAACAGGCGTGTCAGTCAAAGTGCCTCGGCGTGTCACGAGTGACACACGTGTCATAGGTTAGCCATCACTGTTCTATTTAGATGATTCCATAAACCTCTGGTGGGGAAATAGCCTTGCAATTCACATAACACTCTGAGCTGCAAGCAGACTTCTTATCTTTCCACAGTTGTTGCTTTTAAAGAGACAAATCCTAAATTTTAAATGCCAGCAGCACTCAAGATTTGCAAACATTGTACATATTTTATCCTCTAGACATGTCCATACCTAAATCTCAAAAATGCAAACTAGCCTGCACAGACTAGCAAAGAGAGATCTTTAAATGTCTGAGTATTGATTAGGAGAGATATATACTAGTTTGACACTGTCCACAGATCTGCACTAATTGGAGGTACAATATGCATGCAAGACCATTTAAAAACATTTGCCTTATTGGTTGTATGTTAACTAATACTTCCAGAGAAAGTCACTAGAGGGAGTAGTTGATTTAAGTTCAAAATTGGGCATACAGTACAACAATTTTATATGTAGTTGTCATTTTCTGACCTACTTAGGCCTCTGTGTATTTCCACATATCTTTTGCTTTTCTTGTGGTAATTTACAAGGGAGAAGCAATAGGCTGTCAAACTGCTGGCCCTTGCAATAGAGATTACTTACAGCCCTACTGAAAATCATTGCAGTCATTAATGTCTTAACTGCACTTGCTATACTTGAGGAATTAGAAGATGCAAACAAAACTAAGATTATTTGGCTAATAGATAACATTTCTAGTTGCCCTAATTTCCCTGTGTATCCCTATATAAAACTACATTACCAGGAAAAAAATCTATTGAATGTTCATGTTTTCTAGTAGCTAAGGTAGACTGATTCCATTTCCGCTGCATTTTTCTGTTCCCCCATTGCTGAGCCAGAAGCAAAATGGATGTATCCACTAGGCTGCTGTGATTCGTAAGAGTGAGACTAGAAATTTTACTCATTTTTAGAGGCCCACTAATCTGTGAAAGCCAGTGGGAAGGAGCTAGATATAAATATTTGCAAAGTTTTCCACTTTGTAACAAGAAAAATATCAGTACCTTAAATAAGCACCTGCATTTAGCAGTCTATGTTTGATTCTAAAAAAAGGTGCTTTGCAGATAAGTTCCTTAAAGCAACTGCATCTTTAAGCTCAACACAGAGAAAAAAAAATGATTATGTTAAAGAATGATTCTGCTGCTGCATACCTCAAAGCAGCTTTGGAGAATAAAAGTTGAGTCACAACATGGGCACCCTCATCCACAGCTTCTCATCCGGTTACACAAGACTACACAAAAGGTCCATACAAATTCAAATCCACATTCATCTTTTAATTTTTTTGATGAAGTGGGAGGAGTATGTAGAATTTACTTCCCTGAACTCATGTTTGGAAATACTGACCATATGTTGATTGCCTTATAGATTCTCCTGCTTTCCAAACAAGAATCTAGGAAGCTTATAAAAAAAGTTGAAACAATGTGCGGACTCTTAGTGTACCTAATCATGATAAGAACATGTCTCAGCAGTCCCAAAGCACCACTTCCCACTTGGTTTTTAAAAATGAGTTAATCTTTTGAGTTAACTTTTGTTGGGGAAGGCAACCAAAGGATGGGGATGAGACAGTCAATCTTTGCATTTCTCCATTGGTCAGGTAGATAGTATCCTGGTTGGCTTGTTGGGCTTGTTGTTAAAGAGTGGTATCAGCAAGGAGAGTGGGGTAAAATGGTTGTAAGAGTTTAAAGGGGTGAGGCAAACCAGATTGTATGAATGCTACTAGTTCCATGTGCTAGGTATTGCTGTCCATAAACAAAGATTCTTTTTTTGTACATCACCTGTCAGTTGGAGAGTCTGTCAGTTCCAATAATGTAGGAAGATTGTCAACACCTCTTTCAAAATCACGAGAGATCATGAAGTGCACCTCTCAGTTGCAATGTCCAAGACATATTGATGTTATGGTGGATTACATATTACAGATCAACTTGTAGGTGAAGCATAATTAAACAGCTCTTTTAGAATGGCATCTGGCTAGATGCCAGACTATTAAGACTATTAGACTATTAAGAAGCCTTCTGCAGCATTAATGCTGTTCATTTACATTAGAGAGAAATAATCCATGATTCCAAAGATGTTGCACTATAGATGCAAGCATCCCTCATATTGGTTATGCTCAGATGGTTGGGAGTTGTGGTGTTGAGCATCTATAGTATACAAAGCCCTCATGTGGAGTATATTGTAAAATATGGAATGATAAAGGGGACATTACAGAGTATCTTTAAAATGCTGAGTAGTCTGATACAAAAAAGATGGATTAAGATGGAAAAAAATAAAACTCTATGACTGTTCTAAGAGTAGAGAAAATAATTCTAATATAGGATTATTTTCATAATATAGATATATTTTCTAACAGTGGAGAAAATAATTCTAATATAGGATTATTTTCATAATATAGACATATTTTCCTTTCATTTCAGAATGTAAATCAAAAAAGGAGTAAGAAGACCTGTTTGGTGCCTTCCAAATATTGTATATAATATTAATTATCTGCTAATGAAATAGTTTTTATTGGAATTTTTTTTATTTTTCTCCTTTATGACAGGAGGGAGGGAGGGAAGGAGGGAGGGAGGGAGGTTAGTTCCCACTGGTTTTGACAGGAGAGACAAATTAAATGTGCACTACTTTTGCTGGGATGAACCTTCTCTGATCAACAGAGTACGAACAATCATAATTATTCTGTATTTATCTGAACTCTCAGTCCTAAGACATGGACAACCTCAGACATTCTGAAGGAAAGGTTTTCTCCAGAGTTCACTCTAATAGAAGGATGTCTCTTATCCTTTGCTCACCACATCCCTAGATCTCCCTTTTCTGGGAGGACCTTGTGCCACTTCTGCATGATAGAGTCACACATTCTCCCTGCAACCATGCCAGTAGCAAATCTGTCGTGAGGAATGTACTGCTTGACTCCCATATATGATGTTCCATAGTTCCCCACAACCAATCAGGATACAGGTATTAATCTGTGAAACAAGTATACATGGAGAAAATCTTCAGCCACCCATTATCATTTTAACACAATTATTCCTTCACTAGCAGCCAGCCCTGAAGGAAGTATCTTACCTTGTTTCATTCCTCAAGGTCAGAAATGCACAGGAGCACTGAACAGGCAGAGATAGGTAAGACACCCAACACCTCCCTACTATACTAGGTATTGACCAAATAATCCAGAAGAGAGGAATCGTGTTTATGTGTTGGACTGGCTATATGAGAGAATGACAGACTCATCTGCTAGAATCACTAATGAAAAGAACTGGGAATTGAAATAGCAGAGGGAGCAGCAGCCAGAAGTAGGAAGATTGCCTTTACTCATAAAAGTTTAAATAAATACAAATGGGATAGTTCAACGGGTAGCCCACTACTCTGGCTTAATTTATGAAGATTACTAAAATATCTTATATTCACCATCCACTCTTCTGACTGTAATTTTGTTTACTTTCAGTTTATTTCTATTTATAGCTTTGTTTTGCAGTATGAAAAATAATTTCTTCACAAAATACACACTTTTTTTTCTGCTGTGACAAACACAGAACAAATTTACCTAGTTCCTCTTTTGACAGAACTCAGAAGTATTTCATATTAGTCTATACAGTTTATGTGAACTGAATCCAAAGCACATCAGTCACAATGGTGACTTCCTTATGCCTCTGAGACTTTTATCCTAGCAAGTAAATGTTCAGATAACCCACAACATTTCTTTCATATCTTCCTAATCAATAAGAGGGATTATTATCACTCTCATTTGGCAGAAATCCAGCTGAGAGAACAAAATATTCCCAGAGTCTATGTCCACAAAGGTATAACTGAGAAAAAAACTGACACTGATGTCTCTTAAGGGTAACTTCTCAGTCTTGTATCTGTCCCAGAAATCCTAAGAGCATAGAAACAAGCACAGCTCAGCAGGTGCATGACCTACAAATGCATGAGAAGAAAAGCAGAAAACAGAATGTAGAAATCAGTGCAATGGAAACTGGTGATATGTTCCTCTTGTAGTTACATCTCTCACAGGAAGAAAGCAATACAGTATGCTTCTGACAGTGTTATTGGCAGGGTTTGACTTTTTCTTTTATTGGATCAAGCTTTCCAAAGTTATTTTTTAAAAAACAAACCAAAATCACATTCAGGCCAACTGACCCACTGGATGATGCACCTCTTTCCACAGTATAGATGCAGAGATGTCACCAAAATTATTCAGCTCAGTGTAATCATAATCAGTGCAAGGACATATTCATGCAAATATTAGAAATAAAAAAAACACTGTAGTCTAGGAAGCAACACAGGCACATCTGCTGTTCAATAAACATGAAACTGTCTACCCTCCCCTCTTGTAACGAAGTCTTCTCAGCTATCTGAAAATACAATCAGTAGATGCCCCCAGAATGAAATGTTCCTTAAGAGATTCCTCAAATGCTCGCCATTGCTGTTCATGCTCTATACCTTGCTGGCCTCCATTATTGTTTCAGACATTAGCCAACTGATCCATATTACCTCCTTTAGCCAAACTTACTCCTAGAGCTCTGTGTCATACAAGAGACGTCTCTTCCACTTCCATGTTACAAATTACAGCCTTAATTTGGTGAGGAGCTCACATTGGATTTAGAGGTATGACACTGTTTACAGACAACATATCCCACACTGATAGTGACTAGGTTTTGCAAAACAAAACAAAACAACATCATCTTGATGCTGACTTTCTCACATTCAACAGATCGTGCAACTATTTGCTTTGTTCATGGGGGGCCTCAGGGGGGCTTCACTGAAGAAAGTCTCGCGTCTTCTCCGCACAACAGGACTCAGCAGGCTGGGCAGGTTGACTTGCTGAAGCAGCTCCCTGAAAATTTCCATCACATTCTCATTCTCCTTAGCAGATGCCTCCAGGAAACGATTGTTCCAGTCAAGCTCCACCAAGGAGAGAACATCTTCAGGCAACACTTGCCTAACCCCACCAGTTTCAGCCTTATTGCCCACCACTACGATCAGTGGGGACTTATCTTCTTTCAGTTCCAGGATCTCCTCGTGCAAAGTCTTCACACGCTCAAAGGACTCCGCATCATCCACAGCATAGACCAAGGCAAAAACATCACTATTCTGGATGGAGAGCTTGCGCATCGCTGGGAACGAATAACTTCCACTAGTGTCCAAGATCTCCACCTTGATGGTCATTCCACTGACCTCATACTCCTTGCTGTGCAGCTCCTCTACTGTCCGGCGATGTTTTGGCTCAAATGTGTTCTGCAGGAATCGCCGGATAAGAGATGTCTTGCCAACCCCAGCTGCCCCCAGAAACACCAGGCGTACTTGGCTCTTCTTCACAGCCAGAGACATGGTTCTCTGAATCTTGCAGGCAAGTGGAGGCAAAACTTTCAAGTCCTAAACACCAACAGAAGAGAGCTTGCCAGTTTTTAGGCAACCTGGCTTGAGGGAGCAGTCTCGTTTTCCACTGTTGCCTTGCAAGTCACTTGCACTCTTGTCACTAACTTTGTCTAGTTACTAAGAGAACTGCCACTGTGTTCACAGTCTCCCTGCTTGTTTTCTCTTTATTTACACTCCTTCCTGTCACAGACACAAACAGAGAGAGTCTCAAAGCTCCCCCAATCCGTGCTGGAGAGAATGTTGAGGGACGGGCAAAATGTAGGGGAGAGAGAAGAAAAGCCTGGACCAATCGGCTGACTGCTGTTTCTGAAGTCAAATCTCACCCTGTGGAGGGAGGGAAGGAGGGAGGGAAAGAGAGAGAGAGAGATTAGAAGAGGCTGCATATTGTAAAGGCTTGTCTGGATCTCAGCTGCCATGGACTTCCATTTTTCTCCCTTCTGAGTTTAGCCGCTATGGCTAGTGCATCCACAGTGCCCTCGGCACTGCCTAGTCTAGTCAATATCTGTTCCCCTCTTTGAGTTGGAAACCTTTACCATATCAAGGAGCTTAAAACAAACAACATCTTTTATTGCCACTTCAGACAGAGCTGCTTTGGACTTAGGATTTTGCAAAACCTATAAGGGAATGTGAGGAGAGGGATTGCAAAGGAAGACTAATAACATTGTAAAATTTAGGCTGGGAAATTATAGAGAAGCCTCAAATGTTCTAGCAGACTCTCTTCTGGTTGCTTAATATGCATTGAGTAAATACATTACAGTAAATGATTATTCTTCCAAGCAACCTCTCTTTCTTCACCATGGGCTGTTTTTCAGTAATATACAACTTCTAGAAGATACTTTCCATTGCTGTTGGGGTGTCCATTTGAAGCACATACATGCCCAACAAAAGACATCACATTGAAAGAAGTGGCTGGGGGGATTCCTTTTCCATACATCTCTATATATGTTTTAAGGCCAAGATTGTTCCATACCCAAGGAAGGGGAAATGGCAAATAGGGAGAAGAAAGGGACATAAATATTTGATAAATAAAATAATAAAAAAGAGACATGGCATGGATAACAGTCTATGAATTTGTTCTTGCACATGTGCATGCTTAAGTTTAGGTCTTTGATCTTTCTTTTTTTCAGATAATTTTTTTAGTAAAGCTTTACAAAGCATATAAAACTATCACAAAGTAATAAAGAGCTGAAGTAATAAACAACAAAGAAGAAGAAGAAGAAAAACAAAAGTGTAGAAAGAAAGAATGAAAAAGACAAGATTTTTCTATATGTTGCCATGTAACTTAGCAGTTGAACTTAACTTACACCAACTGCAGCTCCTGTATATTTTTCATGGATGGGATCACATTGCAGAGCCAAAGTAAATGTAATTCAGGTGTGAATAATGGCTGAGTTATCCAGCTCAGGAAGAGTCTCAGCAGGCATACTGTTCTGTACCTTAATTTGAATTCTTGAGATCCCCGCGCTTTGATTGGCCAAAGCGCGGGGCGATCGGATTGGTTAGGCGAGCTGCGCCGATTGGCTCGCTGAGAATCTCCCGCGATTGGAAATAAAAAGCCGCAAAGTTTTCCTAAGAGCCAGTTCGGTTCCTAACTTCAATAAAGAGCTTGATACAAAGTCACCGACTCCTGGCCTCCTTCCATGCGGACATAACACTGGCGACGAAGGTGGGATTCTTATCCTGAACCAAAGCACGTGTCCGACGGAAGCCAGCCAACCGATGAGATGGCCAGCATCGCGCCACCAACCCCCTTCAACACCGCCAGCAAGGACTGGGAATCTTACACGGACAGATTCCACATGTTCCTCGAATGCAACAACCTGAAGGATGCCACCGGACCGAAGAAACGAGCCATCTTCCTAACGCACTGTGGGCCCACAGTATTTAAGATGGCAAAAGCGCTAGCCAAGCCCGCCGATGTTACCGCGATGGATTGGGCTGACCTTGAGCCATTACTGCGGAAACACTACACTCCAGCCGTACCCATCCTCATCCGACGACATGAATTTTATCGGCGGGACCAGCGGTCGGGCGAGAGTTTTAGTGATTTCGTCGCAGAGCTGCGGTGCCTTGGAGGACTATGCGAGTTCTCCAATATGAATGAGGCCCTGCGGGACCGAATCGTGCTCGGCCTTTGGGACCCCGTTCTCCAAAGTCGGTTGATGGCCAAGGGCAACATCGCTCTCGCCGATGCCATCTCCAAAGCCACGGCAGCCGAAGCAACCTGACAGTCAGCAAACTGCATGTGGAGACCGAACGCTGGGAACCGCACCCCAAACAACCACCCTGCAAGGTCGACCGAGGCCCAACCTGAAACTACCACCCACCAGGGTGAACTCCACTCCACCTCGGGCACGTCAGACGAGGAGGAAGACATCCACTGCCTCCAGGCAGGCCGCGACCAGCGCAGCCGGCGGAGTCGTAAGTCGAGGACTGCGTGTGCCGGTTGCGGAGGCGACCACCCCAGATCCGAATGCCGGTTCTTCGACTCAGTTTGCTGGCACTGCGACAAAAAGGGCCACATAGCCCGCGTCTGCTGCCTCAAGAAAACCCACAGCCCCAGACGATGGGACCTGAGCGAACGGAAATGAGAGAGCACACCCCCCAGAGACCGCCCAGCAGACAACCATTGGGAACGGAACGGACGAGCCCAACGAAGGGGCGAGACCCGGCGGAGAGAAGTGACACATCAGACGGTCACCATCGGCCACGCAACAACCACAGACCCCAGAAAGGTCTACGTGGAGGTAGGCATCGAAGGCGAACCCTGTAAAATGGAGGTGGACTCTGGGTCCTACCTCTCAATGGTAGCCTGGCAAGAAATTAAATGCTTGGTGCCTACCATCCAGAGAAGGGAACTAGAAAACCAGAGACTAATCCTCAAAGACTAGCAGGGGAACCGCATCTCTGTAGTCAGAACAGGACAATTCACAGTGACCTACAAGGGGCACACCGAAAGACTTCCCTTGACCATCGTCGATCGAGACCGACCTAGCCTGCTAGGACTTCAATGGTTCGCACCGCTCGGCATTGCAGTCACGGGCATCGACCACATCGCCGAATCCGACTGGGAGCAGCAACTGGCCCAGGACTTCCAAGAAGTGTTCGACAGCACCCTAGGCAAGTACTGAGGGCCCCCTATATCCTTCAGCCTAGACCCAAACATTCCCCCGAAACGCCTAAAACCAAGGCGGGTACCTTTCGCACTCAAACCGAAAATCGACGAGCAAATTGACAAGCTCGTCAAGCAAGGGGACTTACAACCCATAGACCATGCCCAGTGGGAGACCCCAATAGTCACCCCAATCAAGCCTGATGGGTCAGTGAGAATCTGCGGGGACTATAAGGCCACCCTAAATGGCGCCTTGCAGCAAAGCGCTTACCCCGTCCCAGTAGTGCAACATCCCCTACACTCACTGGGAGGGGGCAAAGTTTTCGCGAAACTCGACCTGGCCCAAGCATACCAGCAACTGCCGGTCGACGAGGAAACTGCAGAGGCGCAAACCATAGTCACCCACCGGGGAGCCTTTAGATGTAACCGACTCCAATTTGGAGTCAGCATGGCACCTGGAATTTTCCAGAGCCTTATGGAAAGACTCATACAAGGCATCAAGGGGGTGGTACCATACTTCGACAATGTACTAGTATCGGCAACCAACCAGGCCGAACTTGAGACTCGCCTAAGGGAGGTGCTAACAAGATTCAAAGAAACTGGGCTTAAAGTGAAGAGGGAAAAATGCCAGCTGTACACAGAGCGGGTCGAATTCCTAGGATACCTCCTAGACCGACACGGCCCATCACCCCACCGACAAAAAAAATAAAGCCATCAAAGAAGCCCCCACACCCAGGTCAAAAACAGAACTGCAGGCGTTTCTGGGGCTACTTAACTTTTATAATGTCTTCCTGCCCCAAAAGGCGACTGCGGCGGAGCCTTTGCATAGGCTTTTGGACAAGGCGGCTACCTGGACTTGGGGGAAACATGAGGAAGCCACCTTCAGGAAAACCAAGGACCTGCTCACTTCAGATGCCGTCCTCATCTAGTACAACGAGACCCTACCCCTAGCCATCACATGCGACGCATCATCCTTTGGCGTCGGCGCTGTCCTCAGCCACACTCTCCCCAACGGAAAGGAAGCACCCATCACATTCTTTTCAAGGACCCTCACCAAACCGGAGCGGAACTACAGCCAGCTGGACAAAGAGGCTTTGGCTATTGTTGCCGCAGTAAAAAGGTTTCACGAGTACCTCTACGGCCGGATGTTTACTATCATCACCGACCACAAACCGCTGCTGGGAATACTCACAGGGAACAGGGCCACCCCGAACATTCTGTCTCCCAGAATGACAAGGTGGTCCGAATTCCTGGCTGCATACAACTATGGGCTCACACACCGACCCGGTAAGACTATCTCTCATGCGGATGCCTTAAGCCGCTCACCGTTACCCAAACCAGACACTGACCCAGCACCCACGACGACCACCCTCAGCATAGAGACTCTACCCAACCTACCCATAACCGCATCAGACATTGCCCGAGAAACTAATAAAGACAAACGTCTGGCGCAGGTTTTGCATTGGGTAGAGAAAGGGTGGCCGGAAAAGGACAACGACGAGACTTTCAGGACATTCCGGAACCGGCAAATGGAACTCTCATTACTAAAAGGGTGTATACTATGGGGGGATAGGGTGGTCATCCCGGAAAAACTACAAGGGAAGGTTCTGGAACTGTTACATGAGGGGCACCCGGGCATCGTTAGAACGAAAGCCCTGGCCAGAAGTTACGCTTGGTGGCCAGGGATGGACAAACAGATCGAGGCCTGGGTAGTAAGGTGTCAACGATGCCAGGAAACTAGACCAAGCCCACCCGCAGCACCCATCCTAGAGTGGGAAACCCCCAGGGGACCTTGGTCTAGAATCCACATAGATTTCGCCGGGCCCACAAAAGGACACACTTTCTTAATAACCGTAGACGCTACTCCAACTGGCTGGAGGTAAGCAACATGAGAACAACCACCACGGAAGCCGTGACCAAAGAACTCTGCAAACTCTTCGCAACACACAGCCTCCCAGACGTCCTTGTGTCCGACAACGGGCCCCAATTCACCTCGCTGGAATTCGAAAAATTCCTAGCAGAAAGGGGCATACGACACGCACTGACAGCCCCGGCGCTTCTGGCGGCGAATGGAAGGGCAGAACGGATGGTTCAATTCGCAAAAAAAACCATCCAGAAAATAGACCACGGGGAGATCCAGGACAAAATAAATAAATTACTTTTCATATAGCACATAACCCTGAACACCACAACAAATAAAAGCCTGGCAGAACTGCTAATGGGGAGGAAAATAAGGTCCCCACTCGATAGACTACACCCCACTTACAACCCAGAGAAACCCCCAGACTCCACCAGCAAACACCGAACCTTTGCACCAGGCGATGCCGTCTACGCGAAGAACTTAACCGGAGACCCATTATGGGCACCAGCAATCATAACACAGCTAACAGGCCCACGCTCGTACCGGCTACAAACAACCGACGGACGAGCGTGGAAACGCCACATCGATCAGTTAAGATCGAGGATGGCCACACAAGACACCACTGACACGCAACCAAACAAAACCAACCCCCTCAAC
Organism: Hydrophis major; assembly: GCA_033807585.1. Classification (NCBI taxonomy): domain Eukaryota; kingdom Metazoa; phylum Chordata; class Lepidosauria; order Squamata; family Elapidae; genus Hydrophis; species Hydrophis major. Next base: position 175,184,123 of record CM066329.1, read on the forward strand.
ACAAACCAAGAGGGGAGGGGATACCCCGGGAACCAAAACCCAGAAAAAAGAAACCAGCCATACTCATCTGCAAGCAGCCAGCATGAAACCTCGCCAGGAAGAGACAGCCAGGCCAGCTCAACCGACCCGGGAAGACCGAGCGGGAGCGGCAAAACCTGCAGCTCAACCAACCCGGGTAGCCCAGGAGGGAGCTGCGGAGAGCGGCCCGGCCAGACAGACCAGGCGGTTCCCACGACGGAGTCTGGAGAAATAGAGACCCCGACCGAACCGGCCGGGATCCAATCTACGACTGACCTGCGCAGGTCCAGTAGGCAGAGACGGAGCCCCGCCTACCTACGGGACTACGCAATGTAAGGACTGAACCAAGAGGGGAGGGGTGTTCTGTCCCCTCATTTGAATTCTTGTGATCCCCGCGCTTTGATTGGCCAAAGCGCGGGGCGATCGGATTGGCTAGGCGAGCCGTGCCGATTGGCTCGCTGAGAATCTCCCGCGATTGGTAGATTCAAATCGCGGGAGATTCAAAGCTGTGCCATTGGCCGCGGCCGCGGCGGCTTGGAAATAAAAAGCCGCAAAGTTTTCCTAAGAGCCAGTTCGGTTCCTGACTTCAATAAAGAGCTTGATACAAAGTCACCGACTCCTGGCCTCCTTCCACGCGGACATTACACATACTAACAAAATAACAGAGTTGGAAGGGAACTTGGAGGTCTTCTAGTCTAGCCCTCTGCTCAGGCAGGAAACCCTATACTATTTCAGACAAATGGCTGCCCAGTCTCTTCTTAAAAACCTCTAATGTTGGAACACCTACAACTTCTGGAGGCAAGTTGTTCCACTGATTAATTGTTCTAGTTGTCAGGAAATTTCTCCTTAATTCTAAATTGCTTCTCTCCTTGATTAGTTTCCACCCATTGCTTCTTGTCCTGCCCTCAGGTGCTTTGGAGAATAGCTTGACTCCATCTTCTTTGTGGCAACCTCTGATATATTGGAACACTGCTATCATGTCACCTCCTAGTACTTATTTTCATTAAACTAGACATACTCAATTCCAGCAACCATTCTATATATATTTTAGCTTCCAGTCCCCTAGCTATACTAGTTACAAGGATCAGGAGGAGTTTGATAGAACTTTTTCTGAACAGCAGATTTCATTGAAAGATGGGCAGTGAGCCAGCATTAACTCTCTGGATTTTCATTTTTGGTTGCTTCTGGAATGTCTTTGAACGTCATGAAAGGAAAGCAATGGCTACTGGTTTCATATTTATAATTATATTTTTATTCCTCTAGGATGGCAGAGTAGGTGTGATAAAAGGAACCATTCTCTTGCAAAGCACAAGAGTCGATGAATGAACAAATCCATTTATTCATTTCCATGTATGTTATTTTCCTGAAGCTGAATACATGAGATTTTAAAACTATGTTACGATATTTGTGGGAAAAGAGAAAGGCTAAACTTAGATTTCTCCTGTTAACCTAATACTTTAAGGCAGGGGTGTCCAACCTTGGCAACTTTAAGACTTGTGGACTTCAACTCCCAGAATTCCTCAGCCAGCAAAGCTTTGCTGGTTGAGGAATTCTGGGAGTTGAAGTCCACAAATCTTAAAGTTGCCAAGGTTGGACACCCCTGCTTTCAGGCATGATCCAAATTTTAATTCTAAATAGATATTAAATGAATCATGAAACTCATCATCTGTTCTTGTACTTTATTCCCTTCCCTTTGTTATTATATTTCATTTTATATTTTTGTGTGGTTTTATTGTATGCTGCGTAGAATAATTTTGGAGATTGGTGGTGCCTAAACTGAAGAAATTAAATTAAATTAAATTAACTCAGCCAAGTATTGAGTTGCAAAAAAGAAAACATATAATTTCTAGTTAATACCACTTTGGTCCTATGTTGAGAGCCAGATGCATAATCTTGTAAATAGACCAAGATGTAGCAGGACTCATTTTGAAAAGTAGAGATTTCCACCAGCAAAAATGGAGGCAAAAAGGATTTTTCAATACAAACATGCCCCATAAGTTATTTTTTTTTCTATTGTGGCCTCATTACCTTCACCTGATCCACTGTCCTTATCTGAGCACCCTTTAAGATGATCTTAGATGTGCTGAGATTTCCTAATGCACATTTTGATAGCTTACAATCTGATATGCTATTATCACATTTTCCCTATTGGGTGATGTCTAGTGGCAACTTTAGGTTGGTGTGGGTTTGCAGGGGTGGGATGCTACCGGTTCTGCCCAGCTCTGTAAAACTGGTAGCTCTGAAAAGCAGCAGACATTGAACAGGTTCTGTGTTTGCTGCTGTTTGGCCCGCCCACCCACTTGGGCTTACCTGTCCTTTATTTCCTGCTTTTTCAACCTCAGCTGCTTTGCATGGCACAGCTGAGGTTGAAAAAGCAGGAAAAAAAGAGACTTTTCAAATGCTGCGCACCCGCGCGCAGTGCTTTTCAGTTGTCTGGGCGGCACAGCTGATTTTTTTTTTTACACGCGCACACAGTGTGCAAAACATAATCACCGAACTGGTACACTGGTTGAATCCACCCCTGTGGGTTTGCCTCTTCCCATTCAATCCCTCTACCATTTTTCTGCTTTGGGCATCTGAAGAGTCTACTTCTTTCAAATCAGGTTCTCTTCTGTATTGTCCAAACCTCTAGCTGATGCCTTGGCTTGCAAACCAGATCAAGCTGAACAGAAATGAACCAGAGATGGCCATGGGAGTGATCTACATGAAGAATGGGAGCAGAAAAGATAGAGAAAATGCATGTCAACTATTGTCTGAATATTTATAAACACAAGTTTAACCATCTTCTGGAATAGTATTAAAATATTTCTTATCTGTTATTCTTGGCAGCCTTGCACAGTTTTGATGAGGCTTGTGTTTATCAAAGTTAATTAGTTTGCAGCAGCCTTTTAACCAGGGATTCGTAAGAATTGGTTTCTGTTCCCTTTGATTTGTGTTTGTTTAATTGGAAAAGGGTTTGGGTCAGAACATACAATAAATGTGGGGGGACTTGTATAGTTCTTATTGGCCAGTAAAGTTCAAAGTTGACAATCAAGTGCTTCTTAAGTACTAGCAATAGGATAGGATGTAATCATTACAGCAGTGCTACCTCATTCTAATGCTCTGAATAATTGAATCAAAAATTAAACAGCATGGAGGAGAACCCGGAACCCTATAGGTTTCCTTATTTGACATCATATAGTGTTTGAAATGGTATTTTTGCAATACAAATTTCTGGATGTAACAGAATGAATTACAGCTAGTCCTCAACATATAATAATTCATTTCATTCAAAGTTACAATGGCACTGAAAAAAGTGACTTATGACTGTTTTTCACGTTTACAACTGTTGCAGCATCTCCATGTTCACATGATCAAAATTCAAACACTTTGCAGCTGACTCATACATATGGAGGTTGCAGTGTCCTGGGGTCATGTTTTCCCCTCTCCTGACAAGCAAAGTCAATGGGGAAACTAAAGTCCCTTAACAATAGTTCCTAACTCAACTGCAGTGATTCACTTAGCAACTATGCCAAGAAAGGTCACAAAAAGGGGCAAAACATGACTTAACAATGGCCTCATTTTACAATATTGGGCTCAATTGTGGTCATAAGTTGAAGACTACCTGAACAAACCAGAACTGTCAGGTAACCCAAAAGCCTGATGTCAATGAAAAAGCACTGAGATGTTCAGGGCACTGGATAAGAGGACGTTTTTCCTCCCCCAGCGATGTGCTTGAAACAACCTCACTTCTGTAAGCCTAATTAAAACCCTGCGGGAGTAGTTTAGCAACTGAAGGGTCTACCCACTGTCCCCTTGGAGACAATGCAGCTCTTGGAGCTCTCCACTTAGCAGTAATGTGTGAGAACTCATCATGTTCTTTTATTTTCTGTCGACTGGGCACGTAAACAATAACCTATAAGAGGCATTGCTCAGTACCAAGCTACAAACTGCAACAAAGCTGATAACAGAGCCAGACCATAAATTACAAGCTCTCCTGGTCTATAAAAGCTTGTGGGGCTGGCAGGCTTCTGAATAAAGGGGTGTCCTTTATCCCCTAGGGCTACCCTCTTATTTAATAAAGGGGGGAAATCATTATGTCTTCCCTTATCTGTTCACCTCCTGTGATTGTTTTTTACTTATTCATTGCAATGATTGCCCTGGTCCTAGACAGCAAGCACAAAAGGACTGCAGCTGCAGTCTCCTTTTTCTCCTCTCTCCTTCCTTATCTTTCATTGCTTATGTAATGCAGTTAAACTGGGAGCTAATTTTCCACTTTAAGAACAGCCACAGCCAGATCTGCCATCATGCTAAGTGTAATTGACATGCTGTCACAATTGCTCTGCTGGCTTGGCCACCAGGGTGCTGAGAAACTGGAGGAGGAAGGGATTGCAGAGCTGTCAAGATACTTTATTTCTAGGACAAAATCATGCCTCAGTAATCAGCAGTGTTCTTTATTAGCCTACAGGGTTTATATCTGGACAGCTGTATCAACAGAGGGTTGAGCGTATAATTCTTGCTTCTCACTTTCCTCTTTGGGGAACGCTTCCATCCGATTCTTGAGCCTGTGGACGTGAAAGAAACTAGGACCTTATGTGATCCCTTTCTAGCATCTTTGTTTCCACTGTGAAAGAGACAGAATGCCAATTTTAGAAAGAGATGTTGCCAATTCCATGCGTAGTTATTAAGCATCATTGGTTATTATTTGGTTATTCAAGATCACCCAGCCTGTAAAGTCCGGCCTGAATGGCAGATCACTTTAGAGATCTGACACAACCCATGGAACCATCTAACCATACTTTTCTATCCTTTATATACAGCCAAGAGATGTGTCAAGATATTTAAAATTTAGTAACTGGAGCAGGAAGGTTGTTATAGCTGTTTGATTGGGGAGTGCTGGCTCCTGCATGAGGCAACCTCTTCTGTGATTGGTTGCTGTGGGTGTGGAGGGGGGGGGCTTCCCATTTTTCCCGCCTTTTTCTTCTGTATGCCCTGTGTGCTCTGTGACTTACCTCATGATGTTCCTATTTGCCTGACTATCTAGTTTATTGTAAATATAGAGGTGAAATATCTTTATTTACATAAAGCTACAAATATGTGTCAGTATCTATGACTTCATTTGGATACCATCTGAGCAATTCCCTGACCAGAAATATACTGCAACAGTATAAAGAAGATGAGCCATTTACACAATAGTGTGATTCTGTGGTGGAAAGGGGCTCCTGCTAGGAGTCATAAGGAGAGGCTCCAAGTTATAGTCTGTTTAGGAGAGGAAATGTCTGTGGTCAAACCCTTAGGTCTATGTCTACCATTTCCCAAGAGAAGGCAGACAGTTTGATGAGATTTTTGTAATATAAGTGATTAACAATAAAATATCTGCTTGGGCCTATCCATGAGTAGTTCTGGTTGCTTGTGCCTGACAGTCTATGGAGATTCTCAGTCATCCAGGTCATGGTGCTTTTTCAAGAGGCAGTTGGACTTTCTGGGTTTTTTTTTTTTGAGCCAAAGAAGCTTCTTGGATGAGAAGCGAAATGTCTTCAAAGAAAAAACAGAAAGTCCAGTTGCCTCTTGAAAAAGCACCTTTGTGCCTGACAGATTCCTTCCAACATCATTTCCTATTCTTTTACAGCCTTTGTTTTTTAGGCGGAGAGCAACAAAGAAAAGGCAGGTAACTGCTACTGTCAAATGTCTCTAAAGTTCATTTTTAATGGCTGCATATCAAACGTGCCATGGCTTGAACTACTGTTGAGTAGAAAATATTGCAACTCTGAGCATAATAATTTATTCTTCTCCTGAATCATATTCTGATTAATAATGGTATGCCTTCTTGGCTAAATTTATGTTGAGGTACATGTCAAGGATGCCTTATTCCTCCTTTCCTTTAAAATATGGTTTTAGAATCTCTAATAAGAATTTCTGGAAATATCAATGGAATTTTGATAGAGGGTCAAAGGGTAATGTTTGGTGATATTTTATGATTTTCAAATAGAATTTGAACTTCTATTTCTAATCTTACTTCATTAATACCTGATATTGGGATCCAGTCTGCTTATTCTATAAATTGCAATACATTAAACTGAATGCCTTGACACTGGTTCAAAGTAATGATTTGTATGAAAATAATAACTATAGCTTATGCTTTGACTTCTTTACTGGACAAAAAAATTTCTAGGAAACCAATTTAAATGTTAACGTTGCTTATCCCTGTTTTGATAATCTTATCCCTGTTTTGATAATCAGATGAAAACCAGTTTTGATTAGTAAAATAGGGTGATCTGGGCAATTCAAGATTACCAGGAAGCTTCTCTTGGTACAGAATGTAACAACCCGCGTGCTGGTGGGGCAGAATGCTTGAATAGTGTTACATTTATATTGTCAGTGTGACATTAGCTACCGAGAGATTCTAAGTAAAACTTAAACTGCTGGTTCAGAACTACAAAGAGGATCATCTTCTCTAGATAAAGACTATTCACCATGCTTGAGCACCATGAGTAGGGATGCTTCAGCTATCCTCTTCTCAAGTGGTTGAAATGGATGAGAACTCAGGAGAGGCATTCTTGGTCATAACTCATCGCAACTGATCATGCTACTCCTAAGATCCAGATAACCTCAATTTTTAGTGTTTTGGAAATCAATGAAAACCTAGCTAATCCACTGAGGGTTTCAATATTTGTTGTGCAGGGCAGTTTTAATTTTTTTAGCATAGCCATTGCCTTTATCCAGGGGCTCAGAGGTAGTTACTGGCCCAATATCAGTCAGTTGGGTTTCTGCCTCAATCAACTTGAGCTATTTATGGTATTCATCATTGTTCGGGTATTTTCCCACGTCATTATACTTGTGCTTTTAAAGTTGTAGCAACGTTTCAGCAGAATCTCATCTGCCATCATCAGGCTTCTTATTGTGTTTGTCTGTGAGTCAGACTTTCACAGCTGTTTCAGTTTTAAATTTGGGGCAGCCTATTGCTGTGCCAGAATGGTTTCTTCATCCTGATTGGTTGGGAATCTTGGTCTGTGTTTATTGGTCTTGGAGTTTGCTGTGTTCTGCTTGATTGGTGTTTCTAATATCTTCTGTCTGTTTTGTGGCTTTTTTTGTCTTGATTGGCTGGCAACATTATGTTTCCTGTATTGGAGGCTTTTAGTGCAGCTTGGCTTTGGGTAAAAGGACGGCTATAATTTATTAGGAAGCTAGGTTTCATCTGAGTGCCTGGTTGGGGTGTGTTTGAGCTGGAGGTATCAGGGGGGATCTGTTTGTGCCCAGGTGTTTGCCTGGCTTGTGGTGTAGAGATTTTTTGTTTGTGAGTGCAAGCTTCCAAATAATTGACAGTCTGGTGGAATCATCTCTTCTATTCATGATTTCAGGTATTTTTTCAATCTCTATGGCTTCTCTGATGATTCTGTGGCTGGGGTTTTCTATAGTGGCTAGGGTTTTGGTGCCATTGAAGTCGATGCTATGACTTGTGGCTTTTATGTGTTGGACTAGTGAGGAAGTGTGTTCCAGCTTTTTTACTGCATTTTTGTGTTCATCCAGGTGGGTACTTATTCTTCTATTGGTCTGTCCAATGTATGTGGCAGGGCATGATGCACAGGGGACTTCATATATGCCTTGGTTTTCCAGATCAATTTTATCTTTGAAGTTTCTTAGGATGGCTGTTATTTTTCTGTCTGTTTTGAAGGCAGTCTTGATGTGATGCCTATGTTGTATCTTACTGATTTTGTCTGTAGTGCCTCTTATGTAGGGCAGGACAGCTGTTCCATAGGTCTGTTCATCTTCTAGGTCTCCATTATGTCTCAGTGTGTTTTTGTGGATCAAGCCAGTGATTTTGCTTTTGTGGAAACCATTGGCTATCAGTACTTTAGTCAGGGTGCATAGTTCAGTCTTTATGTGTGTCTTGTCTGCCAGGCATTTGGTTCTGGCAATTAGTGTTTTGGCCACGGAGTTTATCTGTGCTGGGTGGTGGTGGGATTGGGTGCTGAGGTAGTGGTTGGTGTGTGTTTTCTTCTGGTATATGGTGTGTCCTAGTGTGCCATCCGTTTTCTTTGTAGATTAGTACATCTAGGAATGGTAGTTGTTTCTTTGTTTCCATTTCCATGGTGAACTTGATCTTGTCCCAAAGTAGAGGGTGGATTTTGCTGCTCAATTCAGGTATAGTGTTAGCAAATCTTTGTTTAACTGATCCAATTGGAATCTCTTTCTTTGGAGCTCGTTCCTGAGTAGAGCCATTTCAGTTCTTTTCAGGATACGTTTAGTAGCTGCTGTGCTGTGCTGAAATGTTAATTTGAAGCAGGTTGGTATTGCATTGTTGTCTCTACAGCTGCGTAGGAATTTGAGGTCACATAGTATTCCTGCTCTTTTAACTTCCAGCTTCTCATAGGTTTTGGTCTGGCTGTTTATTTCCTCCCCGTAGAAGTCTGATATTTGTTTTCCCATGTCATTGTGGTTGTGCTTTTGGAGTTGTGGCAATGTTTCAGCAGAATCTCATCTGCCATCATCAGGCTTGTGTATTGTGCATTCACAGATGAACACAATATACAAGCCCGATGATGGCAGATGAGATTCTGCCGAAACGTTGCTACAACTTTAAAAGCACAACTATAATGACGTGGGAAAATATCCGAACAAAGCTGAAAAGCATACATGTAAGTACCCGTGTAAACTATATATATATATATATATATATATATATATATATATATATATATATATATATATATATATATATATATATATATGTCTGGCATTCAGCTTTGTTCGGGTATTTTCCCACGTCATAATAGTGGTGCTTTTAAAGTTGTAGCAACGTTTCAGCAGAATCTCATCTGCCATCATCAGGCTTCTGTATGGTGCTTGTCTGTGAGTCAGACTTTTACAGTGGTTTCAGATTTAAATTTGGGGCAGCCTATTGTTGTGTCAGAATGGTTTTTTCTTCCTCCTGATTGGTTGAGAGTCTTGGTCTGTGTTTATTGGTCTTGGAGTTTGCTGTGTTCTGCTACTAATATCTTCTGTCTGTTTTATTTTTGGGGGGGGGCTCTTTTTGTATCTTGATTGGCTGGCAACATTGTGTTACTTTATTGGAGGCCTTTAGTGCAGCTTGGCTTTGGGTAAATGGATGGCTATCATTAGTTAGGAAGCTGGGTTTCATCTGGGTGCCTGGTTGGGGTGTGTTTGAGCTGGAGGTATCAGGGGGGATCTGTTTGTGCCCAGGTGTTTGCCTGGCTTGTGGTGTGGAGATTTTTTTGTTTTGGAATTCCACCAGGCTGTCAATCATTGGAAGCCTGCACTCACAACATACATACCTGTACCTGTGAAAATCTATGAATATATATATATATGTTTTCTTAAGTTTTCGTGGGTACTTACATGTCTGGCATTCAGCTTTGTTCGGGTATTTTCCCACGTCATAATAGTGGTGCTTTTAAAGTTGTGTTCAAGTTTTTTCTCATGTAAGAGTATCTTGGTGACATTTTGGCGAGGTCCCACTCACCATCCTCAGGTTGGTGCTTTCAGCTTCGTGCCTGTGCAAGCAGTGTGTGATTGGAGCTGCCGTCTCTCTATAAATACTGGTGGTGGGGGCTGGTGTGCTGGGCTGGTTTGCTGCGCTGCTGCCTCTCGATTGGTTGAGAGAGTTGATGTTGATATAATGGGCTGTGTGATGGCCTTGTGAGTTTTGTTGTGGAGATATCCTGGATCTTGTGCTGTAATCTCCTGAGTCATTTGTTTTGTAGTGATCTTTTTTCCATTAGCCTCTGGTGTTTTAATGGCTTGGGTAATGGGTTGTGTGATGGGCTTGTGAGTTCTTTTGTTGTGGTATCCTGGGTCCTGCGTTGTAATCTCCTGAATCATTTGTCTTTTGATCTCTTTTCCATTAGCCTCCTGTGTAGTAATGGCTTAGGTAATAGGTTGTGTGATGACCTTGTGAGATTTATTGCTGTGCTATTGTGCTGTGATATCCTGGGTCATTTGCTGTGTTGCAACTTCTTGAGCTCTTGTGGTGTAATTTCCTGAGTTTTCTGATGTGATGCCCTGAGCGGGTGGCTGTGATGTAGCATTCTGGGTTTTAGTCTGGCTTCAAGTTTGGGGTCTGGGTCTGTGTTCTTGGTGTGTGTCAGCTTGTTTGGTTTTGGGGTTGGGAAGTGCAACAGCTAGCGAAGCAGCTGTGGTCTATTTTCTGGATGGTGGTTCTCCTTCGTTTATAGAATGGGCTTGGGCCTGGGTTTGATGAGGGGGATTGGCGGTGGTATCCCATGTTGTTTTGGGTCTGATGTTGGTTTTCATGGCTGGGACTCGTTTGTTGGTGAGGGCTAGCTTCCAGATGTCTGGTAAGCGGGAAGTATTATCCCATCTATTCATGTTATGGGGGTGTTTCTCTATCTCGATGGCTTCTCTGATTATTCTCTTGCTGGAGTGTTCAGTGTTGGATATTAATTTGGTTCCTTCGAAATTAATTTCATGTCCTGTGGCTTTAAGGTGCTGGAAGAGGGAGGAAGTATTTTCTTCTCTTCTGACTGCGTTTTTGTGTTCTGCGATGCATGCATTTATTCTCCTGTTGGTTTGTCCAATGTATGTGGCTGGGCAATTGTTGCATGGTATTTCAAAAACTCCTTGATTTCCTAGCTGGATCTTGTCTTTGGGGTTCCTTAGGATGTTGCCTATTTTTTGGTTAGTGCCGAAGGCTGTCCTGATATTGTGTTTGTGGAGAATTTTGCTGATTTTGTCTATGGTGCCTTTGATGTAGGGGAGGAGTGCATACTGTTTTGTTCTGTGTCTTGGTTTTTTTGGGGTATCTCTTTTTGGATTAGATTGGTGATAGTGTTTCTTTGGAATCCATTGGAAATTAATACGTTAGTGAGGGTGTGTAGTTCTGTTCTCAGGTGGTCTTTGTCAGCTAGGTGTTTGGTTCTGGAGATGAGGGTCTTGGCTACAGAGTCTTGGCTACGGAGGGTGGTGATGGGATTGTGCATTTAGGTAGCGGTTAGTGTGTGCTCTTTTCCAGTAGATGGTGTGTCCTAGGGAGCCATTGGTTTTTTTGTAAATTAGGACGTACAGGGAGGGAAGTTGGTTGTTGGTTTCTATTTCGATGGTGAATTGTATTTTGGGGTGTAGGTTGTTAAGATGTGTGAGAAGTTGTCCAGTTTTTCTTTTCCGTGTGGCCAAATTACGAAAGTATCATCTACATATCTGAGCCAGAGTTTGGGTTTGTGTTCGGATTTGTCTACAGCGTTGGTTTCAAAGTGTTCCATGTATAGGTTAGCGATGACAGGTGAGATGGGTGATCTCATGGGTGCTCCTTCTATCTGTTTGTATCTTTGCCCATTGTGGATGAAGTATGTGTTGGTTAGACAGTGGTTGGTCAGATCTAGGATGTGTTTGGGGAGGTTGTATTTGTTTTGGATGGCTGTCAAGGCTTCTTTGATGGGTACTTGGGTGAAGAGGGATGTGATATCAAAGCTCACGAGTAGGTTGCTGGGTTGTAGGTTTTGTTTCTTTATTGTTTCTATGAAGCGGAAGGAGTTTTGTACGTGTGAGGTGATGGATTCTGTGTAGGGCTGGAATTGTTTGGTGAGAAATTTGGCAAGATTCTGTAGAGGTGAGCCTATGGAGCTGACTATGGGTCTGAGTGGTATTCCTTCTTTGTGCATCTTGGAGAGGCCATGGAGCTTAGGGCATACAACTTTGAAACCACAACTATAATGACGTGAGAAAATACCCGACCAAAGCTGAATACCATGCATGTAAGTACCCGCGAAAACTTAAGAAAACAAATATATAAACTCACAAGGCCATCACACATCCCATTATACCAACATCAACTCCATCAACCAGTCAAGAGGCAGCAGTGCAGCCAACCAGCCCAGCACACCAGCCCCCACCACCATTATTCATAGAGAGACGGCAGCTCCAATCACACATGCTTGCACTGGCACGAAGCCGAAAGCACCAACCTGAGGATGGCGAGTGGGATCTCACTGAAACGTTGCCAAGATATTCTTAATCTTACACAGGAAAAGACCTGAACACACCTAGACCTACATACCTGTACCCATGAAAATCTATGAAATAGATAGATAGATAGATAGATAGATAGATAGATAGATAGATAGATAGATAGATAGGAGTGTATATATTTGTGTGTATTTGTGTGTGCTTGTACGTATGTGTGTGTGTGTATGTGTGTGTGTGTGTGTAATTTCGTATTGCTAAAACAATTCCCCTAAGAAGGGGAAATTTAATGAAATTCCTTGAAAGAAGATTTGAAGTTCTATTAAAACAGAAGAGTTAAGCCCTGAAAGAAACCTGAAAGGGCACAACGGTTATGTATCTCCTTCTCCCTCCATAAAAAAAGCAAACATTTAAAAGGCATGTGTGGTAACTATGATATGAAATTATTCAAGGCAACTTTTATTAGAGTTAGAACTAGCAATGGAAATGGTAATTCTGTATTCCTTGCGAAGTATCCCAGGGACTTTAGGGGACTGCAGGACTTTTCAGTGAGCAGAATGACAGTCCTGTTTTCTGACGTTTTTCTTAAAATGTCCCTGGCAGCAAAGAGGTGGGGATAAGATTGAAGAGACATTGTTCTGGGAATCTATTAAGAGAAAGGGTTTGAACCATTGTATATCATTTAAAAATTGATGAAAAACTAATCAGCAATCATCTTTCTCTGATTCCCATGAAATCATCTAGAGAACAGTTTGAATGAATGATCAAGCATCAGTCAGAACAGCTGAGAATTATGTTACTGAGCTTTTCACTTAGCTTCTGAAAATGCCGGCCACAGCTGCCAGTGAAATGTCAAGTTATCAAAAAGTCAGACAATGCCCATTTAGCCTGAAAACTCATCACCATTTAATTGATGCTGGCCACAAAAGTCAACACTATTATAAAAAGAAAATAACTCTTCCTTGGCAGGGCTTAGAAAATGATATTTCTTCTACCGTTAAATCTCCTCCCTTTGATCCCACAAGGTTGCTTTGCCTGTTCCTTTTAATGTCTTGTCTTAACCCAAACTTCTGCACAAGTTTTCTGCAGTCACAGAATTAGGAAAACTGCACTTCCCAGACAGTTGAAATTGAACTAGCCATTTTCTTTTTTTAATACTCCTTAAATAGGAAAGGCTCCACCTGACCTGTTAGATCCATTAGACTGAAAGCTTAGATAAAGAACTCACTGTTTAATCTTGGGAAAATCATAACCTCTTCTTTTTTCAATTAGGCCAAGAAAAGTAAGTGAAATCTTATGTGTCATAGTGACTGGTCAAGGCATTGAATAGCAACAGGTAAGCAAATGTTAGGATTGGGCTGGTCCTGATCATTGGCAATTTTTTTCCTTTAAAAGGGATCTTCTATTCCATTAACTTATCATTTGAAAATGATGGGAGGTATACTCTTTTCTAGGTGTTTTATCTTGGGTTTTCTTTTCTTAAGTACTGACGGTCAAGTGTTTACACATCATTTTACTTTCACTGAATTAAAGAAAACACTGTGATGCCACAAGCACTTGCTTTTTTTGGTGTTATGTGCCAGCACAACAAAAGTTCAAGTGGGGGCACTGACCAAAGCAGCAACGCCCAACCGCTGGTGTTCCTGGCTGTGGAAAGAAACTTCAAACAGTCTATAAAACACTTGGCATAATTTAACTGGTGAAGAAAAACAGCTTAAGTGATTAAAGAGTTGTAACCAAATACTATGTATCAAAATCATTTCCCTATGTGTTTTATTTCCACTAAGTCACCCAATTAGATTTCCATGAGATTTCAGCACATAATCTATCCTTTTGAAGCAACTGTTTTGTGGTTGTTAATATTATTGGTATTTCAGCAAAATGTGTTCCTGATTGTATCAGCCAGCTCTGTGAATGACATCTTCTGGCAATTGGCATGCCTAAGGAAGACAGGAAGCCTGAAAATCAACTAAGGCTGCAGTCACTCAATGCACTCACATTTGCCTTGAATCTAGAGGTAAGACATCTATGGCTTTGGATCTTAAATGGTGTCTTTATGGCACTCGGCCTGTACTTATGATCTCCCTCACTGTACAGTATGTAACAGACACTCAAATAAAGTAATCATAAAATTTGTCTAATGCTTTAATGAAATATTATCATCTTTCTTTGGAAAAGGATAGCTCCATTAAGAATTGCAAGGAGGGAAATGGATCCACTCAGTTAGGACTGTCAAAGAGTAAAGTGATGCTTCTAGAAAACAGCCAGGTGTCAAAATCTTTGCTGATGCACCATCTGGGCATATTACAATGAAATGTGTAAGGATAACAAAAGCCGGTCCTGGTTTGCATATACTTATACCCTCATATTCATATCAAAGAGCCTTGTTTATGATACCAAAAAGAAGAAAAGTCTGGTTGCATTATTTCAGATGAACATATTTCCTTAATAAGGACTCCATGTGTTCTGTACCTTCATTTGCATTCTTGAAACCCTGCGTTTTGATTGGTCAAAGCGTGGGGTGATCAGATTGGTTTAGCGAGCCGCGCTGATTGGCCCGCTGAGAATCTCCTGCGATTGGCGGATACAAATCGCGGGAGATTCAAAGCGGTGCCATTGGCCGCGGCTGCCGCGGCTTGAGAATAAAAAGCCACAAGTTTTCCCTTGGAGCCAGATCGGTTCCAGGGACCAATAAAGAGCTGAAACCTAGTCACCGCCTCCTGGTCTCCTTACCGACGAACACGACACTGGCGACGAGGGTGGGATCCCGATCCTGAACCCCAGCAAGCACGTGTCTGACGGAAGCAAGACTGACGAGATGGCCAGCATCGCTCCGCCCGCACCCTTCAACCCCGCTAGCGAGGATTGGGAATCCTACATGGACAGATTCCGCATGTTCCTCGAATGCAGCAACATGAATGACGCCACCGGGCCGAAGAAACGAGCCGTCTTCCTGACACACTGCGGGCCCGCAGTGTTCAAGATGGCGAAAGCCCTAGTGAAACCCTCTGATGTCACCGGGATGGACTGGGCCGACCTCGAACCTTTACTCCGAAAACACTACGCTCCCGCCATGCCCACCCTCATCAGATGGCACGAGTTTTACCGGCGGGACCAGAAGTCGGGCAAACACCTCAGCAACTTTGTTGTGGAGCTGCGGAACCTAGGAGGACTATGCGGGTTCTCCGACATGGACGAGGCCCAACGGGACCAAGTCGTGCTCGTGCTTCGGGACCCAGTCCTACAGAGTCGGCTGATGGCCAAAGGCGACATCACCCTCACCGATGCCATTGCTGAAGCCACCACAGCCGAGGTCAACCAGCAGTCAGCAAACCGCATGCGGAGACCGGACGCTGGGGACCGCACCACGAACAACAACTCTGGATGGGCGACCGAGGCCCAACCGGAAGCAAGTCACTGCAAAACTACCACCCACCATGGCGAATTCCACTCCGCCTCCGACACTTCAGATGAGGAGGAGGAAATCCACTGGCTCCAGGCAGGACACGACCAGCGCAGTCGGCGGGGTCGTAAGTCGGGGACCGTGTGTGCCGGTCACGGAGGCGACCACCCTAGATCCGAATGCCGGTTCTTCAATGCAGTTTGCCGGCATTGTGACAAAAAGGGTCACATCACCTGCATCTGCCGACTAAAGAAAGCCTACAGCCCCAGACGGCGGGACCACAGTGAGCAGAGACGGGACAGCACACCCCACAGAGCCAGAGATCGCCCAGCTGACAGCCGATGGGACCGGAGCGGGCGAACCCGACAAGGCGGAGAGACCCGGCGGAAGGAGGAAACACACCAGACGGTCATCATCGGCCACGTATCAACCACCGATGCCCGAAAATTCTACGTGGAGGTAGGCATCGAAGGCGAGCCATGCAAGATGGAGGACTCTGGGTCCTACCTCTCCATGGTCGCCTGGCAAGAAATCAAACGCTTGGTGCCTACCATCCAAAAGAAGGAACCAGAGACTAATCATTAAAGACTACCAGGGAAACCGCATCCCGCACAATTCAGAGTAACATTTAAGGGACACACTGCAAAGCTTCCCCTAACAATCGTGGACTGAGATTGACCCAGCCTTTTGGGACTGCAATAGTTTGCACCGCTCGGCATTGAAGTCATGGGCATCAACCACATCACCGAGACTGATTGGGAGCAACAACTGGCATGGGACTTCCAAGAAGTGTTCGACGGTACCCTAGGCAAGTACCGAGGGCCCCCTATCTCTTTCAGCCTAGACCCGAACGTTCCCCCGATACGCCTAAAACCAAGGTGGGTACCTTTCGCACTCAGACCAAAAATTGACGAGCAAATTGACAAGCTTGTCAAGCAAGGGGTCCTACAACCAATAGACCATACCCAGTGGGAGACCCCAATAGTCACCCCAGTCAAGCCCAATCAGTGAGAATCTGCGGGGACTATAAGGCCACCCTAAACTGTGCCTTGCAACAAAGCGCCTACCCCGTCCCAGTAGTGCAGCATCTTCTACACTCACTGGGGGGAGGCAAGATTTTTGCGAAACTTGACCTGGCCCAAGCATACCAGCAGCTGCCGGTCGACGAAGAAACCGCAGAGGCGCAAACCATAGTCACCCACCGGGGAGCTTTCCGATGTAACCGACTCCAGTTCGGAGTCAGCGTGGCGCCTGGAATTTTCCAGAGCCTCATGGAGAGACTCTTACAAGGCATCAAGGGGGTGGTGCCCTATTTTGACGATGTGCTGGTATCGGCAGCCAACCAGCCAGAACTAGAGGGTCGACTAAGGGAGGTGCTAACCAAATTCAAGGAAACCGGGCTAAAGGTGAAGAGGGAAAAGTGCCAACTTTACACAGAGCGGGTCGAATTCCTGGGGTACCTCCTAGACCAGCACGGCATCCACCCAACCGACACCAAAATTAAAGCCATCAAAGAGGCCCCCACACCCAGGTCTAAAACGGAACTGCAGGCGTTTCTGGGACTACTTAATTTTTACAATGTTTTCCTGCCCAAAAGGCAACCGCGGTGGAGCCCTTGCATAGGCTTTTGGACAAGGCGGCTACCTGGTCTTGGGGGAAATGCGAGGAAGCCGCCTTCAGGAAAACCAAGGACCTGCTCACTTTGGATGCCATCCTCATCCAATACAATGAGACCCTATCACTTGCCGTCACATGCGACGCCTCACCCTTCGGCATCGGCGCCGTCCTCAGCCACACAATCCCAGATGGAAGAAAAGCGCCCATTGCCTTCTTCTCCAGGACACTCACCAAACCGGAGCAGAACTATAGCCAGCTGGACAAGGAGGCCCTAGCCATCGTCACAGCAGTGAAGAGGTTCCACGAGTACCTCTACGGCCGCACCTTCACAATCATCACGGACCACAAGCCGTTGCTGGGCATCCTGGCAGGAAACTGGGCCACCCCAAACATTTTATCTCCCAGGATGACAAGGTGGTCTGAATTCCTGCCGCCTACAGCTACCGGCTCACACACTGACCCGGTAAGACTATCACACATGCAGATGCTTTGAGCCGCTCACCGCTACCCAACCTAGACACCGACCCAGCACCCACAACGAGCACCCTCAGCATAGAGACTCTGCCCGATCTACCCATAACCGCATCAGACATTGCCCGAGAAACCAATAAAGACAAACGTCTGGCACGGGTGTTACATTGGGTAGAGAAAGGGTGGCCGGAAAAGGACAATGACGAAGCATTCAAAACATTCCGGAACCGGCAAACGGAACTTTCGCTGCAAAAAGGGTGTGTACTGTGGGAGGATAGGGTGGTTATCCCGGAAAAACTGCAAGGGAAGGTATTGGGGTTGTTACACGAGGGGCACCCGGGCATAGTTAGAACGAAAGCCCTGGCCAGAAATTACGCTTGGTGGCCAGGGATGGATAAGCAAATCGAGGCCTGGGTGGCAAGGTGTCAACGCTGCCAAGAAACCAGACCGAGCCCTCCCACGGCACCAATCCTGGAATGAGAAACCCCCAGGGGATCCTGGTCTAGGGTCCACTTAAACTTTGCCGGGCCCACCAAGGGACATACATTCCTAGTAACTGTAGATGCTTACTCCAACTGGCTGGAGGTAAGCAACATGAAATCCACCACCACAGAGGCCATAACCAAGGAACTTTGCAAACTATTCACAACACACGGCCTCCCGGATGTCATCGTGTCGGACAATGGGCCCCAATTCACCTTGCTGGAATTTGAAAAATTCCTAGCGGAACGGGGCATACGACACGCACTGACAGCTCCGGTGCATCCGGCAGCGAATGGAAGGGTGGAACGGATGGTTCAATTCACAAAAAAAACCATCCAAAAAATCGAACACGGGGAAATCCAAGACAAAATAAATAAAATCCTTTTTATCCAACATATAACTCCGAACACAACAACAAACAAAAGCCCGGCAGAGCTACTGATGGGGAGGAAAATAAGGTCCCCACTCGACAGACTGCACCCCACATACAACCCGGAAACCCCCCCCAAACTCCTCCAGCAAGCACCGGTCTTTTGCGCCAGGCAACGCCGTCTACACAAAAAACCTAACCGGAGACCCACTATGGGTACCAGCAACCATAACCCAACTGACAGGTCCCCACTCATACCGGCTGCAAACAAATGATGGACGAGTGTGGAAACGCCACATCGATCAAATAAGATTGAGAATGGCCACAAGAAACACAACCAGACACAGAAAATCCCCTTAACACAAGCCAAGAGGGGAGGGAATATCCTGGGAACCAAAACCCAGAAGAAAACCAACCATACTCACCAGCAAGCAGCCAGCTCAAAGCCTCACCAGGGAGAAGCAGCCAGGCCAGCTCGACCAGCCCAGAAAGACTGGGCGGGAGCGGTGAGAACCGCAGCTCAACCAGCCCAGATAGACCGGGAGGGAGCTGGGACAAGCGGCCCGGCAAGGCCTACCAGGCGGTTCCATAGACAAGGCCAAGAGACAAAGAGAACCCGACCGAACCGGCCGGGAGCCAACCAACGACTGACCTGTGCAGGTCCAGTAGGCAAGTGTGGAGCCCCGCCTACTTATGGGACTACGTTACGTAGGACCAAACCAAGAGGGGAGGGGTGTTCTGTACCTTCATTTGCATTCTTGAAACCCCGCGTTTTGATTGGTCAAAGCGCGGGGTGATCGGATTGGTTTAGCGAGCCGTGCTGATTGGCCCGCTGAGAATCTCCCGCGATTGGTGGATACGAATCGTGAGAGATTCAAAGCGGTGCCATTGGCCCGATGGACACGACACCATGTATATGATAGAGAAAGATGTAGCTCACAAAAGTTGACTAAAATTTGAAAAGAAGAATTAATTTAATGTGCAAATTGAATTCAACCAGTTAAGAACTTGGCCATTTTTGTTGGTTCAGCCATGCCACAAATTTCACAGCAAGGAAATAATAAAATGAAGTCTTAGAGTTGACAAAGATAGGCAACATGCTCTGTACAATACATTATGTCCGGTTCACTTTAACAATGCAGAAAAGATCAAGTAAATAAGCAGGCTTCTTGTGTGCCCCTTAGTTTCTAGGCAACATGAATGTTAAGCTGGGAAACTAGGTTTGCTCTCCAGTTCCAAGTGCATTTAAGACTTGCAAAAAAAGAGAATTTGCAAGAAAAAAAAGCATGTTTTGTTCCAAACTAAGTTAAATTTCCAGTGCAATTAATCATTAGCCAAAAAAGCTAATGCAATACTAAATTTTATTAACAGAGGGATACAATCAGGGGTGGGATTCTTTTGGTTCGCACATATTTGCTAGAACCAGTTGTTAACATTCTAAGCAGTTCAGAGAACCGGTTGTCAGAAGAAATTACTGGCCTAATCCTGTAAGGAAGGCAGGAAGGAAACATTCTGGTATTGCTTACAGAAACTGCCTCTCCGTTAACCCTTATTAATTCTTGGCAAGACTAGACTTCCTGTGTCAGGAACTTCTCTGGAGTTTTTTTTTTCTCCTTTGCTGGTACTTTGCTTGTGTGGAGTGACCATTTAAAGTTACAATGGCACTGAAAAGAGTGACTTATGGCTGTTTTTCACACTTATGACTGTTGCAGCATCTCCATGGTCATGAGAGGCCAGGCGAGGAGATGTGTGCCTCAATCTGAGTGATGTTGAGTTTGCCACACCCAGCCAGTCACATGACCACCAAACCGCACCCACCATCTAAGCCACGCCCACAGAACTGGTTGTTAAAAAATTTGAATCCCACCTCTGAATACAATCAATACAATAAAGCCGTAGTAAGACCACACCTAGAGTACTGCATCCAGTTTTAGTCACCGCATTATTAAAAAGATGTTGAGACTCTAGAAAAAGTACAGAGAAGAGCAACCAGGATGATTAGGGGACTGGAGACTAAGGCATATGAAGAATGGTTACAGGAACTGGGCCTGGCTAGTCTAGTAAAGAAAAGGACCAGGGAGACATGATAGCTGTCTTCCAATATTTGAGGGGCTGCCACATAGAGGAAGGGGTCAATCTATTTTCTAAAGCACCTGTAGGCCAGACAAGGAATAATGGATGGAAACTGAAGGAGAGATTTAACCTGGAAATAAGGAGAAACTTTCTGTCAGTGAGAACTGTCAGTGATTAACTGTCAGTGATTAATCAATCAATGGAACAGCTTGCCCTTGGAAGTTGTGGGTGTTATGAACTAGCAGGCTTGTAAGCCTGCAAACCTGACTGGCTTTTCACAAGCAGGCTTGAAATCCTGCATATTCAATTGGTCCGTGAACAGCGGGTTGTGATTGGTCATTCCGGACTGATCCGATTGGCTAGTTAATGGGCTGCCGCGATTGGACGTTCCAAGCGCGGCAAACTTAAACCATTGGATGCTTTGACAGGAGCCAGCTCTATAAAAGGATCTGCTGCTGCCATACGGGCTGAGTTGTTTTCACTAATAAAGAGTTGGAGTCACTATTCGATGTCTCATCTCCGTTATTGCGCCCATTCTCCAAGATAGAACACTGGCGATGAAGGTGGGATGCGGAGACGATAAGAGCTGACTGAGCACTCGTGAAGTATTGACAGAGCATGTGGCAGACAACGCGCAGAAAATGGCAGAATGACCAGCAGCGCAATACCACCCGCTCCATTTGACACAGCAAATGAAGATTGGGACTCGTATATGGACAGGTTCCAAATGTTCCTGGAAACCAACAATCTGAAGGATGCTACGCCTAGCAAGAAACACACAGTGTTCCTAACGCACTGCGGACCCACCGTTTTCAAAATGGCAAAGGCGCTAGCGAAACCGGCTGAAGTCAAAACTATGGATTGGGACATCCTTGCTCCCATTCTCAGGGCTCATTATGCCCCAGAAGTTCCAACCCTCATCAGAAGACACGAGTTTTACCAGAGGGACCAACGGGAAAGCCAAAGCATCGGGATCTTTGTCGCTGACCTAAGAAATTTGGGTGGACTATGTGGCTTCGCAAATCTGGAAGAAGCCATGAGAGATCGGATTGTCCTGGGTCTAAGAGACCTCACCATCCAAAGCAAGATTATGGCAAAAGGAGATATCACACTCGCAGATGCCATAGCGGATGCTACTGCAGCAGAAGCAACCAGGAAGTCAGCAGCCCGAATGCGCCGAGCGAATGGGTCCAACCGCCAACTCGCCAGCGGCATTGCAATACTCTCAGAGAGACACACAACAACAGCCCACTACGAAGACATCAAGTCCTCGTCGGAAAGTGAGGAGGAAGAAGTCAACAGACTCAGATCAGAGCATGACCAGCGAGACCAGCGAGGTCGTAAACCCAACTTTCAATGCGCCGGATGCGGGGGGAACCACCTACGAGCAGATTGCAGGTTCCTAGATGCCATCTGTCGTTCCTGCGATAAAAGGGGCCACATCGCCAAAGTTTGCAGAAGTAAATGAGTTTCCAGCCCCAAGAGGAACGAAAATAGTTTCTGGCAGACAGTGGGCAACCACCCATCAAATCGGGACCGCCCAAACAACGAGTGGAGCCAGTACAACAGAAACCGAATGCTTGCTACCAATACCAGACAAGAAGAGGCACATCAAACCGTCACCATCGGCCATGCCTCATCAGTGGATGCGAAAAAAATCCGGATAAAGGTCACCATTGAAAATAGACCGTGCATCATGGAAGTCGACTCCGGGTCTTCCCTATCAATGATTTCCTGGAAAACTCTCAAGCAACTGATCCCTGACATCCGCCGCCAGGATCTCAGCACCCAGAGACTTATATTAAAGGACTACCAGGGCAATCGAATCCCGGTTGCTGGTTCCAGTCACGTCAGGTCTCATTTAAAGACCACACCATAACTCTACCTCTCACCGTCGTTGACAGGGACTGACCCAGTTTATTGGGATTACAGTGGTTCACGCCATTAGGAATCGGATTGGCAGGCATCAACCAGACTGTAAGCGAAGACTGGGAGGCAGCCCTCATCCGGGACTTTCAAGAAATTTTCACCGAACAATTAGGCAAGTACAA
This sequence comes from Hydrophis major, assembly GCA_033807585.1. Lineage (NCBI taxonomy): Eukaryota > Metazoa > Chordata > Lepidosauria > Squamata > Elapidae > Hydrophis > Hydrophis major. The sequence continues at coordinate 175,206,525 of CM066329.1, forward strand.
GGGGTCCCCCATTTCGTTTAATCTCTGCCCTGATATCGCACCCATCCACTTAAAGCCACGCCGAGTTCCCTTTGCTCTCAAACCAAAAATTGACAAGCAACTGGACAAATTAATAGCACAGGGTGTGCTTGAACCCATCGACCACGCCCGATGGGAGACCCCCATAAAACCTGATGGATCCCTGAGAATCTGTGGGGATTACAAGGCCACCCTGAATCACGCGCTTCAACAGAGCGCTTACCCAGTACCCGTGGTCCAACACCTTCTCCACTCGCTTGGGGGTGGAAAAGTATTCGCGAAGCTTGACTTAGCCCAAGCATATCAGCAGCTGCCAGTAGACACAAAAACCGCAGAAGCCCAAACAATAGTCATGCACAGGGGTGCATTCAAATGTAACAGATTCCAGTTCGAAGTAAGCGTAGCACCTGGCATTTTTCAAAGTTTGATGGAAAGGTTACTGCAGGGCATAAAAGGAGTTGTACCCTATTTCGATGATGTATTAATAGCCGCCCCTACAAGAAGTCAGCTAGAAAAACGCCTAAGAACTGTCCTACAAAAGTTCCAGGACGCAGGTCAAGAAAGACAAGTGCCAATTATGCACTGAGAGGATTGAATTTCTTGGCTACCTTCTTGACAAACACGGTATTCACCCTACCGAAAAGAAATTAGCAGCTATTAAAAACGCTCCAAGACCTAGAAACAAGACAGACCTCCAAGCCTTCCTGGGCCTTATTAACTTTTATAACATCTTCCTACCCCAGAAGGCGACTGTTGCTGAACCCCTGCATAGGCTCCTTGACAAGAAGGCTTCCTGGTTTTGGGGACGTCAAGAGGAGCAAGCTTTCCAGCAAGTCAAAGACCTCCTAACATCAGATGCAGTGTTAATCCAATATAATGAGACACTACCCTTGACTATGACTTGTGGCGCTTCCCCTTTTGGAATCAGAGCCATCCTGAGCCACGTTCTACCAAACGGTACGGAGGCATTCATTTCAAGAACTTTGTCTAAAACTGAAAGGAACTATAGTCAATTAGATAAAGAAGCCCTTGCTGTTGTATCCGCAATTAAAAGGTTCCTTAATGGGAGATCCTTTTCCATAATCACAGATCACAAGCCATTGCTTGACATTTTGGCAGGGGATAAACCAACTCCCCACATACTATCACCAAGAATGACACAATGATTGGAGTTCTTAGCTGCCTACAACTACCAGTTAATGCATCTTCCGGGGAAAACCATTCCCCATGCTGACGCCTTAAGCCGTTCACCATTACCTGACCTCCTAGACGACCCAGCTCCCACGCTATCCATGCTACAAATTGAGATGCTTCCCTCACCTCCACTAACTGTGCAGGATATCACGTTAGAAACAAAAAAAGACCCTTGCTTGGCGCGAGTCCTCAGCTGGGTGGAGAGGGGATGGCCAGAAATCGAACCCAACGACAAATTCAAACCCTTCAAAAGCAGACAGACAGAGCTTTTCTCCCAAAAAGGGTGTGTATTGTGGGGAGACCAAGTAGCCATTCCAGAAAAACTTCAATGTAGAGTCCTGAAAGTGCTGCATGATGGACACCTGGGCATTGTACAAATGAAAGCACTGGCAAGGAGTTACGCCTGGTGGCCAGGTATGTACAGACAAATTGAAGCCTGGGTTGCCACCTGCAGCAAATGCCAAGAAACACGTGCAGCTCCACCAAAAGCACCACCAACGGAATGGGAGCCCGCATCCACATCGATTTTGCGGGACCTACAAAGGGACATACTTTTCTAATAACAGTGGATGCCTACTCGAACTGGCTCTAGGTAAATGAGATGAAGACCACCACCACAGAAGCAGTCATCAAAAAACTGAACAGACTGTTTGCAACGCACAGATTTCCAGATGTTTTGGTTTCCGACAATGGCCCGCAGTTTACTGCCTTGGCGTTTGAACAATACCTAGTGGACCGAGGGATACGTCACGCCCTGACATCACCTGCTCACCCGGCAGCCAATGGCAGAGCTGAACGAATGGTTCAGTTCACGAAAACAACCCTACACAAAATGGACCAAGGAAACATCCACGACAGAGTCACCAGGATGCTCCTTCTCCAACATATTACACCGAACAGCACCATGAACAAAAGCCCAGACGAACTCCTGATGGGCAGGAAACTTAGATCACATCTAGACTGCCTACACCCTGCCTACACCTCAGAAAAGCCCCTGGGGTCCAGCAGCAAACTTCGCACATTTAAGGTAGGAGACCTCGTATTCGCAAAGAACTTTACAGGCGACCCATTGTGGGTCCCTGCCAAGATAACACAAATTATGGGTCCCCATTCCTACCGATTGGAAACCACAGATGGAAGATTGTGGAAACGCCACATTGACCAACTGCGTTCAAGGCTGACAACTACCCCCTCCACAAACTCTGAAATTGAAACCAGAGGGGGAAGGAAAACCGAGGATTTTGGAAACGAATTAACACCTGGTCCCGGACACACAAACCCACAGTCTGCACAATCAAGCCCAGCATACTCACCTGCTGAAGAGGAGCCGTGGCAGATGGTCATCTCTCCAGGCAACAGCAGCTGAGTAGGTTCAGCGAGTCCAGAGGACCCGGATGAAAGGAACGAGGGAAACGTTGAAGGCATCCCCGAATCACCTCCAAGGATACCAAGCATAGAAGCCGGGTCACCGTTAAACAGTCCACCAGAACCAGAATCTGAGCAAAGGCCAGTTGAACAATGCAGGTCAGGTGGACAGCTGCGAAGACCTGCCTACCTGCGCGAATACATCATCCCACCCCTGAGACGAAACCTAGAGGGGGGGGGGTGTTACAAACTAGCAGGCTCATAAGCCTGCAAACCTGACTGGCTTTTCACAAGCCTGAAAACCTGACTGGCTTTTCACAAGCAGGCTTGAAATTCTGCATATTCAATGGGTCCATAAACAGCGGGTCCTGATTGGTCATTCCGGACTGATCTGATTGGCTAGTTAACGGGCTGCCGTGATTGGATGTTCCAAGCACAGCAAACTTAAACCATTGGACGCTTTGACAGCAGCCAGCTCTATAAAAGGAGCTGCTGCTGCCATACGGGCTGAGCTGTTTTTACCGAAGTCACTAATAAAGAGTTGGAGTCACTATTCGATGTCTCATCTCCATTATTGCGCCCATTCTCTGACATAGAACAGTGGGAGCACCATCACTTGAGACTTTCAAGAAGAGATTGGACTGCCATTTGTCAGAAATGGTGTAGGATCTCCCGCTTGGGCAGGAGGCTGGACTAGATCAGGGGTTTCCAACCTTGGCCACTTTAAGACAAAGCTGGCTGAGGAACTCTGCGAGTTGAAGTCCACAAGTCTTACAGCGGCCAAGGTTGGAGACCTCTGGACTAGATGCCCTACAAGGTCCCTTCCAACTCTGATTATCTGTTATCTCCTTCTTGCCACAGGCAATTGGCTAAAGAGGGACAGAGAGAACAGCTGCACTAGAACTAATATGCTTCATCTCTCTGGACTTACGTTTGCAAGCAGGACTTCTTGGGGAAGGGTGGATTGTCAACATCAAAATGGCAGGCATGACCAGGTCATTGAAGCCCCTCCCCCTTTTAAAGTATATGCATATCCATATAACAGATAACAGATAATCAGAACTGGAAGGGACCTTATAGATCATCTATAAAGGATTAGGACTTTGATTGCTGTTCATGCCATACACAGCTGGCCCTTGCTTCAAATGATGATGATGAGTAATCATTTTCGAATAATTATAAAAACATCTACAATTCAGCTTAGGGAGTAAACCACAGTGTTTTCTGTTTCAGCTTTTAGTCACCTTATATACTTGGTAATTAAGCAGAAATATTGGAGGCTATACTCCAGGAATCTGTCAATAGTCAACTAGAATACTTTCCTAAAAATTCTACCACATTGCACCTTATAACATTGCTTAAGATTTGATCTTGTAAAAGAAAATATGACACTGTTCAGGATTAGTGAAATATTTATGTATTTATTTATTTAATTCATTTATATGTATTTATTTATCTATCTTCTATGCCATCTATTTCCCCTACAAGGTGACCTGGTGGCTTGCAGGTTATAAAACAAATAAAAATAGTTAAAATATTAAAACAGAAATCTTTTAAATTTAAAATATTTAAAAAAGATTAAAATAAAAGGAAAACACCCCCTTTATATTTACCTTCCAAGATATTTGAAAAACAGTGGTAAAAACCTGTTACCTGAACTATAAAATATTTAGAGGGCTAAGGTACTATATATTGAGAAGAAGATACTAGGAGGTGAACATTAATTCTGGAAAACCAAAGACAGTTTAATAGTTACTCACTTGAAAGGAAATATAGTGATGAAGTACTCTTTCTTCTTTTAAACCCAACTGGCCTCTTTCCATCATAGTTCCATGTTATTACGGATCTCACTAAATTCCTGATGTGCCCAATCAAATACTCTGCCAGTATATTTAATCACACATATATTCACCTTTCTATATAAAGGGTTGCATTGTTGCCTCTTTTAAAGTTAGCCCTGCTGCCTTTCACACACACACACACAAACACACACACACACACACACACAAATCTGGGCCTCAGTGAAATCATATAATGGTCAGCAGTGTTAAACAAATGCGAAATTTGTGAGGTATTTTTCCTACAAATTCATATCAAAGCCTGCAGTCAGGTTACTGATTAGAGCAGCAGACATAGTTTATAAATATCACTTTGATAGAATGGGAACAATCCTTTCAAATTTTTCTATAATTGCTCCTGATCTTGACAAACCAAATACCTGTCAGTCATATGTTTTCTACCTGGACATCAGTAGAGAATATTTATATTAATATTAAAGTAAAATCCTAATATTTGGACAATAATATTTATTGCATTGCATGCCTTTTCTCAAATCAATGGAAAGGATAAGGAAAGATAGGAAATACATTATTTTTTAAAATCACCAGTCACTGTTTGATCATAATTCCTTATTGCATCTACATCCCAGATGAAAATCCTCTTTCTTAGTCTGTACTGATTAGTACTGAAGAAATTAATTGCTGGATCATTTTGTACATTTTTTTGAGCTGAAGGGCATTGAATGTGAAACAGTTGTGTCATCATGTATTTTAAATAGGTCAGAAGAGTCTATTGTTTCAAATATATTCTTGTTGCATTTAGCCCCCCCAAATAACATGAAATCATATGAAATACCTCTTGAAAATTAGAAGGTATTATGCACAAGGATGAGGTTAGGAAAGCTTCTGCCAAGAATTTATTTTCTAAGGAACATCTGAAGATTAATTAGTCTAAAGCAAATGTTCTAACATACCAGAAAATGCTTCATGTCCCAGTTAGCTGGGAGATCAATGGAAGATGAATGATCTATTAAGCAGATTGTGATTTTTAACTATTTAGGAATTCATTTTCAGCCCCCTACTGACTGGATCAAGCAAGCGAGGAAACTTCTTATAAGAATCATTTGCAATATTATTAATAATATCTTAAAACAAAGCAGAACATTTGCATTGTAGCTCAATAATTACCCTTGACCATTCCAGATACTTAAAAAAATATTTTACGCATTTCATTTTTAAAATTTTTTTTAAATACTGATTTTTAAATCAGTATCCCTATGAAAACCATCCTTATATATGTTCCGGTTCAGTAGTTCTGTCTGTATCTCATATACCAGGGGTGTCAAACTCGATTTCATTGAGGGCTGCATCAGGTTTATGTTTGACCGCAGGGGGCTGGAATGGATGTGGCCATGGCGGGCATGGCTAGCTTGATGTCACTCATGTCAGGGGCATCTGTGGTGGCCCGAGCACTCTGGCAGAGAAAATGGGCTCCCGAGCTCCATTTTCAGCAGCAACAGCCTCCTACCAGCAAAAACGGAGCTCATGCAGCTCTCCCAAGCTCCATTTTCAATGGTAGAGGCACCGTGGGCCAGTTCTTTGCTATTTTCAGGACGGCCCCATGGGCCAGATCTAAGCATCCTGCGGGCCAGATCCAGCCCCCAGGCCTTGAGTTTGATACCCCTGTCATATACCATTAGAATACTCATTATATATAATATGGAGGACAGTACCTATTCCACCAATGGTTAGAAATATTAATTGTTCTTCTGAGGAAGGAACACTGCTTTCCTCCTACAAGACCAAACTACAGCCATTTCCAAAACAGCTACCAAATTTCTAATCATAACAATAACAGAACAATACAGTATCTCTGGCTTGTAGAAGTCACTGCTAATCATTTCAGGCTTTCTGTCCAAATTGATTATTGTTTTGTATTGGATATACTATTGTCATGTCTTTAAAAATTGGTTTCAGTTCATAAACAAACAAACAAATGGAATGTTAATCACAATAGATCAGATTTACTTCATAAACTGAAGTACACTGTTATTTGCAATGTCTTTCTGTGCCTGGAGGAACTCTTGAATTCTGCATAGTTGCTAGTTTGGGCTTTGGACAAGTGTCCCATGACTAGAATTTTTCACTGTCATCTTTCTGACAATGTTGTCTTTTGAGTCTTAGGCTGATTCTTCCTCTGCTGTTGCTCAGCAATTGACATCCAAAGACTTTCTGCTTCTGATTCTGGCAAACACACACTAAACAGAACCATTAGTTATTTTATCACCTTACCTCCGTGAATTTGTCTAAAATCCCCCGTTAGAGTCTTGTATGAAAAGGCTTACTTTTGCCTGTTGACAGCTCAGTTACACTTGACACTATTCATGTGGTCAAGAAGAGTCAGAACCCAGCAGGGAGGAGATATCAATCTTTCCCCTTGCCAAAGGGGAAAAAAACTTAGTGCCTGACACCTGCTGTTAACCTTGACACCAGTGGGGGTTTCCTTCCCACTGTAAATATAACTTGTAGGGTAATTCCAATCAAATCAATTGCAGGAATAAAATGATGTGATTATTGCTATGCTTCAGATCCTGCCCTGAATTGGATGCTTCAAACTGCTCCTCTGATTAGATCTTTATTGCGTCTTTAAAAAGTTATTAAGTTCAGCTTTTGTTTCAAAATTGCGCAAATTTTCATAGTTCATTCAGGTTCCAGAAGTCTATTTCAACTATCCTCATATAAAAATTCAGGGTTTATTTTTAGCACTATACACATTTTGTCCTGAGTATTTATCTTCAGTTATATTTAAAAAGAATATGAGAGTTACTTGGCAGTGAACCTACTGAATAGCAACCTACTTTGAGTTCAGATATAAATTATGGAATTCTTTCAGGGTCTAAGATTCTGGGTCTATGCATTTGCTAGATATGCAACCAGTACCCCAATCTTAAGACAAAATGAACCAGCTTTTTGTTTTTGCAGATTTTGCTTATAATTTAAAGCCCCAAAGATGCTGTTCAAAAAGATAACTGGACTTCCTTGGATTTTTTTTTCCTTGAAAACATTTCGTTTCTCATCCAAGAAGCTTCTTCAGTTCTGAACTGAACTGAACTGAATTGAAGAAGCTTCTTGGATGAGAAGTGAAACATTTTCAAGAAAAAAACCAAGAAAGAAAAACCCGTTGCCTTTTTGAACAGCACCTTTGGGACAGTGGTGGGATTCAAATGTTTTTACTACCTGTTCTGTGGGAATGGCTTGGTGGGCGTGGCAGGGGAAGGATACCGTAAAATCTCCAGTCAAAGATGGCATTTGCTGGTTCTCCAAACTACTCAAAATTTCCACTACCAGTTCTCCAGAACTGGTCAGAACCTGCTGAATACCACCTCTGCTTTGGGACCACCATGACTTGGATGACAGAGAATCACCATAGACATTTAAAAGCAGCCCTTCATTAGTTTTAATTTATTTTTGCCTTGCTTTCTATTTCATGATAGCACAGAAGTACCATGCATATTTTTCACCCAACAGCTTGCAACTCATTTTTTTTAAGCGATAAATATCTCAAATGCAAAAAAAGTGGGCCATTCTTGAAGGACTTTTAATGCTCTTCTGTAAGATTAGAAAGCAGATGTCCGTGTCTGTAAGGGCACAGACTACCATTGACTTAGCAGAAGATAGGGGAATAGAAATTTTTTGCTCTCCTTTTAATACTATAAATACTGCTGTCCATGTTCTCAATAAGTCAAAAAAACTATACATAGAAAATGGAGCACACCGGCCAGCAAATTTGTTCCTAAGGGTTTTCCCTAGGGTCAGTGCTATTGAGTGGGGAGCAGCTCTTGCATAGTGATATTTTTATTTCAACCTTGATTTATCAATCAATCAATCAATCAGAATAGAGCTGTAAGGGACCTTGGTGGTCTTCTAGTTCATCCCCCTGCTCCATCAGGAGAACTTATACCATTTCAGACAAGTGACTGTCCAGTCTCTTCTTAAATATCTGCAGTGATGAAGTACCTACAACTTCCGAAGGCCAGTTGTTTTCCAGCTACCCCTCCTTTTGGTTCTTTAGAGATACTACATAGCAAGGTTTTTCTCTCTCCTCCCTTTTCTTCAAAGGTAAAAAGATGTGCTGTATGATTTTATGATTCTATAAATGTCTACCTGAAGGAAGCGGGAGGCAACTACAGAGTCATGTCAGCATGTCTTATTTAATTTTCCAAATGAGATGCTAGAGGCAGGGCCTGAAATGGATTAACATGGAAACCTCCTATGGATTGCCTTAGCCAATTCCTCCTTCCTTTCCCAGCCCAGTCTGGCAGGTAGAAGTGGAGTCCTCTGATAGTGGCTTTGGGATCACTGGAAAGGTCTCAATTTGGGTTTCAACTGATCTGCTCATAGTCTATGCACTGAAGGCTTCTTTTCCTACTGTGCTCCAGGCACTGAAAGTGGACTGCTGTAAGAAACACAGACACTGTCAATTTTGGGGTATTGGGAAAGGGATGGGAGAAATAGAGAAACATTGTGCAAAAATGCAATTTCTGACTGGCATTCTGGAAAAGACTATGCCATCTTAATTGTTAATGTGTCATGTCACTCAGGTTGGGAAATTGTGGAAGTTCTTTTCTCAAAAGGTGCAGTTTTTAAAAAAAAAATCCTACCCAAATCAACAATTAATAGTCATGCCCTCCAAAGGGGGCAGAAATTGCTTTTCAGCAGTTGCTTACTTGCTCTACGTAAAGGGCATTTGTGGGTGCAAGTCAATATCTCAGTGATACATGTGTCTGTATATATGTGCAAATTTTTAATACCACACTAAAAGGATAGGAATTTTTTTCAGTTATATTCATAAAACCCACTCATAAAAGTTTATCTCCATCACTTCAAATCAGGAATCACTGCAGGCCAAGGTAGGGACTATGTAGTCTCCAGGTGTTGCTGAACTATAGATCCCAGAAAGAGAATTCAATAACAGTGGGAGAATGACAGGGATGGGCTACTAGCGCAAAACATGTGGTTCCTTTCCTTTTTCATTGCTAGCCAATTGAACATCTTAAGTCTAATCTGTATAACTCTAGTATTGATTGGAATTGACCCATTTTCTATCAATATGTTACAGATTCTAATAATGCAAATCTAAGGCAAAGTCATCTATTATTTATTACTTTACTGAATTAATATCTTGCCTTTGCACTGGGGGTTCAAGGCAGTTGCTCATTGAGCCAATTGCTTGCTGGGTACTTCAACCTGGATCTTCTTGGTCCAATGTCTCTCCTTAAGTATTCAGTGTACTAATTAGAACCTCTCAAGGTTTCTTCTGTTAATATAATTCTTTAAATTCTGCAATATAAGATAGCAGGCAACTTAGCAAACCTCTGTGAGCCAATGGACCTTATATTTGGAGGCGTTCCCCCTCTTCTATTTTAGTTTAGCTCAGCTGTTACATCAACTCTACAGTTTCCTTGGCAACCAACAAGGTTACCATGTCTCTTTCTCTACAACCCCACCTCCATACAGTATGCTGCTACAAGCTTGACATTCTTCAGATCAAAATTTGCAAAATGAATATCAGCCCATTGTCCTGGTGGTGAGTCAGCTTAAGTAGCTGTAAATATGATAGGCATATTTGAAAAGATATGGAGATATGTTTAAAATCACACATAAAAAGCCTCCTAGTCTAACCTAGCCATTTCATCTCGCTGGTGTTCACTTGGTTTCACTTTTGACATATCTAGAAGTTAGGTCTCACTCACAACATTCCTCACCTTGCCATTTTTTTCTCCCATGCTCCAGCTTCTCAGAAGACAACCTGAATCATGATTGGATATTGGGGTTGATGGAGCAAAAGTTGCTATGGGTGCAAATGGTGACAAGCTTGTTGCTATACTTCCACCAGTGGGGAGGTGTTGGTGATAAATTCTGCTCCTGAGCTTTGAAGTTGATCCATGTAGTGATTTACTGAACTTGGGATTCTACATGGAAGCATTTTGTTAGAGACAAAGTAAGATAGAGCAATCAACCTTGTATGAAAGAAACAAAATTTAAGACTCCCTAGTGATTTCAAGATTAAACTGAAGAGACACCACAGGTGAACAAAAGATGTTGCTTTGCTTTTATTCTCTGGCAAGGACATAAATATGTTGGTGTGAAGAGACAGGTGGATATTTAAAATGGTGATATTCCTTCTACCAATCTTGTTTTCTCCTTCAATTTTTTTTCTTTTGTCTCTAGCTATGTCCTTTGCTAGAGAGGGCCTTGAATTACTTCAGAGTTTAATTTTATCTTCCTTAATTCTAAAATGTAAATGGTTTGAGAACCTGGAAGAGAATTGGACAGAGGAAAAAATGAAGAACATTTTACATACTTTTCAACTTTAATTTAAAGGAATAGTTCCTAAGATGGAAAGTTTTAGACCTATCCTAATACTACTACTGATACAGTAATTAGTACTTCTAATTATCAAAATTATGTGTAGTTTTTACAAAACAATACCACAGTCAATTTTCCACTCTAGATAAGGTGAAACATGAAAAAGAAAAATAGGTGTGCAACTGGAAGGAATGCCTTGATTTTCACTTTTCTGTGTCCTTTTGATGGTTAGAACAAAGGCCAAAATTCATCAATTGTTCACCTAATAATTCTGCAGATACAAAATGGTATCCCAACCTTACAGGTAAGCTTTGAAGTGCTGATAGGAAAGTTTAAGGCATTTATGGCAAAGGGCTGGGTACTTCAAGTCTATCTGCTTTGAGTCTGCCTGTTCTGTGTGATCCAGGAGGCAAGGTGCATTATGGGAACCACCTCTGTTGTTATGAGGGGCCGAAGGATAAGTCCTCTTGGTAGTAGTCTCCCTCCTCTGGAATTACCTTCCCCCAGTGAAAAGCTGATTCATTTTTACTAGTGTTCTGGAGACTGGTGTTTTGAGAAACAAAGTTCACTTGAAGGTATGAGGGCTCAATTGCCCTAGGCAAAAGGTACTATAGCATTTTTAAAGTCAGAACATTCAGATAATGTATGATTTGGACATCAACAGAATTATTATCAAATATTCAAGAAATGAATATTGAAACAAGTATGTGGGCAGACCATAATCCAAAGATTCTGTTATTATAGCCAATCTTAATAAACATAGTTTTAATCTTCTTGTGGAGTTGATTTCATGGGCTGGTTTGTCTCCTTACAGGCAGGGAAAAACTAGTTATTCCATAAGGGTTTTACGAATGGAATTAATACCTTTTTTAAGGAAAGTAGCTTAGGATGACAGAAGGATTTTGGGGCAAGTGTGATTTCCTTCTTTTTTTTATTGTATCCCGGGAAACTGTGCTTGCTTTCATTTCTGACCTAGGGTTTGATTTTTTTTCCTCTCTCTTTAGACTTTTGTAACTAAAATGTCTGAAATTGTGGGAAGCTTTTCTCCTCTCCTTATTACAGATGCAAACTCTCATGTTGGTTTCTGCTGAGCCTTCCCATAGCAAGCTGTTCTTGTTTTGCAGTCTCATTTAGACAGAGGACAATTAGCTATAGTCTGAGTTAAACTGAAAGCTGTGCTCTTAAGTGGTTATTGATAAATAGCTGTGTTGCTAACACGGAGCAATTAACATCCAGGGTTGCCATTCCCTAATTCAAGTTTTTATAGCTTAATTATCAGATGATACAAATACTGGCTTCCTGCGTCCAAGGTAGTAATGACAGCTCTCCACCAAGAGCCTTCATCTTGGATATTAAAATTATTGGCTAAATATAGACTCTTAATGTGTCACCCTAGCAACCAGAAAACCGTGCTCAGCATTTCAATGGCAATAGGCCCAATGGGTGTTTTGTTTTCTGAGGTGACCATTTCTGGTGGTTTTAAGATCATCTGGTCCTCTTGTCAGTACGAGGAGCAGCTAGACTCATCTTTATATTTATCAAGCACAGCTAATTCCCTTCCTTCCCCAATGTAGGATTTTCCAGATGCAGAAGGAGTGGTGGCTTTAAGAGAGCCAGAAGGGATCCAACTTGGGGAAAGCAGGTACAAAGATGACATCTGAGGTTGCAGCTGTCACATTATCATAACAATAACAAAAAAAGACTTTTTAAAGAAATTATCCCATCCTGTGATTTAAGAGACAAATCCACAAGACTATTTCGACAACAATATCGAAGTAGTTTGGCACTGCCTTCATCCCAGTTTTTTTTTTTTTTTTCATTTCCAGAATTCTGTAGCATTCAAATCCTAATCAGGATGAAATCTATTTAGTTCCTGAGCCCAAAGAAGAGGTCCTTGGTACACTCTAAGTTTGGTTGTTTTTCTTTCAGACATTTCATTACCCAAACTAGGTAATATCATCACTGACTAGCAGTCTCATTTCAATCCTGAGCTATAAATATTATCTATGATTGAGCCCAAATAAGGTTAACCAGGTACCTCTTTTTGTTGAGAGGCTGCTTAAATACTTTCCCCCATCCATTTTCATTTAGACCCTTTCGCATTCGTGTCAAAGGGCTAATTTAGAATTTTAACCTAAATGTCTTAATTACCCCAACATACAAGTTCATTTTTCTCCCTCTAGATAGAGAAGGGAGGGTGTGTTCACTGAGCCATTAAAATGCTTTACCGAGAAGCCTACAGGCAAGCTCATTTTTAAGGCGTTTAAAAGTGGCTTCATATTTAAATGCTATAAACACAGTATGAAAAGAACATATTTCGGAGATAGATGGCTGTCCATGGGAAAACGCTTGGACAATTTTGTCTGCTGAGGGCTTTTTCTGAGGCAGAATGATGAAAAACTCACTCGGTTCAAAATCTCTACAGGAACATTTACAAAGCAATTATAAAATGCCCGGTATTATTGCTAATTCAACAAATTCTCCATTTATTTTTTTTAGGCTCCATTAACACTTAAAAAAACCCCTCAATCTTTGCCACTCTCAATCATTTAGTGGCCATGTCCTAATATTCTTCCTCCTAATAAATATAGAACTACCAATTAAGAAATATGCCACAGACTGGTGGCAATGAAGATCTTGGAAAACATATTCAGATGCCATAATATGTCTAAAGCTATGAAGACTGAAATCTTGCAAGCAATGGTTTTTCGAGGGACACTCTGTGGAAGTGAGAGTTGGACTTTGAAGAATCAGGGTAAAAAGAGTAGTGATAACTTTAGAACTTTGATGCTGGAGAAGATGCCTGAGAATACCATGGACAGCTCAGAAACATTATGTGCAGACTTAGCTCTCTGGAGAAGGCTTTAATGCTGGAAAAAGTGAAAGTAAAGAGAAGCCATTTGGGGATAGTTTGTCATGGAGAAAATCTGTCTATCTGGTTGCTAAGAGTGACACTGACTTGATGGCACATAATCAAATACAGAAGTAGGAATGTAGGCCAGCTGCTTTGTGAAAGTGCAGGAATAAACCACCCACAACTGTGAGAACTATGAGAAAATATGAGAATTAGTTCATAGGTCATTCTTCTTTTCAGCCTTTCTGCAGAACTGATATGATTATATAAGTTTTTGCTTGCTCTCCTCCTCCCCACTGAACTACTGGAATAAGAGAAGCTGTACAATTCACAAATCTGTATCATCCTCAGGAAAGGAATGGCCCCTCTCTTTAGGGATATGAAACAGGCAGCAGGTTGTAAGCCAACTCTTGCCTTTGGTTGGCAAGAGTACTAGAGAGTCCTTTAGGAAGGGAGGGGGGAGAGAGAGGAGAGAGAGAGAAAGCCTGGGCTATATCAGGGATCAGTTTGAAGATTAAGATAGAAAGTGTGGAGAGAAATGGCTTAAAAGAGCATGGATTTATAAAAAAATATATAATCTTAGGATTCCAACAACTTAATCCAATACCAATAGGTTCATGGTCTCCATAACTACAGCAGTTTCACCCTTCCGGTGAATTTTACACCATGGAATAATAACACCAGTCAAAGTGCTTAACATGTTATTTTGGTCATCCTTATTGAGAGTCTTATAAGGCTGCTGAATTATCCCAAATTGTAACTACTGGTGGTACACAGGTGAGGGGGGGGGAGGGGGGATTGAAAATAAGAAAACATAGTTCTTATGTTATGGGTATGGTGTGATCTACACATCTTGTTTCAGAAACCAAATTTATGCAATTCATTTCTATGCAAGTTCCCCTGGAATTTAATGTTACTGGATCAGTGGTATGTTATCCCACAATACCAGCATATTAGTAAGTAGTTATTTAAAACAATTATATTTAGGGAATGTTTTATTTTGTGTAAACTATGTATACATAAGTGTTTCAAAGCTACATTAAGACACTGCAAAGTTACTAACCCCTGTGTTTGTATATGAAGCTGAAACTTATAAGTTACTTGATGCTATCACCTAAATAAATCCCTTTATTTAAAGTAGCACTTTACTGCTACTGAAATCCTGAACAAATAAAAAGACAGCAACCCCTAAGAATTTCCTTTCCTTTCTTTCATTAGCATAATAATTATATATTTAACACTGGTAAGTTATTTCATAGTTTTGTAAGTTCCATACATCACAAGCAGTAAAAGAAGAACTGCATCTTTGTTTGGACTATTCCTATAGAAATTTTCAAGGTTAAATATTCTTCTATACCAAATATATGAAAGTAGAGTTATTAAATAATGAAGGTATATATTTCTGCTTAGGCCATATAGAAAGAGTAGCTAACTACAACTCCCTGCATCACACACAGTCTCTCTGATTTTCTTTGGCCCTAATAGAGATGGCAAAAGAATGTGAAGTGGTGGTGCCCAGTGGTGGGATTCAATTTGTTTTACTACTGGTTCTGTGGGCATGGCAGGGGAAGGATACTATAAAATCTCCAGTCAGAAGTGGTATTTTCTGGTTCTCCGAACTACTCAAAATTTCTGCTACCAGTTCTCCAGAACTGGTCAGAACCTGCTGAATACCATCTCTGGTGGTACCAAACTTTCTTTAAAAAGGTTTCTGAGTATATATAGGCACTGGTATTAATTTTTGAGTTTCCAGATGTGGTTAAAATGCATTGTACCATTAAATAGACTATTACATATTGTATATTTAAACTTCAGAGAAGAGTTGAAAAATCTTTCCCTTGTTTTCTCCCTGATCTATTTTGTCTGGTCAATCATTTCATTGGATAATATTTACTCCAGGATCATTAGAAGGAGTGGGAAAAGGTGGGGTTTTGTTTGTTCATTGATCACTGTGCTCCTCCTTTGATCAGGTTGCTTCTATGTCGTTCTGCTCTCCCCAGATAGATCTTCTCAAATAATTAAATCAAAATATTAAATTGTAGAACTGACCTGTGTTACCCACTCTGAATCCTACACGTTTCTTTTCAAAAGCAATCATCTTAATGTTTTAACTTTAAATGGGATCCTTTAAAGCTATACTTTCTAGGGAATTGCTAACACCTGTTTGATCTTTCACAGAACAGAGAATTCGATAATGCTTTTATAACAAGGTGCTATTAAAAATCTGAATTTGTGAAACAGGATGGAAAAGACTGAGTTGAGGGACAGGAAGGCATAATAAACATGAGGCGACTCTAAAAGCTAATAATTGGCATTCAATTTATGACATGGCGTAGCAGGTCAAATACTTTAGCAGCCTTTATCTTATGGCCTACTAGATAGAAGAGGAAATGGGCAGAAAGCCTTGTTTTTGCACTCTTTTCCTTTTATAACTGTCGTGTCCGGAAATAAGCTCAGAGTCGGTGACTTCAATTAAAAGCTCTTTATTTTTAACAAGTGAACCGAACCGGCGAAAGGTAAAAAGCCCGCGGCTTTTATACCTTTCGCAAGGCTGCCGCGGCCAATGGCAGCGATTCAAGTCTCCCGCTCTCGGTTTGCACCAATCGCGGGAGACCTAAATCGGGCCAATCAGAAATCCCCGTGCCTTGGCCAATCAAGGCTCGGGGATTTCGAGTATACCATTTTCAATATATAACACCCCTCCCCCCTTGGTACGGTCCGTCAGGTGGTGTAGTCACGCAGGTAGGCGGGGCTCCGTCGAGTCCTAGTTGACCTGCGCAACTCACTTTCCTGTTGTATCTCGGCCGGAGCGGTCGTTCCTTTGGCTGCTCCTGCCTCTTCGCGAACCGGCTGGATGATCGGGCCGGTTCTTTCGCCGTGGCTCCCGCCTGGGCCTACCGGGTCGGTTGAGCTGCGGATTTCGCCGCTCCCGCTTGGCTTCTCCGAGTCGGTAGAGCTGGCCAGATGGTTCTTTTCCGGAGGGGACTCACGATGGCTGTTTTCTGGTGAGTATTTTTGGTTTATTTTATTTTGCGATTGTCTTTCCGGGTATTCCCTCCCCCCTTGGTTCGCTTCTTGGGGGTTGAGGTCAGTTGCCGTTCGGGACCGTAACTGGTCAATGTGCCGTTTCCAGGCTCGCCCATCCGTGGTTTGGAGCCGGTACGACTTTGGACCAGTGACTT
The DNA here is from genome assembly GCA_033807585.1 of Hydrophis major. Lineage (NCBI taxonomy): Eukaryota > Metazoa > Chordata > Lepidosauria > Squamata > Elapidae > Hydrophis > Hydrophis major. The sequence continues at coordinate 175,223,285 of CM066329.1, forward strand.
GTGTTATGACGGCTGGGATCCATAGGGGGTCCCCCGTCATGTTTTTTGCGTAAACCAGGTCGCCTGGGTTAAATGTCCGGAACCTGGAGCTGGAGTCTGGGGGCTGCTCCGGGTTGTAGGTCGGGTGCAGTCTGTCAAGTGGGGACCTCAGCTTCCTGCCCATTAACAGCTCTGCCGGACTCTTGTTGGTTGTAGTGTTGGGAGTGATGTGTTGTATGAAGAGTAGGCGGTTGATTTTGTCGTTGATCTCCGCGTGGTCCATTTTCCTGAGTGTCTTTTTTGTAAATTGGACCATCCGTTCTGCCCTACCGTTCGCCGCCGGATGCGCCGGTGCTGTCAACGCGTGGCGGATGCCCTTCTCTGCCAGGAACCGTTCGAAATCGATGGAGGTGAATTGGGGCCCGTTGTCTGAGATGATGACGTCTGGGAGGCCGTGTGTGGAGAACAGTTTGCTAAGTTCTTTTATGACAGCCTCTGTGGTGGTGGATTTCATGTCAGCCACCTCTAGCCAATTTGAGTACGCGTCGACTGTGATTAAGAACGTGTGTCCATTTGTGGGGCCCGCAAAGTCGAGATGGATTCTGGACCAGGGCCCTCGTGGTGTTTCCCAATCCCGGATGGGTGCTGTGGGTGGGCTGGATCTGGTCTCCTGGCATCGGTGGCATTTGGCGACCCATGCCTCAATTTGCTTGTCCATCCCTGGCCACCAAGCGTAGCTTCTGGCCAGGGCTTTAGTCCTGACGATGCCAGGATGACCCTCATGTAGCATCCTCAAGACTTTTTCTTGCAATCTCTCCGGAATTACCACCCGGTCACCCCATAGAATGCATCCCTTCAGTAGTGACAGTTCGGTCTGGCGCTGGCGGAATGTTTTAAAAGTCTCGTCACAGTCTTTTTCCGGCCAGCCCTTTTCTAACCAGTGTAAGATTCGTGCCAGGCGCCTGTCCTTAATGGTTTCCCTGGCAATGTCGGATGCAGTAATAGGTAAACTTTCTATGCTCAGGGTATTTGTGGTAGGTGCTGGGTCAGGTTCAGAGTTAGGTAAGGGCGAGCGGCTTAAAGCGTCTGCGTGCGAGATCTTCTTACCTGGCTTGTGTAACAGTTCGTAATTGTAGGCTGCCAGGAATTCCGACCATCTTGTCATTCGGGGTGACAAGATGTTGGGCGTGGCTCGGTTACCCGGGTGGATGCCCAACAGAGGCTTGTGATCCGTCACGATGGTGAACGGGCGGCCGTACAAGTATTCATGAAAACGTTTAACGGCGGCAACTATAGCCAAAGCTTCTTTGTCCAGCTGGCTATAGTTGCGCTCTGGTTTGGTCAGAGTCCTGGAGAAAAAGGCGATGGGTGCTTCTCTCTGGTCTGGGAGGGTGTGGCTGAGGACAGCGCCGACGCCGAAGGGTGATGCGTCGCAAGTGACAGCTAGTGGTAAAGTCTCACTAAATTGCATCAGGACAGCATCGGAGGTGAGGAGGTCCTTGGTTTTTTGAAAAGCGGCTTGTTCTCGCCTCCCCCAAGTCCAGGCTGCCTTCTTGTCTAGGAGTCTATGTAAGGGCTCCGCTGCCGTTGCCTTTTGAGGTAGGAAAACATTATAGAAATTTAGTAATCCTAGGAATGCTTGTAATTCCGTTTTGGATCTTGGGGTGGGGGCTTCCTTGATGGCTTTTATTTTTTTAGTTGTAGGGTGAATGCCCTTTTGGTCTAGGAGATAGCCCAAAAACTCTACTTGCTTTGTACATAGATTGCATTTCTCTCGCTTAACCTTAAGTCCTGTTTCTTTAAATTTTGTTAAGACTTGTCTGAGTCGCGTCTCTAACTCGGCTTCATTTGGCGCCGCTATTAGTACGTCGTCAAAATAGGGCACCACCCCTTTTATGCCCTGTAACAAACGTTCCATCAGGCTTTGAAAAATGCCTGGTGCCACGCTGACTCCGAATTGGAGCCGGTTACACCTGAAGGCCCCCCGATGGGTTACTATTGTTTGGGCTTCCGCCGTTTTCTCGTCTACCGGCAGCTGCTGATATGCCTGAGCAAGGTCGAGTTTTGCAAAGACTTTGCCCCCTCCTAGCGAGTGTAGTAAGTGTTGTACTATAGGGACTGGGTAGGCGCTTTGTTGTAACGCGCCATTTAGGGTGGCCTTATAGTCCCCGCAAATTCTCACTGACCCGTCCGGTTTTACTGGGGTCACTATAGGGGTTTCCCATCTGGCATGGTCTATCGGTTGTAACACCCCCTGTTTGACGAGTTTGTCAAGCTGCTCGTCAATTTTTGGTTTTAATGCAAACGGTACCCTTCTAGGTTTAAGTCTCTTAGGGGGGACCCTTGGATCTAAGTCAAATGAGATAAGGGGCCCCTGGTACTTGCCCAAGCCTCCATCGAACACCTCCTGGAACTCCTGGGTTAGCTGCTGTTCCCAAGCTTCGATGGTGACTTGGTTGACACCTGTCAGCGCGATGTTAAGCGGGGCGAACCATTGCAGACCCAGTAGGCTTGGGCGGTCGCGGTCGACGATTGTGAGTGGTAGTTGTTCGGTGTGGCCTTTGTAGGTTATGTTGAAATTCTTGGTGCCTACTACCGGGACACGGTTCCCTTGGTAGTCCTTAATGATGATCTTTTGAGTCTGCACGTTTCTCTTTTGTAGAGTGGGCACCAGTCTTTTGATTTCATGCCATGCAATCATGGAAAGGTAGGACCCAGAGTCCACTTCCATCTTGCATGGCTGACCTTCTATATATACCTCTACATGTATTTTTCTGGCGCCGTCGGAGGTGGCGTGGCCGATGGTCACCGTCTGATGGGTCTCTTCTTTCCGTCGACCGTCGCCGCTTCTTTGAGATCGTTGAGCGCGGTCCCATCGACCGTCTGGCTGTCGTTCTCTGGTTCTGGGCGGGGAGTTTTCTCTCCGTCTGTCGTGCTGTTCCCATTTGGGCGGGCTGCGAGTCTTCTTTTGGCGGCAAACTCGGGCGATGTGACCCCTTCGTTCACAATGCCTACAGATAGAGTCAAAAAATCGGCATTCTGACCTGGGGTGGTCGCCGCCGCACCCGGCGCAGCTGGTCCTCGACTTACGGCCTTTTCGACTTCGTTGATCGCCGCGTCCCGTCTGTACTCGGTGAATGTCCTCCTCGTCTTCAGACGTGCTGGAGTTTGACTGGTATTCACCGTAGTGTGCGGTCGCTTCACTTCTTGCGTCGGCCGACCTTGTCGGGTTGTTGTTCCCGCCCTTCACGTCAGATCTTCGCATGCTGTCTGCCGATGTGCGTGTTGCTTCAGCGGCTGCGGCGGCTGTAAGGGCATCGGCTAGGCTGATGTCGCCCTTGGCCATAAGTCGGCTCTGCAGTGTAGGATCCCATAACCCGAGTACGAAGCGGTCTCTTATGAGACTGTTGAGACCCTCGAACTCACAGAGTCCTCCCAGGCGCCGCAGTTCTGCGACGAAATCGCTCAATTTTTCGTCGGGCTTCTGGTTTCGGCGGTAAAACTCGTTGCGCCGTATTAGGATGGGGACCTCGGGGGCATAATGGCGCCGCAGTATTGGTTCGAGGACGTCCCAGTCCATGGCGGTTGCGTCTGCCGGCTTGGCTAATGCCTTAGCCATCTGGAAGACCTCTGGTCCGCAGTGTGTAAGGAAGACAGCGCGTTTCAGCGGCCCCGGGGCGTCCTTCATGCCGGCGCATTCTAGGTACATTCGGAACCGATCCGAATACGATTCCCAATCTTCGGCGGCAGGGTTGAAGGGGGCGGGCGGTGCTATCTTCGCCATCTTAGTGCTGTCGCTGGTTCTTAGGTGGACACGGGGTTCGGTTCAGGGGCGAGATCCCATCCTCGTCGCCAGTGTCGTGTCCGGAAATAAGCTCAGAGTCGGTGACTTCAATTAAAAGCTCTTTATTTTTAACAAGTGAACCGAACCGGCGAAAGGTAAAAAGCCCGCGGCTTTTATACCTTTCGCAAGGCTGCCGCGGCCAATGGCGGCGATTCAAGTCTCCCGCTCTTGGTTTGCACCAATCGCGGGAGACCTAAATCGGGCCAATCAGAAATCCCCGTGCCTTGGCCAATCAAGGCTCGGGGATTTCGAGTATACCATTTTCAATATATAACAATAACTTATCTTATTTAAATATTGCCTTTCTCTTGCTTTCTCTGGAAACCACAACAGCTCTAAAATATCACCTCACGTGACTATGGTGCTGGGCTGTGTGCCTGACCAGGTTTGGTTCCTACAAAATGGATCTGAATGAGCAGAGTAAGTCCAGCCTCCAGGGCAAGAAGCTCCATCTGTTGCTTCCTCTTTCCTCAGATTACAACAGACGTGGATTTCCTAGGCTGCCCATGTGATTAATGTTTCTAATGGAACTGCTTTTTGTTTGATTGGAAACCTCCAAAAACATTTACTGCAGTGCTCTCTTGCTCTTATGAAGTAATACTGTCCGGGAGTCATCCCCTTATAAGTTGGCTTATTAGAGTCAGTTTGGTCTAATGGTTAAGGCTCCAGGCTAGAAAACAGGAGAGAGTGAGTTCAGGTTCTACCTTAGCCATGAAAGTCAGCTGGGTGACTTTGGGCCCGTCATTTTCTCTCAGCCCTATTTATCTCATAGGGTTGTTGTTGTGGGGAAACTAGGAGGAGGACGGTGTGGTAGATATGTTTGCCACTTTGAGTTATTTGTTAAAATAATAAAGGAGGGATATGAATAAATAAATAAATCCCCTTATTGCTACTATGCAGATTCCAGACTTTGTTTTGGGCTGAGGCCCTTTCAAAGGTCTTCTATATGAATACTATTTCATATCAGTTTTGGAAACATTTCTACTAAAAATTGAAGCTTGTAATTATTACTATAAATAGAGAATTTCTGATTGTCAAAGCAATCCAACCAAGGTGACTTTTCTCTTATATCTCTATTCCTTTGCTTTCTTTTTATGTAGTTTTATATAGTGCTCTCCAATGTCAAAACATGGTGCTTTACAGATTTATTTACAATCTTATTAGCATTTAGGATCGAAGCAAAATGCAGATTTCATCTGTTGGGATAGAATAAATGAGAAAAATCTCTTCCTGAATCAGTAGCAATTATATACACTTCGATTTATATACCGCTCCACTGTGCCTTGGAGCCCTCTCTAAGCGGTTTACAGAGTCAGCATATTGCTCCCAATCAGTGGTGGGATTCAAAAATTTTTACTACCAGTTCTGTGGGCATGGCTTGGTGAGCATGGCTTGTTAGGCGTGGCAGGGGAAGGATACTGTAAAATCTCCATTCCCTCTCCACTCCTGGAGGAAGGTTACTGCAAAATCCCATCCCCCCCCCACTAACCTGCTTTCCAGCTCCGTTCTCCTGTGCAGGGCAACAAAAGAAGGCCCAGCCGATCAACTGGGACTCGGTAGGCAGAGAATAGTTGCTGTTGGGGTGAGTCAGAGGTAGTATTTGCCAATTCTCCAAACAACTCAAATTTTTCGCTATTGGTTCTTCAGAACTGATCAGAACCGACTGAATACCACCTCTGCTCCAAATAATCTGGGTCCTCCTTTTATCATCCTTGGAAAGATGGAAGGCTGAGTCATCCTAGAGCTGGTTGGAATTGAGGAGATCGAACTCCTGCTAATGTGAGCAGAGTTAGCCTGCAATACTGCATTCTAATCACTGAGCCACCATAATCTTATTAGAAGCCATCATGGTCCTCTCTTATCCCCACCCCCGTTATATTCTAAGGTCAGAAAGAATTAGAAGGAAACATGCTGAAGCTGAACCAGGGGATGTGCTTGGACATGGATCTACATCTGACAATACTGCCAATTTGGCCTCTAATTTCTTTCTATCCTTTAAATGAAGAAATCAAGAGAAGAATTGTGCATAGATTTCTACCAAAGTTTCTGCAAAAGTCCAGTGGACTGCTGGATGTTTAAGGGTTCCAATAACTAAGTTTTCTATCATAGCAGCCACCTTGGATGACCTTGTAACTTTTGTAAATGCATTCCCTATTTGTTTTTTAAAGAGTAGGACAAGAACATCCCAAAATATATTCTATCATGGTCAGTGAGATTATGAATTTCAGTTACAATGTTTATTATTCTACTACTGTGGGATAACATGCCATTTTATTACACTGGTTGATCCCATAGGACAAAATTTTATAGCTCTCAACATATAAAATTGAGATCAAAGGAAATTATTATGTTACAAATAAATTCAGAGGAAGGTAGAGTCTTTATACCTTCCCGGTTTTGGCAATCAGTGGTTCTTTGGAACAAATGGATTTTGGTATCATTTCTTTTACACTTAATAATGATCTTCTCCAATCATTGCTACAAGTAACTTCTTTGACCTCCAACATCGGAATAATGAAGGCTTTAGGGCAGGGGTCTCCATCCTTGGCAACTTTAAGCCTGGTGGACTTCAACTTCAAGCAAAACTGGCTGGGGAATTCTGGAAGTTGAAGTCTGCCAGGATGAAAGTTCCCAGGGTTAGTCCTCTGCTTTAGGGAGATGAATATAACTAAGCTCAAAATAGAACTGTGGTCTGCTCCAGTTTAGCTGTGTCCTAACAAGTTCAGCATTCTGTGTTGAAGCTGTTTGGATTTCAGCCTTTAGGTAGATGAGAAACAGTGGGAACTGGAGCAGTGTGACCATTTTATTTATTTTTATTTATTTAATTGATTTATCAATCGCTTACAAGATAATAGGTATAAGTATAAACATGAGTAAGAATACAGGAAATAGGTACAAATAAATGGGGACAATAGGACAGGGACGGTAGGCACGATGGTGCACTTATGCACACCCCTTACAGATCTCTTAGGAATGGGGTGAGGTCAATAGTGGTTAGTTTGAGGTTAAAGGAGTAGGGGTTAGAGGATGTAACAACAGAGACAGGTAGTGCATTCCAGGCATTGACCACTCTGTTGCTGAAGTCGTACTTTCTGCAATCAAGTTTGAAGCGGTTTACATTGAGTTTGTATCTGTAGTTGCTCTTGTATTGTTGTGGTTGCATGCAGAAGAGCACTGAATAACTCATATTGTCTTGCATTTTTAAAAAGGTTTTGTTTGCAATGGGTGTCTGCAGCATTTAAATACACGAATCAAGAAACATAAGGCTGTTTTGCTGTAATACTTGGGGGGAGGGGATAGGATAAGGAGAAGCTGTCTGCACTAAATTAAACTGAGAAAAGAGCCATCATCTGCTTTGTAGAACAACTGTGAAAAACAGTAATCAGTTTCTATCCAAACAAGAGAACTGTGTTCTGATCAAGCCTTGCAAATCCTTTTCAGTGGGTTTTTTTTTTTAAAGCATTGTGGATTAAACAAAAAGGGAGATGACAGGTATAGGAGCCATTCAGGGTAGGATGCAGATATGGAGTGCTGTCCTTATTTCAAATCATGGTAATCTTTCGGGATAATCTGCATCACTGGGCAATTATAAACATTATTATTGTTATTACATTATTAATATTATTATTACAATAATATTAACTGTGATACATAGTGACTGGCTATGTCACATACTTCAGCTTCTCTCAAAAGGCTCCTTGTTAATTTTGGCCTTTTTCCAACTGAAAATTGCAATGAGGTTCTGGAGAGCTAAAGGGATGTGATACTTCTTTTGCATCTCCTGAACTCATCCTGAATCCACCAGACTGTCTCCTAATATCCTAACTGTGTGAACTTGAATTGTTGAACCAACTGAATGCATCTGTTCATTTGCAGTCAAGGTCAACCAAGCACACACAGCCAACATCCATCCCAATGTTCATAGGAGCATGAGATGGTCACATCTTGAACCACTCTTGGGTATTGTCAGGACTTGTTTTAGGTTGAGAAGAAAGATGTGGCTGCTGTGACCTTCTCTTTTTTGGTAATGTTTATAGATTTCAGAATTATTTCATAGGTTTTCTACAGGTGCTATAAACAACTGGGGCCTTGATGCACTGTATATGGGTGGGGAAGCTATCCTCTCCTACCTTTTTATCAACCTTTGTGTATTTTCATTGGTAGATACCTTCTGAAACTGAAACTCACATTAAAATGTTAAAGATTAAACAATGTCCTGTTCCTATTTTATTTGTTAATTAAATTTTAATGCCACCATTTCGCTGATACACTGGAGTGGTGAATACTCTGGGTAGTGACTCTGAGTGGCATACACTATTACAGTATATTCGTTTTGGGAAAAATTCATTTTATACAAAATATATTTATGTTGTGCTGTGCTGTCTGCTACAGAATTAACTTTTTTTTTGGTTTAAGAAAACAAACTAATGATGAATGAAATTATTTGCATGATTTGAAATTTAGTGAGCTGTTCGAATTCACGCCTTTTAATGCCATATTCTTCAAATCAAAACAATGCATTATACTTAATTCATATTTAAATTCCACCATAAAAGATAACTATGACCAACTCAACCATTTTGCTGTTCATATATAGAAACTAGAGTATTACTTTGAATTTTGAAGAACTTTATTGTCATTGTACAATGAAACTGTGGCTGCACCCCAGCAACTGTTCGCAATACAATAAAACCAAAATACTTAAAAATGAAGATAAGAAAAATAGAGTACCCACATCTCCATTTGCAATTTGAGAGTACAGTATCTATGAATATACACAAAATATACATCCAACACTGACTGTAACGCTTATTTATAAATTATATTTGCAGAATGGCCTCCCTGCACCACACATGGAAAAAGAGGCTAGGATTTTTTCTTCTCTCTCTCTCTCTCTCTCTCTTTCTTTCTTTCTCTTACTTTTCTTTTCTTTCCTTTCTTTTTCTTTCTTTTTTTTTGAGTCAAGTTTTTTTTTATTTATACATACAGGCTAGGATTTTCAAAGACATAATGATTATTTTGAAAAGACTAAACATTTTTCAACATGGTTTTAAAATAAGGCTTTTGTGTTAAGATTAACACATCTCCAAATGTGCCAGATTTGACCATGAAGCACTAACCATATCTAACCAACATCAATATTGGGATGAAGGGATGAGGCTCTTTCCTGACTTGTACTGAATGCTTATAGGAGCAGCTGTAGAAATTCCAGAGGTTGGACTCTGAACTAAGTTGTGTATTGCATGTCTATGTATTCCAGTTTGCAGTTTATATGGAAGTTACCAGATGATTGAATGACTATCTCAGAAGTGTGGAAATGACAACCCCAAGTTTGTAAATATGTATTCACAAATTGTAAAATGGATGCAGGCCGTTCACTCAAGGGAACTTCATGCCACAGACCCAGAAGACAGTTAAGGGGTAACATATGAAGAATGGGTGTGAATTGGTTTTATTCAAAGTCTTCTTCTGAATTGTTCTTTTAAATTTCCCTGATTGTACATTCAGTCTGCAAGCATGATGGAGTGATGCATCCTGCAAAATTCAGCCATCTGTAGCCAGGGATGCACCATGAGCACTTGCTCCTGCTAACTCATCAAAGGGCAGTTTTTCAGGCATACAGAGAACCGTATGGTTTTTTTTCCCTACAGGATTGAAGCTTGCTTAATAAGATTAAAATGCAAAATAGAGAATAATTCATGGACCAGATGCAGCCTTATGGAAACTGAACATGAAGTCAGTCAGCCAGTCAAGGTGAAACTCATTCTCCTCTCTCTTCTCCAGGTAGATATTCATCTGGAGAATAGGAACAGCAATCAGTTGCTAAAGATTACTTGCATCATCTAGTGGGCATTCTTGACTCTGCACCATATGTATCAGCAAAATTGAGTCAGTAACGGTCTGAAGAGGTCTCATAGGCATATGCATCCATATTTCAGGAAAATCGATCGGAGACATAAGACAACCAGGTTGTTTTCCCCAGGGTTGTTTTATAGTCAAATATTCATATTATCATATCACAATACTAGGTAAGAAATATTCAGAAAAGGGAAATTTTAGCCTTGCCTTCTGTACATTTCTAGATATTTCTCTGTAAGAAATTGCATATCTCTCCATCAAAGCAGTTTGTCTGACTGCAGAAGTTCTCCTCCCCAAAAGTTTTCATCTATCTTTATGATATGTTAGCTTTCTTGTTTATCAGCAACTAAAATACATAGGATTGTTTACAAACACAATATGGCAAATCAAAGTGTGTGTTAATCCTGCGGTCACATTAATAGCCATCGCTTTAGAAAGGGAAAAATGAAATTATTTAACCAGTTTGGTGTAGTGCTTAAAGGCACCAGGCTACAAACCAGGAGACTGTGAGTTCTAGTCCCACCTCAGACACACAGACAGGTCAGTCATTCTCATTCAGCCCTAGGGAGCAGACAATGGTAAACCACTTATCTTGCTACGAACACTTCAGTCAACTGACCTAAAGACATCCTACAGCTATTTATTTAAAATATTAGTTCAAATGCAGTTATCTTGTTGATATTTCCTTTCTGAGCCCTGGTGGCACAGGGATTAGAACAGGGGTCGCCAACCTTTTGGACCTCAGGGACCACCAAACTCATAATTTTAAATCCCCCTGGGAAAATCCCCAAAAAAGTCTGCAGGAAAATTCCCCACCCTACCGATCAATTTCCTACCAATCAATAATTCTTTATTTGGAATTGCAGGATACCATCTCCAGTTGTGTTGTCAGGGGAAGGGGGGGGAGGGGGGAGAGACAGACTTTTGGCTTCATGCAAGGAAAGCAGCAGAAGTCTTTCTTTCTCTCCCCCAAACTCTGCCAGAAATGAGTCAGTGTGAGACTTGTCACGCCGACGCAACCTCTTGGAGCAGGATGCCTTGCAGGGTCCCAAAGACTCATTTCTGGCGGAGTTTGGGGAGAGAAAGACTTTTGATGCTTTCCTTGTGGGCAGCCAAAAGCAGAAGCAGAAAGAAGCAGCCCAGTGGCCAGGCGAGGTACGTGGAGCGAGTGGGGCAAGTTCTTCCCCTCTGCCCTTTCCCCCCTCCCCTCACTATCTCATGTTGTTCACAATGCAAGCGACACAAGCCTTGTGTTCCCATAGGCCATGTGGGCAGCGCAGCCTTGTGTTCCTGCACAGCCTGGATTAATTGCTTTGGGGGTGCTATTTCTCTGCAGACCACCAAACTTTTCTCATGGACCACTAGTGGTACCCAGCCCACTGGTTGGCGATCACTGGGTTAGAATGTAGTACTGCAGGCTAACTCCGACCACTGCTCAGAGTTCGATCCTGATACAGCTCAACATTGACCCAGTCTTCCATCCTTCCAAAGTCAGTAAAATGAGCACCCAGATTGTTCGGGGCAATATGCTGATATTGTAAACTCCCCAGAGAATGCTGTAAAGCACCATGGAGTGGTATATAAGTCTAAGTGCTATTGCTATTCTTCTGCAGGTTATGGAAAGGAAATGGATAAGAACATCCTGTAAGAGTAGAAAAACATGTAAATAGTACTTATGTAAAGTAATCTACACTACCCTGTTAAAGTATGACCAGCAAGTGACATTAATGGAGAAGTAGCAAAAAAATAAGTGGCCTGCCACTTCTATAGAATTGTCAGAACTTATCAAAATTCAGTTTAAAAGGAAAAGGTAGCTGGGATTATGATTCAGGAGACTGTGATGATGCACTTGGTACCTCACAGAGTCTGCCTTCAACCATATTGGATCATACTTTCCCAGGCTCCTATTATGACCCTCTTCAATTGTATCCTCATTTAGCCAGATGAATTTGGGAGGAGTGTTTATAATCTGCTCCACCACAATAATAGCAATAGTACTTAGACTTATATACTGCTTCAGTGTTTTTCCAGCCTTAAGCAGTTTAGTCAGCATATTGACCCCAACAATTTGAGTCATCATTTTACCGACCTTGAAAGGATGGAAAGCTGAGTCAGCCTTGAGCCGGCGAGAATCGGACTGCTGGCAGTCAGCAGAATTAGCCTGCAATAGTGCATGCTAGCCATTATGCTATCACAGCTCAATAAAACAAAAAAAAAAAAAAAACCCTAATAGAATCTTGTAGAACAGCCTGGTTATTCAGAAGTCAATGCTATAAAGTTTAAATAGGGCTACTCTGAAAGAATATGGAAGACTGTAGTCTAAGTTTACTACATATGCACCATTTCTGTGACGTATTTGCCCTCTTTCAGTTCTGAATGATTACATTTCTTTGACACCAAATTTTATCAAAGCTTTGTATAGGTTATAAGGGAGTACAAAAGTACCAACGCTATCCAATTTTGATCCTAGTTTCATTTATTCCATTAAAAAAACCCAAAGTATGCAATATGCCTGGGTGAGAAAGTAATCATCCCGTTAAATTCAGTAAACGTCTGTTCTTTCAACTACAATAATTGAACCAAATGCTGTTATAATTAGTGACCCATGTCTCACACCTTCAGCTCAGAAATATCTTAGGATCATCGTAGCATGAACAGTTTATGACAGGTTTGGCTACATTTCTGGTTTAAATATGAACTTGGCTGTAACACTGGAAACACTGAAACTTGCAGACTTGCTTTCATGTTTGAAATCATTGTTCTTCTGCATGTAAATTTTTGTTATAAATCAATATTTAAGCTTTCTTAAGGGGTGGAAAATCATTTGGGTCCTGCGGTAGTACAGGATTCCCAAACAACAATACTGTCTCCATATTTGATGGTTGGTATAAGGTTCTTATTATGAGTTTCTGCCAGCCCAAACAGCATAGCCTGAAAAATTTCATTTTTGGCTCATCTGCCAATAAAACTTTTCTCTGGAAATCTGCAGGGCCTGACTGCACAGATGGAACTATTAAAAATAGGCTTGTGATCTCCAGATTGATGGGTATCAATTACATTCCAATGAGGTCTTCAGAAGTATCTTGTGGGCAGGCAATGGATGTCTGTAGAATCTGTGGTGACACCAGTGACAAGGGACCCTATGTGAGATTCATACAGCACACAGAACTAATTATTTAATGAAATAGCCACATAACCATCCCTACACTTGGCACTCTTGTTGTATCTTGTAGAAAATCACTTCTGAAGCATGCTGTGAAGAAATAGATTCAGAAATTTTTTCCATATCACATTTATTACTGATACAAATAAAAAAAAATCTTTAAAAGACTGTTACCTTATTACCAAGATTGAGGTAATATGTTTAGAAAACATTTACAGAAATCAATATGAAGTTCAGGAACAGCGATAAGGTGGGAGAAAGTTGCTAAATTAAGTTAATAGAAGGAAGAATTACCAGGTTTACCAGTTCTGGCAGAACAGAGACAGAAATAGTAAGATCGCACACCTAGGAGAAGAGCAAAGAGTTAATTGGGCCATAGGTGGGATGTCATGCTTTTTATAAGGAATAACAACCCTTCCGCTCCAAGTGTGTGTGTGCTTTGAGCTCTGAAATGCACTCTCCTCCCAAAGTCCAACGGATTGCCCTCCAAGGGACATTGCTGAGCAAACAGACCTCTTAAGACAGAAAACAGAGCTCCAATTGTTTCTGCAAAATCAGACATTCATGGGCTGATAGCAGCCACTGAATGAAACCAGCTACCAGCAAAGTTGCCATGGGAGAAGAGGAAACCATCTTTTACAGAGCCCCTGTTTTGGAGAGGGAAGAATGTACCATTTTGCAACCAGGCAAGGGGGACACGAATTACACAAGGATGAACATGGCACCATGTTTCTGAGTCTGGTGACCATGTTCATGATTACATACCAACAATTAAAACTGCTACTGAAGATAATTACCATACTAGTGCTCTTAGTAGTTAAGATACTATCACAAAAAAGCAGCAGCTGGATGAAATACAGCATGTGTAGGTCTGTGGAACAAATCTATACTCTTTCAACTCCATTTAACCAGTATTCAGAATGGTCATCTAGATTAATACTTTAAGCACTCACCGGTTTTAGTTTTATAATTCATATGACAAGTCCTTTCAATTTAGCATATCTTAAAATGCGTTCCTTTACCTCTCTAATTAATGCAGGTTGCATTCATCATTACTTTCCTTTTTCTGAAACAGAGTGTACGTTAATCTTCTACAAGATATGTAAGCACAGAGTCTTCTCTAAACAAGGCTGTAAGTATACACCGGAGGGGTGTGTGTGTGTGGTAACTAGAGCTTTAAATGGGAATGAATGAATCCAACAGATACTATTTCAGCAGCTATTGTTGGCTATGTGAACAGATTTGCAATCCTGGTGGAACTGTACTCATTTCACTAGCCTGGCGGCTGGCTGTTTTAGGTTCCAAGGCTTCTAAAAGGCATGCTTCAAATACTAAGGAAGCAAGTGCTGGAGAGTTTAAGCAACCTTTAGCAAATTTACTATTACGGAAACATGTGGATGTCTGCAATGAATTATTGCCACAGCAGGCTGTGCTCTGTTAGGAGGGTAAACATCCCATCTGTACTGCAGAAGCACACAAGGTTTCTCTTGGCATTCACAGGGCAGATCAGGGAAGTGGAGAAGGGCACAGGAAGGAAAGGACCGATGCAGCCACTTCTCCAGGAAGCTCTTGGCAGAAAAGATGCCACTTTTCAAAAGGATATTTTGTAGAGGATGAAAAGAAGCAAATGAGGTACAATCATGTACATCTCTGGGGGAGAAACAAACCTGAGGACTCAAAGGAGGGCCAGCCTTGGGTTGAGTTGAGGAGAGCCTGCTCTGCCCTCTTCCTTCCCACCTTCGATGCTCAGAAGTGTATGTCCTAGCTTAATGCCTTTCAATGCCCCAAAAAAGGAGTCTGTCCTTAACCATGTGAGCTAGCAGAATGAACTCGTGTTAAAAAAACTGCCTGACAGGATGGCAGCTCACCTCCCACTGAGAAAAAGGTAGGGAAAGGGGTTCAACCAGTTCACCAGCTGGCTTTTCATGAAATGTCAGGCACCCAGCTCCTGCACTGTACTCCTTAGGCCTTCCTTAATACTGGGCTGTAACAAAGGAGACTCAGGAAAACAGAAGCAGAAGTGTGGGGAGGAGAAAAGGTATACTTGAACTTTGCAAAAGTCTCACTGGTGAAAGTTTTGGGACAGACTTCTAATGCATTACAAATATATCAACAGGAAGTTAAATAAATTCTCAGCCATACAACCACTGATTGATTCTTCCTTTGCAAAACAGCCCTTTACATTTCCAAGTGAGGATTTGTGCTAGTGTATGTATAAAAAACTATGGCTATTAAGATTAGACACACTCTTTCGGTTCTAATTCAAAACAAAACCAAAATATTTAAATGCACACAGCTACTTTTACTATCTATAAAAAGACCTTCCATTTGTGTGTTTGTTTTTGCAAGTGTCACTGATGATGATGACGACGACGCTGTATTGCAGAGGACTGCCGTAGACGAGGGTCCAGCCGTCTCATCAACTGGCTTTTGTAGACAATAGCACTACCTGGAAATCATGGAGCTGGAGTGAGACTGGCCGGAGGAAGTTGTAGCAGCACTGAGCTGAGAAAATCCACTGTGACTTGATTCAAGGCTGCTCATAGATCCCCTGTGGAAAGATGGACTCACAGTAAGCATAAGACACCTTCACATGCCGAGCTGTATGCAAAAACGTATCATTGGTAGTCTTTGCCAGAGGCTCAATGCATAGTACTGATCATGGAGTTTTTTCATTAGTTTTAGCTTCCACAAATTCCTGGCCAACCTGAGGAACCATATGGGATACAGCAGGTGGAGAAGGACTGGTTTATATAGTCAGTTAGCCAAGGAACCAGAAAGAATCATCCATGTATATGCCAGCTTTCTAACGTCTCAAAGCAACTTCCAACTATTACAATAATCAGCAACCCTCAAAGATACCAAAGTTGTATTATTAAAAAGCCAGATTACAACAAAAGAATAAAAAGTACTAGGTTGCCATATGTCTTTATAGCTAGCACAACTGAAAACAAAACAACTATTTCACAATACTTTGTTTAAGAGCCTACAGTAAGAAAATAAATTGTTATTCAGGACTTAACTGAAGGATTGCAGTGACTGATCCATAGTAGCAATGAAGAAAAAAGTATGTCTTATAATTCCAACTTCTTAATCAATAAAAGAATTTTTCAATAAGAAAAATTAAGTTTTCTCTAATAAATAAACACATAGTGTATGGGATCCAAAAAATTCCTTAAATTGATTCAGATTACAAATGATTAATCTGAGTCAATTTAATGAATCTTCTGGATTTTATATATTAAAAATGTTCATATATACAATTGCCACTTATAACCAAAAACCAAATTGATTTGAAGAGACAAAATGACAATGCCTGCATCAAAAAGAGATCTGTCATAAATTCATTTACAAAAGTATTTGGCTTGCTATTTTCTTTTCTCTTCAAATCAATAAGCAAAGGCTGCCATTGTTTGATGCAACTTGCTAGTCTAAGAAAATATTTTGCAACTATGCAGACAATGTTTGATCTCTTTAAAGTTAAAAAAGCCCAGTAAAGCTATTTACATAGTCCATGATTACTGTAGAGACCTGCACATAAATTTTAATCATAACAATTTGTCCCTTATCTCTCATCTAAAAGATGATCTAACTTTTTTCCTCTGTCTCTATCAAACCAACGTTTGTTAGTGTTAGTCAAGTGTACTTATTGTTTAGAGGGCAGTGGATATATTAGCTACCCCTAGAGATTATCAATTTTTCCTGTAGGACAAAACAGTCAAAATCATTGTCCAACTTTGTATAAAATGCTATTTTTTGTGAAATCAGTCAACCAAGGCAAGAAAAAAAATTAAGGTTTTGTTAACTGAATAGCAATATAATATATGGATTTTTGCTATGGAGCCCAGCAAGTAATGGAGATAAGTGAATACAGTAAGAGTGAGAGACCATAAACATCAGATGAACTGCTTTTAACCAATGTGTTGTCTGAAAGTCACAGGTATTTAAATATCATCTTGATGACTCTAAAGTTTTGATGACTTGGCAAGTTTAAGACTTGTGGACTTCAACTCCAAAATTCCTGAGCTACCATGACTGGAGGAGGAATTCTGGGAGTTGAAGTCCACAAGTCTTAAAGCTATCAAGTTTGAAGACCCCTGCTCTTAAGTCTCTAGGAAAACCAAGTCATGGGAATGCTGCTGTCCCTGTACTATTCTGGGTAGTCTTTGACATTTAGACTTAGTGAGCCATAAGACATTTTCTCTTAAAAAAAACTTTACCTGAAATCTTCTGACCCAATTACTTCTGTGTAGTACAACACTTTGCACTTGTGAGATGAGACCTGTAGAGATGCCAGTACATCATCAACACGAGGCAGACTGGTGGTGGCACAGGCAGGCATACTGTGGAACTTCCACTGGAGAATGTAGAAGCCAGGCCATCTAGTCACATGAGATCCCTTAAAGCAAGAGCAGAGGAAACCAGTGCTAATAATAACTGTCCATTTGGATATAATGTAGTGCACTTCATCAATTGGCAGTTGTAAGTTGAGTCTCCCTTTCATGCTCAGCCTACTTGATCAATTCAGATTGATCTGGCAGGCAGGAACATAAGAAACATAGTTCCATTAAACACAATTCAGTTTTCTTGAGTTTACGGTTGTTGATCATCATGACTTATCAGATACATGTGAAAAATAAGGGCTTAATGGGCAAGTATGGCATATCTATATACCACGTGTGCCACAGGTGGCACGCAGAGCCCTCTCTGTGGGCATGCATGCCCTCGCCCCAGCTCAGCTTCATCGCGCATGTGTTTGCACCTCCCACCGGCCTTCAGGTCTCTGCTGCGCATGCCGGGAGGGTTGCACTTTGCGCATGCATGGGGGGGTCTTTCATTTTGGGTATGAACATGCGTGCATGCTTTGGTCACTTGGGGCCCAAAAGGTTCGCCATCACTGTTCTAGGCTATAGCTGTTTTTTAGGGGAAATATACAAGTTTTGGAATCTCTGAAAATTACTTCTCTGTATTTTAAAAGGGTGGTATACAAATCGTATGACAGTAACAAATTAGTATGTTCTAAGCTATGCATAACTCCATCTGCAGGATGGTGGGCTACATAATTCATTACAACTTTATGATTCTACATGCACCAGTCTAAACACTGAAGCTTACCACCAAGTCAAGATGTAGTACTAACTTTTATGTATGGCTAGAAGAAGGTTGCAAAATTTTAAGGAGGGATAGGAAGAGGGATTAATCACCAACTAAAACAGTCAAAGATTGGAAAGTATAAACCCTGGCAGAGCTTCCTTATTGACATACAATTGATCTGTGAAGTGTATGACTGATTAAAATATCACTCTCCCCTTGCCTTGAAAGAGCAGTTACTTTTAAGGTTGAGTTGGTGAGGACCTCTAATTTCAATGTTGCATTAGCATCCCAATTTATAGAACTCTGAAATGAGTTACTGGCCAAATGTTCTGGCCTGAAGCAGAAGGCAAAATAGATTTAGTGAGAGAAACCAAACTATTTGAGAAGGACTTAAGATCTCTTCCTCTCCTACAGTCATATTAAGGCAACCCCATTTGGATGCAAAAACACATGAAGCCCTCACTTTCTAAGAATTTCACTCTGCTACAATGATACATTAGGAATTCTATTAAGACTGGCTAATGACATAATCACAAAGAAGCAACACAAAAATGCTTGAAATAAAAAGCCCGTTCCGATAAATCCTAAAAGCATTTTGCGAGGAATCAAAGTAGGGTTTGTGTTTAGAGACGTGTTCTCACCTGCACGCTTTCCCCTTCCTTGCAGATGAGTGGTGATTCCACCATACTGTAGTCTCGTCCCAGTTGCCAAGCTTTGTCTATCAACTGTACATTATTGCCACCAGGGGAGGTAATACTATGTGCCCCTACCAAAGAGTCTTTTTTTGGAGGCTGAGGGGCTCTCTTGGAGTGATAGATGTTGAAAACAATATCACCTTTACAAACATCAAAATCCCAGGTGATCACAGAGGCAGCTTCCACAATCTGAATGAAAATCTGGAAAAGAAAAGCAAGTGGCTATATTAGAAACTCAAGTCATCGCAGATATCTCTACTGGCCGAGGCTCCCCTATCGGCCTTCTCTCAATAGGAATTGTGCACTGTGTCTGGTTTGAAGCCTGCTATTTGTATCGGTTACAGTACCAATAAAGGAGAATATTTTTGAAATATTTTGAAATATTTTTGGTGCCCTCTGAGTTTGCAGATGTTTCATTAATCAGAACTAGGTAACATCATCAGTGCTAGTTAGGAGTGGGGTTTGCTCTCAGTTTCTATCCTAGCAGCCTATCCTGTCAGTATTGGTGGGGACGTGGTCTTAAGAGCAGGGTGGTCCTCATGCCGGATGCGTCACATGCTGGCCCTGTCCCCGCCTGGCTTAGCAAAGGGGAAAAAAGTCCTGATACGTCACATGATGCCGCCGTGATGCTGTGAGTTTGACACCCCTGTCTCAGAGGTTCGTGGTTGGGCCGCTTTCTGTTAGCTTGTTTGGCAGATCCTTGACTGGGGTATTGTTTACTTGATTGTTGGTCTGATGTTAATCTTGGAGTTAAGCTATGCTAATCTAAGTGCTGATTGCTGGTAGACAGATGGTAGACAGTCTTTTTGTTCCCTTTTTGGCTTGTTGATTATCTCTTTTGCATATTATGTAGATATTGTTTATGTCTATGTGTCTTTTGATGGCTAATTTGTCAGGGTGCCAGGCTTCTTGAAATTCCCTGCTGTTTTTGGACTTGTCTTGGTTTAGGATGGTCAGTTTCCAATTGAAACTATGGTTAAGTTTGTCCATGGTTACAGTGCCACCTATCAGAAATCAGACTGAAGAGTTCATCTAGCTACAACATCCATTAATTGTGTCACATACTTAAAGCAACAGGGTCTGCTATTGTTCAATTTTAATATCTTCACATTAGATGATTGTTAAAACCTTCAAATTGCAAATCAAAATCTGATACTCGAAGTCAGAAACATAGGAAAGAGCTAAGATTATTTAAGCAAAAATAATCAAGAACCAGACCAGAAGAATAGGAAGACTAGGAAAATACTGTGAGCCAAGCATTAGCAGAGAGGTCTCCAAACTTGGCAACTTTAAGCTATGCTGGCTGGAGAATTCTGGGAGTTGAAGTCCACAAGTCTTAAAGTTGCCAAGTTTGGGGACCCCTGCATTAGCAGAACTGTTAACACTTGAACTAGTTCTGAAAATAAAATTGCTTTCAAAAATCCTCCCCACATACCTGCTTGGCTATCTTTACCGCAGGCTGCCCAGATAGATAGCAGGCCTTAAGGAAAGCTGAACTGGTTAGTACTCAGAGGAGAGCCTACCAGAAAATAGCAAAACTATAGAGGCTAGATGAGGAAGTTAAAAAAAAAAAAAAGCCAGAAAATATCCATGGTAAACCATTTCCTTAATAGTCCTAAGAAAACAACATGGACTTATTCATGAGGTTATCAGGAATTGACCTCAAATGGAAGATTATTTTTTAGCAAACACCAGAGGTAAAGGGGAAAAATAAAATGATTTACCTCATGGGGAGCCCCTTTGAAGACACTTGCAGACTGATAGATAGTTTCTGTCCACAATTTTATGTCTTCATTTTCCAATTCTTCTGCTGTCCGGTACAAAGATTTGGGAACCAGCCCACCTTCTGGAACTTCACACTAAATAAATGTAATTAAAGTGTGGAGAGAAAAGAGTTAGAAAAATGGATCTGTTTCTGCCCCAACTGAAAACATCCCAGGAAGAATATTCCAGAGTCAATTTGAAATAGCAAGAAGCTGTAAACAAATTAATGAATAAAATAACCCTCTCTGACTGGAAATGACCCAATTTTTTCACTGTAACTTATGTCTGCCCTCACAACATCAAGCAGACACTGATGAGGCACAGACTGAGGATTAATTGGCCTGAAACACTGGAATCTGCTGACTTCACTGCAAGACAAGCTGAATTCAAAAACTAGCTCTTCAGTAGTAAAAGAACATCATCTGCAGTGCTATATACAAATGAATGCTGTACATAGGCAGGATTTGCATTATTATCAAAGGTATATTACAATATATATTCTAAAGATGTTACCTAAATGACATGGTTCTATCATGGGGTCTGGGGATTCTGCAGATGTGGGGAGCCAGCAAGATGGCTGTTTTTGTGAGCGGTAGCTGCCAGTATCCTACGCATTTACGTTTTTGATTTATTGTGATTTTGATTTATTTATTTATTTACACAAGTTTGGTTTTTGCTGTTTTAACTTGAAAACTGCTTAGAATCATGGAATAAGAGGGGGACTATATTAATTTTAAAGCAAAGCAAAACATTTTCTTGAAGTAGTGACTGTGAGGTTTCAAGGTTGGGTGGACAATGTGACAACACACTTGGTAAGTAGCCATCCTGAAGTTGTCTCCTAGAGTAAGCAGCTCCAGGCTAACTTGAAGCCTCTTCTAGAAAGCACCCCAGAGAAGCAACTGGAATGGCAAAGCATGTTTCACACCACTCAACTGTCTCAACAGCTTGCCAACAGTGAGAGAGGCCAGCAGCCCAGAAAACGTCTTGTTGTGCCACTTGCCCCTCCCTGATTCCCAGCATCTAGCTGACAGAGGAAAGCATTACATAAGAATGCATTTTCTCATGCTGCTTTCCTTATCCCAATTTCTAGATTCATTAAGGGGACTAGTGGCACAAAAGCATGAATCTTTGGGAGTGCTCTAGAAAAACACTAAGAGCCCTCTCCATAGGAAGTCCCTTGGGGTTAATTAACTCACACAAATGCTGTGAGACTGCCTACAATATGTGCTGGAGGGCCCCAGACCAGAAGTGTGTGTCAAAAGACTTTTAGACTGGGTGACTTTCACAAAGCCTTTGAGAAATCTCAAAACGTCCCAGCCTAGAAACACTTGATTCCACTTGAGTCCAAAGGGATCCAAAGCCACCCAAACTGCTTTGCTAAGTTGAACTGGATCGTCCCTTCAGAAAACTGTGTCATCTATGCAACTCAAATGGCTTCTTTGAAATGAATCTAGGCCTCTTCTCATAGACCTAATAGACTGACTACTGGATTGCACTACACAAGCACAGAAATTGAATTATTTCAGGCCATTGAACTTGGTTGTCAAACAAACTGACTTTTCTACTTACCATACATTCTCCACCAAGAAAATCGGGAATAATTTCTTTGTCAATGTAATCCAAAAGCCCACCAGGACCCTGGTAATCATTGCCAGCGTAAATCAGGAATTTCTTTCGAGTGTTGTCATCAATGAAAGGGCTAACCTACAAACAAAATACTAAAGTAGTAATATTCCCAAGACATCAGATGAACACATTATTCCATTGGCCACTTGGGTCTATGCTCTAGCTGGATTTCTATTTATGGCTCCAAAAATCAAGCACACTATAAACATCAAGCTTGCCAATCTTGCCTATTTCAAAGTACACTGACCCCAATTTACAAAACACAAATTACTAAACAGAGAACCAACTTAAGAACCTACCAGAGTCCAAAGGACTGGAAACACTCTGGGAGCGCGGAGAATTAGAAGACGTCCTAGTGTTTCTGGATAATTAGCTTCTACCACCTCAATGATCCTCAGCAAAGCCTTGACCCCAGGTCTCCATAAGTGGCGCATGTTCAAGCCCTCCAGATCCACCAAGCAAGTCCAAGAGCTGGTTTTTCCCAAAATAAAACACAATCAGCATGTTCTTAAATTAATCGAGCAAGTATTTCATTGTGACATTATACAAATATACCATACTATATTAGATATTTTTACTCCTCCCTTAAATTCTGATAGGTCGAAATGTTTTAAATCATAAATGTAATCCCTGAAATATTTGTTAATGAGAGAAAAAGAGAATCAATTTACCCTCCCCTCTTTCAAATACTTATAATCCCTTCAATATCCTTCCAACTCTTTCAATGTTTGTGTTTAATTGCATTGTTCACTCATGAAGAGCAAGCACTCCCAATTTCACTGGTGTCATCTTTTTGGCATTACAATATTTTTATTGATTTGTTTACATCCCATCCCAATTTATTGATTTTTTTTCATCCATTCTGGTTTTAAAATATTGCATATATGGAATTCCTAAACAATCTTCTTTTCATACTTATTCAATATAATTAGCAGAGCTACACAAGATGGTAGAACTATCTATTTTTCATACTGCTGTTGGGATTATTATCACTTTCCATTTCCACCTGCACTCATCTGGATCTATTCTTAGCTCTTAGTCTGAGGTATCTGACATTGCTGTTTAATGACTAAACTTTAGCAGAGTGGGTGGGATGCCAGAATCTTGCAGAATCAAGTCTGGCTATGTGTGCATGTTGCATAAATGACCACCGGAATTGTGCTAAACTGTTCCATTTCTTAACCTAGGACTTGATTAAAACATTGCACAGCAAAACTTTAACTCAATTAGCATAAACATGTCTTAAGTTCAGTGAAACAGACTCATGTGACTTCAAGAAAGTTTTTTTTACCTAATAGGCCTTCCAAATACTTTTGTATTTTCTTTACACCTCCTCAATCCTTCTTCATTTATAGATAGAACCTGCACATTAATAAAAATAAAATAGATGAGAATGCTGAATTATGCTGTTGTAAAATAACCATGGATAAAATTTCAGCCACAGTGTTACTTTGGGTTCAACTCTGATTTTTGTAAGTAATTTAAAAATAAAATAAAATGAAAGTTAGTATTTTTGTGCAGGAACTACAAAATAATTTGAATATCTAGTTTTGAGGAATCAATGTGTGCATATATTTTAAAATATAAAATTATACCTCTTACAATTTTAAAATGAATTGCATGTATCAGAAGACATTACTTTATATACTTCATAGAATGTTTAAAAAGAAATTAATATGATTTATGTTGATGACATAAGAAATGTGAAAGTTCATACAGTCTTGTCCATCTACAGCTTTGTTGGGATTTCAAATCATTACATATGTTAATACAATTTGGGGAAGATATAACGCAGCCAAATATCTCAAAGTAATGTTCTAAAATGTAGAATTTGTTATCTCATTGAGATGTTGGCACATTTGGAGATGTTGGCACTTTGAAAAAATGATAATTTTTTATGAAATTGGAAAAAGAATTTCTCTCTTATATTCAGAAGCAGGAAGGCTGTCCTGATATCTGAGGATTTAACACCTCATTCTCTATTCAGAAGTGAGCAATCTGTAGTAGCCCCAGCTTAGCTGGCCAACAGTGAGAGATGCCTTATCTTAAGAGCAAAAAGCTGTCCATGTTTATTCTTGCACAACAGACAGAAGCACATTACTATTCTAATAAAAGAGATATCAACATGAACAGATTGTCAATGACATTCTGGAGTGTTCCCCACTGTAATGTAACTTTTTCCAACTGACAATGCCCTACAGATATTTTGGACATGCTTAATAGGAGCAACCTAAATGAGGAACATCCAGTTATGCTAACTGATACAGTATAATGAAATGGGGATGTAACATTCCCCAGAGAAATCATCTGCAAATTGTATCTTAAGCACTTACATAGCGAAGCAGGGCTTCTTCTCCAAGAGCTCGCACCAAACCTTTGGTATCCATCTGGCCTAGTCTCAACACATATAGTGGACGCCCATCTGAACCAAAAGAATAATAATGGTAACATTCAAATTATCTTCTGATAAACCAAGAAATGGTTAGAAGGCCTTCTTATTTTTCTCTAAAGCAAACTGGAATGATCTATACTTGCTTATCAACTTAATTTCCAACAAATTATCAAATTAATTTTGGTTGCATAAATAAAGATGATACCTAAATAAAGATGATAACGATTTAACATTCATTAAATAAACGGCTAATACTTTTGATGGCTTGTTTAATGTTTGTTCAAAGTTATGAGGGCCTCAGGAAGGGTGCTTTAGAGCCATACAGCACTTCCAGCGACTGTAAAATGTCATACTGCCCCCAGCCCCCATGATCACATGACTGCATTTTGGGTGCTTGGCAACTAGCTTGCATTTACCGCTGGTTATCAAGAAACCCATAATCGCCATTTGCAATCTTCTCTACCAGAAAGCCAATTCTGGTCATAAGTTAAGGGTTGACTATATAGGAACTGCTGGCTTGAAAATGCTTATTAGCATTTTCCTTTTTATTATTTCAATTTTTATGACTACCCAGTTATATATCATTCATCACCTTGATTGTATTACTGTATTATAACGAGAAGAGACAATGTGAAAGAAAAAAAACCTAATATGATAAACAGAATATTTTCCCCTAGATGAATAGGACAACCATGAGTTAAGGACATACTGAGAAGTTATCAGTGAAAGTTAGAAGACACTGGTCTAACTCTAGTGACTCTACATAGTCATGCCAGGACACCTTTCCAATGGGTATTTATTTTTGTTAGTTTGAGGCCACTTGATTCCAAAATGATTTTGGGTGGCTTAACATTTTAAAACTATTCATGATATAAAGGGGGGGGGGGGAGAAATAGTGCTCACACAAAGCCACACAAATAATAACTCCCCAAATCACCAGTGAGTCCCTAACCCGAAGCCAGAGAACAGAGGGAAATTTTCAGTGGCTTCTGGAAGGACAGGAACCATAGTGTGGGGATCCCAAGGTGCTTCTTTTCAAAAGGCAACTGGACTTTGATTTTCCTTGAAGACGTTTTGCTTCTAATTCACAAAGCTTTTCAATTTGCTGCAGAACTGAAGAAGTTTCTTGGATGAGGAGCAAAACATCTTCATGGAAAAACGAAGTCCAGTTTCTTTTTGAGAACAGCACCTTTTAGACAACCATGACCTGGATGACTGATAATCTCCATAGACATAGTAGGGGGATGCTGTTCCAGAGAAGGTATGCTTCTCTGTTCCTAGGAGATGGCAATTAACTGAAGAAATCCGGAGCACACTCCCTCTGCCTGATCACAGTGAATAGGCAGAAACTATTGGGAACATGCAATCCCTCAAATAACCAGACCCCCATGCCCAGAAAGGCTATAGAAGTGATGGTCAGCATCTTGAATTACAGCCAGAAGTCAACTGGCAACTAATACAGCTTGTAAAACAGCAGTGACACATGGGAGTAACATGAGACGCCATTACAGTCTAAGTTCTTGAATTTTGGACCAGCTTTGGTCTTTAATGGCCTCCAAAGATATAACTTGATTTGATTCCATGGCAGCATTTGGGCCAGTCGCTGCTATATGCTATGTTCATCAAACTCCCAAACAGTGCATGATTGAAAACCGAGCAGAAATATGAAGTTGCAGATTGTTAATGTATTTTTTATAGTGTCTTAATCTTGCATTTACCACTTAAGAGTTGGCAATAACTGAAATAGCTTGCATGCCAAATAATGAAGCCAAGACTTCTCACTCTTTCTAACAGGATACCTATATCTTTATATCTTACCTTTTACTCCAACAAAGTACCTATCATTTTTAAGTACTTTAAGTAAGTCCCACTTGGCTCTCTTCAGCAAACCACACTAGCAGCATTTCAGAAGACCTAAGACTTTCCACTATAAAACTTCTGCATCGTTGTTACTATACCTTTGTCATGATGGTGCCAACCGCCTGCATAATAATCCTGCAGTACTTGAGGAGGGTTCCAGGTATCCAGGATGTAGTCCACCTGATGCTGTTTGCGCCACGTTAAAGACTGGCACAGGATTTCTCTGGCCTTATCAATGTTGAAATCTCGGGCACGCAAGAATCTTAAGATGTGCTCATCTTTGGGAATCTATAAACATAGTAAGAACTGAGTAAGAACTGTCAAAAGTATATATAATATTCCATAAGAAAATGTCAAGGAATAAGTTGACTTAAGCACCTTTCTATGCTTAAGCCCATCCCTTCTTCACAAGAAAGCTGCCATTTCTTTCATTCATTAATTCCACATAAAAATAGAACAATTAGACAAGAAATTTAAAAGAATATTTGGAGAATACCTAAAAGCTTTGATGAGAAATAGTGAATAGAAGTAAACTGGCATACACACACACACACACACACACTCATTAACTAAATTCAAAACAAATAATTAAGACAATTGGAAGTTACTCTATAAACAATAAGTTACTCAGACTTCTGAAAAGAATAAACTCTTGGCTGCAACAGAAAAAATACTTTCAAGTGTTAAGCAATATGGTATTCAAAGCTTCCTGCCTTTTTTGCTGCTAGATAACAGACACTGTAAGCAGCATAAATAAAATGAAATACATAATTAAAGATAACTATCATATCATTTTTTTTATTATTGTCATTGGCCAGCACAAAGTAATAATAATTTAACATATCCGCTCTGGAAAACTTAGCTAAAAGTGAAAAAAATACTGGTACACAAAACTAAGAACTTACTAAAATACTTAAATCTATATAAAACTTATAAAATAGAATTTAATTTGAATCAAGACTACATACAATGTAATATTTATTTATAACCCACCTTTACTATTTTTACAAAAAATTCATGGTGACAAACATAGCTAACACACTTTCCTCCTCCTATTTTCCCCACAACTCCTCTGTGTGAGAGAGTGACTGGCCCAAGGTTACTCGGTTGGCTTTTCTGGCTAAGACGGAACTTGAACTCATGGTCTTCTGCTTTTCAGACTGGTGCCTTAACCATGATGTTTCATATAAAGCCTATATATTTTAGTAATAATACAGTAAAAGTCTATTCTATTACTTAAATAATTATTTGATAAAACATGGCAATGAAGACTGAAAAACTAAATAACTGGAGTTAATAGATGATAATGTAAATATGACATAATTTCTGTTCAGTCCAACTAGCCTTTTTTAATAGTCAGTTCCTGATGTGGTCTATGGCTGACATATGTAAACATTCCCCAGAGACTCTTACCACTCTCCCTTTAACAGGAACCACATGCTGCTACTTTTAAATTCAAACACAGCACTGTCAGGTTTGGGAAGTTATAGGGGTAAGGATGGGCGCAGATCCATTCAAATTGCAATGCTTAAATTTATAGTGTTAGCAGCCCACTTGGTCCTTCCTCTCCCAATCTTCTCCAAGCCTCTGCCAATAACATTTGTCTTATTCCTTCCCCACCACCAAAACAGAACACATGTTTTAGGTTCATCCTGAAAAAATAAATGCAAGTTTTGGTCTTGCACAAACCATTTGAAATTGATCCATACACAAAGCAGTTCATGAACAGAATGTTTTGCATATCCTTCTTTAGGAAAAAGTAACTAGAAATCCAAGGACAAAGAAGATGTCTTATGGCAGAATGGAGAAGTGTAGGCAGGAAATATAAAAGCATAGTCCAGGAAATTTTCTACTGTAGTACCATCATAAAAACATCCCAAGGAGGAGGTCCTAGAGGAGGGAGTTTCACATAATTCTGAAATAGATTTAGGAATCTAATCTATAAATAAATACATAAACAATTTTGTGCTTTGTTTTCCTTCCTCTGGACACTGATATTCTGCCAGACATTCTTGTACACCATGCATTTTTCTGATGGATAGGAAGCGAAAGAGAGACACATCCTCTTACTTTGCCTTTGTGTGTTTCCTGGAGCCACTGCCGAAGCCTGATGAGGCAGCTTTCTTGAAGTGGGGTCAGGTCACCCAGATACCTCTTGATATAATCTGCATCTAATTTATCTGAAAAATATAAGCAGAATTGTTTTCATTGCCCAGACTTCCAGTGGAAACCCTCATTTGCAAACCAAACTGTTTCAAATATTCAATTATTTATGTAAGTTAGCCACTAATAGTATTAATATTTTCATCAATTCTACAGATCCTTGTAAACTCTGCACTGCTCACTGTCTTCAACATCTACATCCAGTTGATGGTAGCTACCAGTTGATAAAAAACAAAACTATGTATCTACTTGATATTCTTGAAAAGAGATATAACTGTACAACTGCTTGCCTGCAAATTTTTTTCTGACTAAATTAATTTAGTTATTTGTTTGTATCCTTAAAATCCAGCTGAGATTATGATGGAATTCATGAAATAGTTATAAGAGGGGACAGGACAAACCACACACCATCAGGGGTTCCAGCCACCAGTTCTGATGCATTGTTGCACGTGTTGATTTCCTTGGAGTTCAGTCCCTCTTTGATGGAAGTTTCTGGTATGTTGATTGGAGGGGATAGCGACCGTCTAAAGTGAGTTGTGCCGTGTTCAAATGCAAACATAGCAGGGGGAGTCCAACGAGGAATAAATGTTACACTTTCTTCTTCTAGCTGCTTCAAGTAGTACTCTATTATCTCTTTGCCCTTTCAAAACAAGACAATTCTTACATCAAATGCATTGTAAGCGCAGATGGCTGGGATGTGTATGTGAGACAGAAGAACTCACATAATTAGCCCCTGACTGAAGAAAATTAAGTCTGCTGGAATTGCAGGAACCTAGTGTTATGTCAGATATTTCAGTTTAGCATTACAAATTCTCAGGTAGAAACTCAAGAAGAAAAGAACAAATATATTCCCATGGTTTAAATACAAAAAGAAAAAAAAGAATGAAATGAAAAATATGTCCTCTGGATATTTTTGTTCAAAAACAGACATAACTGCCTTTTGAATCATGAAGATCATTCCAGGTCATGGGTAACTTCACTCCTTCTAAATATAAACTGTAAAGTAGACTATTTTTAGTGGCTTAGTGTTTAAAGGCCAACTTCTTCTAAACTTGTTTATTCTTCAGCAGAACATGATCCCCAATATTTTTGTATTCATTCATTCCTGTTATTGGACAATTATCTCTGACAAGATCAAAAGTTGGGAACTGATGATGGTACTTCTGGATGACCAGAATACACCATACTCAACTTCCCCTCTTGCCAATATAAGAGAGTAGAGCATGCCTCTAATAGAAGATGAGAGCAAACACAGACTACGAAGTATAACAAGATCAATAAGAACCTTCTCAGGAGCTGAAAATTGTTCCCAGCCTTCAGGAAATCACAACATTATTTGTGTATAAAACTTAAAATATTACCTTTTTAATATTGCTAGTGTATTGCTTCATAGCTATCTTTTCTACTGTGCTTTCAAAGCCAAAGAAAGATTTAATATCAAGACTTGCAGACTGCTCAAAACATGTCCAGTCTTCATTGTCTGGGTGCACCTGGAGATTTAAGAAATAAAAGTAGGCACAAGGTTTAAGAAAACCTTAATCCAGTAGCACAGGACAATAATTTGTTCAGAATTGAATAGTGCATTTTCCTTTTCTTCACTTATAGCTTTTTTCTCTTTTAAATCTTAAAAACCGTGGAGCCAATAATTTCTTTGAATGGAAATTATTGGATCCAATAATTTGGAGAAAACCTACAAATTCAAATCCGGTGAATTAGATTTTCCTCAGATCAGAATTGCCAACAAAAATGACACCTTCTGAATATCATAGAACAACTTGTCTTAAAGTGATCAGAAAATTTGTTGGGTATATTCTTCTTGCTCCAAAACTCCCCTCAAGAGCTACTCATCACTATGCTTTCTCATCACTATGCTTTCTGAAAAGTAAGCAAGAACATCTCTTCAAACAAGTCTGTAAAGTCAAATCAATAACAATGCTTTATGGGTTAACTGTGCTTTTAATTGTTTCTATTTTTGTGCCCTTGGCATCCTAGATAGGAAAAACAGAACCATAAATAATTGAAACCATAAATAACAAAGAATGCTTAACTAGAAACAGCTAGACAGGCGTTCTTAATAATATAAAATTGAAGCCTACCCCTTACTCACCGTATATGAGCATTTTTCATTAATGACAACTCTGTTTGAGAAAGTTTCATTGTGGGCCTCTATGTGTAAAGTGCGGTCTCTTCTATTCAAGGAGTTCTTTTGGACAAAGTAAACATAATCTACCCCTGCAATCTGAGAAGGAGAACAGAGATGAATTTAAGAAGCATCCCAATAGATGGTTATTTGGGCAAAGAACCGGACTAGGTGTTACCTTTTTCAGGAGCCGTGGAGCATCCACATCCAATTTACAACGTCTTTCAGTCACGTGGATTGCTCGGTCGTCACTCTTGAATTCACTCACAATATCACTGCCTACAAACATGGGGATGAGAGGGCAAGTGGGAAACCTTTTCTCATATGCCTGTAAGAAAAGGAGAATATAAACATCATCCTCTGTCACAAGACTCTCAAGGCAGCATTTCACATACTTGTTAACTAATCATAGATGTCCTCTTCACTTTAATAAATGGCTGAATTCTATTCAACACTAAAATGCTAGCTTGTATTTCTCACATATCTTAACAAGATTAGTGTGTGGCACTGGAGGTAGGCAATTGTCTTTCCAAAGTACTTCCTCCAAGCCTAATAAAGAAATTGAAAGCTTCTTCCTTCCATACTGGTTGTCCCCAAGCACCATCATCATCTTCCCCATAATCCTTTGCGGGGTGGAGTCTGGGCAACTGAATGGAGCTAGCAGAGTGTTTTAATGGCCGGATGCCCTTCCTGTCGCCAATGTAGAGTTTTGTTCAGCAGATATATTCTCAGTGTGCCCAGAGAGAGAAATAGCTGCCTCTTCCTAGGATTGAACTCACAGCTCCTGATTGTGAGGCAAGAGCTCCACCTCCAGGCCACCGCACCACTCTCAATTGTCCCCAAGCATACCTATTGTCCCCAAGCATACAAACTGGGGCCATCATTTCCCAGTCTGTATTCATGCCTAAATACATACAGGTAGTCCTCAACTTATGATGGCAACTGAGACCTAAGAGACAGCAATCCCAGCAGTCCTGGTTGCCATCATTAATAAGGTTATTAGGTAAGACAGCTTCCTGCAGTCAAAGTTATTGGAGAAGCTGATAAAAGTTGCAGGTCCCAGGCTGGCAGGCAGGTAAGTGGCTGCTGTCAGTTGTGTGTAAGGCATGTTTCAGGAAGGGTGCACGAGGGTGAGGCATGGGTTGGATGCAAAAGGTTGTATGAGAGAAGTTGGGGAGGGTGTACGAGAGGGTTTGTGAGGGCATATTCATTCATAAACCAATCCTTGTATCAGATCAGATTCTTATATGAGATCATTGTTACTTACCTATTCCCACACATTTGCACTGAAATCACTCATTAAGATGATCTGTCTGTGCATGTTTTGTGCATTTATTAATTGTATCATGCTTTTAACTTCTTAGAATTTCTCTATTATGCCCTCATTTTTATTTGCCATAGGGGCATACATTTGGGTGGTTAAAACTGACATGGTATGCTGCTAATTGTAATATCATGATATAATCCAGTTTCAGAATAAACTTTAACATATTCCAGCATATCATTATTATTATTATTATTTGGGGGGGGGGAGTTTTAAATTTATTGTATCAAGTTATCCAGATACTTTCCAACACATTCACTTATTTATTCCTCGGCTATGAATTTGTAATCTCTCCATCTCTCAGGGAGCATTCAGCAGCTTTTCTGCTGTGAATAAAATTGTAAGATTCCTGGCAAATCTTTGCCTACCCTGAAAACCAAAGTCTGCCAGGGAATCAGTTTTTCATTGCCTTCTGATGCTATTCCTCCACTGTATTAAAATTATCAAACTAATATTCTTTTCTTCTGACAGAAAGCTGGACATTAATAAAAGGTTATTTCTTTTTCTGCCTCTAAACATTTTAGCTTCTGTGTGAAGGAACACTGTCCTTTAACTTGAATGTAGTTTTAACACCCTAAGACATAAATATGCATTCTAAGAATCCATTCAGACACAATAGTGAATCAAACTTTAGAAATCCACCTCTAGTGCTAAAGATTAGAAAGACATCTCCAAGGTGGAATATATGTGGTTTTAGAATTCAAAATAAATCTGAAGAAGCCATTTTTGCTA
This sequence comes from Hydrophis major, assembly GCA_033807585.1. Lineage (NCBI taxonomy): Eukaryota > Metazoa > Chordata > Lepidosauria > Squamata > Elapidae > Hydrophis > Hydrophis major. The sequence continues at coordinate 175,255,920 of CM066329.1, forward strand.
ATGGCTTAGAAATAATAGGGAAACTGAGAAGTAAATTCAGAAACACCTGACCCATGAAAGAAGCTTTACAGTAGATACCTAGCTTTTCTGCTTAACTGCCTTTCAGCTATTATAGAAACTGAGAATCTTGAACATCCCTCACCTTCTCCAAAATATACATGCTGTGCAGGAAAACAATAACTAATATAAAAATTCATCCCAAATTCACAAAATCTGTCCCACTTAGTGCATTTATCTTTGCTTTTTGACTTCTTGGTGGCTTTTGATACCATCAACCATGGTATATTTTGGGGCTGACTTAGGAAGTTGGGGCAATCATCTAAATTTGATGATGACAGATAGATAGGTAAATAGATACAGACAGACAGACCACATATGAAGGTGTCTGTTTGCTTAACACCAAATTCTGTAATGGAGGTCTTTCTTTTATAGGTAGGTCTAACCTTCATTGTTATTAAACCTTTAAAAATGCAGTGCGTTAATACCCTGTACAACTAGCCATGTTTAGATTGCTTTCATGAAAAAGATAACTAGGCAGGTACTTTTAATTTAATTTTAAAAAGCTCAGCACATATGCGTCTTCAACAGAGCTGCGTGAAGCCAGCTGCAGTGGCGTTTTATTTTCCAAGAACAGTTTTCTGGCATTATGTGTATGACAAAGTCTGGCATCAGCTGAAACTAAACAAAGCCTCCAGATATTATTTCCCACATACCAGCTTACAAATCTTAACTCAAACCGTAAGTGTGTAGTTGCTTAGCAACCACAAGATTTGCAGTAAGCTTATTTTTTCAGCCAGAGGTTTAAGCATTCAGTTTCCTGTCTGCAACATTTTATGATGCATTTGCATTAATTTTAAAGATTTTATATAAGATTCTAGTGATATCCCCAAACTGTGCCTGAATAAATTACTCTAGATGTATCAAAAGAATAAGTGATTATCCATCACACAGCCATAGCATCCTAAATAGTGTGCTAACAGCCAAAGCGGTGCTAATGTCAGCATGAGAGGAGCATTTGAAAGATCAGTTTTATAAAATCAGTGCTATATTGGGAAATGTTAAAGTGATCAAGAAGATAGTGTTAATGGCGCTCTCTTCCGTTATGCTGGTGCTATTGCTTTCTAAAAATGCTACAGAATATGAAAGCCACCTGCTCTCTCCTTTAAAACAGATGTCTGCCAAGAAACCACATGGGATTTTAAACCCATGTAAATATTGCTAAGTGCTACTCACAGGAGAGTAGTGACAATTATTTTTATTTGACAATATAGGTACTCCAAGACAATGTATCAATATTGTACCTCTTGGCCACAAATGGTTGTATCCACTCATTATACATACCAATTTAAAGTTACCAAGAATTTCCTCTGACAAATAGCAGAAATGCTATAAAACGCCCAGGGATACGGTTGTGCCATTTCCATATCATATTTTATGAACCACAGTAATCATATCAGAATTATACAAACATTGCAGGTATACCGCCATTATCAGAAGCGTATCAAAAGGGTTTGGCAATCTAAAATATGATATATACATACATACATAGACACACACACACACACACACCTTCCTCTTTGATAACATTTCTTTTTTCTAGTTAAGTTAAATTTCTGTTTTATAAATTAACCAATCTACTAAATGCAGAAATTAACTCTTTTATCTCTTGAAGCACATTTCCACATTTGCCTCATTACAGTAATGTAGATCCCTTCACCTAATTATTTAACTCAGTGGTTCTCAACCTGCAATGTCATTACAGGTGGTCCGTGAACAGTTGAAAATGATTTATGTCTTAAGTCTTGGAGGGTCTGTGGTCATGGTCCGTGGCAACAAAAGGTTTTTAAAGGGGATCCACGGTGAAGAAAAAGTTTAGAACCACTGATCTAAGTTATGCCTCTAATGCGAATGGAGCACCATTCATGATTCAGCAAGGTAAATATCTCGTCTTTCTTACAGCTACTACTTAGAAAAGCCAACCTTAAATATGCTAATCCTAGACATCTTTTCCACCTCAACTTTTCTTTCTCACAATTCAAATTATCAATTGGTCAATGGTTGTATTATTGCTGTTTTAAACTTTTCTATTTTTAAGACAAGGTTTCCAGGTCTTGTTCAAGAACATCTGTCATTTATATTGTTGGCAACCACTTTAAACTACTAGAAAATCTTGATTGTAGCTCCTAGTAACAAAATGCATCATCATAATAGCAGTTCACACCTTGAATCCAATTCAAAATTGCATACAATCTTGAGTGTGGATAAGAAAGTTTCAACTTTAAAAGTTAAACTGGACTTCTCTCATACAGCATCATCATTATATGAGGCTTGTGCAGATAACTACTGGTAAGTTATAAATGACCAATCTAAACTGTATAACGGCTTATAAAGAAATTTGGTTAGAAAATATTCTTAAATAATTTTGGTGAAGTAGATCCACTTAACACATCAAGATCTGTGGCATTTCCTGTAAGAGGCTAGTAACAAAATTAACTAAAGAGATTGATATAAAGGTAAACCGATGCTGAATACTTCACATATATTTCCTTGTAAGATGTGCATAAATATCTTTTCATACTACCATTCTTTGGGTAACCCATCCCAAAAGCCTGGAAATACTGTATTAACAAATGAATCTGAAAAAACCCATTCACACTCAGTTCTACTCTTTGCAACAAAAGGAACATTTTACAAACCTGAGAAACTTATTACAGAAACACAAATAGTATTCTCAACTCGACAATCTAACTTCAAGATTGTCAAGGAAAACTATGTAAGTAACAAAATGAAACATACTAAATGAACAATTCAAAATTCACTCTTGGGACTGAAGGAAGAAAATGTATTAGCAGAGCTAAGTTCTTGAAGTTAGTCCAAGATTGATGTCACTCACATTTCCTATCACATGGAGAAACACAATATGTTTTGGAAAAGAAAATAATTCCATCAAGAAGCTCATTACTTATGATATTGTGATTCAAACATCTCTAAATGCTCTGGCACTTATTCCCACCATTTTGCGGGATTCAAGAAATGTAAGAATATGGCAAACAAATCCTTTTAATCATTCAGGGCTCACACTATTAGAGCATAATAACATCTCTGCCTGTTGTAGTGAAATTACAATTTGCATTAAGAAGGCCCATGATGTTAAGACAGCTTGAAAATGGTTGCCTCATTAATTCTATTAATTCATCTCCTTCCATAACCTGCTTACAATATATGTGAAAGTTCTGAGATTTCGAATTTGGATTCTCAAAACTCTCAGTTGCTTCCTTGTATGAAACATTTCTCCTTTTCACATCTGATATGATAGTGAATATTTTCTAGCAGGAGGAGATCCTAATAGGTTAATCCTAATAGGTATGCCACACCAAAATGTTTTACCCACAGCTACAAATGAAGACATCTTTGTAACACAGCTGATATCCCATAAACTCATAACCCATATAGTTAATTGCCTCTCCCATTATTTCCCAGGATATTTTCATCCATTAATCAAAGAATGTAAATGTTACTACGTTTCTTACATTTAATTACTATAATATAATATTTCTTTATTGTACTGCTGCTTAGAGATCTTCACCATTATGGCTTAATGCCTATTTATCAGCGACATGACATTTTAAAAAATTAGAACAAAAGTGCCCTGCAGGATGGCAAAAATAAAGAAGCACTGAAATATACAGAATAACAAATTCAAGGGGAATAGATTCCTACGTCAGTTCCATGATCTGAGTAATAAATGCTCTCTTCTTTCAGTTCATTAATTATTTTAACTGATCTATAAAGCTAATAAAATGAGCCCTGTTTAGCACTTGGATGGGGAACCATCCAGAAAGCCCAGGTTAGATTAGGAAGCTGAAAAAGAGAATGCGATGTGAAAGTATTTCCACCTTATTGCTAAGGAAGGTGCATTACAATGCTCCATGTAAATCATCATGAATTGAGCATTAATTGAAGATTTTTCTTACATAATACAGATAGTTCTTGCTTACCAACAGTATTTTGGACCATGAAGTCTGTCCCTAAGCAATGCAATCATACACCATGATGAGACATTTACAACCTCATTCCTACAGAAACCAGTAATGAAGGCTGCAAATGGCAATCACCTGGCTGTGGGATGCTGCAAAGTTGTAACTGCAAGTTGGTTGCAAAGTGCTTGAATCATGATGACATGTCTGTGGGGTCACTGCAATGGCTACAACTACAAGGATGCATTGTTAAGTAACTGTCTGCAATGAATAGATCTCAAAAGGTGGAACAAGAAGATATTGTAGACAAAAGAACACCCAGCTTTTTGTCTGCTTCCTCTTTTATCTATTGGAATAGCTACATGAAAGATGTTTTACCTATGGACAAGACATTGCAATATTGCAAAGTTACTTATATTTAGTAGAAAAATTCACTACACAAGGGCACTACATTATTCATAAATATCACAGGAGAAACATTTAAGACCTGAGGCTCTATTCTGGAGTTGAATAATGACTATATAATTGCCAGGAAGCATCGATGAATATTTCCTCTCACTTAAGGTTTGGTTACTATGGCCTCTCTTCAGCATAATATACGAGGGCTGTCCTACACTGAGAAAACAACAATGTGGATGGGATGCAGGAAGCAGCAGTTGTGATAAAAGACAGAATAAAGAGGTAGCAATAAATGTCCAGGGAGCATAGATTATAATCCCAGCTGCTAGCACACATGGAATGCAACATCTCACTAGGCCTTGCAATGTTTCTATGGCTTTCCCAAGTTGTCCATTCCCATATTGTCCTCAAACATGCCACCCTCCAAATGTAATCAGTTTAATTTTGTCTCTCAGCTCTCAATTTTCTTGAGGATCAGGGTGGCCAGAAGCCCTTTTCAACTTTTTTATATCTTGTGAATTTCTCCTATTTACATGATGAGCTTCCTATGGACAAAAAAATACTATCCCTACAAAAGCTATTCAGAAAACAGATACAGTAGTTTTACTAACCAGTAAATCAAAAATACAAGCTAGAGGAACAGCTGAAAACTTCCCAATATGGCCAATGGTGAGGAATGCTTTGAACAACTGTAAAGCCAGCAGTACTAGTCCCCTCTCAATAGATTAGTAACAGTCAATCCTCAGTGAAGATCCAAGTTAATCTACATACAGTATTTTAATAACATCTTTAAGTTTTCTTTCTATTGCTACAATTTAATTTTGAAGGTTCTGTAGCCAATGATATATTAAAAAGGATTTAATAATATATCAAATACTGATATCATTTTATCAGTATTTCTTAGCACAAAGCAATTGTTTTACATAGCACATTGTGCCTACTTGCTATTGCCAACTCCTTCAGATGTGCTGTTCCACCTACAACAATTCTGCTAGTAACATTGCTGGTTCAGGAGCAAACGATTTTTAAAGGTTATGGGAATTTCCCCACCTCTCCTACAGGAGAGGAGGTGGAGTGATTCAAAGTAAACCAGGAAAACAGTAAACAATATTACAATCTCAGAACCAGATACCCCAGATTAGCTATTTCAAACATTACTTAACCATTGTATACCAAATATTTTTTATAATGCAAAACTACAATATGCAGAACATATCTTTGGATTCTAAAAAAAATTACAGCAACATAATAAAAATTATAATAAAAAGGAAATAATTACTTTCCTAAATAGAGAAAAATATGATTTTACAGCACTGTTTCTGATTTCATCAGCAGATAGCAGTCTATTTAAAACCAAGCAGTCAAAAATAATATAATTAATATATTATGCCCAACCAAGTTAATTTTCTTAGAAATGCATTTCCATAACATAATTTAATCAACCAATGACCTCAATAGTCATGTATATTATTTTAATCTTTTTTATATTGTTTCAACTCATATATTTATGTCAAAGAATAGAAATAAACATGACATCTTGAATATACACTGCTCAAAAAAAATAAAGAGAACACTAAAATAAGACATCCCAGATCTGAATTAATGAAATATTCTTATTAAATACTTTGTTCATTACATAGTTTAATGTGCTGAAAACAAAATCACAAAAAAATTATCAATGGAAATCAAATTTAGCAACCCATGGAGGTCTGGATTTGGAGTTACACTCAAAATTAAAGTGGAAAAAAACACTACAGGATGATCCAACTTTGATGTAATGTCCTTAAAACAAGTCAAAATGAGGCTCAGTAGTGTGTGTGGCCTCCATGTGCCTGTATAACCTCCCTACAATGCCTGGGCATGCTCCTGATGAGGTGGCGGATGGTCTCCTGAGGGATCTCCTCCTACACCTGGACTAAAGCATCCCCCAACTCCTGGACAGTCTGTGGTGCAACGTGGCATTGGTGGATGGAGCGAGACATGATGTTCCAGGTGTGCTCAACTGGATTCAGGTCTGGGGAACAGGCGGGCCAGTCCATAGCATCAATGCCTTCGTCTTGGAGGACCTGCTGACACACTCCAGCCACATGAGGTCTAGCATTGTCTTGCATTTGGAGGAACCTAGGGTCAACCACACCAGCATATGGTCTCCCAAGGGGTCTGAGGATCTCATCTCGGTACCTAATGGCACTCAGGCTACCTCTGGCGAGCACATGGAGGGCTGTGAGGCCCCCTAAAGAAATGCCACCCCACACCATTACTGACCCACTGCCAAACCGGTCATGCTGGAGGATGTTGCAGGCAGCAGAACGTTCCCCATGGCGTCTCCAGACCCTGCCACGTCTGCTCAGTGTGAACCTGCTTTCATCTGTGAAGAGCACAGGGCGCCAGTAATTTGCCAATCTTGGTGTTCTCTGGCAAATGCCAAACGTCCTGCAAATGGTGTTGGGCTGTAAGCACAACCCCCACCTGTGGACCTCGAGCCCTCATGCCACCTTCATGGAGTCTGTTTCTGACTGTTTGAGCAGCCACATGCACATTTGTGGCCCGCTGGAGGTCATTTTGCAGGGCTCTGGCAGGGCTCCTCCTGTCCCTCCTTGCACAAAGGTGGAGGTAGAGGTCCTGATGCTAGGTTGTTGACCTCCTACGGCCTCCTCCACGTCTCCTGATGTACTGGCCTATCTCCTGGTAGCGCCTCCATGTTCTGGACACTACGCTGACAGACACAGAAAACCTTCTTGCCGCAGCTCACATTGATGTGCCATCCTGGACGAGCTGCACTACTTGAGCCACTTGTGTGGGTTGTAGACTCCGTCTCATGCTACCACTAGAGTGAAAGCACCGCCAGCATTCAAAAGTGACCAAACCATCAGCCAGAAAGCATAGGAACTGAGAAGTGGTCTGTGGTCACCACCTGCAGAACCACTCCTTTATTGGGGATGTCTTGCTAACTGCCTATGCTTTCCACCTGTTGTCTATTCCGTTTGCACAACAGCATGTGAAATTGATTGTCAATCAGTGTTGCTCCTAAGTGGACAGTTTGATTTCACAGAATTGTGATTGTCTTGGAGTTACATTGTGTTGTTTAAGTGTTCCCTTTATTTTTTTGAGCAGTGTATCTAACTGGAAGCAACTTTTTTAGAGTAACTATATTCAAAACCAATTAGATTTCTTAATCTTTTCTTAATTAACCAATCAAGCAATAAAAAGAGCCAATACAATTCATGATATTACCAAAACAGATACTTACAGCCATAATTAGCTCAAAGGGGTGTTTATACACCCTCACGGGAGACTGGTATTTCTGTACCATGGTTACGAATAATTTGTATTATACAGATCTAAAAATAAAAGAAAACAATTATAGGTATATTGCAGCTGAAACAATACTCACCAAGACTTTGTAGATCATGTAGTTAGAACCCTAGTTTCTTACTTCACTGATCTAAGCAAACAGATCTTAAAAACTATAAATACAAATTCACTATGAGAATATTTTATTTGCAGTAGCATTCCATTTTGTTGAAACATCTCAGGTGTTTAGAGACACCATCCATGTTTCCACCATTATTTAGGTAGAAGAGATATAGAAGAGATACAATAGTTATTATATTTTAAATATTTAAAACATGGAAGATTCTTACTATCTATGTGTGCATGCATATACATATAAAATTACTAGAAGACGTTTAATGCCATATTTATACTCAAAATCAATATAATTGGAGTTTCATGCTACTAATATAAATATATTTAAGTACAAATGGCTGTAAGATAGAAATTCTTAAAAAGGTGAGCTTCAGATACTTGCAAACAGCCATTTTATCTTTCTTCTATGCATACCCAAACCAGCCAAGACACTACCTTGGAACAACAGCTTTTATGTTTTCTGCACTATTAATTAAACATGATTGTTTTGCAGCTTTTTTATTTATGGTTTTAGAACATTTAAGTAACTTTGTAACTTTGTAATGAGATTATTTGGATTACTTAGAAATAGAGGGAATTACCAGTTTCCCAATTTATGTAAATGGTAAACTATAGTGAACTGTAATTTCTTAGGTAGTTTTGCTGCTTGCAATTAAAAGAGAAGGATAATGTTTTGTACAAACAAGGAGAATAGAAATTAGACAGTAAGAGATATAGCCCTCAGTATTTAAGAAGACTTCCAAACTATGAACTTGAGACCTCTATTTCAGAGAAAATGAGAATTACTATTATCCACTCTAAAACAAGCAATGTTTTTACACTATTGCTAATATAGTCACAGACTCAATTTCACTTGAGAAATAAAATGATTAGGTTTATTTACAAAATCAGAACAAGACTATTACTAAATAAGACAGGAGAGGGAATATTTAAGATTGTTCTTACTCTCTAATGTTTGTCAAAAAATTTAAAGTGATTCTGACCAATATACTTATATAAGCCCTTGGAATTCTGAGTACAAGTTTGAAGATATTACCAAAAAAGATATATAAAGTGAGCTGTTCTCTAAATCTAATAGCTAATTTTGTGACTTAAACAATATACACTAATTATTAAATTTCTGCTGGGACTCAAGATTGGTAATAATCATTTTAATTAACAAGTTTATTTTAAAGTCATTATTAAAATATAGAAAACCCATGAGCACAATAAAGAGAATATAACACAATAGCTTTCATCCATATATTTTGTTATGTGTTTCACAGTATTTTCATGGATCCGTTTCTATGCTGATAAATACACACAGAAAGCTGATACTAAAAATAACTATCACACAGCACACCATCCTTAAGGAATGTGTAGAACTGAGTTATTACTGCATATTGATATATTGGTTTTTCAGAAATAAAAGCCATAGTTGTTCTTCAAAGAATATATAAATCTAACTACTTCCTACATTAATTCAAAGAGCAAATAAACATTTTAAAAGCAATAAAAAATTACAAAAAAATCAATGAGAAATTAATAAAGAACACTTTCTGCACCTGTAAGGGGAACTCTCTTTTATCAAATGACTACTTTAAATCCATTGGCAATCTGAAGCTAATGAAGATTTCTATAAACTAAGGAGAACACTGAAGAAAAGTGAGCTCCTTTCAAAGCAAAACCACAATCAATTACTTGCCAGCAAGCCATAAACAAACTATTTATAGTCAGATATCCAAGCAGAACCATCAGACCAAATCGTAAGCCCATTCTTGAAAAGCGACTGTTCTTTCCTCTTCCTGACTATTTATGCAAGACTACAAAATAGCACAAGAGATTAATTATTTATTATCGCTCCTCTATTATTAAAAAGAAAATAAAACATGGAATCTATTTACTATGCATCAACTTGACAAAGATAGATGACAAGATGAATTTTGAACTGAATACCCAGCCTTCCTCTTCAGTACTGGTGAACATAGTTTAACACGGAAAGGAAGCTAGACATCATGCCAACTTGAGATGCCTGGCTGTAAAAAAGCTACGAATTTCAGGGACCAGCATAGAAAATGAATGCTAAAGCCAAAGCAAGGAAAACAAGCATACAGAAGAATGGCGAAGCAGTTTACAGAGTAAAGTAAAAAGGGGGAATAAATTGAGAATTCTGAGCTAAAGGAAAGATGTGAAAATACACTGAGTTTTTAGTTATAAGAAAAAAAAATAGAAAGGAAAAGAGAGGTGCATTCCAGGGCAAGGGTGAGTAGAGTTCAGGAGGAAAGAAGCCAGAGAATAAGAGTGCAGAAGAACTGTCTAAAAAGAGATTGGGACAACCATTTGCCTGAAATGGTTTCCTGCTTGAGCAGGGAGTTAGACTAGAAGACCTCCAAGGTCCCTTCCAACTTTGTTATACCGTTAAAATGAGACTGACCATCCTCAATATCTGGTAGACCATACATTCCTCATGTTCTATTCTGTTGTTCTGTTGATGCCAATTAGATGGATTTGGTTGGGCAGGAGGGCCAGAACAGATTCAGAGAACAGAAGCTCCTTCCAGTTTAATGGTGCAAGAGAAATGGAAAAAGGAGAGTTTGCGGAAGGACTCCAAAAGGATGGGAAGGAGTAGATTCGGAGAAGGATAGGGAAGCGGGGTGGGAAGAACTCAAGACCAAGTGACTCTAACGCGGAGAAAGGCGCTTGGGCAAATTTAGGATCGAAGTGGCAAGTTCGATTCCCGCGTGTTGCGGAGTAACCCCGAGTAAAGAACGAACCGGGAGGAGCAAGAAGGGTGAGTGGGTAAAGGCTCACTCGGGAGGGGAGTGTGTGTGTGTGTGTGCGCGCACAGCTTCCCAAGGCAAGGTCAAGGCAGGGAAGGCGAGCAAAGGCGACCATAGACCACCATCATTCGGGGGGACGCGAAGGAAGAGGGACGGAAGAAAAGCAAGGCAAGAGAAGCGGAAAGTATCCTTCCCCGTCTTCGGGCCCGCTCCCAACCGCCCACAGCCAGCAGGTCCAGACCCGCCAGATGCGAAGTCCCCATTTAAAGCGCAGAAAACGAGGATGGGGAACCAATCTGGGAACCGGAGCCAGGAGGGCACGAGATGGAAGGAAGGAAGGAAGGAAGGAAGAAGGAGGGGGGTGAAGAAGGTGGTGGGAAGAGCCCGGGGGGGGGGAGGGTTGTGGAATAGGAAAAAGCCCATCAAGGTGGTGGGCGAAGCGGAAACCCACCTTCTTTATCGCCAAGGCCGGCAGCTCTCCTGCTTCATGTCGGCTCCCCGTCCTTGTGGTGCCTCAGGCGATGGAAGGGGCCCCTCCTGAGTGGTGCTGCCCCCCGCCGGTTCCGGGAAGGCGACAGAGGCGGCGGCGGAGGAAGCCGAGCGACAACAGGCCGGCGGTGTTACCCAGTGGCTAACCAGAGGAGGAGGGGCCCTGTCGCTCGGCCGCTTGTGCGCCCGCGCACTCTGAAGAACTGCTAAGCACTCCCCCCCCACCGCAGAAAGGAGCTCTTTCTGCGCATGCTCCCTGTAAGCCTGCTTCTGCGCACAAGGTGGAGCGAGGTGCATGGAATTCGGCCTTTCGCCTTATAAGTTTTCTCAATTTTTTTTCCTCTCTCTTTAAAAAGGATTACTTTTTCACGTTGGGGTGAAATATTGGTGTATAGGAAGGTTTCACGTGTTCGTTATATTTTTGACAAAGTGAGTGACGTGATAGGTTAGGAGCCAACACGGGTTTAGCCCTTAGTTTGTTTAGATGAGCGGTTATTTGGATTTTCAGCCCCAGCAAAACAAACAAATAACAAAAACAAATGAGTATCTATGCTTACTTAACAACCTTTAAAGATACACTTTCCAGGAACCCACTGCTTAGTCATTCAATCATCTATGATTCTAAGGGAAAAATAAGTCAACGGAAAAATTATTCCCTTTACGTCTTACATCGTTTTGGTGGAATAGTTCAGTAGCTTACACAGAATATTGCATTTTAGGACTGCATTTTTAGGATGCCTAGAAATAATCAGATGTCGAAGAGGACTTGCATAATTGTAGGCTTTTTAAAGGATAAAGCTCTGTGAAAGATTGTTTGCTGTACTGAATGTTTCCGTACAAAGGAAGAAATAAAGCAATAATTGGAAGTGTTCTGGTTTATACACTAGATTATAGCTGGGTTTAACAGGTATAAATGCAAGATATGTTTGCTCAGGAAAGATACCACCATCTATTTCTCTGAAATAACTTTAGGAACAGCTTGTGGAGACATTCTGTCCAATGCAGATAGTCCTTGGCTTACAAGTTACAACCATTCATTTAATGATCATTCAAAGTTACAGTGGAACTGAAAAAGTGACTTATGACTGTTTTTCACACTTAATGATGTAGTAAAAAAAAACCCATGGTCATGTGATCAAAATTCTGACACTTGTCAACTGGCTCATATTTATGATGGCTTCAGTGTCCTAGGGACATACTATTATCGCCTTTTGCGATCTTCTGACAAGCAAAGTCAATGGGGAAGCCAAATTCACTTTACAGCTGTGTTACTAACTTAACAACTGTGGTGACTCACTTGAAAAGTATGGCAAGGAAAGTCATAAAATGGGGTAAAACTCACTTAACAACTGCCTTGCTTAGCAACATAAACGTTAAACTTTGCTTGTCAGAAGGTCTCAAAAAGGTGATCACATGACCCCAAGACATTATAATAATCATAAATACATGCCAGTTATCAAGTGTCTGAATTTTGATCATGTGACCACAGGGATGCTGTGATGGTCACAAATGTTAAATGATTAAATTGGTAAAAGCACTTCCTTTTATACCTTATCATCACATAAAGCAATGCTGCACCATTATGATTAATAAAGGTGGATTTAGTGGGAGGACTGAATAAAAAGAAATGCCTCCACCAGTATTGGTCACTAACAAATGGCAATACTGACATATTGGAACTTCTGATGTATTCAATAGCATCCGTTCTTCTATTTCAGTTACCATGAAATTGCTGTGAGAAAAGGTTGTATTGCTATTGTTCATGAAATGAAACCCTGCAGTGAATATTCAACAGTGCACTTTAAACAAAGGGATGTGATTGATTTTTTGACTGCTATAGGAGTGCAATTGAAATTCATTACTGTATGCAGGCTGTTTACAGTATTGATGTGAGGACTATGCATCTCTGGGCTAAAAAAATGTAAAGATGATAAACCAGGATTTGTATGATAAAGAATGAAGTAGACAATCTATGATTGTAACCAAGGAGCTTCACATGAGGAGGTTGATGAACTGATCAAGAACTATCAGCAAATCACTCAAAGGGAAGTTGCTGTATTTTATAAAAAACTTGACACTTTACAAGAATGTGTGGGTCAGGTTGTTGAATAAGGAGCTCATTGTAAATTTAAAGATTCAGAAAAGTAAGCTGGAGGAAGAAAATAAAGCAGGGTTGCCAATGATCTATGTTTCTAAACCAACAAAGGCCAAGAGATATTTCATTTGCTATTACATGATGAAACTTTGGTAAGAGACAATGTGAATGGTTGTCAGGACTATTTTTTGCAGGTAGTCCTTGACTTATGACCATTCAGTTAATGACCAAAGATGATGCTGGAAAGAAGTGATCTATGACTGGTCTTTGTACTTAATCAGACCATCACTAAAATCATGTGTTCAAATTCAGGCACTTGGCAACTGGCATGTATACTGCACGAATCAAAAAAAGGGCTGTGAAAATATCTACAGACTCCTCACATCCTGGACATAAATTGTTTCAACTTTTACCCTCAAAACGACTATAGGGCACTGCACACCAGAACAACTAGACACAAGGACCGTTTTTTCCCGAATGCCATCACTCTGCTAAACTACTAATACCCACAACACTGTCAACTTATTTATTAAGACTGTATTAGTATTATTCCTCTACTACTAGATTATAATAATACTTCCTAGTACCTATTTCTTCCCACATATGACTATAACCGTGTTGCTTGTATCTTTACAATTTATATTGTTTCATTTTTTCCTAGTATGATTTGCTTGCTTATTAGTAACCGATGACTATCACTAAGTATTATATCTTATGATTCTTGATGAATGTATTTTTTTTCCTTTACGTACACTGAGAACATATGCAGCAAAGAAAAAATTCCTTGAGTGTCAAATCACACTTGGCCAATAAAGAATTCTGTTCTATTTATGATTTACAATGGTTTTAGCATCGTGAGGTCAGGTTGCCATTTATGTCTTTCCCAGGGGACTTTCAACAATGGGGGAAACCATATTCACTTAATTACTATGATTCACTTAATGACCATGGAAAAAATTGGTCTTTAACGATAGAAGTTCCAGTCCCAATTATGGTCATGTCAAGGACTCCCTGTACTATAAATGCATCTGAAAGCATGTCAAAACCTGGTTGGGCCATTAGGCCTGAGGTCCCAGGGGACTGGCAAATTAAGGTGGTTCCAGTACAGATAGTCCTCGATTAACAACAGTTCACTTACTAACAGTTCAAAGTTACAATCACACTGAAAAAAGTGACTTACCACCATTTTTCACGCTTATGACCTTTGAAGCATCCCCATGATCATGTGATCAAAATTCAGAAGCTTGGGAACTGGTTCATATTTATGACCATTTCAGTGTCCCAGGGACATATGATCCCCTTTTGCAATCTTCTAACAAGCAAAGTCAGTGGGGAAGCCAGATTCACTTAACAACTAAGTTATTAACTTATCAGGTGCAGTGATTCACTTAACAACTATGGCAGGTAAAATGGAACAAAACTCATTTAACAAATGTCTCACTTAACAACAGAAATGTTGGCCTCAATTGTCGTAAGTCAAACACTACCTGTATTATTAATATGTTTACACAATATTCCTTTTTTATCTTGTTTTTAATAATTATAATAATTGATTAGTATTGACTAATTCACTGTGTTTCCCTTTTTTGTATACCATCCAGAAAATGGATGGCTATATAAATTTGATAGATGAATAAATAAATGACAACAGTTCTGATCACAATAGTATGTAAATGTTATATAAGTAATTAGTAATTACTAAGTGAATGTGACATGTTCAAAAGGCCAGTTTCTGAAGGGAGATACAGACAGGGTCAGAAAACAATATATTTCCACATAACATTTCCACGTAAACTTAAAAAATACTGCATTTATTATCTAGTGTAGATAACTACCATTGACTACCATCTGACCCCCATCACCTCTGATTATCAGAGGAACTAAAGAAAAAGCATCGGGAATTAACAAATATTCAAATTTAACATTTCAGTCTCCCTTAATTAATCCTTTCAAAACTTCATTATTTTGTGAAAACCTGTTCAGTTTAGATAGTTACTATGTTACAAAGTTCATGTTGCAAGCCAAGATTCTGATGAAGTAGTCATTCCCTATAAACAGATCACATTTTCTGGAATTGCTGTTTCTTCTCATCAGCAATTTTTGATTGCCAGAGCACTACATTGCATCATTCAGCAGAGGAGTTCTCTCAAACTTGATCTCCTTCAGATTCATTAAGATTCACATAAACTCCCACTCAAGGGCAATGTTCTCAGAATCCCTACTTTGGCCAAGCAAATCCTTAAACCTTACTAAGACCAGCTGAGGAAAATTACAGAGTAGCACTTACTCATTCACTACAGAGTCTCCAAACTAATCTTTCCATTGCCTCACCCCGGCAATGCTAGTGAAAGCTATAGCAGCAGCCCCACAAGATACTATCTAATCCTTTCAGCCTTTTACTAAGGAAACACAGATTGATACTCTGGGCTTCGTTATTTGTAGTCACTTTTTCATGAGTGATGGTATAGATGCAAGGAGACAACAATGACCTCTATCTCAGCTCCTCACTTCCAGTCAATATAAACATTGGGATGGTGTTTCTTCTTTGTCTAGTAGCTGTCTTTTCTTCTTCACTAGGAATCCACTCCAGTCTTTCCTCTTCTTTTTTCAGACATATTCCATTTCCACATCTGAGATCCTTTGCCCTTGCCGTTCTTCCAACTTATCTATTTTATTTCTCTCTATCCAATTCTTCTGTCTCCATGGATTCAACAGGATGTCTGATATTTTTTTCTCTCTCTAGCTTGCACCCACTCACTTCCTCATTCTATCTTTCTCATGCCTTCATCATGCTGTCAGTTTCTTTCTTCTCACATCATCTCTGGTTACTGTTTTCCTAATTGGGCAACATGCAAAGAAATGGGATTACTGATACAAACTTCACTGCCTGGTATGGTAAATTTCTCTCCCCACACTCCCCATGGGTGCTTGTTCTTCATACAAAAATGGAAAAAAACTACTTGCACTTTCCTTCTGCACCCCACTGAAATGCACCCCAAAAACCTGCAACAGTCTCTATCATGAGGATCAAAATCCTGCACTAATATTTAAAAAAAAAAACACAATTAAATTTCTTCTAGCAGATAAGCCTTGAAACAGTGAATGTTAATTATCTATTACAATCAAATAAAAAATCAAAATATGGTAAATGCTTTTCTCGAATATTTGGATTCATGTGAGTTATTAAGAAAGGTGTGGGATCCAGTATGCAAAAGCAGAGATAGATTTGAAAAGAAGACAAATTGGACACCATAAAAGTACTGTGAGAGCTGCTTGACTTCTAAAAAAAATCTGATACGAATGTAATGACAGGTGTTTCCGTATCATCTTATCCGCTTTGCAATATTCAACCTTACCTTTGTAAATAAATACAAATATTGAATTTTTAGGAGTGGACCTTCCAAAGGAAGTCATTTGAGATAAAAGCTGGACTATTGACCTTCACTTCTTAGAACAATACGATAAGCCTGACTCCTGATGGCCTTTTTGGACTTCCAATAAATGGACAAAGGTAGAAATTTGCCGCAATATTTAAATACTGTCATAAATTAATTTTTATTTTAAGTTGCTGCCAATGTCTTTATTATTTAAAAAAGAAAAACAATGCATTGGATTTTGTTCCTTCCTGCCGGGATTTCTTTTCTTTTTTCTTTTTAATTCTTGAAAGGTCTCATTTCAACTAAGATCCCACCAGCACCATCAGAAGTACTTACTTCAGTGTCTTGATTGTTTGAGTTGCCATTTTCTCTTTCTTCCTCCAGGGACTCTTTGAGATCGGACAGCGAGAGGGCCCATAACACTCCAGATGTGGGTAGTATCAAAGATTTAAATGGTGCCATGGTGACACTTGCTTATATTTTTAGTTTTTGGTATCAATCTATAACACTGAGTATATTTCTCCCTGCTTTAACATAGTAATCATTTGAATATTCTTTTAAAATAAATAACTGGGAAGTTCAAAACGGAGTATTAGCTCAAAAAGTTGACCTTCACTGTATTATTGCCTAAGATGTATGCAGGCTAACACTGTTTGTGCCTGCCTGAAAACCAGACATGACTCATGGAAATTTTAGGAAAGAAAGATCATATGATTTGCAATAGGTTTGGTAAGTCAACACTCTCCTCCAAGGCATTTTGTGCCAAGGTTTCTGTATACATACAGAACTGAGTGCCAACATCTAGAAAGCAAAACAGGAGGTTGGATCTGCTAGCCTATCTTAAGGGAATGACAACCTTTAAAAGGAGATTATCATGGACTTGTGCATAAATTAGACAAAACATCATCACAGACATTCAATTTTAGGTTGGAACATTGACTGGAATGCTTAAAATTCAGAAATCAAGTCTTGGTAGACAATTTTAAGGCAAGAGGATTAAGTATCAAGCTGGTTCTGTGTATTTTCCATACATGCAGTATTATCTTTACAGGCAGCACAACAATGATGGGAATGAGAAGTGAGTCTTCCAGAGTACCCTCCTTTTCATAAGGGTTGCTTTTCACCCATATAAAGGACCTTTTGATTCCAAACCAATATTTTAAGGCATGGCGTTTGTCTGTCCTGTTTCCCATTCATGTAACTGGCAATAGTTGAGGAATTGACAAAGTGGCTATTGCATGTGGTCACTACTCTAAAATGTATCTGCAAGAAAACCTCAGAGAGCACCACAGACAACCCCGCCCCTTGCTGCAAAATAAATACTGCCCTTTAAACGGACAGGAATACTTAGAACCTTAGAAAGGAAACTGATTTACACCAACTAACCAGGAGCTCAGCATGGTTTGCTATGTTAACTGGCAATAGCTTGCCAGAATCCAAAGTGTGGGGAGAAGAGTAAGATGCCAAGGATTTCTCCAAGGATTTTCTGCATACTAAGTATATAATCTATCTCTAAGTTATATTTTCCAACCCATCCCAGTCTCAGTACTGTACTATATAGTGTTTAGTCTACATAGTCTGAACAATTGTGTGAACCGCACAAGTGGAAAGCATGAGAAGAAGAAAATGGAAGGAATGCGTGTAAATACGCTCACATGAAGTAAGATACTGTAGCTCCAGACAAAGCAAGCATGAAAACAATTGCTTTCTACCTCTCAACCCATCATAATGGAAATCTCTCTGTAGTACTATACAAGACCAGATAATTGGTAAAGTAAAGGGGCAAGGGGAAGGAAGAGAGAGGGAGTTGGGGAAGAGAGAGAGAAAAAAATGAGTAAAACTTCACTCTCTTGTTGTATTTTCTGTATGATGATTACAACTTTAAGAATTTGTTTTTGAAATTCATTAAGGATAGTTATAAAAAAAACACTCTAATGGAAATAAATTAGACAGAATTTTATTCTGAATCTTGTTCTAAGTCTGAAAAGCTTAGATGGAAAAATACTATGAAGGAGGATAACAGCATTTGGACTGAAGAGTTCCAACAATGGATTTCTGTGTTCCTTTCTTTTTTTAAAAAAAAAACAAATTTTATTAGTTTTAAAAACAAACATTAAACACATAAAACCTCTTTCCATTATAAATTTTTACAAAACAGATAAAACATTATTTTATTTTATATAACATAATTATAATATATCCCATTTCCACTTAAATATCTTTTAGCAGATTTCTCATTATTTCTCTTTACTCTTATTCAATTGCATTTCTTTTCTTTATTTATCCATTTTATACTCATCATATTCATATTTCCCTCTTGTTTTGTTTATAATTATCCTCATCTAGCTTTCCTCCAAGGTTTTATTAAACAAACATAAATACACAAAACACAAAAACATAAAACTTCTTTTTAGAAAGTAGCTTGGCCCCGATTACCACTCTTTATATGGACTTCAATTAAATTATACTCATCTTATATACCATTTCCTATCTTATTTACCATTTTATATCTTCAATATAGCTTCTCCCCACTTTCCACACTTCTTAATTATATTTTATTTATTTCATCTTAATTTACATCATCATCCTTGTATCTTTTGTCCATTCTTTTCCAATTATCCATTTATCTCATTCCCTATAGTAAAAAAAAAAAAAAAGGATTTCTCCTGAAATCACTATTCGAAGTATGATGCCTTTCCATCGCTCCCCTAAATTAACATTTAAGGTAACACCTGTTTCCCCATCTAATTCTGCTTAGTACATTCTACCTACTAATTTTTAAAAGAAAAAAAAAATAGTAAATCTATAAAGTAATTAAATACATAATTAAACATTAAATCTTATAACATTCCAATTATCAGTCAAATGCTACCATAATAAATTTATACTAACATAGTCAATTAAACTTTATACTTAAACTAAGTATTTTAAACATTCCTTTTAATAATTTATTAAGTCTTAAAATCTATCATTGTTAAACATTTAATATTTTAATCTTTACTCAATTCTTATATAATTCTAATTTTCTATTTCTAATACAAATATTACAATACTATATTATGTACCTTGCAGAATCCATTTAAGAAAATTTTTAGATTACCCTTTATCCCTAAAAAAAAATTTCTTTTTCCCATCTTGTTTCATACCTTTACGGCTTCCCCCCCCCTTTTCCCTTCCTTTTTTTATCCCTCCTGGTCTTTTTACCCCCCCTTTTCCAAGCCTCCGCCTTTTTAGCTTCCCCTCTCTGTTGTATTTCTCTTCTCTTTTGCTTTCTAACATTGTGTTAATTTTGCATCTTATTTTTCTCTTTCTTGGATGTTTTTTTTAAGTCTTAAGTCCTTTTTCCTTTCTCTCTTTCTCTTTCCTTTCTTCAACTTTTTGAATTCATTAAAGATGGCTTCTCCTTCTTCTTCTTCTTCCTCTGCTTCCTCCTTCAATTGTTGTATTTGCTGGTAAGTAGCAAGCGCCATTTCTAAGAAACAAACAGTTTCTCTCCAAGTGTCCTTGCCTTTTTTCTTTATTTTTCCATATTCCTCTCTTAAATCATCAACAGAAAGAGCCATTATAAACCTTTTCTTCTTTTCTCTTCTTCTTCTTGAGACAACCAAGATATTTCAAAGCTTGTAACAATTCCCAAAGTCATCAAACAGTCCAGACAGAGCACAAGATTCTTCCCTTCACTTTTTCTTCCTGGGGTAATATCAATTGGATAGGGAAGAAAAATCCCAATCTGTATTTAAAGGTCTTATTGCAATTAACTTCCAATCTCAAAGTCTTACAGGCATCTCCTCCAACAAAATCTTAATATAAATTTCTCCTTTGTCCTCTCCATCCCCACTTGTCACAAAGAGCTTTAAATTTTTACCTTCTATAAAAAAGCAGGCTTTTCAATGTCCATTTGTTGATTCCATAGGGAAGGAGAGTAAACTTTCTCTTTCACACTTTCACTCGCCGCTTATAAATCTCTTCTAGAAACAAAGTATCGTTCAAAAATCCAGGTTTTCAGGATATTAAATGCATCTTATGCTCCCGGTTCAACCAAAAAACTTTCGCTTCAAAACTTTCTCCTTCTTCCTCCAGCACAATCTTGTCCAGCTGCCGGCTTCTTTGTGGAGGCCATTGCTGACCACTGCTCCACCGCCTTGAGAAAAGGGGGTTATGCCGGGTGGGGAGGGGGTCTGTGAAACCCCCAAACCCCTGTCCGGATCCCCCCTATCTTCGGCTGCCTCTCCGGGGCAGCCTTGTCCTCCAGACCCATCAGGATCGGAGGCACCAAGACGGCTAGCACGACAGGGATTGCGCAGGATCGCGAAACTCTGCCGCCGCCGAAGCCTGGCAAACCGGAAATCCTGGATTTCTGTGTTCCTTTCTTAATAGCCTTGCTAGCTAAACAAGTTAATTGCCAGTTGCTAGCTAAACAAGTTCCTACAATAAAACATCTGTGGCTCCATGGAAAACAATGACCCAGGCAAGTTATATAACTCTCTGGTGCAACCTTCATCTCATCCATAGACCATGAGTGAGACTGGGTATTAAGTCATCCTTAGCCATATTGATGCTGAAGTATTATTTCCTCACTTATTCTGATACCATCCAAGGGAAGCCCTGAATTGTACAAAGTCCCAATAAAACCAGCCTGGCAGCAACTGGAAACAGACTATAGAAGCAGGGACAGGGATCAGCGATGGAGACAGCCAATGTTATGCTGATATATTTTCCTGATAATTCCTCGATGGAGGAGTACTTTGAATTAACATGGTAAAAGACCTAACAACGAACCCCAGATCCAACAGCGCATGCACCTTGCATGAGCAAAAAGGCAGTGCTGCTTGCACTGCAACACTGCAACCACCATCTTATCTTTTTTTTAAGATTTTTTTTAATCCCACCTTTATTATTTGTGTAAATAACTCAAGGCAGCAAGCACACACAAAATTCTTTCCACCTTTTATTTTCCCCACAACAGTAACCCTGTGATATGAGTTGACCCGAGGGAGAGTGAGAAGCCCAAAGTCACCAGCCTGGTGCTTTAACCACTAGACTGAACTGACCAAACCCTGTTCTCTGAAGTGCTGTTGCCTGGATCTGGAATTTGATGGATACCAGTGTCAAAATCACCAATATTTCCAGCCCCTGGTTAAAATGATTTTTTATTTAAAATAAACATTCTCTAGAAGATCTGTATCAACAATAATAGCAATAGCACTTAGACTTATATACTGCTTCCCAGTGTTTTACAGCCCTCTCTAAACGGTCTCTAGGCAAATTGCCCCCAATCTGGGTCCTCATTTTACCCATCTTGGAAGCATGGAAGGCTGAGACAACTTTGAGCCAATCAGCATCAAATTGCTGGCAGTCATGAAGCAACACCAGAGGCAATCACTTGAATAGCTGAAATGGACATCCAGCTATGAGGCTACTATCAAATCCCTGTAGAATTTTTGTATATAATTATGTGGATTGTGTGTATTTGATTACTTCTGTCATGTTCTCCAAATACGCTAAATAATGTGTGTGTGTGTGTGTGTGCATTTTTGAATAATTGCAGTAATAGACTGAGTTTGTTTTTGCAATATTATTCAGCCTCTGTAACCATGGAGAAAGCACCATCAGCAACACATCTCCCTCGCTTCACCTCTGAAACCTCACAGGACTCATAGTTTCCACAGGATGGAAACTATGTGTACAGTGTACAAGCCCAAAAGTTGATATTCCTGAGAGAGGCAGCTGGGAGTCTCGTAAAACTTAAATAAATGCCCTGCCCAATAGCACATTCCAAAATTTTTCTATGCTCCGAGGAAATCTTTACAGCCCTAAAGGTTAACGCATTTCCAGCAAGCCTACAGCAAATAGTGTAGCAATCATTGAAGTGGGTGGAGGATATTAAAATAAATCGTTTTATGTAAAAAGAAAATCCTAAAAGACATACCAACTGAAGGCAGATTATGAGACATTAAAAGACAAAAGCACTATGTAAATTGCAATTAAAATGATAGCCAAAAAAAAACAAAAAAAAAAAAACAACAACCCAGCAGCAGAGAATATCAGTTAATTTTAACAAAAAATGAGAGGAAGATTTTGTTGTCTGAGAAAAAAGAAAACAGATGCACAAATGCACTTCAGGGTCGGGGAGCTAAAATGATGGAAATGTTTATTTTTGTATTTCTATGCATCAGTCTTTTTAGGGATGGGGTTGGGATTAGGTGTGAGAGCAGGTCTCAAAGTTGGAATAACATTCCTCCAGGCTCTCTCAGAGATTTGAAAAGACTGGTGATATTTCCCAAGATTTTGAGATTCTTAATAATTTAAAAATAAAATGATAGCATGCATTTGAATGCCTCCTCTCCCAAATAGGTCTCCTACCTCTTCGCAGCCCACTTTTAGTCCCTTCATATAGGAAGAGAGGAACTAAGTAAAACAAATCTACTGTATGTTGGATATTCATTCCTAATCTAACCTTGTAACAACAAATGTTTCCAGTCAGACCCTCGGGAAACTATGATGGGATATGTTAGGTATTGGAAGATCTTGACTTGCAATGTTTCTTCTCCAAGTTAGCCAAATAGCTTTCAAGATTACTTGCCATGGAAATTATGTTGAAGCAACTATAGAATTCCCTATGACAGGAGATATTACAAGGTTTTGGACTGAGTTAGTATCATGGTGGGATTCTACCAGTTCACACCTATTCGCTAGAACCGGTTGTTAACATTCTAAATAGTTTGGAGAACCGGTTGTTAGAAGAAATTACTGGCCTAATCCTGTAAGGAAGGCAGGAAGGAAACATTCTGGCATTGCTTACAGAAACTGCCTCTCCGATAACCCTTATTACATTCTTGGCAGGACTAGACTTCTTGTCTTAGGAACTTCTCTGAAGTTTTTTTCCCCTTCTTTGCTGGTACTTTGCTTGTGTGGAGTGACCATTCAAAGTTACAATGGCACTGAAAAAAGTGACTTATGACCATTTTTCACACTTACGACTGTTGCAGCATCCCCATAGTCATGAGAGGCCAATCGAGGAGATGCGTGCCTCGATGTGAGTGATATTGAGTCGGCCACACCCAGTCAGTCACATGACCACCAAGCCACGCCCACCACAGAACTGATTGTTAAAAAATGTGAATCCCACCCCTGATTAGTATATACTAGTCACAGCCAGTTAAAAAATTGCCAATCAGGCAAATGAATTTGAATCCGGGAACTGTGATGGATTAAAGGAGATTTCAAAACCCTGAAACTGAGACAAGTTGTTTGGTGTGTGGTTAATATTGAACTCTATCAATTGACCATCTACCATTTAGCTGATTAATCTATTGTTTGAACTTTAATGTTTTTACAGCCCTAAAAATAGTGCTCTATGGGCAGAAGAGGGGATACAAAATTTAAAAATAAATAACAAAAGAATTCAACTTCTGAAAACAAATTATGTTCCTAAGTAGCTTTTTTTGAGGACATGAAAGGAATCAAAACCTGTCTTCAAGGGGAATTCTTTTCTTCTTGTTTTCTTGCTCCTGACCTTTGATTTGCAGCTGGAGTAACAGAGCTGCAGATTTACGGAATGTAAAAACCTTCATTTGTCATAATGGAAACTCTCTTTATGAGAGAAAAAAAAACCAAATTACCTCCTATTTCTGAAAAATCTAGCACCGTTTGTGGACAAGTGGCAGCTTTAAATTTTTTCCCTTACTTTAGCGTATTTAGAAGATAGAGGGCTCCTACATAGAAACAACTGACCAATGCAAAGTTGCAATTATTGGTAATCCAGGGAGTCTTGGTAAAATATAATTAAAAATGATTGCGATGTGCAAAATATAGCATTGGAAAATACATAGGTTGCAGTGGCTACATATACGACTGAGTTTTAAAATTACAATTCTCAAGTCTAGACATCAAGTCTAGAATCTTCATGGGGGAATCTTAGTGCAAATACTAATAATTAGGTTGGTATAGCATAATGAGAACAAGCAGTAACATTACAGTCTTTACAAGAGCTGAAAGAAGATTCTTGAATCAAGTCTACTGTATAAAGATGCTATATTCAGTGGTACATTCCATTTATATCTGACATGCGTATTGCAGTAGACACAGTGCTGGCGTTATTGGACATTTGTCCTCAAGGGACTGACAAAAGCAAGTGTTTATTCAAGGAAAATTAACTTCCAGTACTTCTGCACTGATAAGCACATTTGTACTTTTCATTTTTTTTAAATCAGGGAGAGAGAAGGAAATCAGACCAGATGAGGCTTTGTTAATAGAAACTTTTTATAATTTCTGCTGATAAAGCCACTCTGAAAAGCAGCAAGAACTTTGGTCAAATTCTTGGCATTCAAACCTAGTTACCCTCCAATTAAATTGCAGCCACTACAGTAGAATTTAGGTCACTGTTTAGCTCTGTAGAATTTATTCTGAACACTTCTTTAAATATTTAAGACATGGCTGTCTAATTAAGTCTGGCCATTTAAAAAAAAAAATCAAGAGGCATCATGTTCATTCAAAAATATGATTATGTTTGCTCTTCTTTCATATTGTTAACATTAAAAATACTGTATAAATCTCCAGGCAGCATAAAAGAAGCTGTTTAACTATATCTAGAGGCTGAACATTTTCCCTCTTTGGACTGCTTTTAATAGAGAAGTTTCTCCAAACCAGTGTTTTATCAGTGTGAAGATTAGTGGGGTGATAAAAGATGCTACCTGATTTGCTTTGATATCACAGCTAATTAATGTGGGATAATGGCAGTAAAGAGATTAAACCCAAGAGCCGCTGTTGTACACCAACTAGAGTCATTTGTCTTGAAATGAAAGGGCTATATGAATTGGTTTAGTAAAAATATATAAAAAAGCATTGAGTTCACTTCTTACAATATTGTGCCTCTACACTGACTCATCAGTGGCTATATTTGCTTAATCCCAGTTTGTAGACCAAAGCACAGCAAGCTGGGTTCGTGAACCTGCTAAGGCTAAGCCATCAACCAGTGTTAAAAAAACCAGTGGTTAGACATCAACACACAGATTCTGAACTAAAGGAAGCATACTATTACAGTCTCCACTTAGCACTTACCTGAATTCAGGGAAAAAAAGGATTCCCCAAATGGTTCATTGCTCTATTTATACAGAATATAACAGAGGCAGCATTTGCATGTCTAAACAAATTATCTGTTGGTAAAACAATCACAAAGCCTTGCTACTACCGTACACTTGAATATTAGGATTATGAGAAGCTTCTTTATATTATTTTTTTTAATAACAAACTTTATTATTATTTTTTAACAGACACAAAGAAAACATAGGATGTAGTAACATAAAATATCTTTTTTAGAAGAAACAAATCTTATTTAAAAAGAAGATAATTCCAAATTATCACACTTCTACATATATATTTATCTTATCTAATCAACTTCATATCTTTTTAAAACTTTTCTTTATTACTCCCTTTCGTTCTATTTAATCATATTTCTTCTGTCTTAAAAATATATATATTTTCATTAGTATTCTTCCACATCCTGTCAGACTTAAACAAACATTACACAAAACATAAATACATAAAACTTCTTTTTGGAAGGCAGCTTACCCCGAGTTAACTCTTTTTATACAGACATCAATCAAAATTTATACTCACTTAATATACTATCTCATATCTAATTTAACATTCTCTATTTTCCATATATTTTCTCTCTCCTACTCATTCTTTTAATTCTATTCTATTTATTCCATCTCAATTAAATAATTACATTTGCATCTTTGGTCTGTTTTCTTTCAATCACCTACTTATCCTTTCTATCTAATACAATATTTCTCCTGTAAACCCAGATTGAAGTATGACAACTTTTTATCTTCCCCCTAAATAACACTTAAAATAATACATATTTTCTGTGCTGATTCTGCTCCGTACATTCAAAGTATTACATTTCAAAATAGTAAAATAAACAAATAATATTGAGTTTAAAAAGTAATAATAAAACTAAAAACAAGTAAAAAAGAAATAATAAATTTATAATATAGTAAAAGCAATGTTTCATAAGAAATTAAATTCTATTATTAATTCTTAAACAATACTATTATGAAATTAAGAAATTAAACTCTATAATTAAATCATGACTTCGCTTTAATACATTTTTAAATCATATAATATTCTAATTTTCTAACTCAACTTCAAATACTAATGTCTACAATGCATTTTTATGTACTTTTGCAGAATCATTTTTAAAAAAAGATTATCTCACCCCTTATCTCTGAAAAAAAACCCCATTTTTTGCAACTTGTTTGAAGCCTTTATGACTTCTCTTTCCTTTCCCCCTTTCTTTCCTCTCCATTCTAACTTTTTGACCCCCCCCTATCTCTCCAATTTCACTCTCGTAATCTTCCCTCTCTGTTGTATTTCTCTTTTCTGTTGCTTTCTGACATCATATCGCTTTTTCATCTCCTTTTTCTTTTTCTTGGTTGCTTTTTTAAGTTCTAAGTTCATCTTCTCCTTGCCCCCCTTCCGCTTTTCTTCCTCCACTAAGTGTGTTTGTCCATTAAAGATGGCTTCTTCTTCTTCATCCCAGCCTTCCTGTAGTATTTCTTGGTAGGTAGAAATCGCCATTTCCAAAAAGCGAAAGATAGATCCAAACGAGCCCTTATCTTCATTTTTCAGTTTTTGAAATTCCATTTGTAGTCCTTCAAAAGATAATGCCATTTTTTCTTTCTTTCTTTTTTAACGCACCCCTAATGTCTTTAGTCCCTTTTTAAAAAAAACAAAATTTCACAAAGATCTCAAAGTCACAAAGCAAACCAAATCAATTTTAAGTTGTTGGTTTTTTTTTTAAACCCAATGTCCAGAAATCCTTTATCCCTTGGCTTTAAATTTCAAATTGAGTTACCTTCTGTGCCCAAGTAGATTTTCCAGATCTCCGTCTGCTATTTCTATGGGGAGGGAGAGTTAAGAAAAAAATTTTTTTCCCCTTAACAGCTTTAACCGCAGCTTTCCAGTCTTCTTTGGGAAACAATGTATCCTCAGGCAATTCAAACAGTTCAGTTTCCAGGGTAATTAAGAGTTGTTATTGTCTCAGCTCAGCCAAATTATCACTTCCTCCTGCAACCTCCAGCACAAATCTTATCCGGCTGCAGGCTTCTTTGTGACGGCCATCATTGACCGTCGCTCCACCACCTTGGGAAAAAGGGGTTTTTCTGGCTGGGGAGGGGTCTGCGACACCCCCAAACCCCTGTCCGGATCCCCTCTCTCTTCAGCTGCCTCTACAGGGCAGCCATATCCCCCAGACCCATTTGGATCGGGGGCACCTTGGCAGCAAGCACAGCAGGACTTGCAGACAAGCAAATTCCTGCTGCTGCCGAAGCCACGCAAAACCGGAAGTCAGAAGCTTTTTTATATTGTTGACCAACTTAGCTCTCATTGTCAATAGCACACACTTCTATCTGTGCATATTTCAGATACAGTATATTGCAATGAATTTTATTAATTATCATTTTAGCAACTTTCCAAGGTTACATTGACTCATCAGTGGCTATGTTTGCTTAATTATACTGTAGTTTGTAGACTGAAGCAGAGGAAACTCTTTTTTTCAATTTTCTTTGAAGATGTTGCAAATTAAAGCTGGAATTTTTTGCAAGCAAAACATGGACTCTACTGCTGAACCACTTCCGTCTTATGGAGTGTTTACAGATGTAACCAAATGTATTGGTACCCCTCCACTTTTTCACAGTGTCTGCTTTATGGATTATGGAATAAAGAATGTTAGATGCTGTTTACTTGTGGCAGTTTCAACTTATTTCATAGCAAGTTGGGATTCTTCAGGGGAAAAAGTGAAGGGGTATCAATATTGTGGCCACATCTGTGCACTGCATTCTTTTAATGCTACAGCAGCCTTTCCTGAACTGATGACCTCCAGAACGTATTTGTTAAATTTATTTTTGCTTTTTCTCAGAATAGAATGATTAGCACTCACTTTTCTCTTTCTATAATAACAGTCCTATAAGGGAGGTTGGCTTAGAGACAATCCAGTGAGCTTCTATGATGGAGGATATAGATCTGAATGTGGACTCCAGATCTAGCCAGCACCTTTACAAGCAGGCTGCATACATTAGCCTTTCATAATTCCAAGCCAACACAACCAATGGTCACAGTGGCTACTGTTTATGGGAGGTGGCTCCCTCCAGCTGAAAGACAGAGCTTGTTGAGATAAAAAGAAGATGTCTCAGGAGCTTGCCTAGGTTGCCTCAAAACCCCGCTAAAAAGTAATGCTGGTCATTGTTGATAACTTAGTGCAGTGCATGATTCCACCTCTATGATTTAATTAGCTAACCATGATTTTTAAAAATTGTAGGCCACCACATTGTGGGAACCCAGATCCTCCCAGTTGCAAATTTACATACAACAATATTATCCCTCCTCCCAATTGAGCTGATGTTGTGAAGGAACTATAATTTTGGATCCTCTACTTTGCCAATATGTTTTCCTCATATTGCTTAAGATGTGGTGGTCAGAATTATATTACAATGCTTGTCACACCTCATAACTAGCATCAAAAGGACTCCTTTCTTCACAGCATTATATAAGTCACTCTTTTATACTGCAACAACAGCAAAAGTCACAGATTTTAAGCCATGTTCCTGGGAGACACAAAGGGAAATTGCATAAGGCATACTGATAGCTGCCAAAACCAATGTCCATATCCCTGCTGTCATTTTGCTACTTTTCCCACACAAACCATGATTATGGAAGTATTTCTATCTATATTTTATCTATGCCATGTAGTTCACAAATTACTGTGTCAAAAGCTATTGCAGCCAATTGCTTTTTTGTGCGTGAACAATTTGCATGCATCAGTAACTACTAGTTAGCAGTTGAAATTTCATTCTTTTGCTATTTAGCCTTCTGTCTTGTGACATTTTTATGAAACGGTATCCACTGTTCTTTTAAACTGGCATAGCAGGAAGTATAAGAACGTCTTGTACAAGAATTCTGTCTTGCTGGACTGGTACAAGTTAAACAAGTTCTGTCAGCTATCAAATAATCTACAAAAGCTCCGAAGCATCATTCTTTTTAGATAATCATCTTATCAGATTTTGTTCTGATTATTTCATAAAGTAACTTTTATGGCAGTTTTAATTGTGCAAGGAAATCCCTCTGATCCACATGCATTTAAATGAATACTTAAAAAAAATTGTGAAATGCCATTCGAAGGGAACTAGATGCAGAACCTCAATACATGTGTACAGCATGACCTCCATGAATAAAGGTGTGCCTCCCATGAAGAGGCAAACAGAAAGGAATCAAGATTAGCATCTTGATGTTTCATAGAAAAAGTCCCATTGTCTTATGATCAGCCTGTTCCATTCGGTCTCCTTGCCCACTCCCCAAAGTCTCAAAGTCTCTACTGAACAAGTCTTCCTAAAATCTGGCAGAATTACTTCACCATTTTGAGGTAGGATTTGTAATTGTGTAAGTTTTGTAGTTCCAAAAATTAAGACATTTTGCCTTTTGTTCCATCTATTTATACTCTCCCAAAATGTTAAATATGACCTGCCCACATTACTGTCCAACTATAGATATTTGCAATAAGGATATCCTACTTCTAATATTTTCTCATTCCACCTTACATTATTGGATACAATATCTGGAACTACATATCTGCATAAAAAGAATGCATTTCAGCTTAAACAAAATGAATAAAAAACCTAACAACCTCAATGGATGAAAAAGGTTCCTGTAAACCCTTGTTAAATATATATATATAGCAAGAAAAAGACAAAATTATCCTAGTCATTAATAATAGAGTGAATGAAGATGATATGTAAATAGTGTGGGAGTTGGTATTATTTGCTATTTTTAATTATGTAACTAAGTAAATAAATAAAAACAGAACAATTTCCCTCAACTTGGTGCCTCCAGATGCATTGGATGGCCATTTCATCAACCAGCCAAGCTAACTCTTAATCAGTGGCTATTCTGTGTAGGAATTATCAGTGTAATTGGAGAACACCATGGAAGGTTAATAGATCAACTACATAAGATATATAGACTGTACCATTCTCTATTATCACAACAAAAGTGTGAGGTTTTTGGAAACAAATTTGTTTTCAAAAATACCTACACAAAGCACTTGATTTGTAATTATCTTTGAAGCATTAAAAAAAGCATATTGACTTCTCTGAAACTTTATAAAGGAATTTTGTTGCAGTTGTATGGAGAATATCAACCTGTTGCTGAACAATAAGCAACTTTGTGTTATGAATCTGAAAAATCCTTTTAAATGTAATGTAAATGTAAATGTTTATTCAGTGAATGACCAGCAACATAAAACAGACAAAAGGAATATCCCAATATTTGAGGGGCTCCTATAAGCACAAGATGGGTCAAATTATTTTCCAAAGCACCAAAAGGCAAGACAAGAAGCAATGGATGGAAACTAACCAAGGAATGAAGCAACCCAGAACTAAGGAGAAAATTCCTAATGGTGAGAGCAATCAACCAATGGAACAGCTGATCTTTAGAAATTGTGGGTGCTCCATCATGGAGGCTTGTAAAAAGAGACTGGAAACCATTTGTCTGAAATGGTAAAGGATCTGCTTGAGCAGGGGGTTGGACTAGAAGATCTCTGAGGTTCCTTCCATCTTTAGTATTCTGTTTTATATATAAGGCAAATGAATAGAACTACATATTGGCCAGTAAATAAAGTATTTGTAAGTAAATCAAATACAGAATACTTTGAATACTCCTATTACAACAATATCATATTTGTTCATATAGTGTGAAGTCTCTATAAAGATTGCTTACATCTAAAACAGACTTCTGAATTCTGGAATGAAAAGTCTTGTCTATTCATTAAATAGGGACAAAAATCTCAGAATTTTTTGTGTTAAGTGTGGAGCATGGGTGCAAAGAATGGAGACGAGCCGGTGAAAACAGCAAACTTCAACTCTTTATTTACATGGTGTGACAGCTCGAACTGGATGGCTGCTATAGCCTTCCTTATATAGGCAACTTATTGACTACTCAACCAATGGTAACCCGGGAGCGCTAGCTCCGTTAACCAATGAGAACGGCTTGCTAATGGCCAATCAGATTCTCCTGAACGGACCAATCTGATCTTGCCATTTGACAGCCAATCAGAAGTGCAGGGCCAGAACCCTGCACTTGACTTCAAGCTCTAGATAACTTTATTAAACATTTATCCATTCACAACATTTTGTATTCCTGCTTTCTTGTTTTCCTCCCCCCCCCCATCCCCCCAATTTCTCTTTCCATTTGTATGTTTGGACAAATTTTAAAGGTTATGAAAGTATACAAGATAGAATGGTACTGGAGGAGTAGCTTGCAAGGATTGAAAGAATGTAAATAAAAGCTTTCAGGGAGCATTTTCATTTATTAATAGAAACTTATATAGAGCCACTTTTATCTTCAGTCATTTCCTCTGTAATAATGAGGAAGAGAAAAAACCATCACCACCAATTAGCAGAACAATGAGATTTTTAAAAAGTTTGGGCATGTAGCATAGTCTCCAGAAGAGAATGCATTCTATAGGAAATAACTGCCGCTCTCCTGCCTAAGGCAGTTGCTTGAAAAATATTCCCACAGTCAAAGTGTCCTTCCCCATTTCATGAGTGGAAGTGGTCAAAATTCTACCTTGTTGTTCTCCAACAAGCTTTGTGCAGCTCAATAGCCAAGAATAGCAGCCCACTAGGAACATTTTACTCATGCAATGTCTGTTATATACTGTAGGCTGAAGAAATTATCACATTGTGTCCTGACCCTGTAGCTTAGATAGATGGGAATATATAGCAATTTTGATGCAACTGCAAATGGTTCCCCTCAGGGAAAACTAGTACAAAGTGCAAAATCACAGGATGCAAGACTAATGTGCAACGTTTTGCCAAATCATCTTGTTCTTTCAACAGGGCTTGAAGACAGATTCCTTAAAGTATTAGAAAGTTTTACTAAACTGTTTCATTATAAGTACATCTTTTGTAAGCAAGAACATCTCCCCCCCTTTAAAAAAGAAAGCTTTTTAAATAAGATGGTTTATTTGTTTCTTCTAGAAAAGATATTTTATGTTATTACATCCTATGTTTTGTTTGTGTGTGTTAAAATAAATTAATAAAGTTTGTTTTAAAAAAAAATAAAAAAAGAAAGCTTATGATAAAACAATGATGGCTGCACACATCAAAGAAACCTCTGGATACTTCTCTCCATCTTCCTGTATTCTGATAAGTATTATTTCAGTAAAATTAGTAAAATAGAAATGCTGCAAGGATTCTGCAGATGATCAAATGAAAGCAGGGCACATAGGAAGACCAGAAGTTGCTTTCCACCAAGTCATAATATATGTGCATCTAGTTAATACCAATTACATTGACCACCAGCAACTCCCCATTATGCATAAGTGCACCAATTGCGCACGCCAATCGTGCCTACCGTCCCTGTCCTGTTGTTTCTTTTTATTTTTCTTATAAGTATCTATCTCATGTATTCAAACTATGTTTATTCTTATACCTGCATCTTGTAAGCGATTGACAAATCAAAATAAATCTTCCATAGTG
Organism: Hydrophis major; assembly: GCA_033807585.1. Classification (NCBI taxonomy): domain Eukaryota; kingdom Metazoa; phylum Chordata; class Lepidosauria; order Squamata; family Elapidae; genus Hydrophis; species Hydrophis major. The sequence goes on from CM066329.1 coordinate 175,288,983, forward strand.
GTCTTTCCTCAACTACACAAAGGTAAAACTAGGAACAATTGCATATAAGTTATAGGTACTAGAGTTGAAAGGTAGCCTCTTTCCCAAGAGCTCACTGACACTTGTTTTCACCAGAATTACTCAAGAAAATAAGTTCTTCCTCAACTATTTGTCTATGCCAGCCAATATTTTGTAAAGGCCAAAATCAATGTGCTGTGGTAGATATATTGAACTGGAAACTTGAGCCAATCTCCTTACCTCCTCCACCCCTATTTTTGTGATAATGGTTTCTGGACAACATCAATAATATCAAGCCCTTGGAAATGTTCATAAAACAACTAAAAACAAAACAAAAAGCAACTCTTAAGGGTCACCCAGCTAGTTTCATGTCTAACATAGGACCAGAATTCTCAATCTCCTTGTTTCAAACCAGTAGTCTCTAAAAAAACTGAGTCCAGGTTGACCAATGTTTAATACTCTAATCATTTGAGAAGATTTTCTGTCTCCTAAATTTTTCAGTGATGATTTTCAACTGTGACTGTTTTTGAAGAAAGAAATTTCAAAAAGAAAATGCAATATGAAACCACTGAATAAAAACAAGTTTAGTTCTATCACTGGAGCTGAGATAACAGATTTGTATCATTTTATATATTATCAGTATTGTACCAGTGTTAGGTGGTTTTCTGATATGTAAATATGATTTACTTTTTGTATGATTGCTGTGATTTTTTTTAACATACACTTCAGCTTTAATTTAATTCTTTCCCCTCACTACCAACACCAACTCTACTTTTTGTTGGGTGTGGATTCTCCAGGCCTCCTGTCTATGAAATGATATGTTGTGCCTTACACACGTGGCCTCTTCTTCACAACAATTTAGGACATAATCAAACCATTATTGCCATGTTACTTCCATGTTACAGAACATACTTTCTCAGCAATCAGCACTTAGTTCCTATTAATTCCACCTACAGAATGGAAACAAGACTTTCCTTCTTTAACCAGGTCTTTTGAGTCAGATTAATAATGATTTGGTTTTTAAAAATCTGGTTTCATTTTTTTTTTCATATTTAGATTCAGCTGTTATTGCACTGATTGTACTGTAAGCTCTTTTGAACAAGAGAAGTAAGATGTAAAAATGAACTATCTATAATATACCGTATATACTCGAGTATAAGTCGACCCGAATATAAGTCGAGGCACCCAATTTTACCACAAAAAACTGGGAAAACTTATTGACTCGAGTATAAGTCGAGGGTGGGAAATGCAGCAGCTACTGGTAAATTTCAAAAATAAAAATAGATACCAATAAAATTACATGAATTGAGGCATCAGTAGGTTAAAGGTTTTTGAATATTTATTTCAAAGAAAAACAGTAAACTAGCTCTGTAAGTGGAAAAGAGAGCCAACAAAACCAATATGGTATCAACAATAACTTTAAAAGTACAAAAACCTTAGCTCAATCAGCAACCAAGCTAAAACACAAGAGTTAAAATCCTTCAAAACTGGATTCCTCCTCATCATCTGTATGTCCAAACAGAGTCACCCTCTCCCTTGCAAGAAAAAAGCATGTGTATGTGCTGCATGTACATCCTGTTTTGGAGAGCCACCATCTCTTTCATAACTCTCCCTCATGCCTCCATTGCATGTGCACACATGCCATGGCTCAGTAGTAGGTCAACATACAGATGTCACACTAGGTTCCCTCCTCAAAAGGAACATCCAACCTTTCTTGAGAAGTACAAACTTCATCTGTTCAGGATTGTGGTGACAAAGGTGAAGAAGGATGGGGCTGAGAGAAGGGAAGGGAAGAAAAGATCATTGACAGGGAGAAAGACAGGGAGAAACACCTGGAAGTGTGAGCCCTCGAGTTTCCTTAGGGAAGACCAGACAACAAGGGGAGAGGAGAGGAGGAGGAGGAGGAGGAGGAGGAGGAGGAGGAGGAGGAGAGTTAAAAAAAAAAGAGTGGGAAGCCAACTCACGCGTGCCATCAAAGCCAGGGGGAAGCGGGGCTTTCTCCGCCTGCTGCCGCCAGAGGAGTGCGGGGGGGGAGTGCGGGGAAAGGGGGTTCGCACCGAGGCTCTGCAAGCGATTACCAGATTTGCAGCTCCGTTTGTTGGTGAAGCTGGAAGCGCGCAACGCAGGAGATCGCGGGCCCCCCGAGCGCCCGTTAATGGGGAAGGAGAGGCCGCTTGGGGTCGCCAGGCCCAGGCAGCCTCCCCCGCCCCCTCCCCTAGCAGCGAAGAGCTGCTCCGGGGGGCTCCCACCACGGCGCAGCCAGGCACTTTGTCTCGCTGCCCCCGGAGCAGCTCTTCGCTGCTAGGCTAGGGGGCGGGGGAGGCTGCCTGAACCTGGCGGTTTCTTGGCGAAGCTGGAAGCGCGCAATGCAGGAGCTCGCGGAGGCCCCGGGTGCCCGTTAATGGGGAAGGAGAGGCCGCTTGGAGTCGCCAGGCTCAGGCAGCCTTCCCCGCCCCCTCCCCTAGCAGCGAAGAGCTGCTCCGGGGGGTTCCCACCACGGCACAGCCAGGCACTTTGTCTCGCTGCCCCCGGAGCAGCTCTTCGCTGCTAGGCTAGGGGGCGGGGAAGGCTGCCTGAGCCTGGTGGTTTCTTGGCGAAGCTGAAAGCGCACAACGCAGGAGCTCGCGGGGGCCCCGGGCGCCCGTTAATGGGGAAGGAGAGGCCACTTGGGGTCGCCTGTGTGGCCCTCAGCGGGTAGACAGCCGCGGTGGCGATGCTGCCCTGGAGGCGCGATCGGTTGCAGCCATGCCAGTGCAGGCCAGGCATGGTGCCGTAGCGGCTGACTCGAGTATAAGCCGGAGGCGGGTTTTTCAGCACAAAAAATGGGCTGAAAAACTCGGCTTATACTCGAGTATATACGGTAAGCTGAAATATTTTTTTTAAAAGAATAAGATAGGCAAGTGTTTTGAAAGAATTGTTCCCTGCAGAAGATCACCTAGTGATCTCACAAAAGAGGCAATATTTTAGCTAGGGCAGAAGTAAGAAAGAAGATTGATTTCAAACCTTACATCTTTTCTCTACTTCTCTTACATAATCCAGATAAGGTGATTAGTGGAAAAAAAAAAACCAAGGCACAGTTGTAATATAGTTAGTTCTTGGGAGGAGCCATTTTAAAGTAAAAGGCTAGGTGTCTTGAAAGGACAGCTTTGACAATCTCTTGGACCCTGTGTTCTCTTTCAGGATAAGGTCACAGGGTAATTGGGACTCAATAGAACTAGCAAACACCATATTTGAGGTGCTTCAAGTACAGGTAGGCCTCAACTTATGACTGGTCACTTAGCATCTGCTTGAAGTTACAACGAATAGCAAACAATTGGTTGACTTAATGACCATGATGTTTGCTAAACAACTGCCACAAAAAAGGTTGTAAAATTGTGTTGGTCACAGGGTTCTATTATCATCATAGCAGCTTAGATTGATGGGCTTTTGGTGGCATTGGAAGGAGTCCATTGGATAGGCTATATTTGGCTCCTAGGCCAGAGGTTCTCACACCGGAGAGTGTTCAGGCCCATCAAGTTCAGGCCTTACCTCCGTGTTTCATTTCATCTTATTGTTATATCACATTACAACATTTTTGAAAAAGCTGTTTCAGTTGGCAAATTCATAAAGAGGGGAAGTAAAGGTTCGAAATTCTCTAGAAATTTAAACAGAGGCAAAGCATGCCATCATTTACGAAAGAGCAGCTTCCTATTCCAGAGAGTAACAATAACCACAGGAAATTGAACTTACGGTATGCCCATGTAACAGAGATATGACATAATTTCCCATCAAAGGATTTATCTTGCTAGGTGCACATTTAACTACAAATAACTAGCTGTCCATTGATTTTCTTTTTAGTGTGTTGGCAAAGAATTTTTAAAACCAGGAGATTTCTTGAGTGTTGCAAATACAATATACATTCCCAACCTTTGGTGGTTGAGAAGGGAGCTGTCATTGTCACATAATTGAATCTCTCATTCTTAGAACGATACAATATTAATTAAACTATTTGAAATGACTAAAATGATTTTTATTAAATTCTATAGCAGCCTTCCCCAAAACCGGTACATACCAAAATAATTATCTCTTCAGACCTGAGGATTGCAACAGACACTGGATCAAGAGTCACTAATACGTAGATACAAAATCATTTCCCTTTGACTCTGCTTATGCTTCCTGTTTCATGGTTGCCATAAGCAGCTAGAAAGAAATGCTTTAAGCAGAAGAGTAAGAAAGAGAGGACATTTTGCGAATATCCCTCTATAACTCATGATGGTAGTAAGTTGAGGTACCATGATTTTATGACTTTTTTGGCAGCAGCCATTAAAACAAATTAGTGTATTATTATGGGCATTTTTTTGGCCGGAAACTGGCCAAAAACTGCCTCAGAGCAGCAAAAACCATTGAAAATTGTGGTCGCATGATTATGGAACTCCACAACTGGCCATAAAGGTGAGCATATGAAATGCAGTCACATGACCACAGAGGTGTGTGCAGGATCAGAACTCCAGAACTGAGCCATAAGTAAAAAAAAATTTGGTGAGGGAGTCCTTTGTAACTTTGAATGGTTGCTAAGCAACTGGTCATAACTGGAACATTACCTGAATAAAGAATAAATGAACCCCTGCAGATTTTACTTGGCTGGTCATTACCAACTATAGGGAGTATGCTCACCTCCTTTTTAAGGCCATTGAACCAATGCTGTCTGAAGATTCCATAGGCCATCATGATGTCATCATGAGTATTGTTACCTTCCCACTGAAGTGGTACCTATTTATGTACTCACATTTGCATGCTTTCGAATTACAAGCTGGGCAGGAGTTGGGTCAAGAATGGGAATTCACCCCGTCGTGTGGCGGAATGTGGGTTATTGACTTTCCAATAAACAAGCTTAGTGTCTTGACCACTCTAGCCATCTCACTGCCCCTGTATAAAGAATAGACTTCAGTAAACTATTATGTTGTTGGAAAGACAATCAGACTATGGCTTCACTGAAACTTCTCTTTCTACAGTACCCTATCATAGTTCTGTTTTGGGAGGGAGCTATTACATGTGTGAACTTTGAGATGTTTTAATGTTCTCATATATTCATACTGTTTTGAACTATATTCTTACTGCGTAGAAATTGCTATGTACAAAGAAAGTGGTTTCTGTGTCCTACTTAGAGCTAAAATGTTTATTCTTCAGTTTTGGAAAGATGAATATATTGTCTCAACTACACAGTCAGCAGAAATGTTACTAGAGAAGCCTATGAACCAATCTCCTATCAATATAGATTTCACTAAGTTGGGTAAGCTTCAGTAAATAGTGCTATTTACAAAAAACATTATAAATTTGTATGTATAAAAACTTATTTGTGCATGTATATTTGAAAGATTGTATACGTATTTACAAATATTTGTCTTTTATGTTTTTGTTGTTTTCTTTTGCTGTATTCATTTTCCTTTCTTTATACCTTTCTGTATTGTTTAGGTTTTTTTCATGCTTTTTTTTTGGGGGGGGGTATTCAATTACAGTTATTAAAGAAAAACAGAAACTTCCATCCGAGGCATTGATGGTGAGACAATAGAGAGGTCATGGCTTTTGTCTTCAAAGCTCTAGAATGCTGCAAGCTGTTTCTACTGCAAACTCTTTCTGCATTCTAGCCATATTGGGTTGCACAATGGATTGGAAAGTTTGTCTGGAAATCTGGCATGCCATGACAAAGCAAGATACCTTTTGAGGGTATTCCATTGTTGGAATATGTCCAAGATATGACTAAGATGAATGGCCATTACCAAAGATAAGCAGCATCATGAGAAGATTGTATTAGAGTCTTCTTGTTGGCAAAATGTTTTGAAAAACACATTGCCATTATAAGCATGCTGGCTAATCGCAACCTAACACTTTATGGGACTTCAAATCAGCTGCCTATGCCAAATTATGCAAGCTTTCTTAAAACTGTGGAGCTGATTGTTGAGTTTGATGCTATTCTTTGGCAGCATCTAAGATGAGTCATCACCCAAAATATTTACATACAACCCTTCCTTGGAAAACAATTTAAAATGAGATCACTCAGTTCTTGGCAGATTTAAAGAGAACAAACAATTGTTCTGTTATTTTGTTCTGCATGCCCAATATCAAGCATACAAAGTAAATTAATGGTGTATTTTCTAACAAGAAAAGTTAGGGGAAATGTTTCTGCAGTATAAGCACCAAAGAATATTTTCTAGGCAAGATGGAAGGGAAAAGGGAAGTACAAAGAAATGGATCTGAAAGTTGAATCGTCCATAAGCTTTCGTCCTGTCCATTCCTCATTCAGTGACTGCAACGGTCAGGTGCTTATTTTTTTTTTAAAAAAAACTGTAATTTATGTGCTTTTCAGTAAACTGAGAAATTTTTGAATGGTAAATTTTGAAGCATTCAACTACTGTATTACAGAATAAATGTTGAATAGAAAAATGAAATTATCTCAAACAACCCTTAATTCCTTTTTGCAAGTACAATTAAATAAATAAACTAGATTGTGCAATACCACCAGTTGGATAATGTTTGTTGTGGCTTATATTTGGAATATTGCCCAATATCACAAGTTCTTTGGTATATCTGAGGAAAACATACACCAACCATTCTGGGCACAGACATATTATTCACACAGGATAATGTTGATGTTGTATGTGCGAAATTTGGGTGACAACTGAAACCATTTCAAGATTCATCTCAAAATGATCAACTACAAAGGCTACTTACTCTGGAATCAGTGGCATTTCTAAGGGACCAAGAAGATCTGACAAAAGCAGTGACACGGTACCGGAGTGGAAGCAGTACTTTTTTCTATGTGCACCATAATATACACATTCTCCAAAGAGTGATGTTGACAAGTGCTAGTGGAGAACATGCTTCCCACAAGGAAGGTAGCAACAGATGTTTCTCTTCCAGGGTGCAAAGAAAAATTATCTGCCGTGAACTCCATGTAGGCATCAGGAAGAGCATCCAGCCAGTAAATATTCAGTGCCATCCAATCGCCCCAACTCCACCCAAATTAAAGGATTACAAGGTCGTAAAAAGGAAGTGTATGTGTGTAGGTATGTATATACACATACATTCATACACGCACACAAAGAAAACCATCCTTTTTTTCTATTTATTAAAACTGTTAAGTCCGCGTGGAAGGAAGCCAGGAGTCGGTGACTTAGTATCAAGCTCTTTTATTTAGTCAGGAACCGAAATGGGGCTAACGGAAAACTTCGCGGCTTTTTATTTCCAAGCCGCGGCCAATGGCACCACTTTGAATCTCCCGCAATTCGAATTGACCAATCGCAGGAGATTCTCAGCGAGCCAATCCGTGCGGCTTGCCTAGCCAATCCGATCGCCCCGCGCTTTGGCCAATCAAAGCGCGGGGATCTCAAGAATTCAAATGAGGAGACAGAACACCCCTCCCCTCTTGGTTCAGTCCTTATGTTGCGTAGTCCTGTAGATAGGCGGGGCTCCGTCTCTGCCTACTGGACCTGCGCAGGTCAGTCGTAGGTTGGATCCCGGCCGGTTCGGTCGGGGTCTCTGTTTCTCCGGACTCCGTCGTGGGAACCGCCTGGTCTGTCTGGCCGGGCCGCTCCCCCCAGCTCCCTCCTGGGCTACCCGGGTTGGTTGAGCTGCGGGTTTCGCCGCTCCCGCTCGGTCTTCCCGGGTTGGTTGAGCTGGCCTGGCTGTCTCTTCCTGGCGAGGTTTCGTGCTGGCTGCTTTCAGGTGAGTATGGCTGGTTTCTTTTTTCTGGGTTTTGGTTCCCGGGGTATCCCCTCCCCTCTTGGTTTGTGTTGCGGGGGGTGGTTTTGCTTGGTTGCGCGTCGGTGGTCTCTTGTGTGGTCGTCCTCGATCTTAACTGGTCGATGTGGCGTTTCCACGCTCGTCCGTCAGTTGTTTGTAGCCGGTACGAGTGTGGGCCTGTTAGTTGTGTTATGATTGCTGGTACCCATAATGGGTCTCCGGTTAGGTTCTTCGCGTAGACTGCATCGCCTGGTGCGAAGGTTCAGTGTTTGCTGGTGGAGTCTGGGGGTTTCTCTGGGTTGTAAGTGGGGTGTAATCAATCGAGTGGGGACCTTATTTTCCTCCCCATTAGCAGTTCTGCTGGGCTTTTATTTGTTGTGGTGTTTGGGGTTATGTGCTGTATGAAAAGTAATTTATTTATTTTGTCCTGGATCTCCCCGTGGTCTATTTTCTGGATGGTTTTCTTTGTGAATTGAACCATCCGTTCCGCCCTACTATTCGCCGCCGGATGCGCCGGGGCTGTCAGTGCCGTATGCCCCTCTCCGCTAGGAATTTTTTGAATTCTAGCGAGGTGAATTGGGGCCTGTTGTTGGAAACGAGGACGTCCGGGAGGCCGTGTGTTGCGAAAAGTTTGCAGAGTTCTTTGGTCATGGCCTCCGTGGTGGTTGTTTTCATGTTGCTTACCTCCAGCCAGTTGGAGTAAGCGTCTACGGTTATTAAGAAAGTGTGTCCTTTTGTGGGCCCGGCGAAATCTGTGTGGATCCTAGACCACGGTCCCCTGGGGGTTTCCCACTCTAGGATGGGTGCTGTGGGTGGGCTTGGCCTAGTCTCCTGGCATCGTTGACACCTTGCTACCCAGGCCTCGATCTGTTTGTCCATCCCTGGCCACCAAGCGTAATTTCTGGCCAGGGCTTTTGTCCTAACGATGCCCGGGTGCCCCTCGTGTAACAATTCCAAAACCTTCCCTTGTAGTTTTTCCGGGATGACCACCCTATCGCCCCATAGTATGCACCCTTTTAGTAACAAGAGTTCCGTTTGCCAGTTCCGGAATGTCCTGACGGACTCGTCGTTGTCCCTTTCCGGCCACCCTTTCTCTACCCAATGCAAAACCCGCGCCAGACGTTTGTCTTTATTAGTTTCTCGGGCAATGTCTGACGCGGTTATGGGTAGGTTGGGTAGAGTCTCTATGCTGAGGGTGGTCGTCGTGGGTGCTGGGTCAGTGTCTGGTTCAGGTAACGGTGAGCGGCTTAAGGCGTCCGCATGGGAGATAGTCTTACCAGATCGGTGTGTGAGTCCGTAGTTGTAGGCAGCCAGGAATTCGGACCACCTTGTCATTCGGGGAGACAGAATGTTCGGGGTGGCCCTGTTCCCTGCAAGGATTCCCAGCAGCGGTTTGTGGTCGGTGATGATGGTAAATGTCCGGCCGTAGAGGTACTTGTGAAACCTTTTGACTGCGGCGACGATAGCCAAAGCCTCTTTGTCCAGCTGGCTGTAGTTCCGCTCCGGTTTGGTGAGGGTCCTTGAAAAAAACGCGATGGGTGCTTCTTTTCCGTCGGGGAGAGTATGGCTGAGGACAGCGCCGACGCCGAAGTGTGATGCGTCGCATGTGATGGCTAGTGGTAGGGTCTCGTTGTACTGGATGAGGACGGCATCCGAAGTGAGCAGGTCCTTGGTTTTTCTGAAGGCGGCTTCCTCACGTTTCCCCCAAGTCCAGGTAGCCGCCTTGTCCAAAAGCCTATGCAAAGGCTCCGTCGCGGTCGCCTTTTGGGGCAGGAAGACATTATAAAAGTTAAGTAGCCCCAGAAACGCCTGCAGTTCTGTTTTTGACTTGGGTGTGGGGGCTTCCTTGATGGCTTTAATTTTCTTGTTGGTGGGGTGAATGCTGTGTTGGTCTAGGAGGTATCCTAGGAATTCGACCCGCTTTGTGTACAGCTGGCATTTTTCTCTCTTCACTTTAAGCCCGGTTTCTTTGAACCTCGTTAGCACCTCCCTTAGGCGAGTCTCTAGTTCGGCCTGGTTGGTTGCCGATACTAGTACATCATCGAAGTATGGGACCACCCCCTTGATGCCCTGTAAGAGTCTTTCCATGAGGCTCTGGAAAATTCCAGGTGCCATGCTGACTCCAAATTGGAGGCGGTTGCATCTAAAGGCTCCCCGGTGGGTCACTATGGTTTGCGCCTCTGCAGTTTCCTCGTCGACCGGCAGTTGCTGGTATGCTTGGGCCAGGTCGAGTTTCGCGAAAACTTTGCCCCCTCCCAGTGAGTGTAGGTGATGCTGCACTACTGGGATGGGGTAAGCGCTTTGCTGCAAAGCACCATTTAGGGTGGCCTTAGAGTCCCCGCAGATTCTCACTGACCCATCAGGCTTAATTGGGGTGACTATGGGGTTCTCCCACCGGGCGTGGTCTATGGGTTGTAATACCCCTTGCTTGACGAGCTTGTCAATTTGCTCGTCTATCTTCGGTTTGAGTGCGAACGGTACCCACCTTGGTTTTAGGCGTTTCGGGGGAACGTTGGGGTCTAGGCTGAAGGATATAGGGGGCCCTCGGTACTTGCCTAGGGTGCCGTCGAACACTTCCTGGAAATCCCGGGCCAGTTGCTGCTCCCAGTTGGCTTCGGCGATGTCGATGCCCGTGACTGCGATGCCTAGCGGTGCGAACCATTGAAGTCCCAGTAGGCTAGGTCGGTCTCGATCGACGATGGTTAAGGGAAGTCTTTTGGCGTGTCCCTTGTAGGTCACTGTAAACTGTCCTGTTCCGATAACAGGGATGCGGTTTCCCTGGTAGTCCTTGAGGATTAGTCTCTGGTTTTCTAGTTGTCTTCTCTGGATGGTAGGCACCAAGCGTTTAATTTCTTGCCATGCTACCATTGAGAGGTAGGACACGGAGTCCACCTCCATTTTACAGGGTTCACCTTCGATGCCTGCCTCCACGTAGACCTTTCTGGCATCTGTGGTTGTGGCGTGGCCGATGGTGACCGTCTGATGTGTCTCTTCTCTCCGCCTGGCCTTGCTGCTTCTTTGGGCTCATCCGTTTCGCTCCCAGTGGTTGTCTGTTGGCCGGTCTCTGGTCCTGGAGGGTGTGCTTTCTCGTCTCCGCTCGCTCGGTTCCCATCGCCTGGGTCTGTGGGTCTTCTTGAGGCGGCAAACGCATGCGATGTGGCCTTTCTTGTCGCAGTGCCGGCAAACGGAGTCGAAGAACCGGCATTCGGATCTGGGGTGATCGCCTCCGCAACTGGCACACGCGGTCCTCGACTTACGACTCCGCCGGCTGCGCTGGTCGCGGCCTGCCTGGAGACGGTGGATGTCTTCCTCCTCGTCTGACGTGCCCAAGGTGGAGTGGAGTTCGCCCTGGCGGGTGGTAGTTTCAGGTTGGGCCTCGGTCGACCTTGCAGGGTTGTTGTTTGTGGTGCGGTCCCCGGCGTTCGGTCTCCGCATGCGGTCTGCTGATTGTCGGGTTGCTTCGGCGGCCGCGGCTTCGGAGATGGCGTCGGCGAGAGCGATGTTGCCCTTAGCCATCAACCGACTTTGGAGAACGGGATCCCAAAGGCCGAGCACGATTCGGTCCCAAAGGGCCTCGTTCATGTTGGAGAACTCACACAGTCCTCCCAGGCGCTGCAGCTCTGCAACGAAATCACTGAGACTCTCGCCCGACCGCTGGTCCCGCCGATAAAATTCGTGCTGTCAGATGAGGATGGGCACGGCTGGAGCGTAGTATTTCCGGAGCAATGGTTCGAGGTCCGCCCAATCCATCGCGGTAACGTCGGCGGGTTTGGCTAGCGCTTTTGCCATCTTAAACACTGCGGGCCCGCAGTGTGTTAGGAAGATGGCTCGTTTCTTCGGTCCCGTGGCATCCTTCAGATCGTTGCATTCGAGGAACATGTGGAATCTGTCCGTGTAAGATTCCCAGTCCTCGGTAGCGGGGTTGAAGGGGCTTGGTGGCGCGATGCTGGCCATCTTGTCGGTTGGCTGGCTTCCGTCGGACACGTGCTTCGGTTCAGGAAAGGAATCCCATCCTTGTCTCCAGTGTTAAGTCCGCGTGGAAGGAAGCCAGGAGTCGGTGACTTAGTATCAAGCTCTTTTATTTAGTCAGGAACCGAACTGGGGCTAACGGAAAACTTCGCGGCTTTTTATTTCCAAGCCGCCGCGGCCGCGGCCAATGGCACCACTTTGAATCTCCCGCGATTCGAATTGACCAATCGCAGGAGATTCTCAGCGAGCCAATCGGCGCGGCTCGCCTAGCCAATCTGATCGCCCCACGCTTTGGCCAATCAAAGCGCAAAGATCTCAAGAATTCAAATGAGGGGACAGAACAAAAACATGAGAAAAACATGAGAAAAAACAGAATAACTACAAAATGGAGAAGGGGGGGGAGAAATTAGTGGATAAAAGGATATCAGCAAATAAACAGTGAGTTTGCAATTTTCATTACATTAAAAGTTCTGTATTTATTAGTTAGTGGATTGATTGTGTAGAACTACGTTAAATACATATACCTTTAAAAAAAAAAGAAATAGAAATCTCTGAACAAGAATATAATCATTATTTATCATTATTCCAAGGATAAATACACGTAATATATTTGGCAGCATATAAATTTAATAATTTTTTTAAAAGAAGGCAAAATCAATAGAAACAAAAGTATTTATTTTCAAATTCCTTCCCATTGTACCCTAACATATCATCACAATCAACATGTTTATTAACATTTGAAATTATTTCTGATTATACCACTTGTTCTCCCTCTAAAAATAGTTATCTTTTTGTATGTTGTATGAAACGTAATTTTGCTTAAATTAGGTCAAGCTTCTGTTCTGAATATATATTATCAATTTTGCTATGGCTGTCTCTTCTCCAAATTTGGTCTCCCAGTCTGATATTGTTGATGAAGTGTCTCTTTATCAGTGCTGAACTAGATTTGTCTTCATGTCCATCAGGACATAATTTAATATACTGTGGTGTTTTTTAATCTATGTATTTTGGAACAGTTCCTAATTTAAAAAATCTGAGATTTCAATTACTTGTTTCTTTGTTTTTTAAAAAATAATATTGAGCATTTCCTTCGAGTACTTTCAATTTTTATATGGCCACTACATATGATAAAATGTGTACGTTTACATCTTCTGTCATATTTTATGATGTTATTTATTCATTTTTCCAATGGCTGACAGTTATATACCATCTTAAAACATTTAACACCAATTTTCTCTTAAATTATAGCTTGGAGTTCATTTTATTTCCCCCCCCCCCTATTAATTGTTCACATTCTTGAATTATAATTGTTTCTCTAAAATGTTGCATCCACTTTATAATGCAATTTTGCATTTGTTCTCTCTCCATGTTGTACTATAATAGCAAATAAATATACACCCTACTAGATAGTTTTGATTCTGAAACATTTGTAAAAGTGCTTCAAATTATGCCATTTTTTTAAAAATAGCCCTCCTTCTTTCTAAATATTTTTCCCCAACAATCTGTAATTACATCACCTATGGTAAATGTTGACTTTCAACCTTTCTTGTTGTATCTTTAACCTACTTCTGGGGTCTGAATGCACCTTTTTTTTTTTCCTTTTAACGACCTTGTAATCCTTTGCACTGAAGTGGAATTGGGGTGAATGCACACTTTTCTTGCAATAATTACCTCCAAATAAAAATATTGGAGGGTGAGATATGAGGTAAAGTTGCTGGTCTTATTATTTTTGTAAAATTCCATGTTTTCATAAAGTTTTATTTCATAATTTGTCCTTTCTTTTGTATCCTGGAACCAAAACTAGATAAAATCTCCTGAAGATTGTATCCATTTAGTTATCCATGACAAACAATTTGAAGAACAACATAATTTGAAATTTGGACAAGCAAGTCTGTCTCCCTGCCCCCAATGCTTTTGTTGCTCTGCATGTACTCCTAAAACATCCTCTTGCCAGTGGAGAAAACAGCTTCCCCAAAATATAGTTAATAAAAACACAACTTTATACCACAATAGCACAGGAAAAGCTGGTTGCCTATGTCAAGACAATATAAGCTGGCCAAAACTGGTCCTTCAGGAAGCAGTTCAGATCAAAATAACCTGGAAAGTATACTCATAATTCTTTAATCAGATAAAAATCTCAGTGTTTACTATGCAGACAATCAAAGTTATATTTGTTCTTCAGTCATTTTAAATTTACTTAATTTTTTTTTAAAAAAACAAAACCATGTTAAGTGTTACTTCTCCATTACTGAGATACGTAAGCAAAGTAGCAGTGAGAAGATTTCAGATAACAGATAATCAGTTGGAAGGGACTTTGTAGGTCATCTAGTCCAACCCCCTGCCTAAGCAGGAGACCCTACACCATCTCTGACAGATGGGAGTCCAATCTGTTCCTGAAAGTCTCAAATGATAGTGCTCCCACAATATCTGAAGGCAAGCTGATCCATTGGTTGATTGTTCTCACTGTCAGAAAGTTTCTCCTTATTTCCAGGTTAAATCTCTCCTTGTTCAGTTTCCATCCATTATTCCTTGTCTGGCCTTCGGGTGTTTTAGAAAACAGCTTGACTCCTTCCTCTGTGGCAGCCCCTCAAATATTGAAATATTGCTACCATGTCTCCCCTGGTCCTTCTCTTCACTAGACTAACCATCCCCAGTTCCTATAACCGTTCTTCATATGTTTGAGTCTCCAGTCTCCTAATCATCTTGGTTGCTCTTCTCTGCACTTTTTCTGGAGTCTCAACATCTTTTTTATAGTGTGGTGACTAAAACTGGATGCAGTACTCTAGGTGTTGTCTTGCTAAGGCTTTATAGAGTGATATTAGTACCTCACTTGGTCTTGATTGTATTCCTTTGTTGATGCAATTTAGGATTGAAGAAGAAATGTGGCAGAACAAAGAATCATCGGGGTTTCAACCCTAGTGAGAACCATGGAGACAGCATGGTTGTCAAAATGGCACAGGAAAATACTTTTGAAATAGATTTAAACCTGGGTTTCTTTGAGGCCAGTCCCACATCTGATTTGCTGCTCCATGTACCAGCTCCAGTTATGAGATAGAATAAAGGAATAATTTTAGAACCAAAGTTCTTGTGGAAAGTCAACCAAGAGTTAAAAAAATCTTGTTCCTCACCTTGCAAACAAACCCTAAACAGGAACAATTAGATCAGAAACAAAATAGCTATAGCTGCTTCACATTTCACTAAAAAGAAGCTAATCCATAGAAACATGATTTAACATTCTTAAACCTTAATGTGTTAAAATATTTTTGTCATAATCCATCTACATTTCTCAGTAATAGGACTATACTGCAATGGCAAAACAAATATACATATATCAGTTCATGTTCAAAGCTGCATTACTTTTTTCTTTTGGTTAATCTTCCCTCCACTTGCTCATAATACTTGCTAGTATTATGAGAAAGCTTTCTCTCAGAAAAAAAGAAATAGCTGAGGATGGGAGGCAATACAGATAAATACAGGTTAGGCAAATTAAAAAAAAAAACCTTTAAATTGAAGCCAAGTTCTCCCATTTGCATTCATAACACACATTCCATGCAACTCTGGGCTTTGGGGTTATGAGCATGATCCAAGATTGCAGTCTAGTCATGCACCAGATATCATTCTTGGTTTCTTTGATAGCACAAAGATTGCTTTAGAAATTTCTGTTAATGGGTTTTACAGGCCCTTTTCAATTTTTGCCAACTCCTTTGAAATATTATGATTACATAAAAGGGATTTGGGGCTTTTAAAAAGGAACACAACAACCATTGTAGCCATATTGCACTGTTGTTACTTGGCACATTTTGAATCATGGGAACAGTTTATGACACAGGAGTTTAAAAATGTAGTTGAGAAAACACCAACTTAAATGGAAACATCCAGGTGGCCCCAGGCGGCTGTGGGACACAACTGAGTCTCCCTCACCTAGTTCACAAAAGAGCCATGAGGACCAGAATGACCACTCTGGTGCCAGAAAACAATCACAAGGCTCCCAAGACTGCTGAGATCCACCTTGGTTGAATTAAAAGAAGTAACTGTCAGATAACCACTATGGGAGAAGTGTTTATGGGAGAAAGAGGACAACTAAAGATTCCCAGACCCAACCCTCCATTTCCCATGGCTTCAAGACCTTGTCAGTTGAGATTTCCCTATCTGTGGTTTTATACTGGAATGAAACAAGGAGGCACTGTGTACCTAGTTATTAAAAGCTATAATACAAAAGGAGTGGCATATTCTATAGCAGCCATCCAGCCTAGTTAGGAAGTATCATAGAAATGGGCAAGTAGGAGAGAACCAAGACTATTGCAACTTTGGAGGAAAAAGCCACTGCTACAGGAGAGAAGATAGAAATCTAGAAAATGATTGCAGTAAGGAAGAGAAAAAGAAATTGTAACTGGAGATACACCATGATCTTGTGGGAGATAAACAACTAGCAAGTTCAGACTACATGATTCATGAGCTTATGCCCAGGAGGGACAAGGAGTAATATGGTTCTTTGCACAATTACAAAACATTGCACAAAACAGGGGAGCTAAAGGCAGCATTTTAGAGTGTCACTCTGGTCACATCCAATATGGGTGAAGGAGGTTAGGAAGCTCTTTGATTCTGGGCTTACTGGAGGGCATGTGAAGGAATCCCTGTCAGTGCATTTCTAAAACTTTTTGTTGTTTTATTTTGCATTATTTAAGGGATGCCTTTCCCCTTCTTTTTAATTTAAAAGTATCAGAGAAGATACTCTTAATGTCAAGATTTAGATATGTATCATGAGGCATTACTTCACCTCAAACAGAACAATAGATGGAAACTTTAATCTTCATAATTGAATAAACTGTGCACTGATTTGGCTAGAAATAAAGATGGCATGGAAAAATGAGGGTTTCTCCCAGAGAGCAAGGCTATTTACTGCAAATTGGCGCTATTCAAACAATTATTTTTTATAATGCCTCTTTCGGGCCAAAATGCACACAGAATGTCTTGCTGATTGAAAATATCACTGCCATCAAAGTAGCCCAGCATTGGGCTAGAACTATATAAAATTATGTTTTTATTAAAATGTTTAATCTTTTTATAATTTAAATAAATAATTTCGCCCCTTCTAGACGAGATGAGGCATGTTTGAAAAAAACCGTATGTGGTATCTTTAAATCAGCACCTTTGGTGCTATTAAGTATTACGCTCCAATTGTTTTTGCAAATATGGAATCCCCCCCACACACACACTTTTTTCTTTTTTAAAGATGAGCTACTAGGAAGGAGTGATATGCAATACCACACCAGCTTCACTTTGATCCTTCTGATTGTGCTAAGTTAGTTTCATGGGGAAAGTAAAATCTGAGGTAACATGATGATTTCCTGTTTCCTTCTCTCTTTTCCCTCCCTATGTGTTCCTGACTGGGGTATGGAATGTGTAAGTTAATAAGATTACAAAAAAGTACAGAATGCTCCAAAGTGGCATGTTGATGTGGGTGGGCTTTTTTAACTGTCCCACAATTGTGAGGCAGTTAAAATAGTCCACCCACATCTATATTTCACTTTGGAGCATTCTGTACATTTTGGTAAATGATTTAATCAACATTATAAGATTTAAAATATTATTTACTTAATAACAATCCACTACTGTCTATTTATAAATGGTTCTTAGAATATCCTAAATTAGGTATTCTAGAATATAGGAAAAAGATGGAAGCATGGAATAAGAGGGGGAACTGGTACAAGAGGCAATAGAAGACCATAGATACGTTTATTTATTTGTTAGAATTTTTTTTATCCTGCCTTTTATTACTTTATAAGTTATTTATGACTGTGAACATACATAATACCCCTTCTTCCTGCTATTTTCCCCACAACAACCACCCTGTGAGGTGGGTTGAACCTAGAGTAACTGACCCAACTGGCTTTCATGCATAAGGCAGGACAAGAACTCCCAGTCTCCTAGTTTCTAGGCCAGCACCTTGGTTTTAGCTCACTATGATTGTTTCATTGTTCTGAATGTAAAGCTGCTTGGAAACAATCATTGAATGGGCAATACCAAATACCTTAATTTCACATTACATTTAGTGCAACAGAAATAAATATTTTGTGTATAGTGGACAACCATGTATCTTTTTAGGGGAAAAAATGGGTTGATTCAGCTAACTTTGATGACTATACAGAATTTGATTTTTTAAATAGGATTTCTTAGTTTGATAAATCTGACTCTCACCACAAAAGAATATGCTACATTTGAATTCTACTGTATAGTGCAATATTAATGCAATATTGGGTTTTCAATTCAATTGTATAGAATGTGTAGGATGTGTGTCTGTTTCATTTTTATAGTTATAGTGTACACTGAAGATGGCATTTAATTTTGTTGAACGAAATTAAATGACAATAAAGTAATCTAAAGTGGCATATACCTTATCATAATATCTTTGTATTGTAAAGCATTTTGCAAATTTCATTACAATGTCGTGACTTACTACACAAATTTCAGAGATAACAGAACTTCAACTCTGATCTAGAGAATTGTAGCCATTATCCTAGTTATAGGGACTAACAGGTGATGAGCAGTTTAAAATATGGTCACATGAGGGAATGTCATTAATTATATATTGCTAAGTGAAAAAAAATGTAATACAAAACTGACTTTTTTGCTCATAGCCCTTTATACACAAAAATTGTGGTGTGAAAGCATAGATTCAAACAAGTACATGGGTAGTTTAGGCCTAAGATTCCCCAAAATCTCTCTGAAGTTTTCCCTTCTTTTACTAGACAGCTGTTTCTTTCCTTGTTTCTTAATCTTAATCAAGATTACGAAGCAAGTAATAGTCCACACCCAGTATTTGCTTTTATTTTTTAAATCCCTGCCCTGGCAACCTTAGAAAACTATTTAATGATGTGAAAAGGCCATAGTTGTGGTTTACAAACACCTCAGTAAGGCTTAAAAAAAGAAGCAAGCAAAAAATGACTCCTTTCCGCTCCCAAGATTATACTGAAGTATGGCCATCTTGATATTTCTAAGACAGGATGTTAAACAATTTTTTTTACTTACAATTGACTTTCAAGAATCATTCCATCATGAGGAAATTTATAGTTAATTCCTTGAAAATAATCCTAAAAGGTTGCTTTGTGTTACATGTTTTCAGAGTGGGTTAACCCAGTTTTAAGGAACAAGAATGATGAGCTAGCTCACATACATGCTACTCTGAATTTTATTACTTTCATTTCCTTCATTGCAGCAAATCATCAGCAAATTTTGTCCTTCCCCATAACAGGGCCCACAAGATTGGGTTGTGCCCAACAAGATGACAGTAAGATGAATAAAATTTTGGCTAGACATTGGCAAAAGTAGTGTAATTCCTTTCCACAGCTGTGCAATATTCAAATAAGCTTCATATACCCTTACGTCAGCTCTGAATTAGCCTTATATTACAAGCATTCCAAGTTTTGAATCAATAAAGCAATACATATATATAGCAAGACTCCCTTAGCACTGATTTTCATGAAGGGAAAATGAGTAACTGAAGTAAATTGCAACCACTCCCAAAGTTATAACATTACAAAACATGAAAAGAATTAAACGAAACAGACTTCTCAATCTCAGATGTTTAATTATGAATCCTTGAGAACACAATGTCATTAACCAATATTTATATATGATATATTATTGCTAGAATGTAAGGTTTACCAATCCTAACCAATATCCTAATCAATCTGTTTTGCAGTTCTTATATTAAGTAAATGACTTCCTCTAAAGACTCTAAAAAAGGTTCCCTTTCAACTTCCTTCTACCACCCCAAAGTTGTTTTCAAATTGGAAATTGAATTAACAAGCTGACATCATGTCTCCTTTTTATGTCAAAATGTCCTGCTAACACAACGTAGTAAGAACATGCAAAGATTATCCGTTTATGATATGGGCCATAAAACAGCAGTGTTGCAGAAAACCATTTTAGTTAACCAATTGACTTAAGGATTATAAAACAAAGTTTCTAAACTCATGGGCACCTGAACACAATTGATAATTAAAAAATCCCTCAGTTCTAGATTTCCCTATTTGACTGAACTTGAAAATATTCAGCACTGTCAATTTTGGTAGTTACTTCATCCACTGTTGAATTTATGTGGAATCAAAAGAAGTGCTTTTAGTGTCAATCAATTGAAAAAGCTCTATATATTCCATTTCTGAAATTAGGGGAAAATATAAAAAGCTAAACTTTCATTTTCTAGTTTTAGCAGAAATTCTTATGTATCTCCTCCACTTTTAATACATCTCTCCTATTTCTGCCTGTTACAACTTTATACTTCAAAAAGACTTGAATTAAATGACTTATATAGATGCCCAGTGGTCTTGCCTTACATAAAGCACAGTTTGTTCAAAATCCTCTGATGGAATTTTCCAGAAGAATTTGTTCCTCAAACTTCCTGAAATGGCTTGCTACAAAGCACTTGTTTTCCTTCCTTCTGTTGCTCAGACAGTTCCCTTATGTAATCAATTAGGGTAACAATTCTTGGAATGCAATTACAGCAATTTTGTTTATAGCAGAAGATACCAGAGAAAGCAGAAGGGCATTCAGAGAACTTTATTCCACCTAGTGGTAGAAATATATTCTACCATGTGTTATTTGAAAAGCTAATGTCACAACATAAATTGACTAAGAAAAGATATCAAAAATCCGAATTCCACAACTGGTACTGAGTCAAAACTTAAGACAAATATCTTGGTATGTCTCTATAATGTAATTGAAAAGCATTAAAACCTCAATTCTTATAAAGCAATCTAATTAAACTTCTCGGTATGACAATGGAAAATGTTTTGTTGTTATAGTCAAATTCAATAATTCACATCCACATGCAGTTGTATAGAATATATTTATTGCTTTGGTGCCTATTTGTGAAACTGGTGTGAGTTTATCTCAAAAGAGAATCCTACTGAACCAGACTTCCAATAAGACAGATGACATATAAGTATACCCAAAAGAAGATTCTGTATTGCCCATGCAATTCCAAGTTAGTGACATTATTATCTAGCTCCACATGACATTTAAATAATTCTGCAATCCTAGATCTATATTTTAAAACATACACTATTTTACAGTACTGAAAACAAGATTTCTGACAGAAGACCATAAGGCAAAAGAGTATATATACAATGAGGCTTTTTCCCGAACTGAGTAAACTACAAGGATTGTTAAGGGGCCAAAAGTTTATTTTTAATCAGAAAGTTAAAATGACCAGCCAATATAATCTTCATCCTAGACAATCTAGACTTCAGTTGTAAGTTTGCATATATACCTGGAAAAAATTGAATGGATTCCAGCAAAGAACAGCTAGATTATGGGCTGAACTAAAATCCAATGAGGGGCTGCATCAAAGATTTAGCTGCAAATAATTTGATGGGGGAGGAATTTTTTTGAGTGGAAGTACCTCAGTATTGTTGCACCATTCCTCTAAGACAGTGCTGGTAATCTTTTTGTTGTGTGCTGAAAGTGCGTGTGAGCGCACACATAATGCAATGCATGCATGAGCCCTGCCCCATTCATGCGCGTGGGACCCCGCACTCCTCCCGCCCCCTGCGCATGTCCCTCCTGCATGTGCCCTGCCTCCCACGCATGCACACCAGATACCTAAAAATTAGCTGACTGGTGGGAGGTGCATGTGCAGGGGAACTGAGCTAGGGTGACAGCTTGCGTGCCCATAGAGATGGCTCTGCGTTCCACTTCCGGCATGCATGCCATAGGTTCGCCATCATGGCTCTAAAATGTCAGTCCAGCATGATTAACCTGAGCTTCCCTCTTGTTCTAAAAGTATGCCTAGTGAATTACCCTGACTTTGTCAGTTGATTATTCTAGAAGAGTTAGCATAATCTTATTTTCTGGTAATTGACCTGGAGACACTTATCAGAGAAATACTGTGCAAGAGCTCTCAAATAGCCAGCCAGCATTCTGGGACTCAACTTTTCTCGGTTTTCCCATGTTTCAAATATCCTGGGGAAATCACTGACTATCCTAAGGTTGTCAGAGAAAAAGTCCAGGTGAAAGTCCAAGAAATGAACTTTCAAAGACATGTTACATTCTATTGCTTAGTATTTTTGGATTTCTTGCTTTATTATTAAATATTGTTTGTCAACAAATGAGATATGTTTTGGCCATTCTGAGCTTCATTAGGTTTTCTTCTTATTGTCCTACTCATGGAAAAAACACCTTGTCTTGTGCATCCAAATTGCAGGTTGAGAGAAGTATAGTGACTTTCAGATCTCCAAAAATACTCCATATATATTTTTCACACTGGAACTTTTTTTCTTGTCCTCTTATAACTCTTTCCTGTTAGCAGCATGGCCAACATGTGGACAATAAATTAATCCCATTATGATAAACAGCCTTCTGGCTTAACTTCCAAGGAGCCAATGATTTACATTGTGTTCATGGCCAAGAGCCTCAATAACTGAATAAACATATTTACAAAATAGTACATAGTACATCTTATTGGGAGAATATATTGTTACATTCATTATGGCGGCCATGAAAGGGAAAAAACCCTTAAGTATCATGACAGTGAAGATTCCATTTCATTTTGTTCTTAAAAGTTCATCCTGCTTCTAAGACAGCTTCAAATCATGAACAAGATTGTTCAGATCTCCTTGCATCAACATATGTGGCTCATTTCAGATAACCTAAAATGTTAGATGAGAATTAAGATTTTCCCTTTCTGCTTTACTTAAGCAGATGGTAAAACTGGGTATTTCATAGTGTGGTTACTTTAGAGGTGATCCCTGTTGTGTTTGTTAGGCAGAAATAATACAAATTGGGATGGTGGGATGGTTGATTCCTCCAAACTAAACATAACTGATACAGATATGTTATCATAGTTAACATAAAGCGCCATGATGTCACTAATTGAGCAGAATAGGGTCACAAAAAACTAAGCCTGATAGAAAAAAATTAACTTCATTTTTGAATTCAGCATGAAAAAAGTTGTTTAGAACACTTATTACAATTTTTGTGACAAAATTGTTGACTGTGTTATCTTTCCACCTGATATGTATTTGATCAATGGACTTTGATCAATGGAGGAAAACTTGGTTTTTCCTGCAGAATTTGACCACTGCTCTTCAATAAATGCGTACCTGGAAAAATAGTAAGAGATATGATTAGTAAGCTTCAAACTTAAAATCATAGCTGATCTTTCCTCAATTTTCTAAGATCATACAAAGTTCAGCAGATACCCTGTCTCTCTCTGGGCTTGACTGGGAGAATGTAAGTCTGGACCAAAATTATATATAAAATATAACTGAATCAACTTCTTTCAAGGATAAAATGTTCTACTAAAACTCAACAATTTCACAGAGGATGCAGAATTATTAAGCCTATCAAAGGCAAATGGAATGAGGCAAAGTGAGAGTATGGATGCTTAAAACCTTCTAATCTTATTAGAATACATACTGCATTCAAGTGTGTGCTGGAACACTGTTAGGGAATTATATCCATCAGCAGAAAGCAATGCGTTTAGTCTATAAATTCAATTCTTGTAGTTCAAACTGACTTCACATAACATTTATTGTGGAACATTTTGATAAATGTTTAATATTTTTCATATTCAAAATACTTCATTTTTTATAATCCACATCCATCCTAGATTTTTACAATGGTGCCTTCTTCTGTAGATTTAAAAACCTACTAAGCAGAGTGAAATACTGGATAAGAAGCAATGGATGGAAACTAATCAAGGAGAGAAGCCACCTACCATAGAACTAAGGGAGAAATTTCCTGACAGTGAGAACAATTAATCAGTGGCACAACTTGCTTCCAAAAGTTGTGAATGCTCCAATACTGGAAGTCTTTAAGAATAAATTGCACAACCATTTATCTGAAATGGTGCAGGTTTCCTACCTGAGCAGGGGGTTGGACTAGAAGACCTCTAAGGTCCCTTCCAACTCTTATTATGTTCTGTTCATCATATTTGACTAACCTAAGAAATGAATCTGAAATTTAATCTCCAATTTTTATTATATCATATTCTTGTTGCAGGCACTTAGGAGAAAATCTGTGTTTTTCTCTTTGCTCCCCTATTTTATCCTTCCAACATCCTTCAATTAGTCAGGTTAAATAAGTCAGTCTAGAGATATATATTTTGGTGAGTTTTAAACCTGAGTCTTTACCCAATCATTCATCACATTTAGACGCTGATCTTATGGCAATAAAACATTTAGCAACTTTGTTGAGGCAATGTTGGCCCTCTTTACAGAAGAGCTCCAAGACTGAGCACAAGGGCTCCCTGTGCCAAGGTGACCATTTAATTTAGCACTCCATGAACAAAGATAACCAGATTAATTTGTTATCTACAGAACAGTAAGAGTGCATATATATAATTCAAAACTAATATTCAGCTTCACTCTACAAAATACAGCCAGTAGAGCTTGGTGGTCAAGATATTGGACTTGGAGGTGGGGGAGACTGGTTCAAGGTCTTACTTAGCCAGAGTTCATTGCATGATTTTAGACTAGTGATTGCAATCCAACCTATTTCATACAGTTATTAGTGGATCTAATATTTGGAGAAACCTTAAGGAAACTGCACAGAAATCTTCAGAAACGTGAATGCAATAACACATACCCGTGGTGCTATGCATATAAAATACACTGCTCAAAAAAATAAAGGGAACACTTAAACAACACAATGTAACTCCAAGTCAATCACACTTCTGTGAAATCAAACTGTCCACTTAGACAGCAACACTGACTGACAATCAATTTCACATGCTGTTGTGCAAATGGAATAGACAACAGGTAGAAAGCAAGACATCCCCAATAAAGGAGTGGTTCTGCAGGTGGTGACCACAGACCACTTCTCAGTTCCTATGCTTTCTAGCTGATGGTTTGGTCACTTTTGAATGTTGGCGGTGCTTTCACTCTAGTGGTAGCATGAGATGGAGTCTACAACCCACACAAGTGGCTCAGGTAGTGCAGCTCATCCAGGATGGCACATCAACGTGAGCTGTAGCAAGAAGGTTTGCTGTGTCTGTCAGGGTAGTGTCCAGAACATGGAGGTGCTACCAGGAGACAGGCCAGTACATCAGGAGACGTGGAGGAGGCCGTAGGAGTGCAACAACCTAGCATCAGGACCACTACCTCCGCCTTTGTGCAAGGAGGGACAGGAGGAGCCCTGCCAGAGCCCTGCAAAATGACCTCCAGCAGGCCACAAAAGTGCATGTGGCTGCTCAAACAGTCAGAAACAGACTCCATGAGGGTGGTATGAGAGCCCGACGTCCACAGGTGGGGGTTGTGCTTACAACCCAACACCATGCAGGACATTTGGCATTTGTCAGAGAACACCAAGATTGGCAAATTACTGGCGCCCTGTGCTCTTCACAGATGAAAGCAGGTTCATGCTGAGCACATGTGACAGACGTGGCAGGGTCTGGAGATGCCGTGGAGAACATTCTGCTGCCTGCAACATCCTCCAGCATGACCGGTTTGGCAGTGGGTCAGTAATGGTGTGGGGTGGCATCTTTTTAGGGGGCCTCACAGCCCTCCATGTGCTCGCCAGAGGTAGCCTGCCTGCCATTAGGTACCGAGATGAGATCCTCAGACCCCTTGTGAGACCATATGCTGGTGCGGTTGGCCCTGGGTTCCTCCTAATACACGACAATGCTAGACCTCATGTGACTGGAGTGTATCAGCAGATCCTGCAAGATGAAGGCATTGATGCTATGGACTGGCCCACCTGTTCCCCAGACCTAAATCCAATTGAGCACATCTGGGATATCATGTCTTGCTCCATCCAAGAACACCCTGTTGCACCACAAACTGTCCAGGAGTTAGGGGATGCTTTAGTCCAGGTGTGGGAGGAGATCCCTCAGGAGACCATCCGCCACCTCATCAGGAGCATGCCAAGGCATTGTAGGGAGGTCATACAGGCATGTGGAGGCGACACACACTACTGAGCCTCATTTTGACTTGTTTTAAGGACATTACATCAAAGTTGGATCATCCTGTAGTGTTTTTTTCTACTTTAATTTTGAGTGTAACTCCAAATCCAGACCTCCATGGGTTGCTAAATTTGATTTCCATTAATAATTTTTGTGTGATTTTGTTGTCAGCACATTAAACTATGTAATGAACAAAGTATTTAATAAGAATATTTCATTCATTCAGATCTGGGATGTCTTATATTTGTGTTCCCTTTATTTTTTTGAGCAGTGTATAATGTAACATTGAATTATATGCTAATTTCTCTTGTGTGTGCATTACATTCTCCTACACAGGAGATAAGGAGGATTACCTTTTCTCTATTCACAGAATTTCTTCAAAAGTTTAAAACTCAGTAATGACTCTATTGTGAGAAAAAATCACCAATGCTAAATGAAATGGGAATTACCACTCATACTGTGCACATACTTAAGCTTTGATAAATAAGAAAAGTTATTTTAGTCTTGTTGTTTTGTTATAGGGATCTGTTTTTGAATTGAAGTTATTTCTGTGTTAATTTTGTTTTCTAATATTTATTATTATATATTACCAGGTTGGGAAACGACAGAACGATAAGAGAAATGGAGAAAAAATTACAAGGCCAGAAAGGACATTGAGCCTCCATTAACTGTATAACAGTCTGTAAACAATTCAACTCTCATTCCACATTTGAAAAAGCAAAGTACTATTGGGAGTCCCTTTTGAAGATCTATTTAGCAATTAGGCTTGTATGTACCAATTAATATATTTAATTTCACATTTTTGTTTTCAAGTAACTTAAAAGTCAAAATACTGCTTCTAAATAGAACACTGGGAAGTTGAAATACAAGATGGTTACCTATAAAGGGTTGCTGTAAAATAGTCATTTTTTTTTCTGTTTTCTTCTTGTTTCATACATTCAGCATCTATAAAAAACACTGGTTAGCCACGGGTAAAAATAAAAGCACATCTGCAAGATTCCAATATTTATTAAAAGGGAAATTTAAAAAATCGGTACAGGATCAATTGCTTTTTGCTTATGCTGCAGACTTCACTTTTTAAAAACCAAAACCAAATATAGTTACTAAATATAATTACTTAACAGCAGTCAAAGCCACAACAATCATATAAAACTATATGTCGCACATCACAACTTAGCACATCTTTTCCTGTATGGTATTCTGCACAAATACCACACAGGAAAATCTGTATGCAGTATCATACATGACCATCAGGTTCCTGTAAGGATGCTCACACCTGTTACTGCATAAGGCGGAACCCTAAAAGGTTGCCTTTTCTTAATCTTGGGCAAAGTCAGGCTCACTGGTATAAAACAGGACCCCCAAGGAGACCCAGCCACACAGCAGCCATTTTCTAGCCCATGAACTTTAATGTCAGCAAACTTTAGCACATATTTGAAACGTTCAAAGTGCAATATTCTCCTATCCGCTAACCAGCAGGTCCAGATGTGCCAAATGCAAAGTCCCATAAGCCGAGCGCAGCATGACTTGAGAACCTGGGAGGGTACGAAGGGAAGGCTTTGAGAAGTTCCGGGAAGGAAGAAACCCACCTTCTACATCACCGAAGTCTGCAGCTCTCCTATCTCACGTCGGCTCTCCACCTTGAGATAGTGCAAGCGAAGGAAGGAGGAGCGGAAGGCGAAGTCCTGCGGCCATCACTTTAGCGTCTCCTTAGTAGGCCAGAGGAGGCGGTGCTACATTGCCGGACCACTATTGCGCCTGCGCACTCAGAGGAACGCAACGCTCCCCCACAGAGAAGAGGGGAAAAAAATGTTCTTTCTGCGCATGCAGTTCCCTTGTGTCCCACCCTCTCGTAGGGTACGGCAGCGTGAGAGTTACTCAGTTGTTAGACCAAACGCTACTTAACGGAGAATGAGTTTTTACGCTAAGGTGCCTGATTTATCGCTCTTCGTGGTCTTAACAGTGGCGTGGAGGATTGTTCGGAGCCCTCGCTGTTGAGTTGCACGGAGGCAATGCTCCCTGAAATAATAGAGCTTTTTTTCATTTGCATTGATAGCTGCAGTTTTTAGAAATAGAAAACCTCAGCTGAAGCAATATCTGTATAAAGTGGAGTGTGATCTATTGTTCAGAAATAATAGTACAAACCTGTGCGCCAACT
The DNA here is from genome assembly GCA_033807585.1 of Hydrophis major. Classification (NCBI taxonomy): domain Eukaryota; kingdom Metazoa; phylum Chordata; class Lepidosauria; order Squamata; family Elapidae; genus Hydrophis; species Hydrophis major. Next base: position 175,316,729 of record CM066329.1, read on the forward strand.
CCTTAAATCAGAAGCTTTCCTCTTCAGCTACAATGCCAGGTTGCATATACAGGTAGTCCTTGTTTTATGACTACAATTGTACCTAGAATTTATTGTGTTAAGTGAGAAATTTTGCCCCATTTTATGACGTTTCTTGCCACAGTTAAGTGAATCCCTGCGGTCGTTAAGTGAATCTGGCTTTGCCATTGACTTTGCTTGTCAGAAGTTTGCAAAAGATCCCAGGGTACTACATCCGTCATATATGAACCAGTTATCAAGCATTAGATTAGATATGATAGATTATAGGAAGAAAAAAGACATGTAATTTTAGAGAGTTAAATTTATAACTACTTACAATTGCTGGTAAGATCAGTAATCATTTATCCTTTTTCTTTCTTGTTTACTTCTTATTTTTCTCTTTGAACTTTTTGCTTTCTCTTTGCTTTCTTTTTCTTACTTTATATTAGTTTGTATTTGTTTTTATATTCCATTGCAACTTTTAATAACATTTTTTAAAAAATTGTGCAAGCAATGGTATTCCATGTGATATTATGGAACTGAAAGTTGAAATTTGAAGAAGCAGGAAAGGAAGAATATTAACATCTTGAAATGATGTGTTGAAGAAAACTCCTTGGAATAGTGTGGACAACCCAGAACATAAACAATTAAATGGAGCATTAAATAGTCAATTCCAAGTTGTCATTTGAAGCACAAATGACAAGGCTCAAGTTATCACAGTGTGGACACAGGGCAGCTAATTATAACATGTAGTTGGTTTTCCAAACGATTGTTCAATTTCAGCTAGGCAGGATGAGGTGAACTGTACCAATGTCCCAATATCAGATGTGAGTATGTAAGTCAATTTGTATAATGGTGTCATACATTTTGTCATTTGCTTCCATAGCGGCACCCACACCACCACTCCTTCCCAGCAGATATGTTTTGCCTCCTTTCAAGCTTTTGCATTGGCATAAATGGCTTTTGAGGCTACATAATTAATGCTATGCAAATTCTCCCATTGCCATTCCTTTGCTATCTGCCTTTTGTACTAATTTCCAAGCTACTATAGGGCCACCAGGTCTGATCTGTAAAAAACAATCACTAAATGGCAGCAAACCGGTATGAAACGACAGTACTTGTTGTCATCTTGTGGTCAGTGTGATTTTTGCAGACTAGATCTAAACAAGGCTCTAAACAATTGTTTTTCCTTGCAGTAGCACCATAGATTTAATGAATCTAAAAGCAATACAGCCCATAACCTTTCAGAGCTAAATAAGAAGACCTGTTTATTAATATTAATCAAGTCACAAGCAGTGCAAGGAAGAGCACTTTGTAGCTGAAGAGCCATTTTCATTCTCAACTATTAAGTAATTTGTGTCACTTTGCAGTGAATATCACTCAAGTGTTTGACAAATATCCATGCAGATGATCATTGAAATGCAACACAGCTCTCTGGAAATGTCTCTTTTCCTCCCTGACTCCTACTGTTTTATATGTGTACTATAACAACATAGATTGATGGCAAGTCCAATATTAATGTCTCTGAAATGCTATTGTGTCCGAATTTGACACTTCTACTTCATTAATAAGTGATTCATAGATTTATGGATCATGCTCTGTGTCATCATACCTTATGCTTGACATTCCAGACACAGCAAAACAACTCCCAAATTTTTACTTTTAATTTTTATCCCAAAGACTAGTGGAAATATTAATCAAATACCTAACAGAATTTATAGTTTTGTATTTTGATATTTTAGTGCTCTAAAAGAGTTGCTGAAAAACAAGCTTCTGTAAGGGAAGGGCTGTGAACTGTCCTTTCACTTCTCCATATATAAAAATTGCCCAAATGGAAAGCCCCACCCACCTTCTAATAAATAGAGTATTTTATTGTGGTTGATTAATTATAGGAACTTTGAGAAGAAGATACTGGATATCTAACTAATCTTTTTGTCCAATCCAGCCTCAAACTTTGATAGTTCTCTTACCATTGAAAAAAAACGTGAAAAAGGAGTTATTTGTGGTTTATGTTTGTTACCAGGTGTAAAATATTCAAATAATCCACCCACACTCCATTTTGGTGAATTAGGAATAACCAGTTATAATATTTTCCACTATTATACTCTAGAGCTGACATCTAGAACCAGGGACTTGGTTTTCCATCAGTGGCCTATTTAAACTATTTTCTGCAACCCTTCTTAACTTATCTGAGTTTTTACGTTGTGTTAGTTTGTGGAATAAGCCACAGTAGCTAAGTCCATAGATAACATTAAGCCATAAACTATGGCTTAGTGATCCATATGGTTGCTCCATCACTGGAGGCTTTTCAGAAGAGATTGGACAACCATTTGCCTGAAATATGGTATAGGGCCATGATGGCAAACCTATGGCATGCGTGCCAGAGGTGGCACATAGAGCCATCTCTGTGGGTACGTGAGCCATTGCTCTAGCTCAGCTCCACCGTGCATCCATACATGCCTCCCGCCGGCCAGCTGGCCTTTGGGGATGTGCGTGCATGCTTTGTGCACTCGGTGCTGAAAAGGTTAGCCATCACTGGTATGGGGTCTCCAGCTTGAGCAGAGGATTGGACTAGAAGAGCTCCATTGTCCCTTCTAATTCTGCTATTCTATTATTCTGTAGGTCACTACGCTAAGTAAACCAAACCAAGTGTATTGTGATTGGAATTACTAGTAATCTTGACCCCATGTAAACTGTTGTTTTTAATAGACATTTTTGTTCCTAAATTATCTTAATGCTTTAAAAATCCAGAGACTTTCCTCCCAAATCCTGATTTCCATTCTCATGATGATTCTTCTCATTTTGGCTGTCTAATTGATCCTGACCCCTGGACTATTTTTTTTTCCTGAGCACAAAACCAATCTTATTTCCCAGGGAAATATACTGGAAAGGTTGGGTTTATTTTATTTAATACTGCAAATATTGAGAGTATTTGCACCAAGACAAATTCCTTGTGTGTCCAACCACACTTGGCCAATAAAAAATTCTATTCTATTCTATTCTATTCTATTCTATTCTATTCTATTCTATTCTATTCTATTCTATTCTATTCTATTCTATTCTATTCTATTCTATTCTATTCCATTCCATTCCATTCCATTCCATTCCATTCTTCTATTTATCTATCATATTTTGCAATTGCCCATTTTGCTTACAGAGGGACTTTCCATTATCTTTGTAGCAATATAAATATTGCTGTTCTTTATTTAAAAAAAAAAAAACCACTGTATTTTCCAAGGTTCTATCTCAGTAATTTCCCATGGAGTATGAATGGTCTGTTCCTAAAGTTCTTCATTATATATTAATACTGTCCAGTTATATGCTTGCTTTGCAAGAAATACTCATATTAGAAGCCAAGAATCATGAACTATTCAAAAGGGTAAGTGGTTCACTAACCATCTCATTAACTACTTAATGACAGCTAGTGGCCTAAACCTTGCATACTCCTCCAAGTAGTTAGCATATAATTTTCAACAAATTGCTTTCCCTCTTAGTAGGTTAGTACTAGGAATGTGTTTAGATCTCCTGGGGATTTAAAATTCCAGCTGAGCCCAACAGAGTTTCCTCTTAGTGCTTTAGTGATTTGCACTACTTCTTAATTCTTTAGTCAATTTCAAGTTCCTATGCATTCAGGCAAATATCAGAAGGGGTTTAAAATAGTTTATGACAGTCAAATAGATCAAACATTTACTGTTCCAGGTAGGTTTATTAATGTGCAATTGTATTAGCATCCAAGCTTAATATACAAGTTTGAAATAATTTACCTAGCTTATAACCAAGTTGTTTAATAAAATTATTTTTTATGCATTTATGGCAGTTACAGTGTCTAGTGGTCATGGGATCACCTTTTGTGACAGCTGTGGTAAGAAAGGTCATGAAATGGAGCAAAATTCACTTAACAGTCTTGCAGTTGTAAGTTGAGGACTACCTGTAATGAGGAGATGCAGCAACAAATGTATATCTACCCATTCAAGGGGATGGAAATGAGCCTCCGAGACACTGATGTATCCCTTCTTCTTTAACTAGACTGTCCTCAGGTGGTTGTGCAACACAATAATATGTGGCTGATAAAATGGTTGAGAGAAAAACATGCAAGTCTTTACACTGCCAGTCTTCCCTTTAACAGAAAGGCCTTCAAACTTGGCAAGTTTAAGACTTGTGAACTTCAGCTCCCAGAATTCCTGAGCTAACATGACTGGAGGAGGAATTCTGGGAGTTGAAGTCCACAAGTCTTAAAGCTGTCAAGTTTGAAGACCCCTTCTTAAACAGATCATAGGGTTTCAGGGAAAAGCCCTGGTGGCGCAGTGGTCAGAATGCAATATTGCAGGTTAACTCCATTTCCATTGCCAGGAGTTTGAACTTCACCAGGCTTAAGGCTGACTCATCCTTCCATTCTTTCAAGCAATGGTGGGATTCAAATTTTTTTACTACCGGTTCTATGGGTGTGGCTTGGTGGGCGTGGCAGGGGAAGGATACTGTAAAATCTCCAGTCAGAGGTGGGATTTGCCGGTTCTCCGAACTACTCAAAATTTCCACTACCGGTTCTCCAGAACTGGTCAGAACCTGCTGAATTCCACCTCTGCTTCCAAGGTTGGTTAAATGAGGACCTAGATTGTGGAGGGAAATGTGCTAACTCTAAACTGTTTAAAGAGGGCTGTAAAGTACTATGAAGAGGTATATTAGTTTAAGTGCCATTCTACATTTCTATTTTCTGTTTATATGAGTGGCATAGTAAGGGTTTTGTACTGTTGCAGGGGTGTCAAACTCAATCCAGATCTGGCCGTGGGGTGCTTAGATCTGGCCCGTGTGGCCAGCCTGTAGCAAAGGACTGGCCCATGGTGCCTCTACTGGTGAAAAGGGAAGGCTCCATTTTCACTGGCAGAGGGCTGCAGGTGGCTGAAAATGGGGTGCAGGGAGGCTCATGTGCCCCCCCCAGCTCCATTTATTCTAGCAGGGGGCTATCAAAACAAACTAAAAACAAAACAAATTGAGAAGTGTTTCCCCTTTCTCATTTGAACATGCAAGAAGGGACAGGAAAGCAGAAAGGGAAAAAGGAAAGACAAAAAGAAGGAAAAATGGGAAGAGAGCAAGGAAGGAACAAGAAGGAAAGAGGGGAAGAAAGAATGAAGAGGGAAGGAAAAAGAAGGGAAGGAAGGAAGGAAGGAAGATTATAATGAGAGTGGGGGATGGTCTCAGGGAAGTCCTGCCTTAGCACTTGACCATCACAGGTGCCCCGACATGAATCCCATGTTATGCCCACCATGGCCATGCCTCTGGCTATGCCCATTAGGACCATGCCCCCACTCTCCCAGCCCGCCAAGGTCAAACACAACCTTAATGTGGCCCTCAATGAAATAGAGTTTGACACCCCTGTACTATTGAATAAATTTTACCACACATATATGCAATGCATTTGGGGCCCTGTTCGGAAGGTAGCTGCAGGGTTCCATTTAAAATTTAGCACTCATTATTTTTCTTGCCTATCTGCTTCCATTTTTCTGTGCCTGAAGTCAGCTTGCAATGTTGTGTATATTTTTTGTAGCCAGTTGGAGGCTAAGAGACCAGACTAGAAACAGGGAGACTGAGTTCTAGTTGCACCTTAGGCCCAAAGCCATCTGGTTGACCTTGGGCCATCACTCTCCTCCAATCCAGCCCACCTCACAGGTTTGTTTTGGTGGGGAAATGAGGGAGTCAAAAGAAAATTGTTTTAGCTATACATTATGGATGTTTGACACCTTAAGTTAGTTATAAAACTAATAAAGGAGGAATAAAAATATCTAAGTAAATAATTTTTTACAGTTCACCACAGCCTTGTTACCTGGAAGCAAAGAAAAAAAGTAGTTTGAAAACAAACTAATTATATTGTATTTTTCACCCCTCCCCCTTTTCTTTGTCTTCTTTCCCCGTCACCTCATTTTTTTGGGATAAAGTTTAACATTGGTATGAAATTCGCAGACGATAGATTGAGCATAAACTTGCATTATTTTTCTTCTTTTTTTTCCAGGGGGCATAAGGCAGATGTTGTGCCTCTCCCAGCTTGACATTTTGGAGATGTCCCTATTGACATTTAAACTCCTATTATATGATTGTGGCATGTGAAACTGCAAGCTAATTCTTGCCATATGCTCACAAATTTGTTGATATTTCTCTCCTCATTCTTTCATCAGGCAGTCAGATCTTGTTCTAACTAGATAGTTTTCTGCCACAACCTGTTTGCATCACAAGTCATCCTCTAAAATGGGGCATGGAGTGGGAGGAAAGTTCATAGTTTTAAAACACTTTGCAACTTTCCAGTCCTATTATAGACATTTCTAGCTATTGCAGGAATGTTTCTAGTGCAGTAGAGTTTCCAGAATGAAGTCACTTCATTTTGCTATGCAGTTTCAAGTAATTATGTGATAATTTCCTTTGGCCAGTTTCCCCTGAATGGCAAATGAAGCAAGCCCAAAGTTCTCATACAGGTCCACTCCCCATGAAATCATAAGAATACTAATAAAATATAATGAAACATTTATCAGATCAGTTATGAAATCATCAGTCTCAGGAGACTTTTAAAGTTTCAGAAAAATATTAATTCTTGAATTTAAGGAAGCTGTGGAGGCACAGTTGGATGCTTTGATACCTGTGGATTCTCTGCAGCTGAACTTAACAAAACAAAATAAAAGAGTTTGAAGGGACTTTGGAGAACTAGTCCAACACCCTGCTCTCAAGCAGAGAAGCCGATACTATTTCAGACAAATGGTTGTCCAATCTCTTCTTAAAAACCTCCAGTGATGGAGTGCCTACAACTTCTGGAGGCAAGTTATTCCACTGATTAATTGTTCGAACTATCAGGAAAGTTCTCCTTAGTTCTAGGTTGAGGTTTTTTCCTTGATTAGTTTGCTTCTTGTCCTGCTTTCAGGCGCTTTGGAAAATAAAGATGTGAAGAAATCAATTATGAAAGCTACACATTCTTTCATAGGGTTTTTATTTTGATAGGAACGAGATGGTGGTTTGTTGAAGTACTGAGAAATGAAAAAAAAAATATAATGATTTGGAAATCAAATCAAATATCTCTATTATGGTCAGCTTTTACAATAAAAGAGTACAGTAAAAAAGAGGGGTAGTTGAAAACAACTCTTTGTTATCCAGGAAGGGAAAAAAAAAAAATTAGGTAGAAATAACATTTCTGCCTAAATACCGGTAGAAGCTTTGTGTTGTTGTATAACTTGGTGAAGATATTTAGTCCCCTGATATGCGAGTGTGGGGTCAGCATCCCTTAAAAATAATAAACAAAAAATCTGTATGGCCCTTGTAACTGAAAATAATTGGGGTGATCAGGGCATGTATACTATTCCATTATCCAGTAAGAGCTAATTTAGTAAGATTTTTTTTTTAAAGGGTCAGCTTTTACTGTAATCACTGTAATATGTACAATTATTCTGATAACTGTGCTGTTGATAAAATATATTCGGAGTGGTAGTTCAGTTAAGATCCAGTCTATGTTGCATAGTGGCTTAGTAACTATGGAAATATTACACAGGAATTGTAATGGTAGTTATGTATAAATAATGAACATGGTTACATAAGAACAAGCATAAGACCCGTGTAAGAATAGAAGATTGAAAGCTTCAGCTGTAAACCATTGTGTGGACTTGAAAACAACATGAACATTTCGTTTCTTTATTAAGTTGTTGGACATGTATTACAATCAAAAGCAAAGTCAAGAAGACAAGAGATTTACAAATAATGGAGAATGGAAAATTAATTTCACTCCTATATTTTATTATTTATTTGGAAAATTTCTGATTAGTTACAATATTTGTATATTTAAGACTATATTGCTTATTTATTACATAATTGTGTTATTATATTTTGATAATTCATGGATTTGATTGATTGATTCAGTGGTTATGGGCTATAAATTTGGTGTTGACTATTTGTGACCACATACATTTTCTCCACAACAATCTGCCCCTAAGATAGTCCTTCGTGTCTTCCAACAGTGCACTCACTACCATCTTCCTTGCTGCTGGTTGTCCTCACCTTCTCTTTCCTTCCACCTTTCCCAGCATTCAAACCTTTTCCAGAAAGGTAGTGTTCTGTACCTTCATTTGAATTCTTGGAATCCCCGTGCTTTGATTGGCCAAAGTGCGGGGCGATCGGATTGGTTAGGCGAGCCGTGCCGATTGGCTCCCTGAGAATCTCCCGCGATTGGTAGATTCGAATCGCGGGAGATTCAAAGCGGTGCCATTGGCCGCGGCCGCGGCGGCTTGGAAATAAAAAGCCGCAAGGTTTTCCAAAGAGCCAGTTCGGTTCCTACTTCAATAAAGAGCTTGATACAAAGTCACCGACTCCTGGCCTCCTTCCAAGTGGACACAACACTGGCGACGAGGATGGGATTCTGATCCTGAACCAAAGCACGTGTCCGACAGATGCCAGCCAACTGACGAGATGTCCAGCATCGCACCACCAATCCCCTTCAACCCCGCTAGCGAGGACTGGGAATCTTACACGGACAGATTCCGCATGTTGCTCGAATGCAACGACCTGAAGGATGCCACCGGACCGAAGAAACAAGCCGTCTTCCTAACGCACTGCGGGCCCGCAGTGTTTAAGATGGCAAAAGCGCTAGCCAAGCCCGCCGATGTTACCGCGATGGATTGGGATGACCTCAAGCCATTACTCCGGAGACACTACGCTCCAGCCGTACCCATCCTCATCCGACGACATGAATTTTATCGGCGGGACCAGCGGTCGGGCGAGAGTTTCAGTGATTTCGTCGCAGAGCTGCGGCGACTTGGAGGACTATGCGAGTTCTCCAATATGAACGAGGCCCTGCAGGACCGAATCGTGCTCGGCCTTTGGGACTCCGTTCTCCAAAATCAGTTGATGGCCAAGGGCAACATCGCCCTTGCCGATGCCATCACAGAAGCCACGGCAGCCGAAGCCACCCGACAATCAGCAGACTGCATGCGGAGACTGAATGCCGGGGACCGCACCGCAAACAACCACCCTGCAAGGTCGACCGAGGCCCAACCTGAAACTACCACCCACCAGGGCGAACTCCACTCTACCTTGGGCACTTCACATAAGGAGGAAGACATCCACCGTCTCCAGGCAGGCCGCGACCAGCGCGGCCGGCAGAGTCGTAAGTCAAGGACTGCGTGAGCCGGTTGCGGAGGCGACCACCCCAGATCCGAATGCCGGTTCTTCGACTCAGTTTGCCGGCACGGTGACAAGAAGGGCCACATCGCCCGCGTCTGCTGCCTCAAAAAAACCCACAGCCCCAGACGATGGGACCCGAGCGAGCGGAGATGAGAGAGCACACCCCCAGGACCAGAGACCGCCCAGCAGACAACCATTGGGACCGGAACGGACGAGCCCAACGAGGTGGCGAGACCCGGCGGAGAGAACAGACACATCAGAGGGTCACCATCGGCCATGCAACAACCTCAGACGCCAGAAAAGTCTACGTGGAGGTAGGCATCGAAGGCGAACCCTGTAAAATGGAGGTGGACTCCGGGTCCTACCTCTCAATGGTAGCCTGGCAAGAAATTAAACGCTTGGTGCCTACCATCCAGAGAAGGGAACTAGAAAACCAGAGACTAATCCTCAAAGACTACCAGGGAAACCGCATCCCTGTAGTTGGAACAGGATAGTTCACAGTGACCTACAAGGGGCACACCGAAAGACTTCCCTTGACCATCGTCGATCGAGACCGACCTAGCCTGCTGGGACTTCAATGGTTCGCACCACTCGGCATCGCAGTCATGGGCATCGACCACATCGCCGAAGCTGACTGGGAGCAGCAACTGGCCCGGGACTTCCAAGAAGTGTTCGACGGCACCCTAGGCAAGTACTGAGGGTCCCCTATATCCTTCAGCCTAGACCCAAATGTTCCCCCAAAACGCCTAAAACCAAGGTGGGTACCCTTCGCATTCAAACCGAAAATCAACGAGCAAATTGACAAGCTCATCAAGCAAGGGGTCCTACAACCCATAGACTATGCCCGGTGGGAGACCCCAATAGTCACCCCAATCAAGCCTGATGGGTCAGTGAGAATCTGCGAGGACTATAAGGCCACCCTAAATGGCGCTTTGCAGCAAAGCGCTTACCCCGTCCCAGTAGTGCAACATCTCCTACACTCACTGGGAGGGGGCAAAGTTTTCGCGAAACTCGACCTGGCCCAAGCATACCAGCAACTGCGGGTCGACGAGGAACCTGCAGAGGCGCAAACCATAGTCACCCACCGGGGAGCCTTTAGATGTAACTGACTCCAATTCGCAGTCAGCGTGGCACCTGGAATTTTCCAGAGCCTCATGGAAAGACTCTTACAAGGCACCAAGGGGGCGGTACCATACTTCGACGATGTACTAGTATCGGCAACCAACCAGGCTGAGCTAGAGAGTTGCCTAAGGGAGGTGCTAACGAGATTCAAAGAAACCGGACTTAAAGTGAAGAGGGAAAAATGCCAGTTGTACACAGAGCGGGTCGAATTCCTAGGATACCTCCTAGACCGACACGGCATTCACCCCACCGACAAAAAAATTAAAGCCATCAAAGAAGCCCCCACACCCAGGTCAAAAACAGAACTACAGGCGTTTCTGGGGCTACTTAACTTTTATAATGTCTTCCTGCCCCAAAAGGCGACCGCAGCGGAGCCTTTGCATAGGCTTTTGGACAAGGCGGCGACCTGGACTTGGGGGAAGCGTGAGGAAGCCGCCTTCAGGAAAACCAAGGACCTGCTCACTTCGGATGCCGTCCTCATCCAGTACAACGAGACCCTACCCCTAGCCATCACATGCGACGCATCACCCTTCGGCGTCGGCGCTGTCCTCAGCCATACTCTCCCCGATGGAAAGGAAGCACCCATCGTGTTCTTTTCAAGGACCCTCACCAAACCGGAGCGGAACTACAGCCAGCTGGACAAAGAGGCTTTGGTTATCGTCGCCGCAGTCAAAAGGTTTCACGAGTACCTCTACGGCCGGACGTTTACCATCATCACCAACCATAAACTGCTGCTGGGAATACTCGCAGGGAACAGGGCCACCCCGAACATTCTGTCTCCCAGAATGACAAGGTGGTCCGAATTCCTGGCCGCCTACAACTACGGGCTCACACACCGACCCGGTAAGACTATCTCCCATGCGGATGCCTTTAGCCGCTCACCGTTACCCGAACCAGACACTGACCCAGCACCCACGACGACCACCCTCAGCATAGAGACTCTACCCAATCTACCCATAACCGCGTCAGACATTGCCCGAGAAACTAATAAAGACAAACGTCTGGCGCGGGTTTTGCATTGGGTAGAGAAAGGGTGGCCAGAAAAGGAAAATGACGAGACTTTCAGGACATTCCGAAACCGGCAAACGGAACTCTCGTTACTAAAAGGGTGTATACTATCGGGGGATAGGGTGGTCATTCCGGAAAAACTACAAGGGAAGGTCCTGGAACTGTTACACGAGGGGCACCTGGGCATCGTTAGAACGAAAGCCCTGGCCAGAAGTTACGCTTGGTGGCCAGGGATGGACAAACAGATCGAGGCCTGGGTAGCAAGGTGTCAACGATGCCAGGAAACTAGACCAAGCCCACCCACAGCACCCATCCTAGAGTGAAAAACCCCCCAGGGGACCTTGGTCTAGAATCCACATAGATTTCGCCAGGCCCACAAAAAGACACACTTTCTTAATAACTGTAGACGCTAACTCCAACTGGCTGGAGGTAAGCAACATGAGAACAACCACCATGGAAGTCGTGACCAAAGAACTCTGCAAACTCTTCGCAACACACGGCCTCCCGGACGTCCTCATATCCGACAACGGGCCCCAATTCACATCGCTGGAATTCGAAAAATTCCTAGCGGAAAGGGCATATGACACGCACTGACAGCCCCGGCGCATCCGGCGGCGAACGGTAGGGCGGAACGGATGGTTCAATTCACAAAAAAAACCATCCAGAAAATAGACCACGGGGAGATCGAGGACAAAATAAATAAATTACTCTTCATACAGCACATAACCCCGAACACCACAACAAATAAAAGCCCAGCAGAACTGCTAATGCGGAGGAAAATAAGGTCCCCACTCGATAGACTACACCCCACTTACAACTCAGAGAAACCCCCAGACTCCACCAGCAAACACCGAACCTTTGCACCAGGCGACGCTGTCTACGTGAAGAACCTAACCGGAGACCCATTATAGATACCAGCAATCATAACACAGCTAACAGGCCCATGCTCGTACCGGCTACAAACAACCGACGGACGAGCGTGGAAATGCCACATTGATCAGTTAAGATCGAGGACTGCCACACAAGACACCACCGACACGCAACCAAACAAAACAAAACCCCCTCAACACAAACCAAGGGGAGGGGATACCCCGGGAACCAAAACTCAGAAGAAAGAAACCAGCCAAACTCACCTGCAAGCAGCCAGCACGAAACCTTGCCAGGAGGAGACAGCCAGGCCAGCTCAACCAACCCGGGAAGACCGAGCGGGAGCGGCGAAACCCGCAGCTCAACCAACCCGGGTAGCCCAGGAGGGAGCTGCGAAGAGCGGCCCGGCCAGACATACCAGGCAGTTCCCACGACGGAGTCCGGAGAAACAGAGACCCCGACCAAACCGGCTGGGATCCAACCTACAACTGACCTGCGCAGGTCCAGTAGGCAAAGACGGAGCCCCGCCTACCTACGGGACTACGCTACGTAAGGACCGAACCAAGAGGGGAGGGGTGTTCTGTACCTTAATTTGAATTCTTGGAATCCCCACGCTTTGATTGGCCAAAGCGCGGGGCGATCGGATTGGTTAGGCGAGCCATGCCGATTGGCTCCCTGAGAATCTCCCACGATTGGTAGATTCGAATTGCGGGAGATTAAAAGCGGTGCCATTGGCCGCGGCCGCCACGGCTTGGAAATAAAAAGCCGCAAGGTTTTCCAAAGAGCCAGTTCGGTTCCTACTTCAATAAAGAGCTTGATACAAAGTCACCGACTCCTGGCCTCCTTCTAAGCGGACACAACATGTAGGCCTTCTCCTAATGTGTCCCTAGTATGATAATTTCACTCTGGTCATTCTGCCTTGAGTGAGAACTTTGGATTGATGTGTTTGATGATCCATTTTAGTTTTCTTGGCCAATACCAAATTTCAAAAGCATCAATACTCTTTTCCATCCTGTTTCTTCAAAGTCTAACTTTCGCTTTCATGGAATATCTATTTCTTGTACTGTCCTGACCTTTTGTTCATCATACTATTTTGTTGCATGGGATTTAATCAGGGCTCAGGAGTGAATTATGTCTATACAAAGACAGATTCTCTATTGAATAGTTTCCAAAACGCTTTAATTTAGGATGATTACATGATTTCTTCTGGAATGCAAGTTGTTAATGAACATGTAAGAATCCCAAACTGTTAGGATTTATATTAGTTATAAATCTGCTACATGGTCTTACAGCACCTTAAAACTACTGTGTTTATTATAGCATTTATAGTAAATTGTTAATGTGAGTTAACAGTTATGTAAGGTTTATGGTTTCTAATTAGGGAAATATATATGTTCATGATTAGTAATGGGTTTTGAATTTTGTTTCTTTATTTAGAGAAATTATTCACCCTAAATAGTTGTTTCACCTTTAAAATAGCATAATTGAAAGATTAGTTTATGTTTTTAAATATACTATTGATTTTTAATTTGAGGCATAAATGCTGACCTTTTTTCTACATTTATGAAAAATGGTTATGCTGTTAAAGATTTTATGTTGAAAAATGTTTGACTAACATATAGCTCTAAAAGAGCTTATTAGAGGTTTACTGTTCAGAATGCAGCAGTAGGTGGAGGAAAGATCCAGTAATGCTGAGGATACATTGCAATAAAAACTAAAATCCACAATGACACCATTTATAGTGGTGGTACAGTGATTAAAATGCAGTATTGCAGGCTAATACTGCCGCTTGCCAACAGTTTCATCCTGACTGGCTCAAGGTTGACTTAGCCTTTCTGTCAAGCCCAAAGTAACAGTGGCGAACCTGAAGTATCAGTAAACTCACTTACCATATATCTAAAAGCTAATAGAAAAAGAAATACTAAGGCTAATATAAAATATGGCTATACATGTCATCTTAAGAGTTGACACTTTCACCCTTCCGAGGTTAATAAAATGAGGAGCCAGATTGTTGGGGGCAATATACTGAATTTTTAAATTACCCAGGGAGAACTGTGAAACACTGTGGAGTTATTGCTATTCATCTGGACGGAGTGTCTTAACAAAGTTTGGTATATTTATATTTCAGTACCCTTCCTTTTTTAAGTTCAACCAGCCTACCACAAGCAGAGATAGGAGGAAGACTCTTTTCAATATTCTTCTCTTGGTATCACTGTTGAGATTGTACAGCTCAAAAATGCAACTATTATTTTATAATTTGGCTGGGAGGGTTTTTTTCTTATGTTGTAAGGAAAAAAAACTTCTGTTGTTTTTTTGTACCAAGAGACAACTTTTCAAACCTCTTCTACTGGTATCAAAATTGCTCCCAAAACAATACAACAGAGGTTTTCTTTTTTTAAAATTGCAATAAAACATGTATAAAGAGTTCCCCTATACACAACAATGTTCTTGTAGTAGTTATATGAAATTAGGCAAGTTTATTTACCCCACCTGAAAGGCAACTTTGTGATTATTATCAGTTCTATTAAAAATAAAGTTACAAGAACTAGTTCCTTAAAAGAAATGTGAAAGTTGGTTCTCATTTAGCACAAGTCACCAAAATAATAAACTACGCAAGTAGTCCAGCCAAAGCAGCAGACTTTCAAAGTCAAAAAAGTGGACAAGAGTTTTCGACCATAACATTTCTACATATTGGTACTTAATTTAAAAGTCTGTTCTCACTATAACGCTTATGTTGTAACCTTAACTCCCTTTCTAATAAATATTACTAAGCAGAGTTCTGAGAGATTTATTCTTAGGATTCTTTTTTCCCATCCCAATTGTTTGTTTGTTTTTTAAACAAATTTTATTAATTTTACAAAAACAAATTTTTACAAAAATTAAAGGAGAAAACCAACAGAACATACAAAATGATTCCAAATTATACTATCAATATTTATGCTATCTATTTAACTTCATATCTTATCCCAACTTCTCCTTTTTATTCTAATTATCCAAGTTATTTCTTGCTAATTAAAATTTTATTGCCTTTTATCAACATACAAAACACAGAACATAGAAAACAAAACAAAACCTAAAACATCTTTTCTGAAGGCTGCTTGATCCCGAGTTAAAACTCTTCACACAGACGAAATTCACACATCATATTCACTTTATATATCCTTCCATATCTTATTACCATTTTCAATATCATTCTTTGTCTGTTCTATTTCCAGCTGTCCATTCATCTTTTTTCTTTTACTATACTTCTTCTATACACTAATTGGAGTGACGCCTTTAACTCATTGCCCTAACTTAAAAGTACTTCATATAACACTTAATTTATCTTGGGATTCTGTTTAGTACATTCTAAAATTACACAATAAATTTTATAAGAAAGGTCAATAACTAAAGAAAAAACCTATATAACCACTATCCATATCATTTAAAAAGAAAAAAAAACTAATCATATATATTAATACTCATTTATATCTTAAACATTCTACTCTAGATACACATGAAAACACAATCTTATGTACCTTCCAAAATCCCCCCCCCTTTTTTTCCCAATTAGATTCACCCATTGTCTCTAAATAAGTTTTTTTTCTTTAAATCTTGCTTCCCACCATTGAGGCTTCTTCTCCCCCCCTTTCTCTCTTGCTTATACTTCTTGCCCTTTTTACCCCTTTGTCTCTCCTCCTCCCTTTTCTTACTCCTTTTCCGTTGCTTTCTAACCTTGCATCCACCTTTCCTCTCATTTTTCTCTTTTTTGGTTGTTTTTTCAAACCTTAAAATCCCCTTTTTCTTATCCTCTTTCTCCACCTCCCCGGAAAAACCCCATTGTTCATCAAAGATGGCTTCGTCTTCCTCTTCTTCTTTGTCCCAGCCATTCTGCTGCGTAGTCAACTTTTCATAAGTACATAACGCCATTTCTAAAAATTGAAATAGAGTGCCCAAAGTATCTTTTCCATCTTGTTCTTCCTTTTTATATTTTTGATATTCAGTCTTTAGTTCATCCACAAGCGATGCCATCATGAAAAGAGAATATTTTCCCAAAACAGCCACCCAAGTATTTTTAATCAAAAATAATTCAAAAAAAGTTCCAAAAATTAATACTTTTCTTCCTTCTTCTATTTCTGTTTCTGGGCTTACTGTTTAATCAAAGAGGTCCAATTACCATATACCTTTCTTTGGGATTCTAGGCAATCTCCTCCTTTTTCAGCTTCTGCTCCAATTTTTTTTCCTCTCCCTTCCCACTTACAACAATTTTTTTTTTAAATGATCAGAAATCCATACCTCCAATAAGGGTTCTCCAATTTCTGCGTGGCTTCGGTGGCAGCAGGAATTCGTGACTATTCACGATTCCTACTGCACTTGCCGCCGAGGTGCCCCCGATCCAAATGGGTCAGGGGGACATGGCTGCCCTGTAGAGGCAGCCGAAGAGAGAGGGGAGCCGGACAGGGGGTTGGGGGTGTCGCAGACCCCCTCCTCGTCCAGAAAAACCCCTTTTTCCTGAGGTGGTGGAGCGGCAGTCAGTAATGGCTGCCACGAAGAAGCCTGCAACCGGGTAAGATTGTGCTGGAGGAAGCAAGAAAAGTGAAAGTGCTGGCTGAGCTGGGTCAATCAACATCTTTTAAACTCTCTGGAACTGAACTGTCTGAATTGCTGGAGGATACATTGTATCCCTAAGAAGATGGAAAGCTGCAGAGAAAGCTGTCAAAGGGAACTTTTTTTTTCTTCACTCTCCCACCCCATAGAAACAGCAGATGAAGATTTGAAATTTATTTGGGCACTGAAGGTGAATTATTTTGAAAGTTGAAGCCAAGGGACAAAAGACTCTTTGGCCATCCCAATTGTTAGAACATATCATAAAAATATTTGGGGGACTAAGAGGACTAGAACTTTTTGAGCCTATTTTTCCAGGCAAAGTTCATCCCACTAGGTTGGGTTCAACAGGCCTGCCAATTATATTAAAAAGAAGTCCCAGTTGATTGTAGATGTCTCATAATAATTAGCTGAAGATACAGAGCCTCTTATTGCTTCTGTGTGTGGTTTAGGAGTTGTACAGAGGCGGAGAAAAGGGCACTCCAAAGAGTGATAAAAAGGGCACAAAAGATCAGCGGATGTTCTCTTCCCTCATTGGAGGATTTGTACAACATGGGATGTAGAAAGAAGATACAAAAGATCTTGAGAGACCCTTCGCATCCAGGCCACCCGATGTTTGAGATCCTACCATCAGGAAGATGATATAGAGTGCTGAAAGCCAGGACAAGTAGATTTAAACATAGCTTTTACCCCAGTGCTATGATCAGGTTAAATGCAGAGTTATGAATCTGGTAGTCTTAACATATATATATCCCGGTTGTATAGTTTTTTAACTGTTATTTGTTTTAACTTGTTTTACATTGTTATTTGTATATGTTTTTTGGGTGTTGTTCAGTTGTATGTTGTGAAAGAGCACCTTATTTCGTTGTTCTCAGGTTCTGAGTACAATGACAATAAATTTATCTTTATCTTTATCTCTAGTTTTCAAATCTCACATATAGATTACCTTGAATCAAATGGAGCTATTTTTGGAATTGCCAAATTTCAGGCATGGATTTTTGTGGTCAGTAAACAACATCAGCCTTGGGATAGTTAGGTATAAGCCTGAGATTAACATGTCAAATAATCCCCTTGACAAAGCCAGAATGTATAAAATATGTGCTTGCTAAAACTGAGTATTACAATAACAAATTTAACTGTAATTACATGTTCCAGATGGACTGGCACATAAAGTGTTTTAGCTGATGACATACCAATGCATCTTTATCTCTGCCAATTATTTTAACTATTCTGTTTATTATTTAGCTGTAACTCTGCAGTGGCTGCTGTGTAATTTCAGCAACAAAAATTAATACCCCAGGGCTCTATCTGTTTTATCTACCTATAATCTGCAGCAATAATATAACATCTGGATATGACTTTGGGACACTAAATTAGATGTTCTTTCTTTATTCTTTGTAACTATCCTGACATGGAAATAAATGCATAGTCAATGAAAAATAGAAACTCACTTTTTATATTCTTGTGTTAGTGCTTTACATCTTCAAAATACTTCACCTAGGTATCATTTTACTACCTTAAATGTTAAACTATGAAGGTTTAAAATATATTCATTTATAAAAACTATTTTCTTTCCAGGCAAGACTTAAATTTGGATGATGCAAGAGGAAACACTACCACATGCAATTATCCGATTGCACTGACAAATAGGGGATCCAAACAACTTTCCATTTGTAACCTTCCTTGCTTTCCCATTACTGTGCAAATAGTCCTTGACATATAACAGTTTGTTTAGTGACTATTTGAAGTTACAACAGCTTTGAAAAAAGTGACTTATGACAATTTTTCATGCTTACAACCATTGCAGCGTCTTCATGGTCAGGTGATCCAAATTTAGATGCTTGGCAACTGACTCATATTTATGGTGGTTGCAGCGTCCTGAGATTGTTTGATCACCTTTTGAACAAAATCAGTGAGGAAGTCGCTTAATTAACTTAGCAACTGCAGCGAGTCACTTAACTGTGGCAAAAAAGGTTGTAAAAAAGAGCAAAACTCACTTAACAACTGTCTCCCTTAGCAACAGAAATTTTAGGCTCAATTGGGTTCGTAAGTTGAGAACTACCCATATTTCTTCTCTCCTAGTTTCCCTCCACAAAATGAATGGAGGAACGAGAAAAATTTATTAAAGAGGAAAAAGTGCGATAGTCCACATTATTATTCTGGTAATCTAAGAGCCAGATGTCTGGAAACTTCTGTGTGAGAGGCATATTTAGATCAACAATATGCCTCAAGGATCTCAAGGAATAATACTTAAGAAAAACAGCTTTGATCCTTAACGAGCTAATTTTTGGAGCATTGTAAGTCTTTCAGCTCTTTACTGATGAACAATTGTTTCATATTTCCATTTTTTAAAATCTAAATGCAAAGAAAAAGTGTGAAAAAAGAAGGTAAAGAAGAAAGGATAACCACAAAACAGAAAAAGATTGCTTATTTTGAGTCAACAAGGAGGAGGAGCTACATCAAAGACTTCCTTTAAAAGGGGTGGGCATAAGTGTTTATGGCTTGAGAGTAATCTATGGGGGGATAAGTATGCAATAAAGAGATCAGAACAAAAGTGGGAGGATAAATATCTCCTCTTCCCTCCCTTCCTCCCCCTCTTTCTTTCCCTCTCTCCCTCCCTCTCTCTCTTACCACCCATATCCTTGCATCTTTTTCTAATATTTTCTCCCCTCAGGTGGCCAGCTGCAGAAATGGGGGAGAAGGCTCTTTCCTGAGGTCTGAAATAGGCCATCCTCCAATTGCAGTTGTCCTCTCCCCTGTATATGAAATCAGTAAACTTCTGATTTAATCAAGTAACCTAAAATAATTAATTAATTTTATTTTTTTACACACACCTTGCTCCTCATGTTTTCCCCACAGCAGCAACCCAGTGAGATGGGTGGGACTGAGAGAGAGTGATTGGCCCAAGGTGGCCTAGCTGGTTTTCATGGCTAAGGAGAGACTAGAACTCACAATCTCCCATTTTGTAGCCTGGTACCTTAACCCACAATTGAAGCTTTTTCATCATTTCCCCTTTCTATAGCTGCACTACCTTTTCAAATATCCTAGTCCAGGATGAGAATAGTGTATATTCCCCAGAATAGATTTATCTTGCTGGGCGTTTCAGCTTTTCCTCACTCTTAAAAGCTTCCCTGTAATTTCCAAAGGGGGGATATTTGAGCGCTACAGTGATAATATTGGATTGCTTGCAAAGCTGCCTTTTGATTTTTCAGCAAAGTTAAGAAAAGAGCTTTTAAGAAAAGTATCAGAAAACCTTAATCATCCTAGATAATAAGAAATGGGAAACTTGTAAGGAAAACAAGCTGCTCTCTATTCTTCCATCTTCACAGAATAGCGCAATTTCCAAGTACAGCATCACTGATTTTTTTTTCTCTCTCCCTGGTGTAATCAGAAAGGACAAGCTAATACAAAGAACATGTAAAATGATTGCCTTGGGCCCCCACAAATTTCCATTATGAAATTCAGTGGAGAAAAAAAAAGGGTGGGGAACAGTTCCTAGAATTGTAGATCAAGATCCCATTGAAGGCTAAAGGTATTATCTGTAATTCATAACATAGTGAACCAAAGAAGATTATTTCAGTATCGGTGGAGATGTCCAAATAACAATAAAACCCAGCAAGAGTCTCCAGCTTTTTTTGATATTTATTCAAGGCTTGCCTGTTAAAAATTCAGCATTATGAATATTTCCCCAGCAGTTTTTAGTCAAATACCATGATGCCTTCCCAGTAAAAGGCTGTCCATGTACTTTGCAATGCAAATGCTCTGGGGGCAAATTCTATTTATTTTAAACCGGCATGTGCAAATACTAACCGGAACCCTATAAGTGCCTTTAATGGGAATGACCCTCAGAACCTTGGGGAAAAAAAATGTTACAAAAGCAAAAGACCAAACCATCAGTTGGGTTTTCAAATAAACCATTACAGGTAGTCCTTGACTTACAAAAGTTCATTTAATGACCATTCAAAATTATAACGGCACTGAAAAATGACGTTATGACCATTGCAGCATCCCCATGGTCACATGGTCAAATTTAGATGCTTGGCAACTGGTTCATATTTAAGTCAGTCGCAGTGTCACGTGAACTCCTTTTTCAACCTTCTGACCAGCCAAGTCAACGGAGAAGCCAGATTCACTTAACAAACATGTTATTAACTTAACAAGTGCAATGATTCACTTAATAACTGTGGCAAGAAAAGTCGTAATATGGGACAAAACTCATTTAGCAAATGTTTCACTTAGCAACATACATTTTTGGGCTCAATTGTGATTGTAACATGAGGATTGCCTGTACACTTGCAGACATAATGCCCATAAAACTTCCCAATCTTAATCCTATACATTAAATACATTTAAACAACAATTTTTAAAATGCTATTGACTGGAGACAAGGGACCAACCAAAAAAACAACACACAGAAAACTGCAGAAGATGAAAATTCAGGAATGTAAAAATAAAACATAGTTTGCAACTCCCAAATAGCCCATTTAATTAAGAAGTATTTAACACTAAGGGTGGAAAGATATGTGCAGTTTATAACATAGCAGTTTTCCAGCAATGAGAGAGATGAATATGTTTATTACCTGCATTTTCTGGCATTTTTAATATTCTTGCCCAACTGTTCTCTTTTTTTTTTTAATTTTAATGTCTTCTTTGAGGAGCTATTCCTATAATTTTATTTAACAGGCTAGAAAATTTGTTTTGTACATCAGGGTTATGTAATTCAACATAACTACTAATTTTATTTAGTTGAACAAAATGTGCCTGGGAAGCATGTATAAA
This sequence comes from Hydrophis major, assembly GCA_033807585.1. Classification (NCBI taxonomy): domain Eukaryota; kingdom Metazoa; phylum Chordata; class Lepidosauria; order Squamata; family Elapidae; genus Hydrophis; species Hydrophis major. The sequence goes on from CM066329.1 coordinate 175,338,233, forward strand.
GGGGATTTTTTTTTCATTTAATGCAGGAAGGCAAAAATTGACAAATATTTTTTTCTCCCTTTACCAAAGCCATCTGTGGATGCAAATGTCTTTGCTTATTGAAAACTGACTGAAGCATAAGAAGAAAATATGAACAAAAAAGCAGATGGTGAAGTCCCTTTCAGTTTTAACCACTGTCTGATGCATCATATAAAATAAACTACAGTAAGGTAGCATAAGATATGCATCATATAAGATATAAGATAAACTACAGTAAGGACAAAAATCAGAATCAAAAGTCAGTTGAAAGACATGGTGGGCAAACAGCATTCATAAACAGAATAATAGATGCATTTTATCAGGGTTGTAATGTAAATGGTTGGAGTTACTTGAGGAAAATGATTTTACATAATTTTTAATGCCATAAAGTATCAATTTTATGCACCTGCTTATGTGCATTCATACATTCTGAGTGTTATCATCTCACTTATGGAATAATGCAATAGAATTCCTCAAAAGCTTTCCTTTCACTTCAAGAGTAAACATTTTTGAAAGTTCTAACCATCAGGTATGGAAATAGCTAATCTCATCACTTTATTCAAGTGGGGAGAAAGCACTTTTGGAAAGTTATTGTGTGATAACATAGATAAATAATGCAAAGAATTATGTGTGTCAGTGTAGTCTATAGCTCCAAAAAGGTAGAGGTCAATTGAATAACAAGAGGTCCTACTGGCAGAAAGAGCAGTCTTAGAGTAGAACCAATAACTAACCACAAATTAGCATTCCTGTGCTTGGATATAGCCTTCTGTTGGGAAAATTTGGATTCCTGCACTTCCAATTCTATGTTCTTTCAGATGTTCTGGTAGAATATAACTAGTGGCAGTAGGAACTTACAGCTTAGAGCTCCTTATTTTCCATCTATACGTCCCTAATAACTTAAATATAGCGCCATGGCATCACAAGGAGAAAAGTAGCAATAATTGATGTTATTCCAAGTTAAGGCCTTGTTAACATCATCTTCTGATTCAGGTACACGTAAGTTCAATTCTGTGGAGATTGGTTTTTGTTTCAGAATCAGGTTATAAAGTACAGAATATGCAATGTACAATCCTAAACATATTACAGAGTCGGCAAACGTTTTTGTAACTAAATGTATATCCTCAGTCTTATGCTGCTGCAGTCATCTCTCATGCTGGCATGAATTTCAACCTATTTACAAAAATCCTGTCAGGACTGAAACGCTTTTGGAGATAGTTGGTCTGGTACTGCTGCTACCACATTGTGCCTCTGTGTTCTGCCAGTATTCTGTTCTAAGGAAACAATTCCAAAAAATGAATTATTTTTTCATCCTGTGGATAAATAATTGTGGACATATATTCTTTCATACATATACACTTACAAAACCAGTTTGGTATAGTTGTTAAGGCATCAGGCAAGAAACTGTGAGACTGGGAGATGCACTTCCACTTTGGAGGTAAAATCTTCTGGGGCATTTTGAACCAGGTTTTCTCTCAGCCCTAGGAAGAAAGGAAGGGAAAAATATTGTCAAGAAAAATGAGGGGACTTGTCCAGGCTGCCACCAGGAGTCAACACTACTCCTAGGCATACACACTCACACAGACACACACAAAGAGACACACACAATTAAACTGAATTTCTGTATTCAACGTTAAAAGCATTGAGATATACATAAATCTAAGCGCAACAATCAGTTGGTCCTTGTTCTCTAATGTCTTCTAGACTTACATTTGCTAAAGCTGCTGTAATAGTACAGCAGTTCTAATATTTGCACTGCAAATTGAAGGTTGCTGGCATGAAACCCTAAAGAAACCTATGCTGTATATTTTAATTACGTTTTTTCTCTCCCCCCCTTTCCCCTTCAGCGATTAACCTATCATGAGGTAAAGACCGCCAGTCCAAACAACAAGAGCACTCAAGGTGACATAAAAGGGAAAAGAGTTTTAAAGCCACAGCACCAAAACACTCTCATGGGTAACATCCGCAACATGGGAGAGAGGGAGTGTAAAGTGGCATCATCTGTTCCTGTCTTCCCAAAATAATTGCTGACCAATATGATGACAGAGCAACCAGGTAGAGCAGATAAGCCCTTTGTATTCCTAGGATTATAGGATTAATCAATTTGAAAGTTAGCCAGTTCTGTGGTTTAATTTGTTGTGAATATAAACTTGAACCAAAAGTTCCTCTTAGCTTCAGTCTGATGAGCAACTGCCTCCAGGCCATTTTTGATCCAACTTAATTTTTGTGAATTGTCAGGCATATCAAGAAATCTCTCTTGAGATTTCTGTGGCTTTCTAAAGCTAAGAGATGCCCAGGCATATGGTGAAGGGTGATTGCCTCGAGGAATGGAGTTTTTATATTATCTGAAATAGTTCCTGGAGTTTTTGTGTCATCTGAAATGAGTACATGCACAAGAGGACCACAAATGCATGCATACATACATATATTATGTATCTGTGTTACATATGCATGTTGAAGTCAATATGGCTCAAAAAAAACCATCTTAAAATGATATCGCTTAGTTGCGCTGAATTTTCTTTTCAAAGATGTCCGACCTCAGGTTTTTGTCAAGCAACAAGACAGAAATAATTTATATTTACTTTCTAGCTTTCCTTTTTGGAGTATGGAATCTTGGACGAAGAAATAGGAGTTCTTCATGCCAAGTTTGTTCCTTCCTTAATGAAGAAAAAGTTGTAAGCCAGTGGTGGGTTTCAAAGTGGTTTCCACCAATTTGGTGGCCATGGCTGGATGGACACGCTTTGCACACACACAAACACTTTGCGTGTGCTCACACACCAAATGTGCACTTTGCGTACATGCAGAGGCTTTCCTATTCACCTCCTGCAATCCTGCACTTTCCCTGCATCTACAACAGCTGACGTGCGCCAATCTGCTGTGCCACGCAAAGCAGCTGCACTTCAGAAGGAGGATATAAAGGTCCATATGGGAGCCTGGGCGGGTGGCCCCAACAGCAGATCATCTGATAGAACCGTTTTGGTCTCTGCTGAACTTCGCAGCTACCGGCTTGGCAGAACCAGGCCAAACCGGTAACATCCCACCCCTGTTGTAAGCCTTCCTGGAAAATTCTTCCTGGAAAAGTCCAAATTTTGGAAAAATCTGCCTTGGTAAAGAGCCAGGGAAGAGCTAAAAAGCAACTTGAATACCAGTAGTAAAGGAAAGTGCAGTTTTATCTTTAAAATAGTCGAACCAGTTTCATCTTGCCCAAATTTTCCTAAAAACGTTCTAAGATCCTCTGCATTGCTTTGTTCAGGTGTCCTAAAAACACTCCATTGTGATGGATATGTACAACATTTGCAAGAAGAGTCAAGGATCAAATATACTTCTGAGACATACACAGTCCTTGTGTTCCATAACATACTTTTTGCTACACAAGTCTGTGTTAGGGCAAATCATCATGCCAATTAGAGAAGGGTCTGTTGCATTGAACAGGAAAACTTAATAGAGCAAGAAATGGAGGGGAATTGGAAAATGCTATTTTATTTAAAGTCCTCTTGAGGTGGTATCAGAAGCACAGAATAGGGTTTTTATTTATTTTATGTGTTTTATTCCCCTCCACCCAAAGTTTTCTTCTGAGAGGTTTGCTTAGAAAGGTTATGAATTATGCTAGTTGTTAACATTGATGGACTTCTTTCTTCATTCTCCAGATCTATAAAACCCTGGAGTGCTTTTTTAATTTCTTTTTTGCTCTGTCTTGGTCAAAATTATGAGAAGAATTATGGTGAAAACTGGAGAAGCAATGCAAAATTTTCCATAGCTACAGAAAGACCTGAAAAGTGCCTCCTTCTCCTTTTCAGAAAATAGATTGAAAATAGTGTGTTTCCTGGAACAATAGTGGAACAAATAATCTTAGTTCAGGGTTTTTTTCTTTCTTAACTGCTGAAATTGAGAAACAGCAAATAAATGCAGGACATGAGCAAGAGTGTTATTCTCTCTTTTATCACAAGAATTGCATTGTTGGAAATGATTTTAAAACTGTTTTTAGATGTCTGTGCTCATCCTTTGACATGAATGTGGTATGATCAAAGAAAGATGTAGCTGAAATTTAATTCAGCACAGCAAATTATGACTTAAACATAATTTACTGAATCTGCTAACATCTGAGTCAAAATATTTTTTTCCAATTTTTTTCAACGTAATTTTTTTTTAAATGCACATTTGGAACAGTATGTTTTTGAACGCACATGTTGAGGTCAGCTGCATATCACAACAACATTTTGGGACAAGTTCTGTTCCAAATGTATCTGAAATAGCAATAGCACTTAGACTTATATACCACTTTATAGTGCTTTACAGCCCTCTCTAAGCAGTTTACAGAGTCAGCATATTGCCCCCAACAATCTGGGTCCCCATTTTACCCACCTTGGAAGGGTGGAAGGCTGAGTCAACCTTGAACCGGGTGGGATTCGATCTGCCAAATTGCTGGCAGCCAGCTGTCAGCAGAAGTAGTCTGCAGTATGCACTCTAACCACTGCACTACCGAGGCTCTCATGTATGTATGTTAGGAAAAGTTGCATAATGAAACAAATACCAATTTTGTGATTTAAAAATGGAAAAGACGCATACCTTTGATGGATTGCATTCATGAATGCCTTTGCTAGCACAACCGATAGAGGCTGGATAGTTAATCCATACACTTTTGGGTTGCAGAAGTGTTTTATTCTTCAAGAACTGTTAATCTTTTTTTTTAAAGCACATAAGCACATTTTTTTTAAAAAAAACAACATAAGATGACAAACAACCCAAAGGAAAATATTCAAATATATACATGAACATACACTTCAATTTTTCATGGTGGGTTAAAAAAATGATGCATTTACCAAGTGTTTAAATTCAGGCTTTGTTGAAAGAATAGAAGAGAATGTAAACATTTTAAAGAACATAAACCAACCTGAAGCCTTTTCAATGAGATGAACTCAGCTCCAATTACTCCAGCCTGCCTGGTTGCTGGACAGCTGAAATCCAATACATGAATTCTCCATGTAAATGAAATGGAGATGTTGGAACCATTCTCAATTTCTGTAGCCACTAGATGTCAGCAAAGACTTTCATCTTTGTTGGCCGGGGGCTGTATTTTGCAGTTACCCAAATGAACAGTCATAAAAATGATGGGAAAATAACAGAGAGCATAAAGAATTCTTTTCATGGATTATTTTAACCATTGCCAGGATATTGTCATATTCTATCCAGTGGCACATTTTGGAGTTATGTTTGAGGATTTGTTTTCTTTCTTTTTCCTGATTTTGGATGCACTCAACATGCAGACACATGGAACTTATAATTTATATAAGAGACGTTCAGCATTATTTTGATGCATACACACATAGATATGCACACATATACACACAGAGTGAATACAAGGAGTCCTTAATTTACAACAGTTCAGTTAGTGACTATTTGACATTACAACAGTACTGAAAAAAGTGACTTATGACCTTTTTTCACACTGGCAACAACTGTTGCAGCATCCCAATAGTCATGTGATCAAAATTTAGCAACTAATTTATAGTTATGAAAATTTCACTGTCCCGGGGTCATGTGATCACATTTTGCGACTTTCCAACAAGCAAAATGAATGGGGAAGCCAGATTCCCTTAACAACTGTGTTACTAATTTAACAAGTGCAGTGATTCACTTAACAACTGTGGTTAGAAAATAGGACAAAGCTCATTTCATGAATGTCTTGCTTAGCAATAGAAATTTTGGGCACAGTTGTGGTTGTAAGTTCAAGGACAATTTGTACAAGAGTACAAATGGAATTTGCGAGGTGCCCATACTTCAGAAAGGTAACATTCATCAAACGATATAGCTGGTTTAATGGAGCATGTGTCATGCATTTTTTTCCTATTTGTTCTCATTCAAGTTTATGATAGAAATTTCTTTTCAAATTTCCTCAGAAGAGAAGAGAACTTGGCTAGGGAAAACTTCCATGGGTATTCCTGCCCTTACAATATTGACCTAGAAAGTGATCGGATGGTGTATTATGGTTCGGTCTTTCAGTGGCCCATCCTCTCTCCAGTTGTCTGCATCCTCCCTCACTTTTCATGCTTCCATTATATTCTAAGGGAAGATATCATAAAACATCTCCTATCATTGGTGTTTGTTTTTTATTGTAAAATGTGGGCATACAGAAAGTGTATGATTGGAGTGATGGAAAGCTATGTAACACAAAAAAGCAACAACATCAATAATAGCATCTTCTGCTGACTCCGCCAATAAAGTAAACTCAAGGCATCCCCAAGAGAAATTTGACAAATACTCTGAACATAAGGAAAAATCAATAGAATCTTTTCCTGCAAGGGGAGAAAACTGAGACATTGCAAGGCTGATTTTGGCACACTGGATAGAAAACACATGGATGATCCAGCTAGCCTCTTGGCTCCTAAGATGGAGTTGAAACCTAACCTGGCACTGATGGGCCAGATAATCACATTTACTGCCATGTTACTTCTATTTAGCTAATTGGGTTCACCAGACGCTGGTTTGGAGATGAAACAGAGCAAAGTAGTAATAACTTATCCCAAAGTCTCACTCTCCACATGCTGTATAATAATGATAGAGAGGACCAAATTGGTGGAAGTTTCCTACTATTTCTCAGAAGATATATTGCTCTTTCATGCCTTTGGGGACCAGCCCAAGAAAGAATGGAGCAAAGACCGATGATATCTACCATTTCTACTGCCTAATAATACTGGCATGATCTCTACCCCAAAGATTTAATCTATTCTGTTCTTATTCCTCTCTCTCCCTTTCTTTCGCAAGCTCTCCCAAACATCAAATGCAATATTGCAAACTAATTCTGCAGTCCGATTTTCATGGTCTCAAGGTTGACTCAGTCTTCCATCCTTCCGAGATTGATAAAATGGGGGCCCAGATTGTTGGGGGCAATATAAACCATTTAGAGAAGGCTGGAAAGCACTGGGAAGCGGTATATAAGCCATAGTGCTATTGGTATACTCCTCAAGCTATAGGCACGATCGTACTGCTCTTGCTGCTAAGAGTCTGAATTAATTTGTCATGGAGATTTTTCTGAAATAACCTGAAACTTTGCTAAACTTTCTTAGAATTAGGCTGAGGGCCATAAGTTACGCACCCTGATTTATAGCATGACAGGCTTCTAGGGGCCTTGATATACTGTATATCAATTGTCAGACTGAAATAACCTACTAGGGCATCTAAATTCCACCCAGGCCAGAAGTTCAATCAGAAAATAATGAAATATAGCAGGTCTTGTGCAGATAGGAAGCTCATCAAAGAATAAGGAAGGAGGTATCTCTCTGTCTATAAAAAAACCTGCAGAACTCAAATAGATGCCAGAGCAAGAAGGACCCCTGTGAGGACACCAATTTCATTTTTGAGAAGTGGCTCTGATTATCCTCCCTCCAGGAAAAGAGGACAAATCATGCACTGCCTCTATCATCTGCAGAGGAGAATAAGTACCTATCGTATTGTCTCTCCTTCCTGCCTCTTGCATGCATTTTGTTATTCAATGCCATGAGAGCTAGAAACTTCCTCATCTCCAGTGATGAAAATTGAAATTCAAACAGGACACCACCTTCTTTCTTTTTCTGACTTGCATCAAGGGGAAGAAATATGCTCTGCCCTGGCTTTACATCAATGTTAGCTTATTTTAAAAAGCACTTTTCCTTTGATGCCTAAGCAGCCCAGTTAAAGGCTTTATAAAGGACCCTATCAACCTTCTGCATTTCAGGGACTGGGGTGGGGTAGGAAGCGATAAACACAGGCACAGCTAATGAGATGAATTTACCTCAGGTTTCCTTTCATGCTGAATCCTTGTGTGCTGTTGACTATACAACACAGCCGTGGTAGTTCACCTTGAGCTCTCATTGTTATGTTTCAGCTTTCACTTGATTCTGAAGATTTTAAAGTGAATCTATGATTACAGCCAGAGATTTTTCTTGTTGGTTTAATGGACAAATAGATTGAAAGATCCTATGAAACTTGGTTTTCATATATGATAACAGTGGTGATACTTTTATATCCACAAAGGTAGAAGGACTTACATGGAAGAATGGATGGTAAAGGTGATAGATTTTAATTGAGATGATTAATTTGAGAGGTTTGATTTAAAAAAAAAAAGACTTTGATCAATCTTATTTTTACTTGAAAATCACTTTTGATTTTTTTGCAAAAAACTATAAGAAATGAGATGTTGATTTTGGGAATTGACAATGAGAATTATATGGAATTATACAAATGTAGACCTTAAAGTAGGAGTTTGCTGTATTGTTTATTTGTATCTGTACCAAAGAAAGTCAGAAGTCATTCTTTTTTATTTTTCTTATTTTTTCTTTCCCTTTTTGCACATTTATTTTTCTTTTTTCTTAATCTTTTTTCTTTTTCAGTTCTTTTTTCTTGCCCATTTATCTTTTAATCTTGTTTTTTTATTTAAAAAAATCAATAAAGTTATGTAAAAGAAAAAAAGAGGAAAACTGAAGGAGGAGGGAGACCATAAAACATGGACAGGTTTTGTTTGGACTGAAATCCTTTAAAAAAACAAAAACCCAAAGGCTTATATACTTGACAAATGAAAGAAAGAGTTTGGCAGAAATACCTTAAGAAGGATAATCTGAAAAGCACTGAACCATTGAACAGAGTAGATTTTAGTGGTATCACTCTAGAAATGCTTGTTTTATAAAAAAAAATCTAAAATATATGATGGTCATAAAAATTTACTGAGTCATCTGTTTTGAACAAGTCAGTTTAACAGCTCAACAAGCAAACTGGACATAATTGCATTTTGGGGCCAAAACATCTGATGTTCCCAAATAACATGTTAGGGAATAGCTATGTATATGCATACTTCCTTACAAGAAAGACCTGCCTTTAAAGGCAAAAGCATGAAGATGCCTAGATTATGCTTGTGAGAAAACATACCATAAACAGAGTCATACTTTTTTTCTGTATAAAAATGATATATAAATCTGCCTAATTTCAAGGTGAAGGACTAGTGCTGCAAAAAAAAAAAAAAAAAAAAAGATTTTTGGCCCTTTGGCTAAGATCAAATGTGTGGAGATGATTCCTAATTATTTTGCCCAGGATATCTTAAATGGAGAAATTAAAAAAAAACAACACAGAAATTTGTACTTTCTGCTTACAAAACACCATAGGTTGACATTAATTGCCATTAAAGTCCAAATGAATTCACCATAGACAGGGTATAGTGAAATATGAGCAGACTGTTTAAGGAACAGAAGCCTTTGACTTGCCAGAAATATAACAGAAAATACTCTGATAGAGTTTTCTTAAGACATAAGACATAAGAGTTTATTTGTCATTACACTCGCAAGCGGGTGCAACGAAATGAGGTGCTCTTCCACAAGTAAAACTGGACAAACACCACTAAAAGAAAAAAAATTAAATTAAAACTAAACACAACTGACCATACAATAATCTCTATGTAATTTAAAAATGTAAAACCCCATTACTCTCAGCCATTCACTTCCACATAAATCTTATGACCCTGCATTCAAACTCAAAACTGCACTTGGATAAAAACTGTTCTTAAATCTGGTCGTCCTTGTTCTTAATACCCTAAATCTCCTTCTCGATGGTAATAGTTCAAAGAGCTGATGTCCCGGATGAGAGGAGTCATTCAATATATTAAGTATCTTCCTCCTACATCTATTCCTATACAGTTCTTCCAAAGAGGGAAGTGAGCAGTCAATGTTGTTTTGGGCCGTCTTAATCACCCTCTGAATTGCCTTTTTCTCTGCCACTGTGCAGCTCAAGAACCATACACAGAGACAGTAGGATAATATACTCTCAATTGAACTCCGATAGAAAGTAGTCAATAGACCCTTAAGGCTCTCCTTAAGACTATAGGGGTGGGGAATCAAGGAGACAACAGCTGTTCTTCCCATTTTATTGTGGGCAAAATGACAGCTGCTGATAGCACCATGCAGAAAGCATACTTGCATTAAAGGGCTGGGATAGAAACCAGGAGACTGTGAGTTCTAGTCCTACCTTAGGCACAAAAGCCAGATGGGAGACTTTGAGCCTGTAACAGTCTCATAGCCCAATCTACCTCACAGAGTTGTAGGGAAAATAGAAGAGGAAGGAGTATTAAGTATGTTTATTGCCTTGAATTACTCATAAAGTAATAAAGCCTGGATAAAAATCTAACCAATAAATAAATCTGACCTATACAAACAACACTTAAATAAAACCTTCCTTATCACATATCTTTTAACCAGCACTGGATAAATAAGAATACCCCATTGATTAAACAAACCAGGAAGAAACAATGCCCTAATCAAGTTTGATAGGACAAGCTACCATATATAAACAGCCAGCAAATTCCACTCCCCGATGCACTGATGATGTTACCTAGCCTGATGATAAAACATCCACAAGAATGGGAACAAGCTCAGAGAACACGCAAACCCAAGAACTGAAGGCTGAGTTACATATATTCCTCAGTATAGATGTTATCATGGCAACTCCATGTACTGTAAATCTGTTTTTTCAGTTTACAAATCTCAGGGTTATGGACAGGATGTATATAGAGATGAGAACTACAACTGGGTATTCAATCCGTATCCTTTCTTGGCTGATTAAATGGGATAATATTCAGTATAGAAGGTAATCAATGGCTCTTTAATGATTGCATGAATTCCATCACACACCTTAAAAGAATTGTTTTGCTTTTACTAAACCTAAATCTTCCATTGATATGAGTAAGGGAGATGACCTTGACAGAGATATGCAAAAACCATTACCAAGGAAAGGGGTGGAAATATTTAATTCTTGGAAATGATGATGATATTTGGCAGTGGCTCAGGTAAACATCTCCCTGATTCACTGGAACATAAGAAGATGGGTAAATAAAGAAAGTAAAGACTTGAAAGATTCTGTTGCTATACCCTAGCTCAGTAAAGTATAGTTCTAACATTTTGTGGAGATAACTTTCTAGTTTACCTAGAATTACCTAGTGGCATGACATAAATCTGTACAATTATAGTCAATCTCAGATAATCAGTTTTGGGATGGGGGTGGGAATGGTGATAGCCTAATATTTCCAGACATATTTGAATAATTTTCATTTTTGAACCCATTTCAATCAGGTGTCAAAAAGAATATAATTCTGAAACTGTCGTGAACATCTTAGTGGGTGACCTACCAGATAGATAGGGAATATGTCTCTGCTATTTCTTCTGAACCTCTCTGTGGATCTTGATAAGATCAACAGAGGTTATCTTCTAGATCACCTGGTAGTATCAGTTGGCTTTGGGGTGCTGTTCTGGTCTTTTCTCTTGGGCTAGGTCCAGAGCTTGGTGCAGTGAGTACTGTTGGAGAACTAAATTGACCTCACATCCCACATGGTTCCATCTTGGCCTCCACACTGTTCAACTTCTACTAGAGGGATCATTTGAAATGTTAGACTGTAGTTACCATAATGTGCTGATGACACTCAAATCTATTGCTTCTAACCATCCAATTCCATTCCATTCCATTTCGGCAAGCAAGCCAGATAATACAGAAATGCTATTGGCGTTGAAAGACAAACTAGATTCAGGGACTGAAGTACAATCTCCCATTCCATTCCCCACCATCCAGTCAGAGCTGAAGAAGCTTCTTCGATGAGAAGTGAAATGTCTTCAAAGAAAAACACCAGAAAATCCAGTTACCCCTTGAAAAAGCACCTTTGGGACAACCATGATCTGAATGACTGAGAATCTCCATAGACAAATCTCCCTAAAAGCATTACTTTTAGGAACCTAGGAGTGCTTCCTTGAACCTTTTGCTGTTTCTGGATTTTACTGCAGCTATGAAGAGAAATGCTTTCCCACCATTATGCCTAGAGCACCAGCTGCAGCTTTCCCAAGATGGTTGATAACCTTTGCTGGACTGGATTTGGCAAAGGTTATCCATATGTTGGTTCATATCTTTGATTATTGCAATGTGCTTTACTGCGGCCAACCTTTAAAATTATTCAATAATTGTAGTTAGTGAAAATAAAGCACCTAACTCCTAATTAATTCAAGTTACAGGAACCAATATACTGAACCTGTACTGAAAGATCTGTCTGTTTGCCAGTTAACTACTTGGCAAAAATGTAAGATTTGGTATTGACTTTAATTTAATTGTACTTTGCTTTATTTACTGAATACCATAGATAGCTAAGAAAACAAACAAATGGGTCATATAACATATCAACTCAGATGTCTCACTCAAAGCACAAATAACTAAGCTCAAATTATCCAACTTTGGATCCAGATATTTGGAAAAGGTTCTAATGCTGAGAAAGAGAAGAGAAGGAGGATTAGCTACAAGAAGGACAGCTTCAGTTAAACTAGCAACTACTCAAGAATCTGGATGAAGGTACTGGAGTTAGCACTGGGAACACAGATTACATCCAAAGGTGCTTTTTGAGAAACTAATAGACATATTTGCTCAACTTATACATAACCTATTTTTTCGGGCAACCCCTATTTTGTAAAAATAATAAAGTTTCTCAATATTCTATTGTTTAGATATGTAGCATCACATCATTTGAAAAAAAAGTGACATCTGTAGAAGATGAAAGCTGTTGTGGAATAAAATGCAAGTGATAAGTACTTGTTAATTAAGGTTCTAGACAGCTAAAGGCAATTAATCTTCCCCAAACCGACACAGAAATGTTTAGATATTTCAGGGCAAGAAATCTTATTTGAAGTATTTTGGGGCATCTTATGACAGATTCAGAGAAATTCAGAAGAAGGCATCAAAGATGATCAGTGGACTAGTAACTAAGTCCTTTGAAGAGAGATTTAAATAAGTAGATATGTTTAGCCTTGAAAAATGATATCATTCTTCAAATATTTGAAAAGATATTTGACTTTAGTTGCTTAACTTTGGACAGTTTTCTAAAGTGATCATGCAGAAATTTCTTCCCACTACTTCACTATCAGAGGAATTATAAGATTATATTCCTATTTCTAACCATCATCAAATTGTCATTGGATAGCAATATCTGAATATCTGTTGCTTTGATTGGTACCCTTTAATGACTACCCATATTGGCAGAACATAGCACATAAACAACGCACAAGTAACCCTTAGCTTATGACCATTCATTCAGCAACCATACAGAGTTACAACAGCACTGAATGAATGATGGCTCCAACTGATGCTTGGAGTTCTGGCTGTCCCAGCACCCCTGCAGGCATGTGGTCATGATCTGGGTGCTTATAACTGGCTATAATGCCATACAATCATGTGATCGCTATTGCTGTCCTTCTCTGCTAGCTTTCCCAGAATGTCAATGGAAAAGCTAGCAGGGAAGTTCACAAATTGTTCACAAATGAATACTTCAGCTTCAACCATAACAATACAAGAGCACATAATAGATACAAACTCAAGGTTAATTGCACCAAACTTGATTGCAGGAAATACGACTTCAGCAACAGAGTGGTCAATGTCTGGAATACTCTACCTGACTCTGTGGTTTCTTCCCCAAACCCCAAAAAGTTTAACCTTAGGCTGTCTATTATTGACCTCACCCCCTTCCTAAGAGCTCTGTAGTGGGCGTGCATAAGCGCATCAATGTGCCTACCGCCCCGTCTTATTGTTTCTTTTTATTTTTCTTATATGTATCCATTTCATGTATTCATAACTATGTTTATACTTATACCTATTAACTTGTAAGCGATTGACAAATCAAATAAATAAAAAAAATAAATTGCTGGAGTAAGTCTCTCCCACCCATACTCCAGCCTCAGTTGCCTGTGTCTCATCCTGTAGCTATGGACTGTGTGACCTATCTATTACTCCCAGAAACATTGATAGCCTATTTTCTGTCTGAAGATCATGCCATGCGTTCATGTCAGTCTTTGCATGGGGCTGATTCAAGTGTCATGTGGATGTTCTCATTAAGTTCCCTCCTCTAAGTCTTGCTGGCAGTGCGCCTCCTCCTTGCACTGTTGCTCCTTTGCTCTAAAAAGGAAGGATTTGGTCTCATTCTGTCTTAGTGATTAATGTTGAAAAAGAAGGCCAGCGTATAATCTGATCCTACTGTCCCTTTGAGCACTCTCATTAAACTACAGCTTCCAGGTCCTTTTGGAGAGAAGAATTGCCATTAGAATATATTTTTTGTAGAGTAACATTTAACAATGTGTGATTGTGTGTGCATGCATAGATGCCACATATGCACCTCAGAAATGCTGCCATATATTGTCAGAAGTTAACTAAAAAAAGACAGATCAGGAGCCTTCGTTTATCCCCCTCTTCATAGACCAATATTGCTAAACTAGGAATAGAACTAGGTTGGTTCCAATTGAAATCAAAAATTTCAATTCAGGCATAATATTAATCCAATGCAGGTTGCTTAGTTGGTTGCTCAGGAGAAACCAAGCTGGAGTGACAGTTTGCATGCATACTCTGCCATACTACATTATAAACCAGTATTGTGAAGGACTCTTCCTTATGTAATAAATTTGTTATTTGAAAGAAATGGGAGATAATCACTAATGTGATTGTAATCCTTAATACAGCATGCATAGCTGGTCGGTGCCTGGACCAAAGTACCTTTTTCATTTCATGTACATCTCTAGACTGGAATATACAATCAGCTATATTTATTTATTTTATAAACAAATTTTATTGATTTTAAAGACAAACAAACCATCATTAACCATTAAATACATAAAACCTCTTTCCATTATTAATTTTACAAGTCAAGTAAAATATTATTTTATGCAACATAATTCTGTTTTACACCATTTCAATATAAACATATAGATACTTCTTAACAAATTTCTCATTATTTCTCTTTTCGTATTCAATTTCATTGTTATTATTATTATTTTCTATATTTATCCAGTTTATAATCATCATCTCCATTCCTCTCTGACTTGATTACCATTATTCTCATCCAACATTCCTCCAAGGTTTTATTAATTCTCAAACAAAACATAGACACACAAAACACAAAAATATAAAACTTCTTTTAAGAAAGTAGTTTGGCCCCAGATTACCTCTCTTTGTATGGACTTCAATTAAATTCGTGCTCATCTTGTATACCATTACCTATCTTATTTACCATTCTATATCTTCTATATAACTTCTCCCTGCTTTTCGTTCTCCTTATTTCAATTTTATTTAATTCATTTTAATTTTAATCATTATATTTGTATTTTTTGTCCATTCTTTCCAGATTATCCATTTATCTCATTCCCTGTAGTAAATAAAAGAATTTCTCCTGAAATCACTGATCAGAGTATGATGCCTTTCTATCCTCCCCCTAAATTAATATTTAAAATAACACCTGATACCCAATCTGATTCTGCTTAGTACATTCTACCTACTAACCTTTAAAGAGAAAAAATAATAAATTCATAATAATTAATATAATTAGATAATAAATCTAAATATTAAATCTTATAACATTCCGATTGTCTATTTCAAAAAACAAGTGCTACAATTTTATTAAATTTTAAAATCTATCATTACTAAACATTTCAATATTTTAATCTTTTATCAATTCTTATAACATTCTAGTTTTCTATTTCTAATACATAATACCATCTTATGTACCTTGCAGAATCTTCTTTTTTAAAGAAATTATACCTTACCCTTTATCCCTAAAAAAAAATCCTTTTTTCCCATCTTGTTTCATTCCTTTGTGGCTCTTCCCTCCCTTTTCCCTTCCTTTCTTATCCTCCCTGGCCTTTTTACCCCCCCCCTCCACTAACCTCCGCCTTTTTAGCTTTCCCTCTCTGTTGTAATCCTTTCTCCTTTTGCTCAGTAACATTGAGTTGGTTTTGCATCTTATTTTTTCCTTTTTTAAGTGTTTTTTTTAAGTCTTAAGTCCTTCATTTTCCTTCCTTTCTTTCTCCTTTCTCTCTTAGTTAATTTTTTAGATTCACTGAAGATGGCGTCTTCTTCTTCTTTTTCTTCTTCTCCTTCTATTTCCTCCATCTGTTGTTGTGTTTGCTGATAAATAGCAAGCGCCATTTCTAAAGAAAGGAAAGCTTCTTTCACAGTGTCTTTACTTTCTTGATATTCCTTTCTAAGTTCATCATCAGATAAAGCCATTCTTTGTTCTTCTTAGAGCAACCAAAATGTTTCAAAAGTTAAAACAATTCCTCAAAGTCCCAGAGACATCAATCAGTCCAAACAATGCACAAAGTTCTCACTTTCTCTTCCTGGGGTGGTATCAGTAAAAGGGAAAAGAAAAAAAAGCCCAATCTGTATTTTACAGCCTTGTTGCAATCAATTTCTAGTCTCAAGATCTTCAAGGCATCTCCTCCAGCAAAATCTTAACATATATATATTTTTGTCCTCTCCCTTCCCACTTATAACAAGAAGCCAAGTTTTTACCTTTTATAAAAAACAACAGGTTTCTCAATGGCCATTTGTTGATTCCATAGGGAAGGAGGGTAAACTTTCCTTTCAGCACCTCAATTTTGCCGCTTGAAATCCTCCTCTGGAAACCAAGTATTTTTCAAAAAGTCATAGTTCTCAGAATTAAATGCCTCTTAAAGTCCTGGATCAGCCAAAAAACTTTCTCTTGAAAACTTTCTCCCCTCTTCCTCCTGCTCAGTCTTACCCAGCTGCCGGCTTCTTTGTGGCGGCCATTACAGACCGCCGCTTGACCACCTTGGGAAAAGGGGTTTTTGCTGGCTGGGGAGAGGGTCTGCAACACCCCCAAACCCCTCACCAGCTCCCCCCTATCTTCGGCTGCCTCTGCAGGGCAGTCTTAGCCTCCAAACCCGTCCGGATCGGAGGCACCAAAACGGCTAGCGTGGCAGGGATCACGCAGGATCGCGGAACCCTGCCGCTGGCGAAGCCAACAAACCAGAAGTTTGTTGCACAGGGGACTTCGTATATGCACAGGGGATACACAGGGGACTTCGTATATGCACAGGGGATGCACAGGGGATGCACAGGGGACTTCGTATATGCCTTGGTTTTCCAGGTCAATTTTGTCTTTGGGGTTCCTGAGGATGGCTGCTATTTTTCTGTCTGTTTTGAACTCCAAGACCAATAAACACAGACCAAGACTCTCAACCAGTCAGGAGGAAGAAAAAACCATTCTGACACAGCAATAGGCTGCCCCAAATTTAAATCTGAAACCACTGTAAAAGTCTGACTCACAGACTAACACTATACAGAAGCCTGATGATGGTTGTCAGTTAAAAGCAAACCTTCAAAAATACATATGAAAAGAACCTCAAAATACAAGCACAAAGACAACATTAAAAAAAAACCCCAACCACATCAACTGAGACACCATTGCAAATTTACAACTGAACCTATAAAACCCAGTTTTGCCTAGTGGTTATGGCACCGGGCTAGAAGCCAGAAGACTATGAGTTTTACATAGTTCTGGTTGAATAATTTTAAACCAGTCACTCTCTCTCAACTGACCTCATAGGGTTGTTGTGGAAAAAATAGTAGGAAAGAGCATTATGTAATAAAATAATAAAATTAAAACAAATGAAATAAAATAATAAAATTAAAATAAATAAAATAATATAATAAACACATTGGAGTGAACAAACATTCTAGCCTGAGGAAGGGTCAAGTCTTCATAGCCTTCTGGATCTCAGAGGGGAGGTGGTTTCAGTGAGTAAGCACTGTAACCAGTTGTACGATTCAAATTTTTTTTACTACCAGTTCTGTGGGCCTGGCTTGGTGGGCATAGCAGGGGAAGGATACTGTAAAATCTCCAGTCAGAGGTGGTGTTTTCTGGTTCTCTGAACTACTCAAAATTTCTGCTCCTGGTTCTCCAGAACTGGTCAGAATCTGCTGAACACCACCTCTGCCTGTAACAGAGAAATTATACCCCTAGGTGACATGGTTTGATAAGGACATGTAGAGAGTTCCCTCATTGGACAAAAATAAAATATATTTCTTTCCTCACTTTTGATATACCATATTTGCCGGCGTATAAGATGACTTTTTTGCCCTGAAAAACATGCCTCCAAGTGGGGGGGGGGTCATCTTATACACCGGTATATCCACTGCCGGCTATCAGATGCTTGTGGGACACAGCGAAGGCACCTTTGGCTTCCCGGATCCCCTGCATCGCTTCCGCCAAGAGCCTCCCCGCATCTCTGAATCAGGTTCGAATCCCGCTCGCCTTGCTCCGCCCGAGGCTGCAGCGACTGGGGGGAGCAAGAGCGTGGGTCGATCCTGTCGCCCTAGGCAGGGCCATGTGAAGGCTGCCCGCCTTCCTGCTCCGCCCATGGCCCCTGGCACTCTGCCCTGCCACTGCAGCCCCGGGGATTTCTGGAGGGTGTTTCCGGTGACCCCGCTGGGATCGTTTGGCTCACCAACACAGAATAACATGTACACTATGTAAATATTGGATGATTAATTACCGGGGGGGGGGTCGTCTTATACGCTGGGTCGTCTTATACGCCGGCAAATATGGTATGTGATGTTGAAGACTAAGCACTATTAATTGTGATCATCTAATCCACAGGTGCCAAACTCATGGCATCATGTTGCTATTATGTGACGTATCACAATGTTTTTCCCCCTTGCGGAGCTGGAGTGGGTGTGGCCAGAGCATGATGCATCCAGTTTGTGGGCCACCAGTTTGACACCCCTGATTCTCATCTAATTAACTCTACAATGAATATATTCCATGATACATGTTTCACCTTGAATAGCTGCACTGAGGAAGAAAACAAAAACAAAAACAAACTCACATGCAAAACAATTGTAAAAATAGTGATTCAAAAGATGATACTACTTTATCTGAAAGAGGTAGATCTTTTTCTAGAATAAATATGATTTGGTCTCTAAGACTGTGACTAGTAATGTTCATAAAATGGAAATGTTACTGGAGAGTCTCTCAGGCAATAACCCAGCGGCTTTAATTTTAAAAGAAAAAATAACTCAGGTGGAAATTGAATGAGATGTCGTTGCAAAAGGAAATAGTGGAGAATTGTAAAAAGAAGCTAAAAGGATTTAAAAAAAATAATCTAGAGTGGCTCAGAAATCAGAATGGTTTGAAATGCAAGCAAATCTTTTATAACCGGATATATGAGGCTGACACATACAATGTGACAGTGAATTTAAAAAGAAAATGCAAGAGAAAATACAAGTGATTTTGGAGCATATTAAAAAAAGAAGAGTTTTTAAAAAATTCACAGGGAAACAACCAAATGAAATTTCTACAGAAACCAAAGCAAAACCAAAGCAAAACTTTCTGTTTTAACACTGAGAGACATGGAAATAAACATGAATTATGCAAAACAAAGAATTCTGAGTTTATAAATAAACTGAGGAAATAATTGGCATACAAGTTGTGAAAGCAAAAAGAAAAGAAAATAATACTAAATTTACAAGAAGAAAATACTGTAATGACATAATGGAAATTTACGAAAAGCCTTTCACCGATATTGTTCTATTCTATATAAAGATTAAGAAATTTCCTTTGAAAAAAATGGATGAATATTTATATAGACAGAATTTCTGAAGAGAATCAGAGGCAACTTTTGAATGGGCGTATAACAATAAGCATCGGGTTTGTTACTTTAGCCCTCAAGTCAAGAGGCTGAAGCCAAACACCGAGATTACCTTCCCATCATTTTAGGACATTTCAATCAAGCAAATTTAAGGAAAGAGCTCCCAAAATATTTCCAGCATGTCAATTCAACTCAGGTGTAGGATGCAAATATTTTTACTACCAGTTCTGTAGGCATGGCTTGATGGGCGTGGCCATATGACGGGTGAGCATAGCTTCCTCTGTTTTTTGTTTTTGTTTTTGCAGCACCCCCCCCCTTCTGCTCCATTCTTTTTGCCTCCTGGACCTCAGGGAAGCCTCCTGGGCAAAGCAGTAAGACACAAGAGGGATCCTGGCCCAGCTGATCATCAGAACAGCTGATCTTTGGGAGGAAAAAAAAAGAAATACTGGTTTGTCTGAATAGGTAGCTGTTTTTTTACTACTGGTTCAGCCAAAATGTAACATTTTTTACTACCGATTCATCCAAACCAAACTGGTAGATGGTCCTAACACTGGCAAAAATACTGATGGTCCTAACACTGGCAAAAATACTTTAGATCACTGCTACACAACACTAAAAGATATATTATAGGTTTATAGGTCTTTACCACAAGCAGTTGTGGGACAATCTGATCACTGCATGACTTAACCTTGAACCTGCCTACAGACAAGGTCTTAAAGCTATGAAACCAACAATTAAATCTGTGAGAACATGGACTGATGAGGAAAAGCTGAAGTTACAGGCTTGCCTTGATTGCACTGATTGGAATGTTTTCGAAGTTACCTCTGCAGACCTAGATGAGCTCATAGATACTGTAACATCATGTCAGCTTCTGTGAAAACCTATGTGTACTGATCAGGAACCTGCGAATATATAGTAACAATAAACCTTCGTTCACAGCTAAACTTAAGCAGCTACGTCATTCCAAAGAGGAAGCCTAGAGAAAAGGTGACAGAATGCTGTACAATCAGGCCAGAAAAGTATTAACAAGAGAGATCAGAGCAGCAAAAAGAAACTACTCTGAAAAGTTAAGGAATCAGTTCTCAACAAATGAACCAGCAAACGTGGAAAACTCTTAAAAACATCACTGGCTATAGCAAACCTCCTTCCCAGGGAGAAGGAAATCAACAACTAGCAGATGACTTGAATGTGTTTTACTGCAGGTTTGAAAGGAAAATACAGCCATCTACCTCACAATCCCCATCTCAAACACACCAACTGTTCCGGACTAGCAGGCTCATAAGCCTGCAAACCTGATTGGTCCGCTAACAGTGGGTCGTGATTGTTCGCTCCAGGCTAGTCCGATTGGCTGGTTAGCGGGTTGCTGCGATTGGGCAAACCAAGCGCGGCAAGCTTAAATCATTGTCATTGGACATTTAGCTGCAGCCAGCTCTATAAAAGGAGCTGCTGCGGCCAGGGCTTTTCGCCCAGATCAGAAGTCATTAATAAAGAGCTGAAGTTACTATCTGAGGTCTTGTCTCTGTTATTGTGCCATCTTCCCAGACACAACACTGGCGACGAGGATGGGATGCAGAGATGACAGAGCTGACTGAGCACTCGCTGAAGACTGACAGAGCACGTGGCTGACAGCGCGCAGACATCAGCAGAATGGCCAGCAGCGCTATACCACCCGCCCCGTTTGATCCAGCTAGTGAAGATTGGGACTCGTATATGGACAGGTTTCAAATGTTCCTGGAGTCCAACAATGTAAAGGATGCTACGTCTAGCAAAAAACATGTGGTTTTCCTGATGCATTGCGGACCCGCCGTTTTCAAAATGGCAAAGGCACTTGCCAAACTGGCTGAAGTCAAGTCAATGGACTGGGATATCCTTGCTCCCATCCTTCGTGTCCATTATGCTCCGGCAGTACCAACCATCATTTGCAGACACGAATTTTATCAGAGGGATCAACGCGAAGGTGAGAACATTGGGGATTATGTAGCTGATCTAAGAAATTTAGGTGGATTGTGTGGCTTCACTAATCTAGAGGAAGCCATGAGAGATCGAGTCATCCTTGGTCTAAGAGACCCAATGGTCCAAGCAAGATCATGGCCAAAGGAGACATCACCCTCACAGATTCCATAGCCGACGCCACTGCAGCTGAAGCCACCCACAAATCAGCAGCACGAATGCACCGAGCAAATGGGGCCAGCCGCCAACCTGCCAACGATACGGCAACATCATCAGAAAAATACACATCGACCGCCCACCACGAAGACATCAATTCCTCATCGGATAGTGAGGAGGAAGAAGTCTATAGACTCAGGTCAGAGCGCAAGCAATGAGACCAACGGGGTCATAAATCAAATTTCCAATGCGCTGGATGCGGGGGAAACCACCCACGATCCGAATGCAGGTTCCTTGATACCATCTGTCGTTCTTGTGACAAAAGGGGGCATATTGCTAAAGTATGTTGGCACAAGAGAGGATCCAGTCCCAAGTGGAAAGAAAATAACTTCCGCCATTCAGGAGGCACCCCACCCACAAATCGGGACCGCCCAAACAACCAGTGGAACCAGTACAACAGAAACCGGATGTTTACTGGCACAACCAGACAGGAAGAGGCTCATCAGACCATCACCATCGGCCACACTTCATCTTTAGATGCAAAAAAAAAAATCTGTGTAAAGATCACCATTGAAAATCATCCATGCATCATGGAAGTGGACTCTGGGTCTTCCCTATCCATGGTCTCCTGGAAAACCTTTAAGCAGCTGATTCCCAACATCCGCCACCAGGATCTCAGCACCCAGAGACTTATATTAAAGGACTACCAGGGAAACAGAATTCCAGTCGCTGGTTCCAGTCACGTCCAGGTCTCCTTCAAGGACCACACTGCAATACTACCCCTCACCATCGTTGACAGAGACCGGCCCAGCTTATTGGGTCTACAGTGGTTTGCGCCATTAGTAATCGAAATGGCAGGCATCAACCAGACTGTAGACGAAGACTGGGAGGCGGCCCTCATCCGAGACTTTCAAGAAGTCTTCATTGAAAAATTAGGCAAGTACAAGGGGTCCCCTATCTCTTTTAATCTCTGCCCTGATATTGCACCCATTCACCTAAAGCCACGCCGAGTTCCCTTTGCTCTCAAACCAAAAATTGACGAGCAACTGGACCAGGCGTGTTAGAACCCATCGATCATGCCCGATGGGAGACCCCAATTGTAACTCCCCTAAAACCTGATGGATCTTTGAGAATCTGTGGGGATTACAAGGCTACCCTCAACCACACGTTACAGCAGAACACCTATCCGGTACCCATGGTCCAACATCTTCACTCGCTTGGGGGTGGCAAAGTATTCGCAAAGCTTGACCTGGCCCAATCTTATCAACAGTTGCCAGTAGATGCAGAAACCGCAGAAGCCCAAACCATAGTTACGCACAGAGGTGCATTCAAATGTAACAGACTCCAGTTTGGAGTAAGCGTAGCACCAGGCATCTTCCAAAGTTTGATGAAAAAGTTGTTGCAGGGCATTAAAGGGGTCGTGCCCTACTTCGATGACATATTAATAGCTGCCCCTACAAGAAGTCAGTTAGAAAAACACCTAAGAACTGTTCTACAAAAGTTCCAAGACGCTGGCCTCAAGGTGAAGAAGGAAAAGTGCCAGTTATGCACTGAAAGGGTTGAATTTCTTGGTTACCTTCTTGACAAACAAGGAATTCACCCTACTGAAAAGAAATTGGCTGCCATCAAAAATGCCCCAAGACCTAAAAACAAAGCAGACCTCCAAGCCTTCCTGGGACTCATTAACTTTTATAACATCTTCCTACCCCAGAAGGCGACCATTGCTGAACTCCTGCATAGACTCCTCGATAAGAAGGCTTCCTGGTTTTGGGGACGACAGGAGGAGCAAGCCTTCCAACAAGTAAAAGACCTTTTAACTTCGGATGCAGTGCTCATCCAATATAATGAGACACTTCCATTAACTGTGACTTGTGACGCCTCACCTTTTGGGGTAGGAGCCATCCTGAGCCACGTCCTACCAAACGGTACAGAGGTGCCTATTGCATTTTTTTCAAGAACTTTGTCTAAAACAGAGAGGAACTATAGTCACCTAGATAAGGAAGCCCTCGCTATTGTAGTTGCAATCAAAAGGTTCCATGAGTACGTGTATGGAAGATCCTTTTCCATCATCACAGATCATAAGCCATTACTTGGCATCTTGGCAGGCGACAAACCTACTCCACACATCCTATCTCCAAGGATGACACGATGGTCGGAGTTCCTAGCCGCCTACGACTACCAGTTGAGGCACCGGCCAGGAAAAACCATCCCCCATGCGGATGCTTTGAGCTGCTCTCCATTGCCAGAACTTCTAGATGACCCAGCTCCCACACTATCAATACTATAAATTGAGACGCTTCCCTCACCTCCACTAATAGCACAAGACATCGCATTGGAAACAAAAAAAGACTAATGTTTGGCACGGGTGCTTAGCTGGGTGGAGAGGGGATGGCCAGAAATCGAACCCAATGAAATCTTTAAACCCTTCAAGAACAGACAAACAGAACTCTTCTCTCAAAAAGGGTGCATATTGTGGGGAGACCGAGTGGTCATACCAGCAAAACTACAAAAAAAAGTTCTAAATTTACTACACAACGGACACCCAGGCATCATACAAATGAAAGCGCTGGCAAGGAGCTATGCCTGGTGGCCAGGTATAGACAAACAAATTGAAGCCTGGGTTGCCACCTGTAGCAAATGCCAAGAAACATGCTCGGCCCCACCAAAAGCCTCACCAGCTGAATGGGAAATGCCGAGGGGTCCATGGTCCCGCATTCACAGCGATTTTGCGGGACCTACAATAGGACATACTTTCCTGATAACAGTAGACGCAAACTTTAACTGGCTCGAGGTTAACAAAATGAAGACTACCATGACAGATGCAGTCATCAAGAAATTGAACAGCCTTTTTGCAATGCACGGGTTACCAGATGTCCTGGCATCCGACAACGGCCCCCAATTTACCGCTTTGGCTTTTGAACAATACTTAGCAGACCATGGAATACGCCACGCTTTAACACCACCTGCTCACCCAGCGGCCAATGGCAGAGCTGAACGAATGGTTCAGTTCACCAAAAAAACTTCACAAAAAATGGAACAAGGAAACATCTTTGACAGTCACCAGGATGCTCCTTCTCCAGCATATTACACCAAACAGTACCACCAACAAAAGCCCAACTGAACTTCTGATGGGCAGAAAACTCAGATTGCATCTAGATCGCCTACATCCAGCATACACCCCGGAAAAGCCCCCTGGTTCCAGCAGTAAACGTCGCACGTTTAAGGACCCTGTATTTGCAAAAAAAACTTTTCAGGTGACCCATTGTGGATCCCTGCCAAAATAACACAGATTACAGGCCCCCGCTCCTACCGCTTAGAAACCACAGATGGGAGATTGTGGAAACGCCACATCGACCAGCTGCGTTCAAGGCTGACCATAACTCCTGTCACTAACCCCGATCTCGAAGCCAGAAGGGGAAGGGAAACCGGGGGTTCTGAAATTGAACCAACAGAAGATCTAACCACACAATCAGCACAGCAAAGCACACCATATTCACCAGCTGATGAAGAACCTTGACAGGTGGTCGTCTCTCCTGGTGACAGCAGCCAAACGGGGTCAGCGAACCATGAGAACCCAGACGGTAGCAATGAGGGAGGCGTTCCAGGTATTCCGGGATCACCTGGGGGGAGACCCAGCATCGAAGCCGGTTCACCACTCCAGACAATCCCGGTGAGCAGTCCATTGGAACCCAAGACCGAGCAAAGACTTTTTGAACAACGCAAATCAGGTAGACAGGTGCGAAAACCTGCCTACCTGCGAGAGTACATAACCCCACCCCTTAGACGGAACCTAGTAAGCCTGCAAACCTGATTGGTCCGCTAACAGCGGGTCGTGATTGTTCGCTCCAGGCTAGTCCGATTGGCTGGTTAATGGGCTGCTGCGATTGGGCAAACCAAGCACGGCAAGCTTAAATCGTTGTCATTGGACATTTAGCCGCAGCCAGCTCTATAAAAGGAGCTGCTGCAGCCAGGGCTTTTCGCCCAGATCAGAAGTCACTAATAAAGAGCTGAAGTTACTATCTGAGGTCTCGTCTCCGTTATTGCGCCATCTTCCCAGACACACCAACAACAACAGTCAAATCTTCTACAACTGACCACATCTCAAACAACAGCCAAAGCTCCCAAATTGACCCCAACCCATTGGGTTCACAACCTCTGGTGATCACAGAGAAAGATGTGCACGATCTATTTCACAGACAAAAGCCAGGAAAAGCACCAGGCCCAGACAAGATCTCCTTCTTGCTTAAAAGTCTGTGCTGACCAATCTTCACTCGAATCTTCAATAAATCACTAGAGATGTGCCATGTTCCTTCTTGCTTTAACCACTCTACTATCATCCTAGTGCTAAAGAAGCCAGGGAACTGAATGACCACAGACCAGTTGCTCTAACATCTCTAATTATTAAAACCTTTGAAAGGTTAGTGCTGTCCCACCTGAAAACTATCATGGATCCGCTATTAGATCCCATGCAGTTTGCATACTGAGCAAATAGATCGACAGATGATGCTGTTAATATGGCTCTGCACTACATCCTGCAACACTTTGAATCTCCAAATGCCTAAGCAAGGGTCCTCTTTGTAGACTTCAGTTCGGCATTCAATACCATCATTCCAGACATTCTTTTAACTAAACTAAACCAGCTAGAGGTACCTGAACACACTTGTAAGTGGATCATAAGCTTCCTAACAGACCGGAAGCAGCAGGTGAAGCTAGGTAGAATCACATCTAATATCTGTACAATTAGCATAGCCCCCCACAAGGCTGTGTACTTTCCCCACTTCTCTTCTCCCTATATACCAATGACTGCATCTCAAATGATCCATCTGTTAAAATACTGAAGTTTGCAGATGACACAACAGTGATTGGTCTCATTCGAGACAATGACGAACCCACATACAGACAGGTAGGTTGTGCAACTTGCCTCATGGTGTAACCAGAACAATCTGGAACTGAACACACTCAAAACTGTCGAAATGGTGGTAGATTTTAGAAGAAACCTCCCATACTACCACCTCTTACAATACTAGACATCACAGTATCAACAGAAGAGACATTTAAATTTCTAAGTTCTATCATATCACAAGGCCTAAAATTTGACACCTAACGTCAAAAACATCATCAAAAAAGCACAACAAAGAATGTTCTTTCTGCACCAACTCAGAAAGCTCAAAATGCCCAAGGAGCTGCTGATACAGTTCTACAGAGGTATTATTGAGTCTGTCATCTGCACCTCTCTCTATAACTGTCTGGTTTGGTTCTGCAACACAACAGGACAGACACAGATTTCAGAGGATAATTAGGACTGCAGAAAAACCAATTACTATCAACCTGCCTTCAATTGAGGATCTGTATACTGCACGAGTCAAAAAAAGGGCTGTGAAAATATTTACAGACCCCTCACATCCTGGACATAAACTGTTTCAACTCCTACCTTCAAAAGAACGCTATAGAGCACTGCACACCAGAACAATTAGACACAAGAACATTTTTTTCCTGAACGCCATCACTCTGCTAAACAAATAATTATTGTAATGTAATGGCGTTGAAATTTATATTATATTATGATCTTAAAGTTTACAAAAAGGTTTATCTTTCGTACATGATGCCAGAAAAATATCCAGAATGTATAAACAGCATTCCAAGTCAGTGTCAAAAATGTGAACAATATGAGGGAACATTCTATCACACTTAATGGACATATAAAAAAACTTTAAAAATTTTGATTCAAAAATGCACACTGATATGGAGGATTTAAAAAAATAATACTAATTTGCAGGCAGAACTTTTCTTTTCAGGATTGATTGATACAGTGTTAGAAAACAGTCACAGAAATGTATTTTAGCGTATGATTACTGTGGCAAGATTATTATATGCACAAAAATGGAAAAAATCAGTATTATTGGTGAAATTGACAGAACTTGCTGAGATCACTAGGCTGACTTCCTGATTAGAGAAAGAACATTATGGACATTTATCAATGACTGGAAACTGCTTAGGTACTTTTTATGTAAAAAACAAAAAACAAAATGATTTTGTGACTTATACGTTTGATGATTAGAAAGGTAATAAAAAGAAAGGAATTATGATGTAATCTTAGAGAGGTTTGATTAAAATTGCAAAAATTGCTGAGAAGAAAACCAGGAGTCGTTTCTTTAAATATTTTTTCATGCTTTCTGTCCTTTTCTGATGATCTTCTTTTTTCTATCTCTCTTTTCCTTGCCTTTTTGGTTTTCTCTTCTTCCTTTACACATTTACTTTGCTTTTTATTTGTGTGTGTGTGCGCGTGTGTGTGCGTACACACACACACACACACACACACACATATATATATATATGTCTGGCATTCAGCTTTGTTCGGGTATTTTCCCATGTCATAGTAGTGGTGCTTTTAAAGTTGTAGCAACGTTTCATCTGCCATCATCAGGCTTCTGTATACAGACCAATACTCAGCTCCATAGGCTCACCTCTACAAAACCTAGCCAAATTTCTCGCCAAACAACTACAGCCCTATGCAGAATCCATCAACTCACACGTAAGAAACTCATTCCAGTTCGTCGAGATCATAAAGAAACAAAACTTACAACCCAGTGACCTACTAGTGAGTTTCGATGTCATATCCCTCTTCACCCAAGTGCCAATAAAAGAAGCCTTGACAGCCATCCAAAACAAATACAACCCCCCCAAGCACATCCTAGATCTGACCAACCACTATCCAATACATACTTCACCTACAACGGACAAAAATACAAACAAATAGAAGGAGCACCCATGGGATCACCCCTCTCACCTGTCATCGCTAACCTCTACATGGAACACTTTGAAACACAAGCTCTAGAAAAATATGATCACAAACCCAAACTCTGGCTCAGATACGTAGATGACACCTTCATAATCTGGCCACACGGGAAAGAAAAACTGAACAACTTCCTCACACACCTCAACAGCCAACACCCCAAAATACAATTCACCATGGAAACAGAAGCTAACAACCAACTTTCCTTCCTAGATGTCTTGGTATACAAAAAATCCAATGGCTCCCTAGGACACACCATCTACCAGAAGAAAACACATACAAACCGCTATCTACACGCACTCTCACACCACCACCCAGCACAGATCAATTCCGTAGCCGAGACACTCATCTCCAGAACAAAATGCTTAGCCGACGAACAACACCTAGAGACCGAACTACACACTCTCACCGGCATGTTGACAGCCAATGGATTCCAAAGAAAGAAGATCACCCACCTAATCCAAAAAGAAACCCCAGCCAAAATCCAAGACAAAGAACAAGAGAATGGCAAAGCCCTCCTTCCATATATAAAAGGCACTACGGACAAAATCAGCAAGATCCTCCAAAAACACAACATTAAGACAGCATTCTGCACAAACAGAAAGATATCCACCATCCTTAGAAACCCTAAGGAGAAGAATCGAGTTAGAAAATCAAGGAGTATACGAAATCCCTTGCACTGCCTGCCCCACCACATACATTAGACAGACTAACAGAAGAATAGGTGCACACATTGAAGAACATAAGAACTCAATCAAAAAGGAAGAACCGACCTCTTCCCCGGTCCAACACCTCAAAGCCACAGGACATGAGATTGACTTTAAAAATACCAAAACTATCGCCAAAACCGAACACTTCAGCAGCAGAATCATCAGAGAAGCCATAGAGATAGAAAAACGCCCACACAGCATGAATAAACGAGATGATGCCTCCCGCCTACCAGCCATTTGGAAACCCGCCCTCATGAACAGACGCGTACCTAACATGAAGAATGACACCAGACCCACACCCCTGAGAGCCACACAAGATGCCACCACCACACTTCCATGTAGAAAGCAGACTCACACCCACACAGAAGATGAAACACGACCACGGACCAGAAGCCGCACTGCAGCTGCATCACTACCCACTTCAAACCCCTCTGAGCCATACATGAAGCGAACTGACCTCCACCATGAAGATGCAGCACGACCACGAACTCGAAGCCAAACAGCAAGATCACAGCTCACCAGCTCAAACCCTCCAGCAACTAAGACTAACCTGAGCACAATCAAGCCCCCACCTGAACAGAACACGCCTCCAGCCAATCAGAACACAGCCAACCCCCCAACCAATCAGAACACAGCCAAACCCCCAACCAATCAGAACACACCCCCACCCAATCAGAACACAGCCAAGCCCCCACCCGATCAAGTCACACCCCCACTAGCAGTTAAAAGGAAGAAGCAGCTACAAGCTCACATCACTCTGAGAAGCACAGAGCTGAAGACCAAGCCTGAAGATGATGAATGAGACTTCATCTAAACGTTGCCTAGATATTTCCAATCTTACGCGGGAGAAAACCTGAATAACCAAAGATCCACATACAAATACCCGCGAGAACCTCAGAAAAGAAATATTGCACCTCTACGGGGAGGAAACCCACCATCTGACCAGGACTTATGAAAAACTTGAAGTCCAAAGAGCTTCCATTTTATGTGACCTCGCATTCCTATGCAACTGCCGAGATCAAAATTTAATTCCCACAAGCTTCCAATTGAAATTCCACACCAACACAGCAGCCACGAAACGCATCCTAAAAAAGAACAGAATTGGCCCTAATTAGAAATGAACTTCACACAAAAAGATTTCTCCTAGACCAAATCAACAAAGATCTCCTCACACTTCACCTCAGACTCAGCAACAAGATTCACCCCTTACTTTGGGACAAATCCAAACAGCTCGCTGTCTGGAGAGCCGAAACACAGACCACCCTCAAGACAGACACACACACCAACAAACTCAGAAAACTTCAACAACGCCAGAAACCAACTCCTCCCCCCTCACAGCCACACATGAAACAAACAGTGCACAACATCTCAGACAAGATCCTCACCGAAGCCGAAACCAAGGTCCTTTCTAAAGGATTCAACTTTGCTGTCGCTCCCAAACACATCCCCACAGAAACCATCATATGCGGAGTTCAAACCAGCCTGACCAAAACCAACCCTGATGATGCTAATAGAATCAGACTCGAAATCACCAACATCCTCTGCACTAGCAAACCACCCAAAAGCAACTTATCCAAAGAAGAACAAACTGCACAACTTAACCTGAAAGAAGACACCAGCATAATAATCCTACCAGCAGACAAGGGCAACGCGACAGTGGTTATGAACACATCTGACTACCAATCCAAGTTAACCAACCTACTCCAAGACCCCACATACAAACCGCTAAAGACAGACCCCACCACCTACCTAGAAAAAACCACCAGATCCAAAATAAAAGCCTCCCCCATCAGTGAAGAAATCCAGCAAAGAATCATACCCAGAGAGAAATCATCCAGATGCCTAAATTTTATGGTCTCCCCAAGATACACAAAGAAGGAACCCCACTCAGACCAATACTCAGCTCCATAGGCTCACTTCTACAAAATCTAGCCAAATTTCTCACCAAACAACTACAGCCCTGTGCAGAATCCATCAACTCACATGTTAGAAACTCATTCCAGTTCATCGAGATCATAAAGAAACAAAACTTACAACCCAGTGACCTACTAGTGAGCTTCGATGTCATATCCCTCTTCACCCAAGTGCCAATAAAAGAAGCCTTGACAGCCATCCAAAACAAATACAACCCCCCTAAGCACATCCTAGATCTGACGAACCACTGCCTATCCAATACATACTTCACCTACAACGGACAAAAATACAAACAAATAAAAGGAGCACCCATGGGATCACCCCTCTCACCTGTCATCGCTAACCTCTACATGGAACACTTTGAAACACAAGCTCTAGAAAAATATGATCACAAACCCAAACTCTGGCTCAGATACGTAGATGAAACCTTCATAATCTGGCCACACGGGAAAGAAAAACTGAACAACTTCCTCACACACCTCAACAGCCAACACCCCAAAATACAATTCACCATGGAAACAGAAGCTAACAACCAACTTTCCTTCCTAGATGTCTTGGTATACAAAAAATCCAATGGCTCCCTAGGACACACCATCTACCAGAAGAAAACACATACAAACCGCTATCTACACGCACTCTCACACCACCACCCAGCACAGATCAATTCCGTAGCCGAGACACTCATCTCCAGAACAAAATGCTTAGCCGACGAACAACACCTAGAGACCGAACTACACACTCTCACCGGCGTGTTGACAGCCAATGGATTCCAAAGAAAGAAGATCACCCACCTAATCCAAAAAGAAACCCCAGTCAAAATCCAAGACAAAGAACAAGAGAATGGCAAAGCCCTCCTCCCATATATAAAAGGCACTACGGACAAAATCAGCAAGATCCTCCAAAAACACAACATTAAGACAGCATTCTGCACAAACAGAAAGATATCCACCATCCTAAGAAACCCTAAGGAGAAGAATCGAGTTAGAAAATCAAGGAGTATACGAAATCCCTTGCACTGCCTGCCCCACCACATACATTGGACAGACTAACAGAAGAATAGGTGCACGCATTGAAGAACATAAGAACTCAATCAAAAAGGAAGAACCGACCTCTTCCCTGGTCCAACACCTCAAAGCCACAGGACATGAGATTGACTTTAAAAATACCAAAACTATCGCCAAAACCGAACACTTCAGCAGCAGAATCATCAGAGAAGTCATAGAGATAGAAAAACGCCCACACATAAACGAGATGATGCCTCCCGCCTACCAGCCATTTGGAAACCCGCCCTCAAGAGCAGACACGTACCTAACATGAAGAATGACACCAGACCCACACCCCTGAGAGCCACACAAGATGCCACCACCACACTTCCATGTAGAAAGCAGACTCGCACCCACACAGAAGATGAAACACGACCACGGACCAGAAGCCGCACTGCAGCTGCATCACTACCCACTTCAAACCCTTCTGAGCCATACATGAAGCGAACTGACCTCCACCATGAAGATGCAGCACGACCACGAACTCGAAGCCAAACAGCAAGACCACAGCTCACCAGCTCAAACCCTCCAGCAACTAAGACTAACCTGAGCACAATCAAGCCCCCACCTGAACAGAACACGCCTCCAGCCAATCAGAACACAGCCAACCCCCCAACCAATCAGAACACAGCCAACCCCCCAACCAATCAGAACACAGCCAACCCCCCAACCAATGAGAACACACCCCCACCCAATCAGAACACAGCCAAGCCCCCACCCAATGAAGTCACACCCCCACTAGCAGTTAAAAGGAAGAAGCAGCTGCAAGCTCACATCACTCTGAGAAGCACAGAGCTGAAGACCAAGCCTGAAGATGATGAATGAGACTTCATCGAAACGTTGCCTAGATACTTCCAATCTTACATAGGAGAAAACCCGAATAACCAAAGATCCATCCATCCATATGGGTTTGGCTGTGTTCTGATTGGGTGGGGATGTGTTCTCATTGGTTGGGGGTTTGGCTGTGTTCTGATTGGTTGGGGGGTTGGCTGTGTTCTGATTGGCTGGAGGCGTGTTCTATTTAGGTGGGGGCTTGGTTATGCTCAGGTTAGTCTTAGTTGCTGGGGGATTATACCGTTCTGATCACTCTGTTGCTTTACTCCGCTGTCCCTGTCAAAATGACTGCCTCCACAAAATGCACTGTCAATCCTCTGATCGTTTACAAAAGTCTCAAAGTTTCACAATTCTTCTCCGTTGTAGAATATTCTCCGTGATATATTCTGTCACTAGAAATACAAAATTTCCTTCATCAATAGTCACTCTTCTTTTCTTTTCTTTCCTTTCCACTTCCTTTTTGAAAACAATGTTCTACTTTACCCGGAGCTATGGGTAAACAGCTCAGTCTTGCCACAACTTTTCACTTTCCCTCTTCTGCTCTGGCACTTCACAGATGTGTCAATTATCTTTCCGATTTATCTATTAGTTATATGCCAATTCCTTTCAACCTCTTTCCCGGACTCCAAATTCGATCTCGTCTCTTCACTTCCTAGCTAACTTTGTAGGCTTTATATACATATATATATATATGTCTGGCATTCAGCTTTGTTCGGGTATTTTCCCACGTCATAATAGTGGTGCTTTTAAAGTTGTAGCAACGTTTCAGCAGAATCTCATCTGCCATCATCAGGCTTCTGTATGGTGTTTGTCTGTGAGTCAGACTTTTACAGTGGTTTCAGATTTAAACTTGGGGCAGCCTATTGCTGTGTCAGAATGGTTTTTTCTTCCTCCTGATTGGTTGAGAGTCTTGGTCTGTGTTTATTGGTCTTGGAGTTTGCTGTGTTCTGCTACTAATATCTTCTGTCTGTTTTTTTTTTTGGGGGGGGGCTCTTTTTGTATCTTGATTGGCTGGCAACATTGTGTTACTTTATTGGAGGCCTTTAGTGCAGCTTGGCTTCGGGTAAATGGACGGCTATCATTAGTTAGGAAGCTGGGTTTCATCTGGGTGCCTGGTTGGGGTGTGTTTGAGCTGGAGGTATCAGGGGGGATCTGTTTGTGCCCAGGTGTTTGCCTGGCTTGTGGTGTGGAGATTTTTTTTGTTTGTGAGTGCAGGCTTCCAAATGATTGACAGCCTGGTGGAATCATCTCTTTTGTTCATGCTTTCTGGTCTTTTTTCAATCTCTATGGCTTCTCTGATGATTCTGTAGCTGAGATTTTCTGTGGTGGCTAGGGTTTTGGTGCCGTTGAAGTTGATGTTATGACCTGTGGCTTCCATGTGTTGGACGAGTGAGGAAGTGTGTTCCAGCTTTTTGACTGCATTTTTGTGTTCATCCAGGCGGGTGCTTATTCTTCTATTGGTCTGTCCAATGTATGTGGCCGGGCATGATGCACAGGGGACTTTATATATGCCTTGGTTTTCCAGGTCAATTTTGTCTTTGGGGTTCCTGAGGATGGTTGCTATTTTTCTGTCTGTTTTGAAGGCAGTCTTGATGTGGTGTCTGTATAGAATCTTACTAATTTTGTCTGTAGTGCCTCTTATGTAGGGCAGGACAGCTGTTCCATGACGTGGGAAAATACCCGAACAAAGCTGAATGCCAGACATGTAAGTACCCGCGGAAACTTAAGACAACAAATATATATATATATATACACATGTATACATGTTACATATATACATATATACATATATACATATATACATATATACATATATACATATATACATATATATATATATATATATATATATATATATATATATACGCATATGTGTGTCTGTTCTTAAGTTTTTGCGGGTACTTACATGTATGGTATTCAGCTTTGTTCGGGTATTTTCCCATGCCATAGTTGTGCTTTTAAAGTTGAAGCAACGTTTCGGCAGAATCTCATCTGCCATCATCAGGCTTCTGTATTGTGTTCGTCTGTAAGTCAGACTTTCACAGCCGTTTCAGTTTTAAATTTGGGGCTAGCCTACTGCTGTGTCAGAATGGTTTTCTCTTCATCCTGATTGGTTGGGACTCTTGGACTGTGTTTATTGGTCTTGGAGTTTGCTGTGTTCTGCTTGATTGGTGTTTCTAATATCTTCTGTCTGTTTTGTAGCTTTTTTTGTCTTGATTGGCTGGCAACATTGTGTTTCCTGTATTGGAGGCTTTTAGTGTGATTTGGCTCCGAGTAAACGGACAGCTATCATTTATTAGGAAGCTAGGTTTCATCTGGGTGATTGGTTGGGGTGTGTTTGAGCTGGAGGTATCAGGGGGGTCTGTTTGTGCCCAGGTGTTTGCCTGGGTTTTGGTGTGGAGATTTTTTTTGTTTGTGAGTGCAGGCTTCCAGATAATTGACAGTCTGGTGGAATCATCTCTTCTATTCATGCTTTCAGGTCTTTCTTCAATTTCTATGGCTTCTCTGATAATTCTGTGGCTGGGGTTTTCTATAGTGGCTAGGATTTTGGTGCCATTGAAGTTGGTGCTGTGACCTGTGGCTTTCATGTGTTGGACTAGTGAGGAAGTGTGTTTTTTACTGCATTTTTGTGTTCATCTAGGTGAGTACTTATTCTTCTATTGGTCTGTCTAATGTATGTGGCAGGGCATGATGCACAGGGGACTTCATAGATGCCTTGGTTTTCCAGGGTTTTTTTATCTTTGGGGTTTCTTAGAATGGCTGCTATTTTTCTGTTTGTTTTGAAGGTAGT
Source organism: Hydrophis major (assembly GCA_033807585.1). Classification (NCBI taxonomy): domain Eukaryota; kingdom Metazoa; phylum Chordata; class Lepidosauria; order Squamata; family Elapidae; genus Hydrophis; species Hydrophis major. The sequence continues at coordinate 175,373,863 of CM066329.1, forward strand.
CTTGATGTGATGCCTGTGTACTATCTTGCTGATTTTGTCTATAGTACCTCTTATGTAGGGCAGGACAGCTGTTCCATAGTTCTGTTCATCTTCTAGGTCTCCATTATGTCTCAGTGTATTTTTGTGGATCAGGCCAGTGATTTTGCTTTTGTGGAAGTCGTTGACTGTCGGTACTTTAGTTAGGGTGCATAGTTCAGTCTTTATGTGTGTCTTGTCTGCCAGGCATTTGGTTCTGGCAATTAGTGTTTTGGCCACGGAGTTTATCTGTGCTGGGTGGTGGTGGGGTTGGGTGTTGAGGTAGCAGTTGGTGTGTGTTTTCTTCTGGTATATGGTATGTCCTAGTGTGCCATCTGTTTTTTTGTAGATTAATCATCTAGGAATGGTAGTTGTTTGTTTGTTTCCATTTCCATGGTGAATTTGATTTTGGGGTGTGTGCTATTTGGAAATTGTTAGAAAATTGTTTAGGCTTTCTTTTCCATGGGACCAAATAACAAATCTGTCATCAATGTATCTTAACCAGAGTTTGGGTTTGTGGGTGGCATTGGCTAGGGCTTTTGATTCGAATTCTTCCATGAACAGGTTTGCAATGACGGGTGACAGTGGTGATCCCATGGGGGCTCCTTCAATTTGCTTGTATCTTTGTTCTTTGTATATAAAATATGTGTTGGTTAAGCAGTGTTCTGTTAGTTCCATGAGGTGTTTGGGTGGTTGGTATTTATTTTTGATGATTTTGAGAGGTTTTTTTTTTTTTTTTGAAAAAGTTTTTATTAATTTTCTACAAACAAACAAGACAAACAAAACATAAAAACATCAACTCTTATATGTACATCCAGTGTGTCAGTTGGTTCATCATTTTTGTGCATTCATTCTGTAGTCTCAATTACAATTATGTTACATAACAACTCATATTGTCAATCCAAACTTATATATCCTAATATCACTAAAAAAAGAAGTTTTTGACTATATTTTTAATCATTCATGCTTAATGAGCTAACAATACTTTAAACCAGTTTACTCTATAACAAATCATCTAGTCATATCAAATCAATCCTAAAAAATCCTTTATAAATATAATATCAAATAGCAAAATAATAGCAAAATAAAGATATTCCTTACTATCTAGCATTCTAAATATTCTATTATCGTATTTTATCATCTAGCCATTTATAAAAAAGATCCCAAATTTCGTAAAATTGTTTATCCTCTTGCTCTCTAATTTCAAATGTCAATCTGCTCATCTCAGCACATTCCAATATTTTCTTAATAATTTCTTCCTGTAATGGTATTTTCTCATTCTTCCAATTTTTAGCAAATACAATCCTGGCCGCTGTTAATACATTTACAATCAGGTATTTCAAATCTTTACTATATATATCAGGTAAAATTCCCAATAAGAAGATCTCTGGTTTCAAATCTATATGTTTCTTTGTCATTTTTTCCAACCACATGCGAATTATAGTCCAATATTTTCTAGCATCCTCACAAGTCCACCACATATGGTAATACGAGCCGGGTATCTGATGACATTTCCAGCATTTTTCAGATTTGTTCTTAAACATTCTTGCTATTCTTGTCGGAGGAAAGTGCCACCTGTAAAACATCTTATACAAGTTTTCTTTATATGCTGTTGACATTGTCATTTTATAATTTTGAGACCACAATTTCTGCCATTTCTCTAAATCAATCCCATATCCAAAATTCTTCCCCCAAACAATCATAGTTTCTTTGACTTGTTCTTCCTCTAATTTCATTCCCAGTAAATAACCATATAGTTTTTTAATCACCTTCTCATCATTCCCCATCAAGATCTTATCTAAATCAGTCTGTTTATCATAAAATCCCTCCGTTTTAGAATCTTCATCATACCTTGAGTGTATTTGTGCATATGAAAACCAATTCATCCTTATACCTTGTTCCTCTAAGTTTTGGATCGATTTAAGTTCACCCTTTTCATCCAAAAGTTCCCCATATCTAACTGTTTGTTCCTTCTTGTAGATTATAGGATAGGAAAATGCTTCAATGGTCGATAACCAAACTGGAATTTTCAAATAACATTGTCTTTTTATCTTCTCCCAATTTAACCACAAAGACTCCCGTACATAATGTCTTCTAAAATAACCCTGTGTTTTAGTTCCCTTATACCATAAAAAAGCATGCCAACCCAACAGCAAGTCATGCCCTTCTAATGTCAACAACCTATGTTTCCTTAATGTTATCCATTCTTTGACCCACATCAAACTTGCAGCTTGATAATACAATTCCCAATTAGGCAGACCAAAACCTCCTCTAATTCTAGCATCTTGCAAAAGCTTTAGCTTTATTCTCGCTTTTTTACCTTGCCATATAAACTTCAACATAATTTTATTTAAATCTTCAAAATAGTCTTTTCCAAGCCTAATTGGTATTGTTTGAAACAAAAATAAAATTCTAGGTAAGATATTCATCTTAATTGTTGAAATTCTCCCTATTAATGACAATTGCAAGTTTTCCCACTTCTTCAAATCTGTAGTTATCTGTTGTTTAAGTTTAATATAATTATTCTCCTTTAATGTGCTACATCTTGTTGTCAAATATATCCCCAAATACTTAACCTTATTTGTAACTTGAATTTTCAAAAGATCTGCCAATTCTTCTCTCTGTCTCAATAGCATATTCTTTGTCAAAATCTTTGTTTTGTCTTTATTTATTTTCAAACCAGCCACCTCTCCATATGCCTCTATCCTTTCCAGTAACTTTGGAGCTGTTTCTAGCGGATCTTCCAAAATAAAAGCTAAGTCATCAGCAAAAGCTTGTAGCTTAAATTCTTCCTTCTTAATTTTCATTCCTTTTATGCTTTTATCATCCCTAATATTTCTATTCAACACTTCCAAGGTCAACACAAATAGCAAAGGAGATAGGGGGCATCCTTGTCTTGTGCCTTTCCTTATATTAATAAAATCTGTAAGTTCCCCCTTCATCATTACCCTTGCTGTCTGTTTATTATATATAGCTTTTATTGCTTGAATAAATTTTTTAGCGAAACCCATCTGCTCCAATAATAATAACATAAATCTCCAGTTCACGTTGTCAAATGCTTTTTGAGCATCTAGGAATATCAAAGCCATTTGCTTTTCAGGATGAGCCTCATAGTATTCCAAAGTGTCCAAGATTACTGATTTTGAGAGTTTTTTTTATCGGGACTTGAGTGAATAGTGAAACCACATCGAAACTTACAAGCAGATCTTTTTGTTCCACATGTAGCTCTTTGATCATTTCCAAGAGGTGGTATGAGTTTTGTACATGTGAAGCTGCTGCTTCAGCATGGGGCTGTAGCTGCTTGCTAGCTATTTGGCTAGGTTTTGTAGTGGTGCTCCTCTGGAGCTGACTATGGGTCTGAGAGGTATGCCCTCTTTGTGTATTTTTGGGAGGCTGTATAATTTGGGGTATTTTGAAGATTTCTCTCTTGGAATGATTGTCTGTTGGATCTCTTTGCTCATGTTGCAGTCTCTGATTTTCTTCTTGGTTATTTTTTCCAGATATGTGGTTTGGTCCACGTTTATGGGTTTGTATGTGGAATCTTGGAGTAGGTCTGTCAATTTTGTTTTGTTGTCTTTTCTATCCATTACTACTGTGGCATTACCTTTATCTGCTGGAAGTATGATTATGCTGCTGTCATTCCTTAGGCTTGCAGGGCTTTTAGTTCTTTGTGCAAGTTGCTTTTGGGTGGTTTGCTTGTGCATAGGATGTTAGTGACATGGTGTCTTATTCTGTCAGCTTCATCTGTATTTAATTTAGTGAGGATGGATTCCACTCCACATATGATGGATTTTGTGGGAATTGTTATGGGTGCTATAGCATAATTGAATCCTTTGGTTAGGACATCTTTTTCTGTTTTGGTGAGTTCTCTGTTGAAAACGTTGTATACTAATCGTTTCAGGTATTGTTGTGAGTTGTTGGGGGCTTTCTTGTCATGTTCTAATTTCTTTAGTTTCTTCAGGAGTTTGTCATTTTTGTAAGTGGTTTCAGTTTCAGCTCTCCAAGTTGTAAGTTGTTTTATCTTGTCCCAAAGTAGAGGGTGGATTTTGTTGCTCAGTTCCAGGTGTAGAATTAGAAGATCTTTGTTTAGCTTTGCTTGTTAAACAAAATCACTGGCTTGATCCACAAAAACACACTGAGACATAATGGAGACCTAGAAGATGAACAGAACTATGGAACAGCTGTCCTGCCCTACATAAGACAAAATCAGCAAGATACTACACAGGCATCACATTAAGATTGCCTTCAAAACAGACAGAAAAATAGCAGTCATCCTAAGAAACCCCAAAGATAAAAAACCCTGGAAAACCAAGGCATCTATGAAGTCCCCTGTGCATCATGCCCTGCCACATACATTGGACAGACCAATAGAAAAATAAGTACCCACCTAGATGAACACAAAAATGCAGTAAAAAAGCTGGAACACATTTCCTCACTAGTCCAACATATGAAAACCACAGGTCATAGCACCGACTTCGATGGCACCAAAACCCTAGCCACTATAGAAAACCCCAGCTACAGAATTATCAGAGAAGCCATAGAAATTGAAAAAAGACCTGAAAGCATGAATAGAAGAGATGATTCCACCAGACTGTCAATTATCTGGAAGCCTTGACTCTCAAACAAAAAAAATCTCCACACCACAAGCCAGGCAAACACCTGGGCACAAACAGACCCCCCTGATACCTCCAGCTCAAACACATCCCAACCAATCACCCAGATGAAACCTAGCTTCCTGATAAATGATAGCTGTCCGTTTACTCGGAGCCAAATCACACTAAAAGCCTCCAATACAGGAAACACAATGTTGCCAGCCAATCAAGACAAAAAAAGCTACAAAACAGACAGAAGATATTAGAAACACCAATCAAGCAGAACACAGCCAACTCCAAGAGTCCCAACCAATCAGCAGTCCAACAGTCCAAGAGTCCCAACCAATCAGGATGAAGAAAAAACCATTCTGGCACAGCAGTAGGCTAGCCCCAAATTTAAAACTGAAACGGCTGTGAAAGTCTGACTCACAGACGAACACAATACAGAAGCCTGATAATAGCAGATGAGATTCTGCCGAAACGTTGCTACAACTTTAAAAGCACAACTATAATGACGTGGGAAAATACCTGAACAAAGCTGAATACCATATATACATACATACATATATACATACATACATCTTTTCTTTTCTTAGAAAAATCAAATCCACTTTTTTTGAAGGAAACACTTAATTGGACAGGTTTTGTTTTTAATGTAAGCGCCCTACAGGGTATTCATTGCCTGAACTTACCCATTTTTCCATTTGTTTTTTTTTTAATGGAAAAGAAGATGGGTTCTGAATAATGAAAGTGAATTAAGTTTGGCTTAATGGCATGCTGAGAAAAACTAAAAGATTCAGCTGCCTTCCTTTCCCCAGGAAATCAGTTCAAGGTAAGACAGGATCTGGTAATAGATCTCTCCTAGGCAATGGGATCTTGTTGACAACAGATGGAATGAATTTATCTAACTGCCCACTTTTCCATTTTACTTGACTCTGGGTGGCTTGCTATAATATATAATATAAACCAAAAATAAAAAAAACATGTTGTATATGTGTATGATGTAATGTGAGCTGGTAGCTGGGAGTAACAAATGTTTATGATATAGTCTTTACTTATTTATTGAGCTGAGTGGTTAATGGCTGCCCTGTGGACTGTAGGCTTCTAGTTTCTGCCAATTGGCCAACCATGCAAAAAATAATCTTATCTATTAAATATATTTTAAGGCTATTCCTTCTGTGTTATAAGCTCCAGTGGTGCCATTTTTCAAATGTAATTAATTCTTACTCCGATGAATTGATTTGCAAAATATCACAGTTGCTGGAGTGTCCTTGCTCATGCAATAATTATAATAATAACAGCTATTATATTTTTTCTGCTTTACAAGTAGAATGACATATTCTGATTTTTCTCCAGAGCTAATTTGTCCCAGCTATCCTTATTAAAATACAACTGACTGCTGAGTCATTTTCCAAAACATACTGATAATGGGGAAGGATACATGATAAATCTGATAATGAAATTGCTCCTTTATTGATCTTTTCCCTCACTTTATGTAATCATTGCAAATAACTCTGCAAGTTAGCCTATCCTGTTATATCTACAGATATGGGGAGGAAAAGCATTTTATAGCGTGTAGAAATTTGGAATATGGCTATATAACATATTTGTATCTCAGTTTGAAGCAGCAATTTACTTTACTTGAAGAATTGCTTGTACTGAGACCTATAAACTACATTAGTCTTCCCCAACAGTTTGCCCTTCACAGTGCCCTGTGTTGCTATTATAAATCCCATGAGTGGCTGCTAGGAATTCTGGGAGATGTGGTTTTACCATACCAGATTTAGGAAGATTGGGATATGATATATTTCACTGCTTGCAGCAAAAGATACATTTCATAAAAATGTATCCTTCCCATCCCATCCTATCCAGTGAGTTATCTGCATATATAAAAGCGATATACCACTCACGCATCATCACAAAATCTCCAGAACTGTAAAGCCTACAAACTTGAAATTTGGCATGTATGTTCCTCTTGGCTTCTAGGGGCTCATTAAGAAAGGATTTTTCAAAATGACTATCAGAGCATTAGTATTTAATATATTATTATTAACACGTTCTGATGCTAAGGAGTTCTATTCCCTCTCCCCACCTGAAAAGAAATCTGTTCCAAATGCAAAGCACAAGCAGAGGAGAGGAGAGGAGAGGAGTTTCAGTTTCAATTTTAGTTTCACAGCACCAAGCAGCTTTAGTACAGAACAGTTGAGCTTAGCCATGCCCAGGCTCCTTGCTGTCTCCTTATTGCTCACACAGCAAATACTGTTTCAGTTTCCATGTTTCAGTTTCCAAACAGCCCTCACTTCTCACACCGACAGGACGCTAGCCAAATGAATACCAATGGATGCTGGTAGGCAGAATTTTTTTCCTTTATTTTCCTCCCCCAAAACGAAGCCCGACCACGTAGTTTTGTAGTGAACCACAGGTATCGAGCTAGTTCTAAATAAGTGTTCTCAGGGTTACTGCCTAAATATTCAAACTATTAGTTGTGAAAAATATAAAAAGAAGTAATGGATGATTACTATTCTAGAAAAGGAACAATCTTTGCTGATTCCTCATTTCTTTTTGACAACACTATTATTTATTTATATGTTTATCAAAGTTCTACACTGCCCATCTCATCTGAGTGACTCTGCCATTTACTAATAAAATCATACAATGATGTAACAAACATAATTAAAAACAGTTAGAAATAGATTTTAAAACAAAGTTAATAATTAAAAGGTTAAAAAGTAAAGAGGTAGAAGAAATGCCCCCAAGCCACCAATCACCCCAAGGGTTACACATCACTTTTAGACCTTCATACCAGTTGGCAGAATCAAGTCTTTAACACTTTTCTGGAAAGCCTACTTCACCTCTGGGGATCCTCTTCATTTCTGGGGGCAAGATGTTCCATAGGACAAGGACAATAGCAGAGAACGTTCTCTTCCTATCCCACCAGTTGAAATTTGAAAACATTAAAGAATTCTTTAATTCTTTAAGTGTCTGCAACTTACCCTCCTTGCAGGACTATGTGGGATGGGTCTGAAAAGATTCACCCTACAATTTAGATTTCAGGGTAGACAAACCTTCCTAAACCTGCAATTTAAATGTGTGGTTTTCACTTCCAGAGCTTGCAGCAAATGGCTATTGGAGTTTTCAAGTTGAAATTTACACCATTGGAATATACCTACTTGGGGGTGGGGGGGTGGGTTTCATTGATCTGAATTGGTCATAATTGACCCAGCACTCTTCAAATATGTTAGAGATCAATTCCTATAACCCCAGTCATCCACACTGTTTGCTAAACTGTCTTGAAGTTTTTGAAAACTGAACACACCAAGAGATTATCAAAATGGGGGACATTGTTCCCTTCACAATGAAGACTTTTCATTGTGATAACTGTGTTGTGACTATACATGACTTCCTTTCCCATTTCCATTTCCCACTTCCAAAATGTTCCTTAAAAATCCAAAGCAGCTGGAGACATGATCTAGACCGAGAGTCAAGCATTGAAAAATGTTGTGTTACATAGGCTACAAAGTATTTGTCAGTATTTTCCAATGCCCCATACAGTGCATCTTTTTATAAATGCCTACATGAAATGCTAAGTATTTTCAAGTTACAAAAGCAAAAGTAAATCAGAAAATTCAGCATTAAATTGTTAACGGAGGCATACAAAACCTTTGCCAGACCAATTTTTGAATACAGCTTGTCTGCCTGGAACCCACACTGTATATTGGACATTAACACAATTGAGAGGGTTCAGAGGTATTTCTTCACAAAAGTACTCCACTTCTCCACTCACAATAGAATTCCCTATGTCCCCAGGCTTGAAATTTTGGGCCTGGACAATCTAGAACTTTACCGCCTGCAGTCTGATCTAAGCATAGTTCACAAAATTGTCTGCTATAACATGTTGCCTGTCAAAGACTTCTTCAGCCTCAATCACAATAACATATAGGCAAACAACTGATACAAACTCAAGGTAAACCACTTCAAACTCAATTGCAGAAAATATGACTTCAGAAACAGAGTGGTCAACGCCTGGAATGCCCTACCACATTCCATTGTTACAGCCTCAACCCCTCACAGCTTCAGCCTCAAACTGTCTACTGTGGACCTCACCCCATTCCAAAGAGGTCCTTAAAGGGGGGCATACATAAGTACACCAGCGTGCCTACTGTCCCTGTCTTACTCTCCCAATCTACCTGTATTTATTTCCTTTGTTCATGTTTATGTTCATACCTATACTTGTTTTCTTGTACATGTTTGACAAGCAAATAATAAACACAGATAACTCTAGAGAAAGTTGACTTACAATGCAGTTTATTCTTTCTCTTCCAAGATTGGTGTTGACTTTGCAGACTTTTTCTGATTTCTTTCTACATTGACAAACAAAAGTGATTGACAGAAAAAGAAATCTTCTGTGTGGGTATTCTATAAAAAGAGTGCTGCTTTCTTTAATACAGGCAGTTGTTGGAACAGCAAGCCATTTTGCTTGAGCTTCCTACTAAGAGTACCCCAGAGGTGAAACAGTTGTTAATCTGTTTTTGGCATGAGAAGGCAACAAAACTGGGCGCTTAGCCTAGATAATTAGAATTGTCACAGCAGTTTTTACAAAGCCAATGGTCACTCACAGTGTTCCTTGTCTTCTGTTTATGGAGATTACAATCCTTTAAAACTTATGCTTTTATGTTTAGTGTCAACTCCTTGCTCTTGTTTTCATAGTCAAATAAAGTGACTTTTAGTACTCTGACTAAACCAAGACCTTTCTCCACTTGCCCCAAGCCATAATACAACCATACTTTGACACTTCTTTTTCCTGCTGTGCCCCATGATGATGTTTTTTTTCATTTGAGTCTCTAGTTGAAGGCATGACTTTTTCAGCCTAGTTCTACTTCAAGAAAGCACCATGACCAGATGTGATACTCTACCATTTCTGACCGGTTCTATAGAACTCCTTGTTAACTTTCTAAGCAGTTAGGAGAACCTTAGAAGAAATCTCCTTTTGTTTTTTTTTCCACCCTTATTACAGTCTTGGCAAAATGGTCTCTGAAGGAGGTTTTCTTTTCTTTTCTGGTACTTTCTTAAAGGGGAAGGATTTGTTTTAAGTTTTTTACACTGCTGTTGAGAGAAAATACTCCCTTGGAAATACTTCCAGCCAGCATGCAATGATCAGCACTTTGAAGAAATAATTGAATAATGAAGCAGAACTGCTGGAAAGGAGCTTTTAATGACAAGGAACTAAGATGAATGACATTCAGCAAGGCTTCTTGGCTAGCTAGAAAGATTGACATTCAAACATGAGTTTACATACCCTTTCTGAGTTTTGGTCTAAAACTGGTCTTTGGTGAACTTCTCCAGAACTGGTCAGAACCTGCTGAATGCCACCTCTGGCTACCTCTGGCTACCATGATCTGAAGATGGAAGGACTCCAATCCCATCTATATTGAGCTGGTACTTGGACACTGTCAGGATGTGGATGATCAGGAACAAGTGCAGGCTGAATCCCTTCCAAATGGAATAGCTCGGGGTTTATGAACCAAACAATCCCAAGATGATTCTGAAAATAATGTCAGTTCACAATTTTGGAATCTTCTTGGCTGACATTCTGTGACCAGAAGCTCTTTTGCACAATTGTGATCATTCCTGACTCATGGTCACTTGTGAATTAGTCACCTCCTGCCTGAGACTACTAGTAAAGGGCTCTGCACAGGACCGTTGTTAAAAAGCATGTGAAGTCTACCATTGCTGCAAAATCCAATGGCCTAGACAGGGATGGGTGTGATATACAGTTTTGGATTCTGCAGGAATGAACCAAGTTTGGAAAAATCTTTGTTCACCTCAGCCACTTTTTATTGCCTTCAAAGGAGCAATTATAAGTACGACAGCAATTGTTCACAAACCTGTTACAACCAATTGGGCATTGCTAACATTGACTCCCCAGATATCTGTCTTACTAACTTAGCTGGTGATAGAAGGGAGAATGCTGCGGATTGAACTCGGGATAGATCCCAATTATCTATCTGTAAGAAAGAGGGATTCTGGGAGGGAGAACAGAAAGTTTTAAAATAATTGGGAGTAGGAAAAACTCCCGATAAAAATGTGCCTCTTTGGTGGTGGGGGAAGCAGTAGGTGACAGTCTAAAATGTGCTTTGACTAGAATGCATTTATTTGCAGGTAAAAGAAAGTAGCAAGCAAACAGACAGGAAAGCTCTAAATGCAGCTCCCTACATGGCTAAGTAATCATTTTAGAGTCCTATAAAATATTACTTCGACTTTTCACACATGCACCCTAATGGATGGAAAGATGCTTAAAAAAAAAAAACTAAAACGACAAGCACAAAGTCTGTTTTTTAAAAATAGCAGGAAATGGAAGAACTTTGTTTTCTTTTTGTCACCATGCCCTGCATTATTCCCCCCCCCCCCGATATTCTTTTCCTTTTAGAGCCAATGGGACATTGCACACATCTTTGTTATTATTCGGGATATATGTATCTTCTCTCTCTCTCTCATTCTCTAGCACATGGATATATATGAATGTATTTTGGGGGGTCTGTATATCATCTTGTAGAGCAAAACCTCCTATTTGAATCTATATGAATGAAAGCCCTTAGTAATGTTAAAGTATAAAAGAAGAAAATAGCTGTTGTTAAAAGCATACAAAGTGCTATATATACTAAAAAAGTGTTTGACATGAAAGGGTTTAGAGATTTGTTCGAAACCATTAAAATATTGGGGTTAGGGGGAAAATACTTAATTCATAAGAAAGATAATTTACATGTATCCAGTCCACTACAAAATAGTCGAGTCTCTATTGTGCCAGCCAAGTTAACAGATTTTGGGGATTGACAGGTAGGTACTAAATGTATAGCCAGTCTTTCAAGTAACCTGCCTTCACATCATATTACAGACTCTAAAACTATGTTCCAGCCAGCCACTTGGACCCCACAAGAATCTGAAGGGCTGCATTATGCATCATCTGAAATCTCTGAACCATCCTTAAAGCCAAAGAATGTGTTAACAATGGCCAAGGAAAGTGCCAGAATATGTGTAATTGCAGAGATGTATAATTAAGGCAAGCTCTGCATTTTGCAGAAAGAGTCACAATTGGTGACCCAGCTAATGTGGATTAAACACATTGTTAAGCACTGCTACTACAGGCATTTAAAGGTGCTGAAATCAGGAGAATGGTCAAACTTTTGGAGAGGGCAGCAGCCCCATTCCCAACTTGTTCTGCCATCATTGGACATCCAACTTAGGACTTATCTCATAGGTAAGCTGCATTTTGTTTGTCTTCATCCAAAACTTTCCAGAAACCTATCCATTGTTTTTAGAGGTCACATGGGACAAGGCAGGTCAACTTTTCTAAGACGCCCCCAAATTGTAACTGAATCTCCTCTGATAAGGCATTTATCAAACTCTTCTTCCTCAATTGGTATGTATATCACAGCATTACAGTATACGCAGTGGTGGGATTCAAACATTTTTACCACTGATTCGGTGGGCATGGCTTGGTGGGCGCACTCTGCGTGCATGCACACACTTTGCATGCGTGTGTGCACCAAAAGCACACTTTGCGCAGGCGCAGAGGCATTCTAACTCATCTCCTACAAGCTTCATGATCCCAGTCGCTTCAGCAGCTGTCGCACGACACTCTTCTATGCCGTGCAAAGCAGCTGTACTTCAAATTCAGAGGATAAAGGTGAGTATGGGAGCCCCAACAGCAGACCAACAGAGAGAACTGATTTGGTCTCTGCTGCTCATTGTGCTACTGGCTCGGCTGAACCGGTAGAATACCAACACTGAGTATACTGATTTTACTTATGTTCTCACTTCTTCCCATACAATAGGGAAATTACAATTCAAGATTAAATCTTGAAAATATATAATTCCCATCCAGCAGTGGCATTTTCATAGAATTGGGGGGGGGGAGGGGGCGGAAATGACTATATCGCTGAAATGAACAATATTTGATACAGCAATGTGTTTCCTTCATTAAGTATCCCTTCAGAAAAACCCTTCTTCCAAATCTTCTTAGGTTGCCTTAGCATCTATGTCCTCTGTTTGTATTCTGCATTAATCTCAAACAAAACTTTAACAGAAGGGTTGATTTGCATGAGATATTTAGTCCTGTTGCTTACATCAATATTCAGAAAAGTAATTTTTGAGACTTTATAAATGATGAAGCCATCCTTTGTGAACTAAAATCACAGTTGTTCATTATGCAGTAATGCAGAGCCATTGTCAATAACCTTCTAAATAAAACAATGCAAACTATTTTGATAGAGAAATGTTTTTAACAGATGGTAGCATTATGCCAATTCTACATGAAACATCTTTCTTTACTGAGAACATTCCAAAATTTAGAGAGTTATTAAAAGACTATATTTGTGAAGTGCAGGAAGGAGGAAGGAAGGAAGGACTAGCTTCTAGGGAAGTTGTCTTCTATTAACATACACAGGAAGTAGGAATATTTTATTTGTATTTTGAATTTCTTTATACAATATACTGGCTTTGGTAGCAATGATCTCATGACTGAATTGTTGCAATGCCCTTTATGTGGGGCAACTTTTGAAGACAGCAGCAGGTAGGGTGTGGCTGTCAGTTTAGTGGGTCAAAGCACTACATTGATTGACAGTGAGTTACTGAATAAACTCTGTTCAAGCAGGCACTGACCAGTCAGGAAAAAGCCTTAAATTACTTGGTGCCCCATACTTACCCCAATAAATGTGGATCATCTTAAGATAATTGCTGTGTCCGCTGACTGATAAAGTTCTCTATCTGGTCCGCTGCCTGCGCGCGGAAGCACCGATCGCTCCCATTGGCTGATGCCGTTTGACAGCAGGCTATAAAAGGGGCTGTCAAATGGTATCAGCTGTCACAGCCAGCTGACTGCCAGTTAGCCTCACCAGCCGCGGCAACCCTTTATTCCTCCGAATAAAGTCTGTTAACTGTTAGTCTGCATCTGTCTCAGTCATTGCCGCTGCTCCACAACACTGGTGACGAGGATGGGATGCGATAAGAGACAACCAGGCAAAGACAGCTGAACAAAGTCACTGTCAAAAAGAGCCGAAGCCACCAGAGCTGAATACATCACCACTGCTGACACTCTCCACGAGCGCGAAGTTCAAACTCCCAGCTGGAGTCTGACGCTGCCTGACAGGCACAAACACAGGTGCCTTTTTAAAGGCGCAAATTTAAATCCATCGCTGCTGAGGAAAAAACAGCATCACCATTTCCAAGATGGGCACAAACCCAGCATTCCCTCCCTTCCAACTGATGGGCGAAACATGGGAGTCGTATATAAATCGGTTTGAGTGTTTCCTGAACGCCATCGACTTGACTGAAGCCACTGACCTGAGGAAAAGATCCTATTTCCTAAGCTTCTGTGGGGCTGCAGTTTTTGATACGGCCACAGCATTAGTGTCCTCTCACTCTGTAAAAGCTATTCCCTGGGAGGAGCTGCAGGGAATCCTGTCTAACCACTATTCCCCTAAACCCTCTCAAATAGCTAGGAGATAGCTTTTAGAAGGAGAGTTCAGGCTGAAGGAGAGACAGTTAGTCAATATATGGCAGCTTTAAGATCAGCTGCCATACACTGTGGGTTTAGGGCCTACTTGGAAGATATGTTGCTGGACCAAATTGTAGGAGGAGTTAGAGACCTTAAATTACAGAGGCGCTTACTAGCAAAAAAAGGATTTAACCCTAAGTCTAGCAATAGAAGAAGCTCAGGCTGCTGAATTATCTGAGCTATCTGCAGTTGATATTCAGGGAAACCCTATTAAGCAAGGGAGCTCTGCCATTCATTTCGATAAGGTATCCCTAGAAGAGGAACCACTTGAGGTAAACCGCCTCAGACTGCCAAAGCCCCCCCCCCAGATATGCCTAGAAAAAACACCAACTCAGCAGCCAAGCAGCAATTTAATTGTCTGAGTTGTGGGGAGGCACATCCCAGGTCAACCTGCAGGTTCAGAAACGCCATCTGCCTAAACTGCCAGAAAAAAGGCCACATAGCTAGAGTTTGCCAGGCTGAAAAAACCTTCTCTCAAAGACCTCAAGCTGCCGCCTTCTTCCAAAGGCAAGTTGAAGATTGCTATACCTGTTACCACTCAGATAATACCACCCCTGGGTCTAACAAAATAAGCATTTTTGTCTTTCTAGAAGGTAAACCCTGTCGGATGGAGGTGGACACTGGATCTGCCCTCTCAATCATCTCATGGGCCACCCTGAAGAAGCTGCTCCCTGCATTCTCAAAGAAGAAGCTGCTCAACTGCCACCTGACTCTTCGAGACTATCAGGGAAAGACCATTCCAGTCCTGGGGAAAGGCAAGTTCCTTATTCAATTCCAGAACTTTAGAGGCCACTTGCCTCTGGTGGTTGTAGATGGTGCCCTCCCCAGCTTACTGGGGTTAGATTGGTTCCCTGCCCTGGGCCTTAATGTTACCGGTATTCACTCTGTGGTGGATACTGGGATAGACACTGTTATGTCTGGAGCATGGGTGCGAATGATGGAGACGAGCCGGTAGAAACAGAGAACTTCAAACTCTTTATTTACATATTGTGACAGCTCGAACTGGAGGGCTGCTATAGCCTTCCTTATATAGGCAACTTATTAACTATTCAATCAATAGAAAACCTTGAGCGCTAGCTCCATTAACCAATGGGAATGGCCTGTTAATGGCCAATCAGATGCTCCTGAACGGACCAATCCGATCCTGCCATTAACAGCCAATCAGAAGTGCAGGGCCAGAACCCTGCACTTGACTTCAAGCTCAAGATAACTTTATTGGTATTATTCATTCACAACACCCCTTTCCCCTGGCTTCTGCCCATGGGGCACAGTTACATAGTCCTTAAGGTAGGACGGCTGTTTTATTAGTCTTTTCGATTTTCGCAAAGTGCCTGGTGGTTGGCTACACTTCTGCTGAGGTAGATCCTTGTTTAACGGTAGGGGTGCCTCTGGTTCCGAGTTCGCGTTCCCGTCGTCACCAATATCACTGGCCACTCCCTGAGGTGAACTCACTCCGGTCCCTGGTTCCTGTTCCTGCGTTTCAGTTCCATTATCAGTCTCTTCGAAAAGGTTTCCCTCTAATTGTAATTCGCTTTCCTCTGTATTTCCCCCCCCTCAGTTTGATCCTAAGACAGTTCGGAAGTGCGAGACGGTAGCCGTGATCGTAGTTGATCTATGTGGCGCTTCCAAAGTCTGTTGTCAGGGCACTGAACAAGGTATGATCTTGGACCGGTTATGCGGATTATGATCGCCTCTACCCACAGTGGATCGCCCGATAAGTTTTTAGCGAATACTAAATCGCCTACCTGGAAGGTACAACATCGGCCACTGGATCCGAGTGGCTTTTCCGGTTTGTAGGCTAGGTGTAACCGATCGAGGTGGGAGCAGAGCTTTCGTCCCATTAGCAGCTCGGCGGGAGTTTTGTTGGTGACGCTGTGAGGTGTGATGTGCTGCAGGAAAAGGATCCGGTTGATTTTCTCGTCGATGTTGTCGTAGTCTATCTTTTGGAGAGTCTTTTTGACAAATTGTACCATGCGCTCAGCCCTACCGTTGGCAGCAGGGTGCGCAGGTGAAGTGAGCGCATGTCGAATACCGTGGTCAGCCAGGTACTGCTCAAAAGACAGCGCGGTAAATTGGGGCCCGTTGTCGGATACCAGAACGTCTGGTAATCTGTGGGTTGCAAAAAGTCTTTCCAGTCTTTTGATGACCACGTCAGTGGTCTTGTTGCTCATTCGGTGAATCTTGAGCCAATTCGAGTAAGCGTCGATAGTTAGCAAAAACGTGTGGCCTTTGGTTGGCCCAGCAAAATCCAGATGGATGCGGGACCAGGGTCCCCGCGGTGTCTCCCATTCGGTTGGGGTTGCCTTTGGTGGAGCGTTGCTTACTTCTTGGCATCTCTTGCAAGTTTTAACCCACAATTCAATTTGCCTGGCCACCACGCATAGCTTCGTGCGAGGCCCTTCATGCGCACGATGCCAGGGAGTTGGCTTGTCCCCAGCGATGGTTTGTGGTCAGTTATGTTAAGCCTGTGTTCCCTAACCAGGGTTAAGGAGACAAGCTAAACAGAATATGCAGCGTTAGTCAGATCGGCACACAGATAAATGAGTGAGATAAGTTTGTATGTTTGTTAACATACAGTAAAAATAACAGATACGCTTGTGCTATCAAAAATATAGTTTATTCCATTTAGAGTTTATAGCATAGTCAAAATAACAGTCCATTAGTCATGTATCATTTAGTCAGTCCATTCAAGGATATTCAATTAGCAAAGTCCGTGTAGAATATCCAATGTCAGTTCACTTACAATAAATCAGTCTTTTCTCTCTCCCGTTCCAGTAGGGAAAAACGCAGTCTTCATCCAGTAATTAGGGATCATCAAGCCAGAGAGAGCAAGCTGCGGTGCCTCGCTTCTTTTATGGTGCTTTTTACAACCTTAATTACAGTGCCTTTTACAACCTTAATTACAGTCTTACAGTTAAAGTTACAGACACTTTAACTAACAAACCATGATAATGTATTTATTATTTTACCTAAACCAGTTAGGGTAAACAATGTTATCCCTAACAAGTTACAATGGTGAAAACCCGGCCATACACGTACTCATGAAATCTTTTAACAGCTGATACAATCGCCAGGGCTTCTTTATTGATCTGGCTGTAATTTCGCTCGGTTTTCGAGAGCGTCTTTGAGAAGTAAGCAACAGGGCCTTCGTTACCGTTAGGTAACACATGGCTCAAAATGGTGCCCACTCCAAAGGGCGATGCATCACATGTAATGTTTATTGGCAAAGTCTCATTGTACTGCATTAGTACGGCGTCCGAAGTCAGTAGTTTTTTTACATTACGGAACGCCTGCTCTTCTTTGTGACCCCATACCCAAATTGCTTTTTTTTTTTTTATCTAATAGACGATGTAAAGGTTCAGCGACAATTGCCTTGTGCGGCAAGAATACATTATAGAAATTGATGAGGCCTAAGAATGCCTGGAGGTCGGTCTTGTTCTGGGGTCTGGGAGCATTTTTTATTGCTCTCAATTTGCTATCAGTAGGGTGAATACCCTGACTGTCAATTAAGTACCCTAAGAATTCAACACGATCGGTACACAGTTTGCACTTATTTTTTTTTGACTTTCAGACCTGCTTCCTGGAATTTTCGTAATACCAGTCTTAAACGCTCCCGTAAGATTTTTGGAGTGGGGGCAGCAATGAGCACATCATCAAAATAGGGGACAACGCCCTTACTGCCGCCTGTTAAGCCTGGTTTCCCCAACCAGGGTTAGGGAGACAAGCTAAACAGAATGTGCAGCTTAGTCAGATAGGCACACAGATAAATGAGTGAGCTAAGCTTGTATGTTTATTTACATACAGTAAAAATAACAGATACGCTTGTGCTATCAAAAATATAGTTTATTCCATTATGAGTTCATAGCATAGTCAAAATAACAGTCCAATAGTCATGTATCATTTAGTCAGTCCATTCAGGGATATTCAGTTAGCAAAGTCCATTTAGAATATCCTATGTCAGTTCACTTACAAGCCAGTCCTTTGTTTTCTCTCCCGTTCGAGCAATGCAGACTTGTTTCCTTGCAGTAATCAGGGATCATCAAAGCCAGAGAGATAGCAAGCTGCAGCCTTGCTTCTTTTAAAGTGCTTTCACAACCACTCCCTTAATTACTATCCCACAGTTAAAGTTGCAGACACTTTAACATACAAATTATGATTACATATTATTATTTACCTAAACCAGTTAGGGTAAAACAATGTTATCCCTAACACCGCCGATTCAGTTAATGCCTACCACTTCAATGCCGAGTGGTGCAAACCATTGCAGGCCTAACAGGCTAGGCTGGTCCTTATCGATTACCATCAGGGGTAAGTACGCTGTGCGGTTCTTGAATGCAACCCAGACTCGACTGGATCCTGCGACTGGAATTCGGTTCCCCTGGTAGTCCTTTAACATGAGCCATTGGAATTGAAGGTCTTGGCGCCGGATAGTGGGGATGAGTTGCTTGAGGGTCTTCCATGAGACCATTGAAAGAGACGATCCCGGTCAACTTCCATTTGGCAAGGCCGATTTTCAATGTTCACATTGACCCGAATTTTCTTAGCGTCTAGCGAAGAGGCATGGCCAATAGTGAGTGTTTGGTGGGCCTCTTCCCGTCTCGCTAGATGACTCACGGGTCGGTTTCTGTAGGAGTGGTTTACTGCTTCTCGCCTTACAGGGCAATTCCCTGTCGATTGGCGGAGATTGGTTCCTTTCGAGGTCTGGCTGGGTCCGAGGAGGCTTCGGCAGACCCGTCCGATGTGGCCTCGTTTCCCGCACTCGTGGCAGAGCGCGTCACGGAATTTGCAATCGGAGCGGTAATGGTTGGCCCCACAGCCAGCGCACAGTTGCTGGGACTTCGGGTATCAGTCCCGATTGGACTGCAGGCAATGGACCTCTTCTTCGTCGCTGTCTGACGACGAAGAGAGGTCCTGATGATGGGCCGTCTTCAGCTGCCCTTCTGCGTTAGGTGAAACTTCGCCGGCCGGTGGATGTGCTGGAGCGTGATTTCGGCATAGTTGGGCAGCTGACTTCTTGGTCGCCTCCACTGCTGTAGCTTCAGCTATGGCATCTTTAAGGGTGATGTCACCCTTTGCCATTATTTTGCTCTGTACGTTTAGAGCGTCTAGCCAGAGGACTACTTGGTCTCTCAAGGCCTCTTCTAGGTCGTTGAAATCGCAAAGGCCTCCCAAGTTCCAGAGGTCTGCAATGAAATCGGCGACGCTTTCTCCTTTCCGCTGGTTCCTTTGATAGAACTCATGTCGTCTCACGAGCATTGGAATGGTTGGTGCATAGTGGGCCCTTAGTAACGGTTCGAGGACGTCCCAGTCCATGGCCTTTACTTCAGCCGGTTTCGCTAATGCCTTGGTCATTTTGAATACTGTCGGGCCGCAGTGCGTTAGGAATACCGCCCGTTTCTTCCCGGTTGTGGCATACTTCAGATTATTTGTTTCCAAAAACATTTGAAAACGATTCATGTAGGACTCCCAGTCCTCTTGAGCTGGATCGAACGGAGTGGGTGGTACTACGCTGCCAGACATGGTTCCTCCGTTGTCCGCTTCAGCCACGTGCTTAGTTGTCTTAGTTGGCTCGGATGTCATCCAATCCTACCCTCGTTGCCACTTTTATATCTGGAGCATGGGTGCGAATGATGGAGACGAGCCGGTAGAACAGTGAACTTCAAACTCTTTATTTACATATTGTGACAGCTCGAACTGGAGAGCTGCTATGGCCTTCCTTATATAGGCAACTTATTAACTATTCAACCAATAGCAAACCTGGAGCGCTAGCTCCATTAACCAATGGGAATGGCCTGTTAATGGCCAATCAGATGCTCCTGAACGGACCAATCCGATCCTGCCATTAACAGCCAATCAGAAGTACAGGGCCAGAACCCTGCACTTGACTTCAAGCTCAAGATAACTTTATTGGTATTATTCATTCACAACAGACACTCTTTTCAGGGAATACGCTGATGTTTTTAGTGAGGAGCTGGGATGTTATTCTGGTACCCCTATCTCATTTGATGTGAGCCCACAGGCCACACCCTTCGTTTAAAACCTCGTAGAGTCCCATTTGCTATTCGCCCTAAATTGGATCTGGAACTTGATAAGCTAATTAAACAAGGGGTACTAGAACAAGTAGATTTCACAAAATGGGAGACCCCCATAGTCACCCCCCTAAAAAAAGATGGCAGTGTGCAAATTTGCGCAGACTATAAAACGTCCCTCAATCATTTCCTCCAAATAAGTGCATATCCAGTCCCTGTGATTCAACACCTGCTGCACTCTTTTGAGCCAGGCACAATTTTCGCAAAACTTGATATGTCCCAAGCATATCAGCAGTTCTCAATAGACAACCACACTGCTGACTTGCAAAAAATAGTAACCCACAGGGGTGCTTTCAGGTGTAAACGCTTACAATTTGGAGTTAGTGTGGCCCCAGGTATCTTTCAGTCCCTGATGGAAAGGATCCTCCAGGGACTCCCAAGGGTTGTCCCATACTTCAATGACATTTTGGTCTCTGCCACTAACAAACACAATTATTATTCAGAGTTAGATCAGTTCTTGACCGTTTTAGGCAGCATGGGTTAAAACTAAAAAAGGACAAGTGCACCATTGCCACTAAGCAAGTAGACTTCCTTGGTTATTGAATTTATGCCTCTGGAATCCATCCAATAGAAACTAAAGTTAGGGCCATACATGAGGCACGTACTCCCTCTAACAAGACAGAGCTTCAAGTCTTTTTAGGACTCCTTAATTTCCACATAAGGCTTCTGTAGCTGAACTATGAACTTTACATAGACTGTTAGATAAAAAAGCCCCCTGGCACTGGGGACAAAGAGAAGCCAATGCTTTCAAAGCAGTCAAATCCCTGCTAACCTCAAATGTGGTTTTAGTCCAATTTAACCAGCAACTTCCCCTGGTTCTGGCTGCAGACGTTTCACCTTTCAGCATAGGGGCTGTATTCAGCCATAGGCTGCCCAATGGCTCCGAGGCCCCAATTGCCTTCTTTTCAAGGACATGCTCTGCAGCAGAAAGGAACTATAGTCAAATTGACAAGGAAGCCTTAGCAGCAGTGGCTGCTGTAAAAAAATTCCACGAATTCCTTTATGGACATTATTTTGAACTCATAACAGACCACAAGCCACTCTTAGGCCTCTTAGCAGGAGACAAGCAGACCCCACAGGTACTCTCCCCGTGGATGACCAGATGGACGCTGTTCCTGGCTGCCTACTCATATAAGCTGGTGCATCGCCCGGGGAAGAACCTGTGCCATGCGGATGCCCTCAGCAGGTGCCCCCTGCCAACTCCAGTAGAAGACCCCGCTCCAATCCACGCCATTTTTGATTGCATCGCACTCAACCTTCCAATCTCAGCAGGGGACATTGCTGCCCACTCCAGAAGGGACAAGGTAATCTCCCAAGTCCTTGACTGGGTGGGGAGGGGGTGGCCTGAAATTCAGTACACCTCTGAATTCATCCCATTTAAGACTCACAGGCTCGAGTTATCCTCTCTACAGGGCTGCTTGCTTTGGGGGACAAGGGTGATCATACCACCCACATTACAAGAGCCAATCTTAAAAGCCCTTCACGAAGGCCACCCAGGCATCATGAGGATGAAGGCTCTGGCCGCAGCTATGTATGGTGGCCAGGTCTGGATGCCCGGATCTCCAATTGGGTAAGCACGTGCCAGCCCTGCCAGGCAACCAGATCAGCACCTCCAACAGCTGCACCAACTTGATGGGAGGATGCTGGGGCCCCTTGGTCCCGACTGCATGTTGACCTGGCTGGCCCAGTGCATGGGCGGATCTTCCTGGTCATAGTAGACTCATTTTCTAAGTGGATCGATGTGCTCTACTTCCCTCACAACCACGCTGGCCATCACGCAAGCCCTGACCAGTCTGTTCATCATGCATGGCCTCCCAGATACCTTGGTATCAGATAATGGCCCCCAGTTCACCTCTTGTGAGTTTGGGGTCTTTGCAGCCAACCTGAGCATCAGACATGCCCTCACAGCCCCTTTTCACCCTGCAAGCAATGGAATGGCTGAGAGGGCTGTTAGATCTGTGAAGGAAGCCCTGGCAAGGTTCGGCCAGGCAGACTGGCACTCCAAGCTGTCTGCCTACTTACTCAGCCAACATTCTACTCCATGCACTACCACCAACAAATCTCCTGCTGAACTATTAATGGGCAGGCGCCTCAGGATTGTTTTGGACAGGTTACACCCCCACTATGCCCCTGGCACACCTTTAGATTCTGACAGCCATGCCAGGGAGTTTGCCCTGCAAGACCTGGTTTATGCCAGGAACTATGCAGGGCACCCTCTATGGATGCCAGGGCAAATAGTTTCTGTTACAGGACCCAAGTCCTACAGGATCCTGTTGCACAATGGCCAAGTGTGGCGCCGGCACATAGACCAGCTAAGGAGGCGTTGGGAAAGAGCTGCAGTCAACCCCCAGCACCCACCAGACGCACCAGCCTACCAGCCGCCTGAAGCCTACTCACCAAACAACCTGATTGACCAACCACCTGCTGAAACTGACCAGCCAAGTGACCCAGTCTACCCAGCCACAGCGAACCGCTCCCCGCCTGATGACCCGGTCTACTGGCCGACTCCCGAACCATCCCTGCAGCAAGCCAGTTGGAAGGACCTACCTGGTCAGCAGCTGGACACTCGGGCAAGGGTTCCTGAAGGCCAGCAAGGATCTCCAGATGACTCCCAGCAAGCAAGGGACCTTGTACCTGCCAGCAGGCCCCTCGGCCTTCGGCGATCTCTCCGCGAGCGAAGGCAGCCTGCTAGGCTGCAAGACTATGCATGCGCCTGGCCAGGGGAAAGGAGTGCTGTGTCCACTGACTGACGAAGTTCTCTATCTGGTCTGCTGCCTGCGTACGGGAGCGCCGATTGCTCCCATTGGCTGTTTGACAGACGGCTATAAAAGGGACTGTCAAACGGTATCAGCTGTCGCCGCCAGCTGACTGCCAGTTAGCCTCGGCAGCCGCAGTGACCCTTTACTCTTCCGAATAAAGTCTGTTAACCTTTTAGCCTGCGTCTGTCTCAGTCATTGCCGCCGCTCCACAACAATAATCACTAATCTGAGAAACACCTGGAGTATGAAGACTCTAGACCAATTCTTCCTGATCCAGCATTTCAGGTGACATTCCTCCTATGTTTTGAAGTGGTATGTCCTCCCAGTCTTACATGAACATATATTTATTTAGAATTATTAGATAATTGGAATTTTCTGATTTGGAAAAGGTTACCTTGAGGCAATTACAAAAAATACCTCCTACTAGATGACAGTCCAACACTTAGGCACTGTGATGACTATTAATCACTGATCTAGTTCAATTGCAGCTCATAAGTAATTATGCTGATCTCATGGCTCTAATTCGAGTACTCCCTTCACCCACCTAGCTCTGGAATTGGCATGGAAAGGAACAATGTAATCAGTCTGAGCTCTCGGAGCTTGTTTTATGGAGACAGAATTTCACAGGAGTAGTTTTCCAAGGGACATCCTGTAGGGTTACCACATCTGGACTGCAAAACTTCAGATAACCAGTAGATGGCAAAAAAGAGGTACAGAGGACTCTCTTTGTTGCCATCTAGTGACCATTTGGACATTTCCAGCCAAGATCTGGTCATCTTGTATATTAAGTTACCTTGACTATGTTAGAATTAGATTTAGGATAATAGCATTGCTATCTAAGCACTGATTTATACATATGATTTGAGCTAAGACTCATCTGAATGATGGAAACTTAATGCTGATTGAAAAATAAAATGGAGTGCCACTGGGCTCTTGACCATTGTTTTGGTCAGGCAGTAGACGTCACCATAGCACTTTAGTGTGTAGCAAGCAATGTATCATGGCAGTACAGGAATATCCAAGCAAGTTTAATCATATTGATTGCAGGCACAAGAGGGCCATCTTTTTGGTTGCTGAGAATAATACTCTATATAGGTAATTAGTACAATACACTTAAAATGATAAATTTTCCTTGGTGGTAATTAATTTCCAGCAGGTTTCTGATTTGATCTGTGAAAAGGAGATATTGCCTTCAAAAGCCTGGGAATTTCTAATATTGTATGTTAACGATCTACTGATTTCCACCCCCTAGTCATTCATTCTAGATAATGAAAAATACACAGGAGATTCAACTAAATTTACCATAATCTTTTTTGTTCCTTTATAATTTTAAAAAACATGCATAAATAAAGCATGAAAAATAAGGAAATATTATTACTAGAGGGGATTATTTCCTCCCTCCCTCCCTCTCACATGGCCTCCAGAGCTTATAAAAATCAGAGGGGAATCGGGTGTGCTTCCAAAAAGTCTGGAAGCTTTGGTGGAGCATACCCCATTTTTATGTGGCCTCCACAGCTTCCCTCCCTCCCTCTTTCCTTCTCTCCCTCCTCTACTCCAGAAAATTATCTGAAATACTCATAAAATAGTTGATGGAGTTGATGCTACGCTATGGAAAAGTAAACAGTCAGAAAAGAAGGAAGCAACATGGTAATTTAAAAAGAAGGTGGCAGCCAAACCTGAAGACCTGGACATTAAGGGATTCCCTGTAGTATGACAATGCTATAGGAGTATCTGCAAGAGTGACTAAAAAAGTCAAAATGGTGATTGTGGCAAAACGCCATTCCCTTGCCCTTTAAATTGTTTTTTTTTTTTAATCTCCCCACTGCTCCTCCAAGGCTGACAAGAAGAACATATAGATATGTGTTGAAATACTGACTTTTGCTGTTTAATGAAATAATCAGGGCAGATAATTTTTTATTCCTTTGATTTGAGTATTTTGTATTTACATGCAAGGAAAATGTGTGTTGTATTGGCATTGCAAATGCATCAGTCAGTGTGTTTTCTAGAAGAGAGATAGCTATTTGGGGACATACGTGTCAAAGCTGACATGTCATGATGTTTTGTTCTAGTGTTCACGCCAGTGTTCACTAACAGCTGACAACTATTCTCGAAAGCACATCCACTTCTTGTGTGATTTTTGGAGACTGCAGACTGTGAAACAAAATGAGTCATGCTCCAAAAGATGCATTAGGTCTTATTTTGGAGGAAATATGTTACTAAATGCATCTGACTATCTGACAATCTTAACTGGGGCTTATTTTTGGGGTGGGGCTTTTATTACGAGCATCTGAAAAATCGTTTCCCAGTTGAGTCTTATTTTCAGAGAAACGAAGTGTTTGAGCTAGTTGCAGCTTTGCCTCTTCTCAGTTTAGCAAGGTGTAACAATTCCAGTTTTAAACCTGTACAGTCAGATGTATGGAACATAAACTTGTCTTGGTCCATGCATGCATACAAACACATCAAGTATAAGGGAAAAAGAAGAAAGTTAAGGAATTAAAAATATGTACTTCCACATAATATTTTCCAGTGTGTAACCTCCATTATTGTGACATTGCCTTCATCTTATCCCCAGTCCCAGTTTTTAACTTCTTTCACCTGTCTTGATGTTAAGGAGGAATCCCCCCTGAAGCTAAATGCAAATTAATCTCGTTCCATCCATGTAAAATATGACATGGATGGGATTCCACCCTAGTGATATAGAGTTACTGGCAATCAAGCAACATGTGCATTTAATATATTGGTATGCTTGATTGCACAGGCAAATGGCACCAAATTCCTAAACAGAACAAACTGAACTGAAGCACCTACAAATCTCCATCAGATTGCTCCTCTGTGATTGTAAAATCAAATGTTCTTTACTTTCCAGAAGTCCTACCATAAATCCGAGGGACACCAATGCAATTTTTACTAATTTCAAAGAGTGGCCAATTCAAAAGCTGCAATGCACTCAATAGGTTAAAAAAAAAAAAAGATCATTGTTATCGATTTATCAATGCCAGCAATGGCTTCAGTACAAGGATTTGTCATTAGGGCCATACATTTTAGCAGAAAATGCACTCTCCTTGGTTACCATAGCAGCCAGCATTGACTGAGTCCATGATACAGTGACTAATTTTGCTTAATTGCATTTCTATACACTCCTTTTAGATAAATGAGCATGAATTTCTGTGACACAGATCAATTGGCTAAATTTACCAGTTTGAGGAAGCATTTGGCCTGAGATGTTTCCAAAGGCTCTGATGTTCCAGGAATCTCCCAAAAGGTTCTGTTTGGAACATTGGGTGCTGATTGCGCAAAACTGACATTGATGATAAAACACTGAAGCTGTGATTTAAGGGAGCAAATGTTTGTTAGAAAAAGATGAAAGGCAATGGTCATAGGAAATAAACTAGCACCTTGACCTTTTAGAGATTGATGAACTATATTCCAACCAGCACTGCAATATTTGGAAAACCTCAGATTCTTTATTCTTTTATAATGGATAAGATCTCCTGACTGTAAATTACTGTACCATTATAGTTACATTTCCTTGAAGAGAGTTGTTGTCCTTACCCAGGCTTAAATAATCATTAGCAGATATTGCAGTATTTTATTTGCCAAAAGAGCCTAGTGCATCTGTATTTATAACCATATAAACTGTTTATTTTATGTGTTAGATTTAAATCCCACCCTGTGTTGTACAGAGTGCTTATCCTCCTATTTTACCCATGGAGACAACTCTGTGATGTACATTGGGCTGAGGAAGAGTGATTGGTCCAAAGCCACCCAGGGAGCTTCTGAAACTGAGGGTGAATTTGAACTGGGACCTCCCTTAAACCAACACCTTAATCACTTTTTTAATCTTTAAATCTGTGAATTCTGAAGAAGGTACTGAAAGCCAGAGTTGTTTTTCCAATATACCATATCAGGAGACATAAGGGATTTGAACTCTTAGAAATGTTGGATTTATAGCTAATAGTCTGTTTAATATTTTTAAAGTCATTCTGCTTCTGAAGGTCAAAGACACACTGACTCTCATTACAGCAGTGATGTAATGTCCCAACTGTACTATAAAGATGACGAGGAGAGATTTGAAGATCCAGTTCAGATGCTGGAACCTGTATATTAACATAGACCAATCTAATCTGACTCCACTGGATTGGTTAGTCCAATCCAAATCATTGCCTGGATCTGGAGTAATGGTGGTTTCTTTTTATTCCATTATCTAATATAGAAAAATATATAGTACATGGTTGAAATTGCTTTAAGAACAAGGCTGTTACATTTTCAAATAAATTGTATTTTTATGGCAAGACCACCCTGCTTAAAATTGCTTAACATTGGCACAGAGCAGGGGTGTCAAACTCTAAGGCCCATGGTCTGGATCCGGCCCACAGGATACTTAGATCTGACCAATGGTGCTGCCTTGGAAACAGTGAAGGTCCAGCTTCTTGTGCCTCTGTCAGATAAAATGGAGCTAGGGAGGGCCAAGGCTCTGTTTTCAGCTGCGATGACTGCCGCCCTCTGCCAGTGGAAATGGAGCCTGGGGGGCCTGCATGCAGCTCCTCAAGTGCAATTTTCACTGATAGAGGGTGACAGGAGGCCTTCGCGGCTTAAAATGGAGCTCGGGAGCCAGTTTTCACTGGCAGAGTGCTTGGGCCACCACAGATGACATCAAGCTAGCCTCACCTACCCCAGCCACACCCACCCAGCCCCCAAGGTCAAACACAACCATGATGTGGCCCTCAATGAAATTGAGTTTGATACTCCTGACGCAGAGGATTTGGAGAAGTATTCCTTGAAAGTTTTATTTTTTTTAAAAAAGATTGAAATTCTGTTGTCACATAGATTGAGGGATACAGAAAGAGAAAACCTTTATATAAAATGATGATGTCTCTTCCTGAATGTGGAAAATCTCATTATGGAAGTAGAGAGATGAAAATAGAGCAATTAAAAAGGTAAGGGCATTGTCGGAACTTCCGGTTTGTCGGCTTCGCCAGCGGCAGGGTTCCGCGATCCTGTGCGATCCTGATGCCTCCGATCTGGATGGGTTTGGAGGCTAAGGCTGCCCCGCAGAGGCAGCCAAAGATAGGGGGGAGCTGGTGAGGGGTTTGGGAGTGTTGCAGACCCCCTCCCCAGCCGGCAAAACCCCCTTTTCTCAAGGCGGTCAAGCGGCGGTCTGTAATGGCCGCCACAAAGAAGCCGGCAGCTGGGTAAGACTGAGCAGGAGGAAGAGGGGAGAAAGTTTTCAAGAGAAAGTTTTTTGGCTAATCCAGGACTTTAAGAGGCATTTAATTCTGAGAACTATGACTTTTTGAAAAATACTTGGTTTCCAGAGGAGGATTTCAAGCGGCAAAATTGAGGTGCTGAAAGGAAAGTTTACCCTCCTTCCCTATGGAATCAACAAATGGCCATTGAGAAACCTGTTGTTTTTTATAAAAGGTAAAAACTTGGCTTCTTGTTATAAGTGGGAAGGGAGAGGACAAAAAAAATATATTAAGATTTTGCTGGAGGAGACGCCTTGAAGATCTTGAGACTAGAAATTGATTGGAACAAGGCTGTAAAATACAGATTGGGCCTTTTTTCTTTTCCCTTTTACTGATACCACCCCAGGAAGAGAAAGTGAGAACTTTGTGCATTGTTTGGACTGATTGATGTCTCTGGGACTTTGAGGAATTGTTTTAACTTTTGAAACATTTTGGTTGTTCTAAGAAGAACAAAGAATGGCTTTATCTGATGATGAACTTAGAAAGGAATATCAAGAAAGTACGGACACTGTGAAAGAAGCTTTTCTTTCTTTAGAAATGGCGCTTGCTATTTATCAGCAAACACAACAACAGATGGAGGAAATAAAAGGAGAAGAAGAAAAAGAAGAAGAAGACGCCATCTTCAGTGAATCTAAAAAATTAACTAAGAGAGAAAGGAGAAAGAAAGGAAGGAAAATGAAGGACTTAAGACTTAAAAAAACACTTAAGAAAGGAAAAAATAAGTTGCAAAACCAACTCAATGTTACTGAGCAAAAGGAGAAAGGATTACAACAGAGAGGGAAAGCTAAAAAGGTGGAGGTTAGCGGGGGGGGGGGGGAGTAAAAAGGCCAGGGGGGTTAAGAAAGGAAGGGAAAAGGGAGGGAAAAGCCACAAAGGTACGAAACAAGATGGGAAAAAAGGATTTTTTTTAGGGATAAAGGGTAAGGTATAATTTCTTTAAAAAAGAAGATTCTGCAAGGTACATAAGATGGTATTATGTATTAGAAATAGAAAACTAGAATGTTATAAAAATTGATAAAAGATTAAAATATTGAAATGTTTAGTAATGATAGATTTTAAAATTTAATTAAATTGTAGCACTTGTTTTTTGAAATAGACAATCGGAATGTTATAAGATTTAATATTTAGATTTATTATCTAATTATATTAATTATTGTGAATTTATTATTTTTTCTCTTTAAAGGTTAGTAGATAGAATGTACTAAGCAGAATCAGATTGGGTATCAGGTGTTATTTTAAATATTAATTTAGGGGGAGGATAGAAAGGCATCATACTCTGATTAGTGATTTCAGGCGAAATTCTTTTTTTTTTTTTTACTATAGGGAATGAGATAAATGGATAATCTGGAAAGAATGGACAAAAAATACAAATATAATGATTAAAATTAAAATGAATTAAATAAAATAGAAATAAGAAGAATGAAAAGCGGGGAGAAGTTATATAGAAGATATAGAATGGTAAGTAAGATAGATAATGGTATACAAGATGAGCATGAATTTAATTGAAGTCCATATAAAGAGAGGTAATCTGGGGCCAAACTACTTTCTTAAAAGAAGTTTTATATTTTTGTGTTTTGTGTGTCTATGTTTTGTTTGAGAATTAATAAAACCTTGGAGGAATGTTGGATGAAAATAATGGTAATCAAGTCAGAGAGGAATGAAGATGATGATTATAAACTGGATAAATATAGAAAATAATAATAATAACAATGAAATTGAATACGAAAAGAGAAATAATGAGAAATTTGTTAAGAGATATTTATATGTTTATATTGAAATGGTGTAAAACAGAATTATGTTGCATAAAATAATATTTTACTTGACTTGTAAAATTAATAATGGAAAGAGGTTTTATGTATTTAATGGTTAATGATGGTTTGTTTGTCTTTAAAATCAATAAAATTTGTTTAAAAAAAAAAAAAGGTAAGGGCATTGTCCATGATCCATTCTTGTTGATTTTTAACAAAATAGGAAGGAAAATAATGTTATTAAATTGTATGCGGTTGCCACTTCTTGACATTTTTTTAAAGTGGATCCTCCAAAAACTACTTGAGAATTGCTGTTCCAGGATGTATTTAGTGTAGGGTCTCAGAATTCTATTGCCAGGAGGAGAATTTCAAAGCAGAAATGCAAAGAATGTAAACATGCAGTCACCTTCAGTGAACTTTTCAGGAGAGTGCATTAAAAGAACAGCCAAAGCATCACAATTGTACAGGAAGAGGCATGGGGGGGGGGGGGGGGGAAGCAAGAATGACTTAAAGCAAAAATGGGTATACAGTTAGTTCTTGAGTTATGATCATTGTAACTCATGATGGTTAGTGGGTGAGTGCCAATTATATGATCTTCTTTGTGGCAGTCATTTAGTTAATGCTATGATTAAGTGAACCACTGGTTCACTAAGGGCATGGTTTTGCCAAAACCCTGTAACAAATGTTGATTTTGGGCAAAACCATCATAAAATGTAGTCATGTGACTGTGGGATGCTGAAAATGGCTATAAATTGTGGCTCTGGTGGCCCTGTGCCTAAACTAGGAAGGATGACTGTCAGAACTTTGAATTTGATAGGTCTTTTGGAACTTAAGTGACCGGTCGTAAGTTAAGGACTCCCTGTACATTTTAAAGGTAAAACTTGCTTGCTTGTTCATCACATCAGTTGGTTGTAATGGTTTCCTTTTTTGAGTTATCATAAAAACACAATTCTATGTTCATCTTCATGATCATCCAGCTGTCTGTGGAATTTACTGCCTATTCCTTGTCTGACTTAGGGGAGCTTGCCATACAAAAACCAACTCAAGCTATATTAAGCTTCCTGTGCATTAAGAATATATCCTAGAACAAACGTGAGGTAGCTTTATTTTCATCTTTACTAGATTCTAATAGATTCATATCAAAGGCAGGTCTGAAATAGTGCTCAAGGGTGGACATAAAAGGGACCACCAAAGAAGCTCTTGATTTTTTACGATCCTATCTTGAGAAATGGTTTTGTCATGCCTCTGGTGGAATCTGACTCTGAGGAAGAGGAGGAACAGCCAACAGGGAGTGGGAGTGTGGCTCCAGAGGTGGTGGAGGAGGCTGGGGAAAGGCGGGGGCCAGCTGAGCAGTCAGAGAAGGATCCAGGCCCATTCCCTATCCATCCTAGGTCACGCAGGGAGGAGAAGATCAGGAAAAAGCGAGGTCTACTCAAGAGGAGATTACCCTGATCCTCCTCGTGGCTTGCAGGTGGGAGCTATATATATCAGTTTGAACTGCGCAGTCAGAATTGCTGAAGTCAATTAGTATTCACCTTGAAAGAGGTTTATCTTCATTGGCGTTCTTCCTATGGACTTTTCTCGGTTATTTGCCTGGAGTTTATGATTAGTTATCTTGGCTTGCTTCAGAACTCTCATCAATGCAGTTTGTTTTGGTTTTCTGTTTGCCTCCTTATTTACTTTTGTGACTTTAAACTGTGCCTAATAAAACAGTGAAGTTAAGTTGAAGGCTTTACCGGACTTTAATATATGTTTTGGGTTTTGAGTTATTTTGAGAGACTACGGGTCACCACAGGTTTCTTCCAGGTTACATGTTACCAGAGATTAGCCATTGTGACTTGTCTTTCAAGAAACTTGGTCTGTTGCTCTTGAACTTCCCATCCAGATAAGCTTCCAAGCCACCATTGTAATATGTAATATGAAACATGGAAACATTGATCTGAAAAACAACAAGATGCTGTCTGGTCATCCAAGACATTAATGTGATCTCTGAATTATTGGAGGGGGAACTAACTCCCTAATTGAGTTACTTTTTGTTCTGCTTCCTAAATTAACATTGGGAACCTGCTGTGAATTGAGCAGAGATTCAAACCTTTCTAGGACTGAACCACCACAATCCAATTGCAATCACAGTGAAAGTTGGAATAATAAATATAGCATTTCACCAAGCACCTGGGGCTTTGTATATTTTTAATTAGTGCTTGCAACTAATTAAAAAATATTTAGTTGATTATCACCAGCTTTTTAACCAATTTTAACCAATTAAATTTGCATAATACTAACACTGCAGTTTATGTCCTTTTTGCATATTTGTAAAAAAGTAAATTATTGTTAGCAGAACCGGACACACTTCATGGGTTCCAATTGTTTCCCTATTAATTCCCAGAATTATTTCAGCAGAGTAAAAAAAAAAAAAAAAAGCACAAATCCTGCCAATTAACATCCTTCCTGAATCAATCCATTTAATTAATGCATGCTGCAATCTTATGTATGTTTACTTGGAAGCCAGTCTCTCTGTGTTTAGATTTATTTCCATACCTAGGTAACCATATCTGTGGTGGTGCAGTGTTTAGAATGCAGGACTGCAGGCTACTTCTGCTGGTTGCCAGCTGCCTGCAACTTGGCAGTTTGAATCTCACCAGAGTCAAGGTTGACTCAGCCTTCCATCATTCCAGATTGTTGGGGGCAATATGCTAACATTGTAAACCACTTAGAGAGGGATGTAAAGCATTGTATGTCTAAGTGCTATTGCTATTATCACTGAAACTATGCACAGTACTGCTAAATGATTTAACAGTATTTTATTTTATGATGCGATCCCATTGTTTTACTACCTTATTAATTTGTTGCCCTTTCAAAGTTCCATTACAGATGTTTCCCACACCAGCAGGATATTTAAATATCTAACAAATTGGTTTTATGAATTTTATTTGATATGCCTGTATAGAAGGAAGCAGTCAGAGTTTAGGGTTTATTCAGGCAGTTTGGATTTGGCTACTAAGACGTGTCTCCTGAGTCTCTTCTTTTTTTTTCATTTTACTGCTAATTTTATACTTCTCTTTTTTAGTTGGACTGTTGAGAGTAATGAACCTGGTGCTGATTTGCTGTCAGATAAATACTCACCACCGAGACTATATTTTTCCTTTGTGATGAGTTTTCAATATCCTCCCAATGAGTTATTACTTCAAGATCTTTAAGACTTGGACTTTAAGTACCAACCAATTACTCTGTAGTCATTTCAAGGCTGCCTGCCCAGCCCTTGAAGCGTTGTCATCATCAGGATGATTGGAAAACAGAAGAAAATAGTGTAGAATCCTGGATTCGTGATGTTGGTTCCTTTCCTTGCTCACTCTTGCTACTCCCTTACTTCTCACAGAGTTCCGATTTCTTCCCTTCTTGCCCCCTCCCCAAAACCCCCCACCTCTACCAATACACACTTCTGCACTGCTCCTTTAAACTGCTCTTGTCCCTTGCCAATGCAAATGGCTTAAGGGAATTCTATTCAGATTGGGATATTGTGGCAGTGGCATGCAAGGGATCAATCCAGACAGACACCCCCACCCCCACTGACAATGCTCTTGCAGCTGTGCTTTTGTCAGTCTTAGAAGGTAGACCAGATGAAGAAACCACTGCTGTACAGGTCAGGACTAGTTTTATTATAAAATGATAGTCACAGCATTTTACAACTCTCAAATCTCCTCATCTCTTATCTTTGTGTGAATTAGGAAGGAACTTGTCTGAGCCATTTACTCAACTTAGTTCTTATCCTGGGCTCATCTCTTATCTGATTGTTGTTTTGTTCCCTTGCTTTTCCATCTGTCTTCAAGGTCATTCTCTATGTCCACAACAGCTTCGCCAATTTCTTTCTTTTGTGTTGGTGGGTCTTACTAAACCTAGATACTTTTTTTGGAAACTCTTAAGGCTGTTTACAAAGTCAAAGCATGAAAATGCATATGTATGCAGGCATAGCAACCAGCTTTAAAAAAAATTTTTTTTAGTTTTTTTCAGGTTTGGTTCTTTAAGATCTACTGTATCTATCACTGTTGTATTATTTATTTATTTACAGTCAATGACCAGCAGCTATTGTTCTAGCAGTATCCCCGATAACCCAGTGGTTGAAACATTTGCTTTATACGTAAAAACAGCCTGGTTCAAAACCCCTCAGGAATGCATTAAAAAAATACAATTTTTTCTTTGCTAACCTACCCACTTTATTGTTGTTTTCAAAACAGTTCTCCAGTGCACCATTTCATCATTTTTGCTG
Source organism: Hydrophis major (assembly GCA_033807585.1). Taxonomy (NCBI): domain Eukaryota; kingdom Metazoa; phylum Chordata; class Lepidosauria; order Squamata; family Elapidae; genus Hydrophis; species Hydrophis major. Next base: position 175,408,129 of record CM066329.1, read on the forward strand.
TCACCTGAGGTACAGTGGTTTACCCTCAGCTGCTAAACAGCACCAGCAAATAAATATAGCACGAGTTATCATAGTACTTATCTGGGCCCAGTAAAAGAAAATAGAAAAAAGCAATCTCCAGCATTTCAGTGGTACACTATGTATCTGCTTCAAAGCCAAATCAAGGCCAGCCCAGTCTGGTGAAGAAGTAGACAGCTTGGTGTGGTGATGAATGAGGAATTGTAATATGTACAACAAATACCATTTGCTGCAGTTGAGAACTTGATTGAGATATGAAAACTCACATTGCAAGAGTCTGGAGGCACCATTCAAGATACATTTATTTATCCTTGTTAAAACTTTTATGGATCAAATTCCACTGTATCGAATGTATAACATAGTCTGGTGAGAGAAGGATGATATATGTAGCTGAATACTGCTTTCCTGGAGCTAAATTGCAGACTTATATAGAAGGAAACTGAGTGACAAAACCTGTATGTCATAATAGATGTGTTCATTTATAGATTTTCACCAGACTCTCATTTTTGCTGCAGAGACATAGCATGAGTATTCCCCTTAAATTGATATACATGAAAAAATATCTTGTGTGACAATGTGACAATGTGATATTAGCTTCTTTGCATGCATTGCATAAGCTACTTTAATAAGAAAGTATTGTAAGTCTGATTTAATAGTAACAGTCCAGGGTCATGAGAGTCACTGAATTACTATTTCCTAGTCTCTGGAGTATACTATTTCCTAGTCTCTGGAATAAAAGAAAGATGCTTTTAGCCAAAGGCTATGGGGGCACTAGTTTCATGCCATCATTGAATGTTCCATAACTCTTAATTTCTTTTCACATAGGATAGGAAAGAGACTGACTATACTGGATCCTCCATCATCAATACATTGCAAGAGCTGATCTTTTAAATGGGTTTCAGAATGGCATAACTCCACTCTATGCAGATTTGCAACTCTCTACCAAATTTAATGGACCGTGGAATTCAGTGACATGAATATTGCCATTGAATATTGGGTGAGAAGACCGCATGATCCAAATTATAATCTGATTTGCCTTTGGTCAACCCCTTAATGTAAAGGACATAAGTCTTTGACTGGATCCTTGGAAGATGAAATCAGCAGGAACTCAAGGTTTAACCACAGGCAGCACAAGTAAACATGAATTCATGGTTTTGAATACTCTGCTTGCAATTGCTGAAGGGGCTCTTTGGATATCTTTAATTGCGAAATAACAAAGCAAAACAGCCATTATATTATATAATGTATAGCTATTATATATATCTCCAAGCTTCTTTCCAGTTGCAGCTGACAAATAGTCTTAGCAATATCTCTAGTTACAAAATGATTTTAAAACATGGGAGGTTTGAAAGGCCACCAAAATGCTTTTGAAAAAATGCTCTGTCTATGCTTAATGCAGCCATTTCACTCTGTGTGGAGTCAAGACACCTGCAGCAATGTGCGAACATTCATAGCAGTGTTGTAATAGATCCATTACATGCTGCCTATTACTTGTGGGAGACATTTTTATTCTTCTGAAAGAAGAAGATTCCCTTTATCTCAGGGGGACGAGGCAGAATGATGTTCTTGATGCCTATATTGGCACTAAGTGTTCCTTTGGTGCTTCTTCAACAGCTTCCTTTATATAAGAAGAGCCAATTGTGCAGATGTCTATTCCTGCCTTTGCTGCATATTAAGAGCCATGGTGGCACAGTGGTTAGAATACAGTACTGTAGGCTACTACTGCTTACTGCTGGCTGCCTACAATTTGGCAGTTTGAGTCTCACTGGCTCCAATTTGACCCAGCCTTCCATCCTTTCATGGTAGGTGTCAGCCTTCAAGATTTTCTTCCTTTGCTTTGCATCTTTCAGCTTCATAAGTAACGGGGGGAGGAAGGGCGACATGGTTATGGGAAGCGAGCTGGAGGTGTTACAAAACAGAATTGTATAAGTTGGGGGAGGGGGAGTTTCTTGCTTAGGCTTCTATCTTATGCTATGTGCATCTGCAACTCTTTATCAAAATATGTCAAGGTCAACGGACAGAGGCCTCATCACCACCTGGAGATGCCCACATGATGCTATACACAACTTTTAATTGGATGAGCCAGTTGAATTATCGGGGGTGGGAATGTTGCCATCACGTTGTATATGTGATTTACGCGCTCATTTTCTCAGATGCAGAATTCTTTTGTTGCTTCCACTTGATTTCCAGTAAAAGATATATTTTCTCTAATTAATGGAGCCTAAGTATTTCTTTCTTGGATTTTGAATGGAGCACCACCTGACAGTAGGTAAAATGAGGACCCAGATTGTTTGGGGCAATAGGCTGACTCTGTAAACCACTTAGATAGGGCTGTAAAGCACCATTAAGTGGTATATAAGTCTAAGTGCTATGGCTATTGCTATATTTCTAAAGATTTGGGAAGATGTAAGTAAACCAAACCCATCTTCATATCCTAGTTTCATTTAGGAGTTGACAATATGAGAAGTGGGTCACTAAGATGCTTCTTTGTTTTGTTCCTTGAAAGCAGGGAAACACTATAGTTAAGAATAAGAGACAGGTTCCATTTGTGTATTTGTGATGGTTTTTCTTGTGTTAGCATTTAAGAAAAGACTGTCCAGCCACTTGTCTGAAATGGTATAGGGTCTGCTGCTTGAGCAGGAGGTTGGACCTCCAAGGTCCTTTCAGTTTTGTTATTCTGTTATTCTGTCTATTTCCGGGATGGCGAACCTATGGCATGTGTGCCATAAGTGGCACGCAAAGCCACTTGTACTGGCACGCGAGCTGCAGGCAAACTTACTCACTGCACATGCATAAGCCTCTGGGAGGTCAAAAAAGGCCTCAAACCAGCCGAAAAATCATCTGTGAAGCGCAGTGCAAGTAAGGAGATTGTGCGTGCATGCGCAGGGGGCATGGGGAGGGGGCCCTGCGTTGCATTCTGGGTTTTGGCATGCGAGTATGTGCGCACTGGTGTGTGTGCAATTTTTGGCACAGGAACCCCAAAAAGTTAGCCACCGCTGGCCTACATCTTAATATAGGTCAACGGTTATTCTCAATGTCATGTTATAACATTTGCATCAACGGTAATAACTAGGGATCAGAAACATTGCAGGAGATCCCATGATTTCTGACTGGTTTACTTTGCTTAGCAATTAACAGGTTTCAAATTTCTTGCTTTGTGTGAGAGGCTGTGGGGAACAAGACAGCAGTGGAGGAGTTCAGTGGGTGTAAGAAGAGGCAGCAGAGAGCAGGGGAGGGAAGGAAACATTTTAAAGAGATTCAGCTTTAATTGGTTGGCCATAAGTCTCCCTGGCAACTCAGTTTTATCCTTTTCAAGATTGAATTTTTACCCTGACAAGATGTCTTTCTGAAAGCCACATGGTTCTCACTTCTTCAGTTTTCCAGTTCCGTGGGGCTTGACTTCTTCAGTTTGCCATCATGTTGAAAACTAAAAAAATAAGGTCAAGGCAGATTTATAGTGAGCCAATTAAGATGGTGTCTCTTTGAAATATTTCCTTCCCATGGCCCCTACCTTGAGGCTGTGCAGCCTCTGAGCTCCTCCTCTGATTATTCCCACAGTCGTTCATGGCTAGCAACTTCTCTAAGATGTATTTCAGTGAGAAAATGTGGCTGTACAGATGGTCTGGACTACACTCCTCAACAGTGCCAAGCAGCATGGCCAAAGATGAAGTAACTCATCAACTATTGGAAGTCTAGACTTCTTCTTATAATTTCCATTTACTCCAAAACTATAATGGAAGGGGCAGAAACAACTTTCCCCAATTAATGCCATTTGAAAAATTGCAGATCAGAAAGCTCTTTATATTGTTTTATCTAAAATGTTGCAGGCTATTTAGCGAAATGCCCTTCTAATGACTTATATCATTGATCTTCATTCTTGTCTTGAATGTGAACAACTTTATTGCTCCTGGAAGCAATAAGGGTTGCTAAATTAATCAGGGTTTAGTAGTCCAAAAGTTCTGGACATCATGTACATAAGCTCCCCAGATGGCATACATAGACCACCATCCCATTAATTAATTAAATTAACAAATCAATATCCAAAACAAAGAATGCCAAAATGTTTCAAATGATGTTGAATTCTTGAGATTTGGACTATTTTAACCTTTATATTCATTTTGTCATCTACATCATAGCTCTTCTATAGTGCTCTTGTAGGCCATCAGAAGCTTTTGAATACTAGTTGGGAATGTATGTCCCATGTAGAGATGTTTAGTAAACATCCAGCTTCATCCAGTCACCCCTCTCCATCCCAAGTTAAAGGATTACGGGGTCATAAAAAAGGAGGCTTTAGGTAGTCCTTGATTTACCACCACAATTGGATCAGAATTTCTGCTATTAGGAAAGTAAGGCAGCTGTTAAGTAAGTCATGCCCAATTTTATGCACTTTTTATGCCATAGTTGTTGAATGAATCATTACAGTTGTTCAATGAATCACATGGTCGTTAAAAGAAACCATCTTCCCCCATTAACTTTGCTTGTCAAGGCCACAAATAATCTGGTATGGTGCAACTGTTATAAATGCATCCCAGCTGCCATGTGGCCAGATTTTGATTTAGGTGATCATGGGAATGCTATGGCAGTTGTAGGTGCAACAAAAAGTTGTAAGTCTGCTTTTTTTTTTCCAAGTTTTATTATAATTTGGAATGAGTGGTTGTAAATTGTAATTGAGGACTACCTGTAAATTGCACACAAAACCATAGCATTCTCCTTCCACAACCTCCAAACTTTTTTTTTAAGCAGGGAAAAAGCCAGAGGGGAAAGAGGGAAGAAGACCTTCTCCCCCACTGCCAGAACAGAATGAAGATTTCAGGAGTCCGTGGTAATGCAGGCAACCCAGAGAGAAAATCGGGATGCCAACCAACCCATTAGGTACATGTCTGCCTTTTCTCTTGACCCAGAAAGGCTGAAGCTGAAGATTTTGTTGTACTCTTCACCTTGGGGAAGCATTGCAGAGGCCGGTTTTCCAAGGGCAGGTTGCAGTCCACTGACATCCCTCCAAGAGGGGAAAAATAAATGCTTCATTTTAACAGATTAAATCAAAAACTGACATGTTTGTGGATAAAAAGAGGATACATCCTTCATATTTTTGTAAAAGGCAAGACAGCCAATATTGTGTAATGTTTTCACATTTCAGAGACTGACAGCAACTACTTGATTTGTTGCTGCAGAAGAGGCAAAACAAAGTGCATGGGAGAGAGCTGTGGAGATAGTGAAAAGGAGCCCAAAGCAATACCACAGAAAGGAATGAAAGGAGAAAATTAAGGTTTCTCTCTCTCTCTCTCTCTCTCTCTCCTTTCCCCAGCCGTTGTGACTGCTTCTGAGAAAGGAGAAAATGTGTGTGTGTGTGTGTGTGTGTTCATGGCTAACAGATGGTAAATCCACAGTTTCTCACTTCGTATACCTCTTTCCATTCTTCATTATCTTGTTGATGGTGAAATAATGCTGGGAGGCATATTGTCAAAGAAAGAAACATTAGACATGGCATTCAGTATTGTTTTTGCGTCATTGCAGTATCTTCCTTTTGCCCCTGGTCTTGCAGGAAACATTTCCTGGAAAACTTCAGATGAAAGTGAAGCGGCTGTTCAGGTTGCACTGTTTAACCTGCCTGGCATTTGTCTTGGGTTCTATAGTGGAAGGACCATTCTTCCTTTCTCCCTTTCTTCCTTTCATCCAGCAGCATACAAATATTAGAAAGACTTTTACGAAGGAGCCATCAATCAGAAGATTATGTGTGATTGGGCAATTCTGCAAGGTTTTTTGATACCTGTAGAAGTCCCACAAGAATGTACATGTTCAGTCTCATTGAGGTAAAATAATATGTTGTTCTGGTAATTTTCTTGTCCCAAAACCATGTCCTGCATCCAGACAATAAAATTGCCAGGCTTCACTATTTGTCTGAGTTGGTATGTCTGGGTAGATAACAGGTAACAGATAATCAGAGTTGGAAAGGACCTTGTAGGTCATCTAGTCCAACCCGCTGTCCAAGCAGAAGGTTGTATAAACAGATCCCCGTAGTCCCTTTCGTGGTTCTGTTCTTCTTTGTCTCAGGCATAATGGAAACTGAAGTCCTAAATCTGGAAGATTCAAATTGAGGAAGGCTATTATAATCCAAAAATTCCTCCCTTGATTCCAAACAGGAAAAAAAAATCACCACCTATTCTCTCATAGTTTTGTCTGTGTTCTTCTGTCAATTCACCCACCTGGTTCACTTGTGCAGATGGTCACTTTTTAGTAAAGCATCTCTAAAATCTATATTAATATATGGTGCACAGGGGATTGGGTCAGACATGTGAACATAAGCCAGTCCACTAGTGTACCATCAGATGGCCTTCAGAAGCAATCACACTGCCCTACATCTACTAGCCCTTGATCCTATGACCTCCATAAACTGGTCCAAACCTTTTGGAGAGCAAGTCAAACCGGTAGCCTCTCCCGATTCCTTTTGCCTCTGCTGATTCTTTTCAAATTCAATTTCATTGGTTATTCTCTGGTTCTAAAATTTTGGAAAATAACTCCTTTTTGTCCATTTTATTCACACCACATAAGATTGTATATACCTGAATCATGTCCTCTTTCGTATGACTCTTTTCTAGACTAAAAAGCCCCAAATCTCATAACCTTCCCTCATGGGAAAGCTGTTCTGGTCCCTTCACTGCCCTCCTCTGAATCTTTACTAGCTGCACTCTGTGCTTTTTGAAATGCAGTAATCAGAACTGCAGACAATATTCCAGATGCAATCACACCATTGATTTATATTAGGGCATAATGGTACAGGCACCTCTATTTTCAATACCTTTACTTATTATACCTAACATACTGTTGGTCTTCCTCCACCCCCTTTTACTATTTGAACTGTTTGTCACCATAAGATTTCTTTCTTCAGCAATCACTGCTAGCTCTGATCCCATTAATTTGTATGAGTAGGTGAGATTTTTGGTATCAACACCCAAGACTTTACACTGGCTGATGTTCAGGGACATCTACCATTTTGACGCCCACATGCCTAATATACAAAGATTACTTTGAAGTTCTTCCCAGGCTCTTATTTGTCAATTTAGTGTCATCACCAAACTTGGCTATTCCATGGGTCCTGTCTAATTCTACCTCATTCATTAATATGTTTAAAAGCACTGGTCCTGGGTCAGAACCCTGGGAGGCCCTACAAGTTAGACCTCTCCATTTTGAGAAAGTTTAGTTTAGTTTAGTTTACTTTATTGCACCTCATACAACAAAATCAAACAACATCTTCAGTGCAGTCATGACCATGAAAATAAACACAAACACATACCCTTCACCCTCCACAGATTGAACCAGAAACCGCAGATACCACACCAACACTGCACTATACAGCAGAATTCAAAACAGCTACTGCCCTGGGATAGAAGCTGTTTTTCAGCCTATTCATCCTTGTTTTTATTATTTTGTACCGTCTGCCAGATGGTAATAGTTTAAAAAAAAGGGTTCCCAGGATGAGATGGATCTATTTACTCATTACCCCCTCTCCATTGTGGGAAAAATCCATTTTCCCTTACTCATTTGCTTAATAACAAGAGGAGCTGACCTTTATTCCATGGCTGTAAAGGTTACAGAGAAGTCTTTGATGAGGGACTTCATCAAAGATAATTTCTACTGGCTTGTTCTTATCCACATCTTCAAAAATCTTATAGCAATTAGTTTAACAAGTTTTTTACTTAATGAAGTCATGAGAAAGACCTATCTTTCGATGTTTGGTAATTTTATCTTTGGTGGTAGTTTCCATTATTTTCACATACTAGTGTTTAAGCTGACAAGCATATTATTTCCTGGAACTCCCTATGAGCTGTTCTTAAAAATTGAAGGCAAGTTGGCCATCTTTCATTCCTCAATTACAAAGGGCAAATGTAAAGACTGGCTGTATATTTTAGTTTGAAGGTCAACAATCTGTTTTAACCTCCTTAATAACCCTTGAGTGAATGCCATCAGTGCCTGTGATTTGTTGATGTGCAATTTGTCCATAACTTCCTTCCCGAAATTTTCTTGCTTAACTTTGTGACTATATTTAGATTAATCCATAGACCAATAATCTTTGCAAATTATGTCAAGAAATAAGATTGCAGCAGGTAGCCAGCCTCCAATTGTGAGTGGAATATCCTTATTTTTGTCCCATATTTTTCTTAAAATCTCCATGTCTTTTTCCCCCCATGCCATTGTTTATTATTTCCTTCATTCAGTTGTCTCTGTTCCCTTTTACTACTTCTACCAATTCCAAAATCCTCAATATCCAAACAGTTATGGCATATTCTGATTTTTAAAAACTCAATGAAGTAGTAAGGGATAAAATAATTTAATGGAGTTAAATTAAAAGGAGTTGGGGCTTTTTTGGCGTTATATTTTAGCCCAGCCATGAGCAAAACAGAGTGGCCATTGGTACTGTATGAAGCCTGTGGAACGTAATACTGTAATCACCTGATAACAAGGAAAGTCATAAGGAAAAGTGCAGTTCAAGACACATAGACTGGTCATCACATTGCCAAATCTACTTGGGATAAAATGAAGATTACATATTAGATGGAGTGTTGACACAAGGTGAACAAAAATATATCAATTTGTATGGAAACCAAAAAGTCTTCCATACCACCAATGGAGCCTTGTATGGAATCTATCAGCATCTCTTTTTCCCTGGTTGAACATTTGCATCTTAAGACCTTTATTTTTACAAAAGAAGTAAAAGAGATCATATGGTGTTCAGAAAACTGTTTATAAAAACAGATTTTTTAAAAAAGGAACATACGACATTATAGTTTTAAAACCTGTAAAGGGGAGGATGGATTTAAAAAAAAAAAAAAAAGAACAACAGGAATGCTCATTTTCAAGATATTCATTTGCTACCAAAATAGGGCAACATACAAAAAGTTCTCCACCTTGGTAAAAACTATAAATGAAAAGGAACGTAGTTATTTTTAAATGCCTTTTAAAAATGTAAAAAGACTGGAGCAGTGATTCTTAAACTATTTGACCCAATTATTCTTTTCCTGGTCTCCTACAATATCATGATACTCCTTCTCCCTCTCCCTCCCCTCTTCACACACACAACCCTGCCCACCCCAAAATAACACAGGCTCTGTTGTTTTTATACAAGTGTCTCAGCAGCAGAAGCAGTCTCAGATTGGATTCTCAACTCAGAAACAAGAAATTAGACATTGCTTCATTGTTCCCACGATATGCCCAAATTATTCCCTTGAGGTAATTACCCCAGATGGTCCAGAATATCATCCTATTAATGTGGGCAATAAAATGGACTATATATAGCAAGAACTCCCGATCCCTTAATATCAGCTCTGGTATTCTCTGGTAGAACACTACCCTGGATTTCAGAATACACTGTGGTGAGTTGCATGGACCAATGGTATAAGCCTTGACATGCAATTTGGCTTTGGGTGTGTTGTTAATTGGAAAATCTCAGGGTTCAAGAATTAAGAAAAGGAATAAATTTGATCCTGTCCTTTACAGGAGGGGCTATAGCTCAGTAACAGAAAACATGCCTTGAGTTAAGAAAGACTGTTCCAGATTCAATCCTTTGACACCTTCAGAGAAGACTGGAATTCAGCCTAAAAGTATAGAAAGTCACTCCTCAACAGCATTAACATAACTGAGTTAATTGGACTAACACTCAGCCTAAGTGGCAGGCAGCTTCCTGTGTTTCTGGTGATGCATCTGGAAATGTACAGAGTTGACACAACTTTCTCTGTGGATCATATTTCATGCAGGGAGAGAAAACTATTAAGGAATGCAATAATGTTCATTTCATTAAGGCCACTGCTACAAAGCACACTCATTCTAGAATAATGCTTGCACCTCAGGGATGTTGTTCTGGTTTCCCAAAGCTTCCAATCCCTTTTGCAAGATACCACAGATGTGCTCAGTGTACCTACTGAATGTTGGAATCAGCCTAAATCCATCACATCACATTAAGATTGGGCAAGAGAAGAATGGATTAAGGGCTTACTGCATTTTCTTTAAACTTCCCTTTCTCTATATTGAGGGGCTAATTTTGTTCCAGAGCAATAGGATGATAAATCTTACCTATGAAGATTTTTCAGGTGCTCTCTGATCTAATTTCTTTGTCCTGCATGTTTTTAATCAACCAGCATCTTCCAGGGTGCCAAGGTTTGCAAATGGAAATTCTGTCTTTTGGGATTAACAGCTGTTTTTTTTTTCCCCATTAGACTCTTGCTACTATTTATATTTGGACTTTGTGATGCATGGTATCAGCACCTGTTTCAGAGAAGAGAAAATTTGCAGCAGGATTACTTTTAGCAAATCTAAATCTGCTAAATTGAATTGCTGTAAAATAACTTGATATCCCACCAATGAAGCAGTTATTTTATGGCTGAAGTATTTCTTGGAGAATTAATTAGGTGCCATTGAGCTGGGCACAAATCCTGACAACCACATGGGCAAATGTCTGTGGAGGTTCCCAATCATCCAAGTCATGGTTGTCCCAAAGGTGCTTTTCAAAAGGCAAGTAGACTTTCTTGTTGAAGAAAATGTTTTGCTTCTCATCCAAGAAGCTTCTTCAGTTCAGGGGAAAAAAAAACAAACAACGTTCAGATGCTTTTTGAAAAGCACCTTTGGGACACATGGGCAAATGTCCATCCTTTCATCTTATCCCTGGCACCAATCTGTGACCCTTTCAAGGGTACTAACAAACACAATTTTCTTAGTCTCTTTCATTCACCCTCCCTTATGTTCACCTTCTTAGAATTCCTTCAACCTTATCAGTTCTAGTCTCTTTTATTCTGTCTAACTCTAACCCAACAACATGTACGAAAGAAATTATGTACAGAGACTCTGCCTTTTTACCATCAGGATAACTCTTTGAAAACTCAACAAAATGGAATCAAATTCAGTATGGGGAAGCACGATCAAAAGAAAGGTCAAATCTGAAAAGGGATCAAATCCAGCTCATTCTTTCTCTATGTCCAACTTGCATCACCACTGTAAAAAAAAAAAACCAACCCCACTGCTTCCAGTATTCTGATTTTTGTTATCATAGAAATATCCTTATTTTTCACAATGCTTTTCCAGACGTTTGTTATTGCCTTTCTCTTGGTATCAACATGTTTAGTTCTTCTGAATAATCCACTTTAATCTATTTTTGAGTCCAAGAAAACTATAGTTCACAAATGATAAAACTTCACCTTTTAATAGTCATCTGTACATTCATTGAGTTAACAGATTGATCTTATCTGTGTATTTCAAGTTTAGTTTTTAACATGCAATTTTTATTCCAGGTATTATTTCTTCCAATCCAGTTAATTGTAACAATCCATTTATCGTATAGATCAAACAAGGCAGACAATATTTTTCCTTGTCTCATTCCTTCCCTATTTGAACCACTATTTTTCAAACTCAATTCTTACAGATTCCTTTTCGCTACAAATGGTTCTCAGAAGAATAATCAGGTATTCTGCTACATCTATTATTCTTAATATACCGTATTCCACATTCTGGCATGTCCTACACAATCAAAGGCCTTGCTGTAGCTAATAAAGCAAAGGTAAATCTTAAATTCGACTGCCTTCTCTATTTCCTGTCATATTTTAATTTTTAGTGGAACTCTGAAATATATATATTTTAAAAAAATGTTTCTGCTATTCTATAATCCTATTTGAAAAGGAAGGATTTCTTCCATGATTTATTTTGAATAGTTCTACATAAGCCACAAACTTTCTTGTGATTTAAACAAACAATTTCCTTTCCCATTATCCTTCTCTATTTGTTGTTCATATTCTTGGCTGAAATATTTTTCCTTGCTTCTTATTGTTTATAAATGGGAAGTTTTCATTCACTTAGTACATTGTTGCCCAAGACTTCTTTCTTTGTCTTTTCCTGGCTACATGATAACTTGTTCTGAAAGCCACTTCATCTTTTTGTCTTTGAAATTTTGGGATTCTCAATAGGTTGGCTTTCCTTATGCATTTAGGGCCTCACCTTCCCTCTCACCTGCTTTCCTGCCTCTTTACCCATAATATTATCACTATAATTTTCTTCTCACACCAGCATTGCTCTCAGAACCATGGAAGCTACTGAGCCCCCCCTCCACACACATTGAAGGGCTAATCTTCTGGAAGACCCAGTTAATAGAAGGTGTTGTGTTGTCGGAAATGATGCCAGGAGTCGGTGACTTAGTATCAACCTCTTTTATTGAGTTAGGAACCGAACTGGGGCTATGGAGAAACTTTGCGGCTTTTTATTTCTTTAGCCGCGGCGGCCGCGGCCAATGGCACCACTTTGAATCTCCCGCGATTTGAATCGACTAATCGCGGGAGATTCCTAGCGAGCCAATCGGCGCGGCTCGCCTAGCCAATCAGAGTGCCCCGCGCTTTGGCCAATCAAAGCGCGGGGATCTCAAGAATGCTAATGAGGGGACAGAACACCCCTCCCCTCTTGGTTCAGTCCTTACGTTGCGTAGTCCCGTAGGTAGGCAGGGCTCCGTCTTAGCCTACTGGACCTGAGCAGCTTAGTCGTAGGTTGGATCCCGGCCGGTTCGGTCGGGGTCTCTGCTTCTCTGGATGCTGTCGTGGGAACCGGCTGGTTGGTCGGGCCGGGCCGCTCTCCGTAGCTCCCTCCTGGGCTTCCCGGGTTGGTTGAGCTGCGGGTTTCGCCGCTCCCACTCGGTCTTCCCGGGTTGGTTGAGCTGGCCTGGCTGTCTCTTTCTGGCGAGGTTTCGTGCTGGCTGCTTCCCGGTGAGTATGGTTGGTTTATTCTTCCTCGGTTTTGGTCCCCTGGGTATTCCCTCCCCTCTTGGTTTGTGTTGTGGGGGTTGGTTTTGCCTGTTTGCGCGTCGGTGGTCTCTTGGGTGGTCGTCCTCGATCTTAACTGGTCGATGTGGCGTTTCCATGCTCGTCCGTCTGTTGTTTGTAGCCGGTACGAGTGTGGGCCTGTTAGTTGTGTGATGATGGCCGGTACCCATAACGGGTCTCCCGTTAGGTTTTTCGCGTAAATGGCGTCGCCTGATGCGAAGGTTCGGTGTTTGCTGGTTGAGTCTGGGGGTTTCTCTGGGTTGTACGTGGGGTGTAATCTGTCGAGTGGGGACCTTATTTTCCTCCCCATTAGCAGTTCGGCTGGGCTTTTATTCGTTGTGGTATTTGGGGTTATGTGTTGGGTGAAGAGTGATTTATTTATTTTGTCCTGGATCTCCCCGTGGTCTATTTTCTGGATGGTTTTCTTTGTGAATTGAACCATCCGTTCCGCCCTACCATTCGCCGCCGGATGGACCGGTGCTGTCAGCGTGTGTTGGATGCGCCTTTCCGCTAGGAATTTTTCGAATTCTAGTGAGGTGAATTGGGGCCCGTTGTCAGAAACGACGATGTCTGGGAGGCCGTGTGTTGCAAAAAGTTTGCCGAGTTCTTTGGTCACGGCCTCCGTGGTTGTTGTTCTCAAGTTGCTTACCTCCAGCCAGTTGGAGTAAGCGTCTACGGTTATCAGGAAGGTGTGTCCTTTTGTGGGCCCGGCGAAATCTATGTGGATCCTAGACCAAGGTCCCCTTGGGGTTTCCCATTCTAGGACGGGTGCTGTGGGTGGGCTTGGTCTAGTTTCCTGGCATCGTTGGCACCTTGCTACCCAGGCCTCAATCTGTTTGTCCATCCCTGGCCACCAAGCATAACTTCTGGCCAGGGCTTTAGTCCTAACGATGCCCGGGTGCCCCTCGTGTAACAGTTCCAGAACCTTCCCTTGTAGCTTTTCTGGGATGACCACCCTATCCCCCCATAGTATGTACCCTTTTAGTAACAAGAGTTCCATTTGCTGGTTCCGGAATGTCTTGATGGACTCGTCGTTGTCCCTTTCTGGCCACCCTTTCTCTACCTAATGCAACACCCGCGCCAGATGTTTGTCTTTATTAGTTTCTCAGGCAATGTCTGACATGGTTATGGGTAGGTTGGGTAGAGTCTCTATACTGAGGGTGGTCGTCGTGGGTGCTGGGTCGGTGTCAGGCTCCGGTAATGGCGAGCGGCTTAAGGCATCCGCATGGGAGATAGTCTTTCCCGGTCTGTGTGTGAGTCCGTAATTGTAGGCCGCCAGGAACTCGGACCACCTTGTCATTCGGGGAGACAGAATGTTCGGGGTGGCCCTGTTCCCTGCAAGGATTCCCAGCAGCGGTTTGTGGTCGGTTATGATGGTAAATGTCCGGCCGTAGAGATACTCGTGGAATCTTTTTACTGCGGCGACGATAGCCAGAGCCTCTTTGTCCAGCTGGCTGTAGTTCTGCTCCGGTTTGGTGAGGGTCCTTGAAAAGAACGCGATGGGTGCTTCTTTTCCGTCTGGAAGAGTATGGCTGAGGACAGCGCCGACGCCGAAGGGTGATGCATTGCATGTGACGGCCAGAGGTAGGGTCTCGTTGTACTGGATAAGGACGGCATCCGAAGTGAGGAGGTCCTTTGTTTTCTGGAAGGCGGCTTCCTCGCGTTTCCCCCAAGTCCAGGTCGCCGCCTTGTCCAAGAGCCTATGCAATGGCTCCGCCGCCGTCGCCTTTTGGGGCAGGAAGACATTATAAAAGTTAAGCAGCCCCAGAAATGCTTGCAGCTCTGTCTTCGACTTGGGTGTGGGGGCTTTTTTGATGGCTTTGATTTTTTGGTTTGTGGGGTGAATGCCATGACGGTCTAGGAGATATCCTAGGAATTCAACCTGTTCCGTGTATAATTGGCATTTCTCCCTCTTTACCTTGAGCCCGGTCTCTTTGAATTTGGTTAGGACCTCCCTTAGGCGACCCTCTAGTTCGGCTTGGTTGGTTGCCGACACTAAGACGTCGTCGAAGTAAGGTACTACCCCCTTGATGCCTTGTAATAGCCTTTCCATTAGGCTTTGGAATATTCCAGGCACCACGCTGATTCCGAATTGGAGCGGTTGCATTTAAATGCTCCCCGGTGGGTGACTATGGTTTGCGCTTCTGCCGTTTCCTCGTCGACTGGCAACTGTTGGTATGCCTGGGCGAGGTCGAGTTTGGCGAAAATCTTGCCCCCTCCCAGTGAATGTAGTAGGTGTTGCACCACTGGGACGGGGTAAGCGCTTTGTTGCAAGGCGCCATTTAGGGTGGCCTTATAGTCCCCACAGATTCTCACCGACCCATCGGGCTTGATCGGGGTGACTATGGGGGTCTCCCACTGGGCGTGGTCTATGGGTTGTGGGACCCCTTGCTTGACGAGCTTGTCAATTTGCTCGTCTATCTTGGGTTTAAGCGCGAATGGCACCCGCCTTGGTTTCAGGCGTTTTGGGGGGACGTTTGGGTCTAGGCTGAATGATATAAGGGGCCCTCGGTACTTGCCTAGGTTTCCGTCGAAGACCTCTTGGAACTCCCGTGCTAGTTGTTGCTCCCAGTTGTCGTCGGTGATGTGGTCGATTCCCGTGACTGCGATGCCGAGCGGGGCGAACCATTGCAGTCCCAGTAGGCTTGGGTGGTCGCGGTCGACGATGGTCAGGGGAAGCCTTTCGGTGCGCCCTTTGTAGGTTACCTTGAACTGTCTGGTTCTGACTACAGGGATGCGGTTTCCCTGATAGTCTTTCACGATTAGTCTCTGGTTGTCTAGGCCTTTTCTTTGGATGGTAGGCACCAAGCATTTTATTTCTCACCATGCTATCATGGAGAGGTAGGACCCGGAGTCCACCTTCATTTTACATGGCTCGCCTTCGATGCCTACCTCCACGTAGACCTTCCGGGCGTCGTTGGTTGTGGCGTGGCCGATGGTGACCGTCTGATGGGTCTCCTCTCTTCGCCGGGTCTCGCCGCCTCAAAGGGTTCGTCCGTTCCGGTCCCATCTGTTGTCAGAGGGGCGATCTCTGGTCTGGGGTGGTGTGCTTTCTCATCTCCGTTCGCTCTGGTCCCATCGTGGAGGGCTGCGGTTCTTTTTGAGACGGCAGACGCGGGCGATGTGTCCCTTCTTGTTGCAATGCCGGCAGATTGAATCGAAGAACCGGCATTTGGACCTGGGGTGGTCGCCTCCACAACTGGCACAGGTGGTCCTCGACTTACGACCCCGCCGGTTCCGTGGGTCGCGGCCTGCCTGGAAACGGTGGATTTCCTCCTCCTCGTGGGAAGTGCCCGATGCTGAGTGGATGTCGCCCTTGTGGGTGGTCGTCTCGGGTTGGGCCTCGGCCGACCTTGCAGGGTGGTTGTTCCCGCTGCGGTCCCCAGCGTTCGGTCGGTGCATGCGGTCGGCGGATGTTCGGGTCGCTTCAGCGGCTGTGGCTTCGGTGAGGGTATCTGCAAGGGTGATGTTGCCCTTGGCCATCAGCCGACTCTGGAGAACGGGGTCCCAAAGGCCGAGCACGATTCGGTCTCACAGGGCATCGTTCAGGTTGTCGAATTCGCACAGACCCCCTAGGCGCCGTAGTTCGGCCACAAAGTCGCTGAAACTCTCACCCGACCGTTGGTCCCGACGGTAGAACTCATGTCATCGGATGAGGATGGGCACATCTGGAGCGTAGTGTCGCCGGAGTATTGGCTCGAGGACGTCCCAGTCCATCGCGGTCACGTCGGCGGGTTTGGCAAGTGCTTTGGCCATCTTAAACACTGCGGTCCCACAGTGAGTCAGGAAGACGGCTCGCTTCATGTGGCCGGTGGCGTCCTTCAGGTCGCTGCACTTGAGGAACATGTGGAATCTGTCGGAGTACGATTCCCAGTCCTCGCTGGTGGGGTTGAAGGGCGCGGGGGGTGCTATGTTCGCCATCGTTGAGTTTCGTCTGGCTTCTGTCGGACACGTGCTTCGTTTCAGGATCAGAATCCCATCCTCGTCGCCATTGTTGTGTCGTCGGAAATGATGCCAGGAGTCGGTGACTTATTATCAAGCTCTTTTATTGAGTTAGGAACCGAACTGGGGCTATGGAGAAACTTTGCGGCTTTTTATTTCTTTAGCCGCGGCGGCCGCAGCCAATGGCACCGCTTTGAATCTCCCGCGATTTGAATCGACCAATCGCGGGAGATTCCTAGCGAGCCAATCGGCGCGGCTCACCTAGCCAATCAGAGTGCCCCGCGCTTTGGCCAATCAAAGCGCGGGGATCTCAAGAATGCTAATGAGGGGACAGAACAGAAGGTAACACAATATTTGGATGCTATTGCCTCATCTGTGCCTAGAAGTGGAAGAATTACCCAGAAGCTTTCAAATATATTTCTCCATGTGATGTTCCTAAACTGTGCATGTGATTTGTCCAGCTCTTTTCTGTGGGATGTGCTGCCTTCTTAATTAGTACAATTGTGATCTTTCAGGGATTGTAATCTGCTTCCCGAGTTTTGCTTTCTTGGCATGCATCTTAATATTTATTTTATTTGTTAAATATTTTTCCAACACAAGAAACAATACAACAAAATAACAAAAAATATAAACACTTGAGAATTAAAATAGTAGCTTAATTCATTTTTTTCAACATAATTTATCCCCCCACCCCCCATGATATCCATAGAAATGGAACTGACTATGTTAAGAATTATGCAGATTGGCAATGTGGAATGGGAAGGTATAGGCAAATATTTTGCTAAAAGGGAAATTAAGTTGAGATTATCTATCGTCTGCCTGTCTGTCTATTATCTATCTAGTTAGCCAGCCAACCAACAATTCAACCAGCCAGCATCTGGCTGATACTGTCACAAAATGTGGGATGACAATTTGCACAGAAACTCTACTGCTCATTTTAAAAATACCCTCCAGTCCCTTTTCATTGCAACCATTTCTAGCCCATACATTTGTTCACCCAATTTAGAGGAAAAAAATTGTGAGTGAATATTTAATATTAAGACCTGATGATGGATGGATGGATACAGATACATTAGATAGATAGACAGAGAGACGGACAATAGATATGGGTGGTAAGAGATAAAATAGTAATATGTGGCAATAGGTAGTAGAAGAAAATATGCTTCAGGAAGCATGCATTTGTATTCACATCAGATTACAGGCATCAATCAAATAATCCAATGTGCAAGGTCACCTGTTAAAAGAAATTTCATTTTCATAGATTATATTCCACTTTTAGTGGCTTTTGTTTCTTTGCCACTCTCGTTCTTTTCTAAGACCCTTCTTTCTTCTTTAGGAAATTTAAGGAGCTGAAATTAGCACTCAATTTCCTTAAGCCTCTTTAGCGTGTGAAACTGGGAAGGTACTCCCTGAGAGACTAAGGTTTAGTAGAAAATTTACGATTCACTTCTCTTCTATCTTTAACTATACAGTATGCCACAACTGGATCACAAAGGAAAACAGCACAGAAGGCAGTGAGAACAGCAAGTTGCATCACTTTTCTTATAGGTATTTGAGAAATGATCTGTTGTTCAAACAGAATGTATGAATAATGTTGGAATGGGAGGACAGTAAATTAATATTCAATTTCTACTTCAGAGGCTCATGAGGAAGTCAATGATGTCAGACAGATTAATCCAATCAGAGCAGCCAATGTAGAAAAACCAACTACTGCCAGCACAGTGAAAGCAGAATCTCTGTGTTGAGAAGCAACATTACCCAGAACCAGCAAATGAAATCTACGCTTTCATGTTAAGGCAATCAAAGGATGTTTTCTTAACTGAAGTCTTATATCGATAGTCATGATTTGCCCTGTGGTCAGTTCCAGCCACTAAAGGAGTTTGCTGAACTATGAAGTGGCTGTTGATTCATTTTACTTGGATTTCTGTGAATCTGGGATATGGAAAATTCTTTGGCATAACAGTGATGGTTGGTCAACTTCAAGGGCTGAGGATTTGTTAAGGTTCTTGAAAAGTTTCGAATATAGAATCAAAAGACTGTCCCCCAAAAAAGCAGTCTGAACTTTTTTCATGCTGAGAAGTCCTAGGTCACAATGGCAGATTCTAGTCGTTCTGAAAGGAAATAGCTCAATTTATCTCAGTATCTCAGTATCAGTGGTAGGATTCAAATTTTTTTACTACCGGTTCTGTCGGCATGGCTTCATGGGTGTGGTGTGGCTTGGTGGCCCTGGCAGGAGAAGGATACTGGAAAATTCCCATTCCCTCCCCACTCCTGGGGGAAGGTTACTGCAAAATCCCATTCTCTCCCCACCCAATTAACCTGCTTTCCAGCTCCGTTCTCCTGTACAGGGCAACAAAAGAAGACCCAGCCGCTCAGCTTGGACTCAGGAGACGGAGAATAGATGTGGGTGGGGCCAGTCAGAGGTGGTATTCACTGGTTCTCCGAACTACTCAAAATTTCCACTACTGGTTCTTCAGAACTGGTCAGAACCTGCTGAATACCATCTCTGCTCAATTTTATTCCAAAACGGGGGCTTTGAACAAATGGTTCAGCACAGTGATTTTTTTTAACTCTGAGAGAAGGTTAAAGGACATGAAATTGTCTTATAGGTCTGACCCACATTAATAATACTTAGGTAAAGTGACTGATATGTTGGTGTGGGACTTGTTGGATGTTGGTGGTTTTCACCACCCCCTTGATTCCTTGCAGGAGTCTTTTCATGAGGCTCTGGAAAATTCCTGGAGCCACGCTGACTCCAAACTGGAGTCTCTTACAGTGGAAAGCTCCCGGGTGGGTTACTATGGTCTGCGCCTCAGCAGTTTCTGCATTGACCGGCAACTGTTGGTAGGCTTGTGCCAGGTCGAGCTTCGCAAAAACCTTGCCTTCCCCCAGTGAGTGTAGGAGGTGTTGCACTACTGGGACGGGGTAGGCGCTCTGTTGTAAAGCGCAGTTTAGGGTGGCCTTATAGTCCCCGCAGATTGACTGGGGTGACTATGGGGGTCTCCCACCGGGCATGATCGATTGGTTCTAGGACCCCTTGTTTGACGAGTTTGTTGATTTGCTCATCGATCTTGGGCCGGAATGCAAAAGGTACCCACCATGGTTTTAGGCGTATCGGGGGAACGCTGGGGTCTAAACTGAAGGAAATAGGAGGCCCTCGGTACTTGCCTAGGGTGCCGTCGAACACTTCCTGGAAGTCCCTTGCGAGTTATTCTTCCCAGTCTGCCTCTGCGACATGGTCGATGCCCGTTACTTCGATCCTGAGTGGCACGAACCACTGTATTCCCAAAAGGCTGGGGTGGTCTCTATCCACAGCCATTATTGGAAGCCTTGCTGTGCATCCCTTGAAGGTAACTTTAAAGTGTCCTGTTCTGACTACCGGGATGCGGTTCCCTTGGTAGTCTTTGAGGATTAATTTCTGGCTTTCCAGCCCCTTTTTACAGATGTCGGGCACCAGGTGCCTGATTTCCCACCATGCAACCATGGAGAGGTAGGACCTCTCCACCTCTGTTAAGCCTGGTTTCCCCAACCAGGGTTAGGGAGACAAGCTAAACAGAATGTGCAGCGTTAGTCAGATAGGCACACAGATAAATGAGTGAGCTAAGCTTGTATGTTTATTAACATACAGTAAAAATAACAGATACGCTTGTGCTATCAAAAATATAGTTTATTCCATTATGAGGTCATAGCATAGTCAAAATAACAGTCCAATAGTCATGTATCATTTAGTCAGTCCATTCAGGGATATTCAGTTAGCAAAGTCCGTGTAGAATATCCTATGTCAATTCACTTACAAATCAGTCCTTTGTTTTCTCTCCCGTTCGAGCAAAGCAGTCTTGATTCCAAGCAGTAATCAGGGATCATCAAAGCCAGAGAGAGCAAGCTGCAATCTTGCTTCTTTTAAAGTGCTTTCACAACCACTCCCTTAATTACTTTCCCATATTTAAAGTTGCAGACACTTTAACATATAAACTATGATTACATATTATTATTTACCTAAACCAGTTAGGGTAAAACAATGTTATATCCCTAACAACCTCCATTTTGCATGGCTTGCCCTCGATGCCCACTTCCACGTATACCTTTCGGGCGTCTGCGCTTGATGAATGGCCAATGACGACCGTCTGGTGGGTTTCCTCTCTCTGCCGGTTCTCGCCTGCTATATCAACAGCCAGCAAAATTTAAATGCGACACTACTTCAACCATAGTCTACTTCCCTTGTATAATTATCACTTTTTCCCCTTTTCAGAGAATGATTGATTGATTCATGGAATGTCTGCCACCCAGTCAATGTCAACTCCTAGATACAGGAGAATGTCATAGAAAAATAAATATGTTTTTGTATGACATTCTACCCCAAACCTGGTCTTTCAGGTCTTCCCATGGTGCACTCATCACCACTATAATGGAGTCCATTCATCCTTTCAGCTTTCCTATCAGTAGAGCCTTCTCCAGAGAGCCAAGTCTTTGCAAAATGTGTCTGAAGTAGAATAATTTGAGCCTGGGCATTTGTGCTTCAAGTGGGAACTTTGGGTTGATTGATGATCCATTTGTTTTCCTCCAGTATTCTCATAGGTTTTCTCCAACACTAAAGTTCAAAGTGTCAATATTCTTCCTATTTTGCTTCTTCAGAGTGCAACTTTTACTTCCATAGTTACACAGGGAATACTGTGACTTGCATGATTTTGAATTTTTTAGTTGTAGATGTGACAAACATTGGAATAGCTTTTCCAAGGCTTCATGGGGGCCCCAATAAGTGCTAATTTGTGATATATTTTTGGTTGCTTTTTCCTTTACTGATGATGGTTGATTGATGCACCACTTGGATTTCTTCACTGTCATTTCTAAAGTTGGTTGATATATTTGCTATCATTACTCATAGATTAAGGGATGGGCTAATTGACAGTGTTGATAAAAGAGCAGCTTGAAATTTGAGACAGCCTGATAGCAAAGTCAGGATGAATTGATTTTATGTGTATAATTCAAGAATTGCTGGCAATGTATAGCTTGTATACATGTAGATAAATATAAATATTACAAAATATAATATAATAAAACTCTGGAGATTTAATGATAAATAAAACAAACTTGGTTAAGTATTCAGATTCCAGGAAATTCTTGTCATTTGTTGAATTGGATTATACATAGTGAAATAATTATGTATGGTTTTATGGAAATAAAATTAGAATCAGAAATTTTGTTAAGAATGAGCTGCATATACCTACATGAAAATACTTGATACATCAGCCCAAATCTTTGTATTTACTTTTGACAGTTCATAAAGCAAGTTAAATTCTTATGTCTTCTAAGAAATAGCCTGATGGATTTTTAAGGCAGCCTTTTCAGTGTTGTGTGTTCCAGATATTTTAGTACAACTTTGCTCAGAAATCTCCAGCCTTGTGAACATCTAATGAACATCTTTCAGAATTATCACTCTGTGTTCTCTTGAATTTTGAATATAATATATACATACATATACTACTTATGTGTGTGCTTTTGCACATATCGTAGCTACATGTTTACAGTTAATTTATCTTTCACATAAGCTGAGAAAAATAGTATTTGCAAAAACATTTCAATCTCTATTTATTAAATCAATATTAAGAACAACAAAAGGTGAATTTCACAATCTGTATAGTAACATAAACAAATAAACAGTGGTATTCCTTGCAGACATGCCTGAAGGCACGTGGAAGGGCACAATTAAATTTCTTGGACTCGTGATTTGGGAAATTACATGGTCTGAAATGGTAAAATAATGATATAGGGCAGTGTTGGTGAACCTTTTTGGCACCAAGTGCTGAAATGGGAGCATGTGCGGGTATGTGGAAGAGTGCCAAAAACTGGAAGCTCAGCTTCCTGATGCGCACATGTAATTTCCAGGGCGCGAAGAGCAACGGGCGATGGCTGGAATGCACAGAGAGATGGCTCTGTGTGCCTCTTTTGGCATGAGTGCCATAGGTTCGCCATCATAGGTATAAGGTCTCCTTCTTGAGCAGAGGATAACCCTAACCCTAACCTCCAAGGTCCCTTCTACCTCTATTCTTATTCTAAAAGATTATGGGGATGTAATCCCCATAATGGGGAGCTCTTGGGACTGTTCAGTGAAATTAATTGTAGGTTTATTCTGTGGACCAAAAGGATAGAATAGAACGTGGCCACAAAGTCATTAAGAATTTACACGGTTTAAATTTTTTAGATGTAAATGAGACATTTTAAAATTGTTTTAACACAATGTAGGCTCTTTTGTTAGGGATACACCCTAGCAGAATCTGCACGGCAATCAGGCAGGCAGGCAAATATGTGAGATAAATGTTTTTGTAGCTTACACTCAGTAAAACAGATACTGTGCTAGTTAAATAGTTTATTCCAGTAAGAGTTTTAGCATAGTCAAACAGTCCATATATCATTCAATATTTCAGTCCGTCCGGGGATTATTCAGTTGCAAAGTCCAGTGTCGAAAAAGAGGTCAGTAAACTTACAAATATCAGTCCAGTAATATATCTCCTTGCAGTAGAGATATGAAGAAGTCAAACCTCCTTTCTTCCTTCGACGTTCAAAAAACTCAGCAGCAGCAGGGAACACGCAGTTAACAAACCATCAATCCATCATTGTCAGCAATCAATACAGCAATACAGCAATATAGTAAGCCAGTAGGTTCTCTTGCTCCTCTTATGGTGGTTTTACAACCGCACCCAAAATTACATGCTTTGCAGTTTAAAGTGACACACACTTAAACTCACTATCATAGTTTATATATGTTGTTTTACCCAAACTACGTTAGGTAACCTTGTTATTCCTAACATACTCCCCTTTTGGGTAATATAATAATATATATATATATTTACAACCTTAACCCATAATCATCACAACTTTCTTTGTGTTTGACTGAACCTTGGGCTTTTGTAAATTGATCAGCAATATTTTCTTCAGTCATACAATATTCCAGTTTTATCAAACCATTTTTTACAGATTGCCTTACATTCAGATATCTAAGATCTGTATGCTTAGATCTCGTTTTTACAGCAATATTTATAGCCAACCGTATGGCTGCTTGATTGTCCTCATAAACTACAATGGAATCATTAACAGTTATTCCCAAATCCAATAACAACTGTTTATACAGAATTAAATCAGTACATAATAAAGATAGACACGAAAATTCTGCTTCCATTGTGGACATACTTAAGTGTTGCTGTCTAATTGACCTCCAACCAATCAGTGCCTTTCCTAACAGTATAGCCATACCTGAAGTTGATTTCCTAGTGTTTATGTCTGTTGCAAAACTTGCATCAGCATATGCACTTAAAATCAGATCATCTTTTGGCTCCAAATACAATGCATAGTGCATTGTCCTTTTAAGATATCTTAAGATACGCTTTGTCACTTGCCAGTGTTGTTCAGTGGGTTCAGCATTGAATCGTGGCCAACTGAAGATTGTTGTTTCACGATTTCCTAATTTCTGCCCTCTGTATCTTAAAATAATACTGCAGAGAGAATATCTCGAAAATGCATCACAATAAGCCCTTGAGGCATCTAGTTAAAATTTGGCAAGGTCAATGTTCTCTAAAGGGGTCTACCATTCCTGCTATTTTCAACCCATTCTCCAAAACAATGAGGCAGCTGCAGAGATTTTGATGTTTCCCTTTTATAGCTTATGAAGAAATGAATCTTGAAGTGACGCAAATCAAACTGCTTTGCCCTTGAATCTCAAGCTGCATACTTTAATTGAATCATATCCTTGGTGAATCTCAAATTTCCTAATCAAATCAAGACTAATTCATACATCTACGAACTATTTTCCACAAACGCTTCTGTTTACCCTTAATGCTTGCTAGTTTACATAATTAAGCTATGACCAGCCAATAGTTTATTAAACTAGATGTGGAGCCATTTCTCTACAGCTGATGATGATACCTTCCATCTCTGATCACCTCAGAAACCAGTTAATGAGTAAAAATCTATCTATTATCATTCTGATAAATAGGCACTGCAACTAAGCAGGGAACTTTGTGCTGCCATGGCATGAAAATTGGCTCCTATTAGTGCTATGAGAAATGACAGCAACTTCTTGATGTTAATGAGGTGATTAAATCAGTATGAGTAATCCTGTTGGTTGAAGCCAGATGTAGATTGAATTTCAAACTATAGCACAGTTAAGAAAGCGATAGCAAGAACAGAAAAAAGAGGGGGAGAGTTAGGAGAGAAGGGAAGAAAGGGAAATGAAGAAAGTATTTTTCAAGGTAAGGTTTTCTATTTAGTGAGCAGTCTTGAGGGCTGGATGAGAGTCTGTTTGAATATGATGGCAGGAGATCAGGGTAGAACAAACTAAAGATTTTAAATTTCATGACAGGGAGACTCAATTAGTAATTTTATTTCTGCATAACTAAGTAGCTGCATGTTGTTGAAGAAAAGACGAAAACATTGGTAGGTGTTGGATCCGTCGTTAGAAGGAAACTCGGGAGCCCGTGACTTAATTCAGCTCTTTTATTAAATCCCGAGATCGGCTCAGGTCCCGAAAGAAAAGTGGCGGCTTTTATTCTCTGGCCGCGGCGGCCGCGGCCAATGGCACCACTTTAAATCTCCCACGATTAGTTTCCACCAATCGCGGGGATTTGCGGCGGGCCAATCAGTGCGGCTCGCTCAGCCAATCAGTTCACTGTGCGCTTTGACCAATCACAGGGCGGAGCTTGCAAATATGTTAATGACTTGTACAGAACACCCCTCCCCTCTTGGTATGGTCCTACGTAACATAGTCCCATAAGTAGGCGGGGCTCCCTATTTGTCTACTTGACCTGTGCAGGTTAGTTGATGCTTGGCTCTGGGCCGGTTTGGTTGGGTTCTGTGTTGCTCTCTGCCTCGTCGATGGAACCGCCTGGAAGGGTGAGCCGGGCCTTTTGTTGCAGCTCCCTCCCGGTCTACCCGGGCTGGTCGAGCTGCTGCTGTTGCCGCTCCTGCCCAGTCTTTCTGGGCTGGTTGAGCTGGCCTGGCTGTTTCTTCCTGGTGAGGCTTTGAGCTGGCTGCCTATTTCTGTTTCGGTAGGTGAGTATTCCTGGTTTCTTTCTGGTTGGGGTTGGTTCTCGGGGCCTCCCCTCCCCTCTTGGTTTGTGCTGTGGGGGTTCCCTTCTCTTTCTGGGTGTATGTCTGTGTTTGTTTGCATGTCAGTTGTGTTTCCCGTGGTTGTTCTTGATCTTATTTGATCGATGTGTCGCTTCCATGCTCGTCCGTCGGTTGTTTGTAGCTGGTACGAGTGGGGACCTGTTACCTGGGTCATGGTTGCTGGCACCCAGAGTGGGTCCCCGGTGAGGTTCTTCGCATATACCGCGTCACCTGGTGTAAATGTTCTGTGTTTGTTTGAGGAGTTTGGGGTTTTTTTCTGGGTTATACATGGGGTGTAGTCTGTCGAGTGGGGACCTTAATTTTCTCCCCATTAATAGTTCTGCCGGGCTTTTGTTGGTTGTCGTGTTCAGGGTTATGTGTTGTATAAAAAGCATTTTGTTTATTTTTTCTTGGCTTTCCCCATGTTCAATTTTTTGGATTGTATTTTTGGAAATTGAACCATTCATTCCGCCCTCCCATTCGCCGCCAGATGAGCTGGCGCTGTCAGTGCATGCCATATTCCCCGTTCCACTAGGAATTTTTCGAATTCCAACGAGGTAAATTGGAGCCCATTATCCGACACGATGACATCTGGGAGGCCTTGGGTTGCGAACAGCTTGCTGAGTTCCTTGGTCACGGCCTCCGTGGTGGTGGTTTTCATGTTGCTTACCTCCAACCAATTGGAGTAAGCTTCTACTGTGATAAGGAATATGTGTCCCTTCGTGGGCCCAGCAAAATCTATGTGAATCCTGGACCATGGTCCCCTCGGGGTTTCCCATTCCAGGATTGGTACAGTGGGAGGGCTCGGCCTGGTTTCTTGGCAACCTTTGCATGCTGCCACCCAAGTCTCGATCTGTTTGTCCATCCCTGGCTACCAGGCGTAACTCCTGGCCAGGGCTTTTGTTCTAACAATGCCCAGGTGCCCCTCGTGTAACAACTCCAATACCTTCCCTTGTAATTTTTCCGGGATAACAACCCTATCCCCCCATAGTAAACAGCCTTTTTGTAACGACAGTTCTGTTTGCCGGTTTTGGAATGTCCTGAATGTTTCATCATCGTCTTTTTCCGGCCACCCCTTCTCTACCCATTGTAACACCCGTGCCAGATGTTTATCTTTATTAGTTTTACGGACAATGTCTGACGCAGTTACGGGTAGATCGGGTAGAGTCTCTATGCTCAGGGTGGATGTTGTGGGTGCTGGGTCAGTCTCCAGGTCAGGTAGCCGCATGCGGCTCAAGGCATCTGCGTGGGTGATCGTCTTATCGGGTCGGTGCATGAGCCGATAGCTGTAGGCGGCAAGGAACTCGGACCACGTTGTCATTCTTGGTGATAGAATGTTCGGGGTGGCCCTGTTCCCTGCCAGGATTCCCAGCAGCGGCTTGTGATCGGTGATGATGGTGAAAGTCCTGCCGTAGAGGTACACGTGGAACCTCTTCACTGCGGCGACGATAGCCAGGGCCTCTTTGTCCAGCTGACTGTAGTTTCTCTCCAGTTTGGTGAGGGTTCTTGAAAAGAAGGTGATGGGTGCTCCTTTTCCGTCAGGGAGAGTGTGGCTGAGGACGGCACCAATGCCAAAAAGTGATGTGTCGCATGTGATGGCTAGTGGTAGGGTCTCGTTGTATTGGATGAGGACGGCATCCGAGGTGAGCAGGTCCTTGGTTTTGGTGAAGGCGGCTTCCTCACGTTTCCCCCAGTTCCACGTGGCCGCCTTGTCCAAAAGCCTATGCAAAGGCTCCGCCGCGGTCACCTTCTGGGGCAGGAAAATATTATAGAAATTAAGCAGTCCTAGGAACGCCTGCAGTTCCGTTTTGTTCTTTGGTCTGGGGGCTTCCTTGATTGCTCTGACTTTTTTTTTGGTGGAGTGAATTCCGTGCAGGTCTAAAAGGTACCCCAGGAATTCGATCCTCTCTGTGTGCAGTTGGCATTTTTCTTTTTTAACTTTTTTGAACTTCGTTAGTACCTCCCTCAGGCGACCCTCTAGTTCTCTTTGGTTGGCTGCTGACACCAGCACATCATCAAAGTAGGGCACCACCCCCTTGATTCCTTGCAGGAGTCTTTCCATGAGGCTCTGGAAAATTCCTGGAGCCACGCTGACTCCAAACTGGAGTCTCTTACAGCGGAAAGCTCCCCGGTGGGTTACTATGGTCTGCGCCTCAGCAGTTTCTGCATTGACCGGCAACTGTTGGTAGGCTTGTGCCAGGTCGAGCTTCGCAAAAACCTTGCCTTCCCCCAGTGAGTGTAGGAGATGCTGCATTACTGGGACGAGGTAGGCGCTCTGTTGTAAAGCGCAGTTTAGGGTGGCCTTATAGTCCCCACAGATTGACTGGGGTGACTATGGGGGTCTCCCACCGGGCATGATCGATTGGTTCTAGGACCCCTTGTTTGACGAGTTTGTTGATTTGCTCATCGATCTTGGGCCGGAGTGCAAAAGGTACCCACCATGGTTTTAGGCGTATCGGGGGAACGCTGGGGTCTAAACTGAAGGAAATAGGAGGCCCTCGGTACTTGCCTAGGGTGCCGTCGAACACTTCCTGGAAGTCCCTTGCGAGTTATTCTTCCCAGTCTGCCTCTGCGACATGGTCGAGGCCCATTACTTCAATCCTGAGTGGCGCGAACCACTGTATTCCCAAAAGGCTGGGGTGGTCTCTATCCACAGCCATTAGTGGAAGCCTTGCTGTGCATCCCTTGAAGGTCACTTTAAAGTGTCCTGTTCTGACTACCGGGATGCGGTTCCCTTGGTAGTCTTTGAGGATTAATTTCTGGCTTTCCAGCCGCTTTTTACAGATGTCGGGCACCAGGTGCCTGATTTCCCGCCATGCAACCATGGAGAGGTAGGACCTCTCCACCTCCATTTTGCTTGCCCTCGATGCCCACTTCCACGTATACCTTTCGGGTGTCTGCGCTTGATGAATGGCCGATGACGACCGTCTGGTGGGTTTCCTCTCTCTGCCGGTTCTCGCCGTCCTGTCGACCCCGTCCATCCTGGTTCCAATGATTCTCGGTTGGGCGGTCCCTGGGTCTGGGGGGGGGGTGTCATCTTGTCTCCGGTTGCTGTTGTCTCGCCATCGGGGGCTGTAGGTTTTCTTGAGCTGGCAGACTCGGGTGATGTGATCTCTTTTGTCGCAGTGCCGGCAGATCGCATCGAGAAACCGGCATTCCGATCGCGGGCGGTCGCCTCTGCACCCAGCGCAGTTGGGTCTCGACTTACGACCCCGTCGGTCATGCCGGTCTCGCTCTGTTTGTAGTTGGTAGATGTCCTCGTCATCTGTGGTGTCGGTGGCGGAGTCGAGGTCGCCATGATGGGTAGTGGTGAGTTGGCGGCTTGCTTCTGGTGTTGTCTCGGTTGTCATGGCTGGATCCCCGGTACCTGGTCTCCGCATTCGAGCCGCGGATTTTCGGGTCGCTTCGGCAGCGGTGGCCTCGGCGATGGCATCGGTGAGGGAAGTGTCACCCTTGGCCATCAGTCGGCTCTGTAGAACCGGGTCCCTGAGCCCGAGGACGACACGGTTGCGGAGTGCCTCGTCCATATCGGTGAAGCCACATTGGCCCCCCAGGTTTCAGAGGTCAGCTACGAAGTCACCGATGCTCTCACCCCCCTTCTGATCTCGGTGGTAAAAATCATGCCGCCGGATGAGGGTGGGTCCGGCGGGGGCATAGTGGCTTCGCAATAATGGCTCAAGGTCAGCCTAGTCCATTTCTTTCACATCTTCGGGCTTTGCAAGAGCCTTCTCCATCTTAAAAACTGAGGGCCCGCAGTGTGTCAGGAAAACAGCCTTTTTTTTCTATCCGCTCATGTCCTTGAGGTTGCTACTTTCTAGGAACATCAGGAACCGATCTATGTAGGATTCCCAGTCCTCAGTAGCTTGGTTGAAGGGTGCGGGTGGTGCGATGCTAGCCATCTTGTCGGTTTCTTGTTTGCGGTGCCACGTGCTCAGTGGGTTTCAATTCCACGATCCCATCCTTATCACCAGTGTTGGATCCATCATTAGAAGGAAACTCGGGAGCCCGTGACTTAATTCAGCTCTTTTATTAAATCCCAAGATTGGCTCGGGTTCTGAAAGAAAAGCGGCGGCTTTTTTTCTCTGGTCGCGGCGGCCGCAACCAATGGCTCCACTTTGAATATCCCGCGATTAGTTTCCATCAATCAAGGGGATTTGCGGCGGGCCAATCAGTGCGGCTCGCTTGGCCAAACAGGTCACTGTGCGCTTTGACCTATCACAGAGTGGCACTTGCAAGTATGTTAATGACTTGTACAGAACAGTAGGAACTATATATTCCATTGAAATAATGTTTGAAATCCAGCAACCTAGAGAAACTGAGTTAGCAAGTTTCACATCTCCATCCCCATTCTTTAGGGATTAATCATTCTGTAGAATTTTTCTGCCTTACTTGAATCCTGGAGCAAGGAAGAAGAGTTTGTGTACTTTTTCATGTATTTCGATTCCCATTTTGCTTTCCCTTGATATTCTGTTATTACTAATTCCTCCCTGACTTCAACCAAATTCTCAATCCTCTTGGTTTATTAATGCAATAGAATCAGGGGCCACTTTGTTGTATGATCAGCACAGTAATCTTGTGTGATGCTTTGCCTGTTTCAAAAGCAACAGAGAGAAAATACTATACAATACTTTGGTAGGCTAGCATTAGGATCCCAGGTTTCAATGACTTTCTTTTCTCTGGTGGAAGTTCTGACCATTGTACTATTTGACAGAAATATTCAGACAAGGGTTTCTCTGGAACCATTAGGCCCTGATATAGATGCTTATTGTTAAGCCTGGGTTCCCCAAACAGGGTTAGGGAGACAAGCTAAACAGAATGTGCAGCGTTAGTCAGATAGGCATACAGATAAATGAGTGAGCTAAGCTTGTATGTTTATTAACATACAGTAAAAATAACAGATACGCTTGTGCTATCACAAATATAGTTTATTCCATTTATAGCATAGTTAAAATAACAGTCCAATAGTCATGTATCCTTAAGTCAGTCCATTCAAGGATATTCAGTTAGCAAAGTCCATGCAGAATATCCTATGTCAGTTCACTTACAAATCAGTCCTTTGTTTATCTCCCGTTCGAGCAATGCAGTCTTGAGTCCAAGCAGTAATTAGGGATCATCAAAGCCAGAGAGAGCAAGCTGTCGTCTTGCTTCTTTTAAAGTGCTTTCACAACCACTCCCCCAATTACATTCCCATATTTAAAGTTGCAGACACTTTAACTTATAAACTATGATTACATATTTATTATTTTACCTAAAACAGTTAGGGTAAACAATGTTATCCCTAACATTCTCCCCTTTTAGGAAATAATAATAAATATAATAATATAACTATTTACATCTTTAAATCATAGTAGTTACAACTTTCTTTAAACTTGCTTACTCCTTGAGCTTTTGTAAATTGGTCTGCAATGTTTTCTTCTGTCATGCAGTATTCCAATTTAATTAGCCCATTCTTTACAGATTCTCAAACATTTAAGTATCTTAAGTCAGTATGCTTTGATCCAGTTTTTACAGCAATACTAGTAGCTAACTGTATAGCTGCCTGGTTGTCCTCGTACACAATAATGGAATCTTTAACAGTTATACCCATGTCTAATAATAACTGTTTGTACAAAATTAAGTCAGTGCATAATAATGACAGACATGAAAATTCTGCTTCCATTTTGGACAAGCTAATATGCTGTTGTCTGATTGACCTCCATCCTATTAGAGTCTTACCAAATAATATAGCCATCCCAGATGTTGATTTTCTAGTGTTTATATCAGTTGCAAAACTTGCATCTGCATAGGCACTAAGACTCAAATCACCCTTTGGTTCTATATACAATGCATGGTTCATTGTTCTTTTAAGATATCTTAAAGTTCTCTTTAATGATTGCCAATGACATTGATGTGGATCTAAATTAAAACGTGCCAGCTGATTTACACTATAAGCTATATCTGGCCTAGACCAATTGCTTATATATGATAAGCTGCCAATCAAAGATTGATATATGGACTTATCAAATTTGGGACTTTGATCATCAGTTTGGCAAACTTCCTGACTCATTGGAGTCTTTGCCGGTTTACAAAGTTCCATTTTAAACATTTTAATTAATTGGCAAATTTTATCTTCTTGAGATATCTTAAAACCATTATTTGTTAATTGTCAATCCTAGATACTTTTTAATTTCACCTAAATGCTTTAATTTTATCTTTTTGGCTAATAATGATATAATTTCATTAGCTTCATTATTAGTCTTAGTTATCAAAGCAATATCATCTGTAAATAATAACAATAATGACACGTTCCATTATTTTCTCTTTTAAACACACATGGATCTGCTAAACCAGATTTAAAACCTATATTGTTTAATTCTTTCACAATATATTGATTCCACTCAAAACCAGATTGTTTCAACCCGTAAAGACTCTTTTTGAGTTTCCAACAATCATTACTATTTACTTTATTGTCTTTTATACCTACTGGCTTTTTCAAATATATAGTGTGCTGCAATGGTGCATTCAGATAAGCAGTTTCTACATCTAAATGGTTAATGACATAGTTTTTCTTAGCTGCCCACACTAAAGTTGCTCTCAAAGATGTTGCTTTAAGACTTGGTGCAAAAACTTCATCGTAATCAGATGCAGTTTGATTAAATGCTTGAGCTACCAACCTAGCTTTATGGGTAACAGTCCCATCATTTCCAGTTTTTACTTTAAATATCCATTTGCACCCAATGGATTTTTCTCCTGGAGGTAATTTAGCATCTTCATAAACTTTCATTACCTTTAATGAATTTAGTTCTTTTTCCATTGCCTTTTGCCAATTCTCCTGATCCTTAGCAGGATACATCTTAAGTTCATCTACACTACTTGGAACTTTAGTTACTTGGCAAACTATACTTGCTTGATACCTATCAGGTGGTCTAATTACACGTGTAGTACGTCTAGGTATTACAGGACTTACAGGTGGACTTTCATTTATTAACTGTTCTTGATTATCTAACTCTTCCTGATCAACTGTTTCCTCTTGTTCTGGTCCTATTTGCTCTTCGTGGACTTCTTCTTTAATTGGACTCTTCTTATAACTAGTCTGTTCTTTCTGCCTTTTGTAGGGTTCAATAATTACTTCTTTATTTAAATCTTGCTCTAATCTATTCCATCCTACATGTTCTAGGAATTTAGCATTAGCACTGGTGTAAACTCTAGATGTACCTGGTTCCCAGAATCTATAAGATCTATGATTAGATTCATATCCTATAAAAAATAATCTTTTAGCTCTATGCTGTTCTTTTTGTCTAAGTTGTGTAGGGATATGCACCCATGCTGGTGCTCCAAATGTGTGCATGTAACTTAAATCAGGTTTTGTACCATGCCACAGTGTGAATGGTAATTCACCTGTTGTTGAATTAACAACATTATTTAATATATGATTACCACACATTATTGCTTCTCCCCACAAATTGTCAGGTAATCCTGAATCAGACATCATAGTTCGTGCCATTGATTGTAATGTTTGGCCTCGTCTC
Organism: Hydrophis major; assembly: GCA_033807585.1. Taxonomy (NCBI): domain Eukaryota; kingdom Metazoa; phylum Chordata; class Lepidosauria; order Squamata; family Elapidae; genus Hydrophis; species Hydrophis major. The sequence goes on from CM066329.1 coordinate 175,441,484, forward strand.
TCTATAAAGGCATTATGTTGTGGCCTATATGGTGCAGACTTTTTATGTTGAATGCCTAACATCCTAAGTCTATTCTGGAATTTATTATTTGTAAATTCCACACCATTATCTGTTATAAGAGTTACTAATTTCTTTTTAGTTTTCCTTTCAGCAAATTTAATCCAATTAAAGAGATTTAGATACGTTTCAGTTTTGCTCTTCATTAAATAGCAAAACCCATATCTAGAATAGTGGTCCATTATACTTAGTATGTATCGAGCTCCTCCTACACTTGGTTTTTTTGGACCTATTAAATCTGCAAATACTACCTCTAAAGGTTCTTTGGTAGTAAATCCATCAACTCTATTAGCCGGTGTGACCCTGCTCTTACTTTGATTACAGGCATTACATTGCAAATACTTATTACAAGGTTTTAAACTTATTCCCTTAGATAATTCAACAGTTTTCTTAAGCATTTTAAAATTTAAATGCCCTAGCCTTCGGTATAACAAGTGAATACATTCATCATGAGGTTTCTTATTATCATAAACCATGTTAGCCACCTCTAAACCATTATCATTTAACACATATAATTCACCTCTTAAAGATGCAGTAATTCTCTTATCTTCTTTCTCAATTATGCAGTTATCTCCTTTAAATGTAACTACATATCCTAGTTTAACCAAAATTCTAACTGAAATTAAATTAAACTTAAGTTGTGGTATATATAACATTTTTACATTCTCTTTTATAAAAGAACAATATGCTATACCTTGACCTTTAGCTTTCAGTTTCCAGCCATTTGCTAACGATATCTGCTGTGTATTCTTGGACATTTTAATAAAATTTCTGTTATCATTTGTTATACAGTGGGATGCTCCACTGTCAACCACCCATAAATTATTTTTTACAGCTCCGTTAGTATACATGGCTAACTCTAAATTTTTATTTATCTTTTGATGACTTTTAGTATTCTGGCCAGTGTTCTGGCGTTTTGCTTTTTTACAAAATCTTGCCAAATGTCCTCTTCCTCCACAATTAAAACACTTTTTAATTGCGTATGCAGTAGGAGATTCATTATCTTCTTTTTGAGGTTGCTGCCTCCTTAACTCATCTCTTTCAAGTCTTCTTCTTGCCTCTTTAATCAATCTGCCAGTTATATCAGTTAAAGTTAAACTTTCCTTTGGCAATATTTCAAGGGAAGTTACGTAGTTGTCATAACCTTCATCAAGTGAAGATAGAATTATGTAGACTTGGTGTAGTTCAGAGAAAATAAGCTCTTTCTCGTGCAGTTCTTGAAAAATGCCTTTCATAGTTTCCAAATGACTCAGCATATCACCATTCGTCTGGAGATGCGTCCTGAAAAGCTTCCGTGTTAGATTTATGTGAGCACCAACGTTATCTCGGACATAAATCCTCTTCAGCTTCTGCCAACACCCAACAGACATTTGTTCTCCATGGATATGAACAAGTTGTAGGTCAGTTAAGGTTAAACCAATTATGCAAATAGCCTGTTGATTTTTATGCATAAATTCTTCTATTTTTAGTCTATCTTCATCATCCTCTGGATCCCATTCCTCTACGTTTGGTGGGTTTTCAATTATGTTCCACAGACCTTCTCTTCGTAGAAGCAGACTACATTTCATAGACCATGATACATAGTTTGCAGCCTCTGGGCCCATAACCAGTGTTAAGCCTGGGTTCCCCAACCAGGATTAGGGAGACAAGCTAAACAGAATGTGCAGCGTTAGTCAGATAGGCATACAGATAAATGAGTGAGCTAAGCTTGTATGTTTATTAACATACAGTAAAAATAACAGATACGCTTGTGCTATCACAAATATAGTTTATTCCATTTATTGCATAGTTAAAATAACAGTCCAATAGTCATGTATCCTTAAGTCAGTCCATTCAAGGATATTCAGTTAGCAAAGTCCGTGCAGAATATCCTGTCAGTTCACTTACAAATCAGTCCTTTGTTTATCTCCCGTTCGAGCAATGCAGTCTTGAGTCCAAGCATTAATTAGGGATCATCAAAGCCAGAGAGAGCAAGCTGTCGTCTTGCTTCTTTTAAAGTGCTTTCACAACCACTCCCCTAATTACATTCCCATATTTAAAGTTGCAGACACTTTAACTTATAAACTATGATTACATATTTATTATTTTACCTAAAACAGTTAGGGTAAACAATGTTATCCCTAACACTTATGATTTGGGAAAAAACATTAGGATTTCTGAGCCTGTTATAAACCTGTGCTGTGCCAGAGAGCAAACAATAAACAACAGAAACCTTGTAAGGGAGGAATAATCCACATCCAAGTTTGTAAATTGGTTCAATCAGTTTTGGACCATTTCTATGGCTCACTAAAGTTAAGAAATTTTCTTCAAAAAAACCCCAAAACCCTGCTTGAAATTTCAAGGTTTTCTTTAAAGGGCCACAGGTACCACCATCTCTCTAAAAATCTATGTGTACGTGATGTGCATTTTGTTCAAAACATTGTACATAATTTCTCATGTTTACATTTCCAAAGCACTTTACAATAACATTAATATGAAACTAAACTTGCATAAATGTCATTCCCTACTTGCTCCTTACAGCTCCAGCTTCGTTTTTCAAATTATGCTTTCCTTCAGTCTTTATAGGTTACTTTGGGTAAGGATAATTCGGTCCACTGTCACCTTCACTTATGATGTTTCTTATAACAGCTGCAAAAAAAATTGATCTTGACTCTTGGAAAGAAAGGGAAGGTGAATCAGAAGCTTCAGTTTTTCCATTCCAGAATCCTGATGAGGCCAACAAAAACTGTGACAAGCATCCTTAAGACAGAAATAATGAGATACAAGACATCTGCTTCGTCAGGCTGAAAAGATGGAAAGGCCAAGAGTTGGGATTTTTTGACTCCAGAGCATGCCAAAGAAGGGGAGACCACTTGAGGTTTGTTTAATACATCCCAGCATCCAAAGCAGAAAAGGACTTTCTATTGGCAAAGATACTCTCTGACTGTTTCAGCTAAGATTAGCTAAATCTTATTTATTTTTATTAGCCATTTATAGACAGATAAAATATGCCACAGTGATGCATCATAACATGTTTACAGCCAGATTGGTTTTAATTACAGCATACACATTATAAGCGGTGTGATAGATTTTAAGGGGGAAAAAAAGCCTGAAGATTGGGTAAGACTGGGACCTCAGTCCAATGCAGTCTGTGGAAGCTTCTTTTTCACTGGCTGTGACTGCCAAAAGCAGGAATAGCTGCTTGCTTATTTCTGAATTATTTAAGATATCATTATGTCACATTGGCAATTTGCTTGGAGAGGCATGCTTTGACCTCCCAGCTATTTGCTTTGTTCACTTAGATGGAAATGTGCCAAACTGAGGGCTCCAGTCCTGAGTAAACAATCTCAATGAACGTCCATCAAGTAGAGTTTCCACATTGCACCCTAAGGAAGGAGGGGGAAAAAAAAAGATCTAAATTTGTAAAATATGTCATGCCACATGTCCAGGAAACCAGATGTGAATTCCTCAGGTTTTTCTTCAGAAATTTGACTTCACAGTACTATTGTTCATCTGCCACAGAGCTATTAACTCTATTACAATTGCATAAAAATAATAACATAGTGAGTATGTTGCTACAGCTGGTATGTACATGAGAGGCTGTTCATTTCTTTATGTGTTGGTTTTATCATATCAGCCTTAACTTTCTTGGTGCCTCTGAACTTGGTAGCAGCCTTGTAAATTGATGAGTAAGGCTGAAGATGTTTCTATACGCATTTGGGCCACTTGCATGTCTTTTTAACTACCACCCTGGCTCTATGAGATGTTGGCTATGTTCTGTGCTGCTTAGTGCAAGGGAAGAAGCACTTCTGAATTCTGATTATGTAGGAATTTATGTGCACCATTCCAAGACTGCTGCTGAGAACAAATGGAAGGTTTGGCTATCTGAAAATATGGAAGTATCTCTGTTCTTTTCTTTGTCTTTCTGGGAGCACTTAGGAATATTTAATGGCAGAGTTACTCTCCTTGGTCCTGAATGTTTTATAGATCTTTTTCCATAGTCCTGAACATGTGCTTTCCATAGTCTTGCATCCTTGTGTCCACATTTGCTTTCATTATCTATTTTACATTGTCTTGATGTAATCATAGGGGGAATGACCTTGGTGAGACAGGAGGAAGAGCTGCAGCCTAGACAATGGTCTGTTCAATAAAATTTGAGTCTGAAGGAAGAGGGGTGGCTCAGAAGGGACCTTCCCTAGTTTTCAGGAAAGTAAAAGTGAGGGGTGGGAGGATCTCTTATAATAAAGATAGAGATAATATTCCTGAGCAAGCCTCTCAAGGCTGACATTCCTTTTGAGTGAACTATCATTGACTTGAATGATAAAGGCCTTGGACCAGAGCATAGGAATGGAATGTTATTAAATCAGTTTGTTTCTGGCAATAAGGGATGAAGATTGCTAAACCTCTATGCTATGGAAAGAATTATATCCCTGCTGCTTTCATTTAATTCAATTCCAAAATGAAACAGCTGCAAGCTTTTTGATGCTTTCCAACCAGGGATGAATCATGAACTTCAATTAAATCATGACCATTTTTAATGTCAGATCTTCAATCTGAACTCAATCAGAACTGATTTGTGCAGGCCCAATATTGACTTTGATTCTCAGCTATCATTTTAAGATGAAGGGATTTCTTCTTCTTCTTTAGCTACTGTCAGGAAATGTCAAATGGAATATTTGTTGTCTTTAGAAACCAATTCCAGCTCAGGTTAAAAGTTGGATGATGAAAGATGAGAGTTATGAAGACCAATCACTGGAGACAAGCATTCAAAAATATACTCATTTAGAGAAAGGGAACACTGTGTTTCAATCTATAGTTGTGTCCAGCAATGCAAGTTTTCAAATGCAAACAGTCAGCGATACCACCAAAGAAAATTTAAAGGAGACCTGCTGTTTTTTCTGCTGTTTTGGAAACTGATGCCATCAATCTTTGGGGGGGGGGGGGAGACCTCTATGTTTCTGTTTTACTACAGCTAGAGGCCTTTTCTTGTTCTTTTTTTTTTTTTTCTGAAACATTGTAAAATACTAGCAAGAAGGTTCTTCCATTCATTTCCCAGCCTGTTCACATTGTGGCTGCTGATGGCTTGAATGTAATGCTGGGGAACATATGACAAATGCTGCATTAGCTAAAGGTAGATGGCTGAAGGTCACCCAGGGAATGCATGAGAGGAGGAGGCTCACATCTCTCATTCTATTTTCCTATTGCTGCACTGCCACACATTCCAGCTTCATATCATGGTTGTGCAAAAGAACTTTTTTAAAATTAGTTTTTATTAATGAATTTTTACAGAATAAAAGCAATTCTGCTTTTAAAAAGAAAAGAAAAAAAGAAAGAAAAGATGGTAGATAGATAGAAAGAGAAAGGTGAAGATATAGAAAAGAAAAGTGGAAAGGAGCAGCTTCTGATTATCTTTTTTTGCAGTTAAAATGCATATACACTTTATTCTCTCTCTTTAAAATTGAAGCATAACTCCATATTTTTCCTGTTCTGATCTTCAAACCTATAAATCACATGTTCATTCCCCCCATTTTCATCAAAAAGTCCAGTCATTAATAAGTTTTAATTAGACATATCAGTTTTGCCATTTCTGCAAGTTCTGTCATCTTCACCAACCACTCCTTGGTTGTATTTCAGGCTTTCTATCTAGGTACGTATAATAATCTCACTGCATATAAAAACAATATTCTATAAGACTTTTCTAATTGACTGCCATGAATGCGGACAAGAACAAAGAAAGTCAACAAGAGCTGCAGGAGCAACAAAGTGAATTGTCCATTCTGATGCCAAAATCAATAATCGGTCAATATGCTCTAAGGATCTGGAGATAAACCAATGCCATGCTTGCCTGCTCTTGAGTTCAATGATTAAGTATTGTTTTTAGATATTTTTCACTTACCAATTGTTTGGCATGAAAATCAATGCTATGGATCAAAGGCACATGATGTGATCTGGATAATATTCATCAGGTAATTTCATGAAGCCTACTATGGTGGCATGATGAAATAATAGTGGGATATAAGTTACCATACTCGGCATTGCAAGGCAAGATAGAAAGACCTACACATGGATTAGAGAACAAATGAAAGTATACAATATAGTCAAGAGAGTAAAAGAATTAAATAGAAATGGGCTGGTCTCATAGCAAGAAGAACCAATGACAGGTGGACCAAGGCAGTTAAGAATGGACCCCACTTGATAAAAAGAGACCTAAAACCAGATGGACTGATGACATCACCAGATATTGCATGTCCAATTGGCAAAAGAAAGCTCAGGACCAGATTAGTTGGAAACATACAGAAGAGGCCTTCATGCTACAGTGGATAGACAATGGCTAAAATGATGATGATGATGATTTACCATAAGTGCCATATATTGGAAATAGTAGATATAACACTATGTATTGTTTAAGAAAGTGACCAAATCTTAAACAGCTGACCAGGTTGCATTATCATAGTTAAAAAGGAAGAAAGACACTATCTGGGATATGGGGAAAATAGATAAGATTTATCCTGGGAATGTCAGCTCCACTAAATCAGGAAATCAATTCCATCAGAAAGCTAAAATTATTGTTTTAGAGATTGAATCTTCCCCTTCATATATTCCTCCCCTTCACATACTCCAGTGAATCAGGGAGGCATCTGCCTGAGGTACTTCTGAATTAAAAAAAGACAACAACATTGCAACTCCTTTTGCCTAGTTTACACTCTTGTATATTTCCATCGTAGTCATCTTTCTTACTTTCTACACTGAATTTTAAAATCCCAGAGCTGTGCTTTGCTCATAAATCATGGCCAATAAATAGTTGAACTATTCTGGGTGAGTATCAAGTGCTACCACCTGAAAATGAACCACTGTAGTGTAATGTGACCGGGAATGCTAAAAGCAGAAAACTCAGCTGCAATTATATTATAAGGTAGTGCACTCACTGAAGTATGTTCTACTGAATTTCTTTCTGTACCATCCCTTCCTCATTTTGGGCAACTCAATGAGAGCCAAACGGTTGTGGAGTGACCCTGAACATTTTTTTGGGGGGTGGGGTGGGGGAGACAGCATTTGGAGTCTCTTCCAATGACTGTATATATCTACCTGCCACTTTAGGAGAGGAACCCAATGCTGGAAGTCTAAATAGCTTAATAAAAGCAAGAACATAATCCAAAGCTCCTCTTCCCTTACTCTACCTCTGAAAATGTATGAATATATGAATGGTGAAATCACATCCCTCTTACAATATTATCCCATCTCCTGTGATCCTTCCCACTCCCCAAAAAATGTTGTGTGTAACCCCTCCCCCCAATAATCATGTGCATCTACACTGGATAATAATCTCACACATCTGAGGCTCCCTTCACCCTACAGACTTCAAGAAGGAGGCCTCTGTCTCCTCCACACCTCTGTTCTTAGTGAATATAGGAATCTAGCCTAAAACAAACCCAACATCAGGAACTTCTCTGATATAGTTGAGAAACACCAGCCAGAATTAATGTAGTGCATCACCATGGACTTGCAGAAGTCTCAAGCTGGCCCTATGACAGCATGTCAGTGTGATTTGCAGAGAGGCACTGGTCTGTGGAAACCCATAGCAAAGAAATACACCAGTATTTCACAGCCAGGGCTTGACAAGAAATAATCACCTTATTTTTTCAAGTGCATCCAAGAGGCAGTGGCATGCTGACAGAGCAGCCTGGCTTCTTTAGACCCATGGGGATGCCATCTGGCATTGAGAGCTGGGCAACTGGCAGTGAAAAACTATGCTCCTGCTCAGAAAAAGGGATGTGAGTACACAGCTGGAAATTTGACTTCTCCCTTGAGAGTTCCATGCACTTAGCCTGTCTATTCAGTAGGGACTCCAAAATAAAATGGTTCTCATCCTGCAAACACCCTGCAGGAATTTAGCGAAGGCATTTAGTGTTGGTAATGCAAGCAATGAGCAGAGTGTTGCTTCTGAATCAGGAATAATTGGGTGCAAATGTCTGCTGAGCCATGAAGCAATTCCTTAGCCTCATAACAGAGGTGACTGTAAACACCTTTAGCTTATCGGCATACACTTGTAATCTTTATACAAAAGAATATTTGTAGCTCAGGCTTGAACTGTGGGCTCTTGGTGATCTCTGAGCTGGGTTGTTTTCTTGCAGATATTTCATTACCCAACTAGCTAACATCCTCAGTGCGCTGAGGTTGTAGGATATGAATGGTACCAATTCATGGTAGCGTTGTGGTCTGCTGATGGCCTGCGGAGCTGGCAGCAAAGTCAGACAGTGGGGAGGAACATGGGCCGGTCCTGGAGTCTGTGGAGGGCTTGGAAGAGGGATCTGCGTCTGACTCAGAGATGGGGCCAGAGCCACCTGAGAGTTATGTGCAGAATCCAGAGCCTCCAGAATCTGACATCAGTGAGGCAGAGGAACAGGGGCAGCCTGAACAGGGCACAGAGCTGCCAGAAGGCAAGAACAGTTAAGAAAAAAGGGGCGACTTGGGAATAAGGCTTGGAGATGATTAGTCCCTCCCATAAGATATAAAGGAGGGGCAAAGGGACATGAACCTTTGCAGGAAGCAACTTTGTTCATTCTGATTTGTTTAAACTTTGAAGCTCCGTGTTGACTTTGTACTCTGTTTGGCCTTATACAGCTAATTGGCAATTTAGTCAGCATTTCAAGGGAAATAAAAGTGGATGCTTATCAGCCTTATCCCAAAAAGGCTGTGGCAGACTTCTGTTGGACTATTCACAAACTGTTTGGGACTCATTACGGGCTGTGAATTATATTCATTATACAATTTATAATTCACAGCCATTGAAATAAAAAGAGGTTTTTTGGGACTAAGCGTGTGATTGTTACTGTCTCAGGAAGCCTTGGTCAGAACAGGTGGTGCCAGAAAGCCGTTAATTAGTTGATCCTCTTTTGTACAATTGCATGTGAGAAATTAACATTACATTTGTTTGTATTTTAACTGTGGAATCAACATGACAATAAATTGGGATTCTCTTCCCAAGGAGGAGATTGAGCAGAGCTCATGATAAGGCATCACCATTCCATGTTAGATGCTGCATCCAGTTTGGGTTGAGGTGTTGAGGCTGTGGAACAGGGATGTCAAACTCACATTATCATGGCAGCATCATGCTAAACCGAGCATGAGCGTGGCAAGTGTGGGATGCATCCAGCCCATGGGCCGCGAATTTGACAACCCTACTCTAGAACAGGAGTCTCCAACCTTAGCAACTTTAAACCTGGAGGACTTCAACTCCCAGAATCCCACAGCCAGCTTTAAGTCCTCCAGGCTTAAAGTTGCCAAGGTTGGAGACCCCTACTCTAGAAGGAATGCAGAGAAGGGCAACAAAGATGATTAGAGACTAAAACATATAAAGAATGGTTGCTAGAATTGGGTATGTCTGGTTTAATGAAAAGGACTAGAAGTAATATGATAGTAGTGTTCTCATGGGTTGCCAGAAAGAAAAGGGAGCTAACCTATTCTCCAAAGCACCAGAAAACAAGACAAGAAGCAATGGATGGAAACTAATCAAGGAGAGAAGCAACCTTGAACTAAGGAGACATTTCCTGACAGTTAGATGCCATGTTCTTTAGTCAAAAGGTTTTCAGTTCAACCCTTCATCTCTGCAGAAAATAAAAAATAGAAGATGCTAAGAAAAACTGTGAAAAAAGGACTGTAGCTCAGTTTGAACTCTCATGCCAGAAATTCAACTTCTATATTAATAGTGAACATTACTATGAACTCCCAACTCATTTAAAGGAAATTATTTGGGAAAAGCTGGAGTAAGTGCTAGTGGGAAAAATGGAGAGATTGGAGAGACCCTGAGTGATTATCCCTAGAGTTCTTGTGTTTGAAAGAAACAAAAGAGTTGGAAAAATGAAGGTATCCCATCACCTTGGATAAATATAATGAATACAGAACATGGAAAAATAGATCCAAGAATTGATTATTCCTCTCTGCTGACCTGCTAAAGGAGAGTTTGGGTAAAGCTTCAATCAACACTCAGATAGGTTGACCAAAATTCAAGAATGTATGAAAATGCATTTATTTCTGACAGCTACTTCCAAACTGTTTTGATCCTATAGCCCAAGAGTCTTCAAACTTGGCAAGTTTAAGACTTGTGGATTTCAACTCCCAGAATTCCTGAGCTAATATGACTGGAGAAGGAAATCTGGGAGTTGAAGTCCACAAGTCTTAAAGCTGTCAAGTTTGAAAACCCCTGCTATAACTTGCTGAATGCTGACAAATATTGTATTTAGATTTGTAGCTGGGATATGCTGATATAGTCAAAAAGAGTTTGTTGCATTAAAATCATGCATTGAGAACATATTGCAATACCTGGGCAAGCCAAATATTTCTATTTACAGACATAACTCTTCAGCTGGCCAAGCTACTGCTTTAGACATTATATCTCACCTATTAGAAGAGTTCCTTTTGAATGTAACTTTCAACGTGTTGAAAGTGTATACATATACTTTCATTTACCCCCATTGTTCTGTCCCTAATTTACATACTCGAAATCCCCGCGCTTTGATTGGCTAAAGCGCGGGGATTTCTAATTGGCCAGGCGAGCCGCGCCGATTGGCCCGTTGAAAGTCTCCCGTGATTGGCTCACTCCAAGAGCGGGAGACTTGAAACGCTGCCATTGGCCGCGGCCGCCGCGGCGAAAAGGATAAAAGCCGCGGGCTTTTTCCTTTTCGCCGGTTCGGTTCTCAACTTTAAAATAAAGAGCTTTAAACTAAGTCACCGACTCCTGGCGTCTTTTGCGGACACGACACCCATCCTTTAAAAAAAAGGATGGAGGTAAAAGAAAGTAAGTGTATACACTAGGAGTACACACTGCTTGTGAAATGGTACTCATTTTCAAGTATGCAGGGAAGTAATTGTAAAAATTAAAATAAACTCTTGATAGCAGCTGCAACCTTTCCTGGGAGCACATGACTGCTTTCTACAGCTGCTGCAAAACAAAAAGCAAAAGGCAAAGTGTTTAAAGGGTTGAAAGAAATGTTACATTCCACATTTTCCAAAGCAGGATTTAAAACTGAATCTGGAATACTGTCATGAGGATGTTTATATAGAAGTACAAAGAAAGAAAAAGGAAGATGCTTATTACCTTGTTCCTTGTAGATCAAATCTCCTGCAAAGTGTAAAGTTGAATCATTCCTTGGATTTGAAATCCATATTCAATATTTTCAAATGCAGTACTTGAATATCATCATTTGTTCTGAACAAGCCTTTATTGGATACAGTATACATGAGTTGAAAAACCTGTCAAATACCAATGATTCCCAAAATTGTTATTTACAAGTTTCTGGGGAATGTTTCCCCCACGAACAGCTGTTTTTGCACAATATCATGCAACTGAAATGGATATTTTGAACAATATCTCATAACTTCCAATGTGCAAAGAATTGCATATATAATATGCCTAGAAGCAGCTTAAAGTTCATTGACAACTATGAGTCATGTTGCAAGCACTGAGTTTATGATTGATTGTTCTATATTCAAAAATCCATTTGTATATCTTTGCTTTAGTTAAGTGATGAGCTTCGCAGCTTAGCAGATATTTTTAAAGTTTTTAAATATATTGTAAAACCTCCCTGGGGACATAGGTCTCTCTGGAATCTTACATGAGCAATATTTATCTTTAAATCATTTTTTGAAGCAAAAAAAAAATCTCTCTTTTTATTAAACATAATTCTATTGCAGATTAAACAGGCAACTATCATATCAAAGATTAAAAAATTGTTAATTTATCATGGCATTGTGTTTATACAATCACATACTAGTACATTTCTATATCAAGACTTGCATACTTAGCAGAATTAGTTGAACCACACAATTAAGAAGGAACTGTTCAATCTGGGTAGCTTAAGCAGTTTCAAGAAAGTTTATATATATTTATTTAAGATTTATTAATTGTCCATATATCATGTTTAATTATCATTTATGACCAAATAATCTGTATCATATTCCAGCAATGTGACTGTGAACAGCACACAACAAACTAAAGAACAGAAATGCAACAACAAAATGTATTTATTTATTTGTATCCTGCATTTATTGTTTTCACAAATAACTCAAGATGGTGAATATATCCAACATACCTTTCTCCTCCTAATTTCTCCACAACAACAGTGTGAGGTAGAGTGGTCTGACAGTGAGTGACTAGCCCAAGGACACCCAGCTGGCTTTCACAGCTAAGACTGGACTTGAACTCATGGTTTCTTTCTTTCTAGCCAGGTGCCTTAACTACTAGACAAAATTCCCATCTTAAAATTGAAGACCATCAGGCTTCAGATTCCTTAGATAAAAGGCCACATTTTTATCAATTTTCCACTTCCCTTCCTAACAGTCTTCAGAATCAGGGCCAACCACATCGTCTCCTCCATTCCAAGGGGAAGATCATTTCAGAGGGCATTTGCCACTATGGAAAAAAGAAACCATCTGGAATTCAAAGCATGCCTATCCTTTTAAACTACCTTTACCAACGCTTATTTGCTTGAGGTAGATTTGCATTGGTATATGCTCATTGTCTGAAATATCTATGGAGTATCCGCTCTGCTTCAGCTCATTCAACTTATTAGCCCCCAATCCTTTACTGGCTTATTAATGGATGTTTATTTGCACAGCAATGCAGATAATTCCCTCCCATATCTTTAGTATTATACATAGAGGATGACACTTCATCCTCCTGTCCTCTATTATAGCATGAATTGCATATATTTAAGTCCAGGTTCCTTTGTAAGTATACCTGTGAATAATAATATTAATAAGTGGCAATATTAAGGAAGTTCTTGTCTGATTCTACATTTTTAAATATAGGGATAAGTAGATAACCTTGAAGTAGCAGGAACAAGTAAGGCAAAATAAGGGACTGAGATAAATAAAAATCTGAGAAAGAGGCTCAAAATAACCCCATCTTCATTCTGTATGGTATAAAAGGGGCAGTGGGAAATTCTGATAGACATTCAAGATTCTGTTATTACGTTCTGCAATGATAAAGTAGCATTGGTCTCATCCTTGTACTGTGTTTCCTAATCTGGCATACCTCAAAGGGCTGACATTTTCTGTTGACTGACAGCAGTTTGATTCTCACCGGCTCAAGGTTGACTCAGTTTCCATCCTTCCGAGGTTGGTAAAATGAGGACCCAGATTGTTGGGGGCAATAGACTGACTCTATAAACTGCTTAGAGAAGGATGTAAAGCACTATGAAGCGGGATATAGGTCTAAATGCTGTTGTTATTTTTGTTGCTTCTCTCTGATTGACACACAGGCACACAATATTATAAGGAATGTATAAAACGTTCTGTGCACAGGCCATACTGTATACACAGTACTGTATACACAGAGCAGCAGATACAGATGGCCATAAATTGAGTAAAATCAATATGTTTCATCTGGATGTGGGAAACGTATCTGTGATCCAGGCACAGATCAGGAAAGATGTTCCAGGGCAGGAGATAGCAGAGAAAAAGATAACCAGCAGCAAAAGGTAGAAGAGGGAACAAAATTGATTGAGAAATGGGTGGGTGGACTGTTTGGCTTAGGCTGCCTTGAATCTATCTGGAGCAGCAGCAGGAAAAACAGAGAACAGAACTTGATGCTACTGGGCAGATTAGAGGAAGGGGCTGGTTTAGTTTAGCAGAGGTGATAGCAAAGAATAGGGAAGGAAGTCCTGGTGCTGGTGCTGGGTTGATCAGGTGAATGATGGACATAAGGTGAGATGCATAGCACTGCTTTACTTGTCCTCCAAGACTATTTGGAATTTGTCCCCACCAAAAGCCAGAACATCAAGAGGCAGGAGGCACCACCCATTTTCTTAGAAAGAGTGATGCATGGAAGGGACCCAACCACCTCTGTGACCACTTTTATGATACAGAAAGAACCTCCTTTAATGAATTTAGTTCTTTTTCCATAGCCTTTTGCCAATTCTCCTGATCCTTAGCAGGATACATCTTAAGTTAATCTATACTAGTTGGAACTTAACTTGGCAAACTATACCTGCTTGATATCTATCAGATGGTCTAGTTATAAGTGTAGTATGTCTAGGTATTACAGGACTTACAGGTGGACTTTCATTTATTAACTCTTCTTGATTATCTAACTCTTTCTGATCAACTGTTTCCTCTTGTTCTGGTCCTATTTGTTCTTTGTGGACTTCTTCTTTAATTGGACTCTTCTTATAACTAGTCTGTTCTTTCTGCCTTTTGTAGGGTTCAATAATTACTTCTTTATTTAAATCTTGCTCTAATCTATTCCATCCTACATGTTCTAGGAATTTTGCACTAGTACTGGTGTAAACTCTAGATGTTCCTTGTTCCCAGAATCTATCAGATCTGTGATTAGATTCATATCCTACAAAAAATAATCTTTTAGCTCTATGTTGCCCTTTTTGTCTGAGTTGTGAAGGGATATGCACCCATGCTGGTGCTCCAAATGTGTGCATGTAACTTAAATCAGGTTTTGTACCATGCCACAGTGTGAATGGTAATTCACCTGTTGTTGAATTAACAACATTATTTAATATATGATTACCACATATTATTGCTTCTCCCCATAAATTGTCAGGTAATCCTGAATCAGACAACATAGTACGTGCCATTGATTGCATTGTTTGGCCTCGTCTCTCTATAAAGGCATTATGTTGTGGCCTATACGGTGCAGACATTTTATGTTGAATACCTAACATTCTAAGTCTATTCTGGAATTTATTATTTGTAAATTCCGCACCATTATCTGTTATAAGAGTTACTAATTTCTTTTTAGCTTTCCTTTCAGCAAATTTTATCCAATTAAAGAGATTTAGATACGTTTCAGTTTTGCTCTTCATTAAATAGCAAAACCCATATCTTGAATAGTGGCCCATTATACTTAATATGTATCGAGCTCCTCCTACACTTGGTTTTTTTGGACCTATTAAATCAGCAAATACTACTTCTAAAGGCTCTTTGGTAGTAAATCCATCAACTCTATTAGCCAGTATGACCCTGCTTTTGCTTTGGTTACAAGCAAAACATTGCAAATACTTGTTACAAGGTTTCAAACTTATTCCTTTAGATAGTTGAACAGTTCTCTTAAGCATTTTAAAATTTAAATGCCCTAGCTGTAACAAGTGAATACATTCATCATGAGGTTTCTTATTATCATAAACCATGTTAGCCACCTCTAAACCATTATCATTTAACACATATAATTCACCTCTTAAAGATGCAGCAATTTTCTTATCTTCTTTTTCAATTATGCAGTTATCTCCCTTAAAAGTAATTACATATCCTAGTTTAACCAAAATTCTAACTGAAATTAAATTAAACTTAAGTTGTGGTACATATAACATTTTTACATTCTCTTTTATGAAAGAACAATATGCTATACCTTGATCTTTAGCTTTCAGTTTCCAGCCATTGGCTAATGATATCTGCTGTGTACTCTTGGACATTTTAATAAAATTTTTGTTATCATTTGTTATACAGTGGGATGCTCCACTGTCAACCACCCATAAATTATTTTTTACAGCTCCATTAATATACATGGCTAACTCTAAATTTTTCTTTTTCTTTTGATGACTTTTAGTATTCTGGCCAGCATTCTGGTGCTTTGCTTTTTTACAAAATCTTGCCAAATGTCCTCTTCCTCCACAATTAAAACACTTTTTAATTGCGTATGCAGTAGGAGATTCATTATCTTCTTTTTGAGGTTGCTCTCTCCTTAACTGACCTCTTTCAAGTCTTCTTCTTGCCTCTTCAATCAATCTGCCAGTTATATCAATTAAAGTTAAACTTTCCTGAGGCAATATTTCAAGGAAGTGACGTAGATATCATAACGTTCGTTTAGTGATGATAGAATTATGTAGAGTTTGTGTAGTTCAGAGAAAATAAGCTCTTTCTCGTGCAGTTCTTGAAAAATGCTTTGCATAGAATTCAAATGACTCAGCATATCACCATTCGTCTGGAGATGCTTTCTGAAAAGCTTCCGTGTTAGATTTATGTGAGCACCAACGTTATCTCGAACATAAATCCTCTTCAGCTTCTGCCAACACCCAACAGCCATTTGCTCTCCAAATGTGTTAGTCCTATTATGCAAAGAGCTTGTTCATTTTTCTGCATAAAGTCTTTTATCTTTTGTCTATCTTCCTCAACCTCTGGATCCCATTCCTCTACGTTTGGTGGGTTTTCAATTATGTTCCACAGACCTTCTCTTCGTAGAAGCAGACTACATTTCATAGACCATGATACATAGTTTGTTCCATCCAGCTTGGATATAAGGGACAAACTTTGTAGATTGACTTGTGCCATGTTTTCTTATATGGATATAAAACTATAATTAATAAAACACAGCTGTCTGTTTACTGTAATGTGTAACAACATAAACTCTCACTTTTTACATAAATCTGTTTTATCCTACTTCAACTGACTTTGCAGCCTCTGGGCCCATAACCAGTGTTAAGCCTGTGTTCCCCAACCAGGGTTAAGGAGATAAGCTGAACAGAATGTGCAGCATTAGTCAGACAGGCACACAGATAAGTTTGTGAGATAAGTTTGTATGTTTGTTAACATACAGTAAAAATAACAGATACGCTTGTGCTATCAAAAATATAGTTTATTCCATTTAGAGTTTATAGCATAGTCAAAATAACAGTCCATTAGTCATGTATCGTTTAGTCAGTCCATTCAAGGATATTCAATTAGCGAAGTCCATGTAGAATATCCAATGTCAGTTCACTTACTATAAATCAGTCTTTTTTTTCTCCCGTTCCAGTAGGGAAAAACGCAGTCTTGAATCCTTCCAGTAATTAGATATCTTAAAGCCAGAGAGAGCAAGCTGTAGTGCCTTGCTTCTTTTATGGTGCTTTTTACAACCACTCCCTTAATTACATTCCTACAGTTAAAGTTGCAGACACTTTAACTAATAAACCATGATAACATATTTATTATTTTACCGAAACCAGTTCGGGTAAACAATGTTATCCCTAACATAGAGTATAGCATTTATTACTGTGAAAAACAAACTAAAATCTAGAACAGTGGTCGCCAACCACTGGGCCGAGGACCACTGGTGATCTGCGAGAAAATTTTGGTGATCCACGGAGAAATAGTTTGGAGAACCAGTAAATACCACGTCTGACAGGCCCCACCTCACCTATTCTCTGTCTCCCAAGTCCCAGCTGATTGACTGGGTCATCTTTTGTTGTCCAGGAGAATGGAGCGAGAAAGCAGGTTAGTGGGGTGGGGAGGGAATGGGATTTTGCAGTAACCTTCCCCTGCCACACCCATCATGCCATGCCACGCTACAACCACCAAGCCATGCCCACAGAACCAGTAGTAAATTTTTTTGAATCTCACCACTGAGCAAGATATAAGAATGCACTGACAAGCTGACTTTCTTCTCTAGACTGTGGGAACACTTCGAGAACACACATCCTATTTTTGTTACCAAAACTCAGTAACTTATATCCTTGCAACCTCTCAATTGTAACATGGAGCAGCCCCTGAAAATCATTCAGAACTTTCACCTGATGCAGAATGCAGCTGTGCAGACAGTAAATGGAGCCAGATACATGGCACACTTTACACCATTTCTCCATGCGCTGTATTGGTTACCTGTGTGTTTTCAGGTACAAGTCAAGGTGTTGGTCTACCTTTAAAGTCTTACATGGCTTGTGACTGAGGTACTTGAATGATTGTCCTTTTTCAAGGGTCTGTCCAACCAGATCTAGCAGAATAGGCATGCTGCAGATCCTGTCAGCTGAAGAGTGTCAGAAGATGGATTTTTCCAATCTATGGAATGTCTTCCCTTCAGAAATTAGAATGGCCCCAATCCTGTTAGCTTTTCATTCAAGGTCCTAAAAATCTGGCTATGTTCCCATGACCGAGGCACTGAATGTGTTAAGAACACTGTTTCTTGGCTATATAGCTAACTGGCCAAGTATCTTGACTGCTATGTATATTTATTTTGGATACTTTTTATTGTTTTAAAATTGACTGAGTCATTGACTAAGATGGGCCACTATAGAAATTGAAAAAAATAAAATAAAACAGAAGACTGCCATTAATGCCTGGAACTCTGTTCTTTATCTTAGCTGATCCCAGAAGAACAATGAAATCCTAACTGGCTTTTAATTTTTAAGTAGTGCTTTCATCCATACCTGTCTTGACTTTTTTACTTTTCTTTTTGAGGAAAATGGAAAAGTAGATGGTCGTTTCTCATTTCTGATCGTTCTTCTAGAAGACCCACCCTTTTCCATATCTCAGATTTAACCTTCTGAATTCTTTTTTCATTCCACTTGGCTTTTTGCTCCTTTTCCTTAGTAACCCAATTAATCCTTTTTAAACAGCATTATATCATATTAAATATAATTTTGTTATCTATGTATTGACTGTTCAGGCACCTATTTGAGGAAATGTATTCTGATGACTATATTAGAAAACCATGTGCTGCAAAACAAATGATAAAATTTCACCGAATAAGCCAAAAATGTTGGCTACAACTCTTAGGAACAAAGATGATGTTTTATATCAAAGAGGTTAAGCCCTTGGCTGATCTGATCATAGCCAAAACTAAATGATTTATTTAAAACTGTATCCATCCCAGTTAGCAAATAGTGATAAATAAATTCCCCAGCCGTAGCAAACAAAGGATGGGAAATGGACTAGAGAAATTGAATTCTTCATTACTCATTCTCTCCCAGACATTAACCATTCAATCTGCCCATGACAAAGAAGGAAATGTACTTTGTGTCATGCCAGGTCATTGAGCTTCAAAGACACCCTTCCACCACTGGCAGCACCTCTTGAAGGATACACCTTTTAGGCTAAAAGAACGCTCTTAGAAAGCATTTGTTTTTAATTATTGCATTATATCAAAAAAAGAGTTAATTGAAATTTCCTGGCACTGACTAAATATGCAGAGTAAATATGTATTCTGAAGTCTATCTATGAAGTTCTCAGTCATACAATGTAGAATTGGTCCTTGGCCCCATTTGTATGCATAGAGGAATTTTATAACATTATTCTTGTCAGATAATAATGTCATCAGAAAAACAATTCGACAAGTATTATTTTTTCTTACTTGTTAAAAAAATACTTCATAAGAAATTCATCACCTTATGTTTGGGAAACAAATTGAGTTTTCTTTCCTATTAGTAGTCTCTCTGGGGTGAGGGTGGGAGGAAGAAAAGCCTCAAGAAATCAAAGTGAAGATCTTAATTGACTACAGTTTTGGTTTGGTCTGGTTTAGTCAGCATAAGGGACTTTTACAATTGGTAGTAAGTAGAATTATGCCAATTTCTGAACTTGCATAAAGATACTTTTCCTGTGCTAAGGAAAAGTCCATAAATCTTTGGTATAATTTACATAAAATGGTGTAAACTGAGAAGCACCGTAACCAAATTATAAAAGGTCATCATTCCATCATAGTCTATGCTGGTTGCATTGCATTTAGGGTCCAGGTCTTGGTATGGCATCCTAGAAGGAGCATGAAAAGGTTAGATTAAGTTCAGAGGAGAGTTATCAGGATAATAAGAAGTCTAGAGAACAATATCGGAGCACATTTAGCTTTCCTTTAAAAAGGAAAATAATGACTTATATCATCATGACCTAAAAGGCTCTCACATGCAAGAAGGAGTGAACTTTGAAACAAAGAGCAGATGAAGACTTAATGGACTGAAAGAAAAAACAGAAAGAAAATTCAGGCTGAATGTTATGTTAAGAGCTATAAAGTTATGGAGCTTGTCTGCCTATAGGTTTTCAAATGGGGGAAGGGTTAGATTTATTTGTTTATTTTATTTATTTTGTCAAAAGCTTATAATAAAATAGAAATAAAAATAAGTATAAGTTTAAATATAAGGAATAGGAACTAATAATTGGGGACAATAGGACAGGGAAGTAGGCATGATTATGCGCTTATGCATACCCCTTACAGATCAGGGATGTCAAATTTGATGTCACTGAGACCCACATCAGGGCTGGGTTTGACCATGGGGGGTGGGTGGGAAGTGTGTGGCCTGGAGGTGTGGCCAGCATCACTTGTATTGGGCATGCCTGTGGCGGCCTGAGCACTCTCCAGTGAAAACAAGCTCCTGAGTTCCATCTTCAGTTGTGATGGCCTCCTTTAACCCTCTGCCAATGAAAACGGAGCCCGGGAGGGCTGCACACAGCCGTCCCAAGCTCCGTTTTCACTGGCAGAGGCACCATGGGCCATCCCTCACTGTTTCCAAGGCAGCCCTGCGGGCCAGATATAAGCCTGTGGGCCTTGTGTTTGACACCCCTGGACTAGATAGTCACATACTGGGATGGTTTAATGGATTTCTGTATTAAACAGATATTGGACAAAATGGTTTATAAAATCCATAGCAATGGACACATTGTATGTTTCATATACTTGGAATATAACCCATTACTCTCATAACAAATGGAGTATTTCCTCCAAGGTTTATTTGAGAAAAAACAAGGAGTTGGAATTTCTGGCCCAGATTCTCTACCATTTGGTATCATCTGGGGGCTCAGCAGTTAAACACACTGAGCTTGTTAGCTGAACAACAGACAGCCTGGGTTTAAGACCCAAGCTCCACACAACAGGGTAAACTCCTATTCCTTCCTTAGCTCCTGCTCATCTAGCAGTTTGAAAACATGCAGATGTGAATAGATTAATAGGTACTGTTTCGGTGGGAAGGTAAAAGCATTCCATGCAACTTTGGCCACGTTATCATGGAAAATGTCTTCAGACCACTCTGGCTCCCTCGACCAAGAAATGGAGATGAGTACCATGCCCTAGAGACAGACACAAATGATCAGGGAAATCTATACCTTTACCTCATTTCATCCAGCTAAAGGAGCTCAATGGCTTACACGATTAGGAAGCTGATTTGGAGGCTAGCAAGCCCAAGTTCAAGACCTGAGTGCTCTGTGGGGTGAGGTGAGCTCCTGTTGTTTGGTCCAGCTCCTGCCAAGGACAGGAAACCCCACCCTGGCATCCCCTGGGCAACGGTGATGTCACTGTCTAACCCTTTTCAAAAAGTGAGAAGCCATTGCATCCAATTTCTTTCCATGTTCCAAAGAACCCCTTCTCTATCATCATGATGAAAAGCTAATAGGGAAAGGGACCAATGAAATCCTTCTAGTGGGAAATGTTTGAAACTTAATTCTACCATGTCTATTTTTGCACGTAAAGGGCAGGAAGGCAGGCATTTATGCTGGAAGAAGTGCCAAGCCTTCACAACAGCAGAAATATTCTGTCACCCTGCATCTCCCACAAACTATTTAACCTACTCTATCAAGAATAGATTGCTCCACGCCTAGGTTGTGTGTGAACAATCAGCACCATAGCTACTTAAATTCTAAAATATGGTTCTTACATAAGGCTCCAACCTTATCCAAAGAGATCCCACATCAGTGTCAGATATCCTGAAGACCATTTTCATGATGTAGTCATAGAATCAACAGCCACCTGTGAAGCTTCAAGTCTATTTTTTAAAAAACATACCTTCTGTTCTGTCCCCTCATTAGCATTCTTGAGATCCCCACACTTTGATTGGCCAAAGCGTGGGGCACTCTGATTGGTCAGGTGAGCCGCGCCGATTGGCTCGCTAAGAATCTCCCGCGATTGGTCTGTTCGAATCGCAGGAGATTCAAAGCAGTGCTATTGGCCGCAGCCGCCGTGGCTAAAATAATAAAAGCCGCAAACCTTTTGCATAGCGCCAGTTCGGTTCCTACACTAATAAAAGAGCATGATTTGAAGTCACTGACTCCTGGCAACATTTTCGAGGACACGACACTGGCGACGAAGGTGGGATCATGACCCTGAACTGAACCACGTGTCCGACAGAAGCCAGACAAACCTCCACGATGGCGAAAATCGCACCCCCCGCACCCTTCAACCCCGCCACCGAGGACTGGGAATCATACTCCGACCGATTCCGCATGTTCCTCGAGTGCAGCGATCTGAAGGACGCCACCGGCCCCATGAAGCGCGCCGTCTTCCTGACCCACTACGGGACCGAGGTATTCAAGATTTCCAAGGCACTTGCCAAACCCGCCGACGCGACCGCGATGGACTGGGATATCCTCGAGCCAATACTTCGGCGGCACTACACTCCAGAGGTACCCATCCTGATCCGACGCAACGAATTCTACCGTCGGGACCAACGGTCGGGTGAGAGTTTCAGCGACTTTGTCGCCGAACTACGGCGCCTAGGAAGGCTGTGCGAATTCGACAACCTGAACGACGCCCTGTGAGACAGAATCGTGCTCGGCCAGTAGGACCCTGTCCTCCAGAGCCGGCTAATGGCCAAGGGCAACATCAGCCTTGCAGACACCCTTACCGCAGCCGCAGCCACTGAAGCGACCCGAACATCCGCCGACCGCATGCGCCGACCGAACGCTGGAGACCGCAGCGGGAACAACAACCCTGCAAGGTCAGCTGAGGCCCAACCCGAGACGACCACCCACCAGGGCGATTTCCACTCGGCATCGGGCACTTCCGATGACGAGGAGGAAATTCATCGCCTCCAGACAGGCCGTGACCCACGGAACCGGCGGGGTCATAAGTCGAGGACCAACTGTGCCGGTTGCGGAGGCAACCACCCCAGGTCCGAATGCCAGTTTTTCGAGTTGATCTGCCGGCATTGTGACAAGAAGGGACACATCGCCCGTGTCTGCCACCTTAAAAAGAACCGCAGCCCACCCCGATGGGACCAGAGCGAATGGAGGAGAGAAAGCACACCACCCCGGACCAGAGATCGCCCCTCGGACAACAGATGGGACCGGAACAGATGATCCCTACGAGGCGGCGATACCCGGCGAGGAGAGGAGACCCATCAGACGGTCACAATCGGCCATGCCACAACCAATGACGCCCGGAAGGTCCACGTGGAGGTAGGCATCGAGGGCGAGCCATGCAAAATGGAGGTGGACTCCGGGTCCTATCTCTCCATGATAGCATGGCATGAAATAAAGCGCTTGGTGCCTACCATCCAAAGGAGAAGCCAAGACAGCCAGAGACTAATCGTAAAGGACTACCAGGAAAACCGCATCCCGGTAGTCGGAACCGGACAATTAAACGTGACATACAAAGGGCGCACTGAAAGGCTTCCCCTGACAATCGTCGATTGCGACCGCCCAAGCCTACTGGGACTGCAATGGTTCGCCCCGCTCGGCATCACAGTCACGGGAGTCGACCACGTCACCGACGACAGCTGGGAGCAACAACTGGCCCGGGAATTCCAAGAGGTCTTCGACGGAAACCTAGGCAAGTACCAAGGGCCCCTTATATCATTCAGCCTAGACCCAAACGTCCCCCCAAAACGCCTGAAACCAAGGCGGGTGCCATTCGCACTTAAACCCAAGATAGACGAGCAAATTGACAAGCTCGTCAAGCAAGGGGTCCGACAGCCAATAGACCACGTCCAGTGGGAGACCCCCATAGTCACCCCGATCAAGCCCGATGGGTCGGTGAGGATCTGTGGGGACTATAAGGCCACCCTAAATGGCGCGTTGCAACAAAGCGCCTACCCCGTCCCAGTAGTGCAACACCTATTGCACTCACTGGGAGGGGGCAAGGTTTTTTGCCAAACTCGACCTCACCCAGGCATACCAACAGTTGCCAGTCGACGAGGAAACGGCAGAAACACAAACCATAGTCACCCACCGGGGAGCATTTAAGTGCAACCGGCTCCAATTCGGAGTCAGCGTGGCACCGGGAATATTCCAAAGCTTAATGGAAAGACTATTACAAGGCATCAAGGGGGTGATACCTTACTTCGACGATGTCTTAGTGTCGGCAACCAACCAAGCCGAACTAGAGGGTCGCCTAAGGGAGGTCCTAACCAAATTCAAAGAGACCGGGCTCAAAGTCAAGAGGGAGAAATGCCAATTATACACGGAACGGGTTGAATTCCTGGGATACCTCCTAGACCGTCACGGCATTCACCCCACAAACCAATAAATCAAGGCCATCAAAGAAGCCCCCACACCCAAGTCGAAGATGGAACTACAGGCATTCCTGGGGCTACTTAACTTTTACAATGTTTTCCTGCCCCAAAAGGCGACGGTGGCAGAGCCTTTGCATAGGCTCCTGGACAAGGCGGCGACCTGGATTTGGGGGAAACGCGAGCAAGCCGCCTTCCAAAGAACAAAGGACCTCCTCACTTTGGACGCCGTCCTTATACAGTACAATGAGACCCTACCTCTGGCCGTCACATGCGACGCATCACCCTTCGGCGTCGGCGCTGTCCTCAGTCATACCCTCCCCGACAGAAAAAAAGCACCCATCGCGTTCTTTTCAAGGACCCTCACCAAACCGGAGCGGAACTATAGCCAGCTGGACAAAGAGGCTCTGGCTATCATTGCCGCAGTAAAAAGATTGCACGAGTACATCTACGGCCGAACATTCACCATCATAACCGACCACAAGCCGCTGCTGGGAATCCTTGCAGGAAACTGGGCCACCCCGAACATTCTGTCTCCCCGAATGACAAGGTGGTCTGAGTTCCTGGCGGCCTACAACTACGGGCTCATACACAGACCGGGTAAGACCATCTCCCATGCAGACGCCTTAAGCCGCTCACCGCTACCGGAACCTGACACTGACCCAGCACCCACGACGACCACCCTCAGCATAGAGACTCTACCCAACCTGCCCATAACCGCATCAGACATTGCCCAAGAGACTAATAAAGACAAACGTCTGGCGCGGGTGTTGCATTGGGTAGAGAAAGGGTGGCCGGAAAGGGACAACGATGAGTCCGTCAAAACATTCCAGAACCGGCAAACGGAACTCTTGTTATTAAAAGGGTGCATACTATGGGGGGATAGGGTGGTCATTCCAGAAAAACTACAAGGGAAGGTTCTGGAACTACTACACGAGGGGCACCCTGGCAACGTTAGGACTAAAGCCCTCGCCAGAAGTTACGCGTTGTGGCCAGGGATGGACAAACAATTTGAGACCTGGGTAGCAAGGTGCCAACGATGCCAGGAAACTAGGCCAAGCCCACCCACAGCACCCGTCCTAGAGTGGGAAACCCCAAGGGGACCTTGGTCTAGGATCCACATAGACTTCGCCGGACCCACAAAAGGACACACCTTCCTTATAACAGTAGACGCTTACTCCAACTGGCTGGAGGTAAGCAACATGAAAACAACAACCACGGAGGCCGTGATCAAGGAACTCTGCAAACTCTTTGCAACGCACGGCCTCCCAGACGTCGTCGTTTCCGACAACGGGCCCCAATTCACCTCGCTGGAATTCGAAAAATTCCTAGCGGAAAGGGGCATCCGCCACACGCTGACAGCACCGGCACACCCGGCGGCGAACGGTAGGGTGGAACGGATGGTGCAATTCACTAAGAAAACCATCTGGAAAATAGACCACGGGGAGATCCAGGAGAAAATAAACAAACTACTCTTCACCCAACACATAACCCCAAATACCACAACAAATAAGAGCCCAGCCGAACTATTAATGGGGAGGAAATTAAGGTCCCCACTCGACAGGTTACACCCCATGTATAACCCGGAGAAGCCCCCAGACTCAAACAGCAAACACCGAACTTTCGCACCAGGCGACCCCGTATACGCAAGAAACCTGACAGGAGACCCGTTATGGGTACCGGCCGTCATCACACAAATAACAGGCCCACACTCGTACCGGCTACAAACAGCAGACGGACGAGCATGGAAACGCCACATCGACCAATTAAGGTCGAGGACGACCAACCAAGAGACCACCGACGCACAAACAGGCGAAACCAACCCCCACAACACAAACCAAGGGGGAAGGGAATACCCAGGGAACCAAAACCAAAGAAGAATAAACCAGCTATACTTACCGGAAAGCAGCCAGCACGACCCCTCGCCAGGAAGAGACAGCCAGGCCAGCTCGACCGACCCGGGGAGACCAAGCGGGAGTGGCGAAACCCGCAGCTCAACCAACTCGGGAGGCCCAGGAGGGAGCTACGGAGAGCGGCCCGGCCCGACCAGCCGGTTCCCACGACGGCATCCGGAGAAGCAGAGATCCCGACCGAACCGGCCGGGATCCAACCTACGACTGAGCTGCGCAGGTCCAGTAGGCTCAGACGAAGCCCTGCCTACCTACGTGACTACGTGACGTAAGGACTAAACCAAGAGGGGAGGGGTGTTCTGTCCCCTCATTAGCATTCTTGAGATCCCCGCGCTTTGATTGGCCAAAGCGCGGGGCACTCTGATTGGTCAGGCGAGCCGTGCCGATTGGCTCGCTAAGAATCTCCTGCGATTGGTCTATTCGAATCGCGGGAGATTCAAAGTGGTGCCATTGGCCGCGGCCGCCGCGGCTAAAGGAATAAAAGCCGCGAACCTTTTGCATAGCGCCAGTTCGGTTCCTACACTAATAAAAGAGCATGATTTGAAGTCACCGACTCCTGGCATCATTTTCGAGGACACGACACCTTCACTATATTTTTCTGCACTCTATTATTTCATCTCACCTCACCTCTGCTTTGAGTGATAAGACTTTCATCTGCATTCCCAATATATCTGTAAGTTGAAAGTCTTCAGGCTGAACTTCCTATAAAGTTATTCTGGATGATAAGAAAATATCCTAGACTGATATGATCTAATTTTGTTTGAAGAGATAGATTTCCAGATTCAGACCTATACTTTAATTAAGTTGAAATGCATTATTATACACAAAAATGACAGTGTACACAGCAAACGAAATAACCATGCTGGGTTTTGTATTACAAGTCACTATTCGAACAGTTCCCAAGTGTTTAGGACTGCGTGATGTATTATTATTATTATTATTATTATTATTATTATTATTATTATTATTATTATTATTATTATTATTATTACTATTATTATTACTATTATTATTACTATTATTATTATTATTCCCCAACCTAATTGAAGCTACAGAATATAGCATTTCTATAACACTATCATTTAAGCATAACATTGTCTTTATATGCAGGATTTAAATTTAATCTGAATAATCTGAATCTAGTTTCAGCTGTCTTTTCTTCTTTTCTTGTCTTTTTTCAGAAATGGCAGGATTATCTCTTATTCCCATATTCTGAAAATAGTCAGCAAGTTAAGACTCTCTTTTTTAATATTTCCAAGTTTGACATTGTCTGGCTCAATGATTGAGAAAAAAATATTGTTTTAAAAGAAACAAAACAAATAAGTCCTTATTAGATGACAGCTGTAAATTAAAAAGGATAATCCAAGATATTTTAACGAATAGAATATATTCTTACAAACATGCTTTCTTATAAAGAATTGACATTATTAATGGTTCTAATTCTAAACAGAGAAATAATAGCTGCAGCTTTGAAGGAAATCATTGTGAAATGATGGTCAAAGGTATTTGACTCAAGAAAAATTCAGAACACATAAGAGTTACTGAGAATTGAAACTTAATTGCAACAGCAATTTGCACAGTTGTTCATGGATTATATCAAACACAGACACTGTCGTTTCCGCAAAAAGATGCCAGGAGTCGGTGACTACGTTTCAAGCTCTTTATTTAACAGTTGTGAACCGAACCGGCGAAAAGGAAAAAGCCCGCGGCTTTTATCCTTTTCGCTGCGGCGGCCGCGGCCAATGGCAGCGATTCAAGTCTCCCGCTCTTGGAGTGAGCCAATCACGGGAGACTTCAAACAGGCCAATCAGCACGGCTCGCCTGGCCAATCAGAAATCCCCGCGCTTTAGCCAATCAAAGCGCGGGGATTTCAAGTATGCAAATTAAGGACAGAACACCCCTCCCCTCTTGGTATAGTCCATCACGTTGCGTAGTCACGTAGGTAGGCGGGGCTCCGTCTAGTCCTACTTGACCTGCGCAACTCAGTTGCAAGCTGGATTTCGGCTGGAGTGGTCATGTTTTTGGCTGCTCCCTCTTCTGTGGGAACCGGCTGGATGATCGGGCCGGTTCTTTCTCCGTGGCTCCCACCTGGGCCTTCCGGGTTGGTTGAGCTACGGGTTTTGCCGCTCCCGCTTGGTTTCTCTGAGTCGGTTGAGCTGGCCAGGTGGTTCTTCTCCGGTGGGGGATCGCGATGGCTGCGTTCCGGTAAGTACTGCTGGTTTATTTCTTCTTGCGTTTGTTTATTCGGGTGTTCCCTCCCCCCTTGGTTCGTGTTTTGGGGGTTGAGGTCTGTTGCTGTTCGTGACCTGAGCTGGTCAATGTGTCGTTTCCAGGCTCGCCCATCGGTGGTTTGGAGCCGGTACGACCGTGGACCTGTGATTTGAGTGATGACGGCTGGGATCCATAGGGGGTCCCCCGTCAGATTTTTCGCGTACACTAAGTCACCGGGGGCAAAGGTCCGGTATTTTGTACTTGAGTCTGGGGGTCGCTCCGAGTTATATGTTGGGTGTAACCTGTCGAGCGGGGACCTCAGCTTCCTACCCATCAGTAACTCGGCTGGGCTTTTGTTGGTAGTGGTGTTCGGGGTGATGTGTTGTATAAAGAGGAGTTTATTTATTTTGTCGTTGATCTCCCCGTGGTCCATTTTCCGGATGGTTTTTTTGGTAAATTGTACCATCCGTTCCGCCCTACCGTTCGCCGCCGGATGCGCCGGTGCTGTTAATGCGTGGCGGATGCCCCTCTCCGCCAGGAACCTCTCGAAGTCGAGGGAAGTAAACTGGGGCCCGTTGTCTGAGACGACGACGTCTGGGAGGCCGTGTGTGGAAAAGAGTTTGCAAAGTTCTTTGATAACGGCCTCCGTGGTAGTGGATTTCATGTCGCTTACCTCCAACCAGTTAGAGTAAGCGTCAACTGTTATCAGAAAGGTATGCCCATTCGTGGGACCGGCAAAGTCTAAATGGATTCTGGACCAGGGTCCCCTTGGTGTTTCCCAGTCCAGGATGGGTGCTGCGGGTGGGCTGGGTCTGGTCTCCTGGCATCGTTGGCATTTGGCTACCCATGCCTTGATCTGCTTGTCCATCCCTGGCCACCAAGCGTAACTCCTGGCCAGGGCTTTAGTTCTGACGATGCCAGGATGCCCCTCGTGCAGCATCTCTAAGACCCTCCCTTGCAACCTGTCCGGGATGACCACCATGTCACCCCACAAAATACATCCCTTGAGTAGTGAGAGTTCCGTCTGGCGGTTTCTGAATGTCTTAACGGATTCGTCACTGTCCCTTTCAGGCCAACCTTTTTCCACCCAATGTAAAATTCGCGCCAGACGCCTGTCCTTAATAGTTTCCCTGGCAATGTCTGACGCGGTAATGGGTAGGTTGGGCAAATTCTCGATGTTAAGGGTGTTTGTCGTTGGTGCTGGGTCAGGATCAGAGTCTGGTAAAGGCGAGCGGCTTAAAGCGTCCGCGTGCGAAATTTTCTTACCTGGCTTGTGTAACAGTTCATAGCTGTAGGCTGCCAGGAACTCGGACCACCTTGTCATCCGGGGTGATAAAATGTTCGGGGTGGCTCGGTTTCCTGCGAGGATGCCCAGCAACGGCTTATGATCTGTCACAATGGTAAATGGGCGGCCATAAAGGTATTCGTGGAATCGCTTAACGGCGGCAACTATCGCCAAAGCTTCTTTGTCCAGCTGGCTATAGTTCCGCTCCGGTTTAGTTAGAGTCCTGGAAAAGAAAGCGATGGGTGCTTCTCTTTTGTCGGGGAGAGTATGGCTGAGGACAGCGCCGACGGCGAAAGGTGATGCGTCGCAAGTGACAACCAAGGGCAAGGTTTCGCTGAATTGAATCAGGACGGCGTCGGAGGTGAGGAGGTCTTTGGTTTTTTGGAAGGCGGCTTGCTCTCGTCTCCCCCAAATCCAGGTTGCCGCCTTATCCAGGAGTCTATGCAAAGGCTCCGCCGCCGTAGCCTTTTGGGGTAGGAAAACATTATAAAAATTCAGCAACCCTAAGAAAGCCTGTAGTTCTGTTTTAGACCTTGGGGTGGGGGCTTCTTTGATGGCTTTCACTTTTTTAATTGTAGGGTGAATGCCATGCCGGTCTAGAAGGTAGCCCAAGAATTCCACTCGCTCTGTGCATAGTTGGCATTTTTCTCGTTTTACTTTAAGTCCCGTTACTTTAAATTTTGTTAAGACCTCCCTGAGTCGGTTTTCTAATTCGGCTTCGTTTGGTGCCGCCACTAATACGTCATCAAAATAGGGCACCACCCCCTTGATGCCCTGCAGTAAACGTTCCATCAGGCTCTGAAAGATGCCTGGTGCCACGCTGACTCCGAATTGGAGCCGGTTACACTTGAATGCCCCCCGATGGGTAACGATGGTCTGGGCTTCCGCTGTTTTTTCGTCGACCGGCAACTGCTGATATGCCTGGGCGAGATCGAGCTTGGCAAAGACCTTGCCCCCTCCCAGTGAGTGCAGTAGGTGTTGCACGATTGGGACGGGGTAGGCGCTTTGTTGCAACGCGCCATTTAGGGTGGCCTTATAGTCTCCACAAATTCTCACGGACCCGTCTGGCTTGACTGGGGTCACTATAGGGGTCTCCCATCGGGCATGGTCTATCGGCTGCAACACCCCCTGTTTGACGAGCTTGTCGATCTGCTCGTCAATTTTAGGTTTTAGGGCGAATGGTACCCTCCTAGGTTTTAGCCGCTTGGGGGGAACCCTAGGGTCTAGGTCAAATGAGATAAGGGGCCCCTGGTACTTGCCCAGGCTTCCGTCGAAGACCTCCCGGAACTCCTGGGCTAGCCGCTGTTCCCAGCCGTCGTCGGCGACGTGGTTGACTCCTGTCAGCGCGATGTCCAGTGAGGCGAACCATTGTAGGCCCAGCAGGCTTGGGCGATCGCGATCGACGATTGTGAGTGGGAGTTGTTCGGTGCGGCCCTTGTAAGTTACATTAAAGTTCTTGGTGCCCACTACCGGGACGCGGTTTCCCTGGTAGTCTTTTATAATGATTTTTGGGGCATTAATGTTCCTCTTATGGAGGGTGGGCACTAGCCGTTTTATCTCATGCCATGCAATCATGGAGAGGTAGGACCCGGAGTCCACCTCCATCTTGCATGGTTGGCCTTCAATATGGACTTCTACGTGTACCTTTCTGGCGCCGTCGGAGATGGCGTGGCCGATGGTTACCGTCTGGTGGGTATCTTCCTTGCGCCGACTGTCGCCGCCTCTTGAAGATCGTTGGATTCGGTCCCACCGACCGTCCGATTGGCGATCTCTGGTCCTGGGCGGGGGGCTTTCCTTCTTTCGGTCGTGTTGTTCCCATCTGGGCGGGCTGCGGGTCTTCTTTTGGCGGCAAACTCGAGCGATGTGTCCCCGTCTTTCACAATGCCTACAGATAGAGTCAAAAAATCGGCATTCTGATCTGGGGTGGTCGCCGCCGCACCCGGCACAGTTGGTCCTCGACCTACGACCTCTTCGGTTCCGTTGGTCGCCGCGTCCCGTCTGCACGCGATGTATGTCCTCCTCGTCTTCTGACGTGCTGGATGTAGACTGGAATTCTCCGTAGTGTGCAGTTGATTCGCTTTTAGGGTCGGCCGACCTTGCCGGGTTGTTGTTTCTGCCCTTCGCGTCTGATTTTCGCATGCTGTCAGCGGAAGTGCGGGTTGCTTCTGCGGCTGCGGCTGCGGCTGCGGTGAGGGCGTCTGCTAGGCTGATGTCACCCTTGGCCATAAGCCGGCTCTGGAGTGTAGGGTCCCATAGGCCGAGTACGAATTGGTCTCTTAGGAGGCTGTTCAGACCTTCAAACTCGCAGAGTCCTCCTAGGCGCCGCAGCTCGGCGACGAGATCGCTCAGTTTTTCGCCTGGTTTCTGATCTCGACGGTAAAATTCGTTGCGCCGGATCAGGATGGGGACCTCGGGAGCGTAATGGCGCCGCAGGATAGGTTCGAGGACGTCCCAGTCCATGGCGGTTGCGTCTGCCGGCTTGGCCAATGCCTTGGCCATCTGGAAGACCTCGGTTCCGCAATGGGTGAGGAAGACGGCGCGTTTTAGCGGGCCCGGGGCGTCCTTCATTCCGGTGCACTCGAGGTACATGCGGAAACGGTCTGAGAACGATTCCCAGTCCTCGGTGGCGGGGTTGAAGGGGGCGGGCGGTGCGATTTTCACCATCTCTGTGCTGAAACTGGCTCTTGTTGGACACGGGGTTCGGTTCAGGGTCGGGATCCCACCTTCGTCGCCAGTGTCGTGTCCGCAAAAAGATGCCAGGAGTCGGTGACTACGTTTCAAGCTCTTTATTTAACAGTTGTGAACCGAACCGGCGAAAAGGAAAAAGCCCGCGGCTTTTATCCTTTTCGCTGCGGCGGCCGCGGCCAATGGCAGCGATTCAAGTCTCCCGCTCTTGGAGTGAGCCAATCACGGGAGACTTCAAACGGGCCAATCAGCGCAGCTCGCCTGGACAATCAGAAATCCCCGCGCTTTAGCCAATCAAAGCGCGGGGATTTCAAGTATGCAAATTAAGGACAGAACAGACACTTTGAGATATTTTTGGAAAAAAAACATGATTATATTATGAATGTTAATATGAATTGAACTCAAATATTTTAACAGTGACTTTGCAGAGGTTAAAGACATTTTATATGGGAGTAGCTGCCAGAATTTCCCTACTAGTTGAGAAATGGAATGTATCCCACGTCATTTTATAAGATAAAATGAATAGAATGTGAAATAGCAGATCATTGGGGTAAAGTAAATTGACCAAAGTATATTAGTAATAGGAGAATAATTAAAAATAGTATAGATGTCATCCTTATTATTCATAGGTTTCCACTCCAACTTAATTATGATTTTTAAAAAACATATTTCACAATGCATGGCACTGAATTTTAACTAGTCTAGTATGTTATGGTTATGCTGATGTGATAGAAAAGGAGAGAAGAAATTCAATTCTAGTCTTGAAGGGCAGCTATGCTATCATAAGGGCAACCAGTTGCTTGGAGGGAAGTTGTAGACAGTAACCCCATAGGTCCAACCTGGTATGTAGGTGTTGAGGATAGAGCCCTGGGACAGCAGGGGTGGAGATGGGTGGGGAACAGTTACCCCTTCAGTGGTTGAAGGGCATGCTTCTGAACTGACCCACAATTGGAAAGAGAGAGAAAGACAGAAAATAAGACTGTGTAAAACAAAGCAACTGAAGAGAAAAGCTGGAGAGTAAAGTTACAGCATTGTGCAGAGTAGTTGCTAATATCCAGAGGGACACAGAGAAGAAAAGTCCTTCACCTAAGGCCCAAAATGGGATGGAGGGACTTGGAAAAATAGTTGTCATTGGCAAAACACTGATCAGTGGGGTAGGAATGGGCAGAAGACCCAAAGAGATGTTCTACTCCCAATGGAGAAGGTGATTGGCTGAGCAGATCTAGGAGAAGGAGACAAGTGGGGCTGAGCAGATGACACATTTTCTCTCTCTATTGATTCGGCCAGAAGCGAGGGAAGGAAACAGAGTAAAGGGGGAAGAAGAGTAGTAGTCAGCAGGAGAGCTAGAGGAAAACCCACCACAGGTTAAAAGGACTGCTTATCTGAACCCTGTTGTAAATAGCTTCACTGTGTATAGTAAAAAAATATAAATGCCTCTACAGTCTTGGTTAGGGTTGGGGTTAGAATCTGGGTCAGTTGCCATCCTTGCAAACCAAGATATATCTCCAGTTTAAAAGAACCTGGTAATACTGTAACCACATCAGAAAAGCCACCTATCATTTCCATACATGTAAAATATACAAAAATGTCCTCAAAGCATGATATGCAAAATTCTTTTTAATAGAAGTAGAGAAAATGAGGGACACCTGTATTTTGCAAGTGTATTTAACATTGTTCTGTATGGACATTAACATACTTGGAAGCACCGCGCTGTGATTGGCCAAAGCGCATGGCGATCTCATTGGCCAAGCAGGCAGCGCTGATTGGCCCGTAACGAATCTCCCGCGATTGGTGGAAACTAATCGCGGGAGATTCAAAGCGGTGCCATTGGCCACGGCCGCCGCGGCTAGAAAATAAAAGCCGCGGCTTTTTCCCTTTAAACCCCGAGCCGATCTAGGGACCTAATAAAGAGCTGAAACTAAGTCACTGGCTCCGAGTCTCCTTTCCCATGACGGACACGACAAACATGGTGACAGCTGTTTATGCTATTTTATAACATAGTACAATGCCTTCTAAATCCAATAACTCTTCAGTTGGTGGGTGTTCATTTATTGGGGGGGGGAAAGTATTTGAGAAGGGTTGGACATAAATTAATTACATTCTTGTGATACCTTTATGATTCTTCTCTTTCCTATGTAAACTTTGTTTCTTTCAAAGCCTGGACCAAGTAACATTGTATTTCCTTGCATGGTAACAATAATTTTATTGCAAATTGTCCAAATTCTTTGATTCTTTCTAAGGGAGGGCATTTTCCCTAAAACATCTCAAACCAGAGAGATCCTTACAATCAGGTATAGAGAAATGGTAGTGTTATGTACTTGGACATGGGTCGGAGTAAATGGAGACAGCCTCTGAATAGTGACTTTCAGCTCTTTATTCCCGAAACAACAACAGTGAACCCTGCCTTATATAGGCAACCTTTGTGAGAATTGTCCAATAGCGAGCTATGAACGCAAGTACTTTAAACCAATAATAATCCTCTGTTAAGGGCCAATCGGATTCCTAAGAACTAGCCAATCCGATCTGGCCACCTAACAGCCAATCAGAAGTGCAGGGCCAGAACCCTGCACTTAACCTCAAGCTCATACTTTATTAACTATGGTACATACATAACAGGTAGGGAGAAAGAAAAAAGAAAGCTTTTAGTTTCAACATCATGATCCCCTTTTTTTTGTCTAGATCATGCTCCCAGATTTTGAGATTTTACAAGAAAATTAAGAAGACTGTGCCCTCAATTAATCCTAGATCAATTGAGATCTAAGAATGAAAGCATCTATTTGTCAAGATTTGTTTCTATTTAATCCATTTTTTCTTCCAGTAAATATGATCAGAGAAGTCTTTGTGAGAGTCATGATTTCTGTTATGAAGTTTGTCTACAGAGGAAATTTTTTGAACTTCCTCAAGGACAAGAAGCAATGGATGGAAACTAATCAAGGGGAGAAGCAACCTAGAATTTAAGAGAAATTTCCGGACAGAACAATTAATCAGTAGAACGGTTTGCCTCTAGAAGTTGTAAGTGCTCTGACTTTAGAGGTTTTTGAGAAGAGATTGGACAACAATTTATCTGAAATGGTATAGGATTTCCTGCTTGAGCAGGAGGGTAGACTAGAAGACCTCCAAGATCCCTTCCAACCCTGTTATTCTCTTATCCAGATCCAAATATTGACATATTACTAAGGACCATTAGTTTATGAGCTTTACATATGTACTATGTTGTTCTAAAAGTGTTCTGTCCCTAATTAGCATTCTTGAGATCCCCGCGCTTTGATTGGCCAAAGCGCGGGGCACTCTGATTGGTCAGGCGAGCCACGCTGATTGGCTCGCTAAGAATCTCCCGCGATTGGTCTATTTGAATCGCGGGAGATTCAAAGTGGTGCCATTGGCCGCGGCCGCCGCGGCTAAAAGAATAAAAGCCGCGAACCTTTTGCAAAGCGCCAGTTCGGTTCCTACTTTAATAAAAGAGCATGATTTGAAGTCACCGACTCCTGGCATCATTTTCGAGGACACAACACTGGCGACGAGGGTGGGATCCTGACCCTGAACCAAACCACGTGTCTGATGGAAGCCAGACGAACCATCACGATGGCGAAAATCGCACCCCCCGCACCCTTCAACCCCACCACCGAGGACTGGGAATCGTACTCCGACTGATTCCGCATGTTCCTCGAGTGCAGCGATCTGAAGGACGCCACCGGCCCCATGAAGCGCGCCGTCTTCCTGACCCACTGCAGGACCGAGGTTTTCAAGATGGCCAAGGCGCTTGCCAAACCCGCCGATGCGACCGCGATGGATTGGGACGTCCTCGAGCCAATACTTCGGCGGCACTACGCTCCAGAGGTACCCATCCTAATCCGACGCAACGAATTCTACTGTCGGGACCAACGGTTGGGTGAGAGTTTCAGCAACTTCGTCGCTGAACTATGGCGCCTAGGGAGGCTGTGCGAATTCGACAACCTGAGCGACGCCCTGCGAGACAGAATCGTGCTCGGATTGTGGGACCCCGTCCTCCAGAGCCGGCTGATGGCCAAGGGCAACATTAGCCTAGCAGACACCGTCACAGCAGCCGCAGCCGCCGAAGCGACCTGAACGTCCACCGATCGCATGCGCCGACCGAACGCTGGGGACCGCAACGGGAACAACAACCCTGCAAGGTCGGCCGAGGCCCAACCCGAGACGACCACCCACAAGGGCGATTTCCACTCAGCATCGGGCACTTCCGATGACGAGGAGGAAATTCATCGCCTCCAGACAGGCCGCGACCCATGGAACCGGTGGGTTCGTAAGTCGAGGACCAACTGTGCCAGTTGCAGAGGCGACCACCCCAGGTCTGAATGCCAGTTTTTTGAATCGATCTGCTGGCATTGTGACAAGAAGGGACACATCGCCCATGTCTGCCGCCTTAAAAAGAACCGCAGCCCAGCCCGATGGGACCAGAGCGACCGGAGGAGAGAGAGCACACCACCCCGGACCAGAGATCGCCCCTTGGACAACAGATGGGACCGGAACGGACGATCCCTATGAGGCGGCGATAACCGGCGAAGAGAAGAGACCCATCAGACGGTCACCATCGGCCACGCCATAACCAATGACGCCCGGAAGGTCCACGTGGAGGTAGGCATCGAGGGCGAGCCATGCAAAATGGAAGTGGACTCCGGGTCCTACCTCTCCATGATAGCATGGCATGAAATAAAGCGCTTGGTGCCTACCATCCAAAGGAGGTACCTAGACAGCCAGAGACTCATCGTAAAGGACTACCAGGGAAACCGCATCCCGGTAGTCAGAACCAAACACTTCAACATCACATATAAAGGGCACACCGAAAGGCTTCCCCTGACAATCGTCGACCGCGACCGCCCAAGCCTACTGGGACTGCAATGGTTCGCCCCGCTCGGTATCGCAGTCACGGGAGTCGACCATGTCACCGACGACAGCTGGGAGCAACAACTGGCCCGGGAATTCCAAGAGGTCTTCGACGGAAACCTAGGCAAGTACCGAGGGCCCCTTATAGTGTCGGCAACCAACCAAGCCGAACTAGAGGGTCGCCTAAGGGAGGTCCTAACCAAATTCAAAGAGACCGGGCTCAAAGTCAAGAGGGAGAAATTGCCAATTATACACGGAACGGGTTGAATTCCTGGGATACCTCCTAGACCGTCACGGCATTCACCCCACAAACCAAAAAATCAAGGCCATCAAAGAAGCCCCCACACCCAAGTCGAAGATGGAACTACAGGCATTCCTGGGGCTACTTAACTTTTACAATGTTTTCCTGCCCCAAAAGGCGATGGTGGCGGAGCCCTTGCATAAGCTCCTGGACAAGGCGGCGACTTGGACTTGGGGGAAACGCGAGCAAGCCGCCTTCCAAAGAACAAAGGACCTCCTCACTTCAGATGCCGTCCTTACACAGTACAACGAGACCCTACCTCTGGCTGTGACATGCGACGCATCACCCTTCGGCATCGGCGCTGTCCTCAGCCATACCCTCCCCGACGGAAAAGAAGCGCCCATCGCGTTCTTTTCAAGGACCCTCACCAAACCGGAGTGGAACTATAGCCAGCTGGACAAAGAGGCTCTGGCTATCGTTGCCGCTGTAAAAAGATTCCACGAGTACCTCTACGGCCGGACATTCACCATCATAACCGACCACAAGCCGCTGCTGGGGATCCTTGCAGGAAACCGGGCCACCCCGAACATTCTGTCTCCCCGAATGAGAAGGTGGTCCGAGTTCCTGGCCGTCTACAACTACGGACTCATACACAGACCGGGTAAGACCATCTCCCATGCAGATGCCTTAAGCCGCTCGCCGCTACCGGAACCTGACACCGACCCAGCTCCCACGACGACCACCCTCAGCATAGAGACTCTACCCAACCTGCCCATAACCGCGTCAGACATTGCCCGAGAGACTAATAAAGACAAACGTCTGGCGCGGGTGTTGCATTGGGTAGAGAAAGGGTGGCCGGAAAGAGACAACGACGAGTCCATCAAAACATTCCGAAACCGGCAAACGGAACTCTCGTTATTAAAAGGGTGCATACTATGGGGGGATAGGGTGGTCATTCCAGAAAAGCTACAAGGGAAGGTTCTGGAACTACTACACGAGGGGCACCCTGGCATCGTTAGGACTATAGCCCTGGCCAGAAGTTACACTTGGTGGCCAGGGATGGACAAACAAATTGAGACCTGGGTAGCAAGGTGCCAACGATGCCAGGAAACTAGGCCAAGCCCACCCACAGCACCCGTCCTAGAGTGGGAAATCCCAAGGGTACCTTGGTCTAGGATCCATAAAGACTTCGCCGGGCCCACAAAAGGACACACCTTCCTTATAACAGTAGACGCTTACTCCAACTGGGTGGAGGTAAGCAACATGAAAACAACAACCACGGAGGCCGTGATCAAGGAACTCTGCAAACTCTTTGCAACGCACGGCCTCCCAGACATCGTCGTTTCCGACTACGGGCCCCAATTCACCTCACTGGAATTCGAAAAATTCCATGGGGAAAGGGGCATCCGCCACGCGCTGACAGCACCGGTGCACCCGGCGGCGAACGGTAGGGTGGAACGGATGGTGCAATTCACTAAGAAAACCATCCGGAAAATAGACCACGGGGAGATCCAGGAGAAAATAAACAAACTACTCTTCACCCAACACATAACCCCAAATACCACAACGAATAAGAGCCCAGCCGAACTATTAATGGGGAGGAAATTAAGGTCCCCACTCGACAGGTTACACCCCACGTATAACCCGGAGAAGCCCCCAGACTCAAACAGCAAACACCGAACTTTCGCACCAGGTGACCCCGTATATGCAAGAAACCTGACGGGAGACCCACTATGGGTACCGGCCATCATCACACAAATAACAGGCCCACACTCGTACCGGCTACAAACAGCAGACGGACGAGCATGGAAACGCCACATCGACCAATTAAGGTCGAGGACTGCCAACCAAGAGACCACCGATGCACAAACAGGTGAAACCAACCCCCACAACACAAACCAAGGGGGGAGGGAATACCCAGGGGACCAAAACCAAAGAAGAATAAACCAGCCATACTTACCGGAAAGCAGCCAGCACGAACCCTCGCCAGGAAGAGACAGCCAGGCCAGCTCGACCGACCCGGGGAGACCGAGCGGGAGCAGCGAAACCCGCAGCTCAACCAACCCGGGAGGCCCAGGAGGGAGCTACGGAGAGCGGCCCGGCCTGACCGACCAGCCGGTTCCCACGATGGCATCAGGAGCAACAGAGATCCCGACCGAACCGTCTGGGAGGCCGTGCGTTGCAAACAGTTTGCAGAGTTCCTTGATCCAACCTACGACTGAGCTGCGCAGGTCCAGTAGGCTCAGACGAAGCCCCGCCTACCTACGTGACTACGCGACGTAAGGACTAAACCAAGAAGGGAGGGGTGTTCTGTCCCCTCATTAGCATTCTTGAGATCCCCGCGCTTTGATTGGCCAAAGCGCGGGGCACTCTGATTGGTCAGGCGAGCCGCGCCGATTGGCTCGCTAAGAATCTCCCGCGATTGGTCTATTCGAATCATGGGAGATTCAAAGTGGTGGCATTGGCTGCGGCCGCCGCGGCTAAAAGAATAAAAGCCGCGAACCTTTTGCAAAGCGCCAGTTCGGTTCCTACTTTAATAAAAGAGCATGATTTGAAGTCACCGACTCCTGGCATCATTTTCGAGGACACAACAGAAAGCATCAACCAGCAACATTTAAAGTTGGATCTGGGATCTGTGAACATTGCATTGGGGCACTTTCTAAAAGCAGCTAATCAGAACATGTAGAAATGCATATTAATTGAAGACTAATTTCATTCCCATTGTAAATGAAGCTGTATTTATTAAATAATAATAAACTGGCTAATCATTTTTATAAA
Organism: Hydrophis major; assembly: GCA_033807585.1. NCBI lineage: Eukaryota > Metazoa > Chordata > Lepidosauria > Squamata > Elapidae > Hydrophis > Hydrophis major. Next base: position 175,481,396 of record CM066329.1, read on the forward strand.
GTTTTAAATAACCCAGCTGGTCTTTTTACTCTGTGCCATCTATCTATTAGCCACATGTAAATACTGCTTATCATATGACTCTTAATCCCTCTGAACCCCTATTAAAACAGATGTCTTTTGCTGAAGCTTAGCTGTTCAAAACATTATTGTTATCAGAATTATTAACAACACAGATCATTATTTTTCCTGTTAAAGCCAAGTGTTGTTCTTTATTACTATCTGAAAGCTGTTCTTTGACAGATGTTCACCAATTGTTTTCTGGGTTATGTGGGAGCTAAAAGCTGTGTCAAAGACTGGAAGTATTTTCTGCTTTCACATTTGCATTTATTATGCCTTCTATTGGATCTAGCTACAGTTTCCAAGTTTTGAGATTTTCTAATGCTAATAATCCTTTATTAGTCTCTTCTGGCCAGCCAGAAATCTGTACACTGAACAGATTCAGAACAGGAACTTTAGAATGAATTCAAAAATTAAAATCTGTAATGTTCAAGGTTCAACTGAATTTGAACCTTCTAGAACAAAAAAACAATAAGTTTTTTTCTTACTTCCTTACCAAAATCCAATTATTAATGGTTAAGTCAATGGTTGACCTTTATTATTAATTGGCCATGAAAACATGCCTTTGGAATGGTGGACAAAATGAAACCAATGTGTCAGATAGTCTTTCCCTATATACACTCTCAAACTGCTATTAATTTTTAATATTGCGGCCTGAAGTTGATGTAATGGTTAAGGTACCAGGCTAGAAACTGAGAGACTGTGAGTTCTAGTCCTGCCTTAGGCACAAAGCCAGCTGGATGACCTTGAGGCCAGTCACTTTCTCTCAGCCCCAGGAAACAGACAATGGCAAACCACTCCTGAAATCTTTGTAAGAAAACTGGAAAAACTTGTCCATGCCGTTGCCAGAATTTAACACTGACTTGAAGGCATTTTTAAAAAAGAAAAGACTTCTTGTGCCCATAGGATGTTCCTACATCCACTTTCAGGTTCCCAAGGAAATAGTGCTCTGATATTAGAAGCTGAAATCAGATATCAAACCTTTACTCTTGCTCAATTAGGCCTTTCTCCTCAATTGAACTTCTGTGTGACATGAATACATAAGAACAGCTATAGGAACAGATAGTCCACTAGAGTCTCTATGAAAATTACATTATGTAAAAAAAAAAAAAAAAAGCTTTGTTGACAGAACACCTTCCCTCCCCTGACAGTGCCTTATCATACGGGGTGATTGGAGATTCTAGGAAAGGATGTATATGTTGGAACGAAACCCTGAAATAACCAGGGTGGTTCGGGGGACGGAGAGGTTTATAATAGTGCCATGCACAGAAATACACTGCAGAAGATGCTGGCAACACTTGTAGGGGAAGAGGGATTGGAAACATGAAGCCAATTGTCTCTTCCAGCCCTCTTTCCTCAGCTTATAAACAGATGGTGGGAGATCTGTTGTCAGCCCTCAAGATACCTTTCTCTGTTGCTTTTCTGCTATTATTTCATTATTTCTCTGGGCTGTCATGACAACAGTGGGAGGGGGAATTTTGCTAGGGAAGAAGACTGGAGGTGTTTGCATTCCTTGCTGGGCTAGCAAGGGGAGGGGGGATTCTTTCCTTTAACTTTCCGTTTCTTGGCTATCTTCTGTCCTCTTTTGCGCAACTGCGAACTTTTATCAAAATATGTCAAGGTCATTTGACAAGACACTTCATCACCATCTGGAGATGACCACCTGAGCTTATACAGAAGTTTTAATTGGAAGAATAATTTGAACTTTGGGGGGTGGGAACAAACCTAATTCTTTGTATGTGGATTCTACCCGCCAATTTCTCAGTTTCGGAATTGATTTGTAGCTTCCACTTTATTTTCCAGTAAAAGGATAACTTTGCTCTACACCATGGAGTCTGAGTATTTCTTTCTTGGGATCTAAAGGGAGCACAGCCTGACATCTGTCTTCAGTTATTATTTAATTAGCCACTTAGAATGAAAATGATTGAAGCAGACCACCGATGCACAAACAGGCGAAACCAACCCCCACAACACAAACCAAGGGGGGAGGGAATACCCAGGGGACCAAAACCAAAGAAGAATAAACCAGCCATACTTACCGGAAAGCAGCCATCACGACCCCTCGCCAGGAAGAGACAGCCAGGCCAGCTCGACTGGCCCGGAAAGACCGAGCGGGAGCGGCGAAACCCGCAGCTCAACCAACCCGGGAGACCCAGGAGGGAGCTACGGAGAGCGGCCCGGCCCGACCGACCAGCCGGTTCCCATGACAGCATCAGGAGCAACAGAGATCCCGACCGAACCGGCCGGGATCCAACCTACGACTGAGCTGCGCAGGTCCAGTAGGCTCAGACGGAGCCCCGCCTACCTACGTGACTACGTGACGTAAGGACTGAACCAAGAGGGGAGGGGTGTTCTGTCCCTAATTAGCATTCTTGAGATCCCCACACTTTGATTGGCCAAAGCGCGGGGCACTCTGATTGGTCAGGCGAGCTGCGCCGATTGGTTTGCTAAGAATCTCCCGCGATTGGTCCATTCGAATTGCGGGAGATTCAAAGCGGTGCCATTGGCCACAGCCGCCGCGGCTGAAAGAATAAAAGCCGCAAACCTTTTGCGAAGAGCCAGTTCGGTTCCTATTTTAATAAAAGAGCATGATTTGAAGTCACCGACTCCTGGCATTATTTCGCGGACACAACAGCTTGCCCTTTGTGGTCAACAATTGAACATCAAGAACTGACAGCCAATCAGCACCAATCCATAACTGAGATCCTGGTCCCACCTTTTCAGGTCAGAACCTAAGTACACATTCCTTTTTCTTGTTGCAACAATAAAATACCTCCATCTCTCTGCCTCTCCCTCCTTCCCTGTCTCCATTTCTGTCTCTGTCTCTCTGTCTCTGTCTGTCTGTTTGTCTGTCTGTCTGTCTGTCTCTGTCTCTCTCTCACACACACACACACATGCACATCTGATTAAACCTGTTTTGCCTTCAAAATACTTAATGCTCACATGCTGGCACTGCCGCATTTCAATCCCTATAATTAATTATACTGGCACAGCACTATGACAGCTTCTTAGGAGATAGAAAGTACAGCTATGGAAAAATCTTTTCCACAGACAAGCCCTTCAAGCAGTAGACAGTTTTAATGGCAGTTGCTGACTTGAAATGGCATTTTCCTGATCAGTGCAACCAGGACACTCTAAAATTGTTTTTGTTTGCAAGCCCAATTATGATGTTATATGATTAAGGAGGAATTGTCCTTTTGTGTGGAAAAGCTCTTAATTGCTTGCCCTCTTCCAGTGAGAGCATCCCATGGGTGAAACTATGTTCAGAGGAACTCTGGATCCAAGTCTTTGCCTATATAAGCTGTTGAATAATTAAACCAAAGGAAATTAATATTTTCCGCTTTAAATCTAAATGAGAGTATGTGTAATCACACTTTTACGCATTAAAAATTAAAGTGTATCTTGAGGTTATATTTTAGGTAAATGCTGTAATAAGTGCTGGTGAATACAGTTGAGGGACTCAAGAGAGCAAGCCAAGCTTTTGAATAGACACCACTAATTAATGCATAATATGAAGAGCAACAAACCTATAAATGGTATTACATGCCACAAAGTTGCCAGAGGAGAACATTTTTACTAGAATTAGGTCTAATGAAAAAATATGTACCGTATACTCTCATTATTTTAAGAAGTTAATTAAGACAATCTTAGTGTAGAGAATTGGGGCTGATAATCTGTTATTAGCTGACCTTGCAGTCCAACTATATTTGATCATCTTGGACTAGAAATGTAGCATTGCTGACCTGGGCTTTGTCCTTCAAGCAGAATGTGCTAGAGGTCCTGGTTTTAGGATCCTAACCAGCAGGCTGAACAACAACAAAAACAACTCCTTAGGTCCAATGCAAACATTCTACTTGGAATCCTTCTCTTCTTTCCTTCCTTTCCTCCCTCCCGCCCACCTGCTTGCCCGCCCGCCTTGTTTAACAGCAGTTAACATGTTGGAATAAAACTGGTATGGCTGATATTCAGTTCCACCCATAGGCTTGAAAGCCCAGTGAGTCACTCTAATTTTAACCTACCACAAAGGGTATTTTGGAGACAGTTTAGCTTCTTCTTTAGGAAATGAGGTAAGATTAAATCAATAATAGTAATAATGGCAAAATTTCCATCAATGTATTGCCAAAAACAAACAAACCCCATGCTGTTTTGATCCATATATATATTGTGTTGATAGATTGACATCCTAGATTCTTGAAAATAACTTGAACCATTTGAAGGTCAACACCAGCTAAAGAAGACACACCAGAAATAAAAGTTAAAATAAGCAAAAAAAAAAAAAAAAAGTAAGAAAACACCTGTCTGATCTTGATGAACAGAAATCACCAGGGCCTGATGGATTACATCCCAGAGTTTTAAAAGAGCCGGCAGAGGTCATCTCAGAACTACTGCATCATATCTTTCAAAAATCCTGGAGCACTGGAGGACTGGAAAAGAGCTGATGTGGTTCCCATCTTCAGAAAAGGAAAAAAAACAGACCCAGGAAACTATAGACCAATCAGCCTAACATCAATACCCAGGAAGATACTGGAAAAGATAATAAAAAAAAAAAAAAACCAGATCTGCCAACATCTAGAAACGAGTGAAGTAATAACTAGCAGTCAGCATGGGTTTGTTAAGAACAGATCATGCCAAACCAATCTTATTTCATTCTTCAACATCGTGGCTAAATTAATAGACCAGCAAAATACTATGGATATAATATATTTAGATTTCAGCAAGGCATTTGACAAAGTAGACCACAACCTACTCCTTAGTAAGCTAGAAAAAAGTGGAATAGATAGCAGCACCACTAGATGGACTCGCAACTAGCTGACAAACTATGATAGTCCTTAATGGGTCTAAGTCTATATGGAGGGAAGTAAGCAGTGGGGTGCCACAAGGTTCTGTCTTAGGCCCAGTACTCTTCAATATCTTCATTAACGACTTAGGTAAGGGAATAGAAGGGGAACTTACCAAATTTGCAGATGATACTATGCTGGCAGAATAGCTAACACCCAAGAAGATAGGCTCAAGATCCAGATGGATCTTGACAGACTAGAACACTGGGCCGTATCTAACAAAATTAAATTCAATGTAGAGAAAAGTAAAGTCCTACACTTAGGCAAAAAAATCCAAAAGTACACATATTGACTGGGTGAAACCAGGCTCAATAGCAGTAACTGTGAGAGGGATCTTGGAGTCTTAGTGGACAACCAGCTAAATATGAGCCTGCAGTGTGCAGTAGCAGCCAAAAGAGCTAATGCAATTCTAAATTGTATTAACAGAGGGATGCAAGAGAAGTATTAATACCACTCAATAAAGCCTTAGTAAGACCATAGCTAGAGTACTGCATCCAGTTCTGTTCACCACATTATAAAAAAGATGTTGAGGCTCTAGAAAAAGTGCAGAGAAAAGCAACCAGGATGATTAGGGGACTGGAGACTAAAACATATGAAGAACGGCTACAGGAACTGGGCTTGGCTAGTCTAGTAAAGAGAAGGACCAGGGGAGACATGATAGTGATCTTCCAATATTTGAGGGGCTGCCACAGGGAGGAAGGGGTCAAGCTATTTTCTAAAGTGCCTGTAGGCCAGACAAGGAATAATGGATGGAAACTGAACAAGGAGAGATTTAACCTGGAAATAAGGAGAAACTTTCTGACAGTGAGAACAATCAACCAATGGAAAACCCTGCCCTCAGAAGTTGTGCGAGCGTCATCACTTGAGACTTTCAAGAAGAGATTGGACTGCCATCTGTCAGAAATGGTGTAGGGTCTCCCACTTGGGTGGGGGATTGGACTAGATGACCTACAAGGTCCCTTCCAACTCTGATTATCTGTTATCTGTTAAGTGGCAGTTGTGACTTCACATTGTTGTGAACAAATAAGAATAATAGTCCCTCCATGATATCCCTTGTCATGGATTCTCTGATGCTGCTGTAGTAGTGAATTCTAACAGAAGGCTCAGGCTCCACCAACCCATTTAATATGGCAAGAAAATAGAACAAGAATCCTTCATTAGATCAATAGTTGCCTGGACAAGATGTTCACAGTTCATTGGCCTCTATTGATACATGGGAAGCAGAACTCAAGAGCTGTGGTTGCGCAACCAGGGCCTAGCCCTGTAGGATTACTGGAAGAACAACAATCACAGAAAGGACAAAAAGTATACTTTCTTTGAAAATCACACTATTGTAGCCTGCTCGTATAACTCAGAACCCACAAAGGGGGGAAGGGGGTGTTTAAAACAAAGTTTTGAATATTGGAAAATAATTTATCCAGACTCAAATATAACTGAACAACAATTGGTAGATCAAAGGAGATTCATTGCTAAAAATAAAACATTCAGGGAAGCAGAACTGGAACAGATTCAGAAAAATTGTGAAAATGGAAGCACCTCCCCCCCCAAACAATAGTAGAATAGTAAAAGAAATTCAGCTAACAACGATTGGAAATATAAAAGAAACAGTTCATGTGAACAGTAGAAGTGATAACTTAGAAAAAATACAGTTAGTCTTCGACTTACAACCAGTTGTCTAGTGATGACTTCTTCAGAAGGAGTATACCTCCTTGAGAACCTACAGAGCCCTCTCTCCCTCAAGGAATTATTAACTAATGCCCAGACCTAGTCACATGTTTTCTCCTGAGTGATCAGTCTTAACCAACCAGGAGGAACGTGGATCTAACACCGAAGTAGCTGAACTAGCAGTTGCAAGACCCCTGTCCATCTCCACAGGTACAATAGGACCAAACCCTCAAGTTGAGAGAGTGGGATTGGCCCAGCTGGATTTGTGCTCAAAGTGGGACTAGAACTCACTGTCTTCAAGTTTCTAGCCTGTTGCCTTGATTGCTACTCCAGCTCTATTGGCTCTCTCTAGTCCAGGGGTCCCCCAAGCCCCCCAGTCTGTGGACCGACACCGGTCCTCAGCATGCCAGAAACCAGGCCATGCAAACAAGCAAAGCCCCATCTCCTGGATGCAGGCAGCACATGAAACCACACCCATCTGGTCCATGGAAAAATGCCCTCCACAGCATCAGTCATTGGTGCCCAAAAGATTGGGGCTGCTCTAGCCCATTCTTAATGATCTTACCTAAGAATCTCCTTTTTCCTTTTCTGCTTCTACTCTCTTGGCTAGAGAAACAACTGTCCTAGGACAGTCATATATTGTCCCTCAGAAGGAACGCTGATAAAATCAGACTGGGGCCTCAGCTGAGTTCTGTAATAGCGATGGCACTGCTGCTGTGACAGAAATGAGGCCTCTCTTATCTTAGTTAAAACAAGGCAGCAATATCTCCATTACCTCCCAATCCTTTTTCCGAGGGGAGATATTGCTGGTTCAACATATTGTAGCCTGATCAGAAGAAATAAACTGGAGAGAGGATGAGACATGAGAGTCTCCAGTAGTAGTTCTATTATACAGCTGCTGCTTTTCTGATATAAATCTGTTCTTATTTTTAAAACCAAACCAGGGGCTTTTCTGATCAAGAACTTCTATTTTTAAAATCTTTTTGTTGCTTTGAAACCAATCAGAAATTCACGCCAAAAAAACCTCCAGTGAACTTATATTCAACTCCTCGTAGAGGGCTAGCACTTTATAAAGCCATCTGGTAAGGCAAGAAATATATTGTTTGCAAGTTCACCATTCTCCCCTCTGTAGCTAGGCATGCTTGGCTTAATCTATGAGATAAGCATTTGCTGCTGACAGGATTAATTTCAGATACAACTGCTCCCACAGTGAGAAACACGGCTGTAGCTGCAGTTGGATAATATCTTTTTCGATTAGATCCATCGCTGCAGGGCTTCAGAGACAAATGCATGGAAAGGTAGGTGGAAAGAGTACAACTGAATACATAAATGCATTACAGATAAACAAAAAGGTAAAAATTTTCAGACCAGCTCATCTCCTTGCTACTTCATGGACAGGTTAATATATTGTAGGTTTCTGGACAATATCAAAGTAACTTGACTTTGCCTTCCTCTGAGGTGCTTTTCTGACAGCCATAATATCCCCTGAAGACCTCTCATCTTGGTATTAACCAGGCTTAACCTTGCTAAGCTGCTAAACCTAGACTCAGTCAGCTGGACCCTGCCACTAACTGAGAAACAAATGAAATGTTATTGGAAACCTATGAGTGCCTGGTGGGATATTAGCAATCTTTTTTTAGCAGGAGTTCTCAAACCTTACCATGACCCTCTTTAATGATAAATGAATTTCTGAAACATCTCTCATGAATAAAATTAACAATTTCATTGGGGTTTAGGTTATGTTTTGAGCATGGGCGAGAAAGAATGGAGACAAGCCTCTGAACGGTGAACTTCAGCTCTTTATTTACATTGTGACTTCTTCATTTCAATAGCAGTTAAACCCGCCTTATATAGGCAAACCCTGTAACTTTTAACCAATAACGATCTAGGAGCGCTAGCTCTTATAACCAATAGGAACTCTCTGTTAAGGGCCAATCGGATTCCCCGGAATGGGCCAATCTGGTCCGGCCGCTTAACAGCCAATCAGAAGTGCAGGGCCAGAACCCTGCACTTACTCCAAGCTCACACTTTATTAATCTTTATGCATACACAACAGTTTATATAAAGCGAAAAATAAACATGCCAATTACTTGAAATATATATGGCTTTTGCCACACTTTCCTGATGTAGATTTAAATACTGGAAGGTAGAACTTTTACTACCCGGTGAAAGCTTTTCTATTTTGACAGATTGTGAATTAAAAATGACTGACAAAAGTATTGATTTTGACTAATGTATAAAGACACTTCAGAGAATATGGATATACATATCAAACTGGAAATTGCCAGCCAGTGGAAAATGTAGTTTGATTTCTCAAGTCTGATTGCCTTTAAAGAAAATTTATGATCTGTTTTTAAGCTGTTTATGGTTGACTCAGCATGTGTGTGTGTGTGTGTGTGTGTGTGAAAGAGAGAGAGAGAGAGAGAGACAGAGAGAGAGACAGAGGGAGAGAGAGACAGAGAGAGTGAGAGAGACAGACAGACAGGCAGAGAGAGACAGACATACAGAAAGAGAACCCTAAATTATGCTTCTTTCAATCCATTATTGGAATGAAGTGACCCCTTCAAAGTTTTGGCACTGCAGAATAACTTAAGTACCATTATAACTGTTATGTATGTACCATAGTTAATAAAGTATGAGCTTGAGGTTAAGTGCAGGGTTCTGGCCCTGCACTTCTGATTGGCTGTTAGGCGGCCAGATCGGATTGGCTAGTTCTTAGGAATCCGATTGGCCCTTAACAGAGGATTATTATTGGTTTAAAGTACTTGCGTTCATAGCTCGCTATTGGACAATTCTCACAAAGGTTGCCTATATAAGGCAGGGTTCACTGTTGTTGTTTTGAGAAGTCACTATGCTAATAAAGAGCTGAAAGTCACTATTCAGAGGCTGTCTCCATTTACTCCGACCCATGTCCAAGTACATAACACTGGCGACGAAGGTGGGATTTGGAGACTGTGGGAAAAAACTTTGACTTCAGTATTGGGTAATGATTAGTCTAAGACCTTATACATACATGTCTGCCTAAGGGTCACTGAGATAAGCAAGGAAATTAAAAACAAACACCAGAAACAATTAAGCAGCTCAGACAATTGTAAACAGTTTTGTGTGCTATATCTAATTATTGTAATCCACAATGTGAATGCTTACTATGTACGAATTTCTCAATAAAAGGGGGCACTAGAATTTGCTCTGGACTCCCATCCCGAGTATACCAGCCTCTGTGTCTCATTCTTTCCATGGGAGTCCACCACAAGTGGTGACACCGACGTGATCCACTGCAGGTGGTACGTGTCCGGACCTCCGTGTTTCCTTGCCTGGAATAGGTAAAGTACGTACTTAACTATTGCTGGACAATAGTATTATTCAGGGAGCATGGGGGGAAAACTCTCTCAGCCACAGGAACGGCATGTTAGTGAGCTGCAGAAGTTAGCCAGGACAAACTACTTTATCTTTAAACCCTCTGGGGGGAGCAAATAGTTCTTTCAAAAGATAATGTGAGAGAGCTGCTGCAAGAGATCTGGCGGCAATGTCCCTGGTATCCAGAGAAAGGCTCTTTAAAGTTGGACACATGGAGGAGAATTGGAACTATCCTTCATGAAGAGCCACGGGCAACAGCTGAACTTTTGATATTTTGGAAGATTGTTATGACTGCTTTAGAGACCCAGCAACAACCTCTTTTAAAAACTTTAGTAGAACCTCTTCCTTATAAAGGAATTGTATTGCACCCGCCTTCTCCAAAACTGGAGTGTGCTTTATCATTTCCAACAGCACCTATTCCTGTGAATGATAAAATCCAATCAAAAATGGGAAAGGTTCAAGCCATGATGCATCAGGCTTTCAATGAGGGGAAGTTAGAGTCTGATGAGATTATCCAGATGAATTTGTTTCCAGTCAATAGGCAAGTGGATGCTCAAGGCAATCTGCAGACTGAATGGGTTCCGATTCCTTTGGCAGTTCTTAGGGAAATTAAAAAAGCAGTAAAAGATTATGGTATTCAAAGTCCTTTTACAAAGGGGCTTCTGACAAGTTTGGCTACCTCACGCATGATTCCTAGTGACTGGAAAGATTTAATGAGAATGATATTGAGCTCTACTCATTATGTGGTCTTTGACTCAGAATACCAAAGGGAGGCTGTCACTAGGGGAAGGAATTCGGGGGGGCTGTATACACCAGACCAAATCTATGGGGCAGGCTTGTTTGAATCCACTGCAGATCAAGCTGCTAATTTGCCTGATCACGTATTTCCAGTGGTTATGGCAGCTGTCCTTGGGGCGTTGTCCCGCATTCAGGATGTGGGAACCCCAGCACGGTCTTTTTCTCAAATTAAGCAAACAGCATCTGAGTCTTATAATGATTTTGTGGAAAGGCTACAATTGGCTATTACCAGGCAAATCTCTAATGAGGAAGCTGCAAAAGAACTTTTGCTGAAATTGGCAGTTGAAAATGCAAACGCTGACTGCAAGCGTATCTTGCAGCCCTTGGTGGCTAGAGGTGAGGTTACTCTGGCTGATCTGTTAAAAGCATGTGCAGTGGTGGGTTCTCAGGCTTACAACATGGAGACTTTGGCTATGGCATTGCAAAAAGGGATGAAACCTACAGGGAATTGTTTTAATTGTGGAAAGCCTGGCCATTTTAAAGCCCAGTGCCGTGCCCCTGGGGGGGGGGGGGAATGGCATTTAACAAAAACAAAATTAAGGACGTCCGTCCAAAATCAGTCTGTCAAAAATGCAAAAAAGGGTGTCATTGGGCAAATCAATGTCGCTCTAATCAGAACCAAAATCCGGGAAACTAAATTTGGGGCGTGCAGCTAGCCCCGCTCCCAAGGCTGTCACAAAAGCATCGCCTGCAATTACTGGAAGTGCAGGTTTGGGTTTAAAAATGTTGAACTCAATTAATGTGACCTTTCCTAATCAAGTGTATATTGAGGACACTCATTTGCATGGGCCACTGCCAGAAAAAACAGTGCGATTAGTACTTCCCATGTCTTCTGCATCAGAAAAAGGGTTTTTTGTTATTCCAGCAGTTATTGATCAAGATTATAAAGGGGTTATTAAGATACAATTGTACACTGATATTCCTGCATCATTAATGGCCGGTGACTCTATTGCCCAGTTATTATTGCTTCCATACATCTCTATAAATCCTTTAATTGGGATCCCACAAACTGGTGGTTTTGGGTCCACTGAAATGGCAAGTTCTCCAGTTGCTGCAGAATTGCTAGCGTTGACAAAAAATTTGACTACAGATCAACCAAAAATGACAATTGAAATTCAGGGAAAATCATTTTCTGGCCTTATAGATTTCGGAGCAGATGTCTCTGTGATACGCCAAAAGGAATGGCCAAATTAATGGGCGCTTGAGGACTCTCCGGCTGTTCGTGGAGTGGGTGGTATGCAGTTTGCAAGAAGTAGTGTACATTGGTTGAAGGCATTGCATAGAGAAACTGGTGAGACTGCAAGGATTCAACCTCTTGTGTTGCCCCTACATATAAACTTGTGGGGTAGAGATTTGCTGTCACAATTTCGCACAAAAATTGTTATTGGATAATGGAAAAATTACAATTGTTAACCTCTCAGCCAGTCTGGATTGACCAATGGCCACTTCCAAAAGAAAAGCTTACAGCTTTACATCAATTGGTAGCTGAGCAGCTACAATTAGGACACATTGAGCCTACTTCTAGTCCATATAACACTCCTGTATTTGTTATTAAAAAGAAAAATGGAAAATGGAGATTTTTGCATGATCTGAGAACCATTAACTCCATCCTTCAACCAATGGGAGCGTTACAATGTGGTTTGCCTAACCCTAACCTGATCCCACGTAATTGGGATCTAGTTGTAGTAGATTTATGGGATTGCCTCTTTTCTATCCCTTTGCATGCAGATGACAAGAAATTATTTGCCTTTACGGTACCTGAGTTGAATAACAATGCACCTACCTTTCGTTACCAATGGAAGGTTTTGCCACAGGGAATGCTAAACAGTCCAACGATGTGCCAGTCATATGTTTGAATGGCTCTGGCTCCATTAAGAACCTCTCATCCTGGGTGGAAGGTTTATCACTACATGGATGATATTTTAATTGCAGCTCCCGGCCCACCGGGAACAGTGAAGGCAGTGTTACCTTGCCTTAAAGAGGTATTATTACAATTTGGACTTCATATTGCCCCAGAAAAAATTCAAAGTCAAACGCCATATGCCTACTTAGGGCATAAGGTCCTTGCAATCTACGCTCATACTGTCATTCCGGAAATCAAAATTGAGGAAAAGATTTCTCTAGTAAAATTACAACAAATACTAGGAACAATTAACTGGGTTATACCCTACCTGGGGTTAACTACAGCAGTACTCCAGCCCTTGTTCTTGGCCCTAAAGGGCTCTGCGAGACCGGATTCTGCTATAACCTTATCAGCAGAACAAAGGAAGGTACTGACACATGTAAATGCAGCTTTAATGCAGCGTTGGGTTGATCGATGCATTCCTGATACTCCGTTTGCTTTGGCAATTTTACAAACTCCAGCCTTGCCTACTGCAGTTTTATTTCAATTACATGAAGCTCAGGTTTATATCATTGAATGGTTGCATTTGCAGAATACTCCCAGAAAAACAGTTTCTACTATGACTATGCTTTATAGTGAGTTAATCATCAAAGGCCGAAATCGCAGTATGCATTTAGATGGCATAGATCTAGTTCAGTTATTTTTACCTATCTCCCTCACTCTGTGGGAAACTTGGTATAGTCAATCCATTGAATTGCAAATTGCTCTTGAAAATTGGCCAGGGAAGATTTCTTGCCACACCCCCAGTGACTCTCGTTTCCAGTTGCTTCGAAACATATCTGTAAATTTTAATTCAGTTATTGCTAAGCAGCCAGTTGGAGGAGTGACCGTTTATGCGGACGGTGGTAAGACCTACGGCGCTTGTGCATGGAGACAGGAAGGGGTATGGAAAACAAAAATTACCCCTCCTCAGCAATCAGCACAAAGGGCTGAATTAGCTGCTGCTATTTTGGCCTTACAGGAATTTGCACAAGAACCGCTAAATCTTATTGTGGACTCTCTTTATGTTTATCAATTGATACTTAACATTGAATTTGCTTATCTTTCTCCATCTGTTGATGCTAATCTTATGAGTTTGTTTCTAGCTCTGCAAAACTGTCTTCATTCTCGCACACATTCTCTACATATTGCACACATTCGCAGCCACCAGCCATTTCCCGGGGAGCTGCAGGAAGGGAATGACGTGGCTGACGCAGCGGCCTCGGCCATGTCCTGTTTCTTGCTTTCTCCTGTTACTCCATGGGACTCACATAGCTATTTTCATCAAAATGCCAAAGCTCTTTGTATACAATTTGGTCTCACTGCTGCAGAAGCTGCAGCTATTATTCAACAATGTCCTAGTTGCAGTGCTCAATCCACTGCTCTTCCTCAAGGAGTAAATCCTAGGGGGACATCTGCTTGTCAACTATGGCAGATGGATGTCACACAACACCCTCCCTTCAAACCATGGCACCATCTGCATGTCACCGTTGATACCTATTCAGGATTTATTATGGCAACACCTCAACAAGGAGAGGCTACAAAACATGTAGTCAATCATTGCCTCCGTACCTTCACACATGTGGGGCCACCAATAGAGATCAAAACCGATAATGGCCCTGCTTATATTAGCACCGCCTTTGCGGAATTTTGTCATCGATGGTCAATTATACATAAATTTGGCATTCCCTACAATTCCACTGGTCAGGCCATTGTGGAACGATCTCATCAGACGCTAAAACAAGCATTCCTTCACACAAAAACAAAAATGGGGGAAGTGGATAGATATGGCTTGCCTTACATACAAAACATTCTTAATATTACTTTATACACTTTAAATTTTTTAAACATGACAGGATCTCCCGCTGCTACGGCAGCCAGTAGGCATTTTGCTTCCTCCCCTTCTGCAGGTACGCCAAGACCAAAAGTTCGCTATAAGAGACGACCAGATCCAACGTGGAAAGGACCTGTCCCTCTGATAACTTAGGGCTGAGGATACGCTGCTGTTGAAGATGAGGGGACAGTTGTTTGGGTTCCTGCTCGCTGTGTGCGTCCTTATCATCAGCCAAAGGAGCAAGGGGATGGATTTGGGGGAATGGAAAAGAAACACATTGATCCAGGACATGGGGAAGCTAGCAAACCTTCATAATAAAACTGATTGTTGGGTATGTATGCACATGCCAACTCACAAAACATCAGGGCTTCCAATGGTTGCAGTACCTTTGGCCGAAGGTGACTGGTATAAGGGACAATGCTATGGTTGTTCAGGGATGTGGTCTAACAGTTGGACTAAAAGTAACATAAATACATTGCATCTTGGAAGCCGAATCCAAGAGGTGGCGGGAATCTGCTGGACTCACAATGAGACAGTAGAGAATATGACTTACTTGGGAACATATCCATTTTGCAACAAAACAATTGTTATTGGCAATGGAAGTCGGGTTTATCCGGATGACATGAAAACTAAAAAATCTCACTTACTTTGTACATAATATTTCTAAATTTGATATCATATCTTTGATCAATGAAAATGTGTGTCCAATTATCCCTGCCACATGTTGTCCCATCATGATAGAAAACCAGCTGCCCAAATGTGCAAATGGGAAATACGCACCACCGCCCACTTATTTGGCTATGTTAATGGAATCTTTTGCACGATTAATCTATGCTGAACCAAATACGGTTGGCCATCTCCTGGGAGCAAATCTATGGTTGCTGTGTGGACAGATGGCCTATGATCGCATGCCAGCATGATGGAAAGAAGTCTGAACCTTTGGGAAGGTAATCCCATCTCATGTCATTTTAAAATCTTTGGGGACTGCTCATATTTGCAATGCGCGTTCCGCAACGGAAGTAAACTCTGTTTTGAATCATGACTACTGGACACAGATATCAAGGGGAGTTATTCCTCCTTTAGGAGTCATGATGAACTATAGAGATTTGCATCGTTTAAACAATTGGACAGTTACTATGTTTAAAGACACCATTAAAACGCTAAAGCTGCTTGAAGAAGAACAAGGAAAAATCCTTGACTTTGTCCTGCAAACCAGATATGCGGTGGACACTATTTTGGCTGCGCAAGGGGGAGTTTACGCTGTGATTCATACACATTGTTGCATGTATATCTCTGATTATTCTCCAAACATTACAGCTACTATACAGCATATGGAACAAACCCTGAGTGAGAATCCATTACAATCGGAGGACGAGGGACTGGACTTGTGGTCTGCACTTTGGTCTTGGTTGCCAGATGGTTCATGGATTCGTCACTTAATTGTTGGAGTGATATTGCTTTTTATACTTTCTCTTTGTGTATGCTGTTGTATCCAATGTCTCCCTGGACTTTTAGGAATGTGTCGGGTGAAGCCTACGGAAGGAGAACTGTTGTTGCAGATGGCGAAAAGCTACCGAGGCATCCGCGATCATCAAAAAACTAAAACAGGGGAGATGTGGTAATAAACTTTGACTTCAGTATTGGGTAATGATTAGTCTAAGACCTTATACATACATGTCTGCCTAAGAGTCACTGAGATAAGCAAGGAAATTAAAAACAAACACCAGAAACAATTAAGCAGCTCAGACAATTGTAAACAGTTTTGTGTGCTATATCTAATTATTGTAATCCACAATGTGAATGCTTATTATGTACGAATTTCTCAATAAAAGGGGGCACTAGAATTTGCTCTAGACTCCCATCCCAAGTACACCAGCCTCTGTGTCTCATTCTTTCCATGGGAGTCCACCACAGAGACATCTGAACCTAAGAAGTCAGGAAGCAAGACCGAGCACGTGGAAGACGACGGCAACAACGGAACCATGTCCAGCAGCATCGTACCACCTGCTCCGTTTGATCCAAACCAAGAGGATTGGGAATCCGACATGGATCGCTTCCAAATGTTTCTTGAGACGAATAATTTGAAGGATGCCACACCAGCAAAAAAGTGGGCACTGTTCCTGACGCACTGTGGCCCGGCTGTTTTTAAAATGGCAAAAGCACTCGCCAAACCTTGAGAAGTGAAAGCCATGAGCTGGGACGACCTCGAACCCATCCTGAGAGATCATTATGCACCAACCGTGTCTACACTCGTGAGACGCCACGAGTTTTATCAAAGGAACCAGCGAAAAGGAGAGAGCGTGGCCGATTTCGTGGCAGACATCCGAAATTTAGGAGACCTCTGCGGGTTCGCCGATTTAGAAGAAGCACTGAAAGACCGGAGAAGGCGGAGCTTCGTTCCGGCGATACAGCTGCGATCTCAGGGCTCTGAGATCGCAGCCGATATTTTCGCCCCTGGTCAGTCCTAACGGACCTAAACCGTCCCGTAGAGACGGTGATCGTGAAGGGCATTGTTCCAGGATCCCAGAGATATCGCAAAATCTCTGGTTAGATCCGGAAGAAGCCCTTTTGCTGGCGGCGGAGAGGCAGCCTCCATAGCTGCTGAAGTCGGGACAGCTCCGGAAGGAAAGTGATTGAAGTGAAGTGTGTCAGCTGGGTGAGAAAAACTCTTTTGTGCTGTAAATTCGCTAAGGTTGGAAAGTTCATTCGATATAAAGAAGAAAGCTGTGAGATTTTTTTTTTTGACTGAAATTGTTTTGAGCGGCGTTTTTTAAAGTGATGTCAAATTGAGGCTTGGTTTTTTTTTTTTTTCTTTTCTTTATACTTTTTGGGAAAGATTTTACTGTGACTTTGTAGATAACCGGATTGAATTTTCTTTTATATATAGTTTTATGCTTCCTTTGATTTTTTAACTTTCTTTAGGATAGAGGCTCCCTTTGGCTATTTTTTCCTTTTTTTTCTGCATATATTATTCCTTTTCTCTGGCGGGGGGGGAGAAAGAGCATTAAGAAACTTTGTAACACTGCCAACTAGAGGCTTGGAAGTATCTTTATTTGAATTGGAGAGAATTGCAAAAAGACCTCATCTCAAGGACTTTTTAACCTGATAAGATAGAGGGAGAGCACAGTAAAATATTATTGCAGGTGCTTTCCTGGACTGTTATCAACACTTGAGGTTTGGCTTTGAAGCTGCTGGAGAAGAGAGTCATAACAAGAGCCTTGGATAAATAACAAAGTGCAGTGTGTCTTCTTATATATACCCCATTCGCCAGCCTTTTTCTAAATCTTAATTTTAGTAATATTTTTATTTTTGCCTTTTACTTTAAAGGGAAAGCCTCAGAGTTTTTTCTCTTTTCTTCTTTATTTTTCTTTTCTTTTCTATTGGGACTTTTTTGCCTTTCATATTTATCTTTTTGGACTATTTTGTTGTTGTGGTTGAATTTTTTTTTTTTTTTTTTGGATTATTGAGATTTTTTAATTGGATTAAGGTGTGAAGAATCTGAAGGAACTTTTTGTTTTTTGTTTTTCTTTTTTCTCTTTTTGCTTTTTCCTTTTTCTTTGCTCTTAATCAATATTATTATTTTTGGATCTGTTTGTTTTTTCCTTTCTATTTTTTCCTTTTTTATGGTGGACTATCTCGTAATTGGATTAGGGTCTAGAAGAACCTGAAGATCTTTCTTCTTCCTTTTTTTTTTGTTTCTTCTTTGGTCTCGTGTTTTTTACTATTGGAGTTCTCCATTTTGGATTATAATTGGCTGCTCTACCAGTTGGATTAAAAGTTAAGAAGAACTTGAAGTTTTGGAAATATTGAAATGAGCAGGAAACCAATACCATCTGGCATTTCTGCTTCTACCTCTGCTTCCCCACCAGCTGGAGGACAACGTTTAATTCAGACAATGTTGAAGCAAGATAAGGAACAAGAAAAAATAACTTTACAGTTACAGATGATTATGCAAGGAATCCAAGAACTCAAGACAAAATCAGATATCATTGAACAAAGAACAGGAAATATTGAACAAAGAACAGAAAATATTGAACAAAGAATAGAGAAGACTGATGAAAAAGTTGAAAATATTAAACAAATGATGGTTAAGTATGAGGAGAGATTCCAAAAAATTGAGGAAGAAGGAAAACAAAGAGAGAAGAAGATTGGAAATATTGACAGCAGATTAACAGTGGTTGAACAAGAAAAAGGTGGGATGTTGAGGTGGGAGATGGAAAGGTCAGAATTTTACCTCAGATTTCAAAATATAGAGGAGGAAAAAGGAGAAAATTTGGCAGCAGTAATGATAGAAATTTTGGCAGAGGCTTTGGAAATTACAGAGGAAAAGATAATGGATGGAATAGATGAGATATACCGAGTCTATACAAGATATGCGATGAGAAATAAATTACCCAGGGAAGTCCATATTAGATTTACCAAAAAATCCATTAAAACGCAAATATTACAAGTAGCAAGAGAGAAAATACTGAAATACAAGGATAAAGAGGTTGTGGTTTTAAAACAAATACCTAGAAGAGTGAGAGAGATGAGAAGAGAATATCGATTTCTGACCAAAATACTATTGGAAAACGAAGTGAATTATAGATGGCTGACTCCAGAAGGATTAATGTTTACGTGGCAAGAGCAGAGACATAGAATTGACTCAATTGAGAAAGCAGAACTTTTTCATGCAGAATTTTTCGGAGGAAGAAGAGAGGAAGCAGAGAAAGAGGGTTCATTAATTGAGTTTCAAGATGAACAACTGGAGACTGAAAAAGAGAAAGGAGCAATAGGGGGACAGATTGATAACAAAGAACAGCGTGAAGTGAGATCCACGAGAGCTGTTAGACCTAAATATAAAGCATAATCATGGAGGAAAAAAAACTGATTACAATGAATATAAACGGACTTAATTCAGCAGTTAAAAGAAGGAAAACTTTTCATAAACTAGAGAAATTAAAATTTGATATAATTTGTTTACAAGAAGTTCACATTAAAAAACAACATGAACAATTGTTATTACAACCAAAATTAGGGAAAATATTTACCTCTTTGACTCAATGTAAGAAAAGAGGTGTGGTTTTATACATTAAAGAGGCTATTCCAGCAAAATTGATTTACTCGGATGAAGATGGAAGAGTATTAATGGTAGAAATAATGGACAATAATATAAAAATACTCTTGATTGCAATTTATGCTCCGAATGATAAACAAGAAGAATTTTATAAAAAGCTGCACATGAAAATAATTGGACTGGACTATGTTAATATAATTATGATGGGAGATTTTAATGGAATTGTGGACAATAAACTGGACTATATAGCAACAACAATAAAGCAAAATAGAAAGGCTCTCCCAAGGTCCTTTTTTAAAATGACAGATGAATTAACTTTAAAAGATATTTGGAGAGAAAGAAACGCTAAAGCTAAACAATATACTTTTTATTCAAGTAGACATTTATCATGGTCCAGATTAGATATGATTTGGATCTCAACAGAACTAATATCTAATATTAAAGAAACAAGCATTGAAACAAGTACCTGGGCAGATCATAGCCCAATGACAATTAAATGGAAGGGACAAAAAAAAAGATCGAGATGGACATTAAATAATACTATTTTAAAGGAGAAAGATTTTACACAATGGATGGAGAAGGAATTGGCTTTTTTCTTCAGAGAAAATAAAAAAGAAGATACTTCAACGCAAAATGTGTGGGACACTATGAAGGCATACGCTAGAGGTTTGATAATAGATTATACAAGAAAAAAGAATATTAGGAAAAGGCAAGCTTCTAAGGCCTTGGAAAATGAGTATAAAACTCTTGAAAAAGAATTACAGAAAATGCCACAGAAAAAGGATATTAAATTGAAGCTGGATGTAATCAAACATAAAATGGAATTAATAGAGAAAGAAGAACTGGCACAGAAAATTAGAAACTCTAAACAGAATTATTTTGAAGATGCAAATAAACCAGGTAGATGGCTAGCATATAAATTGAGAAAAGAGAAGGAATCAAGAAAAATATTGAAGTTAATAGATGAACAAGGCCAAGTTTGTTATGGGAATAAGGAGAAAAAAGAAATTATTCGAGATTTTTATGGGCAACTATATAAACAAGAGAATATTGATGAAGAAAAAGTCAAACAGTATTTACAGGAAGCTAATTTACCAAAGATACCTAAAGAGACTGAAGAAATGCTAGAAAGCAATATAACAATGATGGAACTAAATGAAGCATTCAAGAGACAAAATAATGGGAAAGCTCCGGGCCCAGATGGGCTTCCAGTAGAATTTTATAAAACATTTCAAGAATTATTGAGCATCCCATTGTTAGAAGTTATGAATGAAGTTATGTTAAAAAAGATGATACCTAAAACATGGTCAGAGGCTTATATTACACTTATACCAAAGGAAGAGACTGACCCATCGCAAATTAAGAATTATAGACCTATTTCTTTATTGAATGCAGACTATAAAATCTTTGCTTCAATCTTAGCAGAAAGACTTAAAAAATATTTAAATAATTTTATTTACTTTGATCAAAATGGATTTCTGCCAAAGAGACAAATTAGAGACAATATGAGAGTAATTTTGGACACTTTGGAATATTATGAGGCTCATCCTGAAAAGCAAATGGCTTTGATATTCCTAGATGCTCAAAAAGCATTTGACAATGTGAATTGGAGATTTATGTTATTATTATTGGAGCAGATGGGTTTTGCTAAAAAATTTATTCAAGCAATAGAAGCTATATATAATAAACAGACAGCAAGGGTAATGATGGAGGGGGAACTTACAGATTTTATTAATATAAGGAAAGGCACAAGACAAGGATGCCCCCTATCTCCTTTGCTATTTGTGTTGACCTTGGAAGTGTTGAATAGAAATATTAGGGATGATAAAAGCATAAAAGGAATGAAAATTAAGAAGGAAGAATTTAAGCTACAAGCTTTTGCTGATGATTTAGCTTTTATTTTGGAAGATCCGATTGAAACAGCTCCAAAGTTACTGGAAAGGATAGAGTCATATGGAGAGGTGGCTGGTTTGAAAATAAATAAAGATAAAACAAAGATTTTGACAAAGAATATGTTATTGAGACAGAGAGAAGAATTGGCAGATCTTTTGAAAATTCAAGTTACAAATAAGGTTAAGTATTTGGGGATATATTTGACAACAAGATGTAGCACATTAAAGGAGAATAATTATATTAAACTTAAACAACAGATAACTACAGATTTGAAGAAATGGGAAAACTTGCAATTGTCATTAATAGGGAGAATTTCAACAATTAAGATGAATATTTTACCTAGAATTTTATTTTTGTTTCAAACAATACCAATTAGGCTTGGAAAAGACTATTTTGAAGATTTAAATAAAATTATGTTGAAGTTTATATGGCAAGGTAAAAAAGCGAGAATAAAGCTAAAGCTTTTGCAAGATGCTAGAATTAGAGGAGGTTTTGGTCTGCCTAATTGGGAATTGTATTATCAAGCTGCAAGTTTGATGTGGGTCAAAGAATGGATAACATTAAGGAAACATAGGTTGTTGACATTAGAAGGACATGACTTGCTGTTGGGTTGGCATGCTTTTTTATGGTATAAGGGAACTAAAACACAGGGTTATTTTAGAAGACATTATGTACGGGAGTCTTTGTGGTTAAATTGGGAGAAGATAAAAAGACAATGTTATTTGAAAATTCCAGTCTGGTTATCTACCATTGAAGCATTTTCCTATCCTATAATTTACAAGAAGGAACAAACAGTTAGATATGGGGAACTTTTGGATGAAAAGGGTGAACTTAAATCGATCCAAAACTTAGAAGAACAAGGTATAAGGATGAATTGGTTTTCATATGCACAAATACACTCAAGGTATGATGAAGATTCTAAAACGGAGGGATTTTATGATAAACAGACTGATTTAGATAAGATCTTGATGGGTACTGATGAGAAGGTGATTAAAAAATTATATGGTTATTTACTGGGAATGAAATTAGAGGAAGAACAAGTCAAAGAAACTATGATTGTTTGGGGGAAGAATTTTGGATATGGGATTGATTTAGAGAAATGGCAGAAATTGTGGTCTCAAAATTATAAAATGACAATGTCAACAGCATATAAAGAAAACTTGTATAAGATGTTTTACAGGTGGCACTTTCCTCCGACAAGAATAGCAAGAATGTTTAAGAACAAATCTGAAAAATGCTGGAAATGTCATCAGATACCCGGCTAGTATTACCATATGTGGTGGACTTGTGAGGATGCTAGAAAATATTGGACTATAATTCGCATGTGGTTGGAAAAAATGACAAAGAAACATATAGATTTGAAATCAGAGATCTTCTTATTGGGAATTTTACCTGATATATATAGTAAAGATTTGAAATACCTGATTGTAAATGTATTAACAGCGGCCAGGATTGTATTTGCTAAAAATTGGAAGAATGAGAAAATACCATTACAGGAAGAAATTATTAAGAAAATATTGGAATGTGCTGAGATGAGCAGATTGACATTTGAAATTAGAGAGCAAGAGGATAAACAATTTTATGAAATTTGGGATCTTTTTTATAAATGGTTAGATGATAAAACACGATAATAGAATATTCAGAATGCTAGATAGTAAGGAATATCTTTATTTTGCTATTATTTTGCTATTTGCTATTATATTTATAAAGGATTTCTTAGGATTGATTTGATATGATCAGATGATTTGTTATAGAGTAAATTGGTTTAAAGTATTGTTAGCTCATTAAGCATGAATGATTAAAAATATAGTCAAAATCTTCTTTTTTTAGTGATATTAGGATATATAAGTTTGGACTGACAATATGAGTTGTTATGTAACATAATTGTAATTGAGACTACAGAATGAATGCACAAAAATGATGAACCAACTGACACACTGGATGTATATATAAGAGTTGATGTTTTTATGTTTTGTCTGTCTTGTTTGTTTGTAGAAAATTAATAAAAACTTTTTTTTTTTAAAAAAAAAGAAGCACTGAAAGACCAAGTAATTCTGGGATTAGATGCGCTAGGCGTGCAGAGCAAGCTTATGGCAAAAGGCGACATCAGCCTTGCTGACGCCATCGCCGAAGCCATGGCTCCGGAGGCGACCAAAAAATCGGCTGCACAATTATGGCGAAGCTGCACTTCGGCAACACAACCGACCGGTGAAATCTTACCCAACTCAGAAGGGCAGCTCGTTACGACGCACCACGAGGACCTCTCTTCGTCGTCAGACAGCGACGAAGAAGGGGTCCATCGAATGAGGTCCGACCGGGATCCTTGCCCTAAGCCCTTATGCCCTTGCGCTGGCTGTGGAGCAAACCATGCCAGGGCCGAATGCAAATTCCGCGACGCACTCTGCCATGAGTGCGGGAAATGAGGCCACATCAGCCGGGTCTGCCGCAGCTTACCAGGACCCAGCCAGGCCTCAAAAGGGGCCAACTATCGCCAATCAACAGGAAACCTTCCTGTAAGGCGAGAACCAGTCAACCACTCCTACAGAAATCACGCTTTGCAAAAAGAAGAGGCTCACCATACTATCACTATCGGTCACGCCTCAGTCATGGACACTAAGAAAATTTGAGTCACGGTAGCCATCGAGAACCAGCCTTGCCACATGGAGGTCGACTCGGGATCATCCCTCTCGATGGTGTCTTGGAAGACACTCAAGCAACTTATCCCCACAATCCAACGCCAAGACCTCCAATTTCAACGCCTCATCCTCAAGGACTACCAAGGAAATCGAATCCCTGTGGTCGGGTCCTGCCGAGTCTGAGTCTCCTTCAAAAAACATACAGCGTACTTACCTCTAACGATCATTGATAGAGATAGGCCTAGTCTATTAGGCCTCCAATGGTTCGCGCTACTAGGCATCGAGGTGGCCAGTGTGAACCGAGTCGGTGGTTGTGAGTGGGAAGAAGACCTTGTTTCTGAGTTCAGCGACGTCTTCGCGGACCGTTTAGGCGAGTATAAGGGGACCCCAATCTCATTTAGTTTAGATCCAAAAGTAGCCCCAATTCGTTTGAAGCCCCGTCGAGTTCCATTCGCTCTTAAAGCTAAGATCGACGAACAACTCGATAAGTTAATTGCTCAAGGGGTGTTGAAGCCCATCGATCATTCTCCATGGGAAACCCCTGTTGTAACGCCCATTAAGCCAGATGGGTCAATCCGAATTTGCGGGGACTACCAGGCCACTTTAAACCATGCCCTACAGCAGAATGCGTATCCAGTTCCGGTGGTGCAGCACCTCCTCCACTCCTTGGGGGGCGGAAAGGTTTTCGCTGAATTAGATTTAGCTCAAGCTTATCAATAACTACCAGTGGATGAAAAGACGGCTCAGGCCCAAACAATTGTAACGCACAGAGGTGCTTTTAAATGTACTCAATTGCAATTTGGGGTTAGTGTAGCCCCGGGGATATTCCAAAGCCTCATGGAAAGGTTGTTACAGGGAATCAAGGGCGTGGTTCCATATTTTGATGACATATTAATTGCAGCCCTTACCAAAAAAATCTTGCAGGATCGTTTGAAAAGTGTTCTTAAAAAATTCCAAGAGGCAGGACTTAAGGTGAAAAAAAACAAATGTCACTTATATACTGACAGTGTTGAGTTTCTAGGGTATAGGATTGATAGCCAGGGCATCCACCCTACCAAAAGTAAATTAAAGGCGATAAAAAATGCCCCCAGGCCACGTAACAAGACCGATCTCCAGGCATTCTTTGGCCTCATTAATTTTTATAATGTATTTTTACCGCATAAGGCGACTGTTGCTGAACCGTTACACCGGTTATTAGATAAAAAAGCATTGTGGGTATGGGGTTACCGGGAAGAACAAGCGTTCCGGAATGTTAAAAAATTGCTCACATCTGACTCTGTACTTATGCAGTATAACAAGACTTTACCATTAGTTATAACCTGCGATGCCTTGCCTTTCGGGGTGGGCGCCATTTTGAGTCATGTACTGCCTAATGGGAATGAAGCCCTTGTTGCATACTTTTCGAAGACTCTTTCACATGCAGAGTGGAACTATGGACAAATTGATAAAGAAGCCCTCGCAATCGTTGCAGCTGTAAAGAAATTTCATGAATATGTGTATGGAAGGACATTCACCATTATAACTGACCACAAACCGTTGCTAGGGATAATAGCTGGGGACAAGCCAACCCCCTACATATTATCCCCTAGAATGACCCGATGGTCAGAATTCCTCGCTGCTTATAATTATCGCCTTCAATATCGCCCGGGGAAAGCCATTCCCCACGCTGACGCATTAAGCCGACCACTGCTTCCAGAGACTCTCGATGATCCGGCACCAACGGCAACCACGTTGCAGATCGAAACACTCAACTCGCCGCCTATGACCGCCCAAGACATCGCGAGAGAAACCAAACGAGACCACACCCTTGCTCGAGTCCTAGGCTGGGTAGAACGCGGATGGCCATTGGACCAAGTCCCAGATGACTTCGCGCCATTTACAGCAAGATAGACTGAACTTTTTTCACAAAAAGGCTGTGTCATCTGGGGCGATAGAGTCGTTGTCCCAGAACGACTCCGGAAGACGCAACTTCAAACCCTGCACGAGGGCCACCCTGGCATCGTGTGGATGAAAGCACTCGCACGAAGCTACGCGTGGTGGCCGGGCATGGACCGGCAAATCGAGCAGTGGGTCAAAGCGTGTACCAGTTGCCAACAAGCCAGCAATGCCCCACCAAAAGCCATGCCTACTGAATGGGAAACACCACATGGACCCTGGTCCAGAATCCACCTGGATTTCGCGGGGCCAACCAAAGGATATACCTTCCTGCTGACAGTCGACGCATATTCCAATTGGTTAGAAGTTCATCGTATGACGGCCACAACTTCTGAGGCAGTGATTAAGATCCTAAATAGACTCTTTGCAACCCACGGATTGCCTGACGTCCTGATGTCTGATAACGGGCCACAGTTCACGGCATTGATGTTCGAGCAGTACCTCGCTGACCGCGGCATCTGCCATGCGCTCACCTCGCCTGCGCACCCTGCGACAAATGGCCGAGCGGAACGCATGGTCCAATTTGTTAAAAAGACTTTGCAAAAAATGGACTATGACAATATCGATGACAAAGTCAACCAAATTTTCTTTTTGCAACACATAACTCCACATAGCGTCACCGGCAGAACTCCCGCAGAACTACTGATGATACGAAGACTCCGTTCCCACCTCGACCGGTTGCACCCTGCTTATGAACCGGAAAAGCCAATAGGATCCAGTGGCCGCTGTCGCACATTCCAGGTAGGAGACCGTGTTTACGCACGGAACTTATCAGGCGACCCGTTATGGATAGAGGCAACGGTAGTGCAAGTGACCGGCCCCAAATCCTACGTAGTGAAATGCTGTGAAAATAGACTGTGGAAATGGCATATTGACCAATTACGGTCACGACTCATAACGGCCAGTCAACAACTCCCCCATGACCAAACCGAGGGAGGGGGGAGGTACAGAAGAAGAAGATGACGTTCCAGGGAACCTGCTCGAAGAGAGCAACGAATCAAGTGAGACTCAAGAAATGGAGCAGGAAGGAGAATTGTTTGCACCACAAGAAATTGCACCTGAGTAAGAAGCAGAGACACTGCCAAACAACAATCTACCTCAACAGGATTACAATCAACCAGTCCAACGAAAATCCGAAAGACTTAAAAGACAACCATCCTACTTAAAGGATTATATAACTACACCATAATTAAGAAGCCAGGGGGAAGGGGTGTTATGTATGTACCATAGTTAATAAAGTATGAGCTTGAGGTTAAGTGCAGGGTTCTGGCCCTGCACTTCTGATTGGCTGTTAGGTGGCCAGATCGGATTGGCTAGTTCTTAGGAATCCGATTGGCCCTTAACAGAAGATTATTATTGGTTTAAAGTACTTGCGTTCATAGCTCTCTATTGGACAATTCTCACAAAGGTTGCTATATAAGGCAGGGTTCACTGTTGTTGTTTTGAGAAGTCACTATGCTAATAAAGAGCTGAAAGTCACTATTCAGAGGCTGTCTCCATTTACTCCGACCCATGTCCAAGTACATAACAATAACCTACTATTTATTGTAATGAGCAAAGTTTGGTCACTGGCCACAATTATAAAATTACTACTATTAATAGTAGTGATGGGCCACTCACAGATCCAGAAATTTGAAATTATCCACCATCTCATAGCCTGTGCCTTCCAGGCTTCCTTCTTCTAAATTATTTAGCAAAACAGTTATAGAGGGTTACATCAATGACAGATAGATAAAGAAAATAACTGGAAGTGATATTTATGAATTGTAAGTACTTAACAGTTATATAGACTATTTTACTGGTATCTAGCTGTTGTAAACATTAATAATTGTTTTGCTAATAGTTTTTTAAATAGATGTAAGAGAGACAGTTTGGTGTAGTGGTTAAGTTAGCAGTTGAGAAATTGGATCTGGTGAGTTGTAGTCTAAACTTAAACTAAAAAGTAGCTGGTTGGTTAATTTTGGGCCAGTCACTTATGTCCAGATCTAGGAAAAGGGCAATAGTAAAGCACTTCTGAAAAACATTGCCATGACAACTGCAGGAACTCATCCAGACAGTTGTCAGAAGTCAACACTGATTTGAAGGCATTAAAAAAAGGGTGCCCTGTTGGGCTTATAACAAATAATATTCTACAATTTACAGGCAAAGACTCTGCACTGTTTTCAGAGAAATATAATTGTCCTACTTTCAAAAATCCAATAGGGAATAGAAAAAAATATGGTTCAATTTCTAATCAAGGTATAGAACTGCTTTCATCTGTACTGTTCATTATCGCACAGTACAACAAATCATGGGTTGAGAATTACGAACCTGAGTTCAATTCTTAGAAACCCCCACTGACTTAATTCTGAAAATCTATCATCAGAAGCAGTTGCAGATGTAAAACCCAAAGAGATGTACAAATTCAACTTTCAAAATCTAATATAATTATCATAATTTCATCTTGGATTTTAATAGCAAAATCAATGAGAAAAAAAGTGAATCAAAAACCAATGTTGCACACAAACCTTGTTATTTATATTGCCAAAATATATTATATAAGAATATTTCAAAGGAACAGCAGAAACACACTGCTAGATTTATTAAATCTTCCAGAAATAGGGTGAAGCATGTTTTAATATACTGCAATGCTAAAACTGAATTAACCTTGACCAGAGTTTTGTTCATTATATTCAGAGATGGAATCCATGACTTCAAGAAGCAAAATGATCCAAAACCCAGTAGCTATATGTAATCTTTGTTAGAAATTATTTATTAAAGATCCCAAAGACTTTGGCATTTGGGAATTTCAAGTCTTAAAAGGTGGCACTGTGGACTTCCTGCTTCCATTTTCATTTGGTGGTGGTGGGGATAAAACTATCCTACCATATTTTTGCCGTTTTGAGGGTGTGATGTTGGAGGACTGGGTCATGAAAATTGGGTGGTTGGTCATGATTCTTTATATAGCCTTTGTATTTTGACCCAGACAACTGGGAATGAGAAAGGATCATCACATTGGTGCACTCACTTTTCATTTTGAGGTCACAAGTATCCCTAGTCTTTATCCTTGTAGAAATAAACCTTTTAATGTATGTCTATTACCTGATGAAATCTCAGCTGCTGAAAGTAAAGGTGGACTCAGCAAAACTGCCAAGCAAAGGGGCTTCAGAGTGTTTATCTAGGTTCAATGAGTTTTGGGTAATAACATAAAATAACTAAGCCAGGAATTCCCAACGGTTTTGTGCCTTTGGAAATCTTAGGAAATTTTGCGGACACTCTTGCAAAATAATTTGGGAGGGGGAAAGAGAAGGGAGAGGGAGGGGGAGAGGGAGAGGGAGAGGGAGAGGGAGAGAGAGAGACTTCCTATAGAGAAAGTGATATTCATGAGGACATAACCATTTACAAAGTACTAAATGCCAGAATGCTACCTGCCAGCATCCAAATTTATCTCTTCACCTTCTGGAGAATGTACTGGATTAGCTCAGTTTTCTAGTATTCTACTTCTAGACAGAAAGATACATTTTAAAATAGTGGGGCATTCAATTGTTTTATCTATCAAGAAAAGTCCTTCTGAAATCCAAAAACATTTTTAGAAATATGGATGATTGTTGGATTTTTTCTTGGCAACATGTCAATTTTCTTTCTTTTAATTAAGAGTTTTTTTAAAAAAAAGCTGTAAAAAAAATTAAGAACAGTAGATAACTTGGGCCCCAGATAAATATGTGAGCGAATAAAAATGTTCTTAATTAGAATAATCCAAGCAGGCCAGTGATATCCATTTTTTTTAATACAGTATGTGGATGTCTTATTTTCTACCATATGCAAAATATCTCTAAATATGTGGTCATTAAGATTAATATTTTGAATGAACTGTTCTTTTGGCTGGATCTTCCAAATGACTCACTTACAGATTTCCTGCAGATATTGATGCCAATATGATCTCCAACTCCAATATTTCGGTCTAATTCCATTGCTAGAAAACATTCTGTCACTTACAAATGTCTTTAAATTCATATATCATATCCTTTCCAACTGTGAGAAATCTCTATAACTATTCTTCAGATGAAAATTACGACTTTGAAAAGGACTTGATAAAGGAAAAAAAAATCCTATATTTATCCCACATAACCTAGAATTGAGAAGAGTTGTTATAGTTATAGAAAATGATATTAAGTTTAGAAGCAGCAGATTATTGTTGAAGAGTTTATTCCTATTTCTTTTTTTTTAAAGAAAATTTTATTAATTTTCTACAAACAGACAAGACAAACAAAACATTAAAACATACACCTCTCATATTTACATACAGTGTGTCAGTTGGTCCATCATTTTTGTGCATTCATTTTGTAGTCCCAGTTACAATTATGTTACATAACAACTCATATTATCAATCCAAACCCATATATCCTATAATCACTAAACAAAAAAAAAAAATTTTTTTTGACGATACTTTTAATCATTCATGCTTTATGAGCTAACAATACTTTAACCAAATTATTCAACTAATCATATAATCATACCAGATCAATCCTAAAAAAAAAAAACCCTTTATAAATATAATATCGATTAACAAAATAATAGCAAAATAACAAGATAAAGATATTTCTTACTATCTAAAATATTCTATTATCGTATTTTATCATCTAGCCATTTATAAAAAAGATCCCAAATTTCATAGAATTGTTTATCCTCTTGCTCTCTGATTTCAAATGTCAATCTACTCATCTCAGCACATTCCAATATTTTCTTAATAATTTCTTCCTGTAATGGTATTTTCTCATTCTTCCAGTTTTTAGCAAATACAATCCTGGCCGCTGTTAATACATTTACAATCAAATATTTCAAATCTTTACTATATATATCAGGTAAAATTCCCAATAAGAAGATCTCTGGTTTCAAGTCTATATGTTTCTTTGTCATTTTTTCCAACCACATGCGAATTATAGTCCAATATTTTCTAGCGTCCTCACAAGTCCACCACATATGGTAATACGAGCCGGGTATCTGATGACATTTCCAGCATTTTTCAGATTTATTCTTGAACATTCTTGCTATTCTTGTCGGAGGAAAGTGCCACCTGTAAAACATCTTATACAAATTTTCTTTATATGCTGTTGACATTGTCATTTTATAATTTTGAGACCACAATTTCTGCCATTTCTCTAAATCAATCCCATATCCAAAATTCTTCCCCCAAACAATCATAGTTTCTTTAACTTGTTCTTCCTCTAATTTCATTCCCAGTAAATAACCATATAATCTTTTAATCACTTTCTCATCAGTACCCATCAAGATCTTATCTAAATCAGTCTGCTTATCATAAAATCCCTCCATTTTAGAATCTTCATCATACCTTGAATGTATTTGTGCATATGAAAACCAATTCATCCTTATACCTTGTTCCTCTAAATTTTGGATCGATTTAAGTTCACCCTTTTCATCCAAAAGTTCCCCATATCTAACTGTTTGTTCCTTCTTGTAGATTATAGGATAGGAAAATGCTTCAATGGTCGATAACCAAACTGGAATTTTCAAATAACATTGTCTTTTTATCTTCTCCCAATTTAACCACAAAGACTCCCGTACATAATGTCTTCTAAAATAACCCTGTGTTTTAGTTCCCTTATACCATAAAAAAGCATGCCAACCCAACAGCAAATCATGCCCTTCTAATGTCAACAACCTATGTTTCCTTAATGTTATCCATTCTTTGACCCACATCAAACTTGCAGCTTGATAATACAATTCCCAATTAGGCAAGCCAAAACCTCCTCTAATTCTAGCATCTTGCAAAAGCTTTAGCTTTATTCTCGCTTTTTTACCTTGCCATATAAACTTCAACATGATTTTATTTAAATCTTCAAAATAGTCTTTTCCAAGCCTAATTGGTATTGTTTGAAACAAAAATAAAATTCTAGGTAAAATATTCATCTTAATTGTTGAAATTCTCCCTATTAATGACAATTGCAAGTTTTCCCACTTCTTCAAATCTGTAGTTATCTGTTGTTTAAGTTTAATATAATTATTCTCCTTTAATGTGCTGCATCTTGTTGTCAAATATATCCCCAGATACTTAACCTTATTTGTAACTTGAATTTTCAAAAGATCTGCCAATTCTTCTCTCTGTCTCAATAGCATATTCTTTGTCAAAATCTTTGTTTTATCTTTATTTATTTTCAAACCAGCCATCTCTCCATAAGTCTTTATCTTTTCCAATAACTTTGGAGCTGTTTCTAACGGGTCTTCCAAAATAAAAGCTAAATCATCAGCAAAAGCTTGTAGCTTAAATTCTTCCTTCTTAATTTTCATTCCTTTTATGCTTTTATCATCCCTAATATTTCTATTCAACACTTCCAAGGTCAACACAAATAACAAAGTTATGTTAAAAAAGATGATACCCAAAATATGGTCAGAGGCTTACATTACACTTATACCGAAGGAAGAGACTGACCCACTGCAAATTAAGAATTATAGACCTATTTCTTTATTGAACGCAGACTATAAAATCTTTGCTTCAATCTTAGCAGAAAGACTTAAAAAATATCTAAATAATTTTATTCACCCAGATCAAAATGGATTTCTGCCAAAGAG
The DNA here is from genome assembly GCA_033807585.1 of Hydrophis major. NCBI lineage: Eukaryota > Metazoa > Chordata > Lepidosauria > Squamata > Elapidae > Hydrophis > Hydrophis major. The sequence goes on from CM066329.1 coordinate 175,513,914, forward strand.
ACAAATTAGAGACAATATGAGAGTAATCTTGGACACTTTGGAGTACTATGAGGCTCATCCTGAAAAGCAAATGGCTTTGATATTCCTAGATGCTCAAAAAGCATTTGACAACGTGAACTGGAGATTTATGTTATTATTATTGAAGCAGATGGGTTTTGTTAAAAAATTTACTCAAGCAATAGAAGCCATATATAATAAACAGACAGCAAGGGTAATGATGGAGGGGGAACTTACAGATTTTATTAATATAAGGAAAGGTACAAGACAAGGATGCCCGCTATCTCCTTTGTTATTTGAGTTTATTCCTATTTCTAGAGACTTGGGTTATATTGATGGACATGCCTTAGAACAGAGATACAGTTTATATTTTTTTAATGTTTTGAAGAAAATTCCAGTTTAATGTTTGATGTTCTATAGCTGGTCTCTCCACCTTGATTTAAGGATATAATTAAGAACTGGAAACAACTCTATTTATAATATATATTATCCCTTGTTCAGGTGTCAACATATTCAAATGATTAAGTATAGATGATTGTGAAAATACTTCAAATAATATGTTGAAAGCTGACATTCAACCTTTAATTATATTAATAATCAGTTTTTCAGGAACAAGATGTACTTCTGCAAAATCTAAAGTGTCAGTGCAAATGCTTTTAACGAGATACTGGAAGTAGCCAAAATTTATCCCAAAGGTTAAATAATTAAATTATAGAAATGGGAAAGCATATGTGTGGTTTATATAGGATAAATATCCCCAGTAAGTTATGTGAAAACAAAAGCTCTACCTCTTAAAATTAAATTAAGATATATATGAACAAAATGACTGCATAAGATTCAGACTTAACTGGGAGCTTTTTATTTTTTATTTATTAAGATTGTTTGCTGCTCATCTTACCTCGAGGTGACTTAGTAATGTTAGAATTCAGTAATTCTACCTCTGTACCTCAGATGTATGCCACATAAGAGTTGTATGTTTACCCTTTTGGGTTGATGGCAATGAGACTAAATTCTTATACTCAAAATAAACAGAAGAAATCAGATTAGTCTGATGTAAACCCAGTTTCATCATATGGCTAAATAGGAAACCAAAGGATAAATCTACAGTTTTTAATATTGAACTGGATGAAATATACAGAAACCTGAGTTGCTTTTTGTCACAAGCTCTTGAAAATCACTTTAGAAATCTATTGGGATACTGTTTGTATATGTAAGCAGTGTGCTGCATTATATGTTTAGCTAATATATATAGCTAATATATATGAGTTAAATAAACCATACATCACACAAACTCAAGTGTCTCTTCATATCAAGGAAACAAAATCCTAGGAAAGAGAAGGCGGCATTGGTATGAAAGGCATTTTACAATAAAAATTGGAAACCTTGCAGAATACTTTATGTCACCAGACTTGAAATTCTAGACCTAGAAAACTAGAACTACACCGCCTTTGGTCTGATCTAATTGTAGTACATAAACTTATATATTGGAATGTCCTACCTGTCAATGAATACTTCAGCTTCAACCATAACAATAGAAGAGTACACAATAGATACAAACTCAAGGTAAACCACACCAAACTTGACTGCAGGAAATACAACTTCAGCAACAGAGTGGTCAATGTCTGGAATACTCTACCTGACTCTGTGGTTTCTTCCCCAAACCCCAAAAACTTTAACCTTAGACTTTCTACTATTGACCTCACCCCTTTCCTAAGAAGTCTGTAGGGGGTGTGCATAAGCGCACCAACGTGCCTCCCATCCCTGTCCTATTGCTTCTTTTTATTCTTCTTATATGTATCCATTTTATGTATTCATAACTATGTTTATACATATACCTGTTATCTTATAATCGCTTGACAAAATAAAATCAATAAATAAATCCGCTCTCCTTTTTCTCAGAAGAAAGCTAATGTGAATACATGCAGAGAAGGAGAACAGCTGGTCTGCCAGGCTATCCTATCCTGTTGGTGTAGAAAATGGGAGCCTCCAGTTAGCAGCCAAAAGAAAAACCAAAATTTGTGTTCAGAAGATTGTAGTAGAAAGAGCTTTGAAAGAAGAAATTACTCAACATTTCCAAGCAGAGCCTTGTTATAGAAGAGAGGACTGGGCATTATCCCAGGGACTCCACAATGGTGGGTATTTCTCTGCAAAGGGAAAGCATGGGATGCTTGTTTCAGCCTTTTCATCCATAGATAAGGGGATCCTTTCTCCATCAAAATGGAGCCAAGGGAATGCTTGTTACCATATGATGGTGAGGAGAAGTTGAGACTATCAAAGAAGCTGACCAAAATGTTGCACCATTCAGATTTCTTGGACAACAGTTGGCATAGTTTCTAGAAGGAACCCAATCTCCATACTGAGGCTCACCTTACATTAGAGTTCTCAAAGTCACAATACCTGATCCAAATTTATAACGTTCCCTCTTCTTTTGCTGTCTATTACTTTATGTACAGCAAACAATGCTGAATTACAAGAAATAAGATGACCACTAGATGAAAATAGGGTTGAAGATTTGTGTGGCTCTTCGTTAACATCTGAAATTTTGTGTGTGTGTGTGTGTGTGTGTGTGTGTGTGTGTGTGTATATATATATATATATATATATATATATATATATATATATATATATATATATATATATATATATATCTGGCATTCAGCTTTGTTCGGGTATTTTCCCACGTCATAGTAGTGGTGCTTTTAAAGTTGTAGCAACGTTTCAGCAGAATCTCATCTGCCATCATCAGGCTTCTGTATAGTGTTTGTCTGTGAGTTAGACTTTTACAGTGGTTTCAGATTTAAATTTGGGGCAGCAATAGGCTGAAACGTTGCTACAACTTTAAAATTTGTTCGGGTATTTTCCCATGTCATTGTTGTTGTGCTTTTAAAGTTGTAGCAATGTTTCGGCAGAATCTCATCTGCCATCATCAGGCTTCTGTAATATATATACATACATACATACACATACACATACATACGGCTGTGAAAGTCTGACTCACAGATGAACACTATACAGAAGCCTGATGATGGCAGATGAGATTCTGCTGAAATGTTGCTACAACTTTAAAAGCACAACTATAATGACGTGGGAAAATACCTGAATAAAGCTGAATACCATACATGGAAGTACCCGTGAAAACGTAAGAAAACAAATATACATACATATATATACACATATATACATATATACATACATACATACATACACATATACATATATACAAATATGTATGGTATTCAGCTTTGTTCGGGTATTTTCCCACATCATTATAGTTGTCCTTTTAAAGTTGTAGAGCCGTTTCGGCAGAATCTCATCTGCCATCATCAGGCTTGTGTATTGTGTTCGTCTGTGATTCAGGCTTTCACAGCCGTTTCTGTTTTAAATTTGGTGCAAGCTTGCTGCTGTGTTAGAATGGTTTTTTCTTCATCCTGATTGGTTGGGAGTCTTGGTCTGTGTTTATTGGTCTTGGAGTTTGCTGTGTTCTGCTTAATTGGTGTTTCTAATATCTTCTGTCTGTTTTGTAGCTTTCTTTTTGTCTTGATTGGCTGGCAACATTGTGTTTCCTGTATTGGCTATGGGTAAAAGGACAGCTATCACTTATTAGGAAGCTAGATTTCATCTGGGTGCCTGATTGGGGTGTGTTTGAGCTGGAGGTATGGGGGGGGGTTCTGTTTGTGCCCAGGTGTTTGCTTGGCTTGTGGTGTGGAGACTTTTTTGTTTGAGAGTACAGGCTTCCAGATAATTGACAGTCTGGTGGAGTCATCTCTTCTATTCATGCTTTCAGGTCTTTTTTCAATCTCTATGGCTTCTCTGATAATTCTATAGCTGGGGTTTTCTATAGTGGCTAGGGTTTTGGTGCCATTGAAGTCGATGCTTTGACCTGTGGCTTTTATGTGTTGGACTAGTGAGGACTGTTCATCCAGGCGGGTACTTATTCTTCTATTGGTCTGTCCAATGTATGTGGCATGGCATAATGCACAGGGAACTTCATATATCCCTTGGTTTTTCAGGTCAATTTTATCTTTGAGATTTCTTAGGATGGCTGCTATTTTTCTGTCTGTTTTGAAGGCAGTCTTGATGTGATGCCCATGTAGTATCTTACTGATTTTGTCTGTAGTACCTCTTATGTAGGGCAGGACAGCTGTTCCATAGGTCTGTTCATCTTCTAGATCTCCCTTATGTCTCAGTGTGTTTTGTGGATCAAGCCAGTGATTTTGCTTTTGTGGAAGCCATTCGCTGTCAGGACTTTAGTTAGGGTGCATAGTTCAGTCTTTATGTGTGTCTTGTCTGCCAGGTGTTTGGTTCTGGCAATTAGTGTTTTGGCCACAGAGTTTATCTATGCTGGGTGGTGGTGGGATTGGGTGTTGAGATAGCGGTTGGTGTGTGTTTTCTTCTGGTATATGATGTGTCCTACTGTGCCATCTGTTTTTTTTGTAGATTAGTCATCTAGGAATGGTAGTTGTTTGTTTGTTTCCATTTCCATGGTGAATTTGATTTTGGGAAGTGTGGTGTTTAGGTGTGTTAGGAAATTGTTTAGGTTTTCTTTTCCATGGGGCCAAATAACAAATGTGTCATCGATGTAACTTAGCCATAGTTTGGCTTTGTGGGTGACATTGGCTAGGGTTTGTACATGGAGTCTTGGAGTCTGTCAATTTTGTTTCATAGTCTTTTCTATCCATTACTACCATGGCATTACCTTTATCTGCTGGAAGTATGATTATGCTGCTGTCGTTCCTTAGGGCTTGCCGGGCTTTTAGTTCCTCTTTGTGCAAGTTGCTTTTGGGCGGTTTGCTTGTGCATAGGATGTTAGTGACTTGGTATCTTATTCTAAACTTAAGAAACTTAAACTTAAGAAAACAAATATATATACATACATATATATACACATACATACATACATACATATAATGCCTTCTTTAATGTATCATCCAGAGAGTTCAGAAACTTGCATTTAGTCACTATGTGACAGTTTGACCCTAAAATGGAAATTTGCTAAGGTAAACTGCCAGTCTGTGGAGTTTTAATTTAATTTAATTTTCTCAAGGACCAACATCGCTACGTTTTTAAAAAAAAAATAACAAAGGGAGGAATTTTTAGCCTTTCCCCTGTTTTGCTCATCGCTTGGTAACATCATAACATTATTGAACCTTATGCTATCTCTTTTGATACAAGAATATAATTGTGTGGAAAAGCTATATTTTTTATAAAAATAAGTACATATTTGGACACTCTATTCAATATTAGTAGATGATTTCATGAAAATGCAGAGGTGATGGGTGAAGAAGACCAGGGCACATTGGAAAGTTGTTTGACATGTCAGGAAATACTCCTTCCAATGGGATCAGGTTGAAATGGGCCTCAGCCAAAATTAATTAAAGAAGAATAAAACATAAAGTAATAAATAATAAAATCAACTTTATTGCCTATTGTTCATATTTGCTGTTGATAATTCCCTTTATCTGTTGTATTAATAATTATAATTTGACAATCATTTTTGTGAAGACATAACCACAAAAACTGCACTTTATGGAATCCTTGTGGAAATGGATTTGTTTAGTGTGAAGTCTGGAATCTTTCAAATGATAAAATTCAAATAAAAACAGGTGTGGGATATTTGTTTCTCCCCCATACAAGTTCTTTCTCCCTATGTGTATGTTCTGAAATTTTTGTTTAACACTTGTGCTCTGAGCATTTCTGTTAACAAAGCTCCCATTCCTTTTGGCAGATGCTTTTACAAATGACAGCCTCACTGGAGAGGACTTCCTTTCTGCTGAATGACATGTTCAGTTTTTCTGGGCTGCAGGTGTTTTTTTTTTTTTTTTTTGAAACAAGTTTTTATTAATTTTAAAGATAAAACAACACATCATTAACCATTAAATACATAAACACATAAAACCTCTTAATATTGTAAATCCTTACAAGTCAAACAAAACAATATTTTTATACAACATAATTCCGATTTATCCCATCCCCATATGGACACGCAAATATCTTTCATCAAATTTCTCATTATTTCTCTTTACTCCAATTTGTTTTTTATTAAAAAAAAAGGAAAAAAGAATCAATAAAACCTTGGAGGAATGTTAGATGAGAATAATTTAAACAAGCCAGAAAGAAAAGAATATGATGACTATAAAATGGATAAATATGGAAGAGAAATGGGCTGCAGGTGTTTTTTTGATGGACTACTGCTATTTCTTTATTTTCCTGATGGAGAAATTATATTGAACTGGTCCCATCTCCCCTGAGAAAACATTGATCGGCAGTTTAAATGGTTCCCATTAACACCTCAATGGATGTCACTGGAGATTAAGTTTTGATCTGATTACAAAGGGAGGTGTCAGATATTCTGCTTCAAAAGAAGCTGCTATATATTTCAAGCCTTGTCCCTCCTGCAAAACTAGGATATTTTTTCTGCTGTTTTCATTCAGAATGCCTAAAAATGCCCTCTTTCTGATGCATATCCCTACATACATGACAACATGACTCTGACAGCAATTGTATGCGCAATTTGAGAATAAGTCCTGTTGGTCTCAGTGGGGCTTACTCCTGAGAAGAATATTATCAAATTGTGGTTTTAATTTTCAGAAAGATGCAGGGCATTTATTTATTTTAAGATTTTTAAAGCTCTGCCTTTATTATTTTGATAAATAACTCAAGGTGGCAAACATAGCTAAAACTCCTCCCTCCTCCTATTTTCTCCACAACTGTGTGAAGTGAGTTGGGCTGAGGGAGAATGATTGCCCCAAAGTCACCCAGCCAGCTTTCATGCCTAAAATGGGACTAGAACCCCCATTTTAGGAGGTTTAGGAGGTTTCCTGGTGTTTAGTCTGGTGCCTGTCCAGTATACCAAAACTTATAAAAAGAGCCATTTTCAAGGGAAATTGCACAACACTAGTGTTAAGTTCTGCGCATGGGCGCAAGGAACGGAGATGAGACGGTGAACAGTGAACTTCAACTCTTTATTAATCATTCTGAACAGAGCAAAACCCTAGGGCAACAGCAGCCCTTTTATAGGCAAGCTGCTGCTCTAGTAACCAATAAAAGACGTGGAGTGTTAACCCGCTTAACCAATGAGAGTGGCTCGTTAACAGCCAATCAGATTCTCCTGAACGGACCAATCCGATATCGCTATTATCGGCCAATCAGAAGTGCAGGGCTAGAACCTTTCTATTTTCTAAAGCTTTTGATAAACTTTATTTAAGTGTTTTATTAGTTCATAACACCCCTTCCCCCCGGCTTCCGTTTGGGGGGTGCGGTGACGTAATCTCTGAGGTAGAAAGGTTGCTTTGACTGTCTACCGGTTCTTGTCCATAAGCCTGTTTTGGCGGGGTGTTTTCGGGCAAGTCGGGTGCCAGTTGGGTGCCAGCAGTTCCTCGTTGGAAGACTTGGTGCCGCAAATGTTCTCGTCGTTGTCCTCTGGCCCTTGTGGGCTTTCCTCTGTTGAGGTGTTCCTCTTTGGCGAGGCCACTCCCTTCCTTGATCCTTCTTCATTAGTTACGCCCGATTGTTGACTTCTTTCGTTCCTGCTTTCCGCCATCTCGAAATCGGTTTCTTCGACATCCCTTCTCCCCTCAGTTTGGGAGTTACCGGAGTCGCGGAAACTAGGTTGTAGCCTCGAGCGAAGCTGATCTATATGGCGTTTCCATATTTTTCCATCGCAGGTTTTCACCCGGTACGACCTGGGTCCAATGGCTTGAATAACAGTGGCCTCGATCCACAGCGGTTCGCCAGAAAGGTTTCTGGCGAAAACTAAGTTGCCTATCTTGAACTCGTGGCATTTTCCGCTAGATCCACAGGGTTTCTCTGGCTCGTAAGACGGGTGAAGCCGGTCGAGGTGGGAGCAGAGTTTGCGTCCCATCAATAGTTCCGCTGGAGTCTTGTTGGTGACACTGTGCGGAGTGATGTGTTGGAGAAGGAGTATTCTATTTATCTTATCTTCAATGTCCCCATAGTCCATTTTGTAGAGGGTTTTTTTCACAAACTGTACCATGCGTTTGGCTCTTCCGTTAGCCGCAGGGTGCGTTGGCGAAGTTAGCGCAAGGTGAATATCGCGGTTCGCTAAGTATTGTTCAAAAGGAAGTGCAGTAAACTGGGGTCCGTTTTCGGATACCAGAACGTCTGGCAGTCCATGCGTCGCGAATAATCTGTTCAACTTCCGGATGATGGACTTGGCTGTGGTACTCTACATTTCTTGGATCTCGAGCCAGTTTGAATAGGCATCCACTGTTAATAGGAACGTATGTCCCTTAGTAGGTCCCACAAAGTCAATATGGATGTGGGACCACAGTCCCTGAGGTGTTTCCCATTCTGTCGGAGTTGCTTTTGGTGGGGCATGGCTAACTTCCTGGCACTTATAACAAGTCTTTACCCAGGCTCCGATCTGTTTGTCGATGCCTGGCCACCATGCGTAACTTTGTGCAAGCGCTTTCATACGCACGATGCCGGGGTAGCCCTCATGCAGTGTCTTTAATACCGCTCGTTGTAACCGCTCTGGGACGACGACTCTATTCCCCCACAGGATGTAACCTTTTTGTGAAAAAAGTTCTGTTTGCCGATTCTTGAAGGGGATGAAGTCGTCAGGGGTTTGATCTACTGGCCATCCTTGTTCGACCCAGCTAAGGACTCGCTTTAAGGTAGGATCGCGTTTTGTTTCGATCGCGATATCTCTAGCTATTAGCGGCGGTGAATGTAGCATTTCAATCTGGAGCGTTGTAAGGGTTGGAGCTGGGTCGTCGACGGTTTCCGGAAGTGGTGCACGGCTCAATGCGTCAGCGTGGGGAATAGCTTTCCCTGGGCGGTGTTGCAGCTTATAATTGTACGCAGCCAAAAACTCCGACCAGCGAGTCATTCTCGGTGATAATATATAGGGGTTTGGCTTGTCTCCCACTATAATCCCCAGCAAAAGTTTGTGGTCGGTAACAATAATAAAAACTCATCCATAAACATATTCATGAAACCATTTAACAGCAGATACAACAGCAAGAGTCTCTTTATCGATTTGACTATAGTTACGTTCAGCCTTTGATAAAGTTCTTGAAAAATAGGCAATAGGGGCTTCACTACCATTTGGTAACACATGGCTCAAAATGGCTCCTACTCCAAATGGTGAGGCATCACATGTGATTGTTAAAGGCAAAGTCTCGTTATACTGCATTAAAAGAGCATCTGAAGTTAATAGGTTTTTCACTTGTCGGAACGCGTACTCCTCTCGGTGCCCCCAAACCCAGGTTGCTTTTTTGTCGAGAAGCTGATGTAGGGGCTCAGCTACGGTCGCTTTGTGGGGCAGGAAGATGTAAAAATTGATAAGCCCCAGGAAAGCTTGGAGGTCAGTCTTATTTCTGGGTCTTGGGGCGTTCTTGATTGCTCTTAACTTGCTACTGGTGGGGTGAATGCCTTGTTTATCAATTAGGTACCCCAGGAATTCTACTTTATCTGTACACAGTTGACATTTATTTTTTTTAACTTTAAGGCCAGAGTCTTTAAATTTCTGGAGAACCAGTCTAAGACGCTCCTTTAGTGTTTCTCTATTCTGGGCAGCAATTAAAACGTTATCAAAGTATGGTACGACCCCTTTTATTCCCTGTAATAGTCTCTCCATCAAGCTCTGAAAGATCCCTGGGGCCACGCTTACTCCGAATTGGATTCGGTTGCACTTAAAAGCGCCTCGCTGCGTAACGATCATTTGTGCCTCTGCTGTTTTTTTATCTACAGGCAGTTGTTGGTATGCCTGTGCTAATTTAGTGAAGAGTTTTCTGCCCCCCAGGGAATGGAGGAGGTGTTGTACCACCGGCACCGGGTAAGCGTTCTGTTGAAGGGCGTGATTCAGGGTGGCACAGTAGTCCCCACAAATCCTTAATGATCCATCCGGTTTGATGGGTGTTACAATTGGGGTTTCCCAAGGAACATGGTCGGTGGGTTCTAAAACACCCTGGGCTATTAATTTATCAAGCTGCTCGTCAATCTTTGGTTTAAGGGCAAAAGGGACTCGATGAGGCTTAAGGCAGATGGGGGCTACTTCAGGGTTAAAGTTAAATGATATCGGGGTCCCCTTGTACTCGCCTAGTTTGTCTGCAAAGACGTCCTGGAATTCCTGGACGAGGGCTTCCTCCCAGTCATCGCTGCTGGTTTGGTGAATGCTGGCTACCTCAATCCCAAGTGGAGCAAACCATTGAAGGCCTAACAAGCTAGGCCGATCACGGTCGACAACAGTCAATGATAAAGATGCAGTACGATTTTTGAATGAAACCTGGACTAGGCTGGATCCAACGACCGGAATTCGGTTTCCTTGATAGTACTTGAGAATGATTCTTTGGATTCTGAGGTCTTGCCGCCAGATGGCAGGGATTAATTGTTTAAGGGTCTTCCAGGAAACCATCGAGAGGGATGATCCTGAATCGACTTCCATCATGCAGGGCTGGTTTTCGATGGCGACCTTCACTCGGATCATCTTTGCATCTAATGATGATGCGTGACCAATCATGATGGTTTGGTGTGCCTCTTCCCATTTCATTGAATGGGCTAGTGGTTTATTTCTGTTGGAGTGGTTGTTCCATTGGTGGTTTGAATGTTCCTGATTCACAGGACGACTTCCTGTGGTTTGGCGGTAGTTGGTCCCCCTCTGAAGTGGTCTGGATCCTAGCTTGCTTCTACAGACCTTTCCGATGTGACCTCTCTTCCCACAAATATGGCAGAGCGCGTCAAGGAATTTGCAGTCTGATCGTGGGTGGTTTGCCCCACAACCTGCGCATTGATACTGCAGTCTCTGGTTACGCTGGTGGCGTTGGTCTCGTTCAGACCGGAGCCGGTTGACTTTTTCCTCATCACTTTCTGATGATGATTTGAGGTCCTCGTGGTGGGTTGCCATTGCATGTCCCTCAAGGCGAGATGAGGTTTCGCCGGCGAGTTGGCAGAGTGGGGCATTGGTGCGGCACATTCGGGCAGCCGACTTCCTGGTTGCTTCTGCTGCAGTAGCTTCAGCGATGGTATCTGCAAGGCTGATGTCGCCTTTCGCCATCAGCTTACTTTGCACGTGTGGTGCATCTAAACCCAGAACTATTCGGTCTCTTAGAGCTTCTTCGAGGTCGGCAAACTCGGAGAGGCCTCCCAGGTTCCGGAGATACGCGATGAAATCTGCAACGCTTTCTCTTTTCCACTGGTCTCTCTGGTAAAATTCATGTCTTCAGTAAAATTCATGTCTTCATGCGTTGGTATGGTAGGTGCATAGTGGGCCCATAGGAGGGGCTCGAGGACGTCCCAGTCCATGGATTTCACCTCAGCCGGTTTTGCCAGTGCCTTAGCCATCTTAAAAATGGCAGGTCCGCAGTGAGTCAGGAATACCGCTCGCTTTTTTCCAGTAGTGGCATCCTTCAAGTTGTTGGTCTCCAGAAACATCTGGAACTGGTCCATGTATGAGTCCCAGTCTTCTTGTGCCAGGTCAAATGGAGTTGGTGGTATGGTGCCGCCGGTCATGGTTTCTGCCATTGATGCCCCTTCAGCCACGTGCTCTGTTTAGTGCTCTGTAGTGTTCAGTCAGGTCTGATGTCTCCGCATCCCATCCTCGTCGCCACAGTTAAGTTTTGCGCATGGGCGCAAGGAACGGAGACGAGACGGTGAACTTCAACTCTTTATTAATCATTCTGAACAGAGCAAAACCCTAGGGCAACAGCAGCCCTTTTATAGGCAAGCTGCTGCTCTAGTAACCAATAAGAGACGTGGAGTGTTAACCCCCTTAACCAATGAGAGTGGCTTGTTAACAGCCAATCAGATTCTCCTGAATGGACCAATCCGATATCGCTATTATCGGCCAATCAGAAGTGCAGGGCTAGAACCTTGCTATTTTCAAAAGCTTTTGATAAACTTTATTGAAGTGTTTTATTAGTTCACAACAACTAGGCCTCAATTTTAAATGTATAAGATGCTTGGGAATTTCAGCTTAGTTTTGTAACCCAAATACCAGTAATTATTGCAGTGCATTCAGCAGATTAGAATCATTTCCAAATTTTATTTAACAACATGCTCACACCAAACTATTACAGATTTGTTGGTGTCATAGAAGTTAAACTCTAGGGTTGTATATAGGAGTGTGAAAGTTTCTGACATCGAGAAATTTGCCTCAGGACAGAAATGGTGGGGAAAGATGAAAGATTCAATTTTCTAAATCCTCAGCCATTTCATTATCTTTTGCTAAAGCTCATCTTCTTAATAAAAGGAAGGCATTTGACTAGATTTTTAACAACACAAAATCTACTTGGTGAACATGAACTCTTAAGCAACCATTTTGTCTTCTAAATCCCAATGTTTTCATTTTAGCATCAGAAAGTTGGAACTCTTAACTTCAGTCCCCCCTCCCCCCCCCCAATATCATGTAAAAATCTGCAATGAAAGTAAAGATATGGATTTTAAAAAATGCTGGGGAAGTTAAGTCAATGTTTCTCCCTACAGTACTGATTTAAAAAAAACAACAACAACAACATTAACTTGCTATTTTCATGGAATTTGACATCAATATGTTTGGGAAAGTAGTTTTATTATCAAAATAGCCCAAGGACATATGTTTGACATTCCAAAGTAGAAGATAAATAAAGATTGCAAAAATATTTGTTTATGTCTTTTCTGGCATATGAGCTTGTCCAAATATTACAACAGTTTGGAGATTAGAAAGACTCCCAAATGTCTCTGTTTTTTCCAGATCCAAATTTCTGTATAATGACTCTCCCATCTCCAAGTTTCTGAGCCTTCCTACTGCTGGAATGAACCAATTTCAGAAGCAGGAAATAAATGATTGGGTAACTAAATGGATTCTCAATAAGTACCTCCTTGATGTAATCCCTTATCTACTATTATAATATTTAATACAATATAAATGTAAGATACAACGGATCAGTCTTTTCAGAATGATTACCAACTTCTGCTAAATACAGTTGCAAATTGTAGGATTTGCTCACAATCTATTAAGGCTTTCTAAAATAATCCAGGATAATACTTCCAGTGATAAAAATAATCATTTTTATGTACATCAGCCAAAATGGTTTCAGGAAGACAGCAGGAGCATCTTCAGATTTAATCATTTAAAAAACAGTAACAGAAACATTTAGCTGTTTTGCAGATTGATAAATTTAATGAATCTTGTTTATATAGTAGGTAAAACAGCAGGTCAGCCCTTTCAATAGAAGAGGCAACTGTGATGACCTCCACAATTGGATTGGCAATTCAATGCCAATTGATACTGATTTATGCATGGCAAACATTCTATTTTCTCCCTTCTTCTTAAAAAAATAAGAAGTGTGCCTTTGTCCCTTGAAGCTACACATCATTAAGAAAGAGGCATTTGCATTGACAGTGGAAGGAGGAAATGCTAAATCAGGGGAAAAAAAACCCACACCTGAAAACAATGAGTGGACTAGCCAACTTTTGTTCCATCTGACTTGCACTGATTTATAGTTGCACTCACAGCATTAGGTAAAGTCTGTTACTCATTTTACAGATAGAAGTTGGCCGATTGTCAAATTTCTAAATCTTCTTCTTTGCATGATGTGGTTACAGGTGGCAAAGGACAAGCAAGATAACATCACACCATTCACAAATCGCTGTCACCTAGAGGGTGATTATGCTTACATTTATGCAGGCTTCCAATTATTCATATTTTATTGAACCCTGCTTTCAATTCGCAGGATGGCTTTAAAGCTCAATAGTAAATGCATGCAGAATAAAATGCAAAAGAAAATGCAGAGGAAGAATTACAACCAAAGATACATCTTAGACCTTGTCAATATGCAGTGCCGCCAACATTTTTTTTCCCTGCACTAAGATTTCTAGTTTTAATCATGTTTCACGCCATTATTGATCCAATACAATTTTCAATGGCATACAAAGAAAGTAAAAATGGTAGGCAAAGGTCATTTGATTTAAATCATTGTATGTCACACAACTGATAAAAACGTAAAGGTCCGGCATTATTTGCTTTTCAGAAACAAGTAAAAACAGCCACCCATAGCCGATTAAGAATAGGCATGAGTGGTATTATGTTTATATTTCCCCCCTTCCTTTTCTATAATTTTTATTATTATGGTTTATTGTATTTTCTTTTAGCTTTTCAGAGTCCTTACATGCTGGGGTAGAATATGAATATTAGAACAAAACTAGACAAATTGTGATTTAGTGATTATAATAGCAATAGCACTTAGACTTATATATTGCTTTACAGTGCTTCGCAGCCCTCTCTAAGCAGTTTACAGAATCAGCCTATTGCCCCCAACAATCTGGGTCCTCATTTTACCCACCTTGGAAGGATGGAAGTCTGAGTCAACCCTGAGCCTGGTGAGATTTGAAATGCCAAACTGCAGTCAGCCGGCAGTCAGCAGAAGTTACCTGCAGTACTGCACTCTAACCACTGCACCACTGTGGGGTCAAATAAGCATATACACTATTATAATATATTTCAATTAAGTCTTAATTATTGTTACCTTGCATAATTACATGAGCAAAACCCCAACCAAGCAGTTAAGGGTTTAATAGGCATGAAATACAGACATACTGAATTCTTCTATTTAAATAGGCAGAATCATATGTGCCTCTGCCTAATCCTTGGGATCCCTTTGATTTGAGGAACTGCCCATGAGAAGATCATAATTTCATCAGCAACATTCACGAACGCCTATAGATCAGTATTTATAAGCAACAGAAAACCTGTTTGGTAACAAGAAATATCTATGATTGTTTTTTAAAAAAAAATAAACAAAAATGAGTTTGTAATGAAAATACTGTATTTTAGAAATACATTATTCTCCTCTTGCATTCAATACCTCAGTTAAAATAAGTTAAAATAATACCTAATACTAATAAATAAGTTAAAATAATACCTAATACCTCAGTTAAAATAAGCCTTAACAGGTTTCTAGAGCAGATGATGATTGGGGAATTTTGGAATTGAAGTCCACATATCTTGAAGGGGTTGAGGTTGAAAAACACTCTTCTCGAGCATTTTTCACCAGGAATGTGCAGATTTGGATTTTCTTGGAGTGATTCATCAGAAATTCTGAATGGTTAATTCAGACTGGAGCACAGATGGAAATCAGTGACTCACTTCTTTTTCCAGAAGATTCGCTTCCAGAACATAATAAAGCAGATGGGGGAGGGGAATCCAGAAATAAGCAAAGTTTAGAGTATGCACAAACCTAATATAGTGATACCTTGGTACTCAACTACTCTGAAACTCATTGAATTTGGTACTCCACACATTTTGACATGAACATATTGTCCTGACACTCATCGTTTGTCAGGTACTTGATACACAAGCTAGAACTTGCGGGATTGGCTGCCTTGTGACTCATTATATTATTCTTTATGGGAAAAATTGGTATGGTACTCATTGTTTTTGGTACACATCATGCCTCCTGGAACCAATTAGCGATGAGTACTGAGGTACCACTATTTGTTTATTTGTTTGTTTGTTTTATTTATTTATTTTTCTACAGCTGTCAATCTCAGTCAATGGGCAGCTTATAATTCCAAAAAATATATTACAGTTAAAATACTAAAAACATATTTAAAACAAAAAAAGTAGAGCAAACCAAAGCTAATCAATAGAAACATCCAAAGTAAATATACATAGCAGTTGAGATACTTGGCTGGTTAGCAATACAACAAGGACACAGAGCTCTTAACACATTCAGCACCCCAGGCATGGGAACATAGCCAAGCTTTTAGGGCCTTAGGAAAGGCTAACTGAGTTGGGGCATATGGTGTTTGCACATTTCTAATTATGACAGGTGGAGAAATTTATCATTGCTATGCTGGTGGCAGCAGCAGTATCTCCTCAATTCAGCTCTATCATTGTCAGCAGCCTGAATTGTTCTCAGGGTGAAGTAAAAACATTTTCCCTCCATCCTGGAATACTCTATCATCTGCTCCCTGAGGCATCCATGGGGTTTGTCTAGGAGTTTTGCAATATGGGGCATGGGTGGGTGGGGGAATAGATGGAGAAATTCAATTGAGATAATTAATTGAGGGTAACTATGTAAAGTAAAGCATAGTGCTGGGGAAGGAACATATCAGGTAAGAAGTGAGACTAACATCTTGTCCCTAATCCCTCTTCCTGGTTACTCCATTATCCAGATGAACTCTGGTAGCCATATTAATTTGTTCTTGCTGTATGAGGGCAATAAATATTTAGCTTTCTTTTACCCATGATTTGATTGTGGAGGAGAAGGTTAACCTCATGTGCATAACAAGGATGGAGGCTGTTTGTCTTTCCTTGCCATTTTTCCCCTTAGTATTTTCAGTAGTCAGTTAAGGAACTAAGAAGGAGTTGCTGTGGTCTATAGTAATTTTACTTCTCTCTCCAGGCTTCTTGTCCATTTAGGTGCCAATTTAGTATTTGTATGAGGCAATCAGGGAAAAAATGGGGTTTCTGCTGGATAGTATTTCCACTAGTATCCAACAATTTCTCACCATTGCTGATGGACATGGTCTGCAACCAGGTGTTAAGAACTCCTAGAATATCAGTTCTAGGAAACTTCCATACTCTTACCAAGATTACACTGGTTGAAGCATCTCAGCATTTCATGGTTGCCATGATGATCTGTTTGAATTTGATACTGGCCCAAAAACAGGTGGCAGGACTCAAATTTGGTTTGTGTTCAGCTTGGCATGGAAGGCTGAAAGTGGTTTTGTAAAACCACTTCTTACTAAGATTTAGACTTGCCACAACAATTTGCATGACTGAGGAATCTGTTACACACTGGAGAATGATGGATTGCAGAAGGCTTTGAGGGATTATCTGGCTAATATGGTTAGGACATTGAAGATTTGATTGGATATAGAGATTATTGTTAAGCCTGTGTTCCCCAACCAGGGTTAAGGAGACAAGCTAAACAGAATGTGCAGCGTTAGTCAAATAGGCACACAGATAAATGAGTGAGATAAGTTTGTATGTTTGTTAACATACAGTAAAAATAACAGATACGCTTGTGCTATCAAAAATATAGTTTATTCCATTTAGAGTTTATAGCATAGTCAAAATAACAGTCCATTAGTCATGTATCGTTTAGTCAGTCCATTCAAGGATATTCAATTAGCAAAGTCCGTGCAGAATATCCAATGTCAGTTTACTTATAAATAAATCAGTCCTTTATCTCTCTCCCGTTCCAGTAGGGAAAAACACAGTCTTCATCCAGTAATTAGGGATCATCAAGTCAGAGAGAGCAAGTTGCCGTTGTCTTGCTTCTTTTATGGTGCTATTTCAACCACTCTCTTAATTACATTCGTACAGTTAAAGTTGCAGACACTTTAACTAACAAACCATGATTACATATTTATTATTTTACCTAAACCAGTTAGGGTAAACAATGTTATCCCTAACATTCTCCCCTTTTAGGTAAATATAATAATACTATAACTATTTACATCTTTAAATCATATTTGTTACAACTCTCTTTAAACTTAATTACTCCTTGAGCTTTTGTAAATTGGTCTGCAATGTTTTCTTCTGTCATGCAGTATTCCAATTTAATTAGCCCATTTTTTTACAGATTCTCTAACATTTAAGTATCTTAAATCAGTATGCTTTGATCTAGTTTTTACAGCTATATTAGTAGCTAACTTGATGGCTGCCTGGTTGTCCTCGTACACAATAATGGAATCTTTAACAGTTACACCCATGTCTAATAATAACTGTTTGTACAAAATTAAGTCAGTGCATAATAATGACAGACATGAAAATTCCGCTTCCATCGTGGACAAGCTAATATGCTGTTGTCTGATTGACCTCCACCCTATTTGTGTCTTACAAAATAATATAGCCATTCCAGATGTTGATTTTCTAGTGTTTATGTCAGTTGCAAAACTTACATCTGCTTCGGCACTAAGACTCAAATCACCCTTTGGTTCTATATACAATGCATGGTTCATTGTTCCTTTAAGATATCTTAAAATTCTCTTTAATGATTGCCAATGACATTGATGTGGATCTGAATTAAAATGTGCCAGCTGATTTACACTATAAGCTATATCTGGCCTAAACCAATTGCTTATATATGATAAGCTACCAATCAAAGATTGATATATAGACTTATCAAATTTGGGACTTTGATCATCAGTTTGGCAAACTTCCTGACTCATTGGAGTCTTTGCCGGTTTACAAAGTTCCATTTTATACGTTTTAATTAATTGGCAAATTTTATCTTCTTGAGATATCTTAAATCCATTTTTTTGTTTTGTTAATTGTCAATCCTAGATACTTTTTAATTTCACCTAAATGCTTGAATTTTATCTTTTTGGCTAATAATGATATAATCTCATTAGCTTCATTATTAGTTTTAGTTATCAAAGCAATATCATCTGTAAATAATAACAATAATGACACCGTTCCATTATTTTCTCTTTTAAACACACATGAATCTGCTAAACCAGATTTAAATCCTATATTGTTTAACTCTTTCACAATATATTGGTTCCACTCAAAGCCAGATTGTTTCAACCCGTAAAGACTCTTTTTGAGTTTCCAACAATCATTACTATTTACTTTATTATCTTTTATAATAATTGGCTTTTTCAAATATATAGTGTGCTGCAATGGTGCATGCAAATAAGCAGTTTCTACATCTAAATGGTTAATGACATAGTTTTTCTTAGCTGCCCACACTAAAGCTGCTCTCAAAGATGTTGCCTTAAGACTTGGTGCAAAAACTTCATCATAATCAGATGCAGTTTGATTAAATCCTTGAGCTACCAACCTAGCTTTATGGGTAACAGTCCCATCATTTCCTGTTTTTACTTTAAATATCCATTTGCACCCAATGGATTTTTCTGCTGGAGGTAATTTGGCATCTTCATATACTTTCATTACCTTTAATGAATTTAGTTCTTTTTCCATTGCCTTTTGCCAATTCTCCTGATCCTTAGCAGGACACGTCCTAAGTTCATCTACACTAGTTGGAACTTTAGTTACTTGGCAAACTATATTTGCTTGATACCTTTCAGGTGGTCTAGTTACACGTGTAGTACGTCTAGGTATTACAGGACTTACAGGTGGACTTTCATTAACTAACTCTTGATTATCTAACTCTTCCTGATCAACAGTTTCTTCTTGTTCTGATCCTATTTGTTCTTCGTGGACTTCTTCTTTAATTGGACTCTTCTTATAACTATTCTGATCGTTTTGCCTTTTGTAGGATTCAGTAATTACTTCGTTATTTAAATCTTGCTCTAATCTATTCCATCCTACATGTTCTAGGAATTTAGCACTAGCACTGGTGTAAACTCTAGATGTACCTGGTTCCCAGAATCTATAAGATCTATGATTAGATTCATATCCTACAAAATATAATCTTTTAGCTCTATGCTGTCCTTTGTGTCTGAGTTGTGTAGGGATATGTACCCATGCTGGTGCTCCAAATGTGTGCATGTAACTTAAATCAGGTTTTGTACCATGCCACATTGTGAATGGTAATTCACCTGTTGTTGAATTAACAACATTATTTAATATATGATTACCACACATTATTGCTTCTCCCCACAAATTGTCAGGTAATCCTGAATCAGAAAACATAGTACGTGCCATTGATGTACGTAGTACGTGCCAGTGTTTGGCCTCGTCTCTCTATAAAGGCATTATGTTGTGGCCTATATGGTGCAGACATTTTATGTTGAATACCTAACATTCTAAGTCTATTCTGGAATTTATTATTTGTAAATTCCGCACCATTATCTGTTATAAGAGTTACTAATTTCTTTTTAGTTTTTCTTTCTGCAAATTTTATCCAATTAAAGATATTTAGATACGTTTCAGTTTTGCTCTTCATTAAATAGCAAAACCCATATCTAGAATAGTGGTCCATTATACTTAGTATGTATCGAGCTCCTCCTACACTTGGTTTTTTCGGACCTATTAAATCAGCAAATACTACTTCTAAAGGCTCTTTGGTAGTAAATCCATCAACTCTATTAGCCGGTATGACCCTGCTTTTGCTTTGATTACAAATAGAACATTGCAAATACTTATTACAAGGTTTCAAACTTATTCCTTTAGATAGTTGAACAGTTTTCTTAAGCATTTTAAAATTTAAATGCCCTAGCCGTTGGTGTAACAAGTGAATACATTCATCATGAGGTTTCTTATTATCATAAACTGTGTTAGCCACCTCTAAACCATTATCATTTAACACATATAATTCACCTCTTAAAGATGCAGTAATTTTCTTATCTTCTTTTTCAATTATGCAGTTATCTCCCTTAAAGGTAATTATATATCCTAGTTTAACCAAAATTCTAACTGAAATTAAATTAAACTTAAGTTGTGGTACATATAACATTTTTACATTCTCTTTTATGAAAGAACAATATGCTATACCTTGACCTTTAGCTTTCAGTTTCCAGCCATTGGCTAACGATATCTGCTGTGTACTCTTGGACATTTTAATAAAATTTTTGTTATCATTTGTTATACAGTGGGATGCTCCACTGTCAACCACCCATACATTATTTTTTACAGCTCCATTAATATACATGGCTAACTCTAAATTTTTCTTTTTCTTTTGATGACTTTTAGTATTCTGGCCAGTGTTCTGGCACTTTGCTTTTTTACAAAATCTTGCCAAATGTCCTCTTCCTCCACAATTAAAACACTTTTTAATTGCGTATGCAGTAGGAGATTCATTATCTTCTTTTTGAGGTTGCTCCCTCCTTAACTGATCTCTTTCAAGTCTTCTTCTTGCCTCTTCAATCAATCTGCCAGTTATATCAGTTAAAGTTAAACTTTCCTTAGGCAATATTTCAAGGGAAGTGACGTAGTTATCATAACTTTCGTTTAGTGATGATAGAATTATGTAGAGTTGGTGTAGTTCAGAGAAAATAAGCTCTTTCTCGTGCAGTTCTTGAAAAATGCTTTGCATAGTTTTCAAATGACTCAGCATATCACCATTCGTCTGGAGATGCGTCCTGAAAAGCTTCCGTGTAAGATTTATGTGAGCACCAACATTATCTCGGACATAAATCCTCTTCAGCTTCTGCCAACACCCAACAGCCATTTGCTCTCCACGGATATGAACAAGTTGCTGGTCAGACAGTGTTAGTCCTATTATGCAAATAGCGTGTTCATTTTTATGCATAAAATCTTCTATTTTTAGTCTATCTTCATCATCCTCTGGATCCCATTCCTCTACGTTTGGTGGGTTTTCAATTATGTTCCACAGACCTTCTCTTCGTAGAAGTAGACTACATTTTATAGACCATGATACATAGTTTGTTCCATCCAGCTTGGATATAAGGGACAACCTTTGTAGATTGACTTGTGCCATGTTTTCTTTATATGGATATAAAACTATAATTAATAAAACACAGCTGTCTGTTTACTGTAATGTGTAACAACACAAACTCTCACTTTTTACATAAATCTGTTTTATCCTAGTTAAACTGACTTTGCAGCCTCTGGGCCCATAACCAGTGTTAAGCCTGTGTTCCCCAACCAGGATTAAGGAGACAGGCTAAACAGAATGTGCAGTGTTAGTCAGATAGGCACACAGAGTGAGATTAGTTTGTATGTTTGTTAACATACAGTAAAAATAACAGATGCGCTTGTGCTATCAAAAATATAGTTTATTCCATTTTGAGTTTATAGCATAGTCAAAATAACAGTCCATTAGTCATGTATCGTTTAGTCAGTCCATTCAAGGATATTCAATTAGCAAAGTCCGTGTAGAATATCCAATGTCAGTTCACTTACAAATAAATCAGTCCTTTATCTCTCTCCCGTTCCAGTAGGGAAAAACGCAGTCTTCATCCAGTAATTAGGGATCATCAAGTCAGAGAGAGCAAGCTGCCATTGTCTTGCTTCTTTTATGGTGCTATTTCAACCACTCCCTTAACTACATTCCTACAGTTAAAGTTGCAGACACTTTAACTAACAAACCATGATTACATATTTATTATTTTACCTAAACCAGTTAGGGTAAACAATGTTATCCCTAACAATTATGACCAGAGCATTCTGGGATTATTGTTTCTGATGCTCACTCCCACTGAATAAAGCTGTTCAATCCTTGGTAAACCTCTGAGCTAAGGCAATGAAGTGGAAACTTCTAGAAGACTACACAAAAAACAATAGCAGCAAAACCATTTTCTCCAGTGTTATATCCACTCTGTGTCACTCAGCAAAGCTATTGTAAGTGATTTATGGCCTTTTGGGATCTGGCCAGGTACAAATCCTTGGGAACCCTCAATGCGACATTCTCATTAAAACCCATGAGGTTTTCATCATTTAATTCCATAATTCAATACAATTCAAAGCCTCCAGGGCACTATCTGATCATTTTTAAGGCTTGATGATACAGAGAAAGCACTTGATTGAATCCAGCAGATTGACTCCTCATAGTTATTGTACCATATGTAGTAGGAAGGAGGTGTTCACCTGGGTTCAAGAGGTTGTAATATGCTTCATTTGAGAAGAGGCTTCCGACTTAATAAAGGAAGCTGTAGTGAGGCCACCTCATCAAACCTAGAAATTCCTTGTACTTAGAAAATTTAAGTTATTCTTGAGTCAAGCAGAACTAATTAACTAAACAAATAAAATAGACAATATAAATATTTTAAGGCAAGGAATTTAAATAGCTAAAAGTATGTTCTATATTCATTTCAAGTAGGGATTAGGGCTGGTTTTGCTTCTGAAACTGCCTCTGGGTGGTTGTTTTTGCTTTATTGATTCTCCTGGATTCTTGCATCTTTCGGTGCTATTATATTTATGCTATGGATTTCCTTTTGGGCCCATTTGATCCCCATGCTATTTAGCATCTCCATGGAACTGCTGGGTGAGATCCCTTGGAGACTTCAAATGTCACTATTATGTGGATAGCACCCAGTTCAGTCTCCCTGTTAACTGGATTCAGAAAAAATGGTGAAATTGCTGAACCAGTATCTGAGTGCACTAACGGACGGAATAAAAACCAATAAATTGAAACTTAATCCAGAAAAGACAGATATGCAGTTACTGGGTGATATGTTCATCTAGTTCATCTAGTTCAGGGGTGTCAAACTCAAGGCCTGCGGGCTAGATCTGGCCCTCAGGGTGCTTAGATCTGGCCTGCAGGGCCGCCCTGGAACAGGGAAGGAGCAGCCCATGGTTCCTCTCTGCCAGCTAAAATGGAAGCCCTCCCGAACTCCATTTTTGCTGGCATAGGGTTGCCACACCCACCCTGGCCATGCCCTCCCCACCCCCTGAGGTCAAACACAACCCAGATGTGGCCCTCAATTAAATTGAGTTTGACACCCCTGATCTAACTGATTAGAGTTCAAGTTGTTGCTGTGCTGTGTGATTGCACTTCCCACAATGAACTGTGACTTTGGGGGCACTTCACATGTTAGAGGCATGAGTTGCCCTCTGTGGCCCAAAACACCTTTAATCAGCTCAGATAGATCCACCAACTGCAGTTCCGCTTAGAGAAAGACTCATTGTAATTGTCCATGGCCTCTTAACTTCTCATTTAGATCACAGGCAGTCCTCAACTTACCGCCATTCATTTAGTGATTGTTCAAACATATGACAGCACTGGAAAAAGTGGCTTCCAATTGGTCTTCACTCTTACAACTATCATAGCTTCATCACGGTCAGATGATCTAAATTCAGGTGCTTGGCAACCAGCATGTAATTATGATAGTGGCAGCAGCCCTCGATCATGTGATCTGCATTTGTAACATTCACCTGTCCGTTTTCAATTGGGAAAGCCGGATTCACTGAACAACAGCATGATTTGCTTAACAACCCTGGCAAAGGAAGGTTGTAAAATTGGGCACCATTCACTTGACCACCAACTTGCTTAGCAATGAAAATTTTGGTTCCAATTGTGGTTGTAAGACAAGGACTATGTGTACTGCAATGCATTACACAGGGAGCTGCCCTTAAGGAAGCTTCTGAAACCTCAATTAGTTTAAAATGCTGCAGGAAGAGAACTCAGTGAGAATGGGAGACCTGGTTTCAGAATGAAATTAGTCCTTCTTTCTGTGTTCCTATCTGTTCCCTAAGGACCTTTTTTGAGTGTCTGATCTGAGTGGCCTTCTATGCCAAGATGCAGAGAGCAGCTACTCCAAAACCAACCATTTCAGTGGTTATTCCTGACTGTGGAAAGTTCTCCCCAATTCTGGTGCTATTCTTGTTGCCTTTTTGCCACTGGGAAAGGATCTGTTTATCTTTCAAAGCTTTTCAATAGCATTTGTCCCATTTATCTTCTTCATGCTGCTTTCACTCTTGTAGCTTTTATTTTGTCCTTTTGTAAATATGTTTGAATATTAAAGTCACCTGAGATAGCCTCCTGTTTTTAAATGTAAATGTAATTTTTAAGTGTAAATCACTCTGAGGTTTCTTTTAATGGAAAGCAGTTTGGAAATGTTTTAAATAAATAATGTTAATGAAGGATGATTTTGCACATGTTATTAGGGTTTAAAGGGAGAATTGTTAAGGAAGTCTTAGGGCATTTCCGTATGGCCTGCTAATGGCAGATTCGAGTTGCCTCAGCGAACAAATTTAGGAGACATGAATGGAGACAGCCTGAAGTCATGTTTTCCTGCTCCATTTGTAGAAGGCTGCTTTCTAGCTTCTTCTGGCACAAAGGCTATCTGGTTTGTGTGAAGCACATTATATCAAAGTAAGGATAGATAGAAAAGGATCCTCTGCTTGTCTTTGCCCATCAAGGTGCTGTGGGATGCCCATCCATCCACTGCCCATGATTTTTAGGACCATGGGCCTTTTGGTAAGAGGGAAGATGCCCAAACATCATCTTTCCTATTTCTCTGGTCCCCCTGTGGTTTACTCTATGAAGCTCTCCAGCACCAAAAAGGCCTGCTTCTTTACATGGAATACTAGAGAAAAAACCGTTTTTCTGCATTCCTTTCTGTTGTGACTCGGAGGTTTGAGCCTGCTCTGTTAGAAGACACAGACTTGAGCCATGAGGAAGAGGAGGATTTGGCACTGAGGTTTGAGCCTGCTTTGCTGGAGGATTTGGAATTGCCTTCCTCCCCAGGACCTTCCTCCCTGGTTGTGCCTCAGGTGTCGGCAGATAATCAGGAGAGCATAGCAGAGTCTCTGGCTGAGGATCAAACTGAGGAATGTTGGTTTGATGCGAGGCAAAGATGCAGGCATAGGCGTGAGATGCAATGTAGAAGGAAAGGACAAACCAGGGACTGAGATGAGAGACTGATACGCCCCTCAGGGAATAAAAGTGGGCGTGTTAGCTCTGGATTCTTGTTCGGGACAACTTGTTAATTTGGGATAGAAGCTTCGACAAATTCCGCGTGTGGTGTTTGCCTGTGATTTATGTTCTTGCTTTATTATAGGACTTGGCAGGCAGTTTGTGGGAGACTGCCAAGGACTTCTCCAGCCAAAGGAATTTAACCCTGTCGTTACTGGTCTTGTCTGCTTGTTTATATTCCTTTGGAAACTTGGATTCTCACCTCGTGGGCACAGGTGAGACATAATACCTTTCTATATCCTCTCCTTTGCTACCCTTACTTCACTTATCATCCATGGCAAAAGAGGAGGGGGCGAGGGGAGAAAAAAGTAATAGAAAATGGCTCCTCTGTTGACATTCTCTGTAGAAAGAACTGTCATCAGAAAACCCCTTTCTTCCTCCACTTCACTTGATACCCTTGGCAAGAAAAACTGCAGGAGAGAAGCCAAGCCTAGGTTTCTTCTTCCTTCCTTCCTTCCTTCCTTCCTTCCTTCCTTCCTTCCTTCCTTCCTTCCTTCCTTCCTTCCTTCCTTCCTTCCTTCCTTCCTTCCTTCCTTCCTCTCTCCCTCCCTCCCTCCCTCCACCTGTAAGTGAAGTGGGAGGAGAGAAGCTGTAGGCAGAGAAGTAGTAAAGAAGGGTGTTTACAATCCCACAGATTTACAACTCCACAGGGTGGTGTTGCAAACATACAGCAGAGCCTATGGGTTTTCTGCTGCCATCAACTTGCACCAAAGAAAATATGACCCCCTGCGGACACCTTCACCACTCCTCATGCAGACCAAACTCCTATTGTGCTTCAAAGGAGAATAAGGGTTGGGAAAGTAGTCAGTACTTATTTAAGTCATTATACTTTTCTGCAGGCTCTCGTAAGTAATAACATTATAGAAGAGCCAGGCAAGCCACTTTCCATTTATTTGAATACAGTATTTAGTTTAGTTTTAGAGTTCCACAAAACTACACTAAAGAAAAAAAAATGGAATTTCAATGTCCTCTGAATATGTTTAATGGAAAGCATTCATGTTCTTTATCATTGTGCTAAAAAAGACTATCATCTACAATACATTCATTTCACCCAGAATCCAGTATCAAGGTTATTACCTTGGCTTTCCAAATGGGTTGACCTTGAAAGAGTCTGGCTGCTTGATCCACCTGGGAAGTTCATGATGGAGGCAGGCTATAAACCAGACATTACTTTGCTCAACGTTTTGCCCCATTGTTAGAACTTGTATGGGATATGAATCACGGCTGACCAAGAATCAAATCCATAAAGAAGTAGAGCCTCCTGTAATTGTGCATAAATTTATATAGGGCAAGACTGTATCCATGCTAAGTAACTTGTTTAGAAAATTCAGTATATAGAAGCAATAAAAATAGCAGTAATAATAATGGACTTGCGTATCTCACATCAAATTAAATGGTGCCTTTATGATCCCTAAGCTCAAATCATAGCTGAGCACCATTCCAGCACTATGGAAAGATTCCAGAAGGTTTGGAAAGCCCCCCCCCCCAACATGATAAACATTTGCAGGAGATCCCTCAAAATTCTCGAACAAGGAGAGAGCTGCATGTGCCTGAGTCTGAACTAAAGGAGAAGAAACAGGATTAAGACATATGAAAGTGTTACAATAGAGGACCGCCAAGCCCAAACTCAGAGGTGACACTGAGAGGTCCAACTGAGTTCAATCCTTTATTCTAATTACACATAGATATTCTTTTTTGAGGCTGCCTTCTCCTCTTAGCCTGAGACTGACCTACCCAATAAGATCTTGAAGAGAAGGCTTCCTCTGGATCCCAATTGCTTCGTTGTGTTTCCATCTGGTAGTTTATGGTGATCTTCTAGGTCAGGGGTGTCAAACTCATGTTGTCACGGCGGCGTCACATGATGTATCGGGACTTCTCCCCCTTCATTAAACCGGGTGTGGGCCAGTGCATGATGCATCCGGCCCACTGGCCGGGAAGTTGACAGCCCTGTTCTAGGTCATTTTCATCTCAACTAGAAGAGCCTTCTGCAGAGAACAAATAATCTCTAACTCAGATTTTCAAATAGTTGTGAAGACCTGATTTTTCCAGAAGACTTTTGAAGTGAGATTTGTGTTTATTCTGTCCTGGTGTGGTATTGTCTTCTTCTTGGGTGATGCTCCTTGGTGCTCTGATGTAATTGTTATATTGTTTTGCTGTTTTATTCATGTTATTGGATCTGGGAACTCTGTGTATTATTGAAGTGGTATATAAGACCTAATAAATGAGTAAAAAAATAAATATTTCTCAACTCCAGGAAATGTTTGTTTTTATAATATATGTTACTATCAAGTTAAGTCCCTTTCCTCTAATGTTCCACTCTGATAACCAATGGCTCAAGTATAATCTCTAGCATAGGGATGGATGATTTTATTCACACTGCTGGCCATATTTGAGTTTTGAAAGACCTGCTGAGAGTTATGTTCTACAAAGTGGACAAGTTCAGAACAAAAATTTAAATTGAATTAAATGCAGCTTATAGGATATTTCCCAGGTATTTAATAACTCCCACTTCTTTTGCTTTAAGAATTTTAGCAGCAACTTTTAGGATACTATATCACTTCTAATCCCTTAAAAATTGTAATATGATCATGAGAGGTCATTGCTTCAAGCATGTATCACTTCCCTAGAACAAGAAGGAATGATAACACTTTTTGTTTTTTTTAAAATTAAACTTCCCTAAATTTCTTCTTGTTCCTATGGGGATACAGGAAATATCTAATATAGGTGGGGCAAGGAGAACAAAGGATTAGAGCTTTTGTCTTCTCAATAACTCCCTCACTTCTGTCTGTCACTTAATGGCTTCCAAAAAATTAAATAACTAAGACTAGCAATCTGGTACCCTGTGTGAGCACAATTCGCATTGATCCTAACTGAGGATGATGGGAGAAGAGTTAACACAGTCAAGGTGTCCTGAAGGTGGGGATACAGGCTGGGGATCTCTCCTACCTTCATACTCCTATCTTGGTTGTTTAGAGGGGGGGGGGGAACATTTTTGTGTATTTTTTTTGTAAAACTAATTATGATAAAAACAAAAGAAAGATAATGGAGAGGGAGAAATAGCTCCTCTCACCTAAACCATTGCCCGATCCACATTGGCACAAGACAACATTAGTTGCATAGGGCAAGTTGGTACCAAATAACAACCTATCAGTCCCTGGAATACATATTCTCACTGAAAGTCAACAGCTTGCATCCATGATGCGCAATGTTTTTGGGCCAAGGGCTGTCTTTATGCTGATGGCTACATTTCATGAAGTGCATGGGGGAAAAAAAATCAAATTTCATTTCATTCGCATGCAATTAAAATCACATTTATTTAGTTAAATAGAGCTCATGTGATAACTCCCTTTCTGCCATTTAAAAAAAATCACAACTAGGCAATTATTCTTGAAGGTTGTCAGAGAATTTACACAGAAAGATTTCAGAGGGGGCACATAGGCTTATACTGTGGCCAAACTGCCCCATATATTTAAGTACACGAATATGAATAAATAGTAAGAAAAAAGAGAAAGGTTCCCTTACACAGAAAAGGAACATTTTTGAAATTTTCTTTGCTTCTAACCCAGCCTGGAGATTTGAGCACCTTTGTTTGTTTGTTTGTTTGTTTGTTTGTTTGTTTATTTATTTTTCTATCTAAAAATCTTATGGAAATTTTGCCTCAGAACTCCATGCACAACCACTTAACAGCAGAAGAAAATGGGAACTTGTCTATAGGAAATCCTGGCACTTTATGGTAGCAAGTTCTTGCTGGCTGTGTTGTTCAATTACAGTATAAGATTGACACGGCATTGATGGTATGTTTGAAGAGTGGTGACATCATGCATTCTTTTTATGTATAGCAGACTATAAAACCACCATCACCCATCATGTAATGTTGCTTCTACAAGAGTAAAGTAAAAAAACTATTGTCCCAGCTACATTTCTTTGATATCTTTAATTCCTTCCCCCCCCCATAAAGGTTTACTTACCTACTATCTCTAAGAATGAATGGCACATGAGTGTAATTAATGATAAAATCCCTGGTCATTTTGAAACCAAGAGGCCTCAGTCTGTAAGTTGAACACAATGACCACCATACCTGTCAGGCTTAAAAGCAGAAGATGGTTGAGCCTAGAAAATTCACTCATGTTTTCATTTTTCTACTATAAATTCCTTCGATCTATTCTCTTTTTTTTTTTTTTTTCCTGCAAAGCCACCTGAGGTTTCATACACACTTTATGTGCCTTCCTTCTCATACATTTTGTGTGGGCTTTTCCATGACACACACAGCTACATGTTGGTGTGTACTTTTCCGTAAAACCACTTTTCTCTATTGCTGACTTATTATCTATTGTCTTATTATATCATGTTTTTGCAATCTTTAATATTAAGCACCTAATGCTTTCTGGTTCCGTGTGACTTCGGTGGCAGCAGGAATTCGCGACCGTTCATGATTCCTGCTGCACTTGCCGCTGAGGTACCCCCGATCCAAATGGGTCAGGGGAATATGGCTGCCCTGTAGGGACAGCTGAAGAGAGAGGGGAGCCGGACAGGGGGTTGGGGGTGTCACAGACCCCCTTCTTGTCCAGAAAAACCCCTTTTTCCCAAGGTGGTGGAGCGGCGGTCAGCAATGGCCGCCACGAAGAAGCCTGCAACCGGGTAAGATTGTGCTGTAGGAAGCAAGAAAAGTGAAAGTGCTGGCTGAGCTGGGTCAATCAACATCTTTTAAAATCGCTGGAACTGAGCTGTCTGAATTGCTGGAGGATACATTGTATCTCTAAGAAGATCGAAAGCAGCGGAGAAGCTGTTAAAGGGAACTTTTTTTTCTTCACTCTCCCACCCCATGGAAACAGCAGATGAAGATTTGAAATTTGTTTGGGCACTGAAGGTGAACTATTCTGAAAGTTGAAGTTAAGGGACAAAAGAGTTCCTGGACATTGGACTTAAAAATTTAAGAAATTGGAAAACCCTTATTAGAGGTATGGATTTCTGATCATTTAAAAATTGATGTTGCAAGTGGGAAGGGAGAGGAAAAAAATTGGAGCAGAAGTGGAAAAAGGAGGAGATTGCCTAGAATCTCAAAGAAAGATACAAGGTAATTGGACCTCTTTGATTAAACAGTAACCCCAGAAAGAGAAATAGAAGAAGGAAGAAAAGTATTAACTTTTGGAACTTTTTTTGAATTATTTTTGATTAAAAATACTTGGTTGGTTGTTTTGGGGAAAGTTTCTCTTTTCAGGATGGCATCGCTTGTGAATGAACTAAAGACTGAATATCAAAAATATAAAAAGGAAGAACAAGATGGAAAAGATGCTTTGGGCACTTTATTTCAATTTTTAGAAATGGCGTTATGTACTTATGAAAAGTTGATTACGCAGCAGAATGACTGGGACAAAGAAGAAGAGGAACAAGAAGCCATCTTTGATGAACAATGGGTTTTTTCCGGGAAGGAGGAGAAAGAGGATAAGAAAAAGGGGATTTTAAGGTTTGAAAAAACAACCAAAAAAGAGAAAAATGAGAGGAAAGGTGGATGCAAGGTTAGAAAGCAAAGGAAAGGGAGTAAGAAAAGGGAGGAGGAGAGACAAAGGGGTAAAAAGGGCAAGGAGAAGAATAAGCAAGAGAGAAAGGGGGGGAGGAGAAGCCTCAATGGTGGGAAACAAGATCTAAAGAAAAAAAGTTTATTTAGAGACAATGGGTGAATCTAATTAAGAATAAAAGGGGGATTCTGGAAGGTACATAAGATTGTGTTTTTATATGTGTATTTAGAGTATAAAATTTATTGTGTAATTTTAGAATCTACTAAACAGAATCCCAAGATAAATTAAGTGTTATATGAAGTACTTTTAAGTTAGGGTAATGAGTTAAAGGCATCACTCCAATTAGTGTATAGGAGAAGTATAGTAAAAGAAAAAAGATGAATGGATAGTTGAAAATAGAACAGACAAAGAATGTTATTGAAAATGGTAATAAGATATGGAAGGATATATAAAGGTTTTGTTATGTTTTTTTGGGTTTTGTATGTTGATAAAAGGCAATAAAATTTTAATTAACAAATAATTTGGATGAAAAGGAGAAGTTGGGATAAGATACGAAGTTAAATAGATAAAGTAAATGTTGATATTATAATTGGGAATCATCATGTTCTATTGGTTTTCTTCTTTAATTATCACTATTTTTTTTAGAAAAGAATTTATAAACTGTTATGCCTTGATTGTTTGTGCACTGTTTTTGTAAAATTAATAAAATTGGTTTATAAAAAAAGAGCAAATGATAATAAGATATGGAAGGATATATAAAGTGAATATGATGTTTGAATTTGTGTCTGTGAGAAGAGTTTTAACCCGGGATCAGGCAGCCTTCAGAAAAGATGTTTTAGCTTTGTTTTTTTTTTCTATGTTCTGTGTTTTGTATGTTTATGAAAGGCAATGAAATTTTAATAAGCAAGAAATATAATTTGGATAAAAGGAGAAGTCTGGATAAGATATGAAGTTAAATAGATAATGTAAATATTGATATTACAATTTGGAATTATTTTGTATGTTCTATTGGCTCTCTTTAATTATTATTTTTTTTTAGAAAATATTTTTCAAGTTGTTATGCCTGGATTGTGTATTGTTTTTGTAAAATTAATAAAATTTGTTATAAAAAAAAATTAAGCACCTAATGCTACGTGCCTGGAATGTTGCAATGCAGTTTGCAATTCAAAAAGGCATACTGACTGATAGGCACACATTAGTGGCACTGATTGTGGACTGTAACTCTGTTCCATTTTATTTGCAGGTATTGGAAGAAGGAACAGGTAACCTTTATACTGAAGTACAAATCAAACAAATCCCACCCCCCACCCCCACAATGAAGAAATGCAAAATCTATCTCACTCAGAATGACAGTGAGGAAAATATTGAGGGCCCATCCCTAGACCAATAATGCCATTTTCAGCTTTTTCAACTTCCAGTGGCAGATCAATCCTGATAGGCACAAGTCTGCTCCAGAGGTCTGCCTTGCAGCTGAAAACCACTCAGAAGTCATGTTAAATGAATAAACATACTCCTGAGCTTAATGCATTAGTTGCTTTACTTAAGATAAGGCAACTTCCAATACCCTATCACCTTTTTGCCTTTTTCTAATTGCAGTAATGACTCCATGGCACGAGTAATCAGTGATTTATGACAATGGGGGCCAGAATTTCCACCGCTAAATGGTTGTTATACAAGTCATGCCTGGTTTTTGTGATCTTTTTGCCACAGTTGTTAAGTGAATTGCTGCAATTGTTAAGCAATTCATGTGGTCCTTAAGTGAATCCATTTCCCCTATTGACTTTGCTTGTCAGAAGTCAGCTGGGAAGGTGACAATAGTGACCCCCTGAACCTGGGCTATCATAAATACATGCCAGTTTCCAAGCATGCAAATTTTGATCACTTGACTGTAGTACAAACACTGGTTGTAAGTCATTTGTTTCAGTGCCACTGTAAGTTCAGACAGTCGAAGTTGAGGACAGTTGCTAAACGAATGATTGTAAGCTGAGTACAACAGCATTGCATGAGATACAGTAGTTTTAACATTCTCCTAACCTGATGCATTTCAGATCTGCTCCTACTTACAGTGGCCTCACAATAGTTTCAGGTGAAAATGTGGTCAGGATTATTCCTGAACACATTTGGAATGTATCAGTTGGGTAAAGAAAGGAAGGGAAGAGTTGGAAGGGACCTTGGAGGTCTTCTAGTCCAACTCCCTGCTTAGGCAGGAAGCCCTATACCATTTCAGACAAAGCTATGAAAATGAATAATATGCTGCACTATATCTCTTGGCAAGTACTTTCTTATTCTTTTCCTTTGCAACCCATGTCATCTTTTATCGCAAGGTTAGGCAAGAGCCAGAAGTTTGGGGTTGCAGCTTTCATAAACCTGAGATAGCATGACCAATTGTCAGAGATTGTGATAGATGTAATTCAAAGCAATACCACTGGGGGATATAAATACTCCATCACTTAGTCTGCATGCCTACTAAGATTTGTTCTTTCCAAAGAGATAACCAAGCATTTTGAAGACATGCCACTTTGAAAAAAAATAAAAAAAACTACACACACACACACACACACACATACTATTTCATGACTTTCCTGCTTTAATCTGAACTTATTTTCCTCATAAAAAATAATGTTTCAGGAAGATGAGAGCCTAAAGAGGTGCTTTGCTTTCTGAAAAATATTCAGCTTGTTCTTCTAAGTTCCTTCAGGGTGCCAAATGATTGTGGGTGTGGTAGAAGAGTTGTAAAGGAACATTAAAAGAGTTATTCATCCTTGAATGGCAAAACCAACGTCATTGGCATCCAAGCATTTTTGCAAGTCTTCAGAAATAAGTTCCTTCTTGGAATTGTCTTGAATTCTAGATCCTTCTTGACTATTGCAGAAGAGTTTATGAAAAAAAAAAAAGTCACTCAATGCATGTGATATGTTGCCACACGCTTGCCTCACAAACAGTCCCTGCAGAGTGCCACCTGTCCCTTCTGGTAATCACGGCATGGGCAGAGACGCTGGTACTTGGTATTGCATCCAGCACAGCTGAATAACAGATGATCCTTCTGAAGGTAGCATTCCTGGACATTTTCAGCCACAGCTGGATAAAGGTGATTCATCTCAGACTCTGTGCTGTCACAAACAATGTTGAACCTAGAAAGTGAAGGAAAGACTCAGTAAGAACTTTGTGAGGGTAGATTTTAGCAGGGCTCTTGAGATGTCATCTCCATGGAAGCAGTATTAAGGACCATTTAACACTTTACCCAGCAATAAACACAGGGTTATTAACGCAATGCAATTTAAAGCACAGAGGACAAGAACATACAGATATGCTCTCTTTGGTGAGCATATCTGTGTGATGCATATTGTCTTAAGGGGTTATAATCTTATGCTTGTAGATATCTCCTGAGGGTCATGTTGAATGTTGTTGGTAAATCCACAATTGGATGGATTAAAAAAAACAAAAACAAAACCTCTGCTGGGATTGCATTTGAACAGTGAGTCCCTCTCTGTTTACAGTTGGTGTCACTGATATTTACACATATACACAACCAAACTGCTCTTAGCCCAGCACAGAAAAGAGTTACATAAAAGACCTACTTTTAATTTCAGTGAGGATAATTAGGAACATAAGAGTTTCATGGAGTCAAACTCTCTTCTAAACTGATGAAACATCTCCCAGGAAGTACATAGCATCATTGTTTTTGTTATTTTTTTCTTGAATGTTTCTTCTTCTTTGACAAAATTCACTTTAATATGTCCAGTTATCTCTCGATCTCTTTGTAGACCATCTCATGGCTAACCAGTAATGAAATGACACATAAATTTCCAAACTGGCAGCAAACCTGTTCTTGATCTAACTTATAGATGCTTAATCCACACTCCTCCAATGGGGAGTCCCTCTAGATGTGCTGGGTTTCAACTTCCATCAGTCTGCCTAGCGTTCTTGAGGGAAATCATTGGCACTGTTGCCTGACAAATCAGAAAAGCATTTGTTGAGAAAATCTAGGTTAAACTAATATGTGATACTGTAGATAATGCCAGCAACCATAAAGAGGCCAATGCAATGAGTGTTCCCCAGAATTTGTATTTTACTTCATGGTAGGTGCTTTTCAAAATAGTAATTGATTTTCAAAATAAACATTTCCATTCATTCTATCTCCCTGAGTCAGAACATCTTTTAGACACAGATTCCTGATCCATGTTCTTCCCAATCGAAATCATAATGATCCTTTCAGAATTATTTTTTTAAAAAAATAAGCACCCATTTTTTCCTTCTTCCTGATTCCCGGGGACACTCCGGATGTTGTGGCCCATCGGCTGCCAGCAGAGCTAACAACAGAGTTAGACGAGGAGGAGGGGGGAGGAGAGCCTGGGCCAGCTTCAGAGCCTTTGGAAGGCTCTGATGAGGAAGCAGAATCAGATGCAGAGCCGGGGCCTTCTATCCAATCCCAGGTGGATAGGCAGCTGTTTTTAGGGCCTGAGCTGAGTGAGGAGAAGGAACAGACGGGGCCCATCTTAGATGCGCATATGTGTAGAGAGGAGAGGAGAGGAGAGCAATGGAAGGCAATAAGCTGGTTCTCAGGGAAAAGAAGTTGCAGACTCTAGTCAGCTCTTTCCCTGGCTAGGAAATAAATAGTAGGGATTTGGGAGTGTCCTGTTATCATAGACAACCGTTCATTTTCTAGTGTACATCAATCAAGTTGGATTCTTTTGCTAGAACCAGGTTTGTCAGGACTAATTACTCTGTATTTGAGATGCCAACTGAATCTCTCTGCTGGGAAATAATAGGTTGTGAATTTCCCTCAACTGGGGTGAACAGGGAGTGTTTCTGCTTGGCTTAATCATTGAAGGACTTTTTTTATTTTGAGTTTTATGTGAACAAAGACTGTGCCCTGTTTCATAAGGGGAAAAGACTCTCATTTGTGACTAATTATTTTTGGTTTTGTCTATCCAAAATGAATAAAGACTGTCCCTGCCCTGTTTTTAAAAAGAGGCTTGTTTTACTCATGAGTAAATGGTTTCTCATTGCTTGTGAAGGCTGGGTCAGAACACTGGGAATCCATAACATAGCAGATGATTGCAGCTGGCGATACTATTAGCATCAAATTAATAATAAGTACCGTGTTTCTCATATAATAAGGCTGGGTCTTATTTTTTTTTGAGCCCTGAAATAATGGCTAGGCCGTCTTTTTGGGGGTGACTTAATTCCCCCCCCCTTGCATCTTCGGGCGGGCAGTGATGGCTTGGATGTTGACCTCGGCGTTGGTGGGGCACTTCGTATTGGAGTCAACGCAGGCAGCACCATATCCGGGTGTGCAACAAAAGTACTTCCTAACGGCAAGCCCCCCCACCATTCCCCCCATTTTGCATGTTTTAATATAGGCCTTAATTTGGGGGGAGGGGCTTAATTTCATTTCATGCCTATGAAACATTCTAGGATTTCCTATTGGGGGAGGCCGTATTGTTGGAGAAACAGGGTAGAAGGAGATGAATGTAGGTAAAAGGAGAGCAAGGTTTTGAAAAAGCCATCAATATAGTATGGATTTATTATGTTTATAACTCATCTTCCATTGAGGAGCTTCATGCAGCATACAGTCATTTCCCTCCTCTTATTTTTCCTTACAGCTACAGCCTAACAGAGGGAGGGAAACTGATCCAAAGTCCTCCAATGAGTTTTTATGGCTGAGGCTGGACCAGAAGCTGAAGCTGAGTCTATCTATTCTAGTCCAATATCTTAACCTCTCATCATCACTGAATCTCTAATAGTAACACTAGGAGTTTTTATCTCTGGACTTCACTGAAAGTTACCAAGTGATATATCCTTACTGACAATTTGAAGCCATCCGGTTCTTTTAAACTACAACTTCCACAACTGTTTGTCATTGACTTGGCTGACAAGGGTTGATGGGAACTGAAGTTCAGACTACCTGAAAGGTCCCATGTTGCAGCTTCTGCTTCAACTTTGCCTTGCCTTCTCAGTAAATGGCCTACCATCTCTTTAATCAACTATGATTTGAACTAGTGATTCTGAACTAGCAATTTCTCTAAAATGGTTGAATTTTAAGAAGCTAAAACAGCTTAGCAAGTTGAATCTCAGCTCTGGCTCTTATTTATTATATAAAAATGTCACTCGGACTCAAATTGCCTGCTTGGCCGCCGTGACAAAAATGATAATGCACCCATTTTAATTGTCCAGAGCTATGTATGGAGCTGGGTAGCAGATTTATGTTCTGTTAAAATGTCAATGCCTGTGTGTTCCAAATGCATGCTCATAGACAGAGGGATAAAAAGGGAAGGAGATGAGAAGAGAATAATGATGCCTCAAAACCCAACATCTTTCAGCTGCATAAAGCTATTCATGCTCAATACAACTGGAAAGTCTGTCCAAATATTATTTTTTTTGTCTTTTGCACTGTGTGCAAAGGACACTAAACAAATGTCAGGGAGACATTTGCACTGGGGAGGGGGAACCATTTTAAAACAGGAAATAAACAGCTACAGTCTCTGTTCTGTGAGAGAGGCTTGTGAGATCTACTCTGCATTCTACTGGCTATAAACTGTGAGTCAGATGCAGCTAGAAGTAGATGCACATGGCTCTAAGACAGAACAAAGGGATATGATATCTTCAGGGGTGGGCTTCAAAAAATTTAGCAACTGGTTCTCTGCCCGGTTGCTGGATGGCCATGGCCATGATAGGTGTGGCCTAGTCAGCCTCCTGCACTATGGCGGGGGGTGGGTTGGCTGTTTTCACCCTCTCCAGGCTCCAGAGACTTTTCTCGAGCCTCCAGGCCAAAAATGGCCTCCCGGGGCTCCGGAGGCTCTCTGGAGGCCAGAAACCAGCCTGTTTCTGGCCTTACAGAGCCTCTGGGAGACCCATTTTTCACCCTCCCCGAGTCCCCAGACAGGCCCTGCACTTATCTGGGATCCAAAACGAGCTGCGTGGAGACTCCTGAGAGGAGTGGGGTGGAGTGGGTGGGGCTAGCCAGTCGTTGCAACTACAGGTTTGGCAAACCACATGTAAAATTAACATCCAGTTCACACAAACCAGAGTGAACTGGTAGGAGCCCAGCCCTGGATGTCTTTAAGCTGTTGTTGAAGCCAGAGAGCTATATTTGGAGTACCAGAACTGAACAGAACTTATGGTTTTCCCATAGAAAACTTATTCCTGGCTACCACAATAATTTTTCATGACATTAGTTTAATTTGTGAAAGAACTTCATTTTGTTGATTTGGCAGCAAAAATATACAAATCACTGAAAAATGTACACATTAATTAATTTTAAGAGTTAAGAGCCATGATGGCGCAATGGTTAGAATGCAGTATTGCAGGCTAATTCTGCTGACTGCCAGCAGTTCGATCCTCCCCTGCTCAAGGTTGACTCAGCCTTCCATCCTTCCAAGGTGGGTAAAATGAGGGCCCAGATTTTTGGAGGCACTTAGAGAGGGCTGTAAAACACTGTGAAGCTGACCAAGTGCTACTGCTATTGCTAACTCCTGCCTATCCTTAAGCTAATTGGGCCAAGAGAGCAAAACAGCTTTTGAATTAGGGCAGATATGTAGAAACATTGTTTTCCAACTGTAGCTGAACTGCAGTTACTAACAGCATCAATAAGCATTTCCAACACCGAGAGATGCTAAGAATTGTAGTTCTG
Organism: Hydrophis major; assembly: GCA_033807585.1. Taxonomy (NCBI): domain Eukaryota; kingdom Metazoa; phylum Chordata; class Lepidosauria; order Squamata; family Elapidae; genus Hydrophis; species Hydrophis major. Next base: position 175,552,295 of record CM066329.1, read on the forward strand.
CCATATTTCAAAGATTAGGGACTCCTTATTCCTGAAACAGGGACTGACACCTCCTACTGAGCCTTCCCCCAAGCCCCCTATATATTTTGAGACAATCAATATTGATAGCTACAGAATTCTGGGATTGGTCATTTCAATAGATCTAAGAGGGAAAGGTTGGAGAAAGATGGCATAAAACTTTGTGTAATATTTCTTTCTTGGCATTATCAATTAAATATGGCAGAGTAATTAAAATATTAACATTTGATTCATATTCAACAGATTTCCCTTCCTCCATCCTCCTTCCCAACAAAATTTCTACATCTCCCCATGAAATAAAGCCATCTGCAAATTTCAGACTCAGGCATTAAAGTGCAAGTTTTGAAACAGTAATCTGAAACTGTAAAAAGCTTAACATGCCACCCTCTTCAAATTTGCCATAAGACTCCATCTCGGATACAAAACATTAATTTTCAATATAGTCTTGCCTAAATATCAAAGCTCAGCATCAGTATAGATAAAGGTAATTAGGTGTCCTCTCCTGCTTCTCCCAAATCAGCTTCCAAAGCCTGCACTGGAATTTTACATCTTTAAAGTTCCATAAAGAAGAGGGGGAACATCTTTGGTTGGGAGAATAAGGGAAGGGTGTATAAGCATGCCAACATGCCTACCGTTCCTGTTCTCTTGTTTCTTTTATTTTTTTATATTTTTCTTATATGTATCCATGTATTCATAACTATGTTTTTACTTATACCTATTATCTTGTAAGCAACTGACAAAAATAAATAAATAAATAAACAAACTTACTGCTGGAACACTTCCTTTTTGTTCAGGAACTTGAAAAACTCAGGCTCACAGACTAAATTGTGCTGCTGACAAGTTCTGGTGCATGCTTGGCCAGTCTCAGACAGCCACACCTGCAGGGATTTGACTGGGGGCCAAGCTGGAAGATGGCTGCTAGTCACATTATGAGACCATACCAGAGCAGTTGAATTGGGTTGCAGGATGAAAGGACTGAGAGAGCTTTGCATAGTTGGACTGCTGGGCTTGTCAGGTAGAGCAGCAGTAGCACAGAAATCCTATCCGATGGGGGGGGGGGGGGGATAAAAAAAACACATTTGTTACAAAGACATTTCAAAAGACAGTGCTGTAAATATGTCACCTGATCTGAATGTATCTAATCTGGAACTTTCCAGAGTTATAACTCCCACAATTACCAGCCAGCATATTGCCTGAGAATCCTGGAAACTGTGACCCCAATGCATCCAGGAGATGCCAGATTATACCAAGGACAAATTTGAATATCAAACATGCCCCCTGTTAGGGATAACATTGGTTACCTAACTTAGTTTGGGTAAAATAATATATAGTTTAAGTGTGTGTCACTTTAACTGTTAAAAATGTATTTTGGGTGCGGTTGTAAAATCACCATAAGAGGGAGCAAGAGAGCTCACTGTTTGCTGGCTTTTACTGGATTGCTGACAATGATGGATTGATGGTGATAACTGCGTGTTTTTCCCTGCTATTACTGAACGAAGAAAAGAGGTTTGATTTTCTTCATATCTCTAACTGCAAAAGAGATATATTACTGGACTGATTATTTGTAAGTTTACTGACCTCTTTTTCGACACTGGACTTTGCAACTGATTAATCCCCAGATGGACTGAACTAGTGTATGACATATGGACTCTTTGACTATGCTATAACTCTTGCTGGAATAAAAAACTATTTAACTGGCACAGTGTATCTGTTTTACTGAGTGTAAGCTACAACAACGTTTATCTCACATATTTGCCTGCCTGCTAGACTGCCGTTGCACGTTCTGCTAGGGTGTGTATCCCTAACACTCCCAATAGTCTCTTAAGACTGCAACTTAATTCAGATGCCATAGTTTTAATATCACTTTCTTTTCTCGCCCACCCCTTTTTGGATATCAACTTGCCAGGTGCAAAATTCTGGAGGTACATATAAGCTTACACATTGGTTTCTGATCTTGAACTGGCCTAATAAGAGTAATTACTATGCAGCTGCATGGGAAAGTGTAGTCTCCCTCATTCGATTGCATGTTACAATGTATTCTACATGAATAGAGGCTGACACAACCTCTATATTTTACAAATTAAATACAATCTATTTTTCTCCAAAATTGAATGCATACTTACTATTAATGCAGAGATGCAAAATAAGAAAATAGTAATTGTTAAGTCTGGAGCATGGGTGCGAATAATGGAGCCGGTAGAAACAGTGAACTTCAAACTCTTTATTTACATGGTGTGACAGCTCAAACTGGATGGCTGCTATAGCCTTCCTTATATAGGCAACTTATTAACTATTCAACCAATAGCAATTCGGGAGCGCTAGCTCCGTTAACCAATGAGAATGGCCTGTTAATGACCAATCAGATTCTCCTGAACGGACCAATCCAATCTTGCCATTAACAGCCAATCAGAAGTGCAGGGCCAGAACCCTGCACTTGACTTCAAGCTCAAGATAACTTTATTTAACATTTATTCATTCACAACACCCCTTTCCCCTGGCTTCTGTTTACAGGGCGCAGTCATGTAGTCCTTGAGGTAGGACAGTTGTTTTATTAGTCTTTTTGATTTTTGCTGTGCGCCTGGCATTTGGCTGCACTCTTGTTGAGGTAGGGCGTTGTTTGGCGAAAGGGTTGCCTCTGGTTCCGAGTTCGCATTTTCGTTGTCACCAATATCTTCGGTAACTCCCTGAGGTGAACTCACTCCCATCCCTGGTTCCTGTTCCCGCGTTCCTGTTCTGCTATTGTTCCCTTCAAAAAGATTTTCCTCTAGTTGAAATTCGTCTTCCTCTGTATCTCCCCCCCCCTCAGTTTGGTTATAAGAGAGTTCGGAATTGCCTGACTGCAGCTGTGATCGTAGTTGATCGATATGGCGCTTCCAAAGTCTATCGTCAGGGCACTGTGCAAGGTATGATTTTGGGCCAGTTACACGGATTACCGTCGCTTCTACCCACAGCGGATAGCCCGATAAGTTTTTAGCGAATACTAAATTGCCTACCTGAAAGGTACGGCATCAGCTGCTGGATCCAAGTGTTTTTTCCGGTTCGTAAGCTGGGTGTAACTGGTCAAAGTGGGAGCGGAGCTTCCGTCCCATTAGCAGCTCGGTGGGAGTTTTGTTGGTGACGCTGTGAGATGTGATGTGCTGTAGAAAAAGGATGCGGTTGATTTTCTCGTCGATGTTGTCGTAGTCTATTTTTTGTAGTGTTTTCTTGACGAATTATACCATGCGCTCAGCCCTACCGTTGGCCGAAGGGTACACAGGTGAAGTGAGTGCATGTCGGATACCGCGGTCAGCCAGGTACTGCTCAAAGGATAGCGCAATAAATTGGGGCCCGTTGTTGGATACCAGAATGTCTGGTAATCCGTGGGTTGCAAACAGTCTTTCCAGTCTTTTGATGACTGCTTCAGTGGTCGTGTTCCTCATATGGTGGATCTCGAGCCAATTCGAGTAGGCGTCTACGGTTAACAAGAATGTGTGACCTTTGGTCGGCCCAGCAAAATCTAGATGGATATGGGACCATGGTCCCTGCGGTGTCTCCCATTCAGTTGGGGTTGCCTTTGGTGGAGCGTTGCTTACTGCTTGGCATCTCTGGCAAGTTTTGACCCACGATTCGATTTGTCTGTCGATGCCTGGCCACCACGCGTAGCTTCGTGTGAGGGCCTTCATGCTCATGATGCCAGGGTGGCCATCATGCAAGGTTCTTAGTAGTGCCTGTTGGAGTCGTTCTGGAATAATGACTCTATTGCCCCAGATGATACAGCCCTTTTGAGAAAACATCTCTGTTTGACGACTTTTGAATGGTGCGAAGTCGTCTGGTACTTGGTCGAATGGCCATCCGAGTTCTACCCATGTGAGGACTCATGCTAAGATGGGGTCGCATTTTGTTTCTCTCGCGATATCACAGGCAGTTAATGGCGGCGTACAAAGTGTCTCAATCTGCAACATTGTCATCGTTGGCGCGGGATTGTTGATGGTTTCTGGAAGTGGTGCATGGCTCAACGCGTCGGCGTGGGGAATAGCTTTACCGGGGCGGTATTGTAGCCGATAATTATAGGCAGCCAAGAATTCTCACCAGCGGGTCATCCTGGGAGATAGTTTATAGGGGGTTGGCTTATCCCCAGCGATTATCCCCAGCAAAGGTTTGTGGTCAGTCACTATAGTAAAAGCCCGGCTGTAGACGTACTCATGGAATCTTTTAACAGCCGATACATTTGCCAGGGCTTCTTTATCAATCTGGCTATAATTTCGCTCGGTTTTCGAGAGTGTTTTTGAAAAATAAGCAACAGGGGCTTCGCTACCGTTAGGCAATACATGGCTCAAAATGGCGCCCACTCTGAAAGGCGATGCATCACATGTGATATTTAATGGTAAGGTCTCATTGTACTGCATTAGTACAGCGTCAGAAGTCAGTAGCTTTTTTACATTACGGAACGCCTGCTCTTCTCTATGACCCCATACCCAATTTGCTTTTTTGTCTCGTAGGTGATGTAAAGATTCAGCAACAGTCGCCTTGTGCGGCAAGAATACGTTATAGAAATTGATGAGGCCTAAGAATGCCTGGAGGTCAGCCTTGTTCCGGTGTCTGGGAGCTTTTTTTATTGCTCTCAATTTGCTATCGGTAGGGTGAATACCCTGACTGTCAATTAAATACCCTAAGAATTCAACACGATCTGTACACAGCTTGCACTTATTTTTCTTCACGTTAAGGCCTGCTTCTTGAAATTTTTGTAGAACCAGTCTTAAACGATCCCGTAAAATTTTTGGAGTGGGAGCAGCAATTAGCACATCGTCAAAGTAGGGGACAACACCTTTGATCCCCTGCAAGAGTCTTTCCATTAGGCTCTGAAAGATCCCCAGGGCTACACTGACTCCGAATTGGAGCCGCATACACTTAAAGGCACCTCGGTGCGTTACAATTGTCTGTGCCTGTGCCGTTTTTTCATCAACTGGCAGTTGCTGATAAGCCTGAGCTAAGTCCAGTTTAGCAAAGACTTTTCCGCCCCCCAGGGAATGGAGGAGGTGTTGCACCACCGGCACCGGATATAGATTTTGTTGCAGGGCGTGGTTTAGGGTGGCTCGGTAGTCCCCACAAATTCTGATTGAGCCGTCCGGCTTAATTGGTGTCACGATTGAGGTTTCCCAGGGAGAGTGATCGGTTGGCTTTAACACTCCCTGGGCTATCAACTTATCAAGCTGTTTGTCGATTTTCAGCTTTAGGGCGAACGGAACTCGATGAGGCTTAAGGCGGATGGGAGCTATTTTTGGATTAAGGCTAAAAGATATCGGGGTCCCCTTGTACTCACCTAGCTTTTCCGCGAAGACTTCCTTGAATTCGTGGGCGAGGTCCTCCTCCCAGTCACTGCCGCCGATTCGGTTTATGCCTGCCACTTCAATACCGAGTGGTGCGAACCATTGCTAGCCTAACAGGCTAGGATGGTCCTTGTCGATCACCGTCAGGGGTAAGTACGCTGTGCGGTTCTTGAACGAAACCCGGACTCGACTGGATCCAATGACTGGAATCCGGTTCCGCTGGTAGTTTTTTAGCATGAGCCTTTGGAATTGAAGTTCTTGGCGCCGGATAGTGGGGATGAGTTGCTTTCCAGGAGACCAATGAAAGAGACGATCCCGAGTCAACTTCCATTTGGCAAGGCTGATTTTCGATGTCCACTTTAACTCAAATTTTCTTGGCATCCAATGAAGAGGCATGGCGATAGTGATTGTTTGGTGAGCCTCTTCTCGCCTCGTTAGGCGATTCATGGGTCAGTTTCTGTAGGAGTGGTTTGCTGATTCTCGCCTTACAGGACGGTTTCCTGTTGATTGGTGAAAATTGGCCCCCTTCGAGGTCTGGCTGGGTCCAAGGAGACTTCTACAGACCCATCCGATATGGCCTCGTTTCCCGCACTCGTGGAAGAGCGCATCGCGGAAATTGCAGTCATAGTGGTAATGGTTGGCCCCGCAGCCAGCGCACGGTTGCTGGGACTTTGGGTAACGGTCCCGATCAGACCGCAGTCGATGGACCTCTTCTTCATCGCTGTCTGACGACGAAGAGAGGTCCTCATGGTGGGCCATCGAAAGCTGTCCTTCCGACTTAGGTGAAAGTTTGCCGGCTGGTTGGTGAGTCAGAGCGTGATTTCGGCGTAGTTGGGCAGCCAACTTCTTGGTCGCTTCTGCTGCCGTAGCTTCAGCTATGGCATCGGCAAGGCTAATGTCGCCCTTAGCCATTATTTTGCTCTGCACGTTTAGAGCATCTAATCCTAGAACTACTCGGTCTCTCAAAGCCTCTTCTAGGTCGGCGAAATCGCAGAGGCCTCCCAAGTTTTGGAGGTCCGCAACGAAATCAGCAATGCTTTCTCCTTTCCGCTGGTTTCTTTGGTAGAACTCGTGCCATCTTACGAGCGTTGGAACGGTCGGTGCATAGTGGGCCCTTAGTAGTGGTTCAAGGATGTCCTAGTCCATGGCCTTCACTTTAGCTGGTTTTGCTAGCACCTTGGCCATCTTGAATAGGGTCGGCCCGCAATGCATCAGGAATACCGCCCATTTCTTCCCGGTTGTGGCATCCTTCAGATTATTCGGTTCCAAGAACATTTGGAAACGGTCCATGTAGAACTCCCAGTCCTCTTGCACTGGGTCGAACAGAGCAGGTGGTACTACGTCACCAGACATGGTTCCGCCGTTGTGCGTTTTAGCCATGTGCTCGGTTGTCTTCTTCGTTGTTTAGTCAGTTCTGACGTCTCCACATCCCATCCTCGTCGCCAGTGTTAAGTCTGGAGCATGGGTGCGAATAATGGAGACAAGCCAGAAGAAACAGTGAACTTCAAACTGTTTATTTACATGGTGTGACAGCTCAAACTGGATGGCTGCTATAGCCTTCCTTATATAGGCAACTTATTAACTATTCAACCAATAGCAATCCAGGAGCGCTAGCTCCGTTAACCAATGAGAATGGCCTGTTAATGGCCAATCAGATTCTCCTGAATGGACCAATCCGATCTTGCCATTAACAGCCAATCAGAAGTGCAGGGCCGGAACCCTGCACTTGACTTCAAGCTTAAGATAACTTTATTTAACATTTATTCATTCACAACAGTAAGCATGGTGACTTCTGGTTTGAATCTCTTTGGCAACAGTCCAAAATCCACGATCGTGCACGGTTTCGATCTGTGCTCGCTGCCAGAGCGCCCCGAGCTGGCTGGTTTCGGGGCTAAGCCACCCATAGAGATGGTGAAGAGGGGGGAGACTGCCAGCAGGGTCGAGGAGAGCCACATCTCTCTTCCTCAGCTGGCCATTGCTCCCTTTCCCGAAGGCAGTTGCAGCAGTGGTCAGAAATGGCCACCTCAAAGAAGAACTGAACCGGAAAAGAATGTGCAGGAGGAAGATAAGAAGAGAAAGTTTTGGTTGACTGGGTTAAATCGCAAAAGCAACATACCCTGGAGTAAGGTACCCTGGAATTTAAATTTAATAACATTGTTCCCAAGGAAGATTTTGAAGCTGCGAAGGAGAGAGAGAAGGAAAAGGAGTAGGGTTTTTTTCTTCTCTTTCTTATGCTGACAGCTAAGAGACTTAAGCAAGAAATTGAAAAAAAAAATCCACTTTGACATTAATAGGCATCTAAGCTGAAAATAAAAGTCAAACGGATAATAAAGTTTTCTGGATATTTAAAAGTTTTTAAAAGCAGGAAAGGAGAAAAAAAAGAATAAAAAGGCAGGATCTGGAAAAATGGAGGAGACTGTCTGGAATTAAGGAATGGAACTGTAACTAAAAGGAACTTACAGTGAAATTTTAACAAGATCCCTTAAAGATACATTTTAACTGAAACTTGGTGACAAAATAATAGAACCCCAGGAAGAGAAAGTGGAAAAAAGAAGCAAGAAGAAACAGCCTTGGATTATTTGGATTACTTGGTGATTTTTGGTTTTTGCATTTAGATGACTAAAATTAACCGGGTGGTTGTTTAAAAGTCTTTAAAATGGTATCACTCTTAGAAGAACTGAAAATGGAACTTAAAAAATGGAAAGAACATGCACAAGAAGGGAGAGGTTCTTTTGGCTTTGTATTTCAATTCTTAGAAATGGAGATCTGGAACTATGAGAAACAACAAGAAACGCTTGCAGAACAAGAAGATTGGGACAAAGAAGAAGCCATCTTTAATGATCAAATAATTTTAAGTGGGGGGAAAAAAGAAAAGGGGGAAAGAGAGTGAAAGATTTAAGACTAGAAAAAACAACCAAAAAGAAGAAGAATTTGAAAGATAAGTATAATATTAGAAAGCAACAGAAGAGGGAATTACAGATGAGAGAGTTAGAAGTAGAGAATTGAGGGGGGGGGGGAAGGGGAGGTGGAAGAAGGCAAGGAAAAGAAGTTGTAAAAGACAGAAACAAGAAATGGAGAAACAGGGAAAAGATATAAGGATTGTAATCAGAAGCTTGTTTAGAGATAATGGGTGAAAATTTAATTGCAAAAGGGATTCTGCAAAGGTGCACAAGATAGCATTGTTATATTACAAACAAATAATTTTAGAAAATATGATTAAAATGATGGATACAATATTTACTGTAATGTAGTGGAATGTTTGTTAATAAATAAATAAATTAAAGTGATTTAGAGAATTAAATGGGAACATTTTAATTATTAGTAATGATTTATAAAAATATAAGTGAGAAATATGGGAAAAAAAAAAGAATTAACTATGGAAAGTTTATAAGTGTTCCCAAGGCAGTATGATATTTAATTGAAAAGAAATGCTAAAGATGTTAAGATTTTAATGAATATTAATGATAGAATTGAATTGGAATGGAATGTGTGTTTTATTTACATAAATATGTTCTGTCTCACTTTTCTTCTTTCCCAAAAGATGAAAGAATACAAACTCACACAAACTCAGACAGGCAAGCTGGTTAGGACTTCACAGAGTTAATTCTTTGGAACTGATAATATCTTTGGCATTCCAACACCCTCTGCCTGCCAAGTCCGAACTGATAACAAATAAAAATCTACTCACAGAAAATTACAAGGCAGTTCACAAAAATCATTCACAAAGAAAATCTGAAGTAAGATTAAACTTTGTCCTGTACAAAGTTCCACCTGAAAACACGCCCACTTTTATCCCCTGTGGGGTGTGGCTCAATGACTCAGCTCACTCTCTGACCCTCCCACGCCTCCTATGTTGCTGCTCACGTTTCTCCCTACGACACTGCTTAGGATCAAGCCAACACTCTTCCTCTTTACTCCCTGTCAGGGGCTGCTCCAATATGCCTTCCTCCTGATTAATCTCAGGCTGTTCCTCTCAGTTGTCTGATGAAACCTGAGGCATTATCAGGGAGGAAGGCATTGCCAGAGAGGAAGATTCTGGGGAGGAAGGCATTCCCAATTCCTCCTCCTCATCTTCCAGGTCTTCTTCCTCTGACAGCATAGGCTCGGGAATCAGGGCCACAACATACATACATAGATACACACACACACACACACATAATTTTTTTCTTTTTAAGAATATAGTGTGTATTTTAAGAATGTACCAAGCAGAATTCAATTGGAAGTTATGTATTATATTGAATGCTATAATCTTAAAGGTATACATTGAAGCTTAAATAAGAGTTTGAATGGAAAACAAATGAAAATTTGTTTAATAAGAAAAGATAATATGAAATTGAAACAGACAATGGTATAAATATAATGATTTGAATTGAGATGAGATAATCAAAATAAAGTTGAGAAAATTAAAAGAGGGTAAAACTATGTAGAAAATATAAAACGGTAATAAGATATGGAATAGATAGAATATAAAAATAAGCATGAAATTGATTTTTGTGTCTGCATGAAGAAGTGATAACCTGGGACCATGCTATTTTCAAAAAAAGATGTTTTATTTGTATTTTGTTTTTGTGAAAACCCAAATAAAATTTTCAAAAAAGAAAAGAAAAAAGAAAATAGTAAGCATGGCAAACATAGACATTTGAATACTTTTCCCATTGATTCAGCATCACTTTTTCCCCCAAGTCACTCTCTCTCAGCCCAATCCACCCCACACAGTTGTTGTTGTTGTGGGGAAAGTAAGAGGAGGAGGGAATATTATGTAATTTGTAAAAAAGAATATTAAAGGCAGGATATAAATAAATACAGAAAACACTGATTACCTGAACTCTATATTTAGACAGATGATGATTCCACAGGTAAATAAATATTCAGATTCTTCTAATCTTTGAGTTTGTGACTGTTGTTTCTATTTATTTTTCAGCAAAATGAGCTCTTCTAGCAGCTGTATAAGCATTTGAAAATTAAAGTAACAAAACTAGAGAAGACGTTTTACAGAAACTAAATGTCTCCAGCTAATAATTTCTAGTAATTGAAGAATAGTGATAAGAAATGGAAGTTGCATACTGTAACTTTTAAAGTCAAGGCAAAGTCTGGAAGACCAAGAAAAAAATATTTTTACCAGACCTGTCTTGAAGGAGATCACATCTGCAATATAAAACCTGTAGGCCATTGCAAATGACCAGCCAAAATATTTAGCTGATGTTGGAGTGATTGTCCACTTGTCCATAGAATCACATTGCTTATACTGTGCATGGGACAGTAATCAGAAGGAAACTTTTTCTCTAACCTCTCATCATCTAGTATGCAAAAGAAAATCTTGATAAAATATTTTAGAAAAAAGTGCCTTGGATTGTTGAACCAAAATTTGAATGGTTAGGTCATAAAACATGCATTTGGAGAAAAAAGGGTGAAACTTTTCAACAAAATAACTCCGAGATAGCTATTAAAATAATATTTGGAATAGCCATCACAGTTCCATCAAGCTTGAGCCTTATTGAAAATCTGTGGCAGAGCTCAAACATATGCTGCATACAAGGAGATATTATTCAATATTTCTGAACTAAAAGTATTCTGCAAGGAAAAATAAGGGGGGAAACTTTCAAATCAAGAACAGATGGGCTTTTAGTTGGACAGAGGAAATTGTGGAAGCTGTTATTTTTGCCAAAAAAAGTGTTACAGAATGAAAGGGTGTCCAAGCTTTTCCACCTGCCATGTCCTCTGTTTTCCTATTTTGCATCTGTAAATAACTGCATATAAACATTAAATATGCATTAAAAATTGCAGAAATATGCCATGATTAAATAGTTATATGTGGCAGTGCTGCCTCTGTTCACTGAGGAGTCTTTGAAGGATACAATTGGACCAGAGATGCCTACATTTTTGCCTGCAATTGCAATAAAGCTCATTTCTTATGGCCAAAAAACCCCGCTTTTATGCAAAAGTAAGTACTTTAATTATGTTAATCTTCTTCTTTAATAGAGTCAGTCTTATCCATATCCTTCCATGTGCCAAAGAGTTCATAGGTATTACTGCTAGGTAAGTAGATAGAAAAATACAGCTCTGTTAAATGGAGTTTATAACCACTCCCAGAAACCTCATATGCTTGTTAAGAGATGAGGTTAAGGACTGAATTCCAGGATCATTGGCAGTGGCTTTTTAATAGATTGGGGATGTGATGTGGTGAATATTTGGTGGCCAGTTTTTTAAAGCAGTCTTTAATTATATATAAAATCAGCTGAAATTACTCAAAAATATGGATCTCTTGATCCTTTGCTGAAGTTACTGATATACTTTCTAGAATAGACTTTCCTTCCTTGAGGTGCAAAACACTTTTTTCCATAGTATTAACACAATTGTGGAGAAAAATTTACACTCTACTTTCTGTACACAAAACGGTACTAAGTTACATCCTTACTTTTTATTCCAATAATAATCATATTATTTCAAGGATTTAAAAATGGAATAGTATTCTCTGTCATATCAAAGCACATCATTTTTCCAATTAGCAAAGAGAAAAAAAGTGTTGAAAATAGTAACTGTCATTAACTGTGGATGGAGAGAAACAAATTATTCAGGAATAGATTAAACATGGGGGGGGGGAGCTTGAGAGAAAATATATATATTTAAAATAGCATTTTCCCATTTTAATTACTCAAAGTTTGCCAGAGTTTCCAACATGGCCAAGAATTGGCAGGAAAGGGATTCAATTTTACTGATCATTTGGCAAATCAAAATATTTCAGGTAGGGATTTCTTCCAGATTCCTTCTCTATATTTTTATTTTTCCATTTCTGGAACCTCAAAAGAAGGGAAGAAAAACACCCTTTCCATAGTAGCCCAGTAACAGAGATAGAATAGAATAGAATAAACAGAGTTGGGAGGGACCTTGGAGGTCTTTTAGTCCAACCCCCTGCTTAGGCAGGAAACCCTATGCCATTTCAGATAAATGGTTATCCAATCTCTTCTGAAAAACTTCCAGTGTTGGAGCATTCACAACTTCTGGAGGCAAGTTGTTCCACTGGTTAATTGTTCTGTCAGGAAATTTTTCCTTAGTTCTAGGTTGCTTCTCTCCTTGATTAGCTTCCACCCATTGCTTCTTGTCCTGCCCTCAGGTGCTTTGGAGAATAGCTTGACTCCCTCTTCTTTGTGACAGCCCCTGAGATATTGGGACACTGCTATCATGTCTCCCCTAGTCCTTCTTTTCATTAGACTAGACATACCCAATTCCATCAACCATTCTTTATAAGTTTTAGCCTCCAGTCCCCTAATCATCTTTGTTGCTCTTCTCTGAATTCTTTCCAGAGTCTCAACATCTTTTTTACATGGTGATGACCAAAACTAGATGCAGTATTCCAAGTGTGGCTTACCAAGGCATTATAAAGTGGTATTTAACAGTTCACTTTCTGTGCACAAAATGATGTGAAGTGGGCTTCTTGCTTTGATTTTTATTATCATTATTATTCAGAATTATTTTATCTCCAAAAGTGCTATGAACATGGCCTATGATGTCAGGATACCACTGGAGTATAGAGGGCCATCATTTTCAACCCATCTGTTAAAAGAGAAATAGGTCCCTCATTTTCCTCTTAAAATACTTGACTCCCCCAGAGAAAATAGGACTCAAAATTTGGCCTTGCTTACTTTAGTAGATGTTAGTAAATATTTGAGTATCTGATGGGTATGCTGGCTGGGGAAGGTGGGAATTCTTGTTCAGCACAATGGGAAGAATTAAGTTGATCAGAGTTATTTTATACTACCTAAACCAAGTTAATGGTTCTAGGATATTCCTAGTGTACAGTATTAGCATACTCAGAAACCCTCTCACCCAATTGGTCCGGACCAGCGGAGACCTGATTGGTCAACAGGTCGGCCGTGATTGGAGCACTAGGAATCTACCGCGATTGGCTGTGCCAGTCATGGGGGATTCAAAGTGCTGCCATTGGCTGCCGAGCCGCGAGCCAGCCCTATATGAAGGGCTTGCATTCTCAGACCTTTACTGATACCTAATAAAGAGCTGAACTCATGTAATGGTCTCGTGTCTCTATTAAACCGATCCGCCTCAGATCTAACACTGGCGACGAGGGTGGGATCGTGAGACAAAGAGACCATCCAGCACGTGGCGAGGCGGCACGCAGCAACCAGCAGCATGGCTGGAATCAACTCACCGCCCGCTCTCTTCAACCCTGCTACTGAGGACTGGGAATCCTATACTGATAGGTTCCAAATGTTCCTTGAGAGTAGCAACCTCAAGGACACCAATGGCCACAAGAAACGGACCATGTTCCAAGGAGACTTCCGGTTTGCGTGGCTTCGGGGCAGCAGGAATTCGCGACAGCTCGCGATTCCTGCTGTGCTAGCCGTCGAGGTACCCCCGATCCAGATGGGTCAGGGGGATATGGCTGCCCTGTAGGGACAGCTGAAGATAGAGGGGAGTCGGAAAGGGAGGTGGGGGCATCGCAGACCCCCCCTTTCTCCGGGAAAACCCCTTTTTCCCAAGGCGGTGGAGCGGCGGTCAGCAATGGCCGCCACGAAGAAGCCAGCAACCGGGTAAGAACTGTGCTGGAGGAAGTGTGAAGAGTGAAAGTTCTGTCTGAGCCGGGTCAAGTAACACCTTTTAAATTGCCTGGAATTGAGCTGTTTGTTGCTGGAGGATACATTGTATCCCTAAGAAGAGCGAAAAGCGGCGGAGAAGCTGTTAAAGGGAATTTTTTTTTTTTTTTTACTCTCCCACCCCACGGAAAAAGCAGAAATATTTGGATATATTAGACATTGAAAGTGGATTGTTTTGAAAGCTAAGATAAGAGACAAAGGGATTTTTGGACATTGAAAAATGTGAGAAATTGGAAAATCTCTGCTGGAGGTATGGATTTTTGATTATTAAAATTCTCATTGCAAGTGGGAAGGGAGAAAAAAAAATTGGAGCAGAAGCTGAAAAAGGAGGAGATTGATTAGAAGTCTTTGTGGATCCCAAAAGAAGATATATGGTAATTGGACCTCTTTGATTAAAAATTAATTCAGAAAGAGAAAGAGAAGAAGGAAGAAAAGTATTAACTTTTGGAATTTTTTTTCTTTTTTTAATTGCTTTTGATTGTCTTTGATTAAAAATTCTTGTGGTTGTTTTGGAAAAAGTTTCCCTTTTCACAATGGCATCGTCTGTGGATGAACTAGAGATTGAATATCAAAAATATAAAAAAGAAGATACTTTGGGCGCTTTGTTTCAATTCTTAGAAATGGCGTTATGTTCCTTTGAAAAGTTGATTACGCAGCAGAAGGACTGGGACAAGGAAGAAGAGGAAGAAGAAGCCATCTTTGATGAACAATGGGTCCCTTCTGGAGAGGAGGACAAAAAGGATAAGAAAAAGGGGATTTTAAGAATTATAAAAACAACCAAAAGAGAGAAAAATGAGCGAAAAGATGGAGGCAAGGTTAGAAAGCAAAGGAAAAGGAGCAAGAAAAGCGAAGAGAAAAAACAAAGGGGTAGAAAGGGCAAGGAGAAGAATAAGCAAGAGAGAAAGGGGGGGAGGAGAAGCCTTAATGTGGGGAAGCAAGACCTAAGGAAAAAAAGTTTATTTAGAGATAATGGGTGAATTTAATTTAGATTAAAAGAGGGATTCTGGAGGGTATATAAGAGTGTGTTTTTATATGTATATTTAGAATATAAAATTTATTATGTAATTTTAGAATTTTTTTTAAACAGAATCCCAAGAAAGATTGCTATATGTAGTATTTCTAAGTTAGGGTAATGAGTTATAGATGTTACTCCAATTGGTGTACAGGAGAAGTATAGTAAAAGAAAAAAAAGATGAATGGATAATTGGAAATAGAACAGACAAAGAATGTTATTGAAAATGGTAATAAGATATGGAAGGATATATATGCTTTTTTTTTTGGATTTTGTGTATTGATAAAAGGCAATAAAATTTTAATTAATAAATAATTTGGATGGAAAAGAGAAGTAGGGACAAGATATGAAGTTAATATTATATGAAATATTGATATTATAATCTGGAAATGTTATGCTTTATTGGTCTATTATTATTATTTTTTCTTAGAAAAGAATTTATAAGCTGCTATGCCTTGATTTTTTGTGCATTGTTTTTATAAAACTGATAAAAATGGTTTTTATATATATATATAAAAAAGAAAATGATAATAAGATTTGGAAGGAGATATGGGTTGAATATGATGTTTGAATTTGTGTCTGTGTAAAGAGTTTTAACCCGGGAACAGACAACCTTCAGAAAAGATCTTTTAGTTTTGTTTATGTTTTGTGTTTGTATGTTTGTGTATTGTGCTTATGGTAAAACTAACAAAATTTGTTTTTTATAAAAAAAAAAAAAAGGAAAGAATCAATAAAACCTTGGAGGAATGCTAGATGAGAATAATTTATACAAGCCAGAAAGAAAAGAATATGATGACTATAAAATGGATAAATATGGAAGAGAAATGAAATTGAATAGGAGTAAAGAGAAAAAATGAGAAACTTGCTGAAAGATGTTTGTGTGTCCATATGGAGATGGGATAAATTGGAATTATGCTGTATAAAAATAATGTTTTGTTTGACTTGTAAGGATTTACAATGTTAAGAGGTTTTATGTGTTTATGTATTTAATGGTTAATGATGTGTTGTTTTATCTTTAAAATTAATAAAAATTTGTTTCAAAAAAAAAAAGAAACGGACCATGTTCCTCACGCACTGCGTGCCTGCAGTCTTCAAAATGGCCAAAGCCTTGGCCAAACCGATGGACATCAAGGTGATGGAGTGGAACGACCTCAAGCCCCTGCTGCGGAGCCACTATGCCCCTGTCGTGCCCATCCTCATCCGGTGGCACGACTTCTACAGGCAGGATCAACGCGAGGGTGAAGGGCTGGCCAACTTCATAGCGGCCCTACGGGACCTGGGGGGGTCTGTGCGAATTCACTGACCTGGACGAGGCCCTGCGAGACCGCATCGTCCTGGGGCTCCGAGACCCCATCCTCCAGAGCCGCATCATGGCAAAGGGAGACATCTCCCTCACCAATGCCCTCACCAAAGCCGCGGAAGCGGAAGTGGCCAAGAAATCAGTGGCTCGGATGCGACAATTGAGCATCATGCTGCGAGCAGCAACTGGAGAGGCAACGTCAACCCCCGAGAGGAGGCTAGCGACAGACCCAACAACCACACACCATGGCGACATCGACTCCTTCTCAGAAACCGAAGACGAGGAGGAGGAGATCCACCGCCTTCAATCAGCGCGGGAGCGGCAGGAACCACGAGGTCGTAAGTTGAGGTTCCAGTGTGCTGGCTGTGCCGGTGATCACCCCCAAGCGGATTGTCGTTTTCTCGAAGCCATTTGCAGGCATTGCGAGAAACGGGGGCACATTGCCAAAGTGTGCCGGAATAAGAAGCACTACAGCCTGCAGTGACGAGATACCAGCCCCCGACGGAGAGACAGCACCCCCACCAGGACCCGAGATTGCCAGATGGAGAACCGCTGGAGCCGGGAAGGTCGGAACAGGCGACTCCAGGAGACGAGACAGAGAGAGGAAACGCACCAGACTGTCGTCATCGGCCATTCCTCCACCAGCAATGCCAGAAAGGTATACGTGACGGTTGGAATAGAAGACCAGCAATGCGACATGGAGGTGGACTCAGGGTCCTTCCTCTCAATGGTCTCCTGGTGCACACTCAAGCACCTGGTCCCCACCATCCGCCGCCAAGAACTGGAAGACCAAACACTAACCCTCAAAGACTATCAGGGAAACCGAATCCCTGTAGTGGGTAGAGGCCATTTTAAAGTCACCTTCAAGGGCCACACAGAAGTGCTACCCCTGACGATCATCGATCGAGATCGGCCGAGCCTGTTGGGACTGCAGTGGTTCGCACCCCTGGGCATCAAAGTAACAGGCATACACCACATCGGAGACGCAGACTGGGAAGCGGCGCTCATGAGGGACTTCCAGGAAGTCTTCGACGGCCATTTAGGTAAGTACCAGGGGTCTCCTATTTCATTTAACATAGACCCAAGCATCGTGCCAATCTGCCTTAAGCCCAGGCGAGTGTCATTTGCACTCAAGCCCAAGATCGATGAGCAACTCAATAAGCTCATCGCGCAAGGGGTACTGGAACCAATCGATCATGCCCGGTGGCAGACCCCAATTGTCACCCCCATCAAGCCAGATGGGTCAGTGAGAATTTGTGGTGACTACAAGGCCACCCTAAACCATGCGCTCCAATAAAGCGCATACCCCATCCCAGTAGTCCAGCATCTTCTGCACTCACTGGGGAGAGGCCGGATCTTCGCAAAGCTTGACCTGGCGCAAGCCTACCAGCAACTGCCGGTCGATGCCACGACAGCAGAAGCCCAAACCATTGTAACGCACCGAGGGGCTTTCCGTTGCAACCGGCTCCAGTTTGGAGTCAGCGTGGCACCTGGGGTCTTCCAAAGCCTTATGGAAAAACTCCTCCAAGGAATCGAAGGGGTGGTGCCCTACTTCGATGACGTCTTGGTGGCCACGAAAAATGAGAAACAACTAGAAGCCAGGTTAAGGGAGGTACTGCAGAAGTTCAGAGACTCGGGACTTAAAGTCAAGAAAGGGAAGTGCCAGCTATGGGCCGAAAGGGTCGAATTTCTGGGGTACCTCCTAGACAAACAAGGGATTCACCCCACAGAAAAGAAACCAAAGAAAGAAAGAAGAAAAGAAAGAAGAGCCATAAGGGAAGCACCGAGACCAAAAAACAAAACGGAATTACAGGCTTTCTTGGGACTGTTAAATTTTTACAATGTCTTCCTACCTCAAAAGGCGACCGTGGCGGACCCGCTACATAGGCTGTTAGATAAAACAGCCACCTGGACCTGGGGAGCACAGGAGGAGAGCGCTTTCAACAACACAAAGAACCTGCTAACATCTGACACGGTACTAATACAGTACAGCAAGACTCTGCCATTGACGGTAACTTGCGACGCATCACCATTTGGAATCAGCGCCATCCTCAGCCACCAGCTACCAGACGGGAGGGAAGCACCCATCGCTTTCTTATCAAGGACACTTTCAAAGCCAGAGCGGAACTACAGCCAGCTCGACAAAGAGGCCCTAGCAGTCGTCGCCGGCGTCAAGAAATTTCACGAATACCTTTACAGTAGGACTTTTACAATCATCACGGATCACAAGCCACTGCTAGGAATCCTGGCAGAGAACAGGACCACACCGAACATTCTATCACCAAGAATGACAAGGTGGTCCGAATTCCTAGCAGCATACAATTACCAGCTGATACACCGACCCGGCAAGGACATCGCCCATGCAGATGCCCTAACCCTTACCAGACTGGGAAGACGACCCGGCACCCACAACAGAGGTACTCCAAATAGAGACAATATCCAACCCACTCGTGACCGCGCCAGACATTGCCAGAGAAACAAATAAAGACAAATGGCTGGCGCGAGTCTTGAGCTGGGTGGGAAAAGGGTGGCCAGAAGGGGACATAGATGAACTATTCAGACCCTTCCGGAACAGACAAACTGAACTCTTTACCGAAAAGGGTTGCATACTTTGGGGGAACAGAGTGGTCATTCCTGAAAAATTACAGGAAAAGGTATTGGGAATGTTGCATGAGGGGCACCCGGGGATGGTTAAGATGAAAAGCCTGGCCAGAAGCTACGCATGGTGGCCAGAAATGGATAAACAGATCGAAACCTGGGTTGCCAAATGTAAACAATGCCAAGAGTCCAGATCCAATCCACCCGCCGCCCCAACCCAAGAATGGGAAAAACCAAGAGGTCCGTGGTCCAGCATTTATATAGATTTCGCGGGGCCAACCAAGGGACATATTTACCTTATCACAGTAGATGCTTACTCCAACTGGCTGGAGGTAAGCACTATGAAGTCAACCACGACGGAGGTGGTGATAAGGAAACTGAGCAAACTTTTCTCTATGCACGGCCTGCCAGATGTAATAGTGTCAGACAATGTTTCCGGTTTCGCGTGGCTTCGGGGCAGCAGGAATTCGCGACAGCTCGCGATTCCTGCTGTGCTAGCCGCCGAGGTACCCCCGATCCAGATGGGTCAGGGGGATATGGCTGCCCTGTAGGGACAGCTGAAGAGAGAAGGGAGTCGGACAGGGGGTTGGGGGTGTCGCAGACCCCCTCCTCCTCCGGAAAAACCCCTTTTTCCCAAGGCAGTGGAGCGGCGGTCAGCAATGGCCGCCACGAAGAAGCCAGCAACCGGGTAAGATTGCGCTGGAGGAAGTAAGAAGAGTGAAAGTGCTGTCTGAGCCGGGTCAAGTAACATCTTTCAAATTGGTTGGAACTGAGCTGTTTGAATTGCTGGAGGATACATTGTATCCCTAAGAAGATCGAAAGCGGCGGAGAAGCTGTTAAAGGGAACTTTTTTTTTTTTCTTCAGTCTCCCACCCCATGGAAACAGCAGATATGTTTGGACATATTGGACATTGAAAGTGAATTGTTTTGAGAGTTGAAGCTAAGGGACAAAAGGGTTTTTGGACATTGAAAAACTTAAGAAATTGGAAAACCCTTGTTGGAGGTATGGATTTCTGATTATTTAAAATTGATATTGCAAGTGGGAAGGGAGAGGGAAAAAAATTGGAGCAGAAGTTGACTACGCAGCAGAAGGACTGGGACAAAGAAGAAGAGGAAGAAGAAGCCATCTTTGATGAACAATGGGTTCTTTCCAGGGAGGAGGAGAAAAAGGATAAGAAAAAGGGGATTTTAAGAATTATAAAAACAACCAAAGAGGAGAAAAATGAGCGGAAAGGTGGAGGCAAGGTTAGAAAGCAAAGGAAAGGGAGTAAGAAAAGGGAGGAGGAAAGACAAAGGGGTAAAAAGGGCAAGGAGAAGAATAAGCAAGAGAGAAAGGGGGGGAGGAGAAGCCTCAATGGGGGGAAGCAAGATCTAAAGAAAAAAAGTTTATTCAGAGACAATGGGTGAATTTAATTTAGGATAAAAGAGGGATTCTGGAGGGAACATAAGATTGTGCTTTTTGTGTAATTTTAGAATCTTTTAAACAGAATCCCAAGAAAAATTGTTATATGAAGTACTTTTAAGTTAGGGTAATGAGTTATAGACGTTACTCCAATTGGTGTATAGGAGAAGTATAATAAAAGAAAATAGATGAATGGATAGTTGGAAATAGAACAGACAAAGAATATTATTGAAAATGGTAATAAGATATGAAAGGATATATAAAGGTTTTGTTATGTTGTATATTGAAAAAAGGCAAAAAAAATTTAATTAATAAGAAATTATTTGGATGAAAAGGAGAAGTTGGGATAAGATATGAAGTTAAATAGACAAAGTATTGATACTATAATTTGGGATTGTTATGTTCTATTGGTTTTCTTCTTTTATTATTTTTTCTTAGAAAAGAACTTATAAGCTGTTATGCCTTGTGCATTGTTTATATAAAATGGTTTATATATATAATATAAAAAAGAAAATGATAATAAGATATGGAAGGATATATAAAGTGAATATGATGTTTGAACTTGTGTCTGTGTGAAGAGTTTCAACCTGGGATCAGACAACCTTCAGAAAAGATCTTTTAGTTTTGTTTATGTTTTATTGTGTTCTCTGTAAAATTAATAAAATTTCTTTAAAAAAAAAAAATACTGTCAGACAATGGGCCCCAGTTCACTGCCCTAGCGTTTGAACAATTTCTCGTAGGCCAAGGGATACGCCATGCATTAACCGCACCGGCAAACCCGGCGGCAAACGGGCGGGCGGAACGCATGGTCCAATACACCAAGAAAGCTATCCAGAAAATAGAAACAGCCAATATACAGGACAAAATCAATAAAATGCTCCTCATTCAACACATTACACCTAGCGCAACCACAAACAAAAGCCTGGCGGAACTAATGATGGGCCGGAAACTACGCTCTACACTAGACAGAATGCACCCAACATATAACCCAGACAAATCCCCAGATTCCTCCAGCAAATACAGAACATTCAACATAGGGGACCCAGTATATGCCAAAAACCTCACAGGAGAACCACTCTGGGTGCCAGCAACAATCATCCAGATAACCGGGCCCCTATCATACCGATTGGAAACTAGTGACGGGAAAAACTGGAAATGGCACATAAACCAACTTAGGTCAAGAATAGCCGCCACAACCAGCCAAACACCCAAACAAGAAACTAGAAGGGCGGGGGGGGAATCGGTAAGCGATAGAGAAGGTACCAAAGGAAACCAACTAACACAAGCAGAACACCCCCCACCTAGAATAGATAAACCACTAAACCGATGCTACTCACCTATAGACGCAGGACCAATGGAGCACGAAACCCCGGGGTCTTCACCTGAAAGGAGCAGCCAAACCAGCTCACCCGTCCAGGAAAAACCAAGCGGGAGCAGAAGCGGCAATTCAACCAGCCCAGGAGAACCGGGAGGGAGCTACCAAGAAAGGCCCAGCTCAACGTTCCAGGCAGTTCCATCCCAAGGAACCGGAGCGACAGAGGAGGCATCCGAACCGGTCAACGACCACACCAAAACTGAACCGTGCAGGTCAAGAGGCAGGGAAAAAGCCCCACCTACCTACGCAACTACATCACTACGCACCACAGGACGAAACCAAGAGGGGAGGGGTGTACAGTATTAGCATACTCAGAAACCCTCGCACCTGATTGGTCCGGACCAGCAGAGACCTGATTGGTCAACAGGTCGGCCGTGATTGGAGCACTAGGAATCTACCGCGATTGGCTATGCCAGTCGCGGGAGATTCAAAGTGCTGCCATTGGCTGCCGAGCCGCGAGCCAGCCCTATATGAAGGGCTGCCGCGGCTCGCATTCTCAGACCTTTACCTATACCTAATAAAGAGCTGAACTCACGTAATGGTCTCACGTCTCTGTTGAACCCATCCACCTCAGATCTAACACCTAGTTGCTGGGTTAAGTCAGAAAGAAGGAGAAGATAAGTTACCTGGTTTTGAATGTAGGCATGAATCCGCTCTAGCATTCCTTCAGATGTGTATTCATAGGGCAAGTAAGGATCAACCTAGAGGAACAAAGGAGGAAGAAATATGGACATGAATGAGCATAGAATAGATTAATTCCACTTTCTGTAAAAAAGTTATGAAAAATGTGGTATCCTATCATTATGACAGAATGTCTAACTTTCCATATGAAGCAAATGAAGGACAAATAAGCAAGTTTGGTTGCATTTACAATCTTTTCTGCAAGAACTTATTTCTTTTTCATAGTTAAAAGTGAAAATGTCATTTCATCCTCATTTACTTTTAAACAGACCTTTAAACAGGTTTTGGCCGTGCATATAGTGTAGTCAATGTAGGACTTAACAATTATCTATATTTGGTCAGTAATTAAATTGAATTGCCTTTTAGCACAACTCTTAGAATTTCAGCAAGTGAACTGAAATTCCTGATCATTTCAGGAATGCACATTGTCCAAGCAAATACGCTCTGACATAAAGAAAGCACTTGGAGTGTGTTGAAGAAGCACACTACACAAACCACAAAAAATGTAACCTCCACCACCTGGAGCCACCACCTAGTTCTCATGCAGATTCTCATGCAAAACTACAAAGGCAGCTTTGCATTTTCAGAAATCTGATGAAATTAGTGTATTGATCAAGTTCCAGATTTTGCAATTACATGTGACCATCTGCTGGGATGCAAAGATTCTTCAGATCTGTTCACCAATATGTTCTGATAAAAACCATTGATGCTGACTGTATATTAGACTGCTGGCACATACTGCTGGGCCTGGAATATGAAGACTATTCAGTTTCAAGCTTATATCTTAGCAAGCCTAAGCACACATTTTCCCTCCCTCCCTGCTTCTTTTCAGACATACCAGCAAGCCTCCTGTTTGATCTGTCAAATATACTCATGATGGCAATGACAACAAATGCTTGCATTCATCTGCTACCGACAAACAATTGGATGAAGTATCTCCCTGTATGGCAAGAAGGCCAACAGCAAACAGATTCACTAGGGTCAATGGTTTTAATGAGCCTATCTTTCATCTTTCTCCATTCCCTTTATTAAAAAAAGAAAATAAAGATCAAAGCTGATAAAAATATAAACAAAACAAAACAAAAATACACAAAAATAAAACAAAAATAAAAATATATGTAAATAATAAAGGTGCAAGGCATTCTTTCTTTTATACAAGGCCTACTGAATGCTTTGGTTAATTCTGTGCTTCTAGAGCATACTAGTCTAACTATGAATCCTTTGACCCTAAGGGTGTTTGAGTCTTTCAATAGTTTATTGGTGAGGAATGACAACAAGATGAATGCTCTCTTTCATGGTCTTTGATCTAAGAACTTCTTAACATTTTCTACTTATTGCTTCTCATTTTATTTTCAGAATATAAACTTTGAGCAGGTCCTTCTGAGGAGTCCTCAGATCCTGACTAAGCACCTAATAATTCTGTTGATTTTTTTCCCATTTATTCAGATTTGACAGCAGACAAGTCCTTGAATGACTCAGCACATTGTCCTGAAAGGAAGGTCTGTTTACAGAGCTTTTGAGAAGATGTCACCAAAAGAAGGATCTTCAGAACTACTGTTTACAAGCCTTTTCTCAGATATTCTGCTTTCCTGTTTTAATTGGGTTTTCTCTTTATTAAGAAAGAAGAAACAAAAACAAAACAATGGGAAAATATGGAAGGGTTTCAGCTGTGCATCTCCTTTCTCATGAAATTCAAGGACTGAAGCAGAGGAATTACTGATTAAGGATTCTGCCTGGAAGCAACGAAACTACACCAAGCCTACCAATCTATAATGGCCCCTGCGCAAGGATGACACGCAAATTTGTGAAGCGTTCCAGATTTTTTTAGGGTTAGGGTTAGGGTTAGGATGGGATTCTACTGATTCTGTCTGGCTCTGTAGAACCAGTAGCTCTAAAGAGTAACAGACATAGAACCGGTTCTACATCTACTGCTGTTTTAGCCACCCCCACCCCCGGTTTCTTTCCTGACCTTTCTTTCCTGCTTTTCCAACCTCAGCTGCTTTGCACGGCACAGCTGCGGTTGAAAAAGCAGGAAAAAGGTGCTTTTTCAAATGCTACATACCCGCACGCAGTGCTGCTTACTGTTTGGGCAGCATAGCTGACGACATTCTACACGCATGTGAAGCGCACATGCACGCACAAATCACAAATCATAAAATCACCAAACCGGTAGTTACACAGGTTGGATCCCACCCCTGAGTGGAAGGCTCTAAATTGGGAAACAAGAAGCTGAATTATGATGCTCAAGAATACTTCCGTACAGCCATCACTTCAACTCATAAACCAATTGTCAGAATTCTGCCACTTAGGTACTCTACAAGGCGGCGACATAAGACCAGTTACACTCATCAGATATGCGTAGACATCTTTTCTGTAAGGTTCAACCCCTCTGCCAGGAATTGAATTCATGGTCCGTTTATTCATTAAGTAACTACATACAGTACATTAACTTTAGGAGTTATTCAGGTCCTAGTGTTCATTGGAGTTGCAAGAAGGGATACATAGAAATCTATCAAATGGTATATACAGTGCAAATAAGCTTTCTGAGAGAAAGAGAAAGATCACATTATAATGTAACATGGCCAACTCTAACATCTATATCTCTCTGAAACTATAGAGGGAATAGGGATGGCCTAGAACAGGGGTGTCAAACTCACATCGTCACGACAGTGTCTCATGACATATTGGGACTTCCCACACCTTTGCTAAACTAGGCATGGGTTTGGGCAGCAGGTGGTGCATCCAGCCCATGGGCTGGGAGTTTGAGAGCCCTGGACTAGAAGGACAGGAGAAACAACTGCTACCAAGACAATGATAAATGGGGCAAGAGCCCAGCTCAAGAAAATAACTTGAGAAAATATCTCAAATTCCTCCCTAGTTCACAGAAAGGTCAAGTGAGAGAGGGAAGGACTGTACAATCAGATTTCCAAGATTCTGTTACTGTAGATGTTACAACAAAAAGTAGTCCTAACCTATATGGCATTGGTTTCTCAGTCTGGGCTGATAAAAAGCTTCAGAGAAGGTACATTGTATAGATCAAGTTGACAAGGGTTTCCTTCAAATGGCCAGATAATGAATACAAGAAAGATAATGCTGATCTCTGGATCTCCAAATCCTCCTATGTTGCTATTGAGCCAGAAACAAATTAGCTCCATTCCTCAAGGCAGAAGCTAATATAGGGATACAGTGGGTATGATGTCGACCCAGGAGTGACATCAAAGCCATTTAGCTGTTATTCCCAGGTGTCCTACTTGAACTTGAAAGGGAATACAAGTAGGACTGTTCAAGTTCTACTTGAACAAGAGAGGGAAGTCAAGGGATAGAACTTATTTATGAAAGGCATCCTTCCCTTTTGTACATAGTAAGAGCATTGACACACCCTGAAACAACAAGCATAGCGTTTCTATCCAGTTCTGAAATGTAATAGAGACAGGAAGTCTTCTTTGCGGCATCTGTGCAGATGGAGTAAAGATGGAATAAACACCTTCTTGCCTGCTATAGAAAATAACCCAAGAAAGAGAACAGTCATTTCCATGTTTTATCAGCAATTGTTCCTTTCCCTTGTTTAGCATGTTGAAAGGAGGGGAGGGGCACTGAGTCATCTCAGTGGATATTTCACACTTGCAGTTTAAGTTTTATTGCACCAGAACACCAAACTGTATGTACAAAGGGATCTGTGTCACAGAAAAAGATTAGCATTTAAATGAAGAATATCTTTAGTTCCCAAATCCAGCAGGCCTAAAGAAAGAAGAGGGTGACACTAATGTCACAGCATTAAGAAACAGAAAAACTGGCTGCCAAACTCCAGCACTGTGAATGCTAAATATTATGGATGCTTGAATCTACTTTGTTCACTCAGATTCTTACCATAACTGCAACATATGGCAACCTTTGTGGCCTTTCATTTAGGAAATGAGAAGAAGAGGAAGGAGGCCAAAGCTAAATTCTTGGTGGCTAAGGGCTTTGCCTTTGCCTTTTCTAATTACTCTTCCAATCCTGAAATTTTTGGCAGGTTGGGAGTGGTTAATTCTTTAAGTTTGATTGGGTGATGAGACCTGCTCTTTCATGTTTTACTTTCCTTGACATAACTCTGTTGCAGAAGATCGGGCTTGCTTTCCAAATGGTCCAAGGACCCCATTTATAACTTTTTAAAAAGAGAAGCAGTAGTGTTAGGATCTTTAAAAAACATTATTTCCTTTCCCAGGTCTTCCCAGATTCAATGGAACAATGTGATTTGTAAGTTATGGATTAGTGTGAAATATGCGTCCAGCCAATTGTAGCCTTTCATCAAACCTAGTATAAACAATTGTATGATTCTAGCCATTGAGATTCTGGTGAGTTTACTACTGTTGCACAGAATCCTTGGAGCATAAAAATGGCTTCCTTTAGTGGGACAGTGGCTATCGTTTAAACGAGAGGTATATTAAAGTAATGGCTTGGAGTCTTAGTATTAATGAAAAGCGGAAACTCCTCGAATTATGGAACAGTCAACATCTAGCAGAGACTTTATCCACATTCTCATCATATCTTCCTTCGTGCAGAATCAATTCCAGATCAATTCCTATGGTCAAACCTTGGGGCTAATGGGGAAATTTAAAACCTTATTTTTCTTCTGAAACTGATCCATTTCCTGTTATTTAATATTAAAATGAAGTGGAGCACTTGAGATGCCTACTATTACCAGCTGTGTTCTTTTCTTCTAAACTGTCCACCAACTCAGATTTTCAGGTTCTGGGGAGGAAAGTACTGGCAATAAATCTCTCTTCTGTCAAAGGGAGTGCTGTGAGCCAGACTCTACTCAGGAAGTACTTCTGCCAGTGACAATTCAGGCAACTCTACTGAAAAATCACTTTGAAATAAAACGAAAATTTGAGTCGACAGCAAGAACAATTAATGGAACTTGGCCCGCACCCCCACCACAAATTGTGAGTGCTCCAAAACTGGAAGTTTTTAAGAAGAGACTGTAATGTGATGTATCGAGACATTTTTTCCCTTCATAGAGCTAGGGTAGGCATGGCCTACGCATGATATATCCAGCCTGCGGGCTGCCAGTTTGATACCCCTGGTATAGAATCTCCTGCCTGAGCAGAAAGCTAGAGTAGAAGGCCTCCAAGCCCCCTTCCAACTCTCATATTGTTAATTTCATAAGAAGGCCGAAGATTAACTGGTAGTTATTTTGCAAAGTAGCTTGAGTATACTTAATACAAAAAATTAGCATCGTCCTTGCACATTTGTATAAATTGTACAAATGGTTGGAATCATTATGGGCAAGAAAGAAAAAAAAAAGAACTCATAATGGTATTTCAGTCCATCTCCATAGAATTCCAACCAAAGACTTCCCACTTCTCCAGTTTATGAAATTTTAGAATTATTTTCCAGAACAGTACAAATTTGCTTATGCAGAAAAAGAAGCTGTTTCAAATAGTAAACTCAATTCCCCCAAAGTAGTATTTGCATTGGCTTAAAATATATATTTGTACTAATGCTTGCATTTACAGTATGCACAAGGAATAAACTACAAAGTCAATATTTAGATCACTATAAGTCCTACATCTCGAAAGGTGACAGCACATAGTCAGTCTAGATTGGATTAAGAAGGGAGAGAGAGAGAGGGTGGAGGGAGAGGGAGAGAGAGAATCTATCCATCTCCTGGAAGAAGACAATAGGAAACTGCCAAGATAATCCCATAACTGAAGTCACCAGAAGTCAAGCTTGATTCGGGAAATATTTCACCTTTTTGCTAGTTTTGAATCTCCATAAAGTGATGTTCTTCCTAGTGCTTGGACAGTGGCATTAAATGGGCTCTAAGCCAAAAGTGTCTTCTGATTTATGACCTATTTTCAATCTATTGGTCCAGCTATATATTCAGTGGAGGGAATTATTTCTTCTCTTCTGATGAATGAATCAAACTGAAACTCGAAAGGCTGGAAGAGATCATTCTTAGCAATCTTCTGCCATAAATATCTCAGCAGAAGGTTCAGCAAGGCTGGAAATTGTAGCCATTATATCTAATTACAGGTGCAAATGGTAATCAGTTCTGACATAATGACAGGAGTTGATACTGCCTATGAATTATTGAACTTGCCCCCAGTTTGATTGGGTTACTTTCAGACAGCAATTGCAGGATGCTTCTATGGAGCTCTTAAGCAGCCTGGTCATCACCCAGATCCTCCCTAATGCAGAACTCTGTATTGTGCTTGACTTTCACTTACAGAACTAACTTTTCTACAACCTATTTGTCATATTTCAAATTCAAAAGCATTTAAAAAGTGTATGTGAATGGGAGAAAATCCTGCTTCTGGAGCTAGCAAAACTACTTTTCACTCATTTTAAGTCATATGCCAGAAGCCTTTCAATCATCTTCTTCCTTTCTGATAGAGGGCTTGAAGAAGAGCAGAGGACGAAGACTAAAGAACAGCTGCAAATACCTGAATGGCCACAGAGGATAGATGTCACCCTAGATTATTATCTGATGTAAACTAATTTAAGCTTAAAAATACACAGAAAGTCAACATAGATGTAGAAACATAGTGACAAGGACATCAGAAGAAGAGAAGATTAAGTAAATCAGGGGGCATTAATATCAAAGACGTATATTCTCAAGGGATTACAGGTTTTTATTTTACCAAATTTAAACTCAGAACACACAAGCAATAATCTCTCTTCATTTTCCATACTTCACATACAAGTTCACAACAAATGTGGGATCAGAGGGCTTCAGAATTTATGATGGCTACCCAACTGCTTTCCCAGGATTTGCACACTGTCAAAGTACATCTTTCCTTCCTTCCTTCCTTCCTTCCTTCCTTCCTTCCTTCCTTCCTTCCTTCCTTCCTTCCTTCCCTCTCCTCCCCCCTCTCTTTCTTTCTTTCTCTTTCTTCTTTTCTTTTCCTTTCCTTTTATTCATTCATTCTAAACCTACCTCATTTCAGAGGTTTTAGTCATGCTTTATCTTACTTTTAATGGTCATGCTTACTGGGAATTATGGATGTTTTACTCCAACAATTAGACATAATAGTTTGAAAAATGATTTATTATACATTTTGAGCTTTTCTCCCCACTGGTGACTGAAAGTACTAGTCACCCAATCATCAAGTCACTAGAACAATGTACTGGTATGAAGTATGCTGTTCCCATTCCTTCCTTTTCTGTTGCCTCCATTATGATTCACAGCCAAATGTGCTGTTTTGTTCATATATCACAGCCTCTTAGCCAAATCTGTGAACCTGGCATTTTATCATGTTTCCTTGCATATGTTTTATACAGATAGTCCTTATTTAGCAACACAATTGAATTAGCCACAGGATCATTTAGTGAAAAGCCTGCTGACAGTTATGACTGTACTTAGGTTTTTCAGCTCTGTCAAGATTATAAATTCAAGTATTGGGGACAAAGTTATTTTTCCACCATTGTGGTAACTGTGAACAATTGCTAAATGATGCAGTCACTTAACAAGGATCACTAGTAGAGAAGAACTATTGCTTTTGTATTGTCACCATAGCACCTAATCTTATCATGAGTAGATTAAACCTTACATCCAATGAATCCAGTTTGAGAAATGGTGAACAGGCTTCCTATTATAGTTTTTCTGTAATTTAGGATGAAGCCATACAATCCATCCTCAAATAAAGCCATTACAGAAAACATATGGTATCATGAAACTTCCTGCTGTAGCCTCACAAAGAAAATTTTATTTAGTTCATCATGCTTAAAAATCAAATCACAGACCAGTTTTGCAGCCAAATTGCATAGCTTTTGAGCACAAGGAATAGATAAACAGATTTTAATAGTTTCATAATAATTTCACCTAATGGCTATTTCTTTTTTGTTTATGCCCAGGTCTGAAGTTAGAACTTGCCACCATCAGAATTAAATTACATTTTGGCAGCTCATGCTAAATTCAGTCATTCTACCTGATTTATAAGAAACAGTAGATAGCCCCGTGTGCTTGTCTCTTCTCAGAGAAAGTACCTATCACTGTTATGACAGACTGTGTTCTGGAAAGGTCTCAAACACTGCGATGACCAACAGAAGACAGAACATGTCAGTTTTTAATTAAGCAATTCTTTTTGGAGAAGGTAACACTTCTCTGTGGCCTTGAGAGCACAATCTGAATTTATAAACAGAAAGGAGGGGGTAAAGAATAGGAGCATAAGAGATGCTCTTGGGATTGTGATTAACAGATGGGTCATCAGAAATATGCACGAAAGATGAGTTAAGATTCAGTTAAAAGTATTACAACATCAGGAAGAATGCAGAAGATACAAGATTACAAAGAAACTGGTTGCATCAAGAGTATTTCAATGTGGTCTGAAAGCTGAAGAAGAAGATAAGAGGAAAGTTCTAGAAGAGATTGAAAAACTACATATGTGCATCATTACACTATGTGGACAACTCTTAACATTGCAACGCAAAGTCAATGGGATGTCCATTGTGGATATCCAATAAATATTTTCCTTTACTATGTAAATAACTGCCAAGCAGAAGTCCTTGAACAATCTTGGGATTAACATGCTGTAAATTAATCTTTTACAGGCATGGTGCCTTTCTGCAAAGCTGCTGTTTGCTTTTCAAGAAGGCTCTCAAGGATGCCATTTGATGCTTCCCTGTATGAAAATAGCAACTTCACAAAACTGATTTTTGTTAGGCCAAGAGCAGTAGGTTTTAGAGACCTTGTGGCTGTTGTTGGATGCTGGTGGTTAATGCAGGGAAATGGTACTTTAGTATCAATAGAGCAAGAATATTCTAAACTGGTTATACACTTGGGATAAGATTATTATGAATAATGCTTTTGCCAAGAAATATTGTGCATGGATTAGGTCTATTTGACTCTGCTACAAGCATTCCCCTTTAACATAAATTTATTTGGGAAACAACATATACTATATTCTAATCTGGTAATAATACTTGAATATGTTTCTGGTGGTTATCATAGATATATACATGCCCATCTTGTGCTCTTTTGTTCATGGAAATGACTTCAGTAGACAAGGTTTGCAGAATCCAGAAATGTTGCAAAATGACAAAAAATGCATTGTGATAACATGATGCAGGCTCTATCTCTTACATACATGCATGAAAAAATTAAAACTATAGAGAAAATAGTTATATTTCTTTTTAAAAGGTTGTCCTTTTTTAAAATGGGTGTTTCATCTAGCAGACAAGATTATAAACCCTTCAAAAAGATTATACAGTTTTATCTACCTTTTAGCTATTTCTTTACTTGTTTTATAAGCAATTAAAAACAACTTTAGAAAACAATAAAAATACATCAAAAGATATACAAGGACTGAATGAAACAGTGCTTCCAATGTCAGAAGTCATCAATAGATGGCAGTAGTGACATGCTAGAAACTCTGACGTGTTCTTTAACAGGTGTTCTTTCATTACAGTTGGCAGGAATTTGTTGTATGTTGCTATTGTTTGTAAAAAGGAAGGCTGCATCAAAGCAATGTGCTATGATTAAATTTTGATTGGCATCGAAGTCCCTCCAATAAAAATTCACTGCTAAATGCAAGTTGTTAATGTTATGACTGTATGAACATGAATATTGTGTATTGCTGCCCCCAAAAATGTAAAAATGAAAAAGCTGATTTGTGTGTTTTAAAACAAAGGGGAAAACCTGTGATAGCAATCAATAAGTTTCAGATGAGCAAGCTTGCTGAACTGATTAAGAACAATTAGTGGATCAGTGAAATGGAAATTGCTGTCAAGTCTGGTACTTCATAGGAGTATGTAGGCTCCTGTTGATGTTCTTACTGATGTTTCTCAATATCAGAAAGTTTGTGCAAAATGGGTCTTTCAAATGCTGGTGGCAGACATGAAAGTTTCAAGAGTTGAAATTTGCCAGCAATCATTGTCACATTGTGAGAATAAACGGGAGGAATTTCTTCATAGTATCATGACAGCTGACAAAACATAGGCTCATTATTATGACCCAGAAATGAAGCATCTGTCCATAGAATATCACAAAACTTACCCTCAGAGGAAAAAAAAAAAATCAAAACCTTGTAGTTATCATTTTTGAAATGGAGATTCTTAATGAATGTATCTTTTCTTTATATGTACACTAAGAGCATATGCACCAAGACAAATTCCCTGTGTGTCTAATCATACTTAGCCAATAAAGAATCCATCCATCCACCATCCATCCATTCCTTGAACATGACACCATTATCAATTCAAACCATTGTGTTGCAACCTTCAAAGCTTTGAAACAACAAAGCATTAAACAGAATTCAGAAGCACAAGAAGTAATCCACTAGACTTTACAAGATATCCAAGAGACAGTTGTAAAGTTGGACCTCACTTTCCACTACACTCTCCAGATTTGCTGCTCACATGACTTCCACCTTTCCCCAAAATTGAGGAAATACCTTTGGGGGGATCTTTTTGACTCATGTGAAGAGAAGGAAGGGATTAACAGGATCTAGTTGAAGAGACAAAATGTAGTGTTCTTTCATGACAACTTTAAGAAGCTTGTCTGTCATCTATGGAGATTCTCAATCATTCAGGTCATGGTTGTCCCAATGATGGTTTTCAAAAGTCAGCTGGACTTACCTAGTTTTTCCTTTGAAAATGTTTCACTTCTCATCCAAGAAGCTTCTTCAGATCTTCAGAACTTCTTGGATGAGAAACAAAATGTTTTCAAAGAAAAAAACCAAAAAAGTCCAGTTGCCTTTTGAAAAGCATTTTGGGACACGCTTGTCCATCATTGGCAGAAGTACAAACTGAATAGTGATGACTATGTGGAAAAATGAAAACAGGTAAAAAAACAGCTCATTTCAAGGATTGTTTTGATTTCATTTATTGAAATATCCCTATTTCAACAAAGTTATGGAATGGAGACATTACTTTTCATCATAAGAAGAGCCCATTCAACTTGTGATATGATAAGACAACAGGTAGCCTGAAGGTGAGCGTTGTGGAAATTGGGAGAAAATTTTTTTTTAAAAAAATGATAATAAAATAGATAATAGCACAGCCATACCAGAACACAATTCCACTGTAAGAGATAGCCCTTCACATTTCATAACAAAAAGCTTTTTTTCAATAAATGGACCATTTCCTTTAGATCACAGATAAAGATTGGATAGCAGCAAAAGCATGGCTGAAAAAATTAATACAAGCTATCTTCACTTAACTTTACAGCAGTATTTTTCAAACTTGACAACTTTAAGATGTGTGGACTTCAACTCCCAGAACTCCCCAGTCAGCATGAGAATTGAAGTGCAAAATGGGAGTTGAAATCCACATATCTTAAAGTTGCCAGGTTTGCAAACACTGCTTTGGAGGAAACATACTTAATCCAGAAGGGATTTTTTTTTAAAAGAAATAGAGGCTTGCAGTGCAGTGAATTCTCTTCAACCAGATCTAGGAAGCAGATCTTCCTTATCCCCCCCAATTTCTAATTAATTTGTTTATTTATTTATAAAGGTCTTCTGGGTGTTTGACTAACAAAACTGTACTAATATACCCCAGTAAATACATTCTCTGAAAAAACCTGGATCTCTATTCAAATCAGAAACAAGCAAACACACTCATACTGTAATCTAGAAACACATACTGTATCAAAATAGAATTTCTCCACAGGAATCATAGCCCTGAAAAGAATAATGAATTAATTATAAACAAAATAGTAGGGGAGAGGAAGGAAGGCCCAACCCAAATGTTACTAGCTAAATAAATAGAATATAATGCAATTGCCTATGCAGCAGCTGGGGGAATGTTTTAACCAGCTATTTTTGCAGTGATGCTTAACATGCTGCTTTCCCTAGCATAACCTGAAATATATAATTTTCTATTATATTCCTTTCATTTTGACTTTAATATAACAAAGCCTTTTCCCTTCACTGCACCAGAATATTGGCTGCATTAAATTGCTTATGCAGGAATCTTTTTTTTTAATGTAGAAGTTCAAGTACAAGTAAAGGACCTCAAAGGAAAGCTGTCCCATCTGTACAGTCACCTTTAACCCCTCTGTAACAACTGCAATTCATATCTGAGACAATACCTCTGAGATCACCTTTCTCAGAGGACTGTAATTTGTCTTTTTGTTTCGCTTGCTCTCGGGGTGTCGTACAACTGCCCTTCACTCTCTTCTCCTCCCGCTATGAATGTTGTGTGTCTTATGAAAAACGACAAGCTCCTAGTGTAATTATCTCAGGGAACAATAACTTAACTTTGATAGCACAACCAAAGGCACACATTCAAAAGCTAACACAGAACAGGGATTTTTTTTTCCTCTGTAGGAGAAGAATTATAGCCCTCTTGTAATTCACGGTGCCCTGGTATACTTAAGCTTCATTGAACCACCTGTTTTGGCTGCCGCCTAGGATGGTTTTAAAAGGGAAAACCACTGTAAAGTTTACACCAGAAAATACAGGAGTAACACACATGTGTCAAAACTACACAGGGCACCATAGATACATGCTAAGGAACCCAAGGAAGAAGTTCACATGTGTTTTGTTCCAAACTAAAGAGTGGTAACTCTCTGTAGTAGAAAAGCTTTTTTTCCCCCATGGGTTCCATAAACAGATATTAAAATTATTTCACTAAAGCATACATTTTATGTTTCCCCTACTCTTTTCCAATGGTTCAAAAGAGATTGCAGGAGCTAAATAAATTTGTGAGTGAGGCATTTCCAGTCCACGTTGAAAGAAATCCTAAGGGGGAAAAACACCATATATTTAAGGCAAGAATACACAAGCTGAAACCTCAGAGCATTAGATACTCCTTTAGACATCATGGTGATATCCAAAAGTAGTACTGAATTGTAATTTTGAATGTGACTGAAGTAAAGAATTGTTAAATACAGAGAATATTCATGTGAACTGCATCACTATATTCACATCTAGTTTAATTTTTGCCCTCCTCTGATCCTTCTATTTCTTTTACCTGGCCCCATTTACATTTTTTGAATTGATGGTTCAAAAACCAACTATTTTAAAGGCATTAGTAGGAGTGTGTTGCTGGATTTCTCCAGTGTTTGGTTTCTTATGAAAGAAAATTAAAAACAAATTCCAGGGCAGAGAGATCAAGTATCTTAGAATGCAACAATATATGCATTTGTCTAAGATAAGCCTTATTAAACTTTATAAGGCTTACTTCTGAGGATTGCTATAATACCTGATGTTCTCAGCTTACTTGTTTTATTCCTGAAATCCTTCCTCCATCCCATGCTTAGAGGCACATTTAACTAGAAGGAGAATCACTGGAATTTCTGAATAATGTGAATAATAAAATTTTAATTTTTCTTTTCTTTCTTTCTCTTCTTCCTAGGACTTTCTCCAAATGGAGAGTTTGCTCTTTTTTTTTAATCCACTGAGTTTTGATCTGTTAATTGCGAAAGGAATTGACCAATCAACATGTCCCCTGAGCCTGCCATCATTGGCTAAGAAAGAGCCAAGACTGGCTCATGGTCTCCCAGATGGCTTTCATGCCTAAAGTAGGACTAGAATTCACAGTCTTCTGGTTTTTAGTCTGATGCTTCAACTACTGGATCAAACTGGCTCTCTTTATATATAATAATACAATTGTAATGCCTATTTAAAACTACCATGGGGTTTTGTTTTGTTTGTTACAAGTGTTCTGTCCCTTAATTAGCATTCTTGAGATCCCCGCGCTTTGATTGGCCAAAGCAGGGGCACTCTGATTGGTCAGGCGAGCCGCGTCGATTGGCTCGCTAAGAATCTCCCGCGATTGGTCTATTCGAATCGTGGGAGATTCAAAGCGGTGTCATTGGCTACGGCCGCCGCAGCTAAAAGAATAAAAGCCGCAAACCTTTTGCAAAGCGCCAGTTCGGTTCCTACTTTAATAAAAGAGCATGATTTGAAGTCACCGACTCCTGGCATCATTTTCGAGGACACAACACTGGCGACGAAGGTGGGATCATGACCCTGAACCGAACCACGTGTCCGACGGAAGCCAGACGAACCACCATGATGGCGAAAATCGCACCCCCTGCACCCTTCAACCCCGCCACCGAGGACTGGGAATCGTACTCCGACCGATTCCGCATGTTCCTCGAGTGAAGCGATCTGAAGTACACCACCGGCCCCATGAAGCGCGCCGTCTTCCTGACCCACTGCGGGACCGAGGTTTTCAAGATGGCCAAGGCGCTTGCCAAACCTGCCGATGCGACCGCGATGGATTGGGACATCCTCGAGCCAATACTTCGGCGGCACTACGCTCCAGAGGTACCCATCCTAATCCGACGCAACGAATTCTACCGTCGGGACCAACGGTCAGGTGAGCGATTTGGACTTGGGGGAAACGCGAGCAAGCCGCCTTCCAAAGAACAAAGGACCTCCTCACTTCGGACGCCGTCCTTATACAGTATAACGAGACCCTACCTCTGACCGTCACATGCGACATCACCCTTCGGCGTCGGCGCTGTCCTCAGCCATACCCTCCCCGACGGAAAAGAAGCGCCCATCGCGTTCTTTTCAAGGACCCTCACCAAACCGGAGCGGAACTATAGCCAGCTGGACAAAGAGGCTCTGGCTATCGTTGCCGCCATAAAAAGATTCCACGAGTACCTCTACGGCTGGACATTCACCATCATAACCGACCACAAGCCGCTGCTGGGAATCCTTGCAGGAAACCGGGCCACCCCGAACATTCTGTCTCCCCGAATGACAAGGTGGTCCGAGTTCCTGGCAGCCTACAACTACGGACTCATACACAGACCAGGTAAGACGATCTCCCATGCAGATGCCTTAAGCCGCTCGCCGCTACCGGAACCTGACACCGACCCAGCACCCACGACGACCACCCTCAGCATAGAGACTCTACCCAACCTGCCCATAACCGCGTCAGACATTGCCCGAGAGACTAATAAAGACAAACGTCTGGCGCGGGTGTTGCATTGGGTAGAGAAAGGGTGGCCGGAAAGAGACAACGACGAGTCCGTCAAAACATTCCGAAACCGGCAAACGGAACTCTCGTTATTAAAAGGGTGCATACTATGGGGGGATAGGGTGGTCATTCCAGAAAAACTACAAGGGAAGTTTCTGGAACTACTACATGAGGGGCACCCTGGCATCGTTAGGACTAAAGCCCTGGCCAGAAGTTACGCTTGGTGGCCAGGGATGGACAAACAAATTGAGACCTGGGTAGCAAGGTGCCAACGATGCCAGGAAACTAGGCCAAGCCCACCCACAGCACCCGTCCTAGAGTGGGAAACCCCAAGGGGACCTTGGTCTAGGATCCATAAAGACTTCGCCGGGCCCACAAAAGGTCACACCTTCCTTTTAACAGTAGACGCTTACTCCAACTGGCTGGAGGTAAGCAACATGAAAACAACAACCACAGAGGCCGTGATCAAGGAACTCTGCAAACTCTTTGCAATGCACGGCTTCCCAGACGTCGTCGTTTCCGACAACGGGCCCCAATTCACCTCGCTGGAATTCAAAAAATTCCTAGCGGAAAGGGGCATCCGCCATGTGCTGACAGCACCGGCACACCCGGCGGCGAACGGTAGGGCGGAACGGATGGTGCAATTCACTAAGAAAACCATCCGGAAAATAGACCATGGGGAGATCCAGGAGAAAATAAACAAACTACTCTTCACCCAACACATAACCCCAAATACCACAACGAATAAGAGCCCAGCCGAACTATTAATGGGAAGGAAATTAAGGTCCCCACTCGACAGGTTACACCCCACGTATAACCCGGAGAAGCCCCCAGACTCAAACAGCAAACACCGAACTTTCGCACCAGGCGACCCCGTATACGCAAGAAACCTGATGGGAGACCCACTATGTGTACTGGCCATCATCACACAAATAACAGACCCACACTCGTACCGGCTACAAACAGCAGACGGACAAGCATGGAAACGCCACATCAACCAATTAAGGTCGAGGACTACCAACCAAGAGACCACCGACGCACAAACAGGCGAAACCAAACCCCACAACACAAACCAAGGGGGGAGGGAATACCCAGGGGACCAAAACCAAAGAAGAATAAACCAGCCATACTTACCGGAAAGCAGCCAGCACGACCCCTCGCCAGGAAGAGACAGCCAGGCCAGCTCGACCGACCCAGGGAGACTGAGCGGGAGCGGCGAAACCCGCAGCTCAACCAACCCGGGAGGCCCAGGAGGGAGCTACGGAGAGCGGCCCAGCCCAACCGACCAGCCGGTTCCCACAACGGCATCAGGAGCAACAGAGATCCTGACCGAACGGGCCGGGATCCAACCTACGACTGAGCTGCGCAGGTCCAGTAGGCTCAGACGGAGCCCCGCCTACCTACAGGACTACGCGACGTAAGGACTAAACCAAGAGGGGAGGGGTGTTCTGTCCCTTAATTAGCATTCTTGAGATCCCCGCGCTTTGATTGGCCAAAGCGCGGGGCACTCTGATTGGTCAGGCGAGCGCGCCGATTGGCTCGCTAAGAATCTCCCGCGATTGGTCTATTCGAATTGCGGGAGATTCAAAGTGGTGCCATTGGCTGCGGCCACCGCGGCTAAAAGAATAAAAGTCGCGAACCTTTTGCAAAGCGCCAGTTCGGTTCCTACTTTAATAAAAGAGCATGATTTGAAGTCACCGACTCCTGGCATCATTTTCGAGGACACGACAACAAGTATACCCCATCAAGTGCCAGATCATTTGGCACTTCCAATTTTGGGAAGTTATTTTGAGAATTGCCCTACGAAACTTTGTTTTAGCCAAAGATATAACATAGTTCGCTAGCATTAGCCTCTTCTTTCAGTGAGTTTCCACCACAGTCTTGGGGAAATACCGGTATTATTTTCCTAATATTAAATTGAATTATGCTGTAACAATTCTTTGCATTTTTTGTTGCTCTGGGCATAGTTGTGGCTTTCTGGAGTTCAGGTACAGTTCTCCCAATACCCTCAGATTCTGTCACTGAATTTCAATAGCACTAATCCACTTGCTTGGATCTGCAGTCCTTCTCTTTTCTTAATTCCATCCTGCCACTGCTGCTTTTCTGTACTATTTCACTGTGTAGCATTTTTCTTCCTGCTAAGTCACAAGTCACTGAGCCCCCAACACTCTACTCCTGATCCTGCCCCCCCCCCCTTTATAGTATGCAAACTTCCACATAG
The DNA here is from genome assembly GCA_033807585.1 of Hydrophis major. Lineage (NCBI taxonomy): Eukaryota > Metazoa > Chordata > Lepidosauria > Squamata > Elapidae > Hydrophis > Hydrophis major. The sequence continues at coordinate 175,591,676 of CM066329.1, forward strand.
CATTCAGTGTCTATTTGTGGCTGTCATTTCTATAAAAGCTGTGCACCATTGGTACAGATAGTCTTGAGGACCCTCTTGTTTTAGAACTCCTCAGTTTCACTATGATGAGGGCCAGACAGCTCTTTTGGGCCAATGATGTGGTGCAGTTATTTTTGTATTGCTTTTGCTTTTAGCAGACTTGTACTCAAGAAAAAAAGATAAAACTATAAGTGCCTTAGCACTTGGATGGGAGACATTTAGGAAATCGCAGGATTGTTGTAGGCTAATCTGGGGTCAAGAAACATCCTGGAGTAAACTATGGCTGCACTCTTGCCAAGAAAGCCACATGGACATGCTGGTAGTTGCTAAAGGTCAAGGTTCAGCTCAAGGGAGTTTTCAGTCTTACCTGATGTTCCTCCAAGGTGCACATCTCAAAATGTTATTAGCAGAGAATGTTCAGCTGTTGATGTCAAACACATTTGGCTTTTGAACTCATTAATGCCATCCTTACCTTTGTTTTCCAGCAGAGAGGGAAAACAATGTTGGCATATGATGGACTGCAAAGAAAATGATGCTCAAATAAATATTCAGCCTGTAGGGCTCTTACAATGAACCATCTGTGTCACCGTTAATATTGATTTAATTATTAGAGTGGCACACACATGGCAAAGAGCATGGAGGAAATATTTCAGACTATGTGCAGTCACCAATTTTTAGGAAAATAGCCTCATCTTGTTAAAGTACACAGCTCTATTTTTTTTTCTGGCTCATACATTTCTCTGCATGGTCTCTCATATGTATATGTATACAGTATGTTTATGTGTATATATACTATATACATACTCTATATGTGTGTATGTTTTATGATTTGATCCTCATTTATTCTCTCCATAAGACTAAACTGTCTCAATGTGCTTCTTTCATATGGATCACTCATTTCTGTATTCAATCCACATCCATTCATTGTTCCTATATTTTTGGCTCCCTCTGTTCTTGTTTCACCACATATATATCTTAAGAAGCCCATTCCCACCCTATTCAGCTTACTTTTGTTTTTCCTGACATAGCCAATCTTCACTTCCATATAACAAGGTAGACAGAAGCATAACCTTAGACACAGCCATTCACACTTCTTTCAATATTGCAGGAGACCAACACCACCAAATACTGTACTATCAGCATTTACACACCTTAAAATTTTTTCCAACCAGTTTCCCATCTTTACTAAATATTCTACCAAGATTGATTCATATATTATTATGTTATGTCTCACCTGTATTCACAAGTGAGAACAAGGAGTTCCACAGTTCAAAATATTCAAAACAAAATATTCAAACAAAACAAAGCCAGACTAAAAAAGGGTTAACAGTACTATATTCCAGTCCTTGGCAGACTTCCCGGAATCTGTCTGGTAATTCAGAATGTCCAAGCAAAGTTTGAGAATCAGCAATCCTCCTTAAATCACCTGGATGGGCATGTCATTCTCTCTAATCAATGTCTCGTTTGACGCCTCCCTTCAGTTTGACGTTTCAGTCTTCTCCTGGTTCTAGCGTCAATCCACGATCTGTCAGTTTCCCCATTAGAAGCCTCTAACTCATTTTGTGGATCAGTTGCTGGCATGAGTGAAGTCGAAGGTTCTGGGGAGGATTGTCTCTCTGACAATCTCTCATCCTCCTGGCTCACATCTGTGTCCTCTGATAATTCAGACTCCACATTCACAGCAGGCTCCACCCTTCCATCTTCAGAGTCATCAGAGTCAAAACTCACAGCAGGATCGATCCTTTCAGTCACAACATTAATATATTCATATTGGTCCATCACACATAATTACAAAGCCTTCATTTCAATCCATTCTATCCCTACCATTTCCAAATTACGCCCTAAAGTGCTCCTTTCAGGATTCCCTTCCTTTAATTATGTCACAGATAATGTCATCACTTTTATTGTTAATGGCATTCAGAGGGCTGGTGGTTTCTTGTTTAGCTTTTTTTTTTTTTTTTACTCAAAATGACTTTTGAGTAAATTATTTTTAAAAATCCATTGGTATTTTCTCTATCTCTGTTTATCTTAGCTATTATTTGCTCTCTTTGGCTGCCAACAAGGTAGACCAGGCCAGGAAATCAAGTCTACCAAAGGCTAATTCTATCTTTACTGAAATTGGCTGTAATAACAAAATCTTGTAATTCTGATTGTGCTGAGCCTCCTGGTTTTTTCTTACACTCCAGTGAATTAGGAAGGCATCCACCCAAACCATTTCTTAATATCATCTCATTTCTCAGGATTAAAAAAAAATGTTTCAGCCCCTTTTACCTAGATAAAGGTCATCTTCCTTACTCTTTACACAGACTATGTTTGTCACAATTATCTCTTTTCTTTCCACTACATAGGATCTTTTTGCCTCTTCATTTTGTTTTTAGACAATGTTGTCTTAAATCCATCTTTTTCATCTTGCAGGTCCCCGTTCCACCAAGCATCCTGTTTCATATCTCCTATCAAATTTTTATGGTCTTTCACAACCACTGTTATGTTTACTCTGATCTAACCAGCTTCCACATCTTCTTTATGTCCTCTTTGTCAACTTTGAAGCTGACCTGACCGGAGCCATTTTGGAGCTTCAACATTGCCACAGTGAAGCTGAGGGATAGGGAGGGGGGGATAAAGATAGCTGGGGTTTGTAGTCAAAATAAAATACTTTCTCTTGGGAACCAAGGACATTCTCACACCTGGTAAGAGGCAGAGGAGGAGTGATGTTACCAGGCAACTGGATGGCACCCTGATTGGACCATGTGACTGATTGTTTGGGGGAAGGGGAAAAACTTTTACTTTTAATTTGGTAAAAACTGGGAACCTTCAGAGTCAGTTTTCACCAGAACTGTACCAATATGATATATCCAATAAAACTATCATTTGAGGAATCTACCAGTCTTGGAGTTTTGTTTGCTTTGGGATTATTACTTGGAACCCTGACACTTTTTTGATGTATTCTGCTGGGACACTAATCTATGTTCTAATATTTCTTGATAAAACATTCATATTTTCTTTTCCTACAATTGTTATACTTTCAATTTAATTTTATTTCATTCCTTTCTTTTTCTTTTATATTTGGTTTTCAATCCACACCTGATACTATCAAATAATAGCCTGTAGTAAATTCTTTCAGTCTTTCATTGTAGATACTTGAACATGTTTTTAGATCAATTGCTCTGCCATGTGTATGCATGAGTAGATCAAAACTTAAACCATACATTTGAAAAAGACCTTTCTTTGCCAGTTAGTGACCAAATAGTCACCAATCTCATTTGGGGCTCCACATTTTCTATATTCTGTACTCTCTTATGCCATTCCCACCATTCATTTGCATCACTAAGCATAATATCCCCACTGCCTGGATTGCAGATATTCATAATTCTGCACTATTTTTTTCAAAATTCTACCTATTTACTCCCCTTTTATTCCAAGTCATAGTCTTCCATCATGGTTTTGATCAATCAAACTTGTCATATGTTTTTAGTAAGACATCTTCCATGTCATGACTATTCTATGAGAGCCCATAGATATTAAACTTCCCATCATGGTATAAATAATAAAACAAGCATTGTTAGCAGCTTTAGTCATACCTATGTTGGTCAAAATAACCAATGTGCCACAAACATAGCTAAACACTCAATTTCAACTTCAAATATGCTCATAAAATTATGTGCAATCTAAGATCTCTAATCTAATCTCTATCGTGTAACCAACATACCACCACACATCCCACCAGCTAAGAATTACATATAGTATATTGTTGTAGCCCCGATTCCCAAGGCTGTGCTGTCAGAGGAAGAGGATCTGGAAGATGAGGAGGAGGAACTGGGAATGCCTTCCTCCCCAGGACCTTCCTCTCTGGCAATGCCTTCCTCCCTGATAATGCCTCAGGTTTCATCAGACAACCGAGAGGAACAGCCTGAGATTAATCAGGAGGAAGGCATATTGGAGCAGCCCCTGACAGGGAGTAAAGAGGAAGAGTGTTGGCTTGATCCTAAGCAGTGTCATAGGGAGAAACATAAGCAGCAACGTAGGAGGTGTGGGAGGGTCAGAGAGTGAGCTGAGTCATTTAGCCACACCCCAAAGGGGATAAAAGTGGGTGTGTTTTCTCCCGAAACTTTGTACGGGACAAAGTTTAACCTTACTTCATATTTTCTTTGTGAATGACTATTTTTGTGGACTGCCTTATGATTTTCTGTGAATAAAACTTTATCAGTTCGGACTTGGCAGGCAGAACATGTGGGAATGCCAAGAATATTATCAGTTCCAAAGAATTAACTCTGTGAAGTCCGTGCCAGCTTGCCTGTCTGTGTTGGTGTGAGTTTGTACTCTTTCATATTTTGGGAAAGACGAAAGGTGAGACAGAACAGTATATATTAATCTAGCACTCAGAATGCAAAATGCAGAATTCAAATATAACAGATAGCTATTTGGAAATCTTTGTACTGCATGAAAATAACAACGAGATTTAATTATTTGAAAGACTAACAGATTTACTGTGGAATAAACTTCTCAACACATGATAAACTTAATGTCATGAAAGGGACACAATTTGAGCTGCCGCCAAGTCCTGTTGCTACAAGCCTGGATGTAAGTTCTACACATAATAAACATTTTGAAGATTCCCTTCAAACAATTTTGAAGATTCCCTTCAAACAAAGAGACGGTTTTGCCAGTCCATGAAACAGATCTGGAAATCAAAGCTGCACACTGAAGTAGATTTGTGTAGTTTTTCAGAGGGAATGGCTGTTTCCAGGCTTGTTACGTGTATTGCCTGATGTTGCAACTTCATTTCCATATATGGAGCATGCTGGATGAGCATGTTGCCCTCTAGATGTGTCAGTCTGACATTGATCTGCCAGCTCTCTCAACTGCTTGTCTGTCAAGGAGTGTAAAGCTAACATCCCTTTGGGCTTAGTCCACTTTCTTCCCTAAGCTTTGCTGTCTCTCATCTTAATGGACTGTTATTCCCCTTCCAACAAACAACTAAGGAGCTCAGCTCAACTCACAGCACTTTAAATAGGGACTTAGGCCTGAGCACTCAAACTTTATTTTTAAAATCTGCATAAATGAGTCAGATGCCATTTGATAATGAATGAGATAGGACAAGACTAACATTTATGGGCATTGGCCCACATATTCTGGTTTTTTTTTTTAAAGAATAATTTTGTGGCAAGCCTATGGCTGGCCTGTCTCTGAGACATTGTATTCCAATGGATCAAGATGTTTCTACTGTCTTTGCTAATTTACACAGACTATTGCCAGCAAGTCACAATCATGTCTGCTCAGAAAAGTACATCTTTGCCAGTGTGCAAAGGCAGTGTGGAGAAGGTTTCCAGGCGGGCAATAATAGACCAACCAGGTGTGCCATCGTGGCTGGTTTATTACAGCTGTGGTGGTACAGCGGTTAGAATGCAGTATTATAGACAAACTCTGCCCACAGCCAGGAGTTCAATCCTGACCAGCTCAGAGGTGACTCAGCCTTCCAAGGTTGGTAGTACAAGGGCCCAGATTGTTGGGGGAAGTATGCTGTAAACCGCTTAGAGAGGGTTGTAAAGCACTAGGAAGCAGTATATAAGTCTAAGTGCAATGCTGTCATGGAACTCACTGATCAGAAGAAGCAAAGCTGTACTTCCACTTATGGACTAGTCAATGGACAACCTCAATTGTCATGCAGGCCCAGCATAGTCAAAAAGTGGGTGGAGGCTTATATACTTCCTTTCTATTGCTTTTAAAAAAAATTTTATTCCACTAAGAAAGAATGGGACATTTTATTCAACTAAGAGTGGGACATTTTCTGCACTGGTTCAACATGGCTTTTATGCAGGTTATTTGAAGGGAAATTGTGACAGTTGTTGAACTACCCTTGTTCTCATTCCTGTTGTCTCTGCCTTAAAAGAGGCACAACTCTGCTCATTGTAGGCCTGCTTCAGAACTCGACGTACAAGTACAAAAGGGGTAGAGTTTGCATCATGATAATGCAGTTCACATTTAATCATTGCTCCTCATGGGTGCAGGGGGAATGTTTTAAAAATCTCTTCTGGTAACATCTTGAAAGTAATCTGGATGGAACTTGGAGAGTGAAGATTCTCTACTGCACAGGTATCAAATTTGCTGTGTCACATTGCCATCACATGACATTTTGTGATGTTTTTCCCCTTCACAGAGCTGGGGTGTGCCTGGCTTGCGCATGATGCATCCAGCCCACAGGCTGCCAATTTGACACTCCTGCTCTACTGAGTCTCCCATTGCTACTACCTTATTCCCATTCCACCAAACAGCATGGAAGCAGCTTCAAATATTCAGATACCTCCTCATTTATAGCGTATGTAATCCTAATATAATTTGAATCAAACTGGCCTGCCCTTGAATTTTCAAATATGATTTAATCATAAGCCCTTTGAATCCCTAATATTCAATCTGAATGTAATCAGAGCTGATTTGCACAGGCCTAATAGGAACTTTTACCAGGAATATGGAATTAGCAATTATTGTACTTCCTGGCACATGTACATTTGGTAACGAGCCAGTTTTGTTATAGTATATGAAAGCTCTCACACTAGTTCCTAAAACATTCTCTTTAATAGCATCTCAGGTGAGCTGAATTTCTTGGCTCCTGCTGATCTTCAGAACCAGGTATTAAAAAGAAGCAACGTTTTGCAGTATATCATCTTTTGGAACAACAGGGACTAGCTTCTACCCCCTGAAGTAAGTTGAAAGCAAAATGGAGATCAGCTCATTCCCCCTCTCCCCCGACAGGAAAATTGACTTTAATGCTCTAGACAAGTTGAAAGGCTTCTGCTAGTAGGGAGTTGACAGATATATGTTGAAATTTTGAAGGAAAAAACTGCATCACACAGCAGGACCCACATTTTTCAGAAGTTGCCTTTTTCAAATTACTTTTCCCAGTAATTTTACTAGCATGCGAAATACTCATATTGGGAAATGAGTACTTGACACATTTTCTCTTATTGTTGATTAGCTTAATATGGCTAATTCTAATAATCATTAAATGAAAGAACAACCATTGTTTGTTTTTGTTGCATTCACATTTGAGGAAGAGTAAGCTTCATAGAGCTGCCTGGGGGTGCGGGGGAAATGCCCAGAAGCTGACAATGAATATATTAATGTGCTGAAGTCTGTGACTGCTTGTTGTTAATGATGAAAAATAACATCACCCACTAAGATATGGAGGCTGAGATGCATAGTGGTGGTAAGGTAGCCTAAGAATTATCAGTGGGTAGAAGCTGTTTGCAGATTAGATGGAACTGCAAGGAAGGCTTTTAACTGCAGGACTGGGTAATCTTTTAAAACTGGAGGAAGGCTGAAGATTATAATGGGCAATTATCCATAGAGGCAAGTATCAGGATTTTTTGGTTTGGAAAGGATTGGAAAGTTGTGTTTTTAATAGTTTTAAACCCATGATAAAGCTTACATTATGCTTTCTATCCCATTAATGAAATAAAGAGAATCAGTTTGATGTAGTAGTTAAGGGCACTGGACTAAAAAAAGAAGACCTTAGTTCTACCTTAGGTGCAAAATCAGCTGGGTGAACCTGGGCTTACTCTGTCTCAGACCTAGGAAGGAAGGAATGGCTTACCTGTGTTATCTGGAGTCAATGCTGACTTGATGGCAGACACATACACACACACATACAAAGCAATGGAATAAAAGACACAGAGAGGAATATCTGTCCAAATGTATCGATATAGGATCTAAGACATTCATATTGAATGTGTGGAATGAGAGAATGAGAAACATAGAGAAACTAGATGCTGAACTGATAAAAAAAGATATGCACATTTGGATCTGTGAAATCACTAGTAGAGTGATAGCCTAAATCTGCCTTTAGGAGTATTACTGACTTGAAGTTAAACAGACTAAAATGAATTATGCACAGCTTAATTTATTGGCTTCTGATGGATGGAGTCTATATTGGGTAACAGGTTCTTGAAATTTGCCCAGATTTTGAATTCACTTTGTACTACATACTAGTATATACTAGTACAAGGACTTGGGTTGATCAGATCTTGGAAGGGGTAAAACACTGGTAGCTTTGAGATATCTTTGTGGCTTTGCCTGTTTCACTCATCTCCCATCATATTTTACCTTTACTGTATTGAAGATATTTTGTTTTTTGCAAGCCAGATGGACATACAGGAGTCTGAGAAACCATTATAACAAGAAAGAAATACTCTAGACTCAATTTTAAGCAACTGGATTCAAACAAAACTAGGAAGGAATAGATGGTTGTTTTCCAAAGATGTACCTGAATGTTTGTTTTGCCCTTTTTTTTACCCCTTTGTAAAATTTGATACAGAAAGGCATGTGTTTTGGCAGCATGATAATCTCCTTTTAACAACCATCATCAGACCATGCTGTGGGCAATGGAGCAGAGGCACATTCACACTGTCTCAGGCAGCACCCCATGTGGGTACCACATTGTTATAATAACACACCATCTTCACAACAGGACAGCTAGATTTCTTATGACACAACCTTGGTACAAGTCAAAATTGCAAAATTTCCACTTTTGATATTAACAGAAAGAGGAAAATAGCAAAGAAAAAAAAAAGAGTAACAAATTGGGGTCATTGTGTATGAAGTGCTGCAACTGGTCATATATGCAAGCCAGTTGCCAAGTACTTGAAATGTGACCATGTGACCATACAGTGCTTTGTGGTGTGTGTGTGTGTGTGTATGTGTATGTGTATGTGTATGTGTATGTGTATGTGTATGTGTATGTGTATGTGTATGTGTGTTAATTATAAATTCGAGGACAGGTTCTAAAATTTTTTTAGTCCATCATAACTTTAAATGGTTGTTAAGTAACCAAACTTGCGAAGCAACCAAGGACCACCTGTACTAGTGCAGTCCATCAATAATTCACCTACAATTACCTTAGTACTCATAATTGCTTTGATGGCCGATTCAAACTCCTTTGAATTATTATAATCCACTGTCCACACATGAGGTTTTCCAATGAAATCTTCTGCATAGGGATGCTGAGAGGATACCTAAAATGTACACAAGAAATGAATTACTTAGCATTTCCCATATGGCCCTCTGGGGTGGGAAACATTTCTGAAAATATGACAAAGCATTAGAGCCAGAAGAGCTACAGTAATTATGAGATAAGGATGGGAATGGGTTCATTTTGATTTCCTGACTGCTTCTGTTCCTTACTCTGAACTAATTCTTACTCGTTCTGCATCAGTGAATTCAGCAAAAAATGAAATCTCCATGAACATTCATACAAATGTTAAAAGAATGTTTCTTACTGATTTCTCGCACATAATTCTTCTGCTGTTTGGACAAAACCAGGGGTGGTAGTTGTGGAACCCACAAGCTCTCACCATCATTCATGATGACTGAGATTTTGGAAACTTCACAGGCATCTAGTGTCCCACTAAGGTTCCAAAAGTATGCATTTCATAAGTCTGCATAAACATTTTCATGGACCAAATTTTCCTTTTATATCAGATAAATTCTTATAAAATAATTTGAGTCATTTATACATTTTTCTAGGTTATTCAAAATCAAACATGAATTTGGCCGAAATATGATCCAAATCTCTCACTCATATATCTATATGCATATTGCAACATGTAGAATCACTTTTACCTTGCTTTATGCAAGCAAAAATAACACTACACTTTTCTTCAAATGCATTTGTTGTCAGAACAACGCATTTAAGTAATTGGTTATATAACTTCTTTATCCTGGCCTCTGGAGCAGGCTATGTCTCAAAAGTATTGACACATTTAGTCTGGATACAAATTACCCCTTTCTGAGTCAGATATCCAAGTCAACAAGACAGTTCTGGCTTATCAGTTCAGAAATCAAAACGCAAGTATGTTATGAAAAAGCAAACAGACAAAATAAGCTTGGTCATAACATTATAAAGCAAACTAACCTCCCTTGATGTTGGCTTCCCTCTGAAGAATTCATGATTGAGTGAACTGTGGGGTGGATTGAAACGAGCTTGCAGAAAAACACATCCATTAGCTATTGCTTCCAAAGGGGCAGGGCCTTCGTAAGGAAAACCAAAGCCGATAAAGAGCTGTGGAAAGCAAATCCAGGCATTTAGCAATCTTTGGGAGATGTAGGCTATTCAAATATATGTATTTTCTCCTTCAGTTCCTTGCCTCGGCCAGGGGGAGAAAAATTGGTGTAGAACACTTTTGTAATTGATTGCTCCTCTCTCACCCATTCAGCCGAATGGAACTTATGGCTGTTTTACTATAAGTGGGAATGAATGTTCCATGAAGTCTTTGCTTGAACTTTTCATTGACATGTTTCCTCTTGGTTGATCAGTCTTCCTTTTTATATGCTGTAGAACAAGCCACAGAATGTTTTTCCTCTCACTGCCTATGACTATTACCCTTAACTAACTTGCACATATTAATAATTAGCTATTGAAGTCTAATTTTCTTCAATAGGCCAGATGTCAAATGATAAGTTTATAAATGTTATCTTGTAATTTACTTTAGGCAGAGAAATGGTGAACAGTGTGAAATTGAGAAGTGCAAGTTCGGAATTTGTTTTCTTTATCTTTTCTTTCCTAGTCCTTCTTGTGTTTTTCATTTCTTTAATCCCTGCATTGAGAAGGCCTATACAATTAAATGGGGCTTCATTCACCCGTGTGGTCTCAGATTCCATGCATAAAATTTCAAAAAGTTGCACTTGCAAAACAAAAACAAAAAACATTTCTAATATACTGCAGTAAGAACATGCTTTATGAGCTCTTAGACCCTGAATTTGACCCTTGGAAGAAGCTAAGTGTTTGGAACTACATCTAAGAGTATGATCTCCCACACACTTTCACAAGTATGAAATGTTACACGATCCAAATTTGGGAGGCAAAAGGTGTGCAATGTTCTATGACTGATGTGCATCCTACCTTTCCCTCCCTGAAAAATAAATGTTCCAAAGTTCTGTTTAATTTGTCTTGAGTGATTCTATTTAGCTTTATTCTAGAGTAGCATGAAAAACCAAAATGATGGCTAAAACAAGCTAATCATACATTTTGAATTCTGCCATCCTCCATAAGGCAATCTGGTCACCTACTGATAAAGTTTTTAACTCCTAGTTCTAGTGGACAGATTTCATCCCTGGCATGCAAACTACTGTATATCTGTACTATAGTTTCCCATGGTTCCTGAAAAAAGTCTCCTGTCTTAAACTGTGTTCTCACAACCATTATAGTTTGACCATAATTTAGAGCAACGTGCATGGCTGGCTGGAGAATTCCAGGAGTCGAAAAACACACATCTTAAAATTCCCAGGGTTGGGAAACATTGATTTAGAGCAAAGACAAATGCTGTCAAGTGCCTGATCCCCACTAGCAAATTAAGCAACTTGCCAAAGGACATTTTCTTCACTGATGTTTTTAATACCACTCCCCTGATGTTTCCATTGTTTTTCAGCTCTGCAATCCTGCGATGCAAGGCCATCTAGATCCTCTTTCCCAAGGCTTTTTGTAGGTATGGATACATTCCCATAATTTGTTTCTGCGTTCATGCAACTGCAGGAAGCAAAGCTTTTTTCTGCCCAAAAGGGGCTTTTAACCAGTTAAACGAACTAGTTAATTTAACAATTAATGAGTGGAACGGTTTGCCTTCAGAAGCTGTGGGTGCTCCATCATTGGAAATTTTTAAGAAGAGAGTGAACAACCATTTGTCTGAAATAGTATAGAGGTTCATGCTTGAGCAAGGGGTTGGACTAGAAGACCCTCCAAGATCCCTTCCAACTGTTAATCTGTTATTCTTTAAGAGCTGCAGTGGTGGTGGTAGAATGCAGTACTTGCAGGTTACTACTGCTGCCTGCCATCTGCCTGCAATATGGCAGTACGAATCTCACCAGGCTCAAATTTGATTCAGCCTTCCATCCTTCCAAGGTAGGTAAAATGAGGACCCAGATTGTTGGGAGCAATATGCTGACTCTGTAAACTGCTTAGAGAGGGCTGTAAAAGCACCGTGAAGAGGTATATAAGACTAAGTGCTATTGCTAAGTGCTATTTTTTTCCTTTAGCATCCACACATTCCTCAGCTAAGGAACAGAATTATCTGGCCAATACCTTGGCTTTTCTCAGCAGTTGCTGAAAGTCATGCTGGGGCAAAAGACCGTGATTCTTCACAAAAGCTGGAACCTCCGGTGGGCGTTGGGTTTCATAATAAACAGTGCCATGGATCTCCATGTAGTTGTTAAGGATGGCTAGAAACTTCTCTTTACCCTGGAAAGAAAAGAAAAGAAAAGAAAAGAAAGGAAAGGAAAGGAAAGGAAAGGAAAGGAAAGGAAAGGAAAGGAAAGGAAAGGAAAGGAAAGGAAAGGAAAGGAAAGGAAAGGAGAGGTGTTAAATTGGGTAGATCGGGTTCATTGAGACGTGAGACCAAAGTGAACAGTCAGCTCTTTGAATATACAGTTCTGTCCAAGATCTGAGAGCTGCTTGGCTTTATTCAGCCGGCCGGCGGCTCGGCGGCCAATGACAGCGCCTTGAATTTCCCACGATTGGCTCGGCCAATTGCGGTAGATTTTTAGCGTACCAATCACAGTACTTTAGTTAACCAATCGGGTTGCGGTCCACGTGGACCAATCAGAACTCAGGATTTGGAGAATGTTAATATAGAACAAAAGGAAAGGAAAGGAAAGGAAAGGAAAGGAAAGGAAAGGAAAGGAAAGGAAAGGAAAGGAAAGGAAAGGAAAGGAAAGGGGCTAGTCAGGGCCTGTTAAGACAGCCTGAAATCCTGAACATTTTGCTCTCTATTTTTCTTCCTCAACAGGCTTTGGAGTTTCTTTGGATGGCTTTTTTGAACTTGTGAGAGGAGGTAGAGGTACTTTGTTCTTCCTTTATGATATTTATGTATTAGTATTTTACATACTATCTCAATCCAGTAAGATCTGGACAGTCTTCAGACATTTTGCTGCTTAGATAACCCCCCCTCCCTCTTTCCTAGCATGACAAAGTCCCATGTGGGTTCTTTATGATACATTTCTTGGATTTCATATAGAAAGATGCAATACAATGCATCTCACACACTCAGCCCTAACTAAATCAAAAGCAAGAGTGCCACCAGAGACAACTCAAGAGTCAGGCAGCTTAGAAATATGATATATACATAGGCAAATTTTGATATATATTTTCCTCCTTCGGGGTGGGGGTATAATATAATATCTTTTCTACCAAATCTAATATGAATAGCTAAAAGAAGAGCCAGTGGAAAATACATTTTCAGCACTCTGCTGCCAATTACATTTGAGAGTAAGGATTCTGTAACCCTCAAATTTTATTAAACTTACATAGATTTTATTCAACTGTTAGTCTTCTGCTGAAGAAACATAGAATTAAGCAAATAAAATGCATTCCAAATCACATCTGTAGATCCACTAAGGCAGGAATAAAAGAATAAGCTGTGATTTGAGAATGCTGTTTCTTCAAAAACTTCACCACAGCTATAAGCTGTCTGTGTTTAGAGACCCCTCTGTGAATGTGAGATTAAAAAATACTGGCCTATAATAGAAGGAATGTTATAAGACAATGGATATTTGCGCTTCTATGATATCTTTTTTAATGAACATGGTTGATTTAACTTTGTACTGTGCGTGTGCGTGTGTGTGTGTGTATGTGTATGTATGTGTACACACAGACACAGACGCAGACACAGACACATCCCATATCAAAAACCAAATTTTACTTTTTAATGAGTAGGGCCTGAAATAGATGAAATTTTCATTACCTGAGAATCAAACCTTCAATTCTAGTGGAAATTAACTCAATCTACTAAGCAGTGCAACTGGCCTTAACTAATATTTAGAGTTAAATGTCAATGTAAACATAACACTTAAAACAAACCATACTCTTGGTGTCTATAAAACTGCTTTTTAGATTAACTTTAGATTAACAAGGGATTTGTGTAGTTTACTTCTGCACTTCGTTTCTCCCCAAAGGGTGAATCTGCACCCCAAATTTCCCTTTTAACATTAAAGATTAGCCTCAATAAATTAAACTAAATACCCAGCCAAGAATTCTTACTTGAAAACTTATTATGGATATTTTGTTTCTGGCATTTACTAGTTGATACTAAATAAAATATCACTTTAGTACAATTTGGATGGGTTTTTTTTGGGGGGGGGGCTTAAAATATTTGTGTCCATGTGTACATCTAGGAGTACAAGTCCCCAAAATAAACACACAAATTTATTCTTAATGAGAGGGGCTTCCTGTACTGTATGATTCTCTCTCTCTCTCTCTTTTGCTCTTTCTCCTTTATTCTAATTCTTCTGCAACACCCATCCTGTTAGAGAATGATTGTCTTTTATCAGTGTGTGTATTTATTTATCCATGGGTTACTGAAAAGCCTCCCCAATGGAAAAAAAAAATAAACCAGAGATATTATAAACAGCAATTAAAAGCCTGGTAAACAGTTCTATTTGGAAACATTCAAAGGGTACGTTTAGCAAATAGCACATTCAGTGCAAAGCTAAAGAGAAAAATAGGGTGAACCATTTATATGTTAGAAGGTGAGAGCCTCTTGAACACCTTCTTGAGCGCAGGTAGAAAATGTAATTGCTTCTACCTTGTTGAATTGCTTTATTGCAGGAAGAAAATAGACAGATTTAAAAAGATAAAAGAACAAGAAAAGTGGTATCTTGCTGCCATGACCTGGCAATTTTCCTTCTGGAGATCCAACATGCATTAGGTTGATTAATTTGGAGCTCATCTGATGCTATCTTTAAATAATTGCACAAAGCCAGTAAGGACTTCATTAACGCTCTATCTAATGCATATGCTTGTAGATCAATATATGTTGCACAATATTCCCAAGCATGGATCTCTTCTGCAGCCAGCACAAATTCTATTCAAAAAAGCAAATTCCCCTTTGAATTCAGCTGTGGTCAGCACCAAACGGCACTCTGAACAGCACTCTTTTCATTCCCCTTTGCTTTCTTCAACTCCTCATCTACCTCAGCCTTAAAAGACCCAATTATTCTGAGGAAAAAGCAAAGGTGTCAACATTCAATATGGTGGATCTGAAACTCAACTTTACACAAATTCTCCTAATTAAAGCTCATAAAGAAAGGAATGTCCCAGTATTGCTGATCAATTTATAGAACCTGCAGCAGCCATGTGGTACAAAGATTGGGCTCAATTGCTCCCACTTCAAGAGATCAGTAGTGGGTCTTAGTCATTTCAAATACCAGCATTCATCTAATTCCTATCTCATGGAGCAGTGTGCACAGCATCACATGCAGGGAGTCTTCAACTGATGACCACAAATTGAGCCCCAAATTTATGTTGCTAAGTGAGACATTTGAATTTTGCCTCATTTTATGACCTTTCTTGTCACACCTGTTAAGTGAATCACTGCAAGGTTGCAATGCATGGTTGTTGACAGAATCTGGCTTCCCCATTGATTCTTCTCATCAGAAGGTTGCAAAAAGTGATCAAATGACCCTGGGATACTGCAACCATCATAAATATGAACAAGTTGCCAATCTGAATTTATCTGAACAAGTTATCTGAATTTTGATCACATGACCATGGGGATGCTGCAGTGGTCATAAGTGTGAAAAATAAGTCACTTTTTTCAGTGCCATTATAACCTTGAATGCTCACTAAACAAATGGTTGTAACTTGTGGACTACCAGTATCAGCTTTTTGGAAACAGTGAATTCAAGTGAATAGGCCACAGAGCAGTGGTGGGATTCAAATTTTTTTACAACTGGTTCTGTGGGTGTGGCTTGGTAGGCATGACAGGGGAAGGATACTGTAAAATCTCCAGTCAGAGGTGGTATTTGACGATTCTCTGAACTACTCAAAATTTCCTCTACTGGTTCTCTAGAACTGGTCAGCAGTACCTGCTGAACACCCACCTCTGCCAGAGTACAGCTAGAGCTAAGCATACTAGCAGCTGTGAAATGTTCTGGGGAACCCAGATATTTATTTCTGGATTCCATGAACTCTATAGCTTCCTTGGAGGCTGTGACAACTCAAACTGGGAAAAGAAATGAAGCTACCTGGCTGCCTACCTTTTTTCTGTTCAGACCCTGTTCCCACCCAGTTTCACAAATGGACATATAAACTCTGAAAAGAGTTGAGGAGCATTTGCATCAGAGCCAGCAAAGCCAGTGGACAATTTAATTCCTAGATTTTTTTTTTTTACACCCAAGCAAATAGTTGAAAAAAAGAAAAGGAGAAAAGGATGGAGGAGGCAGCTTTATTATTCCTTGCTGTCAAAAATTAGGCCAAGATGCTGCATCAAGTTGCTACTTGTCTCCTTTTGGCTGATAATTAGTAATGACTGGCAAGAAAACAAGCCATCTGTCAAACAAGGAATGAGATTTGCCTGTATAACAACTGAGTCTCTGTGGTGATGTCATTGCAGGCCCCACCCTGCAGCTTCATCATGATGGAAGCAAAAGGGAGGGGCTTGCAGTGTGATGTCTGTATGCTTCATTAACTGTACGTGATGTCTGTACGCTTCATTAACATACTTGCAGATACCGCGCTGTGATTTGTCAGAGCGCACGGTGACCTGATTGGCCGAGTGAGCCGCACTGATTGGCCGAGTGAGCCACACTGATTGGCCTGCCGCAAATCCCCGCGATTGGTGAAAACTAATCACAGGCGATTCAAAGTGGTGCCATTGGCTGCTGCTGCCGCAGCCAGAGAATAAAAGCCGCCGTTTTCTTCTGCAGCCTGAGCCGATCTCGGGACTTAATAAAAGAGCTAAAATAAGTCACTGCTGCTGAGTCTCCTTCCTTGTGATGGACACGACACTGGCAATGAGGATGGGATTCCAAAACTAATCTCCACCGAGCACGTGGTCCCGAGGAAACGAGACTGACAAAATGGCCAGCATCGCACCGCCCGCACCTTTTAACCAAGCTACTGAGGACTGGGAATCGTACACAGACCGGTTCCTGATGTTCCTCGAAAGTAGCAATCTCAAGGATGCAAACGGGCAGGAGAAAAGAGCCATCTTTCTGACACACTGCGGGCAGAAGTCCTCGCGAAACCCGAGGACGTCAAGGTGATGGACTGGGCCGACCTCGAGCCGTTGCTCCGAAACCACTACGCCCCCGCTGTGCCCACCCTCATCAGGCAGCACGACTTTTACTGGCGGGACCAGAGATCGGGTGAGAGCATTAGCAATTTCGTGGCAGAATTGTGAAACCTTGGGGGCATGTGTGGCTTCACGGACATGGATGAGGCACTACGAGACCGCGTCATCCTTGGCCTCAGGGACCCGGTCCTACAAAGCCGACTGATGGCAAAAGGTGATATCTCCCTCGCCAACCCCCTTGACGAGGCCACCGCATCTGAGGTGACCCGGAAATTGGCAGCTCGGATGCGGAGACCGGACACCGGGGACCGAGCTGCAAACTCCGAGGTGGGTGCAGCAACCGAGGTGCATCCAGAAGCAAGCCGCCGAGAGGTCACCACCACCCACCATGGCGACCTCAACTCTGCCTCCAACACCACGGACGAAGAGGACATCCATTGACTCCACACAGAATGAGACCGGTGCGATCGGCAGAGTCGTAAGTTGGGACCCCAATGTGCCGGGTGCGGAGGCGACCACCCCCAACAGAGTGCCGTTTTTTCGATTCAATTTGCCGACACTGCGATAAAAGAGGCCACATTGCCCAAGTCTGCTGGCTCAAGAAAGCCTACAGCCCCCGGCGGCGAGACAACAGCGACTGGAGACGAGATGGCATCCCCCCAGGCTCAGGGACTGCCAAGCTGAGAACTGTTGGAACCGGGACAGACGGGGCCGGCAAAATGGCGAGAACCGGCAGAGAGAGGAAACCCACCAGATGGTCATCATCGGCCATTCATCAAGCGCAGACGCCCGAAGGTATACATGGAAGTTGGCATCGAGGGCCAGCCATGCAAGATGGAGGTGGACTCCGGGTCCTACCTCTCCATGGTTGCATGGCGGGAACTCGAATGCCTGGTGCCCGCAATCCACAAGAGGGGGCTGGAAAGCCAGAAGTTAATCCTGAAAGACTACCAAGGCAATCGCATCCCGGTCGTCGGAACAGGACACTTCGAGGTGACCTTCAAAGGGCGCACAGCAAGCCTTCCCCTGACGGTCATGGACCAAGACCGCCCCAGCCTTCTGGGACTACAGTGGTTCGCGCCGCTCGGAATCGAAGTGACGGGCATTGACCACGTCGCAGTGACCGACTGGGAAGAGCAACTCACAAGGGACTTCCAGGAAGTGTTTGATGGCACCCTAGGCAAGTTCTGAGGGCCCCCTATTTCCCTCAGTTTAGACCCCAGCATTCCCCTGATACGCCTAAAACCGCAGCAAGTACCCTTCGCACTCCGGCCAAAGATCAATGAGCAGATAGACAAGCTCATCAAACAGGTGGTCCTAGAGCCAACCGATCACGCCCGGTGGGAGACCCCCATAGTCACCCCAGTCAAGCCCGATGGGTCGGTGAGAATCTGCGGGGACTATAAGGCCACCCTAAACTGCACCTTACAACAAAGCGCCTACCCCGTACCAGTAGTGCAACACCTCCTACACTCACTGGGAGGAGGCAAGGTCTTTGCGAAGCTCGACCTGGCGCAAGCCTACCAACAGTTGTCGGTCGACACAGAAACCGCCGAGGCACAGACCATAGTAACCCACCGGGGGGCTTTTTGTTGTAAAAGGCTCCAGTTTGGAGTCAGCGTGGCCCCCGGAATATTCCAGAACCTCATGGAGAGACTCTTGCAAGGAATCAAGGGGGTGGTGCCCTACTTCAATGATGTGCTGGTGTCAGCAGCCAACCAACATGAACTGGAGGGTCGCCTAAAGGAGGTACTAACAAAATTCAAAGAGGTCGGGCTAAAAGTAAAAAAGGAAAAATGCCAGCTGCATACAGAGCAGGTCGAGTTCCTAGGATATCTCCTAGACCGGCACGGCATCCACCCAACCAAAAAAAAAATCAGAGCCATCAAAGAAGCCCCCAGACCAAGGAACAAAACGGAATTGCAGGCATTTCTCAGGCTGATTAATTTCTACAATGTTTTCCTACCCCAAAAGGCAACCGTGGCGGAACCGTTGCATAGGTTGCTCAATAAAACAGCCACCTGGACCTGGGGGAAACAAGAGGAAGCCGCTTTTAACCAAACCAAGGACCTACTCACATCGGATGCTGTCCTCGTCCAATACAACGAGACCCTTCCGCTGACCATTACGTGTGATGCATCGCCATTTGGGATCGGGGCGATCCTCAGCCACACACTCCCAAATGGAAACGAAGCACTCATTGCTTTCTACTCGAGAACTTTGTCGAAGCCGGAAAGGAACTACAGCCAACTAGACAAGGAAGTCCTGGCAATCATCGCCGTCGTCAAAAGGTTCCACGAGTACCTCTACGGCAGAACATTCACCATCATCACCATAGGCTACACCCCACATACAACCCAAAAAAACCCACCAACTCATCAAGCAGGTACTGAACATTTACACCAGGAGATGAGGTATACACAAAAAACCTTAGAGGGGACCCCCTCTGGATACCGTCAACGATAACCCAGGCGACAGGTCCCCACTCGTACCAGCTACAAACAACCGATGGACGAGCATGGAAACAACACATCGATCAAATAAGATCGAGAACAACCACGGGAAACACAACCGACATGCAAACAAACACAGACATACATCCAGAAAGAGAAGGGAACCCCCCCCCCAGCACAAACCAAGAGGGGAGGGAAGACCCCGGGAACCAACCCCAATGAGAAAGAAACCAGGAATACTCACCATCCGAGACAGAAACAGACAGACAGCTCAAAGCCTCACCAGGGAGAAGCAGCCAGGCCAGCTGTACCAGCCCAGAAAAACTGAGTGGGAGTGGTAACACCAGCAGCTCAACCAGCCCGGGTAGACCGGGAGGGAGCTGCGACGAAAGGCCCGACTTCCAGGCGGTTCCATCGACGAGGCAGAGAGCAACACAGAACCCAACCGAACCAGCCGAAGACCAAACACCAACTACCCTGCGCAGGTCAAGTAGAAAAGTACAGAGCCCCGCCTATTTACGGGACTACATTACGTAGGACCATACCAAGAGGGGAGGGGTGTTCTGTACACTTCATTAACATACTTGCAGATACCGTTCTGTGATTGGTCAGAGCGCATGGCGACCTGATTGGCCAAGCGAGCCGCACTGATTGGCCCACTGCAAATCCCCGCGATTGGTGAAAACTAATCACGGGCGATTCAAAGTGGTGCCATTGGCTATGGCCGCCGCGGCCAGAGAATAAAAGCCGCCGTTTTCTTCTGCAGCCCAAGCCAATCTCGGCACTTAATAAAAGAGCTAAAATAAGTCACTGCTCCCGAGTCTCCTTCCTTGCGATGGACACGACAATGTCACTGTAGGGCAAGTCTTGCCACTCCTTGCCCATTGGGTCCCTCCCAGCTGTGCAAGATGCCTTAGAATCGATGTTGTTTCAAAATGAATCCCACAGTGGTGGGATTCATTTTTTTTTACAACTGGTTCTGTGGCCATGGCTTGGTGGACATGGCAGGGGAAGGAAGGATACTCTAAAACTTCAGTCAGAGATGGTATTTGTTGGTTCTCTGAACTACTCAAAATTTCTGCTACCAGTTCTCCAGAACTGGTCAGAACCTGCTGAATCCCACCTCTGATACAGAGGCACAAATGTGTTGGTACTTTTTTTAATGCAGCTGTATCTTGTCTCAATATCATAATGCTGTTCTGCCCATGTGTGTGATCTGCTTTCTTTCATTGTTTAAGCCTCAGGCAACTTTTTCCTCAGATTCCCCAAAATTTCAACAATGGGCTATTTCTGATTTAAAATTCTACCCTTAGTATTTCTGGCCATGAAACACACCCCAGGCCCGCCGCTGGACCTTATAGCAGAGGTACAGAAATGTTTTAGCATGGATTCTACAGGTGAATATTTCATGATTTCTGATTCTACACAGGGATGTCTGAACACAATTGAGCAGAAGAATATATATGATGATGATGCGACCTAATTAGGGTAATGAAACATCTGCAAGAAAACAAGCAAGCTCAGAGAGCACCAAGGAGTCCTCATATATAATTTTTGTGTCACATATTTATTCCTACATATCAACAAAGGAAAACCATTTGATAGCAGATATGCATTTATAGTAATTGCTTTATTTATTTTGTGTTAGATATTGTGTATGCATAAAGATTAATAAAGTGTGAGCTTGGAGTAAGTGCAGGGTTCTGGCCCTGCACTTCTGATTGGCTGTTAAGTGGCCGGACCAGATTGGCCCGTTCCGGGAAATCCGATTGGACCTTAATACAGAGTTCCTATTGGTTATAAGAGCTAGCGCTCCTAGATCGTTATTGGTTAAAAGTTACAGGGTTTGCCTATATAAGGCGGGTTTAACTGCTATTGAAATGAGGAAGTCACAATGTAAATAAAGAGCTGAAGTTCACCATTCAGAGGCTTGTCTCCATTCTTTCTCGCCCATGCTCAAAACATAACACTGGCGACGAGGATGGGATGTGGAGATACCTGAACCAACGAAACTTCGAAGAACACTGAGCATGTGACAGACGACGCTAACAATGGAACCATGTCCGGCGGCATTGTACCACCCGCTCCATTCGATCCAGTACAGGAGGACTGGGAGTCCTACATGGATCGCTTCAAATGTTCTTAGAAACCAACAACTTAAAGGATGCTACACCAGGAAAGAAACGGGCAGTGTTCCTAATGCATTGCAGTCCAACCGTATTTAAGATGGCTAAAGCACTAGCCAAACCCCGAGAAGTGAAGGCCATGGATTGGGACGACCTCGAACCTCTCCTACGAGATCACTACGCCCCAACCGTGCCTACACTCGTGAGATGCCACGAGTTCTATCAGAGGAGCCAGAGAAAGGGAGAAAGCATGGCCGACTTCATAGCAGACCTCCGAAATCAGGGAGGCCTCTGTGGATTCGCTGATTTAGAAGAAGCACTAAAAGATCGCATAGTTCTAGGACTAGATGCACCAGGCGTCCAAAGCAAGCTGATGGCAAAAGGCGACATCAGCCTTGCCGACGCCATCGCCAATGCTACTGCAGCAGAAGCAACCAGGAAGTCAGCTGCACAACTATGCCGAAATTGCTCTCCGGTCCCACCACCGACAAGCAATATTTTATCCAAGTTGGAAGGACAGCTTACAATGACGCACCACGAGGACCTCTCTTCATCGTCAGACAGTGACGAAGAAGGGGTCCACTGACTGCGGTCCGACCGGGACCATCACCCAAAGCCCTTACGCCCTTGCGCTGGCTGTGGAGCCAACCATGCCAGGTCCGAATGCAAATTCCGCGACGCACTCTGCCATGAGTGCGGGAAACGAGGCCACATCGGATGGGTCTGCCGCAGCTTGCCAGGACCCAGCCAGGCCTGAAAAGGGGCTAACTATCGCCAATCGACAGGAAACCGTCCTGTACGGCGAGAGCCAGTAAACCACTCCTACAGAAATCGAGCTTTGCAGAGAGAAGAGGCTTACCATACTATCACTATCGGTCACGCCTCAGCCTTGGACACTAAGAAAATCCGAGTCACGGTAGCCATCGAGAACCAGCCTTGCCACATGGAGGTCGACTCGGGATCATCCCTCTCGATGGTGTCCTGGAAGACACTCAAGCAACTCATCCCCACAATTCAACGCCAAGATCTCCGCTCCCAACGCCTCATCCTCAAGGACTACCAAGGGAATCGAATCCCCGTCGTTGGTTCCTGCCGAGTCCGAGTCTCCTTCAAGAAGCACACAGCATACTTACCTTTAACGGTCATCGATAGAGATAGGCTAGCCTACTAGGCCTCCAATGATTCACGCCACTCGGCATTGAAGTGGCCGGCATAAACCGAGTCAGCGGTGGTGACTGGGAGGAAGACCTTATCTCTGAGTTCAGGGACGTCTTCATGGACAGCTTAGGCAAGTACAAGGGGACCCCGATTTCATTCAGTCTCAATCCAAAAATAGCTCCCATTCGCCTAAAGCCCCATTGAGTTCCGTTTGCCTTAAAATCGAAAATTGACGAACAACTCGACAAACTGATAGCTCAGGGGGTGTTATTGCCCATCGATCACTCCCCTTGGGAAACTCCTATTGTAACACCCATTAAGCCAGACGGGTCAATCCGAATTTGTGGGGACTACTGGGCCACTTTGAACCACACCCTGCAGCAGAAAGCATATCCAGTTCCGGTGGTGCAGCATCTCCTTCATTCCCTGGTGGGCGGGAAAGTCTTCACTAAATTAGATTTAGCTCAGGCATATCAGCAATTACCAGTAGATGAAAAAACAGCACAGGCCCAAACTATTCTAACTCACCGAGGTGCCTTTAAATATACCCGGCTTCAATTTGGAGTTAGTGTAGCCCCGTGGATTTTTCAGAGCCTTATGGAAAGGTTATTGCAAGGAATTAAGGGCATAGTCCCCTATTTTGACGATGTATTAATTGCAGCCTCTACAAAAAAAATCTTACAGGACTGGTTAAAATTAGTCCTAAAAAATGCCAAGAGGCCGGTCTTAAAGTTAAAAAAAACAAATGTAAATTGTGTACTGACAGTGTTGAGTTTTTAGGGTACCTGATTGATAGCCAGGGCATTCACCCTACCGAAAGTAAACTAAAAGCGATAAAAAACGCTCCCAGGCCACGAAACAAGGCCGATCTGCAGGCGTTCCTAGGCCTCATCAATTTTTATAATGTATTTTTGCCACACAAAGCAACAGTCGCTGAACCGTTACACTGGTTGTTAGATAAAAAAGCAAATTGGCTATGGGGTTACCGTGAAGAACAGGCATTCCGAAATGTTAAAAAACTGCTCACTTCTGACTCTGTAGTCATGTAGTATAACGAGACCTTGCCGTTAGTTATAACCTGTGATGCATCGCCTTTCGGGGCGCCATTTTGAGCCATGTACTGCCTAATGGGAACGAAGCCCCTGTTGCATATTTTTCAAAGACTCTTTCAAAAACTGAGCGAAACTATGGACAAATCGATAAAGAAGCCCTCGCAATTGTCTCAGCTGTGAAAAGATTCCACGAATACGTGTATGGCCGGGCTTTTACTATTGTGACTGACCACAAACCATTATTGGGGATAATAGCCGGAGATAAGCCGACTCCCTACATATTATCCCCTAGGATGATCCGATGGTCAGAATTTTTAGCTGCTTATAACTATCGGCTACAATACCGTCCAGGGAAAGCCATTCCCCATGCCGATGCATTGAGCTGAGCACCGCTTCCAGAGACTCTTGACGATCCTGCACCAACGGTAACCACGTTGCAAATCGAGGCACTCAACTCGCCGCCACTAACCGCCCGAGATATCGCGAGAGAAACCAAACGTGACCACACCCTAGCATGAGTCCTAAGCTGGGTAGAACATGGATGGCCATTGGACCAGTTATCAGAAGACATTGACAAGCAAATCGAACAGCGGGTTAAAGCTTGTCCCAAATGCCAAGAAGTCAACAACGCCCCACCAAAAGCCATGCCTACTGAATGGGAGACACCACGTGGACCCTGGTCCCGAATTCACTTGGACTTCGTGGGGCTAACCAAAGGCCACACCTTCCTGCTTACCGTCGATGCCTACTTGAATTGGCTCGAAATCCATCGTATGATGACTACGACCTCCGAGGTGGTTTTCAAAATATTAAACAGACTCTTTGCAACCCATGGATTTCCAGACGTCCTGGTATCCGATAACGGCCCTCAATTTACCGCACTAGCATTCGAGCAGTACCTCACTGACCGTGGCATTCGCCATGCGCTCACCTCGCCTGCGCACCCTGTGACCAATGGCAAAGCAGAACACATGGTCCAATTTGTGAAGAAAACCTTGCAGAAGGTAGACTACGACAACATTGACGACAAGGTCAATCAAATCCTCTTCTTGCAACACATCACCCCACATAGCGTCACCAACAAAACTCCCACTGAACTGCTAATGGGATGAAAGCTCCACTCCCACCTCGACCAGTTGCACCCGGCTTACGAACTGGAGAAACCACTAGGATCCAGTGGCTGCTGTCGTACTTTCCAGGTAGGAGACTTGGTATATGCTAAAAACCTATTGGACGACCCGTTGTGGGTGGAAGCGACAGTAGTACGTGTAACCGGCCCCAGATCCTACCTTGTACAATGCCTTGACGATAAACTTTGGAAACGTCATATCGATCAATTACGATCGTGGCTTCCAGCGGCCAGTCCGCAAGTCCCCTATGACCAAACTGAGGGGGGGGGAGGTACAGAAGAAGATGAATTCCTAGAAAACCCATGCGAAGGAAATGACGGTTTGATAGAAACTCAGGAAGCGGAGCCGGAGGGAGAAAGGGTTGCACCTCAGGGAATTGCAGAGAATGTGGGCAACGACGTAGAAGTGAACTCTGAGCCAGAAACAGCCCCACTGCCAAACAACGATCTACCTCAGCGTGATTACAGCCAGCTGATACAATGGAAATCAAAGAGACTAAGAAAACAACCGTCCTACCTAAGGGACTATGTAACTGCGCCCTGCAAATAAGAAGCCAGGGAGAAGGGGTGTTGTGTATGCATAAAGATTAATAAAGTGTGAGCTTGGAGTAAGTGCAGGGTTCTGGCCCTGCACTTCTGATTGGCTGTTAAGCGGCCAGACCAGATTGGCCCATTCCGGGGAATCCGATTGGCCCTTAACAGAGAGTTCCTATTGGTTATAAGAGCTAGCGCTCCTAGATCGTTATTGGTTAAAAGTTACAGGGTTTGCCTATATAAGGCGGGTTTAACTGCTATTGAAATGAGGAAGTCTCAATGTAAATAAAGAGCTGAAGTTCACCGTTCAAAGGCTTGTCTCCATTCTTTCTCGCCCATGCTCAAACTTAACACTGGTGACGAAGGTGGGATTTGGAAATACCTGAACCAATGAAACTTCGAAGAACACCGAGCACGTGACAGACGACACTAACAACGGAACCATGTCCGGCGGCATCGTACCACCCGCTCCGTTCGATCCAGTACAGGAGGACTGGGAGTCCTACATGGATCGCTTCCAAATGTTCTTAGAAACCAACAACTTAAAGGACGCCACACCAGGAAATAAACGGGTGGTGTTCCTAATGCATTGCGGTCCAACCGTATTTAAGATGGCTAAAGCACTAGCCAAACCCCGAGAAGTGAAGGCCATGGATTGGGACGACCTCGAACCTCTCCTTAGAGATCACTACACCCCGACCGTGCCTACGCTCGTGAGTTGCCACGAGTTTTATCAGAGGAGCCAGCGAAAGGGAGAAAGCATGGCCGACTTCATAGCAGACCTCCGAAATCTGGGAGGCCTCTGCAGATTTGCCGATTAAGAAGAAGCACTAAGAGATTGCATAGTTCTGGGACTAGATGCACCAGGCGTCCAAAGCAAGCTGATGGCAAAAGGCAACATCAGCCTTGCTGACGCCATCGCTGATGCTACTGCAGCAGAAGCAACCAGGAAGTCAGCTGCACAACTACGCCGAAACTGCACTCCGATACCACCAACGACAAGCGACATTTTATCCAAGTCGGAAGGACAGCTTACAACAACACACAACGAGGACCTCTCTTCATCATCAGACAGCGACGAAGAAGGGGTCCATCGACTGCGGTCCAACCGGGACCATCACCTGAAGCCCTTATGCCCTTGCGCTGGCTGTGGAGCCAACCATGCCAGGTCCGAATGCAAATTCCGCGACGCACTCTGCCATGAGTGCGGGAAACGAGGCCACATCGGATGGGTCTGCTGCAGCTTGCCAGGACCCAGCCAGGCCTCACAAGGGGCTAACTATCGCCAATCGACAGGAAACCATCCTGTACGGTGAGAGCCAGTAAACCACTCCTACAGAAATCCAGCTTTTCAGAGAGAAGAGGCTCACCATACTATCACTATCGGTCATGCCTCAGCCTTGAACACTAAGAAAATCCGAGTCACAGTAGCCATCGAGAACCAGCCTTGCCACATGGAGGTCAACTCGGGATCATCCCTCTCGATGGTGTCCTGGAAGACACTCAAGCAACTCATCCCCACAATTCAATGCCAAGATCTCCGCTCCTAACGCCTCATCCTCAAAGACTACCAAGGGAATCGAATCCCCATCGTCAGTTCCTGCTGAGTCCGAGTCTCCTTCAAGAAGCACACAGCATACTTACCTTTAATGGTCATCGATAGAGATAGGCCTAGCCTACTAGGCCTCCAATGGTTCGCGTCACTCGGCATTGAAGTGGCCGGCATAAACCGAGTCAGCGGTGGTGACTGGGAGGAAGACCTTATCTCTGAGTTCAGGGACCTCTTCGTGGACAGCTTAGGTGAATACAAGGGGACCCCGATTTCATTCAGTCTCGATCCAAAAATAGCTCCCATTCACCTGAAGCCCCATCGAGTTCCGTTTGCCTTAAAATCGAAAATTGACGAACAACTCGACAAACTGATAGCTCAGGGGGTGTTAGAGCCCATTGATCACTCCCCTTGGGAAACCCCTATTATAATACCCATTAAGCCAGACGGGTCAATCCGAATTTGTGGGGACTACCGGGCCACTTTGAACCATGCCCTGCAGCAGAACGCATATCCAGTTCTGGTGGTGCAGCATCTCCTCCATTCCCTGAGGGGAGGGAAAGTCTTCGCTAAATTAGATTTAGCTCAGGCATATCAGCAATTACCAGTAGATGAAAAAATGGCACAGGCCCAAACTATTGTAACGCATCGAGGTGCCTTTAAAAGTACCCGGCTTCAATTCAGAGTTAGTGTAGCCCCAGGGATTTTTCAGAGCCTTATGGAAAGGTTATTGCAAGGAATTAAGGGTGTGATCCCCTATTTTGATGATGTATTAATTGCAGCCCCTAAAAAAAAAAATCTTACAGGACCGGTTGAAATTAGTCCTAAAAAAATTCCAAGAGGCCGGTCTTAAAATTAAAAAAAACAAATGTAAATTGTGTACTGACAGTGTTGAGTTTTTAGGGTACCTGATTGATAGCCAGGGCATTCACCCTACCGAAAGTAAACTAAAAGCGATAAAAAACACTCCCAGGCCACGAAATAAGGCCGATCTCCAGGCGTTCCTAGGCCTCATCAATTTTTATAATGTATTTTTGCCGCACAAAGCAACGGTCGCTGAGCCGTTACACCGGTTGTTAGATAAAAAAGCAAATTGGCTATGGGGTTACCGTGAAGAACAGGCGTTCCGAAATGTTAAAAAACTGTTCACTTGTGACTCTGTACTCATGCAGTATAATGAGACCTTGCCATTAGTTATAACCTGTGATGCATCGCCTTTTGGGGTGGGCACCATTTTGAGCCATGTACTGCCTAATGGGAACGAAGCCCCTGTTGCATATTTTTCAAAGACTCTTTCAAAAACTGAGCAAAACTATGGACAAATCGATAAAGAAGCCCTCGCAATTGTCTCAGCTGTGAAAACATTCCACGAATACGTGTATGGCCGGGCTTTTACTATTGTGACTGACCACAAACCATTATTGGGGATTATTGCCAGAGATAAGCCCACTCCCTACATATTATCCCCTAGGATGACCCGATGGTCAGAATTCTTAGCTGCTTATAACTATCGGCTGCAATACCGCCCGGGGAAAGCCATTCCCCACACCGACGCATTGAGCCAAGCACCGCTTCCAGAGACTCTCGACAATCCTGCACCAACGGTAACCACGTTGCAAATCGAGGCACTCAACTCGCCGCCACTAACCACCCGAGATATTGCGAGAGAAACCAAACGTGACCACACCCTAGCATGAATCCTAAGCTGGGTAGAACGCGGATGGCCATTGGACCAGTTATCAGATGACTTCACACCATTCAAGACTCGACAAACCGATCTCTTCTCCCAGAAAGGCTGTGTCATCTGGGGCGATAGAGTCATTATCCCAGAACGACTCCAGAAAGCGCTGCTGAGAACCTTGCACGATGGCCACCCTGGTATTGTGCGAATGAAAGCCCTTGCGTGAAGTTACGCATGGTAGCCGGGCATTGACAAGCAAATCGAACAGTGGGTTGAAGCTTGTCCCAAATGCCAAGAAGTCAGCAACGCCCTTCCAAAAGCCATGCTCAAACTTAACATTAGATATGCATAGAAATGAACAAGACAGTAAAATATGTTGCATGTTTGGTTGGAGTCATAAATATGATGGGAAAAGAGAAAGAACTTTCTCTTAAGAAGTCTGCAGTTTCTCTTTGTGGTTGATGCTCTTCACTGCCTCTTAATAGAGCTTTTTTGCCACTTAGAGATTTCAGTAAGGAGCAATTGCGAAGAATGAGGCATAACTGATTTCTCCAATTGTGGAGGGGCCAGATTTCTAGGGAGAAAATTTCTCTGCCAGAGTGTGTGTAGATTTTTTTTAAAAAAACCCTTTCTCTTAAAAATTCACTATGAACACTTTGATTCTGCCAAGGGAAGAAATAATTGTTTTCTCTGAAAAATGGAACAGTAGTCACAGGAGGGAAGATAGCCCTTTTCATAGATATGCAAAGTAGACACCAGCAGCAAATGAGAGGAAGCAACATGAAGAAAATGAGAACTTGCCATGTCCATGTCCTTTATAAAGAATGTATGTGTGTTGAGCAAATGCCATTTGTACCAAAGCAATCAGAACAAAATGATTTATCTTGCTAAAAAGACGAGATGAATGTCACTTTAAAGAATTATCCAAAATCTCTTTGTAATAATTCCTATTAAACTCCACTTTGAAAACAGTTATTTAAATGCATATAATCTACATATGAAAAGCATTAAAGCACTATTTGTTCTGCTATAATACATTAAACATATATATATATATATATATATATATAGTTCAAAATGATTTGTGACTTACTGTACCTGTAACTGGAAATCCATGTTGGCACATAGAGAGAAGCAAGAAGAGGCAAGATTGACTTCCTGTGTATAAAAGACAACAAACTAAAATGCTCCAAGATGGTGAAATACAAGTTATATGACCATGTAAAGAGCTTGGGTGGATCAGAACAGACATTCATCAAATCTAACTTCCCCCAGCCTGGTGGTCACCAAACAAGCTGAATTTATAATCAACCCATAGCAAATTTTTCTTCATTCTTAAAAAGGCCAGCAACATTGCTGTTATCACTCTTCCCGTGGAAAAAAATATTCTCCAAATAAAAACAAAACAAAACAGAATCAATGCTATGAATGTTTTAGATGACTTAGGTTTGAAGAGGTCAGCTTGAATGATCGAATATGGTACATAGAACTCTTAAAAGTTGTGATTAGTACAGAATCTGATCTTGGTTTGTAGCATTAATGCAGGAAAATATTTGCTATGGTCAGTTGGCCTGTGTGACTTGTCTTCTTCTAGGAAAATTGAAATAATTTAAAGCAAGCAAGCAAGCTTTGATTGCCAGTTTGTATCCTCAAGATATGAGCTTTGCAACCTGAAGTCAGACCAATCATGACATCTTTCTCTCAGTTCTACCAACCACCCCATACTGCACAGCCAGTTTTTTGAAGGACTAGATCCCCTGTACAGTAGTTGATTGATGGATTTTGGGAAAATCTTTGGGTTGCAGTTTCAGAATACTGTCCAAATAGTGCTTCTACTGAAACTTCACATGAAATTAACTTCAGGTATAGCTTTTTCAATTCAGGGTTGTCTTGAATGTCAGTTTTTCTTCTCTTGGGCAAAATTCTCACTGAATGTCACCATAGCTTAAAACTGCAGCCTGCTTTTCTATGACATTCATAAATGCCCCTGGAGTCATTATTAACATTAAGTAGTGTAAAGAATAAAAAATTAAGATAAACAAAGATTAAGGTCTGGACCATCACAAAATCAATCTAATAGTCATAGTTTTCCCAGGCTAAATATAAAATTCAAAAAACTCAACAGGGAGTGAGACTATGCAACTAGGTTTGGTATGAAAAAAAAAAGAGACTTGTGGATTATGCACCCATAATTGGGCAGAATTAGCATGCAAGATGTGGTGTCTGAAGATGGGATTCTCTAGAAAGAGGTTCCCAAACTCAGGACTGCAACACTTAAAATGGCACATATGTTTATGTGGTTCTTCCCCCATCCTCACCCTCAATTAAACAAATGATTTCATTAATGTAGGGTTGAGCAAGATATTTATATATCACTCTTATTCATTAATACAAAGGGCATTTTAAACTTGGTTTAGCAACTGCCCTTCAAGGTTTGGATAAATAAAATCAGGAGCAAAACCCACACCCAATTTTGACCCTGCAACTCCTTTGCCTGTGGAAGGTGGACCAGGCTGGGGAAAGTATGTGAATTCACTCAGTCGGTTAAATCCCAATTTGAGGAGATAAAGGATACATTCCTTATTTCACAAGATCCTTGAGCTTATATATAAATGAACCCCAAAGGCATAAAAGGCATTTCAAACAGTGGCGAGGGATGAATGAGTTTCATTATTTATATGGTTAGGATGAAATGTTTGTTTGTGTATGTAACCAACCTTCCAAATGCTGGCTTCCTTCCCATAGACAACTGCCATATTGTTGGCCTTGTTGGATTTAATAAATTGCTTCTCAGTCACATTGAGCTCTTCTGACACAAACCCCATGAAAGAATTATCTGGTGTATGAGCTGTGGAGGAATAACATATTATGTCACTGTAACAATGGAAATATTCATCTCTCTCCTCTGAATAATACAATCTACCCAGAGGGGGTATTCAGCAGGTTCTGAGCAGGTCTGGAGAGGAAATTTTAAGTAGTTCAGAGAACCAGCAAATACCACCACTGACTGGCCCCACCCCTATCTATTCTCTGCCTCCTGAGTCTCAGCTGATCAGCTGGGTCTTCTTTTGTTGCCCTGCACAGGAGAACAGAGCTGGAAAGCAGGTTAGTGGAGTGGGGAAGGAATGGATATTTTGCAGTAACCTTCCCCTGCCACGCCCATCAAGCCACACCCACAGAACCAGTAGTAAAAAGTTTTGAATCCCACCACTGAATCTACCCCATCTCCAATGAAATAGCATTCCATTTCATTGGAAGAGTATATCTTTTGTAGAGACGACATTGAATTTTGTGCTTGCCCTAGATCAGGGGTATTCAATCTTGGGAACTTTAAGACCTGTGGATTTCAACTAGCAATGGTCCTGGCTGGACAGTTCTGGGAGTTGCAGTCCATAATTCTTAAAGTTGCCGAAACCTCTGCCCTAGAGTTTCCACGATTTCTTGCAAACTTTATGTATCAAACCCTGAAACATGGGATCCTAAACATCATCATTATCAGAGTTGGAAGACACCTTGGAGGTCTTTTAGTCCAACCCCCTGCTCATGCAGGAGACCCTATACCATTTCAGATAAATGGATATCCAGTCTCTTAAAAGTAAAACCCCCCTGTGATGGAGCACCCACAACCCCTGAAGACACGCCCTTCCATTGGTCGATTGTTCTCACTGTCAGAAAATTTCTCCTTAGTTCTAGGTCTATACCACCAATCCTCTGGCTATCCACAGGAGAGGAGCTTTGTTGGTTTAGAAATCAAATATCCTTATTTTAAAAATGAATCTACCAATATATTTCAAACCTCTCTTACCTAATACTTTTCATTCTGTAATAGAATACCACTTTAATTTTATTTATTTTTTTGTTCATGTGACAGCTATAATAGTTGAATGAGCTGTCTGGACAATTTTTAAAAACAAAAGATCAGTCCTGAAAAAATGTTACTTTTATATAACAATTTATTTTGGCTCATAATTTGCACTTGGTACAAGTGTTTAAAAATCTTAGTGTAAACTTGGCTGGCCATACTAATTCTTATTACTGTTTGGAAAGTTTTCAAAGCTTTGATGATTTGGCATACTCAATGACTTGTATTGATGCTAAAGTTGTATTTTTCTAAAATTCAAATGTTTGGGTAATTGAATTATTTTAGAACTGAAACGTGTTGCAGGATTAATTCAACAATATACTATAGTTTGCAGTTTATAAGATCAATTCAACTTCTGGTTTCATGAATAAAGTTTCATCTAAAATAACAAGAAGATCAAATAATCAATGGTAATTTCTTAAAACCAAGAGCTATCTGCTATTGATCCTGTTACTGGATCAGTGATTCATCAGATTTTCATGAACAACCCATATTTATTGAGAGAAAATAAAAGGGGAAAAAAAGAAAATGTAATAGTACAAGCTTTGGAGAAAGGGAAGAATGATAGAGTATATTTAATTCTCAGTACATTTTGTAGACTATGTGCCAAAATATCACATGGACCTCCAGATGTCAGATTTCTATCTACTCTAACAAGCATGCTCAATAGTAAGGAATCATAGAAGCTGCAGTCCATTGACATCTGGAGAGCTATAGGCTGCTTATTCCAACCTTGAGTATGTATGTATGCTCACAACTTGGTTCATGCAATTAGGAATATTTCTTTCTCCTGAATTCAAGTCATTTATACAGTATATAATCCCAGCCACATGTTTTGGCAGAATCTCATCTGCCATCATCAGGCTTCTGTATTGTTTTCGTCTGTGAGTCAGACTTTCACAGCCGTTTCAGTTTTAAATTTGGTGCTAGCCTACTGCTGTGCCAGAATGGTTTTTTCTTCATCCTGACTGGTTGGGAGTCTTGGTCTGTGTTTATTGGTCTTGGAGTTTGCTGTGTTCTGCTTGATTGGTGTTTCTAATATCTTATGTCTGTTTTGTGGCTTTTTTTGGTCTTGATTGGCTGGCAACATTGTGTTTCCTGTATTGGAGGCTTTTAGTGTGGCTTGGCTCCAAGTAAACGGACGGCTATCATTTATTAGGAAGCTAGGTTTCATCTGGGTGCCTGGTTGGGGTGTGTTTGAGCCGGAGATATAATTTTTATATTGAAAATAAAAAGAATCATTATGCTACATTTATCCATATTTTTATACTATTATTTTGTCTACACATTTTTACTACCACTGATTTTGAGTTTGGCTTTGTTTTGACTGCCTCTTGGCAGAAAAAAGGAGCACCAACCAGCATCTTCCTTGGTCTGCTTGCTTTCCCAGCATGTTGTCAAACTCAACAAATAACTCATTCTTATCCCCTTATGCACGCCATATTTCTTTTTAAGAGATGGCAGGAAAGATCCACGGCTTCCTTTGCATGTATTTAAATATATACTGGAGTCAATCATATAAGAATGGCCTTTCTGAATAGTGGTTAACAAGGCTTGAAGCTTTATTAGAAAACACACTTGGTTTATTTAGAGATAATTCTGAATTCTTGGATAAAATATTCCCATGAGCATATCCCTGATATAATATTACAAAGAAGAAAAATGTTATGAGATGATTACTGCTAAATGTCACCCTCAGCTAATATATATTATTAGAGGAATTAGAATAGTGAGAATTTTGGACTGATTGGGAGGACAGAAATTTCACTCTTTTAAGAGTCACTCTTAAAACTGACTCTTGTTCACTTGGCAAGGGCATCCTAAGGGGCCAAAAGAGACAAAATGGGAGCAGTAACCAAACCTCTACCCTTTGTTTATGGTTATTGCATGTGGAGATCCTTTCATTGGGTGATCCTGGACTCATCTTCTCTCTCAGCCTAACCTGCATAATAAATTTATTACGAGGATAAAAAGGGATGCAATCAAAATCTGTGTTTTTTGCTAAAAGTATATGCATAAAACATTTATTTACAATTGAAACTTTTGTGTCTGTGACTAACTGAGCAAAACAGTGTATCATAAGGCAACAATTTTTGAACCAAGATATAAAATGGGTTAATTTATGGAATCCATCCATGGAATCCATGACTCCTGTGGGATTGAAATTTAGCAAATTTGTAGTTGCTTCTATGCTGCCACACTGTTGCCTAGATGTTCAGTAATCTGGTCCTGCTGTAGCACTCCAGAGACCAGGTCCAGCAGCCTCTTCCCTGGCTGCTAGAGATCAGGTAGACTTATCCCACCCTAGCCCTTTGGAGGCCAAGTAGACCAGTCCCACTATGACCTGATGGAGGGCAGTCAACCACAGCGAAACTGTCAAGAAGTTGAAAATTTTTGTCACTGTCACTGCTTTTTGGCCTTCGGTCATTCTGTTTCTCTGTTTTGGTAAGAAAATATCTCTGAAACAATGACCCAACTGATCACAGTTTGTTTATTGACAAATAAAATAGTAATATTGGATAAATCTGTCCTAAGTAGAACTAAATTGATAATGGCATATATCAGTGAAAAACCTACAGACATGCCTAGCAGATCTCAAAGCTAACAAATAGGACAAAGAAATCCATTTTGACTATAAGAGATTGCCTGTGAAGCTAAGGATGAGTTAATCTCACTACAAAAAGACTTTTCATTTCTAACCAATACATGGTTGATTCTCACCATACTGATTTCCAGGGACCTAGCAACAATGAAGTCAGCCATCCTTAATTAAAACTAGAGCTACAATCTTCAGGCCATACATAGCTGGCCTTTTCCCAGGAAACCTGCCTGCTTCTAACAATGATTTCTGGTTGTTGTCATCCTCCCCGCCCATCTCTCTTTAACCTTCCAGTTGGAACTGTGTATTTTCCCACCTGCCTCTTCTGATAGTTTATCACGTCCTCGGGGAATTCTGAGACAGATTCTGTGCAATAAAATATATCAAAGGAGGGGTCATAAGAAACCTAATACGATGCCGATCTATAAAAGCCCATTTGTTTCATTTCTCATTTGATCCCTAGATTGTTTTGACATGGCTGCCAACTCTCACGCAATCAGCGTGAGACTCACGCAATTCAACCAATTTTGACTGTCTCACTCTGATAAACGAAATCTCACGCTAAACCCCCAAAATGGAATGTACAAAAATAAATATATCTCTACATTCTCTGATATTCCGAATATCGATATGCCCAAGCCCAAAGTTTCGAGAAGTGAAGCCTCCGATCCTGGGCGGCTTCAGAGGGCGAACAGAGCATGTGCGAGAGGACGTTGCCCTCATTGATTTCTGTACTGGGGTGAGGAGAGAATTCCACGCTGCAGGAAGCGGTTGCTCCTTTCCGCTCTAGGATGTCACAACTCTCTGGGCTTAACCCTTGCGCTGCACTCTGCTCTGGCAGGCGGAGATGAGAGAGACGAACTCTCTATCCCCCATGAAGTACGACTACAGGGCATCCCTGGGCCTTTCTCGAGAGCTGAGCTCCCATCATCCCCTCCCCGCACCCATCTGGTCTCAAGGCCGCTGGGATTGGGGCGCAAAGGCGCGTCCCTCTCTGGCCTCCCTCTCGCAAGGGGAGCTGCCGTGGCTGGCCTCTTGCGCGCCTCGGCTTCTCTCGCTCCCCAGCCTGATGGGAAGTCCCTGGAGAGGGAGGGGGAAGAGGGGGGGAGGGCTCCTTCCCGGGTACATTGTGTCCCTCTCCCCGCCCTTTGCACCTAGATATGCGCCCCCCCCAGCCTCCCCTGGGTCCAAGAGGCTGCAAGAGGGTCTGGCAGGGAGGAGCCTCTCCAGGAAGGGGGTCCCGCCAGAGGGCAGGCTGGAGCGGGGCAGGGGGGGCTCGCAAGGAGGGGGGGTTCCTGTCCCCTCCGAGCCCCAATCGCAGCCGGTGCAGGAGTTTCTCTCTTTTTAGGCTTCTTTCCCCACTTGATGCCAGGAACGTTTGGATGCTCTTTGGGAGCCCCTGGGAAGGAATCTCGCCTTGAGGGGTCTCCCCACAAATGCCAAGCAAAGGGGGGGGGAGTGGCCACTGTCCTCTCCTCTCCTCCCCCAGACAATCCAGGACTTCCCTGCAGGGGAGCAGCTGATGGCAGCATTGCTGGGGGTCCCATGCACAGACTGGGAGGGAGGCATTTGGGGAGTGAAGGACACCAGCCTCCCCCCCCATTCTGTGTGTGTGTGTGTGTGTCCATCTGCCTGCCTGGCCCTTTCCGACCCTTCAGCTGGACTGTGAGGCTGGTGGGTCCAAGACTCAGCCTGGATCCCCCTCCCCTCCGCAGGTGGGAGGCCCAGAGGGTGGGAGAGGGCTGGGAAGGGCCGTTTCTGCCCAGCTCCAAGGCCGGGAACCCTGGCAAGGCTCCCTCCACCCCCGGGGCCATGTGAGGGAGGCTTCTGTGGCCCTGAAGAGGCAGCCTGGAGGGGCCGGATCCCAGGCACTTGGGACGCCCCTCTCAGCCAGGGACCCTGGAGGAGGAGGAGAGCTGGAGCAGCCCAAAGGGACGGAGCAGATGGGCAGAGGCCCAAGAATGTGGACCCTTTCCGGCCAAGATGGTCAGTGAACTGCATTATTAATATCTTACAAATCCAGTTCAAGTACATTGGTGCTGCTTGCATGTATGTATGTATGTATATGTCCAAATCATGACTAAAGTATGCATCAGATTGCACCATTTAAAATGTAAAATTGTCAAAGCTCCCTACCATGGAAGGGGGGATACCCCCCTTCCATACCATCCCCCCCTTGGTCGCTCCGCTCCCTCGCAGTGTCTCACTCCGAACTATCACTAAAGGTTGGCAGCCCTGGTTTTGACCAATTGGGTTTTAGCTAGGTGAAAATGATTGGTTATTTTGGCAACTTCTAAAGGGAGACAGAGAGAGAGAGAGAGAGAAAAAAAAAAACTTGCATGGGAATCATGCAGTGTCGGTCAAACTATGCTGAGGAAAAAGGTAGGTGCTGGGGTAGCCTGAAAACATAATTAACAGAACAGTGGGAGTGGGTAGTTAAAAGCTAAAGTGAAAGCTAATTAAAATGGCAGGCCCCATTAAGCCAATTTATCCTTGGGGTATCATTGTCAAGGTTAAGGGCAGGGTGAATCAGCAAATTTGCCTATTGGGGCCCTTGGGAAATCAGTACAGAGGTGCACAAGTGGCAGAATATCTTAACACAACAAGAGGCATCTCAGGGAAAAAGGTATTTTTAGTTTCAATATTTGTGGTCCCTTTGGGATTTTTCCATTTTTCACAGCTTCAACTTTATTCCCTAGTTTCCAGAACTGAATGTCAGTCAGTCAACCTGGTGCAAATTACTGGTTCAAAAATATGATCAGATCTGGGCTGCCACAAAATCAGTGCAGTCACTAGACAACAGCAAAATATTAGAATTATATGTATCTTTTTACTGTTCTCATGGGATCATCTGTGCAGCCCAGATCTGGTTCCCTGGTTCAATCAGCAGTGGTGAAAAATAGCATCACAGATTGATTACCCGGTCAGGTAATGAGATCAATAATTGTTTGCTCAAAGTATAATCTCCAAGCTTGTCTCAGAGCAAAGAATGTTTTGAAGATGCAACAGTGCTGTAACAAGAAGGGCACACTAAAAGAGTTCAGATAATACATTTTTCTTTGCTTTATGTGTGTCCACTCCTTGAAAAGCAGGAATAAGGCTTGGAGAGCACAAGTTTGGCACACCTTCTGGCAGGGGTGGGATTCAAATTTCTTAGCAACTGGTTCTGTGGGTGTGGCCTAATTTGTGGGTGTGGCCTGGTGGTCATGTGATTGGCTGGGCATGGCTTGTTGACTGGACATGGCTTGGTGGTTATGTGACTGGCTGGATATGGCTTGTATGTAAATATTATAAGTATTTATGTAAATATTGAATTTTTTTATAAAAAAAGAGCAACTTTTACCCAAAATCAGGCAAAGCAGGCAAGCAGATTGAGTTGCTCACAGAATCACAGATTCATTCAGAGATCTGTGTTTCTGCCATCTGCTACCTGAGTCAGCACTGAATAATAGAAGCTTCAAGCTCAGCTCTGCCTTTCGATTAGCTAGAAAGCAAGAAATCCAATAATTGCCTGCTTTTTAGCTAATCTAAATCTCCAGACACAGCAGAACAGCTGATGGTCGTGGTGGTGGTGGAAAAATAGCAACTCAGCAGGCAAGTTTGATGGCGTGCATGCCAGGTAAGGAGTGAGTGGGCAGGGCAGGGTCAGCCAGTGGTGCAATTTGCTGGCTCTACAGCAGGTAGAATCCCACCCCTGATAAGAGTTCATTTTGTACATGCGTATAGACCATTTCCAAAAAACCTCAGCTGTGCCACCTGGACAGCTAACAAGCACTGTGCGTGGGCGCACAGCATTTGAAAATCCTCTTCTTTCCTGCTTTTTCAACCTCAGCCGTGCCGTGCAAAGCAGCTGAAGTTGAAAAAGCAGGAAATAAAGGACAGCCAAGAGCCTGGGTGGGCAGCTAGGCTAAACAGAGCAACAGACCCTGAACTGGTTGGGTATCTGCTTCTCTTCAGAACTGGACCAAACCAGTAGCATCCCACCCCTGCCTTCTGGGACAGACAGTTCTGAGTTTTACAGAATGAATAGTACATTGAACAGTGTTCAGATAGTGATCCATGCTTCACATAAGTAGTCAACAGGCAACATTCAGCATTCTAGACCAGCTGAAGGATCCCAAAAACACATTTCAAAAGGGACTTTGGACAGAACATAGTGGAGGAGGTTTGTTTTTTGGGTTCTTCATATAAGCTTCCTGGAGATTTCTGTATTTCCACTCTGGAAACCTAGGAAGGTTCTTACCTTGTTATCCCACATGATAACCACAATGAATATAAAAATCACTTACGAAACATTGTCATGAACTGTTTAGGATGGAGGTTCCAATAGCCCCAGTTTGTTCGATATCCATGTAGAGTGGCATATTCCTCATGGTTGTATGCAGGTTCAGTCCCAAAAGTATCAATTACTCGAACACGGCATCTGTGTAAGAGAATAAGAGGGGAAACCTATAACACTGACATCTTTGAAAATCATGCTTTCTTAAGTGGAAGTACCCTATTATGTAATTTAGGATTCCTGTGATCTTCAATGAATAGTTATAAACTTCTTGCACCAGGGACCTGTTTATTTGTTTGCTTGTTTCATAGAGATATATCCTGCTTTTTGTTCAAAGGCTGCACTTGTTATTCCTGCTTTTTATTTGTCCTCACAATATCAACCAATAGTTGGCAGAAAGAAATATGGCACAAACACACATGATAAATTTCCATGGTTGAGGAGTACTCCAAACCTGGATCTCTCCAATGCCAATCCAGCAGCTTAATCACTATAACATGCTAGCTCGACATTAGACTCATGTCCAAGAGTAGCCTTAGCAGTCAGGCACTGAGGAAATGCATTGCCAGAAACAGAAGAATGTGTCCCCAGTGCTTTGCACAACTTCTCTTAGCAATAGCAATACCCCTTAGACTTATATACCACTTCACAGTGCTTTACAGCTCTCTCTAAGCAGTTTACAAAGCCAGCATACTGCCCCCAACAATCTGGGTCATCATTTTACCCACCTCAGAAGGATGGAAGACTGAGTTACCCTTGAGCTGGTCAGGATCAAATTCCTGGCAGTGGGCATTCTAACCATTGTGTCATCACGGCTCTCTTCCTTTCCATTTCAGACGATGTATGTAACCCATGCCCAAATTAGTTTTGGACCTGAGTTTAATGCTCTTTCAGAAAAATTCTAGCCTGTGTGTCATCAGATCAAAAGATAGATTATATGTAATGAGCACTTCTGTACCAGTGATTTGTCACTCAGGATACTTGAAAGATGGCTAAATCCTATGTCTCAGGCATCCATCTCCATCTCACCAACTGTTACAGAGAGCTATTAAGTTCAGCCATCAGTGTAGTACATTTTATTCCAGCATACTTTTTTCCATTGACTCAATGAATGGAGGAATGAGTGGGATCTGTTCTTGAAGATAGCTAAGACTCCTTTTTTCTTGAGAAATCATATTCATGAATGTTAATAGGAGGAGCCATGTAACAACAAGATTATGAGACCAGCATTGGCTTGTTTTTAGGTGCAATTCAAGGAGCTGGTTGCAATATTTCAAATTGCCTTCCATCCTTCCAAGGTGGGTAAAATGAGGACTCGTGTTGTTTGGGGTGATATACTGACTCTGTAAACTGCTTAGAGAGGGCTGTAAAAGCACTGTGAAGTGGTATATAAGTCTAAGTGCCATTGCTATTGTTTGGGGCCTGGTTATCCACAAGACCAGTTCACTCTGAACAGAATCCATCTGCCTGAGGTATTCTACCCAAAAGATTTACTGACAGTCTCCACCAGCCATAAGTGGCAATGAGAGGAAACCTGGAAGTTAGCATTTTCTGAGATCTCCCCTTCTGTAAAACACCCCCCCCCACACCAGCTATAAAGATCTGCCCATCTCCCACCACTCCTGGTGCCCAAAAAGCCACTCAAAAGTTGAGTTTTCCAACATGCATTAGAAATATGCCTCTGTGATGTGTAATCTGGTATAAAATAGCCCAAATGCTTTACGATTATGGGGTTGAATTGTTGCAGTTTGAATGATTATGTTACATTTTGATGTTTTTGGTATTTGCTTATTGTATTATTTATAGATATTTTGTATTTTGCAGCTTGTGAGCTGCTCAGAATTGAGTTAATGGAACTAGTAACAAACAAATGTTAATGCAAACAAAGGAGAAGCTCTACGACTCTCTTTTTCTTGAGAAACCATAGTCATGAATTTTTTAAAAATGTGCTTTTAAAACAGAGCTTGCAAAATGAAGCATAGCATGCAACAAAGACAATAGGAGCCACTAGACTTCATGGAGTTTTTACTATTAAATTTGCCACTCCGTTAATCTACAGTCAACTCCATGTATATCTTGCACTTAAAAGCTTGTGCAATGAATAATATTAGTCTGTAAATAGCCTCTGCAACCACGTATTTCCTCAGAAAACAGCTGTTGGATCAAAAGAAAGTGTAAAGGGCAGGGGAGAGAAAAGATCTCAAGCAATACTTCCCCCAAACAAAGCATAAAGAACCCCCCACCCCCACCCCAAATCTGGATTGGTGACAGATTTCAGTTCCCATGGAAGTACATTACAAATCAAAACATTATATTAAAAAATTATGTACAATGTATGTTAGTTTGAATCATGGAATCTAGCCTGTTTTATCTGTATATGTACTGACATATGCATCTGTGTGGTTTTCTTCAATCTTCTTGATCTGTTTCATAACTACATAACCTCTAGTCCCCTAGAGTAATATTGTGTCCTCCCAAACACCCTTAGAATGGATGGGATTTGCTTTTTCCTGTTAGGGAACTGTAAGATACATTTAAGGATCATTATTAGCATCTCTCTCCATTAAAATTCACCATTCAACCTCTCCCTCTAAACAAAAAGTGAACCAAGAACTTGATTCTATCCATTCTGCTGATGTTTGAATTCATCCACCCAATTACCCAGATATATGGGCAGGGGCAGAGTGCCTCTCTCTCTCTCCCCATTAAATCACTGTGTGAATTGTAATGTGTTTTAAAATAAGTCTTTTTTAAAAAAAATACAATTCCATTTGTAGTTGCACAGGAATTCTGTTTTCTCTATCTGTACATTGTGGTTTTTGTTTCTATTTGCCAATAAAAGATGAGTGTATAATGTTAATAGTACAAAGTCATTCTGGAAGCATGCAACTACAAATATGCAAAGAAGAGGAAAAAGAGATGGAGTCTTGTCATTGTTTTTACGTTTCTTCTTCACTCCTCCTTGCATGGAATATCTATGAGTCTTTCCACTGCATGCTATAGTGACTCTTTAGGCTGCATGGGCACTGGAGGGCAGGAGCTTACTTTTTTGTCCCTCCCCAATCCTCACACGCCTCTGGATATTCTCAAGCCAATCAAAAGAGTTTGAGATTGAGAAAGGAAGAGAGCAAGATCTGAGCATACAGCAAATATGAATCAAGCATCAGAATCCCAACTCTGCTCTTTTAGGTCAAGCAAAATACACAAGAAAAACTGATTTATAATAAAAGCTATAACATGATGTGATATTTTTGAACAACAATCATGAAGGATAGCAGGGGTGGCAGGCAGGTGGGAGAAGAAAAAGATACTATCAGTGCTAAAATGAAATCACAAATTTTGCTAGCAAATGATCTGACAAGAGACAGAGAGTTGGGTCATTTTGCTTTGTTTTCCTGTATTTTTAGTACTGGGGGGTTGGGAGGGCAAAATAAAGATGACTTTGTCCCTTTAACAGTCACTTTTTCTTTCTTTTGTGATGTTTACAGAATGTGTTTACAGAAGGCTGATCCATTAGTTCCCCCTGATCTCTTCACACACCGAACACCCAAACTCTTGCCTCCTCCCTTGAAAGCCTGAGGTTGATGATGATGGTGATAATTTCTCTTTTGAGAACAATGTATAACTTTGCTCTTTTGACATTGTAAGCACAGCATAACATGTGACAATGGCAGCTGGGAAACAGAATCTCCATTGAGTGTGCAATTGACCAGCTGTCCCAGTCATGGAGATAGTCAAGGTTTGGAAGTGTAAATCTTAAGGATGTGTTGGAAATGTACTTTTCCTTGCTTCAAAGGAGAAAGAAAGGCTAAATATTCAAGTGATTTTCAGTTTCAGTCCCATTCAGAATTTGGAATAACTGCATGTTATAGTGACGTCCAGGTTACAGCAAGGGAATAGTGCAATCCATGTTGTTTCCTTGAAAAAGCAAATAACAGCGAAACCCATTTATTAAGAGAACAGCCATTGAAAGAAAATCACTCTACTCTCTGCTCTGAGAAGTATCAAATATTGGCTATAGATTTCAAAGGAATTGGTATTCTAGGCAGAAAAAATAGAAATTTAAAGATTCAGCATGGTGAGTACCCTCCAGCAATATTAGCACTGGGAATGCTGCGTGTATAAATAAGGCTGGAAACTTAATCAACACCCCGTGGCCTTCTTCCCTAAACGTACATGAACATACCAACTGCCCAAAGCCATAATGGGCAAACCAAGTCTAAAATGGGACTTCTGTTGGCAACCAAGCCATGTGGAAGATTCAGGATCACAAAACACAATGAACAACTTGTGCCGTCCTGCCCAAGGACACTTCATGATACAGGGCTTCCTGCTTGAGCAGGAGCTCTCCAAGGTCCTTCCAGCTCTCTTATTTTGCATTCTGTACATAGAGCGGCATCAGTTCAGTGGTGGGATTCAAATTTTTTTTACTACCAGTTTAGTGGGCGTGGCAGGGGGAGGATACTGTAAAATCTCCAGTCAGAGGTGGGATTTGCCGGTTCTCCAAACTACTCAAAATTTCTACTACCAGTTCTCCAGAACTGGTCAGAACCTGCTGAATACCCCCTCTGCACCAATTGCTTCCAAAGCCACACCATCCTATTTTATAGAAAGAGACCATCTGTGAAACTGAAGCAGGT
Organism: Hydrophis major; assembly: GCA_033807585.1. NCBI lineage: Eukaryota > Metazoa > Chordata > Lepidosauria > Squamata > Elapidae > Hydrophis > Hydrophis major. Next base: position 175,635,810 of record CM066329.1, read on the forward strand.
GCAATATTTTAAATATTTTTTAAATGTGAGGGTTTTTGGAGGCGGGGGGGTGTAAGTGAAATTCTGCACAAGGGCGCTTTGTATGTCAGTCATGACGCTGGAAAGACTACAGCCTGGAATGTAAGAAGAATAAATGGCAATGGGTCTAAAGGAAGAAATCAAAGGAGGAAAAAAATAGATATGTTCTGTGTCTATGAAGCTAGGAGAAGGAGAAAGATGTAACAGATTGAAATCAAGGTAGTCTGATCAGTAATTGAGTGAACAAAGCAAGGAAAAGGAATTTGGCCCATGAAGTCAAAGGAAAATCATTTGTTGTTGCTGTTGTGGTTCCATCAGAAAAACAGGGAAATGGAGAGAAGTTTCAGCATGACCTACAGTACAAAGACCAGGCAACATATAACCTCTTTTGGGGAATGAAATCACCACAGTTCTGTATCATTTAGGCCATGCTGGTTAAGATTGACAGGATTTGAAGAACAATGTATGTGGACCAATCATCTTGTCTAATACAGATATAAATCAAACCTTGAACATTGTAAGAAAAAATAATTTCTTAAATGAGATGTTTTGATATTTTTTAAATAAGCATTCATGCACTTCTTTAAGATGGGAATCAAGAAAAATGTCCAAGCAATCTTATAATTGGTTCCGGGTTTTGTCTCAAACTATCTATGATCCCATTCCTTCTATATATGGATGAAACATGACTTTGGAAGAGGGCTTGGGGGGGGGGATATTAAGCAGCTTTTCTCCATGCCTCCATAACCCGTTATCAAATTCAGTTTCCAAGGATTTAGCATTAAAATCCTGATGTGTAAAAATTTCTCAGCTGACCAACCTAGAAAGGACCACAGAATTATGACGAGGAAAGTTTTGATGATTGAAATAACAAAGAAAATTTCCAATGCATGACAGAGTTAGTGGAATGGATCTGAAGGCTGGAATATCCAAAAATAGAAAGCACCTAAGAGATATATAGCTGATCCTCGAATTATGACTGTGATTGAGCCTGGAATTATGGTTATTAATCATGGTGGTCACTAAACAAGTCACCACATCACCATGCCCAGTTATACTATCTTGCAGTGGTCATTAAATGAATGCTATGGGCATTAAGTAAATTTGTTTTCCACACTAGACGTTTTTGCTGGAAACCAGAAATAAGTGCTGGAAACTAGGGGAAAAAACACCAAAACTTGTAGTTACATGACTGCAAACAATCATAAAGATGAGCTGATTGCTAAGCACCCAAAATGCAATCAAGTAACTTTGTACATGTGTGTGTGGCCATTGGAATTTGAAACTGATTCATAGATAGGTTTGGGGAAGTCCATTGTAACTTCAGACGGTCACTAAACTTAAGCATGATTGTCTATATTTAAGATTACATGGATTTTATGCAGTTTCATTCAAAAATCAGTTTTCAGTAATTTACAAAAGTGGTACAGTATACAGTATATTCAGGGTGGGATTCAAATTTTTTAACAACCGGTTCTGTGGGCATGGCTAGGTGGGCATGGCCATGTGCCTGGGTGGGTGTGGCTTCTTTTTTTTTCCTTTTTGCATCACACCTTCCCCACCCCCGTGTGCCCCTTTTTGCCTTCTGGGTCTCAAGGAAGGCTCCTGGGCGAAGCAGTAAGACAGCAAGGGGGATCCCGGCACAGCTGATCATCAAAATAGCTGATCATTGGGAGGGTGAAAAATACCTTAAGGAGTGACTGGGGGAGTGACAATGCAGTCAATGATGTCGGGCATGTGCAATAAGGACTGACTGGGCAGGGAAGGGCAAGGCCAGCCAGAGGCATGATTTGCCGGTTCTCTGAACTGTGCAGAATCATAACAACCAGTTCTATAGAACCAGTCTGAACTGGTAGAATCCCACCCCGAGTATATTTGTATAAATTGTACAGTGTATGTGTCAGCTTTGAAATTCAGCTGCCACATTTTTTTTTAAGGGAGTTGGAGGAGTTGAAAAGTTCAAGGTTATTCTGTGTGTCGTATTAAGAAATTCTAGTGGCAGTTAATTGGTTCTCGTGATTTATGAAGTGTAGAAGTGGGAGGAGAAAAGGTGGATTCTGTGTAACGCGTGAAAATAATTTCACTTGGGAAATTGCCTTTGACATGCCAGATCTGTTTCTAAATAAATCAATTGGAGAGAAAATATCTTGGAGTGATTGATATCATGGATACTTCCTGGATGCCTTACAGTATGTATGTATGTATGTATGTATGTACGTACATATGTATTTATTATGAAATTTATTTGCCTCCATCTTGTATCCAATGTCTCTAGGTGGCTTATAACATATTATATTACAATAACAACTTCACATAAATGAAAATGTAATCATGACTACATTCTTAGAAGAAATGCCCACATATACTCAAGTTAATACATCTTCCATATCAATCCCAGAATTCCTGCTTTCAAAAATATGTCTTCTCTAATTAAATTAACAAGGCAGATGCTGATCTTATTTCTATGGTAAACTGATTCCACAGTAGTAAACTTGTACATGTCCGCCAGTACTGTCTTTCTCCCTTTCACCAGATATGTTGCAAAACAGGGTCAGGGGAAGTCAGAAAATAGCCCCAGTTCTTACCTGTATTTTTTAAAGGAGAGGCCCATATGCTGTTTCATCTGCTGCAGTCCATGGTAGTCCGTATAAATGAGATCAAAGGGCAGAGGAACCATCAAGGGACAATTCCCTCGACCAGGTGGCACTCCTAAGTTACTGGAAAGAATAAAGGGATGAGTTGCATTTGTGCACAGAACTAGGACAATCTGTTCAGAAGAATTAACACTGTGAAACTACTTGGGAAATAATTACTATTCTACATAGGCGGGGTTCACACAACCCAGCTAAATAGATTTGGTTAGTTTGTGATTCAGTAAGTTATAAGAACCCAGCCACTGACTAACTATATTTTTATTTTTATTTTTTTTTCAAATATGTAAAAGATAACAAGTATAAGTATGAACATCAACAAGGACAAAGGGAGTAAATACAGATAAATGGGGACAGTAAGACAGGGACAGTAGGCACACTGATGTGTTTATGCATGCCCCATTAAGGACCTCTTAGGAATGGGGAGAGATCCACAATAGATAGTTTGATGTTGAAGCTGTGAGGGGTTGAGACTGTAACAACGAAATTGGGTAGGGCATTCCAGGCTATGACCACTCTGTTGCTGAAGTCATATTTTCTGCAATCGAGTTTGAAGTTGTTTGCTTTGAGTTTGTATCTATTGTTTGCCTGTGTATTATTGTGATTGAGACTGAAGAAGTCATTGACAAGTAAGACATTGTAACAGACAATTTTGTGTACTATGCTTAGATCAGACCATAGGTGGCACAGTTCTAGATTGTCCAGGCCCAAACCAAACTGCAACATTAAACTGTGATATTGACAGGTGAAAAACAGTGATTTCATTAACAAAAATTCTGGTTTGGAGGTGTTATACAAAAATGGCCATATTGAAATAAATAAGATAGACTCTAAGCTGAACCATCCATTTCCAAGAAAGAACCAACAAGCCCTGAAAGGCTTAATTCAAATCATGTTCACTGAGAATTCAGTTGGGCTGCCTCCCAATTACATGATTGTAGCCAGATTTATTGCCTAAGGCTGTGTTTTTGGAGAGTAGGACACAAACTCCCTGGGGTGCATAAGGCAGTGAATAAAGGGCACCCAAAATGCCTCTCCATGCATGATGTATACAAAACAAGGATTCCCAAATTCTCAATCTTCTATGTGTTTTTTTTAAAAAAAACAAATTCCTCTTTTTAGAGGATAAGGAATTCGGCACAAAACATTTATGCAAAACTTTATCAGACCTGATTCTGTGCAGTGGAGACTATGAAGGGAAGGAGAGGAGACGAGAAGAGGAAGGGCAGGGAAAGAAGATGGGGTCTGTAATGTCAGCAAAACTGAATTGGCAGAGAAAGGGCCAAAAAGAATTGACACCCTGCCCATCTTTTGCAAATTGTAGCACTTTAAGGGAACCTAATTTAAAGGATCACATTTTTCTTTCTTTCTTTTTTTCTTCTGCCCTGACCTCCAGATTTCAGAAAGAGTTTGCTGTATGGGAAAATAAGAAAGATCACCCTTCCCATTAGAATAAGTTTTTACATTTTATTGGGTTTGCTTTGATTTTATATACGGTTCTAGCATTCTTTTATCTGACATGTAAAAAAAATAATTATTTTGATATGTATCTGATATGTAAAAAAATAATTATTAAATGTGGTATATTTATTTCTGGCCTAGCCCTAACTTCAATGAAATCAGGTACATTCACTTCTCCATCCATGATTAGCTCATAGTATTAGGGGGAATAGCCTACGAACGATGGCTGTTCTCTGCCAAACAGTATGAATTTTTTTATTATGTAGCTATGGCACTGTGTCCCAAATGAATGAAAACTATTGTGTCTGGAAGAGTTGACTTGCTGGTATTGACAATTACCAGGATAGTATTAAAATGCATATCACTAGAAAATATATCTCTGTGGCTGGTGCTTACACACATTGGGTATCACATTGTCCTAAGACTCTGGATATCACCCAGAAAATTGCAACACCAAAGAATACTTGTCAACCTCGTCACACAGAACATCTTAAGTGGTGTCCAAGTGAAAAGAGACTGCACCCAATTGCCCACATGTACTACTATAGTGGCAATTTCAACTCAGATGCAACTGCATCAATCTAGCAGGAAGGAGATTTACAACCTAAATGGTTCCAAATTCATGTACCTGTATTATTCTGGTCTGAATATCCGCTACAAGCAATAGGATTCACAGCCAATAGTGGATAAAACAACTCAACAACTTCAATCCTTTGAAACAGTCTGGACTGTATTGCCATTTTGATCTGCAAAGGAGCCTTATCTTGAGTATATTCTACTACAATTGTCTGATTTCTTGATAATGTGTGGGAGATAACTGTGCTAGCTTACATGCTTTTGATGAACACTATTTGCTTTTTTATAGAGTTTGTTTTTCTATGGTTGGCATTAAAGACGCAGCCTTTATAAAAGGGTACTCCTGGAAAACTTGCTCCAAAACCAAAACTGACAGATCCCCTAATTCAATGAAATTGTACCAATCACTATCACTGCACCCTATGTACCAAAGAGATGTGTAAGTGAAGACAAAACAGACCATTTTTTCATAAACCACAAAACCCTCAAAAGAGACTTCTTCATTTTGGTGGGTAATCTAAATACACAGATTAATAAACTGTGGTTTGCCTGGAAGTAATTGTGAAAACATTTTGGTCTGTTAGCATGATCAAAAATGTTCTGCATCATTAAACTCACTGGTCATATGCAACAATTTATTCCAGCCAAGCCCAATCATCCATTAATTTGATATTCACACGCACTAAGTGGTGCTTCTACAGTCTGTGTTTCTAATCCTGATCAGCAAACACTTTAGGCCTGCTGCTAATGATGTCCAGGTGTTGAAAGGTGCAGAAGAAGGGTCTGATCATCACCTGGTTTGATGCTGGTTAAATTGAAAGCTGTATCACAGTGCCATCTACTACTTTAACTCCTGTTGAACTTGCTGCCACTTCAGCAACACCATGAAGCGTTTCAGATAGCACTGTATAACAGATCTGAGGCCCTGCTCCCAAATCAAGGTGATGACAATGTGGAGGAGCAGAGGCTTGATATCAGAGACATCATCAATGCACCAAGAGAAATTATCTGCCCTTGTGGGAAGGATAGCACTAAAAAACAGATGACAGGTGATACTGTCGTGTCCGCAAAAATACGATCAGAGTCGGTGACTTTCATTCAAAGCTCTTTATTAACACTGGGAGAACCGAACCAGCGAAAGGCAAAAAGCCCGCGGCTTTTATACCTTTCGCAGCGGCGGCCGCGGCCAATGGCAGCGATTCAAGTCTCCCGCTCTTGGTTTGCACCAATCGCGGGAGACTTCAATCGGGCCAATCAGCGCGGCTCGCCTGGCCAATCAGAAATCCCCGCGCCTTAGCCAATCAAGGCTCGGGGATTTCGAGTATACCAATTCAAGACATAACACCCCTCCCCTCTTGGTATGGTCCATCACGTGGTGTAGTCACGCAGGTAGGCGGGGCTCCGTCGAGTCCTAGTTGACCTGCGCAACTCACTTGCTTGCTGTAGCTCGGCCAGAGCGGTCATCTTTTTGGCTGCTCCTGCCTCTGTGCGAACCGGCTGGATGATCGGGCCGGTTCTTTCGCTGTGGCTCCCGCCTGGGCCTACCGGGTCGGTTGAGTCACGGATTTCGCCGCTCCCACTTGGCTTCTCCGAGTCGGTAGAGCTGGCCAGACTGCTCTTCTCCGGCGGGGACTCGCGATGGCTGTGTTCTGGTGAGTATTTCTGTTTTATTTTTTCCTGCGATTGTCTTTCCGGGTATTCCCTCCCCCCTTGGTTCGTGTCTTGGGGGTTGAGGTCAGTCGCTGTTCGTGACCTGAGCTGGTCGATATGTCGCTTCCAGGCTCGCCCGTCGATGGTTTGGAGCCGGTACGACTGTGGACCAGTGATTTGAGTTATGACAGCTGGGATCCATAGGGGGTCCCCCGTCATGTTTTTCGCATAGACTAGGTCACCTGGGTTAAATGTCCGGTACCTGGAGCTGGAGTCTGGGGGCCGCTCCGGGTTATAAGTCGGGTGTAGTCTGTCGAGTGGGGACCTCAGCTTTCTGCCCATCAGAAGCTCTGCAGGACTCTTGTTGGTTGTAGTGTTGGGAGTGATGTGCTGTATGAAGAGCAGTCGGTTGATTTTGTCGCTGATCTCCCCGTGGTCCATTTTCCAGAGGGTCTTTTTCGTAAACTGGACCATCCGTTCCGCCCTACCGTTCGCCGCCGGATGCGCCGGTGCTGTTAATGCGTGGCGGATACCCCTTTCTGCCAGGAACCGTTCAAAGTCGATGGAAGTGAACTGGGGCCCGTTGTCCGAGACGACGACGTCTGGGAGGCCGTGTGTGGAAAACAGCTTACACAGTTCTTTTACGACGGCCTCTGTGGTAGTGGACTTCATGTCGCTAACTTCTAACCAATTGGAGTACGCGTCAACCGTGATCAAAAAAGTATGTCCATTTGTGGGGCCAGCAAAGTCAAGATGGATTCTGGACCAGGGCCCCCGTGGTGTTTCCCAGTCCCGGATAGGTGCTGCGGGTGGGCTGGATCTGGTCTCCTGGCACCGGTGGCATTTGGCGACCCATGCCTCAATTTGTTTGTCCATTCCTGGCCACCAAGCATAGCTTCTGGCCAGGGCTTTAGTCCTGACGATGCCAGGATGACCCTCATGTAGCATCTCCAAGACCCTTTCTTGCAATTTGTCCGGAATCACCACCCGGTCACCCCATAGGATACACCCTCTCAGTAGTGAAAGTTCAGTCTGGCGCTGGCGGAATGTTTTAAAAGTCTCGTCATTGTCTTTTTCCGGCCAGCCTTTTTCTAACCAGTGTAAGATTCGTGCCAGGCGCCTGTCCTTAATGGTTTCTCTGGCAATGTCAGATGCAGTAATAGGTAAGCTCTCGATACTTAGGGTGTTTGTTGTTGGTGCTGGGTCAGGTTCAGTGTCAGGTAGAGGCGAGCGGCTTAAAGCGTCCGCGTGCGAAATTTTCTTACCTGGCTTGTGTAGCAGTTCGTAACTGTAGGCTGCCAGGAATTCAGACCATCTTGTCATCCGGGGTGACAAGATGTTTGGCGTGGCTCGGTTTCCGGCGAGGATGCCCAGCAATGGCTTGTGATCCGTCACGATGGTGAACGGGCGGCCATACAGGTATTCGTGAAAACGTTTAACGGCGGCAACTATAGCCAAAGCTTCTTTGTCCAGCTGGCTATAGTTCCGCTCCGGTTTGGTCAGAGTCCTGGAGAAAAAAGCGATGGGTGCTTCTCTCTGGTCTGGGAGGGTGTGGCTGAGGACAGCGCCGACGCCGAAGGGTGATGCGTCGCAAGTGACAGCTAAGGGCAGGGTCTCACTGAATTGCATCAGGACAGCGTCGGAGGTGAGGAGGTCTTTGGTTCTTTGAAAAGCGGCTTGTTCTCGTCTCCCCCAAGTCCAGGCTGCCCTCTTGTCTAGGAGTCTATGTAAAGGCTCCGCCGCCGTTGCCTTTTGAGGTAGGAAAGCATTATAAAAATTTAGTAAACCTAGGAACGCTTGTAGTTCCGTTTTGGACTTTGGGGTGGGGGCTTCCTTGATGGCTTTTACTTTTTTAGTCGTAGGGTGAATGCCATGCTGGTCTAGGAGATAGCCCAAAAACTCTACTTGCTTTGTACATAGTTTGCATTTTTCTCGTTTGACTTTAAGTCCTGTTTCTTTAAATTTCGTCAAGACTTGTCTGAGTCTGTTTTCTAATTCGGCTTCGTTTGGCGCCGCTACTAATATGTCATCAAAATAGGGCACCACCCCCTTGATGCCCTGTAGCAAACGTTCCATCAGGCTTTGAAAGATGCCTGGTGCTACGCTGACTCCAAATTGGAGCCGGTTACTCTTGAAAGCCCCCCGATGGGTCACTATTGTTTGGGCTTCCGCCGTTTTCTCGTCCACAGGTAGCTGCTGATATGCCTGGGCGAGGTCGAGCTTGGCAAAGACTTTGCCCCCTCCTAGTGAGTGCAGTAAATGTTGCACTATTGGGACTGGGTAGGCGCTTTGTTGTAACGCGCAATTTAGGGTGGCCTTATAGTCCCCGCAGATTCTCACGGACCCGTCTGGCTTTACTGGGGTCACTATAGGGGTTTCCCATCTGGCATGGTCTATCGGCTGCAATACCCCTTGTTTGACGAGCTTGTCGAGCTGCTCGTCGATTTTAGGTCTTAATGCAAATGGTACCCTTCTAGGTTTAAGCCGCTTAGGGGGAACCCTTGGGTCTAGGTCAAACAAGATAAGGGGCCCCTGGTACTTGCCCAAGCCTCCATCGAACACCTCCTGGAACTCCTGGGCTAGCCGCTGTTCCCAAGCTTCGATGGTGACTTGGTTGACACCTGTCAGCGCGATGTTAAGCGGGGCGAACCATTGTAAACCCAGTAGGCTTGGGCGGTCGCGATCGATGATTGTAAGTGGCAGTTGTTCGGTGTGGCCTTTGTAAGTTATATTAAAGTTCTTGGTGCCCACTACGGGAACGCGATTCCCTTGGTAGTCTTTAATGATGACTTTTTGGGCATGCACGTTTCTCTTTTGCAGTGTAGGCACCAGTCTTTTGATTTCGCGCCATGCAATCATGGAAAGGTAGGACCCGGAGTCCACTTCCATTTTGCATGGCTGGCCTTCGATATGTACTTCTACATGTACCTTTCTGGCGCCATCGGAGATGGCGTGGCCGATGGTCACCGTGTGGTGGGTTTCTTCTTTTCGCCGACCGTCGCCGCTTCTTTGAGATCGTTGAGTGCGGTCCCACCGACCGTCTGGCTGACGCTCTTTGGTTCTGGGCGGGGAGTTTTCTCTCCGTCTGTCATGCTGTTCCCATTTTGGCGGGCTGCGAGTCTTCTTTTGGCGGCAAACTCGGGCGATGTGACCCCGTCGTTCACAATGCCTACAGATAGAGTCAAAAAATCGGCATTCTGACCTGGGGTGATCGCCGCCGCACCCGGCACAGTTGGTCCTCGACCTGCGACCTTTTCGGTTTCGTTGATCGCCGCGTCCCGTCTGCACTCGGTGTATGTCCTCCTCGTCTTCTGACGTGCTGGAGTTTGATTGGTATTCACCGTAGTGTGCGGTTGCTTCGTTTCTTGTGTCGGCCGACCTTGCCGGGTTGTTGTTTCCGCCCTTCGCGTCAGATCTTCGCATGCTGTCTGCCGACGTGCGGGTCGCTTCAGCGGCTGCGGCTGCTGTAAGGGCATCGGCTAGGCTGATGTCGCCCTTGGCCATAAGTCGGCTCTGGAGTGTAGGATCCCATAAACCAAGTACGAAGCGGTCTCTTATGAGACTGTTCAGACCTTCGAACTCACAGAGTCCTCCTAGGCGCCGTAGTTCTGCGACGAAGTCGCTCAATTTTTCGTCTGGTTTCTGGTTTCGGTGGTAGAACTCGTTGCGCCGTATCAGGATGGGGACTTCGGGGGCGTAATGGCGCCGCAATATGGGTTCAAGGACATCCCAGTCCATGGCGGTGGCGTCTGCCGGTTTGGCCAAGGCTTTGGCCATCTGGAAAACCTCTGGTCCGCAGTGCGTAAGAAAGACGGCGCGTTTTAGCGGGGCCGGGGCGTCCTTCATTCCGGCGCATTCCAGGTACATCCGGAACCGATCCGAGTAGGATTCCCAATCCTCGGTGGCGGGGTTGAACGGGGCGGGCGGTGCTATCTTCGCCATCTCTGCGCTGGAGCTGGTTCTTGGGTGGACACGGGGTTCGGTTCAGGGGCGAGATCCCATCCTCGTCGCCAGTGTCGTGTCCGCAAAAATACGATCAGAGTCGGTGACTTTCATTCAAAGCTCTTTATTAACACTGGGAGAACCGAACCAGCGAAAGGCAAAAAGCCCGCGGCTTTTATACCTTTCGCAGCGGCGGCCGCGGCCAATGGCAGCGATTCAAGTCTCCCGCTCTTGGTTTGCACCAATCGCGGGAGACTTCAATCGGGCCAATCAGCGCGGCTCGCCTGGCCAATCAGAAATCCCCGCGCCTTAGCCAATCAAGGCTCGGGGATTTCGAGTATACCAATTCAAGACATAACAGATACGATGGACTTGCAATGAAGAAAAATCTGTGGCTAATCTTGCAAACCCAACAAAGTCAAAAAAGCTGACAAAACAAATCTGTAAAAATGGTAGAAGTGAAAAGGAGCCTTATGTGGATAACATAGCTGCAGAAGTGCTGGCTACAAAAGACACTGGCACTGTGACCAAAATCCATTCTTTTCAACTTGGAAAGTACTATCAGAGCCACAGTGGTGCAGTGGTTAGTGTGCAGCACTGCAGGCTACTTCAACTGATCACCAGCTGCTAACAGTTTGGCAGATAGAATCTCACCAGACTCAAGATTGACTCAGCCTTCCATCCTTCTGGAAAGACCCAAATTGTTGGGGTGCAATATGCTGACTCTGTAAACTGCTTAGAGGGGGCTGGAAAGCAATGTGAAACAGTATATAAGTCTAAGTGGTATTGCTATCAGGAAAGGCTAGTTATCCCAGAATGAGGATTTGCAACGCAACTGGGTGACTCGCTAAAACAACAGAAAATTCTACAATGCCAGAAACAGTGTTTTGATTTAGACTTAAAATGTAATCCATCAGCTGCATTAGATTGGGAACTCGATCAATCCCCTAATATTGCCTGTGAATCTGAGCCAAATAAAAACAGAGAACAAAGCAATATTAAATGGCTTAAAAATGCAGGACCTGAGCCCTTGGAAGCAATGAAGGCAGATTAGCCTTTGGTAGAAAGTTAAAATGGCATCTGGCAAACCCAGTAAACACATCTGATTCTCTCTGAGAATGGTTGTTTGCTTACAGATGTTTCATTAGCCATCTAGCAGTGGTACATTTCAAACATGTTTACCACCGGTTCGATAGGCGTGGCTTGGTGGGTGTGCTTTGCATGCTCACACACAGTTTGTGTGTGTGTGTGTGTGTGTGTGCCAAATGGGCACTTTGTGCAGACGCAGGGGCTTTCTGACTTGCCTCCTGCATTCCTGCACTCTCCCTGTTGCTTGATGCGCGGCAATATGCTCCGTTGCGCAAAACAGCTGCGCTTCAAAAGCAGGGATAAAGGTGAGTATGGGAGCCCTGGCAGGCAGGCGGGCCGAATAGCAGAGTGTCAGAGAGAACCAGTTCATTTCTGCTGCTCATCAGCTTTGCCGGCTCAGCAGAACTGGGCCGAACTGGTAGAATACCATCACTGCCATCTAGGTGACATCATCAGCGCCAGTGAAATTGTGTTTCCTCATTTATATACAGTAACTTGTCTTGCTAGTGGGTGTGGTTTTCCCCTTGGTCATTCTTTCATTAGGATAAGGTTTTCTGCTTGATCATTTGTCTGGTGTTAATCGCTGCTTATCTGCGTGTTGGCTGCTGAAGAGGATATGTTATGGTGTTTTTGTTTCCTTCTTTGCTTATTTTATTGTGTCTTTCAAATGGTGTGTAAATGTGGTTTATCTCTATGTGCCTACTGATGGCTAATGGGTCTGAATTCCAAGATTCCAGGAATTCCCTAGTAGTTTTGGATTTAGCTTGGTCTACTATCCTCGCAGTTTTCCAGTTGAGTCTATGATTGAATCTGTTCATGAATTGTGAGAATAAGGATTTTTCATCCTGTCTTATGATTGCTAGTTGGTATTCATGCATGAGCTGTGCCAGTCTCCTGCTTGTCTGTGCTACATAGTGGTTGTTACAGTACTTTACACTGTATGTGGTAGATGACTCCTCCTGTTTTTTCCTTCTTGGGATGCTGGGTCTTTTGGTTTACTTAAGATATTTTAGAGGGCTTTCATTGGTTACCTAGTTTAGCTGTTAACTAGTCAGATAGCAAAATGCCTGCAAGGAAGAACCCCCATTTCATCAGTCAATTTCAAAAGGCGGCTTTAGTTGGAACAGCTTACACCTTGCCTTGATACCTTTAACACCATGAAACCACATCTGCCTATCCCAGGTCCTTGGGAAGGACTCAATAGGTGAATAAAAATGCCAAATGCAGTCTAAAAATCTGGCTGACTGTGCAACAAACCACAAGAATAAAGTATTTTTACTTCACTTCTAAATGGCACCCCCAGGCGTGGGCAGGTCCAGAACAAAGACATGGGTTGTGTACAGACAAAAACACAATACAGCAAGCTGGACTTTGACTGTATTTGATTAATTTCATTTTAGAGCTATACATACCATATTCTCTTTCATGGTAAGCAATGTTATGCCAAACACAGAAAAAGAGTAAGAAACGGTGGGCCAAAGCCATTAAATGCATCATTTCTGATTCTTCAATAGAATCACTATAGAATTATTTACTACCACCTATGGGGTCCTATTTTTAAACATACCCAAAGCAGATGACACCATTTTCTTACTTTTTGGACATTGTTTTTAGCCTTTCATTTATGATTAAATCTATAACTTTATTTCTCTGCATATATTTATCAATTCCACTCCATAGTATCTTACAATCATGGAATGTAAGGTTTGGAAGGAATCTTGAAGGTCATGTAGCCAACCCTGTCCATTTTAGGAATCCATATCTCCAACAGCTGGTAATGCAGTTGTTCAACCTTCAGTGAAGGAGAGTCAATCTTCTCCAGAAGGAATTTGTTGTATTGTTGAACAGTTCTTACCATTTGGATTTTTTCCAGATGTCTAAACTTTTGATTTAAACCTATTGTATCTTGTTCTATCTTCTGGAACAATTTTGAACAGTTCTGCTCCATCCAGATAGTTGAAGACAATAATCAGGCTTAGCTGCAGTATTTCCTCTTCAGGCTAAACACATACAGTGCCTCCAACCCAGGGGTGGGGTTCAAATTTTTTAACAACCAGTTCTGTGGGTCTGGCTTAGTTGGTGGGCATGGCTTTGTAGTCATGTGACTGGCTGGGCGTGGGCGCTGCAACAGTTATAAGTGTGAAAAATGGTCATAAGTCACTTTTTTCAGTGTCATTGTAACTTTGAATGGTCACTCCACACAAGCAAAGTATCAACAAAGGAGGGGAAAAAACCTCCAGAGATGTTTCTAAGACAGGAAGTCTAGTCCTGCCAAGAATGTAATAAGGGTTAACGGAGAGGCAGTTTCTATAAGCAACATCAGAATGTTTCCTTCCTGTCTTCCTTACAGGATTAGGCCAGTAATTTCTTCTAACAACTGGTTCTCCAAACTGCTTAGAATGTTAACAACCGGTTCTAGTGAATAGGTGCGAACCTGTAGAATCCCATCCCTGCTCCAACCATTCCTAACCCTTTATTATTTTGACTGCTGTCTTTTGGACAATTTATCAATATTCTTCTTAAAAAAACCTGGAACTTGACATAATATTCTGGATGTGGTCTGCCCAAGATAGAATAAACAGGAACTGTTATTTTGTCTGGTTTTCATTATATTTCTGGGATTGCATATACCCTTTTTGGAGTTGCATCAAACAGTTATTGATCTACCAAGATACTGAATTCTTTTTTGTCTATTCTGTTTTCCAGTATAATAGATTCCATTCTCACCTTGATTTTTCCAACAATTGTAGGGCTTTGCATTTAGATTAAATGAAATTCATCATTCTCATTACTGTTCATTGTTTCTACTTATTAAGATTCTCAAATTTACCACAGTACTATCTTCTTAAACAATTTTTCTCAACCTCAGCAACTTTAAGATGGCTAGACTTAAACTTCAGTATTATCCAGTTCACCTATCTTACAGGTGAGAAACAATTCCCTGAGATTTTACTATCTCTCCATCTAGGTCTGATTTGAAAAAGAAAACACCACCATATTCTTAAACCTTACACTCAAGTTATTTCTAAATATGTTGCAGTACAAAGTCTGGAATGGAGCCTGCAACTCAACACTTCACTCAACACTCAACACTTCCTCCCAGCTTGATGCTAACCTATTAACATATACCCATGGGCATATGTTTGACAGGAAAGAGTAAATCAACCACCACGTATGCCCCCAGGTTTTTCAAGGCCTAGTACTTCATACTGTGTTCTCTTGCACTGTCTTCAAGGCTGTGTTGAGCTATATCATTTGTTCTCATGTGGTTCAGCAGGAAGGGATATTTGTCAGTAGATTTGAAGACTATTAGGAGTTGCATTCTGAATCTGTGTCAAAATTTCCTTGTAGCAATATATCGTGTGTGTGTGTGTGTGTGTGTGAGAGAGAGAGAGAGAGAGAGAGAGAGAGAGAGAGAGAGAGAGAGAGAGAGAGAGAGAGAGAGGCCTAAAGCAGATAATTATTTGACATTGACATGTGGAACTAAATCAAAGGGTTTTTGTTTAAGAGAAGCCTCTTTTCTTACACTCCAATGTCCATTTTATTAGTCATTTTAAGAGTAAGATAGCATGAGGAAGTTTTTCAAGTATCCAATAGTACTTCAGATTAGATCCAAGAAAAAATAACATGAGCAATATTTATTAGAATGACTTACAAAGCCAGTGCATTTATATGGGATGAATAATGAAGCAGAAAGCTCAACCTAAAAGCAGATGTTTCTTTTGAAATAGGTTTTAAAAGTATAATTGCATACAACTGAAAATCCTAGCGGCATAACAGACTGAACCATTGTGCATGCATTTCACAGGTTTCAGTTTCAGATTCTCTTGCTTGTAAAAAGTAGAATTTTGTTACAATTCTTTCATTCATTCTGTCTAATGGGGAAAAAACGACGTCCTCTTGGGTTGTAGAGATATTAGATTCAAGATTGCACAGGCGAAAGCAGGAAGGTTATCATTATCATGGAGAAGTGTGATAACATTTATCTCTGTACTTTCAGGAGTGGAAGGGTAATAGGCTGGGAGCTTTATGACCTACAAGGCAAAGAAATTTCAGCAGTTTAGGGTTTTTTTTAATGCACAGAGAGAAACTAAAAGCAAGAAACCTTTGAAGGTTGTCTGAACTGGGTTTCTTCTTGTTGCAATTTTAAAAAATGCCACTTGTTGCGCACTTGCCTCAATTAGTCCTAAATGCTTATATAGAGTAGTGATTGGAAAGGTGACATAGATGTGTAAAGGCTTGAAAGAATGGGAGAGAAGCTTCCTGGAACCTTCATATTTATTCATGCCAATCCTTATTTATTTCAGCCATCTGCAACCTGCTATAGTTCCAAAAGTAGGACGAAGACAAAATTCTTCCCAATGTGGAATCCTCATCTCGCTACAGGGCATTTGGCATGTAATGACATCCATTTATTTTCTGGCAAGCAAAAAAGGTGTCAGATTTGGACACTATGATTATGTGTTGCCTGCTTTCAAAGTGGATCTCTCTTGAGTGCTCCAAATAATTATACTCTGAATAAATGTGGCTATTGTTGTACATGTGTCTGCATATGGAAGAATCAATGGATGGATTGGACAGATAGATAGAAGATAGATAGATAGATAGATAGATAGATAGATAGATAGATAGATACTGTAGATACAGATAGATAGATTGATAGATAGATAGATAGATAGATAGATAGATAGATAGACCTATAGACATAGACATAGATATATAGATAATATAGATATAAATATAGATATAGAAGATATATAGATATTTTACACTAGAAAATAGTTTACTAGAAAGTATATACACACACACACATTGTATTCAGCTTTGTTTGGGTATTTTCCCACATCATTATAGTTGTGCTTTTAAAGTTGTAGCGACATTTTGGCAGAATCTCATCTGCCATCATCAGGCTTCTGTATTGTGTTCGTCTATGAGTCACAGCCGTTTCAGTTTCACAGCCATTTCAGTTTTAAATTTGGTGCTAGCCTACTGCTGTGCCAGAATGGTTTTTTCTTCATCCTGATTGGTTGGGAGTCTTGGTCTGTGTTTATTGGTCTTGGAGTCTGCTCTGTTCTGCTTGATTGGTGTTTCTAATATCTTCTGTCTGTTTTGTGGCTTTTTTTTTTCTTGATTGGCTGGCAACATTGTGTTTCCTGTATTGGAGGCTTTTAGTGCAGCTTGGCTCCAAGTAAATGGATGGCTATCATTTGTTAGGAAGCTAGGTTTCATCGGGGGCCTGGCTGGGGTGTGTTTGAGCTGGAGATATAAGGGGGGATCTGTTTGTGCCCAGGTGTTTGCCTGGCTTGTGGTGTGGAGATTTTTTTGTTTGAGAGTGCAGGCTTCCAGATAATTGACAGTCTGGTGGAGTCATCTATTCATGCTTTCAGGTCTTTTTTCAATCTCTATGGCTTCTATGATAATTCTGTAGCTGGGGTTTTCTATAGTGGCTAGGGTTTTGGTACCATTGAAGTCGATGCTATGACCTGTTGCTTTCATGTGTTGGACTAATGAGGAAGTGTGTTTCAGCTTTTTTACTGCATTTGTGTGTTCATCCAGGCGGGTACTTATTCTTCTATTGGTCTGTCCAATGTATGTGGCAGGGCATGATGCACAGGGGTCTTCATATATGCCTTGGTTTTCCAGGTCAATTTTATCTTTGGGGTTTCTTAGGATGGCTGCTATTTTTCTGTCTGTTTTGAAGGCAGTCTTGATGTGATGCCTATGTAGTATCTTACTGATTTTGTCTGTAGTGCCTCTTATGTAGGACCGGACAGCTGTTCCATAGGTCTGTTCATCTTCTAGGTCTCTATTATGTCTCAGTGTGTTTTTGTGGATCAAGCCGGTTATTTTGCTTTTGTGGAAGCTGTTAGCTGTCAGTACTTTAGTTTGGGTGCATAGTTCAATCTATATGTGTGTCTTGTATGCCAGGCGTTTGGTTCTGGCAATTATTGCTTTGGCCATGGAGTTTATCTGTGCTGGGTGGTGGTGGGATTGGGTGTTGAGGTAGTGGTTGGTGTGTGTTTTCTTTGGTATATGGTGTGTCCTAGTGTGCCATCTGTTTTTTTGTAGATTAGTACATCTGGTTTTTTTGTAGATTTCCTAACACACCTAAACAGCACACACCCCAAAATAGCGAATGGACGCCCCCCCATGAAGATGTGGCACAACCACGAACATGAAGCCAAACAACAGGATCACAGCTCACCAGCTCAAATCCCCCAGCAACAAAGACTAACCTGAGTACAACCAACCCCCCACCTGAACAGAACACACCCCCAGCCAATCGGAACACAGCCAACCCCCCCACCCAATCAGAACACAGCCAAACCCCCAACCAATGAGAACACCCACCCAATCAGAACACAGTCAAGCCCCTACCCAATCAAGTCACACCCCCACTAGCAGTTAAAATGAAGAAGAAGCTGCAAGCTCACATTACTCCGAGAAGCACAAAGCCGAAGACCCAAGGCTGAAGATGATGAATGAGACTTCATTGAAACGTCGCCTAGATACTTCCAATTTTACGTGGGAGAAAACCTGAATAACCAAAGATCCAAAGATCCACATACAAATACGGAAACCTCAGAAAACACACACACACACACACACACACATATGTACTTGTGCATATATATATGCAAAAGTCAGCATTTTATTAGACTCTACTAGTATATCTATAAAACTGACATATTTTTTTAGAAAGTCACAAAAATGTTAAGGTGAAGCTTGCAAAACATTTTGCAAACTATATTTGCTAGATGAACAAACACCCTGTTCAAAAAAATATAGTTTCCTTCTGAAATCTATTTTCTTTTCTATTTTTAATTTCCAAGTTTAGCCTGCTGGCAGATTTTATAGCAACCTGTTGTACCTTAATTTCTGTATATGAATGACTCAAGAAAAAAAGACAGGCATATTCTGCAGTGGCTACAAATTACAGCCTACCATTACAATTTGCATTTCCCATCAAAGCAAAAGCCAACTTGCTGGTTAATTCAGAATCAGTACATTTTCATACCATATGTGAATAGAAACATATTATTTGGTGAACCAGGTTTTCTTCAGTCAAAAACTCTGCATTCACTACCAGTCTCCATTCATCCATCATATATTCTAATATACTTTAATTTAAGTATTATGCTCAATTCAGCCTACACCTTGAAGCTTTACTTCCACAGTTTCTCCTGCTTTAAACATTCTCTATTCAAGCTTTATCATCTGACAGATCAGTCAACTAATTTTCTCCTAAACCTAATTTCACTCATGGCTGGAGTGAAATCGTGGTAATTTTTCCTCATGCCATATACTATTAATGGTGCTTGAAATTATGCAAATAAAATTGAACACAAATGCTTTCTTTGCCAAGAGCTTAACAGATTTGTTTAAGGGAGAAAATGAACTTTGCATCCAGGGCCAGTCATTTCTGAAAACTTAATCTTAAAAGAGGAGGGGAAGAAAAATTTGCTAGTACAAATCTGATTGGATTCCAATGTAACCTCATTCTCTGATGCTACAAACTTCTTACAAGAGTATCATTAATTGAGATGGCTCTGGAACATGCAATAACAAAGCTAATGAACAGAAAAAACTCTGCAAAATTAGTCTGGGTTGCATTAACTGAATAAGAAGTAAAATGAGCAATAGCTTGCATCGTTTTGTTTCCCCTTTAATTAAACTGCTTAACACTGTTGTGTTCACCTATTCAGCAACCTGTTCTGTCAAGGGGCATCTGTCTTGAACATCTGCACATATCCCAGAATAGATATGTAGCCAGCATTTCCTCCATTATTTCCACTTATAAGTAATTTACCTTGGCAGGAGACCATTATGAAGCTTATATGGCAGATTCAGATTACAGCAAGAGAACTTTACAGTCCATTGACCTATTTTCAAATTAAACCGAGTTTTGCTTCCAAATTATTGATCCCTGAGCTAAAACATCCAGCACAAAATATGTCTAGGACTGTCTCCATTTTCTTACAAAAGACCTTCTAATATTCTAATTTCTCTGCTGTTGATTCTTCAATGGAAACTTTGTAAAAGAGAGGGGCGAAAGGACTCAATCCTAGTTACATGAATCCCCTGCTTTTTATTTATGAATATTGGGTTAATCTAACCCTGAAGTCTTTGGTTCATACCAGGGAGTGAGCGAAGGAAGCCATAGATGTGTGTGTAGGATATGAAGTAAATGAAAAGATAGGAATGGGGAAAAAAAATACAGTTATGGAAAAAAGATACTGTAGATAATAGAGAAGCTGAAGCAGAGGTGGAATTCAGCAGGTTCTGACCAGTTCTGTAGAACTGGTAGCGGAAATTTTGAGTAGTTCAAAGAACCAGCAAATACCACCTCTAACTGGAGATTTTACAGTATCCTTGCTTCCCCTGCCATGCCCACCTTCCCCTGCCATGCCGTCATCACTCTGCTAAAACAAATATTTCCCTCAACACTATTCAACTATTTACAAAGTGTACACTACTATTACTGTTAATCTTACCACTCCTTATCACCCATCCCCTCCCACTTGACTGTTTCCTAGTATTTGATTGTTGATTGTACCCTATGACTATCATTAAGTGTTGTATGTTAAGATTCTTCATTCTTAACAAATGTACCTTTTCTTTATGTAAACTGAGAGTATTTACACCAAGACACATTCCTTGTCTGTCCAATCACACTTGGCCAATAAAGTATTCTATTCTATTCTATTCTATTCTATTCTATTCTATTCTATTCTATTCTATTCTACTCTACTCTACTCTACTCTACTCTACTCTACTCTACTCTACTCTACTCTATTCTATTCTTAAAAAACAGTAGTATTGCTTGGGTCAAATAATGCTAAATCTTTATCTCATTCAAATGTACACTGGAGAGGTTTATGGAACCACTCTACTTTCTGAGCTTGGTTGTTTGATTGCAAATGTTTCATTACTCAACTAAGTAACATCTCCAAGACTAGAAGGCAGTGGGGTTTGCTCCTGTTTATATCCATTAATTTGCCCTCTTAGTGTTGATGGTGTTGATGGGGTTTTCTCCTTGATTAGGCTACTGTTTACTGCCTTATTGTTTATCTGAGTTGGTTAGGATGTTGTTTACTTCTAGATTATTTGTTTAGTGTAAATCCTGGTGTTAATTACTGTTCATATGGGTGTTGATTGCTGGCAAGCTAGTGTTCTGGTTTCCTTTTTAACTTTTTTATTGTATTTTTTGAATGATGTGTAAATATTAGTTATCTCTGTGTGCCTGTTGATGACTGATTTCCCTGAGTGCCAAGTGGAGAAGTTCTTGTTTTAACAGCAAAAAGACATAGAGGCAAAGGTTGCTTAATTATCACTCTTTCTTTGCCTTACCTCCCCAGAAGTACTTTCAAAATCAGAGCTGGGAATTTTGGAACAGTAGAGATGAAATGAGATCTTCCATTTTTCTCTTTTTATGCATCACTTTATCTTTAAAAAGGGTTGACACATGAATGGCTATCATGTCATATCACATCTGGCCTCAGGGTGAAAGAGCAAATTAAAAAAAAAAAACCCAAACCACCTGTTACCTCCTGCTTTATTTCTAACATTAGAAATATTTCCATATGCTTGGTATTTAAAAGTGATTTAAAAACACACACAGGCCTAAGAGCAATTTCAAGCACGAAAGAAAAAGCTGCTCTATTTTAAGTGGTCGGTTTGCATGGGAGGAAAAGATAGCTATTGAGCACCGAATGCTGTTGGACAGCTCTTCTATTTGTCAGAGAACTGCAGTCCATACTTCCAACATTACAACAGTAAAAAGTAGCATAGACATTTATGTACACGTGTGTGTGTGTGTGAGAGAGAGAGAGAGAGAGAGAAAGAGAGGTAAGAGGGGCTAAGAGAGAATGACTGTCCCAAAGTCACCACTCTGGCTTTCATGGCTAAAGTGGGACTTGAACTCATGGTCTCCCAGTTGGTTAAGTTATGAGATTAGACATACTATGGGTTCCTAGAATTGGAACAGGCCATTTTAGGCCATCAGACCCAACCAGTTAATGCATGAATCCAATTCAAAGCATTCCCAGCTGAAGACTGCCTAGCTTCTGCTGGAACACATCCAGTGATGGGAACTTCTTCCTTCTGCCCTGATAAATGGTTTCAGTGACAAACTGCTCTTACTATTAGGAAGATTTAGCAGGGAAAGGGTCAAGAACTTGTCTTCCTATAATTTAAGACCATTATTCTGTGTGCTGCACTAAGGGATGATAAAGAACAAGTCTTGACCTTCTTCTGTGTGACATTCCTTCAAGTACAACAAAAGTATTTTCATTTTCCCACTCAGTCATTTTTCCCCTCAAGGCAAAGCATTTCTGGGTTCATCAGTCATTCTTAAGACTTAGCTTGCAGTTCCACAATAGCCATTCCTTGAACTTGTTTGTGTTTCTTCTAACATTGCTTACAGTGTGGCACCTAGAACACGACACAACCCTTAAAATAGTCTTAACAGTGCATAATACAATGGAACTCTTAGTTTCCATGATATACAAACTATATTTCCATCGATACAACATAAAATTGCATTTGGCTTTTCAGCAGCTGTCATATTGTTTGTGATCAAATACCTTTCAAAAGCCTTTTCCTATGTATCTTACCAGTACAAACGATATGTTCCCTATTACATTCATTTGTATTTGAACTTTTCCCTCCTGGAAGAACTTTCCATTAGTCTCTATCAAAGCTCTTTCTGTCATTTCCACTCTAATTGTCTAACCTAACAAGGTCATTTTTGTCTCTTTCAGCATTAGCTACCTGCCCTCTCTTTAGTTGAAAAAATATTATATCTCATCATCCAATTCATTACTGAAGAATACTAGACACAAGTTCATTGGCACCCCAGTAGATATCTCAATCCAATTCATTGAATAAAGACAATCAGCACTTGTTGGATATGGTTTTCAAGCCAGTGGCTATCTGCCTTATAAGCACACTATCAAGTCCATACTTAATTGGTTTGCCAATCCAAATATCATGGGATACTCTGTCAGATACTGACATAGAACTCAATGTTTGTGCCTTCTTGTCTGGACTAACTGAAAGGGCTGACAGATGCTTTGCTAAAGTCAAGAAATATTAGTTCTCCAACAGAGAGAATTGATATCCAGTCAGAACAGAACAGAAATAGACTCAGTTTAGCAAACCTTGTTCTTAAGAAATCCATGCTGCTTTCTAATAATATAATTTTTATGACCATGTTTATTAATTTATTATCAATCTTAGAATGTCAAACTGATTGGCTTGTTCTTCCCCAGATCTTCCTCCTATCCATGTTTTGCCTCTTTCAGTCATGTGGTACTTCTACACTATTCCAAAATTCCAAAATTACAGTGGGGCAGTGGGGTAGAGATTGGTGATGAGGTACTCTCTGAGCTTGGTTGTTTTCTTGCAGATGTTTCATTACTCAAACTAGGTAACATTGCTCCTGAGGAAGTGGACAGGATCTTAGGGAATATGTGTGCAAGCACCTGTTTTAGATCCATGCCCCTCCTGGCTTGTGAAAGCTTCCCAGGAGGTGACAGGCGGAGGAGTCTGGCAGTCATTAATGTTTCCCTACAAGAGCAGTAGACCCCCAGCACTTTAAGGACACTGTGGTCTGCCCTCTTCTCAAGAAACCATCATTGGATTCTATCCTATTGGATAATTTTCGACCTGTCTCCAATCTTTCCTTTTTGGGGAAGGCTGTTGAGAAGGTGAGTGAGTGGTAACTCCAGAGGTTTCTGGATGAAATGAATTATCTAGACCCCTTCAGGATTCAGGCCTGGGTATGGGACAGAAATGACATTGGTCATGCTTTTTGATGATCTCTGGAAGGAATGGGATGGGGGTAGTGCATCTATCCTTGCTCGACTTGACCTCTTGGTGACTTTCTATACCATCAACCATGGTATCCTTCTGGAGCAGCTTTGGGGATTGGGAATGGGGAGTGGGCTCTGTGCTATCCTGTCACTTCCTTCCTCTGGGGTCTTTCTCAGTCAGTGTTAATAGGAGGCAAGAGATGCAGCCCTTACCCACTGCTTTGTGGGGTCCCACAGAGATCAATAATCTCTCTCTGCTCCTATTCAACATCTACATGAAGCCATTTGATGAAATCATCCATCATCATAGACTGAGATATCATCAATATGCCAATATACTCAGCTGTATATCTCAGCCCATGGTGAGTTAACATGACTTCCCTCTCACAGGGGTTCTCCTGGAAGTGAACCTGGTGGAGGTCATGGCCAGAAGGGCCTTTGTACAACTGTGGATTGTGCGCCAGTTACATCTTGTCCTGGACCAACAATCCCTACTCATGGACACTCATGCCCTAGCCATTTCCTGTCTTGACTATTGCAATGTGCTTTACCTGGGGCTGCTCTTTTTTTTTTTTTTTAAATAATAGTTTTATTTAAATTTTCACAAAACATACAAATACAAATAAAATATCGTTTTTTGAGAACAGCGTGGCCCTGGGTTATCACTTCTCCATATAGACATAAACTTAATACATACTTATCTTATACATTCTAATCCACATCTTATAACTATTTTTGCAATTTTTTTCAATAGCTTTTCCCTTTCTTTACTTCTTATAGCCTTATTTTAAACTATCTCATTCCTTTCTTAATTCAATTACATATCTTTTTCTAATTTTTAAAATCTTTCTAATCAATGTTTTTATACTTTCATCTCTCCTGTTTACAATTTCATATGATCTTTTCACATAAAACAAATTTTCCCCTGTAATTACTAGACTGGATTGTAACACCATTGTATCTTTTTTCAAATCTTATTCAAAAGTTTAAGTTACATCTTTACAATTATAGCATTCATTTTCTAACCTCTATTTTATAACACATACCTATTTTCAATTGAATTCTGCTTGGTACATTCCCTTAAAATACACACTAAATTCTTAAAAGAAAAAAGTATACATGTGTATGTATGTGCATATATACTATTCAAGTACAGCTCTGCCATTAATATTAATAACAATCTTTTACATTTCTATTTTTTTAACAAACATTACCTAGTAATATCAGTTGTCTTTCACTTCAACAATCTATATTTCATATTTTACTTATTACTGCCTTTAAATAAAAAACCAAACAATAGTTATTAACAGTAGTCAATAGTTATTATTCTTATTCAAGTTCATCTTGTCAACTGATAAAAATGTTTCTTTTCAGTTTTTTTTAAACTTTCTTTTCAAATCATTGAGAGCCTTATTCTCTTTACAAACAAATATTGCACTACACATCAATAGAAATTTTTTCTATCACTTTAATCATCTAACATATTTTCTAACTCTTTCTAATATAAAAATGCTACCCCATGCACCCTTGCAGAATCCTCTTCTTAAGTTAAATTTTAACCATTGTCTCTGTGTCTTTTAAATAGGTTTATACCTTTAATTCTTGTATGTTTTCTATATCTTGTTTCTGTTTTTTGTAGCTTCTTTTCCTTTCCCTCTTCCCTCTCTTCTTCTCCCTCCCCTTTTTATTCCCTTTTCTATCTGATTCTCCCTTCTGTGATCCTCCCTTCTGCTGCTTCCTGATATGATCACTTTTCAAATTACCCTCTCTTTTGGTTGTTGCTTCAGTGGAATATATTTGTGGAAGAATAGAAAAAATAGCTTTTCATTTATTTAGGGACAGAAGTAGAAATGATGTTTGTCTTTTCTTGTACCAATTTTTTTGTGCCCAATATGGGCAAACTACACCCATCTTTCTTGGCAATAAATTTTATGGATGCAGATCAGAACATCAGTTTTTCTATATAAGCTGTGCTCTTGCAGTGGTTAGAATGCAGTATTGCAGACAAATTCTGCTGATTGCCAGCAGTTCGATCCTGACCATCTCAAGATTGACTCAGCCTTTTATTCTTCTGAGGTCAGTAAAATGAGGACCCAGATGGTTGGGGGCAATATGGTGACTCTGTAAGCCACTTAGAGAGGACTATAAAGCACTGTGAAGTGGTATATAAGTCTAGGTGGTATTGCTATTGCTGTATTGTGTGCAATTTCTTTTTTGCAATTCCTTCATGGATTATTAACTAAAGAAAGAAAGAAAGACAGAAGACATGGATTTCTGAATATCCCATCTAATTTTGCATGCAAATGTATACACTGGAGTCCCCACACCCAAGCGGCCATTTAAGCAATCTAAATTTTACAGTTACCATTATCTTTACTGATAATACATGCAATTAAAATTGAAGATTAGAATCCTGAACACAAACACCTTATAAACCATCAGAGATGTATTCTAACTTCTCTTGTACCTTCTGAAGATGATCAGAATTCCTCACACCAAATAAACATTTATCATTACTCCCCTGGCTAGAATCACACTATGTTAAGATATATTTATTTGACTCTGGATTAGTGTTTACTGTGAAGTTAATCATTGCAGTTTATTAAACAAACCATGCTTAAAATAAACCATAGTTTTGCATATTGTATGAGGGCAGTTCACAGGCCAATATTTTCTTATAATCCAAGTGGTAGCATATCACTTACAAAAAGCAAATAAGGGTCATTCAGCAAAGAGCAAACAATTTCTTTATGTCACAAGACCAACATTGTGCTCTTAAATCATTCAGAGATGCAAAATAAGGCCAATAGACTATTCATCATCAAATCTTACTGCTATGAACTGTGTTTAGGTATTTACAGTTGGTGCTATAGTAGTAATATAAAAGAAATCCATTATGGATAAGGCCAAAAACATGACCTGCCAAATCAAAATCTGTTCCAAGGCAAATGAACACTTAATGCAGGGAATCAACATTACTCAACTCCAAATATTTATTAGGCTACAATTGTATCTAATAGTAAACATAGGAAGTTGCATACAAAAGTGAAGTACACCTGAAGAAACTGCATAACATACATAGGTAGTCCTCAACTTACAAGCACAATTGAGCCCAACATTGATGCTGCTAAGTGAAACAT
Organism: Hydrophis major; assembly: GCA_033807585.1. Taxonomy (NCBI): domain Eukaryota; kingdom Metazoa; phylum Chordata; class Lepidosauria; order Squamata; family Elapidae; genus Hydrophis; species Hydrophis major. The sequence continues at coordinate 175,662,153 of CM066329.1, forward strand.
TTGTGAAGTGAGTTTTGCCCCATTTTACGATCTTATTTGTCACGGTTGTTAAGCAAATCACTGCAGTGGTGAAGTTAATAACATGGTTTTTAAGTGAATCTGGCTTCTAAATTGGCTTCGATCGTCAGAAGGGGACAACAGGGGATCACATGACCTTGGGGCACTGCAACTGTCATAAAGATGAACCAGTGGGAAAGCATCCAATTTTGATCACATGACCAGTGGTGCGATCGCAGTGGTGCGATTCAGCCAGTGTAACAACTGGTTCGGTGATTGCGCACTTCGCGCGCGCGCGTGTGTGTGTGAGCCAAATGCATGCTTTGCACACGTATACACCATTTAAAAAAAGTTCATTTTCAGCTATAATACTTACCTTCTATTGCAGCCCCGATGAGTAAAATAGCTGAGGTGCAGCAAAACCGCTCTGCCACACAAATCAGCTGTGCCCCAAAACAAGGAAGGAAAGCACAGGAAAGAGCAGGGGTGGGTTGGTGGGGCCAAATGATCATCAGAACTACCGGTTTGCCTGAACTGGTAGAATCCCGCCCCTTCCATGGGGGTGGTGTGAAAAACAGTCTGTTTGAACTTTGAATGGACACTAAATGAACTGTTGTTGAGTTGAGGACTGCCCATATTAAGGGAGATTGCCTATAAAAGATGTATATTTTAAATGCCATAGGGGAAATTATGCAATTGCTGCTGCTTATTTTTTTCCCCTTAAATAAATAGAATTTGCAGACAATTTTATGACATGGATTAATTCTTGAAACTATGCTAGTTTGACTAATCCCAGTATATTAGCCGCAAACTACTTTCCGTGTACTTATATTCTTTCTGGCTATAGTATTGCAGGTAATGTATAATACATGCTTGTTTTCTACCTTGTGTTAAGGGGAAAGAGAGAAAGTCCAGATGCAAAGTACAGGGAGATTCACAGTAGCATCATGTGAAACGATGGGCCACAGGGCTGATCACCCATCTCATGGTTACAATAAGGGGATCAGTGTTCATTATGTTGTAGTTCATATGTTTGGTAAAAATCAACTGTGGGCTTATCCTAAAAGTTACCCAATAACATACAGGTAGTCCTTGACTTACAACAGTTCATTTAGTGACTGTTGAAAGTTACAACCGCATTGAAAAAAGTGATTTGTGAACGTTTTTCGCAGTTATGACTGTGCTGTCCAGACAGTTTGGAGTTAATGGGATTTGGGATAGTTAGTTAGAAATAACAGCTGTCCCCTTAAGGGAATGCATCATGGTAAATGTAGTTAAGGTATCCTAGGAAATGTATTTCATGTCATGTGGTCACATCTGTAATCCCGATTGGTCACTAAATTGACCCTTGTTGGGTGGGGGGAGGCTCCCTCACTCTTGCCTGAATCCCAGCCGCTTCAATCATCATGGGGATGAAAGTTTATTATCTTTCACATAATAAGCAGAACTATGACCTTTGCAGCATCCCCATAATCATGTGATCAAAATTCAGATGCTTGGCAACTGGTTCATGTTTATGACTGTTGCTGCATCCCGAGGTCATGTGAACAACTTTTGTGACCTTCTGACAAAATCAACGGGGAAGCCAGATTCACTTAACAGATGAATAACTTATCAACTGCAGTGATTCACTTAACAATGGTAGCAAGAAAGGTTGCAAAATAGGGCAAAATTAACTTAACAAATGCTTCACTTAACAACAGAAAATTTAGGCTCCATTGTGATAGCAAGTCAAAGACTACCTGTATTTATATATAGCCAATGGCCCATCACTCTGATATTGTTCTCCCAAAAGATATCCATACCGCATGTTCTCAATGCAGCCTGTGTTACCTTCTCTTTTCCCTGCCTGGTCATACCTTTTTTTTTCCCAGATTTGCTGGCACTCATCTGCTAAAAATTGATCCATTCTATTATTATCAGGATGCAATGCAAATGGATCTGTCTCTACAGAAGCAGTAGACTGGAAGAAAGTACAGTTAGCAGGAAATTTGTCCTGAAAATTAGCTGTTCATAAAGTGGTGTAAATTTTCAGTGGCTAAAATCGGGCAGTAGAACAAGAAGTTTGCTCCCTTGATAACATCTCTATTAAAAGTAAACAGGTATAATTATACCACCGATATATCTTGAGGTTTTATCTTTTCCTGGCAAACATACTTTCCTTGATCTGTACCTGTTGGGAGTCATTAATTCATTGAGAAGCATTATAAGCATAGGAAATATTACGTTCTACTGTCTCTCTTTCATCTTTTTTTTTCTTGAATTACCATAGGCTTATTTACATTGAAAGCCAGTATTGTGGTATATAGAACTGAATACTGGGGATTATCAGCCAGGAAATCTGGGTGTCTTGGACCAGCCATATATGGTCCAAGACATACATACATACATACATACATACATACGTACATACATACGGAGCACCTTTTGGGAAATGAACCCTATTCATTGTGCAGTCCTAACAATTATTAATTGTGAGACACACACACGCACAGAGTTACAATTACAATTAGTAATTGTTAGGACTGCACAATAAATAGGGTTCATGTCAGGCATGGGATCCAAACAGTACCACTACCGGTTCTGTTGTTCTGTGTCACGCAAGTGCAATTTATGACTTGCTGAGCTGCCCAGACAGCTGAGCAGTGCTGCGTGAAAGTGCGCAGAGGTTGGAAAAGCCCTTTTTTCCTGCTTTTTCAACCGCAGCTGTGTCATGGTTGAAAAAGCAGGAAATAAAGGTCAGGTATGCTCTCTGTCTGTTGCTCTTCAGAACTACCAGTTCTACAGAGGTGAACAGAACCGGTAGAATCCCACCCCTGGTTCATGCCCCAAAAGGTACTTCAGCATGTACAGGAATGTAAAGGTACCAGCTGTTCAAAAGACTTTAGAGATTCCCAGTCATCCAGGTCATGGTTGTCCCAAACATCCTTTTTTCAGGAGGCAACTGGACTTTCTTGTTTTTTCTTTGAAGATATTTAGCTTCTCATCCAAGAAGCTTCCATTCTCATCCAATCCTTCCCTTCTCCATCATCCGGTCAGAGCTGAAAAAGTTTCTTGGATGAGAAGTGAAATGTCTTCAAAGAAAGAAATGAGAAAGTCCAGTTGCCTCCTGAAAAAGCATCTTTGGGACTACCACCTGTTTAATACAGCCATGCCTTGCAGCAGCTGTAGAGAACAGATATCTCTTTGTGGGAAAAGATGGAATAATTTATAGTGTTGCGGATAGGTTTTCATCCACTCTCTTCATGCCCTCCTACTTGATCCAGAGTATCCTTTCAGGATTCTACCTAAAAGCATTTTACAAACCAGATGGGTTCTAGAAACTTTTCCCAGATCAAAGTGATTTGCCTCCTTAATGCCAGTTTTGCCTTCATATCAACCTTGTAGACTTTCCAGAGACACCTTTTTATCCTATGTGAGAAACAGGCTCTGGATAGATTAGTTCTATGAATTAATTTCATTAGGAGACACAAAAGAATTAGTAATCTCTAACCTTTGTTACCTGGATTAATGCACACACATCCAATTTGTTATCTGAATTTCCCATCCAGTGGCAGTTATTGAGGCCTATTATAACCTATTTGGACAAAAAAGAGCTATATTTGCATTCTATTCTTTATTCACAGAGCTCAGGGCAGCGAGGATACATGGAAACACACCACTTTTAATGACGCAACCTCTTATTTGTTCTGCTCTGTTCTTTATTTTGTGCCATACTTCATTCTAAATTGGAAAATCTATAGTAACTCCAAATTTAGAGAGTACAATCTTAGCTATAGCTTTCTGTTAATCAAATCTTCCTGCTTTTGTTACTTGTGTGCATGGGTGTTATGCCTATGCACATAATACATAAGGATGAATGTGCTTGTAGTATGAATGTCTGAATAATTTAATCTTTATAAAATCTGAGGCTAACTGCCTATGTCTTCTGGACTAAGTAATTTTGTGCCTCACCAAATGTCAGACTATATTTCTTGGCTAAAAACAAAACAAAACAAGAAGCCAAACTGCAGTTTTAAATGCCATGTTTTAAAATGCATTTATGGAAATGTATATTTTAAGATAAAACAATACAGCATCTGTGTGTGTATCTGTGAGATAAATAAAAAGCAAATAATTGATGGATTTAAAAATTGGCTGATGCAGAAACACGATCGATGCACAAAGAAACAAGAAAGAGATGCACGCAAGAAAAATTCAATCGTCAGTCTCTAATATATCATCTAATGAACTAAAGCAATACAAAAGCAATTTTCTTTGATATGGATTGCCTCAGATAATTTTTGTTTGCTATTTCAGGATGTGCCATATTATGAGGCTGTGAGAATCTTCTAAAAGAGGTTACAATTTGCCCCAGGAATCAGAATACATTTTTTTTCAGTGTTTTATTCTGATTTTCCACATTTGTTATCAGAGATAACAATTGCATAATTCTACAATGCATTACTCAAACACTAAACTTAACTAAATGGCTGTGTGAAGCTGACACAAAACTCTTTATAGCTTGGTTAATGCAACATGCTAAGTCACAATTTCATTTGGCTATGGTTTGTAATGTTCGTTTAGCATAATGAATAAACACAATCTTTCTATGAGCTTTCAGTTTATATTTAAGCAAACATTTTTATTCTAACTCCTGTTGATTTTTCAAGTCCCTTGAATTACAATTGCAATTGTTTCATTACAGGTTCCCTGTACTGTGTTTTATCCATGTACATGCACATCTTGATAATGTAGGCAGAACACAGCATGTAATGATTAATGCTAATGAAGCAGAGAAGGATCTGTGATTCTGAATTTGGATATGCAAAGTGGATAAATTTGAATTTGTAACAGAAACCCCAGAACAAAATGATAGCAAAACGTTTCTCTTTTACTGCACAAAAAAATAATACGGGGACATCTACCTAGTCTCTAGGTGAGATGCTTGGCGCCAAGATATCTTCACCTTTATACAATAGAAGAAGACAGCTTTATGAACATCTTTCCATTCACAATGATAAGGGGATAGGGATATAGGCTTTACTATGCAACAAGATTCACTAGCAAAGTATAGGTTGGAAAATGTAGAGCAATTAGCCAATACATCTTTTCCCAGTCACTTCAATCCTTCCAGTCAGATTTGGCAGAACGGTAGCTAGTTTGGTCTAGCTCTAGTGGTTAAGATGTCAGGCTGGAAATTGGGAGACCATGAGTTCTAGTCCTGCCTTAGACATAAAAAGCCAAGTGTGGTTGACTTTGAGCAGTAAAAGAGAAACGTCGACAGTGTTTCACTGCCGACAGTGTTGTAGGGAAAATAGGAGTAAGAAGGAGTATTGGATTTGTTTTCAACCTTAACTTGATTATTAAAGAAATAATAATTAAGGTGAAATATGAATACATAAGTAAAATGGTATGGGTCCCATTCACTAAGGAATGTCCTCTGATGGGGGGCCAGGAGGACAGCCTTTTTGAATACATCCCCCACCCCTTGAAACATCATTTGCCTTGAAGTCAGACTGGTCCCAACCCAACTGGCAATCCAGCAGGACCTAAAGACAATGGCTTTTGCCATCTGACCAGAGGATCTGGGAATGGTGGAATGAAGCCTGTCCAATGGCTATGCTGTTAGAGAGATTAATTATGCTTTCCCACAAATCACTTTTTTTTTTTACTTTTTAAATAGCTTTTGCTCTTTTAATACTCTTATGCTGTTGTGATTTTGATTATATTTTCCCACTGTTTTTTGTGTTTTTAATTCTGTAAGCCACCCAGAATGCCATATGTCAGATGGGCAGTGATATAAATTGAACAAACAAACAAAATTGATCTATATACAGGACACGATAACATCTCATCACCGTAATCATGGAGCAAAGGTAACAACAACTGAAACATCCCTTCCCCAGGCTGCCCCAGTTCTTGCTCCTGTCTCATTCACACTATCACCCAGTGCTAATTAACAACTTCACACTCTTAAGTGTGCATGGAGTGTCTGAGTTATTTTTCCTCTTGATGTCCTAATAACTATAGCACTAGGCCATTTCTGCCTGACTATTTTGCATGGAGAATGCAGTCTCCTCCCCCCCCCCCAAAAAAAAAAAAGATATGAAAGGAAAATTCCCCAAGGTGCTAATAAAAACAATGGGTAAGTGTAGTTGTCTGTTTGTTTTTAATAGATTACCACAGATTTCATTAAATAGAATAGCTTTCCTGAGCTTTAAATTTTACTAAAAAAAAGAACAAAACAAAAACCTTCCCCATGATTTTTGTCACCGCAGAACCAAAATGTGCTAAAATAAATGAGAAGAGCAAAAGAAATTCAACTTTTGAGTGGCTCTGCTTATAGGAAGCCATGTGTGACAGTCCTGGTAGGGATAAGATACGAAGAGCATTTTTACTTCTAGTGGGACAATGGCTGCTGGAAGAAGAAGGTCCTCTGCTGGTTACCTACAAACTGGATGGGATTCAGGAAGAGGTCTAATTGTCCATCATACCAGCCTCCAAGTCATGGTTCACCAAGTCATGGTGAATCTCAAAATCTCCTACATGTCCTTCAATGTTCTGGTTTTAAAGCCAGAGTTCCCCCTCTTATCCTCATACAATTTTGCCAAGGATCCAATCTGACAGGCTTTAGTGACCATCCATTCATTGATACAGAATAACAGAATTGGAAGGTCTTCTAGTTCAACCCATTCCTCAGGCAGGAAGTCCTATACCATTTCAGACAAACCATTCCAAACTCTTCTTAAAAACCTCCAGTGTTGGAGTGCCCACAACCTGTGGAGACAAGTCGGTCCACGTATCAATTGTTCTAATTGTCAGGAAAGTCCTCCTTAGTTCCAGGTTGGTTCTTTCTTAGTTTTCACCCATTAGTTTTCACCCATTGCTTCTTGTCCTGACTTCAGGTGCTTTGGAGAATAGCTTTACTCCCCCTTCTTCATCGCAACTTCTGAGATACTGGAAAACTACTATTATGTTACCATAGCATGATTTCATTAAATTGGACATACCCAGTTCCTGCAGCCATTCTTCATATGTTTTAGCCTCCAGTCCTCTAATCATCTTTGTTGCTCTTCTCTGCACTCTTTCTGAGTCTCAAGATTTTTTTTTTATTTCATGGCAACCAGAACTGGATACAATAAGTCCAAGAATGGTCTTATTAAGGCATTAAAATTGCTATTAACAGTTCACATGATCTTGACTCTATCCTTTTATTAATGCAGCATTGGACTACTTTTTTTTTTTTTTGACAGAGTCAGGTGATTCCCTAAATGTTGAGACTGGTCCAACTTTCCCTATCCATTTTAGACTGGTGCAGGAATGTCACTTCTCCACTGCCCCCTAGACCTTCTTCTGCAGGGCCATTCTTCTCTTGGCATCAGGAAAGCTTAGATCTTTCAAACCACCCTTTTCCCCAGAACCCACTTGGTCTCCAAGCTAATCAGAGGCCAGAGACTTGGCTCAGTTCCCAATAGCTAACAGACACTAAGCAGAGATGGTATTCACCAGGTTCTGACCAGTTCTGTGAGAACTGTAGTGGAAATTTTGAGCAGTTCGGAGAACCAGCAAATACCACCTCCGACTGGCCCTGCCCCCGTCTATTCTCTGCCTCCTGAGTCTCAACTGATCGGCTGGGTCATCTTTGGTTGTCCTGCTCTTGGAGAACAGAGCTTGAAAGCTGGTTAGTGGGGTGGGGAGGGAATGGAGATTTTGCAGTAACCTTCCCCCAGGAGTGGAGAGCGAATGGAGATTTTGAAGTATCCTTCCCCTGCCATGCCCACCAAACCACACCCACAGAATCAGTAGTAAAAAAAAAAAAAAATCACTACTGACACTAAGGTATCATTCTGTTGTACTAGGAGAAAGATGCTCCCCATTGTACTGGGCTATCACTGCCATGTACTGGAGACATAGGATTAGTACATATCTGCTGGCAGAACCTGGAAACCAGATGGCAGAGTGATATAAGAAGACAGGAAAGTCATATCAAAGATTAACAGGCAGGGCTGAGGATCTTCCTATGGAGCTTTCTTCTATGTGATACTGAATTTCATTTCCTGCAATATTTACTTTGGCACCTTGATCTATTTGGTATAAAATAGCAAGAAGCTAGGAATGACCAGGGAGCAGACTATTCAGACTGAATCAGCAATTGTTCAGTACTAGTCAACCCAACTTTGCTCTGATCCCATTTGCTCTTCTTCCTTTTCTCACCCCACATCAGAGAAATCCTGCATTATTTAAGAAGATTACATTTCTTTGCTTAATTTAGTCAGGGGGTGGGGGGGAGAGGGAGACGGTTTTTAACAAATGTTCAGCATTAAAAAGAATCTGCTGCTGTGTTAAGGAATGGAGTGGGCAGCTCGCCTGTTTAAAAAAGCATCCCCCTAAATAAGCTTGTGTCCCGGGAAACATTGCTTTCCCTTGCTAAGCCAGCTCTGTTTACCCTCAGCAGTTATGCAGTGTTGTTAAATCATCACTTGCACCGCAGGAACCTTTGATTAGCTGGGCTCATTCTCGGAAAGAGGATTTGCTCCCCTATCTACAAAGATGGGAGAACAGTGAAGGGAAGGAGCAACAGCTAACACAGTACATGTATGGAAAAGGCACGGATTTGTTTCACAGCAAAGATTTGCTTTAGGGAATATTTTAGGGTATTAAAATCACTCCCCCACCTTTTCTCCCCTGTGAAATTAAAGCTGCCTAACATTAGCGATGGCTTTGGTGAGAAGGCGGACGCTATGAAGATATCTACTGTATATAATGCTTTGAGATGCTACAAATGTTACTGTGCTTTATCTGAGGAAAAGCAGCATTATTTTTGGAGACTTGTATCTATCACAGGGCGCTTTTGTTGTTGCTGATCACATAAACATGTGAACACTGTTTTGTCAATTTTCATACATTAAATAATTTTCTGTCTTTACAGAAGAGGAAGGACAAGGCATATGAGAGAGAGTGTATGGATATTATATCATTATATCTGTTGGTCATCAGATGCTACCAGGCGCAAAATACCTGGGTGATTTTTTTCCCCCCTGTAATATACTGCTATTGTATCAAATAACACTTCTCTGAGTTCTGGACTGATACAGGTAGTCCTTGACTTACAACAGTTCACTTAGTAACCATTCAAAGTTGCAACGGCACTGAAAAAAGTGACTTATGACCATTTTCCACAGTTGCAACCTTTGCAGCATCCCCGGGATCATGTGATCAAAATTCAGGCACCTGGCAACTGGTTCGTACTTATGGTTGTTGCTATTTCCCAAGGTCATGTGAGCAACTTTTGTGAGCTTTTGATAAAGTCATTGGGGAAGCCAGATTCACTTCATAACCAGGCTACTGATTTATCAACTACAGTGTGATTCGCTTAACAACTGTGGCAAGAAAGGTTGTAAAATGTGGCAAAACTCCCTTAACAAATGTCTCCCTTAACAATTTTGGGCTCAATGATAGTCTGGTAAATTGAGGACTGCCTGTAGTTCTTCTGTGACTTCCATAGTATGAGGAATCTAAATCAGGGGATAGCCTTCAAAAATTTTAGCAAAGGGTTCTCTGCCTGGTTGCTGGGTGGGTGTAGCCATGGTGGGTGTGGCCTAGCTGGCATGGGCGTAGACATGGTGGGTGTGGCCTAGCTGGCATGGGCGTAGACATGGTGGGGGGGCGCTTTTGCCCTCCCTGGGCTCCAAAGGCTTTCCTTGAGCCCCCAGGAGGGCAAAAATGGCCTTTCCGGGCTCTGGAGGCCTTCCAGGAGGCCCTTTTTTCACCCTACCTGAGCGTCCGTGCGCTCCCTGCACTTACTTGCATCCAAAATGGGCCACGTGGGGATTCCTGGGAGGCAGAGTTCACTGTTGTTGTTTGGAGAAGTCACTATGCTAATAAAGAGCTGAAAGTCACTATTCAGAGGCTGTCTCCATTTACTCCGACCCATGTTCAAGTACTTAACAATAATCTTCCTAGGGACTCTCCCTGCGAACCTTCAGCAGCCCACCCCTGATCTAAATCAAGGCACTGAGTCTAAGATAATGGAACAGAAAGGCTTTTCAGTTTTAAGATAATTTCAGATTTCTACCACAGGATGACAATGTTTTAAAAATAAGCCTTCGCTGCTTATTAAGAAGATTATTGTGCCATAAATGCCATGCTTTAATTATGGAAGAAAACCCACCTCTGAAGTTCTTTCAAAGAGACTGTGATCTTCAGACTATGGCCCAGGATGTAAAGAACAGCTAATATATCTGCCCATTGGACCATCTCCCCCAGTGGACCTCCTTTTAATACACGAGGGCTAAAAACATCTCCCGATTCTTCTGTCAAGAAGCCAATGTGGATCAAAATCTATAAAAGCCAGAGGAAAAAGAGAGAGGGGTGTGTGTGAATAGATACATCAGAAACAGGGTTGTTAGGTAGGCAAGAAATAAATTACAAAAACACAGCCCAAGTAAATGCCTCTGTGCCTTACACTTATAACTCCATACACAATGAGCAAACAACTCATTTAATTGTGTACCTGCTTCTGATCTCGGTGTTTGCCCTCCAGCTTCTGTTCTAGTTTATGAGAGGCCCTCAGCCATTGTGCAGCCAAATGACGGATCCGTTTCTTCATGAAGATCAAGGATTCCTTGCCGCTGCCAATTAACTCCAGAAGATAGGAGATGTCTCTCTGAAAAGCCGCCTAGAAGGATTAAAAAAACAACAGACTTTCTACTCATGCAAGGTTCAGTGATCTTCATTGTTGTGAATTAATAAAAAGTGAATGAATAAAAGTGCTTAATAAAGATTATTAAAACCTTTAGAAAAGTGCAGGGTTCTGACCCTGCACTTCTGATTGGCCGATAATAGCGACATCTGATTGGTCCGTTCAGGAGAATCTGATTGGCTATTAGCAGGCCTCTCTCATTGGTTAAGGGAACTAACACTTCCGGTTTCTTATTGGTTATTTGATCAGCAGCTTGCCTATAAAAAGGGCTGTTGCTGCCGTAGTTTTCGCTTTGTTCCATAATGTTAAATAAAGAGTTGAAGTTCACTGTTCATCGTCTCGTCTCCAATCCTTGCGCCCATGTGCAGAACTTAACACTGGCGATGAGGGTGGGATTTGGAGACGTCAGAGCTGACTGAGTACTACAGAGCGCCAAACAGAGCATGTGGCTGAAGACACACCAACGGCTGAACCATGTCTAGCAGCGTCATACCACCCGCTCCATTCGACCCGGCACAAGAAGACTGGGACTCATATATAGACCGATTCCAGATGTTTCTGGAGACCAGCAACTTAAAGGATGCCACTACCGGAAAGAAGCGAGCGGTATTCCTAACTCACTGCGGGCCGAACGTTTTTAAAATGGCCAAGGCACTAGCCAAACCGGCTGAGGTGAAGTCCATGGACTGGGACATCCTCGAGCCCCTTCTACGGGCCCACTACGCACCGACCGTACCAACACTTGTTCGAAGACATGAATTTTATCAGAGAGACCAGCGGAAGGGAGAAAGCGTTGTGGATTTCATCGTGGATCTCCGGAATTTGGGAGGCCTCTGCGGGTTCGCCGACCTCAAAGAGGCCCTGAGAGACCGAATAATTCTGGGATTAGATGCACCCCACGTGCAGAGTAAGCTGATGGTGAAAGGCGACATCAGCCTTGCAGATGCCATCACTGACACTACTGCAGCAGAAGCAACCAGGAAGTCGGCTGCACGAATGCGCCGCACCCACACCCCACTCCGCCAACTCACCGGCGAAATCTCGCCTCACCTGGGGGGACAGGCAACGACAGCCCACCATGAGGACCGCGAATAGTCATCAGAAAGCGATGAAGAAGAGGTCAACAGACTCTGGTCTGAACGAGACCAACGCCATCAACGTAACCAGAGAATACAGTACCAATGCGCTGGTTGTGGGGCAAACCACCCATGATCAGACTGCAAATTCCTCGACGCACTCTGCCATGTGTGTGGGAAAAGAGGTCACATCGGAAGAGTTTGTAGAAGCAAGCAAGGATCCAACCCACCTCAGAGGGGGACCAACTACCGCCAGCCCACAGGAAGTCGTCCTGTGAATTGAAAAAACTTAACCCACCAATGGAACAACCACTCCTACAGAAACAAACCACTAGCCCAGTCAATGAAGCGGGAAGAGGCACACCAAACCATTACGATCGGTCACGCCTCATCATTAGATGCCAAGAAGATCCGGGTGAAGGTCGCCATCAAAAACCAGCCCTGCCTGATGGAAGTCGATTCCGGATCGTCCCTCTCGATGGTTTCCTGGAAGACCCTTAAACAATTAATCCCCACCGTCCGGCGGCAAGACCTCAGATTTCACAGAATCATACTTAAGGACTATCAGGGAAATCGAATTCCAGTCGTCGGATCCAGCAAAGTCCGTGTCTCATTTAAAAATCGTTCTGCATCCCTACCACTGACCGTAGTCGACCGGGATCGGTCTAGTTTGTTAGGCCTCCAATGGTTCACCCCACTTGAATTGAAGTAGCCGGCATTCACCGAACCAACAATGACGACTGGGAAGAGGCCATTGTCCAGAAGTTCCAGGACATCTTTACAGAGAAATTAGGCAAGTACAAGGGGACCCCGATATCATTTAACCTTGACCCCAAAGTAGCTCCCATCCGCCTTAAGCCTCGTCAAGTTCCATTTGCCCTTAAACCAAAGATTGATGAGCAGCTTGATAAATTGATAGCCCAGGGTGTGTTAGAACCAACCGACCACGCTCCCTGGGAAACCCCAATCGTAACACCCATCAAGCCGGATGGATCGTTAAGAATTTGTGGGGACTACCAAGCCACCCTGAATCAGGCCTTCAGCAGAACGCTTACCCGGTACCGGTGGTACAACATCTTCTCCATTCCCTGGGGGGCGGAAAAGTCTTCGCTAAATTGGATTTAGCACAGGCATACCAACAACTGCCTGTAGACAAAAGAACGGCAGAGGCACAAACGATTGTTACGCACCGAGGTGCATTTAAGTGCAACTGACTTCAATTCGGAGTTAGCGTGGCCCCAGGAATTTTTCAGAGCTTGATGGAGAGACTACTACAGGGTATAAAAGGGGTTGTACCTTATTTTGATGATGTTTTAATTGCTGCTCCAACTAGAGAAATACTAAGGGAGCGCCTGAGGTTAGTTCTCCAGAAATTTAAAGACTCTGGCCTTAAAGTAAAAAAAAGTAAGTGTCAACTGTGTACGGATAAGGTAGAATTTTGGGGGTACTTAATCGATAAACAAGGTATTCACCCCACCGATAGCAAGCATAGGGCAATCAAAAACGCTCCAAGGCCCCGAAATAAGACCGATCTCCAAGCTTTCCTGCGCCTTATCAATTTCTACAATGTGTTCCTGCCCCATAAAGCGACCGTAGCCGATCCCCTACATTGTCTGTTGGACAAAAAGGCAACCTGGGTCTGGGGACACCGAGAGGAACACGCGTTCCGACAAGTAAAAAACTTATTGACTTCAGACGCTGTTTTAATGCAGTATAATGAGACTTTGCCGTTAACGATTACATGTGATGCATCACCATTCGGAGTGGGTGCCATTTTGAGCCATGTGTTACCAAACGGTAGTGAAGCCCCTATTGCCTACTTTTCAAAAACGCTATCAAAAACTGAACGTAACTATAATCAAATCGATAAAGAGGTTCTTGCTGTCATTTCTGCTGTTAAACGATTTCATGAATATATTTATGGGCAAGTTTTTTCTATAGTCACCAACCACAAACCTTTGCTGGGGATTATAGTGGGGGACAAGCCAACCCCTTACATATTATCTCCCAGAATGACTTGCTGGTCAGAATTCTTGGCTGCATATAATTATAAACTGCAACACCGCCCGGGGAAGGCCATCCCCCACGCTGACACACTAAGCTGTGCACCACTTCCTGAAACCATTAACGACCCAGCTCCAACCGTCATGATGCTCCAGATTGAAGCACTTCAATCACCACCAGTGACAGCTCGAGATATCATGATCGAAACCAAACGCGATCCCGTTTTGGCGCGAGTTCTTAGCTGGGTTGAGCAAGGATGGCCTTTGGATCAAATCCCTGACAACTTCAGTCCTTTCAAGAATCGACAGATGGAACTGTTTTCACAGAAAGGCTGCATAATTTGGGGGGATAGAGTCGTCCCAGAGTGGCTGCAACGAGCGGTATTGAAAACCTTGCATGAAGGCCACCCCGGCATAGTGCGCATGAAGGCGCTCGCACGAAGCTATGCATGGTGGCCGGGTATCGACAAGCAAATCGAGGCCTGGGTAAAGACTTGTTGCAAATGCCAGGAAGTTAGCAATGCCCCATCGAAAGCAACCCCAACAGAGTGGGAAACACCCAGGGGACCATGGTCCCGTATTCATATTGACTTTGCCGGACCTACCAAAGGACACACATTCCTAGTAATGGTGGATGCCTACTCAAACTGGCTTGAAATCCATGAAATGAAAAGTACCACAACGGAATCCGTCATCAGGAAATTGGACAGATTATTCACAACCCATGAACTGCCAGACGTTCTGGTATCCGACAACGGGCCCCAGTTTACCGCGCTTTCTTTTGAACAGTATTTGGCGGACCGTGGTATTCGCCATGCGCTAACTTCGCCAGTGCATCCTGTGACCAATGGAAGAGCCGAGCGCATGGTACAATTCATCAAAAAAACCCTACATAAAATGGACTATGGTGATATCGAAGATAAGATTAACCGGATACTCCTTCTTCAACACATCACTCCGCACAGTGTCACCAACAAAACTCCGGCCGAATTGTTAATGGAATGAAAACTCCACTCCCACCTTGACCGACTACACCCATCGTAGAAACCAGAAAAGCCACATGGATCCAGTAGGAAATGCCGCGAATTCCAGATAGGTGACTTAGTCTTCGCTAAAAACTTTTCTGGCGATCCGTTGTGGGTCGAGGAAACTGTAATCCAAGTCACAGGACCCAGGTCATACTGAGTAAAAAGTCGCGATGGAAGAATATGGAAGTGCCATATTGATCAGCTGCGTTCAAGGCTGCAACCTTGTTTCTGCGACTCTGGTAACTTCCAAACTGAGGGGGGAGGAGATGCCGAGGAGACCAAATTCGAAACGGCAGAAAGCACGAGTGGAAGAAGTGAGCATTCAGAAGAATCAGAGAGGGTGGTGGACCTGCCTCAAAGAGACACCTCGTCAGAAGCAAGCCCACAAAGGCAAGAGGACAACGAAGACATTAGTGGTACCAAATTTTTAAATGAAGGACCGGAGGTAACCTACTCACCAGAAAACGTCCCGCCCAAACAAGTTTATAAACAAGCACCCGGGGGACAGCAAAAATCTAACAGACAATCTAAACAACCTGCCTACCTCAAAGATTACGTCACCGCACCCCTTAAACAGAACCCGGGGGAAAGGGGTGTTGTGAATTAATAAAAAGTGAATGAATAAAAGTGCTTAATAAAGATTATTAAAACCTTTAGAAAAGTGCAGGGTTCTGACCCTGCACTTCTGATTGGCCGATAATAGCGACATCTGATTGGTCCGTTCAGGAGAATCTGATTGGCTATTAGCGGGCCTCTCTCATTGGTTAAGGGAACTAACGCTTCCCATTTCTTATTGGTTATTTGATCAGCAGCTTGCCTATAAAAAGGGCTGTTGCTGCCGTAGTTTTCGCTCTGTTCTACAATGTTAAATAAAGAGTTGAAGTTCACTGTTCATCATATCGTCTCCAATCCTTGCGCCCATGCGCAGAACTTAACATTCATAAAATCTATCACTTGGTCATATGCTCTTCTTTCCATGGCCTCTTTGGATAAGATACTACTGAAATGGTTTAGGACAATATGATGAGCTTAGGATAGTATCCTGAAAGTTCATTATCAAAATGAACTTTCATTTTGAAAGTTCATTATCAGGTACAGCCTATTGGTTGGGTGAAGTGGTAAAATTACAAACTACTAGTTGTTGTAATGTGGAATGTCCCAATTCACATTTGCAGCAATCATGTCCTTCTCTAGAATACTGATTTGCTTTCTCACATCTTATAACCACTAAAAATTGTACAGTATATTTGATGGAAGTTTTGCTATTGGGGTTGGTTTTTCCTCACCATAACTTTTATTTTATAGTTCTGCAGACCATATAACAGTTACTTTGAAGTTCTTTAGTGGTTTCATTTTGCTACTGCCTTAAGAGCACTTACCACTTGTGTTCATGACCCCAATGGAGTGACCCACTCTATGCTCAGTAGATAACACCAAGACCAGCAGGAAAATCCAAGGGTGTAAGCTAGGCTGGTAGATTTAAAATCATCCTAGATGGGGATCATGACAAATCACTGTTATCTGAAAGTTATCAGGAAAAGCTAAGAAAAGATTCCTTCTGTTTCAACTTTCCCATTCTTGCCATCTGATTTTCAGGTAGGTGTAGAGGGACTAATTCCCTCACTTGCTACTTAGTGAAATTATAGGCAGCATCTCCTTATTCAGGCATTCTGCCTATGTTAACACTACTACAACATCAATGTCATGCCCCTGTTGGAATCTGATTCCGAAGGGGAGTTTGAGCAGCTGACAGGGAGTTGGAGTGTAGCTCCGATGGCTGTGGAAGAAACTGGGCATTCAGAGGAAGATCCAGGATCACCCCTTCTTCATCCTAGGAAATGCAGGGAAGAATGGAGATGGGAGCAATGTGGGTCATATGGGTTATGGGAAGAAAAGGACCCTGATTCCCTTCATTAGCTGCAGCTGGGAAAACAGGATTTTAAAATGGTGTTTGCGCACAGCACCTTGCTGGAAGCAAAGTGTGAATTATTTTTGTTTGTCAAGTCTTATCTGGGTTCTGGTGTTCTCCCTACTGTATGTGTTTTGTTATCTTTGGAAGTCTGCAATTCCTTATCTTGCCCTGTCTCATTAATTGCTTCAGTGTGGTTTGTAGTGTTGGTTTTTATTTATAATTTATATGTACTTTGGGTTTGGGCTGAATTTCTTCCCTTTAAAAACTGTTCTTGGAAGAGTTTTTTCTCCAGCCAATGATATGGACAATGGGGGCCAAGTTGGAGGTATTAAAGGAATTTTACTTACTTTTGTGACTTTGTTGCTTTTGTGCCACGCCATGGGTCATCACAATCAGGAAAAAATATAATCGGGAGGAAAATTCTCCCTATTGTACCTGATCCCATAGTAATGTAATGGACTGTGTGCTCTGATTTTACTTTATAATGGAGAATAGAGAATAGATATTGAGTGGGATGTGTGATCGTTCTTAGTTGTAGATAGTATAGAATCTTTTCCTAATCAATCCATCTTTATTATGGTCATGGACCAGAAAGAATTTTTTTCTTGCTCCTCTCATACTCATCCTAAAATAGGAATCATTCAGAAACTACAGTCTGTCCACAAACAGATGTTCGAACACATGCTTTTCTGTGGATGGTTGCCCATATCCATTACTATCAAATGAGAAATAGTCAAGTTTCAAAAGAAAACCATTTTGATAAATAGGTCATAGCCCCGAGTCAATCCAAAAGCAGCAAGCCTTACCTGTATCCTGGGTGATGAGTTGGAAGAAGGGGCAGCTGCCGACTGATTTCGCCAAGGCAGCACTGGGCAGAACCACTCAACTTCACTGAGGTAGATGAGGAATGAGCATTCTGTGCCATCCACACCAAAGAATGCATAGCAAGGGTCTGACGTCCATCGAGCCCTCATCCACTGCCAGGCGACATATTGTGATATTTAATGATAATGCAAAGAAAGATATGCTACAAGTACAAGTTCTTGTGAAGGAGAGGGAGGCAAAAATGCAACACAAGAAGAAACTTTCTGCGTGCTCTGTTACAGGAAAAAAAATCACAGTACATCTTGTGAAAAAAAAAATGTGTTTAAACTAAATTAGATGCTGATATATATCTGCTGCAGTGGTAAGATTCAAATTTTTTTACTACCGGTTCTGTGGGTGTGGCTTGGTGGGCGTGGCAGAGGAAGGATACTGTAAAAAAATCCAGTCAAAGGTGGCATTTTCCGGTTCTCTGAACTACTCCAAGTTTCCGCTACTGGTTCTCCAGAACTGGTCAGAACCTGCTGAATACTGCCTCTGGTCTGCTGGTGTTATGTTCTTAACTAAATGCAGAGGAGATACTGCCACTATTCACAAAGTGTATTTTGCCTTTTATTTCAGTCAATACTAGCAGAGAAAAAAGAACCATTGGATTAATTTCACCAGGAAAAAAAAATAAGTATGCTGGTTAGGAAGTTTCAAAAACAGGTGAAAGATCATTGCTAGCATTAATATTCTGTTGCCCAGCAAGGTAGAGCTGACAATCCTGTACTAAGGAAGCAAAAAAATAAAATAAAATAGCAATGCCCTCAAAAAGTGATTTTTGCATACAAAGCAATAAGCTCTGCGTAGATCCATCATGCTCCATAATTGCTGGTGCCATCCTCTTCCAAACTTAACTACACAAATGAATCCACTCAAGAGACAGCCCTCCACACCCAATATGTAAAACTCACCAATCATCCAGACAGGAGATAGAATTATTGCCACCCACAATTAAATCACACTTAAAATTTAACCCAGGCATGAATAAAGGTAGCAAAAATGAACGCTACAGAACTGAAAAAATCTGAGTAGTGTAAAGGTTGTGTCTTGTTAATCTAGCAGTTAATTTATATTGTCAAGTAGTCAGATTAGTAGCTGAGGTTCAGTGGGGGAGGAGGTAACTAATTTTAACTTATGGGTATGCTGTCCAGACTTCGGCTGATTGCCTGGACCAATCCCTGCAATTTTCTTGGAAATATTTCAAAAATGGTTGGCCCTTGGCTGCTTCCTAGGGCAGGGAGGTCCAAGGTTATCCCACTAGCTTTGTGCCAAAGGCAAGACAAGAACTCAGGGTCTCCAGGTTTCTAACCTGGCATCTTAACTACAGTACTACACCAAACTAGCTTTCCATTTTAACTTATAGTTACACTAAAACATTGGGGTGCAGTTGTATTGTGTTGAACACATCCACATTCAGCTGTAATGATTTATTGGGATGATTTTGAACTGGGTGGAAAAGATGCTATCTGGGAGATGATCAGATAAGGTGGGGAGGGCCCACAGCTGTTTAACAGGCAGAAAGGAAACTCAGAAAGGATCCCCCCCCCAACTTATCGGTCTATAAAAAGCGAGGGTGAGAAATTTGCACTTTCAGGCTTGTAAGCTCCTGTTAACGTATCCTTACAATAAAGTACTGCTCACCTGATCTGTTTCCTGTCTGCTCTACCTGGCAAGGCTAGCTAAAGTTCTGTTCTTTGTTAAAAGCACAGCAAATATAAGGTGCCCAAAACTCCTCAGGCCAGAGATGACTTTCTACATTAAAAATAAGCAAGATGATAAATTCATATTGGTGCTATTTTTGCATTGCTTGTGTGTGAATAATTAACACTGCTGTGAAAGTTGCATCCATTCATTAATCATAAAACACAGGGCAACCTAGCTACCGTGATTTGAGAGCAAGAAACATCTATCCTCACTCTCAAATGACCAGTTTTTCATTAAGCTAGCCTACATCTCTACTTGATTTGGAATATGGAGTATAGTATAGTCTCCTATTTCAATAGAGCATTTATAAGGGGAAAGTTGGAATTCTTTTCGATGTATGTTTTAGGGGTTTGCATTATCAAATGAAGGAGGAGGAGGAGGAGGAGGAGGAGGAGGAGGAGGAGGAGGGGGAGGAGGAGGAGGAGGAGGAGGAAAACGTTACGTTCAGTACATTTCAAAGGTTGTTCCACATAGTTGCAATATCTAGGATAATCTATTGTTTGGCATTACCAATGTCAGTTTTATTATTAGATTTAATTAAAAATAATAATAAAAATGTTTCTTCAAGTTATTGGACCCTAATGGAATTTCAAATCCCTTTCTAGAATTTTCAACATTATCATTTCTATTGAGGCTAAGTTGCAATGTGTGGCACGCATTTGTTCATAGCAGATGACAAATGATTTCAGCAGTCTTTAGGTGGGGAGCAAGGAAAGTAAATTAATTGGAAGATTTAATAGTTATTGCATTTCCTGGACTTTTGGAAATTAATGCATATCATTTTCTGCCTTTCTAGCAGGCAGCGGAAAGGACATAAAATCAAGATTTAACATTAGGATCAAGGTTGCAACATCGACATGAAATCGACAGATAACCACATCCTGAAGAAAATCAGAATTAAGGCATTCTTTCCTACTGAGGGGTACTTGGTGCTTTCTGATCTTGGTTGTTTTCTTGCAGATGTTTTATTGTCCAAACTAGGTAATATCATCAGTGCTAGTTTTGGTAATGAAATGTCTACAAGAAAAAAACAACAAGCTCAGAGTGTACCAAGAACCCCTCATTTTAACTCCAAGTTACAATATTCTCCTTTATTGATTCTTCCTACTGCACAGTTTTTGCCTATTCAGAAAACAACACAGCAAAAAGACACTGATAACCTGACACTTAGGATAACCAAATATTTAAATGTATCAAAATAAATGGGCTGGATAGGGAACACCTTGCTTTCTGGAATAAACTGTCCCAATATGCTTGCTAATTAGTATCTCACTATAACAACAATGCACAATAAGTGCAAAACATTTAGAATGATAAAGCAAGAATAGTATATCTGTGGTACCATCCATTAAGTATTTAAGGATGGGGTTGCAATACCAACTCTGACTGGCCCCACTCCCATCTATTCTCTGCCTTCTGAGACCCAGCTGATCAGCGGGGTCTTCTTTTGTTGCTCTGCACAGGAGAATGGAGCTGGAAAGCAGGTTAGTAGGGTGGGGGGCAGGGGTAGAATATGACAGGGTTAACTACCGGTTCGGGATTTATGCGCTTCCTAGCACGCTGTGAGCTGTGTGCCTGTAAATAGTCATCAGCATGCTGCGTGCAGAGAAGCAGCCTTTGAAACAGTCCTCTTTTCCTGCTTTTTAAACTGCAGCTGTGCCTCGTTCGACAGCTGAAGTTGAAAAATCTGGAAATAAAGATCAGGTAAGAACCCGGGTGGGCAGGTGGACAAAAACATCAGCAGACATAGAACTTGTTCCATGTCTGCCTATAAATAGTCATCAGCACGCTGCGTGCAGAGAAGCAGCCTTTGAAACAGCCCTCTTTTCCTGCTTTTTAAACTGCAGCTGTGCCTCGTTCGACAGCTGAAGTTGAAAAATCTGAAAATAAAGATCAGGTAAGAACCCGGGTGGGCAGGTGGACAAAAACATCAGCAGACATAGAACTTGTTCCATGTCTGCCTGTAAATAGTCATCAGCACGCTGCGTGCAGAGAAGCAGCCTTTGAAACAGCCCTCTTTTCCTGCTTTTTAAACTGCAGCTGTGCCTCGTTCGACAGCTGAAGTTGAAAAATCTGAAAATAAAGATCAGGTAAGAACCCGGGTGGGCAGGTGGACAAAAACATCAGCAGACATAGAACTTGTTCCATGTCTGCCTGTAAATAGTCATCAGCACGCTGCGTGCAGAGAAGCAGCCTTTGAAACAGTCCTCTTTTCCTGCTTTTTAAACTGCAGCTGTGCCTCGTTCGACAGCTGAAGTTGAAAAATCTGGAAATAAAGATCAGGTAAGAACCCGGGTAGGCAAGTGGACAAAAACATCAGCAGACATAGAACCTGTTCTATGTCTGCTGCTCTTCAGAGCTACCAGTTCTACAGAGGTGGACAGAACCAGTAGAAACCCATCCCTGGTGGGGAGGGAGTGGGAATTTTACAGTATCCTTCCCCTGCCATGCCCACCAAGCCAAACTATCCCCACCAAGCCACGCCCACAGAACTGGTAGTAAAAAAATTGAATACCATCTCTGGTCCAAAGTATGTCTGCTGCCAACTTTATCCATTAGGTAGGAGTGCTATTTCCAGGGTTTAAAAGAAAAGAAGTGATTTAATTATCACCAACACAAGCGCATATAACCTAATCATGAAATCTTTGTAGAGCCTAGGATCCATTATTACTTGTAGCCAAATCAATACCACAGAACAAACCTCAAGCTCAGGAACCAGGTGAAGGTGGAAGTCTCACAGCAGATCTACCAGGGCTATTGTAGCCAAGTAGATCCTTGTCCCTCATCAAGAACATCTGAAGTTTCCTTCTTCTTGTGCCATGGATTATCCAGATAACCAGTCTTCACCCCCCGACCCCGGAAAATATTTTATGCTTGATATACTAGCTTCCGCCTGCCTCTGCAATGAGCTAGTTAAGAGGCTCTGCTGAGGACTCTTCAGGAAATGGTAGGAGAGGCCTCTCCCCACCACAATAAGCATGCAATGTGGATAAGCCTATGAGCAAGATAGCCTTAGGCTGCATCAGAGTGCTCCTAATCTTGATATAACCCCAAAGCAGCCTAAAGTAGCTGAGCAAAATCAGTTACCTTGAAGGGAAGTCAGGGGACTGCACTAACTTGAAGCCGGTAACTGAGGCAGAATAGGAATCAGCAATGGGACAGCCAAATTCATTCCAAGGTTTACAGCCAATCCAAGGATACATGGTGTACAGCAGTAGTATTCAATTAATACAGAAATTCATATGCTTTTGCAAACTTTTAAAAAGTGTGTGTGTGTGTGTGTGTATATATATAGGATGGTTGGATGAGATCCAGGGTTATGTTCCAAAGAGTTATTTTGGTGCTGGGGGAGGTACTGAAATGGCAACTGTTGTTTATAACCCTCACAGCACCATCTGTTCTCTGCAAAATCACTCCAGATTTGCATGAGTAGGATAAAAATCAACTTTCCGCTCCTTTGCTCATGTAAAGGAACGTCTTCCAGATTCGACTCCTTCATTCAGCTCTTTTAATTTGTTTATTTAATTTCTACAGCCGCTCATCTCAATCCTTTGGGCAGCAAACAATATCACAATAATTAAAGCCATAAAAACACCCCAAAAATAGTTATACATTTCACATATAAGTGAACATTTTCATAATGATGACATAAAAAATTAACAGTGCATTCAGATAAAATAGGACCCCTCACAATTTTAGGACCCCAGGCTCTGGCACATAGCCAGGTCTTTGAAGGTCTTTTGAAAAAAAAGTAACAAGGATAAGGTTATCTAAACCTTAGAATGCAATAAACTTGTATTTCAAGAGAGCAGGAAGAGCTATATAGGTAGTCCTTGGTTTGCAATAGTCACAGAGGTGGTATTCAGCAAGTTCTGACCAGTTCTGGAGAGCCGGTAGCGGAAACGTTAAGTAGTTCAGAGAACCAGCAAATACCGCCTCTGATTGGCCCTGCCCCCATCTATTCTCTGCCTTCTGAGTCCCAGCTGATCGGCTGGGTCTTCTTTTGTTGCCCTGCACAGGAGAACGGAGCTGGAGAGCAGGTTAGTGGGGTGGGGAGGGAATGGGGATTTTACAGTATCCTTCCCCTGCCACGCCCACCAAGCCATGCCTACCAAGATACACCCACCAAGCCACACCATGCCTACAGAACCGGTAGTAAAATTTTTTGAATTCTACCACTAAACAGTCCGTTTAGTAACCATTCAAAGTTACAATAGCACTGAAAAGTATGACTTAGGACCGTTTTTCACACAAGCATTGTGGCATCCTCATGATCACTTGATCAAAATTTGGATGCTTGGCAGCTACGTCCTATTTATGACCAGTGCAGTATCCTGGGGTCATGTTTGCAACTTTCTGACAGGCAAAATCAACAGGGAAGCCTTAATAATCATGTTACCAATTTAATAGTGAGGCAGTGATTCACTTAACAATGGTGGCAAGAAAGGTCATAAAATGGGGCAAAATTCACTTAACAAGTATCTCACTTAACAATAGAAATTTTGGGCTTAATTAATTGTCGTGAGTCAATCGTAACTGGAGAGTGATGACAGTGCTTGAGAGTGGATGAGATTCGTTGATTGCTATTTTGCTTGCTAGGGAAAGGTTACCTCCTTCTCAAAAGGTTTTACTAGTTGTTTTTAATTTGTCATGCAGGTCTTCTCACTGATCCTAAGCAGAATATGATTTTAAATCTTGCATACTCACCTCTACTTTTCCAGAGCAATCGGGGTACTTCGGATCTCTGGGCACTTCACACTGGTCCCGTCGGCCTTCTATGGCTGTAGGAAAGAGGGAGGAAGATGATAGGAACTGTAGTTCCCTAACAGTGTTTCACATCCTTGAAGCAACCAAACCACACTGCCCTTTGAAACAGCTTGTGTTCCCCCACACCCAACACAGATGGTCTGTCAAGTGGAAGGAGGAGGAAGGGAGGAAAAATATGTTTCATTTGCATTTAAATGTAAGCAAATTCAGTTCATTCATATGGGTAGTAGAATTATTTATTTATTTGCTCTTCTCCAAATATTACTTTGCAGGTTTCCAATTAAAGAAATCTACACACAACACATTTTCAGACTCTGGAACTATCACAAGGCTTTTCCGTTAGGCACATGATCTTCTCCCTATTGTTAGGAGCCTTGATTTTTCTTCTAAATATTTGGAATGCTTCTTTATGAAAAATCCTTTTTCCAAGAGTGAAATAGATGGTTTCCAATCTCTGTTTTCCCCTCCACATTTAAACCAAATAATCATAAATGATGCAAATGCTCCAATCCCATAAAGCCATAAAGTCCAAATTAATCTGGAAGATGATTTATTATAGGATGCAACACGTCTTAAATGATGAGTTTCCTTTTCTAGATGTTATTTATCTATTCAGTATTATTAAATTGTATATAATGTATCTATAAAATAGACAACTGGTTTTGTATATGCAAAGCTCTTACTAGGATACATTATGCTTTTTTCTGGAAAACACTTCTAATTTCTTTATTAGAAATATGGCAGATGAAACTATGGGAGCACACAGCAATCTCCAAAATACTTCAGACATGAAAAAGAAAAAGGAAAAACAAGCCTAATATTAGTTTTTATTTAATTTGGAATCTATAGAGTACAATTCTGTGCATGGCCATTTGTCGCATCCAAGCTTTGATTCTTTTAAAATAAGAAATTTAAATTCTTCTATTATGTCATTTTATTTTTATAGCTAATCTAAAATTTAACATAAATAGCAGTTAAATATAACAGTTCTGAATGTGACAAAGTGTTAAATTACCATGCAACTCTCCCTGTATTTGTTTTAAACCAAGTTGAAAAATAAGAGTAAATGTGAGATAGTTTTTCTAATGGAGTAGTTTAAATTTTCTTGTAATTATTTCTTATACTACTCTGCAATTTTCAGTTTAATGTCTATTTATATAATTTCTGTCTCTTCCTTTTATTATCTATCTATCTATCTATCTATCCATCCATCTATCTCTCTCTCTATCTCTCTATCTATCATCTGCTATCTATCATCTCCCAGGCCCAATCTTCTGGTTTTCACAAGTTCAGAAATTGTGTAGCATCTGTCCCATCCCTTTAAGACAGATTTTAGGGCTAAGGAATACTGAAGTTGTTAAACCTTTTTGTTTTAATAGGTTTTGGTTCAGATCTCATAACTAGGTTTGGATAGAGAAGCCACATGTGTAACATTATCCCCATCCAGGTAACTTTATGCTCAATGGGAAGACCTTAATTCACAATACAAAAATCAGTGTGACAGTGACTCACACAATGTGTTCCACCTTGAATGGTGCAATCCCCTGAATGTTTAAAAATCATTGTCCATAACTTGTATTAAACTTAACAGGGCAACAGAAAGAACACTTAAACAAAAAACAAAAAAACCTGCACTATTATTTTTAACTGCATTGAAGCCTAAATGGAGGTGTAGCAAGTCTCATGACTTCTTTTTATCTGGCTTCTTAAGCAACATTGCAGCAATTTGTCATTCTTTGAGATTTTGTCTACTGGACCCTACATTTATAACTGCATCATTAAAAAAAAAAACCCTCCAACATAAAGACATGTGCACATAACAGCAGATATATATGCTAGTAACTAATTAACTTAAACGCCATCAATGAGGCAAATAATTACAGGCACAGAAATCTTCTAGACTAGATAAAATGTAAACACATTACATTTCCTTGAAATATGCTCCAATGTGCTATTCATAACTGAATTGGAGGCCTTGTTCATGCTTGTCTTAGTCGGTCTTTCTGCTTTAACTACAATCATGCCATGATTGCAATTCTTTTACCAAAGTTCACAGCAGGCTTCAGAGCAGCCGGTTTCTTGGTCCAACATAACCAATTCCACTTTGGTAGTGAAACACAGAAGGAATCTTCCCAAACTTAATAATTTCGCACTAGGCTAACAACTCTTTGAGGAAGGCAAGCAAAGAGGGGAACAGTGAGTAGTAGAGTCAGGAGAGTCCAAGGAACAACATCAGTCCCAACTAGGATATGGGCTTCCACAGTGCCCCACTTGCGGTATCTGCCATCCCACATCTGATGGGCGGCTCATGAAAGGGAGCGAAGGGAAGAGAAACGACAGGAAGTGAAGTTTCCTCTTGATGAGCGCGCCCCGAATGTCTTGGCACACGCTCTTTTATTGTGCTTTTTTACAAGAAAATGATTTAATTAAAAAGCTCAAGTCAAACATGGTAATCTCATCAGGATGTGCATGTTTACAAAACTGCATAC
Source organism: Hydrophis major (assembly GCA_033807585.1). Taxonomy (NCBI): domain Eukaryota; kingdom Metazoa; phylum Chordata; class Lepidosauria; order Squamata; family Elapidae; genus Hydrophis; species Hydrophis major. Next base: position 175,688,680 of record CM066329.1, read on the forward strand.
CGGACAGATTATTTACAAAGTGGATAAGCTTATTAACAAACGTCTATCTCCTTGTCTCTTGTACGTGCCTTGCAAAGGTCACTGAAGAGACAGAAGTTAATGATTACACGTGAATGATACAATGTTGCAAACGCTTGAATGATACATACTTGCAATGATACATAGTTGCAAACACATGAATGATACATAGTTACAACATCTCCTCTGTTTTTATTATTTATGACGAGTCTTCTTCCTCGTCCAAGAAGACAGGAACCATTTTTCTGAAATGTTCGCCGTCCCCGTCATCTAGGCAAGAGTGTGACCCGTCAGTGTCAAGGTTGTCCAAGGAGCGGTAACTCAGCAATGACATTTTTTCGTCCGGTATTGAGGATATAACATGAACTTGCAATAGCACATTAACATCAGCAGAGGATAATTGATTTTTAAAAAATTGCAATATTCTATAAAAACAATAAGGTCCTATAATACATATCAATATAGTGATTATTAACAATCCTGCCAATGCAGTTATAAAGGTTGTAAGCCATGGCGAAATAGAAAACGAACCCCCCCCCTGCTATCAGCATAAAGACAACATTCTTCTTTAAGCATAGCACACAATCCCCCTTGTTTTAAAAAATAACGATCTAAATCTTTACGATTTTGCAAAAGAGGGGTATTCCATGGGTACCTGTAGGGATATAAAATCATCAGAATTATACACATAAGCCATACTTGAATGCAAAATGATTTGGATTTAACAATTTCATCCCCGTGGATACATGCCATGAAACCGGTGTAACAAACAAAATTATTGCCAGGGATAAAATACATTCCTTTCAGGCGTGATGTTAAAGTTCCTCCTGAAGTGGTGTGGATTGCAGGATATCCCCTGGTTGTGTGGGTGTGTCTGCCAAATCAAATTGAAGTGGTGGGTAGAAGTCTTCTATGCAAGAAAAATTGGTTGTAGAACTTAAACGAACGCCTTGAAAGTCAGTTATAGTCCAAGCAATATTATATCTTCTATGAGGCTTCTGCGGATCGTCATGGACAGTTCTTTTGAAGCGTCGTTTGTTGACAGGATCAGAGTTCGGGTATATAAAGGCATGACAAGTAGGAGAGAGGGCTATGGACAAGTTAGTTGTAGAACATTTACGAGATGAGGAGGGAATTCAATTAATAGAAAAAGGATAATAATTACAATAATGACAATAAAGATTAATTTGGTAATTCATCAAGGATGTTAGTTGGGGTGGGGAAACCCATAATACAATAGAAGGACATCTAGGTCCCCCTAAATTTTGATTGAATAGAGGAAAAGATTTTAAGGTTCCTTTCCATAGGAAGAGTAAAGAAAGAACAAAAGAGTGAGTGGTAGAGTGTTCTTTAAACAAAACAGAAGTGACAGAGTGAAAACTATGGGTAGCATTTTCATGACGTACCCACATGGACCAAGTATAATAGCCTTCTGTTAATGAAATGGTTTTAACACGAATAGTCTTTTGACAGGAAGCATAGGTTTTGTTGAAGTAAGGTAGAAATTGCAAAGAAGATATAGGTAAGAATATCAGGAAGAGTTTTAAGATACAGATGTAGCGGAGGAATTCCCATGATAGGGTCTTACTGCCCGACCAGGGATCCAACAAGTGGTTTTGTCTGGCAGTAAGATCGCAGCATAGCCTTGTCCCCAAGTGAGAAGCTCAGTGGGACCCTGCCAGGCGGGATCTGGCAATCTGCGATAATATACCAGAGGTCTGTTAGGCGGGGGTGAAGGGGAGGAAAAATGACGCGAAGCAGCAGAAGTGGGAGGAATGCCAGTCAGATTAAGAAAGTTTAAAGTGTAAAGACAAATGTTAAGAGAATTTTGCAATGCTGGGAGGTTCGGGGTTTTTTCCCGCAACGAATATCGATCAAGAGCATTTTTCATAAATAAGTTCGCTTGTTCCACAATAGCCTGCCCCTGGCTGTTGTAGGGAATCCCAAACTTGTGGTTACATCCCATCTGTTACAGAAGTCCTGGAAAGCAGAACTTGTATAGGCAGATCCATTGTCTGTTTTGATTTCTTTTGGATGTCCCAGCGAGGCAAAGGTACGAATTGAATGATTGATGACATGTTTTACAGTTTCTCCCCTTTGAGGAGTAGCCAGAATAAACCCTGAATATGTATCTATTGAAACGTGCAAATATTTCCAAGGGGCAAAAGGTGGATACTGAGTTACATCCATTTGCCAAATTTCACAAGCTTTTAATCCTCTAGGATTTACTCCTATGGGAATGGAATGTCCTTGCTTACTACATGTGGGGCATTGTTGAATAATGGCAGCAGCTTCTGCCTGAGTTAGGGCAAATTGAAAAGTTATCATAACTTGGCAGGGGAGATTCAAACATACTCCCTGCTTCTATTTTATAATGGACTTTTAAAGCCTCCATAATTTTCCTCCAAGTGACCAAAATGCCAATAGGTGCACGAGGAGGACTATGGAGATGTTCATCAATTTTTTGCCAATTGGAAATTTTTAAGGACCCTTCCTCTGAATAATTGGGACAATGTTGCCACACATAAGCCAATAATGTAGCAATAGGTTTCTTTTTTACAGGAGAGCCCTTTAAATTAGCAGAGTATTTAGAAGAAGAAGCGACTAACTCCCTCAATTCCTTCAGATGCTGCGTCTGTTGTTGAGAAAAGTTTCCACCCATACTTACGAAAGTTGAAACCGTGTTTCAGATCCAATGATGTGCAATTCGCTTCAGGCCTGGCGATGCACAGCTCCCATCGAGCTGATAAGATATGGGTGCGTCGCTACGTATCCCCCTTAGGGAATCACGTCGGGGTCACCATAATGCAGTATCTGCTATCTCGCATCTGATGGGCGGCTCATGAAAGGGAGCGAAGGGAAGAGAAACGACAGGAAGCAAAGTTTCCTCTTGATGAGCGCACCCCGAATGTCTTGGCACACGCTCTTTTATTGTGCTTTTTTACAAGAAAATGATTTAATTAAAAAGCTCAAGTCAAACATGGTAATCTCATCAGGATGTGCATGTTTACAAAGCTGCATACCGGACAGATTATTTACAAAGTGGATAAGCTTATTAACAAACGTCTATCTCCTTGTCTCTTGTATGTGCCTTGCAAAGGTCACTGAAGAGACAGAAGTTAATGATTACACGTGAATGATACAATGTTGCAAATGCTTGAATGATACATACTTGCAATGATACATAGTTGCAAACACATGAATGATACATAGTTACAACACCCACTGAAGTGGATCCATGATGTTAGTTGTGCTACTAGGTATGCTCGAGTACATCTGCCTGTCCCCACATAGCACATGCTTAGCACTCACCCAGCAAGCTCCACTTTGGCATGTTCCATTATTCATACAAAAGAAAGCCAGCAAGGCCTTTATCAACTATTTATAATGTGCTCCATTTGTTTTCATGATTAGTTTTCTGAAACCTATGCAATTATTCATGTCTCTAATGTTAAATAAGGTCATTGCTACTCAGCTTTATTAAGAACCCTATCTGCAGATTAAAGATGGATGTTAAAAACTGATATTAAAACAGCCACCGGCTATAGTTTATTGGCTTTTTTGCATTCTCTCTTGCCAGGGTAGAGATGGCAGGCACAGCTATTTGGAGCCACTGGATGGGCAAAGAACATTGAGAGGGAAATTGGCAGTCATAAAGTGCTCTTGCATCTGCCACATTAATCATCATAATGAAATCCTTTGGCAATTTCAAAGATTAAGTCTTTGATTCAGGAAGGCAAAGGCATCATTTCCAAGTCTATATATGATAAAGAAAGCTCTTTGAAAAAACAGAAAAAGAGGAAGAACAGTGTTCAAGGTGTGAGTAAAACCCTGATTTAAGCAACACCTTAGGAGTCAATGGACCTGTTGGATTGGAATCTATTTCCTTAAGATTCTCTATGCCTGTCTGAAGAGGCAAAAGGTCAAAGGGAAGACATGGGGTTCAGGTGATGTTTTAAACAAAAAAAGGTAAAAGATTTGAATCGGGGTGGGGGGATTGAACACAACAAAAGACACCAGGTACAAAAAATCTGGCTCCCATCACATACTCATTTTATGCAGCAACTAAGACTTTGGTTGAACCATGCACCAGAACTTCAAGTTCCCTCTGGAACCTCAACAGGTCCTCCTGTTGCTTCAGGCAGACATATTGGTCTTTTCTCCATGCAGCAGAAGTTCAAGAATAATTGGAAGTAATCTCTCAATGACAAGAGACTGATGACTAAATCTTCAAATTATACTACATACTATACGTACAAGAAAAAGACTATGTAACTTCCCACTAGGAAATGAGCCATCAGCAATCTGAATCGGATCCATAATTCCTATTAATTCCTGAGACAGCTCATATTCTTGTCTAAAGAAGGTAAATTAAAGTCCCCAAGTGTTGTAAGTCTAGGGAACTCTACCACCAATTTTTACCAAGTGGAATCAAGTGGCTAAGGTAGAGAAGAAGCCTTAGGAATACTGATACCCTTGCAGCGGCTTCATCTATTCTAAGAGATCATCCAAGGCTCAACTTTACAAAGAAGTTCCCACATCTAGCAATGTCTGGAGTAGCACTTCTGGAAGCCCTAGAACATCTTGGATGGCAACGGCAACACCCCTCCCACTTCCCCAGGATCATGGGTGATGGCACACCAGAAATCCAAGTGGGCACAAGATTTGAGGGGCTTCTTATACCTGATACCTAACCAAGCTTTGTAATGCATCCCTGCACACACCCCTTATCAGTGATTAAATCTGTGAATATTAATGCACTGTCAATGAAAACCTGCAAAACTTTCTTTGTGGGGTAAAGAGAGACACTGGCTGGATTTATATTGTACATAATACTCATGATTTTTTTACCATAGTGTATTGAATAAAGCTCAATTGATGAATTCAAACTTAATACTTCTCACTCTCTCACAAACACATACAAAAAACACATTAATGTGATATGGGAGCTCAGACATAGTTGATGAAGTTGTTGAGGCATCATTGAAAACTAAAATGTGTAGAAAAGCACACTTTCCCCACTCAAGGCCTCTCCTGAAGGCTGGATTATTCTAGAAGCTGCCAAGATGCTATTCACTGCATGTGCAGGATGTTGAAAAGACAATGTGAGAAGAAAATCTTTTTATCAGGAAGATATTAAATAAATATTCTTTTTATCAGGAAGATATTAAAGGCCACACAGTAATCCCCAAACAGATTGCTGGCTCCTTCCCTGTTAAATTTCTATCTCATAGTTAAGGCCTTTCTCTTTCAAAGGGCTTTTGGGATGGAATCAAAGGATGATGCTACCCCTGAGGCTGTTGATAGGCAGGATTATAATTAGTGTTCACTATTCTTGCATTTTTTTATATATTGCTTTTACTCTTATTTATTGTAACAGGAACCTGTAAGCCACTCAGGATCTTTGGATTGTTGCAGTACAGAAGCTTGAGTAATAAATAAACAGCAAACAATAAATAAGCACATGACAGAAAGGCTTCCCTGGATACTGGATTGAACACTAGTTTGTGGCCACTTTTTTGAGGTAGAAGACCCAAATGCTACAAGTCCCTCACAGCTTAATACATAAACCTGACAGGATTTATCCGATAATTGCCCCGTTTAGATTAAATTAGATTAACAGAGTTGGAAGAGACCTTGTAGGTTATCTAGTCCAAACCCCCACCCAAGCAGGAGACCCTACACCATTTCTGACAAATGGCAGTCCAATCTCTTCTTGAGAGTCTCAAGTGATGACACTCCCACAACTTCTGAGGGCAAGCTGTTCCATTGGTTGATTGTTCTCACTGTCAGCAAATTTCTCCTTATTTCCAGATTAAATCTCTCCTTGTTCAGTTTTCATCCATTATTCCTTGTCTGGCCTTTAGGTGCTTTAGAAAATAGATTGACCCCTTCCTCTCTGTGATAGCCCCTCAAATATTGGAAGACTGCTATCATGCCTCCTCTGGTCCGTCTCTTCACTAAGCTAGCCAAGCCCAATTCCTGTAACCATTTTTCATATGTTTTAGTCTCCAGTCCCCTATCATCCTGGTTGCTCTTCTCTGCACTTTTTCTAGAGTTTCAACATATTTTTATAGTGTGGTGACCAAAACTGGATGCAGTACTCTAGGTGTGGTCTTACTAAGGTTTTATAGAATGGTATCAGTACCTCACTTGATCTTGATTGTATCCCTCTGTTAATGCAACAAAGGATTGCATTGGCTTTTTTGGCTGCCGCTACACACTGCTGGCTCATATTTACCTGCTTATCCACTAAGATTCCAAGATCCCTCTCACAGTTACTGCTATTAAGCCTGGTTTCACCCAATCTATATGTGTGCTTTTGGTTTGCCTAAGTTTGACTCCCATGGCAAAATAAGAAAGGCAGAGCAACTACTGTAGCATTCCTGAGCTATTGATTAGCTCAGGATGAAAGTCAGCCTAGAAAAAGAGGTTATCATACGCATGAGTTATGGAGAACAGGAGAGCATGAGTTATGAAGAACAACAGAGAGCAAAGTTGACAAATCCGCATGGGATTTAAAGCACATATTTTAATGGTTCGATTGGGAATCATTTCCTTTAGTGGCTCAGTAGGAAACAAACTGAAATCACTGCAGCATGATTTCCCCAGGATTATGGCTTTTAGCACATCCATCCACTAAAAGGAGGTTATACACACAGTGAGGAATGCTGAAGAAAGAAGTAGGACAAAGGTGTCCTCAGGATATGCATCTGTTGCCAAGGGGACGGGCTCCTTCCCTCCTTCCCCTCTCTTCCACCGTGTTGCTGTTGCTGACTTAGGAGATGGTTTGGCAGTTCTAACAGTGAGAATTCCAATTCGTAATGTTTGACATTCCACTTATCAATGACTTTGCAGATAGCAACTCTTCCATCCCCTTCTGAGTTAAATGAGACTAATATTAAAAGGATCTTCTCTCTTTTCCCACATTGGTACAAAAGCTGCCAAACAGAACTGAATGTGCAAATGTCCATGGTGTAATTTCCACAGTTTGAAACCATGTGGAAGAAAGATTTGATTATGAATGTTCTTTTCACTTAATTTTGCATGTTCCATTTTTCAAGTCTAGAATTAAACCTATAACAAGTTTGTTGTAACTATGTCTCCATTCATTCCTAGTCTAGATTGCCTGATTTAAGATGGATTAGTGCTTCTGATCTGTCCAGAATCCAAACATGAAAGATATTGACTCTTTGTTACAGAGATAGTCATGTGATAGCTATGATCTTAAGCCTAATGTGAAATATAAAGCACAAATAGCTTATAAATCGTATCAGAAAGACATGAACTACATTAGGGAATAGAATGAGCAAAACAGATAATCAGCTGATAATCTCTGCATGGATATCTATGGAGATGCTCAGTCATCCAGATCATGGTTGTCCCAAAGATGCGTTTTCAAAAGGCACCTGCACTGTTTTTCCTTCAAGACATTTCGCTTCCCATCCAAAAAACTTTTTTAGTTCTGAACTGAACTGAAAAAGCTTCTTGCATGAGAAGCAAAAAATCTTCAAGGAAAAACAAAATCCAGTTGCCTTTTGAAAAAGCCCCTTTGGAACTCTGTATGGATATAGGACGTTAGGACGTTATATCAACCACTTAGTTGATATCAACCATGTTATATTCACCACTTAGAGGATTAAGCCAAATTGCTTTCTTCTCACTGTGTGGAGAAAGTTTCACTGATGGCTTAGCTGGTGGAGTAGAAAGTAGATTTGGTTTGGTGTGGTTTAACTTTATATGCAGTTTATCTAAAAGGTTATAAAAAGGTACAGATCTGCATATTTGTACATGCTAATTACTATCTAAAGATGTAGGCATACAGGTGAAACTCGAAAAATTAGAATATTGTGCAAAAGTTCATTTATTTCAGTAATGCAACGTAAAAGGTGAAACTAATATATGAGATAGACTCATTATATGCAAAGCATGATAGTTCAAGCCGTTGATGTGTCATAATTGAGATGATTATGCTTACAGTTCATGAAAACCCCAAATCCATAATCTTAGAAAATTAGATTACATGCAATCAATAAAACAAGGATTGTACATAGAACAATATGTACCTCTGAACAATACAGTACATAGAACAATATGGACCTCTGAAAAGTATAAGCATGCATATATACTCAGTACTTGGTTTGGGCCCCTTTTGCAGCAATTACTGCCTCAATGCGGTGTGGCATGGAAGCTATCAGCCTGTGGCACTGCTGAAGTGTTATGGAAGACCAGGATGCTTCAATAGCGGCCTTCAGCTCTTCTGCATTGTTCGGTCTCATGTCTCTCATCTTTCTCTTGGCAATGCCCCATAGATTCTCTATGGGGTTCAGGTCAGGAGAGTTTGCTGGCCAATCATGCACAGCAATCCCATGGTCATTGAACCAGGTTTTGGTGCTTTTGGCAGTGTGGGTAGGTGCCAAATCCTACTGGAAAATGAAGTCAGCATCCCCATAAAGCTTGTCTGTGGAAGGAAGCATGAAGTGCTCCAAAATCTCCTGGTAGATGGCTGCATTGACCCTGGACTTAATGAAGCACATTGGACCACATTGCTGGTGCAGATGACATGGCTCCCCGAATCAACACAGACTGTGGAAACTTCACACTGGACTTCAAGCTTCTTGCAGTGTGTGCCTCTCCATTCTTCCTCCAGACTCTGGATCCTTGGTTTTCAAATGAGATGCAAAAGTTGCTCTCATCAGAAAAAAGGACTTTGGACCACTGAGCACTGAGCAAGTTCTGATTTTCGTTAGCCCAGGTAAGATGCTTCTGACATTGTTTGTTGTTCAGGAGCGGCTTGACAAGGAATATGACATTTGAAGCCCGTCTCCAGTCTGTGTGTGGTGGCTCTTGATGCACTGACTCCAGCCTCAGTCCACTCCTTGTGAAAGTCCCCTTTTCCTGACAATCCTCTCCAGGCTGCGGTCTTCCCTGCTGCTTGTGCACCTTTTTCTTCCACACTTTTCCCTTCCACATAACTTTCTATTAATGTGCTTTGATACAGTACTTTGGGAACAACCAACTTCTTTTGCAATTACCTTTTGAGGCTTTCCCTCCTTATGGAGGGTGTCAGTGATGGTTTTCTGCACAACTGTCAGGTCAGCAATCTTTCCCATGATTGTAATTCCTATTGAACCAGACTGAGACACCATTTAAAGGCTCAGGAACCGTTTGCAGGTGTTATGGCTTAATTAGCTGGTTAGAGTGGGACACTTTGAGCCTAGAATATTGAACCTTTTCACAATATTCTAATTTTCTGAGACTGTGGATTTGGGATTTTTATGAGCTGTAAGCCATAATCATCTCAACTATGACAAATCACAGCTTGAACTATCTTGCTTTGCATGTAATGAGTCTATGTCATATATTAGTTTCACCTTTTAAATTGCATTACTGAAATAAATGAACTTTTGCATGATATTCTAATTCTTCAAGTTTCACCTGTAAATAACCTAATTAAATAGAAACAGAAGACATGTCATCACAATTGGAAAAACTGTTTGCTGCTGATCGTCATTCTCAAGCCATCGTTTTCCTTTCCACCATTGACCAGAGAGTTTTTCACATAGAGAATTGTCTATATATCTAATCCACTATTTTAAATCAGGTCTCTTAGGTTGCAATAGCAGTAGAAGACATGGCAGATTTCCTCCATGTCAGACTACTGCACCGTAATGCTTAACCCGAGTTTGGAGGGAGGGGAAATAACAGGTAAACTTGGATCTACACAGAAGCAGTATATAGCATGAGAGACTCAGATTCAGTTCCTTCAGTGTACTACATAGAAACAAAGATGCTGGCTCCAGACTGTCATTTTCACACCTGAAGGTGTTCTTACATTTTCCATTTAGGAGACTGTTGCGAAGAATCTGATCCACCTTCATTGCGATGTCTGAAACATTCTGAGCTATTGCTTGAATCCTCTCCATCAAGCCAGCTGCTGGATGGAACCTAGGAAAAAAAAAGAAATATAATCCATGTTAAACTTTTGGTGGGCATCTCAGCTTGTCAGAAAGAGTGACAAAGGTACTCTGCTCCTGAAGCAATACTTCTTCATAACAAAAAAGCCAACTACCAGAAAAGAACTTTGACAACTAGAAAGATGTTGGACCCAATTTTCATAATTTGCTACTTATAGGAAGAATCTTATTTTTGGAGGACGGCAGGACCAGTGGCCAGTTTCTTTCTAGCCTTGTCTTCATCTTCTCCAAATGCTCTTTTTTTCTCCTTTGACCAATCTAATTTCTGAATTGCTTTCTCCCACACCCCATTTGAATGTCATTTTCAGATGGCTGAAAAATATACACTAAAAGCTACTTCAAACATAGATCTAAGGAAAAAAAATAAAATTCAGGACTATGTACCTCCAAATACATATGTTCTCTGGTACACTTCTTAGACAGGTATGACCATATAGACCATAGGGTCAAACTTGCATCATCATGGCGGCATCATGTGACATATCGGGACTTTTTTCCCCTTCGCTGAACCTGGCATGGGTGTGGCCAGCACATGATGCATCTGGCCCAAAGTGAATTGACTTCTATGTAACATGAAACTCATTTGCCAGCCCAAAGAGATAAGCCTATCAGCTGTTTCCAAATGGGCCATATTCCAATGGCATGCTAAGCCATAATTATGTTCACAGTTTGTTCACATTGAAGCTTTATGGAGATAAGCACATTTCAATGTCTTGTTGCCAGTTTGTTTTAAGCTTGCTGACTTTATGATATGTTCCCTTTATTAATTCAAAGTAACTTTTGTATCCCACTCTTTGGTCACAGATACTGCAACATTTCAATGTAACATCTGGTTTATATCTTTGGACCTGATCTATAAACAATTGTTGCTAATTACGTACCATCCTTCATTTTAATGAAAAGGAAACACAAGCTATTAACTCACTCCTGCAAGCAATGGTTTTTGCATTAAATCTGGTGGCCTCAAGCTTGCATTAATTTCATTGCACATTGCATTTCCAATTTGATTTAAAAATAAATCTTTTTTCATCTATAGAGAACATCCACTATCCCTTGCCACTTTCTTTTCTTTGCAGCAAGTTTCTTTTAAGTTAACTTGATAACAGTGAAGATCAATTTCTTCATTGCCAGAACATCCACAGGGAGACTAAAAAAAATACCAAGATGGTGGCTGAAACCATTGTCACATGGTCTTGATTACCATCTTGATTTTTCCAATATGCACAAATGCACACACATCCATCCATACACACCCCTCTGGTAGGTGCTATGAGGCATGTTTTCTTTGTATTTGCAGAGCAGTGAAGTAAGATTCCTGTTCTTTGTTTCAGGCATGTCTAATATTAAGAGCACATGCTCCATCAATCTCAGTAAGGATAATTGTTAGATCTGGGGTGGATCGGCTCAAAGGAGACACGAGACCATCTTAGTAAGTTCAGCTTTTTATTTGGAATTAGAATAGTCTGAAGAATACAAGCTGCGGCAGCCCCTCATATAGGGCTGGCTCGCGGCTCGGCAGCCAATGGCAGCGCTTTGAATCTCCCCCGATCGGCGCAGCCAATCGCAGTAGATTCCTAGCGCTCCAATCACGGCTGGGGTCTCGACCAATCAGGTTGCTGTCCATCCGAACCAATCAGTTGCGAGGGTTTGGAGTATGCTAATATAGCACACCCCTCCCCTCTTGGTTTTGTCTGTCGGTGAGTCATGATGTAGTCGCGCAGGTAGGCGGGGCTTTGTACCTGCCTAGTTGACCTGCGCGGTTCAGTCCCAGCATGGTAATCGACCAGTTCAGAGGGATTCTCTGTCGTTCCGGTTCCCTGGAATGGAATCGCCTGGAAGGGTGAGCCAGGCCTTTCTTGGTAGCTCCCTCCCAGTCTACCCGGGCTGGTTGAGCTGCTGCTCCTGTTGTTCCTGTCGGATCTTTCCGGGCTGGTTGAACTGGCTTGGCTGCTCCTTCCAGAGGAAGACTCTGGGGATTCATGTCCTGTTGGTCCTGCGTTTACTGGTGAGTAGGACCGGTTTATTTGTGGGTTATTTGTTCTGGGTGGGGGGTGTTCTGCTTGTGCTAGGAGGTTTCCTTCGACTCTTTCTTTAATGCTTGCTGTTTCCCTCCCCTTCTAATTTCTTGCTCGGGTGTATGGTTGTTGGTGATGGCTATTCTTGACCTTAGCTGGTCGATGTGCCGTTTCCAGTTTTTCCCATCACTTGTCTCTAATTGGTATGATTAGGGGCCGATTATTTGGGTGATCGTTGCTGGTACCCAGAGTGGTTCCCCTGAAAGATTTTTTGTGTATACTGTGTTCCCCTATGTTAAATTTTCTGTGTTTGCTGGAGGAACCCGGGGTTTTTTCAGGGTTGTATGTTGGGTGCATTTTATCTAGTGTCGACCGTAGTTTCCTGCCCATCATTAGTTCTGCCAGGCTTCTATTTGTGGTCGCGCTAGGTGTGATGTGTTGAATGAGGAGCATTTTATTGATTTTGTCCTGTATGTTGGCTGCTTCTATTTTCTGGATGGCTTTTTTCGTGTATTGGACCATGCGTTCCGCCCACCCGTTCGCCGCTGGATGGGCGGGCACGGTTAACGCATGGCATATGCCTTGGCCTGCCAGAAATTGTTTGAATGCTAGTGTGGTGAACTGGGGTCCATTGTCCGACACTGGCATATCTGGCAGGCCATGCGTGGCAAAGAGTTTACTCAGTTTTTTTATTACCGCCTCCATTGTGGTAGACGTCATGGTGCTTACCTCCAGCCAGTTGGAGTAAGCGTCTACTTTAATAAGGTACATGTGCCCCTTGGTTGGGCCTGTGAAGTCTATGTGAATCCTAGACCACGGGCCTCTTGACGTTTCCCACTCTTGGATTGGGGCGGCGGGAGGATTTGGTCTGGATTCTTGGCATTGTTTGCATTTGGTTACCCAGGTTTCGATCTGTTTATCCATTCCTGGCCAACATGCATAGCTTCTGGCCAGGCTTTTCATTTTGACCATCCCTGGGTGTCCCTCGTGCAGCATCCCCAACACCCTTTCCTGTAATGTTTCCGGGATTACCACTCTGTCCCCCCAAAGTATACAGCCCTTCTCAGTAAAAAGTTCAGTCTGTGTGTTTCGGAAAGGTCTGAATAGTTTGTCCCTGTCCCCTTCCAGCCACCCTTTTCCAACCCATTTCAAGACTCACACCAGCCTCTTGTCTTTATTTGTTTCTCTGGCGATGTCTGGTGCAGTCACAAGCGGGTTGGATATTGTTTCTATTTGAAGTACCTTTGTCGTGGGTGCTGGGTCATCTTCCAGGTTGGGCAGGGGTGAGTGGCTCAGGGAGTCTGCGTGGGCGATGTCCTTACCGGGTTGGTGTACCAGCTGGTAGTTGTATGCTGCTAGGAATTCGGACCACCTTGTCATTCTTGGTGATAGAATGTTCGGTGTGGCCTTATTTCCTGCCAGGATTCCTAGCAGTGGCTTGTGATCTGTGATGATTGTAAAAGTCCTACCATAAAGCATACGGCTAGGGCCTCTTTGTCGAGCTGGCTGTAATTTCTCTCTGGTTTTCAAATTATCCTTGATGAGAAAGCGATGGGTGCTTCCTTCCTGTCTGGTAGCTGGTGGCTGAGGATGGCGCCGATCCTGAAAGGCGATGTGTTGCATGTTACCGTTAATGGCAGGATCTCGCTGTACTGGATTAGTACAGTGTCAGATGTTAGCAGGTTCTTTCTCTTCCCGCGCTCCCCAGGTCCAGGTGGCTGTTTTGTCTAACAGCCTATGCAGTGGTTCCACCACGGTCACCTTTTGAGGTAGGAAGACATTGTAAAAATTTAACAGTCCCAAGAAAGCCTCCGTTTTGTTTTTGGGCCGTGGCGCTTCCCTTATGACTCTCAGTTTCTTTTCTGTGGGGTGGATCCCTTACTTGTCTAGGAGGTACCCTAGAAATTCAACCCTCTCTGCCTGTAGTTGGCATTTCCCTTTTCTAACTTTGAGTCCTGAGTCTCTGAATTTCTTCAGTACCTCCCTCAACCGGGCTTCCAGTTGCTTTTCGTTTTTCGCGGCCACCAGCACATCGTCAAAGTAGGGCACCACCCCCTTTATACCTTGGAGGAGTCTTTCCATGAGGCTTTGGAAAACCGCGGGTGCCACACTGACTCCAAATTGGAGCTGGTTGCAACGGAAAAACCCCTGGTATGTTACGATGGTCTGGGCTTCGGCGGTTGTGGTGTCGATCGGCAGTTGCTGGTAAGCTGGGGCCCCCACCTGAACAGAACAGGCCTCCAGCCAATCAGAACACAGCCAACCCACCAACCAATCAGAACACAGCCAAACCCCCAACCAATCAGAACACAGCCAAGCCCCCACCCAATCAAGTCACACCCCCACTAGCAGTTAAAAGGAAGAAGCAGCTGCAAGCTCACATCACTCTGAGAAGCACAGAGCTGAAGACCAAGCCTGAAGATGATGAATAAGACTTCATCGAAATGTTGCCTAGATACTTCCAAACTTACGCGGGAGAAAACCCGAATAACCAAAGATCCACAAACAAATACCCGCGAGAACCTCAGAATATATATATATATATATTCATTCTTAAGTTTTCGCGGGTACTTACATGTATGGCATTCAGCTTTGTTCGGGTATTTTCTCACGTCATAGTAGTGGTGCTTTTAAAGTTATAGCAACGTTTCAGCAGAATCTCATCTGCCATCATCAGGCTTCTGTATAGTGTTCGTCTGTATAGTGTTCGTCTGTATAGTGTTCAACGAACACTATACAGAAGCCTGATGATGGCAGATGAGATTCTGCTGAAACGTTGCTACAACTTTAAAAGCACCACTACTATGACGTGGGAAAATACCCAAACAAAGCTGAATGCCATACATGTAAGTACTCACGAAAACTTAAGAAAATATATATATATAAACTGGGGGGAGGGGGAGGAATAAAGACAACTTTCCCAACACTGTACTTAAGTTGTCTCAATTTTGATAATATCCAAAGCATTAGGCAATTATTGCAATGCAGACAACCAACTTAAGGCAGCTTTTCAGAATCAGAACTTGGACTACTATGTCCCTGGGCATCTCATGGACGAGCAGAAATGGTCTCTGTCCCATCAAGCTAAATGCAGCTCATCAACTGAATATTGTGGCTTGCCCAATATTTTTCTTCCTAGGTGAGCTTTTGTTGTTCCATAAATCAGTAATACAAGGAGACTCATTTCTTCCATGTATTGACAATCATACATGGCTGACAGGCTACGTGATAGGTCACAAGCACTGCATTCCTTTTCTATTTTCTATTTTAGACCTGTAACAGATACCCATTTATCTCAGCTTTATAAATTTCTATATGTTAAAATAAATCTGAAGTGTCATCCCTGGAGCCATTTTCTTCTGGCACCTTTAGGGCTGTCACAGTGGAGCTGAATTGATCTGTGGGAATGGGGAGGGGGAGGAAGAGATAGCTGGGGGATTGTAGCTCTTCTGAGAACCAAGAACTTTCCCACCAGGTGCAAGGAGGTGGGACCTGAGATCAAATGACCTTTTGACTGTGACCTGATTGGACCATGTGACAGACTGCATGGGCAGGGGGAAAGAAAACTTTACTTTTAACTAGGGAGAAACCCAAAGGGGGGTTTAGAGTCAGGTTTCCCCAGATGTGCCAATATGACATGCCTAATAAATCTATACTTTAAGGACCATGCTTGCCTTGGGTTTTTGATTCCGTTGGGTGTGTTACTTGGAACGCTGACATAAAGGAGAGGGAAATTGTACATTGAGGAATGCAAGGGCCAAAAAACTCTTGAGAGTTATTCCTTTATTCCTTTATTATTTATTTATACATTTTGTCAAGCATGTATTAGATAACAAATATAATTAGAACATGATTATGATTACATGAAATAGGTACAAATAAAAGGTACAAACATTAAGGCAGGGAGAGTAGGTACATTGGTGCGCCTATGCATGCCCCTTACAGATCTCTTAGGTATGGAGTGAGGTCAATAGTAGACAGTCTAAGGTTAAAGTTTGGGGGGTTGAGGAAGAAACCACAGAGTCAGATAGTACATTCCAGGCATTGACAACTCTTTGTTGCTGAAGTTGTATTTTCTGCAGTCGAGTTTGGAGCAGTTTACCTTAAGTTTGTATCTATGTTGTACTTGTGTATTGTTGTGATTGAAACTGAAGTAGTCATTGACAGGTAGGACATTATAGCAGATAATTTTGTGTACTACGCTTAAGTCAGACTGAAATTGGAGTAGTTCTAAGTTTTCTAAGCCCAAAATTTCAAGACTGATGGTATAAGTATTCTGTTGCAAGCAGAAGAGTGGTATACATTGATATCCAGAGTCAGCTAACATGAAACAAGATATCTACAATATGGATTTCAATCAAGGTAGACTTCTTAGCAGAGACAAAAATTAATAGGATGTGATGGAATGTAGTAGGCTGGATTCCCAGGAGGAAGGGAGTGTATTCCAGAGGAATAAGAGGCAGCTGAGTCCAAATATTTTATGTGAGAGAAAGAGGGTAAAGACAGCCACCCGCCTAACAGTTTTCAGAATATACACTGGATGTTGGCAGTAGAGTGCTTCAGTTTGGCAGATTCTGTTTATAAGTGTGGAACAATAAACAAATCTGCTTGAAAGAATACAACTGCCTTTCTTGGATTTGAGTCCTGATATAGGATCACTGTATGAACCCACAGAATATTCAGCCTTTCCTGCAACTTTTCCATGGCACTGCCCTAATTTGCCCAAGCATTTCAATTTTTTATTTGTATGCTTTCCTTTCCTTTTTTTCTTAATTCTATGTTGCATGAGTTCAACAAACTGGGATGGGTTTGAGTTTTATAAATGTTGGTTGGGCTACTGTAAAACTAGAACAGAAAAACTACAACATTGGAATATCAGTAACAGTCGCATAGAGAAGCGATGAATAGGCAGCAAATTAATCTGGACATCAATAGTGCCACAAATATCTAAAAAGCTGTACTTTCCTTACACAATGGCACAAGACTATAAGATTCAAAGGTTGGCCATCTCCAGTCAATGCAGTTCCTCATGAAAACCGAAGCGTTTATCCATCCTAATAGGTAAATTGGAGGATCCCCAGAATAACAAGCATAGTTTTAAAGTGTAGCATTTAGTATAGAGATAGTATATGGTTCAATAATGAATATGTTGGCCCAGTTCCACAAAAATCCCAATTAAAATCTCAGCTCAGTTTTTGCTTTTCTGGGCAAACTGTCCTTCACTTACATTGTCAGGTTTTCAGAGTGGCTTTCCTGAACTAGGGAAATCAGCGTAATAGGTTATGTATTAAATGTGTCTTATAGAGGGCAGTAGATACCACACTGCCCCACCCCCAGTCCTCCTTTTCTGAGAAAAAAAATGGAGAAGGACACTTTGTTCTAAAGAACAAAGAGGGCAAAGATAGATTAAGAGGTTGCACAGGAAATCTAAGGGGAAAAGAATAAAAATGCTAAATGAGTGTTTCGGGCACCTAATTATGTTTGGCATAGCTATCTTGAGTGCAGAAGATGGTTTCTGTACCCAAATGATAGTGATGCGTAAAAGATTGAGGTCTAACTTCAAAAACTAAAACACAATAGGAATGACGGATTAATCTGCTGAAAACATTTTCCAAAGTGCGGCATATATTAAATGGAATTTAATTGCTTCTGGGTTTCAGGGCAAATTTATCAAAGGAAGAAAAGAAAAGACAAAAATGAAGTCCTTGGACAATAAAATTCTAGCATAAGAGGATCTTGTATGACCATGCTAGATAAAATATTAAGGTTGAAACTGATTCAACTTTGCTTAGCCAGGATGTTCACTTAAGCAAGTCATTCAGATTTACCTGCCACATATATTGCCATGTAAGTATGGCAAAACTACACACTGCAGTACCGTCTGCATAGATATGGATAGCTATAAATGGATATCAAAAATAGGGAATTGGGCAGTCATGAATTTGAAGTAACATTTAGATCAGCGTTGATTTAAACATTTGTCCAAAAATGCACTTCCTATTTGGATTGAAACATCTGAAGTGGGATAATGCAGAAAATCCTGTGTTTTTTTTCTTTGTAGGACTCTAAGACTTATTCATTTATTAAATGTATATTCCACCTATCTCACTTTGAAAAGCCACTATGGGTTACTATCAAGACTAAGCATCTGAAGCATATATCTAAGCTCACGAACCAGAGTGTAAAATGAAAGAGAATTATGTTTGCAAATGAGCAAAAAGGTATAGTGTTATCTTAACATCATCATCATCACAACAATACCCATAACCATTACAAAAGTCTTCTGATTTCAAGTCCTTTCTGTTTAAGTGTTGGATTTGCTCCTGAACAGCTCGGTGAATCTGAAGAATGGAATTTAAAATTCCTCAAGGCAAAACAAAACCCTTAAATTGTTCTACCTTTATTTTGTGGGTTTTCACAGCTTGGCTCTTGATTTAAAAGCCTCACTTTGACAGCAACTAAGGTGATTTATGGCTCATTATTGACCATTCATATTATTAGAGGAGAACTATCTATCTGAACTTCACCTCCCATTCCATCCAAAATCAGATTCCATTGCAAATGCAAAGCTTTTTCAAATAATAGGACAAGATGGACTCTTATATGTGGCATTAAGTAAACCAGCAATCCTATTACCACATATTTATTGGGACTTAATGAGCTAACTGGTGTTAGATCCCAGAAGAAGAAGAAGGAGAAGGAGAAGGAGAAGGAGAAGGAGAAGGAGAAGGAGAAGGAGAAGGAGAAGGAGAAGGAGAAGGAGATCAAATAACCAAATTGTCTTCAGCAATGAAGAAACTTTTTAGGTGGAAAATGAGTTATCCTTCTAAGGAGGCGTAATGATCAAAATTTTCAACTTGCTATAAAATCGCTGCATCTCCTTAAGTCTTGTTCTACTACAGACGGTAGTTTTATCTCCAATTCACACAAAGAGTTTCTTCCAGTTCTATTAACTGTCAGGTGTTTCTTTATCAAAAAATATTAATCTGGAAACAGATGTCAGTAGTCTGCTCAGTAGTCTTCTATTTCTACCAAATGAAGTTGTTGCATCATATAAGAAGCTCTTCTAGAACGTGAAATGTGCTGAGAAATATTTCTTTGGAAACAGATTTCAGTATTTGATACTGCTAAACAGGCACAGGAAATAAGGCCCTCTCTGTAGCTATTTCAGAGTCACACTAGAACTGATCATCTTTAAAGTGTTTCTTTGCATTTACTCCTAAAATAGTTGCAAAATAACACAGTATGGAACCAATTTCTTTGACAATTTGTATTTTCAAGTGTTTGAATGTTTCAAATAATTCAAAGAAAAAATGGCTAGCCAATGCTTGGGAATTCTTAGATACATGTATCATGTGTCTTAATGTATATAGACGTGTATGTATGTAGTTTCCTACTCCACAATTTGTTTCCCCTTCATTAACATCCATGCCCCATCATGAACTAAAATAACTTTTTGAGACCATATTGGATATTCAAACTCTAGGAAGATTATTTAATTTATCTGCAAGAAAATGTTCTTCCTCCTAACACAGAGATCCTGTTCTTCTGGCAAAATTAAGGTAAGTATTGCTGGTGGAATGCTCTCTACCTAAAACCTCAATGTCAATGAAGTCTTGCCAACTATTAGGTTCAAGGCACATGTATGTGCCTATGCTAGATGTTGTAAAATCTCTTCCTTACTTCTGAAGAACTGTAAATTACTTCTGAATAACTGTAAATTCATTGGCTGGCTAACTTCACTCTAACTAGCTTGACTAACACATTTTATTTGCGATTGCATTCATTGATTGGTGAAAAAAATGAGTGCAATAGCTTTCTGGGTGAACAATATGCTATAAAATTGGATATATTTTATTGGGTTTCAATTTCAAATGCATTACAGCTGAGCAAAAAGCTGACATCATGGGATCACAGATGTCCAGAGGGCTTTCAAACTAACAGAATCCTCTGTGAAAGTGTCTTGTGCTCAAATCAAACCATGATCTAATAATGCTTGAAATATGATTCTTTACATATGGAAGTTTTTTGTTGTATACAAATGCTCTGTGGTGGATTGATTGTTTTTTTTTTTTTTGCTGGTGTTACCAAGTTCTATCTAGGTTATTTTTAAATAGATGATAAAGGACTAATATAATATTCTTTACAGTTGGCAGAATTGTAAAAGTATTTATGAGTGATCTTGGCTGCTATTTTTATAGTATTTCTACTGTTTTTAATTAGGATTGTTTTTATTTTTTAACTTAACTTTAATTGTTAGCCAACCAGAATCATATATAGGAGATGGGAAGCCCATGTATTATATAATTAAATCAATAAATAAAATTCACAATGGAATGATCATACACAAATACCCATAAAAACAGTTGCCAGTATTTAAGTTTCTGGAAGAGCTGCATTCCTGTCCTGTTAACACATTTTCTTAGTGCATCAGCAAACTACAGTAGCCATAGGAAAATAATAAATAATGCTTGTTTATACTTTTTTTCTAAAGCAATGATTTAAATTGCACCAAAACATTCTGGGAATTTGCCAGCTATTGAAATTAAGATAAATTACCCTTAGCTTCTTGCAAATGATTTTTTTCCCTGGGATCTTAATAGCTAATAAAAATATAGTGTTTTTATTCCAGTGCATCAATACTGATTTTTTATTCTTTTTCTTTTATATGTACTATATATTTCTAAGTCTTGATTAAGATTCAGTCCACATGAAGTTTATAATCAGTATTTATCACATCTGAAAAACTCCCAGGAATATGAAGTTTCCTAATAGCACTTCATGTTCAATATAAGATGACTGGGAATTAACTTTATAGCATGTGCAAACATACTAATTCAAATCTCCTTTGCTTTCCCTCATGTTTGCAGTTTTATCTCTTTACAATATCATCTTTATTGTCTCTGTTATGTTTTGAGCATGGGCGAGAAAGAATGGAGACAAGCCTCTGAATGGTGAACTTCAGCTCTTTATTTACATTGTGACTTCTCATGAATAGCAGTTAAACCCACCTTATATAGGCAAACCCTGTAACTTTTAACCAATAATGAGTTAGGAGCGCTAGCTCTTATAACCAATAGGAACTCTCTGTTAAGGGCCAATCAGATTCCCCGGGACGGGCCAATCCGGTCCGGCCGCTTAACAGCCAATCAGAAGTGCAGGGCCAGAACCCTGCACTTGACTCCAAGCTCACACTTTATTAATCTTTATGCATACACAACACCCCTTCCCCCTGGCTTCTTATTTGCAGGGCGCAGTTACATAGTCCCTTAGGTAGGACGGTTGTCTTATTAGTCTCTTTGATTTCCGTTGTATCAGCTGGCTGCAATCCCACTGAGGTAGATCGTTGTTTGGCAGTGGGGCTGTTTCTGGTTCAGAGTTCACTTCTACGTCGTTGCCCACATTCTCTGCAATTCCCTGAGGTGCAACCGTTTCTCCCTCCGGCTCCACTTCCTGAGTCTCTATCAAGCCGTCGTTTCCTTCGAACGGGTTCTCTAGGAATTCATCTTCTTCTGTACCTCCCCCCCCTCAGGTTGGTCATAGGGGAGTTGCGGACTGGCCGCTGGAAGCCACAATCATAATTGATCGATATGACGTTTCCAAAGTTTATCGTCAAGGCATTGTACAAGGTAGGATTTGGGGCCGGTTACACGTACTACTGTTGCTTCCACCCACAACGGGTCGCCCGATAGGTTTTTAGCATATACCAAGTCTCCTACCTGGAAGGTGCGACAGCGGCCGCTGGATCCAAGTGGTTTCTCCGGTTCGTAAGCTGGATGCAACTGGTCGAGGTGGGAGCGGAGCTTTCGTCCCATTAGCAGTTCGGAGGGAGTTTTGTTGGTGACGCTATGTGGGGTGATGTGTTGCAAGAAAAGGATTCGATTGACCTTGTCGTCAATGCTGTTGTTGTCTACCTTCTGTAAAGGCCTGGTCACACTGCCAGAACTTTGCTATAGCGTTCCTTGAATGGTAGGAAGAGGGGGACAAATTTCGACACCGCTCGTCACCGCGCACAAAATTGGAAAAAAATTCGAAAACACAGGCGTTGCCTTAGCGGTGCACCGCTGAAGCCGGCGTTGCTTTAACGTTGGTTTAACGGTAGGGAATGTTGGTTTAGCGGTGACGCGAGCGTTGATAAAGCGGTGTTCTGCGCATGCGTGCGTTGGCTCGGCGGGGGTTTGAAGTAATTGATTTAGTGACATGCCGCTTTGGACTACCGTAACGGAGCTGTACGGATCGCTTGATAAAGTTCTCAAATTCGATAAATTCAGAAGTAAATTCGATACAAGAGATGTCTGCACTCAATGGCTATTCCAAAAGGGCTACTGGTCCATTTCTCCCCGTATTTATAGCCAAATTCTGGTTCCGCTCCAACACCTCCATACCAACACCATACCAAAGTTCATCACCGCAATGGATCGCTGCTTCAACGCCTGACACCGTTCCAGGAATCCCGTGTCCGCTTGTAAAACGCTTACAACCGCTCCACCAAAGTTAGTGCAACGTTTAATCACCGCCCGGGCAAAGCTTGCAAAACAGCGGTGGTCCAGCGTTGAAGATTTCTGCGTTGGCCTAGCAGACCCAAGTGCCCATGAACTTGTGTCTAGCGGTAGCAAACTTTGACCGGGCGTTGTTGGAGCGGTGGTGAACTTTGCCGGAGCGGAAAATTGTCCGCTCCTCACCGCTCACAATATTTTGTGCAGCTCAAAACTTTCGGAGCGGTCGGAGGGACCATCAGCGGAGGCCGAGTGTAAATGGCGTTGCCTTAACGGAGGCCAATTTCTGTTAAACGGTGGTGAACGGTTACGAGCGGTGATGATTTTTTTTCACCGCTCCAGGACCGCTATAGCAAAGTTCTTGCAGTGTGACCAGGCTTTAAGGTTTTCTTCATAAATTGGACCATGCGTTCTGCTTTGCCATTGGTTGCAGGGTGCGCAGGCAAGGTGAGCGCATGGCGAATGCTGCGGTCAGCGAGGTACTGCTCGAATGCTTGTGCGGTAAATTGAGGGCCGTTATCGGATACCAGGACGTCTGGTAATCCGTGGGTTGCAAAGAGTCTGTCTAAGGTTTTGATAACCGCCTCGGAGGTCGCAGTCGTCATGCGATGGATCTCGAGCCAATTCGAGTAGGCGTCGATGGTAAGCAGGAAGGTGTGGCCTTTGGTTGGCCCCGCGAAGTCCAAGTGAATTCGGGACCAGGGTCCACGTGGTGTCTCCCATTCAGTAGGCATGGCTTTTGGTGGGGCGTTGCTGACTTCTTGGCATTTGGGACAAGCTTTAACCCACTGTTCGATTTGCTTGTCAATGCCCAGCCACCATGCGTAGCTTCGCGCAAGGGCTTTCATTTGCACGATGCCGGGGTGGCCATCATGCAAGGTTCTCAGCAGTGCTTTCTGGAGTCGTTCTGGGATAACAACTCTATCGCCCCAGATGACACAGCCTTTCTGGGAGAAGAGCTCGGTTTGTCGAGTCTTGAAGTCATCTGACAACTGGTCCAATGGCCATCCACATTCTACCCAGCTTAGGACTCGTGCTAGGATGTGGTCGCGTTTGGTTTCTCTCGCGATATCTCGGGCGGTTAGTGGCAGCAAGTTGAGTGCCTCGATTTGCAACATGGTTACCGTTGGTGCCAGATCGTTGAGAGTCTCTGGAAGCGGTGCTCGGCTCAATGCGTCGGCGTGGGGAATGGCCTTCCCCGGGCGGTATTGCAGCCGATAGTTATAAACAGCTAAGAATTCTGACCATCGGGTCATCCTAGGGGATAATATGTAGGGAGTTGGCATATCTCCGGCTATTATCCCCAATAATGGTTTGTGGTCAGTCACAATAGTAAAAGCCCGGCTATACATGTATTCGTGGAATCTTTTCACAGCTGAGACAATTGCGAGGGCTTCTTTATCGATTTGTCCACAGTTTCGCTCAGTTTTTGAAAGAGTCTTTGAAAAATATGCAACAGGGGCTTCGTTCCCATTAGGCAGTACTTGGCTCAAAATGGCGCCTACCCCGAAAGGCGATGCATCACATGTTATAACTAATGGCAAAGTCTCGTTATACTGCATGAGTACAGAGTCAGAAGTGAGCAGTTTTTTAACATTTCGGAATGCCTGTTCTTCACGGTAACCCCATAGCCAATTTGCTTTTTTATCTAACAACCAGTGTAACGGTTCAGCGACCGTTGCTTTGTGCGGCAAAAATACATTATAAAAAATGATGAGGCCTAGGAACGCCTGAAGATCGGCCTTGTTTCGTGGCGTGGGAGCATTTTTTATCGCTTTTAGTTTACTTTCGGTAGGGTGAATGCCCTGGCTATCAATCAGGTACCCTAAAAACTCAACACTGTCAGTACACAATTTACATTTGTTTTTTTTTAACCTTAAGACCGGCCTCTTGGAATCTTTTAGGACTAATTTTACCCGGTCCTGTAAGATTTTTTTAGTAGGGGATGCAATTAATACATCGTCAAAATAGGGGACCACGTCCTTAATTCCTTGCAATAACCTTTCCATAAGGCTTTGAAAAATCCCCGGAGCTACACTAACTCCGAATTGCAGCCGGGTACATTTAAAGGCACCTCGGTGCATTACAATAGTTTGGGTCTGTGCTGTTTTTTCATCTACTGGTAATTGCTGATATGCCTGAGCTAAATCTACTTTAGCGAAGACTTTCCCGCCCCCCAGGGAATGGAGGAGATGCTGCACCACCGGAACTGGATCCGCGTTCTGCTGCAGGGCATGGTTCAAAGTGGCCCAGTAGTCCCCACAAATTCGGATTGACCTGTCTGGCTTAATGGGTGTTACAATTGGGGTTTCCCAAGGGGAGTGATCGATGGGCTCTAACACCCCCTGAGCTATCAGTTTGTCGAGTTGTTCGTCGATTTTCAATTTTAAGGCAAACGGAACTCGATGGGGCTTTAGGCGAATGGGAGCTATTTTTGGATCTAGACTGAGTGAAATCGGGGTCCCCTTGCCTAAGCTGTCCGCAAAGACGTCCCTGAACTCATAGATAAGGTCTCCCTCCCAGTCACCGCCGCTGACTCGGTTTATGCCGGCCACTTCAATGCCGAGTGGCGCGAACCATTGGAGGCCCAGTAGGCTAGGCCTATCTCTATCGATGACCGTTAAAGGTAAGTATGCTGTGTGCTTCTTGAAGGAGACTCGGACTCGGCAAGAACCGATGACGGGATTCGATTCCCTTGGTAGTCCTTGAGGATGAGGCATTGGAAGCGGAGATCTTGGTGTTGAATTGTGGGGATGAGTTGCTTGAGTGTCTTCCAGGACACCATCGAGAGAGACAATCCTGAGTCGACCTCCATGTGGCAAGGCTAGTTCTCGATGGCTACTGTGACTCAGATTTTCTTAGTGTCCAAGGCTGAGGCGTGACCGACAGTGATAGTATGGTGAGCCTCTTCTCTCTGCAAAGCTCGATTTCTGTAGGAGTGGTTTACTGACTTTCGCCGTACAGGACGGTTTCCTGTCGATTGGCGATAGTTAGCCCCTTTTGAGGACTGACTGGGTCCTGGCAAGCTGTGGCAGACCCGTCCGATGTGGCCTCGTTTCCCGCACTCATGGCAGAGTGCGTCGCGGAATTTGCATTCGGACCTGGCATGGTTGGCTCCACAGCCAGCGCAAGGGCACAAGGGCGTAAGGGCTTTGGGCGATGGTCCCTGTCGGACCGCAGTCAATGGACCCCTTCTTCGTCGCTGTCTGACGACGAAGAGAGGTCCTCGTGGTGCATTGTCGCAAGCTGCCCTTCTGAACTAGGTGAGATGTCGCCGGTGGTGGTACCGGAGCGCGGTTTCGGCATAGTTGTGCAGCCGACTTCCTGGTTGCTTCTGCTGCAGTAGCATCGGCGATGGCGTCGGCAAGGCTGATGTCGCCTTTCACCATCAGCTTGCTTTGGACTCCTGGTGCATCTAGTCCCAGAACTATGCGATCTCTTAGTGCTTCTTCTAAATCGGTGAATCCGCAGAGGCCTCCCAAATTTCGGAGGTCTGCTATGAAGTCGGCCATGCTTTCTCCCTTTCGCTGGCTCCTCTGATAAAGCTCGTGGGTCTCACGAGCATAGGCACGGTCGGGGCATAGTGGTCTCGTAGGATGGGTTCGAGGTCATCCCAATCCATGGCCTTCTCTTCTCGGGGTTTGGCTGGTGCTTTAGCCATCTTAAATACAGTTGGACCGCAATGCGTTAGGAACACCGCCCATTTCTTCCCGGCTGTGGCGTCCTTTAAGTTGTTCGTCTCTAAGAACATTTAGAAGTAATCCATGTAAGACTGCCAGTCTTCCTTTGCTGGATCGAATGGAGTGGGTGGTACGATGCTGCCGGACATGGTTCCATTGTTGGCGTCGTCTGTCACGTGTTCAGTGTTCTTCGAAGTTTCGTTGGTTCAGATATTTCCAAATCCCATCCTCGTCGCCAGTGTTATGTTTTGAGCATGGGCGAGAAAGAATGGAGACAAGCCTCTGAACGGTGAACTTCAGCTCTTTATTTACATTGTGACTTCTCATGAATAGCAGTTAAACCCACCTTATATAGGCAAACCCTGTAACTTTTAACCAATAACAAGCTAGGAGCGCTAGCTCTTATAACCAATAGGAACTCTCTGTTAAGGGCCAATCGGATTCCCTGGGATGGGCCAATCCGGTCCGGCCGCTTAACAGCCAATCAGAAGTGCAGGGCCAGAACCCTGCACTTGACTCCAAGCTCACACTTTATTAATCTTTATGCATACACAACAGTCTCCAAGTTCAAACCCTATATATTCTCAGCCTAATCTGGTATTCTGAGCATCTCATTGACAAAAGCAGTGACTTTAGTCTATGGCAATGTAACTTGACTTAAAATAGATATTTTTAAGATAGAATATGAGAGTTGCAGTGAAACTGAACTGCTCTAAAATACCATACATTCACAGGTCTCAGATGAACATATATCCTTTGCTTTCCTAATTAAGAAATGAAAGTTAATTTCAACTAGTAGTTTGAAGTGAAGTACAACACTAAGATCTCTCCCTGCGGCAACTTCAAAATGCCCCAACCTGATCTAATCCAACTTTCCTTTACCTGCTATCTTCCAGTTGAGTTGAAAATACATGCTCCATGACCCTTAGTTAGCATAGATTTGGATGCTGCCAGCTGGAATTCTGAGATGACTATCCCAGGATATTATTGGCCTGATTTAGGCACTAAATCCAAATATTAAGAAAACTTTGCTTCTCCAGCACAGAAAAAATCACTTAAAAGCATGAGGACGCCATTATTTTGAAGATGTCAATTATTTTTCTTCGTCTCACTTATTTTCCCCAGAACTTCTAGTCCTAAAATAAACATATCTTGATCAAGAACCAATTTGGTGTAGTGGTTAAGGCAAAGGTTAGAAACCAGAAGATTATGTGTTCTAGTCCTGCTTGAGAACCAGATGGATGATACTGGGCCAGTCTTACCCTCTCAGCCCTAGGAAGCAGACAAGGGCAAACCACTCTGGAATCTTGTCAAGAAAATTGTAGGGACTAGTCCAGGTAGTCACCAAGAATGAATAATGACTTAAAGGCATAAAGTTTCTGCAGTTGTTTGTCCCTTTAACTTCCCTAGGTTATTTGGCTATTAGATCTTCTACACCAGGGGTGTCAAACTCTATTTAATTGAGGGTCGGATCAGGGTTGTGTTTGACCTTGGGGGCCAGGGTGACCATCACCAGGGTGGGCATGGCCAGCTCAACATCACTTGTGTTGGGGCACCTCCCAGCAAAAACGGGCTCCCGAGCTCTGTTTTCACCTGCGACGCCCTCCTACAACCCTCTGCCAGTGAAAACAGGGCTCAGGAGGGCCACCCACAAGCTGCCGGCCTTGCAAGCTCTGTTTTTCTGGCAGATGCACCATGGGCTGGTCCTTCACTGTTTCCAGGGCAGCTCCATGGGCCAGATCTAAGCACCTCGTGGGTCAGATCCAGCCCCCGGGCCTTGAATTTAACACCCCTGTCACTATTAAGAAGTCTAGGGTGAAATATGTGAATGGTTTGGATATTATTACAAAACCAGGCCAGGAATGATCCCAGTGAGCAGTTCATTATCAAATATTAATTCAGGGAGAAACGAACTTCTCTTATAATAAATGGTCTTTCAGTGTGGTGACATTTAAAACTGAGCACAATTCAGAAAGAGAAGAATGGAAGAAATGCTGAGGTACAGCCTCTCAACAAAGAAGGAAACATATAATGTATTGTATGATGTTCTTATCCATGGTTAATTGAACCACATCTTACCTAAGCAAACCAATTTTTTTCATTTGCACAATATATTGAACTATAAATTAATTATGTAGGTATGTATGTATATATGTGGTTGGTGTTAGGCCAAAGATCAACAAAATGACACTGACTTTCAAATTTTTAAAACTGCATATTTAGAAAAGTAAGAATGACCTATCCCAAAGGAAATTTCCCAAAAGGCAACTGGACTTTCTTTTTTTCCCTTGAAAGCTTCTGAAGCTTTTTGGATGAGAAGTAAAACATTTTCAAGGAAAAAAAAAGCCCAAGAAAGTCCAGTTGCCTTTTGGAAAAGCACTTTTGGGACATCTGTTATCTGGATGATTGAGAATCTCCATAGACATTAAAAATGACTTAATTTTCAAGACACAATTAAATGTCAAGAATTCTGTCTTCTCACATGAAAACTTATGAGACTTTGAGTACTTCTAATTATTTATATACAAATTATTAGGAGGATATTCCACAAAAACATATCTGGCAAAGAGGACTTATTTCTGTAATAGCTTCTAAAAAATTGGTTTGTGATTCAGTGTGTCGTGTCCTCGAAAATGATGCCAGGAGTCGGTGACTTCAAATCATGCTCTTTTATTAGTGTAGGAACCGAACTGGCGCTATAGAAAAAGTTCGCGGCTTTTATTCCTTTAGCCGCGGCGGCCGCGGCCAATGGCACCACTTTGAATCTCCCGCGATTCGAATAGACCAATCGCGGGAGATTCTTAGCGAGCCAATCGGCGCGGCTCGCCTTACCAATCAGAGTGCCCCACGCTTTGGCCAATCAAAGCACGGGGATCTCAAGAATGCTAATGAGGGGACAGAACACCCCTCCCCTCTTGGTTTAGTCCTTACGTCGCGTAGTCCCGTAGGTAGGCGGGGCTCCGTCTTAGCCTACTGGACCTGCACAGCTCAGTCATAGGTTAGATCCCGGCCAGTTTGGTCGGGGTCTCTGCTTCTCCGGATGCCGTCGTGGGAACCGGCTGGTCGGTCAGGCCGGGCCGCTCTCCGTAGCTCCCTCCTGGGCCTCCCGGATTGGTTGATCTGCGGGTTTCGCCGCTCCCGCTCGGTCTCCCCGGGTCGGTCGAGCTGGCCTGGCTGTCTCTTCCTGGCGAGGGGTCGTGCTGGCTGCTTTCCGGTAAGTATGGTTGGTTTATTCTTCTTTGGTTTTGGTCCCCTGGGTATTCCCTCCCCCCTTAGTTTGTGTTGTGGGGGTTGGTTTTGCCTGCTTGTGCGTCGGTGGTTTCTTGGGTGGTTGTCCTCAACCTTAATTGGTTGATGTGGCGTTTCCATGCTCGTCCGTCTGTGTGATATTTGTGTGATGACGGCCGGTATCCATAACAGGTCTCCCGTCAGGTTTCTTGCGTATACGGGGCCGCCTGGTGCGAAAGTTCGGTGTTTGCTGGTTGAGTCTGGGGGCTTCTCCGGGTTATATGTGGGGTGTAATCTGTCGAGTGGGGACCTTAATTTCCTCCCCATTAATAGTTCGGCTGGGCTCTTATTCGTTGTGGTATTTGGGGTTATGTGTTGGGTGAAGAGTAATTTGTTTATTTTATCCTGGATCTCCCCGTGGTCTATTTTCCGGATGGTTTTCTTAGTGAATTGCACCATCCGTTCCGCCCTACCGTTCGCCGCCGGGTGCGCCGGTGCTGTCAGTGTGTGGCGGATGCCCCTTTCCGCTCGGAATTTTTCGAATTCCAGCGAGGTGAATTGGGGCCCGTTGTCGGAAACGACGACGTCTGGGAGGCCGTGCGTTGCAAAGAGTTTGCCGAGTTCCTTGATCACGGCCTCCGTGGTTGTTGTTTTCATGTTGCTTACCTCCAGCCAGTTGGAGTAAGCGTCTACTGTTATAAGGAAGGTGTGTCCTTTTGTGGGCCCGGCGAAGTCTATGTGGATCCTAGACCAAGGTCCCCTTGGGGTTTCCCACTCTAGGACGGGTGCTGTGGGTGGGCTTGGCCTAGTTTCCTGGCATCGTTGGCACCTTGCTACCCAGGTCTCAATTTGTTTGTCCATCCCTGGCCACCAAGCGTAACTTCTGGCCAGGGCTTTAGTCCTAACGATGCCAGGGTGCCCCTCGTGTAATAGTTCCAGAACCTTCCCTTGTAGTTTTTCTGGAATGACCACCCTATCCCCCCATAGTATGCACCCTTTTAATAATGAGAGTTCCGTTTGCCGGTTTCAGAATGTCTTGACGGACTCGTCGTTGTCCCTTTCCAGCCACCCTTTCTCTACCCAATGCAACACCCGCGCCAGACGTTTGTCTTTATTAGTCTCTCGGGCAATGTCTGACGCGGTTATGGGTAGGTTGGGTAGAGTCTCTATACTGAGGGTGGTTGTCGTGGGTGCTGGGTCGGTGTCAGGTTCCGGTAGTGGCGAGCGGCTTAAGGAGTCTGCATGGGAGATCGTCTTACCCGGTCTGTGTATGAGTCCATAGTTGTAGGCCGCCAGGAACTTGGACCACCTTGTCATTCGGGGAGACAGAATGTTCGGGGTGGCCCGGTTCCCTGCAAGGATTCCCAGCAGCGGTTTGTGGTTGGTTATGATGGTGAATGTCTGGCCGTAGAGATACTTGTGGAATCTTTTTACTGCGGCAACGATAGCCAGAGCCTCTTTGTCCAGCTGGCTGTAGTTCCGCTCCGGTTTGGTGAGGGTCCTTGAAAAGAACGCAATGGGTGCTTCTTTTCCATCGGGGAGGGTATGGCTGAGGACAGCGCCGACGCCGAAGGGTGATGCGTCACATGTGACGGCCAGAGGTAGGGTCTCGTTGTACTGTATAAGGATGGTGTCCAAAGTGAGGAGGTCCTTTGTTCTTTGGAAGGCGGCTTGCTCGCGTTTCCCCCAAGTCCAAGTCGCCGCCTTGTCCAGGAGCCTATGCAAAGGCTTCGCCACCGTTGCCTTTTGGGGCAGGAAAACATTGTAAAAGTTAAGTAGCCCCAGGAATGCCTGTAGTTCCATCTTCGACTTGGGTATGGGGGCTTCTTTGATGGTCTTGATTTTTTGGTTTGTGGGGTGAATGCCGTGACGGTCCAGGAGGTATCCTAGGAATTCAACCCGTTCTGTGTATAACTGGCATTTCTCCCTCTTTACTTTGAGCCCGGTCTCTTTGAATTTGGTTAGGACCTCCCTTAGGCGACCCTCTAGTTTGGCTTGGTTGGTTGCCGACACTAAGACGTCATCGAAGTAAGGTACCACCCCCTTGATGCCTTGTAATAGTCTTTCCATTAGGCTCTGGAATATTCCCGGTGCCACGCTGACTCCGAATTGGAGCCGGTTGCATTTAAATTCTCCCCGGTGGGTGACTATGGTTTGCGCTTCTGCCGTTTCCTCGTCGACTGGCAACTGTTGGTATGCCTGGGCGAGGTCGATACCTTGGTCCCGCAGTGGGTCAGGAAGACGGCACGCTTCATGGGGCCGGTGGCGTCCTTCAGATCGCTGCACTCGAGGAACATGCGGAATCGGTCGGAGTACGATTCCCAGTCCTCGGTGGCGGGGTTGAAGGGTGCGGGGGGTGCGATTTTCGCCATCGTGGAGATTCGTCTGGCTTCCGTCGGACACATGGTTCAGTTCAGGGTCTGGATCCCACCCTCGTCGCCAGTGTCGTGTCCTCGAAAATGATGCCAGGAGTCAGTGACTTCAAATCATGCTCTTTTATTAGTGTAGGAACCGAACTGGCGCTATAGAAAAAGTTTGCGGCTTTTATTCCTTTAGCTGTGGCGGCCGCGGCCAATGCCGTTCGCGGCCAAGCTTTGAATCTCCCGCAATTCGAATAGACCAATCGCGGGAGATTCTTAGTGAGTCAATCGGCGCGGCTCGCCTAACCAATCAGAGTGCCCCGCGCTTTGGCCAATTAAAGCGCGGGGATCTCAAGAATGCTAATGAGGGGACAGAACACAGTGTAACTTATGAACATAGCCAAAAGAATGGGTATATCTCTTGGCAAATGAAATAACCTTTGCTAAAAGCCATAAATGCACACATTCACTTTCAGAGTGATGCCTATGAAGTACAGTGAGCCTTTTTCACAAGAATTATTTGCAATGGTGGTTCTCCTTCATCCATTGAATAAACATTGGGCTTACTCTTGCGTCTACCTTTTTACATAATTAAAACAGAAACACCTAGCGATCGCTCTGTCAGAATTGCTTTGACAATGAGTAAGGAGTTTTACAGATGAAGATTTAGGTATATACTTATGCCTGGCATACATGATTGATGAGTAATGTTCAAGTACTCTGAAGCATAATCTACTTTGGAATGGAATCCAGATTAAGAATCAATAATATCAGTTCAGTTCTCTGGAAGTCAAAAATCTTTACATGGCTTCAGTCCATATGTCAATGCAGCTACAATCTTTGACTCCAAGGCCATTAGATTTGAGGGTTTTTATACTCCTGAAACAATGCTATTAAGAAAATGAAAATCTACGTGGAGACTTATATAAGTTGCTCATTACCATTCTGACTTTTGTATTAATAACAGAACTGCATGGTTTGCATTACAACTACTACTTGCCCATGCATGAACTACACTCCAATTTTCTTGTATTATATTGAGCTGGATTTTTACATGGCAATACATATGCAAATCAGGATAGTCTTTGCATGCGGGTGTTGATGTTTAAAGGAGCCTTCTCTCTGTGCTATTTATCTTGGTACTGATTGGAAACCTTTGATGGAAAAATGACACCCAAAGGCCAATCTGGAAATCAAGAAGGAATTATTCACCCCACTTCTCTTTTAATTGCAATTTTAGATTAATATGCAGTTTCATCATCCACTGGTAATGTTCATGTTTCCTTCTGCTGTTTACTGCATGCAATGCAACCCTTTTAGAGACTAAACAGAACTGCAACATGTTACACAGATAGGAATATGGTAAGCAGGGAAAATAGTACAGTTTGAGGGGTGTTAAGTTCTGCGCATGGGTGCAAGGAACGGAGACGAGGCAGTGAATAGTGAACTTCAACTCTTTATTAACCATCGTGAACAGAGCAAAAACCTGGGGCAGCAGCAGCCCTTTTATAGAGCAGGCTGCTGACCTATTTACCAATGAGAACATGGAAGCATTAAACCCTTGAACCAATGAGAGTGGCTCGTTAACAGCCAATCAAATTCCCCAGAACGGACCAATCCAATATCGCTATTATCGGCCAATCAGAAGTGCAGGATTAGAACCCTGCTTTTTCTTTAAGCTTTGATAAACTTTATTTAAGCGTTTTTATTAGTTCATAACACCCCTTCGCCCCGGGTTCTGTTTGAGGGGTGCAGTGACATAATCTCTAAGATATGTGGGTTGTTTTAACTATTAGATTTACGCTGTCCCACCGGTTCCCATCTGCAGTCCAGCTTCAGTGGGACGTTTTTGGACATATCTGGTACCAGCAGTTCCTCATTCTCACTGGACGACTCGGTGCCGCTAATTCTGTCATTGTTGTTGTCCTCCGATCTTAGGAGGCTAGCCTCCGTTGAGGTATTCCTCTGTGGAGAGGCCACACCCCTCCCTGATTCTTCTTCATTAATTGCGCCTGCTCGCTGACCTCCTTCGCTTCTGCTCTCCCCCATCTCGAATTCGGTTTCTTCGACATCCCCTCCCCCCTCAGTTTGGGAGTCCCAAGAGTCACGGGAACTGGGTTGTAGCCTAGAGCGAAGCTGATCTATATGGCATTTCCATATTTTCCGTCGCAGGTTTGCACATGGTACGATCTGGGCTCGGTGGTTTGAATTACGGTTGCTTCGATCCATAATGGTTCACCAGAGAGGTTTTTAGTGAAAACTAAGTCGCCTACCTTGAACTCGCGGCATTTCCCGCTGGATCCACAGGGTTTCTCTGGCTCATAGGAAGGGTGAAGCTGGTCGAGGTGAGAACGGAGCTTGCGTCCCATCAATAGTTCAGCTGGCATCTTGTTGGTGATGCTGTGCGGAGTGATGTGTTGGAGTAGGAGTATTCTGTTTATTTTTTCATCAATGTCCCCATAGTCCATTTTATGGAGAGCAAGTCTTTACCCAGGCTTCGATTTGTCTGTCAATGCCCGGCCACCACACGTAGCTTTATGCGAGCGCTTTCATACGCATGATGCCGGGGTGACCGTCATGCAATGTTTTCAATACTGCTCGTTGTAACCACTCTGGGGGGACAACTCTATCTCCCCATAGGATGCAACCTTTTTGAGAAAACAGTTCTCTCTGCCGGTTTCTGAAAGGGGTGAAATGGTGAGAGGTTTGTTCTATTGGCCATCCTCTTTTGACCCAGCTAAGAACTCGCGATAAGACAGGATCTCGTTTTGTTTCAATTGCAATGTCTCTGGCTGTTAGCGGTGGTGACTCTAGCGTTTCAATCTGGAGTGTCGTAAGGGTTGGAGCTGGGTTGTCGATGGTTTCTGGAAGTGGGGCGCAGCTCAATGCATCAGCGTAGGGAATGGCTTTCCTCGGGCGGTGTTGTAATTTATAGTTGTACACAGCTAAAAACTCCAACCAGCGAGTCATTCTCAGTGACAATATATAGGGGGTTGGCTTGTCTCCCGCTATAATCCCTAACAATGGTTTGTGGTCGGTAACAATAGTAAAAACTCATCCATACACATATTCATAAAACCGTTTCACAGCAGATACAACAGCAAGAGCCTCTTTGTCGATCTGGCTGTAATTACGTTCAGCCTTTGACAAGGTCCTTGAAAAATAGGCAATAGGGGCCTCACTCCCATTTGGTAACACATGACTCAAAATGGCTCCTATTCCAAACGGTGACGCATCACATGTAATTGCTAAAGGCAGAGTCTCGTTATACTGCATTAAAACAGCATCTGAGGTTAGTAAGTTTTTCACTTGTTGGAATGCGTGCTCCTTGCAATGTCCCCAGACCCAGGTTGCTTTTTTGTAGAGAAGTCTATGGAGGGGCTCAGCTACGGTCGCTTTCTGGGGCAAGAAGATGTTGTAAAAGTTAATGAGCCCCAATAAAGCTTGGAGATCAGTTCTATTTCTGGGTCTTGGGGCATTTTTGATTGCTCTTAGTTGGTTGTTAGTGGGATGGATGCCCTGTTTATCGATTAGGTACCCCAGGAACTTTACTTTGTCTGTACACAGTTGACATTTATTTTTTTAACCTTAAGGCCAGAGTCTTTAAATTTCTGGAAAACCAATTTAAGACACTTTTCTAGTATTTCTCTGTTCGGTGCAGCAATTAAAACGTCATCAAAGTATGGCACGACCCCCTTGATCCCTTGCAAGAGTCTCTCCATCAGACTTTGAAAAATCCCTGGGGTACGCTTACTCCAAATTGGAGTCGGTTGCACTTAAAGGTGCCTCGATGCGTAACGATTGTCTGTGCCTCTGCAGTTGTTTTATGTACAGGCAGTTGTTGGTAGGCCTGTGCTAAATCCAATTTAGCGAAGACTTTTCCGCCCCCCAGAGAATGGAGAAGGTGTTGTACCACCGGTACCGGGTAAGCCGTTCTGTTGAAGAGCGTGATTAAGGAAGCCCGGTAGTCCCCACAAATCCTTAACAATCCATCCAGTTTGATGGGTGTTACAATTGGGGTTTCCCAACGAGTGTGGTCAGTTGGTTCTAAAACACCTTGGGCTGTTAACTTATCGAGCTGATTGTCAATTTTTGGTTTAAGGGCAAAAGGTACCCGACAAGGCTTAAGGCGGATAGGGGCTACTTCAGGGTTAAGGTTAAATGATATCGAGGTCCCCTTGTACTCGCCTAGGTTTTTTTTTTTTTTTTTGGTAAAAGTTTTATTGATTTTAACGACAGACAAAAACATATAAGACATATAACATAACATTAAAAAATATATCATTCTTCATAAATTTATCGGTTGGTTTACCACTCCCTTTTGTGCATCCATTTCATAGTCATCAAAATAATTATATTACATAATAACTCACATTATCAATCATCAGTAAAATATCCTAATATCATTATTGAACAATCATTTGACTATAATTTTATTAATTCATACTTAAGCAAGATAATTATAATTGAGTTAAATTATTTTATAACAAATCATAGAATCATACCAATTCTATCTTAATAAAATATTCTAGAAAATTATTAAAACCAAAAAAAATTATATATTCGTTATTTCCTAAATTTCTAAATATTCTATTATTATATTGTATTATCTAACCATTGATAA
The DNA here is from genome assembly GCA_033807585.1 of Hydrophis major. Lineage (NCBI taxonomy): Eukaryota > Metazoa > Chordata > Lepidosauria > Squamata > Elapidae > Hydrophis > Hydrophis major. The sequence goes on from CM066329.1 coordinate 175,725,078, forward strand.
AAAAGATCCCAAACTTCATAAAATTGTTAATCTTCTTGTTCTCTAATTTCAAATGTCAATCTGCTCATTTCAGCACATTCCAATATTTTCTTAATATTTTCTTCCTCTATTGGTATTTTCTCACTCTTCCAATGTTTAGCAAATACAATCCTAGCCGCTTTTAATTCATTTACAATCAAATACTTTAAATTTTTATTATATATATCAGGTAAGAGTCCCAATAAAAAAATCTCTGGTTTCAAATCTATGTGTTTCTTTGTCATTTTTTCCAGCCATATGCGAATTCTAGTCCAGTATTTCCTGGCCTCCTCACAGGTCTACCACATATGTACTCGCCTAGTTTGTCTGCGAAAATGTCCTGGAATTCCTGGATGATGGCCTCCTCCTAGTCGTCGCTTCTAGTTTGGTGAATGCTGGCTACCTCGATCCCGAGTGGGGCGAACCATTGGAGGCCTAACAAACTAGGCCGGTCACGGTTGACGACGGTCAGTGGTAATGACGCAGTACGATTTTTGAATGATACTTGGACTTGGCTGGATTCAACGACCAGAATTCAGTTCCCCTGATAATCCTTGAGTATGATTCTTTGGGCTCTGAGGTCTTGACGCGGACAGCAGGGATTAATTGTTTAAGAGTCTTCCAGGAAACCATCGAGAGAGACAATCCTGAATTGACTTCCATCACACAAGGCTGGTTTTCGATGGCGACCATCACTCGGATCTTCTTTGCATCTAGTGATGAGGTGTGACCGATTGTGATGGTTTGGTGTGCCTCTTTTCTTCTCGATAAAATGGCCGGTGTTTTATTTCTGTAGGAGTGGTTGTTCCATTGGCGGTCCAAATGTTCCCGACTCACAGGGTGATTTTCTGTGGTGTGGCGGTAGTTGTTTCCCCTCTGAAGTGGGCTGGATCCTTGCTTGCTTCTACAGACCTTTCTGATGTGGCCTCTTTTCCCACAGAAATGGCAGAGCGCATCGAGGAATTTGCAGTCTGATCGCGGGTGGTTTGCCCCACAACCTGCGCATTGGTGCGGTAGTCTTTGATTTCGCTGGTGGCGTTGGTCACGTTCAGACCGGAGCCGGTTGATCTCCTCCTCATCACTTTCTGATGGCGATTCAAGGTCTGTGAACTCACAGAGGCCTCCCAAGTTCCAGAGATCCGCGATGAAATCTGCAACATTCTCTCCTTTCTGCTGGTCCCTCTGGTAAAATTCATGTCTTCGGACAAGCATTGGTACGGCGGGTGCATAGTGGGCCCGTAGAAAGGGCTCGAGGACATCCCAATCCATGGTTTTCACCTCAGCCGGTTTCGCTAGTGCCTTGGCCATCTTAAAGACAGCAGGCCCACAATGGGTCAGGAACACTGCTCGCTTTTTCCCCGTAGTAGCATCCTTCAAGTTGTTGGTTTCCAGAAACATCTGGAACCGGTCTATGTACATGTCCCAGTCTTCTTGTGCCGGGTCAAATGGAGCGGGTGGTATGGCGCCTCCGGACATGGTTCCATTGTCAATGTGCCTTCAGCCACGTGCTCTGTTTGGTGCTCTGTAGTGTTCAGTCAGCGCTGATGTCTCCGCATCCCATCTTCATCGCCAGTGTTAAGTTCTGCGCATGGGTGCAAGGAACGGAGACGAGGCAGTGAACAGTGAACTTCAACTCTTTATTAATCATCGTGAACAGAGCAAAAACCTGGGGCAGCAGCAGCCCTTTTATAGAGCAGGCTGCTGACCTATTAACCAATGAGAACATGGAAGCATTAAACCCTTGAACCAATGAGAGTGGCTTGTTAACAGCCAATCAGATTCCCCAGAACGGACCAATCCAATATCGCTATTATCGGCCAATCAGAAGTGCAGGATTAGAACCCTGCTTTTTCTTTAAGCTTTGATAAACTTTATTTAAGTGTTTTTATTAGTTCATAACAAGGGGAATACCATTTTGCAGTACTCGTTTTTTAAAAATATGCTTCAAACTATTTTTGTTGTATTTTAAAATATTTAAGTATTAGTGAGATAAATCTTAAATATGTTTATTTTATTAGTGTACAGTGATGGCATATTAGCCAGGAGACTACAATGTTAGTACAGTGTAGTTGTTCAGCTGCCTAAGACTAGTTTGTTCAGTTCATGCTCACATGCTATCTATGGTGCACCACAGAAGCCAAACTTGCTATACAGTTCTGCAGCAGCATCTGGGGCTTTTCTCTCCACCAATGTTGCATCACGTTTGGGCACCAGTTGGGATCATACTTCTGCACAAAGCACCATTATTTTTCTCAAGTGGAACCCATTTATCTGCTTGCATGTAACATGCTTTTGAATTGCTAGGTTGGCAGAAGATGAGGCAAGTGACAGGAGCTCACTCCAGCATGTGGTGCTAAAACTCAAACCACCAGAGCACAGAACGTCTCCAGCCACCCAGGCCTCTCTATATTTTAAATGAATGCATGTTACAATTGTTAAGTGTGGAGCATGGGTGCAAAGAATGGAGACGAGCCCGTGAAACAGTGAACTTCAACTCTTTATTTACATGGTGTGACAGCTCAAACTGGATGGCTGCTATAGCCTTCCTTATATAGGCAACTTATTAACTATTCAACCAATGAAAACCTGGGAGCGCTAGCTCCGTTGACCAATGAGAACAGCTCGTTAACGGCCAATCAGACTCTCCTGAATGGACCAATCTGATCTTGCCATTTAACAGCCAATCAGAAGTGCAGGGCCAGAACCCTGCACTTGACTTCAAGCTCTAGATAACTTTATTACACATTTATTCATTCACAACACCCCTTCCCCCTGGGTTCCGTTTATGGGGTGCGGTCACGTAGTCCTTGAGGTAGGACGGTTGTTTTGTTAGTCTTTTTGATTTTCGTTGTGCACCCGGTATTTGGCTGCACTCTTGTTGAGGTAGGGCGTTGTTTGGCGAAAGGGGTGTCTCTTATTCTGAGTTTGCATTTTCGTTGTCACCAACATATTCGGTATCACCCTGAGGTGAACTCACTCCCATCCCTGATTCCTGTTCTCATGTTTCCATTCTGCTATCGTTCCCTTCAAAAAGGTTTTCTGCTAATTGAAGTTCATCTTCCTCTGTATCTCCCCCCCCCTCAGTTTGGTTATTAGGGGACTCAGAGATCCTTGACTGCAGCCTTGATCATAGTTGATCGATATGGCGCTTCCATAGTCTATCATCACGGCATTGTACAAGGTATGATTTCGGGCCGGTTACACGGACCACAGTCACTTCTACCCACAACGGATCACCCGATAAATTTTTAGCAAACACCAAGTCGCCTACCGAGAAGGTACGGCATCAGCCGCTGGATCTAAGTGGTTTCTCCGGTTCGTACACTGGGTGTAACCGGTCGAGGTGGGAGCGGAGCTTTCGTCCCATTAGCAGCTCGGCAGGAGTTTTGTTGGTGAAACTGTTCGGAGTGATATGCTGTAAAAAGAGGATTTGGTTTATCTTTTCTTCGATGTTGTCATAGTCCACTTTCTGTAGAGTTTTCTTGATGAATTGTACCATGCGCTCGGCCCTTCCGTTGGCCGCAGGATGCACAGGTGAAGTGAGCGCATGTCGAATAGCGCGGTCCGCCAGGTACTGTTCAAAGGACAGCGCGGTAAATTGGGGCCCATTGTTGGATACCAGAACGTCTGGTAATCCGTGGGTTGCAAACAGTCTTTCTTGTTTCTTAATGACTGCTTCGGTTGTTGTGTTCCTCATTCGGTGGATTTCGAGCCAGTTCGAGTAGGCGTCCACGGTTAACAAGAAGGTGTGGCCTTTGGTCGGCCCAGCAAAATCCAGATGGATACGGGATCAGGGTCCCCGCGGTGTTTCCCATTCGGTTGGGATTGCCTTTGGTGGGGCGTTGCTTACTTCCTGGCATCTATGACAAGCTTTGACCCAAGTCTCGATTTGCTTGTCGATGCCTGGCCACCATGCGTAGTTTCGTGCTAGGGCTTTCATGTGCACGATACTGGAGTGGCCATCGTGCAAGGTTCTCAGCACTGCTTGTTGGAGTCGTTCTGGGATAATGACTCTATCACCCCAGATGATGCAGCCCTTTTGAGAAAACAACTCTGTTTGTCAACTTTTGAATGGTGCGAAGTCATCTGATACTTGGTCCAATGGCCATCCGCATTCCACCCAAGTGAGGACTTGTGCTAAGGCAGGGTCGCGTTTTGTTTCTCTCATGATATCACGGGAGGTTAATGGCGGTGTACGAAGTGCCTCGATCTGCAATGTTGTCATTGTTGGCATGGGGTCGTCAATAGTCTCTGGAAGCGGTGCTCGGCTCAATGCGTCGGCATGGGGAATGGCTTTCCCTGGGCGGTATTGCAGCCGATAATTATAAGCAACCAAGAATTCTGACCAGCGAGTCATTCTGGGAGATAATATATAGGGGGTTGGCTTATCCCCCGCTATTATTCCCAGCAAAGGTTTGTGGTCAGTCACTATAGTAAAAGCCTGGCCGTACACGTACTCATGAAATCTTTTGACAGCAGACACAATTGCAAGGGCTTCTTTATCAATCTGGCTATAATTTCGCTCAGTGTTCAAAAGCGTCTTTGAAAAATAGGCAACAGGGGCTTCGCTACCGTTAGGCAATACATGGCTCAAAATGACGCCCACTCCGAAAGGCGATGCATCACATGTGATAGTTAACGGCAAGGTCTCATTGTACTGCATTAGTACAGCGTCAGAAGTCAGTAGTTTTTTCACATTATGAAACGCCTGCTCTTCTCTATGACCCCATACCCAAAGTGCTTTTTTGTCCAGTAAACGATGTAAAGGTTCAGCGACAGTCGCCTTGTGCGGCAAGAATACGTTATAAAAATTGATAAGGCCTAGAAACGCCTGGAGGTCGGCCCTATTCCGGGGTCTGGGAGCGTTTTTTTATTGCTCTCAATTTGCTATCGGTAGGGTGAATGCCCTGACTGTCAATTAGATACCCTAAAAATTCGACACAATCTGTACACAGCTTACAGTTATTTTTCTTCACTTTAAGGCCTGCGTCTTTGAATTTCTGGAGAACCAATCTTAAACGATCCCGTAAAATTTTTGAAGTAGGGGCAGGAATTAACACTTCGCCAAAGTAGGGGACAACGCTTTTAATCCCTTGTAATAGTCTTTCCATCAGGCTCTGAAAGATCCCCGGAGCTACACTCACTCCGAATTGGAGCCGTGTACATTTAAAGGCACCTCGGTGCGTCACGATTGTCTGTGCCTGTGCCGTTTTTTCATCAACCAGCAGTTGCTGATATGCCTGAGCTAAGTCTAGTTTAGGGAAGACTTTTCCGTCCCCCAGGGAATGGAGGAGGTGTTGCACCACCGGCACCAGATATGCGTTTTGCTGCAGGGCGTGATTCAGGGTGGCTCGGTAGTCCCCACAAATTTTAATTGAACCAACTGGCTTAATGGGTGTCACAATTGGGGTCTCCCAGGGAGAGTGATCAGTTGGCTCTAACATCCCTGGGCTATTAACTTATCAAGCTGTTCGTCGATTTTCGGTTTTAGGGCAAATGGAACTCGACAAGGCTTAAGGCGGATAGGAGCTATTTTTGGATTAAGGTTAAATGATATCGGGGTTCCCTTGTACTCGCCTAGCTTTTCTGCGAAGAAGTCCCTGAATTCATGGACGAGGTCCTCCTCCCAGTCACTGCCGCCGATTCGGTTAATGCCTGCCACTTCAATGCCGAGTGGCACGAACCATTGGAGGCCTAACAGTCTAGGCCGGTCCTTGTCGATCACAGTCAGGGGTAAGTACGCTGTGCAGTTTTTGAACAAGACCCGGACTCGACTGGATCCTATGACTGGAATCCTATTCCCCTGATAGTCTTTAAGTATGAGTCTTTGGGAACGGAGGTCTTGGCGCCGGATAGTAGGGATGAGTTGCTTGAGGGTCTTCCAGGAAACCATCGAGAGAGATGATCTCGAGTCGACTTCCATTTGGCAGGGCTGATTTTCGATGGCCACTTTAATTCAGATTTTCTTGGCATCCAAGGAAGAGGCATGACCAATAGTGATGGTTTGGTGAGCCTCTTCTCGCTTCGTTGGGCGATTTATGGTTCAGTTTCTGTAGGAGTGTTTTACTGGTTCTCGCCTTACAGGACGGTTTCCTGTCGATTGGCAATAGTTAGCCCCCTTCGAGGTCTGGCTGGTCCTAGGAGGCTTCTACAGACCCGTCCGATATGGCCTCGTTTCCCGCACTCAGGGCAGAGCGCGTCGCAGAATTTACATTCGGACCGGGAATGGTTGGCCCCACAGCCAGCGCATGGGTGTTGGGACTTCGGGTAATGGTCCCGATCGGACCGCAGTCAATGGACCTCTTCTTCATTGCTGTCTGATGACGAAGAGAGGTTCTCGTGGTGGGCCGTCAAAAGCTGTCCTTCTGACTTAGGTGAAATGTCGCCAGTCAGTTGGTGTACCGGAGCGTGGTTGCAGCACAGTTGGGCAGCTGACTTCCTGGTTGCTTCTGCTGCAGTAGCATCAGCGTTGGCATCAGCAAGGCTAATGTCACCTTTCTCCATCAGCTTGCTTTGCACATTTAGCGCATCTAATCCCAGAACTATTCGGTCTCTCAAAGCCTCTTCCAGGTCGGCGAACCCGCAGAGGCCTCCCAAGTTTCGGAGGTCCGCAACAAAATCGGCAACGCTCTCTCCTTTCCGCTGGTTTCTTTGGTAGAACTCGTGCCACCTTACGAGCATTGGTATGGTCGGTGCATAGTGGGCCCTCAGTAGGGGTTCGAGGACATCCCAGTCCATAGCCTTCACTTCAGCCGGTTTTGCTAGTACCTTGGCCATCTTGAATACGGTCGGCCCACAATGCGTTAGGAATACCGCCCGTTTCTTCCCGGTTGTGGCATCCTTCAAATTATTGGTTTCCAAGAACATTTGGAAATGATCCATGTAGGACTCCCAGTCTTCTTGCGCTGGGTCGAATGGAGCAGGTGGTATGATGCCGCCGGACATGGTTCCGCCGTTGTGCGTTTTCAGCCACGTGCTCGGTTATCTTTTTCGTTGTTCAGTCAGCTCCAACGTCTCCACATCCCACCTTCGTCGCCAGTGTTAAGTGTGGAGCATGGGTGCGAAGAATGGAGACGAGCTGGTGAAACAGTGAACTTCAACTCTTTATTTACATGGTGTGACAGCTCAAACTGGATGGCTGCTATAGCCTTCCTTATATAGGCAACTTATTAACTATTCAACCAATGAAAACCTGGGAGCGCTAGCTCCGTTGACCAATGAGAACGGCTCGTTAACAGCCAATCAGACTCTTCTGAACGGACCAATCTGATCTCGCCATTTAACAGCCAATCAGAAGTGCAGGGCCAGAACCCTGCACTTGACTTCAAGCTCTTGATAACTTTATGACACATTTATTCATTCACAACACCAATATTACAAGCTAAAGCCCTAACTTGGAAAAAAAATTAAACAGGACATTATTTTAGCAAAATGAAACTTCCCTAATTCAATATTTCTTATCTAGATATTTATTGAGATTTCATTTCTGTAACCCAAACAAATTTTAAATATATTGTTTATTCTTATGAGTAGTTCTAAACAATTAGGCTTCAAAGAATAATGGTTTGCTGTTGTTTTTGAATAAGTGTTGTTTGCATGTGTTCCTGCAAATCCTGAGATTGTAAATTGCAACTTATCTGGACTAGAAAAGGCAAGGAAAGAAAAATGCTCATGAGTCTCAATCTATAAACTATTTGAAACCTCTTTGGAGACCTCATATCACTGGGAAAGGAGAGCGCTGAGGGAGCCAAAGTCTAGATGCACATATGGATGAGAGTAGGACTACGACTAAAAAAGAGTTAATAAAAAGTGAAGCACAGACATGGCACTTATTTTCCCTAGATCAAATGACAGGAGAGGAAATTGAAAGTAAGTTGCATCTTTTGTCCAATTTTTAATCCAGACAAAAGCAAATCTTTGCATACAACACACTAAGTCTCAATTGTTTTTAACCTCAATTGGCTTTAATCTCAACTGACTGGGTTTGCCAATATGTCTTGATAACCATTGCTTACAGATTATACTATCTGGCTTCACCTAAAGCAGTGCCCTCCAATCTTTTGGGCACCAGGGACCGGTTCTGTGGAAAGAGGTTTTGCTGCGAACCAGAGTGGGTGTGGTTTTGTGTGCTGCTTACATCCCATGGATGGGGCATTGCTTGTTTGCATGGCCCAGTTTCTGGCATGCTGTGGACCAGTGTTGGTCCATAGGCTGACCTAAAGAACCAAGCCAAAACCTAAATAAACCACATGTACAAGTTGTATCACACTAATGGACCCTGGGCAGCATTTCTCTGAAAAGCCACATATTTCAAGGGAAATAATATTAGCCAATCTTACAATCTCTTGAAAATGAGGGCTGAATGAAGCCCAGCCTGATACAATATGGATCATCTTATCCAGAACAGTGAAAACTCAGATAAGTTTTCCTCCAGGAGGAAAATAATCTCGTAAAGCTTATGTTATTCTGACCTGTATTTATGCTTTCTGCAAAGGTTAATTTTGATCAGAATAGCTTGGAATACATTGCAATATTTTAATATCTGTTGGGCAATACTTATGACCAATCCAAATATTAAAAAGATGTGTTATAGTATGTTTGGTTTCCTAGTTCTCAGAAATGCTTCCCAGCTAGGAATTTGTGAGTTTCACTCAAAGCATTTATATTACAATCAGACTTCACGTTTTCAGAAACATGAAAGGGGATTGCAAACCATATTCTGCTGAGTAATATGCCATATCTGCTTGCACTAATTCATTCAGCCTGCAATCTACATCTTCAGTTGCTCTACTCCAAACAATATGAATTGTGAATTAACAAAAATCCACCCTCTCACCATAAAAATCAAATCAAATCACTTGCTGATGTTCCCCATTTTTTCATCATGTAGCCTTGGTTAACAAAAGATTAGCCAAAGGGAGGGAGGAGTAAAAAAAAAAAACCCCACCCCAAATGCATCTGAAGGGCAGTTATATATGGGTGGGAAGGAAGGAAATAAAGTAAAAAAAAAATGCAAACAATCAGCCCATTTTGCAACAATTATATTATCATAATAATTATAGTAGCAAATCCTGGTAGAGAAACTCAGAACAGTTACAATTATGATGACATAGCTGCAATTAAGCACTTTTCCGGAATGGCTGTGACCATAGTGTCATGTTGCTGGACTGGGGAAAATAGGCCCAGAATAAAGAAACAAGTTCAAATTGTATAGGTATGAAACCAGAACCTTGAAAGTTGAGTAAAGCCACCCTCAACAAGGGCATACATTCAATTTTGCAGCTACTAAGATTGTTGGATGAACGGGCACAAAAACAGCCAGGAAAGTGACTGAAATCTGGGAAACGGGCTCCTTTGTGGGAGCACAAAGTCTCAGTGGTTAAAGACCCTGAGCTTGTCAGCTGGAAAGCTGATAACCTGAGTTGAAGACCCAAGTGCCACATGATGGGGTGAGCTCCCATTCCTGTCCCATCTCCTGTCCATCTGGCAGTTCAAAAGCATGCAAATGTGAGTAGAGAAATAGGTACCACTTTGGTGGGAGGGTAACAGCATTCAGTGCACCTTGGTGTACAGTCATGCTGGCCACATGACCACAGAAGTGTCTTTGGACAATACTTGGCTCCCTTGGCTAGGAAAAGTCCTTGAAAGCTTGTATTTTAGGCAGGAACTATTAAAGGTATTGGCTAAGAAGCAAGCTAGCATTTTTCTTCCTTCAGACCCAATACTGTTATCCTTGTTTTTCTGTTTGCTTTTGAATGCATTATTGTTTGCTTATAAAGTATGGTGTCATTATCTTTTTCTTTTTTTCTTTTCTTTTTGGTAGTTAAAGAAACATAATTTGAGGTTTATTTCCAATTGTTAAAAATCCTCTGGTACCACGATCCACATTAAAATTTTGTTAGAGCAACTTTCTGGAGAATACTTCCTTGCCTTAGTGAAATACTGCCCACCATTATATTTTTATCAGAAAATGAACTGTGATTATTTTTCATGCAACTAGCCAATTATTACTTATGCACAATGTCAAGTGTTGTTGCCTAATCATTTTCTTCAGTGGGGTACATTTTCTGGTTCAAGGAAGATGCTGAGATCCTTATGTATTTTACATATTAGGTTATTGTTGTAGATATTGAGTTCAAAAGGTGATAGCCATTCATATAACTCAAAATCTCAAGTACTGTTTAATAAAAGAGGGCTGCTGCTTTTTTCCATTATTAAGACCTAGATATAATCAAAGACAGTGGGGCTTTGCTTTTATAAACTTTCTCAGACAATTGTCTATTATGAATGGGATAGGATAGGCAGCGAACTAATGTTCCATTAGACTGATGTTTAAGGACATGAACAAATCAAGAGTTCAAGCATGGAAAGGCACACTGCCTGTCAATAGTTTATCTACAGATGGTCTATATACGGCAACAATTCAGAAGTGAAAAGATCAAAGCTGGCAGAAGATTAACAAAACATGTCTTCCTTGAAGTATAATACTATGACTCATTATATGTAACCAGAAGTGAAGTCACTAACTGCAATACTGAAATGAATGTATTAGATTTGTGAAATTAACTGATTCCTGAAAATAATTAAATATGAAGATTAATTGGCCACTTTATGGAGGCCATACATTACTATATAACCAAATAATTACACATCTTTATGCCAACAAAATTGCAAGCAATTCTGAGGACACAGCTGTTGGAGAGCACTCCATCCTTAACACAAAGGCTGCGCTAATCACTTCTAGCCTCTTCGCCTTCAGAAAACGCATTGTAGAATCTAGATATGTCACAATGGAGCTTGTATCACTTCAGGCATGCAGCAAATCTGATTAGGCACACGACTCTTGCAGCTACAGGAACATTCTGAATTTGCCCTTAAAGGAACAAAATTATTCATATTTCTCCAAAAAACATAAATGCTTTTGAAATTTCAAAAACTAAACTAACCGCAACTAACTGAAGAGTAAGGTTTGGAAGTCAGTTGGAGTTGTATGTAGAAATCACTCATTTAAATATTTAATTATAGTTTGTTTTAAATGCCTCTGCCTCTAAATACTTTTCAGGAAGCTTATGGACAAACACTAAACATTCAGAGTGAAAAAGAACTGGATAAACTATCTACTTCTACTTGTCAGCAGGGTTCCAACATCACAGTATCATTCCTATTAATGCCTGAGTTATGTTTTGAAGTGGCTATAAATTTGAGAATAGAATGGGCCCTTCTTACAATAAGGATGGCCTCAAAGGACAAGTCCAGCTATGGTATATCATATTATTTTGTAAACTAAAAAAAATTGATGACCATATATTCCCACTGATTTCCAAGTTCTGGAGAACACTAAGAGAAAATAGCAAAAATCAGAGCTCCTCTTTAACATGAAAAATGACAGCAGTAAAAATATAAATTCTCCTCCTCTTGGTTATTAATTGTCATGTTCCACCATTTTTCAAGGTGGTTTCTTTTTTTAATTTAAAAAAAACTAACCAACATTGCTAATTGTATGAATAAGCTTCACATTTGGCTTAGCCCAGTGAAAATGCTGGAAGAAATCTAAAACTCAATTGATTTAAGCCTGATTACAAGGTATGGCATGGTATGGCATATCATCATACTAATTATATTAGGGGAATGCAATGGCTCAGCAGATGAGAACATTGAGCTTGTCAAGCTGGAAAGCTGACAGCTTGGGTTTGAGACCTAAGCACTGTACAAGCGCTGTTCCTGCCCCAGCTCCTGCTCACCTAGAAGTTTGAAAGCATGCAAATGTGAGTAGATAAATAGTTACCACTTCAGTAGAAAGGTAACATGTGCCTCTGCATACAGTCATGCTGGCCACATTACCATGGAAGTGTCTTTGGAAAACACTGGCTCCCTTGGCTAAGAAATAGAGATGAGCATTGCCCCTAGAGTTGGATAGGGGAAACCTTTACCTTTACTAATTACACTAACAATATATATATATAGTATGGATGAGCCATCTTCCAGATCCTTAATTGAATTTCACATTCCAGATGTTAAGGCTGCTTCAAATTTTACTCTTTTTTTAATCAAGCAAATATGTGAATGAGACAGATTTCTTTATCCAACATCCAGGGTTCTCTCTAGTTCTTTGTGTAATGTATGTGATAGCTGGACTCATGCCATACATCTCAGAGTAGCTGGTTATACTGCATGAGGCTAGCAAGTTGATAAAATACCAATTATGGATTAGTATGAAGTGTGAATTCAGCAAACTGATTTCTACAATAAACCACAATTAACAAAATTTGACCTTAGCGTGGTGTGTGAATCCAGTCAGAGAGGAGTTCAGATATGCTGCTGTGTAATATGCTAAACTGCCAGAAGACAAACAGCTTTGAAAGCTCCTGGGCTCAGAGCCATCTACACTTGACAATTCTCCAGGATTTTAACAGAGAATGGATTAAGCCCTGTTTCTTCAGTGCCCTCCTTATTGTCCTTATTGTAATTGCAGCAATAGTCATTCATCAACACTGCCTGAACTCAGAAACTCCCCATTATTCTATGCTGCTGCCTTAGGACTGTTGCCATGTTTCTACCCAGGATGTGAGTGCATCTGTGGGAAGTAATGGATGGCTCAGGAACCCCCCAAGGCTCCAGTCTCATTCTTCTTCATAGTGACATATTGAAAATGGGAAAGCAACATTGATTTGGGATCTGCATTTAAGAAGCTCTACCTTCTGCAGAAAACCCCTTTAGGATTAAGATGATGGCTATAGTATAGACTTAAGTTCAGAAGAAGAAACCAAATACCAGCAATATTAATTAGAAAAATAAAAAAGAAACTATCACTATCCAAAGAGCTGAAATTTTCTTGTCAGTCTCAGATTGCCTGGTCTCTGAAAGTAAAAGTTTCACAGCAAAGTCAAGGCTCAGTCATTTTATAAGATCTGGAGAAATCTATCTGCTATGTCCTATACTTTGCAAACTATTAGTGAGAGTGAGGGTTTGGCTTGGATTCTCTCTGTCCGCTAACAGAAGAACTGATAGATTTCAACTCAGCCAAAAACAGACACAAGCCAGCCAATAAAGTATCTATCTAATCTAAAATTAGGAATACGTCCTTGATAACTATTAATTCCAAGAAGGTACCAGGTACGAAAGAACAAGTCAAAGTCAGAAAGAATAGCAACTAACAAACCACAAATTTGTTTGTCAAAATAGCTGCAGTGAGTTAGCCAGTGGCAACCTGAAAACCAGGAGGAAAAAGCTATCACATCTCTCCCAGACTTCAAATTAGTTGTGTAAAGAAGTTTGACACTATGCCCTGTTTTTTTACATAGGATTTTGCATCTTAAAATTTGGATTCCTTTTCTAAATTGGAAGTCATTATTAACACCAAATGAACCCTGTGATTCTCAAAAGGCAAAGAACCATTCCAATGGTTTGAAGCTACACTCTGTCCATGGTAACATATTTCATTTTATAATTAACTTTTCTAGTTCCATACACTTTTCTTCATCCAGGCACGTTGGCTTTTTTTTTTTTTACTTCTTATGTAACACCTGTTTAAACCAAGAAAGACTTAACATCAATTTTCAAGCATTTTTTCCACAGTAGGAAAGTAGCAAGGCTCAATTATTTGACAGTTAGGATCAGTCCATGTGGACCTTAATTCTGAAGCTGATCCTGAAAATCTGGGCTTTCACTATAAGAAGTAATTATGCCAAAGGAAGAGTTTTTGCCATTACCTAGATATATTGGAAAACGATATCCACAAAGAGCAGCCAATGAGTTCTTTCCTGTGGAGGGAGGGAAAGCTAATCTACAGTAATATAATATATTGAGAAAATGTTGGTTGAAGAAGACAGTTTTAATTATGGACCCAACCAAGCTTGTGGTCTTTAAATTTGGAACATCTCAGAGTCCTGGCTATTATCTTTGTCAGCTGCCCAGAGTTACATTAGTGAGTTGAGTGGTCATAAGGTTGAAATCAATAAATAAGATGGTGTACCCTGGATATTTTGGGATGGGGCAATCTGGCATGTAGATGAGCCCTAACCAACCACTTAGTGTATGGAATATTCAGTACAAAGTTGGGTATTGAGTATATTGTTTTTGGTTCCTTGCAGACAGGAGCAATTCTATTAAAAATAGAAAAGGAAGATTTCTACGTTTATAGATAAATATAGATAAAGCTTTTTTGTAAAAGACAACCAAACTGTTCTAATTCTTTGCAGAGTGTTGCAATCCTGCCAAAAAAAAAAAAAAAAAGGATCAAAGATACAGGAGAGCACACTTTAAAATTAGTTCCTGATGTATTCTCACATTTTCCTGGCAAAAGTATGGAAGCAATTAGACATTACCATTTTTCAGATTCTTTTTTCAACTTTCCATTCACCTTGCAAGTTTCCAATCCAAGTATTAATCAGGCCTGACTCTGCTTAGCTTCTAAGCCCAACTAAGCATTGCCACTAGCTGAAATGCCCTCTGGGAAGAAGCTGACGTTGATTAAACAAATGTCAAGAGCAGTTGAGGTGATTCCAATGAATCTTGACCCAGGAAGCACCCACACATGATTTACCATTGATGCTGTCCAAAGGTCAAATTATGTTCATCTCTTTCCTCTTTTGTTTTTTGAAAACCTATTTTGCTTTTCTGGGGCAGTTTGAAGTTCCATTTTGATTTTTGCTGTGTTAATATAGTCAGGTATTTTAAATGTTTTTAATTGCCTTTGAAAATCATTGTATAAACTTCAGCTGATCAGAAATATAAATTCTTACAAACAACCAAACTTTTGTATATGTGATTTTAACAGTTATACTACCTTGCTGTGTGAGTCAGCTTGGTGCAGTGATTAAGGCACCTGGCTGGAAACCAGGAGACAGTGAGTTCTAGTCCCACCTGAAGTCCAAAGCCAGCTGGATGACCTTGGGCCAGTCACTCTCAGCTCTAGGAAGGAGGCAATGGCAAACTACTTCCAAAAAATTGGTCTGCTGGCACATCATTTCTGGTCTTCCGCCTACATTTGATAAACACCAGTTTGCATATAGAAGAAATAGATCTACAGAGGATGCTATAGCGTTCACTCTTCATACTGCTCTGACTCATCTAGAACCAAGAGGGGGGGCTATACGAGGATGCTTTTTGTAGATTTTAGTTCTGCATTTTACACAATTCTTCCATATAGACTAGTGTCTAAACTCCTGGACCTTGGCCTTTCTATTCAATCTGTCTTTGGATTAGGGATTTCCTGTCTGGCCACTCACAGAGGGTCAGATTAGGTAATCATATATCTTCAGCCCTTATTCTTAACACTGGTACCACAGGGTTGTGTATTGAGTCCCTTACTCTATACTCTTGATGTGCATGACTGTATTCCCACTCATGCTAGTAATACTATTACTAAATTTGCAAATGATACAGCAGTAGTGGGATTCATCTCTAGGGGGGAATGAGTCTACCTCCCGAGACAAGGTGGATCTGTTGCTTTCATGGTGTGGACACAATAACTTGGTCCTCAACATCAATAAGACCAAGGAACTTATAGTGGACTATAGAAGGAACAGATCAGACATCCAGCCCTTGCTTATCAATGGAGACCAAGTGGAGCAAGTGGTCAGTTTTAAGTTTCTGGGTGTTACCATAAAAGAGGACCTGACTTGGGGTGCTCACATTGCAGCCCTGGTCAAAAGGGCCCAGCAGAGATTATACTACCTGAGACTTCTCAGAAAACAACAACTGAATGAAAAACTGCTGGTGACCTTCTACCACTGCACCACAGAGAGTATCTTAACTTACTGCACCTCTGTATGATTTGCCAATTGCACAGTGGCAGATAGGAAAGCACTCCAGAGGGTTAATGTCATTGCCCAGAAGATCGTTGGTTGCCTTCTCCTCTGTTTTGAAGAGTTTTATAGCTCCTTAAGAAAGTTCAAAACATTCTCAAAGATCCATCTCATCCTGCGCACCCTTTTTTAAAACTATTACCATCTGGCAGATGGTACAGAATAATAAAAACAAGGACAAATATGCTGAAAAACAGCTTCTATCCCAGGGCAGTAGCTATGTTAAATTCTACTGTATAGTGCAATGTTTGTGGGGTGTTGGGGGGTTTCGGTTCAATGTGTGCAGTCTGAAGGATGTGTGTTTGTTTATTGTCATGGTCATGATGTGCACTGAAGATGGTGTTCGATTTTGTTGTACGAGGTGCAATGACAATAAAGTAAACTAAACTAAAAACTTGCCAAGGAAACAGTAGGGACTAATCCAGGCAGGTGTCAGGAATCAAAAGGCAACAAAGCAAATTTTTACTACCTTCTAACCAGCAACCCTTGGTCGCATGTTTTTGCAGCCTCGTTCAATGCCTTTACATTTTGGAAAAAAAATGAATACTGACAAACATTTCATAGCACCCCTGCAATTCAGCAAAAGTCCATCAAAGTCTAATTTCAGATCAAGGTCAAATACTCCATCCTTGTAATAACTCTCAAGTAGAGTAAAATCAGTCAAAGGCACATTACTTACAGCACTTTTAAAACACATTTAAGTCACAGTTTATTTTACACTGGGAGAATGATATAGTGATGGCTTCTCTTTTTTTAAAAGGGGAGGGGGAGGGAGAGATAAACACATTAGTTTTCTGCAAAACTCGATGATATATGTGCCTTAATGCAATGCAATCTATTAAGCTTCCTAAAAGATTATGCATTGATTTTTCATATTATTGATTATTCATATGTTTCTTTGGTCATCTGTTTCCTTTCTGAGATCAGAAGAAAGTATGGAAGAAGCTTCGGTTTTGTTTCTAAAAGAAAGTTGGGGGTGGGGGGGAAGAGGAGGAGGAAAGATTGCCAAAGCAACCCAGCAGTCAACATTGCCACCCACTTATTTGCTACTAACTTAATCAAAGCTTAACTTCAAAGCAGCCCATAGCTGCATTAAAGAGGAAATTGCTCTTCAAAGCAGGCTTGGACTACTGAGCTGGAATGAAGCCAAAAACTAAGGCTTCTCCTGCTTTGAATTGCTTCCTTCCCCCTCTTTTTTGGTGAGAGTAGAGCGCCTGTGAAAAGCAGGGAACGGCTCTCTCAGAAAGGCAATTCCTGGAGAGAAAAAACAATGAGCTAAACGTGGAAAAGGACTGAGCACTGTTACAAATGGAATCTGCACAGTGTCTAATAATAAACAGCTTATCACCACAGCATGCAGCAATTTTACTTTCAATCCTTTGGGTTTGTGATACAGTAGAAGTCCACTGATCACATAAATCCTTGATGTCCAATATCTGTTGAATATTCAACACCAAACGGGCGATGTTAGTTTTCACTTCTGATACTACTGATAACTGTTAACATTTGAGGTAAATTTATAGGTGTGGATCAATGATGATCAATACATCAATTTGTAGCATTACTACTCTATATTATGAACCTTGGCAGCTGTGTTATCTTTTTTAAAGAAAATATATGATGATAAAATACAGTGCAAGCACAAGTCTGGTGACTCCGAAATAAGTCTGAATTAAATTGGGGCTCAGCATATATATTGAGAGCCAAGATACGCTCAATCTTACATGGGAAAAGACCCGAACACGCCAAAACCTGCATATATATATACATGTATGTATTTATGTATGTATATGTATGTATGTGTATGTATGTATGTATGTATGTATGTATGTATGTATGTATGTATGTATGGTATTCAGCTTTGTTTGGGTATTTTCCCACGTCATTGTAGTTGTGCATTTAAAGTTATATATATATATGCGAGTTTTGGCATGTTCAGGTCTTTTCCCATGTAAGATTGAGAGTTTCTATATGAGTATCTCTAAGATTGAGAGTATATATATATGCTGAGCTCCAATTTAATTCAGACTTATTTCTGAATCACCAGACCTATGCTTGTACTGTATTTTGTAATCATATATTTTCTTTAAAAAAGTTAACAATTCTCATTTTAGCAGTAATTTTAAGTCTTAAAAAGAATGCAAAATTCCTCAAGGCAGAATTGCATTACTCCACAATGTTATCTCATAAGATGGACTAAGAGGAGGATACAAATAATAAAGTATGACTAGCTAAGAGTTAATCTGATATTTGATACTGTGGGTTTTTAGGTGTTGTAAAATCCTACAGAAATTGTTGTGAACTAATAAAATACTCAAATAAAGTTTATCAAAAGCTTTAGAAAATAGCAGGGTTCTAGCCCTGCATTTCTGATTGGCCGATAATAGCGATATCGGATTGGTCCGTTCAGGAGAATCTGATTGGCTGTTAACGAGCCACTCTCATTGGTTAAGGGGATTAACACTCCACATTTCCAATTGGTTACTAGAGCAGCAGCTTGCCTATAAAACGGCTACTTTTGCTCTAGGGTTTTTTCTCTGTTCAGAATGTATAATAAAGAGTTGAAGTTCACTGATCACCGTCTCATCTCCATTCCTTGCGCCCATGCGCAGAACTTAACACTGGCGACAAAGGTGGGATACGGAGACGTCAGAGCTGACTGAACACAACAGATCATGAAACAGAGCATGTGGCTGAAGGAACATCAACGGCGGAAACCATGACCGGAAGCACCATACCACCCACTCCATTCGACCCGGCACAAGAAGACTGGGACTCATACATGGACATACATATGGTTCCAGATGTTTCTGGAGACCAACAACTTGAAGGATGCCACTACTGGAAAAAAGCGAGCGGTATTCCTGACTCACTGCGGACCGGCCAATTTTAAGATGGCTATAGCACTGGCGAAACCGGCTGAGGTGAAATCCATGGACTGGGATATCCTCGAGCCCCTCCTATGGGCCCATTATGCACCTACCGTACCAACGCTTGTCCGAAGACATGAATTTTACTAGAGAGACTAGCGGAAAGGAGAAAGCATTGCAGATTTCATCACGGATCTCCAGAACCTGGGAGGCCTCTGTGGGTTCGCCGACCTCAAAGAAGCTCTAAGAGACTGAATAGTTCTGGGATTAGATGCATCACACGTGCAAAGCAAGCTGATGGCGAAAGGCGACATCAGCCTTGCAGATACCATCACTGACACTACTGCAACAGAAGCAACCAGGAAGTTGGCTGCCCGAATGCGCCACACCAACGCCCCACTCTGCCAACTCGCCAGCGAAACCTCATCTCGCCTTGAGGGACATGCAACAGCAACCCACCACAAGGACCTCAAATCGTCATCAGAAAGTGATGAGGAAGAAGTCAACCGGCTCTGGTCTGAATGAGACCAACGCCACCAGCATAACCAGAGACTGCAATATCAATGCACAGGTTGTGGGGCAAACCACCCACAATCAGACTGCAAATTCCTCGACGCGCTCTGCCATATTTGTGGGAAGAGAGGCCACATCAGAAAAGTCTGTAGAAGCAAGCAAGGATCCAGCCCACTTCAGAGGGGAACCAACTACCGCCAACCCACAGGAAGTCGTCCTGTGAATTCAGAACAATCGAACCACCAATGGAACAACCACTCCTACAGAAATAAACCACTAGCCCATTCAACGAAACGAGAAGAGGCACACCAAACCATCACGATTGGTCACGCATCATCATTAGATGCAAAGAAGATCCGAGTGAAGGTCGCCATTGAAAACCAGCCCTGCATGATGGAAGTCGATTCAGGATCATCCCTCTCGATGGTTTCCTGGAAGACCCTTAAACAATTAATCTCTGCCAACCGGCGACAAGACCTCAGAGTCCAAAGAATCATTCTCAAGGACTATCAAGGAAACCGAATTCCAGTCATTGGATCCAGCCTAGTCCAGGTCTCATTCAAAAATCGTACTGCATCTTTACCATTGACCATCGTCGACCGTGATCGGCCTAGTTTGTTAGGCCTTCAGTGGTTCGCTCCACTTGGAATTGAGGTAGCCGGCATTCACCAAACCAGCAGCAATGACTGGGAGGAGGCCCTCGTCCAAGAATTCCAGGACGTTTTTGCAGACAAACTAGGCGAGTACAAGGGGACCCCGATATCATTTAACCTTAACCCTGAAGTAGCCCCCATCCGCCTTAAGCCCTTAAACCACTTTTGCCCTTAAACCAAAGCTTGACGAGCAGCTTGATAAATTAACAGCCCAGGGCGTTTTAGAACCAACCGACCATGCTCCTTGGGAAACCCCAATCATAATACCCATCAAGCCGGATGGATCGTTAAGGATCTGTGGGGACTACCGTGCCACCCTGAATCATGCTCTTCAACAGAACGCTTACCCGGTGCCAGTGATACAACACCTCCTCCATTCCCTGGGGGGCGGAAAAGTCTTCACTAAATTTGATTTAGCACAGGCGTATCAACAACTGCCTGTAGATAAAAAAACAGCAGAGGCACAAATGATCATTACGCACCGAGGCGCTTTTAAGTGCAACCAACTCCAATTCGGAGTTAGCGTGGCCCCAGGGATCTTTCAGAGCTTGATGGAGAGGCTATTACAGGGAATAAAAGGGGTCATACCATACTTTGATGACGTTTTAATTGCTGCCCCGAATAGAGAAATACTAAAGGAGCGTCTTAAACTGGTTCTCCAGAAATTTAAAGACTCTCGCCTTAAAGTTAAAAAAAATAAATGTCAACTGTGTACAGATAAAGTAGAGTTCCTGCGGTACCTAATCGATAAACAAGGCATTCACCCCACCAGTAGCAAGTTAAGAGCAATCAAGAATGCCCCAAGATCCAGGAACAAGACTGATCTCCAAGCTTTCCTGGGGCTTATTAATTTTTACAACATCTTCCTGCCCCACAAAGCGACCATAGCCAAGCCCCTACATCGGCTCCTCGATAAAATAGTAACCTGGGTTTGGGGGCACCGAGAGGAGCATGCGTTCCGACAAGTGAAAAATCTATTAACTTCAGATGCTGTTTTAATGCAGTATAACGAGACTTTGCCTTTAACAATCACATGTGATGCCTCACCATTTGGAGTAGGAGCCATTTTGAGCCATGTGTTACCAAACGGTAGTGAAGCCCCTATTGCCTATTTTTCAAGAACTTTATCAATGGCTGAACGTAACTGTAGTCAAATCGATAAAGAGGCTCTTGCTGTTGTATCTGCTGTTAAACGGTTTCATGAATATGTTTATGGATGAGTTTTTACTATTGTTACCAACCACAAACCTTTGCTAGGAATTATAGTGGGAGACAAGCCAACCCCCTATATATTATCACCTAGAATGACTCACTGGTCGGAGTTTTTGGCTGCGTATAATTATAAGTTGCAGCACCGCCCAGGGAAAGCCATTCCCCATGCTGACGCATTGAGCCATGCACCACTTCCGGAAACCGTCGACGACCCAGCTCCAACCCTTACAACGCTCCAGATTGAAACGCTCCAGTCACCGCCGTTAACAGCTAGAGATATTGCGATCAAAACAAAATGTGATCCTATCTTAAAGCGGGTTCTTAGCTGGGTCGAAAGAGGATGACCAGTAGATCAAAACCCTGATGACTTCATTCCCTTCAAGAATCGGCAAATGGAACTTTTTTTCGCAAAAGGGCTGCATCCTGTGGGGGGATAGAGTCGTCGTCCCAGAGTGGTTACAACAAGCAGTATTAAAAACACTGCATGAGGCCACCCTGGCATCGTGCGTATGAAAGTGCTCGCACGAAGCTACACGTGGTGGCCGGGCATCGACAAACAAATCGAAGCCTGGGTAAAGAGTCCATCATCCGGAAGTTAAACAGATTATTCGCAACGCATGGACTGCCAGACATTCTGGTATCCGACAATGGACCCCAGTTTACCGCACTTCCTTTTGAACAATACTTAATGGACCATGGTATTCGCCATGCGCTAACTTTGCCAGCACACCCTGTGGCTAACGGAAGAGCCGAGCGCATGGTACAGTTTGTTAAAAAAAAAACCCTCTACAAAATGGACTATGGGGACATTGAAGATAAGATAAATAGAATACTCCTTCTCCAAAACATCACTCCGCACAAGACTCCAGCAGAACTATTGATGGGATGCAAACTCCGCTCCCACCTCGACCGGCTTCACCCATCTTACGAGCCAGAGAAACACTGTGGATCTAGCGGAAAGTGCCGTGAGTTCAAGATAAGCGACTTAATTTTCACCAGAAACCTTTCTGTCGAACCGTTGTGGATCAAGGCCACTGTTATTCAAGCCACTGGACCCAGGTCGTACCGGGTGAAAACCTGCGATGGAAAAATATGGAAACGCCATATAGATCAGCTTCGCTCAAGGCTACAACCTAGTTTCCACAACTCCGGTAACTCCCAAACTGAGGGGGGAGGGGATGTTGAAGAAACCAAATTTGAGATGGCGGAAAGCAGGAACGAAAGAAGTCAGCCATTGGGCGTGACAAGTGAAGAAGGATCAAAGATGGGGGTGGCCTCGCCACAGAGGAACAACCCAACAGAGGCAAGCCCGCAAGGGCCAGAGGACAACGATGAGAACATTAGCGGCACCGAGTCTTCCAACGAAGAACCACCAGCACCCGACTTGCCCGAAAACGCCCCACCAAAACAAGCTTACGGACCAGAACCGGTGGGACAGCGTAAATCCAATAAACAGTTGAAGCAACCTTCCTACCTCAGAGATTACGTCACCGCACCCCCCAAACGGAACCCGGGGGGAAGGGGTGTTGTGAACTAATAAAATACTCAAATAAAGTTTATCAAAAGCTTTAGAAAATGGCAGGGTTCTAGCCCTGCACTTCTGATTGGCTGATAATAGCGATATCGGATTGGTCCGTTCAGGAGAATCTGATTGGCTGTTAATGAGCCACTCTTATTGGTTAAGGGGGTTAATACTCCACATTTCCTATTGGTTACTAGAGCAGCAGCTTGCCTATAAAAGGGCTGCTTTTGCTCTAGGGTTTTTGCTCTGTTCAGAATGTATAATAAAGAGTTGAAGTTCACTGTTCACCGTCTCATCTCCGTTCCTTGCGCCCATGCGCAGAACTTAACAGAAATAGTGTGTGAAGAGACTACATATAGATACAGAGATAGATTCATCCACCCCATGGACAATTACAGTTCTACAGTAACTCTCATATCTCTGAAAGACTTCATTTAATACAATGAGAAAAGAGATGCATTTAAATTCCACCAATATCAAACAGGAGAAAATCATTACAAATAAAATCCAATTCATTTCTGTGATGTTTAAGCTCCACTAACTTGCAGAATTGCAGCCACTATGCTCAGCCTAAGTAAGCAAGTAAAATATATCACCTGGACACACATAATGCTTTGAGGATAATAAATGAGAGAATAAGAGAAGAGGGAGATTTCTTTGGCTAAACTGTTGTGGTATTAATTGGTCTGAATATTAACTTTGTTCCATAACAATGTCCAACTTTAAAAAATGTTATTTCCATTGTTAACAATTGCACAGTTATCAGAACTTAATCTTCCATGTTCTCAAGAGCTACATCAAGTTGAAATCAAATTAGAACTCTAAGTTTAAAAAATGATCAGCCAATCCATTATATAAATTAATTGTCATCACTACCCTTACTAAAAAACCTACGTTACACTTCCCATCATGGCTCTAGAGCCGTGATGGCAAACCTATGGCACACATGCTGGAAGTGGCATGCAAGAGGTCACCTGGAAGAGCCCCACTGCCCATGAGTGCCCAACAGCTGATTGTCGGGTATCTGGCACACATAAGCAGGGTCGGGGGTGTGCGGGGGATGACTGCGCATGGGGGTCTCATGCATATGCACAGGGGATTGCATGCACATGCACAGAGATGCATGGGACACAGGAGGGTCGTGCATATGTGCAGGGGGTATGGGGACCCCCAGCACACATTGCCTTCTGGGTGCTGGCATGTGAGTGTGCATGCAAATGCGCATGCAATTTTTGGCACAGGAGCCGAAAAAGGTTAGCCACCGCTGTTCTAGAGTCTAAACATATCTTTACACAATAGTTATTATTCATTTCAAAGTTCCTCTAATTCCCTCCTTTTTCTGGATACCATCAGAGTCTACAGAGCTAAGTTCTGAATGAATGTTCTGCTTATTATTCTCTGGATGGTACAAAGCAGACAGAGTAACTCCACAAAACATCCATAACAAAGTCTTTTTTATTGGTTCATCAGGTATCCTCATAACTCACATTTGTGATGAAGTTCTTCTTCATGTCCAATCCTTTGTATATCTGTCTTGTAGTGTACAAAGATAAAAAGGTCTCATCCCCATGATGATTGAAGCAGCTGCATGGTATGGTGGTTTCAGGCAAGACTGAGGGAGCCTCCCCCAACCCAAAAAGGGTCAATATAGTGACCAATCAGGATTACAGATGTGGCCATGTGACATGGACTACATTTCCCAGGATACCTTTAACTACATTTACCATGATACATTCCCTTAAGGGGACAGCTCACAATTCCTTAGTAACTATCCCAAATGCCATTAACTCTAAACTGGACAGCACCAAAGGTGGTATTCAACTGGTTCGCACCTACTCAGGCGAACCAGTAGCGGTTATTTGGCGTGGGTCACCAAACCGGTGGCGATCCCTGGCTGGCCACACCCCCAACCCGGTTGCCGGATCACTTACTTGCGATCACTCTCCTATCTTTCCGTTCCCCATGTCCTCTTTCTTCCTGGGGGAAAGGAAGAAAGGCATGGACGCTGCAAGTATCGCTTTCCCCGTGGGAGTTAAAGTGCCTGGAGAGAGAAGGAGTGCAGGCTGACAGAGGGGGTGGGGGCATCCACTCCAACCTTGGAGAAATTTAAAGGGGCTGCTTCCAAAATGCTTGTCTGTTAAATGCTCTGTGTGTGTGTGTGTGTGTGTGTGTGTGTGTGTGTGTGAGAGAGAGAGAGAGAGAGAGAGAGAGAGAGAGGGAGGGAGGGAGGGAGGGAAAGAAAGAAAGAAAAAAATAGGAAGAGAGAGAGAGTTTTATCTCTCTGTGCTATTATTTTTAATTGTTCCATTATTTATCATGTGTTAATATTTTACACTGTCCTTACCCTCAGATTGATTTTTCTGCCGTTCTCTTGCCCAGGGCTACCACATATTTTTCAGGGTTTACATGCATTCAATGTCAATAGTCCAGAGCATAAAATACACATTGTTTAACAAGAGTTGAAAAGGGACCTTGGAGGTCTTCTAGTCCAACCCCCAGCTCAGGCAAGAAAACTGAGGATGCCAAACTCTGAGTAGAAATGTTAGGAAAGGTGTCAGAATAATACTTAGAAGGGAGCTTGGGTGAACCCTATACTATTTCAGAGAAATGGCTGTCCGGTCTTTTCTTAAAAAATTCCAGTGATTGAGCACCCAGAACTTCTGGAGACAGGCAGTTCCACTGGTTAATTGTTCCCACTGTCAGAAAGTTTCTTCTTAGTTTTAGGTTGCTTCTCTCTGTTCAGTTTCCATCCATTGCTTCTTGTTTGCATTCTGCTTCTTTGGAAAATATATTGTCCCCCTTTCTTTGTGGCAGCTCCTTAAAAACCTGTTGCCTATCACACTCTTGAGTAAAGCATGTGAGCCATTTCCTCTTGAAATGGCTCACATGAAAGTACATCTATAGTATGCAGATAATAAAGTCAAAAAAGGTGAACAACATTTTTACAGAACTATAGATAAATTGAGGCTGGGTGACAAGGAATGGCTGGGAGAGGAGGGGGTAGGTGAATCACCCCTTGATATGAGTGACATTGAGTTGGCCACGCCCATCCAGTCACATGACCACCAAGCATGCCCACCCAGTCACATGACCACAAAGCCACACCCACCAAATAAGCCACACCCACAGAACCCATAGTAAAAAAATTTGAATTCCACCACTGGACAGCACAATGAAATTTTTACTGAAATCACATGTAATGAACCCCTAGAATTACTGGGTCTTTCATGCTATAGAATTTTTACACACATACTCACACACCAGAAAATAATATGCAATTTGTTTCTCCTAACAGTGTCCCTTGAACATTCTGTTTTCTCTTTCCCTTCTTCATTTTGCAATTAACCATGTTGAAATTTTGCTTGCCAGGACAAGTAAAGGAACACAAGAGTGATATGGTACCTGCAACTCCAGGTTGCATTGTGATCTCAAACATAAGCTTATATTTGCTTCTCTTTTTGATATACCACCTGTACCACTCAATGAACAGAGATTCATAAATTACATGTACATAGTAAGCTAAACATAAATGTAGTTTTCAAACCACAGTGGCTAAGCTAAAATCCAACTATCATAATATATCCAGGTCATCATACTAAGCCCCAATGAGCTTTGTTTTTGCTTCACGTGTTTTTATATCCCCCTTTTATTATATTTTACAAATAACTCAAGGTAGCAAGCATATCTTCCTCCTCCTATTTTCCCCACAACCTTGTAACGTGAGTTGGGCTGAGAGAGTGTGACTGGTCCAAGGTCACTCAGTTGGCTTTCATGCAAGGCAGGACTGGAACTCACAATCAGTAAACCCAATTCATGTGGTTTGTTAATCAATTAATGCATTATGAGACCATAACTATATTCTGTACTCCACATAATGATTTACACACCTAATTGAGCCAAGAAATTGGAGCCATGCAGACATAAACATTCATTCTTCATGCAGATCAATCCCATGTGGAGCGATGGAGTGACCTCAATCCTTAAACCTAGAAGATATTGGACGACACTGGGAAATGTTCAACTGTTCAGTCCATAGGTACTGACCTGTCCATTGGAAAATGGGTTTCTTCCCCTTTCCGGAACTCTGTGCTATTCTCCAGCCTGGCTAGCACTTCCATCCTCTTCACCATTGTCTCCAGCATATCACTCATTTTCCTCAGCACTCCTCTGGACTCCAGAGTCCCCATCACTGCAGTCATACAGGAAAGCAAGAGAAAGAGAAAGGAACAGAAGAACATTCTACAGTGGTGCTCAAGAAGCAGCAGAGATACATTCAGGCAGATGGAAAGGGCAAACATTAATTCTTGTGAATGGGAAAAAGGCGGGAAGGAGTTGCTGACAAGATTTTGATCTGACACACATTACTACATGGTACTATGCTCTGTTCTTGGATTAGCTTCTTCTCAGCAAAAACAACACAATAACCTTGGTGGCCCCCTAAAAGCAAATATAACATTTTGTAGTGGGCCTGAGTGGCTCGGTCCTGACTGAGATCAAAGTGCTGATTCAATAGGCAAAGAAGGCATGAATACAGCTGAGTTTGCAATTTGAGATTCATAGATTCAGTATAGATATAGAATATAGAAATAGAATTCTGTATTGGCCAAGTGTGATTGGACACACAAGGAATTTGTCTTGGTGTAAATACTCTCAGTATACATAAAAGAAAAGATACATTTGTCAAGAGTCAAGAATCATCAGGTACAACACTTAATAATAGTTATAGGGTACAATAAGCAATCAAATCATACTAAGAAACAGTCAATATAAATCATAAAGATACAAGCGACAAAGTTATAGCCATACAGTCACAAGTGGGAGGGGATGGGCAATAAGGAGTGATGAGAATATTAACAGTAATAGTAGTGCGGACTTTGTAAATAGTTGAACAGTGTTGAGGGAATTATTTGTTTAGCAGAGTGATGGCTTTCTGGGAAAAAACTGTTCTTGTATCCATTTGTTCTGGTGTGCAGCGCAATATAGCATCGTTCTGAGAGAAGGATATGAGGGATCTGTATTCATAGAAAATCTGAGTTGAGCTTCTCTATTAGACTCCAGTAAGAAGTTTCAGAGCGTTTGAAACACCTTCATTTTCTAATCCTGCCAATTTTCAGCTTAGTGGCTATATATTTTTCCAAATATTATCCCTGCATAACTTTTAAGGCAGAGAATGTTAAGTAAGAAAAGGACAACATAGCAGTTTCCAGATTATCTGGGAAAGAGCCTTAAAAAAAACCCAATGAGGTATATGCTTAAACAAACAAGCTTTAAAAGTGGCTTTAAAAGTAAGTTCTTTTTTTTTTTTTTTTGTCTTGCTTTTCTATACTGCCATGTTTGGTATACTAACACTCGAAGAACCATCAATGACTTGCTCATATGAGATGATGCAGCTTTGCTGCCTCTGATCCTTCAGATTTTGGAGGTGTCAGGAAGTTAGGTACCTGAAACTCCCCTCCCAGTGGCAGGACTGGATGGTGTCAGCGCTGTGGCAAACTGTAAACACTTTTGTTAGTTACGAGCAGTAGAGACAGCAGAAGCAGGTTGGCACAACAAAATGCAACAACTTTCACAGAAACAGCCCACTGAGAAAGTTGTATTTGTAGCTTGCAGTCTTCTACTTTACAATAAAGAGAGTGTGCTTTTCAGTACTACAGATAGTCCTCAATTTACAACAACTCATTTAGTGAGCGTTCAAGTTTATAATGGCATTGAAAAAAGTGACCTATGACCAGCTATCACATTATGACCATTGCAGCATTCCTGTGGTCACATGAGCAACATTCAGATGCTTGGCAACTGGTTCATACTTATGACCGTTGTGTGTCCCAGTGTCATCTTTTGTGACCTTCTGACAAGCGAAATCAATGGGGAAGCCAGATTCACTTAACAACCGTGGTACTAATTAACAACTGCAGTGATTCACTTAACAACTGTGGCAAGAAAGAAAGGTCATAAAATGGGGCAAAACTCACTTTAACAAATGTCTCATTTGGCAATAGAAATGTTGGATTTAACTGTGGTCATAAGTTGAGGACTACCTATTCTTGTGCTAGTCTGTTCATTTGTGGTTCAGAGATTTAAACCTCTGCCTCAATCCTGGGAATGTTAAAAGTAGAACCTGATTAATAAGTACTTACAAGAAGTCTTTCTTGTTTCCATATTCAAAGTGCTGAGAATTGAACTGATTCCCAGTTGGTTTGGCAGGACCAGCAGAGAAGTATAAATTAAAAAAAAACCTCTAGTCCTTAAAGTTTGTAGTTGGCCACATTTAAAATGGTGAGAGCTGAAGAAAGAGAGTATTAGGTATACTTCTGAGGAATCCAATCAATATCCATGGTGAAATGGAAGGTGGAACACAAATATTTATGTGTTAAGAATTTGTCTTTGATATATCACACAATTCTTATTTTTGATGTAATAGTCTAACATGGCCACCCAACCAAAGTTATATCAATAATTTGGCATTTCCAGGATTTGTGCTGTAACCTTAGGCTTGTTACTCAATAAATATTTCCACAGCTATGGGAATTATTTCTTGCAAACACGTTCAAAGAACATTACAAACAGCATTAACTTTCATTACTTAATACATTTATCCATAGATTTCTTTATCATGTTGGCTGAGAAACCAAGCCTATAGTTTTTTTTTTATTGTTTCTTTCATGATAATGCCAGAAAGACCTTGAGATGAAAGTAAAGGACAGAGAACAAATCCGTTTTGTATGTATGTCCCCTACAAAGCTAAGTTACTCATCAAATTTATTGCTGTCATTTCATTTTTCTCTACTTCTTTAAAACAAATTTTCATTTACAAAGCAGCAGGAGGTGAGAGGACAAGAGAAACAATTGGGGACCTACAGACACACTGAAATGTAATGCATATTTTCCCTAGCATTCAAACATAGACCTGCCATCAAACAGTAAAATGCAGTGTGCCCCAATGTTCCAATGTAGAATACCATATCTGGGAGGAAAAATTTCTACTCTGCTGCCATCTAGGGGCTGTCTGGATTTTGCCAATCAAACTGTAAGATTCCTAATATTTACTTTATTTATATTTTTACTTCTGTTACTTGGTTAGATTTATATCCATCCTTTTCTCCAAGAGTTCAAAACATTTTACAAGGTATCTCCCTTCATTATATTCCTACACAGCAATCCTATGAAGTAGGCTGGGCTGAAGGAAAGTGACAGCGCCATAGACACTGAAAAGGTTTCTGTTCATAATGGAAGCTATGTCTGCCTGACCCTAGTTCAACCAATAGCTACCATACCATACTAGCTCTTTTAAGACATATTCTGGGAATCAAGATTCTGGTCCACAATGGTTATCATTCAAATTTCAGGTTATTAATTGCGTGACCTTTGTGAGGAGTTTTAATTCTTAGCAAAATTTACATTATAATAGGCAAAGCATAAATAGACCAATTTTCTTGTGCAGAGATTAGCTAAGAAAAATAATACTATAGCTATATGGAGTTCTATATATCTACAATGAAGCTGTTAGGACATTTAAAAAATGTCAGAAGCATGGCTATCTGAGCTAGGGATGTTAACATCTACTTTGCATTTTCATGCAAATTTCCCCAGTATCTACTTCTGAAATTGTCCAAAACGTCCACCCCTAAAAAAACCCAAAACCTTACAGTATCCTATTATGGAAAAATACATTAAAGATACCATATTGGAGAAAATTGCTTGCAAGAGTGCATACACTAGGTGAAATGCATTTAAAAATGAATATTATTAGGAGAAAGTGCATACAGAATACAAATATTTTTGCAGATTTTTTTTTATATTACAAAGAAAAGAGCTGACCCAATCCCTTATGATAGAAAAATGAAATGTACAGGTGAACAAAATGTATGAAGTTATTCAGTTAAATCTTCCTGAATAATTTAAAATGTCTTTCTCTGCAATTGAACTCAATACACCAAGGATAACAACTTTGTTATTGTTTACATGCTTATTTCCCACCCACCCCCAAATGAGAGCAGAGATAATTAAGAGTCCCTGATGCTGTTGGGACTGCCAAATTCTTAACTAGTTCTGTTCCTGTTATGTATGTAAATAGTTAAAATAAAAGCGAGCTTGGGGTAAAGTGCAGGGTTCTGGCCCTGCACTTCTGATTGGTTGTTAAGCGGCTCGATCGGATTGGTTGGGTTCAGAGAATCCGATTGGCCCTTAACGAAGGACTCTTATTGGTTTTGGAGCTAGCATCTTACAGCTCCCTATTGGTTATTTCGCATTAAGGTTGCCTATATAAGGCAGAGTTGTTGTTATTAAAGACACAAGTCACTATGTAATAAAGAGCTGAAAGTTCACCAACTAAGACTGTCTCCATTCATTTCACCCATGCCTGAAACTATATCACTGGTGACGAAGGTGGGATTTGGAGACATCTGATCTTAAGGAACTTGGAAGAAAAACAGAGCACGTGTTAAGACGACGCCACCGACGGAAACCATGTCCAGCGGCATCGTACCACCCGCTCCGTTCGATCCGAACCAAGAGGATTGGGAATCCTACATGGATCACTTCCAAATGTTCCTTGAAACAAACAACCTGAAGGACGCCACACCAGCCAAGAAGCGGGTACTGTTCCTGATGTACTGCGGCCCGGCTTTCTTTAAAATGGCGAAAGCACTCGCAAAACCTCGAGAAGTGAAAGCAATGAGCTGGGACGACCTCGAACCTCTCCTGAGAGACCATTACGCGCCAACTGTACCTACACTCATGAGACGCCACGAGTTCTATCAAAGAAGCCAGCGAAAAGGAGAGAGTGTGGCTGACTTCGTGGCAGACCTCCGACACTTAGGAGGCCTCTGCGCGTTCGCGGACTTAGATGAAGCACTGAGAGACCGATTAATTCTGGGATTAGATGCGTTAGGCATGCAAAGCAAGCTGATGGCGAAAGGCGACATCGGCCTTGCTGACGCCATCGCCGAAGCCACTGCTGCTGAGGCGACCAAAAAGTCTGCGGCGCAACTACGGCAAAGCCGAAACCCAACGACCCCACCGACAGGCGACATTTTAACCAGCTCAGAAGGGCAGCTAGCGACAATGCACTACGAGGACCTCTCTTCGTCGTCAGAGAGCGACGAAGAAGGGGTCCATCGACTGCGGTCCCACCGGGATCCTTGCCCTAAACCTTCACGCCCTCGTACTGGTTGCAGGGCAAACCACCCCAGGGCAAATTCCGTGATGCACTCTGCCATGAGTGCGGAAAACGAGGCCACATCAGTCAAGTCTGTCGCAGTTTACCGGGACCAAGTCAGGCCTCAAAGGGAACCAACTTTCGCCAATAGGCAGGAAACCTTCCTGAAAGGCGAGATCCAGCAAACCACTCCTACAGATATCGAGCGTTGCAGAAAGAAGAGGCTCACCATACTATCACTATAGGTCATGCCTCAGCCATGGACGCTAAGAAGATTTGAGTTACAGTAGCCATAGAGAACCAACCTTGCCACATGGAGGTCGATTCGGGATCGTCCCTCTCGATGGTGTCGTGGAAGACATTAAAGCAACTCATTCCTACCATCCAACACCAAGACCTTCGAATGCAACGTCTCATCCTTAAAGACTACCAAGGAAATCGGATCCCTGTGGTTGGGTCTTGTCGAGTCCGCGTCTTGTTTAAAAAGCATACGGCATACTTACCTCTAACAATCATCGATAGGGACAGGCCTAGTTTGTTGGGCCTCCAATGGTTTGCACCACTCGGCATCGAAGTAGCCAGCATGAACCGAGTCGGTGATTGCGACTGGGAGGAGGACCTTATTTCTGAATTCAGCGATGTCTTCGCAGATCGTCTGGGCAAGTATAAGAGGACCCCAATTTCATTTAGCCTCGACCCTAAGGTCGCCCTGATCCGTTTAAAGCCCCGTCGAGTTCTGTTCGCCCTTAAGGCCAAGATAGATGAACAACTTGACAAACTAATTAAACAAGGGGTACTGCAGCCCATTGATCATTCTCCTATTGTAACTCCCATTAAGCCAGATGGGTCAATCCGAATCTGTGGGGACTACCGGGCCACTCTAAACCACGCCCTCCAGCAGAACGCATATCCAGTGCCGGTGGTGCAGCACCTCTTTCATTCCCTGGGAGGCGGAAAGTTTTTTGCTAAATTAGATTTAGCTCAAGCCTATCAACAATTGCCCGTGGACGATAAAACAGCCCAAGCTCAAACGATAGTAATGCACAGAGGTGCTTTTAAATGTACCCGATTGCAATTCGGGGTAAGTGTAGCCCCGGGAATATTCCAAAGTTTAATGGAACGATTATTGCAGGGAATCAAGGGCGTGGTTCCGTATTTTGATGATGTGTTAATTGCAGCTCCTAGTAAAAAAATTCTGCAGAATCGTTTAAAATGTGTTCTTAAAAAATTCCAAGAAGCGGGACTGAAAGTAAAAAGGGATAAATGTCATCTCTATACCGACAGTGTTGAATTTCTAGGTTATCGCATTGATAGTCAGGGTATTCACCCTACTGAGAGTAAATTAAGGGCAATAAAAAATGCTCCCACACCCCGTAACAAAACAGATCTCCAGGCATTTTTAGGCCTTATCAATTTCTATAATGTGTTTTTACCGCATAAGGCGACTGTGTCTGAACCGTTACACCATTTATTAGATAAGAAAGCATTGTGGGTTTGGGGTTACCAGGAGGAAAAAGCGTTTCGAAATGTAAAAGATTTACTTACATCTGATTCTGTACTTATGCAATATAATGAAATATTACCATTGGTTATAACTTGTGATGCCTCACCATTTGGGGTGGGCGCCATTTTGAGCTATGTGTTGCCTAATGGAAACGAGGTCCCCGTTGCATACTTTTCGAAGACTCTTTCCCATGCAGAACATAACTATGGACAAATAGATAAGGAAGCTCTTGCAATTGTGTCAGCCATAAAAAAAATCCATGAGTATGTATATGGAAGGACATTTACCATTGTAACTGACCACAAACCTTTACTGGGGATAATCGCTGGGGACAAACCAACCCCCTATATATTGTCCCCAAGAATGACTCGATGGTCAGAGTTCCTAGCTGCTTATAATTATCGATTGTTATATTGCCCGGGGAAAGCCATTCCCCATGCCGACGCACTCAGCAGAGCACCGCTACCAGAGATTCTCGACGATCCGGCACCAACAGTATCGGCGTTACAAATCGAGACGCTCAACTCGCCTCCTATGACCGCTCGAGATATTGTGAGAGAGACCAGACGAGATCACACCCTAGCTCGAGTCCTAGGCTGGGTAGAACGTGGATGGCCATTGGACCAGGTCCCAGATGACTTCGCGCCATTTAAAACAAGGCAGACTGAACTTTTTTCGCAAAAAGGCTGTGTCATCTGGGGCGATAGAGTCGTCATTCCAGAACGACTCCAAAAGACGCTGTTAGAAATTTTGCATGAAGGACATCCCGGGATCGTGCGGATGAAAGCACTCGCACGGAGCTACGCTTGGTGGCTCCGACTGCACCCTGCTTATGAGTCAGAAAAGCCTGCAGGATCCAGCGGACGCTACCATACCTTCAAGCTAGGCGACCCCGTTTATGCAAGAAATTTATCGGGCGACCCGGTTTGGATTGAAGCAACGATAATATGCAAGACTGGGCCCAAATCCTATATTGTAAGATATGTTGATGAAAGACTGTGGAAACGACATATTGACCAATTACGGTCACGACTCATATCGGCCAGCCAGCAACTCCCCTACGACCAAACTGAGTGGGGGGGAAGGAATGGAAGAAGACAACATTCCAGGGAACCTGTTCCAAGAGAGCTATGAATCAAGTGAAACTCAGGAAATGGAGCAGGAGGAAGAATCGTACGCTCCAAGGGAAATCACACCAGAACGAGAAGCTGAGCCACTGCCAAACAACATTCTACCTCAACAGGACTGCATGCAGCCAGTCCAAAGAAAATCTGATAGACCCAAAAGACAACCTTCCTATTTGAAGGACTATATAATCACACCATAATTGAGGAGCCAAGGGGAAGGGGTGTTATGCATGTAAATAGTTAAAATAAAAGCGAGCTTGGGGTAAATTGCAGGGTTCTGGCCCTGCACTTCTGATTGGTTGTTAAGCGGCTCGATCGGATTGGTTGGGTTCAGAGAATCCGATTGGCCCTTAATGAAGGACTCTTATTGGTTTTGGAGCTAGCATCTTACAGCTCCCTATTGGTTATTTCGCATTAAGGTTGCCTATATAAGGCAGAGTTGTTGTTATTAAAGACACAAGTCACTATGTAATAAAGAGCTGAAAGTTCACCAACTAAGACTGTCTCCATTTATTTCACCCATGCCTGAAACTATATCAGTTCCAATGTTTTTAAGAACAACCTAACATGTAGAAATTAAGCAATTGGATTTTTTCTCCATTACTTCATATCCATATTCACATCATCCATTTAATTTCTAGTTCTTAGGCTATGTAGAATTTAAAAAAAAAACAAAGACATCAGAAGGTGGTTCAAAACTCCATCAAAACTTTACAATAGTAGCAGTGCAACATATTTGATTAAGTACTAGCCTGCCTTCAATGTGAGTGATCTGTCCAATAATATGAGATGCCTTTTCCTTGTTTTAGTGAAGAATTTCCAGTTGGCTTTAAAAACTCTTTTTTAAAAAAAAAAAGAGAGAGAGAGAGACTTCTTTTTCTTGGCAACATATCTTTCAGTTGGGAAGGGAAGTTCTGCCACAAATGGTAACCTTGTGAACATCAACAAGCTTCCTTCTCCACGGGCTCTTTCATGTGTGAGATGTCAGGCCTCTGTTCTTAAAATTACCCTTGAATTATAATGACCATACAATTTGTGTTACAGATAGTCCCTTATTAAAAGGCAATCAGAAGACATTCTCCTGTTTGACAGATTGTTTGATCCAGATAAGATAAATTCTCATAAGTTGAATGTGATTTCCAGTGAATTCATGGACACATCTATGTTGTTCCTTGACAGCAATATAAAAATGGTTCATCCAAGCACACTGCCAAGATATTTCCCAATCTGGTTCGTAGCACATGATTTCTCATTGGTCTCTCATCCCACTACTAAATAGATCAGATCCTGCTGAAGTTTCCAAGAGTAACCAAGACTGATTAAATGAAATATTTAGGTAAAGAATCATAAGATTAATATATGGGGTCTTTATCAACAATTGAGGAAAAAGACAGATGCCTAGAATACCCCTTCACTGCTTGTCCCACTTGAATGAAATGATTTTATTTAGAATAGAATAACATTTTCTAAAATTGTGTCTGTACATTTATTTTTTATTGATTTATTTTTATTATTATTAAACAAATTTATATAGCCACCCAACTCACATAGGTGATTCTGGCTGATTTACAACATTTAAAAAAATCCACCATGTAATAAAAACTCATTTAAAAAAACAGACCCCACATCCATGGGAGCAATAACATGATCAAATCAGCTATTTAATGGGCTGTGTCCCCAGACCCACTGACGAACCCCAAGCTTTTTGGATGAGAATGGGAGGCATCCATATCTCAGGGGGAATGATGTTCCATAAAGAAGGTGCCATCCCCAAGAAGTTCTTTTTTTTCTTAAATAACAAAAAAAATACAAGCAAGCTAGGGTCTCCAACCTTAGCAACTTTAAGACTTGTGGACTTCAACTCCCAGAATTCCGCAGCCAGCAAAGCTAAGGTTGGAGACCCCTGAGCTAGCATATGCAGGTTGGATACAAAACTGTTCTGACTTCATTTCTTTTCTTCAATGATGTTTATATGATCACCTCACCTCAGATCATCTTGCAATACTTTCACTGATTTCACTACATGCTGTGATGTGGTCTATAAATTACTATAAAGCCCTACCCATATACCCACCCATACAGGATATACAAAATCAATTTCCATCCCAAGACCATCAGAATAAAAAAAAGGGGGAAGAGGACGGAGCCCAAGAACTTTCCTATGAGCCACAAATATATCCTGCCCTACTTTAAAGGATTCCTGGTGAGAAAAGTAGGGAGCTTAAAGACATGTAAGCCTAATACCCAATACTCATTGTAGCAGATAATCATAAATGAGATTTGGTTTGAGCTTGATTTCTGCAAATTTACACCGTTGTTGCTCAGTCAGCAAACTGTAGTTTTAAAAACTGATTTTTAGTATAAGATGGGATTGGTTGGCCTGGAATACGATTTTTTTTATTGTTATTATTATTTATTGCTGTATAATCAACAAAAAAGCTTTAAGAAAAAATGAAAGAAATATGGCAGAGAAAAAACACAATGCAATAAATTGTTTTACCAGGAACCAGTTAACAATTCTATATATGCTTATCTAATGAGAATATTATTCAAGTACAAGTACATTCTCCTGTTACAATACAGTCGTTTCAGAAGTTCCAAGAAGGTTCCACACCCATTTACACTATGCAGGTGACCCCAAGGATACAGATAAACTTCCAAGTGGCCTCAACAACTCTCAGAAAGAGGGCTAATGACCTGACAACTGTGAGGAATATAAATCCTTCCATCCTCCACCATTCAGTCAGAACTGAAGAAAATTCTTGGGTGAGAAGCAAAACATCTTAAAGGAAAAACAAGGCCCAATTGTCTCTTGAAAAGGCACCTTTGGGACAAGTACATATATAGTCCTAATACACTTATATAACTATTGTATTCTTAAACTACTGTGTTTTTTATAAATGAGTCACATATTCTGTTCTGAACTAATAAAGGCTTTTAATAAAGTTTTAACAACCTTAAGTAAAAAGCAGGGTTCTAATCCTGCACTTCTTTTTTTTTTTTTTGTAAAAGTTTTATTGATTTTAACAACAGACAAAAAACATATAAGATATAAAACATGACATAAAAAAAATAAAAAATAAAAAATAAAAAAATTATAGCATTCTTCATAAATTTACAGTGTATCGGTTGGTTTACCACTCCCTTTTGTGCATCCATTTCATAGAGCCCGGGGCGAAGGAGTGTTATGAACTAATAAAAACGCTTAAATAAAGTTTATCAAAGCTTAAAGAAAAAGCAGGGTTCTAATCCTGCACTTCTGATTGGCCGATAATAGCGACATCGGATTGGTCATTTCTGGGAAATCTGATTGGCTGTTAACGGGCCAACTCTCATTGATTCAAGGGTTTAACACTTCCATGTTTTTCATTGGCTAATAGGACAGCAGCCAACCCTGTAAAAGGGCTGCTGCTGCCCTAGGTGATTGCTCTGTTCAGTATGCTTAAGTAAGAGTTGAAGTTCACTGTTCACTGCCTCGTCTCCGCTCCTTGCACCCATGCACAGAATTTAACACTGGTGACGAGGATGAGATGCGGAGACATCAGAGCTGACTGAACACTACAGAACACCAAACAGAACACATGGCTGAAGGCACATTGACAACGGAAACCATGTCTAGCGGCACCATATCACCAGCTCCATTTGACCCAGCACAAGAAGACTGGGACTCATACATAGACCGGTTCCAGATGTTTCTGGAGACCAACAACTTGAAGGATGCCACTACGGAGAAAAAGCGAGCAGTGTTCCTGACCCATTGCGGGCCAGCCATCTTTAAAATGGCCAAGGCACTAGCGAAACCGGCTGAGGTAAAATCCATGGACTGGGACGTCCTTGCGCCCCTTCTACAGACCCACTATGCACCCGCCGTACCAACGCTTGTCTGAAGACATGAGTTTTATCAAAGGGACCAACAGAAAGGAGAGAGCATCGCAGATTTCATCACGGACCTCCGGAACCTGAGAGGCCTCTGTGGGTTTGCAGACCTCGAAGAAGCTCTGAGAGACCGAATAGTTCTGGGATTAGATGACCACATGGCACAGAGCAAGACCATGGCCAAAGGGGACACTGATCTTGCCGATGTCATCAAAGACGCTACTGCAGCAGAAGCAACCAGGAAGTCAGCTGCCCGAATGCGCCGCACCAACACACCGCTCCGTCAACTCGCCAACGATACCTCACCTTGCCTGGAGAGGCACACAACAGCAACCCACCACGAGGACCTCGAATCTCCATCAGAAAGTGATGAGGAGGAGGTCAACCGGCTCCAGTCCGAACGCGACCAACACAATCAGCAGAAAAGAAGACTACCGCACCAATGCGCGGGTTGTGGGGCAAACCACCCATGATCAGATTGCAAATTCCTCAACGCACTCTGCCATTCCTGTGGGAAAACAGGCCACATCGGGAAGGTCTGTAGAAGCAAGCAAGGATCCAGCCCAATTCAGAGAGAAAACAACTACCGCCAGACCACAGGGAATTGTCCTGTGAGTCACGAACACTTGAACCACCAATGGAACAACCACTCCTACAGAAATAAAACACTGGCCACTTGAACGAGATGGGAAGAGGCACACCAAACCATAACCATCGGTCACGCTTCATCATTAGATGCAAAGAAGATTCAAGTGAAGGTCGCCATCGAGAACCAACCTTGCATGATGGAAGTCGACTCAGGGTCATCCCTCTCGATGGTTTCCTGGAAAACCCTCAAACAGTTAATCCCTGCCATCCAGCATCAAGACCTCAGAGCCCAAAGAATTATACTCAAAGATTACCAAGGGAACTGAATTCCAGTCGTCGGCTCCAGCCAAGTCCAAATATTATTCAAAAACCGCACTGCATCGGTACCGCTGACCATCGTCGATCGTGATCGGCCTAGTTTGTTAGGCCTTCAATGGTTTGCCCCACTCGGGATTGAGGTAGCCGGCATTCACCAAACCAGAAGCGATGACTGGGAGGAGGCCCTCGTCCAGGAATTCCAGGATATCTTTGCAGACAAACTAGGCGAGTACAAGGGGACCCCAATATCATTTAACCTTAACCCTGAAGTAGCCCCCATCCGCTTAAGCCTCGTCGGGTGCCTTTTGCTCTAAAACCAAAGATCAACGAGCATCTCAATAAATTAATAGCCCAGGGTGTTTTAGAACCAACTGATCATGTCCGTTGGGAAACCCCAATCGCAACACCCATCAAACCGGATGGATCGTAAAGAATTTGTGGGGACTACCATGCCACCCTTAATCACGCCCTTCAACAGAATGCTTACCCGGTACCGGTGGTTCAACACCTTCTCCATTCCCTGGGGGGCGGAAAAGTCTTCGCTAAATTGGATTTAGCGCAGGCTTACCAACAACTGCCTGTAGATAAAAAAACCGCAAAAGCACAGATGATCGTTACGCACTGAGGCGCTTTTAAATGCAACCGACTCCAATTCAGAGTGAGCGTAGCCCCAGGGATTTTTCAAAGTCTGATGGAGAGACTTTTGCAAGTGATCAAGGGGGTCGTGCCATATTTTGATGACGTTTTAATTGCGACCCCGAATAGAGAACTAGAGAGGCATCTTAGAATGGTTCTCCAGAAATTTAAAGACTCCGGCCTAAAGGTTAAAAAAAAAAATATCAACTGTGTACAGAGAAAGTAGAGTTCCTGGGGTACCTAATCGATAAGCAAGGAATTCACCCCACTAATAGCAAACTAAGAGCGATCAAAAACGCCCCAAGACCCAAGAATAGGACAGACCTCCAAGCTTTCCTGGGGCTCATTAACTTTTACAACATCTTCTTGCCCCAGAAGGTGACCCTAGCTGAGCCCCTACATAGACTTCTCGACAAAAAAGCCACCTGGGTCTGGGGACACTGCGAGGAGCACGCATTCTGACAAGTGAAAAACTTACTAACCTCAGATGCTGTTTTAATGCAGTATAACAAGACTTTGCCTTTAACCATTACATGTGATGCATCACCATTTGGAGTAGGAGCCATTTTGAGTCATGTGTTACCAAATGGTAGTGAAGCTCCTATTACCTATTTTTCATGGACTTTATCAAAGGCTGAACATAATTATAGCCAGATCAACAAAGAGGCTCTTGCTGTTGTATCTGCTGTGAAACGGTTTTATGAATATATCTATGGACGAGTTTTTACTATTGTTACCGACCACAAACCTTTGTTAGGGATTATAGCGGGAGACAAGCCAACCCCCTATATATTGTCACCTAGAATGACTCGCTGGTCGGAGATTTTAGCTGCATACAACTATAAATTACAACACCGCCCGGGGAAAGCCATTCCCCACGCTGATGCATTGAGCCGTGCCCCACTTCCGGAAACCGTCGATGACCCAGCTCCAACCCTTACAATACTCCAGATTGAAACGCTACAGTCACCACCGCTAACAGCCAGAGACGCATTTGAAACAAAACGAGATCCTGTCTTACCGCGAGTTCTTAGCTGGGTTGAAAGAGGATGGCCAATAGAACAAATCTCTGACGATTTCACCCCTTTCAGAAACCGGTAAACAGAACTGTTTTCGCAAAAAGGCTGCATCCTATGGGGAGATAGAGTCGTCCCCCCAGAGTGGTTACAACGAGCAGTATTGAAAACATTGCATGACGCTCACCCCGGCATCGTGCGTATGAAAGCGCTCGCACGAAGCTACGTGTGGTGGCCGGGCATCGATAAGCAGATCGAAACCTGGGTGAAGACTTGTCTAAAGTGCCAAAAAGTCAGCAGTGCCCCACCTAGAGCAACTCCAACGAAGTGGGAAACCCCCCGGGGGGCATGGTCCCGCATGCACATTGACTTTGCGGGACCTACTAAGGGACATACTTTCCTCCTAACAGTGGATGCCTATTCCAACTGGCTCGAAATCCACAAGATGAAGACAACTACAACTGATTCAGTCATCCGCAAATTAAATAAACTATTAACAATACACGGCCTGCCAGACGTTCTAGTCTCCAACAACGGACCCCAGTTCACCGCCCTGGCGTTTGAACAATACTTAGCGGACCGGGGTATCCCGCCATCTGCGGCCAATGGCAAGGCCGAGCGCATGGTCCAATTTGTTAAAAAACTCTCCACAAGATGGACTATGGGGACATTGATGACAAACTAAACAGAATACTCCTACTCCAATACATCACCCCACACAGCGTCACCAACAAGACTCCAGCTGAACTGTTGATGGGACGCAAGCTCCGCTTCCACCTCGACCATCTCCATCTGTCCTATGCACCAGAGAAACCCTGTGGATCTAGCGGAAAATGCCGTGAGTTCAAGGTAGGTGACTTAGTCTTCGCTAAAAACCTTTCCGGTGAACCATTATGGGTCGAAGCAACCGTAACCCAAACCACCGGGCCCAGATCCTACCACATGCAAACATTGGACGGAAAGATATGGAAACGCCATAAAGATCAGCTTTGCTCTAGGTTGCAACCCAGTTCCCGTGACTCCTGTGACTCTCAAACTGAGGGGGGAGGGGATGTCGAGGGAACTGAATTCGAGATGGTGGAAGGCGAAATTGAAGGAAGTCAGCAGCCCGGCGTGTTACCTGAAGAAGAATCAGGAATGGGGGTTGCCTCGCCACAGAGAAATACCTCAACGGAGGCGAGCCTGCAGAGACCGGAGGACAACAACGACAGAATCAGTGGCGCCGAGTCATCCTGTGAGGATGTGGCACCGCCTGTACCAGATAAATCAAAAAACGTTCCACCAAAACCGGACTACAGACAGGAACCGTGGGACAGCACAAATCTAATAGACAGTTGAAACAATCTGCATATCTATGGGATTATGTCACCGCACCACTCAAACGGAACCTAAGGGGAAGGGGTGTTATGAACTAATAAAGGCATTTAATAAAGTTTTAACAACCTTAAGTAAAAAGCAGGGTTCTAATCCTGCACTTCTGATTGGTCGATAATAGCGACATCGGATTGGTCCTTTCTGGAAAATCTGATTGGCTGTTAATGGGCCAACTCTCATTGGTTGAAGGGTTTAACACTTCCATGTTTTTCATTGGCTAATTGGACAGCAGCCAACCCTATAAAAGGACTGCTGCTGCCCTAGGTGATTGCTCTGTTCAGTATGCTTAATAAAGAGTTGAAGTTCATTGTTCACTGCCTCGTCTCCGCTCCTTGCACCCATGCGCAGAACTTAACATATTCCATACAAAGTCTACAACTATAGGCAATTCATTTGTAGGTGGCAAGTGCAATCCGATTTTCAGTTCACTGCATGAAAGGGGCCATATATTTATCTTTTCAATGCTGCAATATTAGTTTTATGGCCATAGTAATGGCATAAAGAATCTATTTTCAGAATCCACAGAGAGTCCAGTTCTCAAATTCCATGTAATAGTTATATAATTTAAGAGAATGCTATCTTCTGAACGTTTTAGCTTTTCTTGCACTGTCTTATTTTTATAATCTCCCCAAATTCAGTAAGCATAGAACATTGTGAAAACAATTAGAATGTACTAAACTCCATTTTGCTTGTATAGAAAAGGGCTGTTAGAAACAACATTCTTTTTGAAGATGTAATAAGGGGTAATGCTTCTCTCAGATATATGTTTTACAATGGTCTGGATAAAGGGTAGCTAAAGGGCCAGAATAATGCTTCTTCAATTGTTAGGAAGAGGCAGAGGCTGGAAGAAAATGCTTCCTTCATGCCTTCCCTTCAAATCTGGTGTGGGTCTTGAGTGTGTGAACAAATCAGAAATAGAAGAGAATTGGCAGGACGCAGAGGTGGCATTCAGCAGGTTCTGACCAGTTCTAGAGAACCGGTAGCGGAAATTTTGAGTAGTTTGGAGAACCAGCAAATACCATCTTTGACTGGAGATTTTACAGTATCCTTCTCCTGCCATGCCCACCAAGCCATGCCCACAGAATCGGTAGTAAAAATTTTTGAATCCCATCACTGGCAGGACAACATTTCACATAAATGGTTCCCAGGTCTCCCAGGGGCATTTTTGTACATTAATTTTTATTTGTATTTTGCCTTAAGCAATGCCTAGTTTTCAGGAGGAAGACTGTTGAATGCAGCACAATTCAATACCAGATAAAATTCAGTTCACCGAATACTTAGACTCTATATGGAATTCCAGAGAAAGGAAATAGAAACGAGAAAATATAGAGGGACAGATAGAAGAATCGGCAAAATAATACATTCATAATTTAAAAAACAGAAGCACCCTATTTTGAGCCCAGAAAATGTCAAGGTTTCAAGTTCTGGCTTGAAAATGGGGTCAGAAGAAGATAGCTACTAGTTTTAATGGATGTGGTTTATAGACATGTATGAGGAGGTCAGTGGCCTCAATCCATCCCAACAGATCTGTACCCTGTCAGTTTTCATTAGGAAATGTAATGTGCTGGGTTCACAGGATCCAGGCCAGGTTTTAGCTTATCCATTGCTGATTGTGGGACAGTTCTGTTTGGATTCCAATATGGGTCAGGGAACAACAGTGGAGAACTGAGATTGGAACAGGGCATGGCCCAGTTGCAGAGAGTATATAATCTATTTTTCTTCCTATATACACCTCCACAAACATGTAACTATATATTATCAACATGTTTCTCACAAAAACATATTACAACTGTAATTTCTTTTGTGTGACTAGTTAAAATACTGTATTTTAATGGTAAAACATGCATTTTGCATTATTACAAATCAATATGTACACAAAATAAATTCCCTATGTACCCTTTTCTGTTATAACCAGCTTCAAAACAGAGTAGCTATCTTCTTTAACTTCAAAGTTAATCAAAACTGAACTTCATTCTAGGAAAGACAACCAATCTCCAGTCCTCAGAGGCTTGTGTGGTGACAAGGCCATTGCAGTGTGCGTCTGTGGCTTTAATATATTGTATTTCCAGTTTATATAAACACATTACCAATAGACCTTTACCAAGAGACGTGACTAAGTTGCAACTTTCAGCCTTGCAAAGATCTGCCCCAGGCAATGTCCTTGTTCATACATCATTTGCAAAATCACACATTAACTTCTCATTCCACACTCTCCTTGGTTGGCAGTGATATATGATGCAAAAGGGATGGTATTAAATTATTTGGCTCCCAGGTAGATCCTATGAATGTTATATAAACATACCTCCCACAGATGAACAGTAGGATTGAGCTAGAGATTTGTAAACTATATTCATTCTTTACAGCAAAATAACTCACTTTGTGAGTTTAAGCATTGCATGAAGAAAATGAAAAAGCAACCAAGGAGAGTTACAACTTGAATAATTTAGTTACAGTATGTTTATCTTGCCTGAATGCCAAGATGACAGGTACAGTTGTGCATCTCACAATCATCCTGTAAGGGAGGCTATGCTGACACAGTTACTGACCC
Source organism: Hydrophis major (assembly GCA_033807585.1). Classification (NCBI taxonomy): domain Eukaryota; kingdom Metazoa; phylum Chordata; class Lepidosauria; order Squamata; family Elapidae; genus Hydrophis; species Hydrophis major. The sequence goes on from CM066329.1 coordinate 175,769,816, forward strand.
AGTGACATTGGCCTGAATAAAAGAATTCTTATCCAAGAATTTGGAAAAATAAAGAGTTGGTTCTCCACAGTCCTATTCCAGTCCTGCTTCTCAGAGGCAACCTCCTAAATCTCTGGTCATTAATTGTATTAGTTTGAGAGTGTGGAAGCTGTAGCCCCCATTTTCTGTGGGTATCAGATTGTCTTCTTCCTTGCTAATCAAAGCAACCAAAACAGAAGCATCTTAATTCCTTGGAGACAGTACGACAGCCAGAATCTAAGCATCGATGCAGATTAGTTTGGAAAGCATGATCGATCATGACAGAATCCTGTCATATTTATAGACAAAAAGATGGCAATCCACAACTCTTCATCTAATTAGACAGCATAGTAATCCAGAGCAGAGCTAAATATATTAGCATAAATAAAAACAGGAGCTATTCCAGTTCATATTGACTTTGTAATCGTGATGCCTTGTGTCTTAATACTAGATACAGTATGTGATAAATTGTCATAATTTATTTTATTTGCCCATCAAAGAGAGTTGTTTATTCTACAAAGTTGTGTTGTTTTACACCTTCCAGGAAAAAGCATGGGTTTCATAATAGAACAGACAGTTCCAAACCTTACTTCAGGTTGTTCATAGGAGGAAACAGTTACCTGAAGCCCTGAATCTGTTGCCTAGGGACTGCTAGTTGACTGACTAATGGAATAAAGAAGGATTTTGTTTTGTGATGGCTGTGTTCTCTTTCCTGCCGGAGAGGTCACTTTACCTCAACAGATGATACTTTAAAATCATTATTATTCTCAGAGGTGGTATTCAGCAGGTTCTGGCCAGTTCTGGAGAATCAATAATGGAAATTTTGAGTAGTTTGGAGAACCGGCAAATACCACCTCTGACTGGCCCCGCCCTCATTTATTTATTCTCTGTCTCCTGAGTCCCAGCTGATTGGCTGGGTCTTCTTTTGTTGCCCTGCACAGAAAAATGGAGCTGTAAAGCAGGTTAGTGGGGTGGGGAGGGAATGGGATTTTGCACTAACCTTCCCCTGGGAGTGGGGTAGGAATGAAGATTTTGCAGTATCCTTCCCCTGCCATGCCCACCAAGCCATGCCCACAGAATCGGTAGTAAAAAATTTTGAATCCCACCACTTATTATTCTGACCCAGTGGATATAGCTCATATTTAATGGTCATATCTTACCATTATGAAGTATTAAAACATAAATCTAGAGAAAACAACCATTCCAGATGACCAGTCTCTGACTATTATTCTCATCATCCATAGCCAGCATGGACATAAAATGAGGGAAAGAAGATTCCATGCTGTCGCTGGACTTTTTTAAAAGCATCATTTGGTTAAGATATAGTAGTAACTGTTCTGTGCAGTCATTAGCATACTTGCAAGCACCGCGCTGTGATTGGCCAAAACGCACGGCGATCTGATTGGCCGAGCGAGCCGCGCTGATTGGCCCGCTGCGAATCCCCTGCGATTGATGGAAACTAATCACGGGAGATCCAAAGCGGTGCCATTGGCTGCGGCCACCATGGCCAGAAAATAAAAGCCGCTGTTTTTCCTCTTGAATCCCGAGCCGATCTCGGGATCCAAAAAAGAGCTGAACTAAGTCACTGACTCTGAGTCTCCTTCTGCGACAGACACAACACTAGCGACGAAGGTGAGATCTCGAGACTAATCCCCATCAAGCACGTGTCCTGAGGAAGTGAGACCGACAAGATGGCCAGCATCACACCACTCGCACTTTTTAACCCAGCTGCCGAGGATTGGGAATCGTACACAGACCGATTCCTAATGTTCCTCGAAAGTAGCAACTTGAAGGATGCAACCGGGCAGAAGAAAAGAGCCATTTTTCTAACACACTGCGGGCCCGCAGTGTTCAAGATGGCAAAAGCTCTCGCAAAACCCGGGGACGTGAAGGAGATGGACTGGGCCGATCTCGAGCCGTTGCTCTGAAACCACTATGCCCCCACCATGCCCACCCTCATCAGGTGGCACGATTTCTACCGGCGGGACCAGAGATTGGGTGAGAGCATCAGCGACTTTGTGGCTGATCTAGGGAGCCTAGGGGGCATGTGCGAGTTCTTGGACATGGACGAAGCTTTGTGGGACCGTGTCGTACTCGGGCTCAGAGACCCAGTCCTCCAAAGCCTTCTGATGGCAAAAGGCGACATCACCCTTGCCGACGCCCTCGCCAAAGCTGCCGCAGCTGAGGCAACCTGGAAATCAGCAAATCGAATGCGGAGACCGGACACCGGGGAATGCACCGCAACCATCGAGATGGGCCCGGCTACTGAGGCCCACCCAGAAGCAAGCCACTGAGAGACCACCACCCATCATGTCGACTTCCACTCCGCCTCCGACACCACGGACGAGGAAGAAGACATCCATCGACTCCAGATGGGATGAGACCGGCACGATCGGCGGAGTTGTAAGTCGGGACCCACATGTGCCAGGTGCGGAGGCGACCACCCTCAATCGGAGTGCCAGTTTTTCGATGCGATTTGCCCACACTGCGATAAAAAAGGTCACATCGCCCGAGTCTGCCGACTGAGGAAAGCCTACAGCCCCCGACGGCAAGATCACAGCAACCAGAGACGAGACGGCACCCCCCCCCAGGGCCAGAGACCTCCAAGCAGAAAATCGCTGGAACCGAGACGGACGGGGCCGACGAAGCAGCAAAAACCATCAGAAAGAGGAAACCCACCCAGACGGTCGTCATCAGCCACTCATCAAGCACAGACGCCCGAAAGGTATACGTGGAAGTGGGCATCGAAGGCAAACCATACAAAATGGAGGTGGACTCTGGGTCCTACCTCTCCATGGTTGCCTGGCGAGAAATCAAGCGTATGTTGCCCACGATCCACAAGAGGGGGTTGGAAACCCAGAAATTAATCCTTAAAGACTACCAGAGGAACCGCATCCCGGTACTCAGAACCGGACATTTCGAAGTGACTTTCAAGGGCCACACAGCAAAGCTTCCCCTGACGATCGTGGACCGAGACCGCCCCAGCCTTTTGGGACTACAGTGGTTCGCACCACTTGGGATCGAAGTTACGGGCTTCGACCATGTCGCAGATGCCGACTGGGAAAAACAACTTGCACGGGACTTCCAGGAAGTGTTCGACGGCACCCTAGGCAAGTACCGAGGGCCCCCTATTTCCTTCAGCCTAGTCCCCAGCATTCCCCCAATACGGCTAAAACCATGGCGGGTACCTTTTGCACTCCGGCGCAAAATCGACAAGCAAATTGACAAGCTCATCAAACAAGGGGTCCTATAGCCAATCAATCACGCCCAGTGGAAGACCGCCATAGTCACCCCAGTCAAGCCCGATGGGTCGGTGAGAATCTGTGGGGACTATAAGGCCACCTAAATTGCGCCTTACAACAAAGCGCTTACCCCGTCCCAGTAGTGCAGCACCTCCTATACTCACTGGGGGGAGGCAAGATTTTTGCGAAGCTCAACCTGGCGCAAGCCTACCAACAGCTGCCGGTCGATGCAGAAACCGCCGAGGCCCGGACCATAGTCACCCACCGGGGAGCGTTTCGCTGTAAGAGACTCCAGTTTGGAGTCAGCGTGGCTCCAGGAATTTTCCAGAGCCTCATGGAGAGACTCTTGCAAGGAATTAAGGGGGTGGTGCCCTACTTCGACGACGTACTGGTGTCAGCAGCCAACCAACAAGAACTAGAGGGTCGTCTAAGGGAGGTACTAACCAAATTCAAAGAGGCCGAGCTAAAGGTGAAAAAAGAGAAATGCCAGCTGTACACAGAGCAGGTAGAGTTCCCAGGATACCTCCTAGACCGGCACGGCATCCATCCAACCACGAAAAAAATCAGAGCCATTAAAGAAGCCCCCACGCCAAAGAATAAAACAGAACTGCAGGCATTTCTAGGACTGCTTAATTTCTATAAAGTTTTCCTGCCCCAAAAGGCGACCACGGTGGAGACTTATCATAGGCTTTTGGACAAGGCGGCCACATGGACTTGGGGGAAATGTGAGGAAGCCGCCTTCAACAAAACCAAGGACCTGCTCACCTCGGATGCCGTCCTCATCCAATACAACAAGACCCTACCACTTGCAGTCACATGCGACGCCTCACCTTTTGGCGTCAGCGGCATCCTCAGCCACACACTCCCTGATGGAAAAGAAGCACCCATCGCCTTCTTTTCGAGGACCCTCACCAAACCGGAGAGAAATTACAGTCAACTGGATAAAGAGGCCCTGGCTATCGTCGCCACAGTGAAGATGTTCCACAAGTACCTCTATGGCCACACATTCACCATCATCACTGACCACAAGCCACTGCTGGGAATCCTGGCAGGGAACCGGGCCACCCCAAACATTCTATCTCCTAGAATGACAAGGTGGTCCAAATTCCTTGCCGCCTACAGCAACTGGCTCACACATCGACCTGGTAAGACGATCACCCACACAGATGCCCTGAGCCATACGCTGTTACCTGACTTAGACACCGACCCAGCACCCACGACAGCCACCCTCAGCATAGAGACTCTGCCCGATCTACCCATAACCGCATCAGACATTGCCCATGAGACTAATAAAGACAAGCGTCTGGCGCAGGTGTTACATTGGGTAGAAAAGGGGTGGCCGGAAAAGGATGATGACGAATCATTCAGGACATTCCGGAACCAACAAACAGAACTCTCATTACAAAAAGGTTGTGTACTTTCGGGGGATAGGGTTGTTATCCCGGAAAAGTTACAAGGGAAGGTATTGGAGTTGTTACACGAGGGGCATCCGGGCATAGTTAGAACAAAAGCCCTCTCCAGGAGTTATGCCTGGTGGCCAGGGATGGATAAGCAGATCGAGACTTGGGTGGCAACATGCAAACGTTGCCAAGAAACCAGGCCGAGCTCTCCCGCAGCACCAATCCTGGAATGGGAAACCCCCAGGGGACCATGGTCCAGGATTCACATAGATTTTGCCGGGCCCATGAAAGGACATATATTCCTTATCACGGTAGATGCTTACTCCAACTGGTTGGAGGTAAGCAACATGAAAACCACCACCACGGAGGCCGTGACCAAGGAACTCAGCAAGCTGTTCACAACCCACGGCCTCCCAGATGTTATCGTGTCGGATAACGGGCCCCAATTTACCTCGCTGGAATTTGAAAAATTCCTAGCAGAACGGGGCATACGAAACACACTGACAGCACCGGCACATCTGGCGGCGAATGGGAGGGCGGAACGGATAGTTCAATTTACAAAAAAAAACATCCAAAAAATTGAACACGGGGAAATCCAAGAAAAAATAAACAAAATGCTTTTTATACAACACATAACCCCAAACACAACAACCAACAAAAGCCCAGCAGAACTATTAATGGGGAGGAAATTAAGGTCCCCACTCGACAGGCTGCACCCCACATACAACCCAGAAAAAACCCCAAACTCCTCAAGCAAACACCGAACATTTTCACCAGGCAACACAGTCTATGCGAAGAACCTTACCGGAGATCCACTTTGGGTACCAGCAACGATAACCCAGCTGACAGGTCCCCGCTCGTACTGGCTGCAAACAACTGACGGACGAGCATGGAAGCGACACATCGATCAAATAAGATCGAGAACAGCCACGGGAAACACAACTGACACACAAACAGACACAGACAGCCCCCATAACACAAACCAAGAGGGGAGGGAATACCCCGGGAACCAAAAACCAATAGAAAGAAACCAGCAATACTCACCGACAAGCAGCCAGCTCGAAGCCTCACCAGGAAGAAGCAGCCAGGCCAGCTCGACCAGCCCAGAAAGACCAGACGGGAGCGGCAACAACCGCAGCTCAACCAGCCCGGGTAGACCGGGAGGGAGCTGCGATGAAAGGCCCGGTGAGGCCTTCCAGGCGGTTCCACCGACAAGGCAGAGAGCAACACAGAACCCGACCGAACCGGCCGGGAGCCAAGCAACAACTAACCTGTGCAAGTCAAGTAGGCAAATACGAAGCCGCGCCTATTTACGGGACTACGTTACATAGGACCGTACCAAGAGGGGAGGGGTGTTCTGTACAGTCATTAGCATACTTGCAAGTGCCACGCTGTGATTGGCCAAAGCACACGGCGATCTGATTGGTCGAGCGAGCCGCACTGATTGGCCCACTGCGAATCCCCCGCGATTGGTGGAAACTAATCGCGGGAGATTCAAAGCAGTGCCATTGGCCGCGGCCGCCGCGGCCAGAGAATAAAAGCTGCTGTTTTTCCCCTTGAATCCCGAGCTGATCTCGGGATCCAATAAACAGCTGAACTAAGTCACTGACTCTGAGTCTCCTTCCATGACGGACACAACAGTAACCCCATCCAGAATCATTTTGGATATTGAAATGGGAGGCATATAAATTTAATAAATAAAACAACTTTTCTGCCTATCACTGGAACAAGAATTCAAGACTGGGAAATCCTCCATTTTTTTGGTAAATGTTGGCCTGCAAGGTCTGTACCCCAGGTTCCCAGACTTAGGGTAATTCCTAAACTACCTGTCTGCCACCTCTTCTTGAAGCCAATTTAACAAAATTCAGCCAAAATTGCCTTGTTCTGTCAATAGGATCATATTCATACTCAAGGCGTGATTGGTTGTTTACCTGCTTTTTTATTCTTCCCATCTGACATGGAAAGCAAATCACATCAGCCGGCCTCTGTGTAGGCTGTGCAATTCCTTTTGCATGCATACTCGATACATACCCTTCCTTACATTCTTATTTTGACATGTGGAGCTCTTTTTTCCACTTATGGTGTTTTTTATCGCTCTCGTGCTATAATGATTAAAAGTGAAGAACATGATGCTCTTTCATTCCACTGTAGGATTATAAAAACTTTGTGGCAACAAAGGATTTATTTATTTATATCCTATCTTTATTTCTTTAGAATGTACCTAATACTCCTACCTCCTCCTGTTTTCGGCCTGTGAGGCATTAGGTTGAGAAAGGCTGACTGGCCCAAGATCACCTAGCCACCTTTCATGCCTAAGGCAGGATTAGAACTCACAATCTCCTGGATTCTAGCCTGGTGGTAAAGAGACTTTACTGAACTTCTTGGAAGGTCACTGGATAAACTGGGGGGCGGAGGCAGAATCACTGAACAGATGAAAAGATAGCAAGCCAGCAGACTTGGTTGACATTGCCTTACAAAGTGGGTAGAAAGTAGGCATTGCAGCCAATCAGAATTGGATATGTGGAAAGACTGAAATGGAGCATTATAGATTAGCTATTTGGATGGGCTCTAGAATGGCTCACGACAAAAAAGAATAGTACTGAAGCTACCGATGCAGAGCTTCAAAACATGAGCATGACACATTTCTGGTAGACTGGCAAACAATCAGAATAACCCAGATTGATCTTGGATGCATTTTACATTGCAATTGGGAGAGCTGAGAGGCAGAAAGGCTGGTCATCGTGAATAGCTCTGAGTGAGCCCATAAAGAGCGCCCTATCACTAGCATGCTAATTTAATGTTCAAAGCCAAAATTAAGCCAATTTCTAAAGCTCCACCTTTTTTGGAAAGCTCTTTGGGGATGGAAACTGGCACAGAGCATTGTGTTAGATTCCAGAAGGAGAAAGAGCAGTCAGCTATTAATTATACCATTAAACAGGCAACCAGCTGAAAAGGTGACTGCTAGCCTCTAGGATCAGGCACAGATGCTATATGGGCACTGCCTCCCTTTGAATGCCTGTACTGGACTCAAACGACCTGGACTCTTGCCCAGATATCGGGGAGCAAGTAAAATCACTTCTATTTGAAAAGAGGGAACTTGCAAATTAATATTTGAAACTGATTCCAAACATAGCATTTGGCTACAATTTCAAATCTGCTTATTTTTATTTTTCTCCCCCCATGGGTTTCATGGAATAGTTTGAATTCACCAACTCAGAAAGACAGAAAGAGAGCTGGAGAAGGCAAAGTCATCTGGATGGGATAAAAATGCAGATGGCAGAAAACACTATTAAAATGCTGAAAAATAGTTATTAAATTAATGAATGAATGCCATAACAGCTGAATTGAACATTCCCTAGGAATTTGATATTTAATTGATTGAGCAGATTTGCATGTCAGGTGAATAACGCAGAAATATCATTTATACATGCCTTGCAATGGAGAGACTAACTGCCTTCAATCCCATTTTCAGAAAATCAAAAACTTTTGCTTCTGCCCCACATGATAATTCCTCTGTATTGGATCTTCCCAGAATGGATTTTCCAATGGCATGGATGCTATTCCATACAATTTGTTTTAGTCTCTGTCTGGATTACAGACAGAATTCAAGAGGGTCACATTTGGAAAAACGAGATCAGTTAAGAAGTGGGTAAGAAATGGTGATCCCAACTGGGTTTCAGTGCCATTTAACAGCATCATGCCTGCCAGTTGTTCAACAGATGGAGTTGCATGTTAGATAATAGAGAAAACTGTCCCATAAGACAGAAAGTCATTAATGAAAGAGCAGCTGCTCTGGAGAAGAAGAAGGGAAAGAGGGGAAAGTTCTGTGCAGTTTTATATTTTGGACAGAATTTAAAATAATGTAATGTCACAAGATCTTACAGTCACCGTGCAGCAAATCACTCCTATAACCAGATATGAGACTCTCTGCTGATGGTGGGTTTTGGAAACAGATGGGATTGTTGTTGTTGTTGTTGTTGTATAATCCACCCTGCCTGACCTGCTGGATTTGGATACAGAGCAGATGATGGAAACCCAATGGCTTCTGGTGCCCAAGAAGTTCAATTTGCCACCTGGCAACATTGAGTTTGGGGTAGCTCAGGAATTCATTACTTGTGTGGAAACTATGGACCTGCCCCAGGGCAGCAGAGGCTCAGGGCATACTAGAAGTCATATGTTAGACTTGGGTTTTATCTCAAGACATGATCTGGCTTTGGAGGAAGTAATAATCAGTCAGTTGCCATGATCAAATCAATGCTCCTAGCTGCTTTTCAGCTCATTGGCGCTGCCCCACCCTGCATGGAAATAGACCCTATTCAGTTGGCTTGCCCCAGACAAGTGATGGGCCCGGCTTGGTTCCAGGGTGAACTTGGAGTTTTTCCTAAGGGTCTTGTGAACTGTTCTGCTGAGGCCATGCCCATGGCTTAGAATGGGGCCTTAGACTGGATTGTCCCTAGGTGAACCCTCTTGAGGCACAAATGACTAGGATCAAATTATCTTTCTTTGGATGAGTTATGTGAAGACCTGACTCTGTAGAGAAGGCCCTAGTGCTGCAAAAGATGGAAGGAAAGAGAGATGAGGACTGCAGCAATGAAGTGTATGGATTCAGTTAAAAGAGCAATAAATACACTGGTGGTGAACCTGAAAACCAGATTAGGAACATATGTAATATGGGGGAGATGTATGTGGCTGCTAGAAGTCTAAAACAACTTGATTACATAATCAATCAATTTCGTCAGCATAGCCTCAATTATTTTTATTTTACACATAGGAAACCTGGGATAGTATACACCTTGTACAAAGTCAGAGCTAATTTAACAATGGCTTATTGAATTAACTTTAATGAGTTGGGTTTAGTAGGTTGCACTAAATCCTAGTTTACAAACCCACATTAGCCGGGTTCATATAACAAGCTGAGTCTGACAGCAGCAAATTATAGCTTCTTGTGATGTGTGAATTCTGCCTTAATGTTCAATGAACAATAATTCATCTAAGTGAAGGCGGAAGTGCTCTCTGGGGAGCCTAGGATCTGACCAATTCCTTCAAGACAAAGAGAGGATCTTCACTGGTCCATTCAGTCCTGAAACAGAGAGCGGGTGCCTCTTCCTTCCCCAGTCATGATGACTGGCAAAAACCTATAGTTGAAATGGAAGATATTTCACTTCACTGTTAAAGTCAAGCTGAGCTGTCATTCCCCTGGGAAATACCCTTTTGCCTCACCTTTGGAAGATGCAAGGCACAACTGAAATTGTCTCCAGGTTTATTCATGTGGCCGATAGTCTCACTTGGCAAGCTGAAAACCCATCATCGGCAGCACCATTGCCCTGGAAAGAAGATTCTTTGCTAAGTCTCTTTATCATGCGGGGATGTGAGTGGGGGGGGAAGGGTTTGTGAAAAATAAAATGCCTCCTCTCTGTTGCTGCCTAGAGTAGCAAGCAGTACCACTGAAAATCAGAATGCAGCGTCGCCCACGTTTCCCCCACCATCCCTCCCCAGAAACAGGGTAATAAAACTGGAAGTACTGTACTTAAAGATGTAGTTTATCATGTTCAAGGAATGCCTGAAACAGAAGCTAGTTTGTATTCATACCCATAGCTACTGAGGCAGAAGGAAGCCAGTGCATCCTAGGAACTCTCAGAGATAACAAAACACAGCCCTCCTCCCTCCTTCCTTTCTTCTTTCTAAATCGTTTGTTGTCCCCAGCATTGTTGTAAATGTGAGTGATTGTCTTGTCCCAGCTTTTTTTTTTTTTTGTTCTGTTTTGTTTCAGCAACTCATTCACCTAATACTACACACCTTGGAAAACAAATAGATAGGGTCTATTTCCTTTAAATAAAATTGTATTGCTCTCTCTCTTTTTCCCAAGCTAAACGATGGGGCAATCATGGTGGGGCAGTCAAGGCCAATCTTCTTGTCTGTCATTTGCAGATGACCAATTCAGAAGCTTTTATTTTTATTTTATTTGGTTTGTCAATTGCTTACAAGATAATAGGTATAATAAAAACATAGTTATGAATACATGGATATATATAAGAAAAATAAAAAGAAACAATAGGACAGGGACGGTAGGCACGTTGGTGCGCTTATGCACGCCCCCTACAGACCTCTTAGGAAAGGGGTGAGGTCAATAGTAGACAGGTTAATGTTTTTGGGGTTTGGGGAAGAAACCACAGAGTTAGGTAGAGTATTCCAGACATTGACCACTCTGTTGCTGAAGTCGTATTTCCTGCAATCAAGTTTGGTGCAGTTAACCTTGAGTTTGTATCTATTTTATGCTCTTGTATTGTTTTGGTTGAAGCTGAAGTATTCATTGACAGGTAGGACATTGCAATGTATGATTTTATATACTATACTACCATTTTTGTTTGTTTGTTTGTTTGCAGTGTGTTGCTCCTGAGAGTCAAAAAGAGGGAGGGAGAAAGGAGCTGCTGATCTAAGGATTTTATAATACAGGAAGTCAATATTAATTTGCCTTAAACACAACATGCATTTCTTGACACTTCCAGAATACAGAAATACACCTCATTCAAAAGAGAGCCAAACCAAGGTACAAGAGAGAGTAAGAAAGACACTTTTGTTGTTGTCGTTGTTCCAGTGTTGTTGTAGGCTATTGGATGGAATGGGCACTTCTGATACCAGGAAGCTGCACAACTACAGTGGGAATCCATTGGCATCCATTTATTACACTGCCTTCTTTCCTTCCACAAAGCTATTAGCACCAGGGTTACCAAGCATCCTGCATTTTACTTGCCTGAGTAATAAAACTGTGTTCTGTTACTTTGCAGATGTCAGCAACCAGCACACTTGGGCAGCTTCCCAGGCCTGACAGCTACAAGCCTAGCATTGCTGATCTTTGACTTAATTATTTGCACCAGATGGTCAGTTTATGATATGCTATTTTAAGTTCATACACATGGTTCCCCAGTGTCCCAGATCTGTGACAAATTTTAAAGGATGATGTCCAGCAAGCTGCCCATTTGAACAATATGCCCATCTTGGCATACAAAAGGAGAACAAGGCAGTATCTGTCAGGTGGGGGATGGAGCAATCATGTTCTAAATTACTCAATCCAACAGTAGGAAAATCAAACGTAAAAAGGGAAAAGTTTCAAATCAGTTTCTTCACAACAAAGAAAAGGACCAAAACACTCTTGTTAAAAGAAAAATTGCATGGAATTAATTGGACTTTGCTAGAGAATGACAGCTTTTTTTGCTTTTTTGCTTTTGAAAGATTGGCACTCTTCAAGACAATTAATGAGTAAGGTAGAGATTTTCATATGGTACTTTGAAATAATCACTATAATCAATCACTTCCATTGCCTCCAGAGATGTGACAGGAAACATGGAGGAGATTTGTGGGAATTGCTAACAGCTGCAAAAGAACATAAAACTTCATAAAATAAAAACAATCAGATAGAAGTTAAAGCAGATAAAGACAATTCTTGAGTTTCACAATCACCAAAATATGTTTTTATTTTCTCAGGGAAGAAGGAGGCGCCATACTAGTTCAAGAACTAGAGAACTCTGGGGACAAAAAAGACTTGGACTCTTGTAACAATGATGCTGAGGAGGCAAAATCCACACACCAAATATCTCCCCAAAATTAATTTATATAATTCAATTTTAGTGTATCCTAAAGTAATATTATACAGATGGGGAGGTGTCTAAGGTCCAAACAGTGTGTCCCCTAGGCCTGTGCCTGGCATGAGATATGACAATGGAAAACTACAATATTGCTAAAGAACTTATCAAGCTAACTGAGAGTGCTTCTGAAGTCAGATCTGCCCTTCTGAAGATAGAATTCTGGGCGGGGTTTGGAGAAAGTTTTTAAAAATGTTGCAGAATAGGAGATTGCTGCCTTTTTATCACATTTCTGAGTCCCATAGATCTTAGATGTATTAGATTTTTTTGTTCCTTAGAGAATGGATTCATTGCCATAAAGCATAATAGTGTTAAAAGTGCTCAGAATTATTGCTACCACTTAAATTCTTTGTAAGAATACTTAGGTTTCTATTTATTACTGCATCTGAGGATTGGATTATTCAAATCATAAGGTTGCATCCTGTTGCTAATTCAGACAGAAGCAATTAATTTCTCCCGCTGATGTTGGGAAGTCATGGGTTATGCGTTGATGATTACAAAATGCATGGAAATGGCTGAAACAGATACTGTACAATTACATGGGAGACAGGAGGCAAACTACAGTAAGACTTATAGAGGAGAAAACCGTGTCTTCTGAGTAGTAGCTTTGAAATATGAAAATAACAATAGGAATGGAAGAGTGTGAAAAATACCTTCTTGCTGTTCAGGATATCTCACTATAGCCCCTTTTAAAGCATCTCCAACTGAGCCTTCTGCAGATATGTAGACCTAATACTTATCTGTGATCTTTGGAGATGGTGATCAGTTGCTTGGGGACCTAGGTATAGCATATCTGAAGCTGATTAGGGGAAGGAAGGAAGGTCTTTAGTTTCTAGAGATGAAAAGTGACATGCTCATTGCACCCAGTGAGACTTCGATGGACCACTTCTCCTAGTAGCCTTTTTTTTTTTGCCATAGTTTCAGAAATGAGGGAAGAGAGCTGATATTACAACACAAGGGTGGTGCTGTTTTCCGTTTCTTCTTCTCCTGCTTGGTAACCCAGAAGGACAAGTGCTACTGCATGTCTTTCAAATGCATGCCTTAGGGAAATGGGTAAAGCTTCTCCTTCAAATTGAAGCAATCTGCCCATACAGCATTCACACAAGATAGCTGTTGTAGAGTCAATAAATAAATGCAATCTATCATTCAAGTGGCTGTTCCCTAACAGAAGAGGCAGACAACTGAAAAATTGACACAGCAAGCCTTGACAGAGGTGCCATTCTTCTCCTCTTTACTCAGGCTTCAAACAGTCCACCCAGACAGATGCACTATAATTAGCCAATATTTTACTGCCATTTACAGCTAGGTAATTTGCTTTTATATTTGCTCCATGAAGGTTTCCATGTTTCCTTGTCCTATAAAAGCCCAATTGCTCACTTTATTCTAGCAACCACAGTTTCTTTGTAGAAAGCTGATTGTTCAGAATTTGTCATTGCACTGCCTGCTCTTCAGAAGAACTGCCTTGCCAGATCTTGTGTTACCTCTGAAACGCATCCCATATATCATCTCTCTTCCTTGCCATGCCTATCCCCAAAAACCCAACAGTTGGTTTGAGAAAGCATCAGCAGAAGGATTTTTTTTCCAAGCTAAATTGCAGTGCACATGAGCACAAGCAAATTGCCACACAATACAGACACTTAAAGATCACTTTTAAATGCATAAATTTTGGAAACTAACAATATACTTTTAATCTGCCTTCAACTGATAAGTGATGTAAAAGCTTTAGGCATCTTAGAAATATAGTTTTAACCAGATATAGAGTGATCAAGTGATGGCAATAATTCCTTCTGCCATATTTCCTTTTTTTGCCCATTGTGGATGGTCAACCTATTAAAATGAGGCTTCAAGATAATCCAAAATATTTGTTTCCCAAAGTGAGTAGTAGACATTGTTCTTCCCCTCCCCACTTTCCCTCACTTTTCTCCTGTGTTTTATACTGTTGCTGCGACCATGTAGTATATGGTTACATTACTGGTGGCACTCCAAATGTTACTTATAGTACAACTCCAGGAATTGTGGTTCAGTAATGTCTGGTTTGGCATAATGGTTAGGCCCCTTAAAATTAGAGTGTAGGTAGACAACCCACAGAATTTCCTGGATCCTGCTTATTTTCCCCTGATATCTGAACAGCAGTGGCAAGAAAATGCTTTCAATACCAAATCTCAACTGGATCACTCGAAATAAAGGAGCTTTCCCAATAGCATTCCTCTTCAGGATATTTTTTTCCCTTCTTTTTGCAACATTGGAACTTCTTCCACACTGTCAACAAATCCCAAAGTGTTTTTCTCCTACTTTGTCCACACACCATGAACAGATTTCAAAAGCTTCTGGAAGAGAAGCACAGCAGATCAACCTCTCCCCTAACGGTGGAACCAGAATGTAGCATTCATCCAACTAAAGAATGTAGGACATCAGCCATATTAGATAAGGCTGAGATGCAGAGTCAGAAGAAAAGCTTGTTTTTCAGATCTCAATAGATGCAGCACCTCTACACCTCTACACCTCTACCTTAAAGCAGCTTGGGAAAAGCCTGGCAAAACAACAACCCTGGTCAACAATGCTTTCATCATCATCAACAACAACAACCATTTCATGGTCAAGAGAGCTTAGGCAAAGTCAAAAGCACTTCTTCTGAATCATTTTCAAAGTATGAGTCCCGCATTAGCAGGAGATAGACTAGTAAATTCGCAGGATTCTATTTTATTATTATTTCTATTTATGCATTTAAATTAGGCTGTGATGTTTCTCTGTAACATCATATTTCATATGTGGTATATGCATAATGGTTATTTTTTGAGAGGTGAAGGCAATTTCATTTTAATGTATGTTGATTAGTATATATTTAAAGTGACAAATATTCTAGTCTAGTCACTTAAGAGGCTGGAGAGAGAAAACAGGACTAATAATCAAGGTACCAGCCATTATCAGAGGTTGATTTCTCCCCTATGGGAAACCATTTTTTTTTTTACATCTGCCCCATAAATTGCATAGGGATAAAAAAAAAAAACCCACCTCTAGAGGATATGGAAGGTGAGGAGATGTACCTCTTTCACCTACCTGGCTTCTTATACACCTGCATGAATGCCTGCTTGGATGACATAATCATTAGATTATTCAAGCAAAGGAAGGAAGGACAACTGAGGACATTTCAGGCTATAACAGAGATAGCAGTGGAACTTGATTTTTCAGCTTTTTCAAGTGATCGTAGGGATTCATTTGCATCCACTTATCTCTCAACCTTGTGTTGACTACCCTTCCCTCTGATGAAGATTTCTTGCAGCTCTGCAGTCATCCAAGTGTGAGAGAAAGTGAGTTAAGATTCTCTTAGATTTGATTTTTTTTCTTTATCCTGGCTGCTTCATGACACTTTGCAAAGGCATTTTGCACCCCTTCTTGCTTCTGACAGATTTTCTGTCAGGAACTCTAATATTGCCTGCTTCTGAGAAGATATCAGGGCTGTGCAAAGTTTCAACAGGGCAATTTGACTGGAAGCAATTGAAACACCTCACTGAAGCTGACTCATGAAGCAGCAGGTGCTTTGGCTTACTGACTTCAAGCAGTCAAGACTGCTTCAGTTCAGCTGCTTGTCTGGCCTTAGAATTGTATGTGTGTGTGTAGCTTCTGCTCAAAATGAATTTGTCCAATGTTGATGCTTCACTCTGATGACTTATGCAAATCTTGTCACCAAAGTTTCAAGTGAATCAGCAAGGAAGAGCACTTCTAATCGATGAAGTTAACAGATTAACAGGACTGGAAGGGAAGTTGTAGGTCATCTAGTCCAAACCACACCTCTCCCACCCAGGTGATGGTTTCATTCATCCATCTTTAGACATTTGAGTTCCAGCTACAAATTATTCAAGTAACATCTTAAGCTATAGTTTGTGGCCTGCAAAGGGAGGGGGGATATAATTGAGATAGCCAAAATATTTAATTCTTCTAAAATGTTATCTTTTGTTCCATCCATACACCAATTATTATAGGGATGACTTTGCAAGATCTTTTCCGTTTTCTACCCATTTCAAATTTTAATTGCTATGCTTTGTAATTTTTCCAACTCTGTCCTCGCTTCTGCTATCCCTGGGAAGTGCCATGGGGACAAAATTTTCTGTTTTACTTTCAATGATTGTTACATTTTATATGTTGTTATCAGTTTATATGCAAAAACCCAACACAGTTTAACATCATTTTCAGCAATGTTTTCAATTTTGTGATTATGCCACATTCAGGAACCATGGAAGTTATCTTTGCGCTAATACCAATGGATTATTGCAAGTACCCCATAATTAGGTGGCTTATAATCAATCTGAGCAATTTTGTTGCATTCATTAATTACTTGGTTTACTGTATCTTTTTCAAATCTGCATTTGCTGCTGTTTGTTACATGTTGAATGTCTGACAAAAGTACTGCTGTGATGTACACTCCACCCGAATTTTCTAAATTCATCATGCTGTGCTTTCATCATTTTGATGACAGCTCTGGATCTTATAGATACCATTCACTGTTTAGAGCCTTAGAGAAGATGTTGCTTGAGCTCAAAGCTTACAAAAGTTGTTGCACTTTCAATTCACCCTGTTAAGTTCTGCGCATGGGTGCAAGGAACGGAGACGAGGCAGTGAACAGTGAACTTCAACTCTTTATTAATCATCGTGAACAGAGCAAAAACCTGGGGCAGCAGCAGCCCTTTTATAGGGCAGGCTGCTGACCTATTAACCAATGAGAACATGGAAGTATTAAACCCTTGAACCAATGAGAGTGGCTCGTTAACTGCCAATCAGATTCTCCAGAATGGACCAATCCGATATCGCTATTATCGGCCAATCAGAAGTGCAGGATTAGAACCCTGCTTTTTCTTTAAGCTTTGATAAAACTTTATTTAAGCGCTTTTATTAGTTCATAAAACCCCTTCCCCCCGGGTTCCGTTTGAGGGGTGCGGTGACATAATCTCTAAGATATGTGGGTTGTTTTAACTGTCTATTAGATTTGTGCTGTCCCACTGGTTCCCGTCTGCAGTCCAATTTCGGTGGGACGTTTGTGGACATATCTGGTACCGGCGGTTCCGCATTCTCACTGGACGACTCGGTGCTGCTAATTCTGTCGTTGTTGTTGTTCTCCGATCTTTGCGGGCTAGCCTCTGTTGAGGTATTCCTCTGTGGTGAGGACACACCCCTCCCTGATTCTTCTTCATTAATCACGCCCGATCGCTGACTTCCTTCGCTTCTGCTCTCTACCATCTCAAATTTGGTTTCTTTGACATCCCCTCCCCCCTCAGTTTGGGAGTCCCAGGAGTTGCAGGAACTGGGTTGTAGCCTAGAGCGAAGCTGATCTATATGGCGTTTCCATATTTTTCGTTCGTAGGCTTGCACACGGTACAATCTGGGCCCAGTGGTTTGAATTACGGTTGCTTCGATCCATAATGGTTCGCTGGAGAGGTTTTTAGCAAAAACTAAGTCGCCTATCTTGAACTCGCGACATTTTCTGCTAGATCCACAGGGTTTCTCTGGCTCGTAGGAAGGGTGAAGCCAATCGAGGTGGGAACGGAACTTGCATCCCATCAATAGTTCAGCTGGCGTCTTGTTGGTGACGCTGTGCGGAGTGATGTGTTGGAGTAGGAGTATTCTGTTTATTTTTTCATCAATGTCCCCATAGTCCATTTTATGGAAAGTTTTTTTTAACAAATTGTACCATGCGCTCGGCCTTGCCATTAGCCGCAGGGTGCGCTGGCGAAGTTAGCGCATGGCGGATGCCCCGATCTGCTAAGTATTGTTCAAACGCCAGGGCGGTGAACTGGGGTCCGTTGTCAGAGACCAGAACGTCTGGCAGTCCGCGCGTTGCGAATAGCCTGTTCAATTTTCGGATGTCGGACTCCGTTGTAGTATTCTTCATTTTGTGGATCTTGAGCCAGTTGGAATAGGCATCCACTGTTAGGAGGAAAGTATGTCCTTTAGTAGGTCCCGCAAAATCAACGTGGATGCGGCACCATGGCCCCCGGGGGGTTTTCCATTCTGTTGGAGTTGCTTTAGGTGGGGCACTGCTGACTTCTTGGCACTTTAAGCAAGTCTTTACCCAGGCTTTGATTTGTTTGTTGATGCTTGGACACTACGCGTAGCTTCATGCGAGCGCTTTCATATGCATGATGCCGGGGTGACCGTCATGCAATGTTTTCAATACTGCTCGTTGTAACGACTCTATCTCCCCATAGGATGCAGCCTTTTTGCGAAAACAGTTCTGTTTGCCGGTTTCTGAAAGGGGTGAAATTGTCAGAGGTTTGTTCTCTTGGCCATCTTCTTTCGACCCAGCTAAGAACTTGCGGTAAGACAGGATCTCGTTTTGTTTCAATTACAATGTCTCTGGCTGTTAGCGGTGGTGACTGTAGCATTTCAATCTGGAGTATTGTAAGTGTTGGAGCTGGGTCATCGACGGTTTCCGGAAGTGGGGCATGGCTCAATGCATCAGCGTGGGGAATGGCTTTCCCCAGGCGGTGTTGTAATTTATAGTTGTATGCAGCTAAAAACTCCGACCAGCGAGTCATTCTAGGTGACAATACATAGGGGGTTGGCTTGTCTCCCGCTATAATCCCTAACAAAGGTTTGTGGTCGGTAACAATAGTAAAAACTCGTCCATACACATATTCATGAAACCGTTTCACAGCAGATACAACAGCAAGAGCCTCTTTGTCGATCTGACTATAATTATGTTCAGCCTTTGATAAGGTCCTTGAAAAATAGGCAATAGGGGCCTCACTACCATTTGGTAACACATGACTCAAAATGGCTCCTACTCCAAACGGTGACGCGTCACATGTAATTGTTAAAGGCAGAGTCTCGGTATACTGCATTAAAACAGCATCTGAGGTTAGTAAGTTTTTCACTTGTCGGAATGCGTGCTCCTCGCAGTGTCCCCAGACCCAGGTGGCTTTTTTGTCGAGAAGTCTATGTAGGGGCTCAGCTACGGTCACTTTCTGGGGCAAGAAGATGTTGTAAAAGTTAATGAGCCCCAGTAAAGCTTGGAGATCAGTTCTATTTCTGCGTCTTGGGGCGTTTTTGATTGTTCTCAGCTTGCTGTTAGTGGGGTGGATGCCCTGTTTATCAATTAGGTACCCCAGGATCTCTACTTTGTCTGTACACAGTTGACATTTATTTTTTTAACCTGAAGGCCAGGTCTTAAAATTTCTGGAAAACCAATTTAAGCCGCTTTTCTAGTATTTCTCTATTCGGGGCAGCAATTAAAACATCATCAAAGTATGGCAGGACCCCCTTGATTCCTTGCAAGAGTCTCTCCATCTGACTTTGAAAAATCCCTGGGGCTATGCTCACTCTGAATTGGAGTTGGCTGCACTTAAAGGCGCCTCAGTGCGTAACGATCGTCTGTGTCTCTGCGGTTTTTTTTATCTACAGGCAGTTGTTGGTAGGCCTGTGCTAAATCCAATTTAGTGAAGACTTTTCCGCCCCCCAGAGAATGGAGAAGGTGTTGTACCACCGGTACTGGGTAAGCGTTCTGTTGAAGAGCGTGATTAAGGGTAGCCCGGTAGTCCCCACAAATCCTTAACGATCCATCTGGTTTGATGGGTGTTACAATTGGGGTTTCCCAATGAGCGTGGTCAGTTGGTTCTAAAACACCCTGGGCTATTAATTTATCGAGCTGCTCGTTGATCTTTGGTTTTAGACAAGGCTTAAGGCGGATAGGGGCTACTTCAGGGTTAAGGTTAAATGATATCGGGGTCCCCTTGTACTCGCCTAGTTTGTCTGTGAAAATGTCCTGGAATTCCTGGACGACGGCCTCCTCCCAGTTGTTGCTTCTGGTTTGGTGAATGCTGGCTACCTCGATCCCGAGTGGGGCAAACCATTGAAGGCCTAACAAGCTAGGCCAGTCCTGGTCGACGTGGTAATGATGCAGTACGATTTTTGAATGATACTTGGATTTGGCTGGATCCAACGACCGGAATTCGGTTCCCCTGATAATCTTTGAGTATGATTCTTGGCTCTGAGGTCTTGTCGCTGGACGGCAGGGATTAATTGTTTAAGAGTCTTCCAGGAAACCATCGAGAGGGACCATCCTGAATTGACTTCCATCACACAAGGCTGGTTTTCGATGGCGACCTTCACTCGGATCTTCTTTGCGTCTAGAGATGAGGCATGACTGATTGTAATGGTTTGGTGTGCCTCTTCTCTTCTCGATAAAATGGCCAGTGTTTTATTTCTGTAGGAGTGGTTGTTCCATTGGCAGTTCAAATGTTCCCGACTCACAGGGCGATTCTCTGTGGTCTGGTGGTAGTTGTTTCCTCTCTGAAGTGGGCTGGATCCTTGCTTGCTTCTACAGACTTTTCCGATGTGGCCTCTTTTCCCACAGAAATGGCAGAGCGCGTCGAGGAATTTGCAATCTGATCACGGGTGGTTTGCCCCACAACCCGCACATTGGTGCGGTAGTCTTTGATTCCGCTGGTGGCGTTGGTCACATTCAGACCGGAGCCGGTTGACCTCCTCCTCATCACTTTCTGATGGCGATTCGAGGTCCTCGTGGTGGGTAGCTGTTGTGTGCCTCTCTTGGTGAACTGAGGTATCGCTGGCGAGTTGACGGAGTGGTGCATTGGTGAGACGCATTCGGGCGGCTGACTTCCTGGTTGCTTCTGCTGCAGTAGCATCCTTGATGACATCAGCAAGTCGATGTCCCCCTTGGCCATGATCTTGCTCTGTGTTGTGGGGTCATCTAATCCCAGAATTATTTGGTCTCTCAGAGCTTCTTCGAGGTCTGTAAATCCACAGAGGCCTCCCAGGTTCCAGAGATCCAAAATGAAATCTGCAACGCTCTCTCCTTTCCGCTGGTTCCTCTGGTAAAATTCATGTCTTTGGACAAGCATTGGTACAGCGGGTGCATAGTGGGCCCATAGAAGGGCGCCCAGTCCATGGTCTTCACCTCAGCTGGTTTCGCTAGTGCCTTGGCCATCTTAAAAACGGCAGGCCCGCAATGGGTCAGGAACACTGCTCGCTTTTTCCCCATAGTGGCATCCTTCAAGTTGTTGGTCTCCAGAAACATCTGGAACCGGTCTATATATGAGTCCCAGTCTTCTTTTGCCAGGTCAAAGGGAGCGGGTGGTATGGCGCCGCCGGACATGGTTCCGTTGTCGATATGCCTTCAGCCACATGCTCTGTTTGGTGCTCTGTAGTGTTCAGTCAGCTCTGATGTCTCCGAATCCCACTCTCATCGCCAGTGTTAAGTTCTGAGCATGGGCGCAAGGAACAGAGACGAGGCAGTGAACAGTGAACTTCAACTCTTTATTAATCATCGTGAACAGAGCAAAAACCTGGGGCAGCAGCAACCCTTTTATAGGGCAGGCTGCTGACCTATTAACCAATGAGAACATGGAAGTATTAAACCCTTGAACCAATGAGAGTGGCTCGTTAACAGCCAATCAGATTCTCCAGAACGGACCAATCTGATATCGCTTTTATCAGCCAATCAGAAGTGCAGGATTAGAACCCTGCTTTTTCTTTAAGCTTTGATAAAACTTTATTTAAGCACTTTTATTAATTCATAACACACCCTAATCTGACAAAGAAATTATGAAATTGTCCTGTTGCCTTATTACATACTGTCAAAATAACATGCAGTAGTTCTTTCCAATGGAATAAGAACTGATACCACTAGATATGGAAATAGACCACCAGCTTCTCTTGAGTGTCATAGCTTGTGAAAAAGAAATAATATGCAAAACTAGCTAAACTCTGGGCCCCAATTCACGCAACCTAGTGTTGCAGTAAAATCCAAAGCTATACTTCCTCACCATATTTCCTTAAAGATGTTTTAACTTTCCTCATCCAAGCTAAATCGCTCCTATGGGACTTAGTGCTGCCAGTCTTGACAAACAGGCCAATATTTTCCCCATACTTCTATATTCCACAGAAAGATAATAAATCCTGAACTGTCTCATGTGACATTTTAATTTCCTAAGACGTCTCATTTAAGGCACAGCTGCTAATTTATTCAGCTCAACTTGTCTCTTAGACTTTCCTTCCTGTGATGTCATATTTTAATTTTTTTTTCTCCTTTCATGCAAGGAATAAGACTTTTTTATTTAAAAAAAAACAAGGTAAGTTTAAAAAACAAAGGGTGTATGAAACAAACTGGAAGAAAGAGGCAGAACGCTAATGTGTAGCAAAGCAAGGAGAGCAATGAAGGGCTGCCTTGAGGGTAAAGTGAGGAAAAGTTTGTCTTTACAACAACCAGCCAACAATTAATGATTGTACAGGTGATCTATCTGCAAAAGCAATTTCATATTTTAATATCAAGGAAAATGTATCTCATACCCAAATCTCTGTTTCAACCATAAAAAAGCAAAGCCAGCAGGTTGCTCCAAATTCTACAGTTGGCCATTTTTTCCTAAAAGGAATCCTAAATACAACTGGGTGAACTTTGGCCCAATCATTCTCTCTCAGCCTCAGGCATTGCCCTAGGCAATGGTAAAGCTCTTTTGAAAATCTTACTAGGAAAACTGCATAGATGTTTCCAGGTAGTCACCAAGAGTCACTAATCACTTGAAGCTCCCTCCTCATCAAAAAAAATCTTAAATCCTGCCCTACCCTCATAGGCTGTATGTTGATTTTTGCAGAACTTTTCAACTGTATTTTTTGAGGGGAGCTGTGCAAATTCTCTGAAAGTACTTCAGAATATGGAGTGCATAAAACATACTGGGGAAAAAAAGAAAATATTTTAAAAATAAATCTTGACTTTAAAGCCATTTTGCTCAATGGGGATGTTCTTGCAAGTAAGCATGCTTGTGGAAGCAGCTTGAAGCAACTTCTGAAGCAGTCAGATAACAGATAATCAGAGTTGGAAGGGACCTTATAGGTCATCTAGTCCAATCCACCGCCCAAGTGGAAGACACTACAACATTTCTGACACATGGCAGTCCGATGACTGTTCAATCACAGTCATGTAATTGAAAGACACAGTTGCTTTAATGAATCAGGTAGGTGTGCGATGGGCACTCTTATGCAATCAGGAGCACCTCTTTCAAATGATTTGCACAGCCATAGCTTTTTTAAATACCACTTAGACCACCATTCCCCAATTTGGTGCCACCTAGATAGATTGGATTTACAACCCTCAGAATTCCTCAATAGAATAACTAATAACTTGCAAGCGCTTATCTGCTAGTTTGTGTGGTAGCTTGTTGGTTTGTTTGTTTCTTATACCATTTTCATCACTATGCTTTTATTTTGAGGTGGCTCAAGGCAGTATAGACACAGCAACAACAAAAGCAACAATGCTTAGATTGGTATGTATGGTATTGAAAGAAATAAGAGAAGATGACAAAATACAAAGACCTACAAATAGAAATAGAACAACTGTGGCAAAGTCAAACAAGAATATTACCAATAGCATTAGCCATGGTGCAACAGTGGTAGAATGCAGTATTGCAGGCTATTTCTGCTGACTGCCGGAGGCCTGCAATTTGGCAGTTCTAATCTCACCTAGCTCAAGGTTGACTCAGGCTTCCATCCTTCCGAGGTGGGTAAAATGAGGACCTAGATTGTTGGGGGCAATAGGCTGTTTCTGTCAACCACTTAGAGAGGGCTGTAAAGCATTGTGAAGCAGTATATAAGTCCAAGGGTTATTGCTATTGCTAACAGGCACCTTTGGTGCAATCCCAAAATAACTGGACACCATTGGCATTGATAAATTTTGCCATCAGTCAATTGCAAAATGTGGCTTGGGACAGCTTCCATCCTGCGATGATATCTGTAACACCATCAAACATCCAGACCTACCTATCCCAGGTCCTTGATAAGGTCTCAATAGATAGACAAAAATGCTAAATCCAGTCTGAACATCTGGCTGACTGTATGATGATCAGTAACAACAACAACCTGTTAATGGTTACTGCAAAGAAGGACGTTAATATGCATCTAAAGAAATCTGCTATGGGGGCCTTTCTGTCAGCAATATCGATTCACACCTGCAAATGCCTGTGAATCAGCTTGCGGGCTTGCTTTTTAAAAGTAGCGTTTCACAACTTCTGCAGATGCACCAACAATTTTGCTGAATATCATTAAAGTGTACTGACAGTGAATTTATTCCCTTGCAGATGGTCAAGTAAACAGACTTGAATCTTCTGAGAATAGGACTGTTTATGTGAATTATGCTCTTAGTGCTATGCAGGCAAACTTTTTCAGATTTTTTTTTCTTTCCAATTCTCATTTGATGGATAATCTATTTTCCACATTTCCTCTGAGGGAAATGCTCATGGGTGGGGAATGGAGAGTGCCCCTTTCACAAAATGCTAACTGGGTGGAGAACATTCTGTAGACATCTTTCTCTTACTAGCTTCTCTTCTTTCCCAGAAATTCCAAGGGAAGACCCACAAAGGAATTCCTCTGCTTGGATATTTTCAGTATAGAAGGTATCTGTATAAGCAGCAAGGAGAAGGGATGAAAAGGAGGGAATCAGAAAACATCAGCAGTTTCACCTGTCTTTATCTTCAACAAAAAAGAAAGCTCAGGAACATAATCAAGAGAAATCCAAAAGTAATTCTCAAGCATCCTGAGAGTAAGGTAGAAGCAAAGAAATATTTTCCATGGGAGAAGAAAGTTGCTGAAATAATTGCCACACAGCACTTTCTCTACAGATAATTTATTCCCCACCCTGCCTTTCCCTCCAATATAAAAGGCTTATTCTTGTTCTGCTTTCTTTGACTGATCATGACACCCCCTCCTCCAAAAAAGGAAAATGCATATTTTATATTCTGTACTTGTATTTTCACTTCTGTACTTATAAGTGCCTTTCAGCTTATCTTACCAAGAATTTTCAAAAAAACCCAAACCTATTGGGTAGCTTCCTGCAGAGATGACTTTACTGTTTGTCTTTATTCTCAGTGGGCCTTGTTACTTGTAGTCACCAAAAATGCTTTTTTGTAGTACTAGTACCTACAAGGAGACAGAATACCCAGCACTCTGAACAACAAAAAAATCAAAATCATTTCTATTGATTCCATAAACAGATAATCAAATAAAATAGGCAGGTTTATGGCATGCCTGAGAGTAGGATTCTCCATTGGGGGCTATAGATGCAGGTTTTGATTACATGGCTTAACTCTTTTAAAATGAATATTTTTCCTTCCATATAGATTGTACTACCTAGATCAGGGGTATCAAACTTATGGCCCACCAGCTAGATGCATCACATGCTGGCCCTGCCCCCGCCTGGTTTAACAAAGGGGGGGGATTCCAGATACATCACATGACGACGTGACGATGCAAGTTTGACACCCTGCAAGTTTGGTGACCTGGTAGAATTATAGGGGAAACCCTTGCATACAATCAAACAGAGCCTAAGACTGTTTTCTATGGGAATATCATATCACAGACGTATGGACTCATCATGATCCTTTCTCCACATGGCCCAATTATCTTCTTAGTGTCCTTCATTGCTTCCAAGTCTGCACATTCTCTTCCCTAGTGTTCTTTATTCATATATCTGTCAGATTTGAGGGCTGCAGTAGCAGCCACCAGTAGCCCAGGCAGAGCTACAGAATATGCATCCTCCATTGACTCTCAATCATTTCGCCTTCTTGGAATTGAATCTGATGCATTTGAAGCAAGTCATCCGTCTGCCAAGCCAGAGAAGTAAATACTGAGGCAGAAAGGTCTTCTGAAAAGTCTATTTATCTGTTTTCATTGCTTTTAGGTGGCTCAGTGGCTAAGACACTGAGCTTGTCAATCAGATAGGTCAGAAGTTTGGCGATTCAAATCCTTAGTACCACGTAACAGAATTAGTGTCCGTAACTTGTCCCAGCTTCTGCCAACCTAGCAGTTCAAAAGCTTGTAAAAAGGAAAGTAGAAAAATAGGGACCACATTGGTGGGAAAGTAAAAGTGTTCTGTGTGCCTTTGGCATTTAGTCATGCTGGCCACATGACCACAGACAGGTCTTCGGACAGCACTGGCTCTTCAGATTTGTAATGGAGATGAGCACTACCTCCTAGAGCCAGAAACGACTAGCACATATGTGCAAGGGGAACCTTTACCTTTATAGTCTCCCATCTTACAATCGTTTCTGAGATGCTATTTGGTTGAAGCAGCCCTAATGCATTCTAATAATCCCAGACCTTTGCAAATGTAATATATGTTAGGAATGTAAGTCACCTTACAGTTATTTGGGTTGGAAATATATAAATTAGGATAGACATTTTAATACTATGTCTTTAAGAGAATGCTAAAACTGTAATTGGGTATGGTTCCGCAAATGACCATAAGATGGAGCCAGAAACCTGTGTTTTTTAGTCTTAGTGAAGTGAGTGAGTCTCTGTTTCCTTTTGTTGGAGAGTTTTGCCATTCCTCCTAATGACTGTTTCTGATCGTTGATGTAAGTCTGTTACTGAACTGTTTTTGATACTGGACTTTGATATTTGGATTATCCCTGAACTGAACACTGACTGCCTTACCTGTGAATGACTTGGACTGCTTATCTTAGACTGTGCTTAAACATTTATTGGAAGTAAAAACTTACATTTACAGGTTTCCGGTTCTGTGTGGCTTCGGTGGCAGCAGGAATTCATGACTATTTGCGATTCCTACTGCGCTTGCCGCCGAGGTGCCCCCGATCCAAATGGGTCAGGGGGATATGGCTGCCCTGTAGAGGCAGCCGAAGAGAGAGGGGAGCAGGACAGGGGGTTAGGGGTGTCACAGACCCCCTCCTCATCCAGAAAAACCCCTTTTTCCCAAGGTGGTGGAGCGGCGGTCAGTAATGGCCGCCACGAAGAAGCCTGCAACCAGGTAAGATTGTGCTGGAGGAAGCAAGAAAAGTGAAAGTGCTGGCTGAGCTGGGTCAATCAACACCTTTTAAACTCTGGAACTGAACTGTCTGAATTGCTGGAGGATACATTGTATCCCTAAGAAGATTGGAAAGCGGCGGAGAAAGCTGTTAAAGGGAACTTTTTTTTTTCTTCACTCTCCCACCCCATAGAAACAGCAGATGAAGATTTGAAATTTATTTGGGCACTGAAGGTGAATTATTTTGAAAGTTGAAGCCAAGGGGCAAAAGACTCTTTGGACATTGGACTTAACAATTTAAGAAATTGGAAAACCCTTATTGGAGGTATGGATTTCTGATCATTTTTTTAAAAAAAAATTGTTGTTGTAAGTGGGAAGAGAGAGGAAAAAAAATTAGAGCAGAAACTGAAAAAGGAGGAGATTGCCTAGAATCCCAAAGAAAGGTATATGGTAATTGGACCTCTTTGATTAAACAGTAAACCCAGAAAGAGAAATAGAAGAAGGAAGAAAAGTATTAATTTTTGGAAATTTTTTTGAATTATTTTTGATTAAAAATACTTGGGTGGTTGTTTTGGGAAAAGTTTCTCTTTTCAGGATGGCATCGCTTGTGGATGAACTAAAGACTGAATATCAAAAATATAAAAAAGGAAGAACAAGATGGAAAAGATACTTTGGGCACTTTATTTCAATTTTTAGAAATGGCGTAATGTTCTTATGAAAAGTTGACTACGCTGCAGAATGACTGGGACAAAGAAGAAGAGGAAGAAGAAGCCATCTTTGATGAACAATGGGTTTTTTTCCGGGGAGGAGGAGAAAGAGGACAAGAAAAAGGGGATTTTAAGATTTGAAAAAACAACCAAAAAAGAGAAAAATGAGAGGGTTCGAAAGCAACGGAAGGTTAGAAAGGTTAGAAAGCAACGGAAAGAGAGTAAGAAAAGGGAGGAGGAGAGACAAAGGGGTAAAAAGGGCAAGGAGAAGTATAAGCAAGAGAGAAGGGGGGGAGGAGAAGCCTCAATGGTGGGAAGCAAGATTTAAAGAAAAAAAGCTTATTTAGAGACAATGGGTGAATCTAATTGGGAAAAAAAGTGGGGGGGATTCTGGAAGGTACTTAAGATTGTGTTTTTATATGTGTATCTTGAGTAGAATGTTTAAGATATAAATGAGTATTAATATATATGATTAGTTTTTTTTTTCTTTTTAAATGATATGGATAGTGGTTATATAGGTTTTTTCTTTAGTTATTGATCTTTCTTATAAAATTTATTGTGTAATTTTAGAATGTACTAAACAGAATCCCAAGATAAATTAAGTGTTATATGAAGTACTTTTAAGTTAGGGTAAAGGCGTCACTCCAATTAGTGTATAGGAGAAGTATAGTAAAAGAAAAAAGATGAATGGATAGCTGGAAATAGAACAGACAAAGAATGATATTGAAAATGGTAATAAGATATGGAAGAATATATAAAGTGAATATGATGTACGAATTTCGTCTGTGTGAAGAGTTTTAACTCGGGATCAAGCAGCCTTCAGAAAAGATGTTTTAGGTTTTGTTTTGTTTTCTATGTTCTGTGTTTTGTATGTTGATAAAAGGCAATAAAATTTTAATTAGCAAGAAATAACTTGGATAATTAGAATGAAAAGGAGAAGTTGGGATAAGATATGAAGTTAAATAGATAACGTAAATATTGATATTATAATTTGGAATCATTTTGTATGTTCTATTGGTTTTCTTCTTTAATTATTTTTTTTTTTAAGAAAATAATTTGTAAGCTGTTATGCCTTGATTGTTTGTGCACTGTTTTTGTAAAATTAATAAAATTTGTTTAAAAAAAAAAAACTTACATTTACTGTACAGTGTATCTGTGTGCTGTGTGTGTGTTATTCTTCACCACTCTCACTACATCTCCCTGTGTGCGCTCAATCTCCTAACAGGGAATTACCTCAACAATATAAGCAAATAATTTTATACTCAGTGTACATTCTTATATTAACCAAGTATAATCCATAGAAAGAAAAAATACCTAAGTAGACAAATTATTTTTATTTAATCTTCGTGTTCCATCAAGATCTATCGTAATACAAATGAGAACAAATTTCAATTTCTTACTAACCGAATGACTCCTTAAGTATCAGTCAATTTATTAAGTTCTGTCAGACTTGTTCATCTGAAATCCAAAGAATTATCTAGATCAGTTTTTCTGAAAGTGAGGTTAAAGGACCCCAAGATCCTGTTGGGGGTCCTCAAAATCAAAATTATTCACCCAACAGTACAGATATTTGTGAACAAATTTAACAATGTCACTCTTTTCATTAGTATTTTTTTTATTTATTAAAAAGAGTTTTTTAATGTGAAAAAATATTTATGCTAAATCTAATGGATTTAATGTTATTTTAAATATTTCAATTTACAAATGTTCAGCAAATGTGTCAATTTTAATTTTTAATATGGTAAATATTGATAAATATAACCCATATAAACAAAAGCTCTTTCAGAGTCTTTCATAAGTTTTCAAAGTGAGAAGAACTCCTAAGATCAAAAAATTTAAGAAACTACTCTAGAAACATGGCACTGCATACAGGTAGATCTTGCCTTACGACCACAATTAAGCCCAAAATTTCTGTTGCTGAGTGAATAATGCTCCATTTTATGACCTTTCTTGCCACAGTTGTTAAGTGAATCACTGCAGCTGTTAATTTAGTAGCATGGTTGTTAAGTGAATCTAGCTTCCCCATTGACATTGCTGGTCAGAAAGTCACAAAATGTGATTCCAAGATCCTGAGTCAGTATAACCATCATAAGTATGAGTCAATTGCCAAACATCTGAATTTTGATCATGTGACCTTGAGGGTTCTGCAACAGTCATACATATGCAAAATCGGCATGAGTCACTTTTAACTTTGAACAGTCCTTAAATGAACTGTGTAAGTCGAGGACTCCCTGTATACAGTTCTGTTCAATTTAGGCTCTGCTGTATCTCAGTTATTCCTAGGTATAATATACTTTGGAATCAGTATAGAAGTTACAGTCCTGACCCTTTCATAAATTACTTAACTTGAGAAGTCTTATCAAAAGGTAATTTGGAAGCTACTGAACTTTGCCAAAAATAGCTTTCAAATCAAAGGAAAATATACTTGATACAGTTTATCTTTGAAAACAATTTCACAAGGCCCATTTTTCGAAAAATGTTGAGTCTCAACCCTAATGTGACTTTGAACATAATGATGTTGGCAACTGAGCAGTCCACCATGTCACTACTTTTCTTATGAAGCACATAGATTCATAAGTGAAGCTGGTCTAAGTTTGTGACAGCTCTCTCCACTTCTCAAAGCTGTCACTATTTTGAAATTAGTTTTAAACTCCATCAACCTGGCACTCTTTTTGTAAATGCCAGAGGAGAGTGCACAAAACAGATCACAACATATTACAATAGAGCCCTGGGTCTGGGCAGGAGATACCCAAATTGGTATTAAGTGCATTTTTTCCCCAGAACCAGTGTCATAGGCAACACTCTGGGGCAACCCAGCAATCAAATCCATGATCCAAGGGACCAAATCCTGAACTGGAATCATCCAAAGATCATCCGACTTCCTGATCTCACTGTGTTTGACAGACTTTCTTACCAGCCTCCAAAGAATAACCTGCTGAACTATATATCATTATGGGATGCAACTCTACTGAAGTTTATTTTTTTGCAGGGAAAAACTGGCAAGTAAACATGAACCAAGTCATACCCTAGGAGTTGGAAAAAAAGAATAAATCTAACTGGGAAATAGTTTCATTTTCAATCACAAATTTTAAGGTCAAAGGTTGTTGCTTGATAATCAGAAAACTAATTTGGGTTCAGGAGCCTTGGGGACAGGAATGAAAGTCAGATTCCCCACCCATACCTAGCCATGATACAAATATGCTATGATATCTTTTCCTCCTGTATCTGCACTGAGTTCATCTCATAAGTGAGATTGCCTACATTATTCATCCCTAGTAGGACTTAAGTTATAGTAATCTTCTTTGCCTTATTCTTACACCCTCCAAGGGCAACTTCAAGGAGTGAGAAGTCCATTAGACTTAGTCACCCATTTCCTTAAGAAAATTTGGGCTGGGAACAGAAAACTGAAGGAAGACTAATTACAGCTGACAGCAAACTGGACTCTTTAAGAGCACAGGGAGTTGTGGGTAATGAAATACCTGCAAGAAAACAAGCAAGCTCAGATAGCACCCCTCAACATAACCAGTTTCATGGTGATATGGGCCTGGTAGAGAGTGCTTTGGCTCAGCAATGGGAAAGGCAGAAAGTCAGGATTGTAGGCTAGATTGTGAAGCCAAAACAACATCCTAGGACAGGGGTCTCCAACCTTGGCTCCTGGAAGCCTGGCGGACTTCAACTCCCAGAGTTCCACAGCCAATTCTGGGAGTTGAAGTCCACCAGGCTTCCAGGGGCCAAGGTTGGAGACCCCTGTCCTAGGAGAAGACAACAGCTGACTATTCTTTTATACTATGAAGGAAACTGCACATATGTGGAAACAGGTGTCTCAAGTTCAACTCAAGGATATCTTGAATTGTAAAGCTAAGGCAGGGAGCCCTGTAACTTTGAATGCTGGAGAATCCTGGATACAGACTCAGATAGGTCAAAGAAAGGGCTAAGCTAGAACTTTCCTACCTTGTGTTTTTCTATCTATACAGAGTTGCCATTTTTTCCTTTGTAATACACAATACCTCCAGTAACATAATTCAGGCTAAAAGGAATGATAAGAACTTAACAGTCTGATAAGAACCGGTTTGGAGTTTCCTGTTTATTTACATACAGATTATTTACTATTTCCACTCTTCTGTTCATGCCCTCTGTTTAATGTTCCCTATGCAGAAAGAATCTGTCTTCTCTGATCTAGATCTGAGGCTAGGGGGCAAACTAAATTATACATGCAAGATCCATTGGATTTAGACACCCCACCCCCCACCCCCACCCCGCTTTCTCCCTTCCTTATTCAGTCAAAGCTTGGAAAGCAGTCAACTGATTTGTCAGGATCAGCAAGAAGAGGAGTATTTGAATGATCCCACCTCTTATTTTTAGTAATAAAGGAGGAAACTAGAAATTGAGAGGTGCTATTGTTTTCTCTTGCAGTGATAATAACAGAAACACACAATTTACATCAAAGGAATGCTACATGGAAAGGTCTGAAATGATGCTTCCTTTGGCTCTGTAGGAACAGATTTGAGAAAAACACAAAAGCAATGGGAAATCCCATCATAAATCTCTTATGCCACAAGTCCTCAGTGAATTGAACCCCCTCCTTAGGATTTACCCCATTGGTGCTTATTTGAGCAGCTGTAAACATACACATGCATAGTTGGCATTCGGAAAGGTATTTACTACTTCAGGCAGAGCTATATGTCTCTAAAGGAAGCATTTCCTCTACCCCACATAGGTGATTACCAGCCACAGTTTGACAAGCCATAAAAGCACCCAGTTCAGGTTGGATTGATCAGGAAGCCATGCAGCACTGAACATGAAGACTTTGTACCCAAATAATGTAGTTTCCCTTCTTTCCTGTGTCTCATGTGTGTGGATTATGTATCTTGATTCATAAAATGCAAGATGAAACCATAGAATAAAAATGCAATCACCTGACACTTTATATTGTAGCCATTGTAATCCTCAACCAAAATTGCAAGAAATCTTCAACTCTGCTCAAAATTCCCAAGATAACAGGGAACAAACCATTCTAATCTTAAGGGAAACAAATTCCATAAGGCCAGAAAAACTATGGAAAAGTCTTGTTTCCATGAGTCTGTCTGGCAGACACACACACACCTAGAAGAAGGAATGAAAAAAGCATACTTTCTGAGTAGGACACACAGCATGGGAAAACTCTACTCAATGTCAGTCATGCAGATAACAAGACCTTAAAGTAATGATCAAGTTGTACCCCAGAAACTGTTCACAGCTTAGTACAACTTTTGCAAGGCAAGTGTTATTCTGAAAAACAGATTCTCTGCCATTAGCAAGACAATTACTGCTTTTTGAATGAACAGTGGTTTCTGAATAGACTTCACAAAAAGCAGAGCATTTTGCTCTGAGAAGAGACATCTTTGTAACATCAGATGAAATTCGACAAGTGTTCTCCTGATTGCGGCTTTCATCCCTAAACCTACAGGTTTACTTTTGTAATATAATTTTTTAATTGAACATGTTTACGTAAGTAAATGATAAACATGAAAACATATGTAAAGGAAAGTTAGAAAAAAAGAAAAACGGATTTTAAAAATGTCAAAACTGGTAAAGAAAAAGATAATCAAAGAAGAAAATCCTGAGTGTCTTTACAGCAATTACAAGCAAATGTGTTATCCTTCCTCTTTTTCTAAGATTACATTACATAGTTTCCCTCTATCTCATACTCAATCCTTTTTAGCCCAAACCCCACAGGTTTAAAAGGTTCTGAGATGCTACCACAAGCTATTCCAGACATTCCATTATATCCATTTCCAAGCAAACAAGTGATTCTTTTCTGTTTTTCCACAATAGGACTATCATATCCTAAGGAAGGTAGCTGAATGCTATTCCTCAGGCACAATTAGAGTGGAGAAGTGCCAATGCTTTGATGCCCATATTGCTAAGGTGTAGCTTGAACCTGGGTGCATAACCAGTTTTGATCATATTCACTCTTCACTGACATCCTGGCCATCTCTTCAGTCAATTCATCTCCCAAAGCTCCTCTATGATAGATAAAGCTACCCTGGATCTGAGCAACTCAACACTGTTTAGGAGCAACTTCATCCACCGCTTTCACAAATTCTGCATTTTAGCCACCTGTCAGATTGCTTACAAAATCCTCAAATGTCCATTGGAAACCAGTAGGATCCATAAGCCACTTGGGATGTGTCGTATCCGCAATTAAGACTCGTAGTCAGTGACTTTCAATTCAAGCTCTTTATTAACACTGGTGGAACCGAACCGCAAAAGACAAAAAGCTTGCGGCTTTTATATCTTTTGCTTCGGCGGCCGCGGCCAATGGCAGCGATTCAAGTCTCCCGCTCTTGGCTTTAACCAATCGCGGGAGACTTCAATCGGGCCAATCAGGCGCGGCTCGCCTGGCCAATCAGAAATCCCCGCGCCTTAGCCAATCAAGGCACGGGGATTTCGAGTAGTCCATTTGCATACATGACACCCCTCCCCTCTTGGTATGGTCTTCTCACGTGGTGTAGTCACGCAGGTAGGCGGGGCTCCGTCGAGTCCTAGATGACCTGCGCAATTCATTTTCTTGTTGTATCTCGGTAGGGGCGGTCATCTTTTTGGCTGCTCCTGCCTCTGAGCGAACCGGCTGGATGATCGGGCCGGTTCCTTCGCCGCGGCTCCCGCCTGGGCCTACCGGGTCGGTTGAGTCGC
Source organism: Hydrophis major (assembly GCA_033807585.1). Classification (NCBI taxonomy): domain Eukaryota; kingdom Metazoa; phylum Chordata; class Lepidosauria; order Squamata; family Elapidae; genus Hydrophis; species Hydrophis major. The sequence continues at coordinate 175,804,262 of CM066329.1, forward strand.
GGATTCCGCCGCTCCCGCTTGGCTTCTCCGGGTCGGTAGAGCTGGCCAGACGGTTCTTCTCCGGCTGTGACTCGCGAAGGCTGCGTTCTGGTGAGTTTTTAATTTTTATTTGTTCTTGTGGTTGTTTAACCGGGTGTTCCCTCCCCCCTTGGTTCGTGTCTTGGGGGTTGAGGTTAGTCAATGTTCGTGACCGGAGCTGGTCGATATGTCGTTTCCAGGCTCGCCCGTCGGTGGTTTGGAGCCGGTACGACTTTGGACCAGTGATCTGAGTTATGACGGCTGGGATCCATAGGGGGTCCCCCGTCATGTTTTTGGCGTATACTAGGTCGCCTGGTTCAAATGTCCGATACCTGGAGCTGGAGTCTGGGGGCTGCTCCGGGTTGTAGGTTGGGTGTAGGCGGTCGAGTGGGGATCGCAGCTTCCTGCCCATCAGGAGCTCTGCAGGACTCTTGTTGGTGGTTGTGTTTGGCGTGATGTGCTGTATGAAGAGCAGCCTGTTGATCTTGTCGTTGATCTCCCCGTGGTCCATTTTCCGGAGGGTCTTTTTTGTAAACTGGACCATCCGCTCCGCCCTACCGTTCGCCGCCGGATGCGCCGGTGCCGTTAACGCGTGGCGGATGCCTTTTTCTGCCAGGAACCGTTCAAAATCGATGGATGTAAACTGTGGCCCGTTGTCCGAGACAACGACGTCTGGGAGGCCGTGGGTGGCAAACAGCTTACACAGTTCTTTAATGACGGCCTCTGTGGTGGTGGATTTCATGTCGGCCACCTCTAGCCAGTTTGAGTATGCGTCAACTGTGATTAAAAAGGTGTGGCCATTTGTGGGGCCGGCAAAGTCTAAATGTATTCTGGACCAGGGTCCCCGAGGTGTCTCCCAGTCCCGGATAGGTGCCGTGGGTGGGCTGGATCTGGTCTCCTGGCACCGGTGGCATTTGGCGACCCATGTTTCAATTTGTTTGTCCATGCCAGGCCACCAAGCGTAACTCCTGGCCAGGGCTTTGGTCCTGACGATGCCAGGATGACCCTCGTGCAACATCTCTAGGACCCTGTTCTGTAATTTAGTCGGAATTACCACCCTGTCTCCCCAAAGGATGCATCCTCTCAGTAGTGAAAGTTCCGTCTGGCGCTGGCGGAAAGGTTTAAAAGTCTCGTTATCGTCTTTTTCCGGCCAGCCTTTTTGTAGCCAATGTAAGATTGGCGCTAAGTGTTTGTCCTTAACCGTTTCCCTCGCTATGTCCGATGCGGTAATGGGTAAACACTCGATGGACAGGGTATTTGTTGTTGGTGCAGGGTCAGGGTCAGAGTCAGGTAAGGGGGAACGGCTTAAAGCGTCCGCGTGCGATATCTTCTTACCTGGCTTGTGTAGCAGTTCATAGTTGTAGGCTGCCAGGAATTCTGACCATCTTGTCATCCGGGGTGACAAGATGTTTGGTGTGGGACGGTTTCCCGCGAGAATGCCCAGCAACGGTTTATGGTCAGTCACTATTTTGAATGGGCGGCCATAAAGGTACTCGTGGAAACGCTTAACGGCGGCCACTATAGCCAAAGCTTCTTTGTCCAGCTGGCTATAGTTCCGCTCTGGTTTAGTCAGAGTTCTCGAGAAAAATGCGATAGGTGCTTCTCTCTGGTCTGGGAGGGTATGGCTGAGGACAGCGCCGACGCCGAAGGGTGATGCGTCGCAAGTGACAGCTACAGGCAGGGTTTCGCAGAATTGCATTAGGACGGCATCAGAGGTGAGGAGGTCTTTGGTCTTTTGAAAAGCTGTTTGTTCCCGTCTCCCCCAAGTCCAGGCTGCCTTCTTGTCCAGGAGTCTATGTAAAGGTTCCGCCGCCGTAGCCTTTTGAGGTAGGAAGACATTATAGAAGTTTAGTAAACCTAAGAACGCTTGCAGCTCTAATTTGGACTTTGGGGTGGGGGCTTCTTTGATGGCCTTTACTTTTTTTGTTGTGGGGTGGATGCCCTGCTGGTCTAGGAGGTAGCCCAGAAACTCTACTTGTTTTGTACAAAGTTGGCATTTTTCGCGTTTGACTTTAAGTCCTGTTTCTTTAAATTTCGTTAAGACTTGTCTTAAACGGTTTTCTAGTTCAGCTTCATTTGGCGCCGCCACTAATACGTCATCGAAGTAGGGCACCACCCCCTTGATGCCTTGCAGCAAGCGTTCCATCAGGCTCTGGAAGATGCCTGGTGCCACGCTGACCCCAAATTGAAGTCTGTTACATTTAAAAGCCCCCCGGTGGGTCACTATTGTTTGGGCCTCTGCCGTTTCCTCGTCCACAGGTAGTTGTTGATAGGCTTGTGCGAGGTCGAGCTTAGCAAAAACTTTGCCCCCTCCCAGTGAGTGCAGTAAATGTTGCACTACCGGGACTGGGTAGGCGCTTTGTTGCAACGCGCCATTTAGGGTGGCCTTATAGTCCCCGCAGATTCTCACGGACCCGTCTGGTTTTATTGGGGTCACTATAGGGGTTTCCCATCTGGCGTGATCTGTCGGTTGTAACACCCCTTGTCTGACGAGCTTGTCTAGCTGCTCGTCGATTTTGGGCTTTAATGCAAAGGGTACCCTTCTAGGCTTAAGCCGCTTCGGGGGAACCCTTGGGTCTAAATCAAATGAAATAAGGGGCCCCTGGTACTTGCCCAATTCTCCATTGAAGACCTCCTGGAATTCTTCGGTTAGCCGCTGTTCCCAAGCTTCAATGGATACGTGGTTGACACCTGTCAGCGCAATGTTAAGCGGAGCAAACCATTGTAACCCCAGCAGGCTAGGGCGGTCGCGGTCGACTATTGTGAGTGGAAGTTGTTCTGTGTGGCCTTTGTAGGTTATGTTAAAGTTCTTGGTGCCCACTACCGGAACGCGATTACCTTGATAGTCTTTTATGATGATTTTTTGGGCAGGTACGTTTCTTCTTTGTAGTGTAGGCACTAGTTGCTTGATTTCGCGCCAAGCAATCATAGAAAGGTAGGAACCGGAGTCCACTTCCATCTTACATGGTCGACCCTCTATGTGAACTTCTACGTGAACCTTTCTAGCTCCGTCGGAAATGGCGTGGCCAATGGTCACCGTCTGGTGGGTTTCCTCTTTACGCCGGCTGTCACTGCTTCTTTGCGATCGTTGTCTCTGGTCCCATCGACCCGTTGGCTGGCGCTCTCTGGCTCTGGGCGGGGAGCTTTCTCTCTTCCTGTCAAGTTGTTCCCGTTTGGGCGGGCTGCGGGGTTTTTTCTGGCGGCAAACTCGGGCGATGTGGCCTCGTCGGTCACAATGCCTGCAGATAGCGTCGAAGAATCGGCATTCTGACCTGGGGTGGTCGCCGCCGCAACCGGCGCAGTTGGTCCTCGACCTGCGACCTCTTTGACTTCGCTGTTCGCCTCGTCCCATTTGTACACGGTGTATGTCCTCCTCGTCATCTGACGCGCTGGAGGCTGATTGGTATTCGCCGTAGTGTGCGGCCGCTTCGCTTCTGGTGTCGGCCGACCTCGCGGGGTTGTTGTTCCCGCCCTTCGCGTCAGATCTTCGCATGGTGTCTGCTGACGTGCGGGTGGCTTCTGCTGCTGCGGCCGCAGTGAGGGCATCGGCTAGGCTGATGTCGCCTTTGGCCATGAGTCGGCTCTGGAGTGTCGGATCCCATAGCCCGAGCACGAAGCGGTCTCTGATGAGACTATTAAGCCCTTCAAACTCACAGAGTCCTCCCAGGCGCCGTAATTCAGCGACAAAGTCGCTTAATTTCTCGTTCGGTTTCTGGTTTCTGCGGTAAAACTCATTTCGCCGTATCAGGATGGGGACCTCGGGGGCGTAATGGCGTCTCAGTATGGGCTCGAGGACGTCCCAGTCTATGGCGGTTGCGTCTGCTGGTTTGGCCAATGCCTTGGCCATCTGGAAGACCTCTGGTCCGCAGTGTGTGAGAAAGACGGCGCGTTTTAGCGGGCCCGGGGCGTCCTTCATGCCGGCGCATTCCAGATACATCCGGAATCGATCCGAGTACGATTCCCAGTCCTCGGCGGCGGGGTTGAAGGGAGCGGGCGGTGCTATTTTCGCCATCTTCGCTGTCGCTGGTTCTTAAACGGATACGGGGTTCGGTTCAATGGCGAGATCCCACCTTCGTCGCCAGTGTCGTATCCGCAATTAAGACTCGTAGTCAGTGACTTTCAATTCAAGCTCTTTATTAACACTGGTGGAACCGAACCGCAAAAGACAAAAAGCTTGCGGCTTTTATATCTTTTGCTTCGGCGGCCGCGGCCAATGGCAGCGATTCAAGTCTCCCGCTCTTGGCTTTAACCAATCGCGGGAGACTTCAATCGGGCCAATCAGGCACGGCTCGCCTGGCCAATCAGAAATCCCCGCGCCTTAGCCAATCAAGGCACGGGGATTTCGAGTAGTCCATTTGCATACATGACAGGATGCCCTGTCCTAATCAATCTTCCCTCATTGCAGAGATGAATAATGATGGCAAAATACATGGTAATTAGAAATGTCTTCCAAATTCAAATATTTAACCAATTGTTCTAAATTAAAAATATGATACCTATACAAGTCAGGCTTATAACCACTCAGTTAAGGCTAGATGCCTAGAAAACCCAAGCCATTTGTGACTCAGATCCAGAACATGAAATCTGAACTTCAAGACTATCCAGAGAATTAATTGTTGTGTCCGCGAAATGATGCCAGGAGTCGGTGACTTCAAATCATGCTCTTTTATTAAAGTAGGAACCGAACTGGCTCTTCGCAAAAGGTTCGCGGTTTTATTCTTTCAGCCGCGGCGTCCGCGGCCAATGGCACCGCTTTGAATCTCCCGTGATTCGAATGGACCAATCGCGGGAGATTCTTAGCGAGCCAATCGGTGCGGCTCGCCTGACCAATCAGAGTGCCCCACGCTTTGGCCAATCAAAGCGCGGGGATCTCAAGAATGCTAATTAGGGACAGAACATTAATCATCAGCTCCAAGGCCAGGATGAAAAAGTCAGGAATAGATGTGATTGAACAATAGAATTGATGGACAGCATTTCTATCTTGTCCCTAGAGGCTAATTCCAAGCAGAGGGACTCATATCCAGAACATGAAGACACAATATGGTCAACCCTGATGTCTTTTGGAAGATCATCATGAGTCTTGAATGTATCAGAAAATAACCTTACATTTGAAGGCAACCTCCATAAATACATATGGGTTGCTTTATCAAAGAACCTTTTCCATTTAACTATTTACAGTATCATCAGAAAGCCCAACAATTCCAAGTTGACCCTCTGGATATGATTTATGCAGTCTTATCCTGCTGCTTTCCATGCTGCAAGATACTGGGCAGTAGCAAAACAAATTCAAGAGGAAAATGAAATGGACAACACATTATGAAAGCTAGGTCTGGGTTCTGCTAAGAATCTCTAGTCAAGAAAAGTGAACACTCCAGGCTGTAAGAATGGAGAGACAGAGATCTTGAAGTTTCCTCCTGGTATATGGTTAGCAGATCGATCACCCAGACACAATCTGCCCTTTCAATTTATTTCTACTGAAATTAGATGAATTATTTTCAAATTTGCAGCTTGCTGATACTTCTCAATTAGGTGGTTTTTGGGGAGTGGTGCTGCAAAGTATTTCTTCTTTTTCACAGAAAAGAACTGAGTTGCAGAGTCGCCAAAAAAATTGAGAGCTCTACCAAATGTATTTCCTTGTTCCACTTTCTGGTCCCTGATTCTATATTGGTGCCAGATAATCACATAATAATACTTTTCCAGGTTGCTCTGCCAGTGTACTATTTTCCAGTCTGCCTAATGCACACTTTGTGTCCAAAAGTGTTGGGCTATTACTTTCACTTTCACACTTTCCCATCTGTTCCTCCTGCTTTTCCACCTTAACATTCTCTTATCCTTAATTCCATCAATCCAAACATACAATTCCCAAACCAAGCAACTACTATGAACAAAACTCCAAAGCAAATAAGAGAACTTGAGATCAAGTTCAAGAACATGCACTATGGATGCTAAACAACATGGGAGATTATATACAACTTGGCTTATTTTGATATACTCTGAAGCAGAGGTTTTTGGCCAAACTAGGTGTAATTGGGGAGCCTAGTTTCATTTAACAGAGAAATGAGCACAGGAGAAGGGTCTTAAACTCACCCACCGCTCAAATTTTCCCAACTTAAATCATATTCCAGACTCCCTGATAACAGAAGCACAAGCAGAATCTAAAGTTGGTTTCTTTCTTTTTTTTTTTTTTGTAAAAGTTTTATTGATTTTAACAACAGACAAAAAACATATAAGACATAACACATGACATAAAAAAAATTAAAAAATTAAAAAAAAAATTAAACATTCTTCATAAATTTACAGTGTATCAATTGGTTTACCACTCCCTTTTGTGCATCCATTTCATAGTCATCAGAATAATTATATTACAAAACAACTCACATTATCAATCATCAATAAAATATCCCAATATCATTATTAAACAATCATTTGACTATAATTTTACAAATTCAAACTTCAGCGAGATAACTATAATTAGGTTAAATTATTTTATGACAAATCATGAAATCATATCAAATCTATCATAATAAAATATTCTTAAGAATTATCAAAACCAAGAAAAATTATATATTCATTATTTCCTAAATTTCTAAATATTCTATTATCATATTGTATTATCTAACCATTGATAAAAAAGATCCCAAACTTCATAAAATTGTTTATCTTCTTGTTCTCTAATTTCAAATGTCAATCTACTCATTTCAGCACATTCCAATATTTTCTTTATAATTTCTTCCTCTATTGGTATTTTCTCACTCTTCCAATGTTTAGCAAATACAATCCTAGCTGCTGTTAATACATTTACAATCAAATATTTTAAATTTTTATTATATATATCAGGTACGATTCCCAATAAAAAAATCTCTGGTTTCAAATCTATGTGTTTCTTTATCATTTTCTCCAGCCATATGCGAATTCTAGTCCAATATTTCCTGGCCTCCTCACAAGTCCACCACATATGGTAATATGAGCCAGGTATCTGATGACATTTCCAGCACTTTTCAGATTTATTCTTGAACATTCTTGCTATTCTTGTCAGGGGAAAGTGCCACCTGTAAAACATCTTATACAAATTTTCTTTATATGCTATTGACATTGTCATTTTATAATTTTGTGACCACAGTTTTTGCCATTTCTCTAAATCAATCTCATATCCAAAATTCTTCCCCCAAGCAATCATTGTTTCTTTAACTTGTTCTTCCTCTAATTTAATGTCCAACAAATAACTATATAATTTTTTAATCACTTTTTCATCAGTACCTTCTGTTTTAGAATCTTTAAGATACCTTGCATGTATTTGCGCATATGAAAACCAATTCATCTTTATACCTTGTTCTTCTAAATTTTGCATTGTTTTAAGTTCACCCTTTTCATCCAATATTTCCTCATATCTAACTGTTTGTTCCAACAAATAAGTTATAGGATACGAAAAAGCTTCAATAGTTGATAACCAAACTGGAATTTTCAAATAACATTGTTTCTTAATTTTCTCCCAATTCAACCATAACGATTCCCGTATATAATGCCTTCTGAAATAACCCTGTGATTTAGTTCCCTTATACCATAAAAAAGCATGCCAACCCAATAATAAATCATGACCTTCTAATGTCAACAATCTAGTCTTTCTTAACGTTATCCATTCTTTAACCCACATTAAGTTTGCAGCTTGATAATACAACTCCCAATTAGGAAGGCCAAATCCTCTAATTCTAGCATCCTGTAAAAGTTTTAATTTTATTCTCGCTTTCTTGCCTTGCCATATATACTTCAACACAATTTTATTTAGTTCTTCGAAGTAATCCTTACTTAACCTAATTGGTATTGTTTGAAACAAAAATAAAATTCTGAGTAAAATATTCATCTTGATTGTTGAAATTCTACCTATCAATGACAATTGTAGGTTTTCCCATTTTTTCAGGTCGGATGCTATCTGCTGTTTAAGCTTAATATAATTATTCTCTTTCAATGTAGTACACCTTGACGTCAAATATATCCCCAAATATTTAACTTTATTCGTAACTTGAATTTTCAATAAATCTGCCAGCTCTTCTCTTTGCCTTAATAACATGTTCTTTGTCAAAATCTTTGTTTTGTCTTTATTTATTTTTAAACCAGCCATCTCACCATACGTCTCTATCTTTTCCAATAGTTTTAAAGCTGTCTCTAGAGGATCTTCCAAAATAAAGACCAAGTCATCCGCAAAGGCTTGCAATTTGAATTCCTCTTTTTTGACTTTCATTCCTTTTATGTTTATATCCTCTCTAATATTTCTATTTAAGACTTCCAAGGTCAATACAAATAACAAAGGAGATAATGGGCATCCTTGTCTTGTACCTTTTTTAATATTAATAGAGTCTGTGAATTCTCCATCTATCATTACTTTTGCCATTTGCTTATAATATACGGCTTCTATTGCTTGTATAAATTTTCTAGCAAAGCCCATCTGTTCCAATAATAATAACATAAAGTTGGTTTCTTCATTACTACTTTCTATAGCAGGGGTTGCCAACCTTTTGAACCTCAGGGACCACCAAACTCATAATTTTAAATCCCACAGACTAGAGACCCTGGGAAAATCCCTAAAAAAGTCTGTAGGAAAATCCTCCACCCTGTTTTCCAACTGATCGATCATTCTTTATTTGGGATTGCAGGATACTGTCTCCAGCTCCGTTCTCAGAGGGGGGAGAGGGAGAGGGAGAGGGAGGGAGGGAGGGAGGGAGAGGGAGAGAGAGAGAGTTTTGGCTTCGTACAAGGAAAGCAGCAGAAGTCTTTCTTTCTCTCCCCCAAACTCTGCCAGAAATGAGTCTTTGTGAGACTTGCCACACTGGCACAGCCACTTGGAGCAGGATGCCTTGCAGGGTCCCAAAGACTTATTTCTGGCAGAGTGTAAGAGAGAAAGACTTTTGCTGCTTTACTTGTGTTTAGCCAAAAGGAGAAGAAGAAAGAAGTGGAAAAAAGCAGCTGTGTGGCCAGGTGAAGCACATGGGGTGAGTGGGGTAAGTTGCCCTCCTCTGTCTTTTCCCTCTTCCCTCACTGCCTCATGTTGTTCACAATGCAAGTGGCGTAAGCCTTGTATTCCCGTGGGCCATGTGGGCAGCCCAGCCTTGTGTGCAGCCTGGATTAATTGCTTTGGGGGGGTGCTTTGGGGGTGGCATTTCTCTGTAGACCACTAAAATTTTCTCACAGACCACTAGTGGTCCCCAGCCCACTGGTTGGTGACCACTGTTCTATACATGTTACTTCTAAGCCACCATGGAGCATATCAGAACAGACTTGCACATTCATGCACATATGCAAGGGGAAAATAAGTCTAAACCAGTAATTTCTCAAAGAAGCAGAGATGTTATGAAAAATATGCAAAGATTAATGTCAAGCAATAAAATACAAAACAGATACTTTTTATTAAAAGCCATGTTCTGATCAGGATGCACCCTTAGATTTTAGCATTCAGTTTATGACTAACATTCTGCAAATATATTTTAAATCCTTATGATCTGGATTCAAAATAGTTCTCCCTTCATCCACACACCATAATATTTCAACTTAATTTTTCCTATGATTTATATTTCATTTTAAGCCATCCTGTAATTTACAGTAATTTCATCTGTCTCCAGTTCTGTTCCCAAAAGATTGCCCTGATGTTGTATTAAGTCTAAGTGGATCAAGAAAATAAAAGAGGGTGGGGTTCCGGTTTGAGCTTCTTCGGCGACAGACTGAAACCTTATCTTTGCGAGGCTTCGATCCGTGCTTGCCACTGGAGCACGCCAAGCTGGCTGGTTTGGGGGCTAAGCCACCCTGTACAGGTGGTACAGAAGAAAGGGGAGACTGCCTGCAGGGTTGAGGAGAGCCTCATCTCTCCTCCCCAGCTGGCCATTACTCCCTTTCCCGAAGGCGGTTGTAGCGGTGGTTAGAAATGGCCACCACAAAGAAGAACTTGACTGGAAAAGAATGTGCAGGAGGAAGATAAAAGATAAAGTTTTGGTTGACTGGGTTAAACAACAAAAACAACAAATAAGGTACCCTGGAATTTAAATTTAATAACATTGTTCCCAAAGAAGATTTTGAAGCTGCGAAGGAGAGAGAGAAGGGAAAGGATTAGGGTTTTTTTTCTTCCCTTCCTTATATTGACAGCTAAGAAACTTAAGCAAGAAATTGAAAAAAAATCCACTTTTGTGGGAATAAACTTTGACTTCAGTATTGGGTAATGATTAGTCTAAGACCTTATACATACATGTCTGCCTAAGGGTCACTGAGATAAGCAAGGAAATTAAAAACAAACACCAGAAACAATTAAGCAGCTCAGACAATTGTAAACAGTTTTGTGTGCTATATCTAATTATTGTAATCCACAATGTGAATGCTTACTATGTACGAATTTCTCAATAAAAGGGGGCACTAGAATTTGCTCTAGACTCCCATCCCGAGTACACCAGCCTCTGTGTCTCATTCTTTCCATGGGAGTCCACCACAAGTGGTGACCCCGACGTGATCCACTGCAGGTGGTACGTGTCCGGACCTCCGTGTTTCCTCACCTGGAATAGGTAAAGTACGAACTTAACTATTGCTGGACAATAGGATTATTCAGGGAGCATGGGGAGAAAACTCTCTCAGCCACAGGAACGGCATGTTAGTGAGTTGCAGAAGTTAGCAAGGACAAACTACTTTATCTTTAAACCCTCCGGGGGGGGGGAGCAAATAGTTCTTTCAAAAGATAATGAGGAAGCTGCAAAAGAACTTTTGCTGAAATTGGCAGTTGGAAATGCAAACGCTGACGGCAAGCGTATCTTGCAGCCCTTGGTGGCTAGAGGTGAGGTTACTCTGGCTGATCTGTTAAAAGCATGTGCAGTGGTGGGTTCTCAGGCTTACAACATGGAGACTTTGGCTATGGCATTGCAAAAAGGGATGAAACCTACAGGGAATTGTTTTAATTGTGGAAAGCCTGGCCATTTTAAAGCCCAGTGCCGTGCCCCTGGGGGGGTGGGGGGTTGTAGGCATTTTGCTTCCTCTCCTTCTGCAGGTACGCCAAGACCAAAAGTTCGGTATAAGAGACTACCAGATCCAATGTGGAAAGGACCTGTCCCTCTGATAACTTGGGGCTGAGGATATGCTGCTGTTGAAGATGAGGGGACAGTTGTTTGGGTTCCTGCTCGCTGTGTGCGTCCTTATCATCAGCCAAAGGGGCAAGGGGATGGATTTGGGGGAATGGAAAAGAAACACATTGATCCAAGACATGGGGAAGCTAGCAAACCTTCATAATAAAACTGATTGTTGGGTATGTATGCACATGCCAACTTACAAAACATCAGGGCTTCCAATGGTTGCAGTACCTTTGGCCGAAGGTGACTGGTATAAGGGACAATGCTATGGTTGTTCAGGGATGTGGTCTAACAGTTGGACTAAAAGTAACATAAATACATTGCATCTTGGAAGCCGAATCCAAGAGGTGGCGAATATCTGCTGGACTCACAATGAGACAGTAGAGAATATGACTTACTTGGGAACATATCCATTTTGTAACAAAACAATTGTTATTAGCAATGGAAGTCGGTTTTATCCGGATGACATGAAAACTAAAAATCTCACTTACTTTGTACATAATATTTCTAAATTTGATATCATATCTTTGATCAATGAAAATGGGTGTCCAATTATCCCTGCCACATGTTGTCCCATCATGATAGAAAACCAGCTGCCCAAATGTGCAAATGGGAAATATGCACCACCGCCCACTTATTTGGCTATGTTAATGGAATCTTTTGTACGATTAATCTATGCTGAACCAAATACGGTTGGTCATCTCCTGGGAGCAAATCTATGGTTGCTGTGTGGACGGATGGCCTATGATCACATGCCAGCACGATGGAAAGGAGTCTGCACCTTTGGGAAAGTAATCCCATCTCATGTCATTTTAAAATCTTTGGGGACTGCTCATATCCGCAATGCGCGTTCCACAACGGAAGTAAACTCTGTTTTGAATCATGACTACTGGACACAGATATCAAGGGGAGTTATTCCTCCTTTAGGAGTCATGATGAACTATAGAGATTTGCACCGTTTAAACAATTGGACAGTTACTATGTTTAAAGACACCATTAAAACGCTAAAGCTGCTTGAAGAAGAGCAAGGAAAAATCCTTGACTTTGTCCTGCAAACCAGATATGCGGTAGACACTATTTTGGCTGTGCAAGGGGGAGTTTGTGCTGTGATTCATACACATTGTTGCATGTATATCTCTGATTATTCTCCAAACATTACAGCTACTATACAGCATATGGAACAAACCCTGAGTGAGAATTCATTACAATCAGAGGACGAGGGACTGGACGTGTGGTCTGCACTTTGGTCCTGGTTGCCAGATGGTTCATGGATTCGTCACCTAATTGTTGGAGTGATATTGCTTTTTATACTTTCTCTTTGTGTATGCTGTTGTATCCAATGTCTCCCTAGACTTTTAGGAATGTGTCGGGTGAAGCCTACGGAAGGAGAACTGTTGTTGCAGATGGCGAAAAGCTACCGAGGCATCCGCGATCATCAAAAAACTAAAACAGGGGAGATGTGGGAATAAACTTTGACTTCAGTATTGGGTAATGATTAGTCTAAGACCTTATACATACATGTCTGCCTAAGGGTCACTGAGATAAGCAAGGAAATTAAAAACAAACACCAGAAACAATTAAGCAGCTCAGACAATTGTAAACAGTTTTGTGTGCTATATCTAATTATTGTAATCCACAATGTGAATGCTTACTATGTACGAATTTCTCAATAAAAGGGGGCACTAGAATTTGCTCTAGACTCCCATCCCGAGTACACCAGCCTCTGTGTCTCATTCTTTCCATGGGAGTCCACCACACACTTTGACATTAATAGGCATCTAAGCTGAAAATAAAAGTCAAACGGATAATAAAGTTTTCTAGACATTTAAAAGTTTTTAAAAGCAGGAAAGGACGGAAAAAAAGAATAAAAGGTCAGGATCTGGAAAAATGAAGGAGACTGCCTGGAATTAAGGAATGGAACTGTAACTAAAAGGAACTTACAGTGAGATTTCAACAAGATTCCTCAAAGATACATCTTAATTGAAACTTGGTAGCAAAATAATAGAACCCCAGGAAAAGGAAGTGGAAAAGAGAAGCAGAAAGAAACAGCCTTGGATTATTTGGATTACTTGGTGATTTTTGGTTTTTGCATCTGGATGACTAAAATTAACCGGGTGGTTGTTTAAAAGTCTTTAAAATGGTATCACTCTTAGAAGAACTGAAAATGGAACTTTAAAAATGGAAAGAAGATGCACAAGAAGGGAGAGGTTCTTCTGGCTTCGTATTTCAATTCTTAGAAATGGAGATCTGGAACTATGAGAAACAACAAGAAACGCTTGCAGAACAAGAAGATTGGGACAAAGAAGAAGCCATCTTTAATGATCAAATAATTTTAAGTGGGGGAAAAAAAGAAAAGGGGGGAAAGAGAGTGAAAGATTTAAGACTGGAAAAAACAACCAAACAGAAGAAGAATTTGAAAGATAAGTATAATATTAGAAAGCAACAGAAGAGGGGATTACAGATGAGAGAGTTAGAAGTAGAGTCGAGGGGGAAAAGGGGGAGGGGGAAGAAGGCAAGGAAAAGAAGTTGTAAAAGACAGAAACAAGAAATGGAGAAACAGGGAAAAGATATAAGGATTGTAACCATAAGCTTGTTTAGAGATAATGGGTGAAAATTTAATTGCAAAAGGGATTCTGCAAAGGTACATAAGATATCATTGTTATATTATAAACAGAAATAATTTTAGAAAATATGATTAGAATGATGGATAAAATATTTACTGTAATGTAGTTAAATATTTCATAATAAATAAATGAATTAAAATGATTGAGAGAATTAAATGGGAAATTTTTTAATTATGAGTAATGATTTATAAAAATATAAGTGAGAAATATGGGGAAAAAAAGAATCAACTATGGAAAGTTTATAAGTGTTCCCAAGGAAGTATGATATTTAATTGAAAAGAAATGTTAAAGATGTTAAGTTTTTAAGATTTTAATGAATATTAATGATAGAATTGAATTGGAATGGAATGTGTGCTTTATACACACATACACACACACACACACACACACACATAAATATATATATATATATATATGTTTTCTGAGGTTCTCGCGGGTATTTGTATGTGGATCTTTGGTTATTTGGGTTTTCTCCCGTGTAAGATTGGAAGTATCTAGGCAACGTTTCGATGAAGTCTCATTCATCATCTTCAGGCTTGGTCTTCAGCTCTGTGCTTCTCAGAGTGATGTTTGCTTGCAGCTGCTTCTTCCTTTTAACTGCTAATGGGGGTGTGACTTGATCGGGTGGGGGCTTGGCTGTGTTCTGATTGGATGGGGGTATGTTCTCATTGGTTGGGGGTTTGGCTGTGTTCTGATTGGTTGGGGGGTTGGCTGTGTTCTGATTGGCTGGAGGCGTGTTCTGTTCAGGTGGGGGCTTGGTTGTGCTCAGGTTAGTCTTAGTTGCTGGGGGATTTGAGCTGGTGAGCTGTGATCTTGCTGTTTGGCTTCGAGTTCGTGGTCGTGCTGGATCTTCATGGTGGGGGTCAGTTCGCTACATGTATGGCTCAGAGGGGTTTGAAGTGGGTAGTGATGTAGCTGCAGTGCGGCTTCTGGTCCGTGGTCGTGTCTCATCTTCTGTGTGGGTATGAGTCTGCTTTGCCATTGTGGGTGTGAGTCTGCTTTGCTCTTGTTCTCTGTCTTGGATTTTGGTTGGGGTTTCTTTTTGGATTAGGTGGGTGATCTTCTTTCTTTGGAATCCATTGGCTGTCAGCACGCCGATGAGAGTGTATAGTTCATCTCTAGATGTTGTTCATTGGCTAAGCATTTTGTTCTGGAGATGAGTGTCTCGGCTATGGAATTGATCTGTGCTGGGTGGTGGTGTGAGAGTGCGTGTAGATAGCGGCCACAGCCACACATGAAACAAACAGTGAGATAGAGGCTCACAGCCACACATGAAACAAACAGTGCACAACATCTCAGACAAGATCCTCACCAAAGCCGAAACCAAGGTCCTTTCTAAAGGATTCAACTTTGCTAACACTCCCAAACACATCCCCACAGAAACCATCACATGCGGAGTTGAAACCAGCCTGACCAAAACCAACCCTGATGATGCTAATAGAATCAGACTTGAAATCACCAACATCCTCTGCATTAGCAAACCACTCAAAAGCAACTTATCCAAAGAAGAACAAACTGCACTACTTAACCTAAAAGAAGACACCAGAATAATAATCCTACCAGCAGACAAGGGCAACGCGACAGTGGTTATGAAAACATCTGACTACCAATCCAAGTTAACCAACCTACTCCAAGACCCCACATACAAACCCCTAAAGACAGACCCCACCACCTAGAAAAAACCACCAGATCCAAAATAAAAGCCTCCCCCATCAGTGAAGAAATCCAGCAAAGAATCATACCCAGAGAGGAATCATCCAGATGCCCTAAACTTTATGGTCTCCCCAAGATACACAAAGAAGGAACCCCACTTACCCCAATAGTCAGCTCCATAGGCTCACCTCTACAAAACCTAGCCAAATTTCTCGCCAAACAACTACAGCCCTATGCAGAATCCATCAACTCACACGTAAGAAACTCATTCCAGTTCATCGAGATCATAAAGAAACAAAACTTACAACCCAGTGACCTACTAGTGAGCTTCGATGTCATATCCCTCTTCACCCAAGTGCCAATAAAAGAAGCCTTGACAGCCATCCAAAACAAATACAAACCCCCCAAGCACATCCTAGATCTGACCAACCACTGCCTATCCAATACATACTTCACCTACAATGGACAAAAATACAAACAAATAGAAGGAGCACCCATGGGATCACCCCTCTCATCTGTCATCGCTAACCTCTACATGGAACACTTTGAAACACAAGCTCTAGAAAAATATGATCACAAACCCAAACTCTGGCTCAGATACGGAGATGACACCTTCATAATCTGGCCACACGGGAAAGAAAAACTGAACAACTTCCTCACACACCTCAACAGCCTACACCCCAAAATACAATTCACCATGGAAACAGAAGCTAACAACCAACTTCCCTTCCTAGATGTCTTGGTATACAAAAAATCCAATGGCTCCCTAGGACACACCATCTACCAGAAGAAAACACATACAAACTGCTATCTAAATGCACTCTCACACCACTACCCAGCACAGATCAATTCCGTAGCCGAGACACTCACCTCCAGAACAAAATGCTTAGCCAATGAACAACACCTAGAGACCGAACTACACACTCTCACCGGCGTGGTGACAGCCAATGGATTCCAAAGAAAGAAGATCACCCACCTAATCCAAAAAGAAACCCCAGCCAAAATCCAAGACAGAGAACAAGAGAATGGCAAAGCCCTCCTCCCATATATAAAAGGTACTACAGACAAAATCAGCAAGATCCTCCAAAAGCACAACATTAAGACAGCATTCTGCACAAAAAGAAGGATATCCACCATCCTAAGAAACCCTAAGGACAAAATCGAGTTAGAAAATCAAGGAATATATGAAATCCCTTGCACTGCCTGCCCCACCACATACATTGGACAAACTAACAGAAGAATAAGTGCACGCATTGAAGAACATAAGAAAGGAAGAACCAACCTCTTCCCTGGTCCAACACCTCAAAGCCACAGGACATGAGACTGACTTTAAAAATACCAGAACTATCGCCAAAACCGAACACTTCAGCAGCAGAACAATCAGAGAAGCCATAGAGATAGAAAAACGCCCACACAGCATGAATAAACGAGATGATACCTCCCGCCTACCAGCCATTTGGAAACCGCGCTCATGAACAGATGAGTACCTAACATGAAGAATGACAACAGACCCACACCCCTGAGAGCCACACAAGATGCCATCACCACACTTCCACGTAGAAAGCAGACTCACACCCACACAGAAGATGAGACACGACCACGGACCAGAAGCCGCACTGCAGCTACATCACTACCCACTTCAAACCCCTCTAAGCCAAACATGAAGTGAACTGACCCCCACCATGAAGATCCAGCATGACCACGAACTCGAAGCCAAACAGCAAGATCACAGCTCACCAGCTCAAATCCCCCAGCAACTAACTAACCTGAGCACAACCAAGCCCCCACCTGAACAGAACACGCCTCCAGCCAATCAGAACACAGCCAACCCCCCATCCAATCAGAACACAGCCAAGCCCTCACCCGATCAAGTCACACCCCCACTTGCAGTTAAAAGGAAGAAGCAGCTACAAGCTCACATCACTCTGAGAAGCACAGAGCTGAAGACCAAGCCTGAAGATGATGAATGAGACTTCATCGAAACGTTGCCTAGATACGTCCAATCTTACGCGGGAGAAAACCCGAATAACCAAAGATACACACACACACACAAACACAGCAAACTCCAAGACCAAGAAACACAGACCAAGACTCTCAACCAATCAGGAGGAAGAAAAAACCATTCTGACACAGCAATAGGCTGCCCCAAATTTAAATCTGAAACCACTGTAAAAGTCTGACTCACAGATGAACACTATACAGAAGCCTGATGATGGCAGATGAGATTCTGCTGAAACGTTGCTGCAACTTTCAAAGCACCACTACTATGACGTGGGAAAATACCCGAACAAAGCTGAATGCCAGACATGTAAGTACCCGTGAAAACTTAAGAAAAAAAATATATAGATATAGATATAGATATAGATATAGATATAGATATAGATATAGATATAGATATAGATATAGATATAGATATAGATATAGATATAGATATAGATATAGATATAGATATAGATATAGATATAGATATATGGATCTTTGGTTATTCGGGTTTTCTCCCGCGTAAGATTGGAAGTATCTAGGCAACGTTTCGATGAAGTCTCATTCATCATCTTCAGGCTTGGTCTTCAGCTCTGTGCTTCTCAGAGTGATGTGAGCTTGCAGCTGCTTCTTCCTTTTAACTGCTAGTGGGGGTGTGACTTGATTGGGTGGGGGCTTGGCTGTGTTCTGATTGGGTGGGGGGGTGTTCTGATTGGTTGGGGGGTGTTCTGATTGGTTGGGGGTTTGGCTGTGTTCTGATTGGCTGGAGGCATGTTCTGTTCAGGTGGGGGCTTGATTGTGCTCAGGTTAGTCTTAGTAAAAATTGAAATTCTACACCAACACAGCAGCCACCAAACGCATCCTAAAAAGAACAGAATTGGCCCTAATTAGAAATGAACTTCACACAAAAAGATTTCTCCTAGACCAAATCAACAAAGATCTCCTCACACTTCACCTCAGACTCAGCAACAAGATTCACCCCTTACTTTGGGACAAATCCAAACAGCTCTCTGTCTGGAGAGCCGAAACACAGACCACCCTCAAGACAGACACACACACCAACAAACTCAGAAAACTACAACAACGCCAGAAACCAACTCCTCCCACCTCACAGCCACACATGAAACAAACAGTGCACAACATCTCAGACAAGATCCTCACTGAAGCCGAAACCAAGGTCCTTTCTAAAGGATTCAACTTTGCTGTCGCTCCCAAACACATCCCCACAGAAACCATCATATGCGGAGTTGAAACCAGCCTGACCAAAACCAACCCTGATGATGCCAATCGAAATCACCAACATCCTCTGCACTAGCAAACCACCCAAAAGCAACTTATCCAAAGAAGAACAAACTGCACTACTTAACCTGAAAGAAGACACCAGCATAATAATCCTACCAGCAGACAAGGGCAACGGGACAGTGGTTATGAACACATCTGACTACCAATCCAAGTTAACCAACCTACTCCAAGACCCCACTTACAAACCCCTAAAGACAGACCCCACCACCTACCTAGAAAAAACCACCAGATCCAAAATAAAAGCCTCCCCCATCAGTGAAGAAATCCAGCAAAGAATCATACCCAGAGAGAAATCATCCAGATGCCCTAAACTTTATGGTCTCCCCAAGATACACAAAGAAGGAACCCCACTTACCCCAATAGTCAGCTCCATAGGCTCACCTCTACAAAACCTAGCCAAATTTCTCGCCAAACAACTACAGCCCTATGCAGAATCCATCAACTCACACGTAAGAAACTCATTCCAATTCATCGAGATCATAAAGAAACAAAACTTACAACCCAGTGACCTACTAGTGAGCTTCGATATCATATCCCTCTTCACCCAAGTGCCAATAAAAGAAGCCTTGACAGCCATCCAAAACAAATACAACCCCCCCAAGCACATCCTAGATCTGACCAACCACTGCCTATCCAATACATACTTCACCTACAATGGACAAAAATACAAATAAATAGAAGGAGCACCCATGGGATCACCCCTCTCACCTGTCATCGCTAACCTCTACATGGAACACTTTGAAACACAAGCTCTAGAAAAATATGATCACAAACCCAAACTCTGGCTCAGATACGTAGATGACACCTTCATAATCTGGCCACACGGGAAAGAAAAACTGAACAACTTCCTCACACACCTCAACAGCCTACACCCCAAAATACAATTCACCATGGAAACAGAAGCTAACAACCAACTTCCCTTCCTAGATGTCTTGGTATACAAAAAATCCAATGGCTCCCTAGGACACACCATCTACCAGAAGAAAACACATACAAACCGCTATCTACACGCACTCTCACACCACCACCCAGCACAGATCAATTCCGCAGCCGAGACACTCATTTCCAGAACAAAATGCTTAGCCAATGAACAACACCTAGAGACCGAACTACACACTCTCACCGGCGTGCTGACAGCCAATGGATTCCAAAGAAAGAAGATCACCCACCTAATCCAAAAAGAAACCCCAGCCAAAATCCAAGACAGAGAACAAGAGAATGGCAAAGCCCTCCTCCCATATATAAAAGGCACTACGGACAAAATTAGCAAGATCCTCCAAAAACACAACATTAAGACAGCATTCTGCACAAACAGAAAGATATCCACCATCCTAAGAAACCCTAAGGACAGAATCGAGTTGGAAAATCAAGGAGTATACGAAATCCCTTGCACTGCCTGCCCCACCACATACATTGGACAGACTAATAGAAGAATAGGTGCACGCATTGAAGAACATAAGAACTCAATCAAAAAGGAAGAACCGACCTCTTCCCTGGTCCAACACCTCAAAGCCACAGGACATGAGATTGACTTTAAAAATACCAGAACTATCGCCAAAACCGAACACTTCAGCAGCAGAATCATCAGAGAAGCCATAGAGATAGAAAAACGCCCATACAGCATGAATAAACGAGATGATGCCTCCCGCCTACCAGCCATTTGGAAACCCGCCCTCATGAACAGACGCATACCTAACATGAAGAATGACACCAGACCCACACCCCTGAGAGCCACACAAGATGCCACCACCACACTTCCACGTAGAAAGCAGACTCACACCCACACAGAAGATGAAACACGACCACGGACCAGAAGCCGCACTGCACCTGCATCACTACCCACCTCAAACCCCTCTGAGCCATACATGAAGCGAACTGACCTCCACCATGAAGATGCAGCACGACCATGAACTCGAAGCCTAACAGCAAGATCACAGCTCACCAGCTCAAACCCTCCAGCAACTAAGACTAACCTGAGCACAATCAAGCCCCCACCTGAACAGAACATGCCTCCAGCCAATCAGAACACAGCCAAACCCCCAACCAATGAGAACACACCCCCACCCAATCAGAACACAGCCAAGCCCCCACCTAATCAAGTCACACCCCCACTAGCAGTTAAAAGGAAGAAGCAGCTGCAAGCTCACATCACTCTGAGAAGCACAGAGCTGAAGACCAAGCCTGAAGATGATGAATGAGACTTCATCGAAACATTGCCTAGATACTTCCAATCTTACGCGGGAGAAAACCTGAATAACCAAAGATCCACATACAAATACCCGCGAGAACCTCAGAAAACATATATATATATATATATATATATATATATATATATATATATATATATATATATATATATATATATATATATAAAAATAAATATTTTTTTCTTTTTAAGAATATAGTGTATATTTTAAGAATGTACCAAGCAGAATTCGATTGGAAGTAATGTATTATATTGAATGCTATAATCTTAAAGGTATACATTGAATAAGAGTTTGAATGGATAAAATTAAAAGATATAAAGGTGTCATACTCTAACTGGTAACGACAGGAGAAAATTTGTTAAATAAGAAAAGATAATATGAAATTGAAACAGGACTGACAAAAGTATATATATAATGATTTGATTGAGATGAGATAATTAAAATAAAGTTGAGAAAATTAAAAGAGGGGAAAAACTATGTAGAAAATATAAAACGGTAATAATAAGATATGGAATAGAATATAAATATAAGCATGAAATTGAGTTTGGTGTCTGTATGAAGAAGTGATAACCTGGGACCATGCTATTTTCAAAAAAGATGTTTGATTTGTATTTTGTTTTTGTGAAAACTCAAATAAAACTTTCAAAAAAAAAGAAAAGAAAAGAAGGTAAACTAAAAACACTGTATGGAGTGTTGTTTTCCCCAGTATTTCTTATTGTTCTCCCTTTCATTTCTTAAGACCAATCTTCTACACTTCTGGTCCCATTGTGGTCATTGTGACATTCGTCCCAGGATTCCTCCTCTCTCTTTCCATGCACAGAACTACAGAGCTCCCAGCTAATAACATGATTTGGCAACATATGCACTGATTATATTCTGTCAGCCTTTCCCAGCATGGCACTCTCCAGATGGATTGGACCATATAATTTATCATTTCAGTATCATGGGGGTTTTGCAATGTGTACCCAGCACATCTGGAGGTCTCCAGGGTGAAGGGAACAGAGCTGACTGGCAGGGCCATCTGCCACCTACCAAGTGGTGGTATAGTTTAGGGCATTTTTCCCAGACACTGCATGAGAATCAGCTAGTGATTTGGATTCTGTCATTTAGGACAAGCAGTCAATTTAAACCCCATTATTGAAAAAAGGAAATGACTAACTTTAGAGTAAACAGAATCCACAATCCAGACATTTCTGGCTCAAATAATTAATGGCCACCCCCAGAATACACATGTGTAAGTTAGGTACTAATGGATTGTAAATAGTGATTGTAAGAGAGAAGTGTGGTGTTGTTTATATACCTGCAAAAGATATATCAAAAATATGGGCGATGTGATTTACCTTTGGAATCATTGGCATGTCCATTCTGAGTTGCTCCCTTTGCAGGTTTCCTTTGCAGATCAAAGGGTAAGGATTTTCAGTAAAATCTATTTTTTCCCCCTCTTATTTAAGTACGGCCTTGGAGTCTTCTGAACAAAGGTTAATTCTGTGGCAATGCATTCTAAACTCTCCCCTTTGTTCAGTATTTGGTAGACAGCAAGAGAGCCATTTCAGGCACATTCCATTCAATCAGGAACTTTAACCTACTCACCCTCAGTGCTACTCTGTTTAAAGGATTTCCAGCTTGTTTCATGTGGTCTGATATAGTTTCAGGCATGGGTGAAATGACTGGAGACAATCTTACTTGGTGAACTTTCAGCTCTTTATTACATAGTGACTTAAGAGAGTGAACAACAACAACTCTGCCTTATATAGGTGACCTTAATGTGAAATAACCAATAGGGAGCTGTAAGACGCTAGCTCCAGAACCAATAAGAGTCCTTCGTTAAGGGCCAATCGGATTCTCTGAACCCAACCAATCCGATCGAGCCGCTTAACAACCAATCAGAAGTGCAGGGCCAGAACCCTGCACTTTACCCCAAGCTCGCTTTTATTTAAACTATTTACATACATAACACCCCTTCCCCCTGGCTCCTCAATTATGGTGTGGTTATATAGTCCTTCAAATAGGACGGTTGTTTTTTGGGTCTATTAGATTTTCTTTGGACTGGCTGTGTGCAGTCCTGTTGAGGTAAAATGTTGTTTGGTAGTGGCTCAGCTTCTCGTTCTGGTGTGATTTCCCTTGGAGTGTACGATTCTTCCTCCAGCTCCATTTCCTCAGTTTCACTAGATTCATCGCTCTCTTGGAACAGGTTCCCTGGAATGTCGTCTTCTTCCATTCCTTCCCCCCCCTCAGTTTGGTCATAGGGGAGTTGCTGGCTGGCCGAAAGTCGTGACCGTAATTGGTCAATATGTCGTTTCCACAGTCTTTCATCAACACATTTTACAATATAGGATTTGGGCACAGTTTTGCGTATTATCGTTGCTTCAATCCAAACCGGGTCGCCCGATAAATTTCTTGCATAAACGGGGTTGCCTACCTTGAAGGTACGGTTGCGTCCGCTGGATCCTGCAGGCTTTTCTGGCTCGTAAGCAGGGTGCAATCGGTCGAGGCGGGAACGGAGTTTTCGCCCCATGAGAAGTTCTGCGGGAGTTCTGCCGGTTACGCTGTGCGGAGTGATGTGTTGTAGAAGTAGAATGCGGTTTATTTTTTCGTCAATATTATCATAGTCCACTTTTTGCAAAGTCTTTTTTACAAATTGGACCATGCGTTCCGCTCGGCCGTTGGTAGCAGGATACACCGGCGAGGTGAGCGCATGGCGGATGCCATTATCAGCAAGGTACTGTTCAAACATTAGCACTGTAAACTGTGGTCCGTTGTTGGACACCAGGACGTCTGGCAATCCATGAGTTGCAAAGAGTCTATTGAGGACTTTAATGACAGCTTCATCTAAGTCTGCAAATCCGCAGAGGCCTCCCAAGTGTCGGAGGTCTGCCACGAAGTCAGCCACACTCTCTCCTTTTCGCTGGCTTCTTTGATAGAATTCGTGACGTCTCACGAGTGTAGGTACGGTTGGCGCGTAATGGTCTCTTAGGAGAGGTTCGAGGTCATCCCAGCTCATTGCTTTAACTTCTCAAGGTTTCGCAAGTGCCTTTGCCATTTTAAAGACAGCCGGGCCGCAGTACGTCAGGAACAGCGCCCGCTTCTTGGCTGGTGTAATGTCCTTCAGGTTGTTTGTTTCAAGGAACATTTGGAAGCGATCCATGTAGGATTCCCAATCCTCTTGGTTCGGATCGAACGGAGCGGGTGGTACGATGCCGCTGGACATGGTTTCCGTTGGTGGCGTCGTCTTGGCACGTGCTCTGTTTTTCTTCCCGGTTCCTTAAGATCAGATGTCTCCAAATCCCACCTTCGTCGCCAGTGATATAGTTTCAGGCATGGGTGAAATGACTGGAGACAATCTTAGTTGGTGAACTTTCAACTCTTTATTACATAGTGACTTAAGAGAGTGAACAACAATAACTTTGCCTTATATAGGTAACCTTAATGTGAAATAACCAATAGGGAGCTGTAAGACGCTAGCTCCAGAACCAATAAGAGTCCTTCATTAAGGGCCAATCGGATTCTCTGAACCCAACCAATCCGATCGAGCCGCTTAACACCCAATCAGAAGTGCAGGGCCAGAACCCTGCACTTTACCCCAAGCTTGCTTTTATTTAAACTATTTACATACATAACATGGTCAATAATATAGAAGTGAGGCAGACCCTCACTCTCTTGTCCCCTTCCAAAATGGTTCTGCAGCCTTGTGTGGGGAGCCCAAAGAAATCGTGGGGTTGGTTAGTGCCATGAGAGTCCTCCCTTTGTCTTTGCCAACCAATTTTTAACAAGGTTAGTTATTCTTGCCTTCATATATATATATTTTTTTAATGTAAATCAAAAAATTTTTACCAGTTCTGTAGGCGTGACTTGGTGGGCATGGCAGGGGAAGGATACTGCAAAATCTCCATTCCCTCCCCACTCCTGGGGGAAGGTTACCACTGGTTCTCCAAACTACTCAAAATTTCCGCTATCGGTTCTCCAGAACTGGTCAGAACCTGCTGAATACCACCTCTGGATAAAAGATTTAGAAATATGCTTTATTCATCTTATAGTTCTGTAACGAAATGATATGTGAAACTGTCTTTGAAGATGACCCAAACCCAGCCCTAAAATTCATTTTAGGATAGTACAGTACATTCAGACTACAGTTCAGGGGTATTATTAAAAGCCTATAAAGCCTACTGGCTTACTGTCAGACTGAAAGACTGGGATATACCTGAAAGAAACAGCATCTTCTCCTGTATCAACCTGTATGTGCTGCAGGACCATCTGCTGATGTCCTATTTCTCTGGTTTGCATATACTGTACATATCCAATATCCACTCGCACTATTTCCTTTTTTAGGCATCATTATTCAGAGGGCATAATCTTTCCTTCAGATCCAGGACTTCAAGCTACTTATGCATCAGGTAATCAGCTGAAGGATCTTTTTTCCCAGGTTCATCTTCCCTGGGTAGGGTTATAGGCAGGGGTGGATTCAAATTTTTAACAACCGGTTCTGTGGGCAGGACTTAGGTGGTGGGTGTGGCTTGGTGGTCATGTGACTGGGTGGACATGGCTTGGTGGTCATATTATTGGCTGGGTGTGGCCAACTCAATATCACTCACATCAAGGCACGCATTTCCTCGCCTGGCCTCTCATGACTGTGGAGATGCTGAACAGTTGTAAGTGTAAAAAATGATCATAAGTCACTTTTTTCAGTGCCATTGTAATTTTAAATGGTCACTCCACACAAGCAAAGTACCAGCAAAGGAGGGGGAAAAAACTCCAGAGAAGTTCCAGAGACAGGAAGCCTAGTCCTGCCAAGAATGTAATCAGGGTTAACGGAGAGGCAGTTTCTGTAAGCAACACCAGAATGTTTCCTTCCTGCCTTCCTTACAGGATTAGGCCAGGAATTTCTTCTAACAACCGGTTCTCCAAACTGCTTAGAATGTTAACAACTGGTTCTAGTGAATAGGTTAGAACTGGTAGAATCCCACCCCTGGTTATAGGGCAGCAATATGCCTTTTTTTCTTTGTCACCAGATAGGACTCTTTTTTCATTCTCCTGGATCTAGAATTAAAAATTCCTTCTGATGACTTTGCTTCTCACTGCTGGTTGTCTTGTTTATGTACTTGCTCTTTGATGGGTTCGTTTTTTGAAACTCTGGAACCAAATCTGGTAAATGTATATATAAGTAAAGAGATTGAATCCAACCTAGGCCTTGCTCCTGGTTATGACCAAATAATATAGTGCAAAGTTTAGCCAGAGTAGTTTCATTCACCAATAAATCAGCTAAATCTCAACACCAAAACAAATCCAGCAGTGCCCCAGCATTTCCAAAGACCAGAACAGCCATTCAGCTTCACTTAATTGGTCTTTCATATGAATTTGAAACCTATGCCAGATTTTGCTACTGCCAATATTAAGCTAGTATCTCCCAAAACTTGCATCAATTTACTCAGGCTTAGTAACTATAAGTTAAGTAAGTAAAGTCTCTCTTCCCAACATGCACAGTCTCATTTTTCTGTACACATCTCTGGCCAAGGGCAAGTCATCAACTCTTTTCAAAATTCAAGGTTAGCCTTCCTGTTTTATCTCAGAGAAAGGCTAACTAAGCAAATGAATTTTCGCAAAATATAAACACAAAAGCCAACCCTGGAGCAGAAAGTGGGAACTGCTCCTGAGCCAGCTGCATGACGGCCATATTTTGAGGCCACGCAGGGAAAAAAGAAGAAGGAACACCAACCGTTGTTGGAAATGTGAGGGGGAATTCAATGAGGCTGAATTCAATTATCTAAGCTGAAACTCTGGCTTGCCTGCTGTGAAAGAGGGGGGGAAATGTGGCAAGATGGCTTTTACACTGTAATTTTGCTGGCACATCATTTTACAAGACTTGGATTAATAGCCTTAGAACTTCAATAGAGGGTTGTTTTTTTTAAAGTCATTGGACAAATGGATGCAACAGAGTTTTATCCTGGCCGAGTTTAAAGTCTGAAGAATTTATTCCCATTTACCTTTTCAACAAGCTGTGATTTCTCTTACCATCTACCCTGGTAGAATAAAGAACAACTGATAAACCTAACTGATAAGATTTGGCAAGCCTAAATAATAATGGGTCAATTTCCCAGGAGAGATATAAATACAATTTCACTCAAACCACTATTACTGTTAAAGCATCTTATAAAACTTTATATAAGTATAAAAGATTTGGGCTTTTGTACTAATATAAAGGGATCCCTCGAAGAACTGATAATAAAGTTCTTTAGTTATAATTCAGTAGACTTTTGAAGTATTTCTACATGCCATCTTGATCTGTAGCATTGAACTGCTTGTTTCTTGGTGATATTGAATATATGTGCAAACTCTAAAGATTGCTTTTAAATGTTTTTTACTCCAGCCATATAGGCAGGATAGTTATAAAGTTAGATTTGGCCAACTCAGGACTAGAGCACAGCACAGTACTTGGCAATTACACTCCAGGTTCAAAACCACGGTGTATTAAATCTGAAAATACTATGGACAGCCAAGGAAACAAACCAATGGATCATCAGACAAATCAACCAGAGTTTGCAATTGAGGCACAAATGATCAAGCTCAAATATTTTGGTCGCATTATGCAAAGACCTGGCTCTTTAGAAAAGACCCTTATACTGGAAAATGTGGAAGGAAAGTGAGGAAGAGGATGACTAGCAGCAAGATGGATGGATTCAGTTACAGTGGCAATAAGTGCACTATTGGAAGACCTAAAATACCAGGTTAGGGGTAGGTCATCATGGAGAAAATCTGTGTTGAAAATGACTTGATGGCTCATAACCAATTAATCAATTAAATCTTCAATTCCCTCTTATGATATAACTCAAATATGACTGAGAAGGCTAACCTACATAATTTTTGTTCGTAATATATGTGCAAAGATAGGTAAGCTGTGGCCTTTTAGGGGCTGCTGAACAACAATTCCCAAACCATTCTTCCCCATCCAACAGAAGCCAAGGATCATTGATCTAATACTGCAGAGTCACAGGTTTCCCAACTTGTATCGTAAAAGTTGGCATTGTAAGGTTCAATTCTGTTGTTTATTTACATGGAAATAAGCCACTCTAATACAGTGGAACTTCTTCCCAAACTAAATCAAAAAGATTTCTGTACTTGCAGATGAGGCTCTTACTGTACTATGTCACTGACTCTTTCACAGAAGTTTATGGATTCACTTTAAAAAAAAAAAAAATAGAAAAATATTTTGAAGAAAAAAGCTAAATACCTACACAATACTTTTTCAGAAGCTGTCATGTGGCAGAAATCTCTCTCTATGCCCCCCTCACACACACACACACTTTGCCTTCAAATAGCGATGCATCAACTCAAACATCTATAATTTTAGTTAAACTAAGCTTTAAGCAGTAATGCTATGAACATTGATCCTGAAGAATGTAAACTGTTCTTCCTATTTTCAAAACAAAGAGAGAAAGAGAACCCAAGTTAATACAGAGGTGTCAGCCCCGGATCCATCTTGAATCAGATTTGGAGGATGGGTAACTGTGGGAATTAGAGTAAAATGAGAAAGGAGGATAGCCACAACAACATTCTTTAGCCAGAGCTCAAAGTCGAATCACTGGAGCTTGGAGGGGAGTGACTGGATTTGGCAGGAGTTCAGAATGGAGGTGGATTGGAGAGCATGATTTGAGGGTCATCAGTAAGGGGGCTGGATGTGAGTTTAATATAGCAGGGGGAAACATGGGAATTCAGATTCGGATTTTCCCCAGATGTGCCAAGATGTCTTCTCTAATAAATTCTTACTTGGAAGGACTTTATCTCCAAAGTGCTGAATTGGGATGGAGAGTTTGGTTGGAATGCGGACAAGAGTGGCAATCTATACCAAGAAAAATTCTTGAACAAATTGTTAAGCAATTGATTTGTGAGCATTTAGAATACAATGCATTTCTTGATAGAAGCCAGAATAGATTTTTCAAAAATAAAGCATGCTGCTTCTGCCAGTCAGACTAATAATTAGACCATATTTGAAATGCCACCATTGTCCCTCTAAGCTAATTCCTTTCGTGCAACAGCTATTTGTACTTTAATGGGCATCTTGTTCAATTTCAAGCAATTGAGCATCCATTCTTCCTTCATCAATTACTTCCATGTGTCTGCCTGCATGGGCTCTTAAATCACAAGAAGTGTGCTTGTTGACTGCACTGGAACAGAATTAAACAGGTCCCAGTACATCCTAGAAAACAGTTTGCTGATGAGACAGGGAGATGGCCCTAAATTCCTGAGTGAGCAAGAAAGGAAGACCAAGGACAATGTGGTTACTCAACTTCCCATTCAATCTCTAGTTTGTGCATCTGTTCTCTATTTCATATAGAAGTGTTTCTTGATTTGGGCAATTTTAATATATGTAGACTTCAACTCCCAGAATTCCCCATTCAGTCATGAGAAGATTGACAGATATTGTCATATAGCAAGCAGGAAAGAAAGGAAGCTAGTGAAGAAGTCAGTGCAAGAAGACAGAAAATATTTCCTCTCCTGAAGCTACAGAACTAGCAGAATTTTCTCTTGACGTACAGTATATTTGAAAAATTCATTATGAAGCTTCCACATGTTTGGACTGCGGCAGGCAGAGGTGTACAGGATAACTTTTGAGCTGGGGAATATGTTTACTTTTTTTTTCATTTGTCCTGGACTTGTTTTATCAGACAGAGATAGTAAATACAGTAAAACTTTCAATATAAGAATGATTATTTGCTTTATATTAGGATATTTTCGTGGCTTTGGGGAATTTGAAAGAGCTCATCATATATAAACTGAGCGAGCAGTAATTCCTGTCATACATAGCTAGAAAATGCCTTTTGTGGTATTTCAGATATTAAAAGATACTCAGTGAAAAATGGAAACTGTAGAAATAATGTCTAGAGTTACAGGATTTACAGACTGCGTGAATCACTGAATTATATGAAAAGTAAGAAGCAGTTATTTTTGTGGTTTTGTTATTATTCTTATGTATTATGAGAGTGAGGGCTGAATGTAACTTTTTATTCTACAATGAGATTGTTAGCCAGAGGCATGAAAAGTTAATCAACCAGTATACCTATTTGCACCCACATGGCCTAAACAAAGTTAAACATAATTATATAAATTATATAAATCCCTTAGCAGGGGAAGTCTTGACTGTTTGGCAGACATGAAAAACTACACTATTCTGGAATACCTATTAGTGGATGAAATTAAATGAATTTTCATTGCTTATAATAATAGATATTGAATATGTCCAATGGGAATATTGTTTTCATTGTTTGATGCTGGGCCAGAAATCATCTCATAAAGTATTCCAAAAAACAAGTGAAGGAAGGATATATATGATAGTAAATGGGATTATCATTGCAGCAAAGATTTCAAAATATCATGGTAAAAGTAATAAGAGACAGTACATGCTAAGTTTAAGAAAATAAGATTCAGTTTAATGTTGCTTTCATTAAATAGAGAGACCCAGTTGCATTCACTGATACAATATGCAATGGAGTGGAAATTAGAACAGAGTCGAGTCAAGTAGAGAATGTCTTTTTTGGTCAAGTGGGATTGGACACACAAGGAATTTATCACTGATGCACAACTTCTTAGTGTACATACCAGTGGTGAGATTCAAAAATTTTTACTACTGGTTCTGTGGGCATGACGAGGTGGGCATGGCCAGGTGGGCATGTCCATGTGATTGGGTGGGCATGGCTTTTTTTGCAGCACCACCCCTCACCCACCTCATTTTGGGGGCCTTCCTGGACTCAGGGGAGCATTTTTGCTCCCAGAAGGCTCCCCTGGGGCTCAGGAAGGAAAAAAAACAGAACATAGGAGGGGCACACAGCATCCCTCCATGCTCCATTTTGGGGTCTTCCTGGCCTCAGAGGAGCCCCTGGGGGGGGGGTTTCCCTCCCAAAAGACTCCCCTGGGACTCAGGAAGGCAAAAAATGGAGGGGGGCTGCACCTTCCTGGGCCTCAGGGAAGCCTCCTGGGCAAAGCAGTAAGAAGCGAGGGGAATCCCAGATTGTCGGGAGGTTTAAAAAAAAAAAAAGAAATACCTTAAGGAGTGACTGGGCAGGCAAACATCAGGCAGATGGGGTGGGTGAGCATCAAGCATTGGGTGGGGCAAGTGAGGGGTGACCAGGTGACCAGGTTGGGGGTGTGGCCAGCCAGAAGTTACTACTGGTTGGGCAACCTACACCAAATCCTTGCTCCCAGTTTGTCTGAACTGGTGCGAACCGGCTGAATACCACCACTAGTACATATAAGCAACAAATGATAAATCATGATCATAATCCTAAAATACAGTCATCATAAATCATAAGATATACACTCAGTGATAGTCATCAGATACTAAATAAGCAAACAATATAAATCATAAGAGGATACTAAATAAGTCAATCAACATAAATCATGAGATACAATACATCCTAATGAAGATAACATTAGAGCTACATGGGACAATGGAATACTCACTAAACAAGTCCTTTGATTTTTAGAGTTTGTGTAGTATGTGTCCCAATATATTCCTAGAGAGGCAGAATTATATATCTTAATATCCACAAACCTGTTCTGCGCTGCTAGGTACTTCTAGGTGCAGGAAAGTATGGCTTTGGATCACAATCAAAGCATCTGTTTTATGTAACTCCAGATCTCTGAGTCTATCAAGTAAAATTATGCAGAGAAAGTTTTGCTTGCATATGATGAAAGTTATGCATTGGAGACATTGTTTTGAATCAAACTGATCATAAGCCTCTGGAAACAATTTTTCAGAATCCTATTGATAGTGTTCTTGTCTGCTTGTGTAGCATATACATCACTTCAGAGGCATCAATTTAATGCAGTGGATGCTTCAAGCAAATTGATATATCTTGCTTATATGTTGTCTAAAGCAACTTCAGGCACTCTACAAATGGTATTGCGGGAGGAGAACAACATTACTCTATGATAGAAAAAAAAATGAGGAGTCAGATAGCAAGAGATATGACACTTTTAGAACATAAATACCTTCAACATTTGAGAGAGATTTCCTCTGTTGCACATTTTCACTATAAAAAATAACAACCTGTTATATTGTCAGAAGGGTACTTTCTATCAAAATGATTAACCTTGAATCTAAGATTTAAAAAAAATACCTCGATCTCATTAGTCTCATTGAGATATTGCCAGGGTAAAAAGAATACTGTTGTCAATTAAATTCACCTTCAGGAAGTGAGGGGAGCTGAATGTCAACTAAAAAGATACTGCCAGAAAAAAGGAGTGGGGGAAAACAAGGCATTCTTGAAATGCCTAGATAATCACCCCAGTAGCCCAAAATTGTCGGAGCATAACAAGGTTATTGGAGAGCATGATGGATGTCTCTTGGAGATGACATGTCCTATTGGAGAAGTCACATCCAGGGGGTGGGGGGAAGACCAGGTCAAAGGGGAAATGTTTGATGTAATTTAGAATCGGCTGCACCCAACCACGTGCCAACATGGCAAACTCTAATAAATCAATTTTCTTTTCTCTGAGATGCAGCTAGAGATGTTTGATTTGAATAAGGGTGGATTTGTTGGAGCCCTGACAACTGTCTTCACCCTGGAATCTTCAATCAAACATAATGACTAAAGGTTGATTAGGTGGGGGTAGGGGAAAACAACCATAAGAACGCTATGTAATCTGCAATAAACAAGTCTATTGCTCCCATTGTTGGAATAGTGGTAGTAAGCAGTATTCACATGCTCACTGTTTGAAGGATGAGATGGTGAGAAGAAAGTCATCAGTGTCTACACAGACACAGGGTAGTCAAATCATTGCAGGCCCAGCCATATTAGGCCACCTGGTTAAATCAAATCCAAATCTTAACTCCAGCCTATTGATCCAATTGATTGCTTTTTCTTGAACCACAAACTGTGGTCAGGTGATAAAAATGCAAGGCCATCGGACTTCCGGTTTGAGTGGCTTCGGGGCAGCAGGAATTCGCGACAGCTCGCGATTCCTGCTGTGCTAGCCGTCGAGGTACCCCCGATCCAGATGGGTCAGGGGGATATGGCTGCCCTGTAGGGACAGCTGAAGACAGAGGGGAGTCGGAAAGGGAGGTGGGGGCATCGCAGACCCCCCCTTTCTCCGAGAAAACCCCTTTTTCCCAAGGCGGTGGAGCGGCGGTCAGCAATGGCCGCCACGAAGAAGCCAGCAACCGGGTAAGAACTGTGCTGGAGGAAGTGTGAAGAGTGAAAGTTCTGTCTGAGCCGGATCAAGTAACAACTTTCAAATTGCCTGGAATTGAGCTGCTTGTTGCTGGAGGATACATTGTATCCCTAAGAAGAGCGAAAAGCGGCGGAGAAGCTGTTAAAGGGAACTTTTTTTTATTATTTTTTTATTCTCCCACCCCATGGAAAAAACAGAAATATTTGGATATATTAGACATTGAAAGTGGATTGCTTTGAAAGCTAAGCTAAGAGACAAAGGGATTTTTGGACATTGAAAAATTTAAGAAATTGGAAAATCTCTGCTGGAGGTATGGATTTTTGATTATTTAAAATTGTTATTGCAAGTGGGAAGGGAGAAAAAAAAATTGGAGCAGAAACTGAAAAAGGAGGAGACTGTCTAGAACGTCTTTGTGGATCCCAAAAGAAGATGTATGGTAATTGGACCTCTTTGATTAAAAATTAATTCAGAAAGAGAAAGAGAAGAAGGAAGAAAAGTATTAACTTTTGGAACTTTTTTTTTTCTTTTTTTAATTGCTTTTGATTGTCTTTGATTAAAAATACTTGTGGTTGTTTTGGAAAAAGTTTCCCTTTTCATAATGGCATCGTCTGTGGATGAACTAGAGATTGAATATCAAAAATATAAAAAAGAAGATACTTTGGGCGCTTTGTTTCAATTCTTAGAAATGGCGTTATGTTCCTTTGAAAAGTTGATTACGCAGCAGAAGGACTGGGACAAGGAAGAAGAGGAAGAAGAAGCCATCTTTGATGAACAATGGGTCCCTTCCGGAGAGGAGGAGAAAAAGGATAAGAAAAAGGGGTTTTTAAGAATTATAAAAACAACCAAAAGAGAGAAAAATGAGCGAAAAGATGGAGGCAAGGTTAGAAAGCAAAGGAAAAGGAACAAGAAAAGCGAAGAGAAAAAGCAAAGGGGTAGAAAGGGCAAGGAGAAGAATAAGCAAGAGAGAAAGAGGGGGAGGAGAAGCCTTAATGGGGGGAAGCAAGACTTAAAGAAAAAAAGTTTATTTAGAGACAATGGGTGAATTTAATTTAGATTAAAAGAGGGATTCTGGAGGGTATATAAGAGTGTGTTTTTATATGTATATTTAGAACATAAAATTTATTATGTAATCTTAGAATCTTTTAAACAGAATCCCAAGAAAGATTGCTATATGTAGTATTTTTAAGTTAGGTAATGAGTTATAGATGTTACTCCAATTGGTGTACAGGAGAAGTATAGTAAAAGAAAAAAGATGAATGGATGATTGGAAATAGAACAGACAAAGAATGTTGTTGAAAATGGTAATAAGATATGGAAGGATATATATGCTTTTTTTTTGATTTTGTATATTGATAAAAGGCAATAAAATGTTGATTGATAAATAATTTGGATGGAAAAGAGAAGTAGGGACAAGATATGAAGTTAATATTATATGAAATATTGATATTATAATCTGGAAATGTTATGCCTTATTGGTTTATCATTATTATTATTATTTTTTCCAGAAAAGAATTTATAAGCTGTTATGCCTTGATTTTTTGTGCATTGTTTTTAGAAAACTGATAAAAATGGTTTTTATATATATATATAAAAAAGAAAATGATAATAAGATATGGAAGGAGATATGGGTTGAATATGATGTTTGAATTTGTGTCTGTGTAAAGAGTTTTAACCCGGGAACAGACAACCTTCAGAAAAGATCTTTTAGTTTTGTCTATGTTTTGTGTTTGTATGTCTTGTGTATTGTGCTTATGATAAAACTAACAAAATTTGTTTTTTATAAAAAAAAAAAAGGGAAAAAGAATCAATAAAACCTTGGAGGAATGTTAGATGAGAATAATTTAAACAAGCCAGAAAGAAAAGAATATGATGACTATAAAATGGATAAATATGGAAGAGAAATGAAATTGAATAGGAGTAAAGAGAAATAATGAGAAATTTGCTGAAAGATATTTGTGTGTCCATATGGGGATGGGATAAATTGGAATTATGCTGTATAAAAATAATGTTTTGTTTGACTTGTAAGGACTTACAATGTTAAGAGGTTTTATGTGTTTATGATATTCAATGGTTAATGATGTGTTGTTTTATCTTTAAAACTAATAAAAATTTGTTTCAAAAAAAAAAAAATGCAAGGCCATCTATATCTTTGCTCCTTATGAATGAAAAGACCGATTTTTAAGATGAGAAGTGTTATGGACTAAGCCAAGACAGCGATACAACCCTAAACAGCTTTTACTTTACAGCAGGGTTGTAATCCTGCACTTCTCATTGGCCCGCAAATAGCCAGTCGTGATTCGTCATTTCTGGCCAGTCTGATTGGCTGTTAACGGGCCCCTCTGATTGAATGCTTGTGAAAGCGGTAAACTCAAACCATTGGTTGTTTTGACAGCAGTCAGCTCTATAAAAGAGCTGCTGCTGCCCAAGTATTTGCTCTGTTCTTATTTTACAATAAAGAGTTGAAGTCACCATTCGATGTCTCATCTCCGTTCCTTGCGCCCATGCCCAGGACTTAACACTGGCGACAAGGGTGGGATGCGGAGATGATAGAGCTGACTAAGTACGCATCGAACAAGACAGAGCACATGGCGAAAGAACGCACGCAACAAACGCCATACAACCCGCTCCATTCGACCCAGCAACCGAAGACTGGGACTCATATATAGATCACTTCCAGATGTTACTGGAGACCAACAATTTAAAAGATGCTATGCCTGGCAAGAAACGAGCGGTGTTCCTGACTCATTGCGGCCCCGCCGTTTTCAAAATGGCTAAAGCACTGGCAAAACCGGTGGAAGTGAAGACCATGGATTGGGATACCCT
This sequence comes from Hydrophis major, assembly GCA_033807585.1. Taxonomy (NCBI): domain Eukaryota; kingdom Metazoa; phylum Chordata; class Lepidosauria; order Squamata; family Elapidae; genus Hydrophis; species Hydrophis major. Next base: position 175,840,124 of record CM066329.1, read on the forward strand.
CGCCCCAATCCTCCGGGCCCATTACGCACCCACAGTACCTACACTGATACGGAGACATGAATTTTACCAAAGGGACCAACAGAAGGACGAGAGCGTTGGGAATTTTGTAGCCGACCTCCGGAACCCAGGAGGCCTTTGTGGTTTTGCAACCTTAGAGGAAGCCCTAAGAGACCGCATAGTTCTGGGATTAAATGCACCGCACGTGCACAGTAAACTGATGGTGAAAGGCGACATCAGCCTTACAGATGTCATCACCGACGCTACTGCTGCAGAAGCAACCAGGAAGTCAGCCGCTCGAATGCGCCGAGCGAACACACTGCTTCGCCAACTCGCTAACGATAGCCCACTCGCCGCTGAGAAGCATGCTACCACCATGAAGACCTCGAGTCATCCTCAGACAGTGAGGAAGAGGAGGTCAACCGGCTCCGCTCGGAACGAGAGCAAAGGAACCAGAGACATCCATGCCAATGTGCTGGTTGCGGGGCAAACCACCCGTGATCGGACTGCAAATTCCTCGACGCACTCTGCTGTACTTGCGGAAAAAGAGGCCACATCGCAAAAGTCTGCAGAAGCAAGCGAGAGTCCAGTCCCAACTGAAGGGAGAACAACCTCCATCGGGAGACAGGCAAACCTCCTGAGAACCAGGACTGTCTGAACCAACAATGGAACAAACACTACTACTACAGAAATCGAGCACCTGCCTCTTCAACGAGATGAGAAGAGGCCCACCAAACCATTATTATCGGCCACGCTTCATCATTCGATGCAAGAAAGATCCACGTAAGGGTTACTATTGAGAATCAACCGTGCATGATGGAAGTCGATTCGGGATCATCCCTATCAATGGTATCCTGGAAAATCCTCAAACAGCTGATCCCTGCCATCTGCCGCCAGGACCTCAGCATGCAACGAATCATCCTGAAAGACTACCAGGAAAATAAAATTCCAGTTGTCAGTTCCAGTCATGTCCAAGTATCCTTCAAGGACCGCACAACGACGCTTCCCCTGACTGTCATCGATCGTGACCGACCCAGCTTGTTAGGGTTACAGTGGATTGCCCCACTCGGGATTGAACTAGCTGGCATAACCAAACCAGAAGCAATGACAGGGAAGAGGCTCTCATCCAGGAATTCCAGCACGTGTTCACAGGAACATTAGGCAAGTACAAGGGGATCCCTATATCATTTAATCTCAGCCCCGATGTAGCTTCCATTCGGCTTAAGCCTCGTCGGGTGCCTTTTGCCCTAAAGCCAAAGATCAACGAGCAGTTAGATAAACTGATAGTCCAGGGCGTATTGGAACCGATTGACCATGCCCGCTGGGAAACTCCAATAGTAACGCCCATGAAGCCAGATGGTTCGTGAAGAATTTGTGGGGATTACCGGGCCACCCTAAATCATGCTCTCCAACAGAGCGCTTACCCAGTACCGGTGGTTCAACACCTTCTTCATTCCCTGGGTGGCGGAAAAATATTTGCGAAATTGGACTTAGCTCAGGTGTACCAGCAACTACCTGTAGACGCGACAACTGCAGAAGCCCAGACAATAGTTACACATAGAGGTGCTTTCAAGTGCAATAGACTCCAATTCAGAGTAAGCGTGGCGCCGGGCATTTTCCAAAGTTTAATGGAGAGACTATTACAAGGCATAAAAGGCATCATGCCTTATTTTGACGACGTCCTAATAGCTGCCCCCACTAAAGAGTTATTAGTACAATGACTCAGAAAAGTTCTTCAGAAATTTAAAGACGCTGGTCTGAGGGTAAAAAGGGACAAGTGTCAACTTTGTACGGAGAGAGTGGAGTTCCTGGGATACCTTCTCGACAGACAGGGAATCCACCCCACCGAAAAAAAACTAACCGCAATCAAAAATGCCCCGAGACCTAGGAATAAGACAGACCTCCAAGCCTTCCTGGGACTCATTAACTTTTATAACATCTTCTTGTACCAGAAGGCGACCGTAGCCGAGCCCCTATATAGATTTCTCGACAAAAAGGCTTCCTGAGTCTGGGGACGGCGTGAAGAGAGGGTATTCCAAGAGGTAAAAGACCTCTTAACCTCCAATGCTATATTAATACAATACAACGAGACTCTACCTTTGACAGTTACCTGTGACGCCTCACCATTTGGAGTGGGAGCCATTTTAAGCCATGTCCTACCAAATGGGAATGAGGCACCTATTGAGTTCTTTTCGAGAACTTTGTCTAAAATCGAAAGGAACTATAGTCAACTTGATAAAGAGGCTCTTGCTATTGTATCCGCAATTAAACATTTCCATGAATATGTATATGGGAGACCCTTTACCATAATTACAGACCACAAGCTGCTACTTGGTATTTTGGCGGGAAACAAACCAACTCCCCATATCTTATCACCAAGAATGACACGTTGGTCAGAATTTTTAGCCGCCTACGATTACCGATTGCAACACCGCCCGGGAGAAACCATTTCCCACGCTAACGCTTTAAGCCAATCCCCACTACCAGACATTATAGAGGACCCAGCTCCAACCTTATCCGTATTGCAAATCAAAACCCTCAAATCGCTGCCGCTGACCGCTCGAGACATTGCCTTAGAAACAAAAAAGGACCCTGTTTTGGCACAAGTCCTCAGCTGGGTGGAACGGGGTTGGCCGGTCAGCGAAACCGATGAAATGTTCAAGCCATTTAAGAATCGTCAAACAGAGCTATTCTCCCAAAAAGGCTGCATAGTGTGGGGAGACAGAGTCGTAATCCCAGAGAAATTGCAACATAGAGTATTAAAAATGTTGCATGATGGACATCCAGGCATCGTGCGGATGAAGGCATTGGCCAGGAGTTACGCATGGTGGCCTGGGTTAGATAAACAAATAGAGACCTGGGTAGCAAAGTGCAGCAAATGCCAGGAGACTCACTCTACTCCTCCAAAAAGTCCCCCAACCCAGTGGGAAATGCCTCGAGGTCCTTGGTCCCGTATTTACATCGATTTTGTGGGACCCACAAGAGGAAACACTTTCCTCCTAACCGTGGATGCCTATTCAAACTGGCTCGAAATCCACAAGATGAAAAGCACCACCACAGAGGTGGTCACTAAAAAGCTGAATAAGCTTTTCACTACCCACGGATTGCTGGATGTCCTGGTCTCCGATAATGGGCCCCAATTCACTGCCCTGCCATTCGAACAGTACCTGGCAGATAGGGGCATCCGCCATGCCTTAACATCGCCAGCTCACCCTGCGGCCAATGGTAGGGCTGAGCGAATGGTTCAATTTGTAAAAAAGACCTTGCACAAAATGGACCACACTGATGACAGAATAAATCGGATGCTTCTCCTCCAGCACATAACCCCAAACAGTACTACGAACAAAACCCCAGCTGAACTCCTGATGGGCTGCAAACTTCACTCGCATCTTGATCACCTCCACCCAAACTACACGCCAGAACAACCCCCAGGATCCACCAGCAAGCATCGGGCATTCCAGGAAGGTGACCCCATGTTTGCGAAAAACTTCTCAGGTGACCCATTGTGGGTCCCCACTACCATAACGCAACTTACGGGACCCTGATCCTATTGCCTGCAAACTACAGATGGTAAGATGTGGAAACGCCACATAGACCAACTCCGTTCCAGATTAGCACCTAGTCCTATCTCAGCCCCAGAATCTCTCGCTGTGGGGGGAGGGAACATTGAGGAGGCCAAAGAAGAATTAACAATCGAAACCCAACAGTCTACACAACCAACTAGGGGATACTCACCGTCAGAAGGAGAACTGAGCCAGGGAGTGGCCTCGCCGCATGACAGCACTGCGATGGAAACGGATCCAGGGAACCCGGAAGACAGCACTGGCGTAAGCAGAGAAAGCAGCCCAGGGCCACAATTTTCACCATCCAACCCAGCTAGCAGCCCACCAGAACCAGAGCCAGGACAGAAACTGGTGGAATAGCGCAGGTCAAGCAGACAGGTGAAGCAACCTGCCTATTTACGAGCATACATCATCCCACCCCTCAGACGGAACCTAGGGGGGAGGGGTGTTATGGACTAAGCCAACACAGCGATACAACCCTAAACAGCTTTTACTTTACAGCAGGCTTGTAATCCTGCACTTCCCATTGGCCCGCAAATAGCGAGTCGTGATTGGTCATTTCTGGCCAGTCTGATTGGCTGTTAACGGGCCCCTCTGATTGGACGCTTGTGAAAGCGGTAAACTCAAACCATTGGTTGTTTTGACAGCAGTCAGCTCTATAAAAGAGCTGATGCTGCCCAAGTATTTGCTCTGTTCTTATTTTACAATAAAGAGTTGAAGTCACCGTTTGATGTCTCATCTCCATTCCTTGCACCCATGCCCAGGACTTAACAAGAAGGGCCACACCTCTTGTTTGAAGATCATTCATCTGCCAGAGCTGTCTTTTCAGACACAGGAGAAGCCTTGCTATGCTACCCCTTGAATTATGTGCCAGTCCTCTGCAGCCCTAAACTCAGGAGTGAAAGAGGCAAACTGTCAACAAAACAATCCTCTGTTCTGAAGCAAAAGCTTTGGGGACTTTCTTCATTTTTCTGGTTGAAAAGACAATTCCATCTTGCTCAGAAATTGGACAAATACGATTAGAGGAAGAAACCGAACTAAAGGAGTTTTCTGCCGAAGCCAAAGAGGTCAGAACCCATGAGAAATTAGTCCTCTATTAGACAACCGCAACTCTTCTGGGTCAGCATTTTGCAATTGCCTCTTACAGGAGCTCATTTTCTAAAGGAGAATTCTTCTTTGGAGCTTTCTGCCATGCTGTTTGGAAGCCATCATAACTGGGTGGTAGCCACTGGAGGCAGCTGGGATTTTTAAAGGGGGAGTTTCAAGTTACCAGGGGGAAAAAACTTAATTCCATTTCAGCAATGCTCATCTGTTCTGTTTTCAGAAACTGAGAAAGTTGGCTGCTAGACTTGTTCCTCTTCATTGAAGAAGGCCCTGGCTGTAAGGTAATCCACTTTTAAAGTGGAGTCAGGAAGTGCAATTAAGCCCCCCCCCCCCCCAAATCCACCCAGGGCACGCACAGTGGGCTGTACAGACAGAAAGCTGATCTTTTAAACTGACAGTGAAAACTGAACCTTGAGAATGAGATTATTTTACATCTGACAAGAAGGCCTCAAACATTGCACAGCTGTATTGTCATACTCTCTAAAAAAAATTAATGTTCTGTATATTCTCTGAGGATTTTTATGTTTTGCAGTTTGGAAATTACAGGATTCTGCCAGAGGAATACACAGAGTAGAATGATAGGAAACTTCTAGCAGTTTAATTGCAAATGACAGCATTTCTTGTATTAATTATGGCTGGCTGGCTATAGAGTCTATATTATTATTATTATATTTTTATTTTTAATCATTTTCATTTGTCAATCGCTTACAAGATAATAGGTATAAGTATATACATAGTTATGAATACATGAAATGGATACATATAAGAAGAAGAAAAAAAAAACAATAGGGATGGTAGGCATGTTGGTATGCTTATGCATGCCTCCTACAGACCTCTTAAGAAAGGGGTGAGGTCAATAGTAGACAGTCTAGGGTTAAAGTTTTTGGGGTATGGGGAAGAAACCACAGAGTCAGGTAGAGTATTCCAGACATTGACCACTCTGTTGCTGAAGTCGTATTTCCTGAAATCAAGTTTGGTGCTGTTAACCTTGAGTTTGTATCTATTGTGTGCTCTTGTGTTGTTATGGACAGGTAAGTCATTGCAATGTATGATTTTATATACCATACTTAGATCAGACTGAAGACGGTGTAATTCAAGGTTTTCTAGGCTTAGAATTTCGAGTCTGGTGGTATAAGGTATTCTGCAATGAGTAGAGGAGTAGAGAACTCTTCTTGTGAAATATTTCTGGACTTTCTCAACTGTGTTAATATCAGATACGTAATGTGGGTTCCAGACTGATGAGCTGTATTCAAGTATTGGTCTAGCAAATGTTTTGTATGCTCTAGTTAGTAGTGTAGTATGACCAGAGAAAAAGCTACGTAAGATTAAGTTGGCAACTCTTAACGCCTTTTTGGCTATGTAGTTACAGTGGGCTCTAGCACTTAGGTCATTTGAGATGAGTACTCCAAGATCCTTGACAGTTTGGATCATCAACAAGGTCTTGACTATTCAGCCTGTATTTTTTTTTCTGATTTTTTTTGCCAATGTGTAGGACAGAGCATTTATTTGTTGAGATTTGAAGTTGCCATTTGTTTGACCATTCTAATACATAGTCAAGATCTTTTTGAAGGGTAGCAGTATTGTCTGTGGTATTGAACAGCTGTATATCATCAGCGAAGAGAATGCAGTTGCTCTTAATATGATCACAGTGGTCATTTATGTAGAGTATGAAGAGAGTTGGTCCCAGAACTCTGCCTTGGGGGACACCACTATTGACAGGTACAGAATTTGATAGGACGCTCCCAATTTTGACCATTTGTTGTCTGTTTGACAGGAATGCTTCTATCCAGTTATGCAGTTGTCCAGAGATACCATAAGATTTTAGCTTTAGGAGCAGTTTGTCATGTACCACTGAATCAAAGGCTTTACAGACGTCTCTGTAGATCTATTGTTCTACATAGAACATCTATTGTTTTGCCCTGATCGAGTTGTGTAGTCCATATGTTTTTGCAGTGTAAGAGTTGCAGATTACAGGATAGTTTTTTTCAGAAACCAAATTATTTATTAGAGAGTAGGTTGTTTGTCTCTAAGTGGAGGATAATGGATTGGTTAATAATTGATTCCATGACTTTACAGGTGATGCAGCATAAGGAGATTGGTCAACTAGGCTGGGGTCTCCCTTTTTGAAGATGGGGATGACCATGGCTTGTGACCATAGGTTAGGCAAGGAGCTGGTCCTGAAAGATTTTTCAAAGATTTTGCTTAGAGGTTCTGCTGTGGCAATAGAAAACTTTTTAAAGAAGTAGGCACATATTCCATCCGGTCCAATAGATAGAGATGGTTTTAGATTGCATAGTGCTTTTTCAACATTGTCTTCTGTAAAGTCGATATGTATTAGATCATTGTAGTTGTCTGTGGTTTGGCTAGGAAATACTGGGCATGATCCATTGCTGTTTACAAAAAATGAGTCAAAGAATGTGTTAAAGATGTTGGCTTTAATGGTGTCATCATTGCAGTCTTTACCATTAGGTCTTATCAGGAGTGGTAGTTTAGTTTGTTGTTTAGAAAATTGTAAAAAGTGTGGGTGGAATTGGTGCATAGAAGGTTTTCCTCTTGTTTAATTTGATAATTGGTACATTCAGTCTTTATCTGGTGGCATAAATTTTTGTAACGGCTTTTGAAGTTGGCAACATGACCAGATTTGTTTTTCCTCCAGGGTGATCTCTTTTTGGACTGAAGTTTTGTTATTGTTATGGGTAATCTGGTTTTTTTTGGGGGGGGGGAGTTGTTAATGGTACATATAGTTTGATGACTCTTTTGACTTCAAGTAAAAATATGTTGTAATGGTCTTCAACAGTATTGCATCCAGTGAATAGAGATTGCCAATCAAGGGATGAGAGATCATTGTCTATAAGATCATAGTTGCCTTTTTTCAAGTTATAATTGGGGGTTCCATCATTGTGATGATTTTTGTGTGGGCGTATGTTGAGACAAAAGTCAATCATATTGTGGTCACTGTTGGAAAAGTGTTCTTTAGTTTGTATTTCATAAATTAAATTCAAACTATTGCAGAAGATGAGATTGAGGCAGTTGTTAAGTCTAGTATTGTTGGTTACTAATTGTTCCAGTCCCAGATTTGTAACCTCATTGTAGAAGGTTGCATGTATGGGTTCAGTTGTACATTCGTTTAGGATCCAGTTAATATGAGGTTGATTGAAATCACCAAGTAAGATAAAAGTGTGTAGGCAGGATGTTTCCCATGTTAGTAATGAATTTAGCTTGTTTACATGTTCGATGTCATAATCAGGTGCTCTGTAACATAGTAAGAATCGAAATGTGATATTTAAGGATAGTTCACAGATGATGGTCTCAGGAAGAGCAAGCTCCTGGGTAACTTGGATATTTTTTAGATGTAAGGACTTTTTATAGAAGATAGCACCACCTCCTCCTCTATGAATTTCACAATCTGATCGGTAAACATGATAGTCTCTTACTATGGTAATGGAGTCAGGGAGAGATGCGTTGAGCCATGTTTCACAGACAAATATGATGTCGAATTTAGCCATATTTAGCAAGAAGAGAAATTCAGGTATTTTATTCACAAGGCTTCTTGCATTGAGTAGCTTGTATTTAAGGCCAGCTGTAGTTGGAATTGAGGTAGTTAGGGGCGTGCTCTCTTTTTTAAAATGTTTCTTTCATTTTTAGTCGTCATTTGATATGATTATGACAGTGTTCAAAAGCTAGATATCTCTTACATGGTAGATAATTTCTGGCCAACATCTTCACTGTTCAGGGATGATGGCAAATACACTAACATGTGAAAGACTGTAATTCTAAGACAGTTTGGTACAATGGTTAAAGCATGAAATTGGGAGATCACGAGTCCTAGTTATATCTTAAGCATGAAGCCAACTGTCTCAGCTGTAGGATGGAGACTATGGTAAGCTGCTTCTGAAAATCTTGCCAAGAAAACTGCAAGACCAGACAAGAGTCAAAAACTGATGCAAATACTTAAATCACAAACCTCTACTCAAAAATTGATCTATGAATTAAATATCCTCTGCAGAATATGTCTTCCAATGACTGATAGAAATGAAGAAAATGGCTGAACGTACTCCAGATGATCATGTGATTGACCTGTGGCATTTTTTCAATGGGGCCCAATCCCAAATTCCTGTGAAGGCTATCATTCCCTGATGGAATGGGCTACGATCCTCTCACACATTTCAAAACTGATAGCAGAGGGTGCTAAACTTATTCCTGAACCAATAAGTTCATTTAGAATGAAAATAAGAAACTGCCTTCTGAGTGGACTTTATGTAGCCACAGTTCTGCTGCTTTATGGGCATTGGGGGGTCTGTTATCTGGAGAAGCAAGTGAAATCATTTGCATTGTGACATTATTGTGCTAGTGACAAAAATTATTTAAGCTGCATGTGTTACATTCTTTGTGCAATGACATGACCTAGATGGCATCTAACTGAGTTCTATGGACTACTTGATGACAGCAATTAACTGAGAGTATTGGGAAAGGATGAAAAACCCTTGAGTTTATCTTGGGAATGAAGACTGGATCAATCAGAGATCCTTTTCTGCTAATAAGGCTCCTAATCTATCTGAAATGACAGCTACTAGAAGATGTTACTCAGGGTTAGGGATGCTGTAGCAATGTTCTCAGCATATTTTTCAAGCTTTTGATGGAGGACCCAGGCACCATTGATCAAGGCAGCATGGAGAGAATTCTACAGAATGAGGACAGATTCAAAGTCAAAGGTTGTAAAATGAGGCATGACTCACTTGAAAAACCTCCTTGCTTAGCAGTGGAAATTTTGGTCCCAATTGTGGTCGGAAGATGAGGACTGCTTGTACTTAACTTTTTTCTCTGCTGTCATTGAAGTAGAAGCCAAAATGAAATAAGAACGTGTCTGCTAAATGATTGTGGTGTGAAGTTCGCAGGACAGTGCTAAATTAGTACCATGCCATTGTCCATGGAGGAAACAGTTTATTGGACTCAGTTCAGCATTCTGGTTTATCTGATCTTTTCCATTTGGAAGAGCTCAAAACCCTCACAGACTGAGGTCATAATTTGTCTAACCATGATTTGTTGAATAAACTACAATTGGCCTAGCAATGGACTAAGTCAGAAACCATGTGAGGGTCAGCCTCATTAGGAAGACCACAGAAGGAAATCAATTCCACAGGAAAGCTGCAACTATCTTTATTAAGACTGACTATAATAACAGACTCTTGCAGGTCTGATTGTGCTGTGTTTCTCCCTCATTCTTCTACAATGGTGGGATTCAAATTTTTTTACTGTCAGTTCTGTGGGTGTGGCTAGGTGGGCATGGCTACGTGATATGTTTTTTCCCCTTTCGCAGCAGGCTTCCGTGCCCCGTTTTTTGCCTACTGCGCCTCAGGGAATCCTCCTGGACAGGTAAGTACAACGGAGAGGCGGGGATCAGCTGTGCCTCATGATTTAGATTAGCTAGAAAGCAAAATGAGAATGAGAAAATACCATTACAGGAAGAAATTATTAAGAAAATATTGGAATGTGCTGAGATGAGTAGATTGACATTTGAAATCAGAGAGCAAGAGGATAAACAATTCTATGAAATTTGGGATCTTTTTTATAAATGGCTAGATGATAAAATACGATAATAGAATATTTTAGATAGTAAGAAATATCTTTATCTTGTTATTTTGCTATTATTTTGTTAATCGATATTATATTTATAAAGGTGTTTTTTTTTTTAGGATTGATCTGGTATGATTATATGATTAGTTGAATAATTTGGTTAAAGTATTGTTAGCTCATAAAGCATGAATGATTAAAAGTATAGTCAAAAAAATTTTTTTGTTTAGTGATTATAGGATATATAAGTTTGGATTGATAATATGAGTTGTTATGTAACATAATTGTAACTGGGACTACAAAATGAATGCACAAAAATGATGAACCAACTGACACACTGCATGTAAGTATGAGAGGTGTATGTTTTAATGTTTTGTTTGTCTTGTCTGTTTGTAGAAAATTAATAAAATTTTCTTTCAAAAAAAAAAAGAAAGCAAAAAATCCGATGATTTCCTGCTTTCTAGCGAATCTAAATCACACACACAGCTGACTGGTGGAATCAGTAGCATTTTTTTTACTACAGGTTCACCCAAGCTGGTAGCATTTTTTTTACTACTGGTTCAAGTGAACCAGGCCAAACCAGTAGAATATCACCACTGTTCTTAAACTCCAGTAAATGAGGGTGGTGTCCCTCTGAGCTGCTTAATATTAACTTTTTATTAGGACTTAAAATGTTTCAACCCCTTTTACCTAGATAATGGTTCTTATATATTTCTGTCACAGTCATCTTCCTTGTTCTCTATGGTGAGTGAGTTGACCTGGATTCTAAGTCAAATCCAAACAAATCACATTATGGTTTAGTGTGAGACATGAACTTTCATAGGATTAGTTCAAACCATGGAGTTATATGCCTTCCAGGCTTAAGAGCACATTCCTGTGTATGACAAACACGCAGCATAAAGATTTTTGAGACGATATTTGAGATGCAATTTAACAAGCCCAGCCCAGCTAATGCCACTAATCTTAAATAACTAAAGAGACTTAAAGAAGTACTTCAGCTCTTCATTGTGGGATTTCTGGAAAGCACCATTATATTTGAACAGCTTGATTATAAAATGATGATTCAAACCATGCTGTGTGCTATGAATTCAGTCAGCTGCTTCATTAGAAAGACGCCTCCTACCCATACACTTTGACACTGTTGTTCTATTGTTATCAGATACTTGGTGCGCTGAACACCTCATTGACCATAAAACGCAACAATGCCACAAGCCAGTCTGACTGGGAACAATAGAAATTGTAGTACAAGACATCTGAAGTACACCAGGCTGGGGGTGGCTTTTGTAAGCATCTTAACAAGAACCCTTGCCAAGGTTTCAAAACAACTCTAGCAGCAACCTTTTGTAACAGTGCCCCAGATATCTCAGCATGGCCTGTTTAGGTCTCTAGGCAAATCATAATTCAAACCTGTGGGAACGATTTCCAGCTTCCACAAGCCAAAAAGCCAGTGTTCATCAAATGCAGAACAGTCACATAGTGTTACAGATGTTTTGCATTTTGGCTTTATTGATATTAGTCTGCATTTGCAGGCAAGCAGCAAATATTGCTTCATTGACATTATCAGATGATGAAGTCTCACCCCACCCTTCTGGCATCAGTAATCCTGGAGAAAAAATGCATTCGGGGCACATGGAATCCAAGCTAACCTTTTGGAGTTGATTCGTACCGTGCCATAATGTAAACCCGTGTTTCTTAAAGGTAGAAACTTTAAAATGGGTAGATTTCAACTCCCAGAATTCCCCAACTAGTCTGCTGGCTGGGGAATTCTGGAAGTTGGAGTCCACCCATCTTAAAGTTGTTAAGGTGCAGAAAGACTGACACAGATGCTGTACTTGCATACTGGGAGTAAATCCAGGCACAAAACAACCAGAGTCCTCACTATCTGAAGGACTTTTCAGTGAAAGGATTACAGCTCCATGGAATAGCACAGTCATTTTTTCTCATGAAGGAAATTCCAGATTCAGTGCCAACCTTTTCCAATTAGGATAAGAAGGCAACTCTAGCCATCTTCCCATCTGATGGGATCAAGTTGTAATTTCAAAAAAAAAAAAGAAGAAGCAAAAATAAATAAATAAATAAAACTTAGGGGAGTAATCAAGTTAAGAATATTTAATTAAATGTAATTTAAAATTAGGTTTAATTTAATCAACATTATTTTTGTCTCCTGGACCCATCTATTTGATGTGATATTTTTTTCTCCTGAAAAAGAGCTTCCTATCATTGCATCTTTTGCCTTCCCTTCCTTAGAGATTTTCTGCAGTGGAAAAAAATGAAAGACGAGAAGAGAAGGATACAAATGGGAAATGCTCTCCAGCTTCCTATCCTATCCCTGCCTCCCTCCCCTTCATACTGGAGACATAGCAAATAACAAATAGCATTTGAAACATCTAGAAACACCCTCAGATAGTTTTTTTTTCCCCTCATGGCCTGCCTTGCATTGAAAATCATCTTCTAGTAGCTATCTTTTCTTCTGCCTCCAAAGTAAGGAAAATATACAGCTTAGGACACTGCCACACAAGTCTTTTGTTTTCAATCCTCCCCAACACAACGTGGGTTGTGTTATGTATGTAAATAGTTTAAATAAAAGCAAGCTTGGGGTAAAGTGCAGGGTTCTGGCCCTGCACTTCTGATTGGTTGTTAAGCGGCTCGATCGGATTGGTTGAGTTCAGAGAATCCGATTGGCCCTTAACGAAGGACTCTTATTGGTTCTGGAGCAAGCGTCTTACAGCTCCCTATTGGTTATTTCACATTAAGGTTACCTATATAAGGCAGAGTTGTTGTTGTTCAAGTTCTCAAGTCACTATGTAATAAAGAGCTGAAAGTTCACCAACTAAGATTGTCTCCAGTCATTTCACCCATGCCTGAAACTATATCACTGGCGATGAGGGTGGGATTTGGAGACATCTGATCTTAAGGAACCGGGAAGAAAAACAGAGCACGTGCCTAGACAACGCCACCAACGGAAACCATGTCCAGCGGCATCGTACCGCCCGCTCCGTTCGATCCGAACCAAGAGGATTGAGAATCCTACATGGATCGTTTCCAAATGTTCCTTGAAACAAACAACCTGAAGGACGCCACACCAGCCAAGAAGCGGGCGCTGTTCCTGACGTACTGCGGCCCGGCTGTCTTTAAAATGGCAAAGGCACTTGTGAAACCTTGAGAAGTTAAAGCAATGAGCTGGGACGACCTCAAACCTCTCCTGAGAGACCATTACGCGTCAACCGTACCTACACTCGTGAGACGTCACGAATTCTATCAAAGAAGCCAGCGAAAAGGAGAGAGTGTGGCTGACTTCGTGGCAGACCTCCGACACTTGGGAGGCCTCTGCGGATTCGCAGACTTAGATGAAGCACTGAGAGACCGCTTAATTCTGGGATTAGATGCGCTGGGCGTGCAAAGCAAGCTGATGGCGAAAGGCAACATCGACCTTGCTGATGCCATCGCCGAAGCCACTGCTGCTGAGGCGACCAAAAAGTCCGCGGCGCAACTACGGTGAAGCCGAAACCCAACGACCCCACAGACAGGCGACCTTTTATCCAAGTCAGAAGAACAGCTTGTTACGATGCACCACGAGGACCTCTCTTTGTCGTCAGACAGCGACAAAGAAGGGGTCCATCGACTGTGGTTCGACCGGGTCCCGAGCTCTAAACCCTCACGCCCTTGCACTGGTTGCGGGGCAAACACCCCAGGGCAGACTGCAAATTCCGTGATGCGATCTGTCATGAGTGCGGAAAACGAGGCCACATCAGTCGAGTCTGTCGCAGTTTACCGGGACCAAGTCAGGCCTCAAGGGGAACCAGCTCTCGCCAATCGGCAGGAAACCATCCTGTAAGGCGAGATCCAGCAAACCACTCCTACAGATATCGAGCGTTGCAGAAAGAAGAGGCCCACCATACTATCACTATAGGTCACGCCTCAGCCATGGACGCTAAGAAGATTCGAGTCACAGTAGCCATAGAGAACCAACCTTGCCACATGGAGGTCGATTCCGGATCGTCCCTCTCGATGGTGTCGTGGAAGACATTAAAGCAATTCATTCCTACCATCCAACGCCAAGACTTTCAAATGCAACGTCTCATCCTTAAAGACTACCAAGGAAATCGGATCCCTGTGGTTGGGTCTTGTCGAGTCCGCGTTTCGTTTAAAAAACATACGGCATACTTACCTCTAACGATCATCGATAGGGACAGGCCAAGTTTGTTGGGCCTCCAATGGTTTGTGCCACTCAGCATCGAAGTAGCCGGCGTGAACCGAGTCGGTGATTGCGAGGGGGAGGAGGACCTGATTACTGAATTCAGCGATGTCTTCGCAGATCATCTGGGCGAGTATAAGGGGACCCCAATTTCGTTTAGCCTCGACCCTAAGGTCGCCCCGATCCGTTTAAAGCCCCGTTGAGTTCCATTCACCCTTAAGGCCAAGATAGATGAACAACTTGACAAACTAATTAAACAAGGGGTACTGCAACCCATTGATCATTCTCCATGGGAAACTCCTATTGTAACCCCCATTAAACCAGATGGGTCAATCCGAATCTGTGGGGACTACCGGGCCACTCTAAACCACGCCCTCCAGCAGAACGCGTATCCAGTGCCAGTGGTACAGCACCTCCTTCATTCCCTGGGAGGCAGAAAGGTTTTTGCTAAGTTAGATTTAGCTCAAGCCTATCAACAATTGCCCGTGGACGATAAAACAGCCCAAGCTCAAACGACGCACAGAGGTGCTTTTAAATGTACCAGATTGCAATTCGGGGTAAGTGTAGCCCCGGGAATATTCCAAGGTTTAATGGAACGATTATTGCAGGGAATCAAGGGCGTGGTTCCGTATTTTGATGACGTGTTAATTGCAGCTCCTAGTAAAAAAATTATACAGAATCATTTGAAATGTGTTCTTAAGAAATTCCAAGAAGCGGGATTGAAAGTAAAAAAGGATAAATGTCATCTGTATACAGACATTGTTGAATTTCTAAGTTATCGCATTGATAGTCAAGGTATCCACCCTACTGAGAGTAAATTAAGGGTGATAAAAAATGCTCCCAGACCCTGTAACAAAACAGATCTCCAGGCATTTTTAGGCCTTATTAATTTCTATAATGTGTTTTTACCACATAAGGCGACTGTGACTGAACCGTTACACCGGTTATTAGATAAGAAAGCATTGTGGGTTTGGGGTTACCGAGAGGAAAAAGCGTTTCGAAATGTAAAAGATTTACTTACATCTGATTCTGTACTTATTCAATATAATGAAACATAACCATTGGTTATAACTTGTGATACCTCAATGTTTGGGGTGGGCGCTATTTTGAGCCATGTGCTGTCTAATGGAAACGAGGCCCCTGTTGCATACTTTTCGAAGACTCTTTCTCAGGCAGAACGTAACTATGGACAAATAGATAAGGAAGCTCTTGCAATTGTGGCAGCCGTAAAAAAAATTCCATGAGTATGTATATGGAAGGACATTTACCATTGTAACTGACCACAAACCTTTACTGGGGATAATCGCTGGGGACAAACCAACCCCCTATATATTGTCCCCAAGAATGACTTGATGGTCAGAGTTCCTAGCTACTTATAATTATCGATTGTAACATCGCCCGGGGAAAGCCATTCCCCATGCCGACGCACTCAGCAGAGCACCGCTACCAGAGACTCTCGACGATCCAGCACCAACAGTATTGGCGTTACAAATCGAGACGCTCAACTCACCTCCTATGACCGCTCGAGATATCGCGAGAGAGACCAGACGAGATCACACCCTAGCTCGAGTCCTAGGCTGGGTAGAACGTGGATGGCCATTGGACCAGGTCCCAGATGACTTTGCGCCATTTAAAACAAGACAGACTGAACTTTTTTCGCAAAAAGGCTGTGTCATCTGGGGCGATAGAGTCGTCGTTCCAGAATGACTCCAAAACTCGCTGTTACAAATTTTGCACGAAGGACATCCCGGGATCGTGCGGATAAAAGCACTCGCACGGAGCTACGCTTGGTGGCCAGGCATGGACCAACACATCGACCAATGGGTCAAGGCCTGCACCAAGTGCCAACAAAACAGCAACGCACCGCCAAAAGCTGCACCGACTGAATGGGAGACGCCACGCAGGCCCTGGTCCAGAATCCACCTGGATTTTGCAGGGCCGATTAAAGGACATACGTTACTATTGACTGTCGATGCACACTCTAATTGGTTGGAAATTCATCGAATGACCCATACAACCTCCGAAGCTGTCATTAAAGTCCTCAATAGACTCTTCGCAACTCATGGATTGCCGGACGTCCTGGTGTCCGACAACGGACCACAGTTTACAGCGCTGATGTTTGAACAGTACCTTGCTGACAATGGCATCCGCCATGCACTCACCTCGCCTGTGCATCCTGCTACCAATGGCCGAGTGGAACGCATGGTCCAATTTGTAAAAAAGACTTTGCAAAAAGTGGACTATGATAATATAGATGAAAAAATAAACCGCATTCTACTTCTACAACACATCACTCCGCACAGCGTAACCGGCAGAACTCCCGCAGAACTTCTCATGGGGCGAAAACTCCGTTCCCGCCTCGACCGACTGCACCCTGTTTACGAGCCAGAAAAGCCTGCAGGATCTAGCGGACGCTACCGTACCTTCAAGGTAGGCGACCCCGTTTATGCAAGAAATTTATCGGGCGACCCAGTTTGGATTGAAGCAATGATAATACGCGAGACTAGGCCCAAATCCTATATTGTAAGATGTATTGATGAAAGACTGTGGAAACGACATATTGACCAATTACGGTCACGACTTCCTTCGGCCAGCCAGCAACTCCCCTGCGACCAAACTGAGGGGGGGGAAGGAATGGAAGAAGACGACATTCCAGAGAACCTGTTCCAAGAGAGCGATGAATCTAGGGAAACTCAGGAAATGGAGCAGGAGGAAGAATCGTACACTCCAAGGGAAATCACACCAGAACGAGAATCTGAGCCGCTGCCAAACAATATTTTACCTCAACAGGACTGCACACAGCTAGTCCAAAGAAAATCTAAGAGACCCAAAAGACAACCATCCTATTTGAAGGACTATATAACCACACCATAATTGAGGAGCCAGAGGGAAGGGGTGTTATGTATGTAAATAGTTTAAATAAAAGCAAGCTTGGGGTAAAGTGCAGGGTTCTGGCCCTGCACTTCTGATTGGTTGTTAAGCGGCTCGATCGGATTGGTTGAGTTCAGAGAATCCGATTGGCCCTTAACGAAGGACTCTTATTGGTTCTGGAGCTAGCGTCTTACAGCTCCCTATTGGTTATTTCACATTAAGGTTACCTATATAAGGCAGAGTTGTTGTTGTTTAAGTTCTCAAGTCACTATGCAATAAAGAGCTGAAAGTTCACCAACTAAGATTGTCTCCAGTCATTTCACCCACGCCTGAAACTATATGAGGTTGCATCAGTAGCTCCCACCAGTAAGAAATTACTAGACTCCAACTCTAGTGTTCCTACTGGAAGCGTATCTTTGCCACAATTTCATTTGTACCACAACAGAAATGGAAGTTGCAGTTGAAAGGAGACAAAGAAGTGTGACTGAATGAGAAATAATACCAGGTGGGCCCTAGGAAGATCTGCTGTTTTTTTATTTCAGCAGTGGGATCTTATCCCTGGGGTTCATTCCTCAGGGAGGCTCACTCACTTTAAAATCTATCATGTCACTTTCTGCCTTCTCTTCTTTAGAGGTTTTCTGCAGTGAGAAAAGAGTATTGGAGGAGGAAAAGCCAAAAGATACAAATGGGAAATATTCTCTGATTGGATATTTGTGGTCTCGTTCTATTTTCTTCTGCTGCTATTTATCCCTTAAGATAAATTTGCTGTAGTTTCTTTGGGGAGCATTTATTCTACCACTTTTAATTTTAACAGAACCTGCCTTGAGGAATTCTGTAATAGTCAAGAGAGACATTCATTTTATAAGCAAACAAATACATAATGTGATGTTCTGTAAGAATTGTGGGCCAGTGGCATGCGAAGAGAGAGAAAGAGAGAGAGAGAGAGAGAGAGAGAGAGAATGCTTCCTGCATATACTGTATGTTATCTGAAACACTATGAAACTTTGGCAGAAATTCCAAAATATATTTAGAAGCCATTGTGGTTACATTGCCACAGAGTTCAGAATATCTTATTTACATAAAAACCTCTGTCCCATCATTTTATTGTGCAAATAGTATTAAATTACAATGTTTACACAAATGTCAGAATTTTTTTTGCAAAAAAAAAAATAAGTTCTTCATTTCCTTTTGCTGAAGCAAACTGCTTCATAATAAGCCAGGCACTGGCCAAATCAAAGAAGGATTCTTCCGAACTAGGTATTCATCAAATTTCAAATTGGTGAAGTTGAAAGCCAGTATCTCTCAGGGCAGAGATGTCAATTATGTCAACAGCCAATAGCCAGCTTCAAGCTTGAAAAATTCAAAACAAATAACATTAAACTGCAATTAATTGCACTTTCAGAGGCTAGTTTTAAGTGGCTACATCCTAACAGAATAACACAGTTGGAAGGGATCTTGGAGGTCTTCTAGTCTAGCCCTCTACTCAGGCTGGAAACCCTATACTGTTTCAGACAAATGGCTGCCCAATCTCTTCTTAAAAACCTCTAATGTTGGAGGCACTTACAATTTCTAGAGACAAGTTGTTCCACTGATTAATTGTTCTGTCAGGAAATTTCTCCTTCGTTCTAGGTTGGTTCTCTCCTTGATTAGTTTCTATCCATTGCTTCTTGTCCTGCCCTGCCTTCAGGTCCTGCCTTCAGGTAGCCTGACCCCCTCTCCTCAGTGATAGCCTCTCAGATATTGGAACACTGCTATCATATCACCCCTTCTTTTCATTAAACTAGGCATACCCAGTATCTGCCACCATTCTTCATACATTTTAGCCAGGGGTGTGATTCAAATTTTTAAACAACGAGTTCTGTGAGCGTGGCTTAGTTGGTGGGCATGGCTTGGTGGTCATGTGACTGGCTGGGTGTGGCCAACTCAATATCACTCACATCAAGGCACACTTCTCATGACTGTGGGGATGATGCAAAAGTCATAAGTGTGAAAAATGGTCATAAGTCACTTTTTTCAGTGCCATTGTAACTTTGAATGGTCACTCCACACAAGCAAAGTACCAGTAAAGGAGGGGGAAAAAACTGCAGAGAAGTTCCTGAGACAGGAAGTCTAGTCCTGCCAAGAATGTAATCAGGATTAACGGAGAAGCAGTTTCTGTAAGCAACACCAGAATGTTTCCTTCCTGCCTTCCTTACAGGATTAGGCCAGTAATTTCTTCTAACAACCGGTGCTCCAAACTGAATATTTCTAGATGAGACTTTTGTCATGATTTCACTCTTTTTCATTCATGGAGGTTTGAATGGAACTGGATCCATGTGTAAGTCAGTGCCTATTCTTCTTTTTTTTCCTCACACAAAATCCATTAAGAAGTATATACTGAACATCAGGAAATATTTTCAAGCTGTTCAACAATAACACTATTAAAGCCAACCTGTTTAGCACTCTTTGGCTCAGTATTTGTAAACAGCAATAGATCATGCCCAGTATTTCCTAGTTGAACCACAAACAACTACAATTATCTAATACATATCGATTTTACAGAAGACATTGTTCAAAAAGCACTGCTCAATCTAAACCATCTTCTATCTATTGGACCAGATGGAATATGTGCCTACTTCTTAAAAAAGCTACCCACTGCCATAGCTAAACCTCTAAGCATAATCTTTGAAAAATCTTTCAGGACCAGCTCCTTGCCAAAACTATGGTCACAAGCTACGGTCATCCCCATTTTCAAAAAGGGAGACCCCAGCCTAGCTGAAAATTACATATCAATCTCTTTATGCTGCATCACCTGTAAAGTCATGGAATCAATTATTAACCAATCCATCATCCTCCACCATCCACAACAAACAACCTACTCTCTAATAAACAATTTGGTTTCCGAAAAAAACTATCCTGTAATCTGCAACTCTTACACTGCAAAAACATGAACTACACAACTCGATCAGGGAAAAGCAATAGACACAATCTACATAGACTTATGTAAAGCTTTGATTCAATGGTACATTACAAACTACTCCTAAAACTAAAATCTTACGGTATCTCTGGACATCTGCATAACTGGATAGAAGCATTCCTGTCAAACAGACAACAAATGGTCAAAATTGGGAGCGTCCTATCAAATTTTGTACCTGTCAATAGTGGTGTCCCCCAAGACAGTGTTCTAGGACCAACTCTTTTCAAACTCTACATAAATGACCTCTGTGATCATATTAAGAGCAACTGCACTCTCTTCACTGATGATATACAGCTGTTCAATACCACAGACAATACTGCTATCCTTCAAAAAGATCTTGACTATGTATCAGAATGGTCAAACAAATGGCAACTTCAAATCTCAACAAATAATGCTCTGTCCTACATATTGGCAAAAAAAAATCAGAAAATAAAATACAAGCTGAATAGTCAAGAACTTGTTGATGATCCAAGCTCTGTAAAGGATCTTGGAGTACTCATCTCAAATGACCTAAGTGCTAGAGCCCACTGTAACTACATAGCCAAAAAGGCATTAAGAGTTATTAACCTAATCCTACGTAGCTTTTTCTCTGATAATATTACACTACTAACTAGAGCATACAAAACATTTGCTAGACCAATACTCGAATACAGCTCATCAGTCTGGAACCCATATTATGCATCTGATATTAGCACAGTTGAGAAAGTCCAGAACTATTTCACAAGAAGAGTTCTCCACTCCTCTACTCATTGCAGAATACCTTAAGCCACCAGACTTGAAATTCTAGACCTAGAAAACCTAGAACTACTCCGCCTTCGGTCCGATCATACATTGCAATGACTTACCTGTCAATGAATACTTCAGCTTCAACCATAACAACAGAAGAGTAAACAATAGATACAAACTCAAGGTTAACAGCACCAAAGTTGATTTCAGGAAATACGACTTCAGCAATAGAGTGGTCAATGTCTGGAATACTCTACCTGACTCTGTGGTTTTTTCCCCAAACCCCCAAAACTTTAACCTTAGACTGTCTACTATTGACCTCACCCCTTTCCTAAGAGGGGGCGTGCATAAGCGCACCAACGTGCCTACCGTCCCTGTCCTATTGTTTCTTTTATATATTTTTTATTTTCCTTATATGAATCCACATATTTATAACTATGTTTTTACTTATACCTATTATCTTGTAAGCAATTGACAAATAAAAATAAATAAATAAAATAAAAAATAAATTAAATTAAATGAATGTGCATTTTGAAGTATCAAAGTACCACACAAATCCCTTCTTACTTTCGGTACCCATTCCAAAACTTATGATTTCTACTCTTCTAGACACAAATTAATTGTCCATGGTCAGCAACCATACAGTCAGCAAAAGCCATGGCTGCAGCAAACATGAGGGCCGAGGAAATTAATGCTTTTTTTAAAAGAAGAGGATTGCGTGCAAGTGAATCCAAATGATGTAAATTAATAGTGTATGTTACTTGGCAATCATTTGTTTATAATCTTACCTGTTGCAGATGAAGCTATTGTCCATTCTTTGTGATTCTTGCTTTGCAAAAAGGAATGTGTGAAGAATGCTAGACTTGAACATGAATTGAATGTAGAGAACTCAACATTAAGGCACTGGAGGCTAAAACATATAACGAACTATTACAGGAACTTGGCATGGCTACTCTAGTGAAGAGAAGTGTTGTGTCCGCGAAATGATGCCAGGAGTCGGTGACTTAGTGCAAAGCTCTTTATTGATCTGCTGGAACCGAACTGGCGAAAGGAAAAAAGCCCACGGCTTTTATTCCTTTCGCCGTGGCGGCCGCGGCCAATGGCATCGCTTTGAATCTCCCGCGGTTTGAACGGACCAATCGCGGGAGATTCTTAGCGAGCCAATCGGCGCGGCTCGCCTGACCAATCGGAGAGCCCCGCGCTTTGGCCAATCAAAGCGCGGGGATCTCGAGTATGTTAATGAAGGACAGAACACCCCTCCCCTCTTGGTTCAGTCCTTACGTTGCGTAGTCACGTAGGTAGGCGGGGCTCCGTCTGGTCCTAATTGACCTGCGCAACTCAGTTGTAGGCTGGATCCCGGCCAGTTCGGTCGGGATCTCCGTTGCTCCTGCTGCTGTTGTGGGAACCGGCTGGTCGATCGGGCCGGTCCTTTTTCCATAGCTCCCTCCTGGGCCTTCCGGGTTGGTTGAGCTACGGGTTTCGCCGCTCCCGCTCAGTCTTTCCGGGTTGGTCGAGCTGGCTTGGCTGTTCCTTTCTGGCGAGGGGTCGTGATGGCTGCGTTCCGGTGAGTATTGCTGGTTTATTTTTCTTTGGATTCGGTCCCCTGGGTATTCCCTCCCCCCTTGGCTTGTGTTACGGGGGTTGGGTTCATTTGTTTGTGCGTCGGCGGTTTGTTGGTTTGCGGTTCTTGACCTAAGTTGGTCGATGTGGCGTTTCCACGCTCATCCGTCTGCTGTTTGTAGCCAATACAAGTGTGGGCCTGTTGCTTGGGTGATGACGGCTGGGATCCATAGAGGGTCTCCCGTCAGGTTTTTTGCATATACGGGGTCCCCGGGTGCGAAAGTTCGGTGTTTGGTGCTTGAGTCTGGGGGCCTCTCCGGGTTATACGTAGGGTGTAACCTGTCGAGTGGGGACCTTAGCTTTCTACCCATTAGTAGTTCGGCTGGGCTTTTGTTGGTTGTGGTATTCGGGGTTATGTGTTGGGTGAAGAGTAGTCTGTTGATTTTCTCTTGGATCTCCCCGTGGTCTATTTTCCGGATGGTCTTTTTAGTGAATTGGACCATCCGTTCCGCCCTACCGTTCGCCGCCGGGTGCGCCGGTGCTGTCAGCGCGTGGCGGATGCCCCTTTCCGCTAGGAATTATTCGAATTCCAGCGAAGTAAACTGGGGCCCGTTGTCGGAGACGACAACGTCTGGAAGGCTGTGTGTTGCAAAGAGTTTGCAGAGTTCTTTGGTCACGGCCTCCGTGGTTGTCGTCTTCATGTTGCTTACCTCCAGCCAGTTGGAGTAAGCGTCAACTGTTATTAGGAAGGTGTGTCCTTTTGTGGGCCCGGCGAAGTCTATATGGATTCTAGACCAAGGTCCCCTTGGGGTTTCCCACTCTAGGACGGGTGCTGTGGGTGGGCTGGGCCTCGTTTCCTGGCATCGTTGGCACCTAGCTACCCAGGTCTCTATTTGTTTGTCCATCCCTGGCCACCAAGCGTAACTTCTGGCCAGGGCTTTAGTCCTCACGATGCCAGGGTGCCCCTCGTGCAGCATTTCCAAAACCTTCCCCTGTAGCTTTTCCGGAATGACCACCCTGTCCCCCCATAGTATGCACCCTTTTAACAATGAGAGTTCCGTTTGGCGGTTTCGGAACGTTTTGACAGACTCGTCGTTGTCCCTTTCCGGCCACCCTTTCTCCACCCAATGCAACACCCGCGCCAGACGTTTGTCTTTATTAGTCTCTCGGGCAATGTCTGATGCGGTTATGGGCAGGTTGGGTAGAGTCTCTATGCTGAGGGTGGTCGTTGTGGGTGCTGGGTCGGTGTCGGGTTCTGGTAGCGGCGAGCGGCTTAAGGCGTCTGCATGGGAGATCATCTTACCCGGTCTGTGTATGAGTTCGTAGTTGTAGGCTGCCAGGAACTCGGACCACCTTGTCATTCGGGGAGACAGAATGTTCGGGGTGGCCCGGTTCCCTGCAAGGATTCCCAGCAGCGGCTTGTGGTCCGTTATGATGGTGAAAGTCCGGCCGTAGAGGTATTCGTGGAATCGTTTTATGGCGGCAACTATAGCCAGAGCCTCTTTGTCCAGTTGGCTATAGTTCCGCTCCGGTTTGGTGAGGGTCCTTAAAAAGAACGCGATGGGCGCTTCTTTTCTGTCGGGAAGGGTATGGCTGAGGACAGCGCCGACGCCGAAGGGTGATGCGTTGCATGTGACGGCCAGAGGTAGGGTCTCGTTGAATTGTATGAGGATGGCGTCGGAGGTGAGGAGGTCCTTCGTTCTTTGGAAGGCGGCTTGCTCCCATTTCCCCCAAGTCCAGGTCGCTGCCTTGTCCAGGAGCCTATGCAAGGGCTCCGCCGCCGTCGCCTTTTGGGGTAGGAAAACATTGTAAAAGTTCAGTAACCCCAAGAATGCTTGTAGTTCAGTCTTTGATTTAGGGGTGGGGGCTTCTTTGATGGCCTTGATTTTTTTGCTTGTGGGGTGAATGCCTGCCGGTCTAGGAGGTAGCCCAGGAATTCCACTCGTTCCGTGCAAAGCTGGCATTTTTCCCTCTTTACTTTTAGTCCCGTCTCTTTAAATTTAGTTAGGACCTCCCTTAGTCGACCTTCTAGTTTGGCTTGGTTGGCTGCCGACACTAGAACGTCGTCGAAATAAGGTACCACCCCCTTGATACCTTGCAATAGCCTCTCCATTAGGCTCTGGAATATGCCCGGTGCCACACTGACTCCGAATTGGAGTCGGTTGCATTTGAATGCTCCCCAGTGGGTGACAATGGTCTGCGCTTCTGCCGTTTGCTCGTCGACCGGCAACTGTTGGTATGCCTGGGCGAGATCGAGCTTGGCGAAAACCTTGCCCCCTCCCAGTGAGTGCAGTAGGTGTTGCACTACTGGGACGGGGTAGGCGCTTTGTTGCAGCGCGCCATTTAGGGTGGCCTTATAGTCCCCACAGATTCTCACTGACCCATCGGGCTTGATCGGGGTGACTATGGGGGTCTCCCACCGGGCGTGGTCTATGGGCTGCAATACCCCTTGTTTGACGAGCTTATCAATTTGCTCATCTATTTTGGGTTTCAGTGCGAATGGCACCTGCCTTGGTTTCAGGCGTTTGGGGGGGACGTTAGGGTCTAGGTCGAACGAGATAAGGGGCCCTCGGTACTTGCCTAGGTTTCCGTCGAAGACCTCTTGGAACTCCCGGGCTAGTTGCTGCTCCCAGCCGTCGTCGGTGACGTGGTTGACTCCCGTGAGGACGATGTCGAGCGGGGCGAACCATTGCAGTCCCAGTAGGCTTGGGCGGTCGCGGTCGACGATCGTTAGGGGGAGTCGTTCGGTGCGCCCCTTATACGTTATGTTAAAGCTTTTGGTGCCGACTACCGGGATGCGGTTTCCCTGGTAGTCCTTTACAATGAGTCTCTGGTTGTCTACGTTCCTCCTTTGGAGGGTAGGCACCAACCGCTTTATCTCGTGGCATGCAATCATGGAGAGGTAGGACCCGGAGTCCACCTCCATTTTGCACGGCTGGCCCTCGATGCGTACCTCGACGTGGACCTTCTGGCCGTCGTTGGTGATGGCGTGTCCGATGGTGACCGTCTGGTGGGTCTCCTCTCTCCGCCGGTTGTCGCCGCCTCGCGAGGATCGTCCGTTCCGGTCCCATCGGCTGTCCGAGGGGCGATCTCTGGTCCGGGGTGGTGTGCTCTCCCTCCTCCGGTCGCTCTGGTCCCATCGAGCCGGACTGCGGTTTTTCTTCAGGCGGCAAACCCGGGCGATGTGCCCCTTTTTGTCGCAATGCCGGCAGATTGAATCGAAAAACCGGCATTCCGACCTGGGGTGGTCGCCGCCGCAACCGGCACAGTTGGTCCTTGACTTACGACCTCTCCGGTTCCGTTGCTCGCACCCTGTCTGGAGTCGATGGATGTCCTCCTCGTCATCGGACTTGCTGGATGCCGAGTGGAAATCGCCCTGGTGTGTTGTCGTCTCGGTTTTTTGGGTCGGTCGACCTTGCCGGGTTGTTGTTTCCGCTGCGGTCCCTCATGTCCGGTCTGCGCATGCTATCGGCGGAAGTTCGGGTTGCTTCTGCGGCAGCGGCTGCGGTGAGGGTGTCTGCTAGGTTGATGTCGCCCTTAGCCATCAGCCGGCTCTGGAGGGCGGGGTCCCACAGACCGAGCACGATTCGGTCTCTCAGAGCGTTGTTTAGGTTATCAAATTCGCAGAGCCCCCCTAGGCGCCGCAGCTCGGCGACGAAGTCGCTGAAGCTCTCACCCGATCTCTGGTCCTGCCGGTAGAACTCGTTGCGCCGGATCAGGATGGGTACCTCTGGGGCGTAGTGTCGCCGAAGGATGGGTTCGAGGACGTCCCAGTCCATGGCAGTCGCATCGGCGGGCTTGGCCAATGCTTTGGCCATCTGGAAGACCTCGGTCCCGCAGTGGGTGAGGAAGACGGCGCGTTTCAGTGGGCCCGAGGCGTCCTTCATGCCGGTGCACTCGAGGTACATGCGGAATCGGTCGGAGAACGATTCCCAGTCCTCGGTGGCGGGGTTGAAGGGGGCGGGCGGTGCGATTTTCGCCATCTCGGTGCTTCGTCTGGCTTCCGTCGGACACGTGGTTCGGTTCAGGGTCTGGATCCCACCTTCGTCGCCAGTGTTGTGTCCGCGAAATGATGCCAGGATTCGGTGACTTAGTGCAAAGCTCTTTATTGATCTGCTGGAACCGAACTGGCGAAAGGAAAAAAGCCCGCGGCTTTTATTCCTTTCGCCGCGGCGGCCGCGGCCAATGGCATCGCTTTGAATTTCCCGCGGTTTGAACGGACCAATCGCGGGAGATTCTTAGCGAGCCAATCGGCGCGGCTCGCCTGACCAATCGGAGAGCCCCGCGCTTTGGCCAATCAAAGCGCGGGGATCTCGAGTATGTTAATGAAGGACAGAACAAGAAGGACCAGGGTAGACTTAATAGTAGTATTTCAATATTTGAGGGGCTGCCACAGAAGAAGAGGTCAAGCTATTTTCCAAAGCACCTGTAGGCCAGGCAAGGAATAATGGATGGAAACTGAACAAGGAGAGATTCAACCTGGGAGTAATGAGAAACTTTCTGACAGTGATAGCAACTTGCCTTCGGAAGTTGTGGGAGATTCATCACTGGAAGCTTTCAAGAAGACACTGAATTGCCATCTATCAGAAATGGTGTAGGGTCTGCTTGGGTGAGGGGTTGGACTAGATGACCAACAAGGTCTCTTTCAATTCTGTTAATCTGTATCTGTATCAAACTTCTCTTTTCCTTTTATTATCATCTATAAAAATACCAAGTAACAATATGATGGAGATTTCAGTATCAAGTAATTTAGTGTAAGGCCTCATAATCTTTACTACACAACAAATACCTTGATGTATGTTCTTCCTTCCTTTTCATTTCCAATATTATATTTAAATTTGAATGAAAATGCAAAATAAGTATAATGCCTGTAGCATTAATATCCTAAACTGTAACTAATATTTACAGAATATCCTTTTTTTCTTTCCTCTTGTCTATATTAAAGTGTAAAGAATTTAAGTATACTATATAAATATTATTGTGTTGAAATAACATATTGCATCAAGAATTATATAATAAAAAGGGGAAAATGTAGAGGGAAACAGATAGAGTAGGTCTTTGGAAATTAAGAAAGCAGAGTATCAACTGGCTCTATTATCCAGCAATGAGAAGAAAAACTTAAAACAACAGATTTTAGGATAAACATATTATTTTTATAGAATGTTTTAATTGAAGTACCTCTTGGATTTGCACTTCTGCTGCAGTTAATATAAAACCAATTGTTGCAGCAAAGGTTGTGCCTATAGATTTCTTAGATTGGGAGTTGCACAGTGCTATTTGTGTGTGTGTGTGTGGTGTGTGTGTGTTTGT
Source organism: Hydrophis major (assembly GCA_033807585.1). Lineage (NCBI taxonomy): Eukaryota > Metazoa > Chordata > Lepidosauria > Squamata > Elapidae > Hydrophis > Hydrophis major. The sequence continues at coordinate 175,867,977 of CM066329.1, forward strand.
TTTAATGATTTTTTTTTTTTGTGGGGATGGTCCATTAGCAACGTGATGAAATCTGATGAAATCTTTAAATGATTGTACGATCATTTAAAAATAACATTATTAGTGTTGTTCTTTTGAATTATAATTGTAGTACATCATTAGGAAATGTTCATAATATTCAGGACCACCAGATTCCAATTCAAGAGAAATCCTTATAAAAGTATGCTAACAGAATTTTGTCAGGATATTAATATCAGAGAGAAGAATCTGAACTGAGCTGTGATTATCACAAAAATATTCATTAGTTAGCTTTCCATTGTGTGTAACCATCATTTTCCACTGATGTGCAATTATGAAGGGCATCAGAAAAACATCTTGAATGTTTCCAACACATCTTAAATACCTAGTTTTGTGATTTGATGACTGACAAGCTTAATTAAATCTGGAGGAATAAAAAAAAAGAATCAATAGTCATTGGGGATCTGAAATAATTTCTGAAGATGAAGTTAAACTGAGACACTGTTATGCCTGCACAAAGAAAAGGAGGAATGTAAAATGGCCTATTACCTCCAAAATATTCTCATCCACCCACAAAGCTTTTTAAAAAACAAGACTAAGAAATGAACGTATGGCAAAATCTGAAATTATCATTTAGTTCAAAGGTTTAAAGATTTCCCCTATTCAGTTATGATCAACTCAATGGGGGGGGGGGTGTCTCATTTCCAATTCTCAGCCGAGGGACCCTGCGTTGTCTGAGATATGTTTCTACTATTATGAAAATATGAAAAATGCAGTAACCTTCCTACCAAAGCAGTAACTATTAATCTACTCACATTTCCATGCTTTCAAACTATTAGGTTGGCAGGAGCTGGGCCAAGTAATAGGACCTCACTCCATCGCTTGACTCTCAGGTCTCAAACACAAGCTGTCAGCTTTAGCAGACTATACCAATTCCTGCCTTCATTTTGAGATGATCTGTGTTTGGGTAGTTACTAGTGTCCTGCCCTGTTAGTTGAATTGAAGTACTCTCTTTCTTTACTTATTTGATTTCTATAGCCCCTATCTCAGCAAATGACTCCGTGCAGCTCACAATTCAGAAACATGTATTACAAGTAAAATCCTAAAACATTTTTAAAAGAATAAAAACTATCATGCTTATAGGTTTCAGAAAGTATCTCCCTATAGTGTGTGAAGTGGGTCTAAAAAGGCAATCTGCTGCACCTAAAAACTTGGGTCTGCCCCTTAAATTATCAAGGAGAGGCTGAGCTGCTTCAATCAGCAAAACCTTCTCAGAGGAAGTGAGTTCTGCCTTTGCCCAGCAGCCATCTTCCACAAGGGAAACTAAGCCTCCATTCTTGTCTCACTGCAGGAGACCACTATTTTTGCTTTTAAGGAGCACTCTGCTCAACGTTTCATTAAAGTATCATTTCATTAAAGCAAAGCAATCCCAAGTATTTTTAAAAAGTATTTATTTATTTAATTTGTGTAGTCATCTATCTCACAAGCAAACTCACTGGGTAGCATACAACAAAGCTAAAACAATAAATATCTAGGATCATGATCATTAATAAGTATTAAAATATTTTTTAAAATAGCTAAAATAATAATAGACAACAAATAGTGGAGCTCCCTCACTAGATTAAACATCTCCTGGGGGGTCTCCATGCTTGCTCCAGGCATAACAAGGTCTTAAGTTACCTTCAGAAGCTTAGAAGCAATGAGGCCATCCTCACCTCAGAAGAGAAGTATTCATAGTCTATGAAAATATCTGCATTTTAAAAATACAACAATAAAGTACAAAACACAAAATAAAAAGTATAACAAAACTACCGGTAATAAAGCTTTTGCTGTAAAGTCTACCATCTGTCACTGAAAAACTAGAGTATTAAGCACATCCTTCACCATCCTATTATTTGCAAAGATTGTGGGATTGTTCTTCCAGTTCTGCAAACTAACAAGGTCAACAGGTTGAAGGGTCCAAGTTGCAGAAAGCTGTTTTAATGCATGTAATTATAAGCTTATTTTATCTATTGCAAATGTTGCCACAGGAAAATGTGATTTCTAGCATCAGCACCTACATCTTAATAACTGTATGTTGTGGTATTATAGGAATGACAGTGGCTCTCTCTATGTAATTCCTAGCACACTTTGGAAATTAAAACCAATTATTATCTTTCCCATGATATGAAAGAAAAATCCATGGCTTTGATGGTTATTCGTCACATAGCATACATTGATATATTTAAAAGAATCACCACAAATGTCCAGATTATAATTATGGTATGAACTGCAGAACCAGTACAAGAAGTCACAATCAAACATTCAGCTGGATATGACTTCCAGTTTGAGATACTTCAGTGACAGACCGAAGCCTCGTCTCTGCAAGGTTTCGATCTGTGCTCGCCACTGGAGCGCCTCGAGCCAGCTGGTTTCGGGCTAAGCCACCCCATAGAGGTGGTGAAGAAGGGGGAGACTGCCTGCAGGGTTGAGGAGAGCAGCATCTCTCCTCCCCAGCTGGTCATTACTCCCTTTCCTGAAGACGGTTGTAGCGGTAGTCAGAAATGGCCACCACAAAGAAGAACTCGACTGGAAAAGAATGTGCAGGAGGAAGATAAGAAGAGAAAGTTTTGGTTGATCGGGTCAAACAACAAAAGCAACAAATAAGATATCCTGGAATTGAAACTATTTAAAAAAAAAACAATAACATTGTTCCCTAAGAAGATTTTTAAGCTGCGAAGGAGAGAGAAAAGGGAAAAGATTTGGGTTTCTCCTTTTCCTATACTGACAGCTAAGAGATTTAAGCAAGGAATTGGAAAAAAAATCCACTTTGACATCAATAGGCATTTAATGCTGAAAATAAAAAGTTAAGGGGATAATAAAGATTTCTGGATAATTAAAAGCTTTTGAAAAGGAGAGAAAAAGAATAAAAGGGTAGGATCTGGAAAGGAGGAGACTGCCTGGAATTAAAAAAGAACTTACAGCAAAATCTCAACAAGACTTCCAAAAGATACATTCTAACTGAAATATCGCAACAAAAAACCCAGGAAGAGAAAGTTGAAAAAGAAATAAGAAGATATAACTCGGGACTATTTGGATTACTTGATGATTTCTGGATTTTTGGTTATTGTTTTGAATGACTAAAATCAATTGGGTGGTTGTTTAAAACTGTTTAAAATGGCTCTACTTTTAGAAGAACTGAAAATGGAACTTAAAAATACAAAGAAGATGCACAAGAAGGGAGAGGTTCTTTTGGCTTCGTATTTCAGTTTTTAGAAATGGAGATTTGGAATTGTGAGAAACAACAAGAAATGCCTGCAGAAAAAGAAGATTGTGACAAAGAAGAAGCCATATTTAATGAACAAGTAATCTTAGATGGGGGAAAAAAGGAAAGAGGGGAAAGAGAATGGAAAGTTTAAAATTGGGAAAAACAACTCCCCCCCAAAAATAGAGTGAAAAATAAGTATAAAATCAGAAAGCAACAGAAGAGGGAAATGCAGAAGAGAGAATCAGAAGTAGAGAGACAAGGGGGTAAAAAGGGGAGGGAGAAGATGAGAGGGAAGAAAGAAAGGAAAAGTTATCAAGGACAGAAGCAAAATATAGAGAAACAGGGCCTATTTTGAGATAATGGGGGGAAACTTAATGGAAAAAGGGATTCTGCAAAGGTACATAAGATAGTATGGTTATATTAGAAGCAGAAATAATTTTAGAAAATATGAAACAATGTATGATTAAAATGTCTGACAAAATAGCTCTCATAATTCAGTGGAATGCTTGTCAATAAATAAATGTATCAAAAGGTATATTTAATGATTTATAAAACATATGTGAAGAGAAATAAGGGAAAAATTAATTATGGAGATTATATGTGTTTTTAAGGAAGTATTATATTTAATTGAAAAGAAGTGTTAAAGATGTTAAGATTTTAATTATTATTAATGATAGAACTGAATTGGAATGGAATGAGGGTTTATAATTACATATATTTACAATCTTTCTTTAAAAAAAAAAAGAATATAGTGTGCATTATAAGAATGTACCAAGCAGAATGTGATTGGAAGTTATGTATTATGTATTATATTAAAGGTCATAAACCTAAGGTATATATTGAAGTTTAAATAAGAGTTGAATGGATGTAAATAAAAGATATAAAGGTGTCATACTCCAATTAGTAACTACAGGAGAAAATTTGTTTAATGAGAAAAGATAATATGAAATTGAAACAGAACAGACAAAAGTATAAATATAATGATTTGAATTGAGATGCAATAATCAAAATAAAATTGAGAAAATTAAAAGAGGGGAAAAACTATATAGAAAATGTAAAATAGTATTAGATATGGAATAGAATACAAAAAGGAGCATGAAATTGAGTTTTGTGTCTGTATAAAAAAGTTCAACCCGGGACCATGCTATTTTCAAAAAAGATGTTTTACTTGTATTTTGTATGTGTGAAAACCCAAATAAAACTTTATTTAAAAAAAAAAACCATTCAGCTGGATCAAGATTTTGTAGAAAGAAATATTGGACCACATATGCTTTAAAGGTTTGACTGACTGGTGTCATTGGATACTGGAAAAGAAAAACATCAAGAGATCAAACTATTTCCATTGTAGCAAAATCCACTATAGAAAACACAATCATTTAGTAACAAATGTAGTAAGATTCATAAAAATAACAGAGAAAGGAAACCCAGGTTTATAATATTTTCTTCAATCATGGAGAAAGCTGAGTCAAATACCAAAAAGATAGCATTGCATGATAATGTTTTATGAAGACAAGTAGATATTTTATAAATACCACACTAAATTTTGGCAAGTGAGTTATTCATCTTCTTCCAGTGCAGTATAGACCTAACTAGCAATCTCTGTCATTTGGTATGAAAAAAAAGACAAGAATAAACTTTGCATGAAAAAAAAGGGGGCACATTTAGTTCTTTAAAAAGGCACCTTCTAAATGTGCCAGAAATAAAAATAAAAAAGAATACTTCCACAAGTAGAATAAATTTTAACAGTGCATTTTCTTAAATAGAATGTAATCAATCTGGTATGATCTTAATTCCATTTAAATTTACATTCCATTCAATTGAATGCTCATCTGGGCCTCATATTACTACTGAAATACAGCCGTGGCACACATCTGTCAAAATCCAAATGAAATTTTATACTAACCCCACCCACCCCCCAAAACCTTCAGGAACTGAACATGTGGAGGACAGCACCATCTTGAGCATGATGGACATTATCCATTAGATCTCATCAGGATGGAGGAAAAATCCAAAATGGTTGATTTTATTTATTCAATAACTTCCTTGAAAGATTCCTTAAAAGATATATCTTACAGAAAAATGACACCTGAATAACAAATGGAAGAGTGCTAATAATCACGGAAATCTTGCAGCATGGTACTTTGCTCTCTCCCTAAAAATAGAATCTCCCTCACACATTGCATATCCTATCCTTTGGCCACACATATCTGTACAGAACCAATTCTTGCTTCCCTGTTTTTCAGGCTTGGCTGGAAACTTGCTTCCTTTGGAAACCTATCTTCTACTTTTAAACCTTAAATTGGAATACCGTTCATCAACCCAGCAGTCAGGTCATAAAAGCACACTATCATTCAGCTAGCAAAAATTATTTGGTCAGTTAGCTTGAATGTAAAAAGACATGATACGGGAGCTTCACTGGTGTAACTCTGTGAGGAGGAGAGAAGTTAAAAGAAATCCTGGCTAAATGAGAGTTTATGTGACCTCTGTTTCTGACTCTCCTAAGGCACATTTGTGACAAGGTTTCCATTTTCTATAAAGTGCATTTCATTAAATTCCACAAGAATCAGCACAGCTTAGGGCTGGAATTTGAAGACACTCTGGCTAAAATTAAAAGTGGGGTTATGAGAATTATTTGGCCTTAAGGGGCAGCAGGAAAAAAAGCATGATGAGACAGTAATCATGTGATTTGTGAAACTGGAAGTAAGGAAAGCTCCCTGGACATTTTGCAGAAAAAGATTATGAATGTTTTATATTCTTAGGCCAGCAGATCATCAACTGCCTTAGCAAGCAAACAGGCAAGAAAACATCTGTTCCCCAACACCCATTGCATCCTAGAGAAAATAAGTAATCTTATTTTTACACTAAGAACTTACCTTTATCTTTTTTTAATGGTTTATTGGCTTTATGGTCATTCCTTTCATTATTGTGAGCTGCCCAAACTTGTTGAAGTTGGGTGGCCTACATGTTTAATACATTTACTGTTGAGGTAATTCCCGTTAGGAGAATGAGTGCACACAGGGAGACGTAGTGAGAGTAATGTTGAATAACATACACATAGCACACAGACTTCCAGTAAAAACGGTTAAGCAAAGTACAGCAAACATTCCAAGTCATTCACAGTTAAAGCAATCAGTTTTCAGTCCAGGGATAATCCAATAACAAAGTCCAGTATCAAAAATAGTTCAGTAAAAGACTCACATCAAACCAAGACTAACGATGATCAGCAACAGTCAATGCAGGAACTGCAACACTCTTCAGAAAAGGACAACAGAACAGAACCCAGGTTTCTGGCTCCATCTTATGGCCATTTGAGGAACCACACCCAATTACAATTTTAGCATTTCCTTAAAGACACAGTATTAAAATGTCTATCCTGGTTTATATATTTTCCAACCCAACTGTTCGGTGACTTACAATCCTAACATTTACCATTACCCTCAACTTTATTTTCATCCTCATCCAACGTACCTGTTGGAAAAGATGGTGCTTCTTTGTATGAAGGTTTGGATGGTCTGTTTAATTCACTGCCTTTTGCAGGAAAGACAAAAGAACTTTAGCATGGACATCAACACCTAAAATTTGGGAAGCAGGGGTCCCACTTGACACCCAGAAGATGGGATGGATGGAGTCACCAAATTTCCCATCTCCATTCAATTAACAGAAAGAAAGAGTTGCTGTACATCAAAGCTTTCTTTCATAGTGAGTATAAGGAAGAAGGAGGTGATTGGACAATCTTTGGATGTTATTAAAGGACCCAGATAAGACCATTCCATTTTATTCACAGTAATATCCATTGTACATATGTGGAACATTGATGTTGTGACAGTCATAGGCAACCTGTCTATTCTCTTAGTACATAGATCATTTCATAAGTGAAATTGCCCATTAGGTGCAAAACTATCCATTTCAGGACATAAAGATCAATCATCAACATCTGTCTTTTTTGTCTGTTGAGCTACTTTCTATGAAACTTTTAGGTAAATGGTATTGAATACAATAATTCACAAGCTAAGATGCAAGAAATAGGAAAACATGCAATAGTTCTTAGCAGACACAGTATTTCACAAAGTGAAAGGACAGAATTAATATCTTTTGACATCCACTTGCTGTAATTTATCAGGGTAACATTTAGGGAAGAGTCATGACATTTTCAGAAAATTGATGGATAATTTTCTCTACTTGTGATTTCTGAGAGTTGCATGACATGCAAAAATGGATATGGAATGTCTAAAACTGATTAGAAAATATCGTTGTGCTAAGTGGCTTGGCCTCTTCTGGGTTGAACAGTTTTTACATGGAAAAGAAATTCCACTTATAGGCTGCAACACATACAGGCTGGCTAGTTTGCCCAAGTAAACTAGGCAAAGGTTTTTTTAAAGATCATAGAACTTTGGGGGGGGTTTGCCTTCAACTCAGTATTGATTCCTTGGCAGGGGTGGGATTCTATTGGTTTGGACCGGATCAGTTGAACTGGTTGTTATGATTCTCTGTAGTTCGGAGAACCGGTAAATCAGGCCTCTGGCTGGCCCCACCCCTCTCCACCTGCTTCTCCACTGCCTGCCCACCAGTCCTTATCACGCATGCACGACATTGCACGCATGTGCAACACTGCTGCCTGCAGCCTGCTCTTACGCACCATCAGGCCAGCCATTGCTGCCTGCCTTCTGTTGTGGCCCTGCCTTTACTGAACTCCCTGGGTGAGTGAGGCTCTGCAAGCTCCGATCACCTTCCCCCCCCCCTTGACTTTTGCTACTGCCACCAGTCGCCTTCCCTCCACTTGACTTTTGCTGCCACTGCTGGTCGCCTTTCCCCCACTGCTTGCCTTCCACCGGGGAATATGTAGAGAGACTCCAGCCAGATCAGCGGCTGCTTTTCTCACCTGCTGCTACATAGAAAGCTTCCAAGTTCCCCTCCCATTAAAAAATTGAACCCTGCTTCCTTCTGCTTGCCCAGGACCCATTTCCAATGGGAGGGGGACTTGGAAGCTTTCCACTGTGCTGGAAAAATCTTGCTCTCCCAAAATCAGCAGCAGGAAAGAACATGTGGAGAGGCTTGTGTCAACAAGGCGCCCCTTGATTGAGTCCAGAACAGCTGATGGGGGCTTCAGGGAGCAGAGCCTGGAAGCCCCAATGCACCATGTGTGCAGCCGCATGGATGGCAGGGGGGACTGGTCCCGGAAGCCCCAATGCTGCCAGAATTGCCATTGCCAACTCGCTGCTACTGCATCCCCCACCCCCTGCAGGTATGGGTTGCATGAGCCCTGGGACGGTGACCAACTTCCTCAACTGCTGCTCCCACTGACTTTTTTCCATGCCAAGAGTGGAGGTGAGAGAGAGCAGCCCACTTGATATGGAGAAAAGTTGCACATCTCCCCATATTCCTCTCTCTGTGAGCAGCCTCTCACAGCACCTTTAAACTTAGCAAGCTTCACAAATGAGGAGGAGGGGATGAGGCTGCTCGCAGAAAAAGGAATATGGGGAGACACACAACTTTTCTCCGCACTGAGTTGTTCTTGCCAGTGATTCCAGAATCGTGTTTTGGTGGTCCATAGAGAAATGTCACCCTCAGAGCACCCCCCCAAATCAATTAATCCAGGCTGCACATGGCCCACGGGAACCCTCCCAACCCACTCACTCCTTACCTGGCAAACTTGCCTGCTAAGTTGCCATTTTTCCTTTTTCCAACCATCAGCTGTTCTGCTGTGCTGGGAGATTTAGATTAGCTAGAAAGCAGGAAATCATTGGATGTGTTGCTTTCTAGCTAATCTTTAGATCTTAAAAGCAGAGCCGAACTTTCCTTAGGACTGAAGCCGTGCAGACTCATCTAGCTGATGGCAGAAAGATCTCTGAATGAACCTGTGATTCTGTGAGCAACTCAATCTGCCTGTCTGCTCTGCCTGATTTGGGGTAAAAGTTGCGCTTTTTTATAAAAAAAATTCAATATTTACATATTTGGTGTGTTGTGATTTAATTTTGTGAGTTTGCTTGCAAGCAAATTTTATGTGACAGACTCAAGTAGCCAATAGCAGAAAGATAGATCTCTGAATCAATCTGTGATTCTGTGAGCAACTCAATCTGCCTACCTGCTTTGCCTGATTTTGGGTAAAAGTTGCGCTTTTCTTCATAAAAAAATTCAATATTTACACACATGGTGTGTTGTGAGTTAATTTTGTGAGTTTGCTTGCAAGCAAATTTTATGTGACAGACTCAAGTAGCCAATAGTAGAAAGATAGATCTCTGAATCAATCTGTGATTCTGTGAGCAACTCAATCTGCCTGCTTGCTTTGCCTGATTTTGGGTAAAAGTTGCTCTTTTTAATAAAAAAAAAAAATCAATATTTATATAAATATTTATAATTTTTACATATAACCCATGCCCAGCCAGTCACATGACCACCAAGCCACACCCACAAATTAGGCCACACCCACAGAACCGGTTGTTAAGAAATTTGAATCCCACCCCTGGGCAAGTGGCCATAATCTTTCCAGAGGTTCTCTGTCCCATACAACTCAAAATGAGACCCCAGAAGCCACCACCACCACTGCACAACCAATCAGGATGTGCTCCTGTCTAGAGTTTTGCAGGGTAATGCAGATGGAGAGGAGGCGAATGAAGAGTCATTCCACACTATCCAATCCTTTCCATGGCTGTTCTCCCAACTGTCCTTTCAGGCAACTGTAAGAGCATAAACTTCCAAGCTGAATTTCATGATTGATCCTTGCATGATTTGTCATAGCCACCTTCTACTATAATTCTGTTTTGGTTTTTTGGTTTTTTTTTGTCTTTGTGTGGTAGAAATTGCTTGCTCTGGTCGCTTCTGTAATGCTTTCAAAGTTCTCCCTAATCTGCTGTGACTAGCTTTGCCTGAAGAGCGGTGCCCCAGTGCCTACCCTCATGGATTCTGGCTGGCCCCTTGTACTCCCCATGCAGTGTCCAAGAGTCTCAGGGCCCAGGATTTTATCACTGATTTAAAAACTGTGATTATGGTGATCAATAATAGACAGAACACAAAATATTATTATGAGCTGACAATAGATATGTTGATCACCCTCCCCTCTTGCTCCATGACAGCATTTTAAGCAAGCAAGCAACCTTTTAAAAAAATGAATAAACAGTCTTGGCATTGCTATGGTACTGACATTTGCTATAGACAAACCTATGGAATAATAAATCAAGGCTGACACTTAGAGGTTTTTGAATCAGATCATGATTGAGTAGAATAGATTGAATAGAAGCCCTATCCCCATGGCTATATGTGAGTCAAAGCAAAATCCTAACTATGTATATATGTGTGTATGTATGTATGTATGTATGTATGTATGTATGTATGTATGTATGTATGTATGTATTGGCCACTGTAGTTTTCTCCATTATCTTGGGTTGTAAGGTCTATCAGTCTAGCATAGCAAAAAATCTGGGAAACATGGAATCTCCACATTAGCATTAGTTTCAAAAGAAGGTGGAGGAGGAAGAAGAGAAAGAAGATGAAGTGAAGGAGATCTTGTGCAGAAAGGCAAAAAATGGCATACTATTTCCATTTTTTTCTCTCATCCAGAATCAATTCAGCTACAGCATTACAGATTCATTTGTTTCCAAATAGGAACACTCTATATTTGAGGAAAAAGAAAAGTTGTTTGATGGTGCCTATCTTCAGCACTCTTTTTAAAATATATATATATATATATATATATATATATATATATATATATATATATATATATATATATATATATATATATATATATATCATATCTTTTCTTGAGTCATTTTCATTCAAACTTATAAAAATAGAAAGTTCTGTCCTTTTTTCTTTCCAGACACCACTGCAGAGTTATCAAAACATGTTGGCCTGAAATCCCTTATTCTGTCCAAGTCATTTAAACCTAAATTACTTCTACCATAATTAAACAATGGCTGGAATAATAGGTCTTTTGAAGTCTTTCAGTTATGCCCTTCTCCTATCCAAACCTTCTCATCGGCTAAAATGATTATTTTATTGAAGTCCTGGCTTTAGTTATCTACCTTTAAAAAGGAGGGAAAGAAGGTATCTACAGATAACAAGTGCCCTGTCCAGGTACCTTTACTTTTCCCCAAGTGCCACTATTTTCAGCCATGTTACCACACTTAGCATCATTTCCTTGCCCTTCAAGGAATAATATCAGGCTGAAAGTAAACTCTAATGGGAAATGCTGTCTGGAGAAGGTGAATGAAGGCAACCATACATTTATGACAAGATATAGCTTGGATGCTGTAAAAATGAGATGTCACAAGAAAGTAATTTGTTTCTTAGCATGTTTTTAACCACTCATTTCACAGGGTTATCATAAAGACTGAGCAAATAATAGCTACAAAAATAAATTTCACACTGGATATTTGCTGTGAAAGATCCTTCTGTCCTCTGAGATATGCATTATAGCAAGCAAGTGTGACTCTCTTTGGAGGAGCCAGCAAGTCAACAAGCTTGTAGCTTAATGATTGATGCAAAAACAAAATGGACCTCCTGCATAGGCAATAGGTGGCAGACTTAGACTCAATCCCCTAACTCTGAAAAGTGGTTTGAGTAAGTGTGCAAGTGAAATAGAAGGTTGTGATAATTAAAATTAACAAACAGAGCACTTTTGCTAATTCTCCAATAAAGTGTTTAAGTCCACACGTCTTAAAAGTTGTTAAGGTTAATGAGAGCTGTGTGTGATGGAATGTGCATTTACAGGAAGAATTTTGGTAACACAGAGCTTTCCCAGAGGGAGGCCCAAATGAAGGGACTGCACAGTCCCCAGCTGAATGGGCAAGGGAGGAGGTGGTACTGGATAGCCACATTCTAAAATCTCTTAGGATATGTCTAGTACAGTGGTGGCAAACCTTTTTCGGCCCCCGTGCCCATAATTGTGGCATGCTCATGTGCTCATGTGCTCATGCTCGTGTGCCAGCACCCAGAAGGCAATGCATGCTGAGCCCCCCCACACCCCCTGTGCCTGTGTGCGCATTAAATAGTAATGTTGGCCTATTTCAATTTTGACTTGGCTTAAACCAAAGGTGCCCAAATTGTTCTCTTAAGCATATCATTATAACCCAGAAGAAGGGCCTTCTTGGTGGTGGCTCCCTCTCTCTAGAACATCATTCCCCCAGAGATTAGACTGACCCTCACTCTTTTGGAAGGTGCTGAAGACCTGGTTCTGCTAGCGGGCTTGCAGAACCCAGAGCAGGATGGAGCCCATGGAATGGCTTCTGTGATCTGCTGTCACTGGGGCAGGGGTGGGTGGGAGTTGAGGAGTGAGTTTGTTATATTGTATTATATTAATTTATTTCATTTTTTTTGTTAATTTTTTATTGTTTTAAATGTTGTTTTACAGTATATTCTGCAAGCCGCCTTGAGTCACAATGGGCAAATAGGCAACAATATAAATTCAATAAATAAAAATAAAATAAATTATGCCATCAACTACAGTTATTTTCTTTCAATGGAGGAAATTCTGTTCAAAATCTTATAAGATTTTGGTATTTCTGTGAAAAATATTGTTAAAATGTTGGAATAGAACTGGAATGATTCAGGTTCCACTAAATTACTTTAAGTCAGTCGCTCTCTTTCAATCAATCTGACAGAGTTTTTTGCTGTAGGGAAAACTCGGAAAAAGAGTGCTATTGATGTGGCCTTGAGTTTCTGGAGGAAAGATGAGATATAAATTCAACATCAGCCAACAGTTCTTAAGAAGTCTGAACAAAATCTTGCAAGATTAGATCAGTTCACGGGATGTTTTTTACTGTTTAAACAGTATCTATCTATCTATCTATCTATCTATCTATCTATCTATCTATCTATCTATCTATCTATCTATCAAACTATTCTAAAAATACAAGTTCCAGGTATAGTTATAACAGAAGAGACAGACATCACGATCTCAGGAACAAAAACTATATTGTCCACTTAGCTTTCATTAACCTCTGCTAACATCGTCAGAGTGTAAAACTACCATTGAAAAGGCACATATCTCTTTAATGGTAGTTTTACACTCTGACGATGTTCGCAGAGGCTAACAAAAGCTAAGTGGACAATATAGTTTTAGTTCCAAAGATCGCCATGAACCACCAGTGAACCTCAGACCACAGATTGAGAACTGCTGGTATAATCTTGGTTGTGGTTACTTCAAACCTACCATGATTTTATTCAATTCCATTTGAAGATATGTTTTATAATTTTGTTTCTTCCCTTTGAACATGATCTAGTCCTGCTAAAAATTTCCCATATTTCCTATCTGGAACCTGGTGTAGAATTCAAAGGGGAGTATTTATTGTGTTATATACAATCATGTTTTTCATGGAGAATATTTGTTTTTGTCTTTTACAAACATACATTAATAGAGCAAGTCATCCAGTGCAGCTAAGAAGCAAGAAACTTGGACTGAAAAAGAATGGTTTCATGCCATATAAAATTTAAATATGGAATTTACCCTTACAAGATTTAGGAATGACACTAGCTTGGGAATTTCTGCAAATGAATTAGGAAAGTTTGTGGTAATTAAATTAGGATGGACATCTATTATTCCAAATATCAAAGCGGCATAACTCTTAATATTGCTGAGGTAGAATTTTGAACATGCCCTAACAGTGAGCTTCCCAGAGCTGTCCGGATAGCTCTTATGGAAACCAAAGAATGGGGTTGCCCTTTGTTTGATCCAACATAGTTCTTACACTGTTCCTTGGATGTATTTGGGACCCTCCTGTGGTTAGGAGCATTTAAGGATGCAGTATATCGCACAACATACTGTATATTGAGGGAGCTCAACTTTACTTGCTTCTAACAGAATTTTTGGTGCTCAGTGGCAACTATATTTCTCTCTTCACCAGCCATGTTTCCCAAAATTATTAAAGGGAGTTAGTTCTCTGGGCTGTCAAACTGGAAACCTCTAATTTAAAATGATTTGTAGGGTTACCTTCTGTCCTGATGGTGAATGGAGAGTCTCCCAGTCTTTTGGCTGAAAACTGACCTCCCAAGGACGTCATTAAGAAGCAGAGAGTGAAAAATCCAATGCCTACCACAAATATCCTAAATGGAGAAAAAGAAAGAAGACACCAATCAGAAATATTATAACTGAGCAATAGATGGAAATATTTCTACATTATCCATAAAAGAGTTTAGTGAATATTATTTCAAATAACTTCTCCTCCAGAGAAAGCTAGTATTTGTCTACATCAGGGGTGTCAAAGTCACATTCTCACAGTAGCAAGATGTGACAAAATCGGGGCTTTTTTCCCCTTTACTAAACCGAGCGTGGGCATGGCCAGTGTGTGCCATATCTGGCCCATGGGCCAGGAGTTTGACAGCCCTGGTCTACATGATACCAGGTAGTAGACATGTCCTGTACGAGAATTTTATTGAAACATTTCTGCACAGTTCTTATAAATCTCAAAAATATCATTTAATTACTCCAAACTAAAATAATAGAGTAACATTTCACTTTAACAAAGACCCATTTAACAGACTGGAAATGCAATATACATTTGCCTTGGATATCTCCTCAAATAACAGACAAATCTGTTTCATTTGAATCAAATTAAGGGACCCTTAAATATTATGTAACCTAACATAAACATATACCATTTCTATTGAGTAACAGTGGCATTAATTGACTTAAGTGACAAACTGACATGAATATATTATTTGGGCTCTTTGTGTAACAATGTAATTATGCAAATGACATATCTCATTACAAATGACACACTTTTAAAGATTTGAGGCCTTTCCCCACTTGCACTTAATTGTAACACAAACATCTGTGGCAACCTCTTTTTTTGCCATTTCTTGAGACGGTTATCTTCATCCCATCTGCAACCATATAGCTGTGCAGGTGTTAAAGTAGTACTGCCCTGCTTGACAAAAGTCAACAACATCTACCACAAGATACGTAACATTCATTACACTTGTTCATTCATTCCAGGGGATTGCGAGTGGCTCATTATGTTTTTGTGGTGGCACAGTGGCTCAGCAGTTAAGATGCTGAGCTTGTTGTCTGGAAAGCCAACAGACCAGTTTTGAGAAGCAAACACCACATGACCGGGTGAGCTCCTGTCTTCGCCCCAGCTCCTGCCAACCTAGCAGTTTGAAAGCATGCAAATGTGAGTAGATGAATAGGTACCACTTCAGCGGAAAGGTAATAGCACTCCATGACACCATGCTGGCCACATGACTGTGGAAATGTCTTCTGACAGCACTGACTGAATGGCCTTGAAATGGAGATGAGCACTTATAGTCGGCAATGACTTAGCAGAGTAAAATCTGCAGGGGCTTCTTTATTGGGGTGGGGTTTTTTGGTTGTTGGTTGTTGTTTTTTTCTTAATCTCCCCAGAGAACTGCCAAAAGCATTGCTATGCCAGGTTTCTCGGATTTGTACAATTGTGCTAGCCTGATCAGTTGGCAATAGGGCATGTTATGTATGTAAATAGTTGAATAAAGGCAAGCTTGGGGTAAAGTGCAGGGTTCTGGCCCTGCACTTCTGATTGGATGTTAAGCGGCTAGATCGGATTGGTCGGGTTCTGAGAATCTGATTGGCCCTTAACGAAGGACTCTTATTGGTACTGGAGCTAGCGTTTCACAAGCTCCTGTTGGTTATTTCACATTAGCATTGCCTATATAAAGCAGAGTTGTTGTTATACAAGTTAGAAGTCACTATGCAATAAAGAGTTGAAAGTTCACCAACTAAGACTGTCTCCATTCATTCTACCCATGCCTGAATCTATGACAGGGCATATATTTTATGGTTCTTATTGCTTTAATGCAAGTCTGAAATGGTGGACTATCAAGAGCCAATACATCCTCCTTTGTCTCCTACACAGAGCAGGGAGTATCTTTGTGGCATGTAAACTGAAGGAAAGGGTCAGAAATCCTTCACAAAAGTGTTTCTTATCTTTAGTTCCATTTGTGATACCAGTCAGATATATGTTTTTATCAGCAGAGGTGGTATTCAGCAGGTTCTGACTAGTTCTGGAGAACCAGTAGTGGAAATTTTGAGTAGTTCAGAGAACCGGCAAATGCTACCTCTGACTGGCCCTATCCTCATCTATTCTCTGCCTCCGGAGCTGGTCAGCTGGGTCTTCTTTTGTTGCCCTGCACAGGAAAACGGAGCTGGAAAGCAGGTTAGTGGGGTGGGGAGGGAATGGGGATTTTGCAATAACCTTCCCCCAGGAGTGGGGAGGGAATGAGGATTTTGCTGTATCCTTCCCCTGCCATGCCCACCATGCCATGCCCATGAAACCAGTAATAATTTTTTTTAATCCAACCACCATTTATCAGGTTATGACAGAATGGGGTGCAGAAGAAGGAACACAAGAAATAGGCTAGTGGTAGATGAAGACCTACAGACCAACCAATCCCATTCTTACTGCAACTCTCTGGTTTTTCCGGCCATCTGGTGAGATCCTATTCAGTGTAGCCCATAAAAAAATGGAATATTGTGAAATTGACAAGCTTCCAGGTTTCCCTCTTCCTGAGGGAATTTGAGTAGGTATTCAAAGAAGCACAGAGGGTTTTTTTTTTCTTTCTCCTTTCCTTTCCTTCTGAGTGACGCAGAAGTAAAGCAGGATTTTTGTTGCAACAGCATTTGCAGCTGTTCTGGACACAAAAAGAGATGTTCCTCTTTTTTTTTTCAACAAGCCAGGAGAAATGAAGAAATTACAGATTATGTCTTCCAACTTCTTCTGAGGGTTGGGGGAATGAATGATGAAAGCCATGTGAAAGTGCCTTCGGGCTCAGTGAAAGCTGGCCAAATGGAAGACTCTCAACTGACCCAGGGGAAAAAACCTGAACCCAGTATCAATTTTCTCACACAAGTGGCAATTTCAATTTAGGTCAATTCGTAACAATCTCATTCTGTTAAGAAAATAAAATTACTGGAGCAAAGAGTTTCCTTTACTATACAGCAGATTTAGTTCATTACTGTTTTTTTCTTCCCCAAACAAGAGCTGGTCTGAGTACAGGTTTCAAATTAAATTTGGTTACTTTTCCATTTTTCTTCTACCTAGTGATAGTCCCCATATGCTCTAAATGAGTTAGATTTCCATTTCCTTAATTACCAGTAGCTGGCTGAGCAATATGACCACTGAAATCCCACCCCATCTGAGCAAAACCATTGAGATCTGTGCCATTCCAATACTTATATTTCATCCCATTTCAAGAATAAAGTTCTGGCAATCTTAAATGGAGCATTTGACTTGCTATATCTAGACCTCCGAATGTAAGGGGTTCTTTTTTTCCTCCAAAGACCTAAGAATGAAGAAAATACAAAAAAAAAAAATCATATTCAAAGCAGAGCATGGTTTATTAAAACACTCAGAGTTATGCCAACTTGAGGGAGATCCAGGCTGGAGTTGTTGCATGTGCTAATTTCTTAACATTGTTAGAAAGTCATGAAGTTGACTTTTTAAACTTTGCAGCTGAAATGATATGATGTTAGAAGACCCTGCTTGAAAATTATTCAAGCAGTTGACTTTTTAGCAAGATTAATGAGGGTGAGACATTTTGAAACAGATGCCATAGAATTACACTATTAGCGAAATGCTGGTGTAGTTTTCTAATTTCTATACTCTGCTTATAAAGGAAGTTTCTTTGTCTGAAAAGACCAGAAAACCTTCCTCTAGTACAATGTGTATTGGTCTTGGCAACTCTAAGATGTATAGTCTTCAGCAGCCAGACTTCTCAAGCTATCATGCTTATAATCCAATAGTTGCAGCTACCTAGATACGAGAGCAAAGCCAAGCAAACCATATCATGATTGAACAGATTGTGTGAGACAGAGTTCTTCTGGAACTCTTCTTCTGTTGATGAATAAAATTATTTAATTTTTTTTTTAAAAAAAGAATGCAATATTGCAGGCGGAGTCTGCTCATTGCCAGGAGTTTGATCCTGACGGGCTGAAGGTTGATTCAACCTTCCATCCTTCCAAGGTCAGTAAAATGAGGCCCCCAGGTTGTTGTGGGCAATATACTGACTCTGTAAACCACTTAAACAAGCCTGTCAAACTGGTGGCCCACAGGCTGGATGGGTCACATGCAGGCTACACCCACCCCGGCTCTGTAAAGGCAAAAAAAATGTCACAATATGTTGTGTGATGTGATTGGGTTTTGACACCTGTGACTTAAAGAATGCTGTAAAGCACTGTGAAGCACTATATAAGTCTAAATGCTATTGCTATTGCTTTATTAGCAGAAGGGGACAAACCCTTAAGAATACTGATCTGACATTTTGACCAGTTCACAATGATATTGCATTTCACAATGACAGGGTCTATGAGCATCTGATTTCTGTATTTGGTTCATTGACTGTAGTGAGAAGCACACTTCTCTCAAAATTATGAATGTAGTTAAATATGAGAAAGAGATTTTCATTGTCTGGATCAGTCATTCTGTACATGTAGTCCTTGCTTAATGACTATAATTGAAACCAGAATTTCTGTTTCTATGCAATGCAATTGTAAAACACAATGTCATGTGTTATATTTGGAGCATGGGTGAGAAAGAATGGAGACAAGCCTCTGAACGGTGAACTTCAGCTCTTTATTGACATAGTGACTTCTTGACCTCTATAGCAGTTTTAACCCGCCTTATATAGGCAAACCTCATAACTATAAACCAATAACCAACGAGGAGCGCTAGCTCTCATAACCAATAGGAACTCTCTGTTAAGGGCCAATCGGATTCCCCGGAGCGGGCCAATCCGATCTGGCCGTTTAACAACCAATCAGAAGTGCACTTTACTCCAAGCTCACGCTTTATTAAAACTTTATACATTCACAACACCCCTTCCCCCTAGCTTCTGTTTGCAGGGCGCGGTTACATAGTCCTTTAGGTAGGACGGTTGTTTTATTAGTCTCTTTGATTTTCGCTGTGTCATTCGGCTGCAATCTCGCTGAGGTAGATTGTTGTTTGGCAGTGGGGCTGTTTCTGGTTCAGCGTTCATTTCCCCGTCGTTGCCCATGTTCTCTGTAATTCCCTGAGGTGCAACTGTTTCCCTCTCTGGTTCCACTTCCTGAGTCTCTAATATACTGTCGTTCCCTTCGAACGGGTTTTCTTCTCTATTATACCGTCGTTCCCTTCGAACAGGAATTCATCTTCTTCCGTACCTCCCCCCCCCCTCAGTCTGGTCATAGGGGAGTTCAGGACTGCCCGCCGGAAGCCGTGATCGTAATTGATCAATATGGCGTTTCCATAGTCTATCGTCAAGGCATTGTACAATGTAGGATCTTGGGCTGGTTACACAAACTACTGTCGCCTCCACCCACAATGGGTCGCCCGATAGTTTTT
Source organism: Hydrophis major (assembly GCA_033807585.1). Taxonomy (NCBI): domain Eukaryota; kingdom Metazoa; phylum Chordata; class Lepidosauria; order Squamata; family Elapidae; genus Hydrophis; species Hydrophis major. The sequence goes on from CM066329.1 coordinate 175,887,510, forward strand.
TAGCGTATACCAAATCGCCTACCTGGAAGGCACGACAGCGGCCGCTGGATCCTAATGGTTTTTCCAGTTCATAAGCTGGGTGTAACCGGTCGAGGTGGGAGCGGAGTTTTCGTCCCATTAGCAGTTTGGCGGGAGTTTTGTTGGTGATGCTATGTGGTGTGATGTGTTGTAAAAAAAGGATTCGATTGATCTTGTCATCAATGTTGTCGTAGTCTACCTTCTGTAAGGTTTTCTTCACAAATTATACCATGCGTTCTGCTTTGCCATTGGTCGCAGGGTGTACAAGCGAAGTGAGCGCATGTCGAATGCCGCGGTCAGCGAGGTACTGCTCGAATGATAGTGCTGTAAATTGGGGCCCGTTACAGGATACCAGGACGTCTGGTAGTCCGTGGGTTGCAAATAGTCTTTCCAAGGTTTTGATAACCACCTTGGAGGTTGTAGTCGTCATGCGATGAATCTTGAGCCAATTTGAATAGGCATCGACGGTTAGTAGAAAGGTGTGGCCTTTGGTCGGCCCCGTGAAGTCCAACTGAATTCGGGACCAGGGTCCGCGTGGTGTCTCCCATTCAGTAGGAAGGCTTTAGGTGGGGCGTTGCTCACTTCCTGGCATCTATGACAAGCTTTAACCCAATGTTCGATTTGCTTGTCAATGCCCGGCCACCATGCATAGCTTCACGCAAGGGCTTTCATTCGCACGATGCCGGGGTGGCCGTCGTGCAAGGTTCTCAGAAGCGCTTTCTGGAGTCGTTCTGGGATAACGACTCTATCGCCCCAGATGACACAGCTTTTTTGGGAGAACAACTCGGTTTGTGGAGTTTTGAATGGTGTGAAGTCATCTGATAATTAGTCCAATGGCCATCCACATTCTACCCAGCTTAGGACTCGCGCTAAGGTGGGGTCACGTTTGGTTTCTCTCGCGATATCTCAGGTGGTTAATGGCGGCCAGTTGAGTGCCTCAATTTGCAATGTGGTTACCGTTGGTGCAGGATCGTCGAGAGTCTCTGGAAGTGGTGCTCGGCTCAATGCGTCGGCGTGGGGAATGGCTTTCCCCGGGTGGTATTGCAGCCAATAGTTATAAGCAGCTAAGAATTCTGACCATCGAGTCATCCTAGGGGATAATATGTATGGAGTCGGCTTATCTCCGGCTATTATCCCCAATAATGGTTTGTGGTCAGTCACGATAGTAAAAGCCCAGCCATACACATACTTGTGGAATCTTTTAACTGCTGACACAATTGTGAGGGCTTCTTTATCAATTTGTCCAAAATTTTGCTCAGTTTTTGAGAGTGTCTTTGAAAAATATGCAACAGGGGCTTCGTTCCCATTTGGCAGTACATGGCTCAAAATGGCGCCCACTCCGAAAGGCGAAGCATCACATGTTATATTTAATGGCAAAGTCTTGTTATACTGCATGAGTACAGAGTCAGAAGTGAGCAGTTTTTTCATGTTGTAGAATGCCTGTTCTTCTCGGTGACCCCATAACCAATTTGCTATCTTATCTAACAACCGGTGTAACGGTTCAGCAACCGTTGCTTTATGCGGTAAAAATGCATTATAAAAGTTGATGAGGCCTAGGAACGCCTGGAGATCGGCCTTGTTTCGTGGCCTGGGAGCGTTTTTTATCACCCTTAGTTTACTTTCAGTAGGGTGGAATACCCTGGCTATCAATTAGGTACCCTAAAAACTCAACACTGTCAGTACACAATTTACATTTGTTTTTTTTTACTTTAAGACCGGCCTCTTGGAATTTTTTTAGGACTAATTTTAACCGGTCCTGTAAGTTTTTTTTTGTAGGGGCCGCAATTAATACATCATCAAAATAGGGGACCACGCCCTTAATCCCTTGTAATAACCTCTCCATAAGGCTCTGAAAAATCCCCGGGGCTACACTAACTCCGAATTGAAGCCGGGTACATTTAAAGGCACCTCGGTGCATCACAATCATTTGTGCCTGTGCCACCTTTTCATCAGCAGGTAGTTGCTGATATGCCTGAGCTAAATCTAATTTAGCGAAGACTTTCCCGCCCCCCAGGGAGTGGAGGAGATGCTGCACCACTGGAACTGGATACGCGTTCTGCTGTAGGGCGTGGTTCAAAGTGGCCCGGTAGTCCCCACAAATTCGGATTGACCCCTCTGGCTTAATGGGTGTTACGATTGGGGTTTCCCAGGGGGAGTGATTGATGGGCTCTAACACCCCCTGAGCTATCAGTTTGTTGAGTTGTTCGTCGATTTTCGATTTTAAGGCAAACGGAACTTGACGGGGCTTAAGTCGGATGGGAGCTATCTTTGGGTCTAGACTGAACGAAATCGGGGTCCCCTTGTACTCTCCTAAGCTGTCCGTGAAGACGTCCCTGAACTCATGGATGAGGTCTCCCTCCCAGTCACTTCTGCTGACTCGGTTTATGCCAGCCACTTCAATGCCGAGTGGCGCAAATCATTGGAGGCCTAGTAGGCTAGGCCTGTCTCTATCGATGACAGTTAGTGGTAAGTATGCTGTGTGCTTCTTGAAGGAGCCTCGGACTCGGCAGGAACCAACGACGGGGATTCGATTCCCTTGGTAGTCCTTGAGGATGAGTCTTTGGGAGTGGAGATCTAGGTATTGAATCGTGGGGATGAGTTGCTTAAGGGTCTTCCAGGACACCATCGATAGGGACGATCCCGAGTCGACTACCATGTGGCAAGGCTGGTTCTCGATGGCAACTGTGACTCGTATTTTCTTGGTGTCTAAAGCTGAGGCATGATCAATAGTGATAGTATGGTGAGCCTCTTCTCTCTGCAAAACTCGATTTCTGTAGGAGTGGTTAACTGGCTCTCGCCATACAGGATGGTTTTGAGGCCTGGCCGGGTCCTGGTAAGCTTCGGCAGACCTGTCCGATGTGGCCTCGCTTCCTGCAGTCATGGCAGAGTGCGTCGCGGAATTTGCATTCGGACCTGGCAAGGTTGGCCCCACAGCCAGCGCAAGGGCTTAAAGGCTTCGGGTGGTGGTCCCGATCGGACCACAGTCAATGGACCGCTTCTTCGTCACTGTCTAACAATGAAGAGAGGTCCTCGTGGTGCATCGTTGCAAGTTGCCCTTCTGACCTGGGTAAGATGTCGCTTGTCGGTGGTGGTACTGGAGCGCAGTTTCGGCGTAGTTTTGCAGCCGACTTCCTGGTTGCTTCTGCTGCAGTAGCATCGGCGATGGCGTCAGCAAGGCTGATGTCGCCTTTCACCATCAGCTTGCTTTGGACGCATGGTGCATCTAGTCCCAGAACTATGCGATCTCTTAGTGCTTCTTCTAAATCGGCGAATCCGCAGAGGCCTCCCAAATTTCGGAAGTCTGCTATGAAGTCGGCCACGCTTTCTCCCTTTCGCTGGCTCCTCTGATAAAACTCGTGGCGTCTCACGAGCGTAGGCACGGTCGGTGCGTGGTGATCTCGTAGGAGAGGTTCGAGGTCATCCCAATCCATCGCCTTCACTTCTCGGGGTTTTGGTAGTGCTTTAGCCATCTTAAATACGGTTGGACCGCAATGCGTTAGGAACACCGCCCGTTTCTTTCCTGGCTGTGGCTTCCTTTAAGTTGTTGGTTTCTAAGAACATTTGGAAGCGATCCATGTAGGACTCCCAGTCCTCCTGTACTGGATCGAACAGAGCGGGTGGTACGACACCGCCGGACATGGTTCCATTGTGTAGCGTCGTCTGTCACATGCTCGGTGTTCTTCGAACTTTCGTTGGTTCAGATGTCTCCATATCCCACCTTCGTCGCCAGTGTTATGTTTGGAGCATGGGCGAGAAAGAATGGAGACAAGCCTCTGAACGGTGAACTTCAGCTCTTTATTGACATAGTGACTTCTTGGCCTCTATAGCAGTTTTAACCCACCTTATATAGGCAAACCTCATAACTATTAACCAATAACCAACGAGGAGCGCTAGCTCTCATAACCAATAGGAACTCTCTGTTAAGGGCCAATCGGATTCCCCGGAGCGGGCCAATCTGATCCGGCCGTTTAACAGCCAATCAGAAGTGCAGGGCCAGAACCCTGCACTTTACTCCAAGCTCACGCTTTATTAAAACTTTATACATTCACAACATCATGTGACTGTGCTGCTTAACCAGCACTTTGGGTTATTGTAAGTGAATCACCTTGGTTGTCCCAAAGGTGTTTTTTCAAGAGGCAACTGGACTTCCTTGTTTTTCTTTGAAGGTGTTTCACTTCTCATCCAAGAAGCTTCTTCAGCTCTAAGGACATCACGTGGTTGTCATTTGCAACTTGCTGCTAATTTCCCCAATAATTTTACTTGTGGGAAGAAGATAGTAAAGATCCAATGACCGCAGAGACATTGCAATTGATATTAGTGCAAGGACTGATCATAAGAACCACTCATTCAATACTGCTGTACATTCAAATGATCGCTGAATGAATGGTAAGGCAAGGGCCATCTTGATAGAAATGCCAGAACTATTCCATAAGCCAGGGGTTTCCAAACTTGGCAACTTTAAGACTTGTGGACTTCAACTCCCAGAATTGCCCAGCCAACTTAACTAGCTGAGGAAGTCTGGGGGTTGAAGTCCACAAATATTAAAGTTGCCAATTTTGGAGACCTCTGCCATAAGCAAAGAGGACTGAAACATTCTTTAAGTCCTAGCATGAAAGATAGCATTCATAAATGACTTAGGCAAGTTCCAACCTGAGTCACTGGACATAAGGAGGAGGGGAGATAAAACCCAGTCCAGCATGTAAGATTCCATTATTACAGCCTGTCTCAAAGTGTAGTTCTAATTTTCCTGTGGAGTGATCTCCTAGTGGAGATCACTCCACCCTTTCTCAATCATTTTATCCTGAACAAATTCTTGAACTCATGTTTAGGTCTCAGAGATCCCCTGTATAAAAATTTTTACATCTACAGGCTCACAATATGTGAGTGTGATCAGTAAGTTGTGCCATGTAAAAAATCCCACCCGTGTGAAAACTAGCATTGCATAGCTAGTTTTCAAACAACATTGTTTTGGGAGTGGGGGGTTTCCCCAGTCAAGATATTTTGTGGAACCCCCAGCAACTTTTCACAGAGTCTGGAACTCCAGATGAGAAAGGCTTATTTGGATGGTTTCTGCTTTTCTTTCCCCAAAGTTTCTTTCAATTCTTCCTGCTGATAAGAAACTCATTATTATGTAAAAGCATGTTTATGCATTTCAATTCTCATAATTATAATTTAGCAAGAAGTGATTGTTAAATACTGCATTTAATTACTACTTAAGACCATTAGAGGAGTGAGGAGGGGAAAAAGAAAACCTTCATGATTAAGTGAAAAGGAAAAAAAAAAAAACATTTGCCCAGTCTGTGTAGAATCTCATTACAGAATTTTTTTTAAAAAAACTGCATGAATATTTTAGTAGAATGAAGCTGCAATTCTCTATTCTCTATTATGAGAACTAGAGTAAGCTAACAGGATGATCAGACATTTAAGAAGCTAAAAAAACAACAACCCCACACAATCATGGTTGAACTTCTCTCCTGCTACATATCCTAATTCCTAACATTACTCCAAGGAAGTTCGAAAAACCATCGCAAGTGGAAGAGTTTGCTCATCTGAACAATGTTAAGAGACATAGACCAGAGGTCTCCCAACTTGGCTACTTTAAGATTTGTGGACTTTAACTTCCAGAATTCTCCAACCAGCGATGCTGGCTGGAGAATTCTGGGAGTTGAAGTCCACAAGTCTTAAAGTAGCCGAGTTTGGGGACCCCTGACATAGACTGACTTTGCATAATTCAACTGATAGCCACAACAAGGACAGAAGCCACTCTTTTGACTTCTCCCTTCTGATGGGCACATCATACCAAGATGGAGGGCTCTTTACCTGTCAATCCAGATGAAACAATTAGAAAGAAAAAATCTATATAATAATAAGAAAGAAGGAAAGGAAAAAGAAAAGTACTGGTACAATATTATCATAACACGCCTTAGTTTTCCCATACGTAGTCTCTTTCCAAGCAGATCACAGGAGAATTATTAAGCTTTAAACAAAGGGAAGGGGTGGAGAAAGTAGAAGCTTCCTTGTGGTTTTAAGAGAGGTAAGAAGAAAAAAGGGGTTTTGCCATAGGAAGTAAAAGACCAGCATTAGATAATAATAATAAAACTGGGGCTCCTATCAACATCTTTCAATTTGGTCAAATATAAAAATTGGCTGCGACTTCCCACGAAATATATCCCCCAATGTTTTCTGTAACTCTTTCCAACAACCTTCGCGATTGTGTATGCTACACACTCATAATTCACAAGTTAAGGGAAGGATGTGTTACACCAATCAGAATAATTTAAGTATTTTTAGCCTAATGAGCCATCTGATCAGAGGTGGTATTCAGCAGGTTCTGACCGGATCTGGAGAGCCTGTAGCAGAAATATCGGAGAACCAGCAAATACTACCTGGAGATTTTACAGTATCTTTCCCTGCCACGCCCACCAAGCCACACCCACAGAACCAGTAGTAAAAAATTTGAATCCCACCACTGCATCTGCCTTTGTTTCTGATAGGTTTTGATTACAGAAACAGAAATAAACAGAACACCAGCATGCTCCACAGAAAGCTGTCAATCTGTTCTTTTTGTGTTTATATATATTTATTAGGTATATATCATGCTTTTTCCCCCTCCAAAATCTATTATTTTAACCCAAATTAGCAAATCTGTGAGGGACTTTTTGTTGAAAGGTCCAATGTCACACAGGGCACTTCCATAGCTAAAGGTGCACTTACATGTCAACATACAAACAGTCCCTGATCTAATATCTTAACTGCTGCAGTATTTTGGCTTTTCTTTGTTTAGAAATTGCCTATGCAGCCTATGTGGGGCCTGGAGGAATTCCTACAAAACAGAATTCATTGGCGACCATCTCTCTCTCTCTCTCTCTCTCTCTCTCTCTCTCTCTCTCTCTCTCTCTCTCTCTCTCTCTCTCTCTCTCTCTCTCATACACACACACACAAACACAATGGCTTCTCTAAAAAACAAGGGTGTTGTTATGTACCTTCATTTGCATTCCTGAAACACCACGTTTTGATTGGTCAAAGCGCGGGGTGATCTGATTGGTTTAGCGAGCTGCGCTGATTGGCCCGCTGAGAACCTCCCACGATTGGCGGATACGAATCGCGGGAGATTCAAAGCAGTGCTATTGGCCGCGGCTTGAGAATAAAAAGCCACAAGTTTTCCCTTGGAGCCAGATCGGTTCCGGGGACCAAGAAAGAGCTGAAACCTAGTCACCGCCTCCTGGTCTCTTTACCGACAGACACGACACTGGTGATGAGGATGGGATCCCAATCCTGAACCCCAGCAAGCATGTGTCCGATGGAAGCAAGACCGACGAGATGGCCAGCATCGCTCCACCCGCACCCTTCAACCCCGCTAGCGAGGACTGGGAATCCTACATGGACAGATTCCACATGTTCCTCAAATGCAACGACATGAAGGACGCCACTGGGCCGAAGAAACGAGCCATCTTCCTGACACACTGCGGGCCCGCAGTGCTCAAGATGGCGAAAGCCCTAGCGAAACCCGCTGATGTTACCGGGATGGACTGGGACAACCTCGAACCCTTACTCCGAAAACATTACGCTCCCACCGTGCCCACCCTCATCAGATGGCACGAGTTTTACTGGCGGGACCAGAGGTCGGGCGAAAGCCTCAGCGACTTTGTTGCGGAGCTGCGGAACCTAGGAGGACTATGCGGGTTCTCCGACATGAACGAGGCCCTACAGGACCGAGTCGTGCTCAGGCTTTGGGACCCAGTCCTACAGAGTCAGCTGATAGCCAAAGGCGACATCACCCTCGCCGATGCCATCGCTGAAGCCACAGCCGCCGAGGCCACCCGGCAGTCAGCAAACCGCATGCGGAGACCGGACGCCGGGGACCGCACCACGAACAACAACCCTGGACGGGCGACCGAGGCCCAACTGGAAGCAAGTCACCACGAAACTACCACCCACCATGGCGAATTCCACTCCGCCTCTGACACTTCGGATGAGGAGGAGGAAATCCACCGGCTCCAGGCAGGAAACGACCAGCACAGTCGGCGGGGTTGTAAGTTGGGGACCGCGTGTGCCGGTTGCGGAGGTGACCACCCTAGATCCGACTGCCGGTTCTTCGATGCAGTCTGCTGGCACTGTGACAAAAAGGGTCACATCGCCCGCGTCTGCCGACTAAAGAAAGCCTGCAGCCCCAGACGGCGGGACCACAGCGAGCAGAGATGGGGCACCACAGTGAGCAGAGATGGGGCAGCACCCCAGAGCCAGAGATTGCCCAGCCGACAGCCAATGGGACCGGAGCAGGCGAACCCGACAAGGTGGAGAGACCCGGCGGAAGGAGGAAACACACCAGATGGTCATCATCGGCCATGCATCAACCACCGACACCCAAAAATTCTATATGGAGGTAGGCATCGAAGGCGAGCCATGCAAGATGGAGGTGGACACTGGGTCCTACCTCTCCATGGTTGCCTGGCAAGAAATCAAACGCTTGGTGCCTACCATCCAAAAGAAGGGACTGGAGAACCAGAGACTAATCATTTAAGACTACCAGGGAAACTGCATCCCGGTAGTCAGTAACATTTAAGGGACACACTGCAAAGCTTCCCGTAACAATCGTGGACCGAGACCGACCCAGCCTTTTGGGACTGCAATGGTTCGCACCACTCGGCATCGAAGTCACGAGCATCAACCACATTGCCAAGACCGATTGAGAGCAACAACTGGCACGGGATTTCCAAGAAGTGTTCGACAGCACCCTAGGCAAGTACCAAGGGCCCCCTATCTCTTTCAGCCTAGACCCGAACGTTCCCCCAAGATGCCTAAAACCAAGGCGGGTACCTTTCGCACTCAGACCAAAAATTGACGAGCAAATTGACAAGCTCGTCAAGCAAGGGGTCCTACAACCAATAGACCATGCCCGGTGGGAGACCCCAATAGTCACCCCAGTCAAGCCCGATGGGTTGGTGAGAATCTGCGGGGACTATAAGGCCACCCTAAACTGCGCCTTGCAACAAAGCGCCTACCCCGTCCCAGTAGTGCAGCATCTTCTACACTCACTGGGGGAGGCAAGGTTTTCACGAAACTCGACCTGGCCCAAGCATACCAGCAGCTGCCGGTTGACGAAGAAACCGTGGAGGGGCAAACCATAGTCACCCACCGGGGAGCTTTCCGATGTAACCGACTCCAGTTCGGAGTCAGCGTGACACCTGGAATTTTCCAGAGCCTCATGGAGAGACTCTTACAAGGCATAAAGGGGGTGGTGCCCTATTTCGACAATGTGCTGGTATCGGCAGCCAACCAGCCAGAACTAGAGGGTCGACTAAGGGAGGTGCTAACCATATTCAAGGAAACCGGGCTAAAGGTGAAGAGGGAAAAGTGCCAGTTGTACACAGAGTGGGTCAAATTCCTGGGGTACCTCCAAGACCGGCATGGCATCCACCCAACCGACACCAAAATTAAAGCCATCAAAGAGGCCCCCACACCCAGGTCTAAAACGGAACTGCAGGCATTTCTGGGACTACTTAATTTTTACAATGTTTTCCCGCCCCAAAAGGCGACCGCGGTGCAGCCCTTGCATAGACTCTTGGACAAGGCAGCTACTTGGACTTGGGGGAAACGCGAGGAAGCCGCCTTCAGGAAAACCAAGGGCCTGCTCACTTCGGATGCTGTCCTCATCCAATACAATGAGACCCTACCACTCACCATCACATACGACGCCTCACCCTTCCGCGTCGGCGCCATCCTCAGCCACACAATCCCAGATGGAAGAGAAGCGCCCATCGCCTTCTTCTCCAGGGCACTCACCAAACCGGAGCGGAACTATAGCCAGCTGGACAAGGAGGCCCTAGCCATCATCGCAGCAGTGAAGAGGTTCCACGAGTACCTCTACGGCTGCACCTTCACAATCATCATGGACCACAAGCCGTTGCTGGGCATCCTGGCAGAAAACCGGGCCACCCCAAACATTTTATCTCCCAGGATGACAAGGTGGTCCAAATTCCTTGCCGCCTACAGCTACCGGCTCACACACCGACCCGGTAAGACTATCACACATGCAGACGCTTTGAGCCGCTCACCGCTACCCGACCTAGACACCGACCCAGCACCCACAACGAGCACCCTCAGCATAGAGACTCTGCCCAATCTACCCATAACCGCATCAGACATTGCCCGAGAAACCAATAAAGACAAATGTCTGGCGCAGGTGTTACATTGGGTAGAGAAAGGGTGGCCGGAAAAGGACAACGACGAAGCATTCAAAACATTCCGGAACCGGCAAATGGAACTTTTGCTGCAAAAAGGGTGTGTACTGTGGGGGGATAGGGTGGTTATCCCAGAAAAACTGCAAGGGAAGGTATTGGGGTTGTTACACGAGGGGCACCCGGGCATAGTTAGAACGAAAGCCCTGGCCAGAAGTTACGCTTGGTGGCCAGGGATAGATAAGCAAATCGAGGCCTGGGTGGCAAGGTGTCAACACTGCCAAGAAACCAGACCGAGCCCTCCCGCAGCACCGATCCTGGAATGGGAAACCCCCAGGGGACCCTGGTCTAGGGTCCACATAGACTTTGCCGGGCCCACCAAGGGACATACATTCCTAGTAACCGTAGATGCTTACTCCAACTGGCTGGAGGTAAGCAACATGAAATCCACCACCACAGAGGCCGTAACCAAGGAACTTTGCAAACTATTCGCAACCCACGGCCTCCCGGATGTCATCGTGTCGGACAACGGGCCCCAATTCACCTCGCTGGAATTTGAAAAATTCCTAGTGGAATGGGGCATATGACATGCACTGACAGCTCCGGCGCATCCGGTGGCGAATGGAAGGGCGGAACGGATGGTTCAATTCACGAAAAAAACCATCCAGAAAATCGAACATGGGGAAATCCAAGACAAAATAAATAAAATGCTTTTTATACAACATATAACCCCAAACACAACAATGAACAAAAGCCCAGCAGAGCTACTGATGGGGAGGAAAATAAGGTCCCCACTCGATAGACTGCACCCCACATACAACCCGGAAAACCCCCCAAACTCCTCCAGCAAGCACCGGTCTTTTGAGCCAGGCGACGCCATCTACGCAAAAAAACTAACCGGAGACCCACTATGGGTACCAGCAACCATAACCCAACTGACAGGTCCCCACTCGTATCAGCTGCAAACAACCGACGGACGAGCGTGGAAACGCCACATCGATCAAATAAGATCGAGAACGGCCACAAGAAACACAACCGACATGCAACCAGACACAGAAAATCCCCTTAACACAAGCCAAGAGGGGAGGGAATACCCTGGGAACCAAAACCAGAAGAAAACCAACCATACTCACCAGCAAGCAGCCAGCTTGAAGCCTCACCAGGGAGAAGCAGCCAGGCCAGCTCAACCAGCCCAGAAAGACTGGGCGGGAGCGGTGAGAACCGCAGCTCAACCAGCCTGGGTAGACCGGGAGGGAGCTGCGACAAGCGGCCTGGCAAAGGCCTACCAGGTGGTTCCATCAACGAGGCTGAGAGACACAGAGAACCCGACCGAACTGGCCGGGAGCCAACCAACGACTGACCTGTGCAGGTCCAGTAGGCAAATGCGGAGCCCCGCCTACTTACGGGACTACATTATGTAGGACCAAACCAAGACGGGAGGGGTGTTCTGTACCTTCATTTGCATTCTTGAAACCCCGCGTTTTGATTGGTCAAAGCGCAGGTGATCTGATTGGTTTAGTGAGCCACGCTGATTGGCCCACTGAGAATCTCCCGCGATTGGCGGATACGAATCGCGGGAGATTCAAAGCGGTGCCATTGGCTGCGGCCGCCGCGGCTTGAAAATAAAAAGCCGCAAGTTTTCCCTTGAAGCCAGATTGGTTCCAGGGACCAATAAAGAGCTGAAACCTAGTCACCGCCTCCTGGTCTCTTTACCGACGGACATGACAGGTGTCATAAAAAGAAGGTATATTACTCCATCATAGCAGCAATTTTGTGAATTGTCAAGTCCTCTGTATACTAGCCATTTTGTGACAGTGCCTACATTGTAGGGCCTACAACATATCCCCAGTTCCAAATAGGCCTACCAATGCAAAACAATTGCCCATCCCTAATTTAGCACATGGACATTTTTATTAGTTTATCTGCACAATATGCTATGCATTAGTAATGAAAACAGCAACAGACATTTTTTAAAAGCAAACACAAACTAGCACACAGATGATTTATTTAGTACGTTTACTGCATCTATCTATCGATAGCTGAAGCTCTCTAGATAGTTTACAAAAGCATTTGAAGGCTATAGTTAAGCTCAGAGAGGGGAAGGGATCTGCATCTTGTAGTATTATAGGCTCTCATGGCCAATATCTGTTTAGCAGCTTTTGATTTTTCCTGACATTTGGCTGGCAATTGTGGATGCCATCTTCAGACCACAAACAAGTGAGCAGGAATTGACTAAGCTCCAATGTTTATAGCCAGGTGTCCTAACATTTGATTGGTCTTTATCTGATTTGGTTTCTGATTGGTGCAGGCTGGTGAGGGCTGGTCTCTGCTGGTTGGTGAATGTCTGAACGCATACTGCATCAGTGTTTGCTATGGCTATTTGCTTAGTGAAGCCGCTTTCATGGGCTTCTTAATAAGAGTGTTAGATTCTTAATATATCAGAATGATAGGGACAAAATGAACTTATTCACTTTGTATTCTGATTCCATCCAGGTATATCTACATTAATGCATTTGCCTTTGTGCATGAGTATAGATTTCAAAGTGCCAGAAAACCAAGTGATGCAAAAATTGGCTCACCGTGTCATCTTTTTCAAGGGTCTAAACCTGGTCTACTAAATGTGTCTGGTACTGACAACCTTCCACTTACTATCTTTCAGCTCAATCGGCTAAGTCAAGTTCTAAAGTGCTATTAAGCTGGGTGTCATTCAATAGGAGAAAAGGTGACAGCTCCCACCAATGGCTGCAGATCCTTCCTGACACAACCAGCATAGCTGGTGACCTGCTACCAAGAGAATCCAACCCCATTCCTAGCCTTGCTCTGCACTCCACATTAGGACTCATTTTGCATTATGTCAGGCAGCTTTACTTTGCAACTGTAGCAAAATCAGGGCTGGCATTTTCTGTTAGAATGATTGGGGTGGAAGGTGCATCGTAGAGGTGAATCCAGGAAAATTTATTTGAAGGGAAGCAGAGCCAATTATAGCTCCCTGACAAACATCCTTGGATGATGTTAGCCTTCTCTGCATTCACATTGTTCATGCTTAAGGAGACATCATGTTGGAATTGTTCTACATAGCACAAATCTAGCTTTGCCACCAAATAAACACAAAAGAAACTGCTACTTCTGGCTATAGTCTGCCAATAAGCATCATACTTGCATTTTCAAACACTTCCAGTCTCCATTTTGAATATATAAAAAAAATGAGCTGTATGTCTTTAAACAATATGTCCAACTGGGAACTTCACATTTCCATTGAAGTCAGCTTTGCATTATTGCCTTCTGTCAAGAAGACAGCTGCCCTAAACATTTATCATAGTGTATATCAGTTTTTCCCAATCTGCTGTTTTCCAATCACATTTATTATCAGCTCCCAGGCATCCAGCACATCTGTACAGCACCAAATTGGGAGAGATCTAGTAATAGCCAATTTCAAAGAAACTTTACAAGGCATCTCACATGGAAGTTCTTTCTCTCTGTATTTTAGGCACAAGAACCAATTGTAATTTTTCTACAAGAAAGAATTATTTGTGTGTATGTGTGTAGAGAGAGAAAGGGGATTTTTTCCCCCAGATCAGTAGATTGCACTGGATCTGTCTGCCTGATATACACTGTTCAAAAAAATAAAGGGAACACTTAAACAACACAATGTAACTCCAAGTCAATCACACTTCTGTGAAATCAAACTGTCCACTTAGACAGCAACACTGACTGACAATCAATTTCACATGCTGTTGTACAAATGGAATAGACAACTGCATAGGCAGTTAAGCAAGACATCCCCAATAAAGGAGTGGTTCTGCAGGTGGTGACCACAGACCACTTCTCAGTTCCTATGCTTTCTGGCTGATGGTTTGGTCACTTTTGAAAGTTGGTGGTGCTTTCACTCTAGTGGTAGCATGAGACGGAGTCTACAACCCAAACAAGTGGCTCAGGTAGTGCAGCTCATCCAAGATGGCACATCAATGCGAGCTGTGGCAAGAAGGTTTGCTGTGTCTGTCAGCGTAGTGTCCACAGCATGGAGGCGCTACCAGGAAACAGGCCAGTACATCAGGAGACCTGGAGGAGGCTGTAGGAGGGCAACAACCAAGCATCAGGACCGCTACCTGCACCTTTGTGCAAGGAGGGATAGGAGGAGCACTGCCAGAGCCCTGCAAAATGACCTCCAGCGGGCCACAAATGTGCATGTGGCTGCTCAAATGGTCAGAAACAGACTCCATGAGGGTGGTATGAGGGCCTGACCTCCACAGGTGGGGGTTGGGCTTACAGCCCAACACCATGCAGGACGCATGGCATTTGCCAGAAAACACCAATATTGGCAAATTTGCCACTGGCATCCTGTGCTCTTCACAGATGAAAGCAGGTTCACACTGAACACATCTGAAAGACGTGACAGGGTCTGGAGACACCGTGGAGAACATTCTGCTGCCTGCAACATCTTCCAGCATGTCCGGTTTGGCAGTGGGTCAGTAATGGTGTGGGGTGGCATTTCTTTAGGGGGCTGCACAGCCCTCCATGTGCTCATCAGAGGTAGCCTGACTGCCATTCGGTACCAAGATGAGATCCTCAGACCCCTTGGGAGACCACATGCTGTGGCCCTGGGTTCCTCCTAATGCAAGACAATGCTGGACCTCATGTGGCTGGAGTGTGTCAGCAGTTCCTGAAGACAAAGGCATTGATGCTATGGACTGGCCCGCCCGTCTGAGCACATCTGGGACATGTCTCGCTCCATCCACCAGTGCCACATTGCACCACAGACTGTCCAGGAGTTGGGGGATGCTTTAGTCCAGGTGTGGGAGGAAATCCTTCAGGAGACCATCCGCCACCTCATCAGGAACAAGCCCAGGCGTTGTAGGGAGGTCATACATGCATATGGAGGCCACACACACTACTGAGCCTCATTTTGACTTGTTTTAAGGACATTACACCAAAGTTGGATCAGCCTGTAGTGTTTTTTTCCACTTTAATTTTGAGTGTAACTCCAAATCCAGACCTCCATGGGTTGCTAAATTTGATTTCCATTGATAATTTTTTGTGTGATTTTGTTGTCAGCACATTCAACTATGTAATGAACAAAGTATTTAATAAGAATATTTCATTCATTCAGATCTAGGATATCTTATTTTTGTGTTCCCTTTATTTTTTTTGAGCAGTGTATTTCTATACCATCTCATTGCAAATACAATGTAATATAGTGATATTTAATGATATTTTAATTATATTCTGGTATTATTACTGGTACATCCCCTCCAAGTAACCATTTTGAAGATTTATATGTTGTTTTTCCAATAAAAACTCCTAGAGCAGCAGTCAATGAAATAAGAAAAACAATGAATATGCAAGAATAATGCAGCAATTAAAATGATGGCAGAGATACAGCAAAACAGATAAAATCATTATCAAATTCATCTGACTTACCTAATGAAATAGCTGAACAAACACCTGGAGCCAACATATTTGCACCAGTGGCAGGCAAGTATCTTTGGGAAGAGCACTCCAGGGTGCCACAACCAAAAAGACTGGTATATTTTCCCCCCTTGAAGTAGCTTTATCTTTGGCAAAATGATCAAGTGAACAACAAGCGCTCTAAAGACTCCAGTCTCCAATCTTTAATACATAAGCAATCAATTACTACCTGGTTTTATGAAGCAGAAATCCTAAACAAGGATCATATCTAATTTTAGCTCTTAAAAGGAAGACCTTATTGGGGTTGATGAGAATCTTAGGTGAAAATATGCTGAGAATCTTATTTTTTAAATCACTTATCTCCCATTCCAGACACTTCATTCTGGATGTACCCTTATAATCTATGGACATTCTACTTGGCCTTTCACCAGTGCAGGTTTTTCACTACTTCCTGAGTGCAGGAAGGGTTGATGTCATCCTTCCCCCATTCCCAACCTATTGCAAATGCATCCCACAACTGAACTTTCCTTCTTTCATTCAAAACTGTGGTTTTTTTGACCTGAGTCATTTTATGCCCTTCACAACAGAAGGTGTCCAGAGCTTCATTCCGTTTTAATTGAAGCCCCTGCTCTGATTGGCTGCAGTACCCAGCCTTCTCCCTCCTCTGAAGAATATGGGCTCCACAATTTTATCCAGTCAAGCTGTTGGGTTTTTCTGTTCTTTTTGCAATATTGAGATTAATATAACAATTCTCTGTTAAATTAAGAACAATCTTCCTTTCTAGAAGCTCCTGCTCCATTCAACTATACATGTTCCAGTAGGCACTCTTTGTGATTTCTGTCCAGGGTGGGTAGAGCATGAACTCTCTGCTTTCTCAATCTCTGCTTCCATTCCTATAAAGCTACCCTTCCCTTTTTCTAAAAAAAAGAAAAAAAATAATAATTGTCGTGTCCGCAAAAAGACACCAGGAGTCGGTGACTTCGTACAATGCTCTTTATTTCAAAGATTGGAACCGAACCGGCGAAAAGAAAAAAGCCCGCGGCTTTTATTCTTTTCGCCGCCGCGGCCGCGGCCAATGGCAGCATTTCGAGTCTCCCGCGCTTTGAGCGAGCCAATCGCGGGAGACTCTTAACGAGCCAATTGGCGCGGCTCGCCTGACCAATTAGAAAGCCCCGCGCTTTGGCCAATCAAAGCGCGGGGATTTCGAGTATGTAAATGAGGACAGAACACCCCTCCCCTCTTGGTTCAGTCTTTACGTTGCGTAGTCACGTAGGTAGGCGGGGCTCCGTCTAGTCCTACTTGACCTGCGCAACTCAGTCGTAAGCTGGATCCCGGCTGGAGCAGTCGAGTTTTTGGTTGCTCTTGCTTCTGTGCGAACCGGCTGGTTGATTGGGCCGGTTCCTTCTCCGTGGCTCCCACCTGGGCCTTCCGGGTTGGTTGAGCTACGGGTTTCGCCGCTCCCGCTCGGTCTTTCCGGGTCGGTCGAGCTGGCTTGGCAGTTCTTTTCCGGCGAGGGGTCGCGATGGCTGCGTCTCGGTAAGTACTGCTGGTTTATTTTTTCTTGCGCTTGGTTATTCGGGTATTCCCTCCCCCCTTGGTTTGCGTTTTGGGAGGTGGGTTCATTTGCTGTCCTAGACCTGAGTTGGTCAATGTGTCGTTTCCACGCTCGTCCGTCTGTGGTTTGGAGCGGTACGAGCGTGGGCCAGTAATTTGGGTGATGACGGCTGGGATCCATAGGGGGTCCCCCGTCAGGTTTTTCACATACACGAGGTCCCCGGGTGCGAACGTTCGGTATTTTGTACTTGAGTCTGGGGGCCGCTCCGGGTTATATGTTGGGTGTAACCTGTCGAGTGGGGACCTCAGCTTTCTACCCATTAGCAATTCGGCTGGGCTCTTGTTGGTAGTGGTGTTCGGGGTTATGTGTTGTATAAAGAGGAGTCTGTTAATTTTGTCTTGGATCTCCCCGTGGTCCATTTTCCGGATGGTTTTTTTGATAAATTGGACCATCCATTCTGCCCTACCGTTCGCCGCCGGATGCGCCGGTGCTGTTAGTGCGTGGCGGATGCCCCTTTCCGCCAGGAACTTCTCAAAGTCTAGGGAGGTAAACTGGGGCCCGTTGTCGGAGACGACGACGTCTGGGAGGCCGTGTGTTGCAAAGAGTTTGCAAAGTTCTTTGATCACGGCCTCCGTGGTTGTAGTCTTCATGTCGCTTACCTCCAACCAGTTGGAGTAAGCGTCAACTGTTATGAGGAAGGTATGTCCATTCGTGGGTCCAGCAAAGTCCAAATGGATTCTGGACCAGGGCCCCCTTGGTGTTTCCCACTCCAGGATGGGCGCTGTGGGTGGGCTGGGTCTAGTCTCCTGGCATCGCTGGCACCTAGCTACCCAGGCCTCTATCTGCTTGTCCATCCCTGGCCACCAAGCGTAACTTCTGGCCAGGGCTTTAGTTCTTACGATGCCAGGGTGCCCCTCATGCAACATTTCCAAAACCTTCCCCTGTAGTCTGTCCGGAATGACCACCCTGTCACCCCATAAGATGCACCCCTTAAGCAGCGAGAGTTCGGTTTGGCAGTTCCGAAATGTCTTGACGGACTCGTCGTTGTCCTTTTCCGGCCACCCTTTTTCCACCCAATGCAAAATCCGCGCCAGATGCCTGTCTTTAATAGTTTCCCGGGCAATGTCTGACGCGGTTATGGGTAGGTTGGGTAGGGCCTCGATGCTGAGGGTGGTCGTCGTTGGTGCTGGGTCAGGGTCAGAGTCCGGTAAGGGCGAGCGGCTCAAAGCGTCTGCATGTGAAATCTTCTTACCCGGTCTGTGTATAAGTTCGTAGCTGTAGGCCACCAGGAACTCGGACCACCTTGTCATCCGGGGAGACAGAATGTTCGGGGTGGCCCGATTCCCTGCAAGGATGCCCAGCAACGGCTTATGGTCTGTTATAATGGTGAAAGGGCGGCCGTAGAGATATTCGTGGAACCGTTTTATGGCGGCAACTATAGCCAAAGCCTCTTTGTCCAGTTGGCTATAGTTCCGCTCTGGTTTGGTTAGGGTCCTTGAAAAGAACGCGATGGGTGCTTCTTTTCTGTCAGGAAGGGTATGGCTGAGGACAGCGCCGACGCCGAAAGGTGATGCGTCGCAAGTGACGGCCAGGGGCAGGGTTTCGTTGAATTGAATCAGGACGGCGTCGGAGGTGAGGAGGTCTTTAGTTTTTTGGAAGGCGGCTTGCTCCCGTTTCCCCCAAGTCCAGGTTGCCGCCTTATCCAGGAGCCTATGCAAAGGCTCCGCCACCGTTGCCTTTTGGGGTAGGAAAACATTATAAAAGTTCAGTAACCCCAAGAATGCTTGTAGTTCAGTTTTTGATTTAGGGGTGGGGGCCTCTTTGATAGCTTTGACTTTTTTACTTGTGGGGTGAATGCCGTGCCGGTCTAGGAGGTAGCCCAAGAATTCCACTCTTTCCGTGCACAGTTGGCATTTTTCCCTTTTTACTTTAAGTCCCGTTACTTTAAATTTAGTTAGGACCTCTCTGAGTCGGCTTTCTAATTCGGCTTCGTTTGGCGCCGCCACTAGAACGTCATCGAAATAGGGCACCACCCCCTTGATGCCCTGGAGCAACCGCTCCATCAGGCTCTGAAAGATGCCTGGTGCCACGCTGACTCCGAATTGGAGTCGGTTGCACCTGAAAGCCCCCCGGTGGGTAACGATGGTCTGGGCTTCCGCCGTTTGCTCGTCGACCGGCAACTGTTGGTATGCCTGGGCGAGATCGAGCTTGGCAAAGACCTTGCCCCCTCCCAGTGAGTGCAGTAGGTGTTGCACGATTGGGACGGGGTAGGCGCTTTGTTGCAGCGCACCATTTAGGGTGGCCTTATAGTCCCCACAGATCCTCACCGACCCGTCTGGCTTGACCGGGGTCACTATGGGGGTCTCCCACCGGGCATGGTCTATGGGCTGCAATACCCCCTGTTTGACGAGCTTGTCAATTTGCTCGTCTATCTTAGGTTTTAGGGCGAATGGCACCCGCCTAGGCTTTAGTCGTTTGGGGGGGACACTAGGGTCTAGGTCAAACGAGATAAGGGGCCCCTGGTACTTGCCCAGGCTTCCGTCGAAGACTTCTCGGAACTCCTGGGCTAGTCGCTGTTCCCAACCGTCGTCAGTGACGTGGTTGACTCCCGTGAGAGTGATGTCGAGCGGGGCGAACCATTGTAGTCCCAGCAGGCTTGGGCAGTCGCGATCGACGATTGTGAGGGGGAGTTGTTCGGTGCGCCCCTTATATGTCACGTTAAAGTTTTTGGTGCCCACTACCGGGACGCGGTTTCCCTGGTAGTCTTTTACAATAAGTCTTTGGGCGTCTATGTTCCTCCTTTGGAGGGTAGGCACCAACCATTTTATCTCGTGCCATGCAATCATGGAGAGGTAGGACCCGGAGTCTACCTCCATTTTGCATGGCTGGCCCTCGATGTGAACCTTGACGTGGACTTTTCGGGCGCCGTCGGAGATGGCGTGGCCGATGGTTACCGTCTGGTGGGTCTCCTCTCTCCGCCGGTTGTCGCCGCCTCTCGAGGATCGTCCGATCCGGTCCCATTGGCTGTCCGAGTGGCGATCTCTGGGTCGGGGCGGTGGGCTTTCCCTTCTCCAGTCGTGTTGGTCCCATCGAGGTGGACTGCGAGTTTTCTTCTGGCAGCAAACCCGGGCGATGTGCCCCTTTTTTTCGCAATGCCGGCAGATGGAATAAAAAAACCGGCATTCTGACCTGGGGTGGTCGCCGCCGCAACCAGCACAGTTGGTCCTCGACCTACGACCTCTGCGGTTCCGTTGGTCGCGCCCCGTCTGCAATCGATGTATGTCTTCTTTGTCTTCGGACGTGCTGGATGCAGAATGGAAATCGCCGTGGTGTGTGGTTGTTTCGGTTTTTTGTTCGGTCGACCTTGCCGGGTTGTTGTTTCCGCCGTGGTCCTTCGCGTCTGGTTTGCGCATGCTGTCGGCGGAAGTTCGGGTTGCTTCTGTGGCTGCGGCTGCGGTGAGGGCGTCTGCTAAATTGATGTCGCCCTTAGCCATCAGCCGGCTCTGGAGCGCGGGGTCCCATAGGCCGAGCACGAATCGGTCTCTCAGGAGATTGTTTAGGCTGTCAAATTCGCAGAGCCCCCCTAGGCGCCGCAGCTCGGCGACGAAGTCGCTCAATTTTTCACCCGGTCTCTGGTCCCGCCGGTAGAATTCGTTGCGCCGGATCAGGATGGGGACCTCGGGAGCGTAATGTCACCGAAGGATAGGTTCGAGGACGTCCCAATCCATGGCGGTTGCATCGGCGGGCTTGGCCAATGCTTTGGCCATCTGGAAAACTTCGGTTCCGCAATGGGTGAGGAAGACGGCGTGTTTTAGCGGGCCCGAGGCGTCCTTCATGCCGGTGCACTCGAGGTACATGCGGAAACGGTCGGAGAACGATTCCCAGTCCTCGGTGGCAGGGTTGAAGGGGGCAGGCGGTGCGATTTTCGCCATCTCGGTGCTAAGTCTGGCTTCCGTCGGACACGGGGTTCGGTTCAGGGTCTGGATCCCACCTTCGTCGCCAGTGTCGTGTCCGCAAAAAGACGCCAGGAGTCGGTGACTTCGTACAATGCTCTTTATTTCAAAGATTGGAACCGAACCGGCGAAAAGAAAAAAGCCCGCGGCTTTTATTCTTTTCGCTGCGGCGGCCGCGGCCAATGGCAGCGTTTCGAGTCTCCCGCGCTTTGAGCGAGCCAATCGCGGGAGACTCTTAATGAGCCAATCGGCGCGGCTCGCCTGACCAATTAGAAAGCCCCGCGCTTTGGCCAATCAAAGCGCGGGGATTTCGAGTATGTAAATGAGGACAGAACAATAATCTTTAAGTTGAAGTGTAAGAACACTTCTGCTCTATGAAGCTGAATCCATAGTTCTTCCTTGCTTTAAAGTTTCTATAGATCAACAATAGCAACCTGTTCCCTGTTGTTTTAGCTATCATCAGAGCTTGGATGCTACCATAAGTGGGAGGGAAAAAAGGTGGTTTTAGTGTCAAAGAAAGTAATAAGGGTGGCACAGTTGAAAGTATCCCATCCTTTATGCAAATATCAGGGGGGAGTAAAGGAAAGCGTTGGGGATTAATTAGGATAGAATAATGGTTACAAGGAAAAGACAAGCATTGGGAGAGACATCCCCACCAACAAGGTTTGACTTCATGGACTGGGAAAGAGAGGAAGCAAAGTGATGACCAATCAGGTCTTATGTTGGCCACAGTCTGGTCTAAACACCAGAGGGGACCCACTGTCAGCTCACTGCAATCCAGACTAGAATTTCTGAAGTTCTGAAAACAGCCAGGAACAGCCTGGGAGACAAATTGATGCAGTGCAGAAATGTCCTACAGTTATTTCTTACTCCTTGGGACTATTTGTCATGAGCTGGGAGACCTGGGCAGCCAATGGGCAGCTGGAACAATTGTTGACATCCCCACATACCTTTTTTTTTAAAAAGATTGTTGATGGTTTTTCTGATAGGGTAAAATATAGGAAACCTGTGGTTTCCCGGGAGTTGTTGAATTTCAGCTTTCAATGTGCTGCACAAAGGATTTTCATAGACTGGGGTGGATGGGATTACAGTCCACAAATGTCTGAAGAGCTCTACATTCCCATGTCTAGATTTAAGCACTATGCTCTAGGCCAACTAGGCTCTTCTGATTTTTTTTTTTTTTAGAATATTGCCAACCCCATCATTGTCATCATTCACATACAAATAGGTCTTCCACCTGTGTAATGAATTGAGCTACAATTACTCCAATCTATGGCCTCTGTGGTAATACCATGCAATACACGCCTAGATCCTAGCTTCATTTGAGCCTCTTCTTTAATTGACCTTGTTGTTGCTGTTAAATTAGCTCATTCTGAAAGTTCACCAACAACCCCTTAAAGTGGAGTAGCCTTCTGCTAGATGAGACAAATAAAAATAGCACTGTGGCACATTTGTGCCCAAACACCTGAAGACTATAAGTTAAACATTGTTTAAGTTAGCCCTATTGGTTGGTTGTTAGTTGTGGACTTAGTGACTAAGTGATATGCTTTTTCTTTTGACCCCATGTACGTGGTTTATTATGAGTTTATTTTGTTTACACTATTTTGTTTCAGGTTTTAATTTTACCAGTGTCAATATGGTGAGAAGGAAGCTATATAAATTAGTAAATGCATTTCCTAGGACAAAGAAAAATCTGAAACTAGTTGGAAAAATGGAAACTCAGTGCATCAGATGATCATTGTTTGGGGTTCTCACTCATGCTTGCTGCCATCTATTTAATGTCTCATCCTGTATTTGGTGCAATAAAAAAAAAAGGTGCCATTTGAAAGAAGCCAGAAAATAAGCTCCAAATCCTGTCAACTAATTTTAGGAACAAGAGAGGGAGAACAGCTGAGGAAGGACCTTGAGAAAGCCTCTAAAGAAGAAGACAAGTGCTGTTCTTTTAAAGCAGGCTGATGTGCAGATCCAAATAATCTGTCCTTATTATCCCAGTAAAAGAGGACAAAATAAGAATCAGCAAGTACTTAGAGAAAGGGAGGGGGGAGACGAAAGATGGTGTGTTTGTATCTGCAATAACTCCAGCTGTGAGTGTATAACACTATATAACAATGAAGTTTAATAACAACATCTTGCCTCCCCCCTGGTGAATCCTTCCCAAATTCCAAACAAGCTGCTGAAAGCTGCATTATGCCACCCACTTCCTCTCTCTGCCCACACTTCAGGGGAGTCTCAGACAAATTACTTTCTGCTACCTGCGTTCATCTTACAGGGTTTATCACATCAGGGAAAAAAAAGAAGTGACCACATGCAGTTTTGAAGCCACTACCCACCCACCTCTTTCATTTCTAATTGCACACACCCAGGAAGTGGTAGAGGAGAACTTTACCTAAAAGGCCTCAAGGTGACGAGACATCTTCTGACCATTATTTTCCCATCTGAATTCACTGTGATCATGGTTCACAACTTTTCTTTTCTTTAGGGAAAAAAAAAAAAAAAGTAAAACCAAACCAAAAGGAAGGAAAGCAGGTGTTCAGGAAGTCCGATCCCAGTTCTTAGAAGGAGTTCATGTTTCGAGACAGGTGAAGGTCGTCCGGCAAAAACAAAATCAACCCAAGAAGTCCATAAGCACAAAGGCAACAGGATCAGGATCAGTTTCCCTGCTAGGAGCTCTGCCTGCTTGACTGCTTGCCTCTCAACGAGTGGTTGCTTCCAAAGACATAGGTCTGCGTGCACAAGAGTGGAGGCTGGATGATGGGGTGTCTCCTCCAGGGTTTCAGTCACATTTTGGAAACAGGCTGTAACAAGAAGCATAACCTTTTCCTTTTCCTCCAAGTATTAAATCCACTGCCCAGGTGAGCAGCCCCTAGACCTAGATCCCCTTCTGTTCATGGGATCTCTCATCACAGCCAGACTCCGTCTGCTTACACCTGAACCAAAAATCCTCCAGCAAAGGCTTGCCTCCCTCCCTTCTCCAAGCTGCCTTCAGCACTTCCAGAAAGCTGCCATTCCCTAGGACTGTTGTCTATTTGAGTGGTGACTCCCAGTCAGAGCTAAAGCTGTCCTGGAAAGGACTGGCTCCATCCCTGCCTGATAGACAGCTACCTTGTCTCATCCTGGCCATCCAAAACAGGCAGTTTTAGTCTTGCAAAGAGGCTGCACTGTCTCCATCTGTGAAGGATGCGCTGCTCCAAACCAGCATGGGAAAGACCATTCAGCTGGAATTTGTGAGTTGAGTACCATCTAGTGGCGGCTGCAAGGAGATTCTCTGGCATTTTGGTTCTGCAGATCTTGTAAGTTCTAAGGACAACACACCTGAAAGGTGCAATGTGATACATCTTTCGTACAGCATGGAACAGTGCTGCGTACCCCCTCCGGTCATTTGTAGGCAAGGCCTTGCCAATCAATAATGCGAGATGCATTCATATCATCATTACTGATCAAAACATATGCGTGAGAAAAGGACCAAGGTGTGGCCCATCAAGACATTTCGGTTTATACCAAAGCCCTAGCCGATTGGAGGATTGGACAGAAAAAAAACCTTTGGAAACAAATCTGATTCAGAATGTTCAGATTTCTTCGACGATCACTAGCTGAAAGAGTATATTACGCTGGTGTTCATAGCTCTGTCTTAGTCCACTGTTTTCAGGGAAAATCAGGGAACAGCTGGGAGTATTTCTCTGATCTATGCTAGCAGAATTCAAGCATCTTTAATATGCAAATAGATTAAACCATTCATTCAAAAACTGGGGGCAACTGAGTTTTGGGGACATAGTTCCTTATCCCATGTTTCCTGCTCCAAACCACGATACCTTAAAGCAAGAGTGGCAACTCGATTCATTGAGGGCCACAACAGGGTTATGTTTGACCTCAGGGGGAAGGGTGGGCATGGCCAACACCTGTGTTGGGGAGCACCTGTGGTGGTCTGAGCACTCTACTGATGAAAATGGGCTCCTGAGCTCCATTTTCAGCTGTGTTTGCATCCTGCAACCCTCTGCCAGTGAAAATGGAGCTGGGGGGGGGGGCGGGCATGCACAGCCCTTGCGAGCTCCATTTTTGCCAGAAGAGGCACCGCAGGCTGGTCCTTCACTATTTCTAGGGCGGGCCAGATCTAAGCATTCAGATTCGGACCCCAGGCCTTGAGTTTGACACCCCTGCCTTAAAAGGTGCTAACAATGTTCTCGGGATCTGTTCTTTTCCTTCTCCCTATTTGATTTTTCTCTTTGTACAATTTATGCACTCCCTGAATCCTAGTAGACTATTATTTTATGGATAATAACATATCAAAATAACAATCATCAATGTTACATTAATAATGAATGAATTATTTAAATGAGTACAGTGGATCAAAGTGGCAGGCGCTCACCAGCCCCTGAAAGCCTTCCAAAAAAGCCAAGTCTCTACTATTTTCCAGATGGCTATGAAAGGGGAAACCATTTTTATTTGGGAGAAAGGCTATTACAAAGGAAAGGAGCCCCCAAGGAGATAGCCCATCATTGGATCCATCTATTGGAAGGTTTGAATCCTTAGTAAACACCTGCTGACCATTTGGATTAGCTACACAAGCTCTACCTGGGAAAGGAAGCCTCTTAGATTCCTAGTAGTCCCAAACTACAAAGGGCTTTAAAGATAATGGCCAACAAATTTAACTGTACTAGCTAAACAACACTGGCAACTATTGCAATTGCTGCAGAGTGTCATTTTTGTACCATGACTGGCTAGCCATTACATGGCTACATACATGGCATTACATAGCATTACATGGACACTCGTAGGAGGATTCCACGGCTGTGAGCCTGATCTTTCTGGGGGGAAACAATATTGGAATCAGTAAACTTCAATAAACTGAATTTACAATCATTCTGACTTGTTTTGTTTTGATTGAGCCATCAGCCTGTTTCTCTCTATCCAGACCTTGACAATTTCCAGGCTTCAGATCAGAACTTCCACCAAAATCTCACATTGGGTCTGGGGTGGAAATGTGCAACTGGATATCACCAGCATATTGGTGATGACTATCCCAAAGCAGTGGTGTCAATGTCCGAGAGTTGGAATTGCCACAAACTGAAGAGGGTGGAGGGACTGCACAGTTGGGTGTTGGGCACTGGGTGCTAGGATGCACTCACACTGGTGGAGGGTCAGGAAGAAAGAAACACAGGAAGCCAGTTCTGAAGCCATGAATCCAGGTCTGGAGAGTGATTGCTGGAGCAGGCTGGTATTATTATCTTTATTGTCAGAGTACAACATGTGTACAATGAGATTGGCTGAGCCTCCCTTCGTGCACCCTCCAACACAATTCACAGTGAGGACAGAAGTCCCTAACCCAGTCCCAATCTTATTACACTATGTGACCTTGTTGCACAATGCACCGGCCCTGCAAGTCTATCATACTATGTTGACATGAAGTTATTTTCCATTCAGAAGTCTGATGGCCCATGGATAGAAACTTTTCTTCAACCTGTTGGTGCATCTGGCTATGCTTCTATATCTCCTACTTGATGGCAGGAGAGTGAAAAAGGGATGTGAGTCATCCCTGAGAATTTTTCTCGCTCTTCTAAGGCACTGAGCCCTAGTGATGTCATCTAGTGCTATCAGGGAACAGCCCACAAAACGGTGTTTTGTGCTGTGCTCACCACCCTCTGTAATTTCTTTCTATCCGTGGCTGTCAAGCCAGCATACCACACCATAATGCGATATGTGAGGATACTTTCTATTGTGGACCAGTAAGAGGAGGTCATCAGTCATTGTTCCACTTTACTCTTTCACAAGACCCTAAGGAAATGGAGTCTATGTTGGGCCTTTTTGGCCACCTGGGTTGTGTTGATTCTCCAGGTGAGATCTTTGCTGAGGTAGACTCCCAGGAATTTAAAGGATGAAACTCTCTCCACACAGCCCCCCTCAATGTAAAGTGGGGTGGGTTGCTCTCTCTTCTTCCTGTAGCAGGCATGGGCGGAGCATGTCGAGCTCTCATAGCAAGCTGGCTAGTGGAAACTGGCAATGCTGGCTAGAAACGTTCTGTATTCACTATGTACCGAATCAAGACCAGTAAAATTTTCTGTTGAAACCCACAGCATGGTCTCTTCTTTTTCTTGCCAGATTCAAAATGATGATAAGTGGATGGCCTTTCCCAGCAGTTTTCTGTAAATGTTAAACTTGATAGGGGAAAGAACCAAGTCCTGGGGCATTCCAGAAGATAACCTTTATAAAGGCCTCATCTGTCCCATACCTGCCACCACCAATTGATTCTGCTTACTCAACCACTATAACCTGGTTTTCTCAACTGCCAACCATCATAGGCAGCTAGCAGGGTATTGTTATTGACAATACCAAAAGATCCCGATAGGTCTAAAAAGTCAAATATGGCTGCAGTTTTTCCATTCAAGTCCCTTCATAGATCACTCCTGACAGTGGTTAATGCAGTTTCTAAATTATGCCCAGACCTGGGGAAATCCAGAATGCTATGGATCTAAACTCTCTTTAATTCCGATAGTCCTCACTGAATGAACAGTTGCTTTGCAGCTGTTAGAAGTTACAACAGACCATCAAAAAGGTATTCATGACCCATTTTTGAAGTTCCAATGGCAGCATACACAACCATGGTCCATGTGATCACATTTTGGATGCTTCATAACCAGTTTGCATTTACAACCATTTGCAGAATCCTGCGGTCATGTAATTGCAATTTTTGACAGGTTTTGCTGGTATCCAGAATTTACTTCCAATTTTCTCCATTGGATATAATGGATTCATTTAATGACCACCGTGTACACTTAACAAACACAGCATTTATTTAACCATCACAACATTCACTTTACAACCACAGCAAAAAATCAATTTCCCCCAAAATTGGGAGTTGTCATCACAAGAATTGGGAGTTATCATCACAAGAAAATGATTTATGCTTATCTCCTAGCCTAGATACAAGCCTCACTCCTGAGAATTGGGAAGAAAATGTCTCTTGGGATGTTGCCTTTCTTTATAGAAGCATTGACTGAGTCAATGTCTCTCTGTCTCATGGTTGGCTGCTTTTACCAACCAGGTAGAGCAGAATACAATTCGTAAGTAGCAAAGCTAAGGAGATGTATAGGAGGAAGGTCGAGAGCCACTTTACTGACAGTGACTCAGGGCAGATGTGGAGGGGGATTCAGGCCCTGACCAACTGTAAAGGCCAGGGCCCAACAAACAGTGAGAGCAGTAGCACTCTGGCAGAGGAGCTAAACAGCTTTTTTGCATGCTTTGAGACCACCAAGAACCTGGACATACTGCCTCACAAGGACCACGACGCTGCACTTCTTTCTCTTCAGGTAGATGGTGAGAAAACCACTGAGAGCAGTAAATCCCAGGAAAGCTGCTGGGCCTGATGGCATTCCTGGTGCAGTAGTTAAAGCATATGCTGACCAGTTGGCAGAAATACTTACAGAGCTATTCAATCTATCTTTAACACATGCCATCATCCCACAATACCTGAAGGCTGCAACCGTCATCCCCGTTCCCCCAAAAAACAAATATAAACACTCTCAATGACTATAGCCCCCAAGTGTTAATAAGCTCCATTATGAAAGTTTTTGAGTGACTAGTTTTACAGCACATCAGAGACTGCCTCCCGCCCTCCTTTGATCAACATCAGTTTGCTTATAGAGCAAACTGATCTACAGAGGATGCTGTGGCCATCACACTTCATAGAGCACTGAGTCATCTGGAGAACAAACAGAGCTATGTGAGGATGCTCTTTGTGGACTACAGCTCTGCGTTTAACACTATCATCCCAGATGTTCTAGTAACCAAACTGTATAATCTGCAGGTTCCCACCCCCACATGCTCCTGGATTAAGAACTTTTTGACAAACAGACCACAGTCTATTAGACTTGGTCCCCACCTTTCTTCCACTATTACACTCAGTACTGGTTCCCCCTGGGGTTGTGTCTTGAGCCCCCTGCTATATGCCTTGTACACCTATGATTGCTCAACAAGCCACACAACAAACACCATCGTAAAGTTTGCGGATGACATGACCGTGATTGGTCTCATTTCCGGAGAGGATGAGACAGCATGTAGGGCAGAAGTAGAGAACCTGTCTATCTAGTGTTCACAGAACAATCTGTCACTGAAGGTCCATAAAACCAAAGAACTGATTATGGACTTCAGGACCACGCCCCACTCATCATCAACAGAGAACGAGTAGAAACCGTCTCTATGATCAGATTCCTTGGCATCCATATTTCAGCTGATATCTCCTGGTCCCCTAACACCAAGGCCATAGTGAAGAAGGCTCAGCAGCGGCTGCACTTCCTGCAGGTTCTCAGGAAGAACAATCTGGATAAGAAGCTGTTGCAGGCTTTCTATAACGCCTCTGTGGAGAGCACTCTGACATATTGTCTGGGTGTGTGCTATGCAGGCTCCACAGTTGAGGACAGGAAAATTGTACAGAGGGTGATAAACACAGCTCAAAAGATCATTGGTTGCCCTCTGCCCTCCCTGGAAGACTTAGCCAGGTCCTGCTGCCAAAGCAGAATCAAGGCCATCATAGAAGACCCCTCACACCCTGGCAATTATCTTTTTGATCTGTGGCCATCTGGATGGTGTTTTAGGTCAATAAAATCCCACACCACTAGACTAACAAATAGTTTCTTTCCCTGGATCATCCGAACTGCAAATAAACATGAAGTCACTACCTTATTAAGATGTGAAAAGATGTGAAATCTCAATACCCCATTTACATGTATAATAACATATTACAGTATAATCCATCTCTTGTGTATTATACCCGGCTAAGCATTACCGTCACTGTTGGATGTATATTTTGTGTATATTCATAGATATTGTACTCTCAAATTGCAAATGAAGATGTGGGTACTCTATTTTTCTTATCTTCATTTTTAAGTGCTTTGGTTTTATTGTATTGCGAACAGTTGCTGGGGTGCATCCAGTTTCGTTGTACTTGTACAATGACAATAAAGTTCTTCTAATTCTAATTCTAGATTGTAGAGGTCTCCATTTCCTCAAGTTCCACAAATCCCAAAATCTCCCAGGTGATGTCAGAAAGCATCCCCTCAGTCATTTCAAAAGCTTCTATCAACCTCACTCCCATTTGGAAGTGAACGCAAGAGATTTTTATCCATGAAATGCTCAGTCAGATTATCACAATTTATACTAATTGGTTCCTCTGGCCCCGTCCTCCCCTAATAGAATCTGGGTCACTCTAAATAGTGTAACAGCCGACATTTCACAGACGCACTAAGCACAGGAGAAGTAATTCCACTTCACCACTTTTATTGCCACAGAATGAGCTGAAATGTGAGCTCCTATTCAGTCACATTCAGTTCCAGGCACATCTTCATTTGTCCCATTTTTGTTGAAAAACCAATGATTGGCAATTGAGGAGAGACTTGTTGGGACAATCCTGTCCAGCTCCCAGTTATTTCTGTGTTCCAGAGACTGACCAGGCACTCCACAGAGCTGCCCCGAGGTTGCTGGGGAAATGGGGGATCATCAGGCACCTTAAGCTAGCCATCATAATTGTCCCTTCCTCACTGCAATGGCTGGTGGCTCTGGATAACTCTAGAAACATTAATTCAAAACTTAATCTGACCATGATAACAGCTTGTCTCTCAGAACCAGATCATGTGTCATGTGCTCTGGCATAAACTCCCCAAATTTACAGTGGCCATCAATGTGTGTATGTGATAAACCCTGTTCCATATCTACATCTGATCCCAGTGACAGTAAGCTAAAAGTGCTGTGTGTAAGTTCTCAATTACTTTTGCCATGAGTTCAAGCAACTCAGGAATATATATGAAGATCTGGACTGCTTAAAACTATTCTATTTTACAGGAGATCTGTCCCTCTAGGACACAGTGGAACAAATTAAATTAAAATGCACAAACCTGCCAGACTATCCAGTGATTTGATTTGTGTATATTACCAAATCTTGATCACAGAGCAACATCAGGAGAACATTCAAGTGGAAAATAAACGTTTTAGATACTTGTAGAGAAATATTTGCATACTCCCGGTTTTCTACATGTTTCTCGGTATCTTAGCATTCATTCCATGCTTTTCCACCAGAAATCTCACCAACTAAAGCTGAAATGAAAAATTTGAGGATTGATAATGTTAAGTTGTGCGCATGGGCGCAAGGAATGGAGACGAGGCAGTGAACAGTGAACTTCAACTCTTTATTAATCATTCTGAACAGAGCAAAAAACCTAGGGCAGCAACAGCCCTGACCTATTAGCCAATGAGAACATGGAAGTATTAAACCCTTGAACCAATGAGAGTGGCTCGTTAACAGTCAATCAGATTCTCCAGAATGGACCAATCCGATATTGCTATTATCGGCCAATCAGAAGTGCAGGATTAGAACCCTGCTTTTTCTTTAAGCTTTGTTAAAACTTTATTTAAGCACTTTTATTAGTTCATAACTCCCCTTCCCCCCGGGTTCCGTTTGAGGGGTGCGATGATGTAATCCCTAAGATATGTAGGTTGTTTTAACTATCTATTAGATTTGCGCTGTCCCACCGGTTCCCATCTGCAGTCCAGCTTCGGTGGCACGTTTTTGGACATATCTGGTACAGGTGGTTCCGCATTCTCACTGGACAACTCAGTGCTGCTAATTCTGTCATTATTGTTGTCCTCCGATCTTTGCGGGCTAGCCTCTGTTGAGGTTGTTAGGGATAACATTGGTTTACCCTAACTGGTTTAGGTAAATAATAATATGTAATCATAGTTTGTATGTTAAAGTGTCTGCAACTTTAACTGTGGGATAGTAATTAAGGGAGTGGTTGTGAAAGCACTTTAAAAGAAGCAAGACGACAGCTTGCTCTCTCTCTGGCTTTGATGATCCCTGATTACTGCAAGGAAACAAGTCTGCATTGCTCGAACGGGAGAGAAAACAAAGGACTGGCTTGTAAGTGAATTGACATAGGATATTCAAAACGGACTTTGCTAACTGAATATCCCTGAATGGACTGACTAAATGATACATGACTATTGGACTGTTATTTTGACTATGCTATGAACTCATAATGGAATAAACTATATATTTGATAGCACAAGCGTATCTGTCATTTTTACTGTATGTTAATAAACATACAAGCTTAGCTCACTCATTTATCTGTGTGCCTATCTGACTAAGCTGCACATTCTGTTTTAGCTTGTCTCCCTAACCCTGGTTGGGGAAACCAGGCTTAACACTGGTTATGGGCCCAGAGGCTGCAAAGTCAGTTTAACTAGGATAAAACAGATTTATGTAAAAGTGAGAGTTTGTGTTGTTATACATTACAGTAAACAGACAGCTGTGTTTTATTAATTATATTTTTATATCCATATAAGAAAACATGGCACAAGTCAATCTACAAAGTTTGTCCCTTATATCCAAGTTGGATGGAACAAACTATGTATCATGGTCTATGAAATGTAGTCTACTTCTACGAAGAGAAGGTTTGTGGAACATAATTGAAAATCCACCAAGCGTAGAAGAATGGGATCCAGAGGATGAGGAAGATAAACTAAAGATAGAAGAATTTATGCATAAAAATCAGCAAGCTATTTGCATTATTGCTTTAACCTTAAATGATCAGCAGCTTGTTTATATCCACGGAGAGAAATCAGCTGTTGGGTGTTGGCAGAAGCTGAAGAGGATTTATGTTCGAGATAATGTTGGTGCTCACATAAATCTAACACGGAAACTTTTCAGTACACATCTCCATAAGAATGGTGATATGCTGAGTCATTTGAAAAATATGCAAAGCATTTTTCAAGAACTGCACGAGAAAGAGCTTATTTTCTCTGAACTACACCAAGTCTACATAATTCTATCTTCACTTGATGAAAGCTATGATAACTACGTAACTTCCCTTGAAATATTTCCAAAGGAAAGCCTAACTTTAACTGATATAACTGGCAGATTGATTGAAGAGGCCAGAAGAAGGCTTGAAAGAGACGAATTAAGGAGGCAGCAACCTCAAAAAGAAGATAATGAAACTCCTACTGCATACGCAATTAAAAGGTGCTTTAATTGTGGAGGAAGAGGACATTTGGCAAGATTTTGTAAAAAGGCAAAGAGCCAGAACGCTGGCCAGAATACTAAAAGTCATCAAAAGATAAAGAAAAATTTAGAGTTAGCCATGTATACTAACGAAGCTGTAAAAAATAATTTATGGGTGGTTGACAGTGGAGCATCTCATTGTATAACTAATGATAAGAAACATTTTATTAAAATGTCCAAGAGTACACAGCAGATATCGTTAGCCAATGGCTGGAAACTGAAAGCTAAAGGTCAAGGTATAGCATATTGTTTTTTTATAAAAGAGAATGTAAAAATGTTATATGTACCACAACTTAAGTTTAATTTAATTTCAGTAAGAATTTTGGTTAAACTAGGATATGTAGTTACATTTAAAGGAGATAACTGCATAATTGAGAAAGAAGATAAGAGAATTACTGCATCTTTAAGAGGTGAATTATATGTGTTAAATGATAATGGTTTAAAGGTGGCTAACACAGTTTATGAAAATAAGAAACCTCATGATGAATGTATTCACTTGTTACATCGAAGGCTAGGGCATTTAAATTTTAAAATGCTTAAGAAAACTGTTGAATTATCTAAGGGAATAAGTTTAAAACCTTGTCATAAGTATTTGCAATGTAATGCCTGTAATCAAAGTAAGGCCAGGGTCACACCGGCTAATAGAGTTGATGGATTTACTACCAAAGAACCTTTAGAGGTAGTATTTGCAGATTTAATAGGTCCTAAAAAACCAAGTGTAGGAGGAGCTCGTTACATACTAAGTATAATGGACCATTATTCTAGATATGGGTTTTGCTATTTAATGAAGAGCAAAACTGAAACGTATCAAAATCTCTTTAATTGGATTAAATTTGCAGAAAGGAAAACTAAAAAGAAATTAGTAACTCTTATAACAGATAATGGTACAGAATTTACAAATAATAAATTCCAGAACAGACTAAGAATGTTAGGTATTCAACATAAAATGTCTGCACCATATAGGCCACAACATAATGCCTTTATAGAGAGAAGAGGCCAAACATTACAATCAATGGCACAAACTATGATGTCTGATTCAGGATTACCTGACAATTTGTGGGGAGAAGCAATAATTTGTGGTAATCATATATTAAATAATGTTGTTAATTCAACAACAGGTGAATTACCATTCACATTGTGGCATGGTACAAAACCTGATTTAAGTTACATGCACACATTTGGAGCACCAGCATGGGTGCATATCCCTACACAACTTAGACACAAAGGACAACATAGAGCTAAAAGATTATATTTTGTAGGATATACATCTAATCATAGATCTTATAGATTCTGGGAACCAGGTACATCTAGAGTTTACACTAGTGCTAGTGCAAAATTCCTAGAACATGTAGGATGGAATAGATTAGAGCAAGATTTAAATAATGAAGTAATTATTGAACCCTGCAAAAGGCAAAAAGATCAGACTAGTTATAAGAAGAGTACAATTAAAGAAGAAGTCCATGAAGAGCAAATAGGACCAGAACAAGAGGAAACAGTTGATCAGGAAGAGTTAGATAATCAAGTACAGTTAATAAATGAAAGTCCACCTGTAAGTCCTGTAATACCTAGACGTACTACACGTGTAACTAGACCACCTGATAGGTATCAAGCAAGTATAGTTTGCCAAGTAACTAAAGTTCCAACTAGTGTAGATGAACTTAGGATGTATCCTGCTAAGGATCAGGAGAATTGACAAAAGGCAATGGAAAAGGAACTAAATTCATTAAAGGTAATGAAAGTTTATGAAGATGCTAAATTACTTCCAGGAGAAAAATCCATTGGGTGCAAATGGATATTTAAAGTAAAAACTGGAAATGATGGGACTGTTACCCATAAAGCTAGGTTAGTAGCTCAAGGATTTAATCAAACTGCATCTGATTACGATGAAGTTTTTGCACCAAGTCTTAAAGCAACATCTTTAAGAGCAGGATTAGTGTGGGCAGCTAAGAAAAACTATGTCATTAACCATTTAGATGTAGAAACTGCTTATCTACATGCACCATTGCAGCACACTATATATTTAAGAAAACCAGTAGGTATAAAAGACAATAAATTAAATAGTAATGATTGTTGGAAACTCAAAAAGAGTCTTTACGGGTTGAAACAATCTGGGTTTGAGTGGAACCAATATATTGTGAAAGAGTTAAACAATATAGGTTTTAAATCTGGTTTAGCAGATCCATGTGTGTTTAAAAGAGAAAATAATGGAACGGTGTCATTATTGTTATTATTTACAGATGATATTGCTTTGATAACTAAGACTAATAATGAAGCTAATGAGATTATATCATTATTAGCCAAAAAGATAAAATTAAAGCATTTAGGTGAAATTAAAAAGTATCTAGGATTGACAATTAACAAAACAAAAAATGGTTTTAAGATATCTCAAGAAGATAAAATTTGCCAATTAATTAAAACGGTTAAAATGGAACTTTGTAAACCGGCAAAGACTCCAATGAGTCAGGAAGTTTGCCAAACTGATGATCAAAGTCCCAAATTTGATAAGTCCATATATCAATCTTTGATTGGTAGCTTATCATATATAAGCAATTGGTCCAGGCCAGATATAGCTTATAGTGTAAATCAGCTGGCACATTTTAATTCGGATCCACATCAATGTCATTGGCAATCATTAAAGAGAATTTTAAGATATCTTAAAGGAACAATGAACCATGCATTGTATATAGAACCAAAGGGTGATTTGATTCTTAGTGCCTATGCAGATGCAAGTTTTGCAACTGATATAAACACAAGAAAATCAACATCTGGGATGGCTATATTATTTGGTAAAACATTAATAGGGTGGAGGTCAATCAGACAACAGCATATCAGCTTATCCACGATGGAAGCGGAATTTTCATGTCTGTCATTATTATGCACTGACTTGATTTTGTACAAACAGTTATTATTAGACATGGGTATAACTGTAAAAGATTCCATTATTGTGTTCGAGGATAACCAAGCAGCTATAAAGTTAGCTACTAGTATTGCTGTAAAAACTAGATCAAAGCATACTGATTTAAGATACTTAAATGTTAGAGAATCTGTAAAGAATGGGCTAATTAAATTGGAATACTGCATGACGGAAGAAAACATTGCAGACCAATTTACAAAAGCTCAAGGAGTAATTAAGTTTAAAGAGAGTTGTAACAAATATGATTTAAAGATGTAAATAGTTATATTATTATTACCTAAAAGGGGAGAATGTTAGGGATAACATTGGTTTACCCTAACTGGTTTAGGTAAATAATAATATGTAATCATAGTTTGTATGTTAAAGTGTCTGCAACTTTAACTGTGGGATAGTAATTAAGGGAGTGGTTGTGAAAGCACTTTAAAAGAAGCAAGACGACAGCTTGCTCTCTCTCTGGCTTTGATGATCCCTGATTACTGCAAGGAAACAAGTCTGCATTGCTCGAACGGGAGAGAAAACAAAGGACTGGCTTGTAAGTGAATTGACATAGGATATTCTAAACGGACTTTGCTAACTGAATATCCCTGAATGGACTGACTAAATGATACATGACTATTGGACTGTTATTTTGACTATGCTATGAACTCATAATGGAATAAACTATATATTTGATAGCACAAGCGTATCTGTCATTTTTACTGTATGTTAATAAACATACAAGCTTAGCTCACTCATTTATCTGTGTGCCTATCTGACTAAGCTGCACATTCTGTTTTAGCTTGTCTCCCTAACCCTGGTTGGGGAAACCAGGCTTAACAGAGGTACTCCTCTGTGGCGAGGACATTCCCCTCCTTGATTCTTCTTCATTTATTGCGCCCGATTGCTGACTTCCTTCGCTTCTGCTTTCCACTATCTCGAATTCGGTTTCTTCAACATCCCCTCCCTCCTCAGTTTGGGAGTCACAGGAGTCGCGGAAATTGGGTTGTAGCCTAGAGCGAAACTGATCTATATGGCGTTTCCATATTTTTCCATCGCAGGTTTGCACACGGTATGATCTGGGTCCAGTAGTTTGAATTACGTTTGCTTCGACCCATAATGGTTCACCGGAGAGGTTTTTAGCGAAAACTAAGTCGCCTACCTTGAACTCACGGCATTGTAACAACTGCTCGTTGTAACGGCTCTGGGACGATGACTCTATCTCCCCATAGGATGCAGCCTTCTTGCGAAAAAGTTCTGTTTGCCGGTTTCTGAAAGGGGTGAAATGGTGAGAGGTTTGTTCTATTGGCCATCCTCTTTCGACCCAGCTAAGAACTCGCGCCAAGACAGGATCTCATTTTGTTTCGATTGCAATGTCTCTGGCTGTTAGCAGTGGTGAATGTAGCGTTTCAATCTGGAGTGTCATAAGGGTTGAAACTGGGTCGTCGATGGTTTCCGGAAGTGGGGCACGGCTCAATGCATCAGCATGGGGAATGGCTTTCCCCAGGCAGTGTTGTAATTTATAGTTGTACGCAGCTAAAAAC
Source organism: Hydrophis major (assembly GCA_033807585.1). Lineage (NCBI taxonomy): Eukaryota > Metazoa > Chordata > Lepidosauria > Squamata > Elapidae > Hydrophis > Hydrophis major. Next base: position 175,925,097 of record CM066329.1, read on the forward strand.
TCCAACCAGTGAGTCATTCTAGGTGATAATATATAGGGGGTTGGCTTGTCTCCCGCTATAATTCCTAGCAAAGATTTGTAGTTGGTAACAATAGTAAAAACTCATCCATACACATATTCATGAAACCGTTTCACAGCAAATACAACAGCAAGAGCCTCTTTGTCGATCTGGCTATAGTTCAGCCTCTGATAAAGTCCTTGAAAAATAGGTAATAGGAGCCTCACTACCATTTGGTAACACATGACTCAAAATGGCTCCTATTCCAAATGGTGACGCGTCACATGTAATTGTTAAAGGCAGAGTCTCGTTATACTGCATTAAAACAGCATCTGAGGTTAGTAAGTTTTTCACTTCTCGGAATGCATGCTCCTTGCGGTGTCCCCAGACCCAGGTTGCCTTTTTGTCGAGAAGTCTATGTAGGGGCTCAGCTACGGTCGCTTTCTGGGGCAAGAAGATGTTGTAAAAGTTAATGAGCCCCAGAAAAGCTTGGAGATCAGTCCTATTTCTGGGTCTTGGGGCGTTTTTGATTGCCCTTAGTTTGCTATTAGTGGGGTGAATGCCTTGTTTATCGATTAGGTACCCCAGGAACTCTACTTTATCAGTACACAATTGACATTTATTTTTTTTAACCTTAAGGCCAGAATCTTTAAATTTCTGCAGGACCATTTTAAGACGCTTTTCTAGTATTTCTCTATTCGGGGCAGCAATTAAAACATCATCAAAGTATGGCATGATCCCCTTGATCCCTTGCAATAGTCTCTCCATCAGACTTTGAAAAATCCCTGGGGCTACGCTCACTCCGAATTGGAGTCGATTGCACTTAAAGGCGCCTCGGTGTGTAACAATCGTCTGTGCCTCTGCAGTTTTTTTTATCTACAGGCAGTTGTTGGTATGCCTGTACTAAATCCAGTTTAGCGAAGACTTTTCCGCCCCCCAGGGAATGGAGAAGGTATTGTACCACTGGCACTGGGTAAGCGTTCTGTTGAAGGGCGTGATTAAGGGTAGCCTGGTAGTCCCCACAAATCCTTAACGATCCATCCGGTTTGATGGATGTTACAATTGGGGTTTCCCAACGAGCGTGGTCAGTTGGTTCTAAAAGACCCTGGGCTATTAATTTATCGAGCTGCTCGTCAATTTTTGGTTTAAGGGCAAAAGGTACCCGACGAGGCTTAAGGCGGATGGAGGCTACTTCAGAGTTAAAGTTAAATGATATCGGGGTCCCCTTGTACTCGTCTAGTTTGTCTACAAAAACATCCTGGAATTCCTGGACAATGGCCTCCTCCCAGTCGTCGCTTCTGGTTTGGTGAATGCTGGCTACCTCGATCCCGAGTGGGGCGAACCATTGAAGGCCTAACAAGCTAGGCCAGTCATGGTCGATGACAGTCAGTAGTAATGACGCAGTGCGATTTTTGAATGATACTTGGACTTGGCTGGATCCAACAACCGGAATTCGGTTCCCCTTGTTAAGCCTGTGTTCCCCAACCAGGGTTAAGGAGACAAGCTAAACAGAATGTGCAGCGTTAGTCAGATAGGCACACAGATAAATGAGTGAGATAAGCTTGTATGTTTGTTAACATACAGTAAAAATAACAGATACGTTTGTGCTATCAAAATATAGTTTATTCCATTTTAGAGATTATAGCATAGTCAAAATAACAGTCCATTAGTCATGTATCATTTTAGTCAGTCCATTCAAGGATATTCAGTTAGCAAAGTCCGTGTAGAATATCCAATGTCAGTTCACTTACAATAAATCAACAGTCCTTTCTCTCTCCCGTTCGAGTAAGGAAAAACGCAGTCTTCATCCAGTAATTAGGGATTATCAAGTCAGAGAGAGCAAGCTGACATTCCTTGCTTCTTTTATGGTGCTTTTACAACCACTCCCTTAATTACATTCCTGCAGTTAAAGTTGCAGACACTTTAACTAACAAACCATGATAACATATTTATTATTTTACCGAATAGGGTAAAACAGTTAGGGTAAACAATGTTATCCCTAACATTCCTGATAATCTTTGATTATGATTCTTTGGGTTCTGAGGTCTTGACGCCGGACGGCAGGGATTAATTGTTTAAGAGTCTTCCAGGAAACCATCGAGAGAGACCATCCTGAATCAACTTCCATCACACAAGGCTGGTTTTCGATGGCGACCTTCACTCGGATCTTCTTTGCATCTAGCGATGAGGCGTGACCGATTCTCATGGTTTGGTGTGCCTCTTCTCTTCTCAATAAAATGGCCAGTGTTGTATTTCTGTAGGAGTGATTGTTCCATTGGCGGTTCAATTGTTCCCGACTCACAGGTCAATTCTCTGTGGTCTGGCGGTAGTTGTTTCCCCTCTGAATTGGGCTGGATCCTTGCTTGCTTCTACAGACCTTCCCGATGTGGCCTCTTTTCCAACAGAAATGGAAGAGTGTGTCGAGGAATTTGCAGTCTGATCGCGGGTGGTTTGCCCCACAACCCGCGCATTGGTGCAGTAGTCTTTGATTCTGCTGATGGCGTTGGTCACGTTCAGACCGGAGCCGGTTGACCTCCTCCTCATCACTTTCTGATGGCGATTCGAGGTCCTTGTGGTGGGTCGCTGTTGTGTGCCTCTCTAGGTGAGGTGAGGTATTGCTGGCGAGTTGACGGAGTGGTGCGTTAGTGCGGCGCATTCGGGCGGCTGACTTCCTGGTTGCTTCTGCCACAGTAGTGTGCTTGATGACATCAGCAAGGTCGATGTCACCTTTGGCCATGATCTTGCTCTGCGTCATGGGATCATCTAATCCCAGAATTATTCGGTCTCTCAGAGCTTCTTCGAAGTTTGTAAACCCACAGAGGCCTCCCAGGTTCCGGAGATCCACGATGAAATCTGCAACGCTCTCTCCTTTCCGGTGGTCCCTCTGGTAAAATTCATGTCTTCGGACAAGCGTCGGTACGGCAGGTGCATAGTGGGCCTGTAGAAGGGGCGCGAGGATGTCACAGTCCATGGTCTTCACCTCAGCCGTTTTTGCTAGTGCCTTGGCCATCTTAAAGACAGCAGGCCCGCAATGGGTCAGGAACACAGCTTGCTTTTTTCCCGTAGTGGCATCCTTCAAGTTGTTGGTCTCCAGAAACACCTGGAACCAGTCTATGTATGAGTCCCAGTCTTCTTGTGCTGGGTCAAATGGAGCGGGTGGTATGGTGCCGCCGGACATGGTTTCCGTTGTCGATGTGCCTTCAGCCACGTGCTCTGTTTGGTGCTCTGTATTGTTCAGTCAGCTCTGATGTCTCTGAATCCCACCTTCATTGCCAGTGTTAAGTTCTGTGCATGGGTGCAAGGAACGGAGACGAGGCAGTGAACAGTGAACTTTAACTCTTTATTAATCATTCTGAACAGAGCAAAAAACCTAGGGCAGCAGCAGCCCTTTTATAGGGCAGGCTGCTGACCTATTAGCCAATGAGAACATGGAAGTGTTAAACCCTTGAACCAATGAGAGTGGCTCGTTAACAGTCAATCAGATTCTCCAGAACGGACCAATACGATATCGCTATTATTGGCCAATCAGAAGTGCAGGATTAGAACCCTGCTTTTTCTTTAAGCTTTGTTAAAACTTTATTTAAGCGCTTTTATTAGTTCATAACAGATAATGAATTAATTTTTATTTGTAAGGAACTTCTTTGTGGAAGATTTCACCTGTTGAAAGCAGGACTGTGGAACCGGTTTCAAATAGAAAATGTACCATTCACTGAACAGCATCAGCAAGCAAGAATCTCATCATCATTTTTACAGTAAATTTAGAGAGCAATTTTTTGGACCTGCATGTATTAACTTTTAACTCTGACAAACTTGTCATAGGGAATAAATACCAAGTGGAAGATTAATTACGAAAACTAGGGAATGAGCTCAGAGGACTGAGAAGAATACAGTGATCACCAAATTATTCATACAGAGATATGCTTATGATAGGACCCTCCTAACTTTATTGACTCCCAGAGGTTTTGGGAGACAATACCCTGAATTTACAGCAAGCATGAAATTCCAGGCCAGAAGCCCCAGGCTGAGGAAAAAAGCCATGGAGATGTCCTTGAAGAAATTAGGTGATGATGGTTGCATAATAAGAGTTGCTTTGAGCTCAGGAAATAGAGGAAACATGAGGAAAAAGCTGAGTGCCACCCCCGCAATTCAACAGGGTATAATGGGGAGAGAAGAAAAAACAAAGTCAGGCTTTCAAGATTGTATTAAAGTAGCATACATCAATAAAATAGAGTTCCAATATTTTTTCTGAACTCTGTTTCTTAATGTAGTAAATCTTGAGGGACTGACAAATTGCACTGAGGATGAAAATTCAAATTACAGATATGTTGTTCAATCACCTAATACCCCATCCTCTCCACATCAAACACATTCCTTTCTGGGACCTTTTGTTTTATGCAATCCAAAGCTAAACCATCATAAATAAATCGGATAGGCAGATAGGATAGAATCATTCTGATGTACAGGCCAGAACCCTGTACTTAACCTCAAGCTCTTGATAACTTTATTGCATGATTATTCATTCACAACACCCCTTCCCCCCGGGTTCCGTTTACGGGGTGCGGTTACGTAGTCCTTGAGGTAGGACGGTTGTTTTGTTAGTCTATTTGATTTTCGTTGTGCACCCGGTATTTGGCTGCACTCTTGCTGAGGTAGGGCGTTGTTTGGCGAAAGGGGTGTCTCTGACTCTGAGTTTTCATTTTCGTTTTCACCAATATCTCTGGTATCACTCTGAGGCGAGCTCACTCCCATCCCTGGTTCCTCTTCACGTATTTCCGTTCCGTTATTGTTCCCTTCAAAAAGATTTTCTGCTAAGTGAAGTTCATCTTCCTCTGTATCTCTCCCCCCTCCCCCCGCCCTCAGTTTGGTCATCAGGGGACTCGGAAATCCCTGACTGCAGCCTTGATTGTAATTGATCGATATGGCACTTCCATAGTCTATCATCTCGGCATTGTACAAGGTATGATCTCAGGCCGGTGACACAAACTACTGTCGCTTCGACCCACAACGGATCACCCGATAAGTTCTTAGCGAATACCAAGTCGCCTACCTGGAAGGTACGGCATCAGCCGCTGGAACCATGTGGTTTCTCAGGTTCATATACTGGATGTAACCGGTCGAGGTGGGAGCGGAGCATTCATCCCATTAGCAACTCGGTGGGAGTTTTGTTGGTGATGCTGTGCGGAGTGATATGCTGTAAAAAGAGGATTCGGTTTATATTTTCTTTGATGTTGTCATAGTCCATTTTTTGTAACGTTTTGTTAACGAATTGTACCATGCACTCGGCCCTTCCATTGGACGCAGGATGCACAGGCAAAGTCAGCGCATGTCGAATACCGTGGTCCACCAGGTACTGTTCAAAAGACAGCGCGGTAAATTGGGGCCCGTTGTCAGATACCAGAACGTCTGGTAATCTGTGGGTTGCAAACATTCTGTCCAGTTTCTTAATGACTGCTTTGGTTGTTGTGTTCTTCATTCGGTGGATTTCGAGCCAGTTTGAGTAGGTGTCTACAGTTAACAAGAATGTGTGGCCTTTGGTAGGCCCTGCAAAGTCCAGATGGATACGGGACCAGGGTCCCCACGGTGTTTCCCATTCGGTTGGGATTGCCTTTGGTGGGGCGTTGCTTACTTCTTGGCATTTATGACAAGCTTTGACCCAATTCTCAATTTGCTTGTCAATGCCTGGCCACCACTCATAGCTTCATGCGAGGGCTTTCATGCGCACGATGCCGGGGTGGCCATCGTGCAAGGTTCTCAGTACTGCCCGTTGGAGTCGCTCTGGGACAACGACTCTATTGCCCCAGATGATGCAGCCCTTCTGTGAAAACAACTCTGTTTGTCGACTTTTGAATGGGACGAAGTCATCAGGTACTTGGTCCAATGGCCATCTGCGTTCCACCCAACTGAGGACTCGTGCTAAAGCGGGGTCGCGTTTTGTTTCTCTCACGATATCTCGGGCGGTTAATGGAGGTGTCTGAAGTGTCTCGATCTGCAACATTGATACAGTAGGCGCAGGGTTGTCGATGGTCTCTGGAAGCGGTGCTCAGCTCAATGCGTCGACATGGGGAATGGCCTTCCCTGGGCGGTATTGCAGCCGATAATTATAAGCACCCAGAAATTCTGACCAACGAGTCATTCTGGGAGATAATATATAAGGGGTTGGTTTATCTCCCGCTATTATTCCCAGCAAAGGTTTGTGGTCAGTCACTATAGTAAAAGCCCGGCCGTACATATACTCATGAAATCTTTTGACAGCAGACACAATGGCAAGGGCTTCTTTATCAATCTGGCTATAATTGCGCTCAGTTTTTGAAAGCGTCTTTGAAAAATAGGCAACAGGGGCTTCACTACCATTAGGCAAAACGTGGCTCAAAATGGCGCCCACTCCGAAAGGCAATGCATCACACGTGATCGTTAACGGCAAGGTCTCATTGTACTGCATCAGTACAGCATCAGAAGTCAGTCGTTTTTTCACATTTCGAAACGCCTACTCTTCTCTATGTCCCCATATCCAAATGGCTTTTTTGTCCAATAAACGATGTAGGGGTTCAGCGACAGTTGCTTTGTGTGGCAGGAACATGTTATAAAAATTGATAAGGACTAGAAACGCCTGGAGGTCGGCCTTATTCCGGGGTCTGGGAGTGTTTTTTATTGCTCTCAATTTGCTATCGGTAGGGTGAATACCCTGACTGTCAATTAAATACCCTAGAAATTCAACATGATCTGTACACAATTTGCACTTATTTTTCTTTACTTTAAGACCTGCGTCTTTGAATTTCTGGAGGACCATTCTCAAGCGATCCCGTAAAATTTTTGAAGTAGGGGCAGTGATTAACACATCATCAAAGTAGGGAACAACGCCTTTAATCCCTTGTAATAGTCTTTCCATCAAGCTCTGAAAGATCCCCGGGGCTACGCTGACTCCAAATTGGAGCCGTGTACATTTAAAAGCACCTCGGTGCATCATGATCGTTTGTGCCTGTGCTATTTTTTCATCTACTGGCAGTTGCTGATATGCCTGAGCTAAGTCTAGTTTAGCGAAGACTTTTCCGCCCCCCAGGGAATTGAGGAGGTGCTGCACCATCAGTACCGGATATGCGTTTTGCTGCAGGGCGTGGTTCAGGATGGCTTGTTAGTCCCCACAAATTCTAATTGATCCATCCAGTTTAATGGGTGTTACGATTGGGGTCTCCCAGGGAGAGTGATCGGTTGGCTCTAACACTCCCTGGGCTATTAACTTATCAAGCTGCTTGTCAATTTTTGGTTTTAGGGCAAATGGAACCGACGAGGCTTAAGGCAGATGGGAGCTATTTTCAGATTAAGGTTAAATGATATTGGGGTCCCCTTGTACTCGCCTAGTTTTTCAGCAAAGACATCCCTGAATTCTTGGATGAGGTCCTCCTCTCAGTCGCTGCTGCCGATTCAGTTAATGCCTGCCACTTCAATGCCAAGTGGTGCGAACCATTGGAGGCCTAACAGGCTAGGCCAGTCCTTGTCGATCACAGTCAGAGGTAAGTACACTGTACGGTTTTTGAATGAGACCCGGACTCAACTGGATCCTACAACCGGAATTTGATTCCCCTTAGTCTTTAAGTATGAGTCTTTGGAAACGGAGGTCTTGACGCCGGATAGTAGGGATGAGTTGCTTGAGGGTCTTCCAGGAAACCATCGAGAGAGATGATCCCGAGTCGACTTCCATTTGGCAGGGCTGATTTTCGATGGCTACTTTAACTCGGATTTTCTTGGCATCCAAGGAGGAGCCGTGACCGATAGTGATGGTTTGGTGAGCCTCTTCTCGCTTCGTGAGGCGGTTTAGGGTTCTGTTTCTGCAGGAGTGGTTCACTGGTTCTTGCCTTACGAGATGGTTTCCTGTCGGTTGGTGATTGTTAGCCCCTTTCGGGGGCTGGCTGGGTCCTAGGAGACTTCTACAGACCCGTCCGATGTGGCCTCGTTTCCTGCATTCATGGCAGAGCGCGTCGCGGAATTTGCATTCGGACCGGGGGTGGCTGGCCCCACAGCCAGCGCATGGGTGTTGGGACTCCTGGTAATGGTCCCGTTCGGATCGCAGTCGATGGACCTCTTCTTCATCGCTGTCTGATGACGAAGAGAGGTCCTCGTGGTGGGCCGTCGGGAACTGCCCCTCTGACTTGGGTGAAAGGTCACCAGTCGGTTGGTGAACCGAAGCGCAGTTGCGGCGCATGTGGGCAGCCGACTTCCTTGTTGCTTCTGCTGCAGTAGCATCAGCGATGGCATCGGCAAGGCTGATGTCACCTTTCGCCATCAGCTTGCTCTGCACACCTAGTGCATATAGTCCCAGAACTATTCAATCTCTCAAAGCCTCTTCCAGGTCAGTGAACCCACAGAGGCCTCCCAGGTTTTGGAGGTCCGCGACAAAATCTGCAACGCTCTCTCCTTTCCGCTGGTTTCTTTGGTAGAATTCGTGCCGCCTTACGAGTGTTGGCACGGTTGGTGCATAGTGGGCTCTCAGTAGGGGTTCGAGGACATCCCAGTCCATAGCCTTTACTTCTGCCAGTTTTGCTAGTGCCTTGGCCATCTTGAATACGGTCAGCCCGCAATGCGTTAGGAATACCGCCCATTTCTTCCCGGTCGTGGCATCCTTCAAATTGTGGGTTTCCAAGAACATTTGGAAACGATCCATGTAGGCTTCCCAGTCTTCTTGCGCTGGGTCAAATGGAGCGGGTGGTATAACGCCGCCGGACATGGTTCCGCCGTTGTGCGCTCTTAGCCACATGCTTGGTTATTTTCTTCGTTGTTCAGTCAGCTCTGACATCTCCACATTCCACCTTCGTCGCCAGTGTTATGTACTGAGCGTGGGTGCGAAAGAATGGAGACGAGCCGGTGAAACAGTGAACTTCAACTCTTTATTTACATGGCGTGACAGCTCAAACTCAATGGCTGCTATAGCCTTCCTTATATAGGCAACTAATTAACTATTCAACCAATAAGAACCCAGGAGTGCTAGCTCTGTTAACCAATAAGAACGGCTCGTTAATGGCCAATCAGTCCTGAATGGACCAAACTGATCTCGCCATTTAACGGCCAATCAGAACTTAACCTCAAGTTCTTGATAACTTTATTGCATGATTATTCATTCACAACACTAACAAAGTGCACCACTGTGCATACTGGGGCCAATGAACAGACCCTGATCCTGAATAACGCTCTGGAGCAGGAGGATTTCTAAATCTGAGTAAAGAGGCCTATTTATTCCTATTTGTGGAATAATAAACTAGAGGGCAAAACTGGAGCCAAAAGGTCAGCATCACTTGTCTCCCAAAGCACAAGAAAATAAATGGGTTATAATGTGGACTCCTTCTTTACCCTTTTTTTGTGGGGGGGAGGGACAATTTGGGCATTTTTAAAATGGCAAAAGAGATACATTATGATTTTTGAAATTCACCCTTCAACCTGCCATATGGAGCCAAGCACATTTTTTTTTCTTCAACCAAATGAGAAGCAATGCCTGGGTTATAAAGCAACTGTGAACTAAAGTAGTTTTGTGAAAAGAATGTGAAAATTAAATGTTTGGACACTACTTGAAGAAGTATATTGAAAAGAAGGAGGTGCTATAGGGCTATTTTGCTTACTGCAGAAAACTCTTGTTGGAGCTGAAGATAATGGAAGACAATTAAAAAGGGAAAGATAAACCTGCCAGAATAAAGCCAGTAACAACAAGCTGCTAGTCTTATTGATTGGGGCTGACCTGCCAATATAATTTTAAGCTCTTTCTTAGATAGAGCTAATTCTGGTCTGTAGAAACAGGAATAGGAATGTAAACATTTTGCCATCACATCACACCTTCCTGCAATGTAATCTTAACATATGTGTTATGTTCTGAGCATGGCGCTAAGAATGGAGACGAGCGGGTGAAACGGTGAACTTCAAACTCTTTGTTAACATGGTGTGACAGCTCAGCTCAATGACTGAAACGGCCCCCTTTATATAGGCAAACTCTTAAGTATTTAACCAATGAAACACAGGGAGCGCTAGCTCCGTTAACCAGTAGGAGAGGCTCGTTAATAGCCAATCGGATTCTCCTGAACGGACCAATCCGATGTCGCTATTATCGGCCAATCAGAAGTATAAGGCCAGAACCCTGCACTTTACTTCAAGCTCTCATAATCTTTATTAAACACATTTATTGATTTACAACACCACTTCTCCCCGGGTTCCGTTTAAGGGTGCGGTTACGTAGTCTTTGACGTAGGCTGGTTGTTTTGTTTGTCTATTTGATTTACGTTGTATGCCCGGTATACGGCTACAGTCTTGTTGAGTTAGGATGTTCTCTGGTGAAAAGGGTGCCTCTATTTCTGCATTCAAACTTCCATTGTCGCTAATGTTCTCGGCATCTCCCTGAGGCGAATTCACCCCCATCTCCGATCCTTCTACATGTGTTGCCTCTGCGCAGTCATCACTGCCTCTTAAGCTTTCAGCTGTTTCAAAATTATCTTCCTCAGTATCTCCTCCCCCCTCAGTTTGGGAGTTAGGAGACTCAGAGATCCCTGACTGTAGCCTTGAACGCAGCTGATCAATATGGCGCTTCCATATTCTATCGTCGTGACATTTCACGCGGTACGATCTGGGGCCAGTTACTTGGACTACAGTTGCCTCTACCCACAATGGATCGCCCGAAAAGTTCTTGGCGAAAACCAAGTCGCCTACCTGGAAGTTACGGCATCTCCCGTTGGATCCGTGTGATTTCTCAGGTTCATACGATGGGTTCAGACAGTCGAGGTGGGAGCGGAGCTTCCACCCCATCAATAACTCGGCAGGAGTTTTGTTGGCGATGCTGTGCAGAGTGATATGCTGTAAAAGGAGTATCCGGTTAATCTTGTCTTCAATATCGCCATAGTCCATTTTATGTAAGGTTTTCTTGACGAATTGTACCATGCGCTCAGCCCTTCCGTTGGCCGCAGTATGCGCCAGCGAAGTCAGCGCATGGCGAATACCGCGGTCCGCCAGGTACTGTTCAAAAGACAGTGCGGTAAATTGGAGCCCGTTGTCGGATACCAGAACGTCTAGTAGTCCATGTGTTGTAAATAGTCTGTCTAGTTTCCTGATGACCGCTTGGGTTGTTGTATTTCTCATCTCATGGATTTCAAGCCAGTTCGAGTAGGCATCCACTGTTAATAAGAATGTGTGGCCTTTGGTAGGTCCCGCAAAGTCCAAATGAATACGGGACCATGGTCCCCTTGGTGTTTCCCATTCGGTCGGGGTTGTTTCAGTGGGGCATTGCTTACTTCCTGGCATTTGTGACAAGCTTTTACCCAAGTCTTGATCTGCTTATCAATGCCCGGCCACCATGCGTAGCTACGTGCAAGAGCTTTCATGCGCAGGATGCCGGGGTGGCCATCGTGCAAGGTTCTTAGTATCGCTTGTTGTAACCGCTCTGGGACAACAACTCTATCACCCCAGATAATGCAGCCCTTCTGGGAAAACAGTTCCATTTGTCGATTCTTGAATGGGGCGTAGACATCAGGTATCTGGTCCAATGGCCATCCACGTTCGACCCAGCTGAGGACTCGTGCTAAAATGGGGTCGCGTTTTGTTTCCATCGCGATGTCTCAGGCTGTTAATGGTGGTGTTCAAAGTGTCTCGATCTGCAGAGTTGTAACTGTCGGAGCGGGGTCATCAATGGTCTCTGGAAGCGGTGCGCGGCTCAATGCGTCGGCGTGGGGAATGGCCTTCCCCGGGCGGTGTTGCAACTTATAATTATATGCAGCCAAGAATTCTGATCAGCGAGTCATTCTGGGGGATAATATGTAAGGGGTTGGCCAGCAAAGGTTTGTGGTCAGTCACTATAGTAAAGGCTCGGCCATACACATACTCATGAAATCTCTTAACAGCAGACACAATAGCAAGGGCTTCTTTATCAATTTGACTGTAATTGCGTTCTGTTTTTGAAAGCGTCTTTGAGAAATAGGCAACAGGGTTTTCACTTCCGTTTGGCAAAACGTGGCTCAAAATGGCACCCACTCCAAATGGTGATGCATCACACGTGATTGCTAAAGGCAAAGTCTCATTATACTGCATCAACACAGCATCAGAAGTCAATAATTTTTTCACATTTCGAAACGCCTGCTCCTCTCTGCGTCCCCATACCCAGATTGTTTTTTTGTCCAATAGACGATGTAGGGGTTTGGCTACGGTTGCTTTGTGAGGCAGGAAAATGTTATAAAAATTGATAAGGCCTAGAAACGCCTGGAGGTCGACCTTATTTCGGCGTTTTTGATTGCCCTAAGTTTGCTATCGGTGGGGTGAATGCCATGACTATCAATTAAATATCCTAAAAATTCTACACGATCTGCACAAAGTTGACACTTATCATTTTTAACTTTGAGACCTGCGTCTTTGAATCTCTGTAGACCCAACCTCAAGCGATCCCTCAGAATTTTCTGAGTTGGGGCAGCAATTAACACATCATCAAAATATGGGACAACGCCTTTTATCCCTTGTAATAGTCTTTCCATCAAACTTTGAAAGATTCCCGGGGCTACGCTTACTCCGAATTGGAGCCGGTTACACTTAAATGCACCTCAGTGCGTAACGATTGTTTGGGCCTCTGCCGTTTTTTTGTCTATGGGCAGTTGTTGGTATGCCTGGGCTAAGTCTAGTTTAGCAAAGACTTTTCCGCCCCCCAGGGAATGGAGGAGGTGTTGCACCACCGGTGCCGGATAAGCGTTTTGTTGAAGGGTGTGGTTCAGGGTGGCTCGGTAGTCCCCACAAATTCTTTTCGATCCATCCGGCTTGATGGGTGTCATGATTGGGGTTTCCCAGGGAGAGTGATCGGTTGGTTCTAACACACCCTGGGCTATTAATTTATCAAGCTGCTCGTCGATCTTTGGTTTAAGGGCGAATGGAATTCAACGAGGCTTAAGGCGGATGGGAGCTATTTCGGGATTGAGATTAAATGATATCGGGGTCCCCTTGTACTCGCCTAGTTTTTCTGCAAAGACGTCGTGGAACTCTTGGACAAGGTCCTCTTCCCAGTCGCTGCTGCAGATTCTGTGAATGCCGGCTACTTCAATTCCGAGTGGAGCGAACCATTGGAGGCCTAGCAGACTAGGCCGATCCCTGTTGACTGCAGTCAGGGGTAGGAATGCTGTACAGTTCTTAAACAATACCCAGACTCGGCTGGATCCAACGACTAGAATTCAATTTCCCTGATAGTCTTTGAGTATGAGTCTTTGGATTCGGAGGTCTTGCCGTCGGACAGTAGGGATGAGCTGCTTGAGGGTCTTCCAGGAAACCATCAAGAGGGACGATCCTGAATCGACTTCCATCAGGCAGGGCTGGTTCTCGATGGCCACTTTCACTCAGATCTTCTTGGCATCAAGAGATGAGGCGTGACCGATCGTGATAGTTTGGTGAGCCTCTTCTCATTTCGTTGAGTGGTTTAGGGGTTTGTTTCTGTAGGAGTGGTTGTTCCATTGGTGGTTCACGGGTTCTCACATTGTAGGACAGTTTTCTGTCGGTTGGCGATAGTTTGCCCCTCTTGAGGGCTGACAGGGTCCAAGCTTGCTTCTACAGACCTGTCCGATATGGCCTCTTTTCCCGCACACTTGGCAGAGCGCGTCGAGGAATTTGCATTCTGATCGGGGGTGACTTGCCCCACAACTAGCGCATTGGTGCTGAGATCTCTGGCATTGGTCTTGTTTGGACCGAAGTCGGTGGACCTCTTCTTCGTCGCAGTCTGATGACGAATCAAGATCCTCGTGGTGGGCCGTTAGTAGCTGCCCTTCTGACTGAGGTGAAATTCCACGGGTCGGTTGGCGAAGTAGGGCATGGGTGCGGTGCATTCGGGCAGCCAACTTCCTGGTTGCTTCTGCTGCAGTAGCTTCAGTAATGGCATCTGCAAGGCTGATGTCACCTTTCACCATCAGCTTGCTTTGGACATGTAGTGCATCTAGTCCCAGAACTATTTGGTCTCTCAGGGCTTCTTCGAGGTTGGCAAACCCACATAGGCCTCCCAGATTCTGGAGATCTGCTATGAAATCAGCAACACTTTCGCCCTTCTGCTGACTTCTCTGGTAAAATTCATGCCTTCTCACGAGCGTTGGCATGATCGGTGCATAGTGGGCCCTCAGTAGGGGTTTGAGGATGTCCCAGTCCATAGACTTTACTTCTGCCGGTTTCTCTAGTGCCTTGGCCATCTTGAATACGGTCGGCCCGCAATGAGTTAGGAATACCGCCCGTTTCTTCCCGGTAGTGGCATCCTTCAAATTGTTGGTCTCCAGAAACATCTGGAAGCGATCCATATAGGAGTCCCAGTCTTCTTGCGCTGGTTCGAATGGAGCAGGTGGTATGACGCCGCCGGACATGGTTCCGCCGTTGTGTATTTCAGCCACGTGCTCAGTTATCGTTCTTCATCGTTCAGTCAGCTCTGACGTCTCCAGATCCCACCCTCGTCGCCAGTGTTATGTTCTGAGCATGGCGCTAAGAATGGAGACGAGTCGGTGAAACGGTGAACTTCAAACTCTTTATTAACATGGTGTGACAGCTCAGCTCAATGGCTGAAATGGCCCCCTTTATATAGGCAAACTCTTAAGTATTTAACCAATGAAACACAGGGAGCGCTAGCTCCGTTAACCAGTAGGAGAGGCTCGTTAATAGCCAATCGGATTCTCCTGAACGGACCAATCCGATGTCGCTATTATCGGCCAATCAGAAGTGTAGGGAATTGTCTAAATTGTCTAAGGAATTCTGCTGGTTCTTCAGTCTAACTTTTTATGAGATATCCAATATGGCTGTACAACCTTAGGAAATAATTTAGAAAAATTGTTTAGGAATCATCATCATCATCTTTTAATGACAATGTGTTATATGGAGGTCTTATGTGATCAAGCTGAAATTGTGTCATGATTATAAATCACACAAGTAGTGTGGTGTGTCCACATATAATATAAAAGGATTGGCACTGTTTTACTTCACAGGGTTGGAGGTGCAGTTTCCTCGATTTGTGGTATTTATAGTCTCTTATCCTCTGAACTACATACATGTAGTTTTTTTGCAAGTTAATGCAAAATTGCCTGGGCTCAGGGGTGGGATTCTACCAATTCGCACCTATTCGCTAGAACCAGTTGTTAACATTCTAAGCAGTTCGGAGAACCACTTGTTAGAAGAAATTACTGGCCTAATCCTGTAAGGAAGGCAGGAAGGAAACATTCTGGTGTTGCTTACAGAAACTGCCCCTCCATTAACCTTTATTACATTCTAGGCAGGACTAGACTTCCTGTCTCAGGACCATCTGTGGAGTTTTTTTTTCTTCCTTTGCTGGTACTTTGCTTGTGTGGAGTAACCATTCAAAGTTACAATGGTACTGAAAAAAGTGACTTATGACCATTTTTCACACTTACGACTGTTGCAGCATCCCCATAGTCATGAGAGGTCAGGCGAGGAGATGTGTGCTGTGAGTGATATTGAGTTGGCCACACCCAGTCAGTCACATGACCACCAAGCCATGTCCACCCAGTCACATGACCACCAAGCCACACCCACCACCTAAGCCATGCCCACAGAACCAGTTGTTAAAAATTTTGAACCACACCTTTGCCTGGGCTTAATGGCTACTTTAAAACCGGCCATTAAACCATGATTTCAAATCTTGCTTTAAAAGTATCAGCTGTTTTATCCCAGATCAAAATTTATATTAACAGATAATTAAAAATCCTTCTGAACTCATGGGAAATATTTACTGCTCTAATGCCTTTTAGTTGTTTCAAGCAGATTGATAAGATATTACTAATGTTTTTATGGGAAGAACAATTTCAGTTATGGTTATCAGATAGTGCCAGAAGTTTTAACTTTCCTGATATTCCCCTATATGACTGAGCAAACATTTTGACTTGACAATTTATTTAGGGTACAACAGTGATCCAATCAAAAAATCATTATGAGCCCAAGTAGACCATGATTATATAATCTCTTTGACCTTATGATTTATGGTGGCTCCTTTTTTAGCCATAGTAATATTGAATTAAAAGTATCAAGACACACCTGGAAATTATGGATATTGAAATATAATACTGGCCTTTATGCCACTAATTTGTATTTGTATTTAGGACTACTTCTGTGTGAAATTAACTTGTATGTTTGATTCCTTTTTCAAAATCATGTTCATATTATCTGATTCAGCTATATATTATTTTACTACTTTAGCTCAACTCACTGCCAAGCAATTTTTTTAGCCATTTGAAGTTTTGTAAAAAAAACAATTTGGATGGTCTAAAATAATGGATTAATAATACATTCAATTAATATATTGCTCCAAATCATGATTTCACCATTTGGCCTGAATGCAATACTAGAATCTAAAACTCCCAGATTTCTATGCCTAGAATGCACTTTAGAACATTCCAAGTCTACATTTAAAAAAAACAACAGTTCAAGAATATTATTCAGGTGAATATTAGCTATTTGCCAGAACTTTGAAATAAGGTGTTAGATTAGCTCCTATTTATAAAATAGTGGCTAAGGGTCTTAATGAATATTGACTATATTTTATGATCTTAATATAAGATAAATTCAACAATAAAAGTCTTTTTCATATTATTGGATACCTCAGGAGATATTTTAAAAGGGATGAAGATTAATTCCATAATACTAAAAATCTGAAACAGATGAAGAGATACTGTCCTATTATTACCCCATTTGGGTTTAACAACCATTAAGTTTGTTAATATGAAGAAAGGTTGCAAAGAAATATTCCTCCCAGCCAACAAAACCTAACCTAATCTTCCCTTTCCTATAATTTCCACATGGCTGGCCAATGACTGTTTTGATCAGGAATTCTGTTTACTTGAAGTCCAGCATATATGAAGGCTACCAGAGTAGAGAAATCTATCTTAAGATAACAAAAGCTGTTAGTTTTTTTCTGAAGGAATCTGTTCTGTCCCCTCATTTGAATTCTTGAGATACCCGCGCTTTGATTGGCCAAAGCGCAGGGTGCTCGGATTGGCTAGGCAAGCCGCGCCGATTGGCTCGCTGAGAATCTCCCGCAATTGGTCTATTCGAATCACGGGAGATTCAAAGCGGTGCCATTGGCCGCGGCTGCTGCAGCTTGGAAATAAAAAACCGCGAAGTTTTCCTTTAGCCTCAGTTCGGTTCCTGACTAATAAAAAGAGCTTGAAACACAGTCACCGACTCCTGGCTTCTGTCCACGCAGCGACGAGGGTGGGATCCTCATCCTGAACCGAAGCACGTGTCCGACGGAAGCCAGTCAACCGACAAGACGGCCAGCATCGTGCCACCAACCCCCTTCAACCCCGCTACCAAGGACTGGGAATCTTACACGGACAGATTCCACATGTTCCTCGAATGCAACGATCTGAAGAATGCCACGGGACCGAAGAAATGAGCCATCTTCCTAACACACTGCGAGCCCGCAGTGTTTAAGATGGCAAAAGCGCTAGCCAAGCCTGCCGACGTTACTGCGATGGATTGGAAGGACCTCGAACCATTGCTCCGGAACCACTACGCTCCAGCCGTGCCCATCCTCATCCGACGGCACAAATTTTATCGGCGGGACCAGTGGTCGGGCGAGAGTCTCAGTGATTTCGTTGCAGAGCTGCAGCACCTGGGAGGACTATGCGAGTTCTCCAACATGAACGAGGCCCTTCGGGACCGAATCATACTCGGCCTTTGGGACCCCATTCTCCAAAGTCGGTTGATGGTTAAGGGCAACATCGCTCTCGCCGACGCCATCTCCGAAGCCATGGCCGCCGAAGCAACCCGACAGTCAGCAGACCGCATGCGGAGACCGAACGCCGGGGACCACACCGCAAACAACAACCCTGTAAGGTCGACCGAGGCCCGACCTGAAACCATCACCCACCAGGGCGAACTCCACTCAACCTCGGGCACGTCCGACGAGGAGGAAGACATCCACTGTCTCCAGGCAGGCCGCGACCAGCGCAGCCGGCGGAGTCGTAAGTCGAGGACCGCATGTGCCGGTTGCGGAGGCGACCACCCCAGATCCGAATGCTGGTTCTTCGACTCCGTTTGCCGGCACTGCGACAAGAAGGGCCACATTGCACGCTTTTGCCGCCTCAAGAAGACCCACAGCCCCAAGCGATGGGACCCGAGTGAGCGGAGACGAGAGAGCACACCTCCCAGGACCAGAGACCGGCCAACAGACAACCGCTGGGAGCGAAACGGACGAGCCCAACAAAGCGGCGAGGCCAGGTGGAGAGAAGAGACACATCAGACGGTCACCATCGGCCACACCACAACCACAGACGCCAGAAAGGTCTACGTGGAGGTAGGCATCAAAGGCGAACCGTGTAAAATGGAGGTGGACTCTGGGTCCTACCTCTCAATGGTAGCCTGGCAAGAAATTAAACGCTTGGTGCCTACCATCCAGAGAAAGGAACTAGAAAACCAGAGATTAATCCTCAAGGACTACCAGGGAAACCGCATCCCTGTAGTTGGAACAGGACAGTTTACAGTGACCTACAAGGGACACGCCAAAAAACTTCCCTTAACCATCATCGATCGAGACCGACCTAGCCTACTGGGGCTTCAATGGTTCGCACCATTAGGCATCGCAGTCACGGGCATCGACCACATCATCGAAGCTGACTGAGAGCAGCAATTGGCCCGGGATTTCCAGGAAGTGTTCGACGGCACCCTAGGCAAGTACCGAGGGCCCGGTATATCCTTCAGCCTAGACCCCAATGTTCCCCCGAAACGCCTAAAACCAAGGCAGGTACCGTTCGCACTCAAACCGAAGATAGACGAGCAAATTGACAAGCTCCTCAAGCAAGGGGTATAACAACCCATAGACCACGCCCGGTGGGAGACCCCCATAGTCACCCCGATTAAGCCTGATGGGTCAGTGAGAATCTGCGGGGACTATAAGGCCACCCTAAATGGCGCCTTGCAGCAAAGTGCTTACCCCGTCCCAGTAGTGCAGCATCTTCTACGCTCACTGGGAGGGGGCAAAGTTTTTGTGAAACTCGACCTGGCCCAAGCATACCAGCAACTGCTGGTCAACGAGGAAACTGCCAAGGCACAAACCATAGTCACCCACCGGGGAGCCTTTAGATGCAACCTCCTCCAATTTGGAGTCAGCGTGGCACCTGGAATTTTCCAGAGCCTCATGGAAAGACTCTTACAGGGCATCAAGGAGGTGGTCCCATACTTGGATGATGTACTACTATCGGCAACCAACCAGGCCGAACTAGAGACTCGCCTAAGGGAGGTGCTAACGAGGTTCAAAGAAACCGGGCTTAAACTGAAGAGGGAAAAATGCCAGTTGTACACAGAGCGGGTCGAATTCCTAGGATACCTCCTAGACCGACACGGCATTCACCCCACCAACAAGAAAATTAAAGCCATCAAGGAAGCCCCCACACCCAAGTCAAAAACAGAACTGCAGGCGTTTCTGGGGCTACTTAACTTTTATAATGTCTTCCTGCCCCAAAAGGTGACCACAGCGGAGCCTTTGCATAGGCTTTTGGACAAGGCGGCTACCTGGACTTGGGGGAAACGCGAGGAAGCCGCCTTCAGAAAAACCAAGGACCTGCTCACTTCGGATGCCGTCCTCATCCAGTACAATGAGACCCTACCACTAGCCATCACATGCGACGCATCACCCTTCGGCGTCGGCACTGTCCTCAGCCACACTCTCCCCGACGGAAAAGAAGCACCCATTGCGTTTTTTTCAAGGACCCTCACCAAACCAGAGCGGAACTACAGCCAGCTGGACAAAGAGGCTTTGGCTATCGTCGCCGCAGTAAAAAGGTTTCACGAGTACCTCTACGGCCGGACGTTTACCATCATCATCGACCACAAACCGCTGCTGGGAATCCTTGCAGGGAACAGGGCCACCCCGAACATTCTGTCTCCCCGAATGACAAGGTGGTCCGAATTCCTGGCTGCCTACAACTACGGACTCACACACCGACCTGGTAAGACTATCTCCCATGCGGATGCCTTAAGCCGCTCACCGTTACCTGAACCAGACACTGACCCAGCACCCACGACGACCACCCTCAACATAGAGACTCTACCCAACCCACCCATAACTGCGTCAGACATTGCCCGAGAAACTAATAAAGACAAACTTCTGGTGCGGGTTTTGCATTGGGTAGAGAAAGGGTGGCCGGAAAGGGACAACAATGAGTCCATCAGGACATTCCAGAACCGGCAAACGGAACTCTCGTTACTAAAAGGGTGCATACTATGGGGGGATAGGGTGGTCATCCCGGAAAAACTACAAGGGAAGGTTTTGGAACTGTTACACGAGGGGCACCCGGGCATCGTTAGGACGAAAGCCCTGGCCAGAAGTTACGCTTGGTGGCCAGGGATGGACAAACAGATCGAGGCCTGGGTAGCAAGGTGTCAACAATGCCAGGAAACTAGGCCAAGCCCACCCGCAGCACCCATCCTAGAGTGGGAAACCCCCAGGGGACCGTGGTCTAGGATCCACATAGATTTTGCCGGGCCCACAAAAGGACACACTTTCTTAATAACCGTAGACGCTTACTCCAACTGGCTGGAGGTAAGCAACATGAGAACAACCACCATGGAGGCCGTGACCAAAGAACTCTGCAAACTTTTCACAACACACGGCCTCCCAGACGTCCTCGTTTCCGACAACGGGCCCCAATTCACCTTGCTAGAATTCGAAAAATTCCTAGCGGAGAGGGGCATACGACACGCGCTGACAGCCCCGGCGCATCTGGTGGCGAATGGTAGGGCAGAACGGATGATTCAATTCACAAAGAAAACCATCCAGAAAATAGACCACGGGGAGATCCAGGACAAAATAAATAAATTACTTTTCATACAGCACATAACCCCAAACACCACAACAAATAAAAGCCCAGCAGAACTGCTAATGGGGAGGAAAATAAGGTCCCCACTCGATAGATTACACCCCACGTACAACCCAGAGAAACCCCCAGACTCCACCAGCAAACAACGAACCTTCGCACCAGGCGACGCCGTCTATGAAAGGACCTAACCGGAGACCCATTATGGGTACCAGCCGTCCTAACACAACTAACAGGCCCACACTCGTACCGGCTACAAACAACCGACGGACGAGCGTGGAAACGCCACATCGACCAGTTAAAATCGAGGATGACCACACAAGAGACCACCGATGCGCAACCAAGCAAAACCAACCCCCGCAACACAAACCAAGAGGGGAAGGGATACCCAGAGAACCAAAACCCAGAAAAAATAAACCAGCCATACTCACCTGAAAGCAGCCAGCACGAAACCTCGCCAGGAAGAGACAGCCAGGCCAGCTCAACCAACCTGGAAAGACCGAGCGGGAGCGGCGAAACCCGCAGCTCAACCAACCCGGGTAGCCCAAGAGGGAGCTGCAGAGAGCGGCCCGGCCAGACAGACCAGGCGGTTCCCATGACGGAGTCCAGAGAAACAGAGACCCCGACCGAACCGGCCGGGATCCAACCTACGACTGACCTGTGCAGGTCCAGTAGGCAGAGACGGAGCCCCGCCTACCTACAGGACTATGCAACGTAAGGACTGAACCAAGAGGGGAGGGGTGTTCTGTCCCCTCATTTGAATTCTTGAGATCCCCGCGCTTTGATTGGCCAAAGTGCGGGGTGCTCGGATTGGCTAGGCGAGCCGCGCCGATTGGCTCGCTGAGAATCTCCCGCGATTGGTCAATTCGAATCGCGGGAGATTTAAAGTGGTGTCATTGGCCGCGCCTGCCGCGGCTTGGAAATAAAAAGCCGCAAAGTTTTTCTTTAGCCTCAGTTCGGTTCCTGACTAATAAAAAGAGCTTGAAACACAGTCACCGACTCCTGGCTTCTGTCCACGCAGACATAACAGAATCTATTCTGAAATACAGTATATTCCCTCCCATTAAGGGCTTATTCGTTCTGTATCCCTGCAGTCCACTCTAAATTCCTCAGTGCCCTTTGGAGTAAATCTCCTTTGGATCTGTTTCAAGAGAGGAGTTAGGTTGGCATAGAGAAAGAGAAAGAGAGAGAATGTGGGCACCACTAGCTTCCTCTTGCCTGTGAAAGAAAATGACACAACCCTTATGTTGCTACTTTGAAATAAGATGTCAGCCATATGTTGCTGTTTCCAAACTGATCAAAACAGGAGTTCATTAAAATCATAATTTGTCATCAGGTCAGGATATCAAACTAAGACATCTTTGTGGAATTTACACAAAGCAACAAAATACAGTTTCTGGTTAACAGGTGCAGAAGTCACCTTTTCATGTGAAGGGGAGATGAAGAATGTGAGCCCTATTTAACAAAACCCTCAGCTTTCCCAATGGTAGAAAAACTGTTACATTGCACAGATCTTGAAGAATGAATGCTCTTTTCTGAATGGAAGCCTTGGTTTCAGTATGCAGTTTTAAGAGTGGAAAGAGTCATGATGGATCATCTCATCTAGCCAAGTCTAATCACACAGTGAGCATCCATATTATCATTGAGCAAAATAGGGACTACCCTCCTAGGAGATTCAACTCATCTAGCAGCCACCAAATCCAAGATCTTTCTATCGAGCTGTTACATGTTTATTTATTTCAATAGTGGTTTATATATTTCCGTTCCATTTCATTCCCAAGGCAGCTAACATTTTTTAAAAAAGGACACAAAAAGTTAGAAACATAGTACTAATAAAATAGGTACTAAAATCTCATAATCAAATGCTTAGCGAAAGGGGCCCATTTATATATATATATTCTAAATGCTGAGAGAGTTAGGGCCAAATTCATCTAATACTGTGGACTCCATGTTCTGGGAGCAACTCTCCTGGATAGTGCATGAGAAGTTTCCTCAAATGAGCTACCCCTGTAGATTTTATAATTGGGGACAAGTTTGAAATAGAAGAGGTCCTCCCTTAGATTATCAGACCCTGCAAAATTCATTGCTTTAAAGGTCAGTACGGTAACTCACAAAATGAAATCATGACTCAATGACTCCTCAAATCATATTCCTCACCAGCAGAGGAAATCTAGCATCTATTCTTACAATTACATCTTTGAGACCTCCGGAAAATAAAGAGTAGATTTTTGGGATGGGGTGGGGTTGAATTTCAGTCTTAAATCCATCATCAGGTATTCCAGTTCTTTATGCCATTCCTTCTGAATGTCAATAATTTCAACTTTAAAAAATATTCTTTAATTTTTGGCACAAATACAATGCTGATTTGGTTTCAGAAATTGACTCCATCATTAGAGGAAGTATCTCGAGTTTCTTTGAAGTGGCTAAAGAATTTGGTCCATGTTGAGTTGATTACATTGCCACTGTTATGAATTAGCTATGCAAAATTCTATCTGTAGTTGGGAGAAATCCTTAAAATAATCATTGCAGAGTAATTAGTTTAAAAGAACTATCCCAGATTCTGCTCATGCTTTGCAATAGAACACCTTAACAACTATTTTTAATATTTAACTTTACTGAATTCTTCCAAAGGATTCATATTCATGAGTCTCGGCATCAAAATGCAATCTAGTCACACATATCTAGTTGCTCTCCAACCCTCTTCCCTCTACTTTTTCTTACTCCATTTTTACACTCCTACCTGAGCTGCTTTTTAAATTTTTCATATCTTTCCATAAGCTTGGTTGTACCTTTCATGAAGGTTTTAAGTATTATCTTTCATAATGAATGAATTTGTCACTTAGAGAGGAAAAATCTGAGGAGCTTTTCAGGGATAAAGAAATGGGCAATTTTCTTCAGAGAAGGAAAAAAAAAAGCTGGCTTGCCTTATATTGGAAGAGATACATTTAAGTCCCCAATCTCTCTCAGATATATATTGGGAAAATATGCCTTTATGCCATCTTTCATACAACTTAAAGAATCAGAACACTCATTAAATATCTCCCCGGAGCAGCAACTAAAGGGCAAGAAAAGTTGAGAAATATGATAAAGAAGAGATTCGGAAGGTTCTGCAAGGAAAGTTCACTCCAGCTTTTGAGCATATAATTTCCCCAATACAGGTAGTAAGGGGTGGGATTCAAATTTTTAACAACCGGTTCTGTGGGCATGGCTTAGGTGGTAGACGTGGCATGGTGGTCATGTGACTGGGTGGACATAGCTTGGTGGTCATGTGACTGACTGGGTGTGGCCAACTCAATATCACTCACAGCACGCATCTCCTCGCCTGACCTCTCATGACTATGAGGATGCTGCAACAGTCATAAGTGTGAAAAATGGTCATAAGTCACTTTTTTCAGTGCCATTGTAACTTACACAACTTGTGTGGTCACTCCACACCAGCAAAGTACCAGCAAAGAAGGAAAAAAAAATGTCCAGAGAAGTTCCTGAGACAGGAAGTCTAGTCCTGCCAAGAATATAATAAGGGTTAACGGAGAGGCAGTTTCTGTAAGCAACACCAGAATGTTTCCTTCCTGCCTTCCTTACAGGATTAGGCCAGTAATTTCTTCTAACAAGTGGTTCTCCGAACTGCTTAGAATATTAACAACCGGTTCTAGTGAATAGGTGCGAACCTGTAGAATCCCACCCCTCTAGATAGTCCTTGATTTACAACCATTGATTTAGTGACTGTTCAAAGTTACAAACAGCACTGAAAAAAAGTGACTTATGACTATTTTTCACACGACAGTTGCGGCATTCCCATGGTTGCATGGTGAACATTTGGACACTTACCAACTGACTCATATTTATGACAGTTGCAGTGTCGCAGGGTCATGTGATCCTCTTTTGTGACCTTCTGATAAGTAAACTCAATGGGGAAGCCAGATTCTCTTAAGAAGTATGTTACTAACTGAATAACTGCCATCATTCACTTCAACTTCCCTGCCCAAGCAGGAGACCCTATACTATTCAGGAAAAATGACTGCCCAGTCTTTCCTTAAAAACCTCCAGCAATGGAGCCCGCACAACTTCTGAAGGCAAAGCCATTCTACTGGTTAATTGTTCTTACTGACAGGAAATTTTTCCTTACTTATAGATTGCAGTGATATACTATATAGTATCATTGTTGCTGCAATATTTTCAAGAATGGATCATACATGCCAAGAGAAGATACATTTGATAAGGTAAACATTTGTCATTTATAGAATAAGACAAGCCCAGAGAAGAGGGGCATAGAGTACTTACCTCTCCATTGCTGTTCACCTAGTCAAGATTTTCTGTAGCTCAATGAGAATGTACCTGCCTTGCATACCAAAGAGCTTGGATTCAATCTCTGGAATTCCTTCTTTAATTTCAAAGGGGTTGTAGTTTCTGTAGTGGCAGATTATCTGTTTAACATTCTCATTGTCCCAGCTTCCATCCTACGTATCTCTAGCTGGGATGAAAAAAGTGTAGCTTGAAACCCTGGATAGATACCAGATCAATAATACAAGTCAGCATTGATAAGGCACAGCTAGGTGGACGTGATATAAGACAACTTCTGGAGTTACTAGTTTTCTGGCCAGAGAAAGAGGCTGATGTTTTCCATAATTACCTTCTCTGTTAAAAAAATGTTAAGAGAAGTTCAAGAGAATAAGCTAAAGAAAAACCCCTATAGCTTCTATGCACATAAACAAAAATTTTCCCATCCCAAAGCTGAATCTCCTTTGGCATATTTTTCCAAATCCATCCAGGCTATTTCCAGAATTACAACACTACACCACCATGGAAAGGTAGCTTTTTCCTTAGAATATTGGCAATGTAAGCAAAGGAAGAAGCTAAAAACGACAGAGTTGGAATATCTTTATCTTCTTTAGATGTGAAATCTGCATAAATGCTGAAGATTTAACAACATAGGTGTTAAGTACTTGGACATGGGTCGAAATAAATGGAGACAGCCTCTGAACAGTGAACTTTCAGCTCTTTATTTACATAGTGACTTCTCAAACCAACAACAGTGAACTCTGCCTTATATAGGCAACCCTTGCAAGATTTGTCCAATAACGAGCTATAAACGCTAGCTCTTTTAACCAATAAGAATTCTCTGTTAAGGGCCAATCGGATTCCTCAGAACTAACCAATCCGATCTGGCCGCCTAACAGCCAATCAGAAGTGCAGGGCCAGAACCCTGCACTTTACCTCAAGCTCATACTTTATTAACTATGGTACATACACAACACCCCTTCCCCCTGGCTTCTTAATTACGGTGTAGTTATATAGTCCCTTAGATAGGACGGTTGTCTTTTAAGTCTTTCGGATTTTCGTTGGATTGGTTGGTTGCAATCCTGTTGAGGTAGATTGTTGTTTGGCTGTGGTTCTGCCTCTTGCTCAGCTGCAATTTCTTGCAGTGCAAACGTTTCTTCTTCCTGCTCCATTTCCTGAGTATCACTTAGTTCGTCGTTCCCTTCGAGCAGGTTCCCTGGAACTTCATCTTCTTCCGTACCTCCCCCCCCCTCAGTTTGGTCATGGAGGAGTTGTTGACTGGCTGTTGCGAGTCATGACCACAATTGGTTGATATGCCGTTTCCACAATTTATTGTCACAGCATTTCACCACGTAGGATTTGGGGCCGGTCACTCGTATTACTGTCGCCTCTATCCATAACGGGTCGCCCGATAAGTTTCGTGCGTAAACGAAGTCTCCTACCTGGAAGGTGCAACAGCGGCCGCTGGATCCAATTGGCTTTTCCAGTTCGTAAGCAGGGTGCAACCGGTTGAGGTGGGAGCGCAGTCTTCGTCCCATCAGTAGTTCGGCGGGAGTTCTGCCGGTGACGCTATGTGGAGTTATGTGTTGCAAAAAGAGAATTTGGTTGACCTTGTCATCAATATTTTCATAGTCCACTTTTTGCAAAGTCTTTTTTACAAATTGGACCATGCGTTCAGCTCGGCCATTGGTCGCAGGGTGCGCAGGCGAGGTGAGCGCATGGCGGATGCCGCGGTCAGCGAGGTACTGCTCGAACATTAGTGCAGTAAACTGTGGCCCGTTATCGGACACCAGGACGTCTGGCAATCCATGGGTTGCAAAGAGTCTGTTTAGAATCTTGATCACCACCTCGGAGGTCGCAATCGTCATACGATGAATTTCTAGCCAATTGGAATATGCGTCGACTGTAAGCAGGAAGGTATAGCCCTTGGTTGGCCCCGCGAAATCCAGGTGGATTCTGGACCAGGGTCCACATGGCGTCTCCCATTCAGTAGGCATGGCTTTTGGTGGGGCGTTGCTGACTTGTTGGCAATTGGGACACCTTTAACCCACTGCTCGATTTGCCGGTCCATGCCCGGCCACCATGCGTAGCTTCGTGCAAGTGCCTTCATTCGCACGATGCCGGGGTGGCCCTCGTGCAGAATTCGCAGCAGCGTCTTCCGGAGTCGCTCTGGGACAACGACTCTATCACCCCAGATGATACAGCCCTTTTGGGAAAAAAGTTCAGTCTGTCGAGATTTGAATGGTGCGAAGTCATCTGGTACTTGGTCCAATGGCCATCCCCGTTCTACCCAGCCTAGGACTCGAGCTAGGGTGTGGTCTCGTTTGGTTTCTCTCGCGATGTCTCAGGCAGTCATAGGCAGCGAGTTGAGTGTTTCAATCTGCAACGTGGTTGCCGTTGGTGCCGGATCGTCGAGAGTCTCTGGGAGCGGTGCTCGGCTTAATGCGTCGGCGTGGGGAATGGCTTTCCCCGGGCGATATTGCAGCCGATAATTATAAGCAGCTAGGAATTCTGACCATCAGGTCATTCTAGGGGATAATATGTAGGGGGTTGGCTTGTCCCCGGCTAGTATCCCTAGCAACGGTTTGTGGTCAGTTATAATGGTAAATGTCCTTCCATACACATATTCATGAATTTTTTTTACAGCTGAGACGATTGCGAGGGCTTCTTTATCAATTTGTCCATAGTTCCGCTCTGCTTGTGAAAGAGTCTTCGAAAAGTATGCAACAGGGGCTTCGTTCTCATTAGGCAGTACATGGCTCAAAATGGCGCCCACCCCGAAAGGCGATGCATCGCAGGTTATAACTAACGGCAAAGTCTCATTATACTGCATAAGTACAGAGTCAGATGTGAGCAGTTTTTTCACATTCCAAAACGCTTGCTCTTCCCGGTAATCCCATACCCACAATGCTTTCTTATCTAATAATCGGTGTAACAGTTCAGCGACAGTTGCCTTGTGCGGTAAAAATACATTATAGAAATTAATGAGGCCTAAGAACGCCTGGAGATCGGCCTTGTTGTGTGGCCTGGGAGCGTTTTTGATCGCTTTTAATTTACTCTCAGTAGGATGAATGCCCTGGCTATCAATCCGGTACCCTAGAAACTCAACACTGTCAGTATACAATTGACATTTGTTTTTTTTCACCTTAAGTCCGGCCTCTCGGAATTTTTTTAGAACGCATTTCAAACGGTCCTGTAAGATTTTTTTGGTAGGGGCTGCAATTAATATGTCATCAAAATAAGGGACCACGCCCTTGATTCTTTGTAATAATCTTTCCATAAGGCTCTGGAAGATCCCCGGGGCTACACTAACTCCGAATTGCAATTGGGTACATTTAAAGGCACCCCTGTGTGTTACAATAGTCTGGGCTCGAGCCATTTTTTCATCCACTGGTAATTGTTGAAAAGCTTGAGATAAATCCAATTTAGCGAAAACCTTCCCGCCCCCCAAGGAATGGAGAAGGTGCTGCACCACCGGAACTGGATATGCATTCTGCTGTAGGGCGTGGTTTAAAGTGGCCCGGTAATCCCCACAAATTCAGATTGACCCGTCTGGCTTAATGGGTGTTACAATAGGGTTTTCCCATGGAGAGTGATTGATGGGCTTCAACACCCCTTGAGCAATTAGCTTGTCGAGTTGTTCGTCGATTTTTGCTTTAAGAGCGAACGGAACTCGACGGGGCTTCAAGCGAATGGGAGCTACTTTTGGATCTAGACTGAATGAGATCGGGGTCCCCTTATACTCGCCTAAGCTGTCCGCAAAGACGTCACTGAACTCAGAGATAAGGTCTTCCTTCCACTCACAACCACCAACTCGGTTCACGCCAGCCACTTCAATGCCGAGTGGTGCGAACCATTGGAGGCCTAGTAGGCTAGGCCTATCTCTATCGATGACCGTTAGGGGTAAGTACGCTGTATGCTTCTTGAAGGAGACTCGGACTCGGCAGGACCCGACAACGGGGATTCAATTCCCTTGGTAGTCCTTGAGGATGAGGCATTGAAATTGGAGGTCTTGGCGTTGAATTGTGGGGATGAGTTGCTTGAGTGTCCTCCAGGACACCATCGAGAGGGACGATCCCGAATCGACCTCCATGTGGCAAGGCTGGTTCTCGATGGTTACCGTGACTCGGATTTTCTTAGTGTCCAAGGCTGAGGCGTGACCGATAGTGATAGTATGGTGAGCCTCTTCTCTCTGCAAAGCTTGATTTCTGTAGGAGTGGTTTACTGGCTCTCGCCTTACAGGACAGTTTCCTGTCGATTGGCGATAGTTAGCCCCTTTTGAGGCCTGGCTGAGGCCTGGTAAGCTGCGGTAGACCCGGCTGATGTGGCCTTGTTTCCCGCACTCATGGCAGAGTGCGTCGCGGAATTTGCATTCGGCCCTGGTATGGTTGGCTCCACAGCCAGCACAAGGGCGTAAGGGCGTAAGGGCTTCGAGCGAGGGTCCTGGTCGGATCGCAGTCGATGGACCCCTTCTTCGTCGCTGTCTGACAATGAAAAGAGGTTCTCGTGATGCGTTGTTAATAGCTGCCCTTCTGTGCTAGGTGAGATTTCGCTGGTCAGTGGTGCTACCGGAGTGCGGCTTCGCCATAGTTGTGCAGCCGACTTTTTGGTCGCCTCTGCAGCCGTGACTTCGGCAATGGCGTCAGCAAGGCTGATATCACCCTTCGCCATCAACTTGCTTTGCAAGCCTAGTGCATCTAGTCCCAGAACTATTCGATCTCTTAGTGCCTCTTCTAAATCGGCAAACCCACAGAGGCCCCCTAAATTTCGGAGGTCCACCACGAAATCAGCCACGCTTTCCCCCTTTCGTTGGTTCCTCTGATAAAACTCGTGGCGTCTCATGAGTGTAGGCACGGTTGGCACATAATGGCCTCTCAGGATGGGTTCGAGGTTGTCCCAGCTCATGGCTTTCACTTCTTGAGGTTTGGCGAGTGCTTTAACCATCTTAAATACGGCTGGGCCACAATGTGTCAGGAACAACGCCCTTTTCTTTGCTGGCGTGGCGTCCTTCAAATTGTTCATCTCGAGAAACATTTGGAAGCGATCCATGTAGGATTCCCAATGTTTGTGTCAGGGAGATCAAAGTCAGAGTGAAAGAAATGTCTTAGCATATCTCTTCCCAGTCCAAACAGCCTATGTTCACTTCCAGCATGACAACATCTGATATTCAAGAAAATGAGTTTTCTGTAAACTTCAGTAAGAACAGCAAGGATCAGCTGACCTCTGGGTTTAGAGAGGTCACTCAGTTAGATTGCCAGATGTGAAGGCTATTAGGAGAAAAAAATTCTTGCACATCAATTTGAAGATAAAATAGGGTATAGAATCACAGTTGGGGGATATATGAAAAATTCTCTTGTCCAATGTTCCACTATTACAGAAACTCCACCAATCCAGCACAGAAGCTTAATTTAAAATGTTATTGAAGCATCCATGATATTCCATTGCAGTTTGCCTCATTATAGATAATTTACACCCCCAAGATGCTCTTCCTAATATTCAGTTAGCATCAGCTTTCTTGCAATTTGGACTCCTTGGTTAACATGTGCACTATTTCTATGTGACAACCTTTCATCCATTTAAACATAGCTGTTATGTTGTCTCTTTTCCAAACCCACCTATCCAGCACATTCAATCTTCCCTCAAAGAAATTGGCCTCTAGGTTCTCATCATCTTTATTAACTTCCTTTGGACTCATTCTATTTGTTGCTATATTGTGGTGGACTGTAGTCTGGATTTCCAGGAACAAGGGGTTGCATCCCAGAGTGCAAAGAGGCAATGGAAAATTTGGTCAGCAGGAAAAGAGTTGCAATGGCTCCTCTTTAGTTATTCTCTAAGTATTTCTGTAGTTATGCAGACATTGATTTAGTCTGGCAAGATTCTGTCTCTAAGTGAAGAACAATCAATAAAACTATTCGGAAGTAACACAATATGTCATTCTTGCTACTTGGGGTCTGATACCTATCTTGTCAGACTCAAACAACTATCTGCTTAACCCATCAAATATCTACACAGCCTTATCAAAAAATCCATCAATCAAATTTATCTCACTCACAAATCAATAAGCACCCCCTCTACTTCTCTATCCAAGTATAGCCTGTAATTTATAAACATCTGGTCCAAATGTCCTCCCTCGGATAAGAACAAAAGAAATAAAAGGGTAGTTGCCCAGTATAGGTCTATTTCCATTACTCATGGGCAGTAAGTCACACAGAAAAGTAGTGAATAAGTTGGTCCAAATGTCTAAACCAGTCAAAGTGTAAACAGAATTGCCATGGATAAGAGACCGAAAAATGGGCAAAGAAGGCTCAATATGCCAGGGCAGTCTCTTCTGCAATCAGGTACAAAAAATAGTGAATTTCACAAGCAAAAGATCTTGCTTCCAGCAATAAGGTAGTCTCAAGCAGAGTCCTCTACCCTGGGAGTTGTACTTACCTCCATGCTCACTCAGCTTGTTTCTCCACAAGACCATCCAAATATACTGAACTACTCTTGGGCATCTTGATGGTTCTCTCTCATCAAAACCAAATGTTTTACCTCCTGAGTTTCGTGCTTGGGGTTGGCATTTATAATGGAGCAGGTTCATTTCAGCTATAAATCCATCTAACAGTCCCAGTGTTTATATTTCCCAAGTTGCCAACCTGAATATTGCGGGGGAGATGGCCTTTTGTTGAAAACCATACTAAAATAAGATAGATAGCAGCTCCTGCATTCCACTGGCATATAACAGTAAATTCTATTAAAGGGAACAATAAAATTAAAATTGCATGACTTATTCAGAAATGTCTGTTTGGGATAATGATAGGCAGAGCTTCTCTCCAGCCCAAAAATGCTTAATTATTTAAAATACTTCCAGATCTTGACATCAAACTGAGTGTTCAATAGTTACCTTCACCCAATATTCCTGCTCTTTAAAAAAAAAAAAAAAAGATAAGAGACATTTTCTCACCTCAGCTGTTCTAAAATTTTCTAACACTGTTTTAACATACAGAAATATTGACTTATGTTTTTCTTTGATGATCAATATGAAGAACCTGTTTGAAACAGCAGGCCTATGGGAAAACAGAATAGGGAAAATAGTACAATCATATAGTGTGATACTGTATGTTGTTCAAAATATTTTATTGGCTTCCAGAAAATAAATTACATTAATTTGTTTCTATAAAAATTGAGGAAGGAGGAAAGCAAGATTAAAAGCAGATTGCTTCAAAGTCCATTGAGTCAAGGATTCTCTTCTTTTTTAACTGACTTTACAAATTTGATTTGCTGCACAGTGTGATGACATAATGCTCACTTCATATCCACCAATTTACTCAAATCATCTATAATGGCTGATCTGAAAAAAAAAGTGGCAAAAGTTGTTCTCAAAGTATTTTGCTGCCTAAAAAAAAAAGATAGATAGATAGATAGATAGATAGATAGATAGAGATAGATAGATAGATAGATAGATAGATAGATAGATAGATAGATAGATAGATAGATAGATAGATAGATTCCTATCAACCTTACTTTAGCAAGGAGCAATCTTAACACACCTGAGGACAGCAGGATTAAAAGATGCAGGAAATGCTATGATGCAAGAAACATTATTCTCTGGTAAAGAATAGCAAAAACAAAATATATCCCCCATTTTTCACTAGAAGCAATTGTCCACTTTCCCTTTAGCTGCAGTCACTAGGACAACAAACCATGGACAAAACCTAAAATATATGTCTATTGGCTGTCACATTATGCTCATGGACTATTATCAGTACCCCATAGAAAAATTAGGCACATGGAAAGTTACTTGATACATTTTGAGCATTTTGCCCATTCCTGGCTGCTGTTAACTGGAAGCAGCTTTCAAGGCCTCAGGGATATAATCTTTTTTTCCTATTACTTGATCTCTTTAACAAGAAATGCTAGAAGTCAAGTGGTGGCCCTTTGGCAGGCAAAATTTACCACTACATTATTTTTCCCCCTTCAGGTTCTCTCAAATCATAACCACCCATTTCAATTACAACTTTTGGTAGGGTATATGTTGATCATTGTGGATTGAATTACAGTCTACCAGTTCATGAAAACATGAGAGGGAGAGAGGTCAGAATGCATCCATTGTATGCCACTATTCAATTTTCTAAAGTAATCCCAGACAACATGAAAAAAAAAAATAACTGAATAACTAACCTATTTTTTTTTCATGTCTAAGCATTAAACTGTTCTCTGAGAAATGAGAAAGCCCAACTTAAAACTGGGGTGAGGTTTCCCAGGAGTTTCACTGGGGAAAGGAAGGGTAGCTTAGGTGGGGGCTCCCTCCTCACCATGCAATCAGCAAACCCCAGTGTTCTAGCCGTGGAAAATATTTGCATCTGCATTGTGGTTATAGGAATTCCTGAAGAGAATCATTCTTCATTCTTTAGAACAATTGAAATTGCTTTGCAGGAAATAAGTTTTCCTTTTAGCAAAGCAGCACAAAGGACTTTCCCTTCAAAGCATCTTCCTGGAAGGGGTCTGATTTTCACACTTATCTTTAGAAGACAAACCATTTTTCTAAGAAAAGAAGCAGTGGGGTTCATGAATGAAGCCCGGAGCTTGGTATTTTTTAAATGGCAGCCTTCATTTGGGAGCTAGGCAGCATTTCAAAATAATTCAGAAAAAGCATTCTGGAGCAAAGAAGGAAGATTTTAAAGGCTGTTTGCAACTTTTTAAAGCAACTGCATCTATTTGTGGGATCCCAGGGCTGCCTCCCACAACTGCTCTGCCATCCTGAGAAAATGCAACATTGCAAGGGGGGGCGCTAACCAGGGGTGGGATTCTACAGGTTTGCACCTATTCACTGGAACCGGTCGTTAACATTCTAAGCAGTTTGGAGAACTGGTTGTTAGAAGAAATTACTGGCCTAATCCTGTAAGGAAGGCAGAAAGGAAACATTCTGGTGTTGCTGACAGAAACTGCCTCTCCATTAACCCTTATTACATTCTTGGCAGGACTGGACTTCCTGTCTCAGGAACTTCTCTGGAATATTTTTCCCCTCCTTTGCTGATACTTTGTGTTAGGGATAACATTGTTTTACCCTAACTGGTTTAGGTAAATAATAATATGTAATCATAGTTTGTATGTTAAAGTGTCTGCAACTTTAACTGTGGGATAGTAATTAAGGGAGTGGTTGTGAAAGCACTTTAAAAGAAGCAAGGCTGCAGCTTGCTCTCTCTCTGGCTTTGATGATCCTGATTACTGCAAGGACACAAGACTGCATTGCTCGAATGGGAGAGAAAACAAAGGACAGACTTGTAAGTGAACTGACATAGGATATTCTAACACAGACTTTGCTAACTGAATATCCCTGAATGGACTGACTAAATGATACATGACTATTGGACTGTTATTTTGACTATGCTATGAACTCATAATGGAATAAACTATATTTTTGATAGCACAAGCGTATCTGTTATTTTTACTATATGTTAATAAACATACAAGCTTAGCTCACTCATTTATCTGTGTGCCTATCTGACTAAGCTGCACATTCTGTTTAGCTTGTCTCCCTAACCCTGGTTGGGGAAACCAGGCTTAACACTGGTTATGGGCCCAGAGGCTGCAAAGTCAGTTTAACTAGGATAAAACAGATTTATGTAAAAGTGAGAGTTTGTGTTGTTATACATTACAGTAAATAGACAGCTGTGTTTTATTAATTATAGTTTTATATCCATATAAGAAAACATGGCACAAGTCAATTTGCAAAGTTTGTCCCTTATATCCAAGTTGGATGGAACAAACTGTGTATCATGGTCTATGAAATGTAGTCTGCTTCTACGAAGAGAAGGTTTGTGGAACATAATTGAAAATCCACCAAACGTAGAAGAATGGGATCCAGAGGATAAGGAAGATAAAATAAAGATAGAAGAATTTATGCATAAAAATCAGCACGCTATTTGCATTATTGCTTTAACCTTAACTGATAAGCAACTTGTTTATATCCATGGAGAAAAAACAGCTGTTGGGTGTTGGCAGAAGCTGAAGAGGATTTATGTTCGAGATAATGTTGGTGCTCACATAAATCTAACACGGAAACTTTTCAGTACACATCTCCATAAGAATGGTGATATGCTGAGTCATTTGAAAACTATGCAAAGCATTTTTCAAGAACTGCACGAGAAAGAGCTTATTTTCTCTGAACTACACCAAGTCTACATAATTCTATCTTCCCTTGATGAAAGCTATGATAACTACGTAACTTCCCTTGAAATATTGCCAAAGGAAAGCCTAACTTTAACTGATATAACTGGCAGATTGATTGAAGAGGCCAGAAGAAGGCTTGAAAGAGACGAATTAAGGAGGCAGCAACCTCAAAAAGAAGATAATGAAACTCCTACTGCATACGCAATTAAAAAGTGCTTTAATTGTGGAGGAAGAGGACATTTGGCAAGATTTTGTAAAAAAGCAAAGCGCCAGAACGCTGGCCAGAATACAAAAAGTCATCAAAAGATAAATAAAAATTTAGAGTTAGCCATGTATACTAACGAAGCTGTAAAAAATAATTTATGGGTGGTTGATAGTGGAGCATCACATTGTATAACAAATGATAAGAAAAATTTTATTAAAATGTCCAAGAGTACACAGCAGATATCGTTAGCCAATGACTGGAAACTGAAAGCTAAAGGTCAAGGTATAGCATATTGTTCTTTTATAAAAGAGAATGTAAAAATGTTATATGTACCACAACTTAAGTTTAATTTAATTTCAGTAAGAATTTTGGTTAAACTAGGATATGTAGTTACATTTAAAGGAGATAACTGCATAATTGAGAAAGAAGATAAGAAAATTACTGCATCTTTAAGAGGTGAATTATATGTGTTAAATGATAATGGTTTAAAGGTGGCTAACACAGTTTATGAAAATAAGAAACCTCATGATGAATGTATTCACTTGTTACATCAAAGGCTAGGGCATTTAAATTTTAAAATGCTTAAGAAAACTGTTGAATTATCTAAGGGAATAAGTTTGAAACCTTGTAATAAGTATTTGCAATGTAATGCCTGCAATCAAAGCAAAGCCAGGGTCACACCGGCTAATAGAGTTGATGGATTTACTA
This sequence comes from Hydrophis major, assembly GCA_033807585.1. Classification (NCBI taxonomy): domain Eukaryota; kingdom Metazoa; phylum Chordata; class Lepidosauria; order Squamata; family Elapidae; genus Hydrophis; species Hydrophis major. Next base: position 175,961,235 of record CM066329.1, read on the forward strand.
CCAAAGAGCCTTTAGAGGTAGTATTTGCTGATTTAATAGGTCCGAAAAAACCAAGTGTAGGAGGAGCTTGTTATATACTAAGTATAATGGACCACTATTCTAGATATGGGTTTTGCTATTTAATGAAGAGCAAAACTGAAACGTATCAAAATCTCTTTAATTGGATAAAATTTGCAGAAAGGAAAACTAAAAAGAAATTAGTAACTCTTATAACAGATAATGGTACAGAATTTACAAATAATAAATTCCAGAACAGACTAAGAATGTTAGGAATTCAACATAAAATGTCTGCACCATATAGGCCTCAACATAATGCCTTTATAGAGAGAAGAGGTCAAACATTACAATCAATGACACGATCTATGATGTCTGATTCAGGATTACCTGACAATTTATGGGGAGAAGCAATAATGTGTGGTAATCATATATTAAATAATGTTGTTAATTCAACAACAGGTGAATTACCATTCACATTGTGGCATGGTACAAAACCTGATTTAAGTTACATGCACACATTTGGAGCACCAGCATGGGTGCATATCCCTACACAACTTAGACAAAAAGGACAACATAGAGCTAAAAGATTATATTTTGTAGGATATACATCTAATCATAGATCTTATAGATTCTGGGAACCAGGTGCATCTAGAGTTTACACCAGTGCTAGTGCAAAATTCCTAGAACATGTAGGATGGAATAGATTAGAGCAAGATTTAAATAAAGAAGTAATTATTGAACCCTACAAAAGGCAGAAAGAACAGACTAGTTATAAGAAGAGTCCAATTAAAGAAGAAGTCCACGAAGAGCAAATAGGACCAGAACAAGAGGAAACAGTTGATCAGGAAGAGTTAGATAATCAAGAAGAGTTAATCAATGAAAGTCCACCTGTAAGTCCTGTAATACCTAGACGTACTACACGTGTAACTAGACCACCTGATAGATATCAAGCAAGTATAGTTTGCCAAGTAACTAAAGTTCCAACTAGTGTAGATGAACTTAGGATGTATCCTGCTAAGGATCAGGAGAATTGGCAAAAGGCAATGGAAAAGGAACTAAATTCATTAAAGGTAATGAAAGTTTATGAAGATGCTAAATTACCTCCAGGAGAAAAATCCATTGGGTGCAAATGGATATTTAAAGTAAAAACTGGAAATGATGGGACTGTTACCCATAAAGCTAGGTTAGTAGCTCAAGGATTTAATCAAACTGCATCTGATTATGATGAAGTTTTTGCACCAAGTCTTAAAGCAACATCTTTAAGAGCAGCATTAGTGTGGGCAGCTAAGAAAAACTATGTCATTAACCATTTAGATGTAGAAACTGCTTATCTACATGCACCATTGCAGCACACTATATATTTAAGAAAACCAGTAAGTATAAAAGACAATAAAGTAAATAGTAATGTTTGTTGGAAACTCAAAAAGAGTCTTTACGGGTTGAAACAATCTGGGTTTGAGTGGAACCAATATATTGTGAAAGAGTTAAACAATATAGGTTTTAAATCTGGTTTAGCAGATCCATGTGTGTTTAAAAGAGAAAATAATGGAACGGTGTCATTATTGTTATTATTTACAGATGATATTGCTTTGATAACTAAGACTAATAATGAAGCTAATGAGATTATATCATTATTAGCCAAAAAGATAAAATTAAAGCATTTGGGTGAAATTAAAAAGTATCTAGGATTGACAATTAATAAAACAAAAAATGGTTTTAAGATATCTCAAGAAGATAAAATTTGCCAATTAATTAAAACGTTTAAAGTGGAACTTTGTAAACCGGCAAAGACTCCAATGAATCAGGAAGTTTGCCAAACTGATGATCAAAGTCCCAAATTTGATAAGTCCATATATCAATCTTTGATTGGAAGCTTATCATATATAAGCAGTTGGTCTAGGCCAGATATAGCTTATAGTGTAAATCAGCTGGCACGTTTTAATTCTGATCCACATCAATGTCATTGGCAATCATTAAAGAGAGTTTTAAGATATCTTAAAGGAACACTGAACCATGCATTGTATATAGAACCAAAGGGTGATTTGAGTCTTAGTGCCTATGCAGATGCAAGTTTTGCAACTGATATAAACACAAGAAAATCAACATCTGGGATGGCTATATTATTTGGTAAGACAATAATAGGGTGGAGGTCAATCAGACAACAGCATATCAGCTTGTCCATGATGGAAGCGGAATTTTCATGTCTGTCATTACTATGCACTGACTTGATTTTGTACAAACAGTTATTATTAGACATGGGTATAACTGTAAAAGATTCCATTATTGTGTTCGAAGATAACCAGGCAGCTATAAAGTTAGCTACTAGTATTGCTGTAAAAACTAGATCAAAGCATACTGATTTAAGACACTTAAATGTTAGAGAATCTGTAAAGAATGGGCTAATTAAATTGGAATACTGCATGACGGACGAAAACATTGCAGACCAATTTATAAAAGCTCAAGCAGTAATGAAGTTTAAAGAGAGTTGTAACAAATATGATTTAAAGATGTAAATAGTTATATTTATTATTATTTAACCTAAAAGGGGAGAATGTTAGGGATAACATTGTTTTACCCTAACTGGTTTAGGTAAATAATAATATGTAATCATAGTTTGTATGTTAAAGTGTCTGCAACTTTAACTGTGGGATAGTAATTAAGGGAGTGGTTGTGAAAGCACTTTAAAAGAAGCAAGGCTGCAGCTTGCTCTCTCTCTGGCTTTGATGATCCTGATTACTGCAAGGACACAAGACTGCATTGCTCGAACGGGAGAGAAAACAAAGGACAGACTTGTAAGTGAACTGACATAGGATATTCTAACACGGACTTTGCTAACTGAATATCCCTGAATGGACTGACTAAATGATACATGACTATTGGACTGTTATTTTGACTATGCTATGAACTCATAATGGAATAAACTATATTTTTGATAGCACAAGCGTATCTGTTATTTTTACTGTATGTTAATAAACATACAAGCTTAGCTCACTCATTTATCTGTGTGCCTATCTGACTAAGCTGCACATTCTGTTTAGCTTGTCTCCCTAACCCTGGTTGGGGAAACCAGGCTTAACACTTTGCTTGTGTGGAGTGACCATTCAAAGTTACAGTGGTACTGAAAAAAGTGACTTATGACCAATTTTCACACTTACGACTGTTGCAACATCCCCACAGTCATGAGAGGCCATGCGAGATGTGTGCCTCGATGTGAGTGATGTTGAGTTGACCATGCCCAGCCAATAACATGACCACCAAGCCCTGTCCACCCGGTCACATGACCACCAAGCCATGCCCACCAACTAAGCCATGCTCACAGAACCAGTTGTTAAAAAATTTGAATCCCACCCCTGACACTAACGTTTAACTACAGTTCAGAAGGGGAAATTGAGAACTACAAAACCAGACTAGTAGCTAAAGGATATTCACAGCATCTGAGTGAGGATATTAGTCCATTCCAGAAGTGTCCCTCCCATTCAGCTTTTGTGCCCATTTGTGTTTTTGCAAGCAAAGAGAACATGCCTTTATCTGGCAACCAATTTTTTTTTAGTATCTTAAATTGCAACTAGAAACTGACTACATTATTTCTATGAAATATTAGAAATCTTTATTTCTTTACAGTTTCTGTTCACCCACAAGGGAAGAGGGAATGAAAGAAGAACCTGTTCTCTACCGTATTACTTTGATGACTGTACATCAGAAATATGAGGATCCTGTAACAAAACAAAGGATTCGTGTTAGTGTCAAAAGAGAAAACATGGGAAAGACATGTGAAGGCATCAATGTGTGCAAATATTGGGAAAGCAAAGGAAAAACAGAAGGACTAGGAAGTTTTTTTTAATAGAATTCTTCTTGTTTATCATTCAGAGCATAAATTGCAATCAAAAGTATTTTTTTTTTGAAAAAGATTTTATTAATTTTCTACAAACAAACAAGACAAACAAAACATAAAAACATCAACTCTCATATGTACATCCAGTGTGTCAGTTGGTTCATCATTTTTGTGCATTCATTCTGTAGTCTCAATTACAATTATGTTACATAACAACTCATATTGTCAATCCAAACTTATATATCCTAATATCACTAAAAAAAAGAAGTTTTTGACTATATTTTTAATCAATCATGCTTTATGAGCTCACAATACTTTAAACCAGTTTATTCTATAACAAATCATACAATCATATCAAATCAATCCTAAAAAACCCTTTATAAATATAATGTCAAATAACAAAATAATAGCAAAATAGCAAAATAAAGATGTTCCTTACTGTCTAGCATTCTAAGTATTCTATTATCGTATTTTATCATCTAGCCATTGATAAAAAAGATCCCAAATTTCATAAAATTGTTTATCCTCTTGCTCTCTAATTTCAAATGTCAATCTACTCATCTCAGCACATTCCAATATTTTCTTAATAATTTCTTCCTGTAATGGTATTTTCTCATTCTTCCAATTTTTAGCAAATACAATCCTAGCCGCTGTTAATACATTTACAATCAGGTACTTCAAATCTTTACTATATATATCAGGTAAAATTCCCAATAAGAAGATCTCTGGTTTCAAGTCTATGTGTTTCTTTGTCATTTTTTCCAACCACATGCGAATTATAGTCCAATATTTTCTAGCGTCCTCACAAGTCCACCACATATGGTAATATGAGCTAGGTATCTGATGACATTTCCAGTATTTTTCAGATTTGTTCTTAAACATTCTTGCTATTCTTGTCGGGGGAAAGTGCCACCTGTAAAACATCTTATACAAGTTTTCTTTATATGCTGTTGACATTGTCATTTTATAATTTTGAGACCACAATTTCTGCCATTTCTCTAGATCAATCCCATATCCAAAATTCTTCCCCCAAACAATCATAGTTTCTTTGACTTGTTCTTCCTCTAATTTCATTCCCAGTAAATAACCACATAATTTTTTAATCACCTTCTCATCAGTACCCATCAAGATCTTATCTAAATCAGTCTGCTTATCATAGAATCCCTCCATTTTAGAATCTTCATCATACCTTGAATGTATTTGCGCATATGAAAACCAATTCATCCTTATACCTTGTTCCTCTAAGTTTTGTATCGATTTAAGTTCACCCTTTTCATCCAATAGTTCCACATATCTTACTGTTTGTTCCTTCTTATAAATAATAGGATAGGAAAATGCTTCAATAGTCGATAACCAAACTGGAATTTTCAAATAACATTGTCTTTTTATCTTCTCCCATTTAAACCACAAAGACTCCCGTATATAATGTCTTCTTCTGTGTTTTAGTTCCCTTATACCATAAAAAAGCATGCCAGCCCAACAGCAAATCATGTCCTTCTAATGTCAACAACCTATGCTTTCTTAATGTTATCCATTCTTTGACCCACATCAAACTTGCAGCTTGATAATACAATTCCCAATTAGGCAGGCCAAAACCTCCTCTAATTCTAGCGTCTTGCAAAAGCTTTAGCTTTATTCTCGCTTTTTTACCTTGCCATATAAATTTCAACATGATTTTATTTAAATCTTCAAAATAGTCTTTTCCAAGCCTCATTGGTATTGTTTGGAACAAAAATAAAATTCTGGGTAAAATATTCATCCTGATTGTTGAAATTCTCCCTATTAATGACAATTGCAAGTTTTCCCACTTCTTCAAATCTGTAGCTATCTGTTGTTTGAGTTTAATATAATTATTCTCTTTTAATGTGCTACATCTTGCTGTCAAATATATCCCCAGATACTTAACCTCATTTGTAATTTGGATTTTCAAAAGATCTGCCAGTTCTTCTCTTTGTCTCAATAGCATGTTCTTTGTCAAAATCTTTGTTTTATCTTTATTTATTTTCAAACCAGCCATCTCACCATATGTCTCTATCTTTTCCAATAACCTTGGAGCTGTTTCTAATGGGTCTTCCAGAATAAAAGCTAAATCATCAACAAAAGCTTGTAGTTTAAATTCTTCCTTCTTAATTTTCATTCCTTTTATGCTTTTATCATCCCTAATATTTCTATTCAACACTTCCAAGGTCAACACAAATAGCAAAGGAGATAGGGGACACCCTTGTCTTATGCCTTTTCTTATATTAATAAAATCTGTAAGTTCCCCCTCCATCATTACCTTTGCTGTCTGTTTATTATATATGGCTTCGATTGCTTGAATAAATTTTTTAGCAAAACCCATCTGTTCCAATAGTAATAACATAAATTTCCAGTTCACGTTGTCAAATGCCTTTTGAGCATCTAAAAATATCAAAGCCATTTGCTTTTCAGGATGAGCCTCATAGTATTCCAAAGTATCCAAGATTACTCTCATATTGTCTCTAATTTGTCTCTTTGGCAGAAATCCATTTTGATCTGGGTGAATAAAATTATTTAAATATTTTTTAAGTCTTTCTGCTAAAATTGAAGCAAATATTTTATAGTCTGCAGTCAATAAGGAGATAGGTCTATAGTTCTTAATTTGCAGTGGGTCAGCCTCTTCTTTGGAATAAGTGTGATATAAGCCTCTGACCATGTTTTGGGTATCATCTTCTTTAACATAACTTCATTCATGACTTCTAACAATGGGATACTCAATGATTCTTGAAATGTTTTATAGAATTCTGCTGGAAGCCCATCTGGACCCGGTGCTTTCCCATTGTTTTGTCTCTTAAATGCTTCATTTAATTCCATCATTGTTATATTGCTTTCTAGCATTTCTTCAGTCTCTTTAGGTATCTTCGGTAAATTAGCATTCTGTAGATACTGTTTGACTTTTTCCTCATCAATATTCTCTTGTTTATATAGTTGCCCATAAAAATCTCGGATAATTTCTTTTTTCTCCTTATTCCCATAACAAACTTGGCCTTGTTCATCTATTAACTTCAATATTTTTCTTGATTCCTTCTCCTTTCTCAATTTATATGCTAGCCATCTGCCTGGTTTATTCGCATCTTCAAAGTAATTCTGTTTAGATTTTCTGATTTTCTGTGCCAATTCTTCTTTCTCTATTAATTCCATTTTATGTTTAATTACATCCAGCTTCAATTTAATATCTTTTTTCTATGGCATTTTCTGTAATTCTTTTTCAAGTCTTTTATACTCATCTTCCAAGGCCTTAGAAGCTTGCCTTTTCCTAATATTCTTTTTTCTTGTATAATCTATTATCAGACCTCTAGCATATGCCTTCATTGTATCCCAAACATTCTGCGTTGAAGTATCTTCTTTTTTATTTTCTCTGAAAAAAAAAAAAACAATTCCTTCTCCATCCATTGTATAAAATCTTTCTCCTTTAAAATAGTATTATTTAATGTCCTTCTCGGTCTTTTTTTTTGTCCCTTCCATTTAATTGTCATTGGGCTATGATCTGCCCAAGTACTTGTTTCAATATTTGTTTCTTGAATATTGGATATTAATTCTGTTGATATCCAAATCATATCTAATCTGGACCATGATAAATGTCTATTTGAATAAAAAGTGTATTGTTTAGCTTTAACATTTCTTTCTCTCCAAATATCTTTTAAAGATAGTTCGTCTATCATTTTTAAAAAAGATTTAGGGGGAGCCTTTCTATTTTGCTTGGTTGTTGTTGCTATATGGTCCAATTTATTGTCCACAATTCCATTAAAGTCTCCCATCATAATTATATTAACATAGTCCAGTCCAGTTATTTTCATGTGTAGCTTTTTATAAAACTCTTCTTGTTTTTCATTCGGAGCATAAATTGCAATCAAGAGTATTTTTATATTATTGTCCATTATTTCCACCATTAATACTCTTCCATCTTCATCAGTGTAGATCAGTTTTGCTGGGATAGCCTCTTTAATGTATAGAACCACTCCTCTTTTCTTACATTGAGTCAAAGAAGTAAATATTTTCCCCAATTTTGGCTGTACTAACAATTGTTCATGTTGTTTTTTTAATATGAACTTCTTGTAGACAAATTATATCAAATTTTAATTTCTCTAATTTATGAAAAGTTTTCCTTCTTTTAACAGCTGAATTAAGTCCATTTATATTCATTGTAATCAGTTTTTTTTCTTCCATGATTATGCTTTATATTTAGGTCTAACAGCTCTCGTGGATCTCACTTCATGCTGTTCTTTACTGTCCACCTACAGCTCCTTTCTCTTTTTCAGTCTCCAGTTGTTCCTCTTAAAACTCAATTAATGAGACCTCTTTCTCTGCCTCCTCTCTTCTTCTTCCAAAAAATTCTGCATGGAAAAGTTCTGCTTTCTCAATTGAATCAATTCTATGTCTCTGCTCTTGCCACGTAAACATTAATCCTTCTGGAATCAGCCATCTATAATTCACTTCGTTTTCCAGTAGCATTTTGATCAGAAATCGATATTCTCTTCTCATCTCTCTCACTCTTCTGGATATTTGTTTTAAAACCACAATCTTTTTACCTTTGTATTTCAATGTTTTCTCTCTTACCACTTGTAATATTTGTGTTTTAATGGATTTTTTGGTAAATCGAATATGGACTTCCTTTGGTAATTTATTTCTCATCGCATATCTTGTATAAACTCGATATACCTCATCTACTCCATCCATCATCTTTTCTTCTGTAATTTCCAAAGCATCTGCCAAAATTTCTATCATTATCGCAGCCAAATTTTCTCCTTTTTCCTCTTCTATATTTTGAAATCTGAGATAAAATTCTGACCTTTCCATCTCCCACATCAACATCCTATTTTTTTTCTTGTTCAACCACTGTTAATCTCCTGTCAATATTTCCAATCTTCTCCTCTCTTTGTTTTGAAGTAATCCACAATAAAAAATAAAAAATAAAAAGAAGAAAAAAGCCCCAAAATAATAATAATAATAAAGAAGAAGAGGAACAAAAATAAAAAAGAAAAGAAAACATTCCTTCAGATTCTGCACACCTTAATCCAATTGGGAAATCTCAATAATAAAAAGGAAAAGGCAGAATGGTCCAAAAACATGGATGGAAAAAGCAAAAAAAATCCCAATAAAAAGAAGAAGAAAAGAAAAATAAAGAAAAAATTCTGAGGCTTTCCCTTTAAAATAAAAAGCAAAAATAAGAATATTACTAAAATTAAAATTTACTAAGAGGCTGGTAAGGAGGGGTACCACAACTGAAAAAAAAATAAGAAAACACTGCACTTTGTTTAATTGTCCAAGGCTCTTATTATGACTCTCTTCTCCACAAGCTTCAAAGCCAAGCCTCAAGTGTTGAAATGTTGATAAGAGTCCAGGAAAGCACCTGTAATAATATTCTGCTGTGCTCTTCCCTCTATCTTATCAAGTTGAAATGTCCTTGAGAAGGAGTCTTTTCACAGTTCTCTCCAATTCAGATAAAATATTTTCAAGCCTCTAGTTGGCAATGTTACAAAGTTTCTTAATACACTCCCCCCCCAGCCAGAAAAACTTAGTTTGAGTTAAGAAAAAAGAAAAGGTATTTACATGTATATATATAAAAAGAGAAAATAGCCAAAGGGAGCCTCTATCCTAAAAGAAAATTAAAAAATCAAAAAGGAGCATAAGAATAAGGGAAAATTCAGTCCGGTTAACTACAAAATCACACTAAAATCCAAAGAAAAAGCAATAGAAAAAAAAAAGAGCCCAGCCTCAATTTGACGTCCCTTTAAAATACGCCACTCATACAAATTTGTCAAAAAAAAAATCTCACAGGTTTCTTCTCATATTCAGAGTGTCCTTTCAAATCTCAGCGAATTTACAAAAAAAAAAAAGACTTTCTCACCCAGCCGTCACATTTTCACTTCCAGGCTCTTCCTTTCCGAAGCTGTCCCGACTTCAGCAGCTATGGAGACTGCCTCTCCGCCGCCAGCAAAAGGACTTCTCCCAGATCAAACCAGGGACATTGCGATGTCCCTGGGACCCAGAGAGTGTGCCCTTCATGGTCACCATCTCTACGGGACGGTTTAGGTCCATTGGGACCTACCAGGGGCAAAAATATCAGCTGCGATCTCGGAACCCTGAGATTGCAGCTGTATCGCTGAAACGAAGCTCTGCCTGGACTGGACTATGTTAATATAATTATGATGGGAGACTTCAATGGAATTGTGGACAATAAACTAGACTATATAGCAGCAACAACAAAACAAAATAGAAAGATTCTCCCAAAAGCTTTTTTTAAAATGACAGACGAATTAACTTTAAAGGACATTTGGAGAGAAAGAAATGTTAAAACTGAACAATACACTTTCTACTCAAATAGACATTTATCATGATCCAGATTGGATATGATTTGGATCTCAACAGAATTAATATCTAATATTCAAGAAACAAATATTGAAATAAGTATTTGGGCAGATCATAGCCCAATGACAATTAAATGGAAGGGACGAAAAAAAAAGATCGAGATGGACATTAAACAATACTATTTTAAAGGAAAAAGATTTTACGCAATGGATGGAGAAAGAATTGGCTTTTTTCTTTAGAGAAAATAAAAAAGAAGATACTTCAACACAGAATGTTTGGGATACATGAAGGCATATGCTAGAGGTTTGATAATAGAATATATAAGAAAAAAGAATATTAGGAAAAGGTAAGCCACTAAAGCCTTGGAAGATGAGTATAAAAGACTTGAAAAAGAATTACAGAAAATGCCACAGAAAAAGGATATTAAATTGAAGTTGAATATAACTAAACATAAAATGGAATTAATAGAGAAAGAAGAATTGGCACAGAAAATTAGAAATGCTAAACAGAATTATTTTGAAGATGCAAATAAACCAGGTTGATGGCTAGCATATAAATTGAGAAAGGAGAAAGAATCAAAAAAAATATTGAAGTTAATAGATGATCAAGGCCAAGTTTGTTATGGTAATAAGGAGAAAAAAGAAATTATTCGAGATTTCTATGGGCAATTATATAAACAAGAGAATATCGATGAGGAAAAAGTCAAACAGTATCTACAGAATGCTAATCTACTGAAGATACCTAAAGAGACTGAAGAAATGTTAGAAAGCAATATAACAATGATGGAATTAACTGAAGCACTTAAGAAACAAAACAATGGGAAAGCACCAGGTCCAGATGGGCTTCTGGCAGAATTTTATAAAACATTACAAGAATCATTGAGTATTCCATTGCTGGAAGTTATGAATGAAGTTATGTTAAAGAAGATGATGCCCAAAACATGGTCAGAGGCTTATATTACACTTATACCAAAAGAAGAGGCTGATCCACTGCAAATTAAGAACTATAGACCTATCTCCTTATCAAATGCAGACTATAAAATATTTGCTTCAATTTTAGCAGAAAGACTTAAAAAATACTTAAATAATTTCATTCACCCAGATCCAAATGGATTTCTGCCAAAGAGACAAATTAGAGACAATATGAGAGTAATCTTGGATACTTTGGAATACTATGAGGCTCATCCTGAAAAGCAAATGGCTTTGATATTCCTAGATGCTCAAAAGGCATTTGACTATGTAAACTGGAGATTTATGTTATTATTATTGGAACAGATGGGTTTTGCCAGAAAATTTATTCAAGCAATAGAAGCCATATACAATAAGCAGACAGCAAAGGTAATGATGGAGGGAGAACTTACAGACTTTATTAATATAAGAAAAGGCACAAGACAAGGATGTCCCCTATCTCCTTTGCTATTTGTATTGACTTTGGAAGTGTTGAATAGAAATATTAGGGATGATAAAAGCATAAAAGGAATGAAATTTAAAAAGGAAGAATTTAAACTGCAAGCTTTTTAAACTGAATTTAAACAGCAAGCTTTTGCTGATGACTTAGCTTTTATTTTGGAAGATCCGTTAGAAACAGCTCCAAGGTTATTGGAAAAGATAGAGATATATGGTGAGGTGGTTGGTTTGAAAATAAATAAAGACCAAACAAAGATTTTGACAAAGAACATGCTACTGAGACAGAGAGAAGAATTGGCAGATCTGTTGAAAATTCAAGTTACAAATGAGGTCAAGTATCTGGGGATATACTTGACAGCAAGATGTAGCACATTAAAAGAGAATAACTATATTAAACTCAAACAACAGATAGCTTTAGATTTGAAGAAACGGGAAAACTTACAATTGTCATTAATAGGGAGAATTTCAACAATCAAGATGAATATTTTACCCAGAATTCTATTTCTGTTTCAAACAATACCAACTAGGCTTGGAAAAGACTATTTTGAAGATTTAAATAAAATTATGCTGAAGTATATATGGCAAGGTAAGAAAGTGAGAATAAAGCTAAAGCTAGATTTGAAACCGGAGTTTTTTCTATTGGGAATCTTACCAGATACTTATAGTAAAGACTTGAAATATCTGATTGTAAATGTATGAACAGCGGCTAGGATTTGTATTTGCTAAAAATTGGAAGAATGAGAAAATACCATCGCAGGAAGAAATTATTAAGAAAATATTGGAATGTGCTGAGATGAGTAGATTGACATTTGAAATTAGAGAGCAAGAGGATAAACAATTTTATGAAATTTGGGATCTGTTCTATCAATGGTTAGATGACAAAATACAATAATAGAATATCTAGAATGTTAGATAGCAAGGAATATCTTTATTTTTTTCTTTTTCTTTTGTTATTTGACATTATATCTATAAAGGGTTTTTAGGACAGATCTTGTATGATTATATGATTTGTTATAGAATAAACTGTTTTCAGTATTGTTATCTCATAAAGCATGAATGACAAATGATTTTTTAATAGCGATATTAGGATATATAAGTTTGGATTGACAATATGAGTTGTTATATAATATAAGTGTAATTGAGACTACGAAATGAATGCACAATGAATGATGAACCAACCGACACATTGTATGTACATAAAAGAGTTGATGTTTTTATGTCTTGTTTGTTTGTAGAAAATCAATAAAATTGTTTTCAAAAAAAAAAGAAGAACTAGGAAGGAAGGAACTGCTCCTAAAAAGAAAAGGCAAACACTGGAGATTCACTCAGCATGGCTAGTCTAGTAAAGAGAAGAACCAGGGGAGACATGATAGCAGTCTTCCAATATTTGAGGGGCTGCCACAGAGAGGAAGGGGTCAAACTATTTTCTAAAGCACCTGAAGGCCAGACAAGGAATAATGGATGGAAACTGAACAAGGAGAGATTCAACCTGGAAATAAGGAGAAACTTCTAACAGTGAAAACAATCAACCAATGGAACAGCTTGCCCTCAGAAGTTGTGGAAGCTTCATCACTTGAGACTTTCAAGCAGAGATTGGACCACCATTTGTCAGAAATAGTGTAGGGTCTCCCGCTTAAGCAGGGGTTGGACTAGTTGACCTATAAGGTCCCTTCCAATTCTGATTATTTGTTATGATGGCTCTCCTTGCTTGGATGGGAAGGTCAGAAAGAGGGAAAACCCAGTCAGGTTTTGCAGGGGTGGGTGTGGGGGGTGTCATGGTTCAGAGCAAACAGCCTGGTCACATTGCCAACCTGCTGCAATCTGGACTGAAACTTTGGAGGCTGGTTTATGAAACATTCTGGAAGAAAAGCTGCTGTGGAATAATTCTAAATCTTTGTAAACCTAGGAGAGGAAAAAAAGAGGGGAAACATCTTTACTAATCTCTCTGAATCCTTTCTCTGCTTACTTGACCAATTTTAATGTCTGTACATGATCTCTAAAATGATACAACCCTAGATAAAGTTAGTTTCCTTTTTAACTCTAAAACTTGCCAATTCAATCAATTGCTGTTGCTGGATTCTATGCCATGCTTTTCCAATAGTTCAGATCATAAAGAATCAGTCATGCTTTCTGTTGTGTATGTACCATAGTTAATAAAGTATGAGCTTGAGGTAAAGTGCAGGGTTCTGGCCCTGCACTTCTGATTGGCTGTTAGGCGGCCAGATTGGATTGATTAGTTCTTAGGAATCCAATTGGCCCTTAACAGAGGATTATTATTGGTTTAAAGTGCTAGCGTTCATAGCTCGCTATTGGACAATTCTCACAAAGGTTGCCTATATAAGGCAGGGTTCACTGTTATTGTTTTGAGAAGTCACTATGCAATAAAGAGCTGAAAGTTCACATTCAAAGACTGTCTCCATTTACTCCAACCCATGTCCAAGTACTTAACACTTTCTCTTCCCTCCTTCTTTTTCGATACCATCATGCTTGATTAAGAGCTGCAGAGCTCAGAAATGTGTCCACTCTTGTTATACTGAGCCCACCTAAAAAGATATTAACCTAGCACAAATTTTCACTTTGTTTATTTATTTGTCTTTCCTACCCCAGCCCCCCACCTTTTTAAAAAAAAAAAAAAAATCTCCATCATCAAGAGAGCCATGATCCTTTATTGGCAGGACTCATTATCCTCTTTGTTGGATTATTCTGTTATTTGTTTAAATAATTCAGATGGACACCAATCTCACAGCAGTGTCTCTGACTAGCAGAGAAAGATTAAAGCCAACAGTTATGACCAATAACTAATTGTGTCTGAGATAAGCAAAACTTCCCAATCATAAAACCACATCAACAGGAAAACTCATCTGCCCCAAATGCCTGAGGAAAAAGCCAGGTCTTCTGAGTTCTCCAGAAGGCTAGCAGTATCTAATATATAATTTATAAAAAGCAACCAAAACAATGAAATGAAAGCAGTCCCCATGCAAACAGATCTGCAGTATTGTGGCAAACTGAAGAGGTTAAGGAGATCCAATGTGCAATAAAGACACATACTTGAAGGCAAGAAATTAACATTAATGCAGAATTGTGATGGGCTTCTGACTATGATTTCTTAATTCTTGATAGGCATGTGGAGATACACTGGTTGATTGCAGAATCACTAAGAATCTCATCTCTAAAAGGCACTGGCCTGGAATGTTATGATTTGGGATGTTTTGCAAATGGGCCACTTCAGGCTAACTGATCTCCAAATGGCACAAAAATGCACAATACAGCAGCACAATAAAGGCTTAACTTGAGGAACTGAGCAGTGGTGGGATTCAACAAATTTTACTACTGGTTCTGTGGGCGTGACTTGATGGGCATGGTGTGGCTTGGTGGGTGTGGCATTCCCTCCCCAGCCCACTAACCTGCTTTCTAGCTCCATTCTCCTGTGCAGGGCAACAAAAGACCAAGCCGATCAGCTGGGACTCAGGAGGCAGAGAGTAGATGGGGGCAGGGGCAGTCAGAGGTGGTATTTGCTGGTTCTCCGAACTACTCAAAATTTCCACTACCAGTTCTCCAGAACTGGTCAGAACCTGCTGAATACCAACCCTGGAACTGAACCAGAGGCTATTTTTCTCTATTTATTTATATCCTGCATTTATTAATGAATACATCCATCTTCTTCTTATTTTCCCCACAACAACTCTGTAAAGTGAATTGGGCTAGAAGTGCATGACTGACCCAAGGTCACCTGGCTAAAGTGGGACTAAAATTCATAATCTTCCAGTTTCCAGTCTGATGCCTTAACAGATAACCAGAGTTGGAAGGGACCTTGTAGGTCATCTAGTCCAACCCCTAACCCAAGGGGAAACCCTACACCATTTCTGACAAATGGCAGTCCAATATCTTCTTGAACGTTTCAAGTGATGACACTCCCACAACTTCTGAGGGCAAGCTGTTCCATTGGTTGATTGTTCTCACTGACAGAAAATTTCTCCTTATATCCAGGTTAAGTTTCTCCTTATTTCCAGGCCTTAATCACTAGAGCAAACTGTCAGATACTATTGCCATATGGCTGGCTGGCTAATGAAATATAGTAATGTATAAACTACCTGCTCAAAGAATCAAATGCTTGAGTCCCTTGCAGGCTTCCAAATTCAGGTTCCACAGCTGTTTATCTCATTCCAAAAAGGAGTTCCAGGGCAACTGTTTCCAATATAAGCTCTACTTCAGCCATATTTAGATCAGAGGAAGACAAAGTGGAGGAGATACACCACACATATACATATACAAATATTCAGTCTTTCATATCTCCTAGAATCACTAAATGATTGCTCCTATATAAGTAATGCTTCTATATGACAGTGGTTCAAAACCAGGATAAAGGAAGTTTCTTAATAAATAACTTCTGGATTTTACTGCTGTACCATAGGATTAGGAGACTATGAGGAACACTGGTATCTTTCTGACATTATGTGGTTTGTGAAGTATAAATTTATAAATGACCATTTTCATGATAATCCAGAATGTCAAAAGCCAAAATCAGATGAAGATTCATAAAATTGAAAGCCTAGATCTCTGAAAGCCCATATCCATGGCCTAGTTTATAAGCTGTCACTAATTTCTCTCATTATGAAAACAGTGCTTACATATACAAAACATCCCATTATATGTCTAGTAGCCTGGAGTGGAGAATCTATGGCCTTTCAGATTTTGCTGAAGAACAAATCCTAAAATTATTCACAATCCAAGTTCTATAGCTGCTGGATACCATAGTACAAGGCCACAGGGTTCCTATCTCAGAGAAGCCTCTTTTGTCCTCTCTGTAGTGTGCTTGTGGGTTTTTTTGTTTTAATGTTTGGCTTTGAAAGGAAGAAGTTTCCAAATGGTATTTAAATTCTGGCCAATCTCAGCAGGTAATCAGTATTAAATGTGATTAATAGTTCGATAGAAGACCACTAAAATCCTAGAGGTGCTGATTAGATTAAGAACTTGGGCAAAAAAATTAAAGAACTCTATGACCAGGGGTGGGATTCTACCAGTTCGCACCTATTTGGTAGAACCGGTTGTTAACATTCTAAGCAGTTTGGAGAACTGGTTGTTAGAAGAAATTACGGGCCTAATCCTGTAAGGAAGGCAGGAAGGAAACATTCTGGTGTTGCTTACAGAAACTGCCCCTCCATTAACCCTTATTACATTCTTGACAGGGCTAGCCTTCCTGTCTCAGGAACTTCTCTGGAGTTATTTTTTCCCTCCTTTGCTGGTACTTTGCTTGTGTGGAATGACCATTCAAAGTTACAATGGCACTAAAAAAAGTGACTTATGACCATTTTTCACACTTACAACTGTTGCAACATTCCCACAGTCATGAGAGGCCAGGTGAGAAGATGCATGCCTCGATGTGAGTGATATTGAGTTGGTCATGCCCAGCCAATAACATGACCACCAAGCCATGCCCACCAACTAAGCCACGCCCACAGAACCAGTTGTTAAAAAATTTGAATCCCACCCCTGTCTATGACAAATCAATTTCATCCTGTTATGAAGGGCACTCTATAGGTGTGCCTATGTCAGCCTCAATCCAAAATCAACCTCAACTTTTATTTTTAGGAGAAAAGGAATGGAAGGAGAATGTAATTACATGTTTCCCCAAACACAGATTTTGGTAGCATCTGTTAAAGTGCCAAGCTAATGGTCAGAGTCTCCAGGCTCTGGCAAATGAAGGAAGAAATAACAAGGTTTCCAAGTGTTCTAAAAATGAACCAAAGTGGCTTCATTGCTTCATTCATCAGCATGCTGAGCCCTTGCAAATGCTGGAAGAGTTTTCTGCACATGTACAGCACAGCAGAGAAGCCTCCCTTAGCTTTTGCAAGCAGCAAAGATATGGGAAGAGACAATAGCTTGAAGTGCAGCAATCTGCTTTGTGGAAGCAATTTTTGTAGCCTCTTTGCTTCCACAAGCAGAATGATGTCAGCACCATAGTCCCTTGTTGAGATGAATGTAAGTAATCTCACAGAGATTTAGCTGGAATACTTTGTAAAAAGCTCGGTGTGTTTTCCCAGCTGAATTTCTGCATTCAGAGAAGTAAGCACTCCTCTGTTCAGTGGAGCTTACTCTTAGGTTATTATGCACAAGATTGCAGTTATGCCCCATAAACCTAAGAACGATGTTTTATTAGGGGGTTGATCTGTGTGTCGTTGTTTTATGACAACATTTAAACCAAAGTGTTTGCTCCTTTGAGTCCAAAGAACTCAAAGCAAAAGATACATCTTTTCAAGGGTAACCATGGATTCTCCTAGGGAATGAGACTTAAGAACTGCAATGGTAGCCTTCTGTGCTTCAGAATTTCAGAATTCAGAAACAGAAACAAATGGTCAAAATTGGGAGTGTCCTATCAAATTCTGTACCTGTAAACATTGGTGTCCCCCAAGGCAGAGTTCTAGGACCAACTCTTTTCATACTCTACAAAAATGACCTCTGTGGTCATATCAAGAGCAACTGCGTTCTCTTCACTGATGATGTAAAGCTATTCAACACCACAGACAGTACTGCTACCCTTCAAAAAGACCTTGACTATGTATCAGAATGGTCAAACAAATGGCAACTTCAAATCTCAACTAATAAATGCTCTGTCCTACAAATTGACAAAAAAAAAAAAATCAGAAAATAAAATACAGGCTGAATAATCAAGACCTTGTTGATGATCCAAACTCTGTCAAGGATCTTGGAGTACGCATCTCTAATGATCTAAGTGCCAGAGCCCACTGTAACTACATAGCCAAAAAGGTGTTAAGAGTTGTTAACCTAATCTTACGTGGCTTTTTCTCTGGTAAAATTACACGAATAACTAGAGCATACAAAACATTTGATAGACCAATACTCGAATACAGCTCATCAATCTGGAACCCATATTATGTATCTGATATTAACACAGTTGAGAAAGTCCAGAAATAATTCACAAGAAGAGTTCTCCACTCCTCTACTTGTTGCAGAACACCTTATGCCACCAGATTCGAAATTCTAGACCTAGAAAACCTAGAACTATGCTGCCTTCAGCCCGATCTAAGTATAGTGTATAAAATCATACATTGCAAGGTTAATTGCACCAAACTTGATTGCAGGAAATACGAATTCAGCAACAGAGTGGTCAATGTCTGGAATATTCTACCTGACTCTGTGGTTTCTTCCCCAAACCCCAAAAACTTTAACCTTAGACTGTCTATATTGACCTCACCCCTTTCCTAAGAGGTCTGTAGGGGGCGTGCATAAGCACACCAATGTGCCTACCATCCCTGTCCTATTGTTTCTTTTATTTTTTATTTTTCTTATATGTGTCCATGTACTCATAACTATGTTTTTACTTTTATCTATTATCTTGTAAGCAATTGACAAAATAAATAAATAAAATAAAATTTACCATTACACTCCAGGATACGTGAAGTCAAGCAGCATTTGTAGTTACTGCTGCTTATTAGGTTTATACAAATCACCCCTGTTTCAAATTGAAATGGAACAGAGCAGAGCATTCTGAACAGAGCATTGTTTAATTCAAGTTTGCAATCCGAAAGTCTAGGGCAAACCAATCTAAAAAAAATATTCATCAACGGGGTTTTTTTTACCGGAAAATCGTTTAAAGTATTTTTGCATTTTTCTGGTCAAGGAATCACTTTGCTTCACCTGTGCTTCCTTGATTAGGGATTGTTGGTGTTTTATTTTTCTTGTGCCTTTCAGTATTTCCAAAACTGTTTAAAAGGCACACTTTTAATTTTTTGCTTGTTTTTCTGAGACACCAGATTTCACACAACACAGAAAAGAATATTAATTCACCATTGTTGAGTGGCATGCTTTTGCTGCCTCTACTAATGGATTTCACAGAAAACTAGGAGAGATGGAACAGCTCTCTGGTCCATTTACCACCCCCTACCTCCTAAGAAAGAATCACTAGAGCACATAGGCAAAACTTGGCCTCTATTTTCTAGTCAGAGATGTGGCTTGTTGGCAATATTCTTTATTAAAAGAATTTATTTATTTATTTATTTTTTTAAGAGGCATCTAAACTGGTTGTAACAGTGTGATACAATGCCATAGAGAGGGGTAGGTCAAAGAGACACGACAGAGAAAAGTGGGCATTTGTAAATTTGTTGTCACCACCACCATCTCCCCATCCTAAAAGCTAAAAACTCACCCCAGTTATACAGAATTTGAAAGGAAATCTTGGTCCATGAATAAGTACTGGAATCATCAACCTTGTGCCCATATTTAGAGTGCTGAGAGCACAATCAAACTTCCATATCGGTTCCCAGGACCAGTTAAGATTCTTTCATTAAAGGAGGTGAGAGCTGAGAAAGTGAATGAAACCCAAAAGCAAAGCTAGCTTTGTGAATCCAAGACTTGATAAGAGAAGGCTTTGATAAAAGGAGAGAGTTGAATGAGATGATATAACTTATTAGCCAGCAATTCAGCCAAACCACCATACAGCATTTTCCATCTTGAGCTTGTTTGGCAGTTCTACAGAGAAGCGTAGTTATTGGATACTCTTGACCGAAGATCGGTACATTCCTTCTATCAGGGGTGGTTGTCCATTTCCGCCAAGCATGCGTCTTCAGGAGGAACGTGCATGGAGTGGTGAGGAAGGAAGGGCACACCCGCCTAGTCAATCAAATCAGCTGAATCAACCCTGGCAATCAATGGGGTGAAAGATGTCGCAGCCTAAACTCCTTCACATCCAGCATTTTCCACCAGAATTCTCCATGAATGGATGTGATTGAAAGAAACCACTCACTCTTTCCCCATTAGATCTGGTAGAAGAAGCATGTTACAGGACTTGTCAACTAAGGAATGTCGTCTGGTAGGACCCAGGAAGAGAGCCTTATCTGTCAATGGACCTGCTCTGTAGGAAACCATTCCTCTGCAAAGTCTTCAAGACGTGGCTTTATTCCCAGGTTGTCAGAGCCTGTGGGATGGCTATGTTAATTGTGCTTCAAAGGTGTTATGTTAATCGAAGTTATGTTAATTTGGTGTTTTTAAAATTTGGCTGCCATTGTCTATTTTATTTTTATTGTTATGAGCTGCCAAGAGTCACCCTGCGGTCATATAAATTGAAATAAATACATAAATAAATCTGCTATTTTGACTGTCTGATTTGCAATGATAGTTGACAAGAATATAACCCAGTTTTATTCTTTATTCCACACTTTGCCTCTGAGATATTCTTCAGCTTTCTGCCTGTTCATCTAACATAAGCTGCAGAATGTATTTGTAATAAAGCATCATCCTTAGACATGCAGTAAAATCTTGCACTGTTGAATGTGCCTATGCAGGATGGCAGAAAGATAGGTAGTCCTGCCCTTTTTCAGAATGCTCCATTCCATTTTCTTTCTGCCACCTGCCTTCAGTTTTTCCTCAGCAGATGTTTGGCATGCTCACTGTTAAATACTTGGACATGGGTCGGAGTAAATGGAGACAGCCTCTGAATAGTGACTTTTAGCTCTTTATTAGCATAGTGACTTCTCAAAACAACAACAGTGAACTCTGCCTTATATAGGCAACCCTTGTGAGAATTGTCCAATAACGAGCTATGAACGCTAGCTCTTTTAACCAATAAGAATCCTCTGTTAAGGGCCAATCGGATTCCTCAGAACTAACCAATCTGATCTGGCCGCCTAACAGCCAATCAGAAGTGCAGGGCCAGAACCCTGCACTTTACCTCAAGCTCATACTTTATTAACTATGGTACATACACAACACTCACATCACTAGATTTGGGATTCCCTTCCTTAAAAGATGTTGCTCTTCTGAAAAAACTTGCACTTCCTGCTATGTGATGGGACCATCTACAAAAGCATCATGTGATGAGACCATCACACAATTTCCCATGTGACAGGACCAGCTACAAAAGCATCATTGTGTGCTGTTAATGTATAGGAACAGACATTCAGCCTGAGGCAATATTTGTGTAGCCACATTTTCTTTTCCTTATGCTGACAATATAGAATCTTAATTAAACTACTATAGTGCTTCCTGTTTAATTTGAAAGATATAAAACTCAGATAGGGTAATAAGGGGGAATTCATCATGTCCTTCAAGAGGAGACCAGTAATGCAGTAGCCTAGAAAATCAATAGACACACATATATTTGTTTGTTACTTAGCAGGTTGCCTCAGCAATTAAGCTGCTGTCTTGTTTCAGAGTCTTGCTTGCAGAAAATAGGTGAGCTACCATGTGGTAGATATTGTACAGAACAACCTCGTCAAGCTGATATCTTTAGATTGGCCAAGATCATAGCTCCCCAAATTCCCAGCCAACATACTCTTCAGCATTATATCAAGCCTAGTTCAAATTCTTTAAAAGACAACAACAAGCATTTAAGAAAAGTATCCAATTTTGTCAGAGGTGCTACTCTGGAAGCATCAGTTCTTGGCATCACTTCTTCTAGTGACTTCTTTACATCTAGTTATTCTCTAGACCACTAGAAGTACTACTAAAAGTAAAGGCAGCAAACAAGGGGACTCTTTCTACCTCTCTCTTTGGGCCATTGCCCACTTGCATCTAATCCCAGTATAAACATACCCTGGCAACTTCTTTCTTGATATTGCCTTCAATTCTTCCCCAGGGAGCAAGTGAGACAGGCTCAAACCTCCTTAACTGTACACGAATTAAAGTTGTGTTTATCCCTTAAGCCAAGTATTTCCAGCAGCAGCAGAAGCAGCTATAGGAACTGTAAAATCATAAGCACTTCACTGTCCATTCAGCTGGCACTGTCCAGTCAGTGGCACTGCTGGCACTGTCTAGTTCTGCTTGGCATTTATTGGCCATTTCCAGCTGAGAAGCCATACCCCTTACCTTCTACCACCACTGTTCTGTCTCCCTGATTGAAAGTGAATTGGCTATACCAAAAGTAATTAGATGAAAGGAAAACTACTGAATTTTTTTTTCCCTCTCCCATGAATGTCACCTGCCTATGACCTAGGTTGTCAAACTCCTGGCCCACGGGCCGGATGCATCACAAACTGGCCACGCCCGGTTTAGTGAAGTGGAAAAATGTCCCAATACATCACATGATGCCATCATGACATCATGAGTTGACACCCCTGGCTTAGGATCACATTGCTTGATCCCTGTGACTGATCAGACAGAGTTAGATAAACCAGCGAATTAAAAAAAATAGCAACTGTTTTGATTTGGCTAGCTGATGAGCTTGGAATAGTTTTTGTTGTTGTTATTGCACTCTATACATGCTTGTGGTCTTAATTAACATGGTATGAAAGGCCCATCTTGCTTTCTGTACTAGGGTCTCATCCCACCCTAGCTACATCCCTTCTGGCACAAACTTACTTGTTTCTTTGTTTGTTTCCTACCTTTATTATTTGTATAACTCATTCAAGGCAATGAATATACCTAATAACACTCTCTCCTCCTATTTTCTTCACAACAATCCTCTGAGGTGGGTTGGACTGAGATAGAAAGTGACAAAGGTACCCAGCCAGCTTTCATGCCTGTTGAATGACTGACATTGAAATAACGCATTTAAATAACTTGCAAATGAGTAGAGTTATTTCAAAGCATGTCTGTTTTGCAGTAACCAACAAAGCACATCATTAACACCCATCTTTCTTTACCCAAGCTGCTTCATGACTGCTTTCTTTGAATGGACTGGCTTCATGTTTCACTGAAAAGTTGTCAACCTGTGAGAGATAGTGAGAAGTGTTAGGGGGCAGCAAAAGAGGAACTCATTTGATGTGAAGAGACAGTCCAGCTCAGATGTGGGGATTCTGTGAGGAAAAGAAAGAAATGTCTGCCTTAATCCGTTGTTCTTTACCTAAGAACTCTTCAAGTTTTTCAAGATTGTGCTTTCCCTTAACATTAAAAATGTGTGTGTGTGTGTGTGTATTTGTGCTCGACAATGTTTGGGAAGTTGTATTTCTGTCTTCCTAGGGCTGGGAGTCATGGTCCAAGGTCATTCACCTGACTCCATGCCTAAGATGGGTCTAGAACTCATGGCCTCCTAATTTCTAAGCTGATGTCTTAACCACTACCCCAAACTGGTTCTTTTAGCCTGAAATTAAAGATGTCCACCTGAAGGGAATGGGACAATTTACCACAGCCAACTTTCTGCTACCAACTCGCTGAGGGAAAATGTAACAATTCTATTTAATTATTTAAAATAAATAAAAAAATATTTTGATTTTTTCCATTTGCATTTCATTCTGTCCCTCCTTTTGCATCCTTTCTGTAATGATTCCACTCCACTATTACTTTGAAATTAGTCTAACTCTTGTCCCACAGCAAGTTGTCCTGTGGCGAGATGGCCATGGTGAATTGTTCTGCAGCAAGTTGGCCATGGCAAGTTGGTTGTGGTGAATGAGCTGTGGTGAATTGGCCATGGCAAATTGTCATAGACTCCCCACCTGAAAGCTACATAGTTCTTGGGTCAGTTCTTATGTAGAGCTTGGCACAAATAGAGTGGGAGATGAACTGGATGAATGTGTGAATTAGCTGGCCAAAGTTCAGCTGTTTCATTGCTTCCTGCAGCAGGCTGTGCATCACCGCCTTTACTTGGAAGATCATGGAACTCATCTCTGAGTAAGGCAGTAAAGTAAGGTAGTTCTTCCTTCCCCATCCTCATATCCTTTGTGGATTGGCAGAAATTTCCCCACTCAGAGATAAACCAAGAAGGAGAACAAAAATCAATGGGATGCATAATCAAGAAGTCAGGACAGAGGCAATAGAGGCAGAACAGGGATCGGCAATGGAGAGAGTAACCTTCAAACCAGCTACAGAAACTATCTGTGGGCTGCAGAAGTCCACATAATCATGAAAGCAGAAAGAGTTAGTGATACGTGTTGTTTCTTTGGTGTTATCTAGTGATTATCCGCAATCCATATATGTAATACCTGTGAGAAGCACTCAGTTCTGTAGCAGCAAAATGACCATCGCCTTTGTGTTCACTCTGCTTCCCACAGAAAGAATAACGTACTTCCTTTTCCTTACCCCTGTTAAAAATATAGCTCAGAAATGCAGGCTTTCTTTTGGAGCCCATAACTTCCTTAACTTTCTCTCTCTCTTCCCCCCCCCCCCCCCCGCCCGTTCTTCATGGGCTTGGCTCAACTCATATCACAATTTTTACCTGAAGGTACAATTTATTTAACCCTGAAGCTGATATACATCAGCCTCTCTCATTGTTCCTTAGCCTTTAGAACTATTTCTAAAAAAAAAGCTAAGTTGCAATGGAGAAAATAACTGGATCAGCAAACTTACCTCTTCACTGTTTCTGGAGACTTTTATGATCTCTGTAGGACATGAAGAAGGGAGACTTTATTGGCTTACACCAGAGGTTCAGGAGCTTAGAGGTGCTGTAGTTTTCCCCAAAACAAATTAAAAACAAAAGTGAGTTTATGTATGTTCCATTCCAAAGCTCTCTTCCAGGGAAGATTTACTGCATTTTCCCAGAAAGTGTAATAGAGAAGCAGAAGAAAACAATATGTAGTAAAAAAGCACTGACTGTTTTTCTGAGAAATAGCTGCATGTATAAGGTTGCCCTTGAGATAGGAAGTGGAATTGGCTGGTGTGATAGCTACAAGGACCCAAACATGTTCCAATGTGTAGTTTCAGCAACCCCCAATTCCCTCTAGGCTCATGCTTTGCTATTACTGCTCCCAAGGAGATGTGCTATTTACTGGAACTTTCAATAAAAGATTCAGCATTAATTGTCTCGTGCAAAATAACACTTGTGCAAAATAATTGTCTCATGCAAAATAAAGGTAAAATTAGATCTGCTGCCTCTCATTGATTTATGCTGCTTAAAATGGCTTTCTTCTTGCTTGTCTGAAAAAAAAAAATCTGCTGTTTTCCAGTTGATTTGCACGAACATTTTTTGTATTAAAATTCAAATCCAGTCTATTTTATTTGACAGGCCAAACTTGAATGTGCATGTAGGGAAGCTGTTATCTGAGCACTCAGCTATAAACAAAATTCCCATCTGAATGCACCCATATAAATAATCCTTCAGAAATAGGAGTATGCAGACTGGCAGCAACATGAAGATGCCATGTCTGGAGTCTGCAAATCACATGAGCTGCATTCAGAACCACATACTGGAAATGTTATGTTTCCAAGCTTATTTGCTTTTTAGATGCTCATTTTTTAAAAAAATAAATGCATTTAACTGAAAACTTTTCAAAATATGATATGTGCATCAAGGATTTCAGTATATCAACTTAATATTTTGCCACAATTAACGTGTTTCTTGAGCCTGTGAGCACATTGCACATTTTCATGTGTTGATGTGAGCACATGCCTTTCTTCCTCCCTATCCTATCCCCTCATCATGTGATAGCAAAAGCATTTAACAATAGCACTTATACTTATATACCACTTCATAGTGCTTTACAGCCCTCTATAAGCAGTTTATAGAGTCAGCATATTGCCTTCAACAATCTGGGTCCTCATTCTACTGACCTCGGAAGGATGGAGTCAACCTTGAGCCAGTGAGGATTGAACTCCTGGCAGGGAGCTGAATTAGCCTCCAATACTGCATTCTAACCACTGCACCACCATGGCTCCTTTTGTGCAGTGGTGAGAGTACAGTATTGCAGGCTAATACTGCATGCCTTATCTTGACTGAGACTATTAACCATGCAAATATGTTTTTATTCAATCAGCTCCTGCCCATAAAGATAGCAACAGTCTTGCAATGTAAATTTATATACTGAATGTTAATGTCTAGGTTGTCATAACCAATTTAAAAAGAAAATGGCTAATCTGCACATATAGTTTAGTAGCCATAAATCTGCAACTTTATTTATTTGTTACTTAGATTTATATCTCCGCTTTTATTTCCAGGAGCTCAGTAGTGCAGATAATACTCTCTCCTCCCATTTTTTTTATCCTGCAATAATCATCCAGTGAGCTTCATAGCTAAGGATGGATTAGAACCTGAGTTCTCTCAGTGCCGCCCCAAACCCTTAACTACTACCCCACCTGCCTCTCCTTGAATACCTTTTTCTTATCAAATTGTTGTCAAGCACTTCATTGCAGACAATTTCAGGCCCTCCAAAGGAACATGTACTACAAGGACAGCCAATCCAGCAACATTACAAATAAGATGTGATGTCCGAATTAAATAAAACTTACTTGGAAATTTTTCTCCCTAAAAGATTCTATGCTTTCATCTTGACACTTGCAATTGATTTCAGCACGGTGAAAGAAGGCAGAAGCTGAAATGATATGCAATTAAAGCTTCATATATCTGTGTTTTTAGCTGCTTTACTTGCTGGAAATGCATGACATGTTGTGAATGAATAATGCCAAATAAAGTTATCTTGAGCTTGAAGTCAAGTGCAGGGTTCTGGCCCTGCACTTCTGATTGGCTGTTAATGGCAGGATCAGATTGGTCCGTTCAGGAGCATCTGATTGGCCATTAACAGGCCATTCTCACTGGTTAACAGAGCTAGCGCTCCAGGATTGCTATTGGTTGAATAGTAAATAAGTTGCCTATATAAGGAAGGCTATAGCAGCCCTCCAGTTCACAGAGAAGAGCAGGCATTCCGTAATGTAAAACAACTACTGACTTCTGATGCTGTACTAATGCAGTACAATGAGACCTTGCCATTAAATATCACATGTGATGCATCGCATTTTGGAGTGGGCGCCATTTTGAGCCATGTATTACCTAATGGTAGTGAAGCCCCTGTTGCTTACTTTTCAAAAACGCTCTCGAAAACCAAGCGAAATTACAGCCAGATCGATAAAGAAGCCCTGGCAATTGTATCAGCTGTTAAAAGATTCCATGAGTACATGTACGGCCAGGCTTTCACCATTGTAACTGACCACAAACCATTGCTGGGGATCATCACTGGGGACAAGCCAACTCCCTACATACTTTCTCCCAGGATGACCCACTGGTCAGAATTCTTGGCTGCCTACAATTATCAGCTACAATATCGTCCTGGTAAAGCCATTCCCCACGTCGACGCATTGAGCCGTGCACCGCTCTCTGAAACCATCAGTGATCCTGCACCAACGATGACAACGTTGCAGATCGAGACACTCCATACGCCACCATTAACTGCCCATGACATCGCGAGAGAAACAAAATGCTACCCCATCTTAGCACGAGTCCTCACATGGATGGAACGCGGATGGCCATTGGACCAAGTACCAGATGACTTTGCACCATTCAAAAGCCGTCAAACAGAGTTGTTCTCGCAGAAGGGCTGTATCATCTGGGGCGATAGAGTTGTTATCCCAGAATGACTCCAACAGGCACTGTTAAGAACCTTGCACGATGGCCACCCTGGCATCATGCGCATGAAGGGCCTCGCATGAAGCTACGCGTGGTGGCCAGGCATCGACAGACAAATTGAATCGTGGGTTAAAACTTGCCAGAGATGCCAAGAAGTAAGCAACGCTCCACCAAAAGCAACCCCAACCGAATGGGAGATGCCGCAGGGACCCTGGTCCCGCATCCATCTGGACTTTGCTGGGCCGACCAAAAGCCACACGTTTTTGCTAACCGTTGACGCCTACTCGAATTGGCTCGATATTCACCGAATGAGGAATACGACCACCGAAGCGGTCATCAAAAGACTGGAAAGACTGTTTGCAACCCACGGATTACCAGACGTTCTGGTATCCGATAATGGGTCCCAATTTACCGTGCTGTCTTTTGAACAGTACCTGGCTGACCGCAGTATCCGACATGCGCTTACTTCGCCTGCGCACCCTGCGGCCAATGGTAGGGCTGAGCGCATGGTACAATTCGTCAAAAGGACTCTACAAAAGATAGACTACAACAACATCGATGAGAAAATCAACCGAATCCTTTTCCTACAGCACATCACACCTCACAGCATCACCAACAAAACTCCCGCCAAGCTGCTAATGGGACGAAAGCTCCGCTCCCACCTCGATCGGTTACACCCAGCCTACGAACTGGAAAAGCCACTCAGATCCAGCGGCCGATGCTGTACCTTCCAGGTAGGCGATTTAGTATTCACTAAAAACTTATCGGGCGATCCGCTGTGGGTAGAAGCGACTGTAATCCGCGTAACTGCCCCAAGATCATACCTCATTCAGTGCCCTGACGATAGACTTTGGAAGCGCCACATAGATCAACTACGATCGCAGCTACCGTAGCGCAATTCCGAACTCCCTTATGACCAAACTGAGGGGGGGGGGAGATACAGAGGAAAGCGAATTGCAACTAGAGGAAAACCTTTTTGAAGGGACTGAAAATGGAACTGAAACACAGGAACAGGAACCGGGGACCGGAGTGAGTTCACCTCAGGGAGTGGCCAGTGATGTTGATGACGATGGGAACGCGAACTCGGAACCAGAGGCACCCCTACTGTTAAACAATGATCTACCTCAACAGAAGTGCAGCCAACCGCCAGGCACTTTGTGAAAATCAAAAAGACTGATAAAACAACCGTCCTACCTCAAGGACTATATAACCGTGCCCCGTGGGCAGAAGCCAGGGGAAAGGGGTGTTGTGAATGAATAATGCCAAATAAAGTTATCTTGAGCTTGAAGTCAAGTGCAGGGTTCTGGCCCTGCACTTCTGATTGGCTGTTAATGGCAGGATCGGATTGGTCCATTCAGGAGCATCTGATTGGCCATTAACAGGCCATTCTCATTGGTTAACGGAGCTAGCGCTCCAGGATTGCTATTGGTTGAATAGTTAATAAGTTGCCTATTTAAGGAAGGCTATAGCAGCCCTCCAGTTTGAGCTGTCACACCATGTAAATAAAGAGTTTGAAGTTCACTGTTTCTACCGGCTCGTCTCCATTATTTGCACCCATGCTCCAGACTTAACATGACATATCAAAAATGTTACACTTTTCTCCCTTTTGTACTGATCTGCAATGGGTGGGAAAGACCTGGAAGCATGCACCAAAATCAGTTCAGCTAAACAGACTGAATGGATAGAGTATAGTAAGGCTAGCTGACCTGAAGCTTTTACATTTGTGCATAGAGACTCAGGAAAGATAATAAGATCAGTGGTGTTTCACATGGCTAGGATCTTGAGCTAAAATCATATCCCAACAGCTGCTGTCCAGAGATTCCCATTTGAATACTGCCTAAGGAAAGGGGCTGGAAAAACATCACATCAAATTATTAAATACTGGCCCAGTTGGACTTCATAGAATACACCCAATATTCTTTATTTTGGTTGGTAGATTGATGCCAAATTTGAATGGCTGTGAAAGTAAAGGTAGGTGGGAACTGGGGTCAAAGGAAAATGTCAAAGAACAAAGCAGGATGTTTCCACTCAAAACCAAAGAGAATGTTTGGACCAAGCAAGGAAACTGCTCCAAATGAATATTTTATGTATTTTTTTTCCTGGACTCAGAAAATGAGGGCCAGCTGACCCAGGTTGCAATCCTGTTATATCATGTGGGGCGGATGAGGGTAGCAATAGTACTTAGACATATACCGCTTCACAGTGCTTTATAGCCCTCTCTAAGCAGTTTAAAGAATCAACATATTGCCCCCAACAATCTGGGTCCTCATTTTACCCACCTCAGAAGGATGGAAGACTGAGTCAACCTTGAGCCTGGTGAGATTCAAAGTGCCAAATTGCAGTCAGCTGGCAGTCAGCAGAAGTTGCCTGCACTCTAATCACTGCACCACCAAGGTTCTTGTAAGAATGCATGTGCAAAATTTGATCAAGGTAGGAAGCAAAATTATGAAGGAACAGACAATTCTTAACAAGCTTTCCTGATCCAAATTCTTATATTACCCATGGACTGTAAGAGTTATGGAAAAGAAACCTTGATCTGATAGACAAGTATCAGACTTTGATGACAGGAATATGTTAGCGTGACAGATATGATCTGTCACGCTAACATATTCCTACATTTTTATTTTTAAAAAAGTGTTGGAGGGAAGAGAAGTCCAACTCTTCTATCATCCACTTCA
Organism: Hydrophis major; assembly: GCA_033807585.1. Taxonomy (NCBI): domain Eukaryota; kingdom Metazoa; phylum Chordata; class Lepidosauria; order Squamata; family Elapidae; genus Hydrophis; species Hydrophis major. The sequence goes on from CM066329.1 coordinate 175,991,697, forward strand.
CCAAGGTTCATTGAAAAGAGCACACTAAGAGGACTTCCACAGCCCTTTCTCCCTGTCCTGTGCCTAATGGTTTTAGGTATTAACAGCTGAATGACTGAGAGTGTCAATGGGAGATAATTTGCTCAATGTTTTGTCAATGTTGATAAGTTAGAGCTTTACAGGTAGTCCTTGACTTACAACAGTTCTGTGATGACCCAGGATAGGATACAAAACAAACACAGTCACAGAAAACAGATGAAGCCCCTTTTATTCCTTCTGTTTGCTTCCAAGCTCTGAATATCTTTGACGGAAGACAAAAAAAAAACTCCCACACAAACAGTTACATGAAGAAGGAAAAAAGCAACACAAACCAGGCAAGATAAGGGCTGGAGGATGTCCACAGATAACACACACTGGGAAGGACACCAAACTCAGAGAGGAACTATAAACTAGAGATATTTACACGCTTTGTTTCCAGCGTTCGCCAATACACAGATCCATACTCTTATTCAGTTGTCACAGCTGCAACCCATGAAGAGGATCAAGGCCTTTTCCTCCCGAGTAGACCACATCTCTCCCTTATCCTCTCCTCCCTGCGTGCCCTAGGATGGGTAGGGGATGGGCCTGGGTCCTCCTCTGACTGCTCAGCTGACCTCTCCCCTTCCCCAGCCTCCTCCACAACCTCTGGAGCCACACTTCCACTCCCTGTTGGCTGTTCCTCCTCTCCCTCAGAGTCAGTCTCCACTAGGGGCATAACAAGTTCATTTAGTGACCATTCAAAGCTACACTGAAAAAAGTGACATGACATGATTTTTCACACTTATGAGTATTGTAGCATCCCCATGGTCACATGATTTACATTCAGATGCTTGATAACTGATTCACATTTATGCTGGCGGCAGCACCCCAGAGTCATATGACCACCCTTGGCAATCTTCTGACAAGCAAAGTCAATGGGGAAACCAGATTCACTTAACAACCCTATTACCCTATTTAACAATCCTATTTAACAACTGCAAAAATGTCGCTTTACAAATGTGGCAAAAAAAGTTGTGAAATGGGGCAAAACTTATTTAACAAATTTCTCACAACAACATAAATTTTGGGCTCAATTATGGTCACAAGTTGAGGACTACCTGTATAGGACAACCAAAGCTGGGCTACAAAACTCCAGGCTACAATTATATGGCAACAGAGATAAAGCTCCCTCTCTTCACTCCCATCTAGCAGTCACCCAGAATTTTTCAAACCAGGCCTGAATTTAATTCAGTCAGATTCAAAGAAGAAATAGGTGCCAAATGATACATTTTGGCATTTTATAGACATTACCATATTAATTTAGCATCCAAACCACTGCTGCTAATTAATTTAATTCTTTTTAGAAAGCCTTTTCTTCTTTTTCACTTTAGTTCCTGCCAAATAAAAGGTTTCATAAAAAACCTCATTTTGATTCCCACAATTGCAGCGGGCTCAGCTGGAGCGTCTTCCATCAAAATGTTGCTATACGTTTAATTGCCTTTGAAAATCTTGTAGCATTTATATCTTCACACAGCATAATCCAATAGGATTATGGTCTTAAAGTACACAGAAGAAAACCCAATTTCAGCCTTAAAAAATAAAAAGGTTAGAAATAGGTGGGAGGGGCAGTAGCTAGGAAATATTCCCTAGAGAAGAAGAAAAAAAAAAACATTGATTACAGCTTTATCATTTGCATCCCAAGCAGGCATTAGGTGCAAAGTTAGATTCAACAGAGAATGTTTCTAGTAAATAAAAAATGAACTGGGATCTTGCATAAATTATATTTGGTGTTTAGTCAAAACATATTGGCCTCGCTTGTATTGTTATTCTTTTAAACCTGGATTTTCTGGATTAACCATTGTGGCCTAATTCACATCAGAACTAAATTCACGCATTGTCCTAATTTATTAGGTGGTCGCTTTGGTTTACCATGATATATGAACCAAGTGACTTTGGTTTGTGTGCACAGTTTATAGTACGGTGTGATGTGAAGTACAGACACCATGGATTAATACACTATGCAAAATCTGCCATTACCCATACCCTCCCATGAACTCTTTGGATAATTTTTGCAAGAGGATATCATAAGTGCCCCATCATGGCTCAAAAAATTACAGTTATTTTTCCTTCAGCAAGATAGACATGAGCTCACCAACTGCATCACTGACAGGAGAAGCCATGAAGAGGGAGGGTGGTGTGTGACTAGGCTGAGGAAAAACAAACCTCCTATGGCAGATGGTGTACCAAACATTTTAACAAACGGTAGTCTATTTCTGTACTTGTTCACTTTCAAACTATTATTGGCATCAGTACAGATGGCCAATCTTCCTTCACATAAAGAGATATATTCTCGTCTCCTGGTTTGGTCTGTCTTAATATGGTAAGCACCAGCAATATGGTAAGCATCTATGATTGAATATAGTAGGCAGGATTTTCAGGAGGGATGGGATGCATTCCAGAGGAATAAGAGACAGTTCAATCCAGATATTTTGTGTGGGTGTCCCTAATAGTTCTCAGAATACATGATAGACACAGATAGTAGAATCCTCGGGCTGTCAAGATTCTGTCTATAGGTACGGAAAAAATAAAGCCATTCTTGCTCGTGGGGCCTGATAACATCATAGTCAGAAATAGCACCTAGGGATGCCCACTTCTGATCAAAATTAAGTTCTTCTGATAGTATTGCCTCCAACTGTGTGATAGTTTTATCAATCAGGATGAAATGGCACATTTCAATTAAACCTTTCTAAGTTATTACTTGATGACATGCAAAAAAGGGTTTTTTACCTACCCCAAAAAACGGACATAATAATGTAAGTCTGCTATCATGCCTGATTTCTTTTGACTTGCCATTAATCATTTCTAGGCATTAATTTCATCCGGATTTAATTAGTAGAGTGTCCTTGCTCTTAAAGGCACTGAACTTAATCATTAGGTGCCTGTTAGTATTTCAATATCCATTCTCTAGAATGATGAGAATGAACACAGTGAATGAAGGTATCAAAGAAAAAAATAACATAATGAGCAACTAGAGAATAGCAAGTGTATTTTTCCCAACATGCAAAAGCCCTCTTGTTGGGAAGAACGATAGCTTAGAGCAGGGCATATGCAGTTTATGCTGAAATGTTATGTTAAGTCCCTGACATTTCCAAGTTGAGATAATTAAGTGTATGAAACCAGAAAACTCAAGTTGAACCTTCAAATTGGCTTGATCTGTAAACCAGAATTTATTGTCTTCCATTAGATGTGAACAAATCTAATATAGGAATGACCTCCATTAGGTCATGGGAAGGGTGGAGGAAATGCTGCCTAGAGAATGATCAGATAAGAGAAGGCATCACCCACAGCTGCATAATGGACAGAGAAAGAGACTTAGAAAGGAAATTCCCTAACTTCTCAGGCTGAAAGAGATAGAGGGAGATTTGTAATATCAGACTTGCAAAATTCTGTTTCTATAACTGTTATGGATTAAACCATCGCAGCAATACAACCGAAACAGCTTTGTCTTACAACAGGCTTGTAATCCTGCAATTCTCATTGGCCCATGAATAGCGAGTTGTGATTGGTCAGGTTTGGCCAATCTGATTGGCTGTTAACAGAAACCCCTGATTGGACGCTTGTGAAAGCAATAGACTCAGTTCATTGGTTGTTTGACAGCAACAAACTCTATAAAAGAGCTACTGCTGCCTAGGTTTCTAGCTCTGTTCTTTCTTGTTAAATAAAGAGTTGAAGTCACAGACCGATGTCTCGTCTCCGTTCTTATACCCATGCCCAGGACTTAACAATAACCTTACAGTAAAGTTAATGTTATTGCCATTTTCTTTTCTTTTCTGGACTACCCTGAAGAAGTGACACACAGTAAACCTTCCTAAGAATCTACCGTGTTTCTCCAACATTAGAGCCTCCACCAATAGGAAGGCCCAGCATGATTTCTTGGCATGAGGTGAAATTAAGCCCTGCCCCCAAAATTTAGGCCTATTTAATCCATGCATTTCCCCGCCATTTCTCACATTGTTCGTTAGAACTACACGAGGTGAAGAGAAATGAGGGGGAAGGGTGGGGGGGTGAGGAGAAATCTTGCCTTTAGGAGTGCCCTGCAGGTAGCCTAGGCTAGAATACCCCAATAGCCGATAGGAGCTCCCCGAAGGCAGAGTCCCCAGCTGCTTCGGGGCAAGGCGTGGTTGCCCATGTCTCCTCGCCTTTAGGCAGTCTCTTTCAGGTGATGGAAGCTCCCCAAGTGCAGTCACCAGCCGCTTCGATTGGCCGGTAGAAGCAGCCTCAAGGCGAGTGCACACACACACTCCCCTCACTGCAAGGCCACTTCTACCGGCCAATCAAAGTGGCTGGTGACTGCACTTGGGGAGCTTCCATCGCCTGAAAGAGACTGCCTAAAGGCGAGGGGACACAGGCAGCCATGCCATGCCCTGAAGCGGCTGGGGACTCTGCCTTCAAGGAAGCTTTCATCGGCTGATAGAAGCAGCCTTGTGGCGAGGGGAGTGTGTGTGTGCATTTGCCCTGAGGCAGCTTCTACTGGCCGATCAAAGTGGCTGCTGACTGCACTTGGGGAGCTTCTATCGCCTGAAAGAGACTGCCTAAAGGTGAGGGGACACGGGCAGCCATGCCATGCCCTGAAGCGGCTGGGGACTCTGCCTTCAAGGAAGCTTTCATCGGCTGATAGAAACAGCCTTGTGGCGAGGGGAGTGTGTGTGTGCATTTGCCCCAAGGCAGCTTCTACCGGCCGATCAAAGTGGCTGCTGACTGCACTTGGGGAGCTTCTATCGCCTGAAAGAAACTGCCTAATGGCAAGGGGACACAGGCAGCCATGCCTCGCCCTGAAGCAGCTGGGGACTCTTCCTTCAGGGAGCTTTCGTCGGCCGATAGAAGTGGCCTCACGGCGAGGTATGTGCGTATGGGCCACTCTAAGTGGGGGAGGAAATTAAGCCACCCCCTAAAAGGTGGCCTAGCTGTTTTTTCAGGGGTCAAAAAAAAAAGGCCCAGCCTTATTTTGTGAGAAACATGGTAGCATAATATCTTCAAAGCTATTCATATTTCATGCCTATTATCAATTTTCAATAGCCAAAGCAATTTTTTCCTCCCAGTATTATAATAACACATAATTTACTTTCGTGGAAAAAGCAACTAGGCTGAATTATGTAATGGATGAGTTTTTAAAATTGACATTCCCAAGGTATAATAATGCTCAGTGTGTAGCATTTGATGATTGTGTCTCCCAAATTAGGCAGCTTTTCCATAGCTATGCAAATGAGCCCCTTGAGTTTGTGAAATGGAGACAGCAACACCTGCTACTGTGAATTGCTTGTGAGTCCTTACAGTCAGATCTTCTAGAGCATATAAATTGCAGATATTCTTGAATTGGTGAACTAATTAACCCCAAGGAAACTGGGGTCTCTGTTCTGTCATTGAAACATAGAAGTAAATCACCTATTAAATTTTAGCTAAGCTGTTTGGTTAACCCTTTACTCCAAGATGATATATTGAGATCAATGACAGAATGTCAAGGAAATGATTTTTTTCTGCCACTTGAATTTAGATACTGTTATTTCTCTTGTGTTACGTGAAGGGGGAGGGGTTTATCCTCTGATCAGACCAGTCTATTCAACTATGCTGCACATTAGAAATGTGGCCAAATTAAAAAAAATAGTTATAATTTCTATATGATAACTAGGGTGAGATACAGCAGAAGCAAATAAAATGTTTGCAATTATAGTGCCTACGGAGGACATCAGGTTAAGGGTGTGTTATTAAAGTGGTTGAGATTTTGTGACCTAGTAGTTCATGTCTGCAGCTCACAACTCAGGGCCTTTCCCCACAGCTAAACTGAATCCCCACAGCTAAATCCCACATGCTCAAATCAGCAGAAACTTGTAGTGGCAAAAAGTTATCTGTCCCCCACTTTTCTATATCCAGAACAAGAGGAATGCAGTACTTTTTACAGCAGTACATCTAAAACAAAATCTTAAGCCTGAGGATGAGGTAGAGGCATCATTATGGAGACATGGAAAAGGAAACATGTTGACATGGCATTCTTGTGATATCATTAGGTCAAAATGAGGAAAGTCCCCAGTGGTTTTTATACTGAGTGTTATGTGATATAGTCATTTAGAATGTCAAATAAATCAAACTTTAATTGTTTTAATTGATCTTCTTCACAGTATGCTTTCATTGTTGGGGTATTTTCTGGATGTCACTCAAAGGTACTTTGTGTGAGATGGATGGTCATATAAAGCTGACAAATAAAAAAATTAAATAAATAAACATATAAATAACATTTTTTCTGTCAGTCATGAAATTCACTGGGTGAACTTGGTCAATTATTCCAACCTCACTAGACTGCTGAGTGGATAAAATGGAAAGAATGGAGTCAAATACATTACCTAGAGCTAAAAAGGTTGCATATAAATGTGTAAAATCTAAGCAATGTTATATTGGAATTGGTTTCCAATTGAGCTGGTCACAACAATTTTGTTACAAATGCAAGTCAGGCTACCCAAATCTAGGATTTCATGCCTGAAATGTGGTAATGTGAATCATTGCCTTTCAGATTTGAACTGCAACAATTACTTACTTTTATTTTTTCATTAATTGTCACTGGGACAAAATGAAACTTTTGAATAGAGAAGAAGTGTAGTTTCATTGGAAAATAAGTCCACCTATTTGTGCCTTAATCTGTATACACTTACAAATGCAAGTGGTGGAGAAATGAGAAATCATGGTTGAATTTTCTTGGAATTCCTTGTTGATTTTGAGAAACAGATGGTTGATGACATGTTGAAATTGTCTACCAATTCATTCACTGCAGTCCCCAGTATATCCACATCTTTATGTAACTAACATTGGAAACTCCTTTTGGACAACATAAAGCAAACAGCTAAATACGCCACCTTCAACTGAGAAAAACATACACAACATTCCCCTTTGTCTGTAATAAGAAAGCTGTGAGGGAGGAAGAGTAATGGAAAATCTACTATGGGTAGAGATGATGCACGCTGCTAAAATTTGCAGAGAGGATGATCAACTTTCTGCTTTCTAAAATTCAGGCATGACCTAGAAGCTAGGCCTATGTGGGAAATTGCTGGGGGGGGGATTTAATCGAGTCATTTAGATCAGAGGTTGTATTTAGCAGGTTCTGACCAGTTCTGGAGAACCAGTAGCAGAAATTTTGAGTAGTTCGAAGAACTGGCAAATACCACCTCTGACTGGAGATTTTACAGTATCCTTCCCCTGCCATGCCCAACAGAACTGGCCACAGAACCGGTAGTAAAATAAATTTGAATTCCATAAGAAGAGTCCATAAAGACTTTGGGTTTAGTTAAGGCTTAGGATAAAGTTAACTTCTCTTGAGTGCAACCTACCTAGACTTTAAGGCCATCTAATGTATCCTTCATCTAAGTCCCCTCACTCAAGGAGATGAGCTGGTCCTTTGCAAGAGATTTTATTTATAGAATTCCGAATTCCAGAGAGGCTCAACTGGTACCCATGTTAGCATTATTCTGGTACCAGGTTGAATGTCTTTTTATTTTCTGAGGCTTTTGAACTAACTTTTATTGCATTTTAATTTTCAGTTGACTGCTATGTTACCATCTAATTTACATGGTCTTTATATTTAGCATTGTACTTGACATTGTACCATATATGCTTTCATTCCCATGACATTTTTAGTCTGTTCCATTGTAAACTGCCCTGGCAGCTTTGACTATTGGATGGTTTACATATGTACATATACATACATACATACATACACACACACACATACACACAAATACATATTTGGGTGGCATGGAACTATATGTTGCTGGAACAGTTGCAATCACATATTGTCTTGTTGTGACTGAAAGGATCGATCCTGCTGTGAGTTTTGCTTCTGATGATTCTGAGGATGAAAGGCTGGAACCTGCTGAGAATTTGGAGTCTGAATTGTTAGAGGACACTGTTGTGAATGCATAGGCCTTAATAAAGATATCTTAAGCTTGGAGTCAAGTGCAGGGTTCTGGCCCTGCACTTCTGATTGGCTGTTAACAGCAGGATCGGATTGGCCCGTTCCGGGGAATCCGATTGGCCATTAACGGAGCGTTCTTATTGGTTAAGGGAGCTGGCGCTCCTAGATTGTTATTGGTTAATAGTTGTTGGGTTTCCTATATAAGGAGGGCTATAACTGCCATTGCTTTTGAGCAGTCAATATGTAAATAAAGAGTTGAAGTTCACCGTTCCAGAGGCTCGTCTCCATTTTTCTCGCCCATGCTCCATACTTAACACTGGCGATGAGGATGGGATATGGAGACGTCTGAGCCGACTGAACTAAGAAGAAACACCGAGCACGTGGCTGACAGCGCTACACGACGGAACCATGTCCGGCGGCGTCGTACCACCTGCTTTGTTCGATCCAGTGCAAGAGGACTGGGAGTCCTACATGGATCGTTTCCAAATGTTTTTGGAAACTAACAATTTAAAGGATGTCACAGCCGGGAAGAAACGGGCGGTATTCCTAACGCATTGCAGTCCAACCGTATTTAAGATGGCTAAAGCACTAGCCAAACCTACCAAAGTGAAGACGAGGGACTGGGACAACCTTGAACCCCTATTAAGAGCTCATTATGCACCGACCGTGCCCACGCTCATGAGATGGCATGAGTTCTATCAGAGAAACCAGCGAAAAAGAGAAAGCGTCGCTGACTTCATAGCAGACCTCCAAAACCTGGGAGGCCTCTGTGGATTCGCCAACGTGGAAGAGGCACTGAGAGATCAAAGGGTTCTGGGATTAGATGCACCAGGCATGCAGAGCAAGCTGATGGCGAAAGGTGACATCAGCCTAGCCGATGCCATCGCCGATGCTACTGCAGCAGAAGCAACCAGGAAGTCGGCTGCACAATTACGCCGCAACCGCGTTCTGGTACACCAACCGACAAGCGAAATTTTATCCAAGTCAGAAGGGCAGCTGTCAACGACCCACCACGAGGACCTCTCTTCGTCATCAGACAGCGATGAAGAAGAGGTCCATCGACTGCGGTCTGACCGGGACCACCACCCGAAGTCACTACGCCCTTGCGCTGGCTGTGGAGCCAACCATGCCAGGTCTGAATGCAAATTCCGCGACGCGCTCTGCCATGAGTGCAGGAAGAGATGCCACATCGGACGGGTCTGCTGAAGTTTACAAGGACCTGGCCAGGCCTCAAAAGGGGCTAACTATTGCCAATTGACAGGAAACCATCCTGTAAGGCGAGAACCAGTAAACCACTCCTACAGAAACTGAGTTTTGCAGCGAGAAGAAGCTCACCATACTATCACTATCGGTCACGCCTCTGCCTTGGATGCCAAGAAAATCTGAATTACAGTGGCCATTGAGAACCAGCCTTGCCACATGGAATTTGACTCGGGATCGTCCCTCTCGATGGTGTCTTGGAAGACCCTCAAGCAACTCATCCCCACGATCCAGCGCCAAGACCTCCGTTTCCAAAAACTTATTCTTATGGACTATCAAGGGAATCAAATCCCTGTTGTTGGTTCCTGCTGAGTCTGGGTCTCATTCAAGAAGCACACAGCATACTTACCGCTAACTGTGATCGACAAAGATTGGCCTAGTCTGCTAGGTCTCCAATGGTTCGCGTCACTTGGCATTGAAGTGGCAGGCATAAACCGAGTCAGCAGAAGTGACTGGGAGGAGGACCTCATCCATGAATTCAAGGATGTATTCGCGGAAAATCTAGGCGAGTACAAGGGGACCCCAATATCGTTCAGCCTTAACCCAAAGATAGCTCCCATCTGCCTTAAGCCTCGTCGAGTTCCATTTGCCTTAAAGCCGAAAATCGACGAACAACTCGATAAACTAATAGCTCAGGGGGTGCTAGAACCTACCGATCACTCTCCCTGGGAAACCCCAATCGTAACACCCATTAAGCCGGATGGTTCAATCCGAATTTGCGGGGACTACCGGGCCACCCTGAACCACGCCCTACAGCAAAATGCATATCCGGTGCCGGTGGTGCAGCATCTCCTCCATTCCCTGGGGGGCGGAAAAGTCTTTGCTAAATTAGACTTAGCTCAGACATATCACCAATTACCTGTTGATGAAAAGACGGCACAGGCACAAATGATTGTGACGCATCGAGGTGCCTTTAAATGTACCTGGCTCCAATTCGGAGTCAGTGTAGGGGATTTTTCAGAGCCTGATGGAGAGGCTATTACAAGGGATTAAAGGCGTGGTCCCCTACTTTGATGATGTGTTAATTGCTGCACCTACAAAAAAAATCTTACGGGATCGTTTAAAGTTGTTCCTACAAAAATTCCAAGACGCTGGCCTTAAGGTAAAAAAGAATAAGTGTAGATTGTGTACAGATAGTGTTGAGTTTTTAGGATACCTAATTGACAGTCAGGGTATTCACCCTACCGACAGTAAATTAAGAGCAATAAAAAACGCTCCCAGACCTCAGAACAAGGCCGATCTCCAGGCATTCCTAGGCCTCATCAACTTCCATAATGTATTTCTACCACATAAAGCTGAGCCGTTACATCGTTTGCTAGACAAGAAAGCACATTGGTTATGGGGTCATAAAGAAGAACAGGCGTTCCATAATGTAAAAAACCTACTGACTTCTGACTCTGTACTCATGCAGTACAATGAGACTTTGCCGTTAAATATCACATGTGATGCTTCACCCTTCGGAGTGGGTGCCATTCTGAGCCATGTACTGCCTAATGGTAACGAAGCCCCTGTTGCATATTTTTCAAAAACACTTTCAAAAACTGAGCGAAATTATGGCCAAATCGATAAAGAAGCCCTCGCAATTGTATCGGCCATTAAAAGATTTCATGAGTACGTGTATGGCCGGGCTTTTACTATCGTGACTGACCATAAACCGTTATTGGGGATAATAGCTGGAGATAAGCCGACTCCCTACATATTATCCCCCAGGATGACTCACTGGTCAGAATTCTTGGCTGCTTATAATTATCGGCTGCAATACCACCCGGGGAAAGCCATTCCCCACGCCGACGAATTGAGCCGAGCATCACTTCCAGAGACTCTCAACAATCCCGCACCAATGGTAACCACGTTACAAATTGAAACACTCCACTCACCGTTATTAACCGCCCGAGATATCGCGAGAGAAACCAGATGTGACCCCACCTTAGCGCGAGTCCTAGGCTGGGTAGAACGCGGATGGCCATTGGACCAATTATCAGATGACTTCACACCATTCAAGATGCGACAAACGGAGTTGTTCTCTCAAAAAGGCTCTGTCATCTGGGGCGATACAGTCATTATCCCAGAATGACTCCAAAAAGCAGTACTGAGAACCTTGCATGATGGCCGCCCCGGTATCGTGCGGATGAAAGCCCTCGCACGAAGCTACGCATGGTGCCAGGCATCGACAAGCAAATCGAATATTGGGTTAAAGCTTGTCATAGATGCCAGGAAGTGAGCAACGCCCCACCAAAAGCCATCCCTACCGAATGGGAGACACCACGGGGACCCTGGTCCCGTATTCACCTGGATTTTGCGGGGCCAACCAAGGGCCACACCTTTCTTCTAACCGTCGACGCCTACTCGAATTGGCTCAAGATTCACCGCATGACGAACACAACCACTGAAGCGGTTATCAAAAAATTGGAAAGACTGTTTGCAACCCACGGATTACCAGACGTTCTGGTATCCGACAATGGGCCCCAATTTACCGCGCTATCCTTCGAGCAGTACCTGGCTGACCGTGGCATCCGACATGCGCTCACCTCGCCTGCGCACCCTGCGACCAATGGCAGGGCTGAGCGCATGGTTCAATTTGTTAAGAAAACCTTGCAGAAATTAGACTACGATAACATCGACGACAAAATCAACCGAATCCTTTTTCTACAACACATCACACCTCATAGCATCACCAACAAAACTCCCGCCGAACTGCTAATGGGACGAAAACTCCGCTCCCACCTCGACTGGCTACACCCAGCTTATGAACCGGAAAAACCACTAGGATCCAGCGGCCGATGTCATGTCTTTCAGGTAGGCGATTTGGTATATGCAAAAAACCTATCGGGCGAACCGCTGTGGGTTGAGGTGACAGTAGTTCGTGTAACCGGCCCAAGATCCTACCTTGTACAATGCCTTGACGATAGACTATGGAAATGCCATATCAATCAATTACAATCACGGCTCCGGTCGGGCAATTCTGAACTCCCTTATGACCAAACCGAGGGGGGGGGAGATATGGAAGAAGACAAATTTCAATTAGAAGAAAGGAACGATTCGAAGAGAACGATGGCGGAATAGAGACACAGGAATTGGGACTAGAGAAGGGAATAGATTCACCTCAGGGAGTTGCTGAAGATATTGGTGACGACGGAAACGTGAACTCTGAACCAGAGGCAACCCCGTCGACAAACAACGATCTACCTCAGCAAGATTGCAGCCAAATGCAAAACACACAGCGAAAATCCAAAAGACTAATAAAGCAACCGTCCTACGTAAAGGACAATGTAACTGTGCCCTGTAAACAGAAGCCAGGGGGAAGGAGTATTGTGAATGCATAGGCCTTAATAAAGATATCTTAAGCTTGGAGTCAAGTGCAGGGTTCTGGCCCTGCACTTCTGATTGGCTGTTAATGGCAGGATCGAATTGGCCCGTTCCGGGGAATCCGATTGGCCATTAACAGAGTGTTCTTATTGGTTAAGGGAGCTAGCGCTCCTAGATTGTTATTGATTAATAGTTGTTGGGTTTCCTATATAAGGAGGGCTATAACTGCCATTGCTTTTGAGCAGTCACTATGTAAATAAAGAGTTGAAGTTCACCGTTCAAGAATGGAGGCTCATCTCCATTCTTTCTCGCCCATGCTCCATACTTAACAAACACAGATGTGAGCCAGGGAGATGAGAGGTTATCACACAGACATTCTTCGTCTGAACCCTCGACCTCATTCATGCCTGCAGTTGAGCCACAAGATGAGTCAGAGGAGTCGAACCAGGAAGCTGAGAGATCGTGGCTAGATGCCAGAACAAGAAGGAGGCTGAAACGTCAAGCTGTGTGGAGACATCAGGCCAGAAAATGATTTAGAGAGATTGACACGCCCATCTTGGTGGTTCACGGAAACAAACTCAGTTAGAAGGGAGGGCGAGCCTAATTAGTAATTAGCACGTTGCCTCAAGGAATATAAAAGGACACAGCTGTGTGGGGGAAGTTTGTCAGGCACAAAGTGTTTGATTACGTGCAGAGGTTTTCGGCAGAGGCTCAGAGCTTGGAGAATTTATGCCTGAACTGTTGTGATAACAGGGCGTGTGGAATATAATCTTGTAAGACTCCTTTCTATTGGATTTGAGTTTTGGGGCGGCTGCCTTTGATTTTGTTTTGTTGGAACTTTGAAGGGGGAGCCATAACATTTTTGTTCCTGACCACACACACAACAAACCATCTTAGAAGCAAGATGGATTCTAATCAACTGCAGCATCTGGTAGAGCAACAACAAGAACAAATAACTCAGCTTTTGCAAAGTAACGTGACACTGCAAAATCAGGAAACACAATTGCTGAATTATGTTTCCAGCTTACCAAGCACCACTGCTGCTTCCCCTGCTCCTCCTGTGAGGAAAAGCCCGGTATCCATGCCAGAAAAATTTTCTGGGCAAATGGACAGGTTCCCGGCATTTATGGGCCAATGCCAAATGTTTATTTCTCTGAGACCTGAAGACTTTCCAACTGACCGGGCTAAAGTAGGCTTTATTATTAGTTTATTAACTGGGCAGGCTGCCAATTGGGCTACTCCCTTATTATTTCAAGATAGCCCATTATTGAACAATTTCCAAGGTTTCCTCCAACAGATGAGGGCAATGTTTGAGGATCCTATTAAAGGACAAACTGTGGAAAGACGGCTAATGGATATTAGGCAAGGAAAACGTTTACTACAGGAATATGTGGCAGAATTCCGTTTGTTGTGCATGGACTCTAATTGGAATGAACCGGCTCATATGGCTGCATTCCATGAAGGCTTGTCTGATGCCATCAAGGATGAGCTAGTCCATGCATAACGGGCTTCAACTTTGGATGCATTGATAGTTCAATGCTGACGTATTGAAGCTCGTTTACAGCAACGTGGGAGCAAACGGCCCGTTGTAGAACCACCTGTGTTTGCTCACGCACGCATTCCGCCACCGAGAGTTTTCCAACCCACAGTTCAGGTTGAGGAGCCGATGGAGATAGGCACACTCCACCCTCATTTAACAGCACGAGAACATTCAAGAAGGTTTCAGGAAGGCTTGTGCCTTTACTGCAGAGGTCCAGGACATTTTGCAAATTCCTGCACTCGGAGAAGGACTCACAGACCTGTGCCTGAAACCACTCCTGGCCCATCGGGAAACCCTCGGTCGGGCACATCCTACCCCCCCCACCCCAAATTGCCGAAGTAAATCCTGATCCTCCTCAGCATTTACTTTTGGACACTCGAATATTTCTACAGTCCCAGAAGGAGGGAATTCCCGCCGTTGCACTGGTGGATTCAGAGGCGCAACAATTAGACCCGTGGATGCACCAGAAAAAGGAAGAAGTTGGACCTGATTCCCCATGGTCCTTTGAAGAGGGCTTGTTATGACATCGAGACTTGTTGTATGTACCCAACAGGACACTTAGAGCCCTCATCATGACACAATGTCATGACAATCCAGCTGCTGGTCATTTTGGTTTTCACAAAACCCTGCACTTGGTCACCTGGACTTTTTGGTGGCCTCGGGTTTGACATGATGTGTCTTCTTATGTTGTTTCTTGTATATAGTGTTGACAAGCGAAAGCGGCATCGGGTGCGCCTCCTGAACTTCTTCAACCACTGCCAACTCTGAGTAGACCATGGGGAGCGATCTCCATGGACTTTCTAATGCAGTTACCCCTTTTGTTGGGTTGTACGACAGTGCTAGTAGTGGTTGACATGCTCACTAAGATGGCCCATTTCATCCCGTGTAAAAGATTATCCTCGGCTCATGTTACTGCCCGGCTTTTCATACAACACGTATTCCGTTTACATGGCTTACCAGATAGAGTTGTTTCAGATCGCGGTGTTCAGTTCACCGCTTAATTCTGGAAAAGCCTAATGAACACTCTATGAGTGCAAGTGTGTTTAGCATCGGCACATCATCCGGAAACCGATGGCTGGACTGAGAAAGTCATTGGCATCTTCGCCCAATACCTCAGATGTTTTGTTAATCAATGACAAAATGACTGGGTGACCTATCTTCCATTGGCAGAGTTTGCTTTTAATAACTCTTGGCACACCTCCACCCACATGACACCTTTTTATGCCAATGTGAGTTATCATCCAAGGTTTTTTCCGCTATCCATCGCGGATTCTCCAGTTCCGGAAGCACGAGATTTTTTGTCGGAATTATATGCGGTACATCAGTTCATTTCTAGACAATTAGAATGAGCGAAAGCTGATTATAAGCGTTTCGCCAATCGTTCATGTCGGGCGATGCCTCCATTAGCTGTGGGAGACAAGGTGTGGTTGTCAACGAAATATCTTCGGGTCGATCGTCTGATTAGGAAATTGGATCATCGTTTTATTGGTCCCTTCCCTATTGAGGCAGTTATTAATCCGGTAGCTTATCGACTTACTTTACCGCGCTCTATGCGCATTTACCCTGTTTTTCATCGCTCCCTGTTTATACCTGACACTCCATTGTGTAATCTTCGTTCTCCTGAAGATACCAGTTCTTCATCCAGGCTCAACATTGAACCTATTACAGATTCTACAGTAATTGGAATTTATGATTCCAGATGGTTAAAGGGACGATTCCAGTACTTTGTAGGAAAACTGGATAATGAAACTGAAATTCGCTCTTGGCAGGATATATCCAAGGTGCATGCCCCAGATCTTATTCGCATATATCACGCACAATTTCCATCAAAACCACATCCTGATTGTCAGACTCGGGGGAAGGGCCCTGCGGTGAGGGATAGTGTTGTGACTGAAAGGATCGATCCTGCTGTGAGTTTTGCTTCTGATGATTCTGAGGATGAAAGGCTGGAACCTGCTGAGAATTTGGAGTCTGAATTGTTAGAGGACACAGATGTGAGCCAGGGAGATGAGAGGTTATCACACAGACATTCTTAATCTGAACCCTCGACCTCATTCATGCCTGCAGTTGAGCCACAAGATGAGTCAGAGGAGTCGAACAAGGAAGCTGAAAGATCGTGGCTAGATGCCAGAACAAGAAGGAGGCTGAAACATCAAGCTGTGTGGAGACATCAGGCCAGAAAAAGATTTAGAGAGATTGACACGCCCATCTTGGTGGTTCACGGAAACAAACTCAGTTAGAAGGGAGGGCGAGCCTAATTAGTAATTAGCACGTTGCCTCAAGGATTATAAAAGGACACAGCTGTGTGGGGGAAGTTTGTCAGGAACAAAGTGTTTGATAACGTGCAGAGGTTTTCGGCAGAGGCTCAGAGCTTGGAGAATTTATGCCTGAACTGTTGTGATAACAGGGCGTGTGGAATATAATCTTGTAAGACTCCTTTCTGTTAGAGTTGAGTTTTGGAGTGGCTGCCTTTTATTTTATTTTGTTGGAACTTTGAAGGGGGAGCCATAACATTGTCTTATCATACTGTTGATCATTCCGAAGTTGCTGGATGAGCTAGGAACTTCATCTGGCCTTCCTATAGGCCTTACTTAACTTTTAGCTGTAATGATCAAGACTTTATTGCCAAATTAGGTTCCTGAATTTCTCTCCCATCCATTTCCCATGTGCCTTTTTGATGTATCTAGGAGCACCCTCAAAGCAAAGAACAGAAAGACACAGTGTGCTTTATCATTCAAAGGATGCCCTATATCTTTATTTCATGTAATGATTCTTCTGTTCTGCTCCCTTGGTTTCAACAGAGCCATGTGTCTCCACTTCCTTCAGCTTGGATTTTGCCTTTTGTCTGGACAGTGGAAGATACAATAATTTCCTCCAGCCTTTGCTTCTTATCCTCATTGCCCAAGAACAAAGCACTCTGACTTCATCCAGCACTCGGCAGGCAGTCCCAATACCAATTATATATTCTGTCCATTGAACAGAGCAGGATCTTTCTGTAGCTTGTGAATTCTGATGCCTGCATTTTTTTTCAATGACAAGAGACCCATTTCTGAAGATATCACAAAACACAATCTGTTTAGCCTTGAAAATGATGTCAGAGGTAGAATATAGCAGTATGAACCTTTCCAATTTCCTACCAAATTCTTAACTACAAAATTTTAGCATGGGTTAATCTATGCCTGGCCAAGCACTGGTCAGGCATACATTAAGCATCTGGCCTCTGCAAGTATTTGATTCCAGCATTCGAGAGCTGACATATTGTTTTGTCTAAGAACAGACATGTGTCGCTATTTGGTATTCAAAGTATTTATACTTAGTTCTATTCAGCATTTGACACTGCTTGTTACCTGACAATGATATTGTCCCAGCTAGCTATAATCTGATTGTTAGCACACAATGGCATTGTATCAAAGAGCTTATGAGATTTGGCTCTCCAACAATGTAAAATAAAGCCTAAAATGAGGTTTCACATTCAGATGCTAATTCTGATATTAAATCTGATATTCCTATATCTTCCAAATATGAATATTTAATTCCTGAATGTGACTTCTCCTAAACCCTCTACATCTAGGGATTGCCTCTTCTTTCCTTCCTATTGTTTTTTGCCCTTAATCCAGGCATCCTCAACCCCTGGGCCACAGCCTACTACCAGGACATAGCCTGTTCAGAACCGGGCTGTGCAAGTGGCGTGTGTTAGGAATAACCATAGTTACCTAATGTTGTTTGGGTAAATAATATATAAATCATGATAGCAAAGTTTAAAATGTGTTTTCACTTTAAACTCTAAATTAGGGTTGGGCAACTATGTCCCTTTTATGAATTATGGACTTTAACTCCCAGAATTTCTGAGCAAGCCATGCTAACTCAGGAATTTTGGGAGTTGAAGTCCACAAGTCATAAAAGGGCCATAGTTGCCCACCTCTGCTCTAAATGATATAATTTGGGTGCGGTTGAGAAACTGCCATAAGAGGGAGCTAGAGAACCTGGATTACTGCTGGATTGATGATTGATTGTTTTGCGTGTTCCCTGTTGTTGACATCCAAGGAGAAAAGAGTTTTTAATGCTGTATATCTAATCTACTGTGAGAAGATATTTACTGGACTGATTTATGGATTGACATTGTAAGTTAACTGACCTTTTGACACTGGATTTTTGCAATTGAACAATCTCCGGACTGAACTGACTGAACACTATTGAATGATATTTGGACTGTTTGACCCTGCTAAACTCTTAATGGAATAAACTATTCAACTAAGACAGTGTATCCGTTTTTACTGAGTGTGTAAACTAAAAAATGCTTTCTCTCATATTCGCCTGACTGCCTGACTGCTGTGCACATTCTGCTAGGGTATATCCCTAACAGCATGCAAGCATGCACACCCAACACAGCTCTACATACACGAGCCGCCAGTTGTTGGAGTAGTGCATGCTCATGTGGGTGCCTGCCACTCACACAAAACCTTTCTCCCTCCCCGCCCCGCAGCTGGTCCTTCAAGCTGGAAAGATTGGGGGCCACTGCCTTAAAGTCCTTTCCTTTTTCTTATGATCATTTCTTAAGATTATCGTGTTTAAGTGGCTCTTCTTTGTTTCACAGCACTTCTTCCTCAGTATACATGTAGTTTATTAAAAAAAAAAATCAGAATGTCAAAAATTTTAAATGGCCCAAATCTAGGATGTTTGTGAATATTCATTATCTTTCTAGTTTGAGAACATGTTAAATTTCAGAGGCAGTTTATCTACATTTTATTTTTATTTTTTTAATCAAAGGGCTTCCATGTCAAAAAGCCCATAAAGGACTAGATAAAGCTTTTAAGCTTGCCTGTCTATATCAGGTTTCTGATTATTTTTTGCAGTAATTTTACTGCTACTGCATTACATTTACTTCCAATCAATATTGCTGAATACTAGAAAAAGTCCTGCTTTGTGGGCTCACAATAGAATATAGATTCGTTTCTTTAAAAGAAATCACTTGCAATACATTTCCAAGAGTGCTTTGGATGGTTGTATACAATTGTAAGTTTTTCTTTTTCTTTTTTTTTTTTTTCATCTCTACAATTTTGTGATATGGATTGGTTATGAAAAATGTCTTTGTGGCTTTTTAATTTAGATATAAAATTCTTTGGATATTTTTCAACATTTTCTGCACAGCAAAGGAGGTGGTACAATTCTGCAAAGCACCCAAGAAACCAGAGCTGTGATTACACTTTGCAAAAGATCCATCTGATGAAAGAAAAAGTAATCTTTTTCCTGCTTCTGTTACAACAGCAAACCACAAACCGAGGTTAAATTCAGTTTTCAGATTCTGTTAATGCAACCTTACAATAAAGTAGATTTAATCCATCTGGGCTCCCCCTCTGGGCTACCTTCTAAGACTGACATTAATCTTGAAAGTCTGAAGGTACATTTCTCCCCTGTGGCCTTTACAGCCCAAGAAACAAGAGAGAGTCCCTTCCATTCTGAGGCATTTGCCACAGCCATGGTCCTTCTGGGGGCTAAACTGCCTCTTATCCAACTGGCAGTGGCTCTTCCATCTGTCTCTCCCATACCATCCTAATCCCTGACCAAGCTCCACAGCTATATAGTGGGGATAAGAACTTTCCTTGGTTCAGGACTTCAACACCCCAATATTTTTATCTCCAATAAATTGGAAATAACAGAGGGGACTCCCTCCCTGAAAGGAATGGACAAGTTCTGAGAAACAAGCTGAAAGAGAAGATGGATTATCTGTACAATTTCTACTGCCTTGTTGTTATGTTCTGAGCATGGGCGCTAAGAATGGAGACGAGCCGGTGAAACGGTGAACTTCAGAACTCTTTATTAACATGGTGTAACAGCTCAGCTCAATGGCTGCAATGGCCCCCTTTATATAGTCAAGCCATTCAGCATTTAACCAATGAAAACCATGGAGCACTAGCTCCGTTTAACCAATAAAAGAGGCTCGTTAATAGCCAATCAGATTTACTTGAACGGACCAATCTGATGTCGCTATTAACGGCCAATCAGAAGTGCAGGGCCAGAACTCTGCACTTTACTTCAAGCTCTTAATAACCTTTATTAGCACATTTATTCATTCACAACACCCCTTTCCCCCGGGTTCCGTTTCAGGGATGCGGTTACATAGTCCTTGAGGTAGGCCAGTTGTTTTGTTAGTCTATTTGATTTTCGTTGTGCACCCGGTATTTGGCTACAGTCTTGTTGAGGTGGGACGTTGTCTGGTGAAAAGGGTGCCTCTAGTTCTGTATTCGAATTTTCATTGTTGCTAACGTTTTCGGCATCACCATGTGGCGAGCTCGCCCCATTCCCTGATCCTTCTTCACCTGTTTCCACTGCGCTGTTATTTCTTTCGTTAAAGCTTTCTGCTATTTCAAGTTCATCTTCCTCCATATCTCCTCCTCCCTCAGTTTGGAAATCAGGGGACTCGGAGATCCCTGATTGCAACCTTGAACGCAGCTGATCAATATGGCACTTCCATATTCTATTATCGCGACATTTCACGTGGTACGATCGGGGGCCGGTTACTTGGACTACAGTTGCCTCGACCCACAACGGATCACCAGAAAAGTTCCTAGCGAATACCAAGTCGCCTACTTGGAAATTACGGCATCGCCCGCTGGATCCATGTGGTTTCTCAGGTTCATATGATGGGTGCAGCTGGTCGAGGTGGGAGCGGAGCTTCCGCCCCATTAATAACTCGGCGGGAGTTTTATTAGTGATGCTGTGCGGAGTGATATGCTGCAAAAGGAGTGTCCGGTTAATCTTTTCTTTGATATTGTCATAGTCCATTTTATGTAAAGTTTTCTTGATGAATTGTACCATGCGCTTGGCCCTTCCGTTGGCCGCAGGATGCACCGGTGAAGTCAGCGTATGGCGAATACCACGGTCCACCAGGTACTGTTCAAAAGACAGCACGGTAGATTGGGGCCCGTTGTTGGATACCAGAACGTCTGGTAATCCGTGTGTTGTAAATAGTCTGTCCAGTTTCTTTTTTCTTTTTTTTAAACAAATTTTATTAATTTTACAGAAAACACAATACACAAACATACAAAACACAAAACATAAACAAAACTAAAAGATCTTTTCTGAAGGTTGTCTGATCCCGGGTTAAAACTCTTCACACAGACACAAATTCAAACATCATATTCACTTTGTATATCCTTCCATATCTTATTATCATTTTCTTTTTTTATATATATATATAAACCATTTTTATCAATTTTATAAAAACAATGCACAAAGAATCAAGGCATAACAGCTTATAAATTCTTTTCTAGGAAAAAATAATAATAAAAAACCAATAGAACATAACAATTCCAAATTATAGTATCAATACTTTATCTATTTAACTTCATATCTGTCCAGTTTCTTGATGACCACTTCGGTTGTTGTATTTCTCATCTCATGGATTTCAAGCCAGTTCGAGTAGGCATCCACTGTTAACAAGAATGTGTGGCCTTTGGCAGGTCCCACAAAGTCCAGGTGAATACGGGACCATGGTCCCCTTGGTGTTTCCCATTCGGTTGGGTTTGCTTTCGGTGGGGCGTTGCTTACTTCCTGGCATTTGTGACAAGCTTTGACCCATGTCTCAATCTGCTTGTTGATGCCCGGCCACCACGCGTAGCTATATGCAAGGGCTTTCATGCACACGATGCCGGGGTGGCCATCGTGCAAGGTTTTTAGTACCGCTCGTTGTAGTCGCTCTGGGACAATGATTCTATCTCCCCAGATAATGCAGCCCTTCTGTGAAAACAGTTCCGTTTGTCAACTCTTGAATGTGGCGTAGTCATCAGGTATCTGTCCAATGGCCATCCGTGCTCGACCCAGCTGAGGACTCATGCTAAGATGGGGTCGCGCTTCATTTCTATTGCAATATCTCAGGCTGTTAATGGCGGTGTTCGAACTGTCTTGATCTGCAAGGTTGTCACT
Organism: Hydrophis major; assembly: GCA_033807585.1. Taxonomy (NCBI): domain Eukaryota; kingdom Metazoa; phylum Chordata; class Lepidosauria; order Squamata; family Elapidae; genus Hydrophis; species Hydrophis major. Next base: position 176,013,680 of record CM066329.1, read on the forward strand.
GTCAGAGCGGGATCATCAATGGTCTACGGAAGTGGTGCATGGCTCAATGCGTCGGCATGGGGAATGGCCTTCCCCGGGCGGTGTTGCAACTTATAATTATAGGCAGCCAAGAATTCTGACCAGCGAGTCATTCTGGGGGATAATATATAAGAGGTTGGCTTATCTCCCGCTATTATTCCCAGCAAACGTTTGTGGTCAGTCACTATAGTAAAGGCCCGGCCGTACACATACTCATGAAATCTCTTGACAGCAGACACAATAGCAAGGGCTTCTTTATCAATTTGACTGTAATTGCGTTCTGCTTTTGAAAGCGTCTTTGAGAAATAAGCAACAGGGGCTTCGCTATCATTTGGCAAAACGTGGCTCAAAATGGTGCCCACTCCGAAAGGCGATGCATTACATGTGATTGTTAAAGGCAAAGTCTCGTTGTACTGCATCAGCACAGCGTCAGAAGTCAATAATTTTTTTACATTACGAAATGCTCTTCTCTGTGTCCCCATACCCAGATTGCTTTTTTGTCCAACAAACAATGTAGGGGCTCGGCTACGGTTGCTTTGTGAGGCAGGAAAACGTTATAAAAATTGATAAGGCCTAGAAACGCCTGGAGGTCAGCCTTATTTCGAGGTTTTGGGGCGTTTTTGATTGCCCTAAGTTTACTATCGGTGGGGTGAATGCCATGACTATCAATTAAATATCCTAAAAATTCTACACGATCCGTGCACAGTTTACACTTGTTTTTCTTAACTTTAAGACCTGCGTCTTTGAACCTATGTAGAACCAACCTCAGGCGATCCCTTAATATTTGCGGAATCGGGGCAGCGATTAGCACATAGTCAAAATAGGGGACAACACCTTTTATCCCTTGTACTAGTCTTTCCATCAAACTTTGAAAGATTCCCGGGGCTACGCTTACTCCGAATTGGAGCCGGTTACATTTAAACGCACCACGGTGTGTAACGATCGTGTGGGCCTCTGCCGGTTTTTTGTCTACCAGCAGTTGTTGGTATGCCTGGGCTAAGTCTAGTTTAGCGAAGACTTTTCCGCCCCCCAGGGAATAGAGGAGGTGCTACACCACCGGTACCGGATACGCGTTTTGTTGAAGGGTGTGGTTCAGGGTGGCTCGGTAGTCCTCACAAATTCTTATCGATCCATCCGGCTTGATGGGTGTCATGATTGGGGTTTCCCAGGGAGAGTGATCGGTTGGTTCTAACACGCCCTGGGCTATTAATTTATCAAGCTGCTCGTCAATCTTTGGTTTAAGGGCAAATGGAACTCGACGAGGCTTAAGGCGGATGGGAGCTATTTTGGGATTGAGGTTAAATGATATCGGGGTCCCCTTGTGCTCGTCTAGTTTTTCTGCAAAGACGTCCTTGAATTCTTGGACGAGGTCCTGCTCCCAGTCGCTGCTGCAGATTCGGTGAATGCCAGCTACTTCAATACCAAGTGGAGCGAACCATTGGAGACCTAACAGGCTAGGCCGATCCTTGTCGATTACCATCAGGGGTAGGAATGCTGTGCGGTTCTTGAACGATACGCGGACTCGGCTGGATCCTATGACTGGAATTCGATTCCCTTGATAGTCTTTGAATATGAGTCTTTGGAATCTGAGGTCTTGCCGCCCGACAATAGGGATGAGCTGCTTGAGGGTCTTCCAGGAAACCATCGAGAGAGATGATCCTGAGTCGACTTCCATCAGGCAGGGCTGGTTTTCGATGGCCACTTTCACTTGGATCTTCTTGGCATCAAGAGAGGAGGCGTGACCAATCGTGATAGTTTGGTGAGCTTCTTCTCGCTTCATGGGGTGGTTTAGGGTTTTGTTTCTGTAGGAGTGGTTGTTCCATTGGTGGTTCACGGGTTCTCGCCTTACAGGATGGCTTCCTGTCGGTTGGCGATAGATAGCCCCCCTCGAGGGCTGGCTTATTTCTACAGACCTGTCTGATATGACCTCGTTTCCCACACACATGGCAGAGCGCATTGAGGAATTTACATTCTGATCGGGGGTGGCTTGCCCCACAACCAGCGCATTGGTGCTGAGATCTCTGGCATTGGTCTCGTTCAGACCGCAGTCAGTGGACCTCTTCTTCGTCGCTGTCTGACAACGAAGAGAGATCCTCGTGGTGGGCCGTTTTTAGCTGCCCACCTGACTTGGGTGAAATTTTGTGGGTCGGTTGGTGAAGCGGGGTGCAGTTGCGGCGCATTCAGGCAGCCGACTTCCTGGTTGCTCCTGCTGCAGTAGCTTCATTGATAACATCGGCAAGGCTGATGTTGCCTTTCACCATCAGCTTGCTTTGGATGTGTGGCGCATCAAATCCCAGAACTATTCTGTCTCTCAGGGCTTCTTTGAGATCGGCAAACCCACATAGGTCTCCCAGATTCTGGAGATCCGCTATAAAATCAGCAACACTTTCACCCTTCTGCTGACTTCTTTGATAAAATTCATGCCTTCTGACGAGCGTTGGCACGATCGGTACATAGTGGGCCCTCAGTAGGGGTTCGAGGATGTCCCAGTCCATAGACTTTACTTCTGCCGGTTTCGCTAGTGCCTTGGCCATCTTGAATACGGTCAGCCCGCAATGGGTTAGGAATACCGCTCGTTTCTTCCTGGTAGTGGCATCCTTCAAATTGTTGGTTTCCAAGAACATTTGGAAATGATCCATATAGGAGTCCCAGTCTTCTTGCGCTGGGTCGAATGGAGCGGGTGGTATAACGTCGCCGGACATGGTTCCGTCATTGTGCGTTTCAGCCACGTGCTCAGTTATCATTCTTCATTGTTCAATCAGCTCTGACGTCTCCACATCCCACCTTCGTCGCCAGTGTTATGTTCTGAACATGGGCGCTAAGAATGGAGATGAGCCGGTGAAACGGTGAACTTCAGAACTCTTTATTAACATGGTGTAATAGCTCAGCTCAATGGCTGCAACGGCCCCCTTTATATAGGCAAGCCATTCAGCATTTAACCAATGAAAACCATGGAGTGTTAGCTCCGTTTAACCAATAAAAGAGGCTCATTAATAGCCAATCAGATTTACCTGAACGGACCAATCTGATGTCGCTATTAACGGCCAATCAGAAGTGCAGGGCCAAAACCCTGCACTTTACTTCAAGCTCTTAATAACCTTTATTAACACATTTATTCATTCACAACACTTGTGTTTTCTTGTGATTTTCTTCTGCATCACAATAAACTGTACACTACAATACACTAATAAAGGTTCGACTATTAGTCCAAAGCAGACTTTCCCAACCTTAATAACCTCTAGATGAATGGACTTCAACTCCCAGAATTATCAGCAGCAGTAATCCTGCTCAGAGCTTACTGAGAAATGATGTTTACACATGTGTGGGATACCTGGATTCAGGAAGACCGGTCCACATTTCTATCTGGTCTTCTTGCATTTAAGTCTTTGGTCTTAGTCATGATAGGCATGTTGGGTGGGAGGGAATTGGAAGTGACTTGGATATAAATTGAGCACTCAGTTTCTTCTTATTTCATTGTTCCACCGAGAGTGATTTGTATTCTGCTAATTCCATGTTTCCTGTTTTGTTTTTCTGCTGCTTTTGTTCAATGGGGATGTGGGGTAATGTAATTTTGTAAATTGTTGTATTTTAAAATCTTTTTCACCACTCTCGAAACTAGTTTTAATTGAAAGTGGGCTCAAATTCATTTAAATGAATTAATAAAAACAGACTACTACTTCTCAAGATCTCTGGCATTTCTCCCTGAACCTATAAAGAACAAAATGACATTTTCATTTTCATCTCTCCCAAGGAATAGCTTTTAATTGTATTAATTTTATTATTGCATTCTTCTGCTATGTCTGCCTAGAAAATAAGCCCATTTCAATGCATTCAAGAGTGAAATTAAGTTGAACAACAAAACGGTTTCTATTAGTGGAAGGAGGGAGAAGGAGGAAAAGCAAATTAAGAATGAATAGAGAATTCACAAAGGCAGAGAAGTGTGTCAGGCAATTATGCAATTAAGAAATAGAATGGGCTGCTCAGACAACACAGTCACATTGTGTTACAATTTGCTGCCTGTTTCTTCCCTCTTAAATAACTTAACTGCATGAGGCATCTGATATGTGACACATAATGATATATTTTGACACACCTCCTAAAAAGTGTGGTTGTTATTCCTTTCTTTCAATCTCCTCTCTTCTCTGCTTTCTGAAATTTAAATTTGGGTCCCGACAGGTGAGCATTTGCAATGAGTGACAAAGGAAAGTGGCACAATCTCTGGATTTCTGATACATTTCAAGCAGCAGAATTAAACACTTCCATCTGGCTGGAAATGCAAAGTATCATCAGATTTTTATTCTTCCCTCAAAATGGCAAACCCAGAGTTTACCACCATGTCTTCCTTGACCTGGATTAATTTACCATCACATCACTCAATTGCCACTCATACAACGCAAGTATACCTATTAACCAGCAGTCTGGCATTGCTATATAAACCGGTATATCACCCACTCACCAACATTTTCTCACTCCTTCTGGTTTACTTCAACCCCCAATTAATAGTGAGATTCATCCCCTCTTCATACTCTTCACCAATGCCCAAACTCCAACTCCTTGTTCTTTATGGCAGGCAGAGCCACTAGCAGAAATCCCCAGTTCTCCAAATGGGATCCACTGCGTAACAGGTCATCATTCCGAGAGCAATTAAATGCTACAAAAATGGGGCCATGTATACTGCTAGGGCTTTATAGCCTAACCCACAGTGACTCAAGCTCTTCTAATACCAAGCCTGCGCCGCCATCATTTATTTTGTAGTGAGTGCCCCAGCCCAACACAGTCCTTCTTATAAGGCAACCCAACTCCTACAAAGCTATTTCTATCACTGAGGCTCCTCCATTGCCCGATGAATGTGGGAGACCTGGAATATGATGAGATACATAGACATACAGATGTTAATGGAATCAGTAAACAATTGCAAAGTATACCACATGAGGGCAATATATTAAACAAAAAACATAGACTGTAGTATGAACTTTATAGAAGATCAGTCTCAGAAGCCATATTTACTGCATTCATGTGAAGGTTATTTGATTTCCAAGGATTGCACACCATAGCATACCAAATCTGCACACAACCTTTTATTGCAGCAGACACCTTCCCCAACAAGATATTCCTCTGGGTCAATTTCCCTCATCTAGGGCTTCTAGGACTTACGTGATGTTGCCACCTAAATATGTCCTTCATATTCAGTCCTTTAGATTCTCTTATTGTCCATGGAGATTCTCAATCATCCAGGTAATGGTTGTCCCAAAAGTGCTTTTCAAAAGGCAACAGGACTTTCTTGGGTTTTTCTACCCCTTGAAAATGTTTTGCTTCTCATCCAAGGACTCAGACTTCAGTCTGTTAACACTCAACTCAGATGCTGTTTCAGTTGGTTGCTCCTCCAGTTGGCTGCCAAGCTCCAGGCCAAATTCTAAATTCTCTCTTGAGCATTCCAGCTGAGCTGCTCCAGGCAGGAATCTCACAGGATATGCTGCTTACCATAACTTGTGGCCCTGGCAATTGACTGATAAACATCTGGCCTGCCTATAGTAGCTGTCAATCTTCAGATGTCTCCTCACCTTTCCTCATACACCGCTCTTCCCACTCTGTCTTAAACACCAGGGCTCAATTAGCCAGGCAATTTGGACACTGTTTTGAATGGCTGTGAGTGCAGTTCTGAAGGAAGGAAGGAAGGAAGGAAGGAAGGAAGGAAGGAAGGAATACCTAAGGAAGGAGCACAAAAACTTGTCTGCATGACTGCAGTTACTTCTCAAAAGAACAGATAGCAACCCAACTTCACTTCCTCACAATGCAAACATGGTTATTGAATAACATGCAAAATTATTAATTGTCGTGTTCTCGAAAATGATGCCAGGAGTCGGTGACTTCAAATCATGCTCTTTTATTAAAGTAGGAACCGAACTGGCGCTTTGCAAAAGGTTCACGGCTTTTATTCTTTTAGCCGCGGCAGCCGCGGCCAATGGCACCGCTTTGAATCTCCCGCGATTCGAATAGAACAATCGCGGGAGATTCTTAGCAAGCCAATCGGCGCGGCTCGCCTGACCAATCAGAATGCCCCGCGCTTTGGCCAATCAAAGCGCGGGGATCTCAAGAATGCTAATTAGGGACAGAACACCCCTCCCCTCTTGGTTTGGTCCTAACGTCGCATAGTCAGGTAGGTAGGTGGGGCTCCGTCTGAGCCTACTGGACCTGCGCAGCTCAGTCGTAGGTTGGATCCCAGCCGGTTCGGTCGGGATCTCTGTTGCTCCTGATGCCGTCGTGGGAACCGGCTGGTCGGTCGGGCTGGGCTGCTCTCCGTAGCTCCCTCCTGGGTCTCCCAGGTTGGTTGAGCTGCGGGTTTCACCACTCCCACTTGGTCTCCCCGGGTCGGTCGAGCTGGCCTGGCTGTCTCTTCCTGGCGAGGGGTCGTGCTGGCTGCTTTCCGGTAAGTATGGCTGGTTTATTCTTCTTTGGTTTTGGTCCCCTGGGTATTCCCTCCCCCCTTGGTTTGTGTTGTGGGGATTGGTTTCGCCTGTTTGTGCGTCGGTGGTCTCTTGGTTGGCAGTCCTCAACCTTAATTGGTCGATGTGGCGTTTCCATGCTCGTCCGTCTGCTGTTTGTAGCCGGTATGAGTGTGGGCCTGTTATTTGTGTGATGACGGCCGGTACCCATAGTGGGTCTCCCGTCAGGTTTCTTGCGTATACGGGGTCGCCTGGTGCGAAAGTTCGGTGTTTGCTGTTTGAGTCTGGGGGCTTCTCCGGGTTATACGTGGGGTGTAACCTGTCGAGTGGGGACCTTAATTTCCTCCCCATTAATAGTTCGGCTGGACTCTTATTCGTTGTGGTATTTGGGGTTATGTGTTGGGTGAAGAGTAGTTTGTTTATTTTCTCCTGGATCTCCCCGTGGTCTATTTTCTGGATGGTTTTCTTAGTGAATTGCACCATCCGTTCCGCCCTACCGTTCGCCACCAGGTGCGCCGGTGCTGTCAGCGCGTGGCGGATGCCCCTTTCCGCTAGGAATTTTTCGAATTCCAGCGAGGTGAATTGGGGCCCGTTTTCGGAAACGACGACGTCTGGGAGGCCGTGCATTGCAAAGAGTTTGCAGAGTTCCTTGATCACGGCCTCCGTGGTTGTTGTTTTCATGTTGCTTACCTCCAGCCAGTTGGAGTAAGCGTCTATTGTTATAAGGAAGGTGTGTCCTTTTGTGGGCCCGGCGAAGTCTATATGGATCCTAGACCAAAGTCCCCTGGGGGTTTCCCACTCTAGGACGGGTGCTGTGGGTGGGCTTGGCCTAGTTTCCTGGCATCGTTGGCACCTTGCTACCCAGGTCTCAATTTGTTTGTCCATCCCTGGCCACCAAGCGTAACTTCTGGCCAGGGCTTCAGGCCTAACGATGCCAGGGTGCCCCTTGTGTAGCAGTTCCAGAACCTTCCCTTGTAGTTTTTCTGGAATGACCACCCTATCCCCCCATAGTATGCACCCTTTTAATAGCGAGAGTTCCATTTGCCGGTTTCGGAATGTTTTGATGGACTCGTCGTTGTCTCTTTCCGGCCACCCTTTCTCTACCCAATGCAACACCCACACCAGACGTTTGTCTTTATTAGTCTCTCGGGCAATGTCTGACGCGGTTATGGGCAGGTTGGGTGCTGGGTCAGTGTCAGATTCTGGTAGCGGCGAGCGGCTTAAGGCGTCTGCATGGGAGATCGTCTTACCCGGTCTGTGTATGAGTCCGTAGTTGTAGGCTGCCAGGAACTCGGACCACCTTGTCATTCGGGGAGACAGAATGTTCGGGGTGGCCCGGTTTCCTGCAAGGATTCCCAGCAGCGGCTTGTGGTCGGTTATAATGGTGAATGTCCGGCCGTAGAGGTACTCGTGGAATCTTTTTACGGCGGCAACAAAAGCCAGAGCCTCTTTGTCCAGCTGGCTGTAGTTCCGCTCCGGTTTGGTGAGGGTCCTTGAAAAGAACGCGATGGGCGCTTCTTTTCCATCGGGGAGGGTATGGCTGAGGACAGTGCCGACGCCGAAGGGTGATGCGTCGCATGTGACGGCCAGAGGTAGGGTCTCGTTATACTGTATAAGGACGGAGTCCGAAGTGAGGAGGTCCTTTGTTCTTTGGAAGGCGGCTTGCTCGCGTTTCCCCCAAGTCCAAGTCGCCGCCTTGTCCAGGAGCCTATGCAAGGGCTCCGCCACCATCGCCTTTTGGGGCAGGAAAACATTGTAAAAGTTAAGTAGCCCCAGGAATGCCTGTAGTTCTGTCTTCGACTTGGGTGTGGGGGCTTCTTTGATGGCCTTGATTTTTTGGTTTGTGGGATGAATGCCGTGACGGTCTAGGAGGTATCCTAGGAATTGAACCCGTTCCATGTATAATTGGCATTTCTCCCTCTTTACTTTGAGCCCGGTCTCTTTGAATTTGGTTAGGACCTCCCTTAGGTGACCCTCTAGTTCGGCTTGGTTGATTGCCGACACTAGGACGTCGTCGAAGTAAGGTACCACCCCCTTGATGCCTTGCAGTAGTCTTTCCATTAGGCTTTGGAATATTCCCGGTGCCACGCTGGCTCCGAATTGGAGTCGGTTGCATTTAAATGCTCCCCGGTGGGTGACTATGGTTTGCGCTTCTGCCGTTTGCTCATCGACTGGCAACTGTTGGTATGCCTGGGCGAGGTCGAGCTTGGCGAAAATGTTGCCCCCTCCCAGTGAGTGCAGTAGGTGTTGCACTACTGGGACGGGGTAGGCGCTTTGTTGCAGCGCGCCATTTAGGGTGGCATTATAGTCCCCACAGATCCTCACGACCCATCGGGCTTGATCGAGGTGACTATGGGGGTCTCCCACAAGGCATGGTCTATTGGCTGTCGGACCCCTTGCTTGACGAGCTTGTCAATTTGCTTGTCTATCTTGGGTTTAAGTGCGAATGGCACCCGCCTTGGTTTCAGGCGTTTTGGGGGGACGTTTGGGTCTAGGCTGAATGATATAAGGGGCCCTCGGTACTTGCCTAGGTTTCCTTCGAAGACCTCTTGGAATTCCCGGGCCAGTTGTTGCTCCCAGCTGTCGTCGGTGACGTGGTCGACTCCCGTGACTGCGATGCCGAGCGGGGCGAACCATTGCAGTCCCAGGAGGCTTGGGCGGTCGCGGTCGACGATTGTCAGGGGAAGCCTTTCGGTGTGCCCTTTATATGTGATGTTGAAGTGTTTGGTTCCGACTACCGGGATGCAGTTTCCCTGGTAGTCCTTTACAATGAGTCTCTGGCTGTCTAGGTTCCTCCTTTGGATGGTAGGCACCAAGTGCTTTATTTCATGCCATGCTATCATGGAGAGGTAGGACCCGGAGTCCACCTCCATTTTGCATGGCTCGCCCTCGATGCCTACCTCCAAATGGACCTTCCGGGCGTCGTTGGTTATGGCATGGCCGATGGTGACCGTCTGATGGGTCTCCTCTCTTCGCCGGTTATCGCCGCCTCATAGGGATCGTTCGTTCCGGTCCCATCTGTTGTCCGAGGGGCGATCTCTGGTCCGGGGTGGTGTGCTCTCTCTCCTCCGGTCGCTCTGGTCCCATCGGGCCGGGCTGTGGTTCTTTTTAAGGCGGCAGACACAGGCGATGTGTCCCTTCTTGTCACAATGCCGGCAGATCGATTCGAAAAACCAGCATTTGGACCTGGGGTGGTCGCCTCCGCAACCGGCACAGTTGGTCCTCGACTTACGACCCCGCCAGTTCCGTGGGTCGCGGCCTGTCTGGAGGCGATGAATTTCCTCCTCGTCATCAGAAGTGCCCGATGCCGATTGGAAATCGCCCTGGTGGGTGGTCATCTCGGGTTGGGCCTCGGCCGACCTTGCAGGGTTGTTGTTCCCGCTGCAGTCCCCAGCGTTCGGTCGGCGCATGCGGTCAGCGGAGGTTCGGGTCGCTTCGGCGGCTGCGGCTGCTGTGAGGGTGTCTGCTAGGCTGATGTTGCCCTTGGCCATCAGCCGGCTCTGGAGGACGGGGTCCCACAACCCGAGCACGATTCTGTCTCGCAGGGCGTCATTCAGGTTGTCGAATTCGCACAGCCCCCCTAGGCGCCGTAGTTCGGCAACGAAGTCGCTGAAACTCTCACCTGACCGTTGGTCCCGACGGTAGAATTCGTTGCGTCGGATTAGGATGGGTACCTCTGGAGCATAGTGCCGCCGAAGTATTGGCTCGAGGACGTCCCAATCCATCGCGGTCGCATCGGCGGGTTTGGCAAGCACCTTGGCCATCTTGAAAACCTCGGTCCCGCAGTGGGTCAGGAAGACGGCGCGCTTCATGGGGCCGGTGGCGTCCTTCAGATCGCTGCACTCGAGGAACATGCGGAATTGGTCGAAGTACGATTCCCAGTTCTCGGTGGCGGGGTTGAAGGGTGCGGGGGGTGCGATTTTCGCCATCGTGGTGGTTCATCTGGCTTCCGTCGGACACGTGGTTCGGTTCAGGGTCGGGATCCCACCTTCGTCGCCAGTGTCGTGTCCTCGAAAATGATGCCAGGAGTCGGTGACTTCAAATCATGCTCTTTTATTAAAGTAGGAACTGAACTGGCGCTTTGCAAAAGGTTCACGGCTTTTATTCTTTTAGCCGCGGCGGCCACGGCCAATGGCACCGCTTTGAATCTCCCGCGATTCGAATAGACCAATCGCAGGAGATTCTTAGCGAGCCAATTGGTGCGGCTCGCCTGACCAATCAGAGTGCCCCGCGCTTTGGCCAATCAAAGCGCGGGGATCTCAAGAATGCTAATTAAGGGACAGAACATTAATATTTTTGGATATGCCTGTTTGGCAACTAAGTCAACAAGTATCAAAGGAACAATGTTGAATGATAATTACTTTTTTCCACATTTTCATTCAAGGAACAAAAGAGGAATTGTGTGCTAATATCTACATTATTAATGTGATTGACCCTGAATTCTTTGATAAATATTCTATTATTCAATCCAGTCTGCACCCACTTTCTATTCTAGTGAACGTGTGGTATATCACAATTGCAAAAACAGCTTGAAAAGCTGCAAACGTACTGAGAAAACATTAAAAGTTTCATAATTCATTTTATACAGGATTTTCCACCTGATCAAAGATCTGAGAGCTCTGGTTTAGTAGAAGGAACATTAATGTTACATTTACTTAGAAGGAACTTGCATTTGTTAGAAAGTGAAGATTACAACACAAGAAGTATTCTATTTTCTAAAGTATTGTATGAAAAACCTATAGGTAGGCAATCCAAGGCACCAAAATTCTTGTGTGTCTTCTCATGCTGTTTTGATGCAGATGACACTTGGTGAACGTAGGCCTTCTGCAACTCTTCGTTCTTCTGGTAATAACCATTTTTATCAGTATGAGAAACTCCTAACATGCGAAAGCGACACACACACTTTGCTTGAATACTTTCAATCTTTAATCTCCAACATTGTTTGGTATAACTCAACTCTATTAATTAACGCTCTGGAGAAAATCTAGATTAAACAATGAGCTTGTAAATTCTTTCCAGCATGTGGGCTTTTAGACCCCTATTGATTTTGACAATTACCCCCCCCCCTCAGATTCCACACAATATAGATTTTCTGAAAGCCAGGAGATAGATGCACTTAAGAGAGAAAAAAGCATGACTCTGCAGCAGCAGATACTGCATGCCAAGAAACCAATTTGTAGCACTGTATAGGAAGTTGATGGCAATTGTTGTTCTGACCAAGGCTTCCTGAGACCGTTATTAAGCACATGCTTAGTTAAAACAACTCTTGTTTTATTTCAACACTGGGAATTATGTTCATTCCCAGCCTGTAATGAGTCCAACACAATCCCTTCAAGATAAGCACCCACCTTTCTCTCCTATGAATTGCTGCCAACAACTAAAGTGCCAAACAAACGATTAAAAAACCAACCAAAGTACAAAGTCCACACAGAGCTTCAGGGATTAATCCAAACAGAAAGAACGACTTTGCTTCCTACAAAGGTTTCTTTACCTTTGCATGTTTTTCATACCTTATGGGAGGGGCAATCACCTCCAAGCCTTACTCCCAAGTCACTCCTTTTGTCTCAACTGTTCTTGCCTTCTAGTAGCTCTCTGCATATGGGCACTGGGAGTAGGCTCCCCTTGTTCCTCTGCCTTGCTGCTACCAGACTCCATAGGCTCCGGAGTCAGCACCCCACTCCCAGATGGTCTTGGTTCCATCTCTGCATTGGACACAGGACTCTCATCCAAATCCCCTCCAGACTCACGGACTGGTCCCCGTTCTTCCCCACTGTCCAATTCCACTGCCATCTGCATGGGCTGCCGGCGAATCACAACAATTGTACCTAGAAATATATTTTTGTAGAGCTAACTTTGAATGGCAGACCTTCAGCAAGAAAATCTCCCCATCCCCCTCCATGCAAAAATAAATACATTGTGTTTCTCCCCATCTCCCATCTATATTTTCCCTACACGTTGTGTCCTATGTGCCAAAAAAAAAAAATCTGAACACTTACTAAGATAAGAAGCTCCCTAGCAATGAAAATTCCTTATGCATCTCATAGCCTTTTGCAAGGTACAATGATGATATGTTAACTTGTTGCTGCTTTTTTCTTAACAGAAATTATAGGCATTTCCTTAAAATGCCATCCACTCATTCCTGAGATGCCAGAAAACAATCGCCATGAAACCCGCTGCCTCCTTTGCCTTTCTTTCTGCTGCCTTTGTTATGCCTTGTTGATTAATGCTGCCCTTAATTAGGTGTGCAATGCATGATGGTCATGTCAGTCAGCCCCTCCGGGCTGATGTCAGTCAGCCCCTCTGGGCTGGTGTCAGTCAGCCCCTCTGGGTAGACCAGACCATGAAGTCAACTCCACAGGATGACTGGGACTGCTTTTATTGAGATGGCTCCATTTCCAGAATCTTGCCTCATTCCTTTTTTGTCAGGGCAATGGCAGCTTCAAATCTCTAGCAAGATCATTTTCCTTACTCACTGCAGCTGAATTTCCTCTGATGGCAGGTCCCCAGCCATCAAGAAAATCATCCACAAATCATGATGCTGTGTAGCACCGGCATACTTCCACCTGCGGAAGTCTGTCAGTGATCACAAGACTCCTTTTTCTACTTATCCGCCTATGCCTCATTCTGTTATAAGTGAGCGTACTAAAGTTTTAGAAATGGAATCACAAGCAGCACTTTTGTCTACGGAGATTCTCAGTCATTCAGGTCAGGCTTGTCCCAAAGGTGCTTTTTTTTTTTTTCAAGAGGCAACTTGACTTTCTGGTTTTTCTTTGAAAACTTTTTGCTTCTCATCCAAGTCTTCATCAGAGCTGAAGAAGCTTCTTGGTTGAGAAGTGAAACGTCTTCAAAGAAAAAACAGAAAGTCCAGTTGCCTCTTAAAAAAAAAAGTACCTTTGGGACAAGCAGTACTTTTCTTGCAGAATGATCCCTGCATTCTTTTCTGTATGTAGGTTGTCTTTAAGATTCTTCTGGGCTTGATTGGGAGAGGCAATAGGATGGGCAGGCAGCTGCCCCCACAGGGTTCCTTAAAGCTATTATATTCTCTCCATTCTGATTTATTTCTGTATTTACATAAAACTGATGAATGACAGTTTGATAGTAAAGTACCAAAGTACCTCCTGCTTGAAGGAGAAACAATTTCATGTCGTGGGACACAGATGTGCCTTCTCTGTTGTAATCCCAATCCTATGGAAAAAACATTCCCTCAGGATACATTTGACCCTCATCTTACTGGCCCACTGGCTACTCCTCAAAGCATTGAACCAGGTTGTTTTACATTGGTTGAGATTATTATTGTGGTTGATCTCTGTTCTATATATTCTGTTGTGTATGTTTTGGAGAGAGTTGTTTTCTGGGGAGTTTTAATCCTATGTAACCCACTCCAAGTCACAGTTTACAAATTATGCTGTCATATTAATTGTATAAATATAATTATATAAATGAACAGATAATCAGAATCATAGAACTTTTGAGCCAAGTTGTGACTGTCTACTATTGCCAGCCTTTTTATTCATTTTATACATCAGTCCAATTATTTCTTCTCTCCATGTTCTGCCTTGGTCCTGAAAAAATACCATGTCACCAGGTGCCAAGAAGCAGGTGATAATGGATGAACCCCAAGCAAAGGTGAAAGAGGAGAACTGCAATACAATAATGAGTTAGTGGTTAAGATGGGAGTATAAGTGCTGAAAATCTGCTACACTCGAAATTATTTCAGACCTGTGACAACCTGCTGATCATTGCAGCTTAACTGTCCTGAATTATACAAAAAGTAAGCATCAGAAACCAGAAGAACAGTGTTGTCTCTCCATTTTTAATTTTCTTTTTGCTTGTCTTCAGACACCTACTTCTCTTTCACTAGAATTCACCCAAGCCAAAGGATTCTGAGGATCTCCAAATTGATATTTGCTGAACCATTCAATAGAACCCCTTCCCACACACACACTTTCTAAAAGACTTTTCTCTAATATGAAGCATTAACATCAATAACATAATTTGCAAGCAGATAGTTTCCGAATCAAATGCTAAGCAGACTATTATGCTGTGTCCAAGGCAACTCCATCTTTTCTCTCTTTCTTCTGCCTTGCCTCCTTCACCCTGCCCATTCTTCCTCCCAAAGGCAAAGAATAAATAAAGAAATGGAAACTTTTTTTTGCACATTCCACTGGTGATAAACAGACCATAATTCATTTCAGCACACCATTTGAGAAGAGAGTTCGCTTTGCCATTAGAACAGAACATAATGTTTTCAGAGCAGTTTTTAATCTATTTTACGTGGGCAGGGAAGTTACTTCTACATAGCTTAGCTATTAATGGGAGGTGGGTGGAATATAAATGCTCTTAATCCTCAATTTCCCTGAATATTTTCTCTATGGCAAGTAAACAATATAGGTAACTACTGTAACTACATAGTTACACTGTAACTACATAGCCAAAAAGGCATTAAGAGTTGTTAATCTTACGTAGCTTTTTCTTTGGTACTATTACACTAATAACTAGAGCATACAAAACATTTGCTAGGCCAATACTTGATTACAGCTCATCAGTCTGGAACCCACATTACGTATCTGATATTAACACAGTTGAGAAAGTCCAAAAATATTTCACAAGAAGAGTTCTCCACTCCTCTACTCGTTGCAGAATACCTTATGCCACCAAATTCGAAATTCTAGACCTAGAAAATCTAGAACTATGTCGCCTTCAGTCTGATCTAAGTATAGTATATAAAATACATTGCAATGTCCTACCTATCAATGAATACTTCAGCTTCAACCATAACAACACAAGAGCAAACAATAGATACAAACTCAAGGTTAACCGCACCAAACTTGATTGCAGGAAATACGACTTCAGCAACAGAGTGGTCAATGTCTGGAATACTCTACCTGACTCTGTGGTTTCTTCCCCAAACCCCAAAAACGTTAACCTTAGATTCTACTATTGACCTCACCCCTTTCCTAAGACATCTGTAGGGGGAGTGCATAAGTGCACCAATGTGCCTACTGTCCCTGTCCTATTGTTTCTTTTATATATATGTATATATAATATACATTTTTGTAGATTTTCACGGGTACAGGTATGTAGGTCTAGGTGTGTTCAGGTCTTTTCCCATGTAAGATTAAGAATATCTTGGTGATGTTTCAGCGAGGTCCCACTCGCCATCCTCAGGCTGGTGCTTTCGGCTTTGTGCCAGGGCAAGCAGATGAACACTATACAGAAGCTTGATGATGGCAGATGAGATTCTGCTGAAACGTTGCTACAACTTTAAAAGCACAACTATAATGACGTGGGAAAATACCCGAACAAAGCTGAATACCATACATATAAATACCCATGAAAACTTAAGAGTGTGTGTGTGTGTGTGTGTGTGTGTGTGTGTGTGTGTGTGTGAATCTTTGGTTATTTGGGTTTTCTCCAGCATAAAATCAGAAGTAACTTGGCAACGTTTCGATGAAGTCTCATTCATCAATTTCAGGCTTGTGTCTTCAGCTTTGTGCTTCTCAAAGCTGAAGACAAAAGCCTGAAGGTGATGAATGAGACTTCATCAAAACGTCGCCTAGATACTTCTAATTTTACACGGGAGAAAACCCAAATAACCAAAGATTCACATACAAATACCTGCAAAAACCTCAGAAAATATATCATCAGGCTTCTGAATAGTGTTCATCTGTATAGTGTTCTGTATAGTGTTCATCATCAGATGAACACTATACAGAAGCCTGATGATGGCAGATGAGATTCTGCTGAAACGTTGCTACAACTTTAAAAGCACCACTATTATGACGTGGGAAAATACCCGAACAAAGCTGAATGCCAGACATGTAAGTACCCGCGAAAACTTAAGAAAACATATCTATATATATAAATATATTGTGACTGAAAGGATCGATCCTGCTGTGAGTTTTGCTTCTGATGACTTTGAGGATGAAAGGCTGGAACCTGCTGAGAATTTGGAGTCTGAATTGTTAGAAGACACAGATGTGAGCCAGGGGGATGAGAGGTTATCACACAGACATTCTTTGCCTGAATCCTCGACCTCATTCATGCCTGCAGTTGAGCCACAAGATGAGTCAGAGGAGTCGAATGAGGAAGCTGACAGATCGTGGCTAGATGCCAGAACAAGAAGGAGGCTAAAATGTCAAGCTGTGTGGAGACATAAGGCCAGAAGATGATTTAGAGAGATTGACACGCCCATTTGGAGGTCCATGGAAACAAACTCAGTTAGAAGGGAGGGCGAGTCAATAACTAGTAATTAGTACGTTGCCTCAAGGACTATAAAAGGACACAGCTGTGTGTGGGAAGTTTGTCAGGAACAAAGTGTTTGATTATGTGCAGAGGTTTTTGGCAGAGGCTCGGAGCTTTGAGAATTTGTGCCTGAACTGTTGTGATAACAGGGCGTGTGGAATATAATCTTGTAAGACTCCTTTCTATTGGATTTAAGTTTTGGGGCGGTTGCCTTTGATTTTGTTTGTTGGAACTTTGAAGGGGGAGCCATAACATTTTTGTTCCTGAACACACAACAAACCATCTTAGAAGCAAGATGGATTCTAATCAACTGCAGCATCTGGTAGAGCAACAACAAGAACAAATAACTCAGCTTTTGCAAAGTAACATGACACTGCAAAATCAGGTAATACAATTGCTGAATTATGTTTCCAGCTTACCAAGCATCCCTGCTGCTTCCCAGGCCCCTCCTGTGAGGAAAAGCCTGGTATCCATGCCAGAGAAATTTTCTGGGCAAATGGACAGGTTCCTGGCATTTATGGGCTAATGCCAAATGTTTATTTCTCTGAGACCTGAAGACTTTCCAACTGACCGGGCTAAAGTAGGCTTTGTTATTAGTTTATTAACTGGGCAGGCTGCCAATTGGGCTACTCCCTTGTTATTTCAAGATAGCCCGTTATTGAACAATTTCCAGGGTTTCCTTCAACAGATGAGGGTAATGTTTGAGGATCTCATTAAAGGACAAACTGTGGACAGACGGCTTATGGATATTAAGCAAGGAAAATGTTTACTACAGGAATATGTGGCAGAATTCCGTTTGTTGTGCATGAACTTTAAATGGAACGAACCGGCTCATATGGCTGCATTCCAGGAAGGTTTGTCTGATGCCATCAAGGATGAGCTAGTCCATGCAGAAAGGGCTTCAACTTTGGATGCATTGATAGTTCAATGTTTACGTATTGAAGCTGGTTTACAGCAACGTAGGAGCAAACGGCCCGTTGTTGAACCACCTGTGTTTGCTCGCACACGCATTCAGCCACCGAGAGTTTTCCAACCCACAGTTCAGGTTGAGGAGCCGATGGAGATAGGCACACTCCGCCCTCGCTTAACGGCACGAGAATGTTCAAGAAGGTTTCAGGAAGGCTTGTGTCTTTGTTGCGGGGGTCCGGGACATTATGCAAATTCCTGCACTCGGAGAGGGACTTGCAGACCTGTGCCCGTAACCACTCTTGGCCCGTTGGGAAATGGGGAAACCCTAGGTCAGGCACATTCTATACCCCCACCCCAACTTGCTGAGGTAAGTCCTGGCCCTCTCGGCATTTACTTTTGGACACTTGTATATTTCTGCAGTCCCAGGAGGGAATTCCTGCGGTTGCGCTGGTGGATTCAGGGGCTACAACCAGCTTTATGGACTGTACTTTTGTTGAACATTTTGGAATCCCTTTGAAGACTGTGGATCCACCCATTAAGGTGGAAACTGTAGATGGGTGAGAACTCAAGTTGGGAACCATTTGCTTAGCAACTCAGCCAGTGCGTATGGTCATTGGGGATCATGAGGAGGTGATCAGTTTTTATGTCACCTCGAACCTCCATCGCCCTTTGGTGCTCGGAGTATCCTGGTTACGTTTGCATGATCCGTTGGTGACTTGGGCACAGAACGCAATTTCTTTTCCAAGCCTACAATGTGTGGACCATCTGAGGCATGTCTGCGCTGGCCAGGATATTGCTGTTGCCAAGGAACGCCGCACAGTGCACCCGCCTCCCCTTCCTGGTCGGAACTCCGAGTGTGGCGCCGGGGATGGAGGGGCCGTAGGGCGACAGACAGCTGAGCAGAGGACAGGCGAGCAGGTGGCGGGGCCGCGCAGGAGATAGCGGAGCAGTGCCCACCATGGTGCTCGTCAAAGAATACCGCGCTTCATGCATCTTCATCCTGTGTTTCATCGCTCCTTGTTAGTACCTGACACTCCATCGTGTAATCTTAGTTCTTCAGAAGCTACAGGTTCTCCATCTAGGCTCAGCACTGAACCTGTTACAGATACTACAGTGGTCGGAATTTATGATTCATGATGGCTAAAGGGACGATTCCAGTACTTTGTGGGAAGACTGGAAAATGAAAAAGAGATTCGCTCTTGGCAGGATGTATCCAAGGTGCATGCCCCGCATTTTATTCACATATATCATGCACAATTCCCTTCAAAAACCATGTCCTGATCGTCAGACTCGGGGGAAGGGCTCTGCAGTGGGGGATAGTGTTGTGACTGAAAGGATCAATCCTGCTGTGAGTTTTGCTTCTGATGACTTTGAGGATGAAAGGCTGGAACCTGCTGAAAATTTGGAGTCTGAATTGTTAGAAGACACAGATGTGAGCCAGGGGGATGAGAGGTTATCACACAGACATTCTTTGCCTGATTCCTCGACCTCATTCATGCCTGCAGTTGAGCCACAAGATGAGTCAGAGGAGTCGAACGAGAAAGCTGACAGATCGTGGCTAGATGCCAGAACAAGAAGGAGGTTGAAACGTCAAGCTGTGTGGAGACATCAGGCCAGAAGATGATTTAGAGAGATTGACACGCCCATTTGGTGGTCCACGGTGTTAAGCCTGGTTCCTCAACCAATGTTAAGGAGACATACTAAACAGAATGTGCAGCGTTAGTCAGTTAGACACACAGATAAACGTGTGAGATAAGTTTGTATGTTAGTTAACATTCAGTAAAAATAACAGATACGCTTGTGCTATCAAAAATATAGTTTATTCCATTATGATTCATAGAATAGTCAAAATAACAGTCCATTAGTCATGTATCATTTTAGTCAGTCCATTCAAGGATACTCAATTTGCAAAGTCCGTGTTGAATATTCAATGTCAGTTTACTTACAATAAATCAGTCTGTATTATCAACACTACTTTCTCTCTCCCATTCCAGTAGGAGAAAAATGCAGTCATCAATCCATCCAGTAATTAGGGATCATTAAGCCAGAGAGCGAGCTGCCATTGTCTTCCTTCTTTTATGGTGTTTTTACAACCACACCCTTAATTACATTCTTGCAGTTAAAGTTACAGACACTTTAACCAACAAACCATGATAACTTATTTATTATTTTACCTAAACCAGTTAGGGTAAACAATGTTATCCCTAACATTCTCCCCTTTTAGATAATAATAATAATATAACTATTTACATCTTTAAATCATATTTGTTACAACTCTCTTTAAACTTAATTACTCCTTGAGCTTTTGTAAATTGGTCTGCAATGTTTTCTTCTGTCATGCAGTATTCCAATTTAATTAGCCCATTCTTTACAGATTCTCTAACATTTAAGTGTCTTAAATCAGTATGCTTTGATCTAGTTTTTACAGCAATACTAGTAGCTAGCTTTATGGCTGCCTGGTTGTCCTCGTACACAATAATGGAATCTTTAACAGTTACACCCATGTCTAATAATAACTGTTTGTACAGAATTAAGTCAGTGCATAGTAATGACAGACATGAAAATTCTGCTTCCATCATGGACAAGCTAATATGCTGTTGTCTGATTGACCTCCACCCTATTAGTGTCTTACCAAATAATATAGCCATCCCAGATGTTGATTTTCTAGTGTTTATGTCAGTTGCAAAACTTGTATCTGCATAGGCACTAAGACTCAAATCACCCTTTGGTTCTATATACAATTCATGGTTCATTGTTCCTTTAAGATATCTTAAAATTCTCTTTAATGATTGCCAATGACATTGATGTGGATCCGAATTAAAACGTGCCAGCTGATTTACACTATAAGCTACATCTGGCCTTGACCAATTGCTTATATATGATAAGCTACCAATCAAAGATTGACATATGGACTTATCAAATTTGGGACTTTGATCATCAGTTTGGCAAACTTCCTGACTCATTGGAGTCTTTGCCGGTTTACAAAGTTCCATTTTATACGTTTTAATAAATTGGCAAATTTTATCTTCTTGAGATATCTTAAATCCATTTTTTGTTTTGTTAATTGTCAATCCTAGATACCATTTAATCTCACCTAAATTCTTTAATTTTATCTTTTTGGCTAATAATGATATAATCTCATTAGCTTCATTATTAGTCTTAGTTATCAAAGAAATATCATCTGTAAATAATAACAATAATGACACCGTTCCATTATTTTCTCTTTTAAACACACATGGATCTGCTAAACCAGATTTAAAACCTATATTGTTTAATTCTTTCACAATATATTGGTTCCATTGATAGCCAGATTGTTTCAATCCATAAAGACTTCTTTTTAGTTTCCAACAATCATTACTATTTACTTTATTGTCTTTTATAATAACTGGCTTTTGTAAATATATAGTATGCTGCAAAGGTGCATGCAGATAAGCAGTTTCTACATCTAAATGGTTAATGATATAGTTTTTCTTAGCTGCCCACACTAAAGCTGCTCTCAAAGATGTTGCCTTAAGACTTGGTGCAAAAACTTCATCGTAATCAGATGCAGTTTGATTAAATCCTTGAGCTACCAACCTAGCTTTATGGGTAATAGTCCCATCATTTCCTATTTTTACTTTAAATATCCATTTGCACCCAATGGATTTTTCTCCTGGAGGTAATTTGGCATTTTCATATACTTTCATTACCTTTAATGAATTTAGTTCTTTTTCCATTGCCTTTTGCCAATTCTCCTGATCCTAAGCAGGATACATCTTAAGTTCATCTACACTAGTTGGAACTTTAGTTACTTGGCAAACTATACTTGCTTGATACCTATCAGGTGGTCCAGTTACACGTGTAGTACCTCTAGGTATTACAGGACTTACAGGTGGACTTTCATTTATTAACTGTTCTTGATTATCTAACTCTTCCTGATCAACTGTTTCCTCTTGTTCTGGTCCAATTTGTTCTTCATGGACTTCTTTAATTGGACTCTTCTTATAACTAGTCTGTTCTTTCTGCCTTTTGTAGGGTTCAATAATTACTCCATTATTTAAATCTTGCTCTAATCTATTCCATCCTACATGTTCTAGGAATTTTGCACCAGCACTGGTGTAAACTCTAGATGTACCTGGTTCCCAGAATCTGTAAGATCTGTGATTAGATTCATATCCTACAAAAAATAATCTTTTAGCTGTATGCTGTCCTTTTTGTTTGAGTTGTTTAGGGATATGCACCCATGCTGGTGCTCCAAATGTGTGCATGTAACTTAAATCAGGTTTTGTACCATGCCACAGTGTGAATGGTAATTCACCTGTTGTTGAATTAACAACATTATTTAATATATGATTACCACACATTATTGCTTCTCCCCATAAATTGTCAGGTAATCCTGAATCAGACAACATAGCACGTGCCATTGACTGTAGTGTTTGGCCTCGTCTCTCTATAAAGGCATTATGTTGTGGCCAATATGGTGCAGACTTTTTATGTTGAATACCTAACATTCTAAGTCTACTCTGGAATTTATTATTTGTAAATTCCGCACCATTATCTGTTATAAGAGTTACTAATTTCTTTTTAGTTTTCCTTTCTGCAAATTTAATCCAATTAAAGAGATTTAGATACGTTTCAGTTTTGCTCTTCATTAAATAGCAGAACCCATGTCTAGAATAGTGGTCCATTATACTTAGTATGTATCGAGCACCTCCTACACTTGGTTTTTTTGGACCTATTAAATCGGCAAATACTATCTCTAAAGGCTCTTTGGTAGTAAATCAATCAACTCTATTAGCCGGTATGACCTTGCTTTTGCTTTGATTACAAGCAAAACATTGCAAATACTTATTACAAGGTTTCAAACTTATTCCTTTAGATAGTTGAACAGTTCTCTTAACCATTTTAAAATTTAAATGCCCTAGCCGTCGGTATAACAAGTGAATACATTTATCATGAGGTTTCTTATTATCATAAACCGTGTTAGCCACCTCTAAAACATTATCATTTAACACATTTAATTCACCTCTTAAAGATGCAGTAATTTTCTTATCTTCTTTTTCAATTATGCAGTTATCTCCCCCAAAGGTAACTACATATCCTAGTTTAACCAAAATTCTAACTGAAATTAAATTAAACTTAAGTTGTGGTACATATAACATTTTTACATTCTCTTTTATGAAAGAACAATATGCTATACCTTGACCTTTAGCTTTCAGTTTCCAGCCATTGGCTAACGCAGTCATCAATCCATCCAGTAATTAGGGATCATTAAGCCAGAGAGTGAGCTGCCGTTGTCTTGCTTCTTTTATGGTGTTTTTACACACCCTTAATTACATTCTTGCAGTTAAAGTTACAGAGACTTTAACCAACAAACCATGATAACTTATTTATTATTTTACCTAAACCAGTTAGGGTAAACAATGTTGTCCCTAATACATGGAAACAAACTCAGTTAGAAGGGAGAGCGAATCAATAACTAGTAATTAGTACATTGCCTCAAGGACTATAAAAGGACACAGCTGTGTGGGGGAAGTTTGTCAGGAACAAAGTGTTTGATTATGTGCAGAGGTTTTCGGCAGAGGCTTGGAGTTTTGAGAATTTGTTCCTGAACTGTTGTGATAACAGGGCATGTGGAATATAATCTTGTAAGATTCCTTTCTATTGGATTTAAGTTTTGGGCTGGTTGCCTTTGATTTTGTTTGTTGGAACTTTGAAGGGGGAGCCATAACACACACACACACACACACACACACACAGATATATATATATATATATATATATATATATATATATATATATATATATATATATATATATATATATATATATGGATCTTTGGTTATTCGGGTTTTCTCCCGCGTAAGATTGGAAGTATCTAGGCAACATTTCGATGAAGTCTCATTCATCATCTTCAGGCTTGGTCTTCAACTCTGTGCTTCTCAGAGTGATGTGAGCTTGCAGCTGCTTCTTCCTTTTAACTGCTAGTGGGGGTGTGACTTGATTGGGTGGGGGCTTGGCTGTGTTCTGATTGGGTGGGGATGTGTTCACATTGGTTGGGGGTTTGGCTGTGTTCTGATTGGTTGGGGGGTTGGCTGTGTTCTGATTGGCTGGAGGCGTATTCTGTTCAGGTGGGGGCTTGATTGTGCTTAGGTTAGTCTTAGTTGCTGGAGGGTTAGAGCTGGTGAGCTGTGATCTTTGAGTTCGTGGTCATGCTGCATCTTCAAGGTGGAGGTCAGTTCCCTTCATGTATGGCTCAGAGGGGTTTGAGGTGGGTAGTGATGCAGCTGCAGTGCAGCTTCTGGTCCGTGGTCGTGTTTCATCTTCTGTGTGGGTGTGAGTCTGCTTTCTACGTGGAAGTGTGGTGGCGGCATCTTGTGTGGCTCTCAAGGGTGTGGGTCTGGTGTCATTCTTCATGTTAGGTACTCGTCTGTTCATGAGGGCGGGTTTCCAAATGGCTGGTAGGCGGGAGGTATCATCTCGTTTATTCATGCTGTGTGGGCGTTTTTCTATCTCTATGGCTTCTCTGATTATTCTGCTGCTGAACTGTTCGGTTTTGGCGATAGTTCTGGTATTTTTAAAGTCAATCTCATGTCCTGTGGCTTTGAGGTGTTGGACCAGGGAAGAGGTCGGTTCTTCCTTTTTGATTGAGTTCTTATGTTCTTCAATGCGTGCACTTATTCTTCTGTTAGTTTGTCCAATGTATGTGGTGGGGCAGGCAGTGCAAAGGATTTCGTATACTCCTTGATTTTCTAACTTGATTTTGTCCTTTGGGTTTCTTGGATGGTGGATATCTTTCTGTTTGTGCAGAATGCTGTCTTAATGTTGTGTTTTTGGAGGATCTTGCTGATTTTGTCTGTAGTGCCTTTTATATATGGGAGGAGGGCTTTGCCATTCTCTTGTTCTCTGTCTTGGATTTTGGTTGGGGTTCCTTTTTGGATTAGGTGGGTGATCTTCTTTCTTTGGAATCCATTGGCTGTCAGCACGCCAGTGAGAGTGTGTAGTTCGGTCTCTAGGTGTTGTTCATCGGCTAAGCATTTTGTTCTGGAGATGAGTGTCTCGGCTACGGAATTGATCTGTGCTGGGTGATGGTGTGAGAGTGCATGTAGATAGCGGTTTGTATGTGTTTTCTTCTGGTAGATCCTGTGTCCTAGGAAGCCATTGGATTTTTTGTATACCAAGACATCTAGGAAGGGAAGTTGGTTGTTAGCTTCTGTTTCCATGGTGAATTGTATTTTGGGGTGTAGGCTGTTGAGGTGTGTGAGGAAGTTGTTCAGTTTTTCTTTCCCTTGTGGCCAGATTATGAAGGTGTCATCTACATATCTGAGCCAGAGTTTGGGTTTGTGATCATATTTTTCTAGAGCTTGTGTTTCAAAGTGTTCCATGTAGAGGTTAGCAATGACAGGTGAGAGGGGTGATCCCATCGGTGTTCCTTCTATTTGTTTGTATTTTTGTCCGTTGTAGGTGAAGTATGTATTGGATAGGCAGTGGTTGGTCAGATCTAGGATGTGCTTGGGGGGATTGTATTTGTTTTGGATGGCTGTCAAGGGTTCTTTTATTGGCACTTGGGTGAAGAGGGATATGACATCGAAGCTCACTAGTCGGTCACTGGGTTGTAAGTTTTGTTTCTTTATGATCTCAATGAACTGGAATGAGTTTCTTACGTGTGAGTTGATGGATTCTGCATAGGGCTGTAGTTGTTTGGTGAGAAATTTGGCTAGGTTTTGTAAAGGTGAGCCTATGGAGCTGACTATTGGTCTAAGTGGGGTTCCTTCTTTGTGTATCTTGGGGAGACCATACAGTTTAGGGCATCTGGATGATTTCTCTCTGGGTATAATTCTTTGCTGGATTTCTTCACTGATGGGGGAGGCTTTTATTTTGGATCTGGTGGTTTTTTCTAGGTAGGTGGTGGGGCCTGTCTTTAGGGGTTTGTATGTGGGGTCTTGGAGTAGGTTGGTTAACTTGGATTGGTGGTCAGATGTGTTCATAACTACTGTAGCGTTGCCCTTGTCTGCTGGTAGGATTATTATGCTGGTGTCTTCTTTCAGGTTAAGTAGTGCACTTTGTTCTTCTTTGGATAAGTTGCTTTTGGGTGGTTTGCTAGTGCAGAGGATGTTGGTGATTTCGAGTCTGATTCTATTAGCATCATCAGGGTTGGTTTTGGTCAGGCTGGTTTCAACTCCGCATATGATGGTTTCTGTGGGGATGTGTTTGGGAGAGACAGCAAAGTTGAATCCTTTAGAAAGGACCTTGGTTTTGGTGGTCTGTGTTTCGGTTCTCCAGACAGTGAGCTGTTTGGATTTGTCCCAAAGTAAGGGGTGAATCTTGTTGCTGAGTCTGAGGTGAAGCGTGAGGAGATCTTTGTTGATTTGGTCTAGGAGAAATCTTTTTGTGTGAAGTTCATTTCCAATTTGGGCCAATTCTGTTCTTTTTAGGATGTGTTTGGGACAAATCCAAACAGCTCGCTGTCTGGAGAGCCGAAACACAGACCACCCTCAAGACAGACACACACACCAACAAACTCAGAAAACTACAACAACGCCAGAAACCTACTCCTCCCCCCTCACAGCCACTCATGAAACAAACAGTGCACAACATCTCAGACAAGATCCTCACCGAAGCCGAAACCAAGGTCCTTTCTAAAGGATTCAACTTTGCTGTCGCTCCCAAACACATCCCCACAGAAACCATCATATGCGGAGTTGAAACCAGCCTGACCAAAACCAACCCTAATGATGCCAATAGAATCAGACTCGAAATCACCAACATCCTCTGCACTAGCAAACCACCCAAAAGCAACTTATCCAAAGAAGAACAAACTGCACTACTTAACTTGAAAGAAGACACCAGCATAATAATCCTACCAGCAGACAGGGGAAACGCGACAGTGGTTATGAACACATCTGACTACCAATCCAAGTTAACCAACCTACTCCAAGACCCCACATCCAAACCCCTAAAGACAGACCCCACCACCTACCTAGAAAAAACCACCAGATCCAAAATAAAAGCCTCCCCCATCAGTGAAGAAATCCAGCAAAGAATCATACCCAGAGAGAAATCATCCAGATGCCTTGGTCTCCCCAAGATACACAAAGAAGGAACCCCACTTAGACCAATAGTCAGCTCCATAGGCTCACCTCTACAAAACCTAGCCAAATTTCTCGCCAAACAACTACAGCCCTATGCAGAATCCATCAACTCACACGTAACAAACTCATTCCAGTTCATCGAGATCATAAAGAAACAAGACTTACAACCCAGTGACCTACTAGTGAGCTTCGATGTCATATCCCTCTTCACCCAAGTGCCAATAAAAGAAGCCTTGACAGCCATCCAAAACAAATACAACCCCCGCAAGCACATCCTAGATCTGACCAACCACTGCCTATCCAATACATACTTCACCTACAATGGACAAAAATACAAACAAATAGAAGGAGCACCCATGGGATCACCCCTCTCACCTGTCATCGCTAACCTCAACATGGAACACTTTGAAACACAAGCTCTAGAAAAATATGATCACAAACCCAAACTCTGGCTCAGATACGTAGATGACACCTTCATAATCTGGCCACACGGGAAAGAAAAACTGAACAACTTCCTCACACACCTCAACAGCCTACACCCCAAAATACAATTCACCATGGAAACAGAAGCTAACAACCAACTTCCCTTCCTAGATGTCTTGCTATACAAAAAATCCAATGGCTCCCTAGGACACACCATCTACCAGAAGAAAACACATGCTATCTACACGCACTCTCACACCACCACCCAGCACAGATCAATTCCGTAGCCGAGATACTGATCTCCAGAACAAAATGCTTAGCCGATGAACAACACCTAGAGACCGAACTACACACTCTCACTGGCGTGCTGACAGCCAATGGATTCCAAAGAAAGAAGATCACCCACCTAATCCAAAAAGAAACCCCAGCCAAAATCCAAGACAAAGAACAAGAGAATGGCAAAGCCCTCCTCCCATATATTAAAGGCACTACAGACAAAATTAGCAAGATCCTCCAAAAACACAACATTAAGACAGCATTCTGCACAAACAGAAAGATATCCACCATCCTAAGAAACCCCAAGGACAGAATCGAGTTAGAAAATCAAGGAGTATACGAAATCCCTTGCACTGCCTGTCCCACCACATACATTGGACAGACTAACAGAAGAATAGGTGCATGCATTGAAGAACATAAGAACTCAATCAAAAAGGAAGAACCGACCTCTTCCCTGGTCCAACACCTCAAAGCCACAGGACATGAGATTGACTTTAAAAATACCAGAACTATCGCCAAAACCGAACAGTTCAGCAGCAGAATAATCAGAGAAGCCATAGAGATAGAAAAACGCCCACACAGCATGAATAAACGAGATGATGCCTCCCGCCTACCAGCTATTTGGAAACCCGCCCTCATGAACAGACGTGTACCTAACATGAAGAATGACACCAGACCCACACCCCTGAGAGCCACACAAGATGCCACCACCACACTTCCACATAGAAAGCAGACTCACACCCACACAGAAGATGAAACACGACCACGGACCAGAAGCTGCACTGCAGCTGCATCACTACCCACCTCAAACCCCTCTGAGCCATACATGAAGGGAACTGACCTCCACCATGAAGATGCAGCACGAGCACGAACTCAAAGCCAAACAGCAAGATCACAGCTCACCAGCTCTAACCCTCCAGCAACTAAGACTAACCTGAGCACAATCAAGCCCCCACCTGAACAGAATACGCCTCCAGCCAATCAGAACACAGCCAACCCCCCAACCAATCAGAACACAGCCAAACCCCCAACCAATGAGAACACAGCCCCACCCAATCAGAACACAGCCAAGCCCCCACCCAATCAAGTCACACCCCCACTAGCAGTTAAAAGGAAGAAGCAGCTGCAAGCCCACATCACTCTGAGAAGCACAGAGCTGAAGACCAAGCCTGAAGATGATGAATGAGACTTCATCGAAACGTTGCCTAGATACTTCCAATCTTACGCGGGAGAAAACCCGAATAACCAAAGATCCACATATATATATATATATATATATATATATATATATATATATATATATATATATATATATATATATATATATATTCCGAGGTTTTCGCGGGTATTTGTATGTGGATCTTTGATTATTTGGGTTTTCTCCTGCATAAAATTGGAAGTATCTTGGCAACATTTCAACAAAATCTAATTCGTCATCTTCAGGCTTAGTCTTCAGCTCTGCGCTTCTCAGAGTGATGTGAGCTTGCAGCTGCTTCTTCCTTTTAACTGCTAGGGGTGTGACTTGATTGGGTGGGGGCTTGGCTGTGTTCTGATTGGGTGGGAGCGTGTTCTCATTGGTTGGGAGTTTGGCTGTGTTCTGATTGGTTGGGGGTTTGGCTGTGTTCTGATTGGCTGGGGGTGTGTTCTGTTCAGGTGGGGGCTTGATTGTGCTCAGGTTAGTCTTAGCTGCCGGGGGATTTCAGCTGGTGAGCTGTGATCCTGCTGTTTGGCTTCACATTCGTAGTCATGCCACATCTTCATGGTGGGCATCCGTTCGCTTCATGTATGGGTCAGAGGGGTTTGAAGCGGGTAGGGATGCATCTGCGTTACGGCTTCTGGTCTGTGGTCATGTTTCATTTTCTGTGTGGGTGTGAGTCTGCTTTCTATGTGGAGGTGTGGTGGTAGCATCTTGTGTGGCCCGCGTGGGTGTGGATCTGTTGTCATTCTTCATGTTAGTTACTCATTTGTTAATGAGGGCGGGTTTCCAAATGGCTGGTAGACGGGAGGTATCATCTCGTTTATTCATGCTGTGTGGGTGTTTTTCTATCTCTATGGCTTCTCTGATTATTCTGTTGTTGAAGTGTTGAGTTTTGGCGATAGTTCTGGTATTTTTAAAGTCAATCTCATGTCCTGTGGCTTTGAGGTGTTGGACCAGGGAAGAGGTTGGTTCTTCTTTTTTGATTGTGTTCTTGTGTTGTTCAATGCATGCGCTTATTCTTTTGTTGGTTTGTCCAATGTATCTGGTGGGGTAGACAGTGCATGGGATTTCGTATACTCCTTGGTTTTCTAACTCAATTCTGTCTTTAGGGTTTCTTAGGATGGTGGACATTTTTCTGTTTGTGCAGAATGCTGTCTTGATGTTGTGTTTTTGGAGGATCTTGCTGATTTTGTCTGTAATGCCTTTTATATATGGGAGGAGGGCTTTGCCATTCTCTTGTTCTCTGTCTTGGATTTTGGTTGGGGTTTCTTTTTGGATTAGATGGGTAATCTTCTTTCTTTGGAATCCATTGGCTGTTAGTACATTAGTGAGAGCGTGTAGTTCGGTTGTTCGTCAGCTAAGCATTTTGTTCTGGAGATGAGTGTCTCGGCTACGGAATTTATCTGTGCTCGGTGGTGGTGTGAGAGTGTATGTAGATAGCAGTTTGTATGTGTTTTCTTCTAGTAGATGGTGTGTCCTTGGGAGCCATTGGATTTTTTGTGTACTAAGACATCTAGGAAGGGAAGTTGGTTGTTAGCTTCTGTTTCCATGGTGAATTGTATTTTGGGGTGTAGGCTGTTGAGGTGTGTGAGGAAGTTGTTCAGTTTTTCTTTCCCGTGTGGCCAGATTATGAAGGTGTCATCTACTTATCTGAGCCAGAGTTTGGGTTTGTGATCATATTTTTCTAGAGCTTGTGTTTCAAAGTGTTCCATGTAGAGGTTTGCGATGACAGGTGAAAGGGGTGATCCCATGGGTGCTCCTTCTATTTGTTTGTATTTTTGTCCGTTGTAGGTGAAGTATGTATTGGATAGGCAGTGGTTGGTCAGATCTAGGATGTGCTTGGGGAGGTTGTATTTGTTTTGGATGGCTGTCAAGGGTTCTTTTATAGGCACTTGGATGAAGAGGGATATGCCATTGAAGTTCACTAGTAGGTCCCTGGGTTGTAAGTTTTGTTTCTTTATGATCTCAATGAACTGGAATGAGTTTCTTATGTGTGAGTTGATGGATTCTGCATAGGGCAGTAGTTGCTTGGTGAGAAATTTGGCTCGATTTTATAGAGGTGAGCCTATGGACCTGACTATTGGTCTAAGTGGGGTTCCTTCTTTGTGTATCTTGGGGAGACCATAAAGCTTAGGGCATCTGGATGATTTCTCTCTGGGTATGATTCTTTGCTGGATTTCTTTGCTGATGGGGGAGGCTTTTATTTTGAATCTGGTGTTTTTTTCTAAGTAAGTGGTGGGGTCTGTGTTTAGGGGTTTGTATGTGGGGTCTTGGAGTAGGTTGGTTAACTTGGTCAGATGTGTTCATAACCACTGTCATGTTGCCCTTGTCTGCTGGTAGGATTATTATGCTGGTGTCTTCTTTCAAATTAAGTAGTGCAGTTTGTTCTTCTTTGGATAAGTTGCTTTTGGGTGGTTTGCTGGTGCAGAGGATGTTGGTGATGTCAAGTCTGACATGTTGGTTTTGGTCAGGCTGGTTTCAACTCTGCATATAATGGTTTCTGTGGGGATGTGTTTGGGAGCGACAGCAAAGTTGAATCCTTTTGAAAGGACCTTGGTTTCAGCTTCGGTGAGGATCTTGTCTGAGATGTTGTGCACTGTTTGTTTCATGTGTGGCTGTGAGGGGGGAGGAGTTTGTTTCTGGCATTTTTGTAGTTTTCTGAGTTTGTAGGTGTGTGTATGTGTGTTGAGAGTGGTCTGTGTTTAGATACTTCCTAAAGTCTGCTTCCTGGACATTATTATGGCCCAGGACTCAAACACCGAATCTGATTCCAAATGCTCCAGCTGAACCTGTGGATGTCACTGTCAGAAGACAACAAGCCAAGAATCACATGAGGCTGATCAAGAACAGGCATTACCTGGACAGCTGGAACAGTTAGAGGAAGATGACATAAGACCTATCAGCCTCCTCCCCCAGCAAGTGAAAGAAGAGATGTTCCATGTGGCTTTTTACCAAGATAAAGATCTTTTACCAAGAGTAAATATCTTTAATAGTGACAGCTGGATAAAACCTGATTGAAGAGACATCTTTCACACATGTTCCCTTTGCTAGAAATTGTCTGATCTCCAGCTCTTGTGTGATATCCCTATGAATCCTGTTTATATAAGAAGCCTTGATCCTGACCTCTGGACTGGCACCAACCCTGACCTGTCTCTTGGAAGGTGGACTAATATTGTACTATTCCCCTTCATATTCTTATTTAAAAGCAAATCATTCAGGCAAGTGTCTGAGACTTTTGGGGGGGTTGCATCTTTTTTGTTAACTCCTTGACCTTGAGTAATATATGAAGTACCATAGCAACTGTGAGTCAGTATCTGCAACCAGAAGCAGGAAAGACATTATGTTCCAGTGTCATTCTGCTTTGGGCAATGGGAAAGTTCAGTTCTTTCAAACAAAGCTCTTGCCCTCTACAGTATCTGTCAGGTCTCAGAGGTGATCCCCAGTTCAGAGATCTGGATAAACCAAACTGGCAGCTGGCCAACTTAGCCAGAGGAGGTGGGAGAGAGATGAGAACAAACTGTTCCCCAACAGATACTAGAAGTCTCACAGGTAGCAAATTAATGGCCATTGCTTTTTGTAAGTCCATTTTATTACAAGCATTAGAACAGCTACGGTACTAATGAAGAAATCCAGGAACTGCAGAGTATAGCGCAAAAACCATACATATAGCAGAATCAAGATTCAAATTGCATGCTTCTCTGTCCCACTGGTGCAGCCTAACAGACTGAAAGCTTCTCAGTTTTAGTGGGAGAACCAGCTGATTTTTATATATTGGTATTCTAATGGAGCAATCTGATTCTAGTCTGCTTCAGCCTTTACTTGATCTATATCTCACCTCTGGTTTTCTGTCCTTTTTATGACACTGTTATTTTATTTATAGTTAAATTTTTATGCTCTGATCTCCCCTATAAGATGACTCTGGGTTCTAAACGGCCCCTCCCCTCCCCCAATTGCAGCCATCGTCTGTAGTTCAGGCTGCTTTCAGAAATCCATTTAGCACTTTTCCTGTTCCCCTTGTTCAAAAACAGCTTGAACCACCGTGAGAAACTCAGCAGAGGGAGAGAACTGGCTCTCATGCAAACCCCCCTTCATAGCATGGACCCATATGCCTATCAACCTTTCACTCTGATCTAGATCTTCAAGTGGGAGATTAGCTGGGGATAGGAAAGGGGTACGTGCTGACAGATAACTAAATCCTTGGCTCTAGATCCTTGCCAAAAACATTGCAGATGTTTCCCATCAGCATGTGATGTGGAGAATAAACGGAAGGCAGCTCTTAGTACATGGCAAGTAAGACACCATCCTCTAGCTGCAAGTGAGTAAAGAGTTCATTGAGATTGGCAGTGGGGACAGCAAAATCTATGTTCAGTTTAACTTTTTGCTGGTTTACAGATGTGTTATTTATTAAAACAATGTAATTGTCCGCTCAACAGGTGACTCAAGGTGCCATAAGCCCAAAGGTCATTAAAACACAGTAAACTACATGAGGCAAGAGGCAACTTCAGACCCTTTAACCAGCCTTTACCCTTTAACATGCCCAAGGTAGGCATGTCAAGGCAGGCGCATCACCCACCTTACCCTGACTCAGTGCCAGGGCTGGTTTTTGGAGTCTTTTGAAAGATGGTATGCAATCCAGTGGTGAGAAAAGTAAAGTCATGCACTTGAATGAATGAATGAAAAGTCAAATGCATGGGTACAGAATAGGTGGTACCTGGCTCAAGGATGATAATTGTGAGAGAAACCCTAGTGGATCACCACTTAAGTATTAGCCAGAAAGGTGCTGCAGCTGCCAAAAAAAAGCCAATGCGGTCCTAGGCTGCATCAATAGAAGGATAGGGTCAAGACAATGACAAGAGATGGTACCACTTTACACAGCACTGATGAGACTACAACTTGGAATATTCCATCCAGTTTTGGTCACCATGAAAATAATAAAAAAAAAGATGTTGGGATCCTGGAAAGCATTCAGAGAAAAGCAACAAAGATGCTAAAGGAGGGCAAATCATATGACAAACAGTTGGGGGAGCTAGAATACCTAAGAGAAGAAGTAGGAGCAGAGATGGTATTTGGCAGATTCTGACCAGTTCTGGAGAACCGGTAGCCAAAATTTTGAGTAGTTCAGAGAACCGGCAAATCCCACCTCTGACTGGAGATTTTACAGTATCTTTCCCCTGCCACACCCACCAAGCCACTCCCACAGAACTGGTAGTAAAAAAAATTGAATCCCACCACTGAGTAGGAGAGAGATAATAACTGTCTTCCAATACTTGAGGGGTTGTGATAAAGGAGAGCAGGGATTATTTTATAAGACCCCAGAGGACAGGACAAAAATTAATGAGTGGAAGCTTGTTAAAGAGAGATCCAACCTCAAAGTAAGGAAACATTTTCTGACAAAACAATGGAATAGCTTGCCTCCTGAAGCTGTGGATGCTCCAACATTGGAGTTGGTTTTTTTTAAGGACTGGACAATCATTTGACTTGGGATGTATAAGGCTCCTGCCTTCAACACGGGTTGGAGTAGAAGAACACTGTGGTCCCTTCTAGCCCTACAGGCTATGTTTCAAATTCTAGAGCCAGTGTTGATCCACGAGGCAAGTACAGCGACAGAAAGCGGACAGGGATTTGCCGGATACACACAGACTGCTACATTTATTTGCAAGTAAATAGTGTGCTTATTCTAATAGATACACTGGCCTTAGCTTAACAAATCATGCAGACATTTCTATATGGAGCTTTTTACAACTTCTTAACTGTCTCGCCCCCACACTCTAATTTTCACAGGTGCTTCTTATCACAACTTTGATTTGCTTACTCCATTAGACATCAGTACTTTCACGTCTTGGGCTTATTTTTTCCCCAATCGCAAAGGTGGGAAAAGAGAGGAAAAAAAAACTTCTTTCCTAAGCTACTTGGAAACCCAGCAATTTAAGATTTCCTTGCTGATGTCTGCTCTTTCCTTTCCAAACATAGCAGTCTTTTTATACTAGACAGTCTGCTCTGCAAATCTCTCTCCCCGATCCTGTTTGTTCCAGTTAGTGTTGTGTCCGTGAAATGATGCCAGGAGTCGGTGACTTCAAATCATG
Source organism: Hydrophis major (assembly GCA_033807585.1). Taxonomy (NCBI): domain Eukaryota; kingdom Metazoa; phylum Chordata; class Lepidosauria; order Squamata; family Elapidae; genus Hydrophis; species Hydrophis major. The sequence continues at coordinate 176,048,346 of CM066329.1, forward strand.
CTCTTTTATTTAAAGTTGGAACCGAACTGGGGCAAAAGAAAAAGCTCACGGCTTTTATTCCTTTAGCCGCGGCGGTCGCAGCCAATGGCAACACTTTGAATCTCCCGCGATTCGAATGGACCAATCGTGGGAGATTCTTAGCGAGCCAATCGGCGCGGCTCGCCTGACCAATCAGAGTGCCCCGCGCTTTGGCCAATCAAAGCGCGGGGATCTCAAGAATGCTAATTAGGGACAGAACACCCCTCCCCTCTTGGTTCAGTCCTTACGTCGCGTAGTCACGTAGGTAGGCGGGGCTCCGTCTGAGCCTACTGGACCTGCGCAGCTCAGTCGTAGGTTGGATCCCAGCCGGTTCGGTCGGGATCTCTGCTGCTCCTGATGCCATCGTGAGAACCGGCTGGTCGGTCGGGCCGGGCCGCTCTCCGTAGCTCCCTCCTGGGCCTCCCGGGTTGGTTGAGCTGTGGGTTTCGCCACTCCCGCTCGGTCTCCCCGGGTCGGTCGAGCTCGCCTGGCTGTCTCTTCCTGGCGAGGGGTCGTGCTGGCTGCTTTCCGGTAAGTATGGCTGGTTTATTCTTCTTTGGTTTTGGTCCCCTGGGTATTCCCTCCCCCCTTGGTTTGTGTTGTGGGGGTTGGTTTCACCTGTTTGTGCATCGGTGGTCTCTTGGTTGGCAGTCCTCAACCTTAATTGGTCGATGTGGCATTTCCACGCTCGTCCGTCTGCTGTTTGTAGCCGGTACGAGTGTGGGCCTGTTATTTGTGTGATGACGGCCGGTATCCATAGTGGGTCTCCCGTCAGGTTTCTTGCGTATACGGGGTCGCCGGGTGCGAAGGTTCGGTGTTTGCTGTTTGAGTCTGGGGGCTTCTCCGGGTTATACGTGGGGTGTAACCTGTCGAGTGGGGACCTTAATTTCCTCCCCATTAATAGTTCGACTGGGCTCTTATTCGTTGTGGTATTTGGGGTTATGTGTTGGGTGAAGAGTAGTTTGTTTATTTTATCCTGGATCTCCCCGTGGTCTATTTTCCTGATGGTCTTCTTAGTGAATTGCACCATCCGTTCCGCCCTACCGTTCGCCACCGGGTGCGCCGGTGCTGTCAGCGCGTGGCGGATGCCCCTTTCCGCTCGGAATTTTTCGAATTCCAGCGAGGTGAATTGGGGCCCGTTGACGACGTCTGGGAGGCCGTGTGTTGCAAAGAGTTTGCAGAGTTCCTTGATCACGGCCTCCGTGGTTGTTGTCTTCATGTTGCTTACCTCCAGCCAGTTGGAGTAAGCGTCTACTGTTATAAGGAAGGTGTGTCCTTTTGTGGGCCCGGCGAAGTCTATGTGAATCCTAGACCAAGGTCCCCTTGGGGTTTCCCACTCTAGGACGGGTGCTGTGGGTGGGCTTGGCCTAGTTTCCTGGCATCGTTGGCACCTTGCTACCCAGGTCTCAATTTGTTTGTCCATCCCTGGCCACCAAGCGTAACTTCTGGCCAGGGCTTTAGTCCTAACGATGCCAGGGTGCCCCTCGTGTAGCAGTTCCAGAACCTTCCCTTGTAGCTTTTCTGGAATGACCACTCTATCCCCCCATAGTATGCACCCTTTTAATAACGAGAGTTCTGTTTGCCAGTTTCGGAATGTTTTGACGGACTCGTCGTCCCTTTCCGGCCACCCTTTCTCTACCCAATGCAACACCCGCGCCAGACGTTTGTCCTTATTAGTCTCTCGGGCAATGTCTGACGCGGTTATGGGCAGGTTGGGTAGAGTCTCTATGCTGAGGGTGGTCGTCGTGGGTGCTGGGTCGGTGTCAGGTTCCGGTAGCGGCGAGCGGCTTAAGGCATCTGCATGGGAGATCGTCTTACCCAGTCTGTGTATGAGTCCGTAGTTGTAGGCTGCCAGGAACTCGGACCACCTTGTCATTCGGGGAGACAGAATGTTCGGGGTGGCCCGGTTTCCTGCAAGGATTCCCAGCAGCGGCTTGTGGTTGGTTATGATGGTGAATGTCCGGCCATAGAGGTACTCGTGGAATCTTTTTACGGCGGCAACGATAGCCAGAGCCTCTTTGTCCAGCTGGCTATAGTTCCACTCCAGTTTGGTGAGGGTCCTTGAAAAGAACGCGATGGGCGCTTCTTTTCCGTCGGGGAGGGTATGGCTGAGGACAGCGCCGACGCCGAAGGGTGATGCGTCGCATGTGACAGCCAGAGGTAGGGTCTCGTTATACTGTATAAGGACAGCGTCCGAAGTGAGGAGGTCCTTTGTTCTTTGGAAGGCGGCTTGCTCGCGTTTCCCCCAAGTCCAGGTCGCCGCCTTGTCCAGGAGCCTATGCAAGGGCTCCGCCACCGTCGCCTTTTGGGGCAGGAAAACATTGTAAAAGTTAAGTAGCTCCAGGAATGCCTGTAGTTCGGTCTTCGACTTGGGTGTGGGGGCTTCTTTTTTTTTTTTGAAACAAATTTTTATTAATTTTAAAGATAAAACAACACATCATTAACCATTAAATACATAAACACATAAAACCTCTTAATATTGTAAATCCTTACAAGTCAAACAAAACAATATTTTTATACAACATAATTCCAATTTATCCCATCCCCATATGGACACGCAAATATCTTTCATCAAGTTTCTCATTATTTCTCTTTACTCCAATTCAATTTCATTTCTCTTCCATATTTATCCATTTTATAATCATCATATTCTTTTCTTTCTGACTTGTTTAAATTATTCTCATCTAACATTCCTCCAAGGTTTTATTGATTCTTTTTTCCTTTTTTTTAATAAAAAACAAATTTTGTTAGTTTTATCATAAGCATAATACACAAACATACAAACACAAAACATAGACAAAACTACAAGATCTTTTCTGAAGGTTGTCTGTTCCCGGGTTAAAAACTCTTTACACAGACACAAATTCAAACATCATATTCAACCTAAGTCTCCTTCTATATCTTATTATCATTTTCTTTTTTATATATATATATAAAAACCATTTTTATCAGTTTTCTAAAATCAATACACACAAAATCAAGGCATAACAGCTTATAAATTCTTTTCTAAAAAAAAATAATAATGATAGACCAATAAAACATAACATTTCCAGATTATAATATCAATATTTCATATAATATTAACTTCATATCTTCTCCCTACTTCTCTTTTCCATCCAAATTATTTATTAATTAAAATTTTATTGCCTTTTATCAATATACAAAATCAAAAAAAAAAGCATATATATCCTTCCATTATTACCATTTTCAACAACATTCTTTGTCTGTTCTATTTCCAAACATCCATTCATCTTTTTTCTTTTACTATACTTCTCCTGTAAACCAATTGGAGTTGCATCTATAACACATTACCTAACTTAAAAATACTACATATAAATCTTTCTTGGGATTCTGTTTAAAAAATTCTTAAAATTACATAATAAATTTTTTATTCTAAATATACATACATATAAAAACACACTCTTAAATACCCTCCAGAATCCCTCTTTTAGTCTAAATTAAATTCACCCATTGTCTCTAAATAAACTTTTTTTCTTTAAATCTTGCTTCCCCCCATTAAGGCTTCTCCTCCCCCCTTTTCTCTCTTGCTTATTCTTCTCCTTGCCCTTTCTACCCCTTTGCTTTTTCCCTTCGCTTTTCTTGCTCCTTTTCTTTTGTTTTCTAACCTTGCCTCCATCTCTTCGCTCATTTTTCTCTCTTTTGGTTGTTTTTATAATTCTTAAAAACCCCTTTTTCTTATCCTTTTTCTCCTCCTCTCCAGAAGGAACCCATTGTTCATCAAAGATGGCTTCTTTTTCCTCTTCTTCCTTGTCCCAGTCCTTCTGCTGCGTCAACTTTTCTAAGGAACATAACGCCATTTCTAAGAATTGGAACAAAGCGCCCAAAGTATCTTCTTTTTTATATTTTTGATATTCAATCTCTAGTTCATCCACAGAGAATGCCATTATGAAAAGGGAAACTTTTTCCAAAACAACCACAAGTATTTTTAATCCAAGACAATCAAAAGCAATTAAAAAAAGGAAAAAAAGAAAAAAGTTCCAAAAGTTAATACTTTTCTTCCTTCTTCTCTTTCTCTTTCCAAATTAATTTTTGATCAAAGAGGTCCAATTACCATATATCTTCTTTTGGGATCCACCAAGACGTTCTAGACAGTCTCCTCCTTTTTCAGTTTCTGCTCCAATTTTTCTTTCTCCCTTCCCACTTGCAATAACAATTTTAAATAATCAAAAATCCATACCTCCAGCAGAGATTTTCCAATTTCTTAAATTTTTCAATGTCCAAAAATCTCTTTGCCTCTTAGCTTAGCTTTCAAAGCAATCCACTTTCAGTGTCTAATACATCCAAATATTTCTGCTTTTTCCGTGGGATGAGAGAGTAAAAAAAAAATAAAAAAAAAAGTTCCCTTTAACAGCTTCTCCGCCGCTTTCGATCTTCTTAGGGATACAATGTATCCTCCAGCAACAAGCAGCTCAATTCCAGGCAATTTAAAAGTTGTTAATTGACCCGGCTCAGACAGAACTTTCACTTTTCACACTTCCTCCAGCACAGTTCTTACCCGGTTGCTGGCTTCTTCGTGGCGGCCATTGCTGACCGCCGCTCCACCGCCTTGGGAAAAAGGGGTTTTCCCGGAGAAGGGGGGGGTCTGCGATGCCCCCACCTCCCTAACCGGCTCCCCTCTATCTTCAGCTGTCCCTACAGGGCAGCCATAACCCCCTGACCCATCTGGATCGGGGGTACCTCGGCAGCTAGCCAGCAGGAATCGCGAGCTGTCGCGAATTCCTGCTGCTCCGAAGCCACGCAAACCGGAAGTTTCGGTGTGGGGGCTTCTTTGATGGCCTTGATTTTTTGGTTTGTGGGGTGAATGCCGTGACGGTCGAATTCCAGAGAGGTGAATTGGGGCCCGTTGACGACGTCTGGGAGGCCGTGTGTTGCAAAGAGTTTGCAGAGTTCCTTGATCACGGCCTCCGTGGTTGTTGTCTTCATGTTGCATACCTCCAGCCAGTTGGAGTAAGCGTCTACTGTTATAAGGAAGGTGTGTCCTTTTGTGGGCCCGGCGAAGTCTATGTGAATCCTAGACCAAGGTCCCCTTGGGGTTTCCCACTCTAGGATGGGTGCTGTGGGTGGGCTTGGCCTAGTTTCCTGGCATCGTTGGCACCTTGCTACCCAGGTCTCAATTTGTTTGTCCATCCCTGGCCACCAAGCGTAACTTCTGGCCAGGGCTTTAGTCCTAACGATGCCAGGGTGCCCCTCGTGTAGCAGTTCCAGAACCTTCCCTTGTAGCTTTTCTGGAATGACCACTCTATCCCCCCATAGTATGCACCCTTTTAATAACGAGAGTTCCGTTTGCCAGTTTCGGAATGTTTTGACGGACTCGTCGTTGTCCCTTTCCGGCCACCCTTTCTCTACCCAATGCAACACCCGCGCCAGATGTTTGTCCTTATTAGTCTCTCGGGCAATGTCTGACGCGGTTATGGGCAGGTTGGGTAGAGTCTCTATGCTGAGGGTGGTCGTCGTGGGTGCTGGGTCGGTGTCAGGTTCCGGTAGCGGCGAGCGGCTTAAGGCATCTGCATGGGAGATCGTCTTACCCAGTCTGTGTATGAGTCCGTAGTTGTAGGCTGCCAGGAACTCGGACCACCTTGTCATTCGGGGAGACAGAATGTTCGGGGTGGCCCGGTTTCCTGCAAGGATTCCCAGCAGTGGCTTGTGGTCGGTTATGATGGTGAATGTCCGGCTGTAGAGGTACTCGTGGAATCTTTTTACGGCGGCAACGATAGCCAGAGCCTCTTTGTCCAGCTGGCTATAGTTCCACTCCAGTTTGGTGAGGGTCCTTGAAAAGAACGCGATGGGCGCTTCTTTTCCATCGGGGAGGGTATGGCTGAGGACAGCGCTGACGCCGAAGGGTGATGCGTCGCATGTGACAGCCAGAGGTAGGGTCTCGTTATACTGTATAAGGACAGCGTCCGAAGTGAGGAGGTCCTTTGTTCTTTGGAAGGTGGCTTGCTCGCGTTTCCCCCAAGTCCAGGTCGCCGCCTTGTCCAGGAGCCTATGCAAGGACTCCGCCACCGTCGCCTTTTGGGGCAGGAAAACATTGTAAAAGTTAAGTAGCCCCAGGAATGCCTGTAGTTCGGTCTTCGACTTGGGTGTGGGGGCTTCTTTGATGGCCTTGATTTTTTGGTTTGTGGGGTGAATGCCGTGACGGTCTAGGAGGTATCCTAGGAATTCTACCCGTTCCGTGTATAGTTGGCATTTCTCCCTCTTGACTTTGAGCCCGGTCTCTTTAAATTTGGTTAGGACTTCCCTTAGGCGACCCTCTAGTTCGGCTTGGTTGGTTGCCGATACTAGGACATCGTCGAAGTAAGGTACCACCTCCTTGATGCCTTGCAGTAGTCTTTCCATTAGGCTTTGGAATATTCCCGGTGCCACGCTGACTCCGAATTGGAGTCGGTTGCATTTAAATGCTCCCCGGTGGGTGACTATGGTTTGCGCTTCTGCCGTTTGCTCGTCGACTGGCAACTGTTGGTATGCCTGGGCGAGGTCGAGCTTGGCGAAAACCTTGCCCCCTCCCAGTGAGTGCAGTAGGTGTTGCACTACTGGGACGGGGTAGGCGCTTTGTTGTAGCGTGCCATTTAGGGTGGCCTTATAGTCCCCACAGATCCTCACCGACCCATCGGGCTTGATCGGGGTGACTATGGGGGTCTCCCACCAGGCGTGGTCTATTGGCTGTAGGACCCCTTGCTTGACGAGCTTGTCAATTTGCTCGTCTATCTTGGGTTTAAGTACAAATGGCACCCGCCTTGGTTTCAGGCGTTCTGGGGGGAAGTTTGGGTCTAGGTTGAATGATATAAGGGGCCCTCGGTACTTGCCTAGGTTTCCGTCGAAGACCTCTTGGAATTCCCAGGCCAGTTGCTGCTCCCAGCTGTCGTCGGTGACGTGATCGACTCCCGTGACTGCGATGCCGAGCGGGGCGAACCATTGCAGTCCCAGTAGGCTTGGGCGGTCGCGGTCGACAATTGTCAGGGGAAGCCTTTCGGTGTGCCCTTTGTATGTGATGTTGAAGTGTTTGGTTCCAACTACCGGGATGCGGTTTCCCTGGTATCCTTTACAATGAGTCTCTGGCTGTCTAGGTTCCTCCTTTGGAGGGTAGGCACCAAGCGCTTTATTTCATGCCATGCTATCATGGAGAGGTAGGACCCGGAGTCCACCTCCATTTTGCATGGCTGGCCCTCGATGCCTACCTCCACGTGGACCTTCCGGGCGTCATTGGTTATGGCGTGGCCGATGGTGACCGTCTGATGGGTCTCCTCTCTTCGCCGGTTATCGCCGCCTCGCAGGGATCGTTCGTTCCGGTCCCATCTGTTGTCCGAGGGGCAATCTCTGGTCCGGGGTGGTGTGCTCTCTCTCCTCCGGTCGCTCTGGTCCCATCGTGCCAGGCTGCGGTTCTTTTTTAGGCGGCAGACACGGGCGATGTGTCCCTTCTTGTCGCAATGCCGGCAGATCGATTCAAAAAACTGGCATTCCGACCTGGGATGGTCGCCGCCGCAACCGGCACAGTTGGTCCTCGACTTACGACCCCGCCGGTTCCATGGGTCGCGGCCTGTCTGGAGGCGATGGATGTCCTCCTCGTCATCGGAAGTGCCCGATGCCGAGTGGAAGTCACCCTGGTGGTTGGTCATCTCGGGTTGGGCCTCGGTTGACCTCGCAGGGTTGTTGTTTCCGCTGCGGTCCCCAGTGTTCGGTCTGCGCATGCGGTCAGCGGAGGTTCGTGTTGCTTCGGCGTCTGCGACTGCGGTGAGGGTGTCTGCTAGGCTGATGTTGCCCTTGGCCATCAGCCGGCTCTGGAGGACGGGGTCCCATAAACCGAGCACGATTCTGTCTCGCAGGGCGTCGTTCAGGTTGTCGAATTCGCAGAGCCCTCCTAGGCGCCGTAGCTCGGCGACGAAGTCGCTGAAGCTCTCACCCGACCGTTGGTCCCAACGGTAGAATTCGTTGCGTCGGATCAGGATGGATACCTCTGGAGCGTAGTGCCGCCGAAGTATTGGCTCGAGGACATCCCAGTCCATCGCGGTCGCATCGGCGGGTTTGGCAAGCGCCTTGGCCATCTTGAAGACCTCGGTCCCGCAGTGGGTCAGGAAGACGGCGCGCTTCATGGGGCCGGTGGCGTCCTTCAGGTCACTGCACTCGAGGAACATGCGGAATCGGTCGGAGTCCGATTCCCAGTCCTCGGTGGCGGGGTTGAAGGGTGCGGGGGGTGCGATTTTCGCCATCGTGGTGGTGCGTCTGGCTTCTGTCGGACACGTGGTTTGGTTCAGGGTCTAGATCCCATCCTCGTCGCCAGTGTTGTGTCCGCGAAATGATGCCAGGAGTCGGTGATTTCAAATCATGCTCTTTTATTTAAAGTTGGAACCGAACTGGGGCAAAGGATAAAGCTCGCAGCTTTTATTCCTTTAGCCACGGCGGCCGCGGCCAATGGCAACACTTTGAATCTCCCGCGATTCGAATGGACCAGTCGCGGGAGATTCTTAGCGAGCCAATCGGCGCGGCTCGCCTGACCAATCAGAGTGCCCCGCGCTTTGGCCAATCAAAGCGTGGGGATCTCAAGAATGCTAATTAGGGACAGAACAGTTAGCTTCTCAGCAGATTCTTCCTTTTAGCTGTGCATAGATTCACACAACACCTCCAACCCACCCAGCACAAATGCCATATCAGCAATGACCCACCACCTCCTCCATTGCCTGAGATCAAATGCTTTTAAATGTTTTCACTAAAAGTCAGACTTTTCTTCCTAGCGTCTTAATGGGACAGGAAGCTTTTGGATGTCTACGTGCAACTTTGCCTAGTTTTGACAAATGAGATCAAAATAAACTACCACCACTGTTGTGAATGAATAAATGTGTTAATAAAGTTATCAAGAGCTTGAAGTCAAGTGCAGGGTTCTGGCCCTGCACTTCTGATTGGCCGTTAATGGCAGCATCAGATTGGTCCATTCAGGTGAATCTGATTGGCCATTAACGAGCCTCTTCCATTGGTTAACGGAGCTAGCGCTCCCTGGTTTTCATTAGTTAAATATCTAATAAGTTGCCTATATAAAATAAGGAGGGCCGTTGCAGCCATTGAGCTGAGCTGTCACGCCATGTTAATAAAGAGTTTTGAAGTTCACCGCTTCACCGGCTCGTCTCCATTCTTTGCGCCCACGCTCAGAACATAACACTGGCGACGAGGGTGGGATGTGGAGACATCAGAGCTGACTGAACAACGAAGAATGATAACCGAGCACGTGGCTGAAACACACAACGGCAGAACCATGTCTGGCAGCGTCATACCACCCACTCCATTCGACCCAGCGCAAGAAGACTGGGACTCCTATATGGATCGTTTCCAAATGTTCTTGGAAACCAACAATTTAAAGGATGCCACAACCGGGAAGAAACGGGCGGTATTCCTCACACATTGCGGGCCAACCATATTCAAGATGGCCAAGGCACTAGCGAAACCGGCAGAAGTAAAGTCTATGGACTGGGACGTCCTTGAACCCCTACTGAGAGCCCACTATGTACCGATCGTGCCAACACTCGTTAGACAGCATGAATTTTACCAGAGAAGTCAACAGAAGGGCGAAAGTGTTGCTGATTTCATAGCTGATCTCTGGAATCTGGGAGGCCTATGTGGGTTTGCCGACCTCGAAGAAGCCCTGAGAGACCGAGTAATTCTGGGATTAGAATCACACACAGAGTAAGCTAATGGCAAAAGGTGATATTAGCCTTAAAGATGCCATCGCTGAAGCTACTGCAGCAGAAGCAACCAGGAAGTCGGCTGTCCGAATGCGCCGCAACCACGCCCCGGTTCACCAACCGACCCGTGAAATATCACCCAAGTCAGGTGGGCAGCTTTTAACGGCCCACCACGAGGACCTCTCTTCATCGTCAGACAGCGACGAAGAAGAGGTCCATCGACTTCGGTCCGAACGAGACCAACACCAGAGAGCTCAGTACCAATGCTCTGGTTGTGGGGCAAGCCACACCCAATCCGAATGCAAATTCCACGATGCGCTCTGCCATGTGTGCGGGAAACGAGGCCATATCGGACGGGTCTGTAGAAGCCAAATGGGACCCAGCCAGCCCTCGAAGGGGACTATCGCCAACCAACAGGAAACTGTCCTGTAAGGCGAGAACCAGTGAACCACCAATGGCACAACCACTCCTAAGAAACAAAACCTTAAACCACCCCATGAAGCGAGAAGAGGCTCACCAAACTATCACGATTGGTCATGCTTCCTCTCTGGATGCCAAGAAGATCCGAGTTAAAGTGGCCATCGAATGCCAGCCCTGCCTGATGGAAGTCGACTCAGGATCGTCCCTCTAGATGGTTTCCTGGAGGACCCTCAAGCAACTCATCCCTACTGTCCGGCGACAAGACCTCCAATTCCAAAAACTCATGCTCAAAGACTATCAAGGGAATCGGATTCCAGTCGTAGGATCCAGTTGAGTCCGGGTATCATTCAAGAACCACACAGCATTCTTACCCCTGACTGTGATCGACAAGGACCGGCCTAGCCTGTTAGGCCTCCAATGCTTCGCTCCACTTGGAATTGAAGTGGCAGGCATTCACTGAATCTGCAGCAGCGACTGGGAAGAGGACCTCGTCCAAGAATTCAAGGACGTCTTTGCAGAAAAACTAGGCGAGTACAAGGGGACCCCAATATCATTTAACCTCAATCCTGAAATAGCTCCCATCCGCCTTAAGCCTCGTCAAGTTCCCTTTGCCCTTAAACCAAAGATTGATGAGCAGCTTGATAAATTGATAGCCCAGGGTGTGTTAGAACCCACCGATCACTCTCCCTGGGAAACCCCAATCGTTACGCCCATCAAGCTGGACGGATCAATAAGAATTTGTGGGGACTACCGGGCCACCCTGAACTACACCCTTCAACAAAATGCGTATCCGGTACCGGTGGTGCAGCACCTCCTCCATTCCCTGTGGGGCGGAAAAGTCTTCGCTAAACTAGACTTAGCCCAGGCATACCAACAACTGCCGGTAGACAAAAAAACGGCTGAGGCACAGACAATCGTTATGCACCGAGGTGCCTTTAAGTGTAACCGGCTCCAATTCGGAGTGAGCGTAGCCCCGGGAATATTTCAAAGTTTGATGGAAAGACTATTACAAGGGATAAAAGGCGTTGTCCCATATTTTGATGATGTGTTAATCGCTGCCCCTACCCTGAAAATTTTACGGGATCACCTGAGGGTGGTTCTCCAGAGATTCAAAGACGCAGGCCTTAAAGTGAAGAAAAACAAGTGTAAACTGTGTACGGACCGTGTCGAATTTTTAGGGTATTTAATTGATAGTCATGGCATTCACCCTACCGATAGCAAGCTGAGGGCAATCAAGAATGCCCCAAAACCCCGAAATAAGTCCGACCTCCAGGCGTTTCTAGGCCTTATCAATTTTTATAACATTTTCCTGCCACACAAAGCAACCGTAGCTGAACCCCTACATCGTTTATTGGACAAAAAAGCAATCTGGGTATGGGGACATAGAGAAGAGCAGGCGTTTCGAAATGTAAAAAAATTATTGACTTCTGACGCTGTACTAATGCAGTACAATGAGACTTTGCCGTTAATGATAACGTGTGATGCATCGCCTTTCGGAGTAAGCACCATTTTGAGCCACGTTTTGCCAAACGGTAGCGAAGCCCCTGTTGCCTATTTCTCAAAGATGCTTTCAAAAGCAGAACGTAATTACAGTCAGATTGACAAAGAAGCCCTTGCTGTTGTGTCTGCTGTCAAGAGATTTCATGAGTACGTGTACAGCCGAGCCTTTACCATAGTGACTGACCACAAACCTTTGCTGGGAATAATAGCGGGAGATAGGCCAATCCCCTATATATTATCTCCCAGAATGACTCGCTGGTCAGAATTCTTGGCTGCCTATAATTATCAGCTGCAACACCGCCCGGGGAAAGCCATTCCCCATGCCGATGCATTGAGCCAAGTACCACTTCCAGAGACCATTGATGATCCCGCGCCTACAGTGACAACGTTGCAGATCGAGACACTTCAAACACCTCCATTAACAGCCCGAGATATCGTGATGGAAACGAAACGCGACCCCACCTTAGCACGAGTCCTCAGTTGGGTCGAGCGCAGATGGCCATTGGACCAAATACCTGATGACTACGCCCCATTCAAGGGTTGACAAACAGAATTGTTTTCACAGAAGGGCTGCATTATCTGGGGAGATAGAGTCGTTGTCCCAGAGTGGTTACAACGAGCGGTACTAAAAATCTTGCACGATGGCCACCCCGGCATCATGCGCATGAAAGCCCTTGCGCGTAGCTACGCATGGTGGCCGGGCATCGACAAGCAGATCGAGACATGGGTCAAAGCTTGTCACAAATGCCAGGAAGTAAGCAACGCCCCACCGAAAGCAACCCCAACCAAATGGGAAACACCGCGGGGACCCTAGTCCCGTATTCATCTGGACTTTGCGGGACCTACCAAAGGCCACACATTCTTGTTAACAGTGGATGCCTACTCGAACTGGCTCAAAATCCACGAAATGAGGAATACAACAACCGAAGCGGTCATCAAGAAATTGGACAGACTAATTACAACACATGGATTACCAGACGTTCTGGTATCCGATTACGGACCCCAATTTACCGCGTTGTCCTTTGAACAGTACCTGGCGGACCGTGGTATTCACCATGCGCTGACTTCGCTGGCACATCCTGCGGCCAACGGAAGGGCCGAGCGCATGGTACAATTTGTCAAGAAAACGCTACACAAAATGGACTATGACAATATTGAAGAAAAAATAAACCGGATACTCCTTTTGCAACATATCACTCCGCACAGCGTCACCAACAAAACTCCCGCCAAGTTGCTAATGGGGTGGAAGCTCTGCTCCCACCTCGACCGGCTACACCCATCATACGAACCTGAGAAACTGCACAGATCCAGCGGTCGATGCCGTACCTTTCAGGTAGGTGACTTGGTATTCGCTAAAAACTTGTCGGGCGATCCGTTGTGGGTCGAGGCGACTGTGGTCCGAGTAACCGGCCCGAGATCATACCTCGTAGACTATGGAAGCGCCATATTGATCAGCTACGATCAAGGCTGCAGCCAGGGATCTCCGAGTCCCCTGATGTCCAAACTGAGGGGGGAGGAGATACGGAGGAAGATGAACTTGAAATTACAGAAAGCTTTAATGAAAGAAACAACAGTGAAACGGGAACACGTGAAGAAGAATCAGGGATGGGAGTGAGCTCGTCTAATAGGGATACAGAAGATGTTGGTGACAACGGGAATTCGAACTCAGAGTTAGAGGCACCCCTTTCACCAGACAACGTTCTACCTCAACAAAATTGCAGCCAAATACTGGGTGCACAACGAAAGTCAAATAGACTAACAAAACAACCGGCCTATCTCAAGGACTATGTAACCGCACCCCGTAAACAGAACCCAGGGGGAAGGGGGTTGTGAATGAATAAATGTGTTAATAAAGTTATCAAGAGCTTGAAGTCAAGTGCAGGGTTCTGGCCCTGCACTTCTGATTGGCCGTTAATGGCAGCATCAGATTGGTCCATTTAGGTGAATCTGTTTGGCCATTAATGAGCCTCTTCCATTGGTTAATGGAGCTAGCGCTCCCTGGTTTTCATTGGTTAAATATCTAATAAGTTGCCTATATAAAATAAGGAGGGCCGTTGCAGCCATTGAGCTGAGCTGTCACACCATGTTAATAAAGAGTTTTGAAGTTCACCGCTTCACGGGCTCGTCTCCATTCTTCGCGCCCACACTCAGAACATAACAACCACCCCACCTTGAAACCAGTTTATCATTATAAAAAAATGGGAGGAGTAAAGATGGAGTGGACTCATTGTCAGTTCTACATTGGAGGATTTGGGAAACCATGGCATTTTCTTTCTACTCCATCAACAAATTAAACTTTCAGTAAACAATGATGCACAATCATTGGTTTAGTGACCATTTGAAGTTATAAGGCATTGGAAAAGTGACTTATGACCATTTTTCACACAACTATTGCAATATCCCCATGGTCACATGATCAAAATTTGTATGCTTGGCAACTGACTCATATTTATGACAGTTGCAGTGTTCTGGGATCATGTGATCGCCTTTTGTGAAGCTATGCTCACTTAATAACTGCAATGTTTCATTTAACAACTGTGGCAAAAAAAATGTCATGGGGAAAAACTCAACTTGCTTAGCAATAGAAATTTTGGGCTCAATTGTGGTCATAGGCTGAGGATTACCTGTTCATGTCATACACAGCAATTCTTAAGAAACAGGCCCAAATTAGAACTATTTGAAGAGCGAATAAATACCTGGTTCTTGTCATTTAAGTCAACCTTTTTAAACACTACAGAATAGATAATTCCAAGAGGTAAGGGCTTCAGGATGGGTGTGCTGAGCTATGGGAAGGCAGAGCCTGTGTGGACACTTCCTGACCAAGAGGGGTGAAGGACCCTTCTCTATGGTTAGTAATGCCATATAATTCAACTGGTCAGTCACCTTGAAAGAAGAGTGAGCCACTGGGACCTAACTGCCTTACAAAGCAAACTTTTATTTTTATTTGCAAATAGCCAAACCCTACATGGCATGATGTTAAAGCACCAGGCTAGAAACCAACCAGGAGACTGTGAGTTCTAGATTTCCCTAGTCATGAAACCAGCTGATGGACTTTGGGTCACTCAATCTCAGTCCCAGGAACAAGCATCTGGCAAGCCACTTCTGAAAAATGCTGCTAAGAAAACTGTAGGGACTTGTCCAGGAGATTGTCCAGAGTCAAGGCTGCGTTGAAAGCCCTAAAATAAAACACACATATACACATCATCTCTGCCTTTGATGGAAATCCAGCATGACAGTCTCATGAACAGGCATGAAAGGGAACTTGATTGGAAAGGGAGAAGTGTGGCTCAAAATTTATTGCTCTGAATTAGGGGATAAATGTCACTAAGGTGAGATGATAAGTGAGACCCATGAGAGTTTGTCCAAGGTTAAGCCTTATTGGATGAAAAAGGGAAGAGCAGAGGCTTATCAAATGTATACTTGACATGTGCAAGTTCTAAAGGGGATGAAAGCACTTTTGAAAATCTTTAAAATACAGAGATAATGTCCCGAATCTACAACAGAAAAGCAGAATACAAAGAGATAATTTTAAAATGGGGTAATAGAGCTTGCTAGAAAGAGACAATTCCCACTTGGATTATAGTAGCCAAGTTCATGGTTAGCATTGAGGACACTCTGTGGCATAGTGGTTAGAGAGCAGTACTGCAAGCTACTTCTGCAGCCAGTTGCCTAGAGTTTGGCAGTTCAAATCCCACCAGGCTCAAGGTTGACTCAGCCTTCCATCCTTCTGAAGTGAGTAAAATGAGGACCCAAATTGTTGGGAGCAATAAACTGCTTAGAGAGGGCTGCAAAGTACTATAAAGTGGTATGTAAGTCTAAGTGCTATTGCTACTATATCAATCAATCAATCTGAATAGAGCTGGAAGAGACCTTGGAGGTCCTCTAGTCCAACCCCCTGCTCAGACCGGAAACCCTATACCATTTCAGACAAATGGCTGTCCAATCTTTTCTTGAAAATCTCCAGAGTTGGAGAATTAACAACTTCTGAAGGCAGGTTGTTCCACCGGCTAATTGTTCTAACCATCAGGAAATTTCTCCTTAGTTCTAGGTTGCTTCTCTCCTTGATTAATTTCCATCCATTGTTTCTTGTCCTGCCTTCTGGTGCTTTTGAAAATAAGTTGACCCCCTTTTCTTTGCGGAAGGCCCTCAAGAACTGGAATATTGCTATCATGTCCCTCCCCCACAATCCTGGCCATACCCAATTCTTGCAACAATTCTTCATATATTTTTGTCTCCCGGCCCTTAATCATCTTAGTTGCTCTTCTTTGCATAGTGTGGTTTGTTTAAGTTTGATTTGGAATGTTACATACACTCAAAAACTATTTTTATTGTTAACCATGATTTAGCATGTAGCACAAAATCAGAAAAACTGAGCCTATTTAATAAATAGTAACTTAAAGGTCTGTGGTTTAAAATGATGTGTGACTTAAATTATTGGATGTTGTAATACCATAAGAATAGGTGCTTTGGGAAACGGCTTGTAAATTATAAGGTATACATTATCCAGAATATATTACTAGTGTGAATTTGGAAGACCAAGTGTCTCTTATCATCAAAGCTACTAAAGCTTTGAAGTCGTTGGACTGAACCTCAACTTACCCATGTTTGCTTAGAATAGATTTTTGTTAAGAATGTTTTTAATCCCATCTGTATTATTTTTATAAAGATCTCAAGGAGGCAAACATACCCAATACTCCTTCCTCCTCCTTCTCCTATTTTCCCCATAACCATGCAAGGTGGGTGGGAAACAGCGCCTGGCCCAATGTCATTCAGCCGACTTTCATGTCTAAGGCAGGATTAGAACTCAGTTTCCTGGTTTCTAGACTTCTAGCCTTAATCACTTGACCAAACTGGTTTTCTTTCAAGATTTCATAGTACCTTGAAATCTGTAGGTCTAAATTAATCATGACTTTTCATCCCATTAATTTGTATGCTCTCCTCTAAATCTGAGCCTTTACAATATTCCTAAAATAAAAAAGCGAAATCTTCTTTGTGCTCAACACCTGTCCTATGATTTCATGGACGTGTTCACATGGTTTTCTTGACTTAACTTATATCCCTGGGCTTTCTTTGTGGTCTTCAATCCAGGCCTGCTCTTCAAGGTCAGCCATGGTGGAAGAGCATAAGGAACCCCTGCTTACAGCGTTTGCTATTTCAGCAGACTTGAGTGCATAGCTTTTTACTGGAAGAGTTCAGTGCAAAACCCATGAATTAATTTAGGCAAGGAGAAGGCTTTTCACTGTATTTAATAAATTACATTTGGAGTGTATTGCCCTTAGGGAAATTCCCCTACTGGCTCTCCATATGTTATAACTGCACCCAAAATAATTGTATTAAACAGCTGTCGACTATGGCTGGTATTAACAGATCTTCTCAAATCATGTTTAAATCCCATCTTGCTGAGAAAGTATAATCAAAGTGGCTTTGCCAGAGGTATTGCTTAAAATGTGTTTTTTTTTTTTCTAAATGAAACCTGGTTATCCTCAGAGATTTGGTGGCATCAGAATTAAATTCTTTAAAGACTGGACTAAAATTCACATGTGGTTGGAGAAAATGACGAAAAAACACATAGACTTGAAACCAGAGATATTTTTATTGGGAATTTTACCTGAAATATATAGTAAAGACTTGAAATACCTGATTGTAAATGTATTAACGCTGGCTAGGATTGTATTTGCTAAAAACTGGAAAAATGAGAAGATACCATCACAGGAGGAAATCATTAATGTTCCAAACTAAGCAAACTCATTAGCTTGCGATTCTAATAGTTTTACTTTCACAGCAGGCTCATAAATCTGCACTTATGATTGGCCCGCTGATAGCGGATCGTGATTGGTCATTGTCAGTGTTGGACTGACAATGGGTCGGAGTAAATGGAGACAGCTTCTGAATGTGAACTTTCAGCTCTTTATTGCATAGTGACTTCTCAAAACAATAACAGTGAACTCTGCCTTATATAGGCAACCCTTGTGAGAATTGTCCAATAGCGAGCTATGAACGCTAGCTCTTTAAACCAATAATAATCCTCTGTTAAGGGCCAATCGGATTCCTCAGAACTAACCAATCCGATCTGGCCGCCTAACAGCCAATCAGAAGTGCAGGGCCAGAACCCTGCACTTTACCTCAAGCTCATACTTTATTAACTATGGTACAAAAACAACACCCCTTCCCCCTGGCTTCTTAAATTACGGTGTAGTTATATAGTCCTTTAAATAGGACGGTTGTCTTTTAAGTCTTTCGGATTTTCGTTGGACTGGTTGATTACAATCCTGTTGAGGTGGATTGTTGTTTGGCAGTGGCTCTGCTTCTTGCTCAGGTGCAATTTCTTGCGGTGCAAACAATTCTCCTTCCTGCTCCATTTCCTGAGTCTCACTTGATTCGTCGCTCCCTTCAAGCAGGTTCCCTGGAACGTCATCTTCTTCTGCACCTCCCCCGCCCTCGGTTTGGTCATGGGGGAGTAGTTGACTGGCCATTGTGAGTCATGACCGTAATTGGTAGATATGTCGTTTCCACAGTCTATTGTCACAGCATTTCACTATGTAGGATTTGGGGCCGGTCACTCGCACTACCGTTGCCTCTATCCATAACAGCTCGCCCAATAAGTTTCGTGCGTAAACGTGGTCTCCTACCTGGAAGGTGTGATAGCAGCCACTGGATCCTATTGGCTTTTCTGGTTCATAAGCAGGGTGCAACCGGTCGAGGTGGGAACGGAGTCTTCGTCCCATCAGTAGTTCCGCGGGAGTTCTGCCGGTGATGCTATGTGGAGTTATGTGTTGAAAAAAGAGAATTTGGTTGACCTTATCATCGATATTGTCATAGTCCATTTTTTGCAAAGTCTTTTTAACAAATTGGACCATGCGTTTCGCTTGGCCATTGGTCGCAGGGTGCGCAGGCGAGGTGAGCGCATGGCGGATGCCGCGGTCAGTGAGGTACTGCTCGAACATTAGTGCCGTAAACTGTGGCCCGTTATCGGACACCAGGATGTCAGGCAGTGGGTTGCAAAGAGTCTATTTAGGATCTTGATCACTGCTTCGGACGTTGTGGCCGTCATACAATGAATTTCTAACCAATTGGAGTATGTGTTGACTGTCAGCAGGAAGGTATATCCTTTGGTTGGCCCCGCGAAATCCAGGTGGATTCTGGACCAGGGTCCACGTGGCGTCTCCCATTCAGTAGGCATGGCTTTTGGTGGGGCATTGCTGACTTGTTGGCAATTGGCATATGCTTTGACTCACTGCTTGATTTGCCGGTCCATGCCCGGCCACCATGCATAGCTTCGTGCAAGCGCTTTCATCCGCACGATGCCAGGGTGGCCCTCGTGCAGAAGTTGTAGCAGCGTCTTCTGGAGTCGTTCTGGGACAACGACTCTATCACCCCAGATGACACAGCCTTTTTGGGAAAAACGTTCAGTCTGTCTTGCTTTAAACAGTGCGAAGTCATTTGGGACTTGGTCCAATGGCCATCCGCGTTCCACCCAGCCTAGGACTCGAGCTAGGATGTGGTCTCGCTTGGTTTCTCTCGCGATGTCTCGGGCGGTCATAGGCGGCGAGTTGAGTGTTTCGATCTGCAACGTGGTTGCCGTTGGTGCCGGATCGTCGAGAGTCTCTGGAAGCGGTGCTCGGCTTAATGCGTCTGCGTGGGGAATGGCTTTCCCCGAGCGATATTGCAGGCGATAATTATAAGCAGCTAGGAATTCTGACCATCGGGTCATTCTAGGGGATAATATGTAGGGGGTTGGCTTGTCCCCAGCTATTATCCCTAGCAAAAGTTTGTGGTCAGTTATAATGGTAAATGTCCTTCCATACACATATTCATGAAATTTCTTTACAGCTGAAACGATTCCGAGAGCTTCTTTATCAATTTGTCCATAGTTCTGCTCTGCTTGTGAAAAAGTCTTCGAAAAGTATGCAACAGGGGCTTCATTCCCATTAGGCTGTCCATGACTCAAAATGGCGCCCACCCCGAAGGGCGAGGCATCGCAGGTTATAACTAATGGTAAAGTCTCGTTATACTGCATAAGTACAGAGTCAGATGTGAGCAATTTTTTAACATTCCGGAACGCTTGTTCTTCCCGGTAACCCCATACCCACAATGCTTTTTTATCTAATAACCGATGTAACAGTTCAGCAATAGTCGCCTTGTGTGGTAAAAATACATTATAGAAATTAATGAAGCCTAAGAATGCCTGGAGATCGGCCTTGTTACGTGGCCTGGGAGCATTTTTTATCGCCCTTAATTTACTTTCGGTAGGATGAATGCCCTGGCTATCAATCCGATACCCTGGAAACTCAACACTGTCAGTATATAAGTGACATTTATTTTTTTTCACCTTAAGTCCTGCCTCTTGGAATTTTTTAAGAACGCATTTCAAACGATCCTGCAAGATTTTTTTGGTAGGGGCTGCAATTAATACGTCATCAAAATTCAGAACCACGCCCTTGATTCCCTGTAACAACCTTTCCATGAGGCTTTGGAATATCCCCGGGGCTACACTAACCCCAAATTGCAATCGAGTACATTTAAAAGCACCTCTGTGCGTTACAATTGTTTGGGCTTGGGCCGTCTTTTCATCCACTGGTAGTTGTTGATAAGCTTGAGCTAAATCTAATTTAGCGAAAACCTTTCCGCCCCCCAAGGAATGAAGGAGGTGCTGCACCACCGGAACTGGATACGCATTCTGCTGTAGGGCATGGTTTAAAGTGGCCCGGTAGTCCCCACAAATTCGGATTGACTCATCTGGCTTAATGGGTGTTACAATAGGGGTTTCCCATGGAGAGTGATCGATGGGCTTTAACACCCCTTGAGCAATTAGCTTGTCGAGTTGTTCATCGATCTTAGCTTTAAGAGCGAATGGAACTCGACGGGCTTCAAGCGAATTGGGGCTACTTTTGGATCTAGACTAAATGAGATTGGGGTCCCTTTATACTCACCTAAATGGTCCGCAAAGACGTCGCTGAACTCAGAAATAAGGTCTTCCTCCCACTCACAACCACCGACTCGGTTCACGCCGGCCACTTCGATGCCGAGTGGCGCGAACCAGTGGAGGCCTAATAGACTAGGCCTATCTCTATCGATGATTTTTAGAGGTAAGTACACTGTATGCTTTTTGAAGGAGACTCGTACTCGGCAGAAGCCGACCACGGGGATTCAATTCCTTTGGTAGTCCTTGAGGATGAGATGTTGAAATTGGAGGTCTTGGCGTTGAATTGTGGGGATAAGTTGCTTGAGTGTCTTCCACGACACCATCGAGAGGGACGATCCCGAGTCGCCCTCCATGTGGCAAGGCTGGTTCTCGATGGCTACCGTGACTCGAATTTTCTTAGTGTCCAAAACTGAGGCGTGACCTATAGTGATAGTATGGTGAGCCTCTTCTTTTTGCAAAACTCGATTTCTGTAGGAGTGGTTTACTGGCTCTCGCTTACAGTACGGTTTCCTGTCGATTAGCGATAGTTGGCCCCTTTTGAGGCCTGGCTGGGTCCTGGTAAGCTGCGGCAGACCCGGCTGATGTGGCCTCATTTCCCGCACTCATGGCAGAGTGCGTCACGGAATTTGCATTCGGCCCTGGCATGGTTTGCTCCACAGCCAGCGCAAGGGTGCAAGGGCTTCGGGCGAGGGTCCCGGTCGGACCGTAGTCGATGGACCCCTTCTTCGTCGCTGTCTGCCGACGAAGAGAGGTCCTCATGGTGCATTGTCGCAAGCTGCCCTTCTGAGTTGGGTAAGATTTCGCTGGTCGGTTGTGTTGCCAGAGTGCGGCTTCGCCGTAATTGTGCAGCTGACTTTTTGGTCGCCTCTGCAGCCAGGGCTTCGGCGATGGCGTCAGCAAGGCTGATGTCGCCTTTCGCCATCAGCTTGCTTTGCACGCCTAGTGCATCTAATCCCAGAATTACTCGATCTCTTTGTGCTTCTTCTAAATCGGCGAACCCGCAGAAGTCCCCTAAATTCCGGAGGTCCGCCACAAAATCAACTATGCTCTTTCCTTTTTGCTGGTTTCTCTGATAAAACTCGTGGCGTCTCACGAGTGTAGGCATGGTTGGCGCATAATGGTCTCTCAGGATGGGTTCGAGGTCGTCCCAGCTCATGGCTTTCACTTCTCGAGATTTGGCGAGTGCTTTAGCCATTTTAAATACAGCTGGGCCGCAGTGCATCAGGAACAGTGCCAGCTTCTTTGCTGGCGTAGCATCTTTCAAATTATTCGTCTCGAGAAACATTTGGAAGCGATCCATGTAGGATTCCCAATCCTCTTGGTTTGGATCAAATGGAGCGGGTGGTACGATGTCGCCGGACATGGTTCCGTTGTTGGCGTCATCTTATCACGTGCTCGGTATTGCTTCCTGGCTTCTTAGGTTCAGACGTCTCCACATTCCATCCTCGTCGCCAGTGTTAAGTATTTGGACATGGGTCGGAGTAAATGGAGACAGCCTCTGAATGTGAACTTTCAGCTCTTTATTGCATAGTGACTTCTCAAAACAATAACAGTGAACTCTGCCTTATATAGGCAACCCTTGTGAGAATTGACCAATAGCGAGCTATGAACGCTAGCTCTTTAAACCAATAATAATCCTCTGTTAAGGGCCAATCAGATTCCTAAGAACTAACCAATCCGATCTGGCCGCCTAACAGCCAATCAGAAGTGCAGGGCCAGAACCCTGCACTTTACCTCAAGTTCATACTTTATTAACTATGGTACATACACAACAGTCAGCTGATCTGATTGGCTGTTAGTGGGTCGCCGCTGATTGGACACTTTCCAGTGCGGCAAACTCAAATCATTGGATGTTGTGACAGCAGCCATCTCTATAAAAGGAGCTGCTGCTGCCCTAGTTTTTCACTCTGTTCTGAAGTCACTAATAAAGAGTTGGAGTCACTATTCGATGCCTCGTCTCCGTTCTTGCGCCCACTCTCCCAGATCTAACATTGGCGACAAAGGTGGGATGCAGAGACGATAGAGCTGACTGATCACTCATTGCATGAAAACAGAGCATGTGGCTGAGAGCGCACCAATCGCGGCAACATGACCAGCGGCGCCATACCACCCGCTCCATTTGACCCGGCTAACGAAGACTGGGACTCGTATATGGGCAGGTTTCAGTTCCTGGAAACCAACAACTTGAAGGATGCTACACCTGGCAAGAAACGAGCTGTATTCCTGACCCATTGCGGGCCAGCCATATTTAAGATGGCAAAGGCACTTGCAAAATCAGCGGAAGTCAAGACAAAGGACTGGGACACTTTCGCCTCAATCCTCCAGGCCCATTATGCCTCAGCCGTGCCAACACTCATCAGAAGACACAAGTTTTACCAGAGGGACCAGCAGGAGAGCGAGAGTGTTGGAGACTTCATCGCGGACCTCAGAAACCTGAGGGGACTCTGTGGCCTCACCAATCTCGAAGAAGCCATGAGAGATCGAATTGTTCTGGGTCTAAGAGACCCCACAACCCAGAGCAAGATTATGGCGAAGGGAGACATCGGCCTCGCAGATGTCATCGCTGATGCTACTGCAGCAGAAGCAACCAGGAAGTCGGCCGCTCGAATGTGCTGAGCAAACGGACCGCACCGCCAACTCGCCAGTAATACTACGCCTTGTCCCAAGAGGCATGCAACGACGACCCACCATGAAGACCTCGAATCCTCATCAGAAAGCGAGGGAGAGGAGGTCAAGAGATTCCGGTCAGAACGTGATCAGTGAGATCAACGGAGTCGTAAGCCCTCATTCCAGTGTGCTGGTTGCAGGGGAAACCACCCACGATCAGACTGCACATTCCTAGATGCACTCTGCTGTTCCTGTGGAAAGAGGGGCCACATTGCAAAGGTTTGTAGAAGCAAGCGAGGGTCCAGCCTGAACTTAAGAGAAAATAATTTCCGACAGACAACAGGCACCCCACCAGTAAATCGGGACCGCCCAGGCAACCAATGGAACCGTTACTACAGAAACCAAGCACCAACCACTTCTACCAGATGAGAAAAGGCACACCAAACCATCATCATCGGCCACGCTTCATCCCTTGATGCAAGGAAAATCCGAGTAAAGGTCATCATTGAGAAGCGACCATGCATTATGGAAGTCGACTCCGGGTCGTCCCTATCGATGGTTTCCTGGAAAACCCTCAAACAGCTGATCCCTGACATCCACCGCCAGGACCTCAGCACTCAGAGAATTATATTGAAGGACTACCAGGGGAATAGAATCCCAGTCACCAGTTCCAGCCATGTCCAAGTCTCTTTCAAGGACCACACCACAACCCTACCTCTTACCATCGTCGATAGAGATTGACCCAGCTCGCTAGGCTTACAGTGGTTCGCGCCTCTGGGAATCGAACTGGCAGGCATCAACCAGACCGAAGGCGATGACTGGGAAGTGGCCCTTGTCCAAGAATTCCAGGAAGTTTTCACCGAGAAGCTAGGCAAGTACAAGGGATCCCCCATATCGTTTAACCTCTGCCCTGATATTGCGCCCATGTGCCTTAAGCCTCATCGAGTGCCCTTTGCACTCAAACCAAAGATTGACAAACAATTGGACAAATTAATAGCCCAAGGCGCGTTGGAACCTGTTAAGCCTGGGTTCCCCAACCAGGGTTAAGGAGACAAGCTAAACAGAATGTGCAGCGTTACTCAGATAGGCATACAGATAGATGTGTGAGATAAGTTTGTATGTTTATTAACATACAGTAAAAATAACAGATACGCTTGTGCTATCAAAAATATAGTTTATTCCATTATGAGTTCATAGCATAGTCAAAATAACAGTCCATTAGTCATGTATCATTTAGTCAGTCCATTCAAGGATATTCAGTTAGCAAAGTCCGTATAGAATATCCTATGTCAGTTCACTTACAAATCAGTCCTTTGTTTATCTCTCCCATTCGAGTAACGCAGTCTTGAGTCCATGCAGTAATTAGGGATCATCAAAGCCAGAGAGAGAGCAAGCTGTCGTCTTGCTTCTTTTAAAGTGCTTTCACAACCACTCCCCTAATTACATTCCCTATATTTAAAGTTGCAGACACTTTAACTTATAAACTATGATTACATATTTATTATTTTACCTAAACCAGTTAGGGTAAACAATGTTATCCCGAACATTCTTCCCTTTTAGAAAATAATAATAAATATAACTAATTACATCTTTAAATCATATTTGTTACAACTCTCTTTAAACTTAATTACTCCTTGAGCTTTTGTAAATTGGTCTGCAATGTTTTCTTCTGTCATGCAGTATTCCAATTTAATTAGCCCATTCTTTACAGATTCTCTAACATTTAAGTATCTTAAATCAGTATGCTTTGATCTAGTTTTTACAGCAATATTAGTAGCTAACTTTATGGCTGCCTGGTTGTCCTCGTACACAATAATGGAATCTTTTACAGTTATACCCATGTCTAATAATAACTGTTTGTACAAAATTAAGTCAGTACATAGTAATGACAGACACGAAAATTCCGCTTCCATCGTGGACAAGCTAATATGCTGTTGTCTGATTGACCTCCACCCTATTAGTGTCTTATCAAATAATATAGACATCCCAGATGTTGATTTTCTAGTGTTTATATCAGTTGCAAAACTTGCATCTGCATAGGCACTAAGACTCAAATCACCCTTTGGTTCTATATACAATGCATGGTTCATTGTTCCTTTAAGATATCTTAAAATTCTCTTCAATGATTGCCAATGACATTGATGTGGATCTGAATTAAAACGTGCCATCTGATTTACACCATAAGCTATATCTGGTCTAGACCAATTGCTTATATATGATAAGCTGCCAATCAAAGATTGATATATGAACTTATCAAATTTGGGACTTTGATCATCAGTTTGGCAAACTTCCTGACTCATTGGAGTCTTTGCCGGTTTACAAAGTTCCATTTTATACGTTTTAATTAATTGGCAAATTTTATCTTCTTGAGATATCTTAAATCCATTTTTTGTTTTGTTTATTGTCAATCCTAGATACTTTTTAATTTCACCTAAATGCTTTAATTTTATCTTTTTGGCTAATAATGATATAATCTCATTAGCTTCATTATTAGTCTTAGTTATCAAAGCAATATCATCTGTAAATAATAACAATAATGACACAATTCCATTATTTTCTCTTTTAAACACACATGGATCTGCTAAACCAGATTTAAAACCTATATTGTTTAATTCTTTCACAATATATTGATTCCACTCAAAGCCAGATTGTTTCAACCCGTAAAGAATCTTTTTGAGTTTCCAACAATCATTACTATTTACTTTATTGTCTTTTATAATAATTGGCTTTTGTAAATATAGTGTGCTGCAATGGTGCATGCAGATAAGCAGTTTCTACATCTAAATGATTAATGACATAGTTTTTCTTAGCTGCCCACACTAAAGCTGCTCTTAAAGATGTTGCTTTAAGGCTTGGTGCAAAAACATCGTAATCAGATGCAGTTTGATTAAATCCTTGAGCTACCAACCTAGCTTTATGGGTAACAGTCCCATCATTTCCAGTTTTTACTTGAAATATCCATTTGCACCCAATGGATTTTTCTCCTGGAGATAATTTAGCATCTTCATATACTTTCATTACCTTTAATGAATTTAATTCTTTTTCCATTGCCTTTTGCCAATTCTCCTGATCCTTTGCAGGATACATCTTAAGTTCATCTATACTAGTTGGAACTTTAGTTACTTGGCAAACTATACTTGCTTGATACCTATCAGGTGGTATAGTTACATGTGTAGTACGTCTAGGTATTACAGGACTTACAGGTGGACTTTCATTTATTAACTGTACTTGATTATCTAACTCTTCCTGATCAACAGTTTCCTCTTGTTCTGATCCTATTTGCTCTTCATGGACTTCTTCTTTAATTGGACTCTTCTTATAACAATTCTGATCTTTCTGCCTTTTGTAGGGTTCAATAATTACTTTGTTATTTAAATCTTGCTCTAATCTATTCCATCCTACATGTTCTAGGAATTTAGCACTAGCACTGGTGTAAACTGTAGATGTGCCTGGTTCCCAGAATCTATAAGATCTATGATTAGATTTATATCCTACAAAAAATAATCTTTTAGCTGTATGCTGTCCTTTTTGTCTGAGTTGTTTAGGGATATGCACCCATGCTGGTGCTCCAAATGTGTGCATGTAACTTAAATCAGGTTTTGTTCCATGCCACAGTGTGAATGGTAATTCACCTGTTGTTGAATTAACAACATTATTTAATATATGATTACCACACATTATTGCTTCTCCCCACAAATTGTCAGGTAATCCTGAATCAGACAACATAGTACGTGTCATTGATTGTAATGTTTGGCCTCGTCTCTCTATAAAGGCATTATGTTGTGGCCTATATGGTGCAGACTTTTTATGTTGTATACCTAACATTCTAAGTCTATTCTGGAATTTATTATTTGTAAATTCCGCACCATTATCTGTTATAAGAGTTACTAATTTCTTTTTAGTTTTCCTTTCTACAAATTTTAACCAATTAAAGAGATTTAGATACGTTTCAGTTTTGCTCTTCATTAAATAGCAAAACCCATATCTAGAATAGTGGTCCATTATACTTAGTATGTATCGAGCTCCTCCTACACTTGGTTTTTTCGGACCTATTAAATCAGCAAATACTACCTCTAAAGGCTCTTTGGTAGTAAATCCATCAACTCTATTAGCCGGTATGACCCTGCTTTGATTGCAAGCATAACATTGCAAATACTTATTACAAGGTTTCAAACTTATTCCCTTAGATAATTCAACAGTTTTCTTAAGCATTTTAAAATTTAAATGCCCTAGCCTTCGATGTAACAAGTGAATACATTCATCATGAGGTTTCTTATTATCATAAACCATGTTAGCCACATCTAAACCATTATCATTTAACACATATAATTCACCTCTTAAAGATGCAGTAATTTTCTTATCTTCTTTCTCAATTATGCAGTATCTCCTTTAAAGGTAACTACATATCCCAGTTTAACCAAAATTCTAACTGAAATTAAATTAAACTTAAGTTGTGGTACATATAACATTTTTACATTCTCTTTTATGAAAGAACAATATGCTATACCTTGACCTTTAGCTTTCAGTTTCCAGCCATTGGCTAACGATATCTGCTGTGTTCTCTTGGACATTTTAATAAAATTTTTGTTATCATTTATTATATAGTGGGATGCTCCACTGTCAACCACCCATAAATTATTTTTTACAGCTCCGTTAATATACATGGCTAACTCTAAATTTTTATTTATCTTTTGATGACTTTTAGTATTCTGGCCAGCGTTCTGGCACTTTGCTTTTTTACAAAATCTTGCCAAATGTCCTCTTCCTCCACAATTAAAACACTTTTTAATTGCGTATGCAGTAGGAGATACATTATCTTCTTTTTGAGGTTGCTTCCTCCTTAACTGGTGTCTTTCAAGTCTTCTTCTTGCCTCTTCAATCAATCTGCCAGTTATATCCGTTAAAGTTAGACTTTCCTTAGGCAAAATTTCAAGGGAAGTGACGTAGTTGTCATAACTTTCATCTAGTGAAGATAGAATTATGTAGACTTGGTGTAGTTCAGAAAAAATAAGCTCTTTCTCGTGCAGTTCTTGAAAAATGCTTTGCATAGTTTTCAAATGACTCAGCATATCACCATTCGTCTGGAGATGCGTCCTGAAAAGCTTCCATGTAAGATTTATGTGAGCACCAACATTATCTCGGACATAAATCCTCTTCAGCTTCTGCCGACATCCAACAGCCATTTGCTCTCCACGGATATGAACAAGTTGCTGGTCAGACAGTGTTAAACCTATTATGCAAATAGCGTGTTCATTTTTATGCATAAAATCTTCTATTTTTAGTCTATCTTCATCATCCTCTGGATCCCATTCTTCTACGTTTGGTGGATTTTCAATTATGTTCCACAGACCTTCTCTTCGTAGAAGTAGACTACATTTCATAGACCATGCTACATAGTTTGTTCCATCCAGCTTGGATATAAGGGACAAACTTTGTAGATTGACTTGTGCCATGTTTTCTTAAAATGGATATAAAACTATAATTAATAAAACACAGCTGTCTGTTTACTGTAATGTATAACAACACAAACTCTCACTTTGTACATAAATCTGTTTTATCCTCGTTAAACTGACTTTGCAGCCTCTGGGCCCATAACCAGTGTTAAGCCTGGGTTCCCCAACCAGGGTTAAGGAGACAAGCTAAACAGAATGTGCAGCGTTAGTCAGATAGGCACACAGATAAATGAGTGAGATAAGTTTGTATGTTTATTAACATACAGTAAAAATAACAGATACGCTTGTGCTATCAAAAATATAGTTTATTCCATTATGAGTTCATAGCATAGTCAAAATAACAGTCCATTAGTCATGTATCATTTAGTCAGTCCATTCAAGGATATTCAATTAGCAAAGTCTGTATAGAATATCCTATGTCAGTTCACTTACAAATCAGTCCTTTGTTTATCTCTCCCATTCGAGTAACGCAGTCTTGAGTCCATGCAGTAATTAGGGATCATCAAAGCCAGAGAGAGAGCAAGCTGTCGTCTTGCTTCTTTTAAAGTGCTTTCACAACCACTCCCCTAATTACATTCCCTATATTTAAAGTTGCAGACACTTTAACTTATAAACTATGATTACATATTTATTATTTTACCTAAACCAGTTAGGGTAAACAATGTTATCCCTAACAGAACCGATTGACCACGCCCAATGGGAGACCCCAATTGTAACCCCCATAAAACCTGATGGATCTTTGAGAATTTGTGGGGATTACAAGGCCACCCTAAATCACGCACTTCAGCAGAGTGCTTACCCCATGCCTGTGGTCCAACACCTCCTTCATTCCCTTGGGGGCGGAAAAATATTCGCAAAATTGGACTTAGTCCAGGCATACCGGCAGCTGCCCATAGATGCAGAGACCACAGAAGCCCAAACTATAGTTACACACAGAGGTGCATTCAAGTGTAATAGACTCCAGTTCAGAGTAAGAGTAGCACCTGGCATCTTCCAAAGTCTGATGGAGAGATTGCTACAAGGCATAAAAGGGGTCGTGCCATATTTCGATGATGTCCTGATAGCTGCTCCCACTAGAAGTATGCTAGAAAAATGACTAAGAATGGTCCTACAAAAATTTAAAGACGCTGCCTTAAGGTCAAGAAGGACAAGTGCCAACTATGTACGGAGAGGGTTGAATTCCTTGGGAATTCACCCGACTGAGAAAAAATTGGCTGCAATGAAAAACGCCCCGAGACCTAGAAACAAAATTGATCTCCAAGCCTTCCTGGGATTTATCAATTTTTATAACATCTTCTTACCCCAGAAGGCGACTGTTGCTGAACCCCTGCATAGGCTCCTCAACAAGAAGCTTCCTGGGTCTGGGGACATCGAGAAGAGCGAGCTTTTCAGCAAGTAAAAGACCTTTTAACATCAGATGCTGTATTGATACAATATAACGAGACTTTACCATTACCGTTTGGAGTAGGAGCCATCCTGAGCCACATCCTGCCAAATGGTACTGAGGCGCCCATTGCATTCTTTTCTAGAACTTTATCTAAAACTGAGAGAAACTATAGCCAACTAGATAAAGAGGCTCTCGCTATTGTGTCTGCAATCAAACAATTCCATGAGTATGTATATGGAAACACGCTCAGCTCCACCAAAAGCACCACCAATGGAATGGGAAGCACCCCGAGGTCCCATATCCACATCGATTTTGCAGGACCCACCAAGGGGCATACACTTCTCATAACAGTTCCTTCTCCATGTGGTTTGATTTTTATTTTCTAAACTGGTATTGTCCTAAACCAGCAAAAATATTTCTCCAGACTACCAGTGATAATGAATAAAATCCAGTAGTCCCTTCTATTGACAAGCGCTTTCATGCGGAAAGAAAATATCTACCTTGCAAAAAATAACCATTTGATTTATAATCCCCCTTTCCCCACTAAGGTACATTCCAGTCACTATTAAAATTAAAAAATAAACCCTAACAACAATTAAAATTATATGAACTCAATAAAATCCCCAAATATTCTTAATGTATTTGCACTTCCAGTAATGTTGTTGTTGTTGTAGTATACTTCTCAAACCTGTGTATCCTCTGTTTTGCATACAGGCATCTTCCTCAAAGATGGAAACCTTACAGATAAACATTAGCATTGTCAAAATATCATATTTAAAAGGAATAGGCAGAAGGATCTAACAAAAGCTCAGTATTTGGAGGAGCTAAGAAAAGCACTCATTTTGTAGATGAAACAACTAATGAAATACATAAGGGCAAAGTATAATTTCTATAAGTAGTTCCAGAGAACATCATTTCCCGCAATTTCTCCTTGGTACAAAATCTAGCCATGGATTTTTGCTGGAGCCAGCAGGAATGGAACAGGCTGGAAATGAGAAGGCAGCAATTCTCTGGTCAGGCAGATACTGGCAACTTCCTCAAGCAGCGTGTAGCAAGAAGATTAGTGGTGTCAGCAGAAATAGCCATTGCTCACCATCTTCTGTGCTGGTCTGCAGCCCCTGTTAGGCATGTGATTTACAGTTAATTCCCTTATCAGAACTATCTTTAAAATCTCACAAAACTCCATCACTGATAGCATCAAAGAAATCCCAAAGTGTCTTGGGAAAATGGCAACAAAAGAAAGCCAGGGTCATTATAGTTTAGGCGTTGAATTAGAATCAGACACCCAGATTCAAATCTACCTACAAATGTAGAAGGACATTATTGTGATATTATTTCCTTTCAGTCCAATCTACCTCACAGAGTGTTTACTGTGGGGAAAAATTGGGGAGTCAGTGCTATGTACCCAGTCTTGAGTTCTGGAAGAAGCAAATAAGTAAATGAATAAGAGATCCATTAGACCAAAATGATATAATAAATGTTTCCTTATTGATTATGTAAAATGTTGCACAGTCAAATCAAAAGTTTTAGCTAATGGAGAGAAGACAGATTGTAACAACTTTTAAAAACCTTTCAGAGCTTCATCTAAAGTGTAAAATAATTTTCTCTAGAAATGCATGAGTGAACAGTCAGATTTTAGCCTCTCCAAGCCAGCTTTCTTGCACAGAATAAATATGGTACTTTATTTTGCTGTTCTCCATCCAAGCAATAAGATGTCTGTAATTATTGTTATATCTGCAAGAGCCTGGCAAATAATTCAAAGAAATGTTTTGCCACTTTTCATTTAAATTAGCCTATATAGAATTTGTTCTGTTAAAAATAATCATTTCAGCCAAGATTTTGGGCTATGGAGGGCAACCTTCCTGCCAACTATTTGGATGAATTCTAAAATGATTATTAAAGCCCGGAATTCAAGGTTAGATTAAATTCTGCTACATTAATAGAAGCAAGAAACCTTTCAAGCATTGATAATAAACTTCCAAGGAGATCTTCTGAATGTCCATTATATAAAATATATATTTATGTCATCTTCGGAATTACTGAGAGATTATACAATAAATATAAATACAGTTAAACAATGGAAGACAATTGAGAAACACAATTCAAAAAAATGATATATTAAATGCAATATTTATGTATTAGATTTGTGTAGCCCCTCCCTCCCCATCTCACATAAATGACTCTGGGTGGCTCACAATTAAAACCACTGACAAAAAAAACAAAGCAAAACATATATAATCATGTTCAAAGTGTGAAACCAATTCAGGTGAGTTACAAAAACATTCAACGCATTAAGCATAACCCCTGAATGGACTCTACGCCACAACCAGATCCTTTCAAAAGGCAATTGTAAGTAAGGCCATTCTAATCTAACCATTCAAAGGATTATTATTTTTGGTAAAGTTGAACCCCTAGAGCAGAAATCACTAGCACGTAAGTGTGAGGGGAACCTTTACCTTTAACAGCTTTCAGTGTCATTAGCATGGTTAGTTGAACAGTTAGCCAGATGTTTGGCATTTGTGTCCATCTGTCAAGTCCTCCTTAAGAAAATGGATAGGTGAATGTTGTTATTTGATGGTGTTAAAAACATTATCACAGCATTTAAGCTGATCCAAATAAAGTTGCCTTTTGCAATTAATAGTGAGTTTGTCAATGCCGCTGGTATTTAAGTAGTGCTCTAGATGTTTTGGGATTACACCCAACTATCTTTGTTTTCTTTTGCCATAATCATTCTTCCTCATTTGCAGGTTTGTACTTTGTGATTTTTCTCAACTTTATTTTCTCCTATTCTGCTGTCTCCAGGTTTTGTGACATCCGTTATGCAGTTTTGTCTTTCTTATCAACAATTGTTAAGTCTGGGGAGTTATGTGGTAGGTGACTGTCTGTTTGAATGCCAGAATACTTTAGCCTCTTCATTTTCCTATCACTTTATCTACTTAGTGGTTATGCCAGTTCTTGCTTGCAGGCAAATGGTATTTCTTGCAGAAGTTCCAGTGCACCATTCTTGCTACTTTGTCATGCTGTTGTATGTAGTCAGTCTGTGCAGCAACTAACTAGATGATCCAATGTTTGTTCAGCTTCTTTTATTATTACTTTCATCATTATCATTATTAAATATGTGCCACCACTTGTCAACAACTCTTGGCAGCTTGCAACAATCTAACAATAAAATCAACAAAAGATAAAAGATGGCAAGTGCGATGAAGCAAGAAATCTCCTTCTTCTGTCTTCAGTTTTTCTAAATAGCAGCAGAATGGAGGGTCACCTGGCTGTCAGCTGCAACCTCATTTTAGAGGGCAGGTGCTACTACAGAGAAAAAGGTATGCTTTCAGAACCCAACAGGTGCCATTGTTTAATTAGAGGAACCTGGAATGACTGCCTACCCTGATGGTTCAAATCACATGGGTAGAGTAACCAGACCCTATACTGTGTAGGACTTTATCTGTAACAACCAGCACCTGGAAGCAAACCAGCAACCAGTGGAGCTCACAAAGCACAGTTTTATAGGGCATACTGAAGCATGCTCATTACTGCTTACACACCCCTGCATTCTGGACCAATTGAAGTTTCCAGGTGGTTTCCAAGAGCAGCCCTATATAGAGCACATTGGAGTAGTCAAGCCACGAGGTGACTAGGACATGAGTGACCGTTGCAAGGGTCCCCTAAACTAGAAAAGGGAACAACTGGTACTGCAGATGGAGTTGTACAAAGGTCTTCCTTGCTACAGCTGGCATTGCTCTTCAGGCAGAAGCTGTAAGTCCAGAAAGACCCCTAGATTGCATACTAACATTGAAGGGGGAAATCCTATTCCATTCAGAGTCAAAAGATGGAATATCTCAGATTGGATGCCCCAATACCCACAGATGCTTGTTCTTTGCAGAATTGAGTTGGTGATAGTTCTCCCCACTCCCATTCAAGCCCACTTCTATCAGCTGGAAATCAATGTTACATAAACCAAGGAATTTCCTCCCTCTCCCTTTATGGTAATGTATGAGCATGTGAGACTTTGGAGGGGGAGAGCTCCTTGGGCAACCAAAATCCTGAAGTCAGAATTGCACCATAGAGAGGGAATTGCTACCATATAGAATATCAAGAAGAGCCTTTAGTGAAGATCTCAGGATGTGGGTGAGCTGATTCAGGGGAAATGCTCTTTGTTAGGCTGTACTCATATTCATCATGCTATGAAGCAGCAGTAGATATATGTTTCTGTTACTTTCTGCTGTAAAGGCAATATGATGGATGAAATGAGTAAAATGTTGGATCTTGGACTGAGAAATCTTGATTTCAGTGCTGTCTTACTTCTGAAGTTTACTGGGAAGTATTGGGCATTCCATTATCAGTTTATACAGGTGTAGGCTTTCACAGCTGGTATTTGTTGGGCAGTGTTGGGCTTCAGGGTTTATTGACCATGATCAATAGATTTAGAGAATAGATTTCTTGATATTTCACCAGGAACTGTGGTTGCAATCTTCAGAGGCAAACAGATCTGCCAAACAGACCATAGCAAACAGAACAAGGACTGACTGGGCTGCTATCTTTATAGCCAAGTGTCCAACACCACCAAAACGACTGATTGGGATTAGGTACAAACTAAAAACTAGAGACAAGCCATCATCAACCTGCACAGCAATTAGAAACCAGCTCAATTAGGGCCAACTGGAATTCAAGGACAGGACACTGTCCACTATTAGCTGCTATTCTATATCACTGTTTCTCTGAATAACCTGAAAGAAGAGTAAAGGGTTTAGTATGGGTCATCCTGCAACCAAGGTAATATCAGTGCTAACACATGATCAGATGTGGAGACCAAGTTCAATAAGATACATTTTTCAACCTTTGCAGGGAATTATAAGGAGGGAAATATTGAAGCTGACAGCATGACAATAAACCATGGAAGCTGCTGGATGACAATGCACTTAATGTTTTTAATTTATTTCCCTGACAGTGCATTTGTGTTCTGGGCACAGTCTGCTACTTCAGGAAAACACCAAAGAATGATTTCTTTGAACTCAATAGCTCCTTCGCTATAGTCACCTATACTGAGATAACCTCTCTTCTAAACAATTTAGCAACTCTCATTTAGAAGACTAAAAAGGAAGGACATCCAAAAATAATAATAATAAGTGAGAGGAAGGGATGTCAGCAGTAAACCAGGCAGAGCAGCTTAGGTACGTCTCCATATTCTCATGACTGGGAATAGAATAGAACTCCTTCAGGTTCCATGAATAATTCATGCCAATTTTAGCCCATTCTTCCAATTTATAGATGAAAAATATACACACATGCCTTGACCATTTTTGTTTAGATGCCAACCCATGAGTAGATTGTGCTGTCTGAAGTTTTGACAGAGAAGGAAAAACGAGATGCAGGCAGCTCAGTATTACTTTTCAAAATTTGCCTAATGACTGTCAGCTACTGTCTGCTTTTGTGAGATTATGGAAGAGGGGAGTTTCTCTAGGTGAGAGCAAGGATGGCGTAGGATGTGAATTAAGAGCCTGAGGTAGTGATATGGAGAGTCCTAGTTTTCCAACAACATTTCCATGTCACAGGGGAAAGGAAAACAAAAAGAAAGGAAAAGAAAGGGAAAGGAAGGAGAAAAGAAAGGGGAAGGGGGGAGGAGGGGAAAGGAAAGGAAAGGAAAGGAAAGGAAAGGAAAGGAAAGGAAAGGAAAGGAAAGGAAAGGAAAGGAAAGGAAAGGAAAGGAAAGGAAAGGAAAGGAAAGGTAAGGAAAGGAAAGGAAAGGAAAGGAAAGGAAAGGAAAGGAAAGGAAAGGAAAGGAAAGAATGCTAAATAGATCTGGAACTCATTTTGTTTAGGAACACGATGAAATGTGTGTGTGGACAATATTAGATGAAGAATTATTATGGCCTGTGGGAATGAGCTTGGAAGACAAGAGGAAGAGTCAGTCAGGTAAGAGGCATCTTAACTCATAGAATTGATGGGATTGTGTCAAATATTTCAGAAAGGACATTCCCTAGTTTTTGGGACTGTAAAAGGGATAAGTCAATAAATCTACTTTCAGGCATGCGACATTATGTTAATGTAACCTTACAAAAATATTAACAGTCCAAATGCAAAATTCATCCCATCTCTTTGAGCTATCCTTCCCCAACATGTAAAATTAGTTTTTTAAAAATAAAACCATGTGGCAGCTCAGGAGAATTAAAAGAGCATTTTTAAAAGAACTCTCTAAATTAAATAGCACAAATTGGACTCTCAAGATAGCATCAAATACATCCTCCCACCCAGAAATCTTTGCCTGTCTGCTGACTGAGACAAGCATTAAAATACCACATGTATACACCCAAGAGACCATCTATTCAGATATTTTTATATCACTGATACCAACTGTTTCTGCCTCCATTGCTTACGATGTAGCAAATGAAATGGCAGGTTTTACATATCCTCCAAACCATCATGTACTGAAGTACAAATGGGTTTTTTTTAAGTTTTATTTGTTTTATTAGTATAATATATTAAAATTCATTTTCAATCGAACAGTGTGTTGTCTGGATACAATTATTTATTTATTTTTAATAAATTTTATTGATTTTACAATTAAAACAGACCAACAACACATACATAAATGTAAGAGAGGGAAAAAAAGAAGAAAGGAAGAAGAAAATAGAAAGAAAAAGATAGAAAACAATTAAAAACCTTTTCATCTTCAACAGTTTGTGAGACCTCCTTTTTATCTTTATTTTATGCCATATACACACTTAATCCTTACATATATCTGTATATAACTACTATGGTTCTATCCTATCCTCTTTTGCCTTTTAGTGTGAAATCTATCTTTGGTCTATCCATTTGTACCAGCAGTTCCAGCTGTTGTAGTATATTGAAGTTTCTTTATTTTTTAATGCCAAGGTTAATTTGTCCATTTCTGCACAACTTGAAATTTTTTGAATAATCATCTCCTCTGATGGAACATGAGGCTGTTTCCAACATTATGCAAAAGCCAATCTGGCCAAATATGTCAAAATATGTATTATTATATATTTCACTTTTTTTGGTATTTATCAAAGATCCCTAATAGAAAGGACTCTGGTTTGAATTCGATCTATTCTCTTGTCATTTCCTCCAGCCAATTTTTAATTTTCTGCCAATATTTTTGAGCAGGACCACCACATGTGGAAGAAAGTTCCCTCATTTTGTTTGCATTTCCAGCAATTTGGACTCATATTGGGGTGCATCTTTGCTAATCTTGAAGGAGGAAGGTGCCATCTGTAAAACATTTTATAGGCATTTTCTTTGTATGCTACCGATTTTGTAATTTTATTATTTCTACTCCAGACCTTTTCCCATTCTGTTATGGTAATACTATGTCCTATATTCCTACTCCAGGCTATCATATTCCCTTTTACAATTTCTTCTTCTAATTCTATTTCTAATAAATAATTATAAAATTTTGTTATTTTTTTTTTTTGCCTGATCCTAATCAAATTTTATCTAATTGCTGGAGTTTATTGTTAATTCCAAATTCTTTCTTGTCCTGTTTATATCTACTATGAATTTGAAGATATGCCCACTGATCAACTTTTAGTCCCTGATCTTGAAGTTCTTGCCGCGATTTCAGATTTCCTTGCTTATACAATAGGTCCTTATATTTAATCATTTTAGTAATATCCAGATTATTTAGGTGAATCATCGTCTCCATTGTTGAAATCCAAATTGGTATTTTTATATAGTTTTTTTTCCGTATTTTCTTCCAATTAGTAAATAATGAATCTCTGATTAGGTGTCTGTGAAAATATTTCTGGCTAGCTTTCCCAACATCCCATAAAAAAGCATGCCACCCCCTCTGCAAGTCATGGCCTTTGAAGAATAATATTCTCTTATTGGTTAAATTCACCCATTCCTTCAACCATACTAAAGAAGCTGCACTATAATACAATTCCCAATTTGGAAGTGCCAGCCCTCCCCTGCTCTTCATATCCTGCATTGCCTTTAAGTTTATTCTAAGTTGGGTACAATTATTTTTAGGCAAACATAATCAAGGTGTTTACAATAACATATATCACAATAACATTAATACTGTAGTATTTTGTGTGTCCATTTTAACAAATTTCCATTTTAACATCCTTTTTATGTCCCTTTCTTTCTAACTTTTGTTTTTATTGTCGAGCCATCAATAAAATAAGACCCATGTCAAAAAGTGAAGGGACACAGGGCAAAAATCATCCTGCTGCCAAGAAGGCTTTATACCCATTTGCACTACTTAGGTGACCCGAGGACACTGGTAAACCTCCAAGTGGCCTCAATGACTCTCTAAAAAAGAATGCAAATGATCAGCTGTCTTCAAGGAATATAAATCCTTCCATTTCCCACTATCTAGTCAGAGCTGAAGAAGTTTCTTGGATGAGAAGCGAAACATCTTCAAAGAAAAAGTCTAGTTGCCTCCTGAAAAAGCACCTTTGGGAAAACTATGATTGAGAATCTCCATAGACTATATAATTCATTCCTTTCCATTTAATCTAAATCCCCCTCATTCCTCTCTTAACAATTAAACATTAATAGCAATTAACAATTAAACAATAATAGCAATAAGAATTACATCTCATCATCATTAACTTTCTGCAAAGGTCAATGGCACAATGGAAGACATGGCTGCTGGGTTAATAGTGGGAAAATTAACTGGGAAAAGTTAATATCACTGACTTACTGACTACAAGTAAGTCCAAATGAAGAATAGAAAAGAGAAACGGCAAAGCATAGCATTACATTTATTTTATTGATTGATTGATTGATTTGATACAAGATAATAGGTATAAGTATGAACATGAGTATGAATACAGGAAATAGGTATGAATAAATGGGGACAATAAGACAGGGACGGGAGGCACGATGGTGCACTTAGGCATACCCCTTACAGACCTCTTAGGAATGGGGTGAGGTCAATTGTGGATAGTTTGAGGTTAAAGGAGTGGGGCTAGAGGTTGTAACAACAGAGTCAGGTAGTGCATTCCAGGCATTGACCACTCTGTTGCTGAAGTCGTACTTTCTGCAATCAAGTTTGGAGCAGTTAATATTGAGTTTTTATCTGCTGTATGCTCCTGTATTATTGCGGTTGACTGGTAAGACATTGTAGCAAATAATTTTGTGTATTACACTTAAGTCTAACCGTAGGCGGCGTAGTTCAAGATTGTCCAAGCCCAAAATTTCAAGCCTGGTGATATAGGGTATTCTGTTGCGAGCAGAGGAGTATAGTACTCTTCTTGTGAAATACTTCTGGACTCGCTCAATTGTATTAATGTCTGATATACAGTGTGGATTCCAGACAGATGAGCTCTTTTCGAGTATTGTTCTAGCAAAGGTTTTGTATGCCCTAGTTACATGGTAAGTACATAAAAATAGCAAATAAAACAAGGCCTGGCAATGGCTAAGAGTAGGTAAACTGAAGAAAGAGATGGAGGGAGGGATAATTCTGGCTGCACAAGGCAAGCCTTAAGAACAAATGCATACAAACCACAATTAAAAAGACAAGAACAGACAGCAAATACACCTCTACAAAGAAGCTCAAGAATTAGTTAGCTGCTGCAAGAAGATGGCACAGACTGACTACAAATAACAGTATGACAATGCTACATTGGAATATCTGCAAGAAATACCATTTTTCTGCAAGCAAGAATTGATGAAGACTACAAAACAAAGTAGCAGAGAATGAAGAAGCTAAACTGCTCTGGGACTTTAAAATTCAAGCAGACAAAATACCTGCACTTAACTCCCCAGATTTAACAACTGTCAAAAAGAAAGACCAAAAAAAAGGTCTGGATAGTGCTGAAGATAAGCAGAATAAGAAAGAATGAACTGGAGAAAATCACAAAATACAAACACTAGCAAATAGAAATAGAATGACCATGGTAAAAGAAAGCAAATAGTAACAGATGTCTTGGGTGCAAACCCAAAATATCTGGAGCAGCACTTGAACACCATCAGAATTGACAAAATCACCATTTGTCAATTGCAAAAGGCAGCTTTATGTAAAACAGTTTAAATCCTGTGATGATGCCTTTAACACCATCAAACAACATCTGCCTACCTCATGCTTGAGAAGGACTCAATAGGTGTATAAAAATGCCAAACATCTGGCTATCCAACATCACAAAGGAAGTAAGTCACTATTTTTACCAGTCAAATAAACTAAATGTATAGGGTTTTTTTACTTCCTCCACCCAGCCTTACTTAAGTCCTATAGATAAAAATCTTCTTTTTCTACTCTTTTTGTTCCTTCTTTTGAAGTTCTTTATTCAAGTCAATTTGTGCTTTCCATAAAATCATTCCAATCAATCTCTCATATTTTAGTTTAAAAGATTAGTCCACATGACCCTTTGGGTAAATTATTTGAGTGTCTTATTTTTTAATCATTCAATTACACTTGTAACTTCCATCTCTGTCTTGTACATTGTAATTTTTAAGGCCCATTTTAAATCCATTTTGATCAGCCTCCAAGAAGTTCCTTCATCTTCAGTGACAAGCTTTAGTTCCATAAATAGTTAAAAAGCTCAAACACTTCACACGCTCACGGATCAAAACTTTCCCTTAAAGTAGCTATCATATGCCTTAGTAATTAACCTTCAAAGGCTTGTTTTGCATTGAATGTAAATCAAACAAATTTTTCCCACACAAGAGGATCTTTCTAATTAGTTTCAAAATCTTTCTTTAAATCAGCTCACAAAGCCTTAGCATTTAAACTGTTTTAATAACTCTAAAATCTAAAGTCACTCATTTATTGAATAGTGCAAAAATTTACATAAAATTATAATAAAATATTAGAAAGCTGAAAATATAGTTTCCTTTCTCTTAAACAGATTGAAGAGACACTCTCCCGGCAGCTTATGGACTTTACATTCTGAAGATTTTTCAATCTTAAAGAGATAGTACAAAACAATAAACTCCAAAATGATTTTAAAATATTAGGTTGGGTCAAACCTTGAGTCCATGAAGGCTTCATGTACAGCTCCAGGCACAATTGAATTCATAATTTATGGGAAGGAGAAAAAAATGCAGGCACTAGCTTGTCTTGCGTTAGTTAGAAGTAGAATGAGATGACTCTCCACGTCCAATGCATGGTGGCCAATTCACCACAACCAACTCATTGCGGGACACCTCACTGCGGCCAACTTCCTACAGGAAAATTCAATTCAATTTAATTATTTCACATTTCAAATATTTTGTCATTCACATTTCATTCTGTCCCTCCTGGTGCATCCTTTCTTTAATGATTCTATTCCACCATTTCTTTGATATTAGTGAAACTCCTCTCCTGTGGTGAGTGGGCCATGGCGAGTTGTCCTAATGAAACAAACAACATGTTAAAAAGTTATATTTATGTAATTACTTACCAAGCACATCTAAATTATATTAAAGTAATCAAAGTATCATTACAATCCCCACAACTTTTGAGCACCCCTAATTTGACACATCCTATAATAAATAAATGTCCTATGGTGAGTTGGCCACAGCTAGTTGGCGATGGCCATGGTCCTAGACCCCACCAGGAATGCCTTGTAAGCGTGGAACTTGGTGAAGATATCATCGTGTAGATGACATCATCTGCCCATCTCGAGCTGTCCAGAGGCCTTTAATTTTCTATGTTGCAGGAAGAAAATTCACTATCCAACAACAAATCAGGGGGTGTGGATCTGGTTTGCACTGTGGATCAGATGCCAGAGCATTGTTTTAATCTTGGAATTTGCTACCTTCAGGCTTTTGGTGAAATTATTATGCCATGCAGGGTTTTTTTTTTCTTTTTACAGGATTGTAAAAGATATTGATGTGCTAGGTTTGTTAGTCTCCTTGGAAACAAAAATCCAAGCTACATATCTTATTGGAGAACTTTGTTGCTATTATTATTTACGGACATGCACACAGCTTTTGAAGGTACGCTGCAGAGCTTCCTTTCATGTGGCTTACTTCCTTTGAAAATCATGGGCAGCAGTGATATCTTTTCCAGGGATGTGCATGAGCCTAAATAAAAGATCTACATCATGTTAATTTTAATGAGTGGATTTTATAAAGCAACTTTTCTCAGACTTGAATAGAAGCCACGAAGTTGGGTTGCTTTAATGAGCAGCAGAGAGCTACTGTTCTTGTGTGAAGTCTGAAGCACTTCCTCTGATTCATTTTTGACACGTTCACTGCCCTACTTAGCAACTACTGCAACAGAAAGTATTTATCATGATTCTGAGTTTTTATTCACTTTTACCTCTGAGTTCATCTCAAAGGATGAAAGTGCAGACCTATGTATCTACTGTCAGATTTGTATCCCACTTTTTCTCCAAAGGTTCAAAGGTACTTACCGAGGAAGAACTGTCTCAGTTATATCTCTACCAATCTCCTGTGAAATCACTTGGGCTAGTTCTTAGTCATCACATCATGCTAACATTCAGTCAAAAGGGAGAAATGGAACTAGAGTTACTGTGCAAAAATGCATGCCATCAATGTTCTGTGAGTGAGATGGAAAGAAAGAAAGAAAGAAAGAAAGAAAGAAAGAAAGAAAGAAAGAAAGAAAGAAAGAAAGAAAGAAAGAAAGAAAGAAAGAAAGAAAGAAAGAAAGAAAGAAGGAAGGAAGGAAGGAAGGAAGGAAGGAAGGAAGGAAGGAAGGAAGGAACTTAAAATGTAATTTTAAACACAAATAAACAAAAATTAAAAGAAGAATTTTATAAGCAAAGTCCCTTTAGAAGAAAATAATTATAATAACTGGAGTTGTAAAATGTTTCAAATTTGAAACACCTCATTTCATTTGAGTTTGTTGGAACTGAGAGCAATTGTAAAAACACTAATATTCTATCTTAAAACATTGACATGGGTGGGGGCAGTTTGGGTTCCCTTCAAGTAAGGTTGGAGAAAGCAGTTTGAATTCTCAACTGTACCATATTAATATTTTACACATGACTGACATTACTCTTGATGAGCTGTAAATATTCATATTGCCATTCTAGATGTTTTAGTACAGTATTGTATTGGAAGAAAGAGTTAAGTGGAAGATGGCACAAGCCACAAGATTCAGAATAGCAGAGGTGGAAGGGACCTTGTAGTCCAACCCCCTGTTCAATAGCAATAGCATTTAGACTTCTATACTGCTTCATAGTGCACTCTCTAAGCAGTTTACAGAGCAGCATTTTAATCCTCCCCCCCTCCCCCAACAATGGGTCCTCATTTTATTGACTTCAGAAGGATGGAAAGCTGAGTCAACCTTGAACTGGTCAGGATCAAACTCTGGCAGTGGACAGAGTTAGCCTGCAATACTGCATTTTAACCACTGTACCACCACAACTCAAGCAGGAGAACCTATACCATTCCAGAAAAATGGCTGTCCAATCTCTTCTTTAAAACTTCCACAATTTTTGGAGGCAAGCTATTCCACTGGTCATTCTCACTGACAAGAATTTTTTTCCTTTATACGAGTGGGATCTTCTTTTGTTAAGCTTCTATCCATTACTTCTTGTCTTGCCCTCAAATGCTTTGGAGAATAGGTTGATTCCCTCTTCTCCATACAGTCCCTCAAATATTGGAAGACTGCTTTCATGTCACTCCTAGTTCTTCTCTTTATTAGACTAAATATACCTACCATTCATCCTATGTTTTAGCCTTTGTTCTTTGATTCTTTCTAGAGGGTCACCATTTTTTTTGTATCATGGTGATCAAAATTAGATCCAAATATTCCAAGTGTGGTCTTACCAAAGCAGTAGAAAACAGTAGAAACATTTCATATGGTCTTGATACTATCCCTCTGTTGATGCAGCCTAGGATTGCATTGGCTTTTTTGGCAACTGCAGCACACTGCTGGCTAGCACTGTCCACTAGATCAAAATTATGGGTGTTGAGCCAAATATCACATACTCTATACCTGTGTGTTTAGTTTTTCTTGCTTATGTGTAAAACCTTACTTTTCTCACCACTGAATTGCATTTTGTGAGAAGGGCTCAGTGTTCAAGATACTTCTGGATTTTGACCCAATCTTCTAAAATGTTGGCTATTCCCCTCAGGTTGGTGTCATCTGCAAATTTGATGAGTTCCCCTTCTACTGTCTCATAAACTATCAAATTGTTTGTGAAGATGTTGACGAGTACTGGGCCTAAGAACCTTGGAGTACCCCACTGCATGCTCCCCTCTGTGTAGATTTAGTTCCATTGAGGACTACACATTGTACAGATAGTTAACTAGGTATGAATCCATCTGGTGGTAGTACTGTCGATCCCATATTTTTCTATCTTACCAATAGGTTGTGGTCTATTTTGTCAAATGCCTTCCTGAAATCAAAGTGTACTAAGTCCCCAGCATTTCACTGGTCCATTAATTTAGTCATTTTATCAAAGAATGCAATAAGGTTT
The DNA here is from genome assembly GCA_033807585.1 of Hydrophis major. NCBI lineage: Eukaryota > Metazoa > Chordata > Lepidosauria > Squamata > Elapidae > Hydrophis > Hydrophis major. The sequence goes on from CM066329.1 coordinate 176,092,679, forward strand.
GTCTGGCATGATCTGTTTTTGACAAAACCTTGTTGATTTATAGTAATAGTTTTGCTTGTTTCTAAATGTTCTCGAACCTGTTACTTAATTATATTTTCCATGATCTTCCCAGTATTGATGTCAGGCTGTTTGGTCTCTGGAACCATTTCCCCCCCCCCCCCCTTTTTGAAGATCAGAAAACAACAGCTCTGGTAATTCCCCAGTGCTCCAGGGTCTTTGAACAATATGTTTCAGTGATCACATCACATCTGCCAGAGGACCATTTCCAAAGGACTTGCTTCACTCTCAAGAACTACAGCATCTCGCTAAAGTGACCCACTTCAAACTGGAATTCCTAAACACATCCCCACTAAGTCCATCCATCTTGTTTTCTCTGTTTTTGCAGCCTTTCACTAGATTAATACTGTGAATATCCAGAATTCAATATGATGAGTCCTGTTGCAGTTTTCCTGCTATTGTTGAGAGTTCTTCCTAACACAACAGACCTTTTGATATGTCTGATATTTTGGGCTTTGCTGAAAGTTGTGCTCTACTTCTCTTGGAGGTTGGATAGGCTCTGGTGCTCTCTTTTTAACTGCTAGTGTTGCTCCTGAGGATTATCTTCCTTCTGTGCTGTTTAAGTACAAATGTTTGAGAAAAAAGTCAAGATTCTCATTGTTTTGGATTCTGGACCAAATCCAAAGCGACTGGAGAGATAGGGAGAATCCAAATGCTTTTCTCACCTTTAGTACCAAGCTTCTTCCTCAGATTTTTTTTTTTACAATTCAGCCTTCTGAATTCTCACTTGTTTTAAAAAAAGATTCATACTTTCTGTCTCCAAGCAGGATGCCCCTCTGTGTGTGAGCATCTTGCCCTCTGGGAAGATTTGATTGTTTCTCCACCTGTCTGGCAGGTTGTCTAAGGCTTGTAGCCTGACAGTCTTGAATGATCCATAATGCAGAAGGATTTATGAGTGGAGGGTATCAAATGCAAGCAGTGGGTACAGCATAGAGCCAGATCACCATGGTTTAAATAGAAGCCAATGTAGGCAGCCATGGATTCTACCTACCAGGCAGCTTGCAATGAATGCAGATTCTTGCAGATTGCACTACAAAGAGAAATGAACCAATCCTTCAATCAATACTGAATTGAACCAAGTGCAGGAATTATTACTGAGCCAGCTTCCACACATTTCAACTGAATCAATTGCTTGCTGTCATTGTCTGGTTTGTGAATACCCAGTGTTTGATTCTTGATACTAGGCAAGATAGTTGACTGTGAGCTGTATTCATTTTTGTTTTGAAGGGGCATTCGAAACTGCAAAATGGTGGAAAACTTCTTTGCAAGTGCATCCATTTTTGGAGGTAGCATGAGCAATTGACTTTCTCAAGGCAGAGGCCTAGAGTCTGTAAAGCATTGGGGAACTACAAGAATGAATTTTATTTTATTTTTTTCATATTTTCATTTTTTAACATTTAAAATTCACACATCCTAAAACTGAAATATTTAAGACACTATTACAGGTAGTCCTCGACTTATAATCACAATGGAGCCCAAAATTTCTGTTGCTAAGGGAGACACTTGTTAAGTGAGCTTTGCCCCCATTTGACAACCTTTCTTGCCTCAGTTGTTAAGTGAATCACTGCAGTTGATGTTAGGAATTTGGTTGTTCAGTGAACTTGGCTTCCCCGTTGACATTGCTCGTCAAAAGGTCGCAAAAGGGGATCACGTCACCTTGAGAACATAGCAATGTCATAAGTCATGACATTGTATACTGTACTGTATGTCCTAAGTACAGTACGAACCAGCTGCCAAGCACCTGAATTTTGATCACATAAACAGGAGGGTGTAGCAAAGACCGTAACTGAGATAAATGGTCATAAATTGCTTTTATGGGGATAAATGGTTTTTCCAATGCCATTGTAATTTTGAAACTGTTCTAAGTCAAGAACTACCTGCACTAACTTGCTAGGTATTTGCTTATTGTAGTCCAATCATGTGACATGATATATCTTGGGAGAGAAAGAAAAATTCCTGTGACTTATTGAAGAATATAGAGCCAAGGAATACCTTTATCCCCCTAACCACCCTGATTACCAACAGCAAGGGCACAGGTAAATAAATGTACCGAGAGGCCTAAGAGGGTCTTAATGCAGCCCTGGCATTTCTGCCTATTCAACATACATTACAGGTACATCTTACCTGATGTTATGCAGAGATTTATATCACCAATGTCTTCATGCACAGGTGCATCTATGCTTTTGGATTTATATGTTCCAAACAGCAACTCATTTTGGACAGATGCATGGACTGTCTCCATGCTGTCTTCTTCCACATCTCCAAGTTTGCTTGCTGAGCAACAAGCCTTCTCTCATCCTGTTCCAGCAACCTCATATATTTCAATTAGGGAGTCTTGCTGAAGGGGAAAAATAATGAAATCAAATTCCTAGCTAGGAGGAAAAAGCCAGACAAAGCTTGATTGGGGCGGGAAGGGGGAGGAATGCTTCCTCCCTATGTGCCTCATCTATCATTTACCAACCATCTGTGCTTATGCAGCAGAATGGGGTCTGGAAGCCACAGAGGCAGAAGAAAAGAAGGTTATTTTGACCCTTGCCCAAGTCTGCCTTGCACAGAGCATAACCAGTGGGCAAGTACCTTCTGCAGCTGGAGACGTTGATTAGAACCTCACAAGGAGATGTAGCAGGACCTGTTTTAGGAGGTCCTAATTAACAGCAAGCTGTCAATTAAAGAATGTGGATGTCTACAAACAGTGCCAAAAGAGTAGCGTATACATAGAAAGCAACTGAACGGTTAAAGACCAAAAACATATTGCAGAACAGAAGGAGGTTTATGTTTAATTTTTAGATGGCCCCGCAAGGTTTTTTTCTCAAGCAACTATAATGAGCCTTTAAAGAAAATGATTGGATTAAAAAAATAAGCCTTTCCCCAGAATAGGTCTATTTCTAACAAGATATTTTAGAACACAGAGGGCATCTTCACAGAAGGGATTTACTTCGTTCTTGGATTAACTCCGGATCCCAATGTTCTGTCTTTGGCAACCGAGCTGATCTATTTCCAGCCAGTGATGTCTGCATGATCAAAATGATTACATGCATGAGGAGATGCCAGCAAGCAAAGCCCACCATTATATATTTCCATCATGAGAACTGAGGAAACGACTATAGCATTTGCATGATGACATCATGAATGTTTTATGGTTTGCCTTCCTTACCAACAGCTGTCCACTCCTACCTCTCCCTTATCAGTCACCCACGAGTTCCATTACAATGGAAAAGGGATCAGTCTGAATGCACTTTTCATCACTTGGTGTTTGAAGAAATAAAGATGCTGTTATTGACTTCTAATAATTAACAAACAACCACCACTCCATTTCCTTATAAATCTAAATACATTTATGTTTATTCGAGTATTATATATGCATCCATTGTTTATACTGAATTAATGGGGAGGCAGCTGCTTGGTTCCTAGTAATCTAAGCAAATTGATGAGGAGCCTTCATTTGCTCACCAATTTCTTCAGTATTAATTCTGCCCATGCTATAAAAAGTTTTGTAAAGGTTTTGGGTTGTTTTTTTTTTTAAGTTAGCATGGATCTTTGGAGCAAAAGCTGCAACCTCTGATAGGACACAGTAGATATTTGAAGGCACTTATAATCTTTCTCCATGAAGATCCAATGCTATTGGCTGCCAATTGATTAGGAGGAGATCTTCTTTTCAAAAATATTTGTTCAAATATTTTGCACTAAGTTATTTGGAAGAGAGTTGTATGCCTTCTTCCTAAAATATCCTTCTGGTGCCTACCTTGAACAGTCCTTCAACATCTCTCTTTTTTCTTTTTTCTTTTTTGCTGTCCAAAAGGTTTTTGCTCACCAGTAAGTTATATCATCACAACAAGGATATCTTTGAATGGATGTTACATTATCTATGTAACATTCACGGAACTGAGTTGTTGGTTAATAAAAGTCCGTAAGACTGCTTGTGCAAAATTCTCTGCCACTGGGCAACAGTTTTTGGACATAAGATTTAATCACTAATGGTTTGGGGGGGGGAGGAACAAGAGCCTCTCCCTGCCTTTCAACAATATTTTTAAAAGCTCGATCATTCTCTGACCTCTTAGCAGTCAAATGGTGGACAAAATACATAGTATGTATCATATTAATAAGAACCCAGGTTCAAGCCATTGGCCTTATCCAAAGAAGTTTGGAAAGTTTAACCATTTTTGAATAAAGATAAATAAAGCTTAACTGAATTCCCAGAAAGCTTCTGCCAATCAGTGTAAACTATTCTAAGCTTGACAGATCAATTACTTAACCCAGCATATAATAGATTTCAATATTTCTTGAATCTAAGCTATGTTGGTTCTGTTGGATAGCCCAGATTGAATTATGTGGAAAAGGCATGAGAAGTTATCTCAATTCATTTTTTTGAACCATTTTGTTACTTTTTTCCTAAACATAACCAATGGTAAAAAGTCTATACTTTTCATAGTAGTTTATTTGTCTCATTCTAAGATTTATTTCTGTACTATTTTTTTTTAAAAAAAAAAAATAGAGTAGTACAGAAATTAAAGCATAGAATGAGTCTAATAAAACCCCTATGAAAAATCTAAAAATCATAACAGACAGTTGGATTGTTTCATTTTTTTTTAAATGTACAACATTGTTTCAAAAATAAGGTATTATTATCAAATTTTATAATCAAATAAAATCAGCCTGGGCAAAATTTCAAAAACAGTCAAATAAAATTCTATTTTATTACGTGCTTTGTATGTGGAGTGTGTTTAAAGCAATCCATTTATATTTTTCCAGAAGCATAAATCAGTTCAGATTCAGCAAAAGCCAGAATGATTCACATTTTATTTTTCTGATCCTTTTTTCAGTAACTTTTTTAATGAAAACATCAAACAACTTTTGATTAACACTTTGATGGTTTAGTGAAAATCATGTACTGGAGGTCACTGGCTTTCACACAAGGTAAACGATTTCAGCTAGAGGCAGATAATGGCAAATCTCTCAGCTGGGCAGTTCTCCTTTCAATTAACCTTATGATGACAATCTTATTCCCCACCCTACCCCCAGGTTCTACATTTTCCTGGAAGAGTACATTTTTCATTAAAATGGAAGGATAGTTTTTGGTTTGCTGAGAATACAGCAATAGCAACAGATGAGTTTCCAAAGGAAGCAGACTGAAAGCAACTGCTCTTATCCAGCACAATACCAAAATGAAAAAAACATGAGTCACAATGGCATGGCACAACCATAACAGAATAACAGAGTTGGAAGGGACCCTAGAGGTCTTCTAGTCCAACCCCCTGCTCAGGCAGGAAACCTTATACTATTTCAAACAAGTGGCCATCTGAATCTCTTCTTGAAAACCCCCAATGATGTTCTCCACTTGAAATTCAGCTAGTGTATGGTTATTTTGACGTGCTTTGCTGGAAACATGTCCAGAGAGAGAGAAGGGACAGGAAAAAAATATTCAGGAGAGCTGCCAGGTCCTCTCATTGAGAAAGGACCTGCTCGTGTTTGCGTTACTTGTCGTAATTGCCAGCAAATACTGGAAGGGTTTCATCAAGCAAGCCTGATTGACTGCAAAGCCATAGATATGCTTCTCTGGGATTTTCCAAAATGCTATTGATAAGAACAAGGCAAAAGAAAAATTAGCTTTCTTTCTGTGTTCCCCAGCTTGAAATATTTTCTTGCTTTCATCTCTATCAGTGTAAGAAGCACCATTGAAATGACCAACGTTGGCAACCTCAAACCCCCCCCCCACTTTGGATTTGTATTGATGTCACAATACAATTTTAATCACTGGCCCACTGCCAATTCTAGTGGGGCAAATATAACATCATCTCTCCATGAGAGTTCATGGAGTAGTTACACTCTTTGAGGTAACCAAGCTTATCTGTCAGTTCTTTAGCAAAGTTTCACATTGGGGTTCCTGGTAATGATACAAATATTTTCTGAGGTGTTCAATGTACCTCAATAATATATATTTAATTCTTTTACTGACTTCACTTTAAGATCATAGAAACTAATTTCATGATACACAAAGTCATCCTCTGATCCTTTATAAGGATGTTCAAGCAGAGGTGGGATTTAAATTTTGTAACAACTGGTTCTGTGGGCGTGGCTATGTGGGCATGGCCATGTGACTTGGTGGTCACCCCCCCTGTTTTTTGGGCCTTCTGGGCTTCTAGCTCCTAGTGGGTATTTTTGCTCCAGAAGACTTCCCTGCGGCTCAGGAAGGAAAAAAATGGAGTATAGGGGGGCATGCAGCACCCCACACACTCCATTTTGGAGCCTTCTGAGCCTCAGGGGAGCCTCCTGGGGGGTCATTTTTACTCCCAGAAAACTTTCCTGGAGCCCAGGAAGCCAACACAGAGCCAGGGGTTGCCCATGCTCGATTTGGGGTCTCCTGGGCCTCAGGAAAGCCTCCTGGGTGGGTGTTTTTGCTCACAGGAAGTATCCCTGGGGCCTAGGAAGGAAAAAAATGGAGAGAGCAGGATGGTACAGTGCCCCCCACCATTTTTTGCCTTCCTAGGCCTCAGGGAAGCCTCCTGGGTGAAGCAGTAAGTCAACAAGGGGAATTCCGGCACAGCTGATCATAGGAACAGCTGATCATCAGGAGGGAAAAGAAAAAAGAAATACCTTAAGGAGTGAACGGGGCAGGGAAGAATGCAGTCAGAGATGTCAGGCATGTATGCAATGTTGTGCATGCGTGATAAGGACTGACTGGGAGGGGAAGGGAGGGGTGGGCAGAGAGGGGCGAGGCCAGCCAATGGGCACGATTTGCCAGTTCTCCTAACTGCGCAGAATTATAACAACCGGTTCTAGAGAACCGTTCCAAACCGGTAGAATCTTATTCCTGCGTTCAAGCCCTCCATGCTAGAAAGCGTGTTCACAGCTAACATCTATTTTCCTACTTAGGATCAAGAGTTAAATCCTCCTGTCGAATGTCCAAAGCAGCAATGACATGGTCCTGTCAATAATCCCCTGCATTCTTAATTAACACCTGGAACAGAGGCTGCTTAGACAGATAGCTTTTCCTATTTACTCTGGCAAGTTATGAGATAAGAAACGTCCCACTCTGACCCAAATTAGATAGTTATTTTCCACCTTTTTTCTCAGCTAGGCACCCAATACTTGCCAGACACTTAGCAATGCAGCTAATTTTCATCGATATGTAACCTTTCCCTTCCTGATGCTTAGGCTAAGTAACTGGAGGGACTGGGAAAGAGACAGAGAGGGAAGTTGACATTGAAGAGCTACAAAAATATCCAACATACACATAAGAAATGGCTACCTCCCAAAATTTGGACTTACCATGGTGCTCTGAAGGGATGATTCTCCAACACTGTAAATATAGGAACCATTTTAATAAATATTAATTGTAAGCATCTTTTCTGGCATCTTTCATAACATTCATCTTTATGATATCCAATACATCTTCTAAATAAATAAATAATTCATAATTGCACCAGCTATGTATACAGACGCAGCAGGCATCCATGTGAATAGGCAGAATAAAGTCCCTCAAGAATAACTCTGAGATCGACCAAACTACACATGTTTTAAGAATGGCTTCTTCAGAACTGAGGATGGGAGGTTCTAAAAAAGGTAGAGAGGGGTGGGCAGGGGAGAAGGCATGCCTGTTTATGTACCACAGTGCAAATTTAATAAAAAAAAGAAGACATCCTATGAATGTTTTCTAACCTATGACTTAGAAGCTGAATATACTATGCCCATTTACTTGGGGAAATGAAGCACAATTCAAAATCAGTCTTAACATTTCCAAGAAACCACATCAATGGTTTTCTTAGCTTCTTAAGCAGTTGTGCTGCTGGAGTTTATCTCTTGCTCCAACCTGAAAATCCAGCAGCATAATTACAATCAATTCAGCTCTAATGTTGTCAGAAGTTGGATGGCCCTGTATAAATCCAGCCCTGTGCACAAGTGACACCAGCACAAGCTATAATTTACAGGGCAAGATAATTGTTGAAATCTCACCATTCACATTTATAAAAAAAAAACTAGGCCTATAATTAAAATTCAGAGGGGTATCCTTGCCTGACTGAGGAACAACTGTGATGTTTGCCTCGTTAGAAATATAAGGGTGTATTTTTTTAAAAGGCACTTTCTATATAGTAACTCCAATAAAACAGAAGATAATAACCCAGTACAATTTTGTACCAATACAGTAAAAAACCATCAGGGTGAGAAGCCTTACGCAGCTCAGATTTGTAACACCAGTGAAAATAGTGAAGTAAGATTAATGTGGTAACTGTGGTAACCTTTCTTTAAAATGAAATAACTGTTATTAATAGATTTGAAATATAAACTATTCAGGAAAAAAATCCAGTTCAACAAAGCAGATTAAAAGATCTAGAATCCATAAATACTTTTCCATGTGTACCCTGGATTGATGGTACCATATTAAATTGCTCCACTTGTTTGAGCCTGAAGGTCAGTGATTTAGCAGGCTTCTCTTTCTTTCCCCTGCATTGTTCCCTGGATGCCTCAGTAGCTAGTAGTTACCAGATGATCTTGGTTCATCTCAAAGGTTGAGATAAGCTCTGCATAATTTTATGACATGGGACAATTTGGGAGTTTCAAGAAATATAGGAAGGAAGGAAGGAAGGAAGGAAGGAAGGAAGGAAGGAAGGAAGGAAGGAAGGAAGGAAGGAAGGAAGGAAGGAAGGAAGGAAGGAAGGAAGGAAGGAAGACCATACCAGAAGAAGGCAGTGGCAAAACACTTCCGTAACTCTGTTTGTTGCATTGTGGGAACAAAGACTCGAGACCTAGTTGATCTTTTGTTCTCTTTATTCTCTCTAGAACTGAACGTCGGCGGAACTGCAGCAGCCTTTCTTATAGCGGGCTGCTCGCGGCTCATGGCCAATAATAGCTCTTCAAATTTCCCACCGTCCAGACCGACCTATCCAAGGTGAGTATGCAAATATATAATACCCCTCCCCATGCGGTCCAGTCCAACCAATCAGCCTCCCCTATGTTATGTAGTCATGTAAATAGGTGGGGCTCTTATGGGTTCGACTGGACCTGCGCAATTCAGTCATAGTCTTGTCTCTGGACTGTTCAGATGGGTTTGCTGTTTCTCCCGATCTCTTCCGTGGAACCTCCTGCTCTCGCCTGGCCTTTCCGGGCTGGTTGAGTTGGCTCAGCCACTCCCAACAGGAGTGGCTTCATGACGGTTTTCCAAAGCCTGCTCCAGTCTTTCAAAGTTATCTTCTTCTTCTATGGTTTCAGGTACGTGATTGCGATTTCCAATTGGGGCTAATATTAGTATTAGTTGTATCGTTGTTGGGGTTTGTTTTGTTACTTCTTGTGCTTGTGGAGGGTCTCCCCCTCCCCTCTCATTTGTGTTTGAGGGGTCTCCCCCTTCTCTGGTTTGGTTATTTTTGTTTAATATTTGAGGTGATTCCTGTTTTTGTGTAAGTTCTTCCCATTCTTCCCCCTGATTGTTAGTGTTTCTCAGTATGGCCCTCGATCTGAGTTGGTCTATGTGTCTTCTCCAGCTCTTTCCATCTTCTGTCTCTACCCTGTATGACCGGGGTCCTGTTATTTGGGTTATTGTTGCCGGCATCCACAATGGTTCCCCCGTGAGGTTTTTTGCATAGACTAGGTCCCCTGTTTTGAATGTGCGGCACTTACTGGAGGAGTCTGTTGGCTTTTCAGGGCTATATGTGGGATGTAGTCTGTCTAGGTTAGATCTTAGTTTTCTTCCCATTAATAGTTCTGCTGGTCTTTTATTTGTTGTGGTGTTTGGTGTAATGTATACTTAGTAGCTTATATATCTTTTCCTGTACATCTCCAGTTCCCACTTTGTGTAGTGTTTCCTTAGTATAATGGACCATGCGTTCCGCCCGTCCGTTCGTAGCTGGCTGCCCTGGCGCTGTTAGTGCATGCCTTATCCCTTGTTCGACAAGGAACCTCTCAAATGTTAGTGCTGTGAATTGTTGTCTGTTGTCAGATACAACTAAATCTGGCAATCCATGTGTCATAAAAAGCTTCCTTAGTTGTCTAATAACAGCTTCTGTTGTGGTTGAGTGCATAATGCTTACCTCTATCCAATTTGAGTAAGCATCTACCACTATTAAGAACGTGTGTCCTTTAGTTGGTCCTGCAAAATCAATGTGTATCCTAGACCATGGGCCCCTAGGTGTTTCCCAGTTGAGTACAGGTGCAGAAGGGGGTGCAGGTCTAGATTCTTGGCATCATTTACACATTGCTACCCATTCCTCAATATCCTAATCCATCCCTGGCCACCATACATAACTCCTAGCCAGGGACTTCATTCTGACAATACCCAGGTGACCCTCATACAATAATTCAAGTATCTGTTCCTTCAGTATGTCTGGTATGATCACCCTATAACCCCATAGTACATATCCTTTTAAGATAGAGAGTTCCGTTTGTCTATTCCGAAACAGTTTAACAATCTCGTCACTTGCGGTCTCTGGCCACTCTTTACCTACCCAATTTAAAATCCGTGCCAGGTTTCTGTCTCTCGCGGTTTCCCTAGCAATGTCTGTTGCTGTTATGGGTAGGTTTGCCAATGTCTTGATTTGCAGGGTTGATGTGGTTGGTGCAGGATCCTCTTCTAACTCAGGTAGGGGGGAACGGCTCGGCATCAGCGTGTGTTATGTTCTTTCCTGGTCGGTAGATCAAGTTGTAGTTATATGCAGCAAGGAATTCGGACCACCTCATTATCCATGGTGACAGTATGTTAGGTGTAGCTTTGTTTCCTGCAAGGATTCCTAAAAGAGGTTTATGATCTGTGACAAGTGAAAAATTTCTGCCATGGATGTACTCGTGGAATCGTTTGACTCCTGTTATTGCGGCCAATGCCTCTCTATCTAATTGGCTGTAATTCTGCTCCGTCTTTGATAGAGTTTTTGAATAGAATGCGATAGGTGCTTCTTTTCCATCAGGTAATATGTGGCTGAGTATGGCACTGATGCCGAATGGTGACGCATCGCATGTTAATGTTAGTGGCAGGGTTTCACTGTATTGAATTAGCACACAGTCTGATGTAAGTAAGTCTTTTATTCCCTGGAATGCGGTTTCTTCTCATCACCCCCAGGTCCAGGTAGCTTTCTTATCAAGCAACCTGTGAAGTGGTTCCACTAGCATTGCTTTCTGTGGCAAAAATACATTGTAAAAATTAATAAGTCCCCAAAAGGCTTGTAAATCTGTTTTATTTTCAGGTCCGGGAGCTTCCTTTATTGCTCTGATTTTGTTTTCAGTGGGGTAGGTCCCTTCTTTGTCTATGAGGTATCCCAGGAATTCAACCTTATCGGTGGCTAAGTGGCACTTCTCTTTTTTAACTTTAAGTCCCACCTCTTTAAATTTTTGTAAGACCTCCCTCAGGCGGTCTTTGAGTTGTTCTTTGTCCCTGGCTGATACTAATACGTCGTCAAAGTATGGTACCACCTTCTTTATTCCTTGCAATAGGCATTCCATTAAGCTCTGGAATGCCTCTGGGGCCACGCTAACTCCAAATTGCAGTCTGTTGAATTTGAATGCCCCCCGTGGGTCACGATTGTTTGTGCTTCCACTGTTTCTGGGTCAATTGGCAATTGTTGGTAGGCTTGCGCAAGGTTCAATTTCGCGAAGATTCTACCTCCCCCCAAAGAATGTAATAGGTGCTGTACCACCAGAACTGGGTATGTGCTTTGTTGTAGTGAATGGTTGAGGGTAGCCTTGTAGTCTCCACAGATACACATGGACACATCTGGTTTAATAGGAGTAACAATTGGGGTTTCCCACCTTGCGTGGTCTATTGGTTCTAATACCCCCTGTGCGATAAGTTTATCTAATTGTTCATCAATTTTTGGTTTTAATGCGAAAGGAACTTGCCTCACCTTTAACCTTATTGGGGCTATATTTGGATTCAAATTAAATGAGATAGGGGACCCTTGGTACTTGCCCAGTTCTCCGTTGAAGACGTCCTGGAATTCTTTCATCAGGTTCTCTTCCCAGTCTGTCTCAGTAATGTTGTTTATTCCAGTTACTCCAATTCCTAATGGTGCAAACCATTCGAGTCCCAGTAGACTGGGGCGATCCCAGTCAACTATGGTTAGTGGAAGGACTTTAGTATGTTTTTTTTAATTTAACTTTGAAATGTCCGGTTCCTACTACAGGAATTCTGTTTCCCTGGTAGTCTTTTAGTGTGAGTTTTTGTATTTCTAGCTCTCTCTTTTTTATATGAGGTATTAGGCTTTTGAGGGTGTTCCACGATACCACTGATAAATATGAGCTGGAATCCACCTCCATCTCGCATGGCTGATCTTCTATGGTGACTTGCACATGTAACTTTTTCGCATTGATTGAGCTTGAGTGTCCGATAGTTATTGTTTGATGTGTTTCCTCTTTTCTATTGGCTTCTTTCCACCGCTTGCTTCTGCTTTCTTGACTCCAACGGCTCCCTATTTGCCTTTCCCTCTCCCTGGGGGGGGAGGTATTCCATTTTTGTCTAGGGCTATAGTTATTTTTGTTTCGGCATGCCCAAGCTATGTGTCCCCGCCATTCACAATATCTGCAAATAGCATTGAAAAAACGGCATTCAGAACGTGGATGGTCTCCTCCACACCCAGCACAACGGAATTTTGACTTCCTTTCCTTTCACTCCCGTCTACCTTTTTCCGACTGGAGTTGATTTACCTCTTCTTCTTCCTCGTCGTCTTCTGATAGGGATTCGATGTCCTCATGGTGTGTCATGGTGGTGAGTTTTTGAGTTTCCTCTGGTTTCCTATTGTGTGTTTGACTAGTGTCTTTTGAGGTTTCCTTTATTAATTTATTCATTCGTTGCATGGTGGCTGCCGATTTTTGTGTTGCTTCCGCTGCGGTGGCTTCTTCTATGGTCTCAGTCGATGTTATTTTAGGTCTTCTTAGTAGTTGACCCTGTAGTGTAAGGTCTCTTAATCCGAGGACACACGGTCCCTCATGGCCTCATCCATGTTTAGGAATTTGCACACTCCACCAATGTCTCTTAGTGCTGCAACAAAATCTCTGATGCTCTCGTCTTTCTTTTGGTCGCGCTAATAAAATTCATGTCTTTTGATGAGGCATGAAATGGTGGGCGCATAATGGGCTTGCAGTAATTTGTCTAAGTCTGCCCATGCCATTTTCTTCACATTGTGGGGTGCTGCCAATGCCTTTGCCATTTTGAATACTGCGGGCCCGCAGTGGGTGAGGAAGATGGCTCTCTTCCTATGTTCGGATATTCCTTGGAGCTCGCTCCCTTATAGAAACGTGAGGAATCAGTCAATGTAGGATTCCCAGTCTTCAGTTGCTGGGTTGAATGGTGCGGGTGGCGAGTTGTTCCCAGTCATTTCGTCTCACTCGGTCCTCATTGCCACGTGCACAACTGGTCTCCTTTGTCTCAGTATCCCACCTTTGTCTCCAGTGTTGCGTTGTGGGAACAAAGACTCAAGACCCAGTTGATCTTTTGTTCTCTTTATTCTCTCTAAAACTTAACGTCAGCGGAACTGCAGCAGCCTTTCTTATAGTGGGCTGCTCGCGGCTCATGGCCAATGACGGCTCTTCAAATTTCCTGCCATCCGGACCAACCTATCCAAGGTGAGTATGCAAATATATAACACTGTTGCTGCTTAAACTTCATGGCTATCATCTTCAACAGCAAGCCTGAGCAAAGAATATCTTCACTTTTAAGTAAAGATAAAGATTTCTCCTGCCTGTCAAATCCAATGCTAGGAGGTGGTTCTCATCTCCAATTACAGCCAAAGAGCCAGCATTGTTCAAAGATGTTTCCTTGGTCGTGTGGCCAACATGGCTCTACGCCAAAGGTATACAGAACGTTGTGACCCTCCTGCCAGGTGGCACCTATTTATCTACTTGCATTTGTATGCTTTCAAACAGTCATTTTCAAACTGGGGTGAGAACCTGGCTGTCAGCTCTCCAGTTGACAAGCTCAGCAAAGAGCCATCTCACCCCTATCTTTTCACCTTTGCTCTGTAATAAATATTCTGTTTGAGGAGCATGATTTTTGTATTTAGCAAAGACCAAGGCGCATAAAGAACCAAAATGTCTTTAATGTTCTCATCTAAGGTTTATCAATAGCTAGTTTTACTTCTTTTGATAAGATATGAGTAGAACAGGTGGTCTGTGATATCCCTATCAAAGACAGCAATATAAATGAGTACTTGTTAATGTAATAAAAAATCCTTTAATTCCATATTCCATTTCCTTAAGGAAATCTTTATCCTTCAGCAACTCTATACTGTATTCAAAAATACCTAGACACCCTTAAAGTCTTGTCAGATACAAATGTAAGAGATATGAAAGCATGATACTAAACTATAATTGGTCTGTTCTCACCTGCTGTCAGCCCCACTAAGTAGACAAGACTAAGAAATCCACTCCACAGGAAAGCTAAAACTGCTTTGATTTTATTGGCTACAATGACAGAATCTTTTAAGTCTGCTTGTGCTGCACCTCTTTCTCCTTCTTATACACCAATGAATTAGGAAGGTGTCTGTCTGAGGTGCTCCCAAGTGTTCTCTAGCTTTCTGGACTTTAGACATGCTTCAGTGCCTTTTGCCAAGGCAATGGATACCTGTTTATCTCCATCAAGGTCACCTTCTTTGCTCTTTACATTTGCTTTAACTTTAATATCAAAGAAGGAAAAATCACAGGAAATAAACTGGACAAAAACAGTGCAAGGAAGAATTGAGTACATATTATTTTGCTACCCATTGGGAAGAATTAACAAAACACCAAATAATATAACTTGGATAAATTTAGACATAAAATCACAAAACAATCTGAAGCCTAAAAATTTAAATTGAGTGACTAGAAAAATGATACAATTTGATGGACATTAAAGTAAAGCTTTAATTTCAACTATTTCAATTTCAACTACTTGAAATTGCATTGTTTGTATCAATTTATGTGTTTGTAAATTTATGTATTTTCATATACAATTTAGAAATATAATGTAATCTGAAATAAATTTTAATTGCCTCATCCAGATTACTAATGGACATCTGTTATTTTGTGGGGAAATCCAGATGGAAATTTTGTCCATGTATCCAGTGTTGTAGCCTCCTGACTAAAGTTGTATTTTCCTCAACACCCAAAGTAGTACAAAGGCAGAAAGTACATTAAGGTGGCCACAGGGAAGTAAGTATTGTGAATGAAGAACTACCTCATCTGAGCAACAAAAAAAATCTACTATGTGACAGCAGAAAGAACCTGAAAACTCTAATTCTTTGCTTGATGTTATCATGATTTCTAAATACCAGATATGGCAATCCTAAGATATACATGGATTTGATTGACTGAAGACCGGACAGTGAAAGTAAATCTCTTAAATATTTTGCACTCTAGGAATTCTACAAAATTGAAGAATTTCAGCAACATTGGTAAAAGAAAGGAAACCTCAATAGGATCAAACAAGGTTCTAATTGCTAAACTCAAAAATATCCCTCTAAGAAATTGATTCCTGGTTTTTAGGAGCACCTGTTCAAAGAAAATATGCTAAAATGGTTATATAAACTTGGACAGTGTCCTTTCAAACTAATTAGAAACTGGCTTGCCAAATGTTTACTAATTACACAAATCCCTTGTTCTGTAGAGCTAATGAAAAAAGCCAAAATACTTTTTAGTAAGTCTCATTTTTAAAGAAATAATAATCATCTTTATTAAATTAAATTGCTAATTTATTCTATTCTTTGCTAGCTTTTATACCATGTTTCTCTTTTCTGCTAACATTCCTCAGTAGACCATACTCTTATAATCATCATCCTTTTATTAGGAATGACAAAATAGTGTTTACTTTGGGGAGGACTGTACAGGAACAACATTGTAATTATAACTGTATCAGGGACTACATCGTAATGCCGTAGTATATGCTAATATCCTGCATTGGGTTTAGATATTAACATTAATGGTGTATTATCATTTTGCAATGTTTTGAGGCAGTGTATTGTAGTATTAAAAGTATAAGACATTGAGTCAGGAAACTCATATTTAAGATCCACTGGTTTGGCCAATGGCTGATTTTGGATAGTCACTCTTACTCAGTCTAATCTACCATAAGGATGTAGCATGAGAGATGGAGGAACAAACTGTAGAAAGCAAAGAAGGAGACCTTGAGGGAGAAAGGGAAGGTCTGTAACCAAGGCAACAATTGGATAATAAATTGTTTCAGCTCAGGGGGTGTTACAAAAAGGACTCAGATAGCCCCACCCCCCAAATCTCAAGAAGATTTTTAAAAAGGGAGGAGAGGAAGCATATTCAGACTTGCCAGGCTCAATTAATATAGCCAATCTTAATAAAAGTAGTATTGGAGTCTGTTTTTCATGTTCTACCTTGTATGGCTGACAAGCTCTCTGGTAGAATAAGATTGAATCAATTAGGATTGGCAAGATTGGCAATTTGCAGATATAAACTGCTTACATGTATTCCCATGTTCAATTCATGATCGTTCACTCACAGAATCTGTTGAGGCACGTGAATCTTGTTAAGACTCCCTTTGCTTTCCACCTGGGTTTTCCAGGTGGGTGCAGCTAAAGGCAAGACACACATGATATACAATTATTTCAACAGCCAGGAGACAGTTAGGGACACATTTAAATACAGTCACTTTTAGAGATTACTGAGGCCAAACAGGTTCTTTGGAATACATGGAATCCAGTTTGGAATACATGGACATCCAACTACAGTTTGGGGTAGTGAAAGCATCAGAAACTGGAAAACTGTGAGTTCTAGTCCCATCTTAGGCATGAAGCCAATCTTTGCTCAAATCCTCCACCTTGATCCTCCACAAAAAAAGCTTGAAACTAATGTGCAATTATCTTAACCTTTGCCAGCTGTGAAATGCAGAAAACAGCACAAGCTCCATTTTTCCTTCCACTGACCGGTAGAAGCATGCAGTAAATTTCCAGTTAGTGCCTACCTTCTGAACTACCACACTTCCTGCAGTCATTCCCACTCTATGCTGGGAGGGGCAGGTGAAGAAAATTGGTAATCCTGATCCCCATCTGTGTTTGTATGCATTTGTCTAATGCTTTGTAGAAACTAAACAAAACAAACCCTGAAAGATTAATAGGACAGGAGGTTTTATATGGGAATAATTACTGTAAAAAGTGTAAAGAAGTGCATTGAAATTTTCCAAGGTTCCCCCAGCCACTTTGCTGCCATTCCTCTGTTAAGTTTTAAAAAACAATTTTGCAAACAGGCACTTTTCTCAATGTTGTGATCATAGCTGCAAGTTGCTATGACAGCAAGATTGGGAAGGATGGAAGATAAAATCTAAACAATGCATTTAGGAAGAAATGTGTCCCCAGAATTAAATAATGAACCTCAACTAGAGTAGAAGCAGGAGAGGGGGAAAACAATGGCTATCTTAAGTCCAGAAGGTGAGAAGCAGAGAAAGGTAAAATTTCCACAAATGGGGAAACAAATTGCCAGAAACTCTGAAATATGGCTTGCACTAGGGCAGGAGTGTCAAACTCAAAGCCCACTGGCCAGTTCCGGCCCATGGGACTGCCCTGGAAATAGTGAAGGACCAGCACGTGATGCCTCTGTCAGTGAAAACGGAAAGTGGAGCCTGGGGAGGTATTGAGTGACATTGAGCTGGCCATGCCCACCCCTGATGCACCCATCCTGGCCATGCCCAACCCAGCCCCCCATGGTCAAACACAACCCTGGTGTGGCTCTCAATGAAATCAAGTTGACAGCCCTGCACTGGGGTGATAAAATTGCATCTTTCAGATTTTATGAAACTACAATTTTTAGCAGTCCCAGTCAAGATGGCAATGGCAACACATGCTGGGAAGTATAGCAGCATCCGGAATGTAGCAACATCATTCTCCCTGCTGGGCTGAACATGGAAAAGGAAGGAATGCTCTCATCTCACTATGCAGGGAGGTTATTCGTGGTGGTGAAATTATTTTAAACTGCGGTATAGAATTTACCAAAATAAATACTTCAGCTTCCGGATGACTAAGACAGGGTATCATAAGACATAATCCATTTATGTAGATACGTTTTAAGGGGAAGAGGATTCATCGCTCATATTTGGCTGAGTGTTTTCCTGTGTTCTGTATTTGAATTTCCAACCTTTAGGGAGTAACTTTAATGTATTCTGGTCCAATAAAAACAATCTCTGTGCTGTGAAACCCATTTTTCTATCCTGCCACAAGCACAAGAAGCCTCTTCCAAGCGCATCCAGGTTTCACAGCTTGATTTTTTCCCCTAATCAGCTACCTTCCCGATCTATTGGGACTGTCCCACCCAGATTTCTCAGACAGTATGATACACAGAGGATGCTGCTGGAGAAGGCTGCTGTATGGTCTCAGTCCACTTAACAATCAGTGTTGGTCTTGTTTGGAAAAAGACCGAATTCCACGTGTGAAAGCCTAAAAGTCCCCCAAAGAAGTATGGACAAATGAGCCAAGAACAAGTAAAGGTCCTTGACTGTACATTCTCATCAAGACAGCTCTGTCTAAATAGTCCTGACTCAGTGGCTAAGACACTGAGCTTGTCAATCAGAAAGGTCAGCAGTTTGGCGTTTCGAATCCCTAGCGCCACATAACCAGAGCTCCCATGACTTGTCCCAGCTTCTCCCAACCTAGCAGTTCGAAAGCATGTAAAAATGCAAGTAGAAAAATAGGGATCACTTTGGGGGGAAGGCAACAGCATTCTATGCACCTTCAGCGTTTAGTCATGCCAGCTACATGACCACAGAGACATCTTCAGACAGTGCTGGCTCTTTGGCTTTGTAAAGGAGATGAGCACTGCCCCCTAGAGCTGGAAATGACTAGCACGTATGTGCAAGGGGAACCTTTATCTTTATGAATCCAACATGTGATTCCTAAAATACAATATAGCAGCACATGTAAGAGACACAGAGCCCATCTTTGTGGGTGCCAGCTGTGCAAGTGAAGCTGCTGGTTCCCCTGGGTTTAAGCTGGAAGATGTTTGCCTGAAAGTGATTAGAACCATCAGCGTGATTAGAAACTCTGTTATATTGGAATTAACCATCACAGAGGCTTTCATTTGCATAGGATAACCCTTTGCAGCATGCAGTAGGAAGAGATTGGGGATACGAGAATAGAGCTGGTAGGGGCTGTTGTTGCAACTTGTACAGGCTTAATGTCTGAATAATTACAAGAAGATCTCTCTTCACGTGAGGTGGGGAGGATTATCTCTAGCAAAACATCCTTCCAGAAGCCTCTCTCTTCTTTCTTTTAGAAGCAAAAGGGGGAAATTAGTTTTTTTTTTTAATACAAGCCTAGAATTTCTATGAGCACCTATGTCACAAGTGTCACTGACGTAGTTATGATTATATATAAATACCATTGATTTCATTTCACCGATTCCTTGATTTTTGAAGTTTTTTGATATATCAAGCACTGCAGTCTTAAACTTGCTTAAGCTTCTTAAGCAAAAACTGCAAAGCGTTGCACTCTTAAGCTTGCTTGACTTCTATGTTGAAACCAGTTGGAAATGAAACTGGTATACAAAACAGCTGCCCAAATTGCTGTCCAAATACTTTGCCAAAAATTCCAGTAGGTGTTTGCTCTGGATTGCAGTTAATATGGTTTCCTGGCTGATTAATTCTCCTGCTCTTTACCCCTCACCCATTCTGGGAAAGCAAGTGCCTATCACTTCCTTCCCATGGACCAATCTTGGAGAACTTATAATTTCTATGAATACATTTGCAGCTCTTCCTGTCATTATTATCTATCTATCTATCTATCTATCTATCTATCTATCTATCTATCTATCTATCTCCACCACCACCCCTCTCTCACACACACACACACTGGCTTCTTCTCTTATACTTGATACCTTTTGATTCATGTGGACCATGTTGTGTATGCAATAAGATAAATACAGTGTGAGCTTGGAGTAAGTGCAGGGTTCTGGCCCTGCACTTCTGATTGGCTGTTAAGCGGCCGGACCAGATTGGCCCGTTCTGGGGAATCCGATTGGCCCTTAACAGAGAGTTCTTATTGGTTATAAGAGCTAGCGTTCCTAGCTCGGTATTGGTTAAACGTTACAGGGTTCTTATTGGTTATAAGAGCTAGCGTTCCTAGCTCGGTATTGGTTAAACGTAACAGGGTTTGCCTATATAAGGCCGGTTTTACTGCTGTTGAATTGAAGAAGTCATGTAAATAAAGAGCTAAAGTTCACCATTCAGAGGCTTGTCTCCATTCTTTCTCGCCCATGCTCAAAACTTAACACTGGCGACGAGGATGGGATATGGAGATATCTGAACCAACGAAACTTCGAAGAACACCGAGCACGTGACAGACGATGCCAACAATGGAACCATGTCCAGCGGCATCGTACCACCCACTCTGTTCGATCCAACACAAGAAGACTGGGAGTCTTACATAGATCGCTTCCAAATGTTCCTAGAGACGAACAACTTAAAGGACGCCACAGCCGGGAAGAAACGGGCAGTGTTCCTAATGCATTGCGGTCCAACCGTATTTAAGATGGCTAAAGCACTAGCCAAACCCCTGGATTGGGGCGTCCTCGAACCTATCCTGTGAGACCACTATGCCCCGACCATGCCTACGCTCGTGAGATGCCACGAGTTTTATCAAAGAAGCCAGCGAAAGGGAGAAAGCGTGGCCGACTTCATAGCAGACTTCCGAAATTTGGGAGGCCTCTGCGGATTCACCGATCTAGAAGAAGCACTAAGAGATCGCATAGTTCTGGGATTAGATGCACCAGGCGTTCAAAGCAAGCTGATGGCGAAAGGCGACATCAGCCTTGCCGATGCCATTGCCGATGCTACTGCAGCAGAAGCAACCAGGAAGTCGGCTGCACAACTACGCCGAACCCGCGCTCCGGTACCACCACCAGCCAGTGAAATCTCACCTAGTTCAGAAGGGCAGCTTGTGACAACGCACCACGAGGACCTCTCTTCGTCGTCAGACAGCGACCAAGAAGGGGTCCATCGACTGCGGTCCGACCGGGACCCTCGCCCAAAGCCCTTACGCCCTTGTGCTGGCCGTGGAGCCAACCATGCCAGGTCCGAATGCAAATTCCGCGACGCACTCTGCCATGAGTGCGGGAAATGAGGCCACATCGGACGGGTCTGCCGCAGCTTGCCAGGACCCAGCCAGGCCTCAAAAGGGGGTAACTATTGCCAATCAACAGGAAACCATCCTGTAAGGTGAGAGCCAGTAAACCACTCCTACAGAAATCAAGCTTTGCAGAGAGAAGAGTCTCACCATATTATCACTATTGGTCACGCCTCAGCCTTGGACACTAAGAAAATCTGAGTCATGGTAGCCATCGAGAACCAGCCTTGCCACATGGAGGTCGACTTGGGATCGTCCCTCTCGATGGTGTCTTGGAAGACACTCAAGCAACTCATCCCCACAATTCAACGCCAAGATCTCCGGTTCCAAAGCCTCATCCTCAAGGACTACCAGGGGAATCGAATTCCCATCGTCGGGTCCTGCAGAGTCCGAGTCTCCTTCAAGAAGCACACAGCATACTTACCTTTAACGGTCATCGATAGAGATAGGCCTAGCCTACTGGGCCTCCAATGGTTCGCGCCACTCGACATTGAAGTGGCCGGCGTAAACCGGGTCGGTGGCTGTGACTGGGAGGAAGACCTTATCTATGATTTCAGGGACGTCTTCGCGGACAGCTTAGGCGAGTACAAGGGGACCCCGATCTCATTCAGCTTAGATCCAAAAATAGCTCCCATTCGCCTAAAGCCCCATCGAGTTCCATTTGCTTTAAAATCGAAAATCGATGAACAACTCGACAAACTGATAGCTTGGGGTATGTTGGAGCCCATCGATCACTCCCCGTAGGAAACCCCTATTGTAACACCCATTAAGCCAGACGGGTCAATCCGAATTTGTGGGGACTACCGGGCCACTTTGAACCACGCCCTGCAACAGAACGCGTATCCAGTTCTAGTGGTGCAGCACCTCCTCCATTCCCTGGGGGGCGGGAAAGTTTTCGCTAAATTGGATTTAGCTCAGGCATATCAGCAATTACCAGTAGATGAAAAAACGGCACAGGCCCAAACTATTGTGACGCACCGAGGTGCCTTTAAATGTACCCGGCTGCAATTCGGAGTGAGTGTAGCCCCGGGGATTTTTCAGAGCCTTATGGAAAGGTTATTGCAAGGAATTAAAGGCATGGTCTCCTATTTTGACGATGTATTAATTGCAGCCCCTACAAAAAAATCTTACAAGACTGGTTAAAGTTAGTCCTAAAAAAATTCCAAGAGGCCGGTCTTAAGGTTAAAAAAAAACAAATGTAAATTGTATACTGACAGTGTTGAGTTTTTAGGATACTTGATTGATAGCCAGGGCATTCACCCTACCGAAAGTAAATTAAAAGCGATCAAAAACGCTCCCAGGCCACGAAACAAGGCCAATCTCCAGGCGTTCCTAGGCCTCATCAATTTTTATAATGTATTTTTACCGCACAAAGCAACTGTCGCTGAACCGTTACACCGATTGTTAGATAAAAAGGCAAATTGGTTATGGGGTTACCGTGAAGAACAGACATTCCGAAATGTTAAAAAACTGCTCACTTCTGACTCTGTACTCATGCAGTATAACGAGACTTTGCCGTTATTTATAACCTGTGATGCATTGCCTTTCGGGGTGGGCGCCATTTTGAGCCACGTACTGCCTAATGGGAACGAAGCCCCTGTTGCATATTTTTCAAAGACTCTTTCAAAAACGGAGCGGAACTATGGACAAATTGATAAAGAAGCCCTCGCAATTGTCTCAGCTGTGAAAAGATTTCACGAATACGTGTATGGTAGGGCTTTTACTATTGTGACTGACCACAAACCTTTGTTAGGGATAATAGCCAGAGATAAGCCGACTCCCTACATATTATCCCCTAGGATGACCCGATGGTCAGAATTCTTAGCTGCTTATAACTATCGGCTGCAATACCGCCCAGGGAAAGCCATTCCCCACGCCGACGCATTGAGCCGAGCACCACTTCCGGAGACTCTCGACGATCCAGCACCAACGGTGACCACGTTGCAAATTGAGGCACTCAACTCACCGCCACTGACCGCCCAAGATATCGCGAGAGAAACCAAACGTGACCACACCCTAGCACGAGTCCTAGGCTGGGTAGAAAGCGGATGGCCATTGGACCAGTTAGCAGATGACTTCACACCATTCAAGTCTCTACAGCCCGAGCTCTTCTCCCAGAAAGGCTGTGTCATCTGGGGCGATTGAGTCGTTATCCCAGAACGGCTCCGAAAAGCGCTACTGAGAACTTTGCACGATGGCCACCCCGGCATCGTGCGAATGAAAGCCCTGGCGCGAAGCTACGCATGGTGGCCTGGCATTGACAAGCAAATCGAACAGTGGGTTAAAGCTTGTCCCAAATGCCAAGAAGTCAGCAAAGCCCCACCTAAAGCCATGCCTACTGAATGGGAGACACCACGTGGACCCTAGTCCTGAATTCACTTGGACTTCGCGGGGCCAACCAAAGGCCACACTTTCCTGCTCACCATCGACGCTTACTCTAATTGGCTCTAAATTCATCGCATGACGACTACGACCTCCGAGGCAGTTATCAAAATTTTGAACAGACTCTTTGCAACCCACGGATTACCAGACGTCCTGGTATCTGATAACGGCCCACAATTTACTGCACTAGCATTCGAGCAGTACCTCGCTGACCGCGGCATCCACCATGCGCTCACCTTGCCTGTGCACCCTGCGACCAATGGCCGAGCAGAACGCATAGTCCAATTTGTGAAGAAAACCTTACAAAAGGTAGACTACGACAACATTGATGACAAGGTCAATCAAATCCTCTTCTTGCAACACATCACCCCACATAGCGTCACCAACAAAACTCCCGCTGAACTGCTAATGGGACAAAAGCTCCGCTCCCACCTCGACTAGTTGCACCCGGCTTATGAACCAGAGAAACCACTAGGATCCAGCGGCCGCTGTCGCACCTTCCAGGTAGGAGACCTGGTTTATGCAAAAAACCTATCGGGTGACCCGTTGTGGGTGGAAGTGACAGTAGTATGTGTAACCGGCCCCAGATTCTACTTTGTGTGATGCCTTGACGATAAACTTTGGAAACAGCATATCGACCAATTACGATCACAGCTTTCAGCAGCCAGTCCACAAATTCCCTTTGACCAAACTGAGGGGGGGGAGGTATGGAAGAAGATGAAATCCTAGGAAACCAGTTTGAAGGAAACAACGGTTTAATATAAACTCAGGAAGCCGAGCCAGAGGGAGAAACGGTTGCACCTCAGGGAATTGCAGAAAATGTGGGCAACGACGTAGAAGTGAACTCTGAACCAGAAACAGCCCCACTGCCAAACAACGATCTACCTCAGCATGATTGCAACCAGCCGATACAACGAAAATCAAAGAGACTAAAAAGACAACCGTCCTACCTAAGGGACTATGTAACTGCGCCCTGAAATAAGAAGCCAGGGGGAAGGGGTGTTGTGTATGCAACAAGATTAATAAAGTGTGAGCTTGGAGTAAATGCAGGGTTCTGGCCCTGCACTTCTGATTGGCTGTTAAGCAGCCGGACCGGATTGGCCCGTTCTGGGGAATCTGATTGGCCCTTAACAGAGAGTTCTTATTGGTTATAAGAGCTAGCGTTCCTAGCTCGTTATTGGTTAAACGTTACAGGGTTTGCCTATATAAGGCGGGTTTTACTGCTGTTGAATTGAAGAAGTCACTATGTAAATAAAGAGCTGAAGTTCACCGTTCAGAGGCTTGTCTCCATTCTTTCTTGCCCGTGCTCCAAACATAACAGACCAGGAAAAAAAAGAAAAGACCAGTTCTGTTTTCCTTCCTTGTCACATGTGCTAGAAAGGGATACTGGGAGGGCACTTGTTAATTTCAGGGAAGGGGAAGGAGAAGAAGACACACACTGGTCCATTGCAAATCTGTTAAACAAAACAAAACCAAAAAAAGCAGGTATTTTACCAATCACTGTGATTCTGTTAAAAAAGGAAAGCAGTTTCACCTTTCACCAGTCCACTGGTGAACTGATAACACAAGAGAAATAGACAGACAGTCACACTTTCAAAGGTTTCCCGATAAAACAAATGAAATGTAAACATTTACTGACCCAATGGAAGGGAGTTTCCAACAGGGTGGCAATAGCCAACTGGAGTAGAAAATTGCCTTCGGTGAAAAGAGGCAGGCATGTCTTGTGGCAGCAGAAGTTGGAGGGAAAATGACTATTTTGGTCATGGAACCAAAATGAGCAAAAGTTGCCTTGATGAAGGACTGGGCCAGCTGAGGGCCCCATCGTGTGTTCATGTTCTCAAAAAAAACAGCTGGTGCTCTGTATCCATGCCAAAGCAAGAGAGATAAGGAGAGGAACTGTTATGAACTAATAAAAGCGCTTAAATAAAGTTTTAACAAACCTTAAGAAAAAGCAGGGTTCTAATCCTGCACTTCTGATTGGCCAATAATAGCGATATCAGATTGGTCCGTTCTGGGGAATCTGATTGGCTGTTAACGAGCCACTCTCATTGGTTCAAGGGTTTAACACTTCCATGTTTCTCATTGGCTAATAGGTCAGCAGCCTGCCCTAGAAAAGGGCTGCTGCTGCCCTAGGGTTTTTGCTCTGTTCAGAATGATTAATAAAGAGTTGAAGTTCACTGTTCACTGCCTCGTCTCCGTTCCTTGTGCCCATGTGCAGAACTTAACAGGAACCCTACACATATCTAAGCGCATAGCATTTTCATGAAAGTATTTTAATCAATTTAACCAATTAAATAATGTAATATGATACCAGTTCATGAACAAATTGGACACCATACCACACCAAAACAGATGAACAGCCATGCTTTAAGGTCTGATTTTTGCAGTATATGCAAACACATATAACCAAAACCTATCCATATGTCATAATTCTTTCTTCCCACCCCATTTTTGTTTGGGGTTTTATTTTTAAGTAAAAAGTTACTCCAGAAAGGCTGATTTTGAGTGTAGAAATGGCAAGGAAGGTATGCTCTTTCCTCTCTTGCCACTTTTCTCTCCGTATTCCCTGAAGATTTTTGGCAAGCGTACCTGCTCTTTCAAAACACCATCATGTTGTAACATAATTATACATTTCAATCCTTTTGTTCATTTTGGCAACAGCCCTGGCTTAATATGTATGTTTACTCCCTGACAGTTCAGGGTGACTTCTGCTCCCAATCAAGATGCAAATGATTTTGCTTATAAAAATGGCTGCCACACCTCTAAGAGCTGCAGTGGAGCTATATTTGTGAAATCCTTAAATAAACCAAAATGAGCATTTCAGCATACGTCAACCTTCTTCTACAGGCATCAAGAGCTCCACCTGGTTATGAGTGTGTATGAGCCAAAATGTACTAAATTGAACAGGGATTGACAAAGCACCTGGTGCTCATTTCTTACCACAATTCTGGGTCTTTTCAGCCAGCTTGTAGTGCTTCTGGAAGGGATAGGATGCTGCCTATAATGGCCAAGAAGAGAACGGCTCCTCATCCTAATTAGGGAAAGAAAAAAAAGGCAGATTCCAGAAGGAAAGTTCTTATAGGCATGGTGACATGTTCCATCTCTCACAAAAAATTTTTCCAGGTTTTTATAGACATTTCTTAGTTGTTGAGGATGCTGATCTCAAGCGTTGGGTCCAGCTAAAAAAAGATTCTCTTTCATCTGAGAGTTCTCCATCCTAATGAGACAAATTTCTGAAGTGCTCATTGACAACAGGTAAGAGAAGATGTCTTATGAGGATGAGCCCCAAGATGAGGAAGAAACTTATTATGAAGTTCTGTTCAGGGAAGATGAGAGTAAAGAAGCAGAGAGGAAAGGTTGCAGTTATGTGTAAGAGTGGATCTCACAGGTATCAGCTTCTCTAAAGGAGAATATTTGTAGCTCAGGGTTGAAATGAAAGGTCCTTGGTGTTCTCTGAGCTTGATTATTTTCTTAGAGAAGTTTCAGTACCCAAACTGATGGCGTTACCTAGTTTGGGAAATGAAATTTCTGCAAGAAAGCAACCAAGGACCCCTCACTAGCTTCTCTGTTGGGAGAAAAGGTTGTGTAATTGAAATGACTTTTAGTTGAGAGAATTTCTCAGCTAGAGACTTGATTCATATGTAAAGTGGCACATATCTTTTTAAGAAAGCATCCTTACCAGACTTAATTTTGAGCAATTAAGCCTACCAATATACTAACTATTCACAGTTGTTATTAAATCTAATGATAGGTTATTCTTACGGTGAGCACCCTTGGTAGAGCCACCCTGACTTTAATGCTATATTCCTTATCTCAGATTTTCTTTTCTTTTAATACTATTTAGGTACATTTTTCAGTTCATATATCACACAGCAGTCTTCTATTTTTGTTCCAAATCCAGAAAACACACACACACAACACACTAGCAAAATAAAACCAGAAATGAATCAAAAGAAAGGGAACAAAACAACCAATATTGGCAGTGATTATTTCTAAATTTGTTTCTGAGGTTTTTTTGGCCAATGTGTTTCCCTTTGGGGAAAATGCATAAGCGACTATCTTAATAACACAACTGATCTTAGAGCTGCCTTTCTCTTTACCTGACATTATCCCATGGGCTTTTACTTACATCTGAGGCTTTGCTCTGAATATGGAACATTTAAATAAGATGTGGAGCTCAACCAATTACTGGAGAGGAGGAGGGATTCTATTTCTCAGGAGTGATTCCAGCTCCTCTCTTGAGATAGATATAGTTTTCTTCCTTTCTTATCAGGCAGATTGCTGTTTTGCCAGAAGTCTTTTCATATACTAAATTAGTAGACCAGCAAAATACTGTGGACATAATATATTTAGATTTCAGCAAGGCATTCGACAAAGTAGACCACAACCTACATCTTAGTAAGCTAGAAAAAAGGGGAATAAATAGCACCACCACTAGATGGACTCGCAACTGGCTGGCAAACTATACTCAACGAGTAGTCCTTAATGGGTCTAAGTCTACATGGAGGGAAGTAAGCAGTAGGGTGCCACAAGGTTCTGTCTGAGGACCAGTACTCTTCAATATCTTCATTAATGACTTAGGTAAGGGAATAGAAGGGGAACTTACCAAATTTGCAGATGATACTAAGCTGGCAGGAATAGCTAACACCCAAGAAGATAGGCTCAAGATCTAGATGGATCTTGACAGACTAGAACACTGGGCCGTATCTAACAAAATGAAATTCAATGTAGAGAAAAGTAAAGTCCTACACTTAGAAAAGAAAAACCAAAAGTACACATATAGACTGGGTGAAACCAGACTCAATAGTAGTAACTGTGAGAGGGATCTTGGACAACCAGCTAAATATGAGCCAGCAGTGTGCAGCAGCAGCCAAAAAGCTAATGCAATCCTAAGTTGTATTAACAGGGGGATACAATCAAGATCCAGTGAGGTACTAATACCACTCTATAAAGCCTTAGTAAGACCACACCTAAAGTACTGCATCCAGTTTTGTTCACCACATTATAAAAAAGATGTTGAGACTCTAGAAAAAGTACAGAGAAGAGCAACTGGGATGATTAGGGGACTGGAGACTAAAACATATGAAAAACGATTACAGGAACTGGGCTTGGCTAATCTGGTGAAGAGAAGGACCAGGGGAGACATGATAGAGGTCTTCCAATATTTGAGGGGATGCCACAGGGAGGAAGCAGTCAAGCTATTTTCAAAAGCACCCAAAGGTCAGACAAGGAATAATGGATGGAAACTGAACAAGGAGAGATTTAACCTGGAAATAAGGAGAAAGTTTCTGACAGTGAAAACAATCAACCAATGGAACAGCTTGCCCTCAGAAGTTGTGGGAGCACCATCACTTGAGACTTTCAAGAAGAGATTGGACTGCCATTTGTCAGAAATGGTGTAGGGTCTTCCGCTTGGGCCTACAAGTCCCTTCCAACTCTGATTATCTGTTTGATCTGCTGTGCATAGCTTTCTCTGTTCAGCTATCACTTTTAACATAGTGTCAATCCCTGTGTCCCTGCCAAAAAAAAAAAACCTATAATTTATTTCTGTTATATTGCAGGTAGTCCTCAACTTACAACCACAACTGAGCCTATAATTTCCATTGCTAAGCAGATCAGCTGTTAATTGAATTTTGTCCTGTTGGAAGAATTATCCTTCTGGGTTCAGTTCCAAGTGGGGAAAAAGACACTGGAAACATGGAGGCTGTTTGGAAAGATGGTTTAATGGTGGACAAGACCACATGGCTTGGAGTTCCAAAGTGAAAAGGATGATCACATGCTTCAAGGTGAAGGAAAAGACCAAGAAGGGCTGATATGCTAAGAGTGCCTGGGTTTTATAACCGTTGTTGGGATTTGAATTTGAGCTTGTATTCTGATTGGTTGTCAGACTCCCATGGGGCCATGCAGGAGCAACTCTGTAGGCTGTCCTGAGTTCCAGGCTTGATTGAGCCTTGCTGGATGATGATGTAATGAAAGGGCTTTGGGGCAATTGCTATAGTTTTACATGGAGATCTTTTGTTATGTAAAGTATTCTGGCCCAGGCCTTAATGACCCACCCATTAACAAAGGTGGGGGCGAGTTTCTGTTTCTGAGGTGAGTTTCTACTCTTTTTAGGGGAAATATTCTGCTTTTTAATATTTCCTAGGATATTTCAATTTTCTAGGAGAGGGGTGGGTGCTAACTTTTTACAGCCCCATTTTGCAACCTTCCTTTTCACAGTCATTAAATGAATCAATGCCCTTGTTTAGTCACACAGTGATTAAGTGAATCTGGCTTCCCCCTTGACTTTGCTTATCAAAAGGTCGTGAAAGGTGATCACATCACACACACACACACACACCAGCACTGCAATTGTCATAATGCCAGTTGCCAAGCATCTGAATGAATGTTGACCACATAACCATGGGGATGGTGTGACAATTGCAAGTGTGAAAAATGGCCATAAGTCACTTTTTTCAGTGCCATTGTAACATTGAACAATCACTAAATGAATGGTTTAAGGTGAGGTCTACCTGTAATCTCATTCAGTTTTGATGAAAGACAATGTGCTTTCGAAGGAGAAGAGAATGGTGGAGCCACTCTTACTGTGTTCTCCTTATTGTGTTCTCCTTGCTCATATTTGGTTATAAGTTAGCCAAGAAACACATATGAATATTCTGCCTTTCACATATATCTATCTCCTCAGTGATCTGTAGCTTCCCTCTTCAAAGTTAAATCTATATAGCAATGTTTCTGAAACTCCCAGAATTGCGGGAGTTTGAAGTCCACACATCTTAAAATTGATAAGATTCAGAAATACTGCTGTACTCAAGGACCTACAAGGCTCTTTTTCAGGCTGAGAAGCTTCAGAATGATGGAAAGATGTATAATAGGGGAAAAAATGATAACAGTAGCAACCCCCACCGCCCCTTATCATGAAGTAAGCTCTTTTTTAAAAAAGCATAAATTAGAAGTAAATTATTGAGCATCAAAAAAAATAAGAGCAGAAAGCCTCTTTCACAGCAGAAGAAATTGCAAAGCAGGATTGACACAAGATTAATTTGGCTGGCCCTTTTGCTTTTTTTTCCAAGCAGCTGCTTGGATTATATTGCTATCCGGTACATTGGTCAGTGCCTTATCCTGCTTCTAGGCTGAGAAGGAAGAAACATTAAGGAAGGAGGAAGATATGATTTCCTATTTTTATATATTGAAACTTAGCATCCAAACCTTATTTACAGTCGATACTACAGTCTGATATTTATTTTTGTCTCGCTTTCTTTTTATAGCTTTCTCTGGGCCTCTTTCCAGAAGAGCTTGAAATGACAAAAATTGTGCATTTACAAGATGGATTTCTATTCCCTTCAATAACAGGAGAGACTAAACAATTGCTCACAGGCTGACGATTACACAAATATGTACGAGAGAGCCAGACAGCCTCACTTTTGAGGGAATTGCTACCTTTCACAATTGTTCTGAAGCAGCAACAATTTCTTTTTTTTTTTTTGAAAAAGTTTTTATCAATTTTCTACAAACAAACAAGACAAACAAAACATAAAAACATCAACTCTTATATGTACATCCAGTGTGTCATTTGGTTCATCATTTTTGTGCATTCATTCTGTAGTCTCAATTACAATTATGTTATATAACAACTCATATTGTCAATCCAAACTTATATATCCTAATATCACTAAAAAAAGAAGTTTTTGACTATATTTTTAATCATTCATGCTTAATGAGCTAACAATACTTTAAACCAGTTTACTCTATAACAAATCATCTAATCATATCAAATCAATCCTAAGAAATCCTTTATAAATATAATATCAAATAGCAAAATAATAGCAAAATAAAGATATTCCTTACTATCTAGCATTCTAAATATTCTATTATCGTATTTTATCATCTAGCCATTTATAAAAAAAATCCCAAATTTCGTAAAATTGTTTATCTTCTTGCTCTCTAATTTCAAATGTCAATCTGCTCATCTCAGCACATTCCAATATTTTCTTAATAATTTCTTCCTGTAATGGTATTTTCTCATTCTTCCAATTTTTAGCAAATACAATCCTGGCCGCTGTTAATACATTTACAATCAGGTATTTCAAATCTTTACTATATATATCAGGTAAAATTCCCAATAAGAAGATCTCCGGTTTCAAATCTATATGTTTCTTTGTCATTTTTTCCAACCACATGCGAATTATAGTCCAATATTTTCTAGCATCCTCACAAGTCCACCACATATGGTAATACGAGCCGGGTATCTGATGACATTTCCAGCATTTTTCAGATTTGTTCTTAAACATTCTTGCTATTCTTGTCGGAGGAAAGTGCCACCTGTAAAACATCTTATACAAGTTTTCTTTATATGCTGTTGACATTGTCATTTTATAATTTTGAGACCACAATTTCTGCCATTTCTCTAAATCAATCCCATATCCAAAATTCTTCCCCCAAACAATCATAGTTTCTTTGACTTGTTCTTCCTCTAATTTCATTCCCAGTAAATAACCATATAATTTTTTAATCACCTTCTCATCAGTACCCATCAAGATCTTATCTAAATCAGTCTGTTTATCATAAAATCCCTCCGTTTTAGAATCTTCATCATACCTTGAGTGTATTTGTACATATGAAAACCAATTCATCCTTATACCTTGTTCCTCTAAGTTTTGGATCGATTTAAGTTCACCCTTTTCATCCAAAAGTTCCCCATATCTAACTGTTTGTTCCTTCTTGTAAATTATAGGATAGGAAAATGCTTCAATGGTCGATAACCAAACTGGAATTTTCAAATAACATTGTCTTTTTATCTTCTCCCAATTTAACCACAAAGACTCCCGTACATAATGTCTTCTAAAATAACCCTGTGTTTTAGTTCCCTTATACCATAAAAAAGCATGCCAACCCAACGGCAAGTCATGCCCTTCTAATGTCAACAACCTATGTTTCCTTAATGTTATCCATTCTTTGACCCACATCAAACTTGCAGCTTGATAATACAATTCCCAATTAGGCAGACCAAAACCTCCTCTAATTCTAGCATCTTGCAAAAGCTTTAGCTTTATTCTCGCTTTTTTACCTTGCCATATAAACTTCAACATAATTTTATTTAAATCTTCAAAATAATCTTTTCCAAGCCTAATTGGTATTGTTTGAAACAAAAATAAAATTCTAGGTAAGATATTCATCTTAATTGTTGAAATTCTCCCTATTAATGACAATTGCAAGTTTTCCCACTTCTTCAAATCTGTAGTTATCTGTTGTTTAAGTTTAATATAATTATTCTCCTTTAATGTGCTACATCTTGTTGTCAAATATATCCCCAAATACTTAACCTTATTTGTAACTTGAATTTTCAAAAGATCCGCCAATTCTTCTCTCTGTCTCAATAACATATTCTTTGTCAAAATCTTTGTTTTATCTTTATTTATTTTCAAACCAGCCACCTCTCCATATGTCTCTATCCTTTCCAGTAACTTTGGAGCTGTTTCTATCGGATCTTCCAAAATAAAAGCTAAATCATCAGCAAAAGCTTGTAGCTTAAATTCTTCCTTCTTAATTTTCATTCCTTTTATGCTTTTATCATCCCTAATATTTCTATTCAACACTTCCAAGGTCAACACAAATAGCAAAGGAGATAGGGGGCATCCTTGTCTTGTGCCTTTCCTTATATTAATAAAATCTGTAAGTTCCCCCTCCATCATTACCCTTGCTGTCTGTTTATTATATATAGCTTCTATTGCTTGAATAAATTTTTTAGCGAAACCCATCTGCTCCAATAATAATAACATAAATCTCCAGTTCACGTTGTCAAATGCTTTTTGAGCATCTAAGAATATCAAAGCCATTTGCTTTTCAGGATGAGCCTCATAGTATTCCAAAGTGTCCAAGATTACTCTCATATTGTCTCTAATTTGTCTCTTTGGCAGAAATCCATTTTGATCTGAGTGAATAAAATTATTTAAATATTTTTTAAGTCTTTCTGCTAAGATTGAAGCAAAGATTTTATAGTCTGCATTCAATAAAGAAATAGGTCTATAATTCTTAATTTGCAATGGATCAGTCTCTTCCTTTGGTATAAGTGTAATATAAGCCTCTGACCATGTTTTAGGTATCATCTTTTTTAACATGACTTCATTCATAACTTCTAACAATGGGATGCTCAATAATTCTTGAAATGTTTTATAAAATTCTACTGGAAGCCCATCTGGACCCGGAGCTTTCCCATTATTTTGTCTCTTAAATGCTTCATTTAGTTCCATCATTGTTATATTGCTTTCTAGCATTTCTTCAGTCTCTTTAGGTATCTTTGATAACTTAGCTTCCTGTAAATACTGTTTGACTTTTTCTTCATCAATATTCTCCTGTTTATATAATTGCCCATAAAAATCTCGAATAATTTCTTTTTTCTCCTTATTCCCATAACAAACTTGGCCTTGTTCATCTATTAACTTCAATATTTTTCTTGATTCCTTCTCTTTTCTCAATTTATATGCTAGCCATCTACCTGGTTTATTTGCATCTTCAAAATAATTCTGTTTAGAGTTTCTAATTTTCTGTGCCAGTTCTTCTTTCTCTATTAATTCCATTTTATGTTTGATTACATCCAGCTTCAATTTAATATCTTTTTTCTGTGGCATTTTCTGTAATTCTTTTTCAAGAGTTTTATACTCATTTTCCAAGGCCTTAGAAGCTTGCCTTTTCCTAATATTCTTTTTTCTTGTATAATCTATTATCAAACCTCTAGCGTATGCCTTCATAGTGTCCCACACATTTTGCGTTGAAGTATCTTCTTTTTTATTTTCTCTGAAGAAAAAAGCCAATTCCTTCTCCATCCATTGTGTAAAATCTTTCTCCTTTAAAATAGTATTATTTAATGTCCATCTCGATCTTTTTTTTTGTCCCTTCCATTTAATTGTCATTGGGCTATGATCTGCCCAGGTACTTGTTTCAATGCTTGTTTCTTTAATATTAGATATTAGTTCTGTTGAGATCCAAATCATATCTAATCTGGACCATGATAAATGTCTATTTGAATAAAAAGTATATTGTTTAGCTTTAACGTTTCTTTCTCTCCAAATATCTTTTAAAGTTAATTCATCTGTCATTTTAAAAAAGGACCTTGGGAGAGCCTTTCTATTTTGCTTTGTTGTTGTTGCTATATAGTCCAGTTTATTGTCCACAATTCCATTAAAATCTCCCATCATAATTATATTAACATAGTCCAGTCCAATTATTTTCATGTGCAGCTTTTTATAAAACTCTTCTTGTTTATCATTCGGAGCATAAATTGCAATCAAGAGTATTTTTATATTATTGTCCATTATTTCTACCATTAATACTCTTCCATCTTCATCCGTGTAAATCAATTTTGCTGGAATAGCCTCTTTAATGTATAAAACCACACCTCTTTTCTTACATTGAGTCAAAGAGGTAAATATTTTCCCTAATTTTGGCTGTAATAACAATTGTTCATGTTGTTTTTTAATGTGAACTTCTTGTAAACAAATTATATCAAATTTTAATTTCTCTAATTTATGAAAAGTTTTCCTTCTTTTAACAGCTGAATTAAGTCCATTTATATTCATTGTAATCAGTTTTTTTTCCTCCATGATTATGCTTTATATTTAGGTCTAACAGCTCTCGTGGATCTCACTTCACGCTGTTCTTTATTATCCATCTGTCCCCCTGCTGCTCCTTTCTCTTTTTCAATCTCCAGTTGTTCATCTTGAAACTCAATTGATAAGGCCTCTTTCTCTGCTTCCTCTCTTCTTCCTCCAAAGAATTCTGCATGAAAAAGTTCTGCTTTCTCAATTGAATCAATTCTATATCTCTGCTCTTGCCACCCAAACACTAGTCCTTCTGGAATCAGCCATCTGTAATTCACTTCGTTTTCCAATAGTATTTTGGTCAGAAATCGATATTCTCTTCTCATCTCTCTCACTCTTCTAGGTATTTGTTTTAAAACCACAACCTCTTTACCCTTGTATTTCAGTGTTTTCTCTCTTGCTACTTGTAATATTTGCGTTTTAATGGATTTTTTGGTAAATCTAATATGGACTTCCTTGGGTAATTTATTTCTCATCGCATATCTTGTGTAGACTCGATATATCTCATCTATTCCATCCATCATCTTTTCCTCTGTAATTTCCAAAGCATCTGCCAAAATTTCTATCATTACCGCTGCCAAATTTTCTCCTTTTTCCTCTTCTATATTTTGAAATCTGAGGTAAAATTCTGACCTTTCCATCTCCCACCTCAACATCCCACCTTTTTCTTGTTCAACCGCTGTTAATCTGCTATCAATATTTCCAAACTTCTTCTCTCTTTGTTTTCCTTCTTCCTCAATTTTTTGGAATCTCTCCTCATACTTAACCATCATTTGTTTAATATTTTCCACTTTTTCATCAGTCTTCTCTATTCTTTGTTCAATATTTTCTGCTCTTTGTTCAATATTTTCTATTCTTTGTTCAATATTTTCTGTTCTTTGTTCAATATTTCCTGTTCTTTGTTCAATGATATCTGATTTTGTCTTGAGTTCTTGGATTCCTTGCATAATCATCTGTAACTGTAAAGTTATTTTTTCTTGTTCCTTATCTTGCTTCAACATTGTCTGAATTAAACGTTGTCCTCCAGCTGGTGGGGAAGCAGAGGTAGAAGCAGAAATGCCAGATGGTATTGGTTTCTTGCTCATTTCAATGTTTCCAAAACTTCAAGTTCTTCTTAACTTTTAATCCAACTGGTAGAGCAGCCAATTATAATCCAAAATGGAGAACTCCAATAGTAAAAAACACGAAACCAAAGAAGAAACAGGAAAAAAGGAAGAAGAAAGATCTTCAGGTTCTTCTAGACCCTAATCCAATTACGAGATAGTCCACCATAAAAAAGGAAAAAATAGAAAGGAAAAAACAAACAAATCCAAAAATAATAATATTGATTAAGAGCAAAAGAAAAAGGAAAAAGGAAAAAGCAAAAGGAGAAAAAAGAAAAACAAAAAACAAAAAGTTCCTTCAGATTCTTCACACCTTAATCCAATTAAAAAATCTCAATAATCCAAAAAAAAGAAAAGAAAAAAAAAATCAACCACAACAACAAAGTAGTCCAAAAACATAAATATGAAAAACAAAAAAGTCCCAATAGAAAAGAAAAGAAAAATAAAGAAGAAAAAAGAAAAAACTCTGAGGCTTTCCCTTTAAAATAAAAGGCAAAAATAAAAATATTACTAAAATTAAAATTTAGAAAAAGGCTAGCGAATGGGGTATATATAAGAAGACACACTGCACTTTGTTATTTATCCAAGGCTCTTGTTATGACTCTCTTCTCCAGCAGCTTCAAAGCCAAACCTCAAGTGTTGTTGATAACAGTCCAGGAAAGCACCTGCAATAATATTTTGCTGTGCTCTCCCTCTATCTTATCACGTTAAAAAGTCCTTGAGATGAGGTCTTTTTGCAATTCTCTCCAATTCACATAAAGATACTTTCAAGCCTCTAGTTGGCAGTGTTACAAAGTTTCTTAGTGCTCTTTCTCCCCCCCCCCCCGCCAGAAAAAAGGAATAATATATACAGAAAAAAAGGAAAAAATAGCCAAAGGGAGCCTCTATCCTAAAGAAAGTTAAAAAATCAAAGGGAGCATAAAATCAAAGGGAGCATAAAAATATATATAAGAGAAAATTCAATCCGGTTACCTACAAAGTCACAGTAAAATCTTTCCCAAAAAGTATAAAGAAAAGAGAAAAAAAAAAAACCAAGCCTCAATTTGACATCACTTTAAAAAACGCCGCTCAAAACAATTTCAGTCAAAAAAAAATCTCACAGCTTTCTTCTTTATATCGAATGAACTTTCCAACCTTAGCGAATTTACAGCACAAAAGAGTTTTTCTCACCCAGCCGACACACTTCACTCCAATCACTTTCTTTCCGGAGCTGTCCCGACTTCAGCAGCTATGGAGGCTGCCTCTCCGCCGCCAGCAAAAGGGCTTCTTCCGGATCAAACCAGAGATTTTGCGATATCTCTGGGATCCTGGAACAATGCCCTTCACGATCACCGTCTCTACGGGACGGTTTAGGTCCGTTAGGACCGACCAGGGGCGAAAATATCGGCTGCGATCTCAGAGCCCTGAGATCGCAGCTGTATCACCGGAACGAAGCTCCGCCTTCTCCCTGAAGCAGCAACAATTTCTTATCCTATACTACTCTTCCATTCTTTCCAACACACAGTTTTGGCCCTGAATTTAATGATAGGTCAGCGCTCGGATGAAAATTTCAACGTGGCTGTGAGAGGTCTGCAAAATGAACACACATTTTGTAAGTTCCTTTATAGCCATACCTGATTTATGAGACAGCAGCTATCATATTCCTTCTGTGAATTGGAAGGCTTCTTCCATTAGATCCTGTGATGACTACTAGCCTAGATGGAATGGTCTGATTTCAGATAAGACCATTTTAATGTGTTATTGGCTTAATTGTTCCTAACATTTTTCCCTATCTACCCACCCACCCACAAACAATGCATACAATCACTCATGTCTTAGTCATCTCCCAGTTGGATTAGTGCAACACATTCTACATGTGTATTAATTAATTAGTTAGTTAATTTAATATTAATAATACATATGAATCCAGAATAGCATTAAAAGCTTCAGCTGGTGCAAAACGGCAGTGGCATGGGCACTTATGGGTGTCAGTCATTCAGCACATCTGAAATCTCTATTCCACAAGTTGCATGGGCTACTAGCTTGCTTCTGGGTACTGTTCAAGGTTCTGGTGGTTACCTTCATGGCTTGAGGCTAGGTTAATTATGAAACTGCCCACCCTGTCAGATCTAGCAGCAGAGGTGTGCCATATGGCAAGACGCAGGATGAGAGCCTTTGCTGCCCTCTGGAATGTCAAACCCCTTGAGAACAGACCCTGCTCTGGCCCTGCTGACTTTTGCAAGGTGTTAAAGCCTCAATTAATCATCTGGTGGTATGGGTGAGCTTGTCATGGTTTGAATAAGATCTGTTATGAATGTTTTCAGCCATTGATGGGTTTTTTTTTGTCCTATTTTTATTTTGTTTGTAATTGTTAGCCACCCATGTATATAAGATGGGCAGCCATATACATTTATTAAACAAATGTTTATGAAAAGTTAGATTAGAAATGGGGGCACTACATACACACACACACACACACAGTGCGGGGGAATGTCAGAGATGTTTCACAGATAATGTAAATTATTAGAGACAGTGTGGTGTAGTGGTTAAAATATCAGAGTAAAAAACAGGATATTGTGAGCTCTAGTGCTGCCTTAGGCACAAAACCCGATTGTCTGACTTTAGGCCAATCACTCTCTTACAGTCTGACCCACCTGACAGGATTTTTGTGGTAGGGAAAATAGCAAGAGAAAGGAATATTCTATCTGTTGTCATCTTGAGGTATTTATAAAAAATAATAAAGGCAAGCTATAAATAAATGAAATGAAATATTAGACTGACAGTATCAGAGGCACTGAGATATTCTGTGAAAGAATGGCTGCACTCCTAAATAATTAGCAAGATACGCCAATCTCAGCAGGATTTACTTCTGATGGTAATTCTGATTTGGATCAATGGGACCTAAATTGTAGTTGAACACCACAATCCTGCAGATTTACTTGGAAATTGATGACTGAAATCAATGGAGCTTATTCCGAGGGAAATGGATATGGGATTACAGGTTTACAAACTCACCTCTAATGCAGGGGCTCTAATCTCTCTGTCTTCCACATAACTTCAGTTTCTTTGTGGAAGTCTGACTCTTTAAACTATGGTATTAGATTGATATCTGGTTAGATTGATATCTGAAGTTATTTGAGATGATGAGCAGCCATGGCAGGCATCCATGCAGAAACGCTTCCAGATGAAATGAAAGATGCTGCAGAAATACCTTCTATTATTTAAAGGCAGAAGTACCAGTGGCCAAGAAGCAAAGCCCTCAAAAGGCTTCAGGGGGGCTTAATTTGGGACAGTCCACAGGAAATTTACAAGACCCTGGAGAAATGAGTGTTGGTGCCTGAAATCTTAAGTGAAATTAAACCTAAAAATGAACAACAGAAAGGACTGGCCCCTTGGAGAAAAGGACTACAGTGGATGTGTTCTTGTTCTAACAGCAGACATTGGTCTGGGGGCATCTCCAGGTCCCAGAGTGATTTAGTAGGCTAAGCTCTCAGCAGGAAGAGCTTAGCCATCCTTCTAAGATTAATTCACTGAGTGTCTTTAGTATTAGTCTGAGGATTAGATTTCTATGGCACTCCTCCCCACTAGTTGGTTTTCAGAGGACCTTGCAAAACTGCAGTAGACTCAAAACCCAGTATACAGTGACTGGGAAACAAAATAAAAGGAGGGAGGGAGGAAGGAAGGAAGGAAGGCTATTTCATAAGAAATGGAAAACCACTTCTACACTGACACAACTTTTCTTTACTCCCAGAAATTTTCTGGGAAAGGAGCAAATTACTTTTGAACTCTAGACAAAGAAGGCAGAAAAATCTTTTCCTGTCCTCTATTTATTCAATCCTATCAAACTTCACATTTTCAAAAAGGCAGTTCTTCATCGCTCTTCATATGTAGCTTCTTCATTTGGATGAAGATACAGGTACGCTCCCGAAAGGAGTGATGTTTGGTTTTTTTAAAAGGGGGTGTAGATAAAGGCAAAAAACCCTCTTCCTTGCAGAAAATGCATCAGCTACCTATCAAAACATGCACATTGGGAGAATCACACACAAATGTTTCACTGAATTTCCAAGAGGGCATTTTAACCATTGTCCAAGCGGATTTAAGATTTGAAAAACCAGAAATCTTAAATAGGCAAGTTTAACCATTAGTATTTATAAAAAGCCTTTAAAATAAAATTAAAAGAGTCATCAGATCTACTTCTGTGATCTAATCTAGTAAAATCACCCCTCTAAGACCTCCTCTCCTCCCTCCCCCACCTCCAGCAAAGGTATGCCTGCCAGCCTTTGTTTTGATTTGATTAGACGGGAAGGCCATTTTGCCCAAGAATACCAGAAAGCACCATTCTTTTTCTATTTCTATTTCTCTCTCTCTCTCCCTCCCTCTCTCCCTCCCTCTCTCCTCTCGCTCCCTCCCTCCATCCCTCTCTCTCTCCCCTCTCTCTCCCTCCCTCCCTCTCTCTCCGCCCTCCCTCTCTCTTCCCCTCCCCCCTCTCTCTCCTCTCTCTCCCTCCCTCTCTCCTCTCTCTCTCTCCTTCCCTCCCTCTCTCTTCTCTCTCCCTCCCTCCCTCTCTCTCTCCTCTCTCTCTCCCTCTCCCTCTCCCTCGCTCCTTCTCTCTCTCCCCCTCCCCCTCTCCCTCCCTCCCTCTCTCCTCTCTCCTCTCTCCTCTCTCTCTCCTTCCCTCCCTCTCTCTTCTCTCTCTCCTTCTCTCTCTCTCCCTCTCCCTCACTCCTTCTCTCTCTCTCCCTCCCCTCCCTCTCTCTTCTCTCTCTCTCCCTCACTCTCTCTCCTCTCTCTCTCCCTCTCCCTTGCTCCTTCTCTCTCTCTCCCCCTCCCCCTCTCTCTCTCTCCTCTCTCCCTCCCTCCCTCTTTCCTCTCTCCCTCACTCCTTCTCTCCCTCCCTCCCTCCCTCTCTCTTTCTCTCTCCCTCCCTCCCTCTCTCTTCTCTCTCTCTCCCTCCCTCTTTCTCCTCTCTCTCCCTCTCCCTCTCCCTCACTCCTTCTCTCCCTCTCCCCCTCCCCCTCTCTCTCTCCTCTCTCTCTCTCCTCTCTCTCCTTCCCTCCCTCTCTCTCTTCTCTCTCTCCCTCTCTCTCTCCCTCTCCCTCACTCCTTCTCTCTCTCTCTCTCTCCCCCTCCCCCCTCTCTCTCCTCTCTCTCTCCCTCCTCTTTCTCTCCTCTCTCTCTCCCTCTCCCTCGCTCCTTCTCTCTCTCCCTCCCTCCCTCCCTCTCCTCTCTCTCTCTCCCTCCCTCTCTCTCCCTCTCCCTCTCCCCCTCTCTCTCACTCGCTCCCTCTCTCTCTTCTCTCTCTCTCCCTCCTCTTTCTCTCCTCTCTCTCTCCCTCTCCCTCGCTCCTTCTCTCTCTCTCCCTCCCTCCCTCCCTCTCCTCTCTCTCTCTCCCTCCCTCTCTCTCCCTCTCCCCCTCTCTCTCACTCGCTCCCTCTCTCTCCTCTCTCTCTCTCTCTCTCTCGTCCTAAAATTTAAGCCTACCAAATAGTCGTCCTATTCAATTTCTTTAGAATGAAACATCCAGCCAGATGGCCATCCACATGAAAAACATAGCAAAATCTGTTCTATTTTTCCTGTTGCTTTTTCACTGGAAAAAAAATACCGTGGTTGCAAACATTAGAAAAATTATTCAAACCCCATTCTGTTCCTTAATATCAATAGGAAGCAATTTTGGGCAGCTGCATCCACAGTCATCCAAATCTCCTTATGCCAAAATAATTATAATGAGGACAGACTTGACATTGTCTCCACGGTGGCTAGAAGAAGCTCAAAGGCAGTAGTGGGGATTCTGCTTTAATTAACCAGGATATACATTTAAAGGTCTCTGTAGAGGATTAAACTTCATAGTGGTAATTCATCTGAGCTGCAATCTTATGCTTATTTAAGAATAAGATGTACTGAATACTCTTCCTTGGGTTTATAAATGATGCTACACTTATATTAGATAGACTTGTTTCTAATGCGATGTGCAAGCCTTATTATGGTTCATCAAACCATGGTTTATGTATTAGTGCTTTTGTGCAGAAAATACCCCATTTAAATAAGGGATCAAAATGACTTAGAGATGCAGCAAAGTATATTTCATTAGCATGTACAATTATAGGGATCCCCAGCAGCAGTGAGATTTAAATTTTTTTACTACCAGTTCTGTGGGCGTGGCTTGGTGGGCTTGGCAGGGGAAGGATACTGTAAAATCTCCAGTCAGAGGTGGTATTTGCCGGTTCTCTGAACTACTCAAAATTTCTGCTACCAGTTTTCCAGAACTGGTCAGAACCTGCTGAATACCATCTCTGATCCCCAGGCTTCAGGGGTGAAGTTCAAAAATTTTCCCTACCGGCTCTGTGGGTGTGGCTTGGTGGGACTCAGTCTCTAAAAGGAAGAAGGCAGGTGTGGGTGGGGCCCACCGATTCAAATCATCCCTACTACCTCTCCTGAGGTGATGCAAGGTGGTTGAATTTCACCCCTGCCTCCCACCAAAGCACTGTGGAAAAGCCATGAACAAGCAAGGATACAGACTGTATACATTTGACTCCTTTCACTGCATAAGATAAAGGGGGAAAAGCACCAGGCTAGAAACCACGAGAACATGAATTCTAGTCTTGCCTTGAGCATGAAAGCTGGCTTGGTGATTTTAAGCCACTCACTCTTTCTCAGCCCAGGCCACCTCACAGGGTTGTTATTTTTGTGAGGAAAACAGGAGGAGGAAGGAGTATCAGATACATTTGCCACCTTGAGTTATTTACAGATACCGGGAGTTGTCGACTTATGACCACATCCAGGGCTTCCAGGAACTTCAAGGACTAAGTGAGATAGTTGTTAAGCGGGTTGTGCCTGATTTTATGACTTTTTGTTTCTTTGCTGCAACCACTAATCACCATGATCATTAAGTGAATTGCATAGTTATTAAGCAAATCAATATACCCCCCATTGACTTTGCTTGTTGGCAACTGGCTGAGGGGATTGCAGGTGGCAATTGATGATGATGGCAAACCATCATCATCAATACAAACCAGTTGACAACTATCTCAATTTTGATCCCGTGACGGCAAGGACATTGTGACCATCATAAGTGCGAGGAGATCGGGGGGGGGGGTTCAGCACTGTTGGAACTTTGAACAATCGGTCATAAGTGGAGTACTATTGTATAAAAATAACCAAATTGGAATAAAAATCTTTTTTTAAAAAAACACTCTTTCATTGGAATCCCCTTGATAAGGGATATCGAGGGAAGGCTTACTATGGTACCCCACCATTCCTTTACACTTTAAAGATTGTACCCAGAACATGTTGATATCATGTGAACAATGGCCTGTGTTGTATCTACATACATAGTTCCTCTTTTAACACTCAGGGGCTGCCACAAAGAAGAGGGAGTCAAGCTATTCTCCAAAGCAGTGGTCACCAACCAGTGGATTGGGGACCACTGGTGGTCTGCGAGAAAATTTTGGTGGTCCGCAGAGAAATGTCACCCCCAAAGCAATGAATCCAGGTTGCACGGGAACACAAGGCTGTGCCACCCACATGGCCCGCGGGAACACAAGTCTTGTGTCGCTTGTATTGCAAACAACACAAGGTAGTGAGGGGAGGGGGAAAGGGTGGTGGGGAACTTGCCCCACTTGCCTCGCCTGGCCACCGGGCTGCTTCTTTCTTCTTCTGCTTTTGGCTACAAGCAAGAAAAGCCGCAAAAGTCTTTCTTTCTCTCCCCCAAACTCTGCCAGAAATGAGTCTTTGGGACCCTGTAAGGCCTCCTGCTCCAAGAGGCTGTGCCAGCAAAGACTCATTTCTGGCAGAGTTTGGGAGAGAGAAAGAAAGACTTCTTCTGCTTCTGCTGGTTTCCTTGCATGAAGCCAAAAGTCTCTCCCCCCCCCCCCCAAGAATGGAGCTGGAGACAGTATCCTGAGATCCCAAATAAAGAATGATCAATCGGCAGGAAAACAAGGTGAATTTTCCTGCAGACTTTTTGGGGGATTTTCCCAGGGGGGTTTAAAATTATGAGTTTGGTCGTCCCTGAGGTCCAAGAGGTTGGCGACCCCTGTTTCAAAGCATCTGAGGGCAGGACAAGAAATAATGGGTGGAAACTAATCAAGGAGAGAAACAACTTAGAACTAAGGAGAAATTTCCTGAAAGTTAGAACATTTAATCAGTGGATGTGATGACCCAGGGCATGGCACAAAGGTAACACAGTCACATAAGTAAGAAAAGTCCCTTTAATACCTCCAACTTTGTCCCCAATGTCCAGTTACCTTTGGCTGGAGAAAAAAAAGCTCCCAAGAATAGTTTTTAAGTGGAAAAAATTCAGTCTGAAAACAAAGTACATATAAAACATAATCAAAATCCACACAAACCATGCTGCAGCAATTAACTGGACAGGGCAGGATAAGGAATTGCAGACTTCAAAGGCCAACAAAACACACACAGTTGGGAAGATGCCAGGAACCCAGATAAGCCTCCACAATAAAAGATAACTCATGATTTGCATCCAAAAAGTTGCTGTTCGCAAGTTCCCTTTTTAAACAGTG
The DNA here is from genome assembly GCA_033807585.1 of Hydrophis major. Classification (NCBI taxonomy): domain Eukaryota; kingdom Metazoa; phylum Chordata; class Lepidosauria; order Squamata; family Elapidae; genus Hydrophis; species Hydrophis major. The sequence continues at coordinate 176,137,339 of CM066329.1, forward strand.
TTCCCAGCTGCAACTAATGAAGGGGATCAGGGCCCTTTCCTCCCCCATAAGCCACAAAACTCACATTGCTCCCTTCTCCGTTCCTCCCTGCGTGCCCTAGGATGAAGAGGGGGTGGGCCTGAATCCTCCTCTGAATTCCCTCTGCCTTGTTCTACCTCTCCCCTGCTCTGTCCAGCCAGATTGTGCCCTTCCCCAGTTTCTTCAACAGCCAACAGAGCCACATTCCCACTTCCTGTCAGCTGCTCGGCCTCCCCCTCATAATCATATTCCGACAGGAGAATGACAGTGGAACAACTTGCCCCCAGAAGTTGTGAATGCTCCAACACTGGAAGTTTTTTAAAAGATGTTGGATAACCATTGTCTGAAGTGGTGTAGGGTTTCCTGCCTGAGCAGAGGGTTGGACTAGAAGAACTCCAAGGTCCCTTCTAACTCTGTTATGCTATATTCTAACTCCATTTGGGTCTCATTCTAAGAAAAGACTTAGAATGGCTTCTGTTATAATGTGTGTCCAGTTGAGCAAGCCTTTATTTCAACGGGCAATTCTATTGCAGCACAGCTCTGCTTTAAAGCAAGAACAGGCTCTTTCTAAAAGTAAATAAATGAAGTGTTACATGAATTAAGTCTCCACTAGTGTTAGGTATGAACCAAGTCAAAATGGCTTATTCAGCAAAACGAGGCAGTGAGTTGCACATAGGAATTGCCATACGTTCGATTTTTCAATGAGCTTCAGTGTCATTACTTGGACAAAGCAAGGCCTTCCAGATACCAACCCATCCACTTTTCAGATCTTTTAAAGCAGGTTGGAAGGAATTTTGGAATACTTCCAAATCATCTCTCTCTTTTTTTTTTTTTTTAGACCTACAGCTATAATAGTATAATTATAGGCCCCCAGGCTTCTACCCCAGCAGGGAGGGAAAGGGAGGGGGCTTGTTGGGGGAGGGGGGTTGATGGGAAATGGCATATGCATCACCATGTCATCACACAAATATAATTATATCTTAGGGCATGTCAATTTTTTCAACTTTCAATTTCCAAACCTTAGGGTTACTCAAAAGTTGTGGCATGCCTTGGAACTCTAAAGGTATTTTGGTTATTTTAATATAATTTAGATGTGCCCTGGTAAGTAACTACATAAACATTGTAACTTTTTAACATTTTGTTTGTTTTATTGGATACGTCATAATGCACATACCATTTTGACAGTCTTGTGGCTTTGCAGTAAATGCCAAAAATCATTGTTTGCCCTATCGGTAGCTACCTGCAAACTAGCTGAAAATTGAGCTCTCTGCCACTACAACAGCGGACTGAAATAATAAAGATCCCATCATTCCCCTTCATGGACTGAAAAAAATCCTTACTAATCCTTCTTCACACCTAAATACTTCCCCATATGTATATTTGGCTATATTTTGTCTAGCGTTAACCGTAATTTTTAATCTTCTGAGAGGCTATACTATGAAGTCGGTAAAACAAAGGACCCCAGGATGCTGCAAATGTTTTAAATACAGGTAGTCCATGACCTCAATTAACTCCCAAATTTCTGTTGCTAAGAAATAACAGTTTAAGTTATTTTTGTCCCATTTTATGACTTTTCTTGCCAGGGTTGTGAAGTGAATCACTGCAGTTGTTGAGTTAGTTACTGTTGTGGTTAGCTGGCAGCAGGTGTGGATGGCTGAGGAGAGAGAGGACTCAGATGAGGGGCTAGGACTATTAAGAGAGTGGACTGCTGCCTTCAGAGATTGTGGGGGCTGGCAGCAATGAGGAGGAGGTTCCCGAGGAGCCTGTGTCAAATGCGTGTGCATGCAGGGCTGCTCATAGGAAAGAGCAGCTGCAGCAGCATGGGTGACTCAGAAGTAAGGCTGCAAGGTAATGGCCCCTCCTTCAAGAAGATAAAAGCCAGCTGTGAAATGAACGTTCTTTGCAGAAGGCAAAGACGTTTTGAAACTCCAGCCTTGTGGACATTCCAGTATCTTGAGTTTGTATTTGAAGATTCTTGCATCGCAAATTATTTCTTGTCTGTTATCTTTTGGCAAGTCTCGCGCAGTATGGAAAGGCTTGCGCTTATCACAGCTAATTATTTTGCAGAAGCATTACAAAGTTTCTGTTCCCTTTGGATTGTGTTTGATTTGTTGGGAAAGGGCATGGGTCAGAACAGTAACATGGTTATTAAGTGAATCTGGCTTCCCCATTGACTTTGTTTGTCAGAAGGTCACAAAAGGGGATCCACATGACCTCAGGACCCAGCAACTGTCATAAATATGAGTCAGGTGCCAAGCGTCTGAATTTTGATCAGGTGACTATGGGGATGCTGCAAAGGTCATAGGTGTGAAAAATGGCCATAAGTTCCTCTTTTCAATGCCATTGTAACTTCAAACGGTCACAAAGTGAACTCTTGTAAGTTGAGGACTATCTGTAGAAGCTCAACTGCCAGACCCCTATGGGGTAGGATAAAAGAAGGTTGATTGCAGTTGCTGTATTGCCCCAGTTTCGGGTGTCAGTGAAAGCCGAATAGAGAGCTGGGTAAGCAGAGGTGCTGGTAAGAAACTCATTCTGTGGAAAATGGACCATAGCTATGTGGACTGCAGCAGAATAACAGAGGATCCCAGGGCAATAACAACACTGGCAACTTTGCAAATTTTAAAGAGAACATTGGCACTCCATTACTGGGGGAAATGCCAAGAGAGAGAGGAAGATGCATCAGTTATTCACAGGAAGTCTTGTGCATCATAAAAATTGTCAGTAAGTGGACTAAATCAACTGTCTGGAATAGCTGTAGATAATTTCTAGATTGCTCATTTGGAAAAGCCCTTGAATAGTCTTTCTAGGATCAAGCTTGATTGGAGGCCAGTTTAATTAACTACCATGGCCTCTTGGGAGGAATTCTGGGAGCTGTAGTTCCATTATGATGCCTAGCTTACAAAATTATATTTCCAGAATTCCTTGAAGATGCCACTTGTGCCAAACTAACTGGACAGCTACAGCATGTTCAACTTTTCCATTCCTAACCAAGCGTGCTTAGCTCAGATCTTCCAATGCACCCTGTGGAACAGACTTTCCCAGTCTGATAAGGTGTATCCAGACTGCAGTTGGAGGAGGCTGCTTTAAAATACAAACAGTAGAAATGTTCAGTTCACGACCCAATCGGTTTTTTAAAAAGCAAACATTTGAGCAGAAAAAAAGCAAACCCAATGATGATGCTATACTCCATTCAATTCCATTGTTCTCTCCGACTACAGACAAGATACCCTCACAATCACTTCATAATCTCTTCAACCTTTTTAATGAAGGATCACATCACAGACTTTGGACCTTTTTATTCTGTCCTGGCAAACTGAGCTCATTAACGACTTTTGTCCATGTTAAATAAGCCATCTGGCTGATACAGGCTAGCAGCTGCGTCTGTACAGGAGATGGCCAGCAGCAAAATTCCTCCACACACACAAAAATATCCGCCAGGCTAAGGGGTGAGGTGGGACAGATTGTGTGACTAATTCCCCATGTAAACTGTGACTACTGAGAGTCAAGAGTTTCTCAGGGCAGAGAGGACAGTTATGTCAACAATCAACACTTGCTGTGGTAGAATCTGGTGCTGAGCTGAGGAAAGGAGTGAAAAGGCTGGCTGGTTGGCTTTGAGGCACTGATTGGGGAAAAGGGGGCTGAAAGGAAATCCTCTCCAAAACTCTGCAGTGTTTATCTAGCACAGTGGTAATCAACCTGGTCCCTACAGCCCACTAGTGAGCGTTCCAGCTTTCATGGTGGGCGGTAGGGGTTTTGTCCCCTACTTTATAAATCACCATTACTGTGAAACTGGTGGGCGGTTCGAGAAAATTTTACTACCAACAGAGATACAAAAGTGGGCGGTAGGTATAAAAAGGTTGACTACCCCTGATGAAGCAGTTGTGTAGTGAGAGCTTTAGTCTGGCGAGATTCCTGTCTGTAGGCAAGCAGCAACAAACATACCACTCTTGATCAGTTACATATGCTATTTTTGGTTCCTTGCACCTAACGGTGGCCCAGCTTCAAGACCAAGAAGGCTAAAGTCCATTAAACCAGAGGGCCTTCAAACTTGACAGCTTTAAGACTTGTGGACTTCAACTCCCACAATTCTTCCTCCAGTCATGTGAGCTCAGGAATTCTGGGAGTTGAAGTCCACAAGTCTTAAACTTGCCAAGTTTGAAGACCCTTGCATTAAATCATCGGAGGGATGCCAAGAGCCCAAATTAAACTTCTGTAGGATTTAAAACAGCACCTGTATCAGTGGTGGGGTTCAAATATTTTTAACCACCAGTTCGGTGGGCATGGCTTGGTGGGCACACTTGGCACGCATGCACATACTTTCAGGTATTTGCACAGGTGCAGAGGCATTCTAACTTGCCTCCTGCAAGTCTGCACTCTTCCAGATGCTTCTGCTGTGCCGTGCAAAGCAGCCGCGCTCCAAATTCAGAGGATAAAGGTGAGTATGGGAGCCCAACACCAGAGCGGTGGAGAGAACTGCTTCGGTCTCCGCTGCTCATCGCTGCTACCAGCTCAGCAGAACCAGGCAGAACCTGTAGAATACCACCACTGACCTGTATCTTCCTGCTGGCAGAGGAACCATCCATTGTATCGGTGTCTTCTTCCAGTAAAGATTCTTATCTAGCTGGGCCAAGTTATGTGCCTCAAAAATGGGTGTGAATTTAGGCCTTAGTCACGCCATGCCAAGAATTGAGAAATTTAGCCGGTGGCCCTCATAGGCTGCCTCTCACAATACAGGTTGTCCTTGAACTTATGATCATCCTTGAGCCCCAAATTTCCATTGCTAAATGAGGCAATTGTTAAGTGAGATTTGACCCATTTTTACAACCTTTTGCCACTGTTGTTAAGCGAATCACTGCAATTGTTAAGTGAATCATGCGGTCATTAAGCCAATCTGGTTTCCTCCATTGATTCTGCTTGTCGGAACTGGCTTGGAAGGTTACAAATGGTGGTCACATAACCCCAGGACAGTGCACAACTATCATAAATACGTGCCAGTTGCCAAGTCCCTGGAGTTTTAATCCCAGGGGTGCTGCAATAGTCCTAAGTGTGAAAAACAGTCCTACATCGCTTTTTGCAGTACCACTGTAACTTCAAATGGTTACTAACCAAATGGCTGTAATTCAAGGACTACCCTGTGCAACAAATGAGGCCCTGATCTGCTCGATTTCATGACATATTAAGAGACAAAATTACCTCGATGCATCTAGAGCTGACTTCATTCGTGGACTTCAAATGCCAACTACAGCTGATGCTTCAGATATGCCCCAAAAGACTGTTGGTTTTGATTGACAGTGTTGTTTGAAGCTAGGGATTGTAATTTGTCAGTGAATCATAAACTGTGGCTTACTGTATAATTCAAACCAAACCAACTGTGCTTTCTTCAACGAAACCATGGCTAAGCATATCATAACTTAGGGCACTATGGATACTAGTTCAAAAATTGCCCACTACACAAGGAACTTCACAGCTAAAACCTTAATCCAAATCATTTCCCAGTGACTTCAGAAGAAAACCTGCACAAGGGGAAAGGGACAGACAGAGATAAATCTACTAGATTTGCCACTAGATGGCAGCAAAGGTTTAATGTCTTTGCTACCATTTAGTGTGTGTCTGGATTTATGCAGCTCAGAAAGAGGAAACTTTGAACCCAGTGCCCTTCCTGAGGTCTAGTAAGCTGGAAATTTACACACACACATAGACATACACACCAAAAGAAAATCTTGGAAGTAAAAAATGGAAAGCAACTTCTAAATTGTTTGCAGGACACAACAAAAAAATCAAATTTGATATATATATATATATATATATATATATATATATATATATATATATATATATATATATATATATATATATGCTTAACTTTTTAGGGGCTGGCTGCATGCAAATTAGGTGGTAGAGCAAAAAAAACACAATAGGATGAGATATGACTTGTTTCCTAAATCAAATAATATTTTTTATCACTGCGGTCTTCATTTGGCTGTTTCTTGTGTCTTATTCTGTAGGTATGAAGGAAAAGGACGATGTTTAAAATGATCCTCAATTCCTTTATTTTGTAAGTTGGAAGAGAGAGAAATTGCAACTCCTTCGTATAATTAATACTGAATGCCTTAACAACCTTTCTGGAAATGGCCTAATAATGATGAATGAGACAACTTACAAAAGACAGTCTGAAGCGTTCATTTGAAGTACCGACGGTAATCAATACATCAATGTGCACGTAAGGAAGCTGAGAAAGCACTCAACTAAGAGAGAGAAAGCAAGAGAGCGTGTGAATCACATCATGTTTCTCACCCCTATCTTCCTTTAGCTGCATTTCAGACTACACTAGCTGATAGATAACCTTCACAATCTAAGAGGCAGACTTCTTGTCAGAGCCGACCTGAGCTAGGTTTAATTGAAAGTCTCCTGTTGGCAGTGGGAGTGAGATATTGGAAAGGGCACCTTTGTAGGACAGCGGTGGCAGCATAGCACAAAGTGACTTGTGAAGCTGGAGAAGGACTGGATATATTACACTGGGCGGGAGATAGAGCAATATGAAGCAGAAGCGAGGGAAGAGCACCCTCTGCTGGTCACCTTCGGTAAACAGAGATCACCGCTTGGCCAGGATGCAAATAAAAAGGAGTGGAGAGAGATAATTATGACACCCCACCTTGGGTGATGTTGTTCTTGTTATTGTTGTTCATGGACTGCTTTTTCCATTCTGTGACACGCACACATCCCTCTCCACAAGGGGTGTCATCTTATGAGCACTGCCATTCCTTGATATTTCAGGCCAGGCTCAGTCCCACACCAAAAACAGAACAGAACAGAACAACAGAACTGAACAACAGAGTTGGAAGGGATCTTGACCCTTTCTCAAGCAGGAGACCCTACTACACCATTTCAGACAAATGGCTGTCCAGTCTCTTTTTAGAATCTTCCAGTGTTGAAGCACCCACAATTTTTGAAGGCCAGCTGTTCCACTGGTTGATTGTCTTCATTATTAGGAAGTTTCTCCTTAATTCCAGGTTGCTTCTCTCTTTGATTAGTTTCCATCCATTGCTTCTTGTCTTGCCTTCTGATGGTTTGAATTAGTCAGAGAATTCTGGGGCTGAACGACCTATTAACTCACAGAGCTGTGCCTAGTTCTCCTCTGACCTGGCTTTCTTCTCGGTTTCCTCCTTGAAAAGAGGAGCAATCAGGTATCTAAACAAGCCCTGGGCACCTCAAATTCCTGTGAAAGGGGACTGAGGGCTGTTGATATCAGCCTGAAAATTTAGCCTTTAAACAACAGTGGGAAAGGGGAATGGTGACAAAATGGTCTATTTTGGAGCAAGGAGTTGCATCCAGCGGTGCATCAAAGGAATCCAATAGATCTTGATAACTAGGAGAGGAAAGATTTCTGATTTCGCTTCCCACCCCAGTTAAAACTTCTTGATGTGGGAGTTTCCTTGTTTTCTATTAGCAGAAGCTGCTACTGAACCAAATCAAAACATAATTTGACCCCATTACATGATGTCACCTTTAACATCTGACTTTTGTTGGATTCCTGAGTTAATCTTAGTTACATAGGCAAAAACCACAATCTCAGATTCTGATTATTGAATATATTCATTTTTCCCTCCTCACCCTCATCAATCAACATAGTCATATTAATCCCCATGATCTTAAAGAGTTATTAAGAACATTTCTAATTTCTACTGGCCCATAGTGGATGTTCCTGAGAAATAATCAGGTCTAGATTCTCACCCAGCTACCCGATTTTTACAAAGTCCAAGAATACTTCCAAGATATATAAAATCTGTTGTTCTTTATCACCTTAGAGCAGGGGGGTCCCCAAACTTGGCAACTTTAAGAGTTGTGCACTTCAGCTATTCTGGTCGAAGAATTCTGGGAGTTGAAGTCCACAAGTCTTAAAGTTGCCAAGTTTGCGGACCCCTGCCTTAGAGGAACTCTTCTATTATGTTGGATGGCTGGCATTGGCAGGAAATTGAACAGTGGTGGGATTCAAAAAAATTTACCACCGGTTCTATGGGTGTGGATTGGTGGGCCTGGCAGGGAAGGATACTGTAAAATCTCCAGTCAGAGGTGGTATTTGCTGGTTCTCTGAACTACTCAAAATTTCCACTACCAGTTCTCCAGAACTGGTCAGAACCTGCTGAATACCATCTCTGAAATTGAAGCAAAAAGGGACCAGCAATGGGACAGCTGATTTCAAGTCTGTAGAGTTTTCTGCTGTCCAAAAAGGCCATTGGTAGATGGTCTTCAAGTTAGCAATAGGTCAACCACAAAGTCCAGAGTCCAGAGTATGTTCTTCTGTCAATGGACCACAGAGATAGGAAAAATACAACCTCTGTTGAACATAGAAGTTTGGACAAAGGATCCAAATCTGTTTCGTACCACCACCACCAATTTTAGGAACCAAAATCTGCACAACATCACTAAATGTGCATCTGGAGCAAAAAGGCCTTATTAATGAAGTTTCAAGCTCCAAGCAGCAAAGTTCCCAACTCAGACCTTTAGTAACACTGATGTGGCTCATACACCATGAGAAGCAACAAGGTAGCTTGCCTGATGAATCCTCTCAGGGTGGCAGGTTAACTATAGTTTGCCTTGGTAAATTAAGTGAATGAAATCAATAATACATTATGTAATAACCCATGACTAAACAATACTTAATTTAATCTGATACCCCTACGTAGAAAAAAATGAAAATAAAAGAGATGAACTTGCCTGATTTAAGAAGACAGTATTTATCATTCTCTTTATTTAATTTCATCTTATGAAAGACAGTATGTCAGCAACTTTGATACACCAAAAATTCTTACCTCTGATTTACAAAAGGAACATATGTAATCTCCCCTTCATCTTAAGTCATTTTTATGCCTTTTCTTCTTCATAATTTTTTTCTTTTCTGGTTGTCTCCTCAGGCAATCATTTTATTGTGATTTATCTGCATATTCTGGCACATTTTTAGTTTTGACACCATTCAAGCCAATCCTGTAAAGAAATAAAACTCTAACAAACGTGCCAAAGTTTGAAAAGAAATGTGATCCATCAAAGTACAGCCTCATTGATCCCACCTCTCTAAAGGCAATTTTTCCAAAAGCAACCTTGGAAAGAACAGGCATTTCTTCACTGTGATGAAAGCTGAATAATATCTACAACACCAAAAGGCAAGCAGGTAACTGAATTGCAGGGTGACTGTTTGGTATTTCTGGACAGGGGAGAAGATCTAATCACCTTTTCAGCTGACCTATTCTCTGGGCAGCCATCACATAACGCAATTGTCAAGGATTTAACACTGAGACACTTTTCAGCTTCTTCTTGCAGTTTCAAGGTTTCCATGAAAGAGGAGACGACCAGCTGCAAGCAGGAATTCTCATGGCAGAAACAGCAAAAGTGGGGAGGAGGAAACCTACTTGAATAAAGGAGTCAACGATATAGCAGGAAAAGCAACTCAGCAGCTCACCACCATTATAAACATACAAACCAGTTCATGGCTCAAGGCCTGTGTGTCTTTAAGACTGACTTTCTTCAACTAAGAAGAACTTTCCTGACAAAACAATTAATCAATTAATTAATTAATCAGTGGAACAACTTGCCTCCAAAAGTTGTGAATGCTCCAACACTAGAAGTTTTTAAAGAGATGTTGGATAACCATTTGTCTGAAGTGGTGTAGGGTTTCCTGCTTGATCAGGGGGTTGGACTAGCAGACCTCCTAGGTCCCTTCCAACTCTGTTTGTTTTGTTCTATTCTATTCTATTCTATTCTATTCTATTCTATTCTATTCTATTCTATTCTATTCTATTTCTGCCCATAAGATAATGTGCCAGGACTAACAAGCTCCATATCATTTGGGGGCACCTTGGAGATGGGTTTTCTCTGAAGCTGCCTCACATTAAACAACTAAACAAGAAAATGAATGATCATGACAGCAGAATGAAACAACATATCAATCAGGCTAACAATGGAAATAAAAGACAGAGAAGAGTCGATTTATTATAGGGCCTGGTATGAGTGGTTTAGAAATAAAAAGAAAAATAAATTGGCAATTAGGAAAAGAATGAGGGAATATATAAATATGTAAATATACCATGGAAAAGATTGAGATGTAAGGATAAAAGATATTGATTTATAGTAAGAGTAAGATGTAATGGTAAAGGAATAAATATACTGAAAAATGTGAGGAGATGCAAAAGATGTCTTGATGTTGATAGTGTTGATAGGGTTGTAGTGTGGAAAAACCCTATAGCAAAGCTGCTGTTTGCCCACAGGTTTCCATTTGAATGGGTCTTTGTGGTGTTCCTCCATGGACAAATTTTGTCAGTACAGTGAAGAGGAAAAAGTCCAGGCCAGTGGTGGGATTCAAAAAAATTTACTACCAGTTCTGTGGGCATGACTTGGTGGGCATGGTTTGGCTTTGTGGGCATGGCAGGGGAAGGATACTGCAAAATCTCCATTGCCACTCCACTCCAGGGGAAGGTTACTGCAAAATCCCCAATCCCTCCCCACCTGACTAACCTAATTTCCAGTTCTGTTTTCCTGTGAAGGGCAATGAAAGAAGACCCAGCCAATCAGCTGGGACTCAGGAGGCAGATAATAGATGGGGACGGGGGCCAGTCAGAGGTGGTATTTGCTGGTTCTATGAACTACTCAAAATTTCTGCTACCAGTTCTCCAGAATTGGTCAGAACCTACTGAATACTACCTCTGGTCCAGGCCCAGGTTCCTTCAACAGCAATGCCACTCTTCTTCCTTCCTAACTCCTGGTGACACAGTGGTTAAAGTGCAGTATGGCGGGCTAACTCTGCCCACAGCCTGGAGTTTGATCTTGACAGGGCTCAAGGTTGACTCAGCCTTCCACCATTCTAAGATCTAAGGTAAAATGAGGATGGAAATTGTTGAGAGCTATATGCAAATAATGCTTTTTCATTGTAAACCACCCAGAGAGTGCTGCAAAGAACTATGAGATGGTATATAAGCTTAAATACTATTTCTATTTCTAATGCTATAAACAACACATACAATAACCCAAGAAGAATTCCTGTTCAAAATTGGGAGAAAATTAAGTTTTGCATTTTCCTTAGTTTTACTTAAGTTTTAAATAAACCTAGGGACTTAGAAAAGCTTATTACATTTCAAATGATTCTCTTCCATCTTGTATCTTAATCACAACCAAACCTTCTGCTCAAGAAAATCCACTTCACTCCTGAAACTGATTTTCATGTACAACTGCACAGTGTGAGAAGGAGTTGAGGTAACAATGTGAAACAGTGCCATCTGCCGTGGTTGGATGAAAAATAGATTAGATTTCAAATTTACAGGCCTTTCTAGACAAAATGTGTATGGAAATACATTTGGTAGGGAAATATCAATGACATGTTGCCATCATGTTGTCTTCAGTCTGATGTTTGTGGGTCCTTATTTCACCATTTTCTCAACCACAAATAATCCATTTTGCTCATAAAAATCACATTACTCTTACTACTCCAGGTTCCATCAGGTTCACAATGCTAGCATAACAAAAGATTGTTTGAGAGGGTTTTTTGAGACACCAAGTATATTTACGTACTTATTAAAATTTTATTTATTTATTTCTCATCATTATTTTTATAAATAACTCACGGTAGCAAACATATTTAATACTCCTTTGTCTGCATATTTTCCTCACAACAATCCTGTGAGGTGAGTTGGGCTGAGAGAAAATGCATAATATTGCCTACAACATCATTTGTCACTTGGTTGAAAGATATATGGAACTGGACGCAGTTATCAATCAGAAATGCTCAGTTGCATTGTAAAAAGAATAACTGGCCCTGATCACACTGGTTTCCAGTTGAATCATGTAAAAGCATTAATATAATTGAAATCAAGTCAGAGGTGATTTTGATTGATGGAAAACACAGATGAGGCAGTTGAAAAGGAGACCAGAGATATACGTATTTTTTGCACTATCAGAAGCTCCAGTCCAGACCATAAGATGTACCTAGCTTTTGGAGAGGAAAACAGGAAAAAAAAAATTCTGTCTCTGCCTCCTAGCAATTTGCCTCCTTGCAGCAAGCAGCTTCAGAACAGCCTGATTTAGCACAAGCAGGTGATTGGCGGTTGGATCAGCTTCCCGGAATCCCACCAATCAGCTGTTCCAGGCTGTGGGGATCGCAGCTGCCCATCGCTGCCGCCTATTGCCGCCTCCATTCACCCCATTTTTGGCCTCCGTGTGTCCCATTTCGGCCTCTGTGTATCCCATTTTTGGCCTCCGCACATCTTGTTTTTGGCCCGTTCCAGGCAGCGGGGATCACCACCACTGCTGATCGCCGTGATAGGTGGTGGTGGCAGCGATCCCCACCACCTGGAACAGGCCAAAAATGGGACACGCAGAGGCTGAAAATGGGATGTGCAGAGGCGGTGATAGGCAGTGGTGATCCCCGCAGCCTGGAACAGCTGATCGGCAGTATTCCGGGAGGCCGATCCAACCGCCAATCACCTACTCATGATAAATCAGGCTGTGCTGGAGCTGACCAGGCTGTTTACTACTTGCTGCAAGGAGGCAAATAGCTGGGAAGCAGAGGCCGGCAGGTGGTTGGTTCTTCAGCAACATTCACTCTATAACACACACAGACATTTCCACCCACCTTTTTCTGGGAAAAAGTGTGTCTTGTAGTGCAAAAAATATGGTAATTGAGAAGAGAAGTAAGATGAAAGAAGGCATGAAAGCAGGTGGGAAGGAGACAAAAAGAGACATGTTGATATCTCTCTGATTTGATTTCCATAAAAATCTGGATGTTGGCATGTGAAGATTTATTTATTTATTGATGAGAAATACTGTTTCCCTACTGGACCTCTTTGATCCAGCTTCACCCTGCTTCAACTGACATCAACATGGAGGCTCTGTAGTGATAATATATCCTCAAATGGTAGGCAGACCATCTCAGCACTGGACCAAAGAACATGTGTGGATGAGGCTTAAAAACTTTCAACTAGGGCAGTTGAGGGATCTCATTTCTATAACTTGTTTTTTTCCCCAAGATTTTTTATCTGGTCTTTTTTTATTATTTAAAAACTGAAGGTGGTGAACACAGCTAATACTCCTCACTCCTCCTATTTTCCCCACAACAACAACTCTGTGAGGTAGATTGGGCTGAGAGAGAATGACTGGCCCAAAGTCTCCCAGTCAGCTTTTCAGGCCTAAGGCAGGACAAAAACTCACTGTCTCCTGGTATCTAGGCCAGCATCTTCATCACTAAACCAAATTGGCTCTCAATTTTCTCATTACTTCAACATTTGGGGGAAATGAATGAGACTGAAAAACAAACAGAAATATTAACAAGTCCCTTAACAAAAAAGATTTTGTTTCTTGACTACTTGAAAATATTAAGGGACTTTCCACTTGCCAAAGAGATTAACTGAAGTAATAGAGAAGAAAGAGATGGGAAAGCATAAATTATACAAGATTTGAAAAATTATAATATGGACTAGCAGTGCACCCACCAGTATACATTAGAAGGAATTATAAAAGCATAAATCAGGAAATATTCCATCTTCTCCCCCACCAAATACAGCAAACAACTGAATTACATAAAAAATAGGGAAAGTCAATATTATTACATATGGGGGGAAAGGAAGAGGATTTGCCAAATGGCCAGGATGTGACATGGGAGCCCAAATGGAGGGTCATTTTAATTCCACAAGGGTTGTACCATTTAGCTCAGTGAAAGAGGTTTATTGTTCTCAAAATAGCTGCTATAGAATTCATCAAGGTCAATGGCATTATCATTTCAAGTTGATCTGAACAGCTTGATCTGAATTACCATAATACAGAATTAACACTGTCTAGATCTCCCACAGTTTATTGTACTCTGATTGCCTTACTTCCCTATTTTAACCTTCACCTTTTCCCACTACTATTTGTGCACTTACTCCTTATTCAGTTTTAAACTCTATGCACCAACAAAAATTTCTCCCATAATAAATGTGCTTGTTTTTTAAAGGTGGGAATGAATACACTGCAAACCAGCCAATTATGGCTTTCTTACATTTTGGATTTGAACTGCTTTCAATAAAATAATGAAAATAGGCTTTTCCTCTGTTCATGCGTTTGCTGATCCAACATTCAAGGAAACCCTATCTGTGGGAATAAACTTTGAGTTCAGTTTTGGGTAATGATTAGTCTAAGACCTTATACATACATGTCTGCCTAAGGGTCACTGAGATAAGCAAGGAAATTAAAAACAAACACCAGAAACAATTAAGCAGCTCAGACAATTGTAAACAGTTTTGTGTGCTATATCTAATTATTGTAATCCACAATGTGAATGCTTACTATGTACGAATTTCTCAATAAAAGGGGGCACTAGAATTTGCTCTAGACTCCCATCCCGAGTACACCAGCCTCTGTGTCTCATTCCTTCCATGGGAGTCCACCACAAGTGGTGACCCCGACGTGATCCACTGCAGGTGGTACGTGTCCGGACCTCCGTGTTTCCTCGCCTGGAATAGGTAAAGTACATACTTAACTATTGCTGGACAATAGGATTATTCAGGGAGCATGGGGGGGAAAACTCTCTCAGCCACAGGAACGGCATGTTAGTGAGCTGCAGAAGTTAGCCAGGACAAACTACTTTATCTTTAAACCCTCTGGGGGGGAGCAAATAGTTCTTTCAAAAGATAATGTGAGAGAGCTGCTGCAAGAGATCTGGCAGCAATGTCCCTGGTATCCAGAGAAAGGCTCTTTAAAGTTAGACACATGGAGGAGAATTGGAAATATCCTTCATGAAGAGCCACAGGCAACAGCTGAAATTTTGATATTTTGGAAGATTGTAATGACTGCTTTAGAGACCCAGCAACAACTTCTTTTAAAAACTTTAGTAGAACCTCTTCCTTATAAAGGAATTGTATTGCACCCGCCTTCTCCAAAACTGGAGTGTGCTTTAACATTTCCAACAGTGCCTATTCCTTTGAATGATAAAATCCAATCAAAAATGGGAAAGGTTCAAGCCATGATGCATCAGGTTTTCAATGAGGGGAAGTTAGAGTCTGATGAGATTACCCAGATGAATTTGTTTCCAGTCAATAGGCAAGTGGATGCTCAAGGCAATCTGCAGACTGAATGGGTTCCGATTCCTTTGGCAGTTCTTAGGGAAATTAAAAAAGCAGTTAAAGATTATGGTATTCAAAGTCCTTTTACAAAGGGGCTTCTGACAAGTTTGGCTACCTCACGCATGATTCCTAGTGACTGGAAAGATTTAATGAGAATGATATTGAGCTCTACTCAGTATGTGGTTTTTGACTCAGAATACCAAAGGGAAACTATCACTAGGGGAAGGAATTCGGGGGGGCTGTATACACCAGACCAAATCTATGGGGCAGGCTTGTTTGAATCCACTGCAGATCAAGCTGCTAATTTGCCTGATCACGTATTTCCAGTGGTTATGGCAGCTGTCCTTGGGGCGTTGTCCCGCATTCAGGATGTGGGAACCCCAGCACGGTCTTTTTCTCAAATTAAGCAAACAGCATCTGAGTCTTATAATGATTTTGTGGAAAGGCTACAATTGGCTATTACCAGGCAAATCTCTAATGAGGAAGCTGCAAAAGAACTTTTGCTGAAATTGGCAGTTGAAAATGCAAACGCTGACTGCAAGCGTATCTTGCAGCCCTTGGTGGCTAGAGGTGAGGTTACTCTGGCTGATCTGTTAAAAGCATGCGCAGTGGTGGGTTCTCAGGCTTACAACATGGAGACTTTGGCTATGGCATTGCAAAAAGGGATGAAACCTACAGGGAATTGTTTTAATTGTGGAAAGCCTGGCCATTTTAAAGCCCAGTGCCGTGCCCCTGGGGGGGGTTGTAGGCATTTTGCTTCCTCTCCTTCTGCAGGTACGCCAAGACCAAAAGTTCGGTATAAGAGACTACCAGATCCAATGTGGAAAGGACCTGTCCTGCTGATACACTGCTGTTAAAGATGAGGGGACAGTTGTTTGGGTTCCTGCTCGCTGTGTGCGTCCTCATCATCAGCCAAAGGGCAAGGGGATGGATTTGGGGGAATGGAAAAGAAACACATTGATCCAGGACATGGGGAAGCTAGCAATCCTTCATAATAAAACTGACTGTTGGGTATGTATGTACATAACTCACAAAACATCAGGCCTTCCAATGGTTGCAGTACCTTTGGCCGAAGGTGACTGGTATAAGGGACAATGCTATGGTTGTTCAGGGATGTGGTCTAACAGTTGGACTAAAAGTAACATAAATACATTGCATCTTGGAAGCCGAATCCAAGAGGTGGCAGGAATCTGCTGGACTCACAATGAGACAGTAGAGAATATGACTTACTTGGGAACATATCCATTTTGTAACAAAACAATTGTTATTAGCAATGGAAGTCGGTTTTATCCGGATGACATGAAAACTAAAAATCTCACTTACTTTGTACATAATATTTCTAAATTTGATATCATATCTTTGATCAATGAAAATGGGTGTCCAATTATCCCTGCCACATGTTGTCCCATCATGATAGAAAACCAGCTGCCCAAATGTGCAAATGGGAAATACGCACCACCGCCCACTTATTTGGCTATGTTAATGGAATCTTTTGCATGATTAATCTATGCTGAACCAAATACGGTTGGCCATCTCCTGGGAGAAAATCTATGGTTGCTGTGTGGACAGATGGCCTATGATCGCATGCCAGCACGATGGAAAGGAGTCTGCACCTTTGGGAAAGTAATCCCATCTCATGTCATTTTAAAATCTTTGGGGACTGCTCATATCCGCAATGCGCGTTCCGCAACAGAAGTAAACTCTGTTTTGAATCATGATTACTGGACACAGATATCAAAGGGAGTTATTCCTCCTTTAGGAGTCATGATGAACTATAGAGATTTGCATCGTTTAAACAATTGGACAGTTACTATGTTTAAAGACACCATTAAAACGCTAAAGCTGCTTGAAAAAGAGCAAGGAAAAATCCTTGACTTTGTCCTGCAAACCAGATATGCGGTGGACACTATTTTGGCTGCGCAAGGGGGAGTTTGTGCTGTGATTCATACACATTGTTGCATGTATATCTCTGATTATTCTCCAAACATTACAGCTACTATACAGCATATGGAACAAACCCTGAGTGAGAATCCATTACAATCGGAGGACGAGGGACTGGACGTGTGGTCTGCACTTTGGTCCTGGTTGCCAGATGGTTCATGGATTCGTCTAATTGTTGGAGTGATATTGCTTTTTATACTTTCTCTTTGTGTATGCTGTTGTATCCAATGTCTCCCTGGACTTTTAGGAATGTGTCGGGTGAAGCCTACGGAAGGAGAACTGTTGTTGCAGATGGCGAAAAGCTACCGAGGCATCCGCGATCATCAAAAAACTAAAACAGGGGAGATGTGGGAATAAACTTTGACTTCAGTATTGGGTAATGATTAGTCTAAGACCTTATACATACATGTCTGCCTAAGGGTCACTGAGATAAGCAAGGAAATTAAAAACAAACACCAGAAACAATTAAGCAGCTCAGACAATGTAAACAGTTTTGTGTGCTATATCTAATTATTGTAATCCACAATGTGAATGCTTACTATGTACGAATTTCTCAATAAAAGGGGGCACTAGAATTTGCTCTAGACTGCCATCCCGAGTACACCAGCCTCTGTGTCTCATTCTTTCCATGGGAGTCCACCACACCTATCCATTAATTGATTTGTGTAGAAGGTCAAGAAAAATCCTAACCTTTTTTGCCTCATCTCCCTGATTCAACCATTTATATTTACTCCTGAAGTCTTTATAGATCTCTGAACTGCAAATGTCAAAAGTTGTGGTTTCTGAGTATAATAAATTGCTGCTCCTTTCATGCATAGTAGCTTATTTTAACCTAGACCTACTTTAAGAAAAATCATCTGTTTATTTAGCAAGTGGATAGGCAAAATTCTTGGTGCTCTCTGAGCTTGGTGATTTGCAGAAGTTTTATTACCCAACTAGATAATATCATCAGTGCAAGACAGTTTTCTTATGTTACCTAGGTGAGAAATGAAATGGCTGCAACCAAACAACCAAATTCAGAGAGTACCAAGAACTTCACAGTTCAGCCATGAGCTACAAATATTCTCTTCTACTAAAGACATGACTGTGTGAAACATATTTTAGGATGAAATATCACCAAGTCCTCTCCTAATATCCTTCCCCTATCCAGTGCTCTCTAGACTCAACTAGGCAATATCATCAGTGCTAGTGAATGTAAGGTTTGATAAAGCTGGAAGTATAGCCAAATTAAAAAGGACACTACACAGGTTTTCTCCCAAGATAGTAGCTCTGTATTGTTCCCTAGAATTAAAATGTCATCCATCCTTTCAGTTCACAAAAATATATGCTAACATGCAATTTGTTGATCCTGTTGCCAATCCATATTGTCTACTTTGATTTTTTTCTAAATGCTGCCATTCCCAATTTTGTATGTGTAGCATGCGTTGGCAAAGCAATTGCTTGAGTTCCCTGGCTTTGCTATTTTCCCTCTGAATCACCAGATCACAAGAAAAATGTCCACTGATCACAATGCTAAAGAAGGAACAGGCGTAGTTGTACTATTCTGACTTTTCTAAGCTCCTGCTGGCATCTCTGTACTTAAACCCTCTTTATTCATAACTTAACAGTATGTTCTTTTAGTTACAAATGAAACAAGCAACACTTTCACTAAGATTTATCTTTTTGTAGGCAACAAATGCCAAATTCCAGATTGCTCAATATCCTATTCCAGCCCTGCTCTAATTTAGTAGGATTTACGGATTTCGAGTAATAAACTGCTATTGCAGTTGTAATAGACAACTTGCATAGTATTGCTGCGTCCAGCTTTTTTAAGGTAGCAGAGTGGTAGCAAGCGAGGCTGCCATGGTCCATTGGGGTGGGGTGTTTACCTTGGCCTGGAACAGATGCTATCAACAACCTGATTCCACCCATAGTCCCTCAGCTACCTCTGTGAGATGGGTAGCAAAACACAATAGATTTTATGCACCTGGCAGCTATTGCTGTATTTTATCAGCTAATAGCAATCCCAGACTTAGTCTGGATTAGTTTGGGTGAACAGGAAAAGGGAAGTGAAAGTCTATTTGTCTTGGATGTGTGTGTTTGTATTATCTCTTCTATTCCCTGCTAGCTCAGAAGATATAAATAAAAATCATGTAACCTCAAAATAATTCCAAACCAAGTGTTTCTTTTTTAAACTCTAAAAAAATTCCCAATGTAGCTGTTACTACTAGGAGCTGCCCTTAAGAGCCACCAATAAAAAGATTAAAATAACAACCCCCATACAACTTTTAATACTGGAAGTGTTAACTATGGTTTAAACCTATTTCACTCATGGGATAGGAATAAAATGGAGGTGAAGTATGCATAAAGGGTAGAGTTTGTATTGTGTTACTTTCATACCTTGGGGGGGGGGGACAGTCAGATTCTATAGCTTCTTCTGGCAAGGAGGGATAGCATATTGACTTCACTTTAGACATCAGGACAATTTTTATTGTTTGTTATAAATTTATGTTTTATAAGCAACTTTGAAATTTAGAAAAATAAATTTTATGAGTTTTTAAAATGTCACTGTGTTAGAATTCCATTTACTATTAGCAGTATTTATAAAATGGTTTAAAACCAGCATAAAATTTAGGGCAATTAACGCTATTATCAAATAAGATGGTGAAACAGGTTAGTAGTACAGTACAGCTGCAGAGCTTTTTTTAACAACCACACATTTTTAAAATGTGCATAATCATCGCATACAGTACATTTACATTAAAAGCCTCTGAAGTTTTTTGCAAAATTTATTTATTGATCTGTTTATTTCTGTAATCATAAAAATAAGCAGTATTAATTTATAAGAAGTATTTCAAGCCATATCATGTAACTGACAGTTTCATAATTTTTTTAAAAAATGAACATCTAGAGATAACACAACTATATCAACAAAATCAAAATGTGAAATCATTTAGTTGGACATAACCATTTGGAACAACTAAACATATACAGTATATCAATATCCAATTGCTCAACCTAGTCGTTTTTCAATCAACTGGAGTTTTTAAAATATCCCAGCCTCTATTAATGAGCTTCTACATCACCTGAATAGATGGAATTAATATTGGCACTAATTTCCTATCTTTACAAAGGCTGAGCATCATTAGGGTCTTGGTAGTTTTGTTTTCTACCAATATTCAGAATCAAAACTGTATCTCAAGGACACAAATAACCACTTCTAGGTCAAGCTATAGGTAAACTGTTTTGTTTTTTAATCAGGATAATTTTTTTCTTTCTTTTTTTGTAAAAATTTTATCTAAAAACATAATAAAAGTAGAACATCTTTTTTTGGAGAACAGCATGATTCCAGGTTATCACATCTCCATACAGATATAATATCATTTACATACTCATCTTTTGTATTCAATTTCATATCTCATCACTATTTTATCAATTTCTCATTCCTTCCTTTAATTTCCTCAGCCTTATATTATAATTGTCTCATTCATTTCTAATTCAATCACATATCTTTTCCTAAATTTCTATATCCTCCTAATTTTTTCTGACCATCTTTAGCTCTCAACTCCACAACCATGATGCTGGATTACAAACTTAAAGAGATGTTTACAAGAAAATAGTTTGGCTTAAAATTACTTTAGGTTTTTTTGGCAATTATTTGTTTGGATCTAAGGAACAAATCAATTTACCCTGTCATCTGCAATCTTCACCTGGAGTCTGGATTGGAAAAATTTTAATGTTCCTGGCTTTATGAAGTAAAATCAATTCTGTAATTCTTTCTCCTGCATATAAGCTACCACTTTGAAATCTGTTAATAAAAATTGCCTTGCTAAGTGGCAAAACTTTCCCCTAGCACTTAGCATTGACAGATATGTCTCTCTTAAAAGTGAATAGCTGTTATGGCTAGACTACTAAATAAATTACATTCAGTATCAATGTTGCCATGATCTTAGATATACAAATAAGAAAGCATATACTAAACACAGAAACCATTCACTGTTTTAATGTAGTACTATTTCTCCACATAGTATTGTTTCAACAGAATGGTAAGCAAAAATATTATTTTATACACAAAGTAGCAGTAACGAGGTTTTGAAGCATACTATTTTCAAAACTGAGATACAGTTCTATGTCCACATTTTTTTAGAACTGATCACAATTTTTGTATTCCCTTATAGCTGACTTCAGACATGTTCTGCATTGAGAATGCCAAACCCTGACTTACAAGTTCTATAATTAGATAAGATTGTGATATTCCTCAATTAAAGCAATGGGGGGAGGGGGGGAGGATTCGATCATATCATTGTCCTTTTTTCTTTATTTGTGAAAGTTCCCCAGGGATTGGACAACTCTTTGGAAGCAAAGTGCACTCCATACAAAAAGATAAATTGAATTTATGTCTATTATTTAATCAAAGAACATCTAAATCCACCATACGTTTTAACTGATTACAGTGTCAATCCTACATGCAATTGACTTAAGGAGCTCCTCTCAATTCACTAAAGTTTGCTCCCAGCCCCAGGTGAATATTGATTGCAGTTTGAATATACACAGATTCAAGTATGAATTAAAACAAGAAAAATCATCTTGATTTAACTAATCAATCAAACATTTTAGAATTGCAACACAGTTTAGCACCTGACAAAATATTTGTAGATATTGTAGAATAGATATACATTCATAACATTTGAGTGCTTGTCTCTCCAGTGAAAATATGCACTAAAATGTAGTGTATAATGAACTGAAGCTATAAACTGCTAATCTAATTAATGTTTAAAAATCATACATGTCCCTGTTCTGGATGGGCAATAAATGGCCTTTAAGTGAACTCTTTTTGTGACTCTTAGTCTTTTCTTCTCATGGTTTCTGAAGACCAATGACAGTCTCTCACCATTTTGAGTTCAGAAATATATTAGGAAGTTCTAAAATATGTATATAACAACAAAAACACTCCACAGAAATCCAACCTTACCTCTATATATGATTTTACAGACTATCAACATTAAGTGCAAAACCAACTACCAAAAGGCAAAGCATCCTTATTTTGTATTTTAGTGCTATACTTTGGCTCCTCTGGTGATGTT
Organism: Hydrophis major; assembly: GCA_033807585.1. NCBI lineage: Eukaryota > Metazoa > Chordata > Lepidosauria > Squamata > Elapidae > Hydrophis > Hydrophis major. The sequence goes on from CM066329.1 coordinate 176,159,441, forward strand.
CAGCAAACCAATACAAAGTAAGTATAGTAGATACAAAACATTCCATATATGAAGTGTTCTGTTTTGGATGGCTCACATCCAGATCTGGAGCATGTATGTTCTAGCAGAAATGTTTCAGATACAGGCAACAGGAAAATGACATCAGCAAGTGTAGGGAGGTTATCAAAGAAAGGTCCTATGAAAAGCCAGGATAGATATGTCACCCTTGAAAAAGAAATCAATGGCACCTAAGGGGAAGTAGGAAAAGAAATACCCTGAGGAAATCAGCAGGCAGGCTAATATACAATCTTTACAGAGAAAAAGAAAAATATACCTGGGCAAAGTGTTTGAGATTCTAAGACTCTTCCAGAATTGTTTCAACGCAAACCCAGAACAATCAAAATGTTCTAGGTTTCAATTCTACCGAACTGCAATCTATGTAGAACTGTTTGTCAGAACATGTAAAATACAGTGTGTTTATTTCAATTGGAAATTCACTTTGCATTTTCCGTATGCTCTTATTAGAAATGCACAATGATGAATTTTACAGAAAAAAATACATATGGTAAGATTGCAATCCTATACCTAGTTTCAAGTCTCAATGAATTTGATTAATGAATTTGATTGATAACCACGTGTGCATTAAAAGAACAGCAATAGTAGAATTTCCATAATGGCTATTCTTAAGCTCAAGTAGATCTGATTAAAAAAGAGTGCCTCTCTGTCCCCTCTACAGGGTTTTTTCTCCACATTGTAGTCTCCACATTGTAGTCCATAACTACTGATTGATAAGGGAATAAAACCTTTTAGAACTGTGGTGTTAAATACTTCTGTATTCCATAGTCTTTCCAATCAACTTGTGGTTTGGAAAGGTGCTTCAGGATGACCACACTGAATTTATGAAATGTTACGATAACCTGTACTTCTGGCTGCTGCTTCCCATTCCACTGTGAAAAACGTAATTGTCCCAAAAAATCCAACAACTGCCATTATTAGAAGTTGCCACTGAAGAAACAAATAGTTGCTGTAGAAGAAAGCAACAGCTGCACAGACAGACTGAAAAGAACAAAAAACGTTGTAAATGCAATCTTAATGACAAGTCAACTGAGTTATAGACATTGATTTTTAATGCCACCTCACCTCCACTTTTAATTACTGGAACATAAGCTTTCCTAATCATGTTTCTTTATAGAAGCAAATACACTTATTCCAAACTGGACATGTCCAATATCCAGATTGCTTCTTGTGATAGTGTTGTTTGTGCACACAAAATCCAGCATTTCCAGTATTCCAGTATTTCAAATTGTAGATTGAATGGTCTAACATTATCGATATACATCAATTTTGCATTTCATTAAATAAATATCATTTAAAGTATTAATGGATCATGTCTAATTTGGAGTAAGTGAGATCAGTAGCAATTACTTCCAAATAAATATGAGACAGTGTTGCAAAAATACTAAAATAAATTTTGTATATAAACATGCCACCTTGAAGTCCAGGATAATTTTGATGGAGGGAAGGTAGGCTACATATCAAACAACAAATAAAATATACTATTGCGTATGCATTCTTTGCTGCCATAACCCAACTGTTATTTTATAGTTTTACTTGATAATATCACAGGAACTTTTCTCAAAAATTAATTCTACTGTCCTTTTTTCTTAGCACAAAAGGCAAAGTTTCCTTTAAGCCATGCTCAATTTCTAATGACTAAATAGATCCATAAAATTCTTTGGCAACTATATAGCAATATAGTATGGTACTACTTTCAGAATATGGTAATGGGGGGGGGGGGTTAGCCCAGTCTAGGGATTTCTGGTCGTTCCTTGCCAATATTATCATGCCTAATTGTACTTAGTAAGCTGAGACATTTTACCCAATGAAAGAAGATAATTAAAGTTGGGTTTAGTAGTATCAGACTGGGAAGCTAAGACTTCTAGTCTCACTTTAGGTACAAAGCCTGTTGGGTGACCATGGACCAGTTATTCTTTTTCAGCCCTACAAATCAGGCAAATCACTTCCAAAAAATCTTGCCAAGAACTGCAGGTATTACAATTGTCCTCAACTCACAACCACAATTGGGTCTAGAATTTCCATTGCTGGAGTTATGAAGGGAGTCATGCCCAATTTTATGTAATAATGCATGCCAGTTGCCAAGTGCCAGTGATCCTGAGGGGGGATGCTATGATAGTTGTAAGTGTGAGCACTGTTTATAAGTCACTTTTTTCAGTGCTGTTGTAACTTTGAACAAATAAACGAACAAATGTTAAACAAACTGTTGTAAGTCGAGGGCTAGCTGTGGTCCAGGCAGTTGCTGGGAGTCCAAAACTGACGAAAAGGCACCAAACATCATTACCATCTGATTGTGCCACTTGGAAATAAATATTACCTGAATGAATTTAAATATAGCAAAGGCAGGTGCACTGTCTTCAGAATATAAGAATCCCAAAATACTAAGAAGTTGAGTGTTGAAACAGCTATCTCCAAAGCCCAGTAAGAAACTGCAAAAAATGGCCACTTCTTTGCTAAAATAAAGAGGCAATAATAAACACAAAGTTATAATTGAAAATAGTGGACAACAATGGAATTAGATTCCTGTAATTCTTCCAACCTTCAATATGCTTTGATTGGGACTATTAATTGTGTTCTCTTTTAAAGTTGCTGATTTCAGGCAAGACCCAATAATAATCAAACTTAATATGCCTCTTTCTCATAACACTGTCATGCATTTTATCTCAAACAGAAAAAGATTGCTGTTGTTTTGCTATGGTGCCTTTTGATCAGTCTAACTTTATCGAGTTCCAGTATTTGAATCAAATGGGTTCTGATCCATCCATTTTGCAGCAGAGAAGTGCAAATCTATCTTGAATTATCCTGTGCCATTTCAGGATTTGTGCATGTGATATAGACACTATATTTTGTTTCTTTTATCATTTTGATTAAATTACAGTTTGTGACCATTAAACCATATATTGAATATTAATCAAAATTCATAATTCATTTCAAAATAGACTGGAGAAATTAGCTTAAGGTATCTGAATTCTAGTTGTTTAGCTATAGTTTCACCTGAGAAAAGTTTAACCCCCATCCCTGTCTTCAAACAGAACTTATATGATTTAAGAATTTCCAGTTATAAAATTCTATAAAATTTCTAGTTCTAGTCTATAATAGAGAAACACAAATGCAAAAAAGTAGCACAATACAGGAATCTCAAACTTAGATCTTTCATTCTGACAATGAAAACATAACAAAATGATCTTCAAATGCTGGTAGTTCGTTATAGTAAAATGATTGTGACCAAGAAGAAAAAACTGCCACAAATGGGCAATAATTCCAAATTCTGTGAATTAGCTACATTTTTATTTACTACTTCTGCAAACACACACACACACACACACACTAATTGTCTTTTAAGAATAATATGAATGGAAGATGCAAAAATATATACCTTGGTTTCATGAATGCAATGCTATCTGTTCCTTCCATGGAGGCAATAGGTGCATCATTTGGTATATTACAAAAGACCAAATAGAAAGCTATGAAATGGACAACAATGCCTAACATCACCACTGGATTCCTGCCAAATCTGTTGTTTTTACTTAGGAGGCCAAAGATTCCTCCACCTGTAACAGTAAATATATAATTATTATCCATACAGAAAATTGCTTTCTTTACTGCAGATGCTCACTGTAAATTAAGGAACAAGCTTTTTACCAAAAATGTTAAAAGAAAAGTGTTCTCTTGAAGACTGGTTTTTTAGGATTCCTGCCAATAAGGAAGTATCTTAACTGGAACAGTTAGAACCTATCTTAACAGTATAGTATTATAAAATTCCAGTAGCTGCCACTTTATTACCAACCATCATCCATAAGGAAGATATTTTCAGCTATGTTAATCTGCTGGTGGCATTGTCTCTTTAAGGAGACACAGTAAGTGCATACTAGAACATGTCAAGTAAGCTCTCTAAAACACTCTGAGCTTAATTGTTCTCTTGCAGATGCTTCATTATCCAACTAGTTAAGTCATCAGTGCTAAAAGGGGGTAGGGTTTGCTCTCTGTTTATATATAGTGCCTTACCCTGTCAGTGTTGGGTTATAGGTTGACTGGTGTCACAATGAATTAAGAGTATTGGCCAACAAATGGATTGGTGTCATAGCAAACTGGAACAGCGCTACATTAATAGTAGCATTACACTGGAATAACTGAGCCATGTCATTCTATCAAAACAATATGTCTGCTTTTTATATTGAACAATGTACTGAACTCACATATTCTATATGTGACACAAAAGGATGAAGGCAAAGAATAAGTATGTCAGACAATTTTGTTCATGAATTTAAAGCAAAAATAAATCAAAACAAGAAATCCTCTGAAAATGCTTTAGGAGGGTCTTTGTTCATTTGTTTTGCAATGGTAAAGTTGTGAGGAAAACTTACTTAAGAGTGAAACCTGCCTACTTGATCATTCATCTACAATGGAAATTTAACAATTAATTTTTAGTTCTTTGCTGAATTACTTTATCTACGTGCATATTATATAAATGTATTCATTGATCACATTTATTTATCAAATTTATTTATTTAAATATCAGAAAATATTTTTCTGTTCAGTTTGAACTCACCTAATATTTCTCCAATGCCAATGAAAATACCAGAGAGTCCAATAAGACTTTTTCCTTCAACACCAAATTTCTTTATGGCACCTATACAAGTTCCATATACTCCAGAGAAGAATGTTAATTGCAGCCCTTGAAAAACAACATTATTTCAGGCATTATTATATGCAAGTATTTATCCTTAAGTAAAACACTTTCAGAGGGACTTTCAATAAATATTTCAATGATAATTATTTAGCAAAATTCCCATATCCCTATGAGTCCTCACAAGACTCAATTAAAAAAACCAAACAGAACTTATAGATATATAGATGGTATAGTATATAAAATCATAAGTATAGTATACAAAATCATACATTGCAATATCCTACCTGTTAATGAATACTTTAGCTTCAGCCAGAACAATACAAGAGCACACAATAGATACAAACTCAAGGTTAATTGCACCAAACTTGATTGCAGGAAATACGACTTCAGCAACAGAGTGATCAATGTCTGGAATACTCTACCTGACTCTATGGTCTCTTCCCCAACCCCAAAAACTTTAACCTCAGACTGTCTACTACTGACCTCACCCCTTTCCTAAGGGGTCTGTAGGGGGTATGCATAAGCACACCAACGTGCCTACCGTCCCTGTCCTATTGTTTCTTTTATTTTTCTTTCTTATATCAAATCAAATAAATAAATAAACAAACAAACAAATAAATAAAACAGTGTAATTCACAGATAAGTAACATATTAGTACATTCAAGAACATTCAATATATGCAATGTCTTTATACCACCTGATGGTAGATCATTAACTGTCTTTGTATAGGTGGATCACAATACTATGGTTCCCAAATTACAGTCTTCAGAATAGGATAGGCCTCTTTGAACAAAGAAAATGGCTATCCCTGCTGTTTGCTAACTGACAGATCATGAGGGCCAGAATTAATTGCATTTTTACCATAAATATTCCCCAAATTCAACAACTCAATTCCAAAATAAATTAAAGGTTAAACTTGACACGTTGACTACTTGGACATGTCCATGAAGTTTTCTTGGCAATAATATAGGATGTTTCTTTTTCAATTTTCCGGTGAAAGATAGAACTGTGATTTCCTAGAGACTCTTATCCAAGCTCAACAGATTTAATACAGCTTGGCATTTTTGAAATCAACCATTAAGTAGATGCTGCTACTTATTGAGACCAATTATATATTTTTCTTAATTCAATATCTTTGTAACTATAAAATATATATGGATTATCAAGGAGCTAGATTATGCCTTTCTAAAATTAAGATATTGCTTTAATTTCAAAGATTTATTTCAGCAATGTAAAAAGATCCTAGATAAAAACATATTATAATTCAGTTTAAAATAAAATTGTAAAAATGGAACAAACTGGGTAGATATCACATTTCAAATTGATCACAGTATAAAAATGTTTTATTTATTTATGCCACAGTGTATATGAAATCGAACAGTATAGCACTTTAAAGAAAGAAGCAGTAGATAGTAAGGAAGCATTGGTGCTTGGATTGTCAAGTTGACTTATAGGGTTTTAATACAAAGGAATCAAAAAATTACTTTGGTTTTTGGGGAGTTTTGTCCAAAATAAGGCCCTTTAACAATTAGCACTTCATTTTAAAAATAGTTTTTAGCTGCAAAGAATTCTTAGGAACATTCTCTATACAGGTATGTAATCCTTGATGCATGACCGTAATGGAATCTGCCAATTATGGTTGAAAGTCGTGATGGTCATTAAGTAATACACCCACATGACTACCTCACTTACAATCCTCCAGCCCTGCTGCCCCCAATGAAGACAGCATGGGATGCATCAGGTATACTGAGGGGGGCCCTGGAAGACTTAGTGCAGGCGCTACCATGGGCTCTCAAGGTCTCCCCCCCTACCCAAGATACTCCAACCTCCACTTCCCACCCTTTGGGATTGCTACAGTCCTTGGCTGCTTCCCACCCCACCAGGTCCCACATCATCATCTTCACCCTGAATCACTCATCATGCATTTACCTTTTGAAGCTCTCTGGAGCTCAGGTTAGAGCAGCAAAGCAAGTTGATCTGTTGCTGGGCCACATGGTGCAATCCTAGAAGTGGCCACCATTTTCCAAGTTGACGTAATTCAATGCAGCTGCTTGAAAAATGGTAGCCACTTCTAGAATTGTATCATGTGGCCCCACAATAACAGCCTGCCTCCTTCCCTAACCTGAGCTACAGAGATCTCCCAAAGGTAAGTGAGGAGAAAAGTATGAAGCCCAGTGGGGTGGGAAGCAAGCAACATCTGGAGGAATCTGGTGGGAGAGATAGGCAGGGGTGCTGCAGTTGTGGTGGAGTTGCAGTGGCCATAACTTCAGAACCAAGTCATGAGTAGCTTATAGAGATAATTTGGATGTATGATATGATGGAGAAATTATATTACAGGATAATTTTAATTAGGATGTATAACATGATGGGAAGGGAAAAAAGGGACTTGATGAAACCAATACACAACGGCATTGTATAACTGTGAACAGTTATGTAAATTAAGGAAAACTGTACAATAAAACTTTTTTTAAAAAGTAGCTTTTGGAAAGGTCTGCCATAACTTCAAACAGTCGCTAAATGACCAGTCATAAGTCAAAGACTATCCGTAGCTTCCTCACAGCCCCATGAATTACAGTGACATAAATTCATGCAATAATGTCAAAAAGGAATGTCATTAATTGATTTTCACGAAGAAACCAAAGACTGAACAGGACTGAAAACATTTAGAAAAACATAGAGATATAACAAATGTATGTACTGCATAAACTTTCAAGATTGGTATTTTCACTCTTGTTGCACACATTACCTGTATAGGCTGTTGGGACACTAAGTAGCAAAATCCTTTTTGTTGCACACAACTTGAATGATCTTTCTACAGACAATGCAAAATGAAAATATTTAATTAAACTTGATGTGATGAGAATCTTCCTTGATTTGTCATTCAAAAATGGGAAACTGAGCTTGATTTCAATACCCCTTTCTCCCTCAATGATAATGAGCTCTTCTCTGATGGTACTCGCAGTTTTGAACATAAGTACACTATGGAGCTTAACAAATCAGTGGACTATACCAACTTTGCGAGCCAAAGCAGGATAAACAATTAGCCCAGCTGCACTTAAACAGGCAATGTTACAAGATTTATAGCTACTAACATTATGTCTCTGCTTCCTTGAGGAGGGAAATCTTAAGAAAGAAGGATTTGTAACCATTTGTATTTGACTCTTGCTGAACGTATCAAAATGCCCTGGGAACTTTTACTTACTTATTGCATCCATGGCCCTTGATGTTTTACTTTGGCCAGACCTGATAAAACAAGTATTTATTTAAAGTGAAAAAATATGTAATATATTAAGAAAATCATTATCTTGCGTCATTATCAATGTTTCCCTTTACTCAATACCATTTGTCATTAAAAAAGTTAAAATATCAGCATAGGAAATATTGACTCAGAAATAAGCCATTAACCTAAATTATATGTGCATTAAACTTTTGACATCACTTTTTTTTTCATGAATTCCCCCTATCAAACTAAGGGCCCAGTATCGTGCAACATAAAAATATATCAATGCAAATTAATTTTCCTACATAAATTAGGTATGTAGTTTCATGTAAATTATCTTGCAGTTGTAGTTTAAATTTAAGCATTCTTCCTACCCTGAATAACTGGGGCAAATAGATTGTTTTCTAGTTACAATGCCTCTCTGCATTAAATACAAGCATTATTTCTTATTCAAAAAAGAATAGAAATAGTTGACAAAGAATATACTGATGTAACAAAAACCAGCCATTAGCACCTACATGTTATCTGCAATGGTTTCAGCAGTGTTTTCCTCTTCTTCTGAAATTGTTTCTTCTGGAGTTCTAATGAGAAAAAACAAAACGGTGCCCACTAGACTGATCACTGTCAAAGAGATGAAGACAGTCCTACGGTCGCTTTCTGTGAAGAAGTAAAATAGTGTATTATACCTTCTTCAATGAACTGTGTAATCATTCAAAGTTACCAAAATATTCAGGATATTTTTCAGATGAAACAAAATATAAAGTACAGAAAAAAAATTTACATTCGTAACAAATGTCAGTAATTTTTCACAAATCAAACTAAGATTCTGTATTTGAAGATAACTATGTATATTAACATTGTTTTATATGATCATGGAGTTAATCACTTTAATAGGCAATTACTAGGAAATAAATAGATAAATAAATAGATAAATAAATAAAGGGACGGATGCCTCCTGCAGCACCTTGCCAGCCAAAACAGGGTGCAGGGGGTCCGTGCACGCCCCCACCCCGTGCCTCGTTTTCACACTCCATGGACTCCTGCAGCACTCTGCTGGCTGTTTTCAGGCCTGTTTCAGCCCATTTTTCACCCTTTTCTGGCCCATTTTCAGGCCCTTTTCAGGCGATGTTTGGGATGTTCTCTGGCCATTTTTGGCCAGCAGAGTGCTGCAGGAGGCCCTGAAGAGCGAAAACAAGGTGCGGGGGCATCATGGGCTGGTCCTTTGATACTTCCAGGCTGGCCCCATAGGCTAGATTTAAGCACCTCGTGGGCCGGATCCAGGCAGCGGGCCTTGAGTTTGACACCCCTGCCCAAATGAATTGAATGGCACCGCAAAATAGATACACATTTTTAATTACAATACAGTGTAGTCATTGAGATAAAAATCAGGCCTCTGAGAGAAGGAAGTCTCTGCTCTTTTCAAAAGTAGCTGCAGTCATACAGATAAGCCCACACAAATACACACACACACACACACACACTTTCCTCAAGTATAGTACTCACAGGCATATAAGTCTATGTTCCAAATGCCTGATTAATTGAACCACACCCTGGTGTTTTCAAGGACATGCTGATATCTAGAGGCAGCCTCATTTCATCCAGTCTTTTGAGCTTAAGAAAGCAAATATTAAGACAGAGTGGGAAGAGTGAATAGGAGAAAATGATAAGCAATCCTGGTGGGAGTCCTGCCTGGAACCTGGAACTTTGTCTAGAGTTCAATACCAACTAGGAAAGAAGCAACTGCACGAAAATAGCACTCCATCTTAACTAACACAGAAACTTGGGTGGAAAGGCAAAAGTTGTATGCTATTTAAAAGAATTTGAGATTTCTACATGAACTGAGTATTAAAAGACTGAGTATAAAGGCCTGGGTATTAAAAATGCATTTACATGGCAACATCACCTTGCAAATCCTAGGACAGGGTTTATCCATAGCAATAATCTGTTGGTGGGAGATGCATGTGTGCAATAAAGCATTGTGTACAGAGTTTTGCTTCACTGAATTGTGTTCAGTCCTTGAAACGCAAAGAACCATCACAAGGCAGAAAATTTCTTATCTAACTGCTGAGACAGTGAATTATTTTGCTTGTCTGGGTGTAGGTGATGAAATATCAAGGAACACAACATATTTTAAAATGGAATTTGTACAGTATTCAGTGAGATATTGTAAAAAATCAATGATGGAGACAGTAGGCTGAATACACAGGCTTCAAAGGATTTCATGAACAATACCAACCTGATATGTAAGTTTTCCCTTGCCAGGCAAAATATATGTAGAGATTTCCAAAAAACAAGCTATAAACAGAAGATAACTAGTGGTTAATGCATTATTTTTATATAAGAAAGAGGTGAATTATAATTCAAATCAAGATCAAAATCTTAATAAACCTCAAATAATCTCAAGGATTTATATGTAAAATATAAATTATATTGGCATTGCAAGTAGATTCCAAACAACAAGAGCTGATCTTCCCAAGATATGCATGTTTTTCTTTTATTACATCAGCCTTCTTCAAACTAATATCCACTGGTGACTTGGATTTCAATTCCCATAGTCCCGGTCAGTAGGACTTTTGGTCAGAACAGCTAGCAACTATAAGAACTGAAGTGCAACACAAAGAGAAGTTTCCATAACAATCATGGAAAATTCACAGCATAAACGTTAAAGTAAATGGATATTTTGGCTCAATAAGAAGTAGCCTAGGAATTTGATCCCAATGATGGAAACAAAAATTCCAATATATGGAAGCAGGACATAACTGCAAAGTTTAAAATAATTGAAGAGGAAATTCTGCATTTGATTTAAAAATTAAAAGTAGGAATGAACACAACTTTCCACCTGCAACCTGATTATACCACTTCCCCTTTGAAATTGTGGCTCCCTCCTTCCCACCTTTAGATCTAGTTGATTTTAAAAAAAACCCACTTGTTTCTGGAATCAGTTTAAAATGCTAGGTTGGCTGCAAGCTATACTGGGAAAATCAAAATATATCTTTAAAGAAATAATGGGAAATAAATTGGAATTATTCCTCAGAAAACTACCAAAACATGTCTATGAAGTTACCAATTGATCTCAATTTAAAGAAACATTGTTTAACTACAGTATCTTTAGAATCCTATTTTGGAAATTCATAGGGTTTTAAAATCTGAACTCTAGGCACTACACCCTTGTTTTGCCAATATACTCTTCCCAAGGCAGTAATGGCAGTGGTCATTGATAATAAACCCTTTTGTTTCTATCTATACAAACAGATAAAGAACATTTTATTTTGACGGCGCATACTCCGTGATCATTTTTTATCTTGTTAACTGCTGGGCGGTGAGGTCTGCTGCTCCTAGTGGTGCTGCTGGACACTGCCCTCCTGTCAGGGCAATGCTGTGCTGAACACAGACCTCTGCTTTTTTGTTTAGCAACTCTTTAATTTAACTGATGTATTGCTTTTGAATTATTTTATCTGATTTGAAAGATGTTTTCATCTTTATTCTAAGCTCCTTTGATTATTTTTATTTATTTAAATTTGCTTGCTGTCCATCTTGCCTATTTTGCTTAATAAGTATCAATTATCAATTTCCTTTCAGGAAACACCAAATATCAAACACAATTCGCAACTCCAACCCAAGAACATCCTCATTAGAATCATATAAAAGAGGCAGAGAACAAGGGACTAGTCCCACGCTTCACCAAAGTTCATTGGCTAAATTAGAAGCTAGATTTCAATTTCCCTGGTCTACATCAAAGCAATCTAAGCGATCCAGGCACAAAATATGTTCTAAATTGAACATACTATTCATACTCACTAACTTACTTTATAATAAAATCATGGAAAATTCTGAATGCCCTCAAATATTTTCCTATGACACAGATGAGACAGTGACTCTTGTTCCCATTTAGGACTCTTTAAATGATAATTATAATAGAAAGCAGAACTTGAAGTAAACTGTAATTCCAGAAAGCACATTTTTTGTCTGTAAGCTTCAAAACTGTCAGTTCAGTTTATAAGTTGTACTTCCACAATCTTGCTTTAAATATCTAAAGACAGCCTAATCACATATTTGTTTCCAAGAAAAGGGTTTTTTATATTAGCACCATCAGTGCACTTTCTGGTATTGGGTGATTTCTTCTTCCCTTAGCTTCCATTTGCCTAAAAAATGATTTAGTGGGTTCCCAAACCTCCAGAATAAATTAGGGGTCAATTGGGAGATGCAAAAGGGAGAGGACTCCATTGTAGTCTGTGAATTTTGATTTCATTTCATAGCATATGATTTAACCAAAAGCAATAGTTTAATTATTTACCTGAACTGCAATAATGCCCAGAAAATTCCACTGTTCCTGCCAATTGTGTTTTCATTTGAATTTATTGTTAGGCAATTTCCTTGAGCAGTCCATAATACTGCAAATGTAAGAAGAATTAATGTAAACAGAAAAGAAATCTTCTAAAGTTTATTTATATTGGTATCTGAAAATGTTTTCAGTAACATCATGTATTTGGATGCATCTCAAGGTTGCTTCATAAATGCTTACAGCTGACCCTATTTAAGTATTCAAATAAAACAGATGATATGGATATAATAAAAATATATTAAGTATTAAAATTATATTAAGGTATTCTAGCCAGTGTTCCAATTGAAGCTCCAATAATTGACAAACTTTTAAGGAATATGAATCTCTTTGATACTTATTACGCATTTTCAACAACAAACCTATATAATGCATACTTTATAAACTACAGAGAGTATTGTTCAAAGTGACTGCAACTTTAGCTGGAATATCATTATTGTAATCTTGGGAACAAAGACAAGTTAAAGAGGTGCTTAGCAAATCTGAATTCCATAGTACCAATTTCTTGCCTAATGTGCTAAGACTGGGCCTTAAGAGGGGGGAAAGGTAATTCCAAACACCACTGCTTGTGTCAGGGGCGGGGTTAGGGTTAGGGATCCACAGGGATTCCTTTACCTTTTATGTAATGTTTCTAATGGTTAAGAACTGTTTTACTAGTTAGCATTGCTTGCATTCCACTTAATGGAAAATGAGAAAAGTGTGGGAAACATATTATAAAATGGTCCATATTACTCAGAATCCACCCAAATCTCATAATTCCACCAAAAGCAAAACAAATTCCTTCATAAAGTGGAGAGTATCTTTCAGGTTGAGAGGAAGAGCTTACCAGCAGCTGCTATTCCAAGGAAAACTGAGGCTGTGTAGAAACTCCAGGTAATAGGCTGGATAAAGATGGCAATATATAAGCTGAAAAGAAAATAGTGTTAATTTGCATAATGCCATGCTCACAGTTCTTTGTAAAATAACTTTTATTGCTCGTTGGGAATAATCTGTACCTGATTAATTTTCAGTTGTTCTTACCTCTCCCAATTAATTCTAAGTCCTATCTTTACTTGCTTAATTAGATATTTAACATATTTAATAACAGAATTGGAAAGGACCTTGAAGGTCTTCTAGTCTAACCCCCTGCTCAAGCATATCATTTCAGACAAGTGGCTGTCCAGTCTCTTCTTAAAAGCCTCCAGTATGGAGCAGCCATAATTTCTGAAAGCAAGCTGTTTCACTGGTTAGAAAGTTATTTCTTAATCCAGGTTGCTTCTTTCCTTGATTAGTTTTCATCCATTGTTTCTTGCCTTAACTTCTGGTGCTTTGGAAAATAGGTTGTACCCCTTCTTCTTTGTGGCAGCTCCTCAAATATTGGAATACTGCTATCATGTCACTCCTAGTCCTTCTTTTCACTAGACTAGCTGTACCCAATTCCTGTAACTATTCTTGGTATGATTTAGCCTCCAGGCCCCTAACCGGTATGCAGGGATTGCTACTCTTCTCTGCACTCTTTCTAAAGCCTCAACATCTTTTTATAATGTGGAAACCAAAACTGGATGCAGTATTCTAAGTGTGGTCTTACTAAGGTTTTATAAGGCAGTACTAGTACTTCGTGTGTTCTTGGTTCTATTCTTTTAATGCAACCCAGGATGGCTTTGGGTTTTTTGACTGCTGCCACAAAGGGCTGGTTCAACTCCCTTTCACACTTAATGCTATTGAGCCAGGTTTCACCTAATCTGTACCTGTACCTTTGGTTTTTCCTGCCTAAGTATAAGACCTTACTTTTCTCTACACTGAATTTCTTTTTGTTGGATAGGGCCCAGTGTTCAAGTCTTTCGAGATCCATGTGGATCCTGAGTCTGTCATCTGAAGTGCTGGCTATTCTGCCAGTTTAGTGTCATCTGCAAATTTGATAAATTCCCCTCCTATTCCCTCATCTTGTGGGAGATATCTTCACTCATTTGTGAAGATATTGAAAAGTATTGGGCCTAAAAAAGGAACCTTGGGGTACGTCACTGCTTCCTTTCTTCCATATAGATGTAGTTCCATTGGAGATTACGCGTTGAGTGTGATTGGCAGCATACATCTACTACTGATGCTGTTTATCCCACATTTTTCTAGCTTACTGACATCCAAGTACACTATGTCCATTAATATAGTCACTTTGTCAAAGAATGAAATAAGATTTGTTTGGTATGGTGTGTTTTTGACAAATCCATATTGGCTTCTGATTATAACTTTGCTTACTTCTAAGTGTTTGTAGATCTGTTGCTTGGTTATCTTTTCCAGGATTTTTCTAGGTATTGATGGCAGGCTGATTTGATTGGTCTGCAGTTTCCTGGATCTGTTCCCCCCGCTTTTTTTTTTTTTTTTTTTTTGAAGTTTTCAAGAAAAGATTGAACAAACATTTGTCTGAGATGATATAAGATCTCCTGCCATGGGTAGGGAATTGGACTAGAACTGCTCCAACGTCCCTTCCAGCCCTATGATTCTATTCTAACACCAGCTACTAAAACAGTAATAGTTACCGTATATCATACATTCCCCATTTAGTCAATTATATACAAAACAAGAACAGGTCTTCTAGATGCAGCTAAGTAAACAAAAATCAGCATAAATTATATATCTGGAATTGAGGCAATTTTACTTACCTATAGAAGATACCACTAATGAACATGGAAAGTTGTGGTCCTATGACTGCAACCACTGAAGGTGAAATTATATTTGATGCAGAAAACACTCCATAAATAACAGCCATACTGTACAAAGGAATAACAATGATTAGTAAATCATTAACATGTACTTGAAAGCTAAGAGCAGTAAGGAGGAACTTCTTTGTTTTTTGGGGGGAAATAGATAAAGTTGGTAAATCTGTCAATATACACACTTTATACACACAACCACATCAATTTTTTTCAAGCACCATGGTACTACCACATTGCTACACTAATTCACATAGGTGCTGTATCTAAAATTATTTTACATGAAGATGCAAGCTACCTTCTTTTACATCTCTCCCCAACCCATACACAAATTTTATCCATGGGAATTGGACTGTTTGTGTATCATGTTTATTTTAAATGATCTTCCTCTGGAGATGAGATTTCGGAGACAAATTAGAATTCTACCTGTTTTTAGGTTTAATTAAAAACAATAAAGGAAAAATGATTAAGTACAGCATATCTAGGGTGAGGTCACAAATAATAGTAATATTTTTCATCTTAGTCAAATTAACTGTAATTCCCCTAGATCTCCAAATGGAAGTTTTTAAACTAGGTTTAGTGAAAACAAGCCAAAATTAATATATTATTAGCCTGTCTTATTCAAATCATAGTTTGAACTTCACTGGGATCTTTAATTTACAACTGAAAGCCAGAATTTCTGAACGCTGGCACACAAAAAAGGATAATGAGGAAGAACTGACATCATTTCTCATTCTCATAAAATGAATTTATCCTGTTCCATTATGCCTGAACCTAGTCATAAAATGTACCTGAAAAGCAACAAGTTAAAATGTTCAATAAATTATGAAGTGTTGCTGCTCCAGGAATTGGAGAGGTCTGGGTTTTTATATTCTTGATTCTTGATTTTTAAAGTTGTAAGCTACCTGTGTTGAGTTAGGCTGGCATATAAATTACTTAAAATACATAATAATAAGACAAGCATAAAGTACCTTGTGTAGCCACTTCCATGAAAATCAGTATGATTTAAATTTGTAATAACAGTTTGCTGTAATACATTAAGATACATTAAAATGATTAACAATATGAACTATTATCTAGATTGTTTTTAAAATGTATTTATGTTTAAAATACAAAACACACTCACAAGTCACTATAAATACAAATATTAAATATGCCTGTTTACAATTACTTGGTCAAAGAATTTGCAATTAATATCCTAAATAAATCAAGTTGTTTTAAATTAAATTTGCATCAAAGAACATTACATTAGGAAGTAAACAAAAGTAAAAAATCTAACTAGTTTTAATATCTACTTTTCTTCTGTTAAGGGGAAAACATCATATTGCTTGATAAAGAAGTGTGCCCAAATCTGCATTTGCCTTATAGGAGATAAAATAAGGAGCATCTCTAGCAATAACCATGATGTGGCAAGTAATAAATCCTTAGTTTTTGCTACAGCACTGTAGTACCCTTAAATCATCATGTAAGTTGATCCCATGCTTAGAGGCCTGGCTGACAAAAATCACTGTTTGTTTCTATACTCCCCTCTCCCCAAAAATTCTCTCCCCAAAAATCTTTTTATACAGTGGTAAAACTAGACAAGCAAGAGGTATTCTCTTTCCAATTACATTTACTCGTTGTTCCCTTTTTCCTAATAAAGTTTTATATCTAGAGATATGGGTTCCTTATTTTAATAAGATAATTTCTCATTAAAAATTACCCCATATGAAATACTGTACAATTAACTCCTGTGTTTCAGGACTGGCATAAGATTGAATCTCTGGGTGAAAAGTTAGACAATCACAAGCACCATTTTTATTTTTCTAGAACTAGACTGAATGATGAAGCCTTTGGCAGAATTATCAAAGTCTTTAGAATGATCAAAGTCTTTAGAATGTATGTGTCAGGGTGTTTAACATGGCTAGTGACAACTGATCATGACATGTTTGAGAAGTAACCCAAGAAAGGATCTTCCAGGCAGTCTGAATTATCATTTCTGCCAGCACAGAGGAAAGAGGATTCCATTTTTAAAATTATGCTTTTTGAGCAATCAAGAAATTCCATACATTATAATAACAGATAAAAGAAATGGCAAGAAAAGGACTGCAAACATCAAGAGAATGTTTCTGAAATATATATTTTTGTTTCATCAAGAAGACAGTCAATGCACATAGACATAGGGAAAAGAAACATTTGCTCTTACCGCTATATTTCCACATGTTTGGAAAGCAGTGAACATAAACATGAATGCTATTCCTAAAACAATGATGTTCAACTGTTTTTTTAATTCAGAATTCATATTGTGTTTTATCAGAATATTGTCAGACTAAAACATAGGTTAACATCTGTCTTTCAAGCTTCTTCCTTTTTTTAAGTTTCTGAGAAAGGAACAAAGAACACAAACTCTGCATTACTGAATTAACAATTGTTTTCTGAAAAAACAAAGTATGAAGAAAATACCAACTAACAGGAATGAAAAAATATCAAAAGTCTCTACCTTTAAAATGCAGAGCAGCAGCAGATGCAAAGAAGCAAAGAAGACACATTCTGACTCAGATCTTCACTTATCTTCCATGTAATGGAATCAGATTTTGACTTGGACACCAATTATCTGATAAAAGGAACAGCTATGGAGATTATTTCCATTCATGCCAGACAGGAAATAGAGAACAGTTTACAAATTAAGTCAGCTGATCAAATGGGGGGGGAAGCACTCATGAATTCTGGGAAATGCAGTTCAAAGAGCTATATACTAAGGAAAAGAAAGCATTTCTAAGCAATGCTACAGAATAAAAACTCAGTGATATGTGTAAGCATGAACAGAATACCTTTTAGATAATAATGACTGTACATTTTGTTTTTCTCATTTGTCAGGAAATTTTGAGAAAAGCCAATTCTGAATAATCTGGTATATGATAAAGGGAAACCTTGAATTTATTTGAATCGTTACTGAACCTAAGTGTCAGGTTGTCACTAAGCCTGTTTTACTGTTTTATTATAAATAATACAAATTGTTTCATTATAAATAATAAAAATTATATAATAATGAATGTAACCTTCCCAATCAAAATGTTACTATCATAGTCATTAAAATAATGCAGTTCAAGAAAAAAGGTAACATCCCAAATAAATATATAATTGTAGTATGTAAGACAAACCTCCTGAGAACTAAATCCAATTATATCAATGCACTTGTGGTTTCTGTCATTTCAAATTTTCACATCCAAATGCTAGATTCAATATTGAATGTGCATCTGGAGAAGCGGGGTGGGGTGGTGGGGTGGCTCGGCAGCACAGAGCTTTCCCAGAGAGAGGCCCAGATGAACAGACTGCAGAGTTCTGGGCTGCAAAGGGGGAGAGGGGGAAGAGATTAGGATACCCACACCCTAGAATCTCTCATATCTAACAGATTAAAAGTTACAGTTTTAAATGGTAACATTCTGTCCACTAGATGTAAGCAAATAAAGTATTGGACTTTATAGTATCTCACTTTTTCATCTTTGAGCTAGGTGCTAGGGCCTGACACTTAGCAACTTTTCTAAATTACGACACACACACACACCTCAAATAACCAAGATAACTACAAGCTACAAGATAACTACACACCCCAAATAACCAAGATAACTACAAGCCATAGTTCTTGTATAGTATTAGCATACTCAGAAACCCTCGCACCTGATTGGTCTAGACGAGCGGAGACTTGATTGGTCAACAGGTCGGCCGTGATTGGAGCACTAGGAATCTACCGCGATTGGCTGTGCCGATCGCGGGAGATTCAAAGTGCTGCCATTGGCTGCCGAGCCGCGAGCCAGCCCTATATGAAGGACTGCCGCAGCTCGCATTCTCAGACCCTTTACCTATACCTAATAAAGAGCTGAACTCACGTAAATGGTCTCGCATCTCTATCGAACCGATCCGCCTCAGATCTAACACTGGCGACGAGGATGGGATTGTGAGACAAAGAGACCATCCAGCACGTGGCGAGGCAGCACACAGCAACCAGCAGCATGGCCGGAATCAACTCACCACCCGCTCCCTTCAACCCTGCTACTGAGGACTGGGAATCCTATACCGATAGGTTCCAAATGTTCCTCGAGAGTAGCAAACTCAAGGACGCCATTGGCCACAAGAAACGAGCTGTGTTCCTCATGCACTGCGGGCCCACAGTCTTCAAAA
The DNA here is from genome assembly GCA_033807585.1 of Hydrophis major. Taxonomy (NCBI): domain Eukaryota; kingdom Metazoa; phylum Chordata; class Lepidosauria; order Squamata; family Elapidae; genus Hydrophis; species Hydrophis major. Next base: position 176,178,529 of record CM066329.1, read on the forward strand.
TGGCCAAAGCCTTGGCCAAACCGATGGACGTCAAGGCGATGGAGTGGGATGATCTCGAGCCCCTACTGCGGAGCCACTACGCCCCCGTCATGCCCATCCTCATCCGGCGACATTACTTCTACAGGCGGGATCAACGCGAGGGCGAAGGGCTGGCCAACTTCATAGCGGCCCTACGGGACGTGAGAGGTCTGTGTGAGTTCACCGACCTGGACGAGGCCCTGCGAGACCGCGTCATCCTGGGACTCCGAGAACCTGTCCTCCAGAGCCGCATCATGGCAAAGGGAGACATCTCCCTCACCGATGCCCTCACCAAAGCCGCTGCAGTGGAAGCGGCCAAGAAATCAGCGGCTTGGATGCGACAATCGAGCAACATGCCGCAAGCGGCAACCGGAGAGGCAACATCGACCGCCGAGAGGAGGCCAGCGACAGACCACACAACCACACACCAAGGCGACATCGACTCCTTCTCAGAAACCGAAGACGAGGAGGAGGAGATCCACCATCTCCAATCAGCGTGGGAGCTGCGGGAATCACGAGGTCGTAAGTCGAGGCTCCAGTGTGCTGGCTGCGGCGGCGATCATCCCCGAGCGGACTGTCATTTTCTCGAAGCCATTTGCAGGCATTGTGAGAAACGGGGGCACATCGCCAAAGTGTGCCGGAATAAGAAGCACTACAGCCCGCAGCGACGAGATGCCAGCCCCCGACGGAGAGACAGCACTCCCATCAGGACCCAAGATCGCCAGACGGAGAACCGCTGGAGCCGGGAAGGTCAGAACAGGCGACTCCAGGAGACGAGAAAGAGAGAGGAAACGCACCAGACTGTCGTCATCGGCCATTCCTCCACCAGCGACGCCAGAAAGGTATATGTGACAGTCAGGATAGAAGACCAGCAATGCGACATGGAGGTGGACTCAGGGTCTTTCCTCTCAATGGTCTCCTGGCGCACACTGAAGCACCTGGTCCCCACCATCCACCGCCAAGAACTGGAAGACCAAACACTAACCCTCAAAGACTATCAGGAAAACCGAATCCCTGTAGTCAGTAGAGGCCATTTTAAAGTCACCTTCAAGGGCCACACAGAGGTGCTACTCCTGACGATCGTCGATCGAGATCGGCCGAGCCTGTTGGGGCTGCAGTGGTTCGCACCCCTGGACATCGAAGTAACAGGCATACACCACATCGGAGAGGCAGACTGGGAAGCGGCGCTCGTGAGGGACTTCTGGGAAGTCTTCGATGACCATTTAGGCAAGTACCGGGGGTCCCCTATTTCACTTAACATAGACCCAAGCATCGCGCCAATCCGCCTTAAGCCCAGGCGAGTGCCATTTGCACTCAAGCCCAAGATCAATGAGCAACTCGATAAGCTCATCGCGCAAGGGGTGCTGGAACCGATCGATCATGCCCGGTGGGAGATCCTAATTGTCACCCCAATCAAGCAAAATGGGTCAATGAGAATTTGTGGTGACTACAAGGCCACCCTAAACCATGCGCTCCAACAAAGCGCATACCCCGTCCCAGTAGTCCAGCATCTTCTGCACTCACTGGGGAGAGGCCGGATCTTCGCAAAGCTCGACCTGGCGCAGCCCTACCAGCAACTGCCGGTCGACGCCACGACAGCAGAAGCCCAAACCATCGTAATGCACCGAGGGGCTTTCCGCTGCAACCGGCTCCAGTTTGGAGTCAGCGTGGCACCTGGGGTCTTCCAAAGCCTTATGGAAAGACTCCTCCAGGGAATAGAAGGGGTGGTGCCCTACTTTGATGATGTCTTGCTGGCCGCGAAAAATAAGAAACAACTAGAAGCCAGGTTGAGGGAAGTACTGCAGAAGTTCAAAGACGGGCTGAAAGGGTTGAATTTCTGGGGTACCTCCTAGACAAACAAGGAATTCACCCCACAGAAAAGAAACTGAGAGCCATAAGGGAAGCACCGAGACCAAAAAACAAAACGGAATTACAGGCTTTCTTGGGACTGTTAAACTTTTACAATGTCTTCCTACCTCAAAAGGCGACCGTGGCGGAACCGCTACATAGGCTGTTAGATAAAGCAGCCACCTGGACCTGGGGAGCACGGGAGGAAAGCGCTTTCAACAACACAAAGAACCTGCTAACATCCGACGCGGTACTAATCCAGTACAGCGAGACTCTGCCATTGACGGTAACTTGCGATGCGTCACCATTCGGAATCGGCACCATCCTCAGCCACCAGCTGCCAGACGGGAGGGAAGCACCTAGCACTTTCTCATCAAGGACACTATCAAAGCCAGAGCGGAACTTCAGCCAGCTCGACAAAGAGGCCCTAGCAGTCATCGCCGGCGTCAAGAAATTCCACGAATACCTTTACGGTAGGACTTTTACAATCATCACGGATCACAAGCCACTGCTAAGAATCCTGGTGGGGAACAGGGCCACACCGAACATTCTATCAACAAGAATGACTGATACACCGACCCGGCAAGGACATCGCCCATGCAGACGCCCTAAGCCGGTCACCCTTACCGGACTGGGAAGACGACCCGGCACCCACAACAGAGGTACTCCAAATAGAGACAATATCCAACCCACTCATGACCACGCCAGACATTGCCAGAGAAACAAATAAAGACAAACGGCTGGCGCGAGTCTTGAGCTGGGTGGGAAAAGGGTGGCCGGAAGGGGACATAGACGAACTATTCAGACCTTTCCGGAACAGACAAACCGAACTCTTTACCGAAAAGGGCTGCATACTTTGGGGGGACAGAGTGGTAATTCCTGAAAAATTACAGGAAAAGGTATTGGGAATGTTGCATGAGGGGCATCTGGGGATGGTTAAGATGAAAAGCTTGGCCAGAAGCTACGCATGTTGGCCAGGAATGGATAAACAGATCGAAACCTGAGTTGCCAAATGTAAACAATGCCAAGAGTCCAGATCCAATCCACCCTCCGCCCCAACCCAAGAATGGGAAAAACCAAGAGGTCCGTGGTCCAGAATTCATATAGATTTCACGGGGCCAACCAAGGGACATATGTACCTTATCACAGTAGATGCTTACTCCAACTGGCTGGAGGTAAGCACTATGAAGTCAACCACGACGGAGGCGGTGATAAGGAAACTGAGCAAACTCTTTGCTACGCACAGCCTGCCAGATGTAATAGTGTCAGACAACGGGCCCCAGTTCACTGCACTAGCGTTTGGACAATTTCTGGCAGGCCTAGGGATACGCCATGCATTAACCGCACCAGCAAACCCGGCGGCAAACGGGCGGGAGGAACGCATGGTCCAATACACCAAGAAAGCTATCCAGAAAATAGAAACAGCCAACATACAGGACAAAATCAATAAAATGCTCCTCATTCAACACATTACACCTAGCGCAACCACAAATAAAAGCCTGGCGGAACTAATGATGGGCCGGAAACTACGCTCTACACTAGACAGAATGCACCCAACATATAACCCAGACAAACCCCCAGGTTCCTCCAGCAAACACAGAACATTCAACATAGGGGACCCAGTATACACCAAAAATCTCACAGGAGAACCACTCTGGGTGCCAGCAACAATCACCCAGATAACCGGGCCCCTATCATACCGATTGGAAACTAGCGACGGGAAAAACTGGAAACGGCACATAAACCAACTTAGGTCAAGAATAGCGGTTTCCGGTTTCGCGTGGCTTCGGGGCAGCAGGAATTCGCGACAGCTCGCGATTCCTGCTGTGCTAGCCGTCGAGGTACCCCCGATCCAGATGGGTCAGGGGGATATGGCTGCCCTGTAGGGACAGCTGAAGAGAGAGGGGAGTCGGATAGGGAGGTGGGGGTGTCGCAGACCCCCCCTTCTCCGGAAAAACCCCTTTTTCCCAAGGCGGTGGAGCGGCGGTCAGCAATGGCCGCCACGAAGAAGCCAGCAACCGGGTAAGATTGTGCTGGAGGAAGTGTGAAGAGTGAAAGTTTTGTCTGAGCCGGGTCAAGTAACATCTTTTAAATTGCCTGGAACTGAGCTGTTTGAATTGCTGGAGGATACATTGTATCCCTAAGAAGAGCGAAAAGCAGCGGAGAAGCTGTTAAAGGGAACTTTTTTTTTTTTCTTTACTCTCCCACCCCATGGAAACAGCAGAAATATTTGGATATATTGGACATTGAAAGTGAATTGCTTTGAGAGTTGAAGCTAAGAGACAAAAGGATTCTTGGACATTGAAAAATTTAAGAAATTGGAAAACCCTTGTTGGAGGTATGGATTTCTGATTATTTAAAATTGACATTGCAAGTGGGAAGGGAGAGGGAAAAAAAATTGGAGCAGAAGCTGAAAAAGGAGGAGATTGCCTAGAATCCCAAAGGAAGATATATGGTAATTGGACCTCTTTGATTAAAAATTAACCCCAGAAAGAGAAAGAGAAGAAGGAAGAAAAGTATAAACTTTTGGAACTTTTTTCTAATTGTTTTTGATTGTCTTTGATTAAAAATACTTGTGGTTGTTTTGGAAAAAGTTTCCCTTTTCATAATGGCATCGTTTGTGGATGAACTAGAGATTGAATATCAAAAATATAAAAAAGAAGATACTTTGGGTACTTTGTTTCAATTCTTAGAAATGGCGTTATGTACTTATGAAAAGTTGATTTCGCAGCAGAAGGACTGGGACAAGGAAGAAGAGGAAGAAGAAGCCATCTTTGATGAACAATGGGTCCCTTCTGGAGAGGAGGAGAAAAAGGATAAGAAAAAGGGAATTTTAAGAATTATAAAAACAACCAAAAGAGAGAAAAATGAGCGAAAAGGTGGAGGCAAGGTTAGAAAGCAAAGGAAAAGGAGCAAGAAAAGCGAGGAGAAAAAGCAAAGGGGTAAAAAGGGCAAGGAGAAGAATAAGCAAGAGAGAAAGGGAGGGAGGAGAAGCCTTAATGGGGGGAAGCAAGACCTAAAGAAAAAAAGTTTATTTAGAGACAATGGGTGAATTTAATTTAGATTAAAAGAGGGATTCTGGAGGGTACATAAGTTGGTGTTTTTATATGTGTATTTAGAGTATAAAATTCTTTATGTAATCTTAGAATCTTTTAAACAGAATCCCAAGAAAAATTGTTATACGAAGTATTTTTAAGTTAGGGTAATGAGTTATAGACGTTACTCCAATTGGTGTACAGGAGAAGTATAGTAAAAGAAAAAAGATGAATGGATAGTTGGAAATAGAACAGACAAAGAATGTTGTTGAAAATGGTAATAAGATATGGAAGGATATATATGCTTTTTTTTTTTTGGATTTTGTATATTGATAAAAGGCAATAAAATTTTAATTAATAAGAAATAATTTGGATGAAAAGGAGAAGTAGGGATAAGATATGAAGTTAATACTATATGAAGTATTGATACTATAATTTGGAATTGTTATGCCTTATTGGTCTTTTATTATTATTTTTTCCTAGAAAAGAATTTATAAGCTGTTATGCCTTGATTCTTTGTGCATTGTTTTTATAAAACTGATAAAAATGGTTTTTTATATATATATATAAAAAAGAAAATGATAATAAGATATGGAAGGATATATGGGATGAATATGATGTTTGAATTTGTGTCTGTGTGAAGAGTTTTAACCCGGGAACAGACAACCTTCAGAAAAGATTTTTTAGTTTTGTATATGTTTTGTGTTTTGTATGTTTGTGTATTGTGTTTTTTGTAAAACTAATAAAATTTGTTTTTTATAAAAAATAGCCACCACAACCAGCCAAACACCCGAACAAGAAACTAGAAGGGGGGGGGAATCGGTAAGCAATAGAGAAGGAACCGAAGAAAACCAACTAACGCAAGCAGAACACCCCCCACCTAGAATAAATAAACCAATAAACCAATGCTACTCACCTGTAGACGCAGGACCAATGGAGCACGAAACCCCGGGGTCTTCACCTGAAAGGAGCAGCCAAACCAGCCCACCTGGCCAGGAAAAACCCAGCGGGAGCAGAAGCAGCAGCTCAACCAGCCCAGGAGAACCGGGAGGGAGCTACCAAGAAAGGCCCAGCTCAACGTTCCAGGCGGTTCCATCCCAAGGAACCGGAGCGACAGAGGAGGCATCCGAACCGGTCAACGACCACACCAGAACTGAACCGCGCAGTCAAAGAGGCAGGGAAAAAGCCCCGCCTACCTACGCGACTACATCACTACGCACCGTAGGACGAAACCAAGAGGGGAGGGGTGTACAGTATTAACATACTCAGAAACCCTCACACCCGATTGGTCCGGACCAGCGGAGGCCTGATTGGTCCACAGGTCGGCCGTGATTGGAGCACTAGGAATCTACCGCGATTGGCTGTGCCGATCGCGGGAGATTCAAAGTGCTGCCATTGGCTACCAAGCCGCGAGCCAGCCCTATATGAAGGACTGCCGCGGCTCGCATTCTCAGACCCTTTACCTATACCTAATAAAGAGCTGAACTCACGTAAATGGTCTCGCGTCTCTGTCGAACCGATCCGCCTCAGATCTAACAGTTCTGATGGCTGCACATGTACATACTCATGGTCACAAGTGCATTTGGGTGTTTGGCAACCTCTGAGGGAGATGGGAAGATTAAAATATAGGAAATATAAATAAATAAACCAATTCACATTTACAGTCAGTTGCAGTATTCTATAGTCTTGTGGCCACAATTTATAACTGTTTTTGCCAGTTTTCAGCTATTTTAGTCGATTTCTGGCAAAAAAAAAAACATTCATAGATTCACTTAACAATTGCTGAATTAATTTAAGAACTGCCATGGTTACTTAATGACTGCCATAAAGTCATAAAATCTGGGCTGGTTAACTTAAAATTATCATGAAAAATCTGAGCTCCACTGTGGTCATAGATCAAGGGCTACCTGTAGTTAGTTAACATTAACAGTGTAAGATAACACCTACACTTATAAGGTATGTTTAGGTTGGCATTCAAAATTTATTAATCAATGTTGTAGACTAAAATCAAAACAAGGGTAGCTTTCCCAGTATTATGAGTATCTCCTATACTGTTTTTAGAATTCTGAAATATGTATTAAACTGAACATAGTATGAGGTATTTTCAAGAAAATAAATATAGACTTTCGTCTCCTTATTTATTTCTATATTATGGACTCTAAATTTTTCATGTTTAGTTGCTTGGATAATGTGCACTATTGCTGTACACTCCCACTGAATTAGAAATTACTTTATTATCAACTTTTGAACTAAACATTGGTTCAAATAGACTAAAACTATATTTTGGTGACAATAGAGCTGCTGAATAAGAATATACTTTGATTCAGTGAATTAACAGACAGCAGAATGTTATCAGTCTGGGGACCATTCTTTTAAATCATGTCCCTCATTTTTATGTATTTCTCCTATTCTAGTTCATAATTATTATGGTACATAAGTTTAATATTTCTTTTGTTGTATTAATTCATCAGAAAAATATTTCCTAGTATTCACTGAGAAAAATTCATTAAATACTATTTTCAAATATCTTACTTTGCTCTGACTTTAAAAAAAATGATTTAATTTATTAAATATCTGCAAAAATATTTTAACATAAGTTTAATTCTAATCACCCCATTAGTTTAGTGTAGTGGTAAACATTTTAACATCAATTTTGTGGCCAAAGGACTGGAAATAATTGATTTATATATTCCAACAGGGAAAACAATAATTGCTTAAAAATGTTCAAACTAGCACTTCTCATATACAGGAAAGCCAATTACCAATATTTATCAATCCAAAGTTCAATATTAAGAGTTACTAGATATACTAGTTAAAATCAAGAGGCAAACAACAGAAATCATAATCTTAACATCCAGTGGATAATGGAAAATACATTTATTTTTAGTTTAATTAATTATACAAAAGCTTTTGATCTTTTGGATTTCTCTTTTAAAAATTGAATAGGGAGGTACAATTAGACTAGAAGCTATTTAATTATTCCAAATTGGGAGAGAAGTGTACCAAGACTCTAAAACAGTGATTCCCAAACTTTTTCGGACCACTGCCCCCTTGGTGCTACAAACTCATCCTCAATGCCCCCCACCCAGGTGCAGGATTCAAATTTCTGTGGGCATGGCCTAATTTGAGGGTGTGGTTTGCTGGTAATGTGATTGGGTGGGCGTGGCTTGCAGGTCACATGACTGGATGGGCATGGTTTGCTGGTCACGTGACTGGTGGTGTGGCTTGCAGGTCACGTGACTGGATGAGCGTGGTTTGGTGACCGGCAAATCAAATGCAAGTGGTCCTCACTTAATGGCCAATTGCTTAGCAAGTATTCTAATTTATGACTGGCCTCCCCAGAACTACCTGACCTGTTTTGGGAGTTTTGAAAAACATGCACACACATATACACATACTCCCTTCCAACCTTGCTGGAGCAGGTCATTGGATTAGATTCAGCAAAGCATCTCTGATTAGATTCTAGTAGTGAATAAAATCTAATCAGAGATGCTTTGCCAATTCTTGTTGATTTGTTTTATTTGTATTTATTTTATGTTGCTGAATTGTGTCCCTTCTTGTGTACAACCCAGAAGCTTTTGTGATTCTTTGCAGCAAAAATTACTAACCTCTGGCTTTGCTCTACTTTTCAAACGTGCCGGCACTGCCCGCATTCTAGGTGCCGGCCCCGCAGGTCCACCCCATTGAGCTTGCTGCCCTGGAGGGACCTGCCCAAGCAAGTCCGAGCAGAGAGGTGCACTAAATCAATGGGGTGAGCCTGGGAGAGGAAAAGAGAGAGAAAGAAGAGAGAGAAAGAAGGAAGAAAAGAAAGAAAAAAGGGAAAGAAAGAAAAAGGGACAAAGAAAGGGGGGCATGGAGGGATGGAGGAGAGAGAGAGAGAGACCTGATGCATCAGATTGAAATGACGCCTAGTTTAGAGGCCCTTTTCCACATTGAAACATCTTTGCCAACATCTTTGCCAGCACATTGAAACATCTTTGGCTTCTATTAATTAAAAGTTTTGTGGATGAAACATGACCAAGACTATTAGATACAGATAATCAGAGTTGGAAGGGACCTTGTAGGTCATCTAGTCCAACCTCCCACCCAAGCAGGAGACCCTACACTATTTCTGACAAATGGCAGTCCAATCTCTTCTTGAAGGTCTCAACTGATGGCACTCCCACAACTTCTGAGGGCAACCTGTTCAAATGGTTGATCAGGAAGCTCTCACATTTTGTTTGGCTTTAAACAGGATCCATTGGACCAAAAAATTACTTTTCCTCAATATATTACAGTGCCAATTCTGAAGAAGGCAAAACCAAAATATATTGGTAAATTACAAGGAGAACACACACACACACACCCTCCCTTCTAACCCTGCTGGAGCAGGTGATTGGACTAGAATAGATATCTCATTATCTTTCTCCTCCCTCCCTCCCACCCTCCTTCTTTATTTCTTTTTCTTTCTGTCCCTTCCTTCCATCCCCCTCTTTCTTTGTCCCCTTTTCTTTCTTTCCCTTTTCTCTTTCTCTTCTTCCTTCTCTCTTTCCCCTCTCTTTCCCTCTCTCAGGCTCACCCCACTGACTACATGCACCGCTCTATTCGGACTTGCTTTGGCAGGTGCCTCTGGTGCAAGGGGCTCAATGGGGTGGAATGCCGCCGCGGGGGGATGTTTGAAAAGGCGAGCTCGCCTTTCCCAACGCTGCATTCAGGGCGGAGCTCCTTGCACCAGAGCATGCAAGTCAATGGGATGATCCTGCAGAGCCTTGCCTCGAACGCGGCGGTGGGATTTTTTCTCACTGAATTGTGCCCTGCCGCTCACCTCCAGCGCCCCCCTGCCACCTCTTAGCGCCCTCTGCCACCCCCCTTGCCTCTCAGTGCCCCCCTAAGGCATCCCACCACCACCCCAGGGGGCGGTACCACCCACTTTGGGAACTACTGCTCTAAAATATATGAAATAGCAATAGCACTTAGACTTATATACCGCTTTAGAATGCTGTACAGCCGTCTCAAAGCAGTTTACAGAGTCAGCATATTGCACCCAACAATCTGGGTCCTCATTTTACCCACCTCGGAAGGATACTGGACTAAAAGAAATAGAAATTGGAAATAAAATTGCTAAGCAACATCAACCAACCTCATACATGGTGGTAACCATTTTGATGGCTACAAACAACATATAAGAAACCTCACGTTTTATGTAAAAATGAGTGTGTGCAAAAGTAAGTCTCAATATAGAATAGAATTCTTTATTGGCCAAGTGTGATTGGATACACAAGGAATTGGTCTTGGTGCATATGCTGAGTGTACATATATTGTATATATATTAAGGGATCCTTGCTGCTCTCTGAGCTTGCTTATTTTCTTGCAGATGTTTCATTACCCAAACTAGGTAACATCAATGCTTACCTGATTGTTGGTCTGTTAATCTTGGATTTAATATATGCAGATCTGGGTGCTAATTGCTGGTGGAGAGGTGCTTGGGTCTTTTTATACCCTTTTTGACTGATTTCTTGTCTCTTTTGCATAGTCTGTTAATGTCTTTGTGTCTATTGATGGCTAATTTGTCAGAGTGCCAGGCTTCTAGAATTTCCCAGGTGTTTCTGAACATAGCTTGGTCTAGGATGGTCACATTTTTTCAATTAAAACTATGGTTAAGTCTGTCTATAGATTGTGAAATTAAAGTGTTTTCATGTCTTCTGACTGCCAGTTGATATTCACAGAAGCATTCTGCCAGTCTTCTGCCTGTTTGTCCTACATAGCAGTTGTTGCAGTCATATGTTGTAGATGACTCCTGTTTTTTCCTCTGGGGTTGCTGAATCTTTTGATTTGCTTAGGATGTTTTGAAGGACATTAGTTGGCTTGTGTGCTATGCTAATTCCATATGGTTGTAGTGGTCTGTTGGTAACAACCTTTGTCTCTCAAATAAGATGGAGATCAGGACAAGGTTCAGCAGTCCATCTGCATTTGAAAGACAAAGTCACTCTTTCTAAGACAGCAAAATTCACATTTTGGATAAACAGGACATTGGTTTGAAAGAGGGATAAAAGAGGCCATTTATGTTGCAAAGGATTGGAGATTAAGAGGAGAAATTGTCTTCCATGCTAGCAAAGAAATCAAGGTGGCAAGAAATATTTCATATATCAAGCCTGTAGAATAAAAAGCTCAGGCCTCAACTTTTGAGGCACAAATTTCTTGTTAAAGTCGGCCCACAGCAAGTGATACCAGCAAGTCTTTGGGGGAGGGGGGAATCCAATCCACCTTGATATTTAAATAGGACAATTGGGGGGTTGGGGGGAACCACCTAGAAGGGCAAACTGTTTTGTATCATACCTAGAAAACGACACAAACTTGCCATCTTTTTATACCTCAAAAAACATTGCATAGTCCTCCTCCTTGGAGTAAAGGTGCAAAATACTGTACAGCAGAATATCCTTTTTTCCCCATTTTAAATAAGTTTTCCTAACCCTTACAGGGTGTCTGATAATCAGACCTGATAGTGGGCTTTGAAAATGTTAACATGGTGCTACTATTTGTGTGGTTATTGTTTCGTTTTCCTACGCCTATTACAGTTCAATAGCCAGAACCGCTGCCCCAAACTGAACTAACTACCCCAAATTGAGACAAATATCTCCCTTGAAAAGATAGCAAACCTCTCTCCCCCATCCCAGGCTCTCATTCAGCTCGAAGACGCAGTAAAAAAAAATCAGCCTTAACCAGTCCCTCTCAGCCACACCTCCTCTCTTGGCCTCGCACTTCTATCTTTGCTTGGTTCCTTTCGCGCGCCTGTGGCATGTTACGTGCGCGCTCCCGTCTATTATTAGTCAGCTTCCTCGCAGCCTTGGCCGCCATTTTAAGCATTGAGCTTCTTGTCTTTTAATAAGCGTATACCACGCCAATTACTTAACGGTTTGTACAATCGACACGCCGACTAAATTATAACGAACAAAGGCGGTTATACCTTTTTCAGAGTTGTAATTTGGAATTGGGAATTAAATGCTCTGCAGCCTTCCGCGTGAGAAGCGTAAACAATCGCTTCCGGGTTTCAACATTGTGGGGCTGGTGAACTTTCGCAGTCGATAAAGAGTTGATCTTTCCCTTTTTCTATTTGGGTGGATATCAGTGCCTTTTAATATCGTGTTTTCCCTTTGGAGCAACAAAAGTCGAATTTAAAATTGAATGGCTTAGGGTGCGACGGAGGGGGGGCGAGTAGAATCGAGAAGTGCTTCCGGGTCATCGGCGGCCATTTTATGGCGCTTAAATACTTGAGGAAGGGCGGCACCTTGTTCATTTGCTCGTGGCAGCGGTCGGAGATGGTGGCTTGCGATTGAGCTGTTGATTCGACGGCCAGGCTGTAGTAACGCGAGCTCAGCATAGCAGCCGTTTCCATATCCTCAGAGATAGTTTGTCCGGTACGCTTCTTTCCGTCTTTTTCCGCCCGTTACTATGAGTTACGGGCGACCGCCGCCAGACGTGGAAGGCATGACCTCTCTGAAGGTGGACAACCTGACATACCGTACTTCTCCAGACACACTCCGCCGCGTCTTCGAGAAGTACGGCCGCGTGGGGGATGTCTACATTCCCCGCGATCGCTACACCAAGGAGAGTCGTGGATTCGCTTTTGTGCGTTTCCACGACAAGCGCGACGCGGAGGACGCTATGGATGCCATGGACGGAGCAGTGCTCGATGGCCGCGAATTGCGGGTCCAGATGGCCCGTTACGGCCGACCTCCGGATTCGCACCACAGCCGACGTGGGCCTCCTCCGCGCCGGTACGGAAGCGGCGGTTATGGACGTCGCAGCAGAAGGTGAGATTGTGGGGAAGAAGTCCCGCCGGGCAAAGTCGGCTCTTCCTAGAAAAGTATTTAAACGGGATATGTGGTATAAGGGAGAGGCAGAAAAAAAGGCCCTGCCGTGTAATAGGTTAGCGTGATGGTGTGGGGGGAGGGAAGTGGGGGAAGGTCGGCGGGAAAGGGAGAACCACGTGATCCTGAATGGGCGGCGAGCGGCTTTAGCCGTTGGCTCAGTGAGCGAAAGATAAACGAGTGCTCGACTTCCTGGATGTTTTCCAACCGCCCGTCTCTCTGTTCCACCCAGTCCCAGGAGGAGGCGTCGCAGCCGATCCCGAAGCAGGAGCCGATCCCGATCTCGTAGCAGATCGCGGTACAGCCGTTCCAAATCAAGGTCCCGCACGCGGTCCCGCTCTCGTTCCACTTCGAAGTCCAGATCGGCCAGGAGGTCGAAGTCCAAGTCTTCGTCGGTGTCCAGATCTCGTTCCCGATCAAGATCCAGGTCCAAATCCAGAAGCCCTCCACCTATCTCTAAGAGGGAATCGAAATCGAGATCCCGTTCTAAGAGCCCTCCTAAATCTCCTGAAGAGGAAGGTGCTGTGTCATCTTAAGAAAACGGTAAAGTATCAGGTATTCTCCTGAACTTGCATGCTTTATTGTAGGAAATTCGTAGGCACTGGGATCTGAAGCATTCTGGTGTAAGAAAATGGGGCATGTTCATTTCTGAAAAGGGTGTTTTACAGCTAATAAAAGGCATCTTCATGTTTTGTTGCAATTAATAGCTTGCTTTTTAATATCTATTGTTTGAGACGCAACCTATTTCTGAATTGACTATTTTCTTACTGTTCTTATCCAACATCTGCATTTTCCCCTTTAAAGCTGCGGTCTCCTGTTTGCTTAAAGAATATTGGCCAGTTTTGCAGATTTTAACTGATTTGGCTGATCCTCCAGGGACCAGTTTCTGTGGGCGTGTATTGGAGCAGGTTTGTCTTTAAATGTTAAAGATACACTATCCTGTTAAAAATCTGTTCTGTGGATACAGTTCTCAAGAGCAGCAAACACTTTTAGAAGTGAAATGCAAAAGTTGATGGAAACCAGTGTGTCCTTGGTGCAATTGTGGGCTTATAAGAATATGCTGGGTGGGAAAATGGATAGTGTGTCTTTAACCTCCCTCAAATTGTTTGGTCCTGTTTTTTTTTTCAAATGAAGGGGGCCTAGTAGAACTGTTAAGGATAATGACTAATAACACATCAAGGTTTTGAATAAGGATAAAGGCATAATTAATAAGGTTGGATTTAGATTAGGGGTGGTTGATAAACAACATGATGTGGTTAGTACAGAGATGGACAAATTTTTCAAAACTCAAGACGGCTACAGTGGTATCAATGCAATAGTTGGGAGGGAGATGTACTTGCTTGCAAATATGTTAAAACATCAATACAAGTAGGTATTTAAAAGTATCCATAAACAATAGAATGCACACAAAGTATGCCCTAAGTATTATCTTTTTCAAATTTAGATACTGCAAATGGATCAGAAATCTACATAAAGGATGCCTTTGGAGGAGAAATGATCATCTGAAATGCCAGTCCTTTGGAGACTCCTGCACAACCAACAGGCTGTTGAAAAGGTTATTTTGTAACACTTTGTCTAACTTTTTACTTTACGTTTTTGAGCCTCAAATGGCAGACTTTTACTTTTTATGTGCCATTTTGTTGCTATTATTCAAATTTCTTGTAATTTAGTGATGTGAACGACTACAGATTTCATTATTGGCTTGGATATTTGAGGTAAAAACTTCATTTTTGTTCATATAGTGCTGACTTGTTTGCAAATTAAACTGATAATTAACATGCAGCCTCAACTTTAATATTAAATATGCAGCTACAGTATGCTGAAAAGCTTTATGCTGTCCAAATGTTCAATTCTTGCCTTTGTTCTCCCAATTTTGAATTTTAAAAATTCGAGCACATATGCAAATACTTCAAGTCAAACAAACTTTACAGCTCACAAATTAATTTGACAGATTTGTTTTTATCAGACAAAATTCTAATCTCTTCTCTTATGTATTTTTGTGCACTAGGCGCAGTTGTGTAGCAGTTGAGTAATGCTGGTTAGCTGTTAAGGTGGCGTGTTGCAGTGCAGAGTGCTTGGCTGTTTCCTGTTTTCTCCTGATTGCTCCTGTAAAGATGCCTTGTCGTGCAGAAACAAATGGCTGTCCAGTTAATTGTAATTGCCTGACAACTGCACTTCCAGTCACCCGGGCCTTGCATTAAAATAATGGAGCATACAGTGAGCACATCTAGCTGGTGATATACACACCTTATTTTTCCAAATGGTAAATTAGACCATCTACATATGTGAACTTGCATATGAAAATGTAATGTTAAAGCATTTGATTCATTCCTTTTTAAGTATTGATTTGGAGTATCTCTTAAAAACATTCTGTATTATAACCACTATGTCTGTAGTTTAATAAAAGCAACACTTTTTTTGTGTTCAGGTTTTTTTTTTAAACTGATGGTTTGAGTCAGTTTTGTATGTTAGACTAGGACAGATCATATTAGTTTGCAATTTAAGGAAACTCATCCAGCAAATTCATTCCTGTAAGTCCTAGTTAATGGGACTTAACTCCTACATAACAAAGATTGTTTTTAAAACATTGTAGGCTCAAGTCACATTTTTGGTATTTCTGTGAAATGTGTATATATTCTTAATTCAAAGGAAACATGCAGCAGAATTAGCATCGGCACGAACAATGAATAAAATTACTTTTTAAAAATGCTGAGAATAAACTGATTTGTATGCAATGGTGGTCAGGTGATACGGAACTCAGATAAGCAATTGATGCATTTTCATTAAAATCCATTAGGAATGTTTCTTAAGTTTTCAGTCCTTTATTTTTTTTTTCTACTGATAACCATCATTTGAATAGTGTGCATCCCTGGAAGAGAAGATCCTGCAAGTTGTTCCTTGGTGGCTTCAAATGACTGCAATGGCACGTTTGTGCTTTCCATCTCCCATTTATATAGTAATCCTTCAATAGACCAGTTGGCACTGGAGGGGGAAAAGCAAATATTAAAAGCTTTGGGACAATGTAGGATGGCCAATAACACTTAGAAACTGAAAATTCTTAAAAATTAATAGTGGTCAACTTGATACCTTTTGAATGAGCTGCTTTTAAGTGCCAAAGTATATAAATATGAAATCAATGGGAGAATGAGGGTAACTATATACCTTCTGACTTGGTAAGTAGTCCAAAATTGGGCATGAGTATTCCTTTCCATTAAGTAGTGCACTGTACTTACAACATCTTCAAAGTCTAAAAAAAACCCAAATGTTAACATTTGTTCTGCTATGAATAGAAATAGTTAAAATTATATATTGCTTTTACATTTCTTCAGTCCTTTGCTTTCTGACTCAACAGCATTTTTAATTGTAGTCAACTTTCCAGTTACTCTTCCTTATCAACCCTGTAACACTTGTTTATTACCCTGAACTAGCACTACTTCAAAAAGGATTTTCAAATGCATGTCAGTTTGAAAATATTAAAAATTTGGGGCAAGTTTTTTTAAATTACAAAGCATTTACATTCTAACTAAAATAACAGACCCAAAAGTTACCATCATGAACAAGCACTTTTTAAAAAATTAATCCGGTAACTATTGATCATCAAAATAATCCATGATGTCTGCCAAATATTTATTTACATTTACCATCTTAACTCCAGTATAGCCAGAGATGATAAAATTGCATTTTCCATCATTATTGTATGGCTTTAGAAACTAGCTTGGTATGGTAAAAGTGCTGTATTAAAGTATTTGAAATAATTTACTGAAGGTCCATCTTAGGCTCATTGGGATATTGAAGCCAGATGAACTATTACAGAATAAGTGGAGGAAAGTATGTGTACGCTATATAACTAAAGCAGATTAAATTAAGAATTGACTTCCTAAAATTTGAATTGCAAGTTATCCCATTTGTCAAATTTTACCAGTAGTAATGGGACACAATTTATACTGTGAATCCTTGAATAAAAAAGTAATTGAAGTTATAACTGAGCACAAAGATTTGTAAGAAAAATCCTTTCATCCTTTTAGAATTCTATACCTTTTTAAAATTGAGCGATTTGTTTCCCCATTAGATTAGTAGTTGGTATAAGTGGGACTTACAAAGTCTTGAGTTTACAAAAAAAAAAAAAATCATTGCCATTCACATACTTAAGAGTAGTTCTAAAAATGAATATTAAGAGAGACCACTTGCCTTCTGGTTCAAAAAGTACATCCGCTCCCAAAATAAAGTCAACTGGGGCTAAGCTCAACAAACAGGGTGATACATGACCCCAGGTAAGTCCTATGACACATATCCCAGAAAGATTATTCATCTGGCAACTTCTTCGGCAGTTGTCCAAACACTCTGAGAAATCTGCATTATCTGATAATATTACTTCTGCTCCACATTTTGCTGCCACTATTCCAGGTAGGCTCACACCTGCTCCAATCTGAACAGAATAAAACCTAATTTGTGACAGCAATTATAAAAAACATTCATAGAATGTATACAAATTGATTCCCCACCCACCTTCCATTTATTAAGAATTGACTAATGACTACCAATTTGACATTTTTTATCAAAGGTTTGGATTCTTTTAAAAAAAAAATGTAAAAGACAACCAGAAATAATACCCTGCTGATGAATAATAAGGGGTCAAATTGCTTTATTCAAAAGAAAAACTTGGGAAAATAATTTGTTCCAATTAATATTGTAAATTGAAGAAGTTGCTAAAAAAACAGCTAATTCCAAACATAGAACACAGGCATAATGAAGTATGATCTTATTTTAAAACAGAAGTTTTGTATACTTATATACCGGTATGTATGCTTGTGTATATGTATGGGATACTATTGTTTCTCCTACAGCAATATACATGAATAGCCATTTGTTTAACTTGGAGTTACAATGGTTGAGTTTAATTGAATGGCATACTTCATTTGGCCAAGTGTTAGACACTCAATAAATTTGTCTCAGATATAGAAGCACTCTACATGCAAAGTTACAGAATAATAATACCAATAAAAGGGAGAGTAAAGAGTGATGGCACAAGGGTCTAGTTGACCCTGAGTCTAGTTTTTGCATACATTACCCTTCCAAGGGAAGGAGTTGAAACAAGTGACTGGACCAACCTACAGTCAAGCATTTGGGGCTGTTAGCAACTAGCTAGCATTTATGAAGGATGCAGCATCTTGTTGGTCACAAGATCATAACAGTTGCAATGTCCTGTTGTGACATGTTTGCAATTTCTGATCTAACAAGCAAAATCATTGGAGGAAGCCATATTTGCTTAATGACCCTATGTCACTTAACAACCATGGTGATTTGCTTAACAATGGCTGTAAAAATGGTTGTAAAATCAGGTTCAGTCAGTCAATGACTATCAATGACCATTTTGCTTAATGACTGAAATTTTGATCCACTTGTGTAAATTGACTTCCTATATATGTAGATTCATGAATGACTAAAATATATTCTATGAGATTTCTTCAATATTTCTAACACACACAAAAATTATCTTACTACAGAATTTTGGCTTGCCTATATAATAGTGTTCAAATTCATAACAGATTTGATGCAATAGTGACTATCTCATACAGTAATAATTCAGTTACAACAGCAATAATAACTTTGATCTGTTCTTCAGTTCAGGATCTGCAAACAAAGGAAAGCAGAAGTGCAGTTTCACTTAGTGACTGCTTTGCTTATTGACCATGTTGGCAATCCCATTTGTGGTTGCTAAACAAGGATTACCAGTAGTAAATTGTTTGCATTATATATTTTGGCGTAAATACAAATACAAATGTATTGGTGAATAATTATTACATAGAATTTTCATCTACACCATTCACATTTTATCTAATTTAGGATCTTTATCTCTCTGCTCCCTCCCCCAAAAAGATTGTGAGTTTATGTACAATATTCATCCCAAACTAATCCAACTTTTTTTCTAACACTCTAATTCCATGATATCTGAATGAAAATAATGTGACATTCATTACCTCTAGTATTCTTTTGCCAAAGAGAAGTCTTCTATGAAACCAGATATACTGGGCCAAAACCACAGCGCAAGGCCAAACATACATACCATACCGAGGATCAAGAACCTAAAACAAAAGTTTGTATTGCAAAATAAGATAGCATTAAAAGAATTTTAAAGATATTTAAATTAGATATAACTTTTTCCTGTTTGTAAAATACTGTATTTTGTAAAATACTTCTATTAACACTGTTCTACAATGTGCTAGAACTGCATACAAATCACAGGTCAAGGAGAAAGCTAATAATATATTTGGAATAATGAATGTAATGCTGTTTATTTTCTTCTAGGTATAGAAAGAATTATTCATTACAACACATGCATTTTGTAATCAATCTTTTTAGGATCAATTGTGACTATGCAACTACATATGTTAAGTTCAATGAAATCAAATCAAATCCAGCATGTGAGCCTACTAAAAAAATGAAGATGGTTGTAACTCCTCCTTCAAATTTTAGTGTATGGTTACAAGTTCACCCAGAAAGGACACCAGTTTTTGAGTGTTTATTGCCTAACAATTTACAAAGAAATTTACGCTAAATTTACACTAATGACTTCTACTTAGAATCAAATAAATTATATTTTTCTGTCTGCCTAATCTTAAGGGTTACAAAAACAACAGTTCAGAATATGACTATGATAGATTTGATTTAGTTTAGGGAGTATATAACATGTAGTTATAGGAATGCCTGTTTTAATACAAATTGTGGAACTGACATTGCAGCTTCAACATAATGAGTTTCAATGTATTGAGATAAGCCTTCTTCTCTCAGTACTTACAGCTAATTTCAAAAGAAAAAAATGATTACAGAAACATCTGTTATATTCAGGGATTAATCTATAAAGTGAGGAAGTTAAATTATAAAGCATTTAAGATAGCAACATAGATGCGTTGTTTCCTGTGCACAAACTGGCACATATTTCCTATCTTATTAAAAATGTCAAAATGTGAAGTTTTAACCCAATTAGGCATATTACTGAAATATGACATGCTTGTGTATACAAAAATAAATTTGAGCATTAAGAATTTTAAAATTCTTAAATCTAAGAAAGTGTTGTATTCATTACTAAATATCATTCTTCATTCATTGATTTGTTGATCCTTCAGTAATTCATAAATAAAGGCTATCAAGGTCATTCTAAAAGCTTTGTATTGAAGAAACATACCGTATAGAGCAATGGTTTCCAACCTTGACATCTTTAAGACTTGTAGATTTCAACTCCCAGACTTCCTCAGACAACAAAGCTAGCTGAGGAATTCTGGGAGTAGAGGTCACAAGTCTTAAAAGTTGTCAAGGTTGGAGACTCCTGGAATAGGGTGTTATATTAACTATTTCTGTTAGATTTGTTTTTATACAAATAATCCTTAACTGACATTTTAAATTTGCCATTTAAGTTTTAATTTAAGCTCTTCATCAAACTAATTTGAAAAACCAAAACCCCACTGGAACATGGACCCACTTTAGAAAAATTGTGGGATGAAAACCAGAAGAAACAATGCCTATCAAACTATCTTTTTTTTTTTAAACAAATTTTATTAATTTTACAGAGAACACAAAACATAAACAAAACTAAAAGATCTTTTCTGAAGGTTGTCTGATCCCGGGTTGAAACTCTTCACACAGACACAAATTCAAACATCATATTCACTTTATATATCCTTCCATATCTTATTATCATTTTCTTTTATATATATATATATATATAAACCATTTTTATCAATTTTATATAAACAATGCACAAGGCATAACAGCTTATAAGTTCTTTTCTAAGAAAAAATAATAAAAGAAGAAAACCAATAGAACATAACAATTCCAAATTATAGTATCAATACTTTGTCTATTTAACTTCATATCTTATCCCAACTTCTCCTTTTCATCCAAATTATTTCTTATAATTAAATTTTTTTTTGCCTTTTTTCAATATACATCTAAAAAGAAAAAAACATAACAAAACCTTTATATATCCTTTCATATCTTATTATCATTTTCAATAATATTCTTTGTCTGTTCTATTTCCAACTATCCATTCATCTTTTTTCTTTTATTATACTTCTCCTGTACACCAATTGGAGTCTATAACTCATTACCCTAACTTAAAAGTACTTCATATAACAATTTTTCTTGGGATTCTGTTTAAAAGATTCTAAAATTACACAATGAAATTTATACTCTAAATACACATATAAAAAACACAATCTTATGTACCCTCCAGAATCCCTCTTTTATCCTAAATTAAATTCACCCATTGTCTCTGAATAAACTTTTTTTCTTTAGATCTTGCTTCCCCCCATTGAGGCTTCTCCTCCCCCCCTTTCTCTCTTGCTTATTCTTCTCCTTGCCCTTTTTACCCCTTTGTCTTTCCTCCTCCCTTTTCTTACTCCCTTTCCTTTGCTTTCTAACCTTGCCTCCACCTTTCCGCTCATTTTTCTCTTCTTTGGTTGTTTTTATAATTCTTAAAATCCCCTTTTTCTTATCCTTTTTCTCCTCCCCGGAAAGAACCCATTGTTCATCAAAGATGGCTTCTTCTTCCTCTTCTTCTTTGTCCCAGTCCTTCTGCTGCATAGTCAACTTTTCATAAGTACATAACGCCATTTCTAAGAATTGAAACAAAGTGCCCAAAGTATCTTCTTTTTTATATTTTTGATATTCAGTCTTTAGTTCATCCACAAGCGATGCCATTATGAAAAAAGAAACTTTTCCCAAAACAACCACAAATATTTTTAATCAAGAATAATTCAAAAAAAAAAGAATTCCAAAAATTAATACTTTTCTTCCTTCTTCTCTTTCTCTTTCTGGGGTTAATGTTTAATCAAAGAGGTCCAATTACCATATACCTTTCTTTGAGATTCTAGGCAATCTCCTCCTTTTTCAGCTTCTGCTCCAATTTTTTTTCCCTCTCCCTTCCCACTTGCAATATCAATTTTAAATAATCAGAAATCCATACCTCCAACAAGGGTTTTCCAATTTCTTAAGTTTTTCAATGTCCAAAAACCCTTTTGTCCCTTAGCTTCAACTCTCAAAACAATTCACTTTCAATGTCCAATATGTCCAAACATATCTGCTGTTTCCATGGGGTGGGAGAGTGAAGAAAAAAAAAAGTTCCCTTTAACAGCTTCTCCGCCGCTTTCGATCTTCTTAGGGATACAATGTATCCTCCAGCAACTCAAACAGCTCAGTTCCAACCAATTTGAAAGATGTTACTTGACCCGGCTCAGACAGCACTTTCACTCTTCTTACTTCCTCCAGCGCAATCTTACCCGGTTGCTGGCTTCTTCGTGGCGGCCATTGCTGACCGCCGCTCCACTGCCTTGGGAAAAAGGGGTTTTTCCGGAGGAGGGGGGGGTCTGTGACACCCCCAACCCCCTGTCCGACTCCCCTCTCTTCAGCTGTCCCTACAGGGCAGCCATATCCCCCTGACCCATCTGGATCAGGGGTACCTCGGCGGCTAGCACAGCAGGAATCGCGAGCTGTCGCGAATTCCTGCTGCCCCGAAGCCACGCGAAACCGGAAACCGCCTATCAAACTATCTTAAAGCAATTTTCTGTACAGCATCTGTACCTAGAAAAAAAGGTATTTCAAAATTAAGCAAGAGCAATTTATGTGAAATGCAAAGGTGTTAGATTATTTTCCAAGGTCCTGAAGTTAAAACCTCTTGATTCTCATTTAGCAGATAATAAGAACTCTGATAGATGGATGATGCCAAATCCAGTGTGAGCATATTGGCCAACGGTGTGATAAACCATAATCATAACAATACCTCAGGAATCAGCACCACCAACTCCCTAGGCCGGTCATCCCTGTCTCCCTTTTCCTGATCTTTTCCAAACCGGTATTCCTTCACAGTCATATTGGATGCTACCTCGCACATGCCGGCTTTTGCGAAAGGATCAGTAAGGCCCGATTGGCCATCCGCAGTCAGGCTCTTCCAGCACGTCTCTGGACGAGGCAGCCAATCATGCCCATTTCTACAAAGGGGGAAAATTATGAAAAACCCACCAAGAATGGCATTTAACAGTTACCTCCCTTTACCATTTTTTTTTCTCTTGAGTCGGCAGGCTGTTTGTACTTCTCTCCCACTGAAGACAGGCAGTTTATTCTTGCAGGCTAATTCTATCCTATGGAGAAATGCTAATAGAGCTTAATTTCGCCTGGTATCACTCGAGCTTTCCCGGAAGGATTTGGGACTATAGAGCGGCCACTTGTGGAGTAACTGCACCTACTGTGAGTGTCATACAGTCTTTTAAGGATCAAAGTCCCGTTGGACCAATAAACCTCAGTTTAAAAAAAAACTGCGCCGATATCTAGAATCAAATTGCGCCTCCCTAGTTGTACAATGAATGATTCCCCTGTGCAGTTTAAAACCATCGTGTCCTTCAGCGTGGGCTGCTAATCCGAAATAAAAAATCCAATATGCCAATCAAGCTGCTGTTTACGCACGCGAGTTTGGGATTATATACCCCGCGGAACAGAGGAGGATTTAATATTAGGTTAAATATGCTTCGGGTCTAACCCATTCAGGTTCCTAAGGAAAGTGAACGGAAATCTCATTGCCTGAAAGAGTCGTGCTTCCACCCAAGTGCAACCACTGCAACAATCCGATCCTCTCTTCAGCATTTATTTCCCCGCTCTTCAACCATGCTATAAAGCACCTTCCCACCCACCTAGCAAATCAGTGCCGCCTAATTCCGTGCCTTGCCAAGAGCGCGGGACCCCCTCCTCCGCCCTTCGCGCTGCGCAACAGCGACTCCTCTCGGTGGGGCGCAACGCCCCAAGATGGCGCCGAAGCGGTTCCTCCTCCACTCTGGCGCCGGCCGCCTCTATTTCCGCTGCTCGAAAGACCCAATGAGAGCTTGTCCCGTCCGCGAGAACCCACCCCCCCCCAACCCCGGCGGCGCCAACCAATGGGAGGAAGCGGAAGTTGAAGGCAGGCGAGGCGGGCGGCGTCGAGGCCGCGAGTTGGTAGCTGGGTCGGTGCGGTGGTGAAATTTTTGGGAGCGGCGTGGCGCTGTTGTTCGGGAGGGTGCAGTCTCGGAATCCGTAGCCGGAAGAGTCGGGCGGGGAAGGCAGAGCCGCGTGGGGAGCATGAACCACAAAAGCAAGAAGCGCATCCGTGAGGCGAAGCGGAGCGCCCGTCCCGAGCTCAAGGACTCCCTCGATTGGACTCGGCACAACTACTGCGAGAGCTTCCCGCTGAACCCGGCGGGCTGCAAGGTGAACGGGAGGGCAGTCTAAAGAAAGAGGCTGCGGCGGGGAAAGGACGGTAGTCGGAAGCCGCAGCCCGACAGGCTCTCTTTTTCGGGCCGTGGGGTGGGGTCAAATCCCTTCCCCGGGGGTGTGGGGGAACATCGTGAGAGAGGTGCCTCGGCTTGCTCGGTCAGCTTTTGTCACCCCTTTCTCCGGACCTCAAGGCGGGCTAAGTAGAGACCTGTCTCTTTCTTCGGCTGATCCGACATCAACCCGGCTTGGTAGGTTGGGCCCCGAGAGAGGTGAGACCCCCAGGTCTCTGTGGGGATTGTGTCGGCTCTGGGATTCAGGATGCATCCCGAAAGATCGATGGGGCTATTATCCTTTATTATTGCCATGGTTATTCTTAGTTAAAGTAGCAATGATTAAGTTGCTTTTTAAAATGGAATGTTTGGCGGTCGATAAACAATCTGAAGGTTCAACGACGGGCTCGCGGAGATGAAGAGTTTGGGACAAGATAACATCTCAAAAAGTGAGGAGTGTGCTTAGCGCGTTGGCTCAAACCCCTCTCGCGGGTTGTGTTTTGTATGGTTTGGGCTTCCATTAAAGTGGTGGAAAAGGAACTGAGAGTAAATTACCTGGCCACAAAGAGGAGGGGGTCCATTTATTTTCCAAAGCACCCGAGGGCAAGACAAGAAACAGTGGATGGAAACTGATCAAGGAGGAGTTTGATTAAGGAGAAACTTCCTAACGGAGGACAATTAATCATTTGAACAGTTTTGCCTTGTGTGTAGCTCATTACTGGAGGTTTTTAAGACAGCCACCAGTCTGAAATGATATAGGGTTTCCTGCTTAAGCAGGGGGTTGGACTAGAAGACCACCAAGGTCCCTTCCAGCTCTGTTCTGATTCTGATGGTGTGTAGAGGATGCCTAGTTGAAGTCAGTGGGACTTAAATTGCTGGGCAAACGTGGAAACTTTCTGAACTAGAATTGATGTTTGTCAGAGAACCTACACTTGTGTATTTTTCAACTTTTTAATCACCAGAATTATAGATATGAATGGGATAATAAAAGGAGGGAAAAGAAATCTTACAATAAAATAAAGTAATTATTTTAAGATGTTTATGATATGCTGAGAAGACATATTTATGTAAAGCAGATTTCATACAAGAATATATGTAGGTTAGAGATTAGACAAAATATAGGTGAAAAAGTGAATTATAAAAAGTAGATCTTTTTACGAATGTTTCTATTTCAAAATTAAAAAATAAAATCCACTTCATCTAGCAGTACCCAGATAAATTTATGCAATTTATATGGAAAACAAGAGTTTAACATAATTTTAAAGCATATTTCTTGACTTTGTGGGTCTCATTCTGTGGGGCTAATAGTATTATTAGTGTTCTACTGTATCACATTCTTTGTTACTTTGTTTTAAAGGTAATTCTTCTTCCATTCTTGTAGGATAATGTAGAAAGAGCAGATGCCCTCCGTTTGTCAATGGAAGAATTCATTGAAAGATATGAGAAACCTTATAAGCCTGTTGTCCTGTTAAATGCTGAGGCAGGATGGTCAGCTCAAGAGAAGTGGACTCTGGAACGCCTGAAGCGCAAATACAGGAACCAGAAATTCAAGTGTGGGGAGGACAATGACGGTTATTCTGTGAAAATGAAGATGAAATATTACATTGAATACATGGAGACTACACGAGATGATAGTCCTCTCTATATATTTGACAGCAGTTATGGGGAACATCCAAAGCGCAAAAAACTTTTGGAGGACTATAGGGTACCCAAATTCTTCACTGACGATCTGTTCAAATATGCAGGAGAGAAGAGAAGGCCACCTTACAGGTATAAACTAGCTAACTTCAAGCACCAAAAGTTTGGCTTATAGTCCAGTGAATTTCCATTGGTCTCATTTGTCCTGTGCATTCAGTCCAGGCACACTAAAACTAAGATGGTTGTTTAAGACTTTTTGGTGTAAACAGTAAAACAGGATGGCTTTCCAAATATCAGCTACACTCAAGTTATAATCATAAGTCACTTAAAGCCCACAAAGTTACATTTTTAAAAAGATCTTAAGGGCTTTTAGAAAAGTGAACTAGTGCAGTCAGTGTTTTTTTCCACTTTTCATACCAATGTTGGTCTTGGCACTCTCTGAGTGGATCAAAAGGCAATACTGAGTACAGATTCTGGAAAATGCAGTCAATACATGACAAGCACTGGATTGATAATGATTGCTGTGCTATTGAAATGCATCTATTGTACAGTTCTAGAATAAATTATATTGACAACAATGTCCATAGTTGGGTTCTAGTATCATTGGGGAAATAAAACATTTTATTCATCTTTAACTTTGAGGTAACTGCTAGGGCATACTCTTGGATGATTGTGTTAGATTGTTGAAATGTTAAAAAAGAATGTAGGATAATATTTTCTACCCATTCTTGACATTGTTCTTTTTAGTAATGATGCTTTGCATTTTCTGTTTTATTCTCCAACATTAAAAATTGTCAGATTTTGAAATCTTTTCTTCAGAGAGTAGAACGTTCATGGGACATTCTGAAAATCATTCCTCACATGGTCAGGATTCATTTTGTAAAATAAACTGCCCAGACCTGTGTAGCTGTCTTGAAATGTGGTTGATGTGGAAAAGAATATAATTTTGGGTTTTACAGATTAGATTGATAAATATTTACAGAAATGACCTTGTTATTATGGAAAAACGAAAAGCTGTGATTTGATGTCAATGCCCTATTCTACAACAGAGAATCAAAAATCAGTGCTTTTTCTTTTCCCTACCTTTCCTCTCTCCCCTTTCCCCTTTCACTGCTCTTTTATTTACTTTTGTGTTTTGCATTTTATAATATTTTATAACCTAATAAAATGTTTGAAAATAAATGATATTTTATTTTCCATTATGAAGGGGATTACAAAGTTAGATTTCTATTTTTTATTCGGAAATATGGAAATAAACTTCCTGAAAATTTTTCAGAAAAAATAATTAAAATTTTCTAATAATGCAGGTGGTTTGTGATGGGCCCACCTCGTTCAGGAACAGGTATTCACATTGACCCTCTGGGAACCAGTGCGTGGAATGCCTTAGTCCATGGACATAAGCGCTGGTGTCTCTTCCCTACCAGCACTCCCAGAGAACTGATCAAAGTGACTCGTGAAGAAGGAGGCAATCAGCAAGATGAAGCCATCACTTGGTTCAGAGTAATATATCCCCGAACACAACTTCCCACTTGGCCTTCAGAGTTCAAACCTTTGGAAGTAGTACAAAAACCTGGAGAGACTGTGTTTGTGCCAGGTACGCGTATAAGTTAAACTCTGTTGAAGTCCATTTTATTCTACAGTAGGGATAGTCAGTCTGGGGTCCTCTTTTGGATGGGTGGGTAGGGGCTTCACTGCCTCCTTCATTTTTGTCATTGCACTTTGATAATGTCAAAGCTCCAAATTATGTTTTAGAGGAGAAAAGGATAAAAATCCTAATACTCACAAAATGAATATTGGGGGGGGGGGGGTGAGTCAAGTGAACGTGTGGCATGACCCCCTCTTTTGAGGGGGGGGTATCCTGGAGGACTATAATTTTTTTTTTTTCATTTTTATAAATTTTGTTACTATGTCTCTAACAAGCTCATATAACATTGTATCATAATGCAGCAGAGATCAGTCTGGTGACAAAAAATGTGTACACTTAATCTCCAATGCCCTTCTAAAAGACCCAGGATTTCATTAGCCTTTGGAAAACCGTAAGCTTAGGAGCACCATTGTCTTAGGAGGCAAGCTATATATTAATCATTGCTTACTGTAAACCTTAGGATTTCTTCTCTAATTTAATTCACAAGAAGTGATCAAAGATTGTCTACCTCTCCTGTAGAATAGATAATCTTTTTATGAAGATCCCTAAGCCTTTGAACACAGCTGTCATTCCTTAAAATCAAACAGTCTAGAAAAGCTACAAAGGCTTCTCTTTATACATCCAATAGTATAATGAACATAAAGGAAACCTAATATAAAGCGAGTTGTTCAGAAAAGAAACTGAAATAGGGATGCTCCAAACCAGGAGTGTCAAACTTGCATCGTTATGTCGCCACGTGATGTTTCCCCTTTGCTAAAGCAGGGGTGCGTGTGATGCATCTGGGCTGTGAGTTTGACACCCGTGCTCTAAACAATGAGACTGTTACGGAAGTTACGGTGAATGAATCCATGAATAATGTCTTCTGAGTGACAGATACCTTAATTAGTGCAATCAGAGGATTGACAGGGTGATCGTTTTTAAATAACTTCTTAAAATCAGTTACTTCAATGCATCAAAACAGCTACATGTACAAAGTAGATGTTCATTTTAGGGTGTCTTTTACATAGTTGGGAGAAATAATTTCCTTGTCGTTTCAGAGTTTCATGAAATGGAGATAAAGTCCCTATGGTCAATCTGATTAAATAAATTTACTTACTAAAACATGCTGTAATCATCCTGATGTTGGTATGATACCAGGGAGACTCGGGCTCAAATCCACTCTTACCCAGGACAGCTCATTGAGCGATTTTGGGCAGGCGCACATTTTCAGCTTAAAACTGAATGATTTGTCATGGTTTAATAATGTCTAGAGTGATGCATGATATTTTCATTTCACAAGAAACTGTGCATTTCAATCAGGTTCTATGTTAGCTTCTTGCTTACCTTATTATTTATATTTTAATAGCGCTTTAATAAAATAAGATAACTATTATCTTTTTTTTTACTGTGAATACACTGGCTCATATTAAAAATGAAATTATGTTGCCTGCTCAGAAATATTCCACCTTTATTTAAACTCAGACTATTCCAGCACCAATTTTTTCACTGGCATTATCTGTTAGAGATACTTAAAAGCTGGAAAATTTAGTGATATGTGATTTTAACCAATTTCATCAGACAAAAGAGTAATATACCCTATGAATATTTTAATCTACTGTTTAGAAAAGTAATTTGTATGTAATTTTTATTGAAACTTTTTTAAAAAGATATAAATTATGCAAACTAATATAATAATAAGAAATAATTATTAAGAATTAATAAGAATAAGAAATAAGGAGACAAAGAAAAATAAAAAAAACAAAGTGGCTTCCTATCGTCTTCACTGTAGTTACAAGCACAACTATATTTTAACTTCTCTCTCTCTAAATTTACATCATAATCTTCTTTCACTCCCCTTGATTTTCCAATAATTTCTGATATTTCAACCATTTGTTCTTGTCTGCTGTTTCTTTTCTATGACCTGCTTCCTGAGCTAAAATCCTTAAGGGGACTGGGGGACTCAGCCTGTATTTATATATATTCCCTAGTCTCAATTCCCAAGTCCCACTGTCTAGAGAATTCAGTCACCTGATAAGCACAGGTGGAAAAAGTTGTATCATATAGTCCCCTTTCTATGCAGATAATTTCAGCCTGTGTCTATTAGTTTTGCACAAATTTGACAGTTTTTGCAAAAAAAACCACACCCTCCCCCACCCCTTCCATTCTCTGCCCAATTCTACATTCTCTACAATATATGGAAAATTTGTGAACTTGTATTGGAAATTTAAGAAACAATTAGTTGCTATTGATAATCAGACCTTTGGGGTGTATTACAAAGAAAACATGTAAAGCAAACAAGCTATTGATTGCACAGTTACAGTTAAAACAATGATTTACATATTTTTTTCTGTTGATGATCATAAGCTTCTACAGTGTTGCATTTGTAGGTGGCTGGTGGCATGTTGTTCTCAATCTTGACACGACTATTGCTGTCACTCAGAATTTTGCCAGCTGTACAAACTTCCCTGTGGTGTGGCACAAGACAGTAAGGGGAAGACCAAAGTTATCCAGAAAATGGTACAGGTGAGAGACATCAATGTTACTTCAATGATTTCCCAGGTGCTGGTTGGATAAGCCAGTTGTTGCTTCCTAGAGCAATGCAGACACCTGGAATAATGCTTAATGTAATATGTGAAATGTAAATCTAATTAAGTTTTTTGCATTTTGGAAAGACTTTCTGGACAGTCTGGCTTGTAATAGCAACATGGTCCATGGAGTCCAGAAGAAGAATTAGGCTTCTGGATTTCAAGATTCATTAAGGTGACTCAACTATATATTTAAAAGTTATAGTTTTAAGGCTGAGACTGTTTGATCACTCAATTATTAAGCACAAAAGTAATATTAAAATGATTACTGATTAAAGTTATTTTAATATTTTAGTTAAATCAATAAAATTAAAGGTGAAGCTTCCTAACTTTACTGTGAATATAAATGCATCCCAGCTCCAGGATTTCTAAACTTTCTCAGAGGAATAGTTTTTTGTATCCTACTAAGCATTGCTGGATCAAACAAAGGTCTAGGTATTATAGTCCCATAACAATTTGTCACCTGGTCTTTGGGAAACCAACAGATCCAATAAGTCCATGTAGGCAATAGCCCTCTCTTGTTATATTTTTGGTAAGCAGTTTCATACTTTTAAGAATAAATAGTCTATTTTGTTGTTGGATTAATTTGGGTCACATTTTAAGTACATCCCACTACTGATTTCACTTAACTACCTGAGATACATATTTTATAGCTGTAGTAGTTTGATATTCTATATGTTGTGTGCAAATGCCAATTCCTGGGTGGGTATGGGTGGGCTTAATCCCAGTTAAACATGTAGGAAAACCCTTTAAAAATGACCTGAAATGAGGATGATATGAAAAAAAAAACCTAGCTGATTTCACCAGTGAAATATTTTGCTTCCTAAATCAATAAAAATGGACAGTAAAAGCTGAATTTTGAGAGAGCAGAGTAACCTGCCATCCAACTGGGCAGATCTCTGGGAAGAAGACTTAGGAAAGTCTCAAGCAAAACTGCCCTGAGATGGATGATGATCTGGTAAAGCAAACATTTTTGAGACAACTGTTTCTTCTTTTCTTTGATAACAAAGATTTTATGCCCCAGTTTATTAGCTTTTACTAAGTCACTACTTTTTAATTTATTGCTTGAAGAGAAGAGCAGGGCATATTTTACTTATATTTTGTTATGTTGTAAAAATGTTCTGAGTGGCCTATGGAGAAAGAATAAGATATGTTGTATTCTTTCATCTCTTTAAAACATAATGCTTTTATCCTTTTTATACACCCCAAGGGTCCTCAAGCAGGAACATCCTGAACTAGCTGTACTAGCTGATTCTGTTGACTTACAAGAATCAACGGGCATTGCTTCAGACAGTTCTAGTGATTCATCTAGTTCTTCCAGCTCCAGTTCTTCAGATTCTGATTCAGAGGTAAGGGCTGGGCTGCTGCAGATAACACCTACATGAGAACTAAATGACATCTGCTACTTAACCCAAGCTATAGCTGTAAATAAAAACAACAAAAATCAAAACTGTCCGTAAGAGAGGAGAGATAAGGTTCTCAACCAAAATCAATGACATTATTAATTGAATCTAAGAAAATCCTGATTAGGATCTTCCCATCCCGTGTGGTACTGGAAGACAGTACCTTGGAAAGATCTATATTGTCCATTTCAAATGATGTTGCAAACTCTGCTTCTGCCAATGGTACTGCCAATTAGCATATTCAGAAGAAACATTTGGGAGACAAACTGAATGGCATTCATACTTCTGTTATGACCCCCTCCAAGTGGTGTGTTTCATCCCCCCTATAGTAAACCATTGACAGACCACAAAAGAGTGATTGTGTATTATAATTAAAGTTTGGAAAAGAGACACTTACAGTATGTTGGTGAGCCTTTTTTCATTTTGGCTGCTTCTACTTGGGGGCTTAATTGAGGCAGCTGGTTTTAAATTGGTATGGTTAAGGCCAGCTCTTCTATAAGAAGACATCTACAACTTGGTTATGGACAGGCATAATATAATTGGCTTGCTGTCAGGATTCCGGGAGATTGCCCTAATTAAATCATGATCCTGGAGCCAAGCTTCAAAAGAATCCAAAAGATGTATTAGGAGCAACATGTCCAGCATCAACCTGTATGAAGCCAACTCTGAGACACGAAATTTACTATCACCTATGACCCTGTTTTCCCCCATCCCCTTGGGTGTATCATACATCAGATTCTCCAAGGAAATGTTCACCGGCTGGGTGTCATCAATCACACTCTACAGTAAAGGATTTTCTTAGGCAGAAGTTCCAGTAGCCTAGGCTACAATCTCTACAAGATAAGCGTGGAGTGTGCTTCTGGCCTTCATCTGCCACACTGCTCCCTCAGGCCTTTCCCTCCCTCCTCCTTATGGCAACTCAGAAACAGGCATAGGAATGATTTACGAGTTGATACTGTCTTCTCTCTTACTGCATTGCTGTTTACATTCAACAACCCTTTTCCAGATGTCCACCTACTTTTTAGGTAAAGGCCATTCTGCTGTTTGTTGTGTCTAGGTTGCTTGCACTTTGCAGCATAGTTGCCTCAAATTCCCTCTAATCTGGACTATCTTGGCAAGTTGCCTGGGTTTCTTTTCATCCTATTACTTCCAACAAAGTGAATAGAATTCTCTCTATAATGTCCTGAACCATTGTGAACTGAATTCTTGCTTATCCTGGCTCTTTGTGTAGTCGGTTTCTTTGTTCAGCACCACTGTAACTTTGAGGGTTGCTGAACAAATGGATGTTAAGCAAGGACTATTTGTATGTTCTACCCCATCCAGAAACAAAACAGGGATGGTAGAAAATCCTTCATGTATAATCAGTAGCTTTCTCTTGCTCGGGCTTAGTTTGTGCCTGTTTTCTTCCATCCAAAATCACACAACCTTCAGGCTATGGGAGGAATTCAACAGAGTTTCTGACCTGGAGTTACAATATTCAGTTAAGTATCATCATCATATTGATAATGGTTAATTCTGTAGACCTGGGAAATTGTGAACACCTCTTTGCAGGAGCTTTGATGCCAGCAGCCTTTAAGGAGGCATAAGGGGGGACCTTCTCTGAAACTCGTGGTCTTAGATAATTATCTCTGATCTCCAACCTTTTTGTGGCAAAAGGTGTTGAGACAGTTGATCCCAAAGGTGTTTGGGATCAGCTACTGAGTACTGAAGAATAAATGGACTTGGTTTCAGGGTTCACACCCTGGCAATGGGTAGAGTTGGCATTGGTTGCTCTGTTGATAAATTACATCAGTACCTGCACATGGATAGTTTGCTTGTTCTGGTCCTTTTGGATCTTTTAACAGCCTTCAGTTGAATTGTCCGTGGTGTTCTTGTAGATGGGGTATGGGGATTGGAGGCATTGTTTTGCAGTAGTTCTGCTGCTTCCTTTGTAGTTCCAATTCATGGTAGTTGCAAAGGAGAGAATAGCACTGTGGTTGCTCTCTTGTGGAGTGCCACTCAGGTAATTTTTCTCCTGTTTTTTAACATCTGCATGAAGCTGCTGGGTGAAATCATCCAATGATTTGGAGTCCAGAGTTATCAGTACGATGATGATACTTAAATGAATATTGTAACTCCAGGTCAGAGACTCTGTTGAAGTCCTGCCATAGCCTGAAGATTGTGTGATTTTGGATGGAAGAGAACAGGCACAAACTAAACCCTAGCAAAAGAAAGCTACTGATTATACATGAAGGATTTTCTACCATCCCTGTTTTGTTTCTGGATAGGGTAGAACATACAAATAGTCCTTGCTTAACATCCATTTGTTCAGCAACCCTCAAAGTTACAGTGGTGCTGAACAAAGAAACAATTGGTCCTTAAAATTCTGGCCATTGCAATGCCAACCACGACTGTCTTTTGGCTGCCTACCAACTTAACTACCACCACCTGGCTCTGCTCACCACCGCACTGTGTGCCACTGCTATACCAGTCAGGGCCTTCTTTTGCTCCAGAGTCTTTTCCAGAACCTCTGTTCATGTAGAGTGGCAGTGTGCAGTGTGGCCAGGTGGGGCTAGTGACAGTAGAGTGGATGGGCAGCCAAATAGAGATGAGAGGGGAGATAGGTGGATGGGGGGAGTTTTAAGTGGAGGCCATCCCTAACCTTTTTCCAAGAATGGTTTGGATCTGGTGAGTCCTCACTCAATTACTATGGGGATTCATTGGATAACAGCATCTGGGATTGCCAAAACTGCCATTACTAAGTGGAACAGTCACATGACACTTCATTTAATGATGGTTGTTTATCCCAATTATGGACTGTTAAAGTGAGGACTAGTTGTACTAGAACTGAAATGTCATTGCTTCTTTTTCCGATGAAGCCTTATAGAAATTGCAGTTTTGAAATTCACCGCTTATTTCTTGTTTAGTGCGATTCTGGCTCTGAAACCGAAGGAATGGTGCATCGAAGAAAAAAGCGAAGAACATGCAGCATGATGGGAAACGGTGATACCACCTCTCATGATGACTGTGTGAGCAAAGAGCGTAGCTCCTCCAGGTATTAAATCAAAATACTCATTCTTACCAACCAGTGATAAAAGTTACTGAAATCTATAGCTGTGAACTAAACTAGATTGCAGTCAGTTAGAGAATAATCAGGAATATCCATAAAGAAGAAAGCTTATCCCCTTATATGTAACCAGATATCCCATTTCTAATGCTCTAAACTGATTTTTTTTCTATTTGTCAAATGTCCCCAGGAGGACTTTTCTTCACTCATTAATTCTAAGTCTTTTGTCAAACTATTCTCTTCACATAAACAGAATGCCCACAGTTGAAAATGCTGCTGTTGAGGTATTGAATCAAATGTTGCACTTGTAAATGCTACAATTAGCAATGGAGGAATAAGAATTTAGTGTATAATTATATAATGGAATGCCTTCTATAGTTAATTGTCTGTATTATTGTTACCTTAAATACCTCCGGGGTAACTATATTCCATCAAAGATGATTGTTTATATTAGATCTTCCTTTTTAAAATTGTATATGTTGATATTTCTGGGAGTTCATGGTTGGGTTACTAAATGACTGAAAGCAGCTGACAAGATCACATAGGAAAGTAGCACCATCTTTTTTTTTTTTAGATCATTCTTTATAAATCAAATAAATAAAATATGGTTAATGAACACTAGGCTCAGTAGCTTTTGCTTAAGAGAAAATCTGAATTTATATAGACCTTATATTCTGTGGACAAAATCTCGGTAAATATCTCACCTCTCTTAATTTTTTGCATCTAAATTCTCACCAAATATTGAATGATCAAAGGCTCTTTCCCTAGTTCCTTCTAATTTCATTTGTTGTCACAGTGAAAGAGATTCCTTTGATGTTAAAGAAAATAAGACTATATACAAGAAATCTAAGATGCATAGTTTTTCAAGGAAGGTCTGTATTGTCACTTGCATAAGTTACAAGAAACTTGCCATGACAAATATTTTTATTTTTATGTTTGACAGAATTAGGGAATCTTGTGGAAGTCGTGCTCATCCATGAAGATAACTTCTGCAGATAGTTGCAACCAGCCAGATGTCTTCTGTTCCTCCCACCAGCTGTATACTTGAAGCTTTTTGAGGACTTCCCCTCTCCATTTTTAATTTTAAATCTAAACTTTTAACTTTCGTTCCCTGTTATCAAAGTCTGACGTCTTGCTAACTAAAGGAGAACACTCAAGATTTCTTTGTGTTCAAACTTTTCCACAGACAACGGTAATAAATGGAAGGCATTGCTGATATCTGTAAAGTCATACTATGGTTTCCAACACTGTACAGTCAGCAAAGGAAATGGCAAATTTCTATTAACAAAACTGTCTTTTAAAACAAACCCTGCTAAAATATTGTCATATCTTTACAAGATGAATTCTAATGCATTAACAACTGGGGGTCAGACATACAACCGTTAGTCTGCAATTGGCCAGCAGTTCTTTCATTATAGCACAAGTGAACCAAGATGATTCTCCTGTTGTATAAATTATTACATGTAAAAGCACCTTTTATAATTCTGAATATATCGGTAACATCAAGCCAACCATGGACTAAATGAGACTCTTACAAAAGTATTGTTTGAACCAGCAGTTCATCATTGCTTTGTTTTTTTATATTTTAATTAAAAAAAACTGCAGATACTTGCAGGCACTTTGGAAATATAAGCCCAAAACAAATGGAGATGGGAGAAACTAGCTGCCTCATTTATCTCTCCCTGTGGGAATTTCTGAAAACATGAAGGTAGATAGATTTTTTTTCCTAAAAGGAGTGGGTAGAGTTTGAATAAATACAAATAAAATATCTATTTAACAAGGAACTGCTTTTTGGGAACCTACAAACTTTATACTATTATCTACTCTTCTGGTGTTGTAGATATTTAAGGTGTATGTATTCTGTCCTGAATAATGTGGTTGTATGTCTGTCATGACAGCTGGATTATTTCAGGACGTGCTGCTGTTTCAATGGCACTTTTGTTGAACAACAAAATACCAGAACTACCAGAACAGACTACCAGAACAAAATACCAGAAATACCAGAACAGACTGGTATTCTGTTCTGAGGTGAGCTTATACCTCCATTTATGAAGATAATCCCATTCCAAATTGAAAAGTTTAGAAACGGCATAATGAAAATATTCTGATCACCCTTGAGAATGCAATAAGTGATTATTGAAATTTTCTTACATTTCAAGGTATGTAGTGGAGGTTATTTAATTCTATTCTACATAAAAATGAAGATGCCTAAAAAAAATCCATATTTAGTGGATGGTGGAATGTGAAATCAGCTCATGCATGGCCATTTATTAACTGACTCCTGTCCAGAGTTAGGTTGTGGGAGGAGTGCCAATTATAGTTGAATGTTCCCTATGAAAAGATATTTCAAATGCTACTGTAGTAAGGAGTAGTTTACAAAATTTTCAAAAATTGCTTCCTTCTCTCTTGTACTTTCCCTCTAGTTAGGAGGAACCACATTTTAAAACCTTGTTTCACTTTGCAAATAGAATTTACTTTTTAGACAGAACATTCTGGAACAGCCCATTATGTTTCTGAATACAATTAAATCTTGTTTGAGTAGACCTTGATACAGTGAACTATGGCTTAGATTCATTAAATGTTCAGTTTGCAGGTTCCTTGCACACAGGCAGGCAGCAACACTTCCTTTAACTAGAAATCTGGTATATTTGTGACAAAAGGAATCAGATAAATCTATTCAGTCATAGACTATTTTGCTTTTAATCAGGAAATTAATATGAAAGAAGGAAATGAGCATTGACTGACAGAAAAGAAGCCTCCATTTGTGGTGTTTCCTATATGATGGAATCTGATTTTTCAAAACAGAAATAAACCTGAAGCTTTTTTGTTCAGTTTGCACGAAAAGTTACCAATAATGGCATTCTTAGCAACAGTAGCCATAGACGGTAGTGGCATGGCATAAGTTTTTAAATATTTTTAATAATAATGGTTTATTTATAACAGCTATTTGCTTCTTGTTACATTTTATATTTCAGATTTCCAATTGATAAATAAACTTGGTTATTTGTTCTTTTAAAAAAGAATTAAATTTTATTTATAAAATTGGACATACTTTTGAACATGAGAGAAACTTAAATTAGAATGTACCTCCAGTACTAACAATTATAGCTTTATATAATGATTACTTTGGTTTACTTGTGCTTTTTCTCCTATATTTTTCTCCTATTAAACTTAAAGCCAGTTTACCAAG
Organism: Hydrophis major; assembly: GCA_033807585.1. Taxonomy (NCBI): domain Eukaryota; kingdom Metazoa; phylum Chordata; class Lepidosauria; order Squamata; family Elapidae; genus Hydrophis; species Hydrophis major. The sequence goes on from CM066329.1 coordinate 176,216,048, forward strand.
TTATAAGGAGGTCTTCTAAACAATGTATTTCAACTAAACACTAAGATGAGCTTTTGTTGTCTTCTTTTGAACAATAGCTTTTGTAATGTTAAGTTGATTTCTAGTTGATCATTAATGCCACTTTATTTTCTCTTCTGAGCAACTAGTTCATTATACTGGGTCAATTTACCCTAGACTTTTCCATAGATCTTAATTCATATTTTACCAAGACATAAATCTTTTTGGCACTTCTAAAAATGAAGCCCAACTAACTGATTTGTATTGAAATCCATCCTAAGCGTGGAGCCAGCAGTGCTCTGAATTTTATTTGTTTGATGATTTAAAAAAATAAAACTCTTCTATTATTTAACATATTTTGATTTAAATTTCATTTTATATGATAAGTAGTCAAAAATTTAAGAAACTGGAATACTAGATAATGTGCAATATGAGGAAGGGACCCTCTCATTACTAATATAGAAGTTCAGAATGTGCTGAATTTCATATGTGAAAGTGAACAACTACTTCAGAATAGGCATGGACATTGCTAAATACAGTACATGCTTAGCTATAATCTAGTAAACAACAGGATAATACCTATTAGTAATATCCTGTGAATATCAGCTACTCAAGATGCAATAGAGAGAAACTTTGAAGAGTTCGGTGGTATGTTACAAGAGGTGGAAATGCAGTATCTAAAAAGAACATCTTAAAATTCAGAAATGGAGAAATCTGGATTACAGGAAGCTTTAGTTTGAATAAAACACAATAATGCAAGAAAAAAGTTTTTTTCAAAGAAAAAAATTGCCAACATTTACATCAAGCAACATAAATGCAGTTTCTAACCTGAGACCTTGCTAAATTAAAATCAGCTGAAAATGAAATGTAGTTCAGTTTCAGAAAATGAAATGTAATCCAGAACCAATATTTTAAAAGTGACATTTGTGAAATCATTGCTGGTGCTTGTGGTTATTGAGAATTAAGCCTTGTTTTAAAAGTAAAGGTTTCCCCTGTCCAGTCGTGTCTGACTGGAAGGCGATGCTCAGCCTCTTAGCAGCGGAAGCCAGCATTGTCCAAAGATGCTTATGTGATCATGTGCCTATATATACTTAGGCACAGGGAAATAGGTACATGATAGCTACTCGTTTGCATGCTTTTGAACTGCTAGGTTGGCAGAAGGTGGGGCAAGTAATGTGACCCCACATTTGCACAGTGCTCAAGTCTCAAACTCGGGCTGTCAGCTTTCCAGCTCAGCATCTTTAACAGCTGAGCTTAGAAGACACAATTTGTGCCTTCAAACTTGTGATTAAGAATGTAGTTCAGGTGTGTTTGACTCTTAATAAAATGCAGTAGCTGCACTGCTACCAGAAAGCTTGCTTACCTCACTCCATATTACTGATGATGGTCTTTCCCCTTGGCTAGCAATCATACAAAATAATCTCACAAAATATACATTATATAGCTTCAAGCACTCAGTGGCAAAGACTTCTAACATTGCAGCCTGCCTAGTAATTCTCTAAAAGTTCATGATTTTAGCCCTTGTGATCAATTATATTAGTGAATCAGCAAATTCCATAAGCTGCCTGCAGCTGCAGCATAAAGCACCACATTATTTTAAGTAGAAAACAGATACTAAGCAGGGGTAGGATTCTACCAGTTCGGCCTGATTCAGGTGAACCAGTAGTCACAGTGACATTTGGCCCCACCCACCTGCCCTATTCTGTCCTTTTATTTCTGGGGTTTTCAGCTTAGCTGTTTGTTGCAGCACAGTGAATTGATGCTCAGCTGATTTACTCACGGAATGCAGCAGAAGGTAAGTTTTAGAGCTGAAAAATCAGCATTTTGCAAACACTGCCCAAGTGCAAAATGCACACTCACCAAACTGGTTGTTACACCGGTTGAATTGCACCCCTGGTACTAAACAAAAGAAGCAAATCCCAGTCACCTTGATATCTTCCTCTTTTGCACCAGATCCTGGATGCAGTGATTAGTGCATCCATGAGTGCCTGCCTTAACAGGAAACAAGTGGCTCACACCCTCTTAAACCATCACTAGACCCAACAGTGCTGGATAATACTCATCCAGTCTCCAATGTCCATCTTTTTTAGGATGTGAGGTTGAGCTTCAAAAGGCCTTAGAGGAAGTGGATTATTTGAATCCTTTTGGGTTGGATTTCAGGCCAGGACACAGCACAGAAGTGGCACTGATCATCAGTTTTCTGGTTCTTGACTTCTCAGCAGCCTTCAGTATCATCAATCATGCTATCTGCCTAGACCAGGGCTGTCAAATTCACATCATGGCAGCATCACGTGATGCAGTGGGACTCCCCCCCCCTTGCTAAACTCTGCATGGTCAGCATGTGATGCATCTGGCCCACAGCTGGGAGTTTGACAGCCCTGGTCTAGACCAAAGCAAGGATTAGGAGGCACAGTGGTTCCCCTTCATGGCTGGTTCCTACTGGTATTGCTGGGGAAAGAAGTTTCCTGATGTATGAGATTTCAAAGGCTTGATGCTGTTGAGAGAACGTCTATATGAAGCTACTGGGTGAATTCATCCACTGGCCAGGGGTCAAATAACATGCTGATGATACTCAAATAACAGGCTAACCAATTAATGCCTTCCAAATCTTCTCTTAGTATCTGAAGAAGGTGGGGCCTGACTGGGGAGGAACAGTTAAAGGACAACCCTGACAAGACTGGGTGATTATGTATTTTGGATTCTCCCAACACTTTCATCTATGGATGAGTTTGTTCCCCCCAAAACAGATACAGCATGCAAGAGGGAAATTTCAAGGTTGCAGCTCCATAAGCAGGTGGCAACTATGAGCAGAAAGGTTCCAACTGTGCCAATTGGAGCCATTCCTACATTGGATGATTCTTCCCACAGTCACTCATGCTTCAATTACCTCACATATCAACAGTTGAAATGTATTCCATATGTGGCTGCCTTTGACAATTATTCGAGCTAGAGCTGATCCAGATTGTAGCAGGACAAACGCAAATGTACCTCAATGCCTATGCTGCTCAAACTGCACTATTGATAAATCCTATTCTTAAAATAAGGTCATCTGATGAGACTTGGATGTCATTCCTTCTCTATCATGTAGTCTATCCTCTGGAAAAGGACACCCCCCACACTGAGGTTTGGGTCACCCCATCCTGCCGTCCTAAAGATCAAATATTTGCCCGAGGTGTTAACTTAAGATATGTGTCTGTTATGGGAATTGTATTAATTGATATATTGATTTCTAGGATTATCTTTCTATGTTGTATTGATTGCTGCTATGAATTGAATGGCTTATACATTTGAAATATAAAGGAATAAAAACAGAGAAACAAGAGTTTGCTTTCTAATAGAATGATCAGGGAGGCTGGATTACCCTGAGCCAAAAAAAAAAAAAAAAAAGTTTGGTTTGGTTTGCTGCAGAGTGATAAACCACGGTTTAGGGTCTAGCACCAAGCCCAATCCAACTCTCAATTTTTTGCTGGGAAGTTTACACGATCCAATATTCGATGAAGAGGGCTACTCCTCTGAAAACAGCCCTGCCTTTTCTTCTCTTGGTCTCTCTCCTTCCCTTTCCCCGTGTTAAGACTCATAAAAGGAAATGGCCATCCCGGCAGCCTCGGCTTGCCGGGAGTGGCACCAGAAGCAGAGGGGGGCGGGCTCCGGCCAAATGACGCGGGTGTTGTGAAAACCTATCCCGCTTTCGGCTTCAGAAGAGAAGGGATTTAACCGACCGCCGCTTTCAGGCAGCTGAATTCAGCCCAGCTGCTCAGTTGCCCGGCGGCGGCAAAAAGAGGAGGAGGGAAAAAGCGCAAGAGGGTGACGACTCGCCATCGTAGCTCCTCAGTCAAATTACGGCCAGTGCTGTCGGGTCGCCCAGCCGCCGGTGAAATGGATGTAGCGGTGGACTTGTACATTGCAGTCCCACTGCTTTTCACGGTCCTGGCTGTTATTCTAGCGTCGGTCTTTGTCAAGCTAAGATCCTCGGAAGAGGACAAAGCTACCGAGCCAGCAGCGGCAAAGGAAGAAGGGGAGGCCAAGGCGAGCGCTGCTGCGGTAGACCGGACGGACGGCGAAGCACTCCAGAAGGATGAGAAGGAACCGGAGGCGGCCGGAGTGGAGCCTCAGAAGGAGAGAGCAGAGGAGGAGGAGGCGGTAATAAGCAGAGAAGCTGGAAGGGACGCCGTGGAGGAAATTGGGGCTGAAGAAGTGGGGACGAACGAAGGAAAGGAAGAAGGGCTTCGGGAGAAGGGAAAAGAGGAGGAGGTCGAGGACAAGGCTGCCCCGGAGCCGGTGAAAGCAGAACAGCGGAGTCACGTTCAAGTGGAGCGGAAGGTGCCCGGTCAAGCGGAGTGGGAAGCGGTCGTTGCTGCTCCGGTGACTTTAGAAGAGCAAGAGGAGGAGGAGGACGACGAGGAGGAAGACGAGGAGGAGGAGGAGGAGAGCAAGGTAAGGATGCCGTGCCACGAGCAAAGGCGCTGTTGCCTTAGGCCACGCGGCGCGGGGATGTGCGCCCATCCGTGCAGAAGCACGCGAGGAGGGAGAGGACAAGCATGCTCGGGTTGTCTCAGACAAATTCTGTAAGCCAGCCAGCCGTGATGAAAAGTCCTGGGATTTTGGGCTGGACAGGACGGGCATAATTGGCGGAGAAATTAAATTGGCTTTTAATTCTTTTTTTTTCTTCCTTCGACGGTCCTCTAGAGATCTCCCCTTTCTTAATTTAATTGCCTTTAGGATTTTGGGTCGCACGTGCCTCCTGCGTCAGAGCGGGAGGGGAGGCTGGAATTGATCGGTTTTAATTCCAGCCTCGCCTACTGACTTGCTCTGTCTCGGTTAGACGCCAACCACCAAACATTCCCCTAAAACGTATCCGTTATTAGCCTCTGCCACCGCCACCATTTGCTGTAACCGGCTGAAGAGAAGCCACCTGTTGCTCCCCGAAAATGTGAACAGGGAGTGCTCTTAAAAGTGGTTGGATTGTGAAGTCCTCATTGTCGCCCACCTTCCTCCCTCTGAACGAATACAAAGACGTGCAACTTAGGTTGATAAGCCTTATCATAAGGCTTTGGGCGTATGGAGTCGTGGAAGAACGACGCATACCTAGTAAGATTTTTTTGCTTGGGCTAATTTCAGCGAATCCTGCTTTAGAAATAGCCTGGAGTTTTTCTCTCTTCAATATAAATTACAAAGAGGGGGGAAAGAACTTGCCAATCTCCTTTCTGCCTTTGGCATAGTTTTAATAACACCCTCCCCATGGCCCCCTTCTGGCCGTGAGAAATTGCTGGAGTTGGGTTTTTCCCCCCCTCATAGTTGAGGAAGTGTCTGACAATCCAGGGATTCCTCTTTTCTCAGAAATGTGTCCTGGCTTAGCAACTGCATTCACAAGTAGCTCTGAATTGTAACCACTTAAAAACAAACTAGCAATCCTTAAAAGGAGAAAGAGTGCCTTGAGAGAAGTTAGTTATATTTAGCCAGTTCCAGAAAACAACAAATAGGTTTTTGCCATTTCTACCCTAAATGTGTTTGTGTGGCACAGGAATTTGGTAGCAGTTTTCTGACAAATTTTAATAAAAGATGTATTTATTAAAATTCGTTAGAAACATAAAGCAGATAGACTGATGTTGGAGTTTAAATTTAAATTTGCTGGTCAGAAAAGATAGTGCCAGATTTGTTTCTCACCACATAACAACACATTTATCTTCCTGTGATGTTTCCATGTTGGATGACTTGAACAGTTCAGTTCTTTGTATTTCTAAAAAAGGATGGACTTTCATTTTAAGAGGAGCTAATGTATTTATGGGTTTCAATATTAACAATTCTTGGCACTTTAATAGATGTTTGAGGAGCTCAAGCATTCTAGAAATATAATCCCTCAGATTGGTCTCAGATGTGGTATTGATCAATTTAAATAGGCTTCATTCTACAAGTTTGTATGAATTCTCATTCTCTTCTCTCCCCTCCCTTTAATTTCTGGGTTTGCTTTGAAAACACATTTCTTTGCCAGCTCAATACAGTACATCCTTCTGTTCAATATGCCAGCCTTGCCCTTTTCAGAATCTGGCATTTCTTTTCTCAAACCTTTAATTTTCTGTTCTGAGGTGCTCAATCTTTACTGGGGTGGGTTTTTTTATTTGTTTTGGATAGGAGAGAGACATAGTTTTTCTCTATAAAATGATGCCATTTTAACTGGGGGAGGGGGCCATGCTTAGAGAGTGAAGTCAAGATTAAAGTCTAGGATAATTATAAATACAAAGATTGCTCTAGATGGAACCAGGCTGGCCATTTTGAAGACTTTGAGAGGTTTGAAGGTAAATGTTTGAATCCCACACCTTCTATTTCTCTAGTTGCCCTATACGTCCTTAAAGTAACAATATAGATATAAGCCTCCCTCAAGTATCAAGCATGAGACATTTCCCCCATTTAAAAACATCTCTGTAGGCTTAAAGCAGCTTTTCCTAACTATTCTTAACTCAATATGTGTTGGAAGAGCAATTTCCAGAAGTCCTATCAGGGGTGGGAGTTAGCACCTATTCCTGTTGATAACATTCCTATACCAGTTAGCACCTATTCCTGTTGATAACATTCTAAGCAGTTTGGTTGTTAGAAGAAATTACTGGCCTAAGGAAGGCAAGAAGGAAACATTCTGGTGTTGCTTACAGAAACTGCCTCTCCGTTAACCCTTATTACATTCTTGGCAGGACTAGACTTCCTATCTCAGGAACCTCTTGAGTTATTTTTCCCTCCTTTGCTGGTACTTTGCTTGTGTGGAGTGACTATTCAAAGTTACAATGGCACTGAAAAAAGTGACTTATGATCATTTTTCACACTTATGACTGTTGCAGCTTCCCCACAGTTATGAGAGGCCAGGCAAGGAAATGCATGTGGTATTGAGTTGGCCATGACCAGCCAATAACATGACCACCAAGTCACGCTCACCAACTAAGCCACACCCACAGAACCAGTTGTTAAAAAATTTGAATCCCATCCCTGAGTCCTACCCAATGCGGCCTTTAAAAAATGGCAATTCTGCCACTGGTGAAAGCTTGGCATAGGATGAACACCATCTTAAGCACATTTTTAACCATCTAAGCTCTTATGCCACAATTAATGTCTTAGTCTGCTAGGACATAGATGGAACAAACTTCTTGAGATAGGTATAAACTTAATTAGATCTGTTAGACTTTAAGCTCTGTGAAGAAACTTCATAGCCAATTTTGCTTTTAGCCACAGATTATCAGAAAACCAGCTATAAAAAGATCCAGAAGATGGCAGAGAGTTCACTTCCATTAAAGAGTTGTGACATGTGTCCTTTCATATGTAGGAGATTGATCATCTCTATACTTTCTGAAGGATACTTATGCATAGTTATATACCTGTATAGAAATGGTGCCATTACATGGGATAGCCTGAGTGTCAGGTTCTGTCACCTGAACTCTGCCCTCACAAAGTGTGAAATTGTATCTGTACTGTATAAAAGTAATCATCAAGATGATCGTTCAACTATATGGAAATAATGGTGTTGCAGAAGCATTGGATTGTAGACAATGTGAGTTCCATATTATATTTCACCTGTACCAAATTATCTTTATTAGCAGGGGCTGAAAATCTGCATGTTGAGACATATCCCAAAATATTTTGATTGAGTTGAGATCTCTGGCTTTTTTTTTTTTTTGCTCTAAAATGCATGCCAACTTAATCAGTAATAAGAGTGAGGGATCTTACTTAATGCAAAAGATCTGCAGAGATCCAAAGTCCATTTGTACTGCAATGTTAAGAATAGTCTATTGGCAGTGAATCTTGCATCCATTTTGCTATTTTCATTTTGTTTCTGATTCATCCACTTCTCTTCTTGCCTCTTCAGCATCTTTTACTTCAGCAGTCCCCAACCTTTTGGGGCACCAGGGGACCGGTTCTGGGGGGATTCCTTGCAAGGGAGGGCATTTCATGCACTACCTAAATCCTGAGCATGTGCAGATGAAGCTTTTTGTTTGCTTGCATGGCCCAGTTCCTAACAGAGCACGGCCTGCTACCATTCCACAGCCTGGAGATTGAGGTCCCCTGTTTTAATCTACCAGAAATGAGGCTGATGAGAAGGGAAGCAGTGATTCACAAGCCAGACAGACAGAATTGTATGCCAGAACTCAGCAGGAGCTCCTAGTCTTAAGGCCATGAAAAGAAAGACTGAAAATCAGTAAATAAATATCCAACTCAGAAAGTTGGAAGAAAAATGCTTAGAATTTAAATTCTGGAGCAAAGATATATTTTGACTTTGATTTGTTTTCTGTATTAGGCAGATCTTTTGTATGCCTGTGACTTCATTCTTGTTGCAGTAAAGAAACTATATTAGCCAAACGTGTTTGTGAGACGTCTGCTGATTAGCCTGTTCTAGAATAAGAGTTTGAGATCTGGAATCATAGCATTGTAGAGTTGGAAAGAACTGAAAAGATGTTAAGGGAATGCTTGAAGAAGCCTGACATAAAGTTAAAATTATTTCCAGTTGAATTCAGCATTTGCTTTGTTAATGTGGAAGCTTACTGATCTCTCTAAGCAAAACTTGGAAGTGATTTGTCATTTGCCTTACTCCAGGGCCATAGTTTTCATCCTTGGCAACTTTAAGCTGTGTGGACTTCAATTTTCAAAATTCTCCAGCTAGGGAATGTTGCCTGAGGAATTCTGGGAATTGAAGTCTACACAGCTTAAAGATTCCAAGATTGGAAAACACCACTGTAAGGTGTTTATTAACTATTCCATCTAGCCTACAATCCTGGAAATCCCTACAAGTTTCCCCATCCAACTAATAACCAGGCCCAAACCAGTTTAATATCATAGTCCCAACAGTTATCTATTTAAGCAATCTACTTAAGCAATGGTTTTTAGCTCAGATTAAGACTTAATTTTGCTTTTCAAAGCAAACAAAATGAGTATCTAGTTAGTTGTATCAAATATATGCTGTTTGGGTCCAGACACCATTGTGCGAGAAAATGAAATTCCTTTCCCTTAATTGCTCCATCTCAAAAATAACCCAAATGATTATTTTTTATACTCCAGCCTTGTGCTTCTGCCTCAGGGATCTGTTTATCTTTGCATAATTTCCCAGGAGAAACATTGGTGACATGGAAATGTTGCCCCAAAGCAAGTCTGCTGGTCAAGCTGTCCATTAGCCAGCTGGGCTTCTTAGCACTGCTTGAAGCTACCAGCAAGATGCAGAGCATGGACCAGACTCCCCAGGTGGAAACTCACAGCTGAACCTGTAACACACAACATTAACCAAAAGCCTGTAAGGTAAAAATGCTTGGATGGAGCCTCCCTCCTACAAGGACTGCAAAAATCTCTCAGAGAAGCAGAAGTAAGAATTGCTGTTCTTTTTCTTCTTGCTTCCTCCTCCTCCTCTTCCTCCTCCAGACTTTCTATGGTATCAGCATTGATCCTGGCCAATATTTACCACCTCTTAATGAAAATAATTGGTAGGTTGCTGGTATGTCTTGTTAAATGATTATCAATGCAGACTAAAAGAATATTTACCTTGTCTCTTAACCTACTGAGTTTCTCTTCACAAGCAAGACTGAAGTGGAAATGACTGTTTTGTGATCTTTGTCTGAGTTTGAATTGTACACACACCTGCAAACTAACTCATTAAATTATAGCCTAGCACATTAGGCATCCAATCCCATGATTAATTTAAGGTTCACAATGTTGGGTAGATTAAGGAACTTGGGTTCATTAAGTAAAGCGTGGCTGTACTCTCATTTCTCTTTTCCTAACCCCTCCCAAAAGATGTTCTTATCATTATGACTGAGATTTCTTTGAGAAATTTGGTGTTTTATAAAGTAACGCTATCTGTTCATTTCTGACCTTTCACAAAGCCAGTGAGGTCAGTCATTCCCTGTCTGGCTAGGAGGAAGGCAATGGTGAAACACTTCTGAAATCTAGCCAAGAAAACTGCAAGGACTTATCCATGTGCCAAAAAGCCACATCCTTAAAGGTGTGGAAACAGGATACTACCAGAAGACTCCCTCATTGAGCGCACAGGGACCAGTCACTCTAGGACAGCTTTCCTTGGTTTGGTTGCCTCCAAATATCTCAGATGGCTCCAATCTTTTCCAGCCAGGATGTCCATTAGCTGTCGATAATGGGTTATATTTAAAATTGTTTGGAAGGGACCAAACTGAAGAAGGCTATTAGCTAAAGCCTAAAAAGAATCAATCCTAGGGATGAAATGCCCCCACCAATAGTTATGTGAGACCTCAGGATGATACTCTCTTCCTCCTCCAGTTGTTCCCCTAAAGCAGGGGTGTCCAACCTTGGCAACTTTAAGACTTGTGGACTTCAACTCTGGGAGTTGAAGTCCACAAGTCTTAAAGTTGCCAAGGTTGAACACCCCTGCCCTAAAGAATAAGCATCAATGCAGTTGTCTGCCATTAGCCAAAGCATGAAACCAGCCTTCAAAAGCTGCCCATATAAGGAGAGTTAAGTCTGGGACTTGGAGCCAGTTGCAGGTTGGGAGTCTTGTTTGTTGGTTATCGACCCTATTTAATAAAGCTGGGCACTGGAAGAGGCCAGGAGGAAAAAGAAATCCACAAATCCGTCAGTTATTCCTGTGATGACCTGTAGTCTCTCAAAATAACCCAAAACGTATATTAAAGGTCCGGTAAGGCCTTCAACTTAACTTCACTGTTTTATTAGGCACAGTTTAAAGTCACAAAAGTAAATAAGGAGGCAAACAGAAAACCAAAACAAACTGCATTGATGAGAGTTCCGAAGCAAGCTGAGGTAACTAATCATAAACTCCAGGAAAATAACTCCAGGAGAAAAGTCCATGGGGAGAACGCCAACGAAGATAAATCTCTTTCAAGGTAAACACTAATTGACTCCAGCAATTCTAACTACATAGCTGAAAACTTATATACATAGCTCTCACCTGCAAGCCACAAGGAGGATCATGGCAATCTCCTTTTGAGTAGACCTCGCTTTTCCCTGATCATCTCCTCCCTGCGTGACCTAGGATGGATAGGGGATGGGCCTGGATCCTCCTCTGATTGCTCAGCCGGCCTCTGCCCTTCCCCAGCCTCCTCCACCACTTCTGGAGCCATACTCCCACTCCCTGTTGGTTGTTCCTCCTCTTCCTCAGAGTCAGACTCCATCAGGGGCATGACAATTCCTTTTATTTTTAATACAAATACATCTGTTGTTTTAATGCAGTCAGTTGTACTTTATGCAGCAATGGGGAACTGCACCAATATAGAACTAGGCTTGGTGAGCAGTCCTATAAGCTTCCCATCCCTTTGCTAGACCAAATGGACCTCATGGGCTGGTTTAGGGGCTCCTCTTTGAGTCAATTGATCCAGGCTATTCCAGAATAAGCTTGATTCCACTTTAGTCTAACACCAAAGATCCCAAGGGATCTTAATGGGAATGAAAAAGACTGCTAGTTAGGGATTCCATTTCTGTGGTATTCCAGTACATCTGGAAGCTGATTAGTTTGGAAAGCCTACAGTCTTTATGCAGCCTCCTATTTAATGTTCAGGAGTTCATTAAAGACTTTTTGGCAAGAAATCACTACCCATACATTGCTTTGGGGGAAAGGGGGGGAAAAGAAAATGTTATCCATCCCTATCACTATATTTGGATAAACTCAGCAATTCACAGGCTGGCCTCAACAGTTAATCTGCAAGGGCATGTGACTCAGAACAGCTCAAAGAAAATCTGGATCTGGAAGTGCAGCATCCTTATCACTTCAGGGAGAAAATCAATGCAGCCTTATGATATGAAGAATCAGAGGAACAGTGTGTATCAGAGTGAAGGCCCCGTGGGTGATGAATGAGCAATGAGCTTGGCTGGAATCGGGATCAGAACATTTTGATTTAAGCTAATCCAGTCCTATTTAGGTCATTGGTTTAACTGGTTGGCGTTGTCCCTGTTTCATCCAAACTACTCAAAAATGCGTTTTAAAGAATATTAAATCAAACATATTAAAAGAACAGAGGTCTGGGGGGGGGAAACTCCTGGGCTATGAAGGCTATGTTACGATTTTAGAAATTGCACTCCAAAAGAATGCAACATATAGCTAAACCAGACCTCCTCCTTTCTGAAGTTTTCAGCCTACATTCTTTGGAATTTTTCAAGGCTGTTGATCAAAGGTCTAAAAAAAAAAAAAAAAAAGGAATGTCCTGGCTTAAAAACCTGCTGGTTTGTAAGAGGCTCGGGTGTGTTTCCCTTTGCTACTGCCGCTAGAATTTGATTGCTAAATATTTTTTTTAACAATTTAGATTGAAATAGCAGGAGATAGTTTTACACATTAGTCTCCCCTTCTGACTCTGCCCCACTCCATTAGATACTCATTCAAAAGCAGATGGGGGGAGGAGAGAAAAATGGGTGTATTCCTTCTCTGCCGCCCCCCCTCCACACACACACAGAGTAGTAGGAATAATAGCCCTATTTAAATTCCTTTTGTCTGCCTGGCTTTTCTTGGCTGCTTTTAGAGGGAGGCTGTGCCTGACCAGCATCCAGAGGGAGAGACATTTTTCTGTATTGACTTAAGTGCTTGAAAGGTTTGGACTGGCACGTGCCAAGCATCTTCTTGAGCAAGTTATTTGTTTAGCTCTCTCTAAAGTGAGCTCAAGGTTGGTGGCACTGGTCAAAATACTGTAGAATGGAGCTGCCCTTTAGCCTTTGGAAACTCTTGACATCTTGAATGTTTCTAGCTAGGGCTTAGAATAAACTTGTTTTAAAAGAACCAATAGTTGAAATGTTGAAGTCTCAGAACAGATAGTGATTTCATGTCATAATCTTTGAACACAAGCTAATGTTCAGTCCTCAGAAGAATTTTTTTAAATGTGAAATGTATTACTTTGTACCAGTCCTTCTAATGCAGCCTGTCTCCGCCCAATTTCCTCAAAATCTATTTGCATGATCTCAGGAATTTGTCATCTTGGAGGAGGAGACAAATCTAGTCAATGTTGGTTGTGTTCCAATCTCTGGCAGCTTTTTCTTCTTTTAGGATGCAAAAGGTTAAATTTAGGATCTTATGCATGCAGAACTACTGAATGATGATCTTCATTCTTCCTTTCAGGCATAGTTTCATTGTGCAGTAATATCATGTTGCCTTGACCAACTATATCATTTTTGCGTTTTTCACTGGGTCATGTTCTTGAAGCCTTTTTCAATACAAATATTTGATAAAGTTATTGTTACCATTGTAAGGTCAATAACCTCTGGAAAGATATTACACTGCAGTCCTATTCTCATGCATCTGAGGATGAATCGCAATTGAAACCAGTGGGGATGATTTTTGAATAAATACATATAAGGAGCATGTTAGGAATGCAGACAGACGTATTCCAAGTTAATTGTATTTGAAAGGGAGGACCTCATATTTGCTCATGTGGACTTCCCTGTTTCTGGTTTCACAAAAAGGATATTTCTTGCCAGGTCAAGTCAAATAATTGTTAAGAGAAAGTAATGAAAAGAATTAAGTGTTCATTGATTCTTGAGAAACGAGAGATGGGTCAGGATTGAATCTCTCTGAACATAGGCTTTCTACACAATCTGAAGGTTTACATTCAGAAAGATGTTCGGCTTTTGTTTCATAAAGGACTATACTTAGTATTATAAACATCTAAGAATAGAAAGTGGCATATCACAGTTTGTTCAATTTGTTCCAATGTTTAACAAACACATGCAAAATAGTGCAAGAACTTTATAGTTACACACTGAAAATTAGGCTCCTCTAAAATAATAGCTGAGCATTTAACACGTTGTCAAAGGAGAGGAAATGGAAAACAGACCTAAAATCCTTGCCCAAACTTCCTGCTTCATGCCAAAGATTAAAATATTACAAAATGGCTTTTACAACTTTAAAAATACATATTTATTTGGAATAAATAAGTAGCAACAAAGGTAATAAAAATGAGGAGGAAAATCATATTGGGAGGACAAGTTAGGGAGTATGGCACATAAGCAAGTCAGATACTGCAATATGTGTGTTGGGTCGGGGGAAGTGGGACAGAATAGTTGTTCCCAAAGGAGGAATGCAAATTTCTGTCATCTAGATCTTACTTGGGAAGAAATATGACCACATAACTACTTCTGAAGGCCAAGAAAGGATTTACAGTACATTTTCCAAGTATAATGACATTGCATGTCTCCTTGCCAATTTGTAATCTAGGCTGGCATGATTTGTATTAAAAGAACTTTATCTAATCAGGAATATTCTACATTAATTTATTACTCTTTAGATACATACCTGAGTGTCATAAGGTCAGTGTCCTTTCTCCAGCAATATCAGTGCTTTTCTAAATAGGCAGGTGGTCTCTCTTAATTGGATTGTTACAGCAGGAGACATAGGCAAAACAATGATAGTTTTTTTTTTTCCTTTTTAACAGTCTGGGGTATCTTTTATTGTGTCTGAATCCAGTACAAATATTAACTATGGTAGTTAGTTAAAATATAGTTGCTAAATATCCAACGTTTATGGATAAAGTTGTTTGTTCATATGTATACATTTAGAGCCTTAATCTCATCCTTCTTCACATATAGGGAGTTGAGGGTATCCATGCATATTTTTATAATTTCACAGGTAGCCCTCAACTTACGATTACAATTGAGCCCAAAATTTATGTTGCTAAGTGAAATGTTTGTTAAGTGAATTTTGCCCCATTTTATGAGTTTTCTTGCCTCGTTGTTAAATGAATCATTACAATTGTTAAGTTAGTAACATGGTTAAAAGTCTGTAGAGATTCTCAGTCATCCAGATCATGGGTATCCCAAAGGTGCTCTTTCAGGAGGCCACTGGGCTGGTTTTTTCTTTTGAAGATATTTAGCTTCTCATCCAAGAAGTTTCTTCAGCTCTGACAGGATAGTGGAGAGTAACATGGTTGTTAAGTGAATCTAGCTTTGCTTGTCAGAAAGCTGCAAAAGGTGATCACATGATCCCAAAACACAGCAACTGTCATTAATATTAATCAGTTGCCAAGCATCGTGTGACCATGGGGATGCTGCAACTGTAAAAACGGTTATAAATCACTTTTTTCAGTGCCATTGTAGTGTTGAACAGTCACTAAATGAAATGTTGTAAGTCAAGAACTACCTGTACTGTACCTGATAATGTTGTAAATGCAGAACTCTGTAATGTAGATAACACATGTGCGAGAAGAACAGGCCATGCCTAGATGTTGCCATGTTCAGCAACAGAAAATAATGGTCTGCATGAATAAGTTACCACCAGCTTTGGAACCTGTAACAAGGCATGGTGGCATCAAAACAAGTGTATCATGTGAAGTACTTAAGTCTGACTTCATCACATGTGTGTGATCACACAACCCAATTAAAAGCCTGTTGCTACAAATGAACTTTTGTTATCTGAGTTCAGTACAGGTAATATTTTTCAAATGAGTCAGTTCATAATTTTAAGGCAGGCATTTGAGTAAATCAGGATGATTTAGAGTGAGGGAAGAATGACCTGTGAGAATAAAAATAAGTGAATGCAGGATATACCAAAGCCTAGCTTTGGTATTCAGGACAAATTCCAACATACTTGCAAGTTTATCATGTGTATGATTCATTCTGGCTGAATTTATACACCAGTGTGCAATTTCACATTCTTTGTTGCCTAAAACTCATCAAGTGACTCACAGTAGATGACTCACTGGTAAATCGGTAGGCTCTATTATAAAATACTGTGTTTGAGAGCTCTATTTATGGTGTTTGAACTGTGGTGGCCCATTCACATAATATGCATAGACACAATTCCTTGAATGGACCATATATGCTCATGGAGTGGATAAACTAATCCTTGAATTTTGATCAAAATTCCATGAAAAGTACACCATGCACTGATAAGCTGACCTGTATTTTTCATGGCATTTTGTTAAAAATGCAAGGGTCGGCTTAGATATTTTTTAAAAGTGTTGCTGTATATTCTCTTAGATAAGCCCATCTGTGGATAACTTGAACCCAATTTTTTGCCTGCATTTTGGCAATTAAAATTCTTGGCTTATCTACTAGTGAATACCTTCCTTCCTTTTCCTTCCTTTCCTTCCTTCCTTCTTTCTTCTGCCTCTCAATGGTTTGTTTACCTTGAATCAGAAAGAAAATATAGTTTACCTTTGCCAAGTGGCCAACTGGCAGGGGAATTCATGTCCTTTTCTGACAAAGTGCCTTTGATGGAGAGAGAGAGTGTGTGTGTATGTCATTATTCATGTATAATCTTTCAGCTGTCAGAAGCATATTGTAGTTTTAACAAAACAGGGTCTCTGTTTTTGGCCATTGCCCCATTCTCCATCCCCTCTCAGTGTTTTATGTTGGTTTTTAATGTGTTTAGCATCATGTCTGATGAAAAATTCTGGAGAGCGATGGGATGCCAATTGTAGCCTTTCTATTGGTTCTAATAAAGGTATCCCCATCCTGTGTGGAGTGTTTCCTATCTACTGTGAAGGTGGCAGTGGTGACTAGGGATAAAGGGAACCAAAGGGCAGCCTAGCTGAAGCAAGCATCAGGTTAGGAAGAGATTCTGAATTCCCTCTTGAGACAGAAGATTATTCATAATTTTATCTACCAGGGAGGGTTATTTCTCTTACTTATCCTGAAATGCAGCAGGTCACCTTGGTGGAAAGTGTCTGCAATGCTTTACCAATATTATTTTTTCCTCTTCAGAGTCATTGGCAATACAGGTAGTCCTCAACTTATGACCACAATTGGGCCCAGCATTTCTGTTGGTCAGATAGTTGTTAAGTGAGTTTTCCCCCAATCTTATAACCTGTCCTGCCACAGTTGTTTAGTGAATCACCACAGTTAAGTTAGAAACATGGTTGTTGAGTGACTCTGGCTTCCCCATTTACTTTGCTTGTCAGAAGGGTGCAAATGGTGATCACATGATGACTCCAAGGCACTTCAAGTTGTCATAAATATGAATCAATTGCTAAGCATCTGAATTCTGATTGCATGATCAGGGGTTGCTGCAATAGTTGTGAGTGTTAAAAATAGTCCTGTCACTTTTTTCCTATGCCATTGGAACTTCAAACAGTCACTAAATGAACTATTGTAAGTCGAGAACTACCTATATATTACCAAATGAAAGGCATGAATAATACATTCTAGACTCCTGCCAGTAAAAAAATGGCTTATTGAGAGGCGGGGGGACAGGGACACACTGACTGAGTCTGAATCAGTGTCTGATCATGCAAAATATACAATAATTTCCTTCAGATTTCGGTACAGCCATAGGTATTTTCTTTCCATCTCACTGAGAGCAACATGTTTCCCTTGTTAACAGGAAAGATAGGTTGTGGTCCATTTTATCTAGGTTCTGGCCAGCTCTATTAAACCAGATTTACTCATCCTTTTGTCAGCTGGTAGGATTACTGGAAGACCAGAAGGTCTCTGCTGATCTTAAAGCTTGATTTCTTGGTCATAGAGATTGCCTGAGCAATTCTTTCATGAAATAATGTGATGGCAACTTGTGAAATTGACCATCGCTCTTTGTTGGAAGGGAAAGTGAGCAGTTTACAGTATACACATGGTGCAGATGGAGCTGCAATTAGTAATTAAAATCCTTACATCCTTCTCTTGTTCTATGAGCTGAATCATATTTCTCCCCAATGCTTCTTATGTGTTCTTCCAGCTTATAAAGCTCTGATGAAGAACCAATTTTGAGAAGGGCCTGCTATCCTACTGAAAGATACTGCAGTTCTGACCCAGAAGCTTGAGCTCAAGCAAAAATGCAGCTTTGTATCTTAAGGGCTCCTGTTTTCCATTTCATGATACCTCCTGTGCCTATGAAATGTCCTATTTGAGCTAAACTTCATGGAAGGGAACAGATTGGCCATTGACTTCCCAGTAAGAGATCCTCAGAAGCCCATCTGTATTTCATGCTATGTATTTCTTCACTTGTTATTTTCTCCACACACTCAGCTCAGTGGCTGCCTCAGACAGCAAACACTATGAACCTGAACCCTGACAATTGTGATAAGGTGGGGAGCAGGATGTCATACCTGATTAAAACAGCTACTGAAGATACTTCCCCATTGTTAGAGATGAAATAAGTTTTGTTCAACTGTTATACATAAAACATGGAAGGGTCAATTTTGTGTTTTGCCTCAAGCAGCAGAATGTCATGAACCCTTCCTTCCTCATTATGCCCTGGAGAAATTCTTGCTCATTCTAAGCTCTGTTATACCTACACATACTCATACAGAAAGTAGCCCTGCTAGATATAAATGCTTTCGACTTGTTCCAACTTATTAAACATAAGAACATTGTGTTTCTGTGAACTGAAAGTAATTTCAGACAGGATACATTTGTGCTGTTTTTTTGCATTTGGTACTTATTAACCCAAGGTTGCCGTTTTCCTTAAAAACAGAACAGGAATTAGCTCCAGAGCAAGGACAGAATATGCAGTATTCTACAAGGCCTACCCAGCTCAACTATATTTAGCCATTCTGCTCTGCCTTGAATGTGAAAACTTTGCTTGCCATCTGGTGACCTTAAATATTGCTGTAGAAATAGAGCATAATAAATGAGGCCATAGATTGTTATATGTTTGAAATCAACATAAATTATGTAAATCATAAAATATGCAAAGCCTTCTCTTTCATTGCTTCCTTATGAAGGAATTGGACCGATTATCTTTTTTTCAGAGAGAGGAAACAGCTGGAGCATTGGAGTAAAAGATATTTACCAAGATATGCTCCAAGATCCAAACTTAGGTTTTATTATTTGAATAGCCACCCATCTCAAACTAGTGATTCTGATTGTATAAACCCTATTTCGGCAGACAGTGACCTCGGGAAGTATAGCTGAGCTGTCTGGTTTGTCAGCTTGTAGCAGAGCGCAGAAAATTGGCAGGCATCTCCCTGCTGAATTTCAGTGACCCGAGAGCAAGATTACTAGAACAGTTAGATTTGGATGAGGCTCCATATCTAGTCTGCACAATTCTGCTCAATCTAACTGTTCCAGTGATCTTGCTCTAGGGTCACTGAATTTTTCCCAGTGAAAAGGGAGAAGCTATTAGCAGCAACAGGAAAACACCATCTTTTATCAGGATCATTAAAAAAAGAACAAGGATGAAACTTTATCTCAATGAGATATCAAATGTAGTTTAAGATAGGATGTGAATATGGAGGCAGGTAGAAAGGGTACTAAATGAACTAATATGAACTGAATGGACTTGCTTCTTGGAGCCCAAGGCCTCCAAGAAATGATATAAGTTGGAATTTGTACCTAGACAAGCTCTGTATATGTACAGTATGCCAAGTTTAAGAAGTGTGGCAACTTCCCTCAATCATTGGAACTGCTGGTTGATTTTATGCAGCTATATACCCATCGAAGCAGAAGAGGGAAGGTTCTGGCTCTTCAATTAAGCAAGGTGAGACAGCTGCCTGCTGTTTAGGATGAGGGCAATGCAACAGTCAGAAGAATAAGAGGGCATCAGAAGTGCTGAGGGAGAGAGCTGTGTACATGGCATGGCTTGTCCTGCTACCCTCTGACACAGATGTTTCATCACCTGCACTGAAATAAAAATGACTATGAGAGGGAAATGCTATGTTGTCCTTCTGCTCAGTCTTGAAATGTTCTTCAACTAGCCTAGTATATCCCAGGAGAGACTTGTTCCTCACCTTGTTTTTGTTCCTCCTTCCCTCAAAGCTTTCCCCAAAATTGAATGACACATGAGAACAGAGAAAAGAAAATAGGAAACCAGGAAGGAAGATTTCTATTAATACACTTTCCAGAGAACAAAGGAGGTTTTTAAATGCCTAAGATCAATGTGACTTTAGATTAATTCATACATGGGACTGTAATATCCAGTGACAGCTTGTACATGGGCAGTTCATTATCTCAAATTTTACAGGCAGGTGTCACTTTGCCCCAGGAGGAAATTATGCATGTGTGCATGCTGTATGCATGTATGAGGGAGGGAACTGTTCATTAGTTAGCTTTCTGCCTCTCCAAGGGTCCATTTTAAAAAGTGATCTGGAACCAAGCAAAGGTCCAAATGCAGGGCAGCCGGCAGCCTTAGTCCCTCAGAGGCAGAGACCACCTCTGACAAGCACAGCCATGTGGAAAATGAATTGTACCAGACAACAGCAGTCCTATTTTCCAATAAACTGACATTTCCCCCTGCAGAGTCAGCTGCCTGCAAATACACGCCTTGCTTTTCAAGGAGACAAGGTTCTGATTAATGAGCAAAGGGAAGATATTATTCCAGCTGTTCTGAAGGAATTTCTTCTTGGAGTAGGCAGGTTTTAAGAATCAAAGATATTAGGATAATCCTTTCTTCTATATGTATAAAAGGATTATTGATATCTCTGATTCTTTAAATTCCTGCTTACATGTAATCACAATAGCCAGCCAGCCTGAAATTTGCATAAAAGGGAAAAAATTCCACACAGCCCTTTTTTCACTTGCATTCTAATAGGGAGAAGCTTTGGGAATTATTACTGAGCATTAAACTAGACATGGATTAGAGCAGTGCTTCTCAATTATTTTCTGTCATGCCCCCCCTAGTAAGAATAAAACATCTCGCGCCCCCGCGTGACTATAAATAGTATCATTTGTCTATAAAATTGTTATAAGTACACCTCTGCATAACACTGTATCCTTATTAATGTATAAGAGAATAAAAAAAGAAATATGGACCATTTATTCTAGGACAGTAAAAAAATCAAAATAAAAAAGCATGTTCTCCGAGGTCAAACGCGCCCCCCTTGATGGAGCCTCGCGCCCCCCCAGGGGGGCGCACCCCACTATTTGAGAAGCACTGGATTAGAGGAAGAAATAAGATTGAAATAATCAAATAATTTAGCTGAGAGAAGTCCAGTTAAGAATTGTGGTAATGTTGGATGTGCATATTCCGTCTAAGAAAATAGAGCCTATGTGATTTCAATGAAAATGTACAGGGAATATTTACAAAACACAGTGTCAGTGAATTCTGAATATGAGAAAATGAGTGCATAAATCACATATACAAAATGATGGCAACGTTTCTACACCCAATAGTTCAATTGGCTCATCCAATTAAAAGTTGTGTATAGTGTCATGTGGGCATCTCCAGGTGGTGATGAGGCCTCTGTCAGTTGACCTTGACATATTTTGATAAAAGAGTTGTGGCTGCGCATAGGATAGAAGCCTAAGCAAGAAACTCCCCCTCCCCCAACTTATACAATTCTGTTTTGTAACACCTCCAGCTCGCTTCCCATAACAATGTCCCCCCTCCTCCCCCGTTACTTATGATAGCCGAAAGATGCAAAACAAAGGAAGAAAATCTTGAAGACAGAAAACTCATCTTTCAACATGCAGAATTGTTTAGTTTTTATATAAAAGGTATGGCAAAAGAGAACTGCATTTCAGCAACTTTGATAGTGGATAACCTGAATTAGTCTCCTTCTCAGCACCATTCCAATTCTAGTAAATTATGGAATTACTTTCTTATTTTCTTTTTCCTCTGACCTTCATGATGGTTTTTGTAGGCTCTTGCATACTTCTGAAAAAGATTTTAAAATCTCTAATAGCAAATGGGGCTAGACTCAGTAGTTCACCACTCCCAAGTATAAAACGATGAGATCAGGCCACACATCCAGGCTGTTTTAATGCCTTCCTTTGTTAGAGCAGCTAGGATGGATGCCAGATGCCAGCAGTGAGTCCAATTAGAGGGGGCCTTAATAAGCTATTGTCCATTCTCTCTTAGGGGCTGGGAATTCAGCAAACCTGGTCCCTGTGTACATAGGAAATAATGGTTGATTTCCTCCTAACACAACATCTCTGGGAAACAAGCCACATGTTCCTGAAAGCATTTTTCAAAATTAATATGGCTGCAGTAGAAATTTAAGGCAGTCTTTTTCAACTAAGCAGCTGTTTTTAATATAGTTGACTATAATTGCCATCTTGCTGCTGAAGGTGATAGGATTTGTATCTAATAAAAATAATAAATGGAACCAAGTATATGACTACTATGTTTCATCTTATAGCTCGACTTCCTAAGCAACTTTCATTCCAAATTAGCATCCCAGGGTCCGCACTGCCAAATTAACTTGTCTCTCAAAATCCTATCACCTGAAAGCAAGACACGCAGTTCTTCTAAAGCAGAGTTTCTCAGCCTTGGCAACTTGGAGATGTGTTCAGTTCAATTCCCAGAATTCCCCAGCCAGCATGTCCCCCAACCACACATCTTCAAGTTGCCAAGGTTGAGAAACACTGTTCTAAAATATTACACATTTTAATACATTGGGAAAATGCAGGCCAGCTTTTATATTACGAAGCAAAACCAATAATGAAAGGGTTTCATGGGTTGTGGAAGTACACTTGGAGCTTCATATAAGCCAGCTGTTACATATATAAACACCTTTGTTGTTGTAAAGGGCACCTTCTGTAGTATGTTTCTGCCTTTCTTCCATGATGAAGCTCAAGAAGAAATAGGGGCAGGTCTTGTTTGGCCTTTTATCCACATGCCAAGTAAATCCAGTCCTCTTTAATATCAGCAAGGGGCACATTATATGTCTTCCAGCCAAACTCGACCCAATTTAGGGATTTTTATTCTAATGTTAAAACATCTTTTGAGGGAGTTGGCTCACCCAAGGCCCCTGGTGGATTCCCTTAAATCCAAGTTTAATCATTTAAGAGAGACTTGCCGAAAGTAGTGGTTCATGTAGATTCTTCTTCATCTCATCTTCAAAATGGCAGCATTGTTCAGAAACCATTTTTATGCCTTTGGAACTGACAAGTGACTCACTCAACCGAGCTTTGCAAGTGGGGAGGGGAGGGCTTTTTAAAGTAACCAAACACTAAACTCTGACAAGGCTATAATATGAATATCCTTTCCAAAAGAAAACAAGAATCCTAATCAAAATATTTGACTTTACAAAGTAAAATTGCAGCCCATCCTATGATATGTGTGAACAAGCTGTATTTTTCTGAGTATAAAAAGGAAATACTTGTGGTTCTACAAATGATGACAAAGAAATTATTTGATGATTAAACTTAATTAAAATGTTAAAGAGAGAAATGCATGATGTTGAACTGCTGTACTTATAAACATAAACACTATAATATAAAAGAAACAGATTCTTCAAGTCAAATTAGATTTAGCAGTTGATATCTGCAGAAAACCTTTCTCATTTACAAGTAATAAAGGCAAAGAATATTATTGGGAAATCTTCAAGGCTACACAATCAATCCCCAAGCAGTCAATCTAGAAGTTGAAGGTAGGTTCTTTGGACTCACAATCCTGAGTGGTTACCACTGAATCCAACAATTCCTGGTTTCTAAGCTGATGTGGAATCTATGCTATCTGCCCAGGTGAAATGATGTTTATCATTAGGCAAATGCAGTTGGAGGTCTACTGTTAATGAACTAGATCAGAAATGAGCTAAAAACAGCAGACTCAAACAAGCTTGCAAAGCGTCTCAAGAGAACAGGCTGGGTGCGAGGCCTAGAAGTCAGCTCCTTTCCTTATTACTGCATAGAGAGTTGAGACTAATATAGAAAGGGAAAAAATAGTAGTTTGATAACAAAGGATTTATCCAGAATTGGTTCTAATTACCCAGATGGGAATGCTGGCACCTTGATGTAATTATAGATAATAGTTACTGGGAGAAGTAGTATTTCAGTTATCTGTTTGCAAAAACTGTTGAGTGAACAACATTGAAAAGGCCCTCATTCCTTGATATAGCAAGACAATGAAATAAGCCTTTATTTAAATCAACTGTGCAGAGAAGGGAAGGAGTGGGGGCTTTCTGAGCCATTAATTTTTTTGCAAAAGATTGGAAAAAGATCTGTTTGTCAAAAAGTTATTGTATAGACATTGGGCACTGAGGCTACAGGATGCCTGTGGAAAAAGTCTTTCCTCACCTGTCAGCCCTTCAAGAAATGCCAGGAAATAGATTCTACAAGTTTGACTATGATCATACTTTATTAATGATATATAGATTGTAGTTACATAATCCTGAAAGCCTAAC
Source organism: Hydrophis major (assembly GCA_033807585.1). Taxonomy (NCBI): domain Eukaryota; kingdom Metazoa; phylum Chordata; class Lepidosauria; order Squamata; family Elapidae; genus Hydrophis; species Hydrophis major. The sequence continues at coordinate 176,239,975 of CM066329.1, forward strand.
AATGTCTTCCCTTCCCTCCCTCTCCTCATGTTTTGTAACCATTTCTTCACAATTTCTCAAGGTCCCTGTCTGCCTTGGATTCTAGAATAACATTTTAGGATGGGAGAAATGTTTCAAACTCCAGGGACAGGAGAAGCAGTACTAGGATGGAGCTTGTCAGATAGACAAAGAAAAAAAGATTTAGAAATGAAAACGTTCTGTGCTGTCCAGCCAATGTATGGGAATTGGATAGTTAGTTAGCAATTGTGAGCTGTCCCCTAAAGGGAATCATGATAAATGTAGTTATCCTGGGAAATGTAGTCCATGTCATGTGACCACATCTGTAATCCTTATTGGTCACTGAATTGACCCTTGATGGGTTGGGGGAGGTTTCCTCACTTTTGGCTGAACTCAGGGACTCATGATAACTGTTCTACTTCTACGGCTACGAGATGGGAGAAAAGGGATAGGAGATAACCATCTTTTTACCTACAAGACAGATATGCAAAGGATTGGTCATTAAAGAAGAACTTTGTCACAAATTTGAGTTATGAGGATACCTGATGAACCAATAATAAAGACTTCGTATGAATGTTTTGTTGAGTTTATCTACCACTGTATAGAATACAGAACACGTTCTTAAAATACATTTGTTTGCTTGCCTCTTTCTGATGCAAAATCTTTGGCTCGTGCTTAGAAGTAGTTTAGAGAATAAATGTCAGGGAGCTCAACTAGTCTGGAGGGAGATTTAGAACTGTATACATCCTGCGGGACTTTGTGCACAATCTGGGAATTCTCTGGGATTCTGTCCTTACTGGGGAAGCTCAGACAGCAGCAGTAACATTTGCAGGAGGTGGCATTATTGGGATGATGGTGCTGAATGGCAGGAAAATGTGGAGCCATTGGAAATATGATATATCAGTCCTGGGAAAGTAGAAAGCATGACAAAAAAATGTGCAAAACCACTCCCATTAAAATAGAACTTTTCATGTGCTTTCGTGATTCTAATACCCTAGTCACATTGCTCTACATTCCAGCAGCAGCCTACTATAAAAGGCTAGTGGAGGGGAAAAACTCAAGAAAGTGTCCATAGTTTTGCAGTTTCTGTCCTGTCCATTTTTATGTGGGTCACAGCACACATTACAAAGTTGATGTGACTTCACTCATTAGGTTTCAGCCATCATCTCAACTTTTGCTGTTGTTAAAACCTTTGTGCAATGGCAACTATAAATATAAGGTCAGAGCTCTTAATAATGACCCCAACTAGTATGAATGGGCAACTATTTTTAGGGAGTACAAATTCTCACTGTTACAGGATTGTAGAACGTTTTTAAAAATCATTTTGCCTTCTTAAGTTACCATTTTACTTGAACACTTCAATTATTTTATAGAATCTCTCTCTCTTTTTTTGGGCTGGATGTTGTCACCATTGCTTGATTGACTTCATAATTAAGGATTGTTTTGATTGACTTCATAATTAAGGATTCTTTCAGGGTATCATGATAATTATTCCACTTAGGCTGATATGAAGTCCAGTAACTTATTGAAGCTTATTCTTTATCAATGTTAGTAATGTTAGTTAACACAACAGATTTCCTTAAAACAGCCACTGCAATACTTTTTAAGTTCACAATGAAATTGACATTATTTTGATTTCTTTAAAAATGAATATCCTGTATTATCTGAAGAAGTGTGTACAATGCTGTTTTTATATTGAATACTTGACTATTCTTGTTTTCCTTAATGTTCTAAGCTAATATTTTATAAAAAGTTAAAAACAAGAGTGGGTGTTTTTATGCCCTTGTTTTTAAGAAAAAAAGTCCCCAATATCCAAGTTATTTCTTGTACCAGTGAATGTAGCTGATTAATTTATAGCAATGAGTTTATACCCAAATCTCTCTTCTCATTTCCACGGGGTTCCTCCTTCAGTGTGTCCACTGAGGCATGAGGCATGTAACACACCAACTTGCAAATGGCTGTCACTTGAATTCACCATTTCATATTGCTGTCTGTGTACATAACAGTCTCGACTTCTTGTCAGGCAGAAGACTTGATCCCTTTTCAAAGGCACACCCAGCCTCAAGCCACCCCCAGATTAGCACTGATTATTCCAATAGTCTGAGAAGTTGTTTGCTTTAGCAGCTGTTTCCTTCGTTACAATGATGAAGAGATCAAGAAGCAGGATTTGGTTGAAAAGGAGCAGCAAATTATGTCACTGACTTTGTGAAACAGGGCCTTTATTTCAAGCTGAATTCTTTTCCTCTTGCAGTGTCTTGCATCAGGCGTGGATAAAAAAGCAAAGCCTTAAATGGCAACATGTGACACACTTTAGAAATGATAGCCAAGCATTATTTTCCATCCTGTAGTTTTTTTTTTAAATTCTCCTGCCAAACTCAGGGTTTAAATTCCTTTCACACCCCTTCTCTGGGATAAAGAGCTTGCAAGATTCTTCCTCCAACCTATATCTGTATTTGGCATTGCAACTTCATTTTTTTAAGTACATAAAAAAGCAGTTTATCATAGCAAGATTTCATCTCCCTCATGTCTTTTCCTTCTGCAATGAATTTAGAGAAGCTTTACCACTTGCTGCAAAATGAAGCCATGGATCTCTCAGCAATAGGATGAAGCTTGTAGGAAATAAACAAGGGGACTCTTTTATAAAAAAAAATATTTTTATATTTCAAAAACATCTCTTTTGGTGAACAGCGTGGTTCCAGGCTTTTACATTTCCATACAAACATGATCTTAGTTACATATTCATCTTTCACATTCAGTTTCATATCACATCATTACATAATTTCTATAAATTTTCTCAAATATCCTTATATTCTTCACACTTATTGTATATATTTTCTATTCATATCTTAGCTTATTTCATTTTTCTTTTAATATCATATCTTTATATAATGTTTAAAATTCTTCTTTCTTCTTTTTATTCATTATACTTTTAAACTTTATCTGTCATATTTGCAATTTCATCACATACTCTTATTTCATTAGTCAAAACATTCCATCATAATTCTAATATCAAAAAGAAAAAAACTCCCCCTTTAATTACTAATTTGAGTGTACCACCCCTTTGTCTTTTCTTATACATCATTCAATTAATTCCCCTTTAGTTTATAATAATGATTTATCATAATATCACTTTTTAGTTCTTCCTTTGTAAGTTAGTAACAATAATCTCCTAATTACTGCATAACACACATATATTTTAAGCTGGATTCCACATGGTATTTCCCCCCTTAATTACTTTCTATTACGTTTATTATTGCAAATACATTAATCTATTCAATTAATCATAAAAACTGATGTTAATCTTTTTATAACAATCCTCATAGTTCATTTTAACTATATTCTTAATTTTATTAAATTTATCATAACTTCCTAATTTCACATTTATACCAATTATATCTATGTGTAATTCAGTGGTGGGATTCAAATGTTTTACTACCGGTTCTGTCAGCGTGGCTTGGTGGGCCTGGCAGGGGAAGAATACTGTAAAATCTCTAGTCAGAGGTGGGATTTGCTGGTTCTCTGAACTACTCAAAATTTCCACTACCGGTTCTCCAGAGCTGGTCAGAACCTGCTGAATACCACCTCTGGTGTAATTTAACAATAACAAATAGTCCAATAACAAAAAAAAAACATCAGTTCCAATCTTTTCATTTTTAAAGTTTATATTTTTTTATAAATCACCACAAACTACTATTACTTCAAATACATTTATATTACAACACTTTACCTTGCAGAATCCCCTTCAGGAAATAAGCAAGGGGACTCTTGTGAGTTTCTTCATTTAGAAATTAAAGTTTAAATAGGTTCCAATCCAATTCCAAAACCATCCCTGACAGTAAAGCAACAGTTGGAAGTTCCCCCCACCCCCACTATCTTCTTCCACATCACATTCCTATGAATGTCATGGTCAATTATGCTATAAGAATGTGAGAAAAGTCCATCGTAATCTACTATTTCTCACATCTACCCCCTAGTCCAAGTAACATTGAATCTCAATAGAAATCACCCTTAGTTAAGTTGGTCTTCTCTATGTGCATCCAATCTGCTTTTAAACTTTCCAACTTAGAGGCCATCATCATCTTTTGTAGCACTGAATTTCAAGGTCAATTAGGTTTTATATGCAGGACCCTCTCTCCCCCCCCATTCTGTATTTACTAACAAGACTTTGAATTTGTGTATTAAGAGCACTGAATTTTTTTATGCTCTCCAACATAACTTGTTTGTTGCAATTGAATTTGAAACATAATTAAAGCTTTTGTAAGAAAATCTGGTGTGATTTAGCACATATTTCAGGTTAAATTGACTGAACTAGGAGTGAAGAGGAGATAAGTGGATTAAAACACTTTTAGAAAATAGATAATCCTTTATAGAAGTAGATAACTACTCAAATACACTCAGCTGGCAGTTCTGCAGCAATCTCTATGACTCGTTGCAAAACAGAAAATTATAAGCAGATGATTCAGGCGTCCAATATGAATGTTGCTAAGATCAATCCACAAAGAAAAGCTTAACAATGTGGCTACTGAGGTGTTAGCATCCATTTGGGGACCGGCTGGAACCAACATGCTCAGAAAGGGTTAGAGGGGTTCAAATTTAGTTAGTGAACCCAAATTCTTATTATACTTATTAGGTGGCTTCTAATAACAGTCCCATTAACCATAAAGCTCTGTTTATGGCCCTGCCAGACAAGGATGGCTAGTTCAGCTAGCTAGCCCAACCATTTTCTTTTTTTAAAGTTTCATAACTCATCAAAATTAATAAAAGACCATTAGTTTTACAAATGCATAAGGCAAATGATATTTATTATACCATTAATAGACATCAAAAAATGTGATTTTGAGGTCTTTTTTCCATGACCTAGGTTTTTTTTTTTAACCTTTGTATACCAAGTTTTTATTGTTTGTAAACCACCTAGAACCACTGAATGTGTGTGGGCAGCCATGTACATTATCTAAATAAATAAATAATAGATACACATAAAAACAAGGACCCATCTGAACCTTCTCCCAAGACAATTTTCATTCTAGCTCTAAATATGCAGAAACCCACCATCAGTTGTTGCCATCTCCAGGTAAGGATGGAAAAGCTGTAGACTTGAACTAGAGAAACTACAGGCAGAAGTGTCAATTCAGCTCAGTATAAACCAGAGGATTCCAAACTTGGCAACTTTTAAAACTTGTGGACTTCAATTCCCAGAATTCTCCATAGCTGGATTCTGGGAGTTGAAGTCCACAAGTCTTTAAAGTTGGGAAGTTTGGAGACCTCTGGTATAAAGCAATCCACATTTCCCAATGTGGACTCACTCCCTAATGATTGCTCCCAGAAAAAGCATTGACTATAGTGAGGAGAAACCATAGGAGTTGTAATGCAGCTCTTCTGAACAAAGGATGCTCAGGGTAGATCACAACTTTGTTTTTCCCAAATATGGGCTTCATAAGAAGTGAACGAAGAGGCAAAAGGAGCTTGTTTTTGAAAATGTTAATTAAAATAGATATGATTGTATAGGTCAGTGGTAGTCAACCTGGTCCCTACTGCCCACTAGTGGGCATTCCAGCTTTCATGGTGGGCAGTAGGGGTTTTGTCCCCTACTTTATAAATCACCATTACTCTGAAATGGGTGGGCGGTTAGAGAAAATTTTACTACTAACAGATACAAAAGTGGGCGGTAGGTATAAAAAGGTTGACTACCCCTGGTATAGGTAGTAGTGATGCTGGGTTGGGTGAGTTAAAGAGCACTGCATGCAAACTGCAATGAAGAAGGCTAGTGAATAATACACATTTTTCCCTGGTGGACACCCTTTACCCTGATTTCTGAGCTAGAAATAACAGTACAAATCCCTGGTTTTTATAAAACTGCTTTTTAAATTCCCAGGACATTTGGTGCAAAGAATATGTCTGTTTTATCGCATCTTGATAACAGCCTAGGGCTCTTCCCTTCTGCTCTTGGCTTCATTTCCATTTTGATTTTGTCCTCTTAACTGGAAGTGACAGTCTCCTCTGGTGGCCCTCTCTGTGTACACGCTCCTGTGCAAATCTAGGAAATGGTAGAAGCTGTCAAGCCACCACTGAATCCAACCAGGGAAATTCAAGGTTCTGAGAAAGAAACGGGCCCATCCATCATCAGGAATCTGACTGTTTCTCTGTTTTCTATGGTCACAGGAAAAATAAGTACAATGCTGCCTTGTTATTTTGCAATCTGGCACCTAAGTATCAATGAAAAAGTGAATGCATATGTGTGCATGCATACCCCTACTTATGTGTTTGTGTTGAGTATGAAAAAATGAATAGATTGGTGCACTGAGATGCTACTATCTAGAGTCATCTCTCTAATTGTAAATTTGGAGCCAGACTATGTGCAAATGCACCTTGAATTAAAATGGTTGAAGCATTCCCTAAAGAATTCTGTGATATCTAGTTTCCCTCTCATGCCTATATAGTTCTCATATAGCTCTCATTTCTTAGGGATCACTATGGACGAAGAGACGGTCTCTTCAGCTTTAAAAATATATGAAGCTGTACCCAGCTCAAAAATATATTTCTTATTCTGATAGTTTTGGGGCATATCTAAAATAATCAATCAAATAAGGGGAAGGAAAGAGATAATTTCTGCTTTTTCTTTCTCGGTTCAACATCAGCTTGAGGGGCTCTGTTCCCCTTTCTCTTTTACTTTTTTCTTCAAACTACCCAATACTTGAGGAACTTCTGTGCATTTATTTGTTTGCTCTAACAACCATAGATATCAAACAGGAAAGAAGAAATCTCTCCAGGCTTGGAAATTCCTAAGACAGTGATGGTGAACCTCTTTGCTTGATGTACCAACAATTCAGAAAATGCCTAACTTGACTCTGCTGGTATGTCTCACACATACCGCCAAACAAAAGAGAAACAATTCTTTGCATATTTATTTTAAAAAAATTCAATCCAATCATGTGTGATCCCCAGGATCTGCCATGTGCCACTTACCTTCAGACGGTGTCCTCTTTCTGTTGACAGGCCCCTGAGGCCTACCCAAGATTCCTCTGGGTCGCACAAGGACTTCATTCTTGAAGCAGCTTCAGAGAATGCTCTTCTGTGGCATCTGCAGCCTCCAAACATCCTATGAAAGCAAACTCTGTTCTTGTATGATTTTTGGGTGCTCCTGTGCTCTTTGTGCAGCCGTCTTGTAGGGGGTTTGGATGCCATATGAGAATATACCCCATTCTCACACGGCCTCCAGAGCCTCCAAAAATCATTCCAAAAAGGGCATGCTTTCAAGAATAGTTGTCAGGTGCTAGTGAATAGGGCATGTCACCTAAAACATTGTGGCATATCATCTTTGATCACTGAACTAGGAGATGGAAGAAATGCTTCATAATAGAGACCCAGCTCTTCACAGGATGATGGAAGTTGATTTATACCATGAGGGAAAGAAACTATTGCTACATTCCAGAATGTCAGAGAAGAATATTTCCTGGCAGTTATTAAACCTTCTCCATCTTCAGCATGCACTCTTCATTTGACCCAACCCTAATTATGGCTCTTCCTTTCATAACTATCTTGCCCCTGTGTAATGTGAAATAACCAGAATAACGAAAAACAAGAAAGGGAATTTAAAAAAAAAAATCAATGCAAATGTGCATTGCAGCCTAAGTACAAAATTGCAGAGGGCCTCAGTTTTCAGGTTGGTCAAAAGCTGACTTTTTCTTTTCTGATTTCATTCTTTTTGAAATTATTCATCATACCCATATAATTTTAAAGTATTTTTTTCAGGTTGCATAAATAAGCATCTAGCGATGATAGTTTAGAGCCAAGCAAATCCAACCAATGGAGTAGTTTAGCAGGCATTAAGTATTATTGATTGCCTAGCTTGTTAGCTGGCTCCAGCTCTGAGAGGCTTGGACCCAAACAGCTGGAGGAGGACAGGTTGGAGAAGGTTTAATCAGATTATTATCGCTTGCTTACAATTATTCTACAGAATTCCAAAAATAACACAAGGGCTGTCTGGGCTCTTTTCGTGCAAGAGCTGACCAGATTGTGACCAGCTTTAGCAAAGTGGTCCTTGAGTTTTGAACCCCAACCTGATTCTAATGCACTGCCTTTCCTATCAGTATAGACCAGGGGTGGGGACCTTGTTCTGACCCAGGCTTCATCAAACATAATTAATCACAAATGTGTTTTAAAAGCAAAACCTATTTTTTTGCAGCACTGGGAATTGTTTTCATTCCCAGCCAAAACTAATCTTAAACAGTCCCCCAAGATAAGCACACCCCTTTCAGTTCTGTGGAATGTGGCCAAAAACAGAAGTATCCAATTAATTATAAAAGAAACCAACCAAAGTACAAGAAAAAATTAACCAAAGTACGCAGAGCTTAAGGATGACTTGTAACCAATCGAACTACTTTGCTTCCTGCAAAGGTTTCTTCATTGAGATTTCACTTTTATCCCTTATGGGAGGGGCCATCACCTCCCAGCCTTACTCTCAACTTGCCCCTTTTGTTTCAGCTGCTCTCGCCTTCCAGCAGCTCTGCGCACACCCGCACTGGAACAGTGGGTCCTCTGCTTCATTGCTGCCAGACTCCAAAGGCTCTGAAGGCAGCATCTCACTCCCAGATGGTCTTGGCCCCATCCCTGCATCAGACGCAGGACCCTCTTCCGAGTCTTCTCCAGACTCCCTGACTGGTCCCCTTTATTTCCCACTATCCGATTCTGCTGCCGTCTGCATTGGCTGCCGGTGTACCACAACAGACCTATGGCCCCTTTGAGACCTGTGGTCTTCAACTCCCAGAATCCCTGAGCCAGCATGGTTCAGACTATTAGAATTTATGTCTCTTTTGAGACATGGCTGGCTCAGGAATTCTGGGAGTTGAAGTCCACAGGTCATAAAGGAGCCATAGTTCCCTGCCTCTGATAAGGAAGTGCTTCTTGAGTTTATGCCCACAAGCAGCTGAGTGTTCACAATGCTTCCATGATACAATGCTACTGTGATCTAAAAAAATGTTATTCTTGAGGAAAAAAATGGAAGTAACCCTAAGTTCCTGAAGCATGTGAGTACAGTATATGGACAGTATTATGTGGGGAGTGGGAATGTATATACATTTAAGTGGGAAAGGCTGGTCAAAACAATCCATAGTAGAAAAGATGGGATTAAGAATCTAAGAGTAAAGGTGGATATGTGTCTTATATAGTAACAACAGATGGGAAGCAGGACAATTTGAGAGAAAAAAATGTACATGTCAGCCAACAAATGTGTGAAAATAAGTATGTGCAGATACAGAACTAAATGTTTACCCTTAGAGTCCTCTTGTTTTGAAAAAAATGATGATGGGTTCAAAAAAGACAAAAATTCTAATAGATACTGCAAATCCACAAGAACATCTGGGGAAAATATAGGCAAATTCAGAGTTTCTTTAAGGAAGAATTATTATAGCATCTTTTCCTGAGCTCCAGCTAAAATTCTGTCCATAATTTCAGTTGATATTGGATTCAATTGGTTTGGATTGGTTTGGATTCATTTGCAGGGAGATTTTGTTGCTAATAGTTAAGCAATAGTTTTATGTTTAATGTTTCTGTTTCAGGAGGAAGATCAAGAATCAGAAAATGAGAAACTAGTAGTAAAGGAACCTGAGACTGAAGATGGTAAGTTTTGGGTTTTTAAATATCTGGAACGTTGTTAGACATGGAAGATCCCAATTAACACAAACAAGGTGAGTTTAAGCCCTAATATTTAATACTATTTATGAAAATTGAAAGAAGAGTTATTTTTTTGTCATTTATTCTTCATCCATTCATTTAGAAAATGCACGATAGGGAAAAAAAACTGCTAGAAAAACAAGTATTAATACTTAGACCTAAATTATGTCATATGAAGTTAAGAGCAGATGCATTCTCAATCTTAAGAAATATGCAACACTATAGAGTTTTTTCTTGAAGGAAATGTTAAAGTGCTTCCTCCAGCCCTTGATCTGGTGGAGGAGTATGCTGGCATAAACTGCATAGTCCTTGATGCTGACTCCAACCTTGCCTCAATGAAAAGATCAGAGAGTGATGCTCTCCTTACACTTTTAACGTGGAACAAGTAAAGGAAAGTAATAGCTTCACTTGTCCTTCAGCTAATTGTTAGGGCAAGTTTTGACTAAAGGTGCCTTGTGCAACAAGGTCCCATAGTGTAATAAGATTGGGACTGGGTGAGGGATTTCTGTCCTCACTGTGAGTTGTGTTGGGCGGGGGGGGGGGGGGTTGAAAAAAGGGAGGTTCAGCCAATCTCATTGTACACATGTTGTACTCTGACAATAAAGGTAATAATAATAAAGTAGTAAATTTGTCCAACTGATGCCAATAGCTATTCTAGCTAGGAATTGTAGATTTGTCATCCCGCACACATTGAGGAAGGCTGCACTAGCCAAACATATTTTCTCTGCAGAGTTCAGAAGGCTACATCTAGAGGCTGCTAATTTTCTTATCATAATCTCCAGCCTTGTAGGTAAGAGTGAGAGATAGTGTTCAAGGTTATTTCTAGGGCAGACTCAAGATATTTTGCCAACTGAAATACATTCAGTTGTGTTTCCTACAAACAACAAATAATTGTGGTTTGGGCCAGAAAGCTATAATGCTCTAATAAAGTTTGTTTTTCAGGACAGGTGTATTATGTTTCAGCTCTGTTCTAAGCTCGAATCAAATTGTTGCTGTCTCACTAGATGAGTTTTGACTAACCATTATTCTAAAAATTATTTTAAGATTGGAATCCTTCCAGTGAAATTGGAACAGCCTGTTTTGTACTACGAGGTAGCTCAAACTCAGAATGTTTTTCACACCCCTATTTTTAAGACACCACAAACTTCTTATTGCTATTTCTGCAGCATTCTTAAACAAAGCTACCAATTAGAAATTCAAACAATGTAGAACACTGATATTAAAATAATAATTGTGGAAGCCATTTACAGAGTATAAAAATCCAAGTAAATTCAGTACTGAGGCCTATGAGAATCAATGGCAATTACTCATATTGTATTTTTTACAGCCTAACATCCTACTATAAAGAGGCATATTAATGGACTTTCACTTGATGTCTAATATGAATCAAATTCTACAAAATTTTGCTAGGAGAATAGAAACTTGGTAAATAGTCAATAATAAAGAGTAAATCCTAACTTTATTCTGACAATCTGGGGTGAGATGGTACAGCCTTGCAGATGACTGAACTTGTTGATTAATTAGAACATAGAACATAGAATAATAGAGTTGAAAGGACCTTGGAGGTCTTCTAGTCCAGCCCCCTGCTTGAATAGGAGACCCAAAACCATTTCAGACAAAAGATTGTCCAGTCTCTTTTTAAAAACCTGCAGTGGTGGAGCACCCACAACCTCTAAAGGCAAGTTGTTCCATTGTTTGATTGCTCTCACCATTAGGAAATTTCTCCTTAGTACTAGGTTGCTTCTTCTCTAGGGTAGTTTCCAGCCATTGTTTCTTGCCTTGCTTTTTGGTATTTTGGAAAATAGTTTGACACTCCACCCCCCACCCCCCTCATTTGTAGGAGCTCCTCAAATACTGAAACACTGCTATCATGCCTCCCTAGTCCTTTTCATTAGACTAGACATACCCAAATGCTGTAACTGTTCTTTGTATGTTTTAGCCTCCAGTCCCTTAATCATTGTTATTGCTCTTCTTTGCACTCTTTCCAGAGTCTCAACATCTTTTTTATATTATGGTGATGAGAGTGGGATTAAGTGCCATCAAATTGCTATCAACTCTAAGCTACCACTTAGACAGGTCTTCTCAAAAAAAAAACAACGTCTATCCCATTCATCACTACATCTATCTGCTATAATTGATCATCCTTTTCCTTTCTTTCTTTATATCTTTCCTAGCATTAGAGATTTTCTCCAGAGATTATAAACTTCTCAAGAGGCGATGCCTAATAGGATAACCATAATGTCCACTCTGTACATTTTGTATGTACGCATATGGGACCTACAGTACAACAAAACATAGGAATGGTGTTTGCTCTTGTTCGCACTAGATCAGCCATGCCCCCTTCCATGTCTTCTCACCCATTTCTCTCCCAACAGTTAGTTTTTCATGGCACTTGAATATGCCCAATGTTGGCTTTTTAATTTTTTTTAAATAGTATATTTCGTTGGGCTTATCCCCAAGTCTGCTGATATTACCATCTGTGTAGAAGGTGCCATTTTGTCTGTGTAAACCTTGATGCTCACAACCGTAACATCAAATTAAATTTGGATGGTTAAAATTGGCTTTTTTCTTTCGGCTCCCAGGGTCCCTACAATTTCTAGAAATTGTGGCAAGATAACCTTGCTAAGTGCTAAGTAAATACTGCACAAAGTGCTTCCTTCCCATCTGCATCCTAGTAATCCCAGGGCAACAGTGCTTGGACCTTTCATGAAAATTACATGTCATTTCTGGCTAAAGCTTATTAGATTAGGAGCAAAATCCTATTTGATGGCTCTGTATTTTTTCAAATGAGTTGCAAATTGCTGACAGTTATGTCATTAATGCTGCTAATGTTATGGCATATTTGTGTACTCAGATTAGCTACATTATTCAGACTCTAATGGTGAAAACAGCACTGAACCATTTTGACAATCATGGTATCAACACTGTTGTTGCAAATAAAAGTTTTAAGAATGACATTCACCACCACCACTGTCTTTCCCCTAAAAAGGCACAGCTACATCTCCTTGCTTTAGGGTTTTCATCTCGAGGTCCAGAGGAGCAGCAAATAAATCTAATAAATAATAATAACTGAATCCAATCTTACTGTGAAGCAGTGATTTAGAATACAAAAAAGAGGTAAAATCTCTGGCTGGATTTTGGTTTATTATAACACTTAAATGAGAGCAGATTTGCAATTTAGGGGGATCAGTAAACATAATTTGTTGTTATTACATGAAGGGCAAAATCCCAACCTACAGCATAAAAATTCTGTTCTTATCAGATGATGGAAAAGAAGAATGGATGATTTCCATTGCTTTGTGACCAGCTAGTAGCATTAACAGTGGTCCATATTAATACAGAAATTAGATTCAGACATTGTATTACATGCTACAATTTATGTAATCATGATATATACAATGATTCAGGACATACTCTGTTTTTAATACAAATAATTTTCATTATTGGGAACCTTTCTAAAATTCCAGTTCTTTCTCTTGTCCACTACTAGATCCCCAAATCTGGTTCAGCATTGAACCAAATTTTGTTTTTTTTTTGGGGGGGGGGGGAATCCTCCTTATAAATCAAACACACCTAAATAACAAAGTAAGTTGGCAGGATCCAGCAATTCTTTTCAGTGACCAGATTCTACAATATATATGAACATAACTGGAAAGGAGGAAAAGAACAAGGAGATAGACCAGAATGTGATTTTAAAAATAACATGTTTCAGTATGTTAATAACTTCACCACAGCAAATAGCCTTTCTCTTCTTTCTCTCATTCTCTTGTAGCAGATGAAAAGTTCTCTTTTAAATATAGTCCTGGAAAACTGAGAGGAAACCAGTATAAAACAATGATGACCAAAGAAGAGCTTGAAGAGGAACAAAGGTAAGTTGGGTTTTCTTTAAATTCAACAAAATAACTCAAGATTCTGACCCCTCTCGTTTCCTCTAAGTTTCTGTCTCCCATCAAATATAACTGGTCTTAGGCATATTTAGCTTTTCCAGTTGAATCAGTATAGTCTTCTTAGGATCAAAGATTAATTCTTGGGTGATGTCTCAGTCATGAAGAACCTGTTAGCTGCTTCTTATTTCACAGAGCATTTGTCAAAGTAGCAGGATTTATAGGGGATGTTCTGGTGCCAAAACCACCAAGTAAAAGCTCAGTTTAAACAAAACTCCACATAAATCTTGTGGTTCCATACCTTGGTCCTTATTATGATTACCAAGCACATTAAAGTGATCACAGAACAAGTCTTCATATCCCCCATAAAAAAATTCTTCCAATTCCGACATTTTACAAAAACTGTTTTTATTCACCATAAATGCCAAAAGAATATCTGGGTCATATATTTCAGTTTAGCATTAAGAAAATTGAAATGATTACCTAACTCCCTGACATATGGCTATTCAGAAATAAATTCAATAAATGACTTGCTATCTCAGAAATTGTTTAGGGATAGTATGGTAGAACAATTGCAGCACAGATGCATCTGGGAATAAGTATATACTGATAGAGTGTGTTTAGAACATTGTTTTCCTGGTTTAAAAATAGATCAATACTGTATTCCCTTTTGCTAAAGGTCTTGCAATTCTAGCTTATATTGGTACTTAGGGTTTTTTTTATTACAAATTTTATTACAAATTTTGCTCCATTATGTTTACTGTGAGTCTTAGAAAAAATGTGTTTCTAAATAGAGATCCAAAGTTTGATCCATTAATGATCTGACTCAATGAGGTTCATGTTCTTGCAAATTTAATCAACCCCATAAAGTCTGGCCTTTACTTTAAAAATACATTCTTCACAACAATTCCATTGTTGCATTATTATTTATTCAGTAATAAAATTTATAAACTATTAGAATACACAAAAGTAAAAATATTGTTCTTTCATCTATCAGAGTTCAATTGAAATCTACTAAAAGTACAAAAATTGTATGTTTTGGAATAGAATATTCTGATAAGGGGAAAAAAGCTGAAATAACATATAAACTCATAGTAGGTAATCAAACCTAATGTGACAACTGCAAACAAAATTCCCATAGAACATTTAAAGAGATACATTTTTATCAGACCATTTGGTTGAGGCTTAGATGAGCCGCTAAATTCAAGTTCATTTGGTTGCTTTCAGTACAAATTTGGTTCCTTTATGTGGACCTTTTCTTTTGATCAGAAAGCTGTACATTTTTGAGTAACACAGTGTGGGAGGGAAAGGTGCATGGTTTAAAAAAAATTGGGTGCATGAAATGCAAAACTGAATTTGGTTTAATTTGAAGTTAATTGAAATTAAATATAGTTAATTGAAGAAAGCTATAGTATGATTATTTCTGTGTATTTAATTTTATATACTAAATTAACAATTATTGTATTTGTCAAAACTGGGGAGAAATTGGGGTCTTAGTCTTATTTGGGGGTGGATTACTTGTAAATCTGGGGCATGAGTTGTACATACCTCTACTAGACTATTTGGTTGAGGCTTAGATGAGCCGCTAAATTCAAGTTCATAAGAAGGATCAAATCCAATGGATGAGTTTTCTTTTCTGCTGAACAGCTGTGTAGAATTTCAGGCAATGCTATGTCAACCCTTCAGTAATGCAGCATGAGAAGTTGCCTATACCAATGTTCCTCCTGTTTAACTAGGAATGTCAGGTTGTCAATGCATGTGTGCCTCCTATTATCCAGTTCTTGATCTAAGATGTACACCAACAAACAAAATAATTCTTAACTAGCGTAATAATTCTTAACTAACTTAATTCTTAAGTTATTTCTACTGTGGATTTTTTGGTAGAGCCGAACAATTATGTAACCATGTAGAGAAGACCACTGATTCTGTGAGTGAACTAAACAGGTTTTAAATGTGTATATAGGAGGCGTAGTGCCCTAGCAGTCCAGATGTTGGGCTTGTTGACCAGAAGGCTGGCAGTTTGAGACCACCCAAACACCACATGATGCAGTGAACTCCCATTCTTGGCCCAGCTTCTGCCAACCTAGCAGTTCAAAAGCATGAAAATGCAAGTAGATATATAGGTACCACTTTAATGGAAAGGTAGCAGTATTCCATGAATCTTGGCCTGTAGCCATGCTGGCCACATGACCACGGAACCATCCTTGGATAATGCTCCCTCAGTTAGGAAACAGAGATGTGCACTGGTCCCCTAGAGTTGGAAACAACTGGGCAGGGGAAACCTTTTTCTTTAAATGTGTATATATTCAGTTTAAATATACAGGTAATCCTTTTATCAGTCCTAATTTGGAGAAGGGTATACCACTGAAACAAATGACATTCTAATCATATATATTGTTAGAAGAAGAATAGCCTTTCCTAAAGTATCAGGTATAGTACATTTATCTGCTGAATTGTAAGTCAGGAAGAGACCTGTAGCCCATTAGATGTCTAAATGGTCTCATTGATTGAAGAGATACTCATTCCCTGTTCTGTTGAAATGTCTTCAAATATTGTTAGTGCAATGGTTCTTTGGGAGATAATTTTATAATAATTTAATAATACAGCAAAGATACACAAACTTTGATTATTTGCTGAGGTTCATCTCTGAACAATCAAAAGGGTTGTTTTTTTGGTATACCTATTATTTAAGGCTATTGTATATCATCAGTACTGTGAGCCATATCAGACTATAAGTATTATTTATCTTTCATTGCACTCAAAACATTCAGGGCACATTGCATATTTGCATTCATGTATGAATCCCAAAAGTGCAAATGAGTTGCATTCCTTTAATTATACTTTTTTTAAATAATGGAATTATAGGCAGCACTGTCCAACAAATCAAGGTTTCTGGAGCATTCCTCCATTATCAAATATTCAACACTCCCAAGTCTGATATGCTGGACTCCTATCATTTCTACTGATACCAATATGGTATCAAAATTTCCAAAATTATTAGCTAGTTTTTTACTGAGGCATTGCTGGCAGGCAAAAGAGGCTCTAGATAACTATCCCATTGCTGCGTTCATTTTTGCTTTGTGAATGGTGTGACTCATATTTATTTCCTCAATTTCCTCTGCCTATTGATGAATCTAATTTGATTAGTTATGACTAGATATTGTCTTCCTGGGCCTTAGATTATTTATTTGATTCTCTTGGGCACTATGAGAAAAGTAGCATCAATAGGCCTTTAGAAGCTATCGGTAATGCTGTGGCTCTATAGCAGTCAGTCACGCACACCATGCTCCCATGTGCCAAAACTTGCCATACCAGTTGTGCACCATAGGCAGCTGACCAAATACTACTATTAATAGAATTACATACTTCATCTCATTATTCAACGAGCAGATGCACTTTGAACCCTTTGGAACTAAATGCAAACGCTGCAGCAGTTCCAGACACTCTGTGTTAGTCAGGCCTGCTTTGACAATTGTGCAGATCAGCCTTCTCTGATGTGGTGCCCTCCAAATGTACTCCACCTGCCATCTTGGTTGGAAATGTTAAGGGTTTGCGTCCCACGCATTTGAAGAATGTTATGCTGAAGTCAAATTTAAATATTAATTTCTCAGGCACATTCTCAGGAATCCTATGTCACTCAGAATAGGTTGCACTTGGAGCAGCTTTGTAAAATAAAATAACAAATGCAGCCATAACAAAGCCTCTTGAAAAAAGCATCTTTGGGACAACAACGAAGCGGGATTCCCTGACCTTTGTTACGGAAGTGTTTAAAGATAACCAAAACTGATCTTTTACCTGACACAAACCTGAGTAACTCCCTAGGCCAGCTCTTTCCTAATGAAAAAAAGGGGTTGTTAAGGACCTTTTCCACCTACACCCTGATCGCAGCTACACCGACCAGGGTTTCCTGTGTCCTTTATCTACTTACCAAATTCACCTGCCCTACTTAATGCTTGCTGCCTTGGTCTGTGCAGAGCTATTTGCAAACTCCCCCCCCCCCCTCTTCTGCTAATGGGCATCTGGCAGACTGTTGCATTTCTTCTGACGGTTTCTGTTTCTTGTCACTGTGACCTTGTCTGTCTGTCTGTGTTTGTTTCTTCCAGCTTTTTTTGTTTTTGTTTTGTTTTGTTTTGTTTTTTCCCCATCTCCCCCCCCCCCCACTCGGAGAGCTGATGGTGGCATCAGAATTTTTCTATTTCAGGCTTTTCCAAACCCTCCTCCTTTGTTGTGGTTTCTTTGGGCAGGGTTGCCCTCAGGTAAGGAGCTACACTGAATCAGCTGAGGAAAGCCATGCCATCCGCCCTTCGAGCCTTTGGTTCTTCATGCCATGTGCCTGCGTGTGCACCCTGATCCTCCCTGGCTTTCTTCCTTTTTTTTTTTTTTTCCTCCTGTTGGGCATTGCCTGGCATTGCTGCCATTTTGATGTGACCCAGGTTTGCTGCCTTTATTATATTGCAGGATTGAACTGACCTCTGACCTCACATCCCTGTAGCAAGTACCTTAGGTCCTCGGCCACAAACATTCTAGCAAATCTTTTGGGTAAGGAGATGATACTTCTTAGAAGTAGTGGTTCCACCTATAACCTCTGCTAATGTGACTGGAAACTAAAGTTGACCATGTATTTTCCCCTCCCCCTGCACCTCCTCCCCTTCTCATAACTAACTAATTCATAACTAATAAAATGGTCTCCCTCTCTTCTGTGCCCCGTTTCATTTATCAGGAGCACCACACTTCAGTGGAACAAAAGAGGTGTCCTTTTGCCTAGTGGAACATATGCTGCTGGCCTTTCCCATCTATTACCTCACCCACAGTCTTTAACTAAGAGGAGGAACGTGTCCTTCCAATTTGAAGTCTGAACTTTGGGCAACTTGGCCAGTTCAATGAGTTCTGGGTGGCAGTTCTGTACTTTCGGGCCGGAGGAACTGTCTGTCCGAATCAGTCATATGTAGCTGTTTCTATGGAGGAGATTAAGGCCGAGAGGCAGTACGTTGATATCAGCAGAAAGGTTTTGTTTTTCAATGTAAAGCTCCTGCTCTTAGCTACTGTGAGATATCGGTGACACAATCAATCAAAGAACGTGCTTCAATCTCTTTTATTTAATAACTCGGCATCAGTTGCACACTATGGATGGTGCTGTAGAATCTTTGATATTTTGCCTTACAAGATACAGTGTCCCCCATATTTGCTCTGGTTTTTATAAGCCTATTTACAGGGGCATTGCAGACACCAGAGAATAATAGTCCTTAGTATAGGTATCAGAATAAATTGTCCTGCTTCCTCAACATGCTGCCCCTACCTACTTAAAGAAAAAGCTCTTTGCTTAAGTTGCAGGTCTTCCAGAAAAAGTGAGGGTATTGCTGTTTCTTTTTGCTGCTCTCTGAGCTTGCTTGTACTTCTTCGGGAATCAGGCAACCTGAAGAGGGAGAAAAACAACAGGGAAGGAGAGCAATCAGTCAAAGAGGCTCCAAGGATTAGTCATAGCTCCCTACTGAGGCACCAGCTTCAGGCTATTCAGTCAAATTTATAAATAATATGTAGATTGTAGGCAGGAGCTGCAGTTTTTCATTAAATAGCAAATATTTAATGCATTGCAAATGGGCTAAATTCAAGTGAGTTCCATGCCTGTAAATGTACATCCAGTTAATTCCAATAGGACCAGTATTATGTATTTATTTATAAAACAATTTTAATGCAAGTTTTGAAACTTGAACAATGGTTTCCTGCCTATCTGCAATTCTGATCTTTTAACTATTATGTTGTATTTTTCATTTTTCCTTGAAAGCTGACACTATGAAGGCCTAATAGTGGCATGCTATCAAAAGATGAAGATAAGATGTTTTCTTATTTGAAATTACAAATCCCTTTTGCTAAATTGTATTATTTGGGCATATCTCCTTCAGTTTTTAGTAACTAGCATTTTCTGGAGGAATCTTGAGATGTAATTTTCATAACATTTCTCAAACCTATATTTCCTAGCATCTTTGGAGAATTATTGAATACCAAAAATGGGTATTAAATTGGTATTATGAGCCATGGTGGTGCAGTGTTTAGAAATCAATATTGCAGGCTAATTCAACTCACCACAAGGAGTTCGATCCTCACCGGCTCAAGACTGACTCAGCCTTTCCTCCTTCCAAGGTCGATAAAGTGAGGACCCAGATTGTTGGGGGCAGTATGCTGACTCTGTAAACCTCTTAGAACGGGCTGTAAAGTCCTATGAAGTAGTAGATAAGTCTTAAGTGCTGTTGTTATTAATATAAGGTGTCTTAGTATTAAGCAAGAGGGAAGATAGATCCCCTCAACCGCAATTCATTCCTGAAGTTCAGAACATAACAGATGTGTACATATTTATTCTAGGGGATGGGGAACCTGTGGTCCTCTTAAGTGCCTTTAAAAAAAAAAAACATTTTCATGAGACCTACCCAGGGCAAATGGGAGAAGAGAACATATTGGGAGTTGTAATTCAGCAACATTTATAGAACTGAAGGTTCCCTACCTTGTAAATGCTATCTATCTGTTGCTAAAATAACAATAGCACAACAGATTTAGAAAGGGAAACTTGTTTTTTTACAAACCGAATGTGTACTTCTGGTCATTTGCTGTAAAACCTCTTTTATCACATTTCTTTCTGTGGGGTAGATGAGCGAAATTGAGAATCTGAGGTTTGTTTTGAAGGTTAAAAGAGGCAAAAGATCTGTGCTAAGCACAGAAAATTGCTTCTCCCAGTTACAGCAAACAACAAAAAAAAAACCCTGCAAGTTTGGGGAAAATTAGAAATTAATAGAAAAGAAAGTGAACAAGGATTGCTAATTATAATGTTTGCATAATACCTCCAGGCAGTGGTGGGATTCAATTTTTTTTTACTACCGGTTCTGTGGGCATGGCTTGGTGGGCCTGGCAGGGGAAGAATCTCCAGTCAGAGATGGCATTTGCCAGTTCTCCAAACTACTCAAAATTTCCGCTACCAGTTCTCCAGAACTGGTCAGAACCTGCTGAATACCACCTCTGCCTCCAGGAGAGAGATTTATACCTCTGAAGAGTGGATGCTGGGAATTAACAGTGGGAGAGGCTAATATCCTCAAATCCTGCTTAGGTGCTTCTTGGAAATATAATTTCATATGTAGGTCCCCTTCGATAATGCATTAAGGAACTTCCTTTGTCATCATACTTTCCTACTTCCATTCCACTAGGGATGGGGAATATGGAATGAAGATTGTTATAGCAGTATAACATGTTCTGTTAGCTACTTGGGGGAGAGAAGATATACAAATACTTGCTTACCAGTAGGCATTCATTTATCAGATGAAGAATGGAGTGAGATAAAATAAGACAGAATGCTCTTCCAGTTGTCCTATGCCTTTCATTTAAACTTCAGTGATGAGAACAGCTTGCAGCAAATTGGGTACCACAATCTGAATCTCAAATCACCTAAATGAAAGAACATCTGATGCTAAAATTTTGGCCATCACAATCCCTTGCTGAAATCCAAGGAGGTACAGCAAGAGGGGGCAGCGTTTTCCATTTGCTTCTTCTTTTCTTAAAAACAAAACAAAACCAGACAGATTGTCTTATAACAACAAAAAAGTCAATAAGCTATATTTAAATTTGGACTGGACGATTCGTAACTGCTCCTGTATATAAGCCAAAGGAGCAGAAGCTTAATCAAGGCATCTAAACATTTTTCCAGTTTCCCTTTTCCCAAACACCAGCCTTCATAAGGGCGGGGATCTCTTGGAACAGTTATCCCTTGGCACCTGCCAACCCTGCTCTTCAGTGCATGCTTTTCTGCTAATTTCCCCATAATTTTTGCTTGCTGAAACCCTATGTGTTGATATGTTGCCTTAGGATGGTGAATACCTTCACCTCTTCTTGTCATTTGCTTCCTCTCTACTTGCCGCCTCCTCCTCCTCCTCCTCCCACTCCTTTACTAGCAGCTTTGCTTTCCTGGCCAACATGGTGCTTCTTTGGGATAGAGAGGCTGGTAAGTTTCTGCTCCTTTTATTATTATTTTTTCATTTCATTTTCTGCAGCACGATAGAAGGTTGGGGAAGAAGGATGGGCAAGCACTTGGAGGTTGTTAGTGCCCTCAATAAAACTGCCAAGTGTTTCTTTCCCTAGTCTGGGGCTTCTGGACATCTTGGACTACAGTTACTATTAATTCCCAGTTAAACCAGACTAGGGGTAACAGGTGTTGTCAAATTTCAGTTATTGCTCTTGTCCTCTGCAGGGTATAAGGGTAGGCAATGTTACTCTTCAAATTAAGTTTAAATGTTGTTCAATCTGTTAAGTCAGGAAGATTTCCACACCAGACCCGTTTTTAATATATCAGCTTTTTCACCTGGGTGGTTTCTAGCCATCATATTAAAATCCCATGCATTGTCCAATAGGTTCATTAAGGCTTCAGTTAACCTATTTCATCTGGATTGTGATTCTGAGTAACTTTAGCTATGACCTGATCCAAGAAAGACCCGGATATTGCTGCAGATATTATTTGTGAAAATAACCTAATACACATTTTGTAAATTTTATTTACTAAAGAAGTGGGATTCTAAAAGTAGATCAGTTATAATCTCCCAAACATCAGCAATCTGGCGCGCCCAATATTTTCTGGCAGCAAGACCTATTTCTGCTAGCTGTTATCTGGTTTGGGGCACCAGAAGAAGCACCTTGTTAAAAATGCAGCAACAAAGTATGGAAAGAACTGGAAAAATCAAAAATATGCTTTGGACTATAGAGTAGCTGGCTGCTCTATGCTTTTAAAATTGTTATTTTCAAACGCAGTAAGTTTTCTTAAAAACTATACAGTCTGATTTTGAATTTTGGCATTTAAAAAATTGATGGTTTTTTTTTTTATACCTTTATCCGACTCTCTTTTGTGACACATTTCCTAAATATTCCTGGCACAGAATTGATCTTGCATTATTATTATTATTATTTTGATTTGTATTAAGAAATAAATCACACTTGGGAAAATTCCAGCCTTATGGAGGACTAGATCAGGAAACAGATACCACAATAAAATTAGAAGTCAGCTTTATAGAGATAAACTACATTAACAGAAACTTGCAAATCTGATTGTATTTTAACCCTCCTCCCACTTCAAAGAGTGGGAGTCAAACAGGAGCCAGCCTGAATGTCTTCCAAATACAGTATTATCTTTTTTTTGCCATATTTTAAAGATTGCTTCTGTCCTTTTTTCTGGGTGTGAGAGATAGCTGCTGAATATTTCCCGCAAGACCATCTCCATAAGTCTCTATAGGAATTGTCTCCACAGGAAATTTAATCAATGAACTATATTCTTTTTTTCTTTACAACTGCAGAGAGAGAGAGAAGATGGGGGGTGGGGGGACGACAAGAAAAGCTGCTTTGACCCCTTGATTGTTTTCCATTTCTGTTCAGCTTCTAGTTCTCATTAGCCTATCTGCAATCTCCATAATATAGTCTTCTATACTTCATAGAATAGAATTCTTTATTGGCCAAGTGTGATTGGACACACAAGGAATTTGCCTCCTTGTTCATATTTCTGACCCTGTCATAGTCAGACATTTTGTGCCTGAAAACCTGTTAGATGTTGTGAGTACAGTTTCTGCTTCAGCAAGAGATAAAAAGCGAGTCAAAACCAGTAAACTACCAGGATGTTAGAAAATTAACATCTGCTATGGGACTGTATGAATGAAAGTTTTATCATCTTGCTTCCTTCACAGAATTTTGAAGGAAGTTGGATGAATTTGCTTTCCTTTGAAACTCTTAGTTTGAAAGTCAGCTCTCAGTTTTGACCTGTATTTTGCAAGTATATCTTCATAAAAGAGATAATTAGATAATAATCCATCAAATTAAACAGTTTCATAGCAAAGAATTACTCCAGGCAATTTTAGGGTTTCTCAGGTAAAACATAAAGCCATTGATTTAAATAATAATTGTTAGTATATTAACAAAATATTAGTAGATGGGGTTTAAACTTCAAACTATGCATGATCCCTAACTTTTGCAGTCCTGAAGGTTTTCAAATTATTGAGGTAATTCAGCAGCAAATTAACAGCAAAACATAGGAAGGAAATTGGTAAATCAAATCTGAAATAAGCTTTACATGCCCAAGGAAAATATTCCTCCTCTCCCAGCTCAAAATCATTCAGAGAATTCTGCTGCCTTTACTATTGTTGCAACAATAGTAAACAATAATGTCCTGAAGCTTCCAAAATTTCTGTAGCTTTGCGCTAAAGTATTAGGATATCAACCTGACATACCAATTACTTGCTGTGTTGTTGAATTAACATATGAAAGCAAGTGAGCTCCTTCTGCCTGCATTTTCAACTGATGCTATAATCAGGGGTGGGATTCTACCAGTTCACACTTATTCGCTAGAACCGGTTGTTAACATTCTAAGCAGTTCGGAGAACCAGTTGTTAGAAGAAATTACTGGCCTAATCCTGTAAGGAAGACAGGAAGGAAACATTCTGGTGTTGCTTACAGAAACTGCCTCTCCGTCAACCCTTATTATGTTCTTGGCAGGACTAGACTTCCTGTCTCAGGAACGTTTCTGGAGTTTTTTTCCCCTCTTTTGCTGGTACTTTGCTTGTGTGGAGTGACCATTTAAAGTTACAATGGCACTGAAAAAAGTGACTTATGACCATTTTTCACACTTACAACTGTTGCAGCATCCCCACAGTCATAAGAGGCCAGGCGAGGAGATGCGTATCTCGATGTGAGTGATATTGAGTTGGCCATGCCCAGCCAATAACATGACCACCAAGCCACGCCCACCAACTTAGCCACGCCCACAGAACCAGTTGTTAAAAAATTTGAATCCCACCCCTGGCTATAATGTGTGCTTAGAAGAAATATTTCGGCTGAAATAGACTTAGAAATGCTTTAATGTTGTTTAAAAAATGCTATTAATGTTGTGGTGACAACTGCTGTATAATTGCGCATCTTAAAAAAATGACTTCCAAATGTTACTCAATCTGTTTGCCCCAAAGTTACTTTACAAAATGGGCCATGTAGATTATAACTGTAAAAAAAGTGCACTATATATCACTTAAAAATAAAGCATAAGCACAGGCAAACACTACAATATAATATAGAAGTGCTTGTTGACCACTTTTTTACAGAGCTAATCTGTGGTTACCTGCAGCTGGAAGCCTGGGGTGGCCCATCTTTTAATATCTTAATATTGTCTGTTAAAATAAAACTTAGCAACTAGCTATTGTCTATTGAAATATCCCAAAGGTGATTTTTCCAAAAGGCAACTAGACTTTCTTGGAGTTTTTTTTTTCCTTTGAAAACCTTTTGTTTCTCACCCAAGAAGCTTCTTCAGTTCCAACTGCTGAAATGGTGCTTCTTGGGAAGCAAAGGAAAAGACCAAGGAGCTCAGAAGTGACTTGTCATCCATGTAGACCAGTCTTCTCCCTGGGTCTCTTGGCTTTTTCCCTCTGTATTTTAGAGCTTATACTTTCATGTCCATATGTTTCCTATCTCAAAATATTAAGGAACGTCAGTTTTTCAGCAACTAGAGACAAAGGAAATCTCTGGGGAGGTGGGGTGGGCGGGGAGAAGAGAGTTTTGAAGGTTTCATCTGCTCCTGGAGCTTCAGTTTGCTCATTCTAGGTTTTAATTGCATTAACCACAGATGATCTGCAAAGTTGGCAACTTTTAAGACTTGTGGACTTCAATTCCCAGAATTCTGGAATTTGAAATCCACAAGTCTTAAAGTTGCAAAGTTTGGGGAGCCCTCCTGTAGATGGTCATTAATTCATAAATATTGCTTTAACTATCCTCAACTTAAAAGAGAAAAATGTTCGTACAACAGTAAGACTTTCAGCTTAAAAAGTATAGCATTTACGTTTTATACAAACTCTTTGCCTAATATTCAAGAAGTGGATGTTATGTAAAATCAATAGCCTTTTCTGTAACAATCTATGATGAATGATTTTCAAGTATCCACCTCATCATAACAATGACCCTAACCAAGCCTGTACTTTCTTAAAATTTATGAATCCAGTATTTGACTTACAAAAACACACAACTGAAAATGAAAGTAGCATTCATAGAATGATTATATTTTTTTGGACATTTGAAAACTAGTATCTGCCATGGGACTATATGAATGAAAACTTTATCATCTTGCTTCATTCACAGAATTTTGAAGGAAGTTGGATGAATTTCCAGTACAAAAAAAGAGCTTGTTGATACCGCAGCTATGCAGTATGGCAATTCCCTTGATTGCAAGTTCCAGTTCTGGGCTCGCAAATCTGGCTTCTGACAAATGGAGCAGCTCATATTGAATCCTCACACCTGAAGCCATAGGGCTTATTCATGAATCTGAGCAACAAATCATGGGATTGCAAAAGAAGATAGTACTTAGTACAGACACAGTTCTGTATTTCTCCTTTCCCCAAATGTCCAAGAGATCCTTGTCAGTTTTCACTTTATAGGGCTAGAGAGAAATATAAAATGTTCCTGATGGGAAAAGAGAGATGCTGTATTAGATACTCATGTTCTTGGGCATAGGCTATCCTGCTGCAAATGATGAAGTAACCTCTTCAAACCTGAGGCATCTTTATGTTATTTGTGTATGCCCAAAAGGTCTAGAAACTTTCCTTAAGACTCCTTTCCTGCACTGAGTTGTTCTCTTATTATAAAAATAAAAGCATTAGTAATATATAACTGACCCAAGGTGACACAATTAAAATGCATTCTCTTTATTTTCTTCTTGTTTCTTTTTGCAGAACTGAAGACTATATGAAGTTATCCCTAGACTCTTCCTAAGACTTACCTTTTGGCATTTTTAAAGGCTTGAGGAGAAAAAAAAAAAAGGGCAAAACCCCAAACGCAACCGAAAAATATCCCTCAAAATATAAGACTTTCTGTTTGGCTGAAACTGAGTTCCTCAGAATCAATCCTTGTAATATCAAGATTGGAACAAATTGGGGTCTGATCTGGATAATTATATGGCTAGAGAAAATAACAGACTACACTGTGCGGGTTCTGTTCTTGGATGTAAAGTAAGATCTCTGGGGGAATAAACAAGCACACTTAGTTGTGTTCAGTACTCCATATCTGCAGCCTCCCCCCAAACAAAACAAAAAAAATTAACTAGATAACCTGGAGAAAACTGATAAATTATTGTACAATGGACCTGTTTCCTGTCTAGATGGTAGAGCAAGCTAGAACAAGCCCTTTTCACCACTCTGTCCTCGACCACAAAAACCTTCTAGATGAATTTGAAGACAGAGCTGTAATATATGAAACCTTCTGAAGGCTCCTTCCATCCACAGATGGAAGGTTGGTTGCATGATAC
This sequence comes from Hydrophis major, assembly GCA_033807585.1. Lineage (NCBI taxonomy): Eukaryota > Metazoa > Chordata > Lepidosauria > Squamata > Elapidae > Hydrophis > Hydrophis major. Next base: position 176,266,822 of record CM066329.1, read on the forward strand.
AGACCTCTTGGAAATGAGACAGTATTTCATCTTGAATAGAAGAAAGTCCTAAGAAACAAAAGATTTATCCTTTTATTTAGAAGTTTGTCCCATTAGTGGGGTGTATTCCTAAATAAGAGTATAGGATTGCAGTCTTAGTCTAACAATTTGGGACTAATTTTAATTGCGAGGATTAAGAGCGCTTCATTAGCTAATGCTTTTGTTTACTTGACACTTCAAGCCTGTTCCCAAGAATAGAATCTGAAAATGTGAGCTATGGAATGTAAAATGACCCTTTGGTTACCAATTTCACAGTTCCTAAATAAGATTTAAGATATATCCTTTTATGTTGTGTCACTATTCTGTCATCGCATCATTTTTTATTTTACTGATAATCACTTCCGGTTTGATAGATTGGATTTTTTTAAAAAATGTTGCTCTCCTGTATTTTGAGGGAAAGCTTCATAATCCATCCCCTGTTACTTTTTGAAACAAAACCTTAATTATTTGGAAATACTTGAAATTAATTAGTCAATCATTCTTTGGGACACATAGGTTTAAGAACTGTTTTCCTCTAGACTAATTCCCTGTCCCCCAGGCTTATTTAAGAAACAGCAGGAATCTTTGACCATAATTAATTTGCAAAAAGATAAGCTTCCATTCCTATACCTATTTTCTCTAATATAGTACAGTTTGCAACCAAATCCCATTCATATAAGGACACTCCGCTTTGAGATATTTGTTAGCAACCACTTTGCCTCCAATTCACATTGATAAACTCAAAACACCATTAACTATGCAAATAATGCCTTATATACAATATAATCTTTCAGTATGCAGCAATACATATATAAGGAAAATGACTAGTGGCAATGAGCAAAGCTATCTCTTCAGTAATGACATATTGCTGTCTGGGTGGGTTTTTTGTTTTGTTTTTGTTTTTCTAAATATGAAGGTAGATCTTGTACAAAGGACTATAATTTCTAGCAGTTTCAAAATGTATATTGCCATTTTTCAGACCAATAAACATTTAAATAGTTTTCCTGACTGGTCATTGTGTTTGTAAATATACACAGTATGCACACAGCTCTTGCTTCCAATAAATTCAGATTTGAATTGGAACTTGGGAAAGTTATGATTGATTGCCTTTAGAAAACAAAACCATAGTTTAAATTACTATAAGAATGTCCTTCACAGTCCCCAGACTTGAATATTACTGAAAATCTATAAAGAGAACCCAATCATACATAGCATGCAAAGAAACCCATGAGCTAGAAATATTCTACAAGGAAAAGCAAGGAAAATTTCAAAAGCAAGAATAGAAAGACTCTAAGGTGGTTACAAGAAACGGTTGGAAGTGGTTATTTTTTCTACAGGAGATGTTACAAATACTGATTTGAAACGTATCCACACATGTTTTACACCTGCAATATTCACCATTGCTTTATTTTGAATCTTATTAACAGTACACATAAATAGTAAGTACGCCTTCAAATTTGCAGAGAAAAATTAATTTTGTGCTAGGCAAAGGTTCTGTTAACTTAGGGATTCATTGAAACACACTTTGAACAAGAGTGCTAAACTTTTGCACACAACTGTAGAGATGTAAAACCAATTACTGTCCTAACTAAGAATGTCTGCAAAGAAGTAAACTTGCTAACCGTTTTTCACAGCTGGTAGTGATTTTGATCCAAGCTTGTTGTAAATCCATGTCTTTTTAGAAGTGCAGTAAAAGGAAGAGGGTTCCCCCCAATGTCAGTTCCTAAATCTTTGGCCTAATATACATATCAATGGTGAATACTTTTTCTACCACAGTTTGCCTGTATGTATAGCAGGGCTATAATTTGTACCACTGTAATTACTACAGAAGACATCAAGGGGAAAAATTCCCTACATATCTGGGCAATTGGATTGATGCTGTGCACTGTGTTAAAAACCAACATGCCACATTATGACTTGGCATGATTTTTTTGAGGTTTTTTTCCTCCTCTTTCTTGGTGGACTGACAGGTGTGGTGCTATAGGCACATAGGAATTTAGATTTTTTTTAAAAAAGTCCTAGGAGCATCTGCAACTTGACGCCTCTGCTTTTTAAGAGCTTGAAAGGGAACAGTGGCCATCTAAAAATTAGCCCAAACATCCGAGAGAGACTTTACAAACTTTAAAAATGCCCTCTTAGTTATATGGAGTTCTAGCAGATGAAGGCAGAAGCAGAATAAGAGACAGATCTATGCATCCTACAAGCATTAGTGAATGCAAAAAAAGGGCTCAGGCCACAGCCTATTCAAGAATTATGGCAGCATTAGCAGCAAACCTGCCATACTTATACTCAGCAGATAGCACAGAAGCAAGGAAACTTTGGGAAAACGCAGGAAGCTGAGAATCCCCCTGTTAAACTAAGATAAAGGAAATACTTCCTAAAAAATGTTTCATTTAATGTTCAAACATCACAGGCAGTCCTTAACCTACAACCATTCATTCAGTACCTGTTTGAAGTTACAGAAGCGCTGAAAAAGTGACTTACACAACCAGTCCCTAAAGTTATGGCTGTTGCAGCACTTCACAGTCAGACGATCCAAATTGGACTTGGCAGCCTGCCCACACTTACAACCTCAAGGGTGCTTCACCTTCCCCCTACCCATCTAGTTCTTTTCATGGGTGGCAGCTGTGTAGCTGGGGCAATTTCTGGGATGCTTTGGCTTTGTGCCAGGCTGTTAACACTTTGGTGCAGCAGAATGGAGGGTGGGGTGGGCTCAGAATGCAGAGGGGCAAAAGCAACTGTAGCGGGGGTTGGGGACTATCTGGGGCACAGTAGCTTTGCCCCATGCTGTTGATACTTCCTGGAATTCTGTGGCTTTGCGCCATGCTGTTGGCACTTTCCATAGAATAATGGTTTTGTATAGCACTACCAGGTTGGGGCAGCTGAGGCTTCCAGGGGTGGCTGCGGCTTTGCACTGTGGCTCAGGGACTTTTTGCAGTCCCAGAGTCTCTGTGTACCAAGAAGGCCCCGAGCCACAGCATAGTCCTTCCCTAGCCTCCCTGTGCTTACACGTATGTGTTCACACATCCCATACCTTCTTTCCCCAACACCCCTGAATTCACACATGGCTTGCCTATGCCAGGCCTCCCTCACTCCTTTGTACTACCCCCATGCTCCTTATGGACCCATCTGCTTCCCACTTAACAACCCATACATCTGGAGTTATGACAGCAACCAGAATTGCTGGTATTGCTGTTGCATCATGTGACATTATGCTTTACGACTCCATAACTTAGTGATAGAAATTCTGATCTCAGTGGTGGTGATGTTGAGGGCTACCTGTTAGAAGAAGATGGATTGAAACACCAGTCTCTTAAGAGGCTAGGTAAGATAATCAATCCAGACTAAGATCCATCTAATGTCATACTCCAGCCTATTCACTGAATGACAGTATTGTACAAGCATCCTCATTTGCCTCTAGTTGTGTCCACTTTTCAACTGATTAGTTGGTGGATCTCCTTATTCATAGTATCAGAAAATAGTGATGATGTGGCTGCACAATGATAGTACATTTGTAAAGTGCACTGGATTTCTTAGCTATCGCTTGTTCTTGAAAATGATCCTTACAACATGCTGTAATTTAAATGGGTGAACAATAAGAGACTGTTCACCCATTTAAATTATTTAATTTGTAGGTGAATAATCTTAGTGCCTTGTGTAATTTGTTCACAACCCCTAATATACATTGGAATTCATGATATCAGGGAATTCATGCAAGGGATAGCTTGCTAAAAGTGAAAATGTGAAGTATGTGGGGTCATCCCACATAAAAAAGCATCTTGACAGGGGAGATTCAAAACCAAGATTCCCAGCATTTCAGGTCAAATGTGTGCAGTCTTTTATTCTTAGGGTGAAAAAGAGGCTTTTATTCACACATCTCCATCATGCATTTTTTAAAAATTTCAGACAGGAAACATCCCATATTGCAACCTATCTTGTCAAACTCCACTGTTTTTCTCACAACAAAAGTATCCCCATTTTTTTTTTCCTTTTTGTTCTTGGCAGGGTTCAGAGAGAGCAGCTGGCTGCCATCTTCACCCTTCTAAAGGAAAAATCAGACACTTTTGGAGATATGTCTGAATCTGATATCAAAGAACAACTTAAGCTTTATGACATGTAGACTGTAAGTTTTTCTTTTTTTCAGTATACTAAAGGTGTACTGTAAACCCTGTAGTTTTCAACATGGTTAAATATATTGTATATGAAAATGCAATGAATAGTTTTTGTATTGTATTTTATCTTTTAAAAATGATTTTTGAGAAAGAATAAAAGTCATTTAGTTGTGTCAAATCAATATTTAAAGAGGTCTGCAAATCAATATTTAAGGCACTAAAATATACCAAATGCTGTTGTAATTTCTTACAATGATCTTATACTGTTTTTGAATGCAAATATTCCATTGCTACATGCAGATATGTTACAGGCAGTGAATGATATTAGACAAGCTGTCTTTGAACCTATCTGTAACACAATTTCAAAAAGAACTTTCTTGATAAATTTCAAAAAGAACTTTCTTGATAAATATAAGTAACCAGTGAGCCTGATAAATGGAGCTAATAAATCAGAAACACTACTGTCAATCTAAAAACAAGTAAATAGCATCTGTCACTTTATACTAAACTTTGTTTTCAAAGAAACGTGTTTTAGATTAACTCTGTCAATATTTAAGATAAAAAGTGTCAAAATGTAGAGACTTGTATTAATTTTTGATTAAATGTTTTGATAGGAACTATGGATAATGAATGTGTGGATTGTTAGATTTCTGATTATTGCATCCACAGTGTTTTAAAGCAACATTACAGAAGTGGCATTGCCTTAGTGTAGGATGGGTTTTTTTAAGCTTCTTAGCCACAAAAGGCCCTTTACTGATTCTGTTACTGACTTGAGTTAAAGTAGGCTGTAATTCACAAAGGCTCAGGTCCTTTTATAAAATCTGTTATTCTGAAAAGGTGCTACCAGGCTCCTTCTTATTTTGGGCAATTAAAGTAAAATCCAGGGCCAAATCTACTTGAAAGCCAGTTTGGTGTAGTGGTTAAAGGCGTCATAAGTTCTAGTCCCACCTTAGGTATAAAATCAACCCAGGGGATCTTGTTACTGTTTCTCAGTCCTAGGAAGGAACAAGGCAAACTACTTCTTAAAAACGTGCCAGGAAAACTGCAGAGTTAGTCCAGGAAGTCACTAGAAGTCAACCCTAACTGGAAGGCATTCCCTCGCCCCACAAATCTACTTAACATCCATGGTCAGCAAAATTGATTTGGTGCTGCCATCTGCCGACGTAGAACAACAGATACCTACAAATACCTAGAGCAAATTCATTTTTATTTTATTTTTTAAGAGATAATTTAGAGACTGGTTTTTGTAATAGATGGATGGACCCAGAGGAATTGTGGTTGGGATTCATGTGGAATTTAGTCCTAATAAAGAGGCCAAAATGACTTTGTTATTAGGATGTGAACAGAAACTCTGGCTATGAAGTTTCAAGGTTGCAGTGGAGATGCAAGTTGTGCCACAAAATGGCTGTTATTGATAATGGAATAACCCCTCTAGAAGATTCCTCTGGAAATGCCACAATTATGATAGATTGTCAAAAGTAACATTTTGATGGATTTATTATTCCTTAGAAATGTGTAAATGATCAAATGTAGATTAGCCAGTGCTATGGCACCATTTGAAATGCCTTGTATTAAATTTACTATATAAGTTGTATGTAGTATATTCAGGGACTTTCACCTGGGAACCTTACCTAATAAGTCTCTGTTTGTCTAAGTCTGTGCAGACTCTTAATAAAGTTTGGGAGATTTTGAGCTGTATCCTGGCAGTAGAAGAATACGCTGAAACCTCATCACCCAGGTGGCAGAGAAGACATAGGAGGCCTGCGGGTTTCTCTGGGAGTATTTCTCCAACAATTTATACTACAATGGAGAGTGGGTATGCTGGTTAGTTTGGTTATTTTAATTATTTCTGGAACTTTTTATCTTCTTAAATAAAAGAACTCATGTTTCACATACTTCAGGATTAGTGGCAAAATGTATATGTGCTCAACTAATCAGCTACTTGAAACCTTGGTATTTGTGTTTATGCTGTTTGAGGTAAGAAAAGAGAAACTGAAAACTGTACAGACACAGAAATTGCCCTAAACCTATCTCTTTGGAGTAAATCAACATTTTGGCTCGAAACTACACCGGTCATTGGTATGTAAGTTCCACACTAAGTAAGGTTGGCATTATAAGTTCCATCTTCCATAAACGGGCTGAGTTTACAAATCACATGAAGCCATAACCAACTTAATTCACCTAGTAGACGAAGACATAAACCATGACTGATAAAATCACAATGGTGGGGCTCAAATAATGTAAATCATATTATGAAATCTAGGAACTACAGAGCAGAGGTGGGTATTCAGCAGGTTCTGACCAGTTTTGGAGAACCAGTACTGGAAATTTTGAGTAGTTTGGTGTACTGGCAAATACCACCTCTGACTGGCCCCGCCCTCATCTATTCTCTGCCTCCCAAGTCCCAGCTGATCGGCTGGGTCTTTTGTTGCCCTGCACAGGAGAACAGAGCTGGAAAGCAGGTGAATAGGGTGGGGAGGGAATGGGATTTTGCAGTAACTTTCCCCTGGAGTGGGGTGGGAATTGAGATTTTACAATATCCTTCCCCTGCCACGCCCACCAAGCCACTTCCACCAAGCCACACCCACAGAACTGGTAGTAAAAAAAAATTAATCTCACGGAGAAGGCGGAGCTTCGTTTCGGCGATACAGCTGCGATCTCGGGGCTCTGAGATCGTAGCCGATATTTTCGCCCCTGGTCGGTCCTAACGGACCTAAACCGTCCCGTAGAGACGGTGATCGTGAAGGGCACTGTTCCAGGATCCCAGAGATATCGCAAAATCTCTGGTTTGATCCGGAAGAAGCCCTTTCGCTGGCGGCGGAGAGGCAGCCTCCATAGCTGCTGAAGTCGGGACAGCTCCGGAAAGAAAGTGATTGGAGTGAAGTGTGTCGGCTGGGTGAGAAAAACTCTTTGGTGTTGTAAATTCGCTGAGGTTGGAAAGTTCATTCTGAAGAGAGAAGAAAGCTGTGAGATTTTTTTTTTTTTCTTGACTGAAATTGTTTGAGCGGCGTTTTTTAAAGTGATGTCAAATTGAGGCTTGGGGTGTTTTTTTTTTCTTTTCTTTTCTCTATATTTTTCGGGAAAGATTTTACTGTGACTTTGTAGGTAACCAGATTGAATTTTCTCTTATATATATTTTTATGCTCCCTTTGATTTTTTAACTTTCTTTAGGATAGAGGCTCCCTTTGGCTATTTTTTCTTTTTTTTTTTCTGTATATATTATTCCTTTTTTCCGGCTGGGGGGGAGAAAGAGCATTAAGAAACTTTGTAACACTGCCAACTAGAGGCTTGAAAGTATTTTATTTGAATGGGAGAGAATTGCAAAAAGACCTCTTCTCAAGGACATTTTAACGTGATAAGATAGAGGGAGAGCACAGCAAAATATTATTGCAGGTGCTTTCCTGGACTGTTATCAACAACACTTGAGGTTTGGCTTTGAAGCTGCTGGAGAAGAGAGTCATAACAAGAGCCTTGGATAAATAAACAAAGTGCAGTGTGTTTTCTTATATATACCCCATTCGCTAGCCTTTTTCTAAATTTCAATTCTAGTAATATTTTTATTTTTGCCTTTTATTTTAAAGGGAAAGCCTCAGAGTTTTTTCTTTTTTCTTCTTTATTTTTCTTTTCTTTTTTATTGGGACTTTTTTGCTTTTCCTATTTATGTTTTTGGACCACTTTGTTGTTGTTGTTTTTTTCTTTTGGGATTATTGAGACTTTTTAATTGGATTAAGGTGTGAAGAATCTGAAGGAACTTTTTGTTTTTTCTCTTTTTGCTTTTTCTTTTTTTTTGCTCTTAATCAATATTATTATTTTTGGATTTGTTTGTTTTTTCCTTTCTATTTTTTCCTTTTTTATGGTGGACTATCTCGTAATTGGATTAGGGTCTAGAAGAACCTGAAGATCTTTCTTCTTCCTTTTTTCCTGTTTCTTCTTTGGTTTCGTGTCTTTTACTATTGGAGTTCTCCATTTTGGATTATAATTGGCTGCTCTACCAGTTGGATTAAAAGTCAAGAAGAATTTGAAGTTTTGGAAACATTGAAATGAGCAGGAAACCAATACTATCTGGCATTTCTGCTTCTACCTCTGCTTCCCCACCAGCTGGAGGACAACGTTTAATTCAGACAATGTTGAAGCAAGATAAGGAACAAGAAAAAGTAACTTTACAGATGATTATGCAAGGAATCCAAGATCTCAAGACAAAATCAGATATCATTGAACAAAGAACAGAAAATATTGAACAAAGAACAGAAAATATTGAACAAAGAATAGAGAAGACTGATGAAAAAGTGGAAAATATTAAACAAATGATGGTCAAGTATGAGGAGAGATTCCAAAAAATCGAGGAAGAAGGAAAACAAAGAGAGAAGAAGATTGGAAATATTGACAGTAGACTAACAGCGGTTGAACAAGAAAAAGATGGGATGTTGAGGTGGGAGATGGAAAGGTCAGAATTTTACCTCAGATTTCAAAATATAGAAGAGGAAAAAGGAGAAAATTTGGCAGCGGTAATGATAGAAATTTTGGCAGATGCTTTGGAAATTACAGAGGAAAAGATGATGGATGGAATAGATGAGATATATCGAGTCTATACAAGATATGCGATGAGAAATAAATTACCCAAGGAAGTCCATATTAGATTTACCAAAAAATCCATTAAAATGCAAATATTACAAGTAGTAAGAGAGAAAACACTGAAATACAAAGGTAAAGAGGTTGTGGTTTTAAAACAAATACCCAGAAGAGTGAGAGAGATGAGAAGAGAACATCGATTTCTGACCAAAATGCTATTGGAAAACGAAGTGAATTATAGATGGCTGATTCCAGAAGGACTAATGTTTAGGTGGCAAGAGCAGAGATATAGAATTGATTCAATTGAGAAAGCAGAACTTTTCCATGCAGAATTTTTTGGAGGAAGAAGAGAGGAAGCAGAGAAAGAGGCTTCATTAATTGAGTCTCAAGATGAACAACTGGAGATTGAAAAAGAGAAAGGAGCAGCAGGGGGACAGATGGATAGCAAAGAACAGCGTGAAGTGAGATCCACGAGAGCGGTTAGACCTAAATATAAAGCATAATCATGGAAGAAAAAAAACTGATTACAATGAATATAAATGGGCTTAATTCAGCTGTTAAAAGAAGGAAATTTTTTCATAAATTAGAGAAATTAAAATTTGATATAATTTGTTTACAAGAAGTTCACATTAAAAAACAACATGAACAATTGTTATTACAGCCAAAATTGGGGAAAATATTTACTTCTTTGACTCAATGTAAGAAAAGAGGAGTGGTTTTATACATTAAAGAGGCTATCCCAGCAAAATTGATTTACACGGATGAAGATGGAAGAGTATTAATGGTAGAAATAATGGACAATAATATAAAAATACTCTTGATTGCAATTTATGCTCCGAACGATAAACAAGAAGAGTTTTATAAAAAGCTACACATGAAAATAATTGGACTGGAATATGTTAATATAATTATGATGGGAGATTTTAATGGAATTGTGGACAATAAATTGGACTATATAGCAACAACAACAAAGCAAAATAGAAAGGCTCTCCCAAGGTCTTTTTTTAAAATGACAGATGAATTAACTTTAAAAGATATTTGGAGAGAAAAAAATGTTAAAGCTAAACAATATACTTTTTATTCAAATAGACATTTATCATGGTCCAGATTAGATATGATTTGGATCTCAACAGAACTAATATCTAATATTAAAGAAACAAATATTGAAACAAGTACTTGGGCAGATCATAGCCCAATGACAATTAAATGGAAGGGACAAAAAAAAAGATCGAGATGGACATTAAATAATACTATTTTAAAGGAGAAAGATTTTATACAATGGATGGAGAAGGAATTGGCTTTTTTCTTCAGAGAAAATAAAAAAGAAGATACTTCAACGCAGAATGTTTGGGATACAATGAAGGCATATGCTAGAGATTTGATAATAGATTATACAAGAAAAAAGAATATTAGGAAAAGGCAAGCTTCTAAGGCCTTGGAAGATGAGTATAAAATTCTTGAAAAAGAATTACAGAAAATGCCACAGAAAAAGGATATTAAATTGAAGCTGGATGTAATCAAACATAAAATGGAATTAATTGAGAAAGAAGAACTGGCACAGAAAATTAGAAACTCTAAACAGAATTATTTTGAAGATGCAAATAAACCAGGTAGATGGCTAGCATATAAATTGAGAAAAGAGAAGGAATCAAGAAAAATATTGAAGTTAATAGATGAACAAGGCCAAGTTTGTTATGGGAATAAGGAGAAAAAAGAAATTATCCGAGATTTTTATGGGCAACTATATAAACAAGAGAATATTGATGAAGAAAAAGTCAAACAGTATTTACAGGAAGCTAATTTACCAAAGATACCTAAAGAGACTGAAGAAATGCTAGAAAACAATATAACAATGATGGAACTAAATGAAGCATTTAAGAGACAAAATAATGGGAAAGCTCCGGGTCCAGATGGGCTTCCAGTAGAATTCTATAAAACATTTCAAGAATTATTGAGCATCCCATTGTTAGAAGTTATGAATGAAGTTATGTTAAAAAAGATGATACCTAAAACATGGTCAGAGGCTTATATTACACTCATACCGAAGGAAGAGACTGATCCATTGCAAATTAAGAATTATAGACCTATTTCTTTATTGAATGCAGACTATAAAATCTTTGCTTCAATCTTAGCAGAAAGACTTAAAAAATATTTAAATAATTTTATTCACTCAGATCAAAATGGATTTCTGCCAAAGAGACAAATTAGAGACAATATGAGAATAATCTTGGATACTTTGGAATACTATGAGGCTCATCCTGAAAAGCAAATGGCTTTGATATTCCTAGATGCTCAAAAAGCATTTGACAACGTGAACTGGAGATTTATGTTATTATTATTGGAGCAGATGGGTTTTGCTAAAAAATTTATTCAAGCAATAGAAGCCATATATAATAAACAGACAGCAAGGGTAATGATGGAGGGGGAACTTACAGATTTTATTAATATAAGGAAAGGCACAAGACAAGGATGCCCCCTATCTCCTTTGCTATTTGTGTTGACCTTGGAAGTGTTGAATAGAAATATTAGGGATGATAAAAGCATAAAAGGAATGAAAATTAAGAAGGAAGAATTTAAGCTACAAGCTTTTGCTGATGATTTAGCTTTTATTTTGGAAGATCCGCTAGAAACAGCTCCAAAGTTACTGGAAAGGATAGAGGCATATGGAGAGGTGGCTGGTTTGAAAATAAATAAAGATAAAACAAAGATTTTGACAAAGAATATGCTATTGAGACAGAGAGAAGAACTGGCAGATCTTTTGAAAATTCAAGTTACAAATAAGGTTAAGTATCTGGGGATATATTTGACAACAAGATGTAGCACATTAAAGGAGAATAATTATATTAAACTTAAACAACAGATAATTACAGATTTGAAGAAGTGGGAAAACTTGCAATTGTCATTAATAGGGAGAATTTCAACAATTAAGATGAATATCTTACCTAGAATTTTATTTTTGTTTCAAACAATACCAATTAGGCTTGGAAAAGACTATTTTGAAGATTTAAATAAAATTATGTTGAAGTTTATATGGCAAGGTAAAAAAGCGAGAATAAAGCTAAAGCTTTTGCAAGATGCTAGAATTAGAGGAGGTTTTGGCCTGCCTAATTGGGAATTGTATTATCAAGCTGCAAGTTTGATGTGGGTCAAAGAATGGATAACATTAAGGAAACATAGGTTGTTGACATTAGAAGGGCATGACTTGCTGTTGGGCTGGCATGCTTTTTTATGGTATAAGGGAACTAAAACACAGGGTTATTTTAGAAGACATTATGTACGGGAGTCTTTGTGGTTAAATTGGGAGAAGATAAAAAGACAATGTTATTTGAAAATTCCAGTTTGGTTATCGACCATTGAAGCATTTTCCTATCCTATAATCTACAAGAAGGAACAAACAGTTAGATATGGGGAACTTTTAGATGAAAAGGGTGAACTTAAATCGATCCAAAACTTAGAGGAACAAGGTATAAGGATGAATTGGTTTTCATATGCACAAATACATTCAAGGTATGATGAAGATTCCAAAACGGAGGGATTTTATGATAAACAGACTGATTTAGATAAGATCTTGATGGGTACTGATGAGAAGGTGATTAAAAAATTATATGGTTATTTACTGGGAATGAAATTAGAGGAAGAACAAGTTAAAGAAACTATGATTGTTTGGGGGAAGAATTTTGGATATGGGATTGATTTAGAGAAATGGCAGAAATTGTGGTCTCAAAATTATAAAATGACAATGTCAACAGCATATAAAGAAAACTTGTATAAGATGTTTTACAGGTGGCACTTTCCCCCGACAAGAATAGCAAGAATGTTTAAGAACAAATCTGAAAAATGCTGGAAATGTCATCAGATACCCGGCTCGTATTACCATATGTGGTGGACTTGTGAGGATGCTAGAAAATATTGGACTATAATTCGCATGTGGTTGGAAAAAATGACAAAGAAACATATAGACTTGAAACCAGAGATCTTCTTATTGGGAATTTTACCTGATATATATAGTAAAGATTTGAAATACCTGATTGTAAATGTATTAACAGCGGCCAGGATTGTATTTGCTAAAAATTGGAAGAATGAGAAAATACCATTACAGGAAGAAATTATTAAGAAAATATTGGAATGTGCTGAGATGAGTAGATTGACATTTGAAATTAGAGAGCAAGAGGATAAACAATTTTACGAAATTTGGGATCTTTTTTATAAATGGCTAGATGATAAAATACGACAATAGAATATTTAGAATGCTAGATAGTAAGGAATATCTTTATTTTGCTATTATTTTGTTATTTGATATTATATTTATAAAGGGTTTTATAGGATTGATTTGATATGATTATATGATTTGTTATAGAGTAAATTGGTTTAAAGTATTGTTAGCTCATAAAGCATGAATGATTAAAAATATAGTCAAAAACTTCTTTTTTTAGTGATATTAGGATATATAAGTTTGGATTGACAATATGAGTTGTTATGTAACATAATTGTAATTGAGACTACAGAATGAATGCACAAAAATGATGAACCAACTGACACACTGGATGTACATATAAGAGTTGATGTTTTTATGTTTTGTTTGTCTTGTTTGTTTGTAGAAAATTAATAAAATCTTTTTCAAAAAAAAAAAAATTTAATCTTACCACTGCTACGAAGTCAGAAGAAGTTCTGTGGCCCTAAATCCAATTGCCTGCTCTATGCAAAAATCTAAATTAAAACACCACAACAGATATCTGAGCTCTGCTTGGACAGATCTAATGGACTACACTAAACTGTTCAAATTTTCCTAACATTTTTCTATTCCTCTAATCATGCTCATTACAAAACATGTTCAGTTTTATGAATCATTTGGTGTTTATTTGATTTTTTCTTAAAATGTGATGCTCAGAACTAGACATTAAATTGAAGTGGATATGATAAATAAAGTGAATAAAGTGAAACTATGCTTTTGCTGATGTCCAAAATTGCATTTTACTTTGTTGCAGCCCTTTCACAGTATTGATTGCTATTTTGTTTGCAATGAAATATTAATTCAGTGGTGGGATTCAAATTTTTTTACTACCAGTTCTGTGGGCGTGGCTTGGTGGGCGTGGCAGGGGAAGGATATTGAAGAATCTCCAGTCTGAGGTGATATTTGCTGGTTCTCCAAACTACTCAAAATTCCTGCTACTGGTTCTCCAGATCTGGTCAGAACCTGCTGAATACCACCTCTGATTCAGGATCTTTTTCACAAATAGTATTACCGAGCCATATACAGTATTTCCCATTCTGACCCTGTGCATTTGCTTTCTGCATGTAAAATACAGCATTTTGTATTTGTTAAATTTCTTAGTATTATGTAGACCATCTGCCAAGTATGTTAAAATAATCTTGAATTGTATTTTTATCTCCTGGGTTATAAACCATCCCACTCAATTATTATCTATAAGACATACATTGCACTTGTCAGTAAATAGACATGTTCATGAAGAAATGGCACATTGCTAAGCCTAATCACTTGCCTAGCCACTGACTGCACTAGGAAAGAAAGAAGAGGAACACTGCAAGAGAAAAGATGAGAAAGAAGAAAAAAACCACTATCACCATTTGCTCTGAATGGTTATTTTATCTGTGAGAATTATTCTCAAAATGGCTAATATCTCTAAATTATGTGTCTGTGTCTGCATGCCTTTTTAGTCTCTTTGTTCACAAAGACAAAGACAAAATTATGATTCAATGTAAATGAGTTTATACATTATGGTAAGAAAATGGTGTCCATTGAGAGTGAGGGGAAGGATAAAAAAAGGCAAGATTTACAATGTTATGATGCACAGTCTACTCCTTTTTTTAAGGTGACCAACTGTCCTCCTTTAGGGAGGACAATCCTCCTTTTGTAAGTTTTGTCCTCCCTCGAAAAGTATCCTCCTACATGTCCTCCTTTTTGATATTTGAAGACTAATCTGTAAATCTCCATATTTGATCGATGCCGAGCTGATCCATTGTGTGTGATGACATATTTGTATTTGACATGACGATTCGTCATGGCTTGGTACAGTGCAGCGAGACGCGATTATGAGATGCATGCACTCCACACAGAATTGTTTTGAGAGAGGATGCTGCGCGCAAGTGGCTTTGGTTTTTTTTTCCAATTTATTTGTGTGCTCCTTTTCATTGTAAAAAAGTTGGTCACCTTACATGTGTCAACTTCAGTGTGGCTTCCACCACAACACATCTTCAATTTTGCTTTTTTCCCACATAAATTTATGTAAAGTTGATTTTCAAAAAATGTCACTTTTTAGCTGTGTTCACACAACGTACAGAATAATCAATCATAAAAGAATGAGTTGCCCAACAAAACAGGCCAAATGTCGGCCCGTTAGTTTGAAGTTTATTGTTATTATGCTACATCCAGTGTGGAATTTACTAACAATTTTTAGTTGCACATTTGTTTAAAGTTTTTTTTTCCGGCTTGACAAATCCCTTTTGAAGGCAAGTCAAATCAAGTGTTACACTTTTACAAAGGGGACCAGCCTTTGAGATAGCATAAGCATTAATGTCAACCATATGGTCCCAATTAATTTCAAGGAAGGCTGAAGTCACAACTATTTTGCGCCAATACAGAGCCATAAAGTAGCCAGTTACATTTTATTGTTATGTAATGAAAACAATTTTTCCTGTTCAATCAAAACCAGATCGAGATTAGTTAATCCAAAATAAGATGCCCAGGCAAACACAATCACAGTGCGTTTGTGAACCAGGCAGATATGATTTAAGTGACGGTATCATTAAAAAAAATAAAGTCGGCTAGCCTAAACTCCAATAAGACCCCACGCAGGTCAATATATAGAAAGCAGTGTTCGCTCTTTGAAACAACCTTTCCTTATGCGCATGCTCCTTGTTGTCTTCCCATTCCTGCAGCAACAGTTCGCGGAGTTGACAGAAAAAGCAATGTAGATCTAAGAAAACGAAGAATTACTCACCCAGTACGACTTCCTGTTTAAGATAGTACAACTTCCTGCTTAAGATGGTTTATTATTTTCCTCTTTTTTAACGGAAGTGGGATCCGCTCTTAAGGCACGGGAAAAACAAACCATAAACTAGCAAAGAAAAATGGAAGAGTTGACCGCATTTCTAATTAGGGTTTTGTCTGGGGTGTTTGGGTTTCTTTAAAATGTTAGAAATATTTAAACATATTTAAACCTCGCAAGTAATAATACTCTTTGCGGAAGATACGGTTTGCTGCTGCTTGTGGCTTTGGGCAACGTTCAACTATAGTTATTTTCCTTGCTTATATGTCTTCTGAGACTAAAAATTCAAAACACAATAGCTAATCTTGCTGTGGTAAATAACTTTTTCACATAATGTAAGCGGGACCATTTGCTTTGTAATAACAAAAAAATAAAATTCTGGATTAGCCCGCGCCTTTTCTACTACAGTCTCCCCTGGAGACAAAAAAGCGATTTCAAAGGAACTTGGAAGCGAGCGCGCCGTGCGCGTCTAAATTTTACACATCTACAGAATCCCTACCGAAGCTAATACGCATGCGCATTTCTGAGCCACTGGGCAATTTTTTTACTTTTTTTAAAAAAACCTATGGCGGCCGGGTAGAGCCGTTTTCCGTTCAATCTCGCGGTTTCTCTTTTGATGCTCTCGATTAAACCTCGGTCGGGATTAGAAGAGGGAACGTGACCCGGAAGTGGTTTTCAGGGTAACGGACCGCTGTGCTTGGCTGTGGCGCCACCCCCCACCCGCGGGCGTGGACAGGCAAGGGTAGGCCTCAGGGCCGCGTCAGCCCATATGAAGGTAGTCTTCCCTTGCTCTCAGCCTCTTCTGCCTTCCGTGGCTCCGCAAAAAAAAGTTCTCGGTTCTTTCTATTTCGTGGAGCATTGTCCACTCACCCGGCCTCTCTGGCCTGACGTGATATTTTCTCTTAAGGACGGTCCTTGGACGGTGGAGGCAGCTTCAGTGAACAGAGAGTCCCTCGTTTCTGCCCTAAAGTGAAATCGTCCCCCCAAAACAAACCTGCGTTTTTCTGCCATGGTACCCGTTAAGCCCAACGACGGTAGCCCGGGTCTCTATAAGGCCATGGGAAATAAAGATGCCCAGCCCCCCGATCCCGAGGGCAACCCGCCCAACTCCTCTCTCATGAAAGCCCTGGACGCAGTTATAGCAGCGGGGAGACGTGGCTTGCTGGGTCCGGCGGCTATGGGAGCCCCTGAAAGTGTTCCCGCCGTGAACTTGGAGGGTTGCAACGGAGTAGCAGCTTCTGGGGGAAACTTGAACCCTATTCCGCTAGTGGCGAGAGTCGACAAAAGGAAGAAGGCGGTCAATGAGAAACGTACCGCTGTAATCACGGCGGTGCCCTCCGCAGCAGCAGGTAAGTTAAGTATTAAGGCTGGAACGCCGAGACCACCTTTCCAAGGAAATCTGGAAATGTTTGCTTTTCTCTTGAACGGAAACTTCTCTGTATACCCTGTCATCAAATGTGCAAAAACCTCTTGTTGGCTTTATGCTTCTGCCAGAAAAATTAGCGCCAATGAGTGGGATAGACAAACTTTCCATCCATAGGTATACCTGATGTGACGGGACTGATCTTAGTCCTTTGAGAATCTTTGTCTCCTCCCGATAGCTATGGAAAAGGTACATGTAACTGAATTATGATAACCAGTGGAACAGCTTGCCTCCAGAAATCCAACACTGGATGCTTTTAAGAAGAATCTAGAGACAGTCACTTATCTAAAATGGTATAGGTTTTCCTGCTGGAGCAGGGGGCTGGACTAGAAGACCTCCATGGTCCCTTCCAGCCCTGCCCATTCCCCCTCCCTCTACTTCTATTCCTACTTCTATTTTATTCTATTCTATAACTGCATGTTTCATGGTAAGTTGTGTACCCCCATCATATTTGCAGCTTTAATTTAAATTATCAATATTAGGAAATACAGAGAGTTAGAATCATTGATTTAAAAAAGGCTATTTTGGCCCTCAAATCCATTTCCCACAAATGGCTGTTTTCGCTTTGGCTTTCATGTAGCCAAGCAATGGGAACACATATACCAGTTCTCCAAATATTATGATTCCCACCCACCCCCATATCTAATTTTTCTAATCAGAACCTGTCTTATCACTTAAATCTATTATTCCTGTACTGCGTTGCAAGAAAGGTGGTGACCTTTTTCTGTGTAGCATCTGTTCAGGTGCTTTAGTTGAAGAGTACTGCCATACTGACCTTGGTCATCTATTTTCAGCTGCTTCAATCTCTTCATAAGCTTAGAGTCTAGTCCCTTGATAAGCTTTGTCACCCTTCTCTGAACCTCTCCTGATATCTCAAAATCCTTTTTCAAGTGTGGTGCTGAGAATGAGATGCAAAGCAGTAGTGTTCAGTGAAATATGGTTACTCTGGCAAGATTTGTTCTTGATCAATTCTTGCTGACTTATGATTATTCTTGTAGTTTTCAAACTCCTTGTAAAACAGATATTTTGTGATCTGCTCTAGAATCTTCCTAGATACTCGTGCTAGACGGGACCTTTGCTATTTTGTCTTTTCCCCATTTTTCAAGCTTTAATCCTGTTCCTTCATCTTAACTTTTCACATTTTTCCCCATTCAGTATTGTGTGATTCTTACATGTTTATGGAAATTCTGTGATTCTTACAATAGCTTAAGCTCAGATGAAAACAGCTGGGTATTTCAGATTCTTGAGCCCCAGAGAGTTGCCACAAATACAGATGTATGTTCTCTCCAGATCAGATTAAACAGTTTTTTCTACATTTATACACATGGTGATCTCAAAATGACTACCCATATTAAATACATAACTCTAGGTGGCAAGCAGTCAGAGCAAAAGCAGTAAGATACAATAGCCTTTATTGTCCTTTACCCGTATATACAATGGCACATATTAACATGACATTCTAATGTACCGGTCTCAAAAGAACGAAATGCCACCTGCCAAGGATAATAATGTCACCATCCCAAGGATAATAATATAATAACAGCAATACCACTAAAATACCAAGTTACAAAACCTATATTAATTATAGTCCATTTGAATACCTAGGGGAAATCTGGACAGTTAACAAGTTTGATATATGGTACAAAGCTGTAATAAAAACTGATCAAAATTAAAAATAAACAAATTCATAGAAAAACCATTAAGACATTATATAACAATTGTACAAGAATATACCTATTTGGGGGCCCTGCTCTTAAAGTCTGTGGAAAAGCCCAATCTTCTGAAAGGCTAAGATATCACAAATCTATGAATAGCACTGCTCCTATGTTTTTCTTGCTTATGTATTACTGCTGCTACTTTGGAGTTGGGGGGAATTAATGGCGGTGATAGTGTTTCTCAACTTACAGTCCGCTGATCCCTGGGGGTTCCACAAAGGTTTGAAGAAATGTTATGATTTAAGTTAAGACTTTGAGTTTAATCTTGGTAATCCTTGGCCATGGTTTGTGGCCACAAAAGGTTTTTAAAGGATGCCCATGATGAAGAAAAGGCTAAGAACCACTGGTGTAAGCCAAACTCTTGCTTGTCCTGGTATAGTGGTGGCAAAATGTGAAGTGAAAAGTCCTTTCATCCGTTAATCAGCACATATATTTTAAGAATGAATTCTTTTTGTGCCAGTTCATCTTCAACTTCAGAGTTGAACTGATTTCTTGTCATCTCCTGTTCTGTTCATTCTATTTGCATAATCCATTGTCTTAACAATATTCTGAAATTTAACTATGGTACATTCTTGAAGATATAATTAACCTGCATTTCTTGATTTTGTTTTTAAGTCTTGATATAATTTGTCCATCATAGTAACATTTTTATATTATACTTTCAAGGGGGATTGTTGCTGTTCTGATGTCAGAATAGTAAACTTATGTAGAACTTGAATCAAAGGAGTTAATGTGGTATTTTGCTTTTAGGTGTTGGAAATCTGCAACCTGCACCAAAGGAAATATGGATATGTGGGAATTCTGTGATCTTGGCATCAAAAGAAAGAGCGCAAAGTCGCCCACAAGGATTGCAATTAGGCATCTCAACTTCACGGGCAAATGTGTATTGGCATGGGATACAGAGCATGATGTGGACGCAGCTAATACCTCTTTTGCATGAAATTTATCATCTTCGATCTCCTCCATCAGTAATAATAATTCATCTTGGTGAAGATGATCTGTTTCCCGAAAATAATACTTCAGTCATTATCTCAATGAAAAATGATTTAGGTATTCTTAAAAGAGCATTCCCAGATACTGTTATAGTTTGGTCTTCACTGTTACCAATACGTATTTGGAAAAATGATCCAAAGCATAGATCTACAGAAAATGCTCAAATTGTGGTGAACAAGATAATGGTAAACTATTGCAATAAAATTGGTGTGCACTTTCTGTCACATAATTTGATTACCTCTGATAAATCACATCTCTTCTTGCCAGATGTCAGTGATCTGTCTGATGAGGGAGTTGATATCTTCATAGCAAATCTGAAGAAAGTCTTAAGATTGTATCAGATTTTGCAGTAGCTGGGAAAGAGTTTTTGAAAAGCAATCTGTATAATGTTTGGGAAGATTGGTTTTATTATTACCTGAAAAAAAGGAGACATGAGCTGACTATATCTGTACAATATAGCTCAAAGTTTTCTCTCACAGATACATTACAGATTAACAGATGTGTTCCTATAGTTAAGTTTTGGTCTTCTGTTACAATTGTTAATGAAACTGGGTGTTTACTCCCTTGGAAGGTTATTGTAAAATAACATCATAACATCACAAACTTGTTAAGTAGACATACCTGCTTGTGCCTTGTTTTTTTTTCTATCTTACTCTTTAAAGAAGCAGTTTCTATTATATTTAATATATATAATATTATATATATGTAGAAACATATTGAATAGGGTTTTTTTCTTAAAATAATATCTGAAAGAAATGGCTGAGGTTAGACATGAAAGAGTATTTTGTAAATAACAGTTATCAAAATACTGTATATTTAACATGCCTGTCAAACCACAGTTGACAAATAGTTTAATCCAAGAACCTAGTGCCATTGAAGGCTATTACCTAGTAAGACATTTAGGAATTTGTAAGGTTCTGTCCAAAAGCATTGTGTCAAAGAGGTGACTTGGATCAATAGCCATGACACCAAACAAAAGTTGTTTTCTAGCATGGCACATACAGAAAATTATTATGGCGTTTGGCAGCATATTGCCCTGTATATGTTTTTTTTTCTTCATTTATTTTTGGATGCTTATAAGATTAAATACTTTTAACAGTATGGATTCTATTTTCTTAATATTAATACTTAATATTAGGAATTTTCTGTATAAGCAGTATTCCTCAGTAATAGTGGTTTAAAAAAAAGCTAGCTATAACACCCATAACAAGTAAAAGAAATTCAAGTGGATTAGTTGGCCTGTCAGAGAAAATACAAATAGCTACCTATGAATTTAGCAGTAGTGACTTAGCTTTCAAATTTTATATAATTGTTCCTTAAGCTGGGGGGAAAATAAAAGGGAAAAAGAGAAAAATGTTGCTGGTAAAAGTATAAAGTAAGAATAAAGCGCAATAGTCTTAAAGGGGGACTGCATTGTTTCTTCCTCCACCCCATCTTGCCAATTTTATCTGATAACATTCAAAGCTAGTTGTTATTTCCATTGTTAGTTGAAAATGATAGAAAAATCGTCCTTTTGTTTGTAGTTTTTATAAGAATAATCATCAGGTTATTTATGCCCTTTTTACTGTTTCGTTATAAATTTACAAATTACTATTTTATTGGGAGGATTTGGATTATGCTGTACATTGCATAATAACCATAATAGCATTTATTTAGACTGAGGTTGATCCCATGCATATTTCAAACACTGGGGGAAAATATTCCAGAAAGATTATGAAACTTTAATATGCCACCTGTCGGTATGTATGTTAGACAACAGGAGTTAAGCAAAAGCCATCACTTCTAAATCTTTGGCAGTCATGGCATTATTCAAAGAAAATGAAGCAGATTTATATTATAATAAATTCACTTGACCGTGAATTGATTTTTCCTAACATTTGTACAGTTTTAATACTGTACTAATATTACTATAGGAATTTAATTATGATGATCTGTGAGGAATATAGATATGTGTGAGGAAGAGTATGAAATGTAAACAGAAGTTCCAGCAACATCCAAATACTATTATATCTTTAACTTTTCTGTAAAAGGTGTACATACATTTTGACTTTCCAACTAAGTTTGTAATTAAGATGTGCAAAATTTTTGTCATGGAACATTTAGCTTTCAAAATGAGTGATTCTGATTTTGGAACAAGTTATTTTGAGCATTCCAGAAGTACAATAGTTTATTTCTGAACAAGTTGTAATGCCCCTTGATCATGTTTGATTCTGACTACAATATGCATAACTCCATCAGGCTACTACTAGAGCACATTCAAGGCTCAGAAAGCTTCTTTCAAATTCAAACTGCTTCCAGAAAACTGAATGGTCTGTTTGAAGTTCCACCTACCTGCCTTGGGGATAGATCAATGCGGTTACTTATTGATCGCTAATGCCACCAAGCTGCATCTTAATTTGTTAGTAGGTCTAAGTCTTTGAATTAGCTAAGTGTCCATTAGTAACATGATCATTATTGAAATCATAATACAATTTATGACAACTTTCAAGGGAGTTATTGCTAACAAGTACATTGGGGAATTAATAAGTGGCATGGCACCATACTATATGATTTGGAATAAAAAAAATAAGCAGTTTAGAGGCCTGGAAAAAGGTAGATAATTTTGGTGTATCTAGATGAAATGAATCTTGAATAGTTTAAATTGCAATATCCCAACTCAGTAGTAGGACATGATTATTATTTTCATAGCAATAGGTTTTTTGTAGAATAACACACAATGTTTTTTCACAGTAATATATCTTGATAGATTTTTGAAAAACACTAATGTTTAGGCTTATGTTAGTACTTCCCTCTTAATGTCTTCAATGGAATTATTTGAACATTTATCTACCACATGCATTTTTCTGGGAATAAAGAATGTATTTTTATTGCACAAAAGAATCATTGTGTTTCAGTGCCTGCAAAGATATACTTTTTCAACCAGAGTTTTGTTTGATATCTTTGTCCTAGTTAACTGGTAAGATTCTCTCTCTCTCTCCCTCCCTCTCTCTCTTATCATAAGCATAATTACTAGGAGTAGGGGAGTTTAATCAGCTAGGATCCTGGATCCTATGCATGTGTAACAATGGATTTATTTACAAGAAATACATGGACAAACAAAGCCCAGCACCTAACTAACTATATTATTACTAGAAAGAGAGTCTAGGAGCATGGTCTCTATGTGTGTAGAAGAAAGCAGAAGAAAATGATCTGAATTAGCAATCTCTAAAACAAAGTGTAAT
This sequence comes from Hydrophis major, assembly GCA_033807585.1. NCBI lineage: Eukaryota > Metazoa > Chordata > Lepidosauria > Squamata > Elapidae > Hydrophis > Hydrophis major. The sequence continues at coordinate 176,289,880 of CM066329.1, forward strand.
GATAGACAAAAAGACTGATACACAGTAAATCTTTTCTTGTCTGTATTGGGTGGGTGGGTGAAATTAATTTTGCAAAGGAGCCGCATGAGAAATGGGACTGCTGTAGAGGGCTGCTTCTAGCACCTCACCCCTGCTGCCGCTAGCCAACTGGGACCACCCACAGGCTAGGTGTGGCCCTTGGGCTCAAAAATGTCCAGGTCTGGTCTATATACTACAGTAAGTAGTGCCCCCATGTGATTGTGGATTATGAGATGCTGAAGATACTGTCATCTGTGCTTCCAAGAAGTCCAAAGAAAATTTGAGATTAAATAAGGCATGATTTGAAGGCAACAATCTCTTGTTTGAATTGGTTCAAAATTGATAACACATTCATCTATAGGCTTTAATGGGAATCAAAATCCATGCAAATGTTACATTTTTTTAAATCAAGCTGGTATCTTATGAGAAGATAACCCTTGAAAATTTCATCCAGACTGCTTCACAACTCTTATTGCAATATATATTAGAAAATACTTCACCTCTTAAGGCTGAAATAGGAATGAGAAAAGGGCTGCACAACAATTTCCAAATTGTCCAGCTAAAAAGTCAGTGTGGAGATGCAGAATGCAGAAAGTTTCCAACTCTATAGGTAAACATTTAAAAAAAAAATTTTAAAAGTAAATTAAACATAGAAGAACTTACTAGTCTCTAACACGGGCTTCAAACTTGTCACATGCAGTCCTCCAAATAATGGCTCCCCACAACAATATTTTCAGGTTCAAAATAAGCCATTAAATTAAACATACATTTTGTATCTGCTAAAGTTTTTTTTCCCTATGGTTATGTACGTTCCACTTTATTGATGCCATGGCTTGATGGATTTCATCATCCTAGCCAGTTGCTTTGGTCTAAAATTTTACACACCATCCTATTATCCAAAACGTATAAAGCAGAGTTTAATTTGATAGGCACAGACTTTAACAAACATATTGGGATAGCATGGTTGAGTAGTTGCTCAATGGGATTGAGAGAGAATGGGATAAGGCCATCATATATACTGTAGTTAGTTAAACACATTGGCTCTAATATGACTACAGAACTATTCAGTGCTTAGCCTATGCTCAGGTCTGTGCCTCTGCAGGTAGCAAGATGGTTTGTGAGATGGTGATGGTAGTTGTCTCTTCCACCATCTATTTTGGGTTCAGTATTTAGTATTTATTTGATTTGTCAATCGCTTACAAGGTACAGGTATAAGAATAAATATAGTTTTGAATACATGAGATAGATACTTATAAGAAAAATAAAAAACAATAGGACAGGGACGGTAGGCATGATTGGTGCGCTTATACACGCCCCCTACTTGGTGTTGATTTGATGATGCATAAAAAAGAAAGGGGGTAATAAACACCCTTGTACTAGCTCCAGGAAGAAGGAAATGGACCTTGAACAAAAAAAAACAATGGATGTGGCTTCTTGTGAGCAAGTACTAACAAGGCCTCAAGGATCTACTCAGAGCTACTTTCACTGGGCAAGCGGCTTGAACTGGGAACTGTTGGCCTCTCCACAGCCTTCCCACCATTTCATCAGAAAAGACTGCAGATTTCCTCAGAATAAGCAAGCAGATATGCTATCCTCAGTCCTTGTGTCTATCCCTAAACTATCATTATTAGCGCCTCTAGTGACTTCATAAAAAGGCATCTCTCTTCTTACCTCCCACAGTTGTTGTCTTATAATTTTGACTTAGTAACAATGCTGAGTATACTGAGGTTGGAACAAAAATCTAATATCCTTATATTAGGAAGTAGCTTTCACTAATACACATTGTATTAGGCCTAAGCAGCCCCGAGTAGTAAAAACTTTTATGTACAGAATAAGCTTTCTAAGATTTGTAACTCCTAAGTAGTTTTGATGATAGAAATTTTAAGTTGGTGTGACTTTCCTAGTCCACTGGATGGTGCTAATTCTAAATAAATGCATTTTGCATTATTTGCTCCTGATACATCTATCAATAATTATCATTAATATCATTAATAATAAATACCATAAATATCAAAAAGTTATATGTATTGCTTTTATAATCTATTTAATTGCTTCCTGATATTATTATGGTAACATAATACAATATTAAAAACCAAAAACAGTAATTAAAATGAATAGTAAAAATACAGCATGAAGGGTTTTTAGTGTAAAACAATTAGCAACTCAGATCAACAACCCTATTAAAATAGCTTAAATACAGTGCAACATATAAATTTGATAAATTTGAATTGATGCTTTAGATCGGGGTTGCCAACCTTTTGTATCTCAGGGACCACCAAACTGATACTTTTAAATCCCGAGGACCACTAATACGAATTTTTTTAAAAAGCTAATATCTTTAGTATAATTGTTTATGTTAAATATAACTTTTTTATATATATACATACATACATACATGCATGTATGTATGTATATATATATATACATACATATATATATATATATACATATGCACACACGCATACATACATGATACACATACATGATACACACACACACTTATTTAATTATAACTAAAATGTGCATGGCTCCGTTTTCCTTTTCTTTCCTGCCTGCATGTGGGCAGGGGAGAGGAAAAAGAGAGAACTGGGAGAAATTCAAAGCTAGAGAACTAATGGGGAAGAGCTGACAGTGGGCGCTGAGGGAGGGGACTGCTGTTGCCGCTGCCACCGGGTGTAGGAGCTGGTTGGTGCATCTCAGGGGCCTGACTCCGGGATCCCTCAGACAGCCGAGAGGTGCAAAAACTTCACGGGTCAGATTAATTGCTTTTGGGGGCCATTTCTTCTGCGGCCCACCAAAGTTTTTCCACGGCCCACCGGTTGGCAACTGCTGATATATATCATCTGGAAGACATCATCTTATGAAAATCAGATGGTTATTGTGTTAGGACTGTTTAGGGTTTATCCGAGTAGTCCTCAACTACCAAAGAAACTGCCAAGATGGCGCCGATGATGGCTGCCTCAGTGAAATGCTCTCTAATGGTTTCTTTATTCCTTATTATTATCTGCAATTCACTACAGATTTCATACTCACGAGACCATCTGCTAAGAATTAGGCAATGTTTCCTTAAGCTAAAGCTTTCTGATTCCTCACCCCCACCTGTCTTTGCAAACGCAGAGGACATTCTAATCAATTCCCCAGTGCTATGGATTACAACAAAGAAAGCAAAGAAATGACCATGCCAGAAGAGGAGATGAGGTAAACGAGTGGGAATTTAAACAGACTAAAGAATGGGGGGGGGGAACCCTCTCCCTTCAATCTTTCTGACTAATTTACGCTCTCTGGCTAAAAAGATGGATGAAATTCATCTCTTAAATAGATGGAATTCTGATTTTGATAATTCAGCTGTTCTTTGTTTTAATGAAACCTGGCTTAATCCATAAATTCATGGGAACAACACCATATACATCCCAGGATTTCAGACATTTAGATCAGACAGAATTGAAGAGACATCAGGTAAAACAAGGGGTGGAGGATTATGTTTATATATCAACAACAGCTGGTCTCAGGATATAACTATAATATATAAGTTTTGTGATGAAAACTTAGAGTCTTTACACATCAACTGCAAGCCATTTTACTCTCCACGTGAATTCTCCTCATTTCTCCTAATAGCTGTGTATGTTCCTCCAGAAGCCTGTGGAAACAAGGCATTACAAACTCTTGCTGATCAAATTATCAAGAGGCTGAAACCAAACACCCAAGTTCCCTTCCCATCATTTTAGGAAATTTCAATCAAGCAAATTTAAGGAAAGAGCTCCCAAAATATTTCCAGCATGTAAATTGTCCCACAAGAGGCAAAAATACTTTAGACCACAGGTACACAACAGTAAAAGATGCTTATAGGTCTTTACCATGAGCAGCTGTGGGACACTCTGACCACTGCATGATTCACCTTGTACCTGCCTACAGACAAAGACTTAAAACTATTAAACCAACAATTAAATCAGTGAAGACTTGGTTGGATGAGGCAAAGCTAAAACTGCCTTGATTGCACTGGTTGGAATGTTTTTGAAGATGCCTCTGCAGACCTAGATGACCTCACAGATACTGTAACATCATATGTTAGCTTCTGCGAAGACTTATGTGTACCAACAAGGAACCTGCAAATATATAGTAACAATAAACCTTGGTTCACAGCTAAATTTAAGCAGCTACGTTGTTCCAAAGAGGAAGCTTACAGAAAAGGTGACTGAATGCTATACAACCAGGCCAGAAACATATTAACAAGAGAGATCAGAGCAGCAAAAAGAAGCTACTCTGAAAAGTTAAAGAATCAATTCTCAGCAAAGAAACCAGCAAACATGTGGAAAACTCTTAAAAACATTATTGGCTTCAGCAAACTTCCTTCCCAGGCAGAAGGAAATCAACAACTAGCAGATGACCTGAATGTGTTTTACTGCAGGTTTGAAAAGAAACTACAGCCACCTGTACAAGCCGGGAGGAATGTGGGATGCTGCCAGCTTGCCTCCCCACACCTCAGTCATGACTGCAGGAGAAGGATTCCCGAGCGCTGCCCTTGCGGCCACCACCAATGGAGCCTCACTTGATTTCACCTGAGCTGCGTTTGATTTGGAAAGGGGCGCGGGAGGTAGCACCAAAGGAGCGCTCTGGGGTTCGGCCAACCGCCCGCTGAGCATCTCCAGGCTCCCCACCATGGCCAGCAGACCTTGGGGCTGCGCTCCAGAACCCAGCGCCACAGGATGGCAAAGCCAAGTGGTGGGAAGAGGTGCGTCGAAGCTGCAACAGCCTCAGATCTCTTGGTCCCAGGGAATCCCCCTCCACCAAAGCGCCTGAGCCCCGAGCACCACCAGTAGCGAGGAGCACGAGAAGCGCAACGGAGCCACGGGAAGAGCTGCACCCCAAGGAGCAACTGGCGGCCGGAGCGGCTAGGACTGGCAGTGGCGGTGAGGGCCCGACCTGTGGGGGGGGGGCTGGGGCGGTTTTCTCCCGCGCCTGGCTTCAGAGCAGCCCGCTGTGTGCTCTTGGGCATCTGGCTCGCTGCACCCTGGGCGTGCCTTTCCCTCGCTTCTCAGCCAGCAGCAGCAGCAGCAGCAGCTCCACCTCCGCCATCTCCTTCCTCCCCTAATGTCCGCTGTTGTGATGTGTATTCCCATAGACCCAAGCACCAGCAGGCGCTTCACACCTCCCTCCACAGCTTTCTCCTGCAGTAAGATGGGAGAGAACAGCGGCGCCCTCAGTGCGCCAGTGCCGGGACCTCGCAGCCGGACCAAGGTGCGCTCGGTAGTGGACGTCCTGGCTGGGCGGAGCGGGCAGGTCCTGGGAGAGGTGCGCAGATGTTTTCTGCCGAACGGGCTTCCGAAGCGCCCGGGAGGACTCACGGTTTAACAGCAAAAGTGGCAGCGGGATGGGTGCTGGGCGGGCGAGGGGAAAGGCAGGCAAAAGCTCCCCCACACACACACCTCGGCAAGCGGTTTGCAGGGTTAGCCAGCAGTTTCTCGCAAGAGACTGAAAGCCGGTCTGCTCCCCCCAATTAGACGTTGGTTCAAGAGGAAGGGTCAGCCCTGCTACTAATTGGTGGTTCACAGTTTATCCGTGGGCATCGGAGGAGTTATGTTTTGGGGGTGGGCGTTAATTTTTTATCTTATAAATAGCCAACTTGTGTAAACTGAGGGGGTACATTCATACATACATACATACACACACACACACACAGTCGTTTATTTGTAGCGGAAGAATCTGTCTGTCTGTCCGTCTATCTATCTATCTATAATGGCCTTTTATAAAATTGGTTCGGTCCTCGAACGCAGATCTGATTTCCCATGTGGCCCCCGACAGAAATTAATTGCCCACCCCTGCTCTAACATCTGTAGTTATGAAAATCTTTGAAAGGCTTGTGCTGTCCCACCTGAAAACTATCACAGATCCGCTGTTAGATCCCATGCAATTTGCATACTGAGCAAATAGATAGACAGATGATGCTGTTAACATGGCCCTGCAGTATATCCTACAACACCTTGAATCTCCAAATACCTATGCAAGGGTCCTCTTTGTAGACTTCAGTTTAGTATTCAATACCATCATTCCAGACACTCTTCTAAGTAAATTAAACCAATTAGTGGTATCTGAACACACTTGTAAGTGGATCATAACAGACAGGAAGCAGCAGGCGAAGCTAGGCGGAATCAATCCAATACCTGTACAATCAGCACAGCCCCCCCCCCCCAAGGCTGTGTGCTATCTCCACTTCTCTTCTTATATAACAATGACTGCATCTCAACGATCCATCTGTTAAAATACTGAAGTTTGCTGATGACACAACAGTGATTGGTCTCATTCGAGATAACAATGAATCTCCATACAGGCAGGAGGTGATACAACTTACCTCGTGGTGTAACCGGAACAATCTGGAACTGAACACACTCAAAACCGTATAAATGGTGGTAGACTTTAGAACAAACCCTCCCATACTACCACATTCTTATAATACTAGACAACACAGTATCAACAGTAGAGACCTTCAAATTTCTAGGTTCTACTGTATCACATGACCTAAAATGGACACCTAACATCAAAAACATCATCAAAAAAGCACAACAAAGAATGTTCCATCACTCTGCTAAACAAATAATTCCTTCAACACTGTTCAACTATTTACAAAGTGTACACTGCTATTACTGTTAATCTTCTCATCACTCCTTATCACCCATCCCCTCCCACTTGTGATTGTAGGACTGTAACTTTGTTGCTTGTATCCTTACAATTTATATTGACTGTTTCCTAGTATGATTTGATTGTTGATAGTACCCTATGACTATCATTAAGTGTTGTACGTTATTGTTAGGAATATGAGTCACCTAACAGCTATTTGGGTTAGAAATATATAAACCAGGATAAACATTTTAATGCTGTCTCTTTAAGAAAATGCAAAACTGTAATTAGATGTGATTTTTCAAACAGCCATAAGATGGAGCCAGAAACCTGGTTTGTCTTAGTCTTAGAAGAGAGTGTGTCTGAGAAAGTATTTCTGTTTCCTTCTGTTGGAGAGTTTTGCCCCTAATTGACTGCTATTTCTGGATTTGATGTAAGTCTGATACTGAACTGTTTTTGACATTGGAATTTATTATTGGATTATACCTGGACCAAAAACGGACTGCCTTACCTGTGAATGACTTTGGACTGCCTATTCTGAACTTTCCTTAAACATTTCTGGAAGTAAAAAACCTACATTTACTGTACAGTGTATCTGTGTGCTGTGTGTGTACTATTCCAACACTTCTCTCAAATATGTCTCCCTGTATGTGCTCATTCTCCTAACGGGGAATTACCTCAACACTTATGATTCTTGATTCTTAACGAATGTACCTTTTCTTTATGTATACTGAGAGTATTTACACCAAGACAAATTCCTTGTGTGTCCAATCACACTCGGCCAATAAAGTATTCTATTCTATTCTAACTTATGACCATAATTGAGCCCAAAATTTCTGTTGCTAAATGAGACAGTTGTTAAGTGAATTTTGCCCTATGTTACGAACTTTCTTGCCACAGTTGTTAAGTGAATAAACCGCAGTTAAGGTAGTAACACAGTTGTTAAGTGAATCTGGCTTCTCCATTGACTTTGCTTGTCAGAAAGTCACAAAAGGTGATCACAGGATCCCAGGACACTGCAACCGTCATAAATACAAATCAGTTGCCATGTATCTGAATCTTGATCACATGAGTGTGGGGATGCTGCAATGGTCAAAAGTGTGAAAAATTGTCATAAGTCACTTTTTTCAGGGCCGTTGTAACTTAGAATGGTCACTAAAATGAACTGTTGTAAGTTGAGGGCTACTTGTAGATTCAAACAGAAGTCAGTGTGATAAATCTCAGTATTAGGAGGAGGAGGAAATGGCTAATTCCACAGTGATTGGGAGCCAGCTGCTAGCACCTATAACACAATGAATGGTCTTTACAGAATCAGCATGTATTAGATGGGTAAGTGTATATTTTAGACAGTGATTGTAAGCCAGAAGTAGGGTTTGGTTCACTTTGCAAATATGTAGGGCACTGACACTCACGTATGGCCCCCAGAATACTGCACCAAGCCCAAACAGTTCTCTTCACAAGATACCCTGGGTCCTTCCTTGCAAATAGAAGGGTAGGGAAATAAATCTCCTTTTCCCCTGATTAGGTATGACTGCAGTCTTGGAATTTCCTGAACTGAGCAGAAATCTTTTGTTGCAGCAAAAATGATTCATAACTCTCTTCTTTGTTAAGTGTGCTTCAGAACACAAGACAAGCTGTTTACAACACATTATGTTCAATTAATAATTTTGACTCACTGAATACTACATTGTTTAGGGGATTTTCTTCTGTTGGCTTGTTACAAGGGTCCTGAGATCTTGAGCAGTACATGACACCCGATGTTTAATAATCTGTATTTGGCACAGAGTATAAGTACAAATTTTTCTTAGCGCACAATGCCAATCTTATTGGGCTTTCTAATGAATAGCACAGCAGCATTGTTCTGTTCTGAAAACTACAATTGTTTTGGCCGTATTTGTCACTACTGTATTAAGTGTTATCATTACTTTAAAGTATGTCAGATGGGACAGGTATACTTGGCTGCCCATAGTGTCAGTCCAGTCAAGTGACCCACTGAGGTCAGGATCAGTCCTGTACTTATTAGCTCTTCAGGATGGTTCTGGCACACCTTCTTCCTTCCAGTCCTAGAAACTCCTTTATTTGTTTCTCAGGTTTCTGAACCTCCCATTTCCCTTGAAGAGGCAGATTATATTAAAGTATACCACTTTTCTGTTAGGCTTTTTGGGGGGGAGAGTGGGTGGGTGCTGAGTTTTGAAAGCAAGTAAAACATTTTTTTAGCAAGGAGCTCCAGCATCACATGTCCACTGAAGAGCTGTCAGGTAGATGGATGCTGTCTTGTTTTGCAAGGATATGCAGATTAAATCACCTGTAAATCCATCTCTTGTGTATTACACTTGGCAAAGCATCACAGTCAGTGTTGGATGTATATTTTGTGTCTATTCGTAGATATTGTACTCTCTAATTGCAAATGGAGGCGTGGGTACTTTATTTTTCTATCTTCATTTTTAAGTGCTCTGGTTTTATTGTCTTGTGAACAGTTGCTGGGGTGCATCCACAGTTTTGTGGTACTTGTACAATGACAATAAACTTCTTCTCCTTCTCCTTCTCCTTCTCTTTCTCCTTCTTCTTCTTCTGTAAAAAAAACCCCTGTCATTTCCCTCTGCTCACTGAACACTGTTTAGACTGCTTGCTAAAGCACAAAACAGCTTAAGGTCAAACCTCTTTCCTACCCCAAACCCAACTCCATCCATCCATTGTCTGGACTGGTGGCTCTTTCTTGCCAGCTGGTGACCCTCAAAACTAGGGGTGGCTACGAAAGCAGAGGTTTAAACCAATCACTTGACTAGTCATGCCCTGCACACATGAAAGATGAACATTCAAAGCATACTAAATAGAGACAAGATATAGATCAACAGAAAAGGTTATGCTGGTACCTCTTTCCATCAGCTCAAAGATGGGTGAATAGCAATTTAACTTATGGTGGGAAAAGATTTTATGCCAGTCTAGGCTCATGTTTGTTTTATGGAAATAAAAGACTTGGCTGCTCTGATTGAAAAGTTATAATGACCTGTGCAGAATAAAAACTCTCAACAGTACTTTCATTGGGTCACTTTTCCATCCCACCTGCCCAAGCAGCTTTATTCTATTATAGTTCCCTCATGCTCTTCCAAAGGTACGGAAACCATTCATCTAGAACAAGGATCTTCAAACCTGGCAAGTTTAAGACTTGTGGACTTTAACTCCCAGAATTCCTGAGCTAACATGACTGGAAGTCCACAAGTCTTAAAGCTGTCAAGTTTGAAGACCCCTGATCTAAAAGGTAGGCAACATTGTCATCAATTGTTGATAACATAAGAATTTTCCAGCTGTGATCCTAGGAAGATTGTACAAAACCTGCCCAATGCATAGGTAAAATTTTGGAACAAATAAGAAAAATTAACTTCTGATAAGACATAATTCTAGCAGACAGGGAGGACAGTCTAAAGAGCAGGTATATGAACCTGATTCTGGATGGGTTTTCTGTCCCAAAGACGTAGCTTATAAATATTTTTAACTGAATATCTTAAACCGTAACAGATGTTAAGTATGGTTTTTTAAACCAGCTTGGACTTGTACATCACAGATAGTCTTAGCTAAACAGGTAAAGCTGGGCTAAGTTACTTGCACTCTCATGTCCAAATTAGTTTGTTGCCATATACTTTATTTCTAAATACTTCTGTGAAATGTCAGTTCATGTAAACGGTAGCCACCCAGATGCTAACAGCAGATTTGAAAGAAGAGACACTATTTTTTAATAGCAGTTCCACCAGCATTTGTATTTCCATGTCCAATTCATAAAGCCTGAAAGAGTTTAAAATTGGGTTACTTTGAAACTTGACTGCACAAATAAGACCCAGGTCAGACTGTCACTTTTGGCCAATCCGCAAATTCTTCAAGTAAAAAAATAAGCAAAGATCCTTCTTTTGCAAAAACTAGCTGAGTTGAGGAAAATTCAAGACATTACCTTTTCAGGGATGCCCACAAAGGGTTCAGAAGGTTTCCAGTGGATATTTGCTTGTTCTTTTCTGTTCTGGCATTCAAGAACACATTAAACATTTATGTTTTAAACATCACTGCCACCAAACCTGACAGGGAAAGCTAGTGTTCATAAACTGGAAGCAAACCCCACACTTGTTAGCGCTGCTGATGTTATCTAGTTGGTTAATGAAATGCCTATAAGAAGCCAACCAAATTCAGAGAGCAGGACTCCACCGCTCAATCCTGAATTACAGATATTCTTTTCTATTGGAACTTATATCTGAACTACTTCCAACCATCAGGCTGCCATCCAGTATGATTCCTCTCATTTTCTTTTTCAAAGCACAGTTCTATTCTTCTTCTTGCCATTAAGTCCTCTTGATTCCAGGTATCAGCATGGTCAAATGTTTGCCACCTTAGCCATTTTCTAGTAAGAACTAGTCACTCTTCCAAGGGCACCTCTGTAATTTATTTCCTCCTATTCATCTGTAATATCCATTGTCTTGCCCTTCTATTTGTCTCAGCCTTGCCAAGCACAATAATTTCCCTCCCTAGTCCACCATCCACTCACATTCTTTCAAATTCACAACAATATCATTTGCCTGGATTTTTAAAAAATAATTCATTAAACTTTAAATGCTGAACATTGTACCATTTTGTTGAATATGATAACCATCTGGGCATTGTTTCTACTCTTACTGGCAAACTCAAGGCAACATAGGCAAATTCTCCCAATAGGAGAAACAGGAAGGCATAGTAGGAACAAAGAGGCCAGCAACTGGAATGACAAAAGCAAACTGTTTTCTTACTGATTTCTCTGTATCTGTTGGGAAAGGAGCATCCTATAGCCAGAATGCAGTTTAAGGAAGACCATTTTCTGTTGAAGAGCTGCAACTATACCTGAAAGCATCTATTACTAGTGGGTCTCCAAGAGTGGTCCTCTTTCATAGCCATTTGAATGAAGAATCAGACATCTGAAGATGCCCTTCAATATAAGTAGGTGCACAGACCACAGCTTCCTCCGTCACAAAATGAACAGTATCTGTATTAAAGTATGGGAAATATTTTTCAAGAATATATCTGTGTCAATTAGTATACTGTATAAAAAGTTGGGGAAATCTATTTTATCGGTTATGCACAACTGGCTGCCCTATTCACAATCAGAGTGGAAGTCTGATTAAAAAGTCCTTTGCTCTTGTCTCCAGAAAATAAGTGTGCATACAAGGACAAAAAATAGCCCATGGTGATCAGGGGGAGGGAACATGCTATGATTTTTTTGTGTGTGTCATAATACAGCGCAAGACATTTCCTACCCAATTTTGGCTAATATCCAGAAAAGCTAAATAGAGTTGGGCCTAGTAAGTACATAGACAAGAGAGGAAATCTCACACTTATGTGTTTGTGTAAACTAGGCTTGTGTGTCTTTGTGCATGTGCGCCTTTAAGCCATTGTTGACTCCTGATGGATTATCTGCACTAATCTCTGCAGTCTTTTTGGCAAGATTTCAGAAGTAATTTACCATTGCTGAGAAACAAAGCGACCAGCCCAAGGACATCCAGCTGGCTTTGTGCCTAAGGCAGGATTCACAGCCTCCTGGTTTCTACTATGTATCTTAACCACATCAAACAGGCACTGGGGTGTTGAAAAGAAAATTGGGGGGGGGGGAATCAGATCAAATCATTTCTTTGCTGTTACTAAGAAAGAAAAAGGAATGTGTATCTGTATATGAAGTGAACAGGAGATGGCTTGGCTCAACCAATGTAACTATTAATTATTATTTTTTTCAATGAACAATTCTGCTTTGTGCTGTGTACGCCTACTGTCCCATTAGAAATGGCATGCTAATGTTGTCCCCAGCCAATAATTCACAACTGCTGTTTGAGTATATTTACTGTATTCAAGGATAATTTTTCCAGAAAATTTTTACAAAGTCATAATTTCTCTCAAAAAGAAAAAGACTGCTCATGGAGTCTGAACACATTTGATAGCACAAGTCAGAGTGACAAATTCTGCCAAATTTTTGCATTTAATTGGGGGAGGCCCAAAGTTTAATCATTTCCCCTCCCCCCTGCCTGGACATTTATCACTGCTATGATTTGTGAATCTTATTTTGGGGGCTTTGTATTACCGGAAAGGAAGCCATAAAAGTCACATGGCGTTTTCTGGGGCGGGTGTGTGTGAGAGACACATTTACCAGACTGTTTCCCGGTTTTTATGTCAGAAATGCATAAATTAATTCGGCAATTAAGCCTAGTATAGGGATTTAGTACCTCTTGAATGAATATTCTGACTGATTGACCCTGGTGCTGGCCTCTCCTTTTATTCATATCAATAAATAGCAATTATTCCTAGTGACTGGAGCGAAGGCATTATTGTCTCTATCTGGAAAGGATATACCAACAAATTATCACCCAGTGAGCCTTCTAAGCATAAGCAGTAAGATATATGCCAGACACAAATTGTCAAAGGAATAAAATGTGTGTGTGTGTGTGTGTGTGTATGTGTATGCCATAATTGCCTGTGCGGTTTGTTTTGTTTTTCCTTTTTTGTCATTATTTTACAAGCAATAAATAAATAGATCTATGCCAGACTCGCCTACTAGAAGTTTTAGACTGATTGGAGATAGAGGGTTTCCTCTTTGAAGAAGAGGCAATAGTCTAAACAGGCTGCTCTGGAAGAGATCAAGGACTTATTCCTACTTGACTGAGAAATACATTTGGCCAACAAAAGTAGTTCTTTATGGCCTACTTGTTGATTTTAAGCAAACATTTGATTCTATATCCAGGAAAATTCTCTGGGTGAAATTGAAATCTCCTATCATCAATCATCAGGTGGGATGTAGCACAGTTAGGCATTTTTCAAACTCAGTGATATCCCAAGGGGAATGAACAAGAGTCTATTCTCGCCCCATTACTCTTTAATTATTATATCAATACAACCAGGGGAGGGATTCAAATTGTTTTACCATTAGTTTGGTGGGTGTGGCTTGGTGGGCGTGCTTTGCCTAATGCCAGTGCCCACACCAACTGAGACCTGCGGTGGCAATTAGCTGAGAAGATAAGAGAAAAGCACAGGGGTGGGTGGGAAGGCCGATCCTACGCTTTTCTCTTCTTTTTCCCCTCAGCTGATTGTCAGCTTTTTTTATTACTGGTTTGGTGGAACCGGTCCGAACCGATAGAATACCACCACTGAATGCAACGATTAGTATCCTTCGCAAGGACAACTTTCATCCTTCCCAAACTGGACAAAAGATCTGTACGTGTACTGCTTTATGCAGACAGTGCAGTTCTATGCTGGTAAAAGTATTATTATTATTGGTTAATCTTCAGTTCGATTCACAGTCTGGGACTGGTAAAAAATTAACAGTTCAAATCCTAACCAAGGACTTAAGAGCTATTAAGGTAACATCTGAGTACATAGGCAGCTCCAAATAGGGTTGTTGTTGGATTTTTTGGCAAAGTCCAAATATTCAGTGTTAAGTCTGGAGCATGGGTGCGAAAGATGGAGACGAGCCAGTAGAAACTGAACTTCAAACTCTTTATTTACATGATGTGACAGCTCAGCTCAAAGGCTGCTCAAGCCTCACTTATATAGGCAACTCATTAACTACTTAACCAATAGCGAACCTGGAGTGCTAGCTCCGTTAACCAATGGGAATGGTCTGTTAATGGCCAATCGGAGGCTTCTGAATGGGCCAATAATTAATTCATCTGTCATTTTAAAAAAAGACCTTGGGAGAGCCTTTCTATTTTGCTTTGTTGTTGTTGCTATATAGTCCAGTTTATTGTCCACAATTCCATTAAAATCTCCCATCATAATTATATTAACATAGTCCAGTCCAATTATTTTCATGTGTAGCTTTTTATAAAACTCTTCTTGTTTATCATTTGGAGCATAAATTGCAATCAAGAGTATTTTTATATTATTGTCAATATAATGAGTCAATATATTATGAGTCAAAGAAGTAAATATTTTCCCCAATTTTGGCTGTAATAACAATTGTTCATGTTGTTTTTTAATATGAACTTCTTGTAAACAAATTATATCAAATTTTAATTTCTCTAATTTATGAAAAGTTTTCCTTCTTTTAACAGCTGAATTAAGCCCATTTATATTCATTGTAATCAGTTTTTTTTCCTCCATGATTATGCTTTATATTTAGGTCTAACCGCTCTCGTGGATCTCATTTCACGCTGTTCTTTGCTATCCACCTGTCCCCCTACTGCTCCTTTCTCTTTTTCAGTCTCCAGTTGTTCCTCTTGAAACTCAATTAATGAGACCTCTATCTCTGCTTCCTCTCTTCTTCCTCCAAAAAATTCTGCATAGAAAAGTTCTGCCTTCTCAATTGAATCAATTCTATATCTCTGCTCTTGCCACCTAAACATTAGTCCTTCTGGAATCAGCCATCTATAATTCACTTCGTTTTCCAATAGCATTTTAGTCAGGAATCGATATTTTCTTCTCATCTCTCTCACTCTTCTGGGTATTTGTTTTAAAACCACAACCTCTTTACCTTTGTATTTCAATGTTTTCTCTCTTACTACTTGTAATATTTGCGTTTTAATGGATTTTTTAGTAAATCTAATATGGACTTCCTTGGGTAATTTATTTCTCATCGCATACCTTGTATAGACTCGATATATCTCATCTATTCCATCCATCATCTTTTCCTCTGTAATTTCCAAAGCATCTGCCAAAATTTCTATCATTACCGCTGCCAAGGTTTCTCCTTTTTCCTCTTCTATATTTTGAAATCTGAGGTAAAATTCTGACCTTTCCATCTCCCACCTCAACATCCCACCTTTTTCTTGTTCAACCGCTGTTAATCGACTGTCAATATTTCCAATCTTCTTCTCTCTTTGTTTTCCTTCTTCCTCAATTTTTTGGAATTTCTCCTCATACTTAACCATCATTTGTTTAATGTTTTCCACTTTTTCATCAGTCTTCTCTATTCTTTGTTCAATATTTTCTGTTCTTTGTTCAATATTTTCTGTTCTTTGTTCAATATTTCCTGTTCTTTGTTCAATGATGTCTGATTTTGTCTTGAGATCTTGGATTCCTTGCATAATCATCTGTAAAGTTACTCTTTCTTGTTCCTTATCTTGCTTCAACATTGTCTGGATTAAACGTTGTCCTCCAGCTGGTGGGGAAGCAGAGGTAGAAGCAGAAATGCCAGATGGTATTGGTTTCCTGCTCATTTCAATGCTTCCAAAGCTTCAAATTCTTCTTGACTTTTAATCCAACTTGTAGAACAGCCAATTATAATCCAAAATGGAAAACTCCAATAGTAAAAGACACGAAACCAAAGAAGAAACAGCAAAAAAGGAAGAAGAAAGATCTTCAGGTTCTTCTAGACCCTAATCCAATTACGAAATAGTCCACCATAAAAAAGGAAAAAAATAGAAAGGAGAAAAACAAATCCAAAAATAATAATATTGATTAAGAGCAAAAAAAAAAGCAAAAAGAAAAAAAAACAAAAAGTTCCCAGATTCTTCACACCTTAATCCAGTTGAAAAGTCTCAATAATCAAAACAACAACAACAACAAAGTGGTCCAAAAACATAGATAGGAAAAGCAAAAAAGTCCCAATAAAAAAGAAAAGAAAAATAAAGAAACAACCCTGAGGCTTTCCCTTTAAAATAAAAGACAAAAATAAAAATATTACTAGAATTGAAATTTAGAAAAAGTCTAGTGAGTGGGGTATATATAAGAAAGCACACTGCACTTTATTTATTTATCCAAGGCTCTTGTTATGACTCTCTTCTCCAGCAGCTTCAAAGCCAAACCTCAAGTGTTCTTGATAACAGTCCAGGAAAGCACCTGCAATAATATTTTGCTGTGCTCTCCCTCTATCTTATCACGTTAAAATGTCCTTGAGAAGAGGTCTTTTTGCAATTCTCTCCAATTCAAATAAAATACTTTCAAGCCTCTAGTTGGCAGTGTTGCAAAATTTCTTAATGCTCTTCCTCCCCCAGAAAAAAGGAGTAATATATACAGAAAAAAAAAAAATAGCCAAAGGGAGCCTCTATCCTAAAGAAAGTTAAAAAATCAAAGAGAGCATAAAAATATATATAAAAGAAAATTCAATCTGGTTATCTACAAAGTCACAGTAAAATCTCCCTCAAAAAATATAGAGAAAAACAAACAAACCCAAGCCTCAATTTGACATCACTTTAAAAAACGCCGCTCAGACAATTTCAGTCAAAAAAAAAAGTCTCACAGATTTCTTCTTAATTCAGGATGTCCTTTCCAACCTCAGCGAATTTACAACACAAAAGAGTTTTTCTCACCCAGCCGACACACTTTCACTCCAGCCACTTTCTTTCCGGAGCTGTCCCGACTTCAGCTGCTATGGAGGCTGCCTCTCCGCCGCCAGCAAAAGGGCTTCTTCCGGATCAAACCAGAGATTTTGCGGTATCTCTGGGATCCTGGAACAATACCCTTCTCAATCCCCGTCTCTACGGGATGGTTTAGGTCCGTTGGGACCGACCAGGGGCGAAAATATCGGCTGCGATCTCAGAGCCCCGAGATCGCAGCTGTATCGCCGAAATGAAACTCCGCCTTCTCCCTGGGAGCGTTCTTTATTGCTCTTAATTTACTATCAGTAGGGTGAATACCCTGACTGTCAATTAGGTACCCTAAGAATTCAACACGATCAGTACACATTTTGCATTTTTTTTTTTAACTTTCAGGCCTGCTTCCTGAAATTTTTGTAATACTAATCTTAGACGCTCCCGCAAGATTTTTTGAGTGGGGGCAGCAATAAGCACATCGTCGAAATAGGGGACAATGCCCTTGATCCCCTGCAATAGTCTCTCCATTAGGCTCTGAAAGATCCCTGGGGCTACACTGACTCCGAATTGAAGCCACGTACACTTAAAGGCGCCACGGTGTGTTACGATAGTCTCTGCCTGTGCTGTTGTTTCGTCAACCGGCAATTGCTGGTAAGCCTGAGCTAAGTCTAATTTAGTGAAGACTTTTCCGCCCCCCAGGGAATGGAGGAGGTGCTGTACTATGCAGGGCGTGGTTTGGGGTGGCTCGGTAGTCCCTGTAAATTCTAATGGAGCCGTCCGGCTTAATGGGTGTCACAATCGGCGTTTCCCAAGGGGAGTGATCCGTTGGCTTTAAAACTCCCTGGGCAATCAACTTATCCAGCTGCTCATCAATTTTCGGTTTTAGAGCGAACGGAACTCGACGAGGCTTAAGGCGGATGGGCGCTATCTTTGGATTAAGACTAAAGGATATCGGGGTCCCCTTGTACTTGCCTAGCTTTTCCTCGAAGACGTCCTTGAATTCGCAGGCGAGGTCTTCCTCCCAGTCACTGCTGCCAATTCGATTAATGCCTGCCACTTCGATGCCGAGTGGTGCAAACCACTGTAGGCCCAACAGGCTAGGCCGGTCCTTATCGATCACCGTTAGGGGTAAGTACGCCGTGCGGTTCTTGAATGTAACCTGGACTCGGCTGGATCCTGTAACTGGAATTCGGTTCCCCTGGTAGTCTTTTAGGATGAGCCATTTAAATTGGAGGTCTTGGCGCCGGATAGTGGGGATGAGTTGCTTGAGGGTCTTCCACGAGACCATCGAGAGGGACGATCCCAAGTCTACTTCCATTGGGCAGGGCCGATTTTCAATGTTCACGTTGACCCGAATTTTCTGAGCGTCTAATGAAGAGGCATGGCCAATAGTGAGTGTTTGGTGAGCCTCTTCTCGTCTCGCTAGACGATTCACGGGTCGGTTTCCGTAGGAGTGGTTTACTGGTTCTCGCCTTACAGGGCGATTCCCTGTCGATTGGCGGAGATTGGTTCCTTTCGAGGTCGGGCTGGGTCCGAGGAGGCTTCTGCAGACCCGGCTGATATGGCCTCGTTTCCTGCACTCATGGCAGAGTGCGCCGTGGAATTTGCAGTCAGCATGAAAATGGTTGGCCCCGCAGCCAGCGCAGGGTTGTTGTTGGAACCTTGGGTGTCGTTCCCGATTGGTCCGTAGGTGATGGACCTCTTCTTCATCGCTGTCTGACGACGAAGAGAGGTCCTCATGATGGGCCATTGAACGTTGCCGTTCTGCATTGGGTGAAATTTCGCCGTCCAGTTGGTGGTTTGGAGTGCGAATTCGGCATAGTTGAGCAGCCGACTTCTTGGTTGCCTCAGCTGCTGTAGCTTCAGCTATGGCGTCTTTAAGGGTGATGTCGCCCTTTGCCATTATTTTGCTCTGCACGTTTAGAGCGTCTAGTCCAAGGACTACTCTGTCTCTCAAAGCCTCTTCCAGGTTGGTGAAATCGCAAAGGCCTCCCAAGTTCCGGAGGTCTGCAACGAAATCAGCGCCACTTTCTCCCTTCCGCTGGTTCCGTTGATAGAACTCGTGTCGTCTTACGAGCGTTGGAATGATGGGTGCGTAGCGGGCCCTTAGCAGCGGTTCGAGGATGTCCCAGTCCATGGCCTTCACCTCAGCTGGTTTCACTAATGCCTTAGCTATCTTAAAAACCGTTAGGCCGCAGTGCGTCAGAAATACTGCCCGTTTCTTTCTGGCCGTTGCATCCTTCAGATTATTTGTTTCTAAAAACATTTGGAAACGATCCATGTAAGACTCCCAGTCCTCTTTAGCTGGATCGAATGGAGTGGGTGGTATTGCGCCGCCGGACATGGTTCTGCCGTTGTGCGCTTCTGTCACGTGCTTAGTTGGCTCTGATGTCATCCAATCCCATCCTCGTCGCCAGTGTTAAGTCTGGAACATGGGTGCGAAAGATGGAGACGAGCCAGTAGAAACAGTAAACTTCAAACTCTTTATTTACATGATGTGACAGCTCAGCTCAAAGGCTGCTCAAGCCTCACTTATACAGGCAACTCATTAACTACTTAACCAATAGTAAACCTGGAGCGCTAGCTCCGTTAACCGATGGGAATGGTCTGTTAATGGCCAATCGGAGGCTTCTGAACGGGCCAATCCGATCGGGCCATCAACAGCCAATCAGAACCCTGCACTAGACTTCAAGCTCAATGATAACTTTATTGGTATTATGCATTCACAACATTCAGGTCTAATAAAGTTCAGAATGTCTATGTATCGAGGCAGCCCTTTGGGTATTGCTCCAAGGCCTCCTATTACTATTAGTACAACCACTGATTTCTTCCTCCACAATCGCTCCACTTCAATTTACAAATGATATTTTGCTGTTTTTTCTAGCTGTTTCTACTATCATCATCATCATCATCATTATTAATCGCTCAGTCAGTCAGATGTTCAGACTGGGTTTGGCATTTTTGTCTACCTATCAAGTCTTTACCAAAGACCTAGGATAGGCAAATCTGGATGTTTGATGGTGTTACAGATATTACTAACACTACTACTACTACTACTATTACTACTACTACTATTATTATTATTATTATTATTATTATTATTATTATTATTATTATTTACTGATCAATTACGAAGAAACAAAGATTGTGCCCCAAGGGCGCTTTTTCAAAAGGCAGCTGGAATTATTATTTTTAAGACGTCATCAAAGAAGGTTCTTCAGTTCTGACTGGATCTGCATAGACATAAAGTTTGTGCATTTTACACAGGCTTTTTAAAAAATTGCATCGGACTCTTGGAGGACAGAAAATAGAGCAGGCTGATTTCAAATATCTGGGAAGCATCATATGGACACTGCTCAGGTTGCCTCAAATACCCAGAGGAGTTCCTCAGCAATCCATTTTTTCGTGTTCTAGAGAAGTGACCAGTGCATATTAATTGCTTTCAAGCTTTTCAGAGCCAAGACATTATCCAAATCACAGAGCCCAACTAAATGCAGGAATTAATTGTCAGACTTTGAAACAATATGGTCACATTTCCTTAAAAAAAAACCTATTCAAAGTAACAAGGCACATGCCAAATATTGCCTTGCAGTAGAAGGCAGGATTAACAAAAGTTGAAACCACAACATGGTTTATGTGTATTTAAGTAGCAGCTAAAGTTTCCAACCATCCAACCGCAAGGTGTGACACCGCTAGTTTTAATCAATAAAACAAAACCCTTCCAATGTGTATTTACTTATGCACACAACAAATCTCAGGGAGTATTATATTACAATTGTTAATCAGCAGAGCTGTAAAATTCAAAATCCTGAAGGCTTGATTCTTGTAAAGATAGTGACATTGAAACACAAATTCATATTCTGCTATATATAACATTTCTATTGAGATGCATGCAAAGACCTCCTAAAATCCCTTTCAATACCATTTCCGGGACTGACTGGAGAATTTTATGTTCAGTGTTTAGCAACTGATAAGGACTTGTAAAACTTATATATTGCTGATGCAAATAGTGCAAACATGACAGGAAAGATTTTTATCTTCTATGCCTTATTTGTATGTTCCATTTTGTATGTTTTATTTAGTTACCCGTATATACTCGAGTATAAGTCGACCCGAATATAAGTCGAGGCACCCAATTTTACCACAAAAAACTGGGAAAACTTATTGACTCGAGTATAAGTCGAGGGTGGGAAATGCAGCAGCTACTGGTAAATTTCAAAAATAAAAATAGATACCAATAAAATTACATGAATTGAGGCATCAGTAGGTTAAATGTTTTTGAATATTTATTTCAAAGAAAAACAGTAAACTAGCTCTGTAAGTGGAAAAGAGAGCCAACAAAACCAATATGGTATCAACAATAACTTTAAAAGTACAAAAACCTTAGCTCAATCAGCAACCAAGCTAAAACACAAGAGTTAAAATCCTTCAAAACTGGATTCCTCCTCCTCATCTGTATGTCCAAACAGAGTCACTCTCTCCCTTGCAAGAAAAAAGCATGTGTATGTGCTGCATGTACATCCTGTTTTGGAGAGCCACCATCTCTTTCACAGCTCTCCCTCATGCCTCCATTGCATCTGCACACATGCCATGGCTCAGTAGTAGGTCAACATACAGATGTCACACTAGGTTCCCTCCTCAAAAGGAACATCCAACCTTTCTTGAGAAGTACAAACTTCATCTGTTCAGGATTGTGGTGACAAAGGTGAAGGAGGATGGGGCTGAGAGAAGGGAAGGGAAGAAAAGATCATTGACAGGGAGAAAGACAAGGAGAAACACCTGGAAGTGTGAGCCCTCGAGTTTCCTTAGGGAAGACCAGACAACAAGGGGAGAGGAGAGGAGGAGGAGGAGGAGGAGAGTTAAAAAAAAAAGAGTGGGAAGCCAACTCACGCGTGCCATCAAAGCCAGGGGGAAGCGGGGCTTTCTCCACCTGCTGCTGCCAGAGGAGTGCGGGGGGGGGAGTGCGGGGAAAGGGGGTTCATGCCGAGGCTCTGCAAGTGATTACCAGATTTGCAGCTCCGTTTGTTGGCGAAGCTGGAAGCGCGCCCGTTAATGGGGAAGGAGAGCCTGTAGCTCCGAAAGTCTTTTCACCGTTGGGGACTGAACAGGAGAACCGCAAATGCCGCACTCCCCAGGAAACAAACCGCCAGGCTCAGGCAGCCTCCTCCACCCCCTACCCTAGCAGTGAAGAGCTGCTCTGGGGGCTCCCGCCATGGCGCAGCCAGGCACTTTGTCTCGCTGCCCCCGGAGCAGCTCTTCGCTGTTAGGGGAGGGGGCGGAGGAGGCTGCCTGAGCCTGGCGGTTTGTTGGCAAAGCTAGAAGCGTGCCCATTAATGGGGAAGGAGAGTCCGCAGCTCCAAAAGTCTTTTCACCGTTGGGGACTGAACAGGAAAGCCACAAACGCCGCGCTCCCCAGGAAACAAACCGCCAGGCTCAGGCAGCCTCCTCTGCCCCCTACCCTAGCAGCGAAGAGCTGCTCTGGGGGCAGCGAGACAAAGTGCCTGGCTGCGCCATGGCGGGAGCCGCCAAGAGGAAGAGGGCCGCCCTTTCCTGGGGAGCGCGGCGTTTGCGGCTCTCCTGTTCAGTCCCCAACGGTGAAAAGACTTTCGGAGCTGCGGGCTCTCCTTCCCCATTAACGGGCGCGCTTCCAGCTTCGCCAAGAAACCGCCAGGCTCAGGCAGCCTCCTCCGCCCCCTACCCTAGCAGTGAAGAGCTGCTCCGGGGCAGTGAGACAAAGTGCCTGGCTGCGCCGTGGCGGGAGCCCCCGGAGCAGCTCTTCGCTGCTAGGGGAGGGTGCAGAGGAGGCTGCCTGAGCCTGGCAGTTTGTTGGCGAAGCTGGAAGCATGCAACGCAGGAGCTCGCGGGGGGCCCGGGCGCCCGTTAATGGGGAAGGAGAGGCTGCTTGGGGTCGCCTGTGAGGCCCTCAGCGGGTTGACAGCCACGGCGGCGATGCTGCCTTGGAGGCGCGATCGGCTGCAGCCACGCCAGCACAGGCCAGGCATGGTGCCGTAGCGGCTGACTCGAGTATAAGCCGAGGGCGGTTTTTTCAGCACAAAAAATGGGCTGAAAAACTCGGCTTATACTCGAGTATATATGGTAAGTTCTGGTTAGTCTGGATTGTTGGCCTGTAATAAACAATTTGAGTTTGAAATAACTGGGCTAGGTATCCTTATATTAGTAGTACTTGATCAATTTGATGTTAACTGAGCTAAACATTTAAATTAAAACAGGCCTAGTTTTTATCCTTGCCAGCCCCTTTTTTGCTGTGGCCTCAGTCTTCTAAGTGCAACGCCTGAATTCCTCCCCCAAAGGGATATACTCCTGTTCTAGCATGTGAATTATCGGATAATCTATGAGCTATCGGATCAGCTTGCTATCTATAGGAGCTTAGCAAGCAAAAGGGACCCTCTCATTGCTGACATAGAGGAAAAATGTGGAAAGCTTTTTAAAGCAGTTTCTAGAGCATTGAAACATGCTTTTCTTAAGCTTCCACCAGCACCGCTCTCCTTTTTCTCTCCTGGGTCAGGGATGCCCTGCTAAATTATTTTTATTCAACGTAACAGCAAACAGGCAAGCAAACAAGAAAAGCTGGAGACAAATGGGCAGTGCAATTTGCTGTAACACAAAAGAGTTTGGATTATAATTGTATTTGCAATTGTTTGGAATCCTTGCTTATAAGCCTCAGGGACTCTTAATCAAACATTATAACAAAGCAAATAGTTGACACAAATGGCTGTGTGCTCTGAATTAATTTCCAAAGCAGAAGCTGGGAATGGAGTGAATAATAAACTCTGTGTATCTGAGGTACATAATGACATGTAGAGCACAGAGGGTCAGCCTTTAAAATGTGGAGTATCTATTTTTCAGATGCATCATATCAATGTGTGAACAAGAAAGTGTGGGAAGCTCCCCTCCCCCGAAGGATGAAATATTTTGGGAAATAGTAGTATTAAAAAAAGATAGAATATTATATTTTCCTAAAGGAGAAATGGAGAGACATGTTTGTAGACGCAGAAAACAGATTCAATCTTTCTTAATAGCCCCAGCAGATATTTTGAGCCCATTAAGAAAGATTGGGCCAGCCTATTCATAAAACAAAAGAACTTCACCTCCAAGGATGGGATTAAAAGTTACATTCTTCTCCACCCAAATTCTAAGAACAGGACATGAACTTTAGGATTAACCCACCACCATTTATTTTAGCAGAAGATTCAGAGCTCACTACATTGCAGCACCCTTGAAACCTATAAAAATCCATATACCCATCAAACCAATTGTTCAGTTGACCCAGAACTGCTGTTGGTTCTGTTCATCATTAAACTTTCTTTTCAATCAGCCTCTAATTTATTTCATTCCAGGCTTGGACCTGAACCAGATGGATTTTCCTTCCAACAAAAGTATTAAAGTATTTCAAAACAAGCATGCCATATAATTCCATGTTGGTCTTTAGATTGTGAAATGAAACACAAAGACGTGCATAAAAACAATGGATAAAATGTTCTTTCTGGAATTACCATGGACATGAACAACTCCTTATTTTTCCTCCATCCCTTTAAATGGATGAAAAATCAACATTCCCATAGCATCTCACTTATTTTACTCTCAGCCTGTAGGTAAAGTTCTGAATATAGACCAGTGGTGGGATTCAAATTTTTTTACTGCTGGTTCTGTGGGCATGGCTTGGTGGGCGTGGCAGGGGAAGGATACTGTAAAATCTCCAGTCAGAGGTGGGATTTGCCGGTACTCCGAACTACTCAAAGTTTCCACAACCGGTTCTCCAGAACTGGTCAGAACCTGCTGAATACCACCTCTGATATAGACCTAGGAGATGTTGTTGCATGGAAGACCAATTCATAATGCTTGCAGGTGTCAACAACACTCTTCTGGATGAGTAGCCCAGACATGGGATCTTCCTGAAATCTGTGAAGTCTGTCTTGTCATGTTTTGATCACCAGCCAAGCTTATTGAAGGCTGTTTCCTGCCCACCATGCTCAGCAAGAGCATTTCACAACAAGACAAACACAGTTCAAGAGCTTTAGATAGGGAGAACATCTCCATACACCAGGAAGGATGCTGCTCAACTGCTTTGTCAGAGACATAATTTATTTTTCAGGCTCATAAAAAGAACTACTTCTGAAAAGCAAAATAATTTTAGGAATGAAGCCAGTTATGCAAAGAGAAAGTGGGGAACAAATTGCTGCAGGAAAAACAATTTCCTACTACAAAGACTACAGCATCTTTATTTATGGCAATTGGGACAAAACAACTCAATAATAACATTGGCCCTGCTCTGCTCCCCTGTAAACATTTTTATGAATGCATCCTGCTAAAACACTGTAGAACATCTATTGTCCAAACTGAAAGAAAATAAGATGCAAAATGTAATTTTGAAAGGAGCCAAATATATTCTTTGCAAAAACAGAAACGATCCCTTTTTCGACCAGCCTCCAGCTTCTGTGCTATTCTTATTAGATTATTCAATAATAATAATAATAGAGTATTTACACCAAGACAAATTCCTTGTGTGTCCAATCACACTTGGCCAATAAACTATTCTATTTTATTCTATTCTGTTCCATTCTATTGCCCTGCTTTAATCCAAAAATTATCAACTGATAAACGTATTCCCACTGACATCTTATGATTCTTCTAAAATACAGTAACAAAAAAAAAAACCTGAACAGTTACTGTATGCAGTTTAGGAAGAAGTAAAATCAAAAAGATTAACTAACTATGATCAGTTAAATAAAGCTTTAATCTGGGGTGAAAAACAGTATGAAATTAGTCCCTACTGCACTTCAGTGAAGATGGATTTCCTCCATAGAGAATGTTCTCTCTCTCTCTTCTTAACCCATAATCTTTCTGTCTGAGTGACATGCCAAATACTGAACTGGTCAGCCATATTTTGACCTAAGTGGTTGTACAACCTTAGCCCATATGGTCAATATATGGTTCAATGTAGTGTGCAAATCCAGAAAATATTTACTATTCAGCAACACCTTCACCACTATTTACATCTTTGTTAGATGTCACCTTTTGTCCAGGAATTCAGAATGGCTTATTCAGTGGTGGGATTCCAATTGTTTTTATTATTGGTTCTGTGGGCGTGGCTTGGTGGGCATGACAGGGGAAGGATACTGTAAAAAATCCTTTCCCTCCCCACTCCTGGGGGAAGGTTACTGCAAAATCCCTATTCCCCCTCCACCCACCCTACTAATCTGCTTTCCAGCTCCGTTCCCTTGTGCAGGGCAACCAAAGAAGACCCAGCCGATCAACTGGGACTTGGGAGGCAGAGAATAGATGGGGGCGGGGCCAGTCACAGGTGGTATTTGCCAGTTCTCTGAACTACTAAAAATGTCTGCTACTGGTTCTCCAGAACTGGTCAGAACCTGCTGAATACCACCTCTGGGCTTATTTAGAACACAGTCCTCAATTTTCCCCCATATTAACAATTCTATGTGGTGGGGCTTGTCCAAAATCAGCCAATGAGCTCCTATGGCTGAAGGAACAGTAGAACTTTGCTCCTAGCCCCAATACCTTAATCAGGACATTGCCTCTGAGTAACCATGTCAGACAAGTACAAATTGAATGTCCAAGAAAAATTGAAGAGAGCATCCCCAGGAAGTTTTGTGACTTGAGCAAACTGTTGTAAAAGTTGCACTTCATTTAAAACAGCTGTTCTGGGCTGCCATAATATATTAATAAACTGGTAGGCCAAAACCTTTAATTACACTAACACGAATAATATAACTTAGCAATCAACATGAAACCTACAATCTCATATTATTCATATTCTCCTTCAGTACCACTTTTGTGTAGATATAGGAATTACAAACACCATCTACTATAGATATTGCCAGCTTTGGGGATTTTTATATGACTAACATCTTTCCCTTAATATTTGTATCCCCCCCCGCTCCTGGATTTATTTTGCTTGCATTGCAATCCTATTAGTTCTTTGTTCCATTACAGGAGGAAAAACAATAGTCTCCTCCTGACCTTTGAAGATACCGTGTCTCACTGAATTTAAGATTGACTGTGGTTAGGGGTGGGAAATGTACAAATTCGTGCAAATGGCCAGGGACTTGGTTTTGCCTTGTCATTACACTTTTCATCAGTGTTCTGAAGCTTCACTGACTTTTCTCATCTTGAAGTCTACATTATAATTTATTTTTTGAATAATGTAATAGTTTTGTTTTATCATTTTATATGATGAGACTAAAGAATGTTTTTAAATAAAATCTGCTCCTTATCATGCCTGTGTATGGAAGCTTCCCTAGTGTACATTAATATGAAACTTCTGTACGATGAACCCGATCTCAAAACTATTATCTTCAGTGCAAACAAAGCTTGAAACACATTGAATGCACCTGCCATATTTATATGAATCCAATCCATTTATGCATTTAATAGTCAGTGTACAATATGAACCCAGGAAATAATCTTTGTTGATAAAAATGGCAATATGTTATTTTATAGAAAATGTTCCATACTAGCAGGCTTGTAGGCCTGCATTCCTATTGGTCCGGAAAAGCCGGGCCGTGATTGGACAATACTAAGCGTTCTGATTGGTTCTTATTCAGCTGCCGCGATTGGGTAAAACCAAGAGTGGCAAGCTCAAAAGCATGTCATAGGCTGCCTAGCCGCAGCCAGCTCTATAAAAAGGGCTGCCATGGCTGGGAGCCTGGTCTCAGTATCTGATTTCCTAATAAAGAGCTGTTGTCACTACTTCGAGTCTTGTCTTTCCTTGGAACCCACTGCCCAGACATAACACTGGCGATGAAGGTGGGATACTGAGAAAACAGAGCTGACTAGCATGTGTCAGAAAGCACATAGACGACCAGCAAGATGGCCAGCAGCGCCGTGCCACCCGCACCATTCGATCCGGCCAGCGAGGACTGGGAGTCCTACATCGATCATTTCCAAATGTTTTTGGAATCAAACAACCTGAAGGACGCCACCGGCAGCAAGAAGCGAGTGGTCTTTCTGACACACTGCAGGCCCGCCGTTTTTAAAATGGCCAAGGCACTCGCAAAGCCCGCAGACGTCAAGACAATGGATTGGGATACCCTAGCTCCCATCCTCCAGAACCACTATGCCCTGGCGGTGCTGACCCTCATCTGTCGGCATGACTTTTACCAGAGGGATCAGCGCGAGGGCAAGAGCATCGGAGAGTTTGTAGCCGACCTGAGGAACCTAGGAGGCTTGTGCGGATTCACCAATCTAGACGAAGCCATGCGTGACCGAGTTGTCCTCGGCCTGAAACACCCAACTCTCCAAAGCAGGCTGATGGCTAAAGGGGACATCTCCCTCGCCGACGCTGTAGCTGAAGCCACCGCAGCCGAGGCCACCCCTAAATCAGCAGCACGAATGCGGCGTACAAACGGAACCGACCGCCAATCCATCAGCAAGACGGCAATCGCAGCTTCCACCCACCACGGCGACATCGAATCCCCTTCTGACAGTGAAGAGGAAGAAATTCACAGACTTCAGTCAGAACGCGAGCAACGAGACCGGCGCAGTCGTAAGTCGAGTTACCAATGTGCCAGCTGCGGAGGAAATCACCCGCATTCTGAATGCAAGTTCCTGAATGCAAGTTCCTGCGGAGGAAATCACCCGCATTCTGAATGCAAGTTCCTGGACGCTGTTTGCCATTTTTGCGAAAAACAAGGGCATATTGCCAAAGTATGCGGCAACAAACGAAATTCCAGCCCCCAATGACAGGAAACAGCCCAAGAAGAAGTGATGGCAACCCCACCATGAACCAGGACTGCCAAAATGACAGCTGATGGAACTGGGACAGCTGACCCAGGAAGTTCATCGAGGTACCCAGAAGAGAAGAAATGCACCAGTCACCATCGGCCACGCTTCATCAATAGATGCACGAAAGATATGTGTAGAGGTCACCATCAAGAATCAACCTTGCATCATGGAGGTAGACTCCAGTTCCTCCCTCTCTATGGTCTCCTGGAGGACCATAAAATGACTAATTCCCAGCATCTGCCACCAAGAGCTTAGTGACCAGAAGCTAATATTGAGAGACTATCAAGGTAATCGCATCCCGGTCGCTGGCACTGGACATTTTAAAGTTTCCTTCAAAAACCATACTACCATCCTACAACTCACAATCGTTGATAAAGACCGACCCAGCCTACTCGGGTTGCAGTGGTTCGCACCATTGGAGATCGAGATGGCAGGCATCAACCACACAGAAGACGAAGACTGGGAAGCAACGCTCATCCAGGACTTCCAAGAAGTCTTCAGTGAACATCTAGGCAAGTACAAGGGGTCCCCTATCTCCTTTAATCTCAGCCCTGACATCGCTCCCATCTGTCTCAAACCGCGCCGAGTGCCTTTTGCACTCAAGCCTAAAATAGACGAACAATTAGACAAACTAATAGTGCAAGGCGTGTTAGAACCCATTGATCATGCCTGTTGGGAGACCCCAATTGTCACCCCCACCAAACCTGATGGCTCCCTGAGAATTTGTGGTGACTACAAGGCCACCCTCAACCATGCATTGCAGCAGAGTGCCTACCCGGTGCCAATTGTCCAACATCTCCTGCACTCACTAGGGGGTGGCAAAATCTTTGCAAAGCTCGACCTGGCTCAAGCTTATCAGCAACTGCCAGTCGATGCTGAAACCGCCAAAGCCCAAACAATAGTGATTCATAGAGGGGCATTCAAATGTAACCGGCTCCAGTTCGGGGTCAGCGTCGCACCGGGCATTTTTCAAAGTCTAATGGAGAGATTGCTACAGGGAGTTAAAGGAGTCATGCCCTATTTCGATGACGTTCTGGTAGCAGCCCCTACCAAAAAACAATTGGAAAAACGACTGAGGGCGGTCCTACAGAAATTCAAAGACGCTGGCCTCAAGGTGAAAAAGGAAAAGTGCCAATTATGCACTGAAAGGGTTGAATTTCTTGGCTACCTCCTTGACAAACAAGGAATTCACCCCACAGAGAAAAAATTGAAAGCCATCAAAAATGCCCCCAGACCAAAGAACAAAATGGACCTCCAAGCCTTCCTCAGACTCATTAATTTTTATAACATTTTTTTACCCCAGAAAGCGACTGTTGCAGAACCTCTGCATAGACTCCTTGATAAAAAGGCTTCCTGGATATGGAGACAGCGAGAAGAGCACGCTTTTCACCAAATAAAAAACCTTTTGACTTCAGACACAGTCCTCATTCAATATAGTGAAACACTACCACTGACTGTCACTTGCGACACATCGCCGTTCGGGGTTGGCGCCATCCTGAGCCACGTTTTACCGAATGGAATGGAAGCCCCCGTTGCATTACTAGGCAGGCGATATCAGAGGAATAACGTTGTGGGATGAGCCAATCTGCACTTTATCTGGGGCCAGGACAGGTAGAGATATCCTGAATGTTCAGAATAACACCATGAGATTCAGGAGAAAGTTTCCTACATTATCCCATCTCTTTCTCCTAGGCTTTTTGTTCCTCGTTCTGTCATTTGCTGCTTACATTGGCTTTGTTGAAAAATATCCATATAGGTAAGAAGAAATTCATCTTCTCAAATGAAAATTAGATACTGTTTGCTCTAACATGATCAGCTGGTCTTTGATTGGGTACTGAGATGCACTATATGTTGTACTTATCTATATCTTTTCCTTTGTGGATATGGCAATATGCTCTCCAGACAAGTACTTGTGACATGTCAAGTTAGAAAATATGTTCCATTATTAGCATTCCCATAGCTTTGGGATGGGGTCAGGATTTAGTTTTTTTGTTTTTTTTTTGCAAGATACGTTTCTTGCATTATCAAGATTGGTCCCAGGACAGTAACTAATTTTGCTCCCAAGGTTCAAAACCAATTTTTGCAATCCTTTCCCCAAATCTGTATTATAACTATAGATAAAACATCAATACAAATAATGCTTCTCCCAGAGGTATGCTTCAACCTCATCCTTGTCTCTTTCAGCCCAGGGAAGTCCCTAAAACTCATGTTGCTTTGCCCATAGACTGAATGTGGGCATCTTCCAATCATTCATAATTTTTGATCATTTTTAAGGGGGATTGGAGAAATTCAGTTCTTGCTTTGCTCTTCTATGTTCTGCCTGAAATTTTTTTATTGGGACAGTATAAAAGCAAAGTGATTATGATTCTAGAGTAAGCAGAAATCTAAAAACTTATTAAAATTGTGTATGGGTATACAAATACCTACCAATTTGTATATGAATGATTAGGTCTAGAAACATATCTGTTCTGTACCTTAATTTGAATTCTTGAAATCCCCGCGCTTTGATTGGCCAAAGCGCGGGGCGATCGGATTGTTTAGGTGAGCCACGCCGATTGGCTCGCTGAGAATCTCCCGCGATTGGTAGATTCAAATCGCGGGAGATTCAAAGTGGTGCCATTGGCCGCGGCCGCCGCGGCTTGGAAATAAAAAGCCACAAAGTTTTCCTGAGAGCCAGTTCGGTTCCTAACTACAATAAAGAGCTTGATACAAAGTCACCGACTCCTGGCCTCTTTCCAAACGGACACAACACTGGCGACGAGGATGGGATTCTGATCCTGAACCGAAGCACGTGTCCGACGGAAGCCAGCCAACCAACGAGATGGCCAGCATCGCGCCACCAACACCCTTCAACCCCGCTGCAGGTGGCAAGGAATTCGGACCACCTTGTCATTCTAGGAGATAGAATGTTCGGGGTGGCCCTGTTCCCTGCGAGGATTCCCAGCAGCGGCTTGTGGTCGGTGATGATGGTGAACGTCCGGCCGTAGAGGTACTCGTGGAACGTCTTCACTGCGGTGACGATAGCCAGGGCCTCTTTGTCCAGCTGACTGTAGTTTCTCTCCGGTTTGGTGAGGGTCCTTGAAAAGAAGGCGATGGGTGCTTCTTTTCCATCAGGGAGAGTGTGGCTGAGGACGCTGCCGACGCCGAAAGGTGATGCATCGCATGTGACGGCTAATGGTAGGGTCTCGTTGTATTGGATAAGGACAGCATCCGAGGTGAGCAGGTCCTTGGTTTTGTTGAAGGCGGCTTCCTCGCATTTCCCCCAAGTCCACGTGGCCGCCTTGTCCAAAAGCCTATGCAAAGGCTCCGCCGTGGTCGCCTTTTGGGGCAGGAACACATTATAAAAATTAAGCAGTCTTAGAAATGCCTGTAGTTCCGTTTTATTCTTCGGCGTGTGGGCTTCTTTAATGGCTCTGATTTTTTTTTCGGTCGGGTGGATGCCGTGCCGGTCTAGGAGGTATCCTAGGAACTCGACCCGCTCTGTGTGCAGCTGGCATTTTTCTTTTTTCATCTTTAACCCGGCCTCCTTGAATTTGGTTAGTTCCTCCCTTAGACGACCCTCTAGTTCTTTTTGGTTGGCTGCTGACACCAGTACGTCATTGAAGTAGGGCACCACCCCCTTAATTCCTTGCAAGAGTCTCTCCATGAGGCTCTGGAAAATTCCCGGAGCCACGCTGACTCCAAACTGGAGTCTCTTTCAGCGAAACACTCCCCGGTGGGTTACTATGGTCTGCACCTCTGCGGTTTCTGCGTCGATCGGCAGCTGTTGATAGGCTTGCACCAGGTCGAGCTTTGCAAAAACCTTGGCTCCCCCCAGTGAGTGTAGGAGGTGCTGCACTACTGGAACGGGGTAGGCGCTTTGTTGTAAGGCGCAATTTAGGGTGGCCTTATAGTCCCCGTAGATTCTCACCGACCCATCGGGCTTGACTGGGGTGACTATGGGGGTCTCCCACCGGGCGTGATCGATTGGCTCTAGGACCCCTTGTTTGATGAGCTTGTCTATTTGCTCATCGATCTTGGGCTGGAGTGCAAAAGGTACCCACTGTGGTTTTAGGCGTATCGGGGGAACGCTGGGGTCTAGGCTGAAAGAAATAGGGGGCCCTCGGTACTTGCCTAGGGTGCCATCGAACACTTCCTGGAAGTCACTTGTGAGTTGCTCTTTCCAGTCGGCATCTTCGACGTGATCGACGCCCGTAACTTCGATCCCAAGTGGCGCGAACCACTGTAGTCCCAAAAGGCTGGGGCGGTCTCAGTCCACAATCGTCAGGGAAGCCTTGCTGTGCACCCTTTGAAGGTTACTTCGAAATGTCCTGTTCCAACTACCGGGATGCGATTCCCCTGTAGTCTTTAAGGATTAATTTCTGGGTTTCCAGTCCCCTTTTGTGGATCGTGGGCACCAAACGCTTGATTTCCCGCCATGCAACCATGGAGAGGTAGGACCCGGAGTCCACCTCCATCTTGGATGTTTTGCCCTCGATGCCCACTTCCACGTATACCTTTTGGTCGTCTGCGCTGGATGAGTGGCTGATGATGACAGTCTGGTGGGTTTCCTCTCTCTGTCGGTTCTCGCCATTCCGTTGGCCCCGTCCATCTCGGTTCCAGTGATTTTCGGCTTGGCGGTCTCTGGGCCTGGGGGGGGGTGCCATCTCGTCTCCGGTTGCTGTGATCTCGCCGTCGGAGGCTGTAGGCTTTCTTAAGTCGGCAGACTCGGGCGATGTGGCCTCTTTTATCGCAGTGTCAGCAGATTGCATCAAAAAACCGGCACTCCGATTGAAGGTGATCGCCTCCGCACCCGGCACATTGGGGTCCCAACTTACGACTCCGCTGGTCGCGCCGGTCTCATCCCATCTGGAGTCAATGGATGTCCTCTTCCTCGTCCATGGAATCGGAGGTGGAGTTGAAGTCGCCCTGGTGGGCAGTAGTCTCTCGGCAGCTTGCTTCGGGATGTGCCTCGGTCACCGTGCCGGTCTCGGTGGTCGCAGTGTGGTCCCCGGTGTCCGGTCTCTGCATTCGAGCTGCCGATTTCCAGGTTGCTTCGGCTGCAGTGGCCTCAGCGAGGGTGTCGGCAAGGGCAATGTCACCTTTTGCCATCAGTCGGCTTTGCAGGACTGGGACTCTGAGCCCGAGGATGACACGGTCTCGCAGAGCCTCGTCCATGTCCGTGAACCCGCACTTGCCCCCTAGGCTCCGTAAATCAGCCACAAAGTCGCTGATGCTCTCACCCGATCTCTGGTCCCGCCGGTAGAAATCGTGCCGCCTGATGAGGGTGGGCACAGCGGGGGCATAGTGGTTTCGGAGCAACGGCTCGAGATCGGCCCAGTCCATCGCCTTCACATCCTCGGGTTTTGCAAGAGCTTTTGCCATCTTGAACACTGCGGGCCCGCAGTGTGTTTAAAAGATGGCTCTTTTCTTCTGCCCGGTTGCATCCTTTAAGTTGCTACTTTCGAGGAAGATTAGGAATCAGTCTGTGTACGATTACCAATCCTCGGTAGCGGGGTTAAAAGGTGCGGGTGGTGCAATGCTGGCCATCTTGTTGGTCTCGCTTCCTCAGGACACGTGCTTGATGGGGATTAGTCTTGAGATCCCACCTTCATCGCCAGTGTCGCATCCATCGTGGGAAAGGAGACTCGGAGCCAGTGACTCAGTTTCAGCTCTTTATTTGGTCCCGAGATCGGCTCGGGCTCCAAAGGAAAAACAGCAGCTTTTATTCTTTGGCCGTGGCGGCCGCGGCCAATGGCACCGCTTTGAATCTCCCACGATTAGTTTCCACCAAGTGCGGGGGATTTGCGGCGGGCCAATCAGTGCGGCTCGCTCAACCAATCAGATCGCCGTGCACTTGACCAATCGCTACGCGGCGTTTACAAGTATGTTAATGACCGTACAGAACAGATTCTCCATTCATTTAGAAAGGCTTTGTACGTGATTGGAATGTGTGTTCTTAAGGCATAAGAAGGGTAGAACAATCTTCAAGAGCAAAGAAATAATACTTCTTTCAAACTCTTATGTCTACAGCTTGATTATTATTTACAGCAGTGTTTCCCAATTTTGTCAACTTTAAGACATGTGGATTTCAGCTCCCAGAATTCCCCACTCAGCATGCTGGCTGGGGAATTCTGGAAGTTGGAGTCCATACGCCTTAAATTTGGCAATGTTGGGGAACACTGTTCTAGAGTCTAGCCTCTAGAGAATTTGCCATCAAAATACAAAGGAAATGCTCTTGGATCAAAGTAGCATTTCCACTATTACTGTACTATTTTGGCATGAAAATATCTGTCCCTCTAGTATTAATCTTGGGGTTGAGATGGAACCTGTACAAGAACAATTAAAAAAGAAAGAAAGCAATAACATTGCTTTCAGAATACTTTTCTTTTAGGAAAAAATGGGATGGCATTTCTGAACTCAGAAGCAAATTGCCAAGAAAAGTAAAACTGAAGCTGTGGTCCCAGCAGTCAATTTGCATCCATTTCTTGCAGATGTAGGAGGAAAACGTCACATGAAAAATTCCTGTTTTGCATATTTTGGGTTCTATAAGTCTACTTGTAAATTCACTACTCTTCTGTTCAGTGAAAGCTAAAACTACCATGAATGGATTTGTCTGTCCCACAGCATTAGATTCTTGTATTATCAAGGTAGTTTTTCTGCAGCAAAGCAATGGAGGTAAACAAAAAACAAAAAAAAACCATGGTAGGCCAGCACAGGATTGTGAATCAGAGAGAAGCCAACAATCATTTTCAAAAGGCTGCCACCTCAGCCTTTCAGTATTTCCATTTCACTTCTGTGAATGATAAATGGGTATATCATCATAACCCTGTTTTTCAAAACCATAGTAGTTGATGCATGTTTGTTGTAGACTGGATTTTCTTGAACTTCATATCAATATGTCAATCATTGCAGGCTATTTTCTACCAAGATTTGGTTTTGTCCTTTTGCCTGCCTAATAAATATTTTCAAATGTAATTTATGAGCTGCAATAGCAACCCTAGATAATTATAAAAGAAGGGAAAACTGCTTTTATAAATCATTTTCAACCATCCATTGTATAGTATATGTACACCGGCGATTTTTTTTTGCTTTTTGTTAAAATGCTGCATTATATCTAAATATATTTTTATAAACGGATCTGGAGAGGTGGACTGATTATGTTTTCCTATATACCAGCCAAGATACTGATGCACCAAATTTATAGTCACTATAAAGAAATAGAAGTTTTGCTTCTCTTTCCCACTTTCAAAATTAAATGAAAATCCAGTTTAAAAATATGGTGGAGAACCCAAAAAAGATAGTTATCATTATAGCAATAGCAATAGCACTTAGATTTATATACCTCTTCACAGTGCTTTTACAGCCCTCTCTAAGCAGTTTACAGAGTCAGCATATTGTCCCCAACAATTTGGGTCCTCATTATCACGCTTTTTGGTATACTCCTCACCTTTGCAGCCTAAAGCCAAGTACAAAATGCATTATTGGGTGGTCTTGTGAACTCTTTGAGAATGGCCATGCCAAAAAATAAGCACTGCAGGGATTCTAAGAATGTTCATTGCTATTTGTGATTAATTATATGCGATCATTATGTTATGGACTTAGTGACTACGTAGGTAGTTTTTCTCTCTGATGATCTGTCCCTGACTTGGTCCTTCAAGCCTTCCAATGGTACATTCACCAGAGCCTCACTGGGGCAGTGGTTAGAGTGCAGTACTGCAAATTACTTCTGTGACAGCCAGCTAGCTGTCTGCAATTTGGCAGATTGAATCCCATCAGGCTCAAGGTTGACTCAGCCTTCCATCCTTCCAAGGTGGATAAAATGAGGGCCCAGATTGTTGGGGGCAATATGCTGACTCTGTAAACCGCTTTGAGAGGGCTGTAAAGCACTATAAAGCAGTATATAAGTCTAAGTGCTATTGCTATCACTGTAATTGAATCAATCCACCTTGTTGCTGGTAATCCTCCTATCTTCCCCAGTATTAGAGTCTTCTCCAGAGAACTAGGTCTTTGTGTAATGTGTTCAGGGGAATTGCTCTTTGTTGTAAGACAGTAGAATAACAGGACATTGAAAGCCTCCTCGTATTGCTTTCTCCCCATCCTATACTAAAATCAAGGTTAGGTTATTTTGTTGGGGATGGGGCATTCCCCCTCATACTTCCTTTTTTCTGTGTAATATGTTTTAAAAGTTCTCCCATAACTGCTTGCTCGTATCTTCCATCTCCCCAAGGTGAGTTCTCAATTCCTTTATAGGTCTAGCCTCCTGATTAGAAAGGAAAGAACCTTATGGAAGGGAAGGAATCTTAAGAAGCCATTCATTGCAACAATCAGTTTGGATTGCATAAAATTTTCAATGAACAGAAAATGTAGTCCGATTTTCTTCATTGTTATCCTTATTCATCTGGTTTGTAAATGCTTTCAACAAATTACTACTTCTGACTGAGCGTGATTTGGTGTGTTCCATAACAGGGCTTTGGGCTGCTAGCCATGTACTGGCCCTAGTTCCTTCTGCTGTGGTGTGAGAAATGGGAACATGTTCAGCAGTCGATGTGCAGTATAAAGTCAATGTGGCAGATACACACAACAATATTCCTCTGCAATACACTCCAGCTTAAATGAGGTACAATTCATTTCATCCAACTCTTAAGTCAAGTCCAGAGGGCAATGTTAATAGGGATGAAACTGAAATTCTGATGTTGAAGAAAGGGTCAGAATAAGAATGAAGAAAAGCTTTTGTAATCCTCTTCTTGTCTCATCTTTACTATCTGACACACACACACACACACAGAGTTCTTAGGGAAA
The DNA here is from genome assembly GCA_033807585.1 of Hydrophis major. NCBI lineage: Eukaryota > Metazoa > Chordata > Lepidosauria > Squamata > Elapidae > Hydrophis > Hydrophis major. The sequence continues at coordinate 176,327,304 of CM066329.1, forward strand.
TTAAACCCTTCCTAATTAGAATGCAATATTGCAGGCCGACTCTGCCCACTGCCTGGAGTTCAATACTGACTGGCTCAAGGTTGATTCAGCCTACCAATCCTTTCGAAGTCAGTAAAATGAAGCCCCAGATTGTTGGGTGTAATATGCTGACATTGTAAATTGTCATAGATTGCAGTAATGCATATATGTTTAAGTGTATCGCTACTGGTAACTATTACTTATATAGCTGCCATGTAACCAAGGCTGGTATGTGGGAATGATCAGGAGAAAGGAAGAGCAGCAGCCTACAGAGTGGTCTGATAAATGAAATCTGAGCCTGAAGAAAGGCTGGAAAAGTCAGAAAGCAATCCTCCTTAGATTTCAGGAGAGTAAAAGTAAGACAGGAGAGAGGTACTTTCAGACTTAGAAGATTCTATTAATGGAACTTTACAATAAAGGTAGAGTAGGTAGTCATTGTTGGTGGTTTTTGTCTGGATTGCCTCAAAGGGCTGGCAGTTGGATATTTTTTTTCCTTATTGTGGGGCCCTGCAACATGTTGAGGTAGGTACAAGTACTCAAAATATGAGCACGGCCAGGAAAGAATAGGTGAAGTCAGAACAAAAGATGGGAGAACAATTAATATTTGATCAATAAATGCCAAGATAATTCTGCTTCTTTAGGAGATACCCAAGTGCTTCCAAGTGACCTAAATAGAGAATGTAAAATGTATCAGCCAAGATAGTTTGCTTTATATGCCACTCATCAGTATTTTTTCTTAAAAAAAATTTCTCGAATTAACTAGATAGTAAAAATATACCTATAGCAATTTGTAATCAGGTGTAGCATTTTAAAAAGATAAAAGGAGATGGTTTAAAAGACAAACCTTTCAATTCCAAAATACTCCTGAAGTTTAATTGAATAGGATCCAGGTGGGTTAAGGAGACTTACTTAGGTTTTTTATTTTATCATATGTAGGCATCTGCGTTCTAAATGTCTTACATATGGACATCTTTAAATAAATACATTTTGAATGCAATTATCTTTTGAACTGCATTTCAGCCATTTCTTTAGTTTTCAGTATGCCAAAAAGGTGCCTCTGTTTGACATCCAAAACGATGTACAAGAAGTTGTAGCTACCAACCCAAAGCCATTAGAGCTTCCAGTTACAAGAGTGGGACCAGGCAGTTCTTCACTGCAGAATGATCCTGTGAAGAGACCGGGAAACAATGGCCATGGGAAGCATGCAGAGATCCAAGATGCATCAATATCACTTCAAAAGCAAACCAGGAGTAGGCCTGTCATAGTGGAAACTGGTCAAAAATCAGCCAAGAAGAAAGAAAGGCCTTCATTAAACAAAACTCAAGCTAAAGAGAGTAAGGAGATACCTGCAGCAAGCCAAAACCATGCCAAAATTTGGGTTGAAACACAATCATTTAATAAAGATGGGAAGAATAATTCACCGGCCTCCAAGAAAAAGGAAGAAACAAATACAAGTATGGCACCAGGAAATGAAGAAAAGGAGAAAGCAAAGGCTCAATGGGTGACACCACTACCCATAAGAAAGCAGACTGCAGGAAAAGCAGCCAAACAACAGTTTCTTGGTAAAAATGCCACACTGCCCTCTAGAGCTAATCAAACTCACTGGAGAAAGCAATCCAACAAAACAAACCTCATTAAAGAACACTCTGCCAAGGCATCAGTATCTGATGTTCAACAAGTCACATATCCGGCTCCTTTAGCAACAACCCCTAAAAGGTTAAAAGCAGCTGATTTTACATCTGAACCCCGCTGGGAGTTTGATGACATTTACCTCTTGGATAATTCAACGCCACCGTCAGTAAGTACCATAGCGCGATTTTACCATAAATTTCCCGAAAACAAATATGCTTGCTGCAACATATACATACATAATAATAATTATGTAATAATAATAAAATAATTATATTTTATGATATAATAAAACAAGGGGTAGGTTTTATTACAATTGTTAGGGATAACGTTGTTTTCCCTAACTGGTTTAGGTAAAATAATAACTAAGTAATCATAGTTTGTAAGTTAAAGTGTCTGCAACTTTAACTGTGGGATAGTAATTAAGGGAGTGGTTGTGAAAGCACTTTAAAAGAAGCAAGACGACAGCTTGCTCTCTCTCTGGCTTTGATGATCCCTGATTACTGCAAGGACACAAGACTGCATTGCTCGAACGGGAGAGAAAACAAAGGACTGACTTGTAAGTGAACTGACATAGGATATTCTACACGGACTTTGCTAACTGAATATCCCTGAATGGACTGACTAAATGATACATGACTATTGGACTGTTATTTTGACTATGCTATAAATTCATAATGGAATAAACTATATTTTTGATAGCACAAGCGTATCTGTCATTTTTACTGTATGTTAATAAACATACAAGCTTAGCTCACTCATTTATCTGTGTGCCTATCTGACTAACGCTGCACATTCTGTTTAGCTTGTCTCCCTAACCCTGGTTGGGGAAACCAGGCTTAACAACAATGCCTGATTCTTCCTGTTCTCTTCACTTCACTTCATTTTTCTCTTCATTTCACTTCATTTTTCTCTTCATTTCACTTCATTTTTCTCTTCATTTCACTTCATTTTTCTCTTCATTTCACTTCATTTTTCTCTTCATTTCACTTCATTTTTCTTGGAAACCATATCTTATGAAGGCCCGTCCTGGGCTGTAACTTCTGCTTAACTTCGCTTCTAGAAGAACTCAGTGAGAGTAAAAGTCATGCTTGCCTGCATGGTTGTTCCAACTTTCAGAGAACTTTGAGATTGAACTCTTCAATCACATAATCTGAATTTATTTTATTTACTTATCACATTTAGGCACTGCCCATCTAGCTAAATGGATAAGATTGCACAGTGGTAGGATTTCAAATTTTTCAAAAATTTTTACTACCAGTTCTATGGGCATGGCTTGGTGGGCCTGGCAGGGGAAGGATACTGTAAAATCCCCATTCCCTCCCCGCTCCTGGGGGAAGGTTATTGCAAAATTCCATTCGCTCCCCACTCCACTAACCTGCTTTCCAGCTCTGTTCTCCTGTGCAGGGCAACAAAAGAGGACCCAGCAGATCAGGTGGGACTCAGGAGGCAGAGAATAGATGGGGGTGGAGCCAGTCAGAGTGGCATTTGCCGGTTCTTTGAACTACTCAAAATTTCCACTACCAGTTCTCCAGAACTGGTCAGAACCTGCTGAATACCACCTCTGGGATTGCATAGGATTTTATGGAATGAGAAAATAGCAATATTTCTTAAAGATACATTGCAACAATATCCACAGAAGATGAATCTAAAGACTAGATCTTGTTGTGATTCTGCTGTTGTACCCTGTTGGGGAGAAATAAAAATTCAGTGATTTTCATATACAGACATTAATATTAAGTAATCTAGCATCTACATTACGATTCCTTACACATGTTTGAGGATTTCGACTATTAATGTACTCAAATATTTCACCAATTCTTGCTGCTGCCAAACCGAGAATGTTTCTAGACAGGTGGTTTCTAGTAGAGGTGGTCCTCGACTTATGATCTCAACTGAGCCCAAAATTTCTGTTAAGCAAAACATTTGTTAAATGAGTTTTGCTCAATTTTACTACCTTTCTTGCCATAATTGTTAAGTGAATCACTGCATTTGTTAATTAGTAAAACAGTTGTTAATTAAGTGAATCTGGTTTTCCCATTGACTTTGCTTGCTCACAAAAGGGGAATTACATGACTATGGAGACACTGCAACCGTCATAAATATGAGTCAGTTGCCAAGCGATTGAATTTTGATCACGTGACCATGAGGATGCTGCAATGGTCATAAGTGTGAAAAATGGTCATGAGTTACTTTTTCAGTGCCGTTGAAACTTTGAATGGTCAAATGAACTGTTATAAGAACAAGACTACCTGTATTACTAGTCTCAAGGAATGTTGCGACTTTTAACAGATAAATTAAGAGAGAATAGTAGGAAAATACTAAGAACATTGGGGGATTATAATTGGAGAGCAGTATCTGGACACCTCATAAAATTATTTGAAGAAAACTTAATGTATGGAGGGTTTCTACAGCCATCACTAAAAAGAAAAAGAAAAGGAACACTCCATAGGAGAGAAAAATCAGCAAGAGTATGTTTACTTAAAAAACAACAACACCCACACAGCCTTTGGACTATTTATTAGAATACCTGACAACATGCAAATTATATTTACTCTGAGATCACATTCATATCAATTATTGTCAGAACTCTGTAATATAGTCAGCAATGATGGAAAACTGCTGTGACTGGCCAATACTGTTTTTTTAAACAGTTGTCTTGTAACTTTTCTTCCCTTCTTTTTTCCACTTCTTAGACCTGCCCAGATTCTTTGAAGAACAAGGCTGCCAAATCTGATTGGTTACATGATATTTTCCTACCCAACATCACAGTCTTCATGGACAGGAGTCACTTCAGTGACAGTGAATGGAAGCGTATGGACCATTTTGCTCCACCGTTTGGCTTCATGGAGCTAAACTTCTCATGTGAGCATGGGGTACATAGTATGGGTTAAAAGCAACACTACTTCTTCTGGTCGAAGGTATTAGAAGTCATATATTGAACCAGTTATCAGTCCATCCACCCAAAACCTGCTTCATGTTTCCCCATCTTGTGATAAAAGAAAAGTCCATATTCTCAGCATGATCCTAAGAAAAGAAGAAACATAAGTCATAAGATTATTGACATGTGATTGCATTAATATTTATTACAAAATTTATTGGCAGTAATAGCGTTGGTTTACTATGCACCATAAGATGATGCCAACAATTATAAAGGACGATGTCGACAATTATAGCCTTTTTTTGTGGCTTAAATTGTCATCTCCCAGTGGTGTTCTGCTTCAAAACCTGGGTGCAATATTACTGATCCTCAGGGCTAAATACAATGCCATTAAACACATGAGTGAAAATAGATCCTTCATACAGAAAAATTGTGAGGAAAGCCAATGAGAACAAATAGTAGCCTCCAGGGGTGGGATTCAAATTTTTAACAACCGGTTCTGTGGGAGTGGCTTGGTGGTGAGCGTCACTTGGTGGTCATATGACTAGGTGGGCGTGGCTTGGTAGTCATGTTACTGGCTGGGTGTGGCCAACTCAATATTACTCACATTGAGGCATGCATCTCCTCGCCTGGCCTCTCAAGACTGTGGGGATGCTGCAACAGTCGTAAGTGTGAAAAATAGTCATAAGTCACTTTTTCCAGTGTCATTGTAAGTTTGAATGGTCACTCCACACAAGCAAAGTACCAGCAAAGGAGGGGGAAAAAAACTCCAGAGACGTTCCTGAGATGGAAGTCTAGTCCTGCCAAGAATGCAATAAGGGTTAACGGAGAGGCAGTTTCTATAAGCAACACCAGAATGTTTTCTTCCTGCCTTCCTTACAGGATTAGGCCAGTAATTTCTCCTAACAGTCTGTTCTTTGAACTGCTTTGAATGTTAACAACCGGTTCTAGAGAATAGGTGCGAACTGGTAGAATCCCACCCCAGTAGCCTCTCCTTTGATGACTAAAAGCAAGCCACAGGGTCATATGATCATGGCACAGAACCAAGTTATTTGTGGGACCCCTTATCTCCAATTATTTCTGCCCATCCCACCTGATCTGACACAGCAGGCATGCTCCCCGTCTCTTCTATGAAACAGAGGAATGGGATCCCAAAAGCATGTGTTTTCTCTCGTGGTCTCTACTTTATGAAAACACCCCACCTCCACCCCCAAAGACCCTCTTGGTCTTCCACTAGGCCTTTAAGATCTGGCTATTTACTAAACCTTAAGTGAACATGATTCATATAGCAATAGCACTTAAAGACTTAAATACCGCTTCACAGTGCTTTTACAGCCCTCTCTAAACGGTTTACTGAGTCAGCTTATTGCTCCCAACAATCATGGATCCTGATTTTACCAACCTCGGAAGGATGGAAGGCTGAGTCAACCTTGAGCCTGGTGAGATTTGAACTGCCAAATTGCAGTCAGCTAGCAGTCAGCAGAAGTACTGCACTCTAACCACTGTGCCTCTACAGCTCAATGATTACAGTGTTGGGAGGTTTTTTTCAATTAAACCCCAATGAATTGTGCTGTATTGATCAACATTACCTGTACCGTTATTTTATTTATTATCAGTATTGTTGCTGCTTTAAATTGTTGTTAGTTGCCCAGACTCTCATACTGAGAAAGATGGATATAAATAAAATCCTGCTAAAAGATTTGCCCTGGCTACAAGTTATCTACTAGGTATAATTTAATTTTTAAAACTCTATAAATGTCTTAGAACACAATTATCTGCAGGAGCACCTCTCCTGCTATGAACCTACCAGGTTACTTAGATTAGCTGGGGGGAAAAAATCATCTGAAGATGGTCCTGCTGCTAGAAAGTAAACTTTTGGAACTATGGAAAAGGAACATGCTCCATAGGAAGCATGTTAATGAAAGGATTGGCTTTCATTCAGAGTAGAGCAATACCGCTGTGCAATAGACTTGGCATGCAGGGGACCAAATTTCATTGCAATGTAATGATATAATTATGGACATTATAATATTAGGCAAATGATTCACTTTTTGCTATTGCATATGTGGGCAAATACTACAGAATGCAGGTGGAGGGATTGCTCACAATTCTTCTGCTGTCATCCCTGAAGCATAGCTACCTCCTCTTCTCCAGGTTAGTTGCTGCATCATCTACGTTACAGCAGGGACTCTTTATCCAGGTAGTAAGTCTACCTTTCAGAAGACTGCTGGATGCAGGAAAAAAAAAAAAACTGGAGTACTGGAGTAGGCAGCTATACTTGCCCTCTTTGTATTCTGTGCTACAGCAAGATTTGCAGACACTGCCTAGTTCCACCCCACTTTTCTTACATCCATTTGGAGGAACAGAACTGGAAAATGACTCTTCAGCTGCCACTCCATAGAGAGAAGTAAGTTTTTTTGGGATCTGGAGAACTGGTACCAAATATACTTACTGCCAGAGGTGGTATTCAGCAGATTCTGACCAGTTCTGGAGAAACGGCAGTGGAAATTTTGAGTAGTTCAGAGAACCAGCAAATATTACCTCTGACTGACCAATCTATTCTCTGCCTCCCAAGTCCCAACCTGAGTCTTCTTTTGTTGCCCTGCCAAGGAGAACGGAGCTGGAAAGCAGGTTAGTGGGGTGGGGAGGGAATGGGGATTTTGCACTATCCTTCCCCTGCCATGCCCACCAAGCCACGCCCACTAAGCCACTCCCACAGAACCAGTAGTAAAAAAAATTGAATCCCACCATTGTTTCCTTCCTTCCTCCTCTTGCTACTTTTCTTGTCATCTGTTGATTACTAAAAGAGATAGGAGAAGTTTTTTTTATTAAGAGAAGTGAGAGAGATGGGGAGGGGTTTTGGTTTTTTTAGCACAGAGTGGAAGCTGTCATTCACCCAGTGCCAGAAAGCAGATGGAGCTGAAAATCAGACATCAAAGATCAGAGAAAGGTCTATAGCAGCTTCAGTAGGCCAATTAACCTTGATTCTAATCTTATCTTTGTCTGATGCTCTGTGTGACAGTCCAGATCCATGGCTACTACTGGAAGAAGCTGCAAAATATAACCTTGAAGCAATTGAAGAAGAGATAAGCAGTGGCTGCCTTTGCAGTGGACCAGAATAGATAGATGACAATATTGTGTGTTCACATTCTCCACAAACAATGAGATATCTTCATGCCATGGCAAGCAGGATGTCTGGATGATTCCTTGATTTTACCTAAACAGAAGCCAGGAATAGCCAGCTTTAGTTCTATTCTGTCAATACCAATGTAACACTGCTAATGCAACATTTTCTTAAGGTTTACTGGAAAACAATGTGATTATTACTCTGATTATCATATTTCAGTGATGGTGAACCTTTTTAATGTGGTGAGCCGAAAGCATGCATGCCTGCTGGCACCCACAATGCAATGCGCTCTGCCTCCCTGCGCATGTGCTTGCAACACCTCCACCCTGCTCCCTTACCTGTACTATGCATGTGCATGCCTCCCAGCTGATTTTCGGCCCGCTTGAGGCCGTTTTTGCCCTTCCAAGGCTTGAGAGAAGCCTCTGCAGCCTCAGGAGGCTGAAAAACAGAGGACTTCCGGTTTGAGCTTCTTCAGCGACAGACCGAAACCTCATCTCTGCGAGGCTTTGATCCGTGCTCGCTGCTGGAGCACCCTGAGCTGGCTGGTTTCGGGGCTAAGCCACCCTGTAGAGGTGGTGAAGAGGGGGAAGACTACCAGCAGGGTTGAGGAGAGCTGCACCTCTCCTCCCCAGCTGGCCATTACTTCCTTTCCCGAAGGCGGTTGCAGCGGTGGTCAGAAATGGCCACCACAAAGAGGAACTCAACCAGAAAAGAATGTGCAGGAGGAAGATAAGAAGATAAAGTTTTGGTTGACCGGGTCAAACAGCAAAAGCAACAAATAAGGTACCCTGGAATTGAAACTGTTAAAAAACAATAACATTGTTCCCTAAGAAGATTTTTAAGCTGCGAAGGAGAGAGAAAAGGGAAAAGATTTGGTTTTCTCCTTTTCCTATACTGACAGCTAAGAGATTTAAGCAAGGAATTGGAAAAAAAATCCACTTTGACATAAATAGGCATTTAATGCTGAAAATAAAAAGTTAAGGGGATAATAAAGATTTCTGGATAATTAAAAGCTTTTGAAAACAGAAAAGGAGAGAAAAAGAATAAAAGGGTAGGATCTGGAAAGGAGGAGACTGCCTGGAATTAAAAAAGAACTTACAGCAAAATCTCAACAAGACTTCCAAAAGATACATTCTAACTGAAATATCGCAACAAAAAACCCAGGAAGAGAAAGTTGAAAAAGAAATAAGAAGATATAACTCGGGACTATTTGGATTACTTGATGATTTCTGGATTTTTGGTTGTTGTTTTGAATGACTAAAATCAATTGGGTGGTTGTTTAAAACTGTTTAAAATGGCTCTACTTTTAGAAGAACTGAAAATGGAACTTAAAAATACAAAGAAGATGCACAAGAAGGGAGAGGTTCTTTTGGCTTCGTATTTCAGTTTTTAGAAATGGAGATTTGGAATTATGAGAAACAACAAGAAATGCCTGCAGAAAAAGAAGATTGTGACAAAGAAGAAGCCATATTTAATGAACAAGTAATCTTAGATGGGGGAAAAAAGGAAAGAGGGGAAAGAGAATGGAAAGTTTAAAATTGGGAAAAACAATTCCCCCCCAAAAAATAGAGTGAAAAATAAGTATAAAATCAGAAAGCAACAGAAGAGGGAAATGCAGAAGAGAGAATCAGAAGTAGAGAGACAAGGGGGTAAAAAGGGGAGGGAGAGGATGAGAGGGAAGAAAGAAAGGAAAAGTTATCAAGGACAGAAGCAAAATATAGATAAACAGGGCCTATTTTGAGATAATGGGGGGAAACTTAATGGAAAAAGGGATTCTGCAAAGGTACATAAGATAGTATGGTTATATTAGAAGCAGAAATAATTTTAGAAAATATGAAACAATGTATGATTAAAATGTCTGACAAAATAGCTCTCATAATTCAGTGGAATGCTTGTCAATAAATAAATGTATCAAAAGGTATATTTAATGATTTATAAAACATATGTGAAGAGAAATAAGGGGAAAATTAATTATGGAGATTATATGTGTTTTTAAGGAAGTATTATATTTAATTGAAAAGAAGTGTTAAAGATGTTAAGATTTTAATGATTATTAATGATAGAACTGAATTGGAATGGAATGAGGGTTTATAATTTACATATATTTACAATCTTTCTTTAAAAAAAAAAAAGAATATAGTGTGTATTATAAGAATGTACCAAGCAGAATGTGATTGGAAGTTATGTATTATGTATTATATTAAAGGTCATAAACCTAAGGTATATATTGAAGTTTAAATAAGAGTTGAATGGATGTAAATAAAAGATATAAAGGTGTCATACTCCAATTAATAACTACAGGAGAAAATTTGTTTAATGAGAAAAGATAATATGAAATTGAAACAGAACAGACAAAAGTATAAATATAATGATTTGAATTGAGATGAGATAATCAAAATAAAATTGAGAAAATTAAAAGAGGGGAAAAACTATATAGAAAATATAAAATAGTATAAGATATGGAATAGAATACAAAAAGGAGCATGAAATTGAGTTTTGTGTCTGTATAAAAAAGTTCAACCCAGAACCATGCTATTTTCAAAAAAGATGTTTTACTTGTATTTTGTATGTGTGAAAACCCAAATAAAACTTTATTTTTTTCAAAAAAAGGAGGCTGAAAAACGGACCTTCCGGAAATACCAGAAGTGCCCATTTACAAGCCTCTGGAGGCCTCAGGAGCCTTGGGAGGCTGAAAACAGGCCTGTTTTAGCACTTCTGGTATTTCCAGAAGGCCCATTTGTTTGGCCTCCTGAGGCTGCAGAGGCTTCACTTGAACCTTGGGAGGACGAAAATGGCCTCAAAGGGGCTGAAAACCAGCTGGGAGGTACACGAATATGCAGTGCAGGTAAGTTTGGCTGGGACTCGTCTTGTGCCTGCACAAATGGCTTTGCGTGCCATAGGTTTGCCATCACCATCACATTTGATAGGCTGAGGTTTCTTTCATATCTATGCCTGGGCAAGGAACTTGGGAAAGTGAGCTGTTTAACTATCAGCTCGGTTCTTCTACCAGAGGAGGGCAGTTTTGCAAATTTCCTTCTAGAGCAGCAAGGAAGATGGATTCCCATTGATGGAAACTTTCATCTTGTTCCACTTCCTGGTCCCTATAACTTCTTCCTGCATTCTAAGATTTTCTGGCACATCTTCTTCCCAGACAACTTCTCCACAGTGACTGGTTGGCTTTGATTTTTTTCTTCTTCTTCACATGAAAGAACAACTGTCTAGCTGCTTTTTTGTACTTTCCCATTGGCCAGCTGGAAACATCAGAGAATAAATTATTGGAAGTCAGTGCTGTGGAAATGAGACAGTAGGAAAAAACTGTTGCTAGTGGTTGGACACACAAAAAAGTCCACAGTGGTGCTCTGCAAAAACTTAAAGCTAAGACATTCTCTAAGTCCAATTGGAATTATGAGAGCAATTCTCACTCATCAACTGATAGGTATGGATGTATGGAATGTATCTTAATATTCTCCTGGAATCTTGTAAATTATGTATATGTATCTGAAGAAGCTCCACTTAGCTAACTTGGTCATTTTATATGGTCCCTTTTACCAGAGTGAGTGGAGCTGTGATCAAAGGTTATGAAAAAGATGTGGGAACAAGAACTTCTTTCTATGGATTCACAGATTCCTCCTTAATGATTTCAATTATGATTCTGGGGAATCGTGGATTCAAGAAGATCCCTGCAGGAAAAGTAAGGCAGATATCCTTATATTTCTCCTCCTAGTTGAACATTAGTTGTGAGAGCAACTTAAAGCCACATATCCTTTTATTTCTCCTACTACTACTTTGAACAGTAGTTGTGAGAGCAACTTAGATTAGAAAACTCTAAACTTTCCTTCAAGTTTCACAAGCCAACTCTGATTTATCCCTCTTTTACTCAAGACTAGCAGAGAGTGCCCAGCCCTATCTTTCATACTGTGGCACTCCATCTGCTGTGCCCCCTCTGAGTGTATCTGTGGCATGTTTCCTAGGAGATCAAGTATCTACACTTCCTGGAAGGGGCAAGAGATTATGAATGGCTGAAAGCTCTTCTTCTGAACATCAATGTCAGGAAGGGATTTTTGGATTACTATGGGTGAGTAGTGCTGTGCATTGTGGGCTCCCACAATGGAAGGTAAGAGGGAGCAAATAGCAAGACATGCAGTGACAAGGGGTCATCATGCAAATGTTGTGATTTGCATAATCTCATAACCTCAGGTGTTGGGAAGCCAGTACATAATGGTATTGGATATGCCTGATGACATTGGCATGTCACTGTGTGGTTTGCTATGGACGCTGCCGAGGAGGAAAATGCAGAAATGAATATGTATGAATAGAATATGGGTATAAAAAGCCTATTGAAATGCATACAAATAATGTAGCATAATAGACATCTTCAACTGAAAGCAGGTCCAGATGCCGAGGTTTATCCAAAGTATATCTGGATCAGGACAAAGTAGGCCTTTCAGTCTTTATTATCTTGCAATTTTTCTGCCTTGGCAGAATGGAGAGTTTTTCTTGACCTTGCATTGCTGACCCCTTGCAAATATTTTGAAGATCTTTCTCCAGTGTGTAAAATGTTAATGAATAAGAATGGCTGCATTTTCATAATTTATTACCATTTTGGCACACTGTGCCCACATCTCATTTGGCAGAACAGAAAAACAACATTCTCAAATAAGAACTCTGAAAACATTCCCCCCACCTTCAATAATTTAATGAATAATCAGGTGATGAACCAGACAAAATTTAGATTAATTTTGTGAGTTCTGCTTTCAAGAATCTCTGGTGGCCCATCAGTTTCCTGTTAATGAAAATAAATGGCTAAGAGATTTAAAAAAAGTTGAGTATAACAATTTCTATTGGCTTTTTCGTAGGGCTTATTCCTTCAGCCTTGTTATGATATGCTTTCTCCTGTTCTTACAATGGAAGTGAAGTGTGTTGTTTTGAAACCTACCATCCAATTTCTTGCCCTCTAGTGCCCTTTCCTTCCCTCACTGGGGGCTTACATAGCACTTTGACCAACAACTTTAAGAGTATTCAGAAGTTGGTTGCCCAGCTGATTTTCACCATTGCAGTGGCCCTCTCCATTTCTTGTTAAAGACTTGTGGTGTGAAATGCTTGGAAATGAACACTTGTAGAGTGTTCAATTGTCCATTTCTATTTTGCGGAATGGCCCAGTTTCTTTGTCTACAATTTTCAGTCCCCCATACTTCTGTCAAAATCAATTAACATGAAATAACATTCAACATCCCAGTAACATTTTAATAATTCCAAAAAGGAAGGGGGAAAGCACACAGACAAATAAAGCTTGAACAGATTGACCTATTTCCTGTGCACTGCTGTTATATTCCTTCCATGTTTGACTAAGATGGAGGACCAAAGAGGAGAAGGACGAGCAAAATAAGTTTTTGTATCATTGCCCATTTCACAAAGGCCTTCATCATGGTAGAAGATGCTACAGCAACAGAAAGTCTGACCTCAGAGAAGGAATTCCACAAGGTCAATATTCCCTGAGTTGAAAAAAAAAGAGAACATTTTAGTGAAGTTTTGTTTTCTCTTGCAACCAAAGAAGGGATGACTTTGGAGGCACAGAATCCCATTGCCAATGATAGAGCATGGTCTTATCATTTGAAGTCCTGAAGGCTGCCAATGTTTCCTAGGAATACAGAATGTTTACACAGATGCTTTTGTTCCGTTTTCTGATGGAAAACGTTACTTTCCTTGACCAGTTCTCAGTCTGCCTCAGGAACAGGATGGCAATATAGAGGAAACACTGAGGGAAAGAAAAGTGCTCCACAAAGGATAAATGAACTTCTCAGACCTATGTAGATGAACCCAGAGTTAGGCTGGGTAGAGTTCTAAGCAAATCGGAGGGAAGCCAAAATGTGCATAAAGGTATCCTTCAAATACTGCCGTTAAGTACATATATCCTGACATATGTTTTATACTACACACATTTTGCCATATGCCTCTGGCCCCTTTTTAAACAATCACATTCCTTAACATTTTTGCCACCTTCTCTCTTTTCAAAAAAAAAAAAAAAGCTTTGTTGATCCACTATTTTTTTTTTCACTTTTCCTTTTAATAATAGCTGTTATATCAACGTGACTTTAACTGAAGGATACAGTTCAAAAATATACACACCTTTGACTCCTCAGTTTTCCCCATTCTGATCTTAGATACAGTGTGCAAAAAGATAAGACCTTTCATCATCACTCTAACTTATAGAAAAGCTAGCCAAACCAGCTTTGGTTTGAACTCTACATAGTTTGCCTAAAGATATATTTTTGTTTTCATAGACCAAGGCCCCAGGATAAATTTGACAATTTCAATTTGGATCAATACTTTGTGATTCATCCAGACTTTCTCAGATACACTAAAAACAGGTAAGACATAAGTAAAGTGAAGGTCAAACCTCAGGAACAGTTTCAAGATTTTAAATTAGCAGCATTGGCAGTATGTATAGATGTCTTGTTTCAAACTTGCAACAAAGTACAAAACATTCCATCAAAATTATTACAAGCTGGCTGTTTTCTATTGGAATGAAACATAAAACAGGTTGAGCATTCAATAACTGGTCAAAACAAAACCCAAAATATTTTTTGTTCTGACTATAGGAAACAATGAGAACATGGAGCCAGTTGCTACTGCCTTATTTTCATTCTAGGATTATAAGAATTAGATGGTGGTGGTGGTGGCATTTCATTGATTTATTTAAATTACAGGTAGTCTTCAACTTATGATCAGAATTGAGCTCCAATTTTTTTCTGCTAAGTGAAACATTTGTTAAATGAATCTGGCCCCGTTTTATGCTCTTTTTGGCATAGTTGTTAAGTGAATCACTGCAGATGTTAAATTAGTAACATGGTTGTGAAATTAATCTGGTTTTCCTATTGACTTTGTTTGTCAGAAGGTTGCAAAAAGTAATCATATGACACTGCAACGGTCATAATTGTGAGTCAGTTGCAAAGTATCTGAATTTTGATCATGAGACCATGGGGATGCTACAATGGTCATAAGTGAAAAATGGTCATAAATCCCTTTTTTCAATGCCATTATAACTTTAAACAGTCACTAAGTCAACTGTTGTAAATCAGAACTACCACCCAGATTTATATGGTTGCTAAATGATTCTGGGTGGCTAAACAAGGATTACAAATATCTAGGAGAAGGAAAATGATAAAATATAAAATATAATGTGAAACACACTATACCAGCAACCAAATACATAATTCATGTTGCACAGCAAGCTCCTCTAACTTCCTGGCCCAGTGGGGGAAGAACTGCTCTGCCATCAGGGCGACAAACTAAATTGAGGAAATCTGTTCCACAGGGCAGATGCTGCAACAGAGAATGCCACAATGCTCAAATGGAAGAACATTTGACCAAATTTGTGACTTTAAAAATATCAACCTATTACAACAAATCTCTGCTGAAAATAGTAGAAACAAATTTCAAAAACACCTGAAAGTTATATTTAGATTAGCATCTGTTATCAGCTCCTTTTCCATTCCCCTACCTCATTCTCAACAGAAAGAACAGATAATGTTTCTTAAAAGTAAATATTCAGGGTCACTTACCCATTAGGAGACAAAGAAAGCAACTAAACTTCCTAGCATTTCTTACAGTCTTTGGTGACTAATTTGTTTTCTTAAAATTTGTTTATGTTTTGTGTTGTGAATTAATAAAAGTGCTTGAATAAAGATTATTAAAAGCTTAAAGTAAAGTGCAGGGTTCTGGCCCTGCACTTCTGATTGGCTGATAATAGCGACATCGGATTGGTCCATTCAGGAGAATCTGATTGGCTATTAACGAGCCTCTTTCATTGGTTAAAGGAGCTAACGCTTCCTGTGTTTTCATTGGCTAAGTACTCAAAAGCTTGCCTATATAAAGGGGCCGTTGTGGCCGTATTTCTGAGCTGTTACACCATGTTAAATAAAGTGTTGAAGTTCACTGTTCATCGACTCGTCTCCACTTCTTGCGCCCATGCGCAGAACATAACATTTTGGTTTACCTTTCCTTAGCTAAATTTCAGAAGGCACAGATCTTTATTTTATTTTTCAGCCTGTTTGCCAGGTGCAATCCTGACAAAAGCAACATTATGATTTTCTGATGGTTTTGTTTCCACCCTGGGATGAACCAGCAGGTTGTTGATGCTTCCTAACTGAAAGAATAATTCTGTAAAGTTATGGTCAGATATGAGAACACACACAGGACATACACATACACATAGTTCAGCATGCCAATCCTCTATTATTAATCTTTGTGTCTGAATCTCAGGAGCAGCATAGTTGAAAACTCTTATGGAGATGACACAAAGTTTTGAATCTTCCCTTTGTATTATTTTCACCTTCTTTTGCCATGTATTTACCTTCATTATTTTTTCTTCCCCCTTAATATTCTATACCCACATTGCTCCATCCACTCTCAGACAAGAGTAGCAGTAGTTCCAGCTTCTGAACTAGTCAGTAGGAAACATTAAAGGAAGAAGCCCAAACACAAAACACAAAACAGCAGCTCCATCCCAGGATTTGGAGCAGTCAGAATCCTCAAAACTAGGCCTCTTGAAATTGCTCAAATTTTCTTTCGTGCTTGGAATAAAATAGTGGGAGTTTTATTTCATGCATGCACAGAATAAATTTCTCAAAGCACCTACACTCAGAACATTGAAACAGTTCTTTTGTGCTTGGCATATTCCAAGGTTGGGACTTTTTGCTATCTCCAGCTTCCAGATTCAGTTCAGCATGGGATTCTTGGAGTTTGAGTAATCAGGCTGGCATTAAGCAAGGTAGAGAGGATCCCTTACAGACTGAACCCAAGGCAAGATATAATTCATTGTGAGTCTATGGTCAGTTTTAAGAATGCCTTTTAAATGTCTTTCAACCTGTTTGTTGAGTGCTGAACGCCAGCTCATTCTCTGAGAAGGCCTCAAGGAGAGGACCTGCTCAGATTTCATTGTCTTCCTATACTACCTTTTGAAATCTCCTTTTATAACCCACCCCAGGTTTTTGAAGTCCAAAACTCTAGAAAAACCCTACTGGCGCATATATAGGCCTACAACAAGTGCCTTCCTTCTTTTGACTGCACTCTACCTCTGTGATCAGGTAAGGGTTCAAAGATGCTGCATAGAATTTAAAGGTGAGCCACAAAGTTAAGGGACATTTGTCTCTTGCACCATCCTTTTGGAAAAACTTATTTAGCAATCAGTGGATCTGCTACTATTTCAACATTTGGTGTTTTTTCTCTACTTCACTAGAGAAATGCCTCAGGGCAGGGATAGATGCTTTTAGCCCTTGTCCCCTTGCATGATCATTTCTGTGCTGCTGTTCCTTTAATCATATTCTTTCAACCCTTCATTTCTTGACTTAAAACAACAGAAACCTCAAATTAAAACCCTTTCTGCCTGAGTGAGTTATCCTGGCCCTGATTTACTTCATGAACACCACATCTGCATGCCAGCCACATAATGCAGTTCTAATGCTAAACTTGGGGCTAAACCTTTTCTATTGCATGTCTTTCTTAGTGAAGTTAATTTCAGTAAAAAAATGTTTGAAGAAACTCTGAAAGTTCTGTCATCCCCAAGGCTTCCTGAAGAGCAGATTTTAATGAGATAAGCTCATTTCTTTCCTCAACTTCCTACAGCTTTGCAAATTCTTGGATTTCTTTGACATCTCCACAGAGTTAATTCACCATATCCATAGAGGGGCAAAGTAATTTCCCATTCTTCCAAAAGCCTTTAAATTAATCTTGCCTTCTTCCTCTTCCCATTTCTCTTTCAAATTTCAACTGTTAAGTACTATTCCCCCTCATCTTCCAAAGCCACAATTCTCAGTTCCAGAAGAATGTTTGCTGTACTTGTTAAGTTTTGTGCATGGGCGCAAGAAGTGGAGATGAGTCGGTGAACAGTGAACTTCAACTCTTTATTTAACATGGTGTAACAGCTCAGAAATATGGCCACAATGGCCCCTTTATATAGGCAAGCTCTTGAGTACTTAGCCAATGAAACACAGGGAGCGTTAGCTCCTTTAACCAATGGGAAAGGCTCGTTAATAGCCAATCAGATTCTCCTGAACGGACCAATCCGATGTCTCTATTATCAGCCAATCAGAAGTGCAGGGCCAGAACCCTGCACTTTACTTTAAGGTTTTAATAATCTTTATTCAAGCACTTTTATTAATTCACAACACCCCTTCCCCCCGGGTTCCATTTAAGGGGTGCGGTAACGTAGTCTTTGAGGTAGGCAGGTTGTTTTGATTGTCTATTTGATTTACGTTGTCCTCCCGGTATTTGTCTATAGTCTTGTTGGGGTTGGACGTTATCCGGTGAACAGGGTGCCTCCGGCTCTGTATCTAAATTTTCGTTGCCACTAATGTCCTCGGTATTCCCTTGAGGCGAGCTTACCCCTATCCCTGATCCTTCTTCACGTGTTGCCTCTGAGCGGTCATCTCTTCCGCTTGTGCTTTCTGCCATTTCAAATTCAGCCTCCTTGGCGTCTCCTCCCCCCTCAGTTTGGAAATCAGGGAACTCGCAGATCCCCGACTGCAGCCTTGAACGCAGCTGATCAATATGGCGCTTCCATATTCTATCATCCTGACATTTCACTCGGTACGATCTGGGTCCGGTTATTTGGATTACAGTTGCCTCGACCCACAACGGATCACCCAAAAAGTTTCTAGCGAAAACCAAGTCGCCTACCTGGAAATTACGGCATTTCCCGCTGGATCCGTGTGGTTTTTCAGGTTCATATGCTGGGTGTAGACGGTCGAGGTGGGAGTGGAGCTTCCGCCCCATCAATAACTCAGCCAGAGTTTTGTTGGTGACGCTGTGCGGAGTGATATGCTGCAAAAGGAGTATTCGGTTAATCTTGTCTTTGATATCGCCATAGTCCATTTTATGCAAAGTTTTTTTGACGAATTGTACCATGCGCTCGGCTCTTCCATTGGCCACAGGATGCACCGGCGAAGTTCGTGCATGGCGAATACCGCGGTCCGCCAGATACTGTTCAAAAGACAGCGCGGTAAATTGGGGCCCGTTGTCGGATACCAGAACGTCTGGTAGTCCGTGTGTTGCAAATAATCTGTCTAATTTTCTGATGACTGATTCGGTTGTTGTATTTCTCATTTCATGGATTTCAAGCCAGTTCGAGTAGGCATCCACCGTTAATAAAAATGTGTGTCCTTTGGTAGGTCCCGCAAAGTCCAGATGAATACGGGACCGTGGTCCCCTAGGTGTTTCCCATTCTGTCGGGGTTGCTTTCGGTGGGGCATTGCTAACTTCCTGGCATTTGTGACAAGCCTTTACCCAGGCTTCGATCTGCTTGTCGATACCCGGCCACCACGCATAGCTTCGTGAGAGGGCTTTCATGTGCACAATGCCGGGTTGGCCATTGTACAAGGTTCTCAGTACCGCTCGCTGTAACCACTCTGGGACAACGACTCTATCTCCCCAAATAATGCAGCCCTTCTGGGAAAACAGTTCCGTTTGTCAATTTTTGAAAGGGACGTAGTTGTCAGGGACTTGGTCCAATGGCCATCCGTGCTCGACCCAGCTGAGGACTCATGCCAAAATGGGATCGCGTTTAGTTTCAATCGCGATATCTCGGGCTGTCATTGGCGGTGTTTGAAGTGTCTCGATCTGAAGTGCTGTGACGGTTGGAGCGGGGTTGTCAACGGTTTCTGGAAGTGGTGCACGGCTCAATGCATCGGCGTGGGGAATGGCTTTCCCCGGGCGGTGTTGCAACTTATAATTATATGTGGCCAAGAATTCTGACCAGCGAGTCATTCTGGGAGATAATATATAAGGGGTTGGCCTATCTCCCGCTATTATTCCCAGCAAAGGTTTGTGGACAGTCACTATAGTAAAGGCTCAGCCATACACATATTTATGAAATCTTTTAACAGCAGATACAATAGCAAGGGCCTCTTTATTGATTTGACTGTAATTGTGTTCTGCTTTTGATAGCGTCTTTGAAAAATAGGCAACAGGGGCTTCACTACCGTTTGGTAAAACGTGGCTCAAAATGGCACCCACTCTGAATGGTGATGCATCACACGTAATCGTTAAAGGCAAAGTCTCGTTATACTGCATCAAAACAGCATCAGAAGTCAATAAATTTTTTACTTGTCGAAACGCCTGCTCTTCTCTATGTCCCCAAACTCAGGTTGCTTTTTTGTCCAACAAATGATGTAGGGGTTCTGCTATGGTTGCTTTGTGAGGCAGGAAAATGTTATAAAAATTGATAAGGCCTAGAAAAGCCTGGAGGTCGGTCTTATTGCGGGGTTTTGGGGCATTTTTGATTGCCCTAAGCTTGCTATTGGTGGGGTGAATGCCTTGTTTATCAATTAAGTACCCTACAAATTCTACTCGATCCGTACATAGTTGACACTTGTTTTTTTTAACTTTGAGAACCGAATCTTTAAATTTCTGGAGAACCAACCCCAGGCGCTCCCTTAGTATTTCTCGAGTCGGGCAGCAATTAACATGTCATCAAAATATGGGACAATGCCTTTTATCCCTTGTAATAGTCTTTCCATCAAACTTTGAAAGATTCCTGGGGCCACGCTTACTCCAAATTGGAGTCGGTTACATTTAAACGCACCTCGGTGCGTAACGATTGTTTGGGCCTCTGCTGTTTTTTTGTCTACAGGCAGTTGTTGGTTTGCCTGGGCTAGGTCTAGTTTAGCGAAGACTTTTCCGCCCCCCAGGGAATGGAGAAGGTGTTGCACCACCGGTACCAGGTAAGCGTTTTGTTGAAGGGCGTGGTTCAGGGTGGCTCGGTAGTTCCCACAAATTCTTATTGATCCATCCGACTTGATGGGTGTCATGATTGGGGTTTCCCAGGGAGAGTAGTCGGTTGGTTCTAACACTCCCTGGGCTATTAATTTATCAAGCTGCTCATCAATCTTTGGTTTAAGGGCAAATGGAACTCGACGAGGCTTAAGGCGGATGGAGCTATTTCGGGGTTGAGGTTAAATGATATCGGGGTCCCCTTGTATTCACCTAGTTTATCTGCAAAGACGTCCTGGAATTCTTGGATGAGAGCCTCTTTCCAGTTGTTGCTGCAGGTTCAGTGAATGCCGGCTACTTCACCGAGTGGAGCGAACCATTGGAGGCCTAACAAGCTAGGCCGATCCCTGTCGACTACAGTCAGGGGTAGGGATGCTGTACAATTCTTAAATGAGACATGAACTTGGCTGGATCCAACAACTGGAATTCGATTCCCTTGATAGTCTTTGAGTATGATTCTTTGGAATCTGAGGTCTTGCCGCCGGACAGTAGGGATGAGCTGTTTGAGGGTCTTCCAGGAAACCATCGAGAGGGACGATCCTGAATCAACTTCCATCATGCAAGGTTGGTTTTCGATGGCCACTTTCACTCGGATCTTCTTGGCATCTAGAGATGAGGCGTGACCAATCGTAATAGTTTGGTGAGCCTCTTCTCGCTTCGTTGAGTGGTTTAGGGGCTTGTTTCTGTAGGAGTGGTTGTTCCATTGGTGGTTCAAGGGTTCTCGCTTTACAGGATGGCTTCCTGTAGTTTGGCGATAGTTACCCCCCTCGGGGGCTGGCTGGGTCCTTGTTTGCTTCTACAGACCCGTCCGATGTGGCCTCTTTTCCCGCAAACATGGCAGAGCGCATCGAGGAATTTGCATTCTGATTGGGGGTGGCTTGCCCCACAACCAGCGCATTGATACTGCGATCTCTGGCGTTGGTCTCGTTCAGACCGGAGCCAGTTGACCTCTTCTTCATCGCTTTCCAATGACGATTCGAGGTCCTCGTGGTGGGCTGTCGTAGCCTGTTCTCCTAAGTGAGGTGAAGCTTCGCGGGCAAGTTGGCGAAGTGGGGCATGGGCGCAGCGCATTCGGGCAGCCAACTTCCTGGTTGCTTCTGCTGCAATAGCTTCAGTAATGGCATCTGCAAGGCTGATGTCGCCTTTCGCCATCAGCTTGCTTTGGATGTGTGGCGCATCTAGTCCCAGAATTATTCGGTCTCTCAGGGCTTCTTCAAGGTCGGCAAACCTACATAGGCCTCCCAGATTCTAGAGATCCGCTATGAAATCAGCAACACTTTCACCCTTCCGCTGATCTCTCTGGCAAAATTCATGACTTCTAACCAGCGTTGGTACGGTTGGTGCATAGTGGGCCCTTAGCAGGGGTTCAAGGACGTCCCAGTCCATAGCCTTTACTTCTGCCGGTTTCGTTAGCGCCTTGGCCATCTTGAATACAGTCGGTCCGCAATGAGTTAGGAATACTGCCCATTTCTTTCCGGTAGTGGCATCCTTCAAATTGTTGGTCTCCAGAAACATCTGGAAGTGATCCATATATGAGTCCCAGACTTCTTGTGCCAGGTCGAATGGAGCGGGTGATATGACGCCGCCGGACATGGTTCCGCCATTGGTGCATTTCAGCCACGTGCTCTGTTATCGCTCTTCGTTGTTCAGTCAGCTCTGACATCTCCACATCCCACCCTCGTCGCCAGAGTTAAGTTCTGCGCATGGGCGCAAGAAGTGGAGACAAGTCGGTGAACAGTGAACTTCAACTCTTTATTTAACATGGTGTAACAGCTCAGAAATATGGCCACAATGGCCCCTTTATATAGGCAAGCTCTTGAGTACTTAGCCAATGAAACACAGGGAGTGTTAGCTCCTTTAACCAATGGGAACGGCTCGTTAATAGCCAATCAGATTCTCCTGAACGGACCAATCTGATGTCGCTATTATTGGCCAATCAGAAGTGCAGGGCCAGAACCCTGCACTTTACTTTAAGGTTTTAATAATCTTTATTCAAGCACTTTTATTAATTCACAACAGTACTAGCACAGATTTTTCTCCCCATTAGCTTCACATAGCTGGTTTGAAGTTGTCTGTTTCCACATTATTCATGGGAATGCTCTCCAGAAGAAGGACAAGGTATGGATTAGTTATTCATTGAGCAAATAAGATCTAAGCTTTACAGACATTTACTCAGTGTCCTGGACAAAATATAAGAATACGTAACTCAACATCTTAATGGTCCCAGTGTTTTGGTCATAGCTCTTAGTTATTGTTGTCTAGATAACAAACAAATCTAGATAACAAACATGCATACTTTTATGTATGTTATCATCGATTTGCACTGTTCTGCATTTTCTCAAATCAAAGTTATATAAGTCTGTGGATAATATGTGGCATACTTGGTTAGGTCTAATGTCTCTTCACTATGTCTTGCAATTTATCCATTGTATTATAAGAGCTGTCTTTAAGATGGGGAGTCAATGCTCTGAAGAGGATTGATGCTTTCCCCCCCAATCCCATAGGAGTAGCATTGAATGTAGTTTTGCTTTTTCTTCTTCATCATCATTAACTCTGGAGGAAAGAGCAAATCGCCACTATCCCAGTCTTCCCATGAAGCTATTGGTAGATAACGATATTAAAGAAGCTATGTCTGTAAATCCAATGAGCTCATGGATTTATTTATTAAGTATCTTTTATGTATCTAGCTGGGCTTTTTTTTCCCAAACCAACCACATTTATTTCCCTCCCCAATGATAATACTTTGCCTTCCCAGGTGAGCGCTTATGGATATATCACCGAAGGCTACCAAAAGTATTCAGATCATTATTATGATAAAGAACGGAAGCGTTTAATCTTTTATGCCAACCATGACTTCAATCTGGAACGGAATGTATGGAAACAACTTCATGACGCAAATATTATGAAGCTCTATCAACGAACCTGACGGAACCAGATTATGAACTCCCAACTGGAGTGCGTTATTTTCCTATAGCGCAGAAACTTTGAAAACAGGGTTGTTATTGGGACATGCTGTTATCTAAGATACACTAGTAATTTTTTTTCTGAATGGTTCCATAACACTTAAGGTATTTCCAAAAATATCCATTCCATGAACCATTATTATCAGTCTAGGACAAAAAGATACAAAAAGATTATGCAATTTAAGAGGATAATTTAATGTAGGAATAATTAAATCCTGAGTATCAGATTACACGTAGGAGAGAAGGAGTGTCACAGACAATTTATGATGTCTGACCACTTTTTTCCAAACGTTCAGACAAAAAGATTTTTGATATTGAGGTTAGAGCTAATAAACCTGAATCCAAATAACTACTAAATAGGAGCAGATAACTCTTAGGTGCTACCTAGTGGCTCTTCCGATAATTGGAGCCCCCAATATACTTGCCCTACCTGAAATACTAGTCTTGAATCTTATCTGCATACATGCGAACATTTTTTTCTTCATCAGTAGAGAAACAAGAATCATGATAGCTTGGATTTAATGTGAAGCCATTACCTTTTAATGTGAAAATAGACTTGGTTTAACAGTAAAAAAGTTTTTTTTTCATATGTAGATTATGAAGAGTGTTCTTTCTTTCTTTGCTCTAGAATCAAGCTAAAAAAATGGTGAAAGCAGATATTATATTTATTTATATATATAAATCAAACTTATTAACCGCTCATCTCCCTCAAAGAGGGGCTCTCATATTTTGCACAAGAAAGGGTCTCATTGAATCCCTGGAGTTTTAAGAGACCACGAAAAATTCCCTTATGACTCCCTGTAAAGCTGCTGATTAACAGAGTAGGCACTACTGAGCAAGTTGACCTAAATTAAGGGACCCTCCTACAGGCATGTTGGAAAGGAAAGAGAAGTAAAATTTATTTCTCTAGAGAGAGGTTTCCCCATCCTTTGCACTCAGTTGCTTGCTCTCAAAGAGCAGAGCCTCAGCTTTTGAGTTCTCAGTAGGGTAGCAAGGAGTTATTGTTCTCCTTCCCACTCTGGAATCCAAATCATGCCACAGTGCTCCAGGTTGCTAAGTGACAACTCTGTCCTGGTATTCTTCAAGCCTGAATAGGACCTTTACAATTCCCAATAAGTTTTGTTTTTCAAATATTTTTCTCTATAGAGGCCCCTTTCTCCTTGTGGTTTTTTTTTGTTGTTGTTGTTGTTGCAGAGAGGCCATTAATTTTAGTCTCCTTCACAACATGGAAGATGGTGGAAAAGTCCTTTAGAAAGTAATTTACAAATCTTAGAATAAATAAGGATATAGAAACATGAGCAAAGATTATTTGTATAGCCCAGACTATCTCTATATTATTTCATACAATATCACATGAATGGTTTGAGATCAATCATAGTAGTTCTAGTGGAATAGAAATCATGATCTCATAAGATCCAGAAACAGTTAAAATATCAGCTAAATTTTATCTTTATGGTAAAATTGGAAATTGGATCAACTCTGAAATTTTTATATCAGAAACAGTCTGATGAAATTAGGACTAGTTGGATTTATTCCACAATTACAAGTGTACCAAGAGGTCATACCCAAACACGTAATTGCATGCCATGTTTACAAATGGCTACAGTGGATGCAGAGATTTTCAATCAGGATTTTTTTGCACTTCCTATTGGTTGTTCATCTGTTTCAATCTAGTGTAAGAGACCCCTGTTCCAGATATCTGAGGTGTACTGCATATACTTACTGGCCTTCAATAATGTACAGATAGAAATGAGTACAGCAGAAATCACTTATTATTGAAGATACATTACTCAGTTTCAGTACTCCCAGGTTGCCAAGCTCAAGAAACAAGCAGTGGGGATTTTATTGTTGTAGGGTATAATGACAGCATCTTGAAGTCTGACAGAGTTTCTCTCTGCTCCATGAAACAGAATCAAAGTGGGGTTATTTTGAGTTTCAATTTCATGCCTTTTCTTGCTATTAAATTTGTGATTTCTTCTCCATTAATGTTTCATTGCTCTCTTCTCCCTTTCAAGGCCAGGTCTCTCTTTTTTTTTTTACAATCAGCAAAAAATATATTCTATTTATATTCTAAGCTAATCTATACAGGTATTACCCACTTATAGGTAGCGCATGACAAAGAACATTTGTTCACTTGGGGTTTGACTCAGAGCAGAGAGCATGGGAGCTAAGGAGAAGTGCTCTCTAGTTTGAAATTTTTTCTTATATTTGGCATGTTTTCCTCTTAAGGATTCTATGTCCTAAATTTTTGTCAGCATGTTTCAGGAAGCATACACCCATTAAAACTCAAACATGGTCAACAGAACAAACCATAGTTAAACCCAACATGCCTTAGCATGATGCATGAATCCAACCACTGCACAGGGAGATGATGAATTCTCATCAGAGTTTGAAGAAAAGGCTGGCCCACTAAGATTCTATCAGCAGACTGCCTGCACTACTGTATATTTGATCTTTTAGGTGATCTTTGATGACCTTTCTGATTCTGGGTATTTTACTACTGCTTATTATGAAAATGCAGGAAAAACAGGTTTTATAAATAGCAAAGAACACATGACTAAATTGGACAGAGAGGCAGGGAAGGAAGACATTCTGATTCTAAAGACGGACATTTCCACTGGACAGCAGAGCTAAGCTCAACAAAGAAACCAAAAAGGTTGCTATAATTTGCTTTTCTTTCTACAAGTCCACATTTCCACAAGTCTCTTGCTAGTAGTTTAAAACTACTGAATGTAGTTTAGATTTCCTTTGGAATTCATAAATGGATCAAGATATACATGAGTCGCCTATCATAAATGGATCAAGATATATATGAGTCGCCTACATCTAAAGTGAAGGTTAATGGTATGTTTTCCCCTATGTTCTCACTATTTAGAGGAAATAGACAAGGATGTCCACTTTTATGCATTCCAAAGAAAATCCAAACTTGTCTAATATGGTAAACATGTATTGTTTATATATGTTGTCAAAGGCTTTTTCAGCAACTAATGATAAAATTACATGTTGTTCTTTATCTTTATTCAAATCTCTTATGACTATAATTAACCTCATGTTGTCTGCTGAATTTTTATAAACCCTGCCTGATCAACAACAAACAATATAACTTGTTATATTTGCAAATACTACTGTTAATATTTTTGTATCAACATTAATCAATAAGATTGGATGATAATTAGCACGAAGTGTGATCTTTACCTGAGTGTGATCTTTGGCATAACCGTAATATAAGCCTGGTTAAATGCTGCTGATAAAATTCCCTTATCAAATATCTCATCATACAATTAACTAAGTTTTGGCATCAAAAGATCTATAAATGTTTTATACCACTGAATAGGGAATGCATCCAATCCTGGTATTTTACCACTTCCCATGATTAAAATTATTTGTTTACTCTCTACCTCAGAGAGAGGTACAAATAAAAGTTGTTTATGTGCATCAATTAAGTGAGATAAATTAACTTATTTTAAAAAGATCTTTATATATTTTTATTCAATGTATTCTCTTTTTTGCTACATAATTCTAAATAAAAATTGTCAATTTATATGCAGTGAAGTTTTACGGTATATATTTAATCTCTAATAAGTGGAATCAGTGCCCTATTTTTTATTTTTTAAATTTATTTTTGCTTTAAGTGATTAGCCATAATTTTACCAGGTCTTTCACTCTTCTCCCAATATCTTTGTCATAAACATATCCACATAAATTCTGTCTGTGTGATATTATAGTATGTTTTGCAATGTCCTATACTTACTAAGTTTTGGCAGAAAAAAATGGATTATATAAATATGGCTGTGTAACAAGAGCTAAAACTTTCAGAGGATAACATTCTCCTGAAATTACATATCCAGTATTGACAACCAGACAATGTTAATGGATTCTTACTATAGCCAAGACTGATACCACAGCATTGGAAAGATAAATGTATTGCTCCATTCATTCAATGGAGTCAAGACCTGATTGCATTTGCCACCTATGAGCAGATTGCCTATTAGACATAAACTTTATATGGAAAAGTAAAATGAAATATGGAAACTTATTTATACAAAATAAGATAGTTAAAAAAGAATTGTATAGGTATACTATAAATATATACATACATGAATAATATTTGCATTGGATAAGTATATGTAGCATTGTAACTGTTTACTGTTATAATATATCATACCATTTTTTTCCTTTATTTTAATTCTTCACTTTTTTGTTCAACAGCGTCTATGTATTTCTTTTTTTTTGAAGTATATGTATCACAGTTACCTTTGTGTTCCTTTTTTTTTTATTTTAAAAGCAATAAATAAATAAATATATCTGAAACTTACATGTTTTAAACTCACCAAGTTTGCCATTTTAATCTTACCAAATCTGAAGATATTATTTTATTTTATTATTTGGAGGATTTGTATTGCCACTCAATTCACATGACAGAATTCTGTATTCTTCTTTACAAAATTATTTTGATTAATTTCTCCTAAATAATTTGGTGTTGTCGGTATTCCTGATTATCTGTCATCCCTAACAAAATTGATTTCAGTGCTAATTTCATGCCACTGTTTGCATTTCTTTGTGAGGGCCGATTTTCTGTTTCCAGTTCATGAAAAAGTCACTAGTCCATATGAGGGCTTCTTCATTCTTCCAGCTTTTTCTGGGTGACTTTAGTGCAGAATTTCACCAAAAGGCTATTGAAAATAGAAGTAATCATCTGCAAGTACAGTTGTGCACACATGTTGGTTCATTCTCTCTCAAGAACTTTAAATGGTGACTGAGGCAGAGGTTTCCTTTATAGTAAAAGTATGGATTTTATTTTGGTAAGATTGCTCATCTCTCTGAGGGGTTATTTTCTCTTTAATAACGTTTTAACCAATTTATAGTAATTTCTATACTATTTATTAATTTATGAGCTAATTAGCCTTTAAAACCTTTCTCAAAATTCTGCTGTAACCAATCAAATGAGGGACAGTTTTGCAAAAAATAAAAATAAAAAAATAAAAATCAGATGAGATGTTTAAGCTAAATTCTTGGATAGCTTCTGAACTAGAAACTTTAGATCAGTCAAGTTTCCCTGGAATGGAGATTTTTACCTGATGAACTGATGATAGGAATGAAGAAATGTTTTTTATTTATTTGGGAATGAATAAAGCCACTTATCTTAAGCAAATAATTCTGGATGGCTAACAATATAAGCTAATACAAAGCAATAAAGTATGGTACAATAAAGTACCTTATGATTCTTGACTCTTGACGAATGTATGTTTTCTTTTATGTACACTGAGAGCATATGCACCAAGACAAATTCCTTGTGTGTCCAATCACACTTGGCAAATAAAGAATTCTATTCTATGCTATTCTATTCTATTCTATTCCATTCTATTCTATAAAAATACAATTAAAAACCACCATAATGCATACAAAATACACCAGATTGTTACTTGAATTGTCCACTTAAATTTTTCCCCCTTCTTCTATGTTTGCTACTAAAATAAGCAACCCTAGAACAAAATATTAACTTCAGTAGAGATTTATAGAATTATCTCTTGAGACACAAAGAAATTATTTATTCAATTTTAATTGTCGCTCCACAGAGAAATGTTTCACTATCCGGACCTTAAACTGGATTCTCTTACTGTGGTAAGCAGTTACACTGTTTATAAAGTTTGGTTTTCTTGTATTGTGTAAACTCAGCTATTATTTAATATTAGATTTATATCCTACTTTTGTTTTATGTAACTGAAGGCTGAAAGCCCATCTTCTATTTTGCCCATAGCAACAATCCTGTGAGGTGGGTTGGGCAGAGTGAGTGGTCCAAAGTCTTCCAGCTGACTTTTATGCCTAAGGGAAGACTTGAACTCACTGGTTTCTAGTCTAGGCCTGAGCCACTGCAACCAAATAAATGTGACAAATTCTTTTCTCATTTCAACATTATGCAAGACCAACCATGGTTTATTCGATAAATGTAACTCAACAATATATGAACTGAGAAAGAATCAGGAATGGAACAGAACTCAAATCAAATGGAGCTAAATCCAGCCAGGTAGCAGACTTCTTGCTAATGTTGACATTTTCATCAATTAGGCTGTATAAACTTTGCTAAGAGAGATCTAAAAGATTTATAAAGATATGAAGGTTTAGCTGGGCTCAGAATCTTAAAAAGATAACATCATCTGGTTAAATAAGTTTTGAATTTGAATCCTCTCAGCCTAGTCTACTTCATAGAGTTGTTATAAGGATAACATTAAGGGAGAGCCACATCAGAACTACTGTCAGAGGTGTAAGCAACCAGAACAGTTTCCGTAATGGATTAGGTAGGTTTCTTTATTGTTGATTGTCCGTCTTCCTTAGAGGAAGCCTTATATAAACATAAGTTTCCTCCCCTGCATGGCCTTTAAGCTGGAATACCTTTTAACCCTAGATATCTTTTAATATCTTTTAACATTGGGGCTTCTTCTCCTTCATGGTTCCATCAAAACTACCTTGAAGTTCATGAAAAAGAGCAGAATATAATATGCCCAGTAAAATCATAAATTAAAAAAAAACCCAAATGTTATATTCAAGCAGATTTATTTGCTATATTTATACCCAGCTCTAGAAAGTATAGGATATTCCAGAAAATATTAAAGCTAAATATGGGGGCATCCTATTTTCAGACCTATAGTGCCTGCGGCCTGCCCCATATGAAAATACCCCTCATTTTACTCTCTCATAGTCTTTTTAATCAGTATTTTCCTTAATTTTGTATGTTCTAGCTATAGCTAGTTCTAGAGTTACTTATTACCCTCAAATTGCAGAACACTATTTTGCCATTAACTTTTTGACAAATGTACTGAGACTGCTTTTTATATTCTGACTTCATGCTTTACTGTAGTTGAGAACATCAGCAATTCTTACCACCAAATAGAAGGCAAAGCACTGTTTTTCCTCAGGATGAATTGAAGGGTGGATTTGATCTTTAGAGCACTGATAGCTTCCCTCCCCATAATACAGAGCTGTCAAACTCTCCGCCCACAGGCTGGATGCCTCAAGCACTGCCCAATTTAGCAAAGGGGAAAGAAGTCTGGATATGTCACATGCTGCTGTGATATGAGTTTGATATCTCTGCCATAATATATAGGAAATACCTTACCTGTATAATAGGTACACATAATAGGTACACATACACACACACACACACTTTATCTTCCCCTAATTTTTGGAAGGTGCAAATGTATTTAGAAACAAGGAAACAAAACAATTCTATAAAGTTCTATTATTAGAACCATCCAGAGTTGTTGGCAGTCAAGCGATATAAAAGTTTAATAAATTATGATTATTATACTACTGGAATAGTTCTAAATGCAAGACTGGTAGAACTAAAATAAGAATGATCATCTGGAGTGCTATGTCATCAGCAATCTGATTTCTGATTGAGGATAGAACACAGGCGCTCAGCTCCAGTTTGATTCTACCCCTTACACAATATTAAGAACACCTCCATACTACATCCTTGGCACAGGTTCGGAATCAATTCTATCCCTGTGCAATTACACAGCAATTTTGAAAAGGTGGGGAATCTATTGAAGTTTATTTAAAA
Source organism: Hydrophis major (assembly GCA_033807585.1). NCBI lineage: Eukaryota > Metazoa > Chordata > Lepidosauria > Squamata > Elapidae > Hydrophis > Hydrophis major. The sequence continues at coordinate 176,358,251 of CM066329.1, forward strand.
CAGTTCATTTGGTGTTTTCTTTGTTAATGTACTGGCTCTGCTGATTTTCTGTAATTTATAGTATTATCACCTAATGATCTGCCAAACACATGCAGAATCTCAGGTCTCCAGAAACGTGTTTTGCACATCTCTCATTTTCCTAGTTGGTGGGAACTGTTGGCTTCATGCTGCCTCTTGACCCTTGGATTTTAATCATTTATTATTTATTTATTATATTTACACCTGTGATAGAAGATAGTGAAGATGTGGATCCCCAGAAGAGAAGAGGTGCATTCCAGAGAAGTAATAAATACTGTAACCCAGTCCATATATTATGTATAAGAGTTAAGAAAATAACAGCAGCCCCTCTTTTAATAGTTCATTTAATATTGTAGATTCAGTCTTTAATCTGAGACAATTTTGTCTATAGATGTCAACAATAAAGCATTCAGCTTGGAAGAACTGCCACATTTCATTCTTGCTTTTGGATCTGACAACACCTCCTTCCACTGAGATTCACCTCCCTGGCCTGCTGTTTATAAGATATTCTTCCTCTCTCCAAACTCAGAAATGACGACAATAGCTGTAGCAGTAGAGGATGCACGCATTCGCAAAATGGTTACCATGCTTTCATTTCCTTGCAGACTAAATGCAGAAGGAAATAAAAGTTGTGAACCCAGTTTCCACTCAAACCAACTTGAGATAGCAATTTGGTTTTTGCAACCTACCAAATACACCCATGAAATAAAAACGGGGTTGGGAAAAAAGGACATGAGCAAGGGTGGTTTTTTTTCCTTTTCTTTCTTTCTCCAAAACAGGTGACAACTCCAACTGGAGCAAATTGAATGATGTTCTTTGCACTTATTGGTCAGCTGCATACGGTACTGATTGGTTCATAGGGTGTTTTAAGCATGTTGAGGTTGGCAGAAAATCTCTCAATTTGCTCGTTCGACGTTAGGCCTTCCCTATGCGATCACCGTTCGCTTGTCAGTTTCTAATGACTGCTTGTTTGGCTAAGCCAAGCCGGCATTGAAGTATCGGATCATTTATTAAATGACTGCCACGAAGCAAACTGTCTAAGAAGTTTCTCCACTGTCTCCCCCGCCCACCCATCTCACTTTTATGCACTGTAGAATAGGAGTTGGCAGAATTCACTCCGCAGTTTTTCCTTTCCGGATATATTGCGTTTTGCACCGATCCGTGCAAAGTGTGGGTAAATAGGTGACTCTAGAAAAACCGCCCGGTATATCTCCGTGAAGTATTTTATTGTGTGATACTTCTTTTCAAGGTCGACGTGAAAGAAGAGAAGGGACTTCGAAGGGAACGTTTTAAGGCAGCTCCCAGGAGCGTCACCCCCTCTCCACCATTGCAAGCGAGTCCGAACCAGTTACTCAGGCGCGGCGTTTCTCCCACCTCCGCCCCCCATTTTCTCGCTCTTAGCTAACTGGATGAAGGTACATCAAGCAGCGAGCAACAGATGGAAAGACGAGGCGAGTCCGTAGTCTTTATTGCGGGGCAACAAGGCACAGCACCCGGGCTCTGGAGGAAGAGCTTTCTCGGCTGAGCTCCGTAACTTTTCCAAAGAACGAAGAGAAGGAGGGAGGAGGAGATAAAGCCTCTGCTGTTTAAAGCTTGGGGGGCGGGGGGGGGGCGGCGTCGCTGGACGGTGGAAGTGACTTGATTTCTTCCCTACTCAGAGTTAGGGTGCTCCAGCCTAGCTAGTTAGACGAGTCCCCGCGGCGCAGGCGGCGCGTTTCCCCTCAGCGCGTCCTCCTTTTCCTGAATGGGGTCTCCCCGGAGGAAAAGGCTCTGCCTTTTGTTCCTGATAGGATTAGGACTCTCTGTCGTTTTCCTCGGACATTACTACACCGCGGATTCGCCCCTCTGCGCCGGGACTGCAGCCAGGTAAGACGACTTGGGAGAGGGAATCTTTCAAAATCAAAGGCTGGGGGGGACGGGGGGGGGACGGGACCCAAAACCTCTTAATACTGTTGGTGGTGGGGAATAGAGATTGCTCGGAAGCCAAGGGCAGCCACCCTGGTGCTGGATAAGAGGAGTGACTGTGGGAAAACAAGGTGTAATTCTTTTTTTTTCCTTTTTCTTTTTTTGTGAAAACCAACAAATGTACAAGCTTGCCATTGAAGTAGCACTTTGCAACCCTGTGGAAGAACAAAGTGCTCAAAGCAGCCAGGAAGGTGGTGGAGCTACTACTTAGTGTTCTTCACCAGCCTCCCAAGGAAGATGTTAAAAGTTTCAAAGTAGTCAGAGCCATAATTCAGAGGACCTCTTTCGTGTTTTTCTTTTAAGCTGAAGGGTTTGAGTACATTGTAAGTTGCTAATCGGCTTTCCCCTAACTGCGTCCTGCACACTTGTCTGGACTACACAGCTCCCAGAATGCCCATCCACCTTGGCTAATAGCCCATGGTGGCTAGCAGTTGTAATCACAACTGTATCTAGGAACAGCAGGTAAAAGAAAGCTGTGGTAAGGGTTAGAATTGTGTTACTTCATATTTGTGGTGTAGCTCTGAGGGAGTAGTACATTCCATGGTTTCTTTGCTTGTGATCAAGAATCCATGTAGGAGGTGGAGAAGTTGCAAATGGACTTAATGCTAAAAAATCTTCACCTCGGTATTGGAAAAAAGATGCAGAAATTTAATAGGATGTGACTTATGTTTTAAAGGAGAAATCACACAGTGTATTATTGATTACTTAAGACATATACTTTTTGGGGGAGGGTGCCTATTTTATAAACCAGGGAGAGTTTAAACATTCAGGTCAGTGATTCCCAAACTTTACCCCAAATTGGGTAAAAATAGGTATGTTCTTTTGGATAATAACACACAAAACCCATTAACCAATCACAACAGGGATAAATGTTTAATAGCCTTAAAGTGTTTTGCCTACATTGGGTAAAAAGGATTTTCTGATAAGCAGTTTCAGCTAATGAAAAAATATATGGGAAGGTCCCCTTTCCTCTAAGATTCTTGCATTGTGTATCCTCTTATACATGCCTTCCTAGATTTTGAGCTTTTAGAGTTTTAAAATGAATGAAATATATTTAGAGATAACTGGGGGGGGGGGGGGGGAGCCTGAATGGAGGTTCCTTGTGGGCAAGATAAGTCATGTCAATTGTTTTTTTTTTTTAACTTTGTAAATGACAGTGGCCATTTCTTTACCTATTCTTCATATCGCACATGCTCAAAATATTTTTTGTAAAATTAAGAAATGATTAAAATGTTATATCCACATAAAGATGTATGAACTAATCTTTCCTGCCAAGATAGTGTATGGGAGCAGTGTCCACTCTGATTCTTATCACATTTCAAAGCAGGATATAATTCTGAACAGTGTTATTTTTAAGAATGAAAAGTTCTTGCTTGCTCTGATACACACTATATACATACCGTAAATGAATAAAACCACAAGTAAACCTTCATTGAGCCTTTCGTTTCCTAGATCTCAGAAAATCTTTCTGCACCTGTTTACTGGCTCCTGAAAATACATTCAGAAAGGGAAGAATGTTCCCATTCTTACAAAATATGCTTATAGCATAACCTATGTCAGATCCATCCTGGCTGTACTCCATTTGTGCCAATCGCTTATAAACGTGGTTTCAAACTGTCTAATGGAGGTGAATAACTACAAAAACCACAACAGCACAAAACAATCTGATCCTAGATAAACTTGCAAAACAGTATATCTGACTGGATTCTGAATGAAAAATGCATGAGCTGTATGGGAAAAAACCAGTTAGTGTAGTTTTATGTAGGCCTAAAAATGGGCTGGGAAGCACCTACCTTTGAGAGCAATTGAACTTTCAAACTTTATCATGCATATCTTTCTTGCAACAGCATCCCAGATCCCAGAGATTTCTATGTTCTGATTCTAATGATAGCATCTGTGATTGTGGTCAAATTTTCTGTGGCAGCAATCAAGAAGTCATCAAATAATGTGACCCTGGTTATGATAAATGTAACTTTTTATATTCTTGTATATGCTAATGGGTATGGATTACTGATTCTAATAATGTAAAACGAAGTGCACTGTTACAGGACTCCAGAAGAATTTTGGAGATTTACTGGTTGTTCAATTACATTTAGGAAAGATGTGTGTATTCTATAAAAACTCAAAGTCATATTGGGAAACTTAATATTTTGATAATGTTTGCATATAGAAGCTATAGTATCAGAAAAAAAATACTTTATAATCTTGTCTGAGTGGATCAGCACTTTTGACTATACTATAAACTCTGTGAAACTAAAGGGAATAATTAAATTATTTATCTAGATCATCATAGTTTGGTAGAACTAAAAGGAATTCATGATTCTTTTTTCAATGTAAAGTGAATTTTATATTTTAAAAAGTCATATAAGCTCATAATATATTGGAACCTTTGATTCACTCTTCTACCATTCCATTTTAAAAAACTATTCTTAAGTCTTAGTAAACAAACTATTGAGGAGATATGGGATTTCAAGGCTGTATTGCATTATCTCTTTATCAAAAAGTTACAGAGAAGCCTTATTACATGTCTCAGAAGTGTGGTAAAGTCAGACACAGTGTTTGTGAGCAACCCTGCTTTTATTAAGCTTTAAGGTATGCTTCTTTAAATATGGGAAAATGAGAGAAAATAATAGTTTGCAGATCTTTGAGGAACTACTGCTAGACTAATGCTTGTTTATTTTCTCCAGGAAAATGAAAGACTTGAAGCTAAGAGCAAGGTTGGACAACTTAATCCAGGATCTAAAGTGGGAACATGTCATGTAAAATGCAAGTTGCACAGGCAGGTTGTTTTATAGGTGGAAATATTGCTAAATATTCCATGTTCAACCCCTTCTTAATTTAACAGTCTTTTCATTTTGTTAGTGGTCATAGGAATTGTCATTTTTAGATTGCAATCTTAATTCCACTAAAACAGCTTGCAAAATAAATCAGGCTGAATGGCTCAAACTGATCACTGACTTTCCCTAGTTAAGTATGGACTCAGATCTGCCTCACCTTATTCCCAATCCTACATGGCAGAGGACTTGGGTGTATTTACAGGACCATCTGTCTCCCATTATCTCTGCCCATCCTACAAGATCTGGCAGGGTTGGAGTGTTCCAGGTCTATCAATTTAACAGTGTCATCTAAAGCAGGACCTCAGGGACCACCAAACTCATAATTTTAAATCCCAGGGACCACTAACTGGTTCTGTGGGTGTGGCCTAATTTGTGGGTGTGGCTTGGTGGTCATGTCACTGGCTGGGCATGGCTTGTGTGTAAATATAAATATTTATACAAATATTGAATTTTTTAATAAAAAAGAGCAACTTTTACCCAAAATCAGGCCAGGCAGGCAGATTGAGTTGCTCACAGAATCACAGATTCATTCAGAGATCTATCTGTCATTGGCTAGCTCAGTCTCACATAAAATTTGCTTGCAAGCAAACTCATAAAATTAACTCACACATCATGTATGTAAACATTGAATTTTTTATAAAAAAAGAGAGCAACTGTTACCCAAAATCAGGCAAAGCAGGCAGGGAGATTGAGTTGCTCACAGAATCATTCAGTGATCTATCTGCCATCGGCTAGCTCAGTCTGTCACATAAAATTTGCTTGCCATGAGACCACTGAATAATAGAACCTTCAGTCCTAAGGGAGGTTCAGCTGTGCTTAAAAGCAGAGCAGAAGATCTAAAGACTAGCTAGAAAGCAAGAAATCCAACCATTTCCTGCTTCCTAGCTAATCTAAATCTCCCAGCACGGCAGAACAGATGATGGTCGGAAAAGGAAAAATAGCAATTTAGCAGGCAAGTTTGCCGGGTAAGGAGTGAGTGGGCGAGGAGGGTTCCCACAGGCCATGTGGGCGGCACAACCTTGTGTTTCTGCACAGCCTGGATTAATTGCTTTGGGAGGGGGGATGCTTTGGGAGCGACATTTATCTGCAGCCCACCAAAATTTTCTCACAGTCCACCTGTGGACCGCAGCCCACCAGTTGGCAAACACTGATCTAAAGGGACTTATTTTAACTAAGCAGGTTAATAGATAAGCAGACAAAGAAGCAGGGATTAACACCAGACAGACAATCAAGCAGAAAACAATACCCTAATCAAGGAACTGCCAAGGAGAAGACTATAGCCCTACTAATACTGGCAAGGCAAGCCACTGTATATAAACGGAGGAGATCCCATGCTTATTAGTACTGATGATATTGCTTAGTTGGGTGTTCAAATGTCTGCAAGGAAACAATCGAGCTTAGAGAGACCAAGGACTCCACCTTTTTAAAGCCTTTCTTGTAATTTCCTTGAGTTATTTGGTGAGTGGCAACCATGTCATTTCAATTAATAATTAGAATATATAAAAATAAACTACACTTATCACCTCTACCTTTCAGTGTAACATTAAAAAAGTCAATTGCTGAAAAGATCACAGTAAAATAATATATTTGACATGTTATACTGAAGTTTTGAGAGTTTATAGTGAAGTTAAGAATTGGGAGAAAAACAAAGAAAGTCAATTGTTTTTTGCTTTTTTTTTTTTAGTCTGAACTTTTAAACTGAAGAATCCATACAGATTTTGCTAGGGCTTTCAGGTCTTTCCTATTCAAGTCTTACAACTTTTTTTTACCATAACTATTCATGATGGATGAAATAAATTTGGCTCAGAAATTCAGAATTGCCTGAGGTCTGCTAAGAAGTGATTTATTAGTAATTCTTCACTTTGCTGACAAAAGGTCTGCTTTTCATCTTAGTTCTAAAAAAAAGTGTTTTTCATTGTACAATGCATAGTTAAAATAGAAATCACTGCTATCAGATGACAAGATAGTTTTAAAAGTAGCAGGGCAAATCAAGGAAGAATGGTCTTCAGTAGCAGTCCCTATTTGTGAGTTTCTTAAAAGCATCTGGTTGGCAATTATATGTTACAGAATCCTAGATTAGATGGGTTGCTGTATTGCAGTTGAATTATTGGAGGAATTACCGAGAGGAAGATCAACTTCAATTTTTTTCTTAACATCCCCCCCTCCCCATGGATTTCTGTAGATAAAAGTACAAAGAATCTTACAAAAGCAAAAGGCAGCCACAGGAAGAGTGGATTTGAAGTAGAAAAATACTCCTATGGAAGTCTTTTTCACAGAAAGATAAGTGACTGAAATTAATAAGCAATTTCCCCAAACTCTCTAGTCTAGAGATGTTAGCTAAGTACACATCTCATTGCTTTAAATACATGGTGCTTTCTCTCACTTATGTGTGTCTACTTAGGCTCCCACTCTTTGTCTGTCTTACACCCAGCTTACTAGATCCAGCCATCATTGATTTACCCCCCTCTCTCCCACTTTTACATTTCCTAAAACTTCCATATGCCCAGAAACAAGCACGTGGCCCTTTGCCAAAGCATGCCATTCCTTATCCATTGCTTTTGCAGACTCCCTGAGCTATTACAGCTCTATCTTGGTCTCCCAGCTTTTGTTGCCTCAAGTCATCCCCACCTCTCTCCTGCTTGCCTCACTGCCATTCTCAGAACCTTTCCTTATTAGGTAGTGGTAATGAGATCTGCCTGTCCAGCTTTACTTTCTTTTTTGCATGTTGAAAATGCTTCAGAACAAAGCCTCGCCTCCAGATACCTACCATCTTTGCTTCTAAAATGGCCTAGTTTCATCTGGGGAGTAAAATAACAGGTGGCTAGATGCCAACCTTTCACTTTGAAGCATCCCTACCACCATTCTTTAAAAGAAAGTGTGTATAATGCTTAATGAATTCACAACTAATTGTTAATGGAAAAAATGAAGGAGGTGTATAGTTTTGCTTCCTTTGGCTCAACTGTTGATAAAGATGCAGAGTGCTGGAGAAGTGAGGAAGACAAGACACTTAAAAAGAAAATATTTCTGTTTTCTGACAGCAAGAACACAGTAAACTTAATTCTTTTTCCAGAGAAAATGTAGGGCTCTGAATGGTGGTCTTTGAAGAGAAGGAGATGGAAGGATTTCAAGTTTTGGATTGAAAGATGATGAGTTCATAGTTCATTGGCTATAGGAAGGCTGCAGACTGCAAGATGAAACATCCAGACCCTTCTAGATGAAATATGGATAAATACTGGTTTTCTGATTTTGCTGAAGATATATGGCAGAAACTAGCTAACTTACAGACTCATGTAACCTTATTATCTGAAATAACTCACCATGTTGCATCTATTTGGGAATGAGTTGTACTTCAAGTAACAAAGCAACATCTGCCTGCATCTCTTTACTTAGTCACATTTGGAAATGTGCTCTCAGGGACACTTCCAAACCCTTTTAATATGAAATCAGGGATTTTTCTCGGCCAGTATATTTTGTAGAGAACAATAGGCAATATCTCTAGCATATCATCTTGTTTACAGATTTATTTCATGAACTTCATTTTATCATCTGGCATCACCAAAATTAACAATTTCTACCTGCTTGCAATCTGTTCTCAAGAAAAACGATAGTTAAGGGTTTAGACTGAACTTTAAGGATGCAAAGCTGTGCGTGTGTGCATGTGTTTGTACAAATGTTAAGTGTATGAATGAGGTAGTTTTTGTTTCTTGGTCTCATGGCTTCTTATGAAGAGAGCTTCCCCCAACCATTTTTAAAGTAATAATTGAAGTGCAAGTTTTAGGGCAATCTTTTGATCTGAGGTACATAAGGTGCCTGGAGGGAATTCAAACTAAAATAGGGTAATATGAAAACATCCACAAATGTGCTTCTAGTGTCTTGAGAGTAAGAAGGGAGACTAGAATGTTTCTTAAAAGTTGTAAATGCCTTTGATGTGGTGTTTCTTATCTTCTTGTGAGTCATTTAAATGTGTCTCTGAAATGTTGACAACCAAAATGAAGCGTGTTAAGAACTGTAGAATCCCCTTTGGCCATGGTATATCTTTAGTCTCTTGCAGCAAAATAATAAAAGCCCTGCAGTACTTAAGAGAGTTAAAAGTCATTTTTCTTGGTGCTGTAACTTATATCAGCATTCTTCAACCTTACATCCTCAGATAATTTGGACTACTACTTTCCTTCACCTTCCAACATCTTTTCCCTAGTCCAGATTACACAACATGAGGAGTGACCATTTTCGAAAATGTCTTTCTCTCATCCAACCATTAGAATATATAGGCAGAATTCCCACAGTCTAATTTCAATGGATATCTTACTCTGTCAATATATGAGGTCCATTTAAATTGGAAATGGAACTTTTGTCTATACTTCCTAATCTGGGAATCACACGTTTATACTTCTTAATTGAATTACTGCAAGCCAAACGTGGTTTTCAAATCACTCTTTCTTCCTGTCAGCTAGAAACCAGATTTTACGCATTTTGGTGAATATCAATTTCTGTCTCTGTGTGTGATGCTCTATTTATATACAGTATTTCACCAGCAATTACTGAAGTTTCCACATTGGTTCTAGTTGGCTATCATGCTTATCTGTTGGACCGCTTTAGCACATTGCAAAAGATTTGATTGCATGCTGCATGGCACAGATGAAGAGTTTAAATGTGCCCTGAAGTGCATCATTTAGTGGCCCAAGTCCATAACTCATAGTAGGTAGGGCTCAACCACCTTCGTTCACTTAGACACCATTCAGGTTTACCTTGCAGTACATGGATGTGTGGGACTCTTCTTTGAAGAATACAGAAAGAATCCAGTCTGGATCAATTATCGGGACCAGAGGTTTTCTCTTCCAAGCGTTTGGACTCATGCTGGAGCCCAAACTCGAAACTAGAGAGAGGATGGGCTCCAGCACGAGTCCAAAAGCTTGGAAGACAAAATCTGTGGTCCTGGGGACTGAACCAGATTGGGTCCTGCAACATTATCCTAGGATAGACATATTCACTTTCATTCATAGAAAATCATTCATAGAAATCTAGGAAGAAGTCATGGAGGAAGAGATACAATATCTTTCTCCCCTGCTTGCATTGTACATAGTCCTTCACTTATGACCACAGTTGGCACCAGAATATCTGTTACTAAGCAAGGCAGTGGTTAAATGAATCGTACCCAATTTTATAACTTTTTTTCCCCACTGTTGTTAAGAGAATCACAGGTTTGTTAAGCAAACCCAACTTCCTCCCCATTGACTTTGCTTTTCAGGAGCTGGATGAGAAGATTGCAAATGGTGATCATGTGACATAGCAACCATTGTAAAGTAATGTTGATTGCCAAGTGCCCGAATGTTGATCAGGTGACTGTGGGATGTTATGACAGTTGTAAGTGCAAAGACTAGGCATAAATGCAAGGACTGGTTCACTTCCAAGTCACTTATTTCACTGCTATTGTATCTTTAGCCACTAAACAAATAGTTATAAGACCTGTTTTGTATTTTCTCTGGGCTTACAGGGAGAAATACAGTAGCTATGTTCCCCAGAGCATATGAATAATCTAGTGAGAGAGAAAAATCAAATATTTCCGTAGATTCCACTCTCTCATGTTTTGGGAGAAGTAAGGTTAAGATTTCTACCAAGGCTTCAGTAGAGCAGATGAGGAAGTAACAGAATAACAGAATAATAGACTGAAAGGGACCTAGGAGGTCTTCTAGTCCGAGCCCCTGCCCAGGCAGGAAATCCCATACCATTTCAGACATTTTTTTTTCATTCCACTGGTTAATTATTCTCTATATTAAGCTATAGTTCTAGGTTGGTTCTTTCCTTGATTAGTTTCCATCCATTGGTTCTTGTCCTGGCTTCAGGTGCTTTGGAAAATAGGTTGACCCCCTTTTCTTTGTCTTCAGGGGCTGGAAATTGTATTTATTCCTCAGTAATTCTTGTCTGAATTTTTTGGGTTTTATTGGCTGATTAAACTGATGTGATTTACAACACAAATGACTCTTTTTATGCCATACTGCAAGAGAAAAAGCTTCCATATACTCGCTGAAGTTGCAGGTTATGTGGAGAGTACCATGTTGTGAAATGCTGCCCAACTATAATTAACTAATTAGATTACCATTCTTCCCCATTCTCATTTTAGAAGCTACTAAGCCTGTTTCTGATTACAAAAAATATGAAAAAGTTGATTTCAGATATACTGTATATCACCCATGATTTTATCCCTGGTCTGTATTTGCTGTGTAATTCTAAGAATGATTGTGATGAAGCAAACCTAATTAGGAATACCAGCCTTCCATCTGCCCCAGACTCTGATCTCGCTTTACAATAAACGTTGATCTAAGCATTTATATCAAAGTTTAGTAGTTCATTCACAGAATGATTTTTGCAAATGTGCTCATTAAAATCAGTCAGCAGCTTAAAGTAGAATATGTGTCTCATTAAAGATTAATTCAAAGCAAATATTTTGGGGAAGGCTAAAAACATGCAGTCAAGAAATATGTTTAAGTCAAGTTTTAACAGAATAAGAAATTGGTGGACATTTTTTCTTACTGGAGATTCTGCTAAAACCTTATATTTTAGTTCTTGTTAATTTTAAGTTCCCTCTAAAAGCATGGAAATGATGCGGCAGATGCTTGAGCAAGTCAAATTATTTTAAACTCTGTTTACTAGCCTAAATAAATTTCTCAAACATTCCCTTATGCAGTAATATTTACTTCACTTTTTGTCCTCCAGGAAAAAACTTGATCAACTCTGAGAATCATTGGCAACACATAATATCCAGAGGCTGTGTTCCAAGTTATATATTTCAACTAATTGTAATTAACATTCTTTATACACTTGCATATAAATGATGCATGCCATTGAAGCAGATGGAAATAACTGCAGTGTTTCAAGGATATTTAAGTTGTTAACTCCAAATGTGAAATCTTTCTTGGATGTTATTGGTGACAAATCAGGGTTATATATACAGTACATTTGTTTCTACAGTGCCACATGGTGCTTTTGTTCAATCGGGTGTTTGGGACTGGAATTCTCCAGATTCCAAGCCACCATTGTTATTGACCATAGCAAAAGCTACTAGAAAATACTTAATTGGAAAATAACTACTTCAGTGTACCTTGTAATAATTACCGTACTACAGACTACTTCAAACTTTCCATGACAATGAATGGGAATACTGTGGGGTTCCTTACATTCATAAGAATCAGGAACAAGGCAAATATACATCAAGGAACAACTTCATTGTTTATTTTGGCTGGCCTTCTCTCAGTACCATTCAACCCTTCATGAAATAACTATATCACATATGCAAGAAGCCAGAGGATCATTCATCACTTTTGAATAACTCGGCATGAAACATGTGCTTGTAGTAGTTCTCAAAAATCAGATATTTTGGAAATAAGAGAAAATCCATAATTTCCTTTAATATTGATTGGGAGCCAACCAGAATTGATTATAAGATGGCAACTATATAAATATGTAAGAGAAGGGCTAAGCAATGTCTGACTTCGCAGATGATGAATTCCAAACTTCCAACAACCTTGAGCCTTATGGGCATGTATTACTGGCCAATACCATTTGGAAAGCTACTTACTTACTTAAAATCTAGAGAGTATTTTTGTGCTAACATAGATTTGGAGTTTTGACGGTATAATATAGCTAATCTCTGAAGATGGCTGCCAGAGTGGGTATAATTAATCTGATAAAAGTGCTCAATTTCAGAGACAAGAAACTGTCTAAAGTTGTTTCTGCAACCAGCACCATTACTATTTTATAATTAAGTTTAACGGCCTATGTTGAACTTAAAAATGTTCTTGGAATTAAAGCTATCATAGAGGCTGATATTTTGCTATGTGGTGTATTGTGGTCCCAACTGATTTTTAACACATTCAAAGTATATATTTACAACAATGAAGTTAAGTGAAATAGGGCTGTCAGGCTTCAGAGAAGTTGGCTGTAGATATAATATGTACCACAGTCATTGAGGCTCTGCTAGAAAAGAAGTATGTTTCTTGGAAATTCAGACTATTTCATTATTTATCTGATACATGTAACAATCAGTCTTCTGTTCCTAACAATTTATCCAGAGTCTTGTATTGGTTATATGAATTATATTAAGAATAGCTTTGCTGCATCAGCTAAAGGCTTATATTATTGTAGCATTTTATTTCTCCCCTGGGACAATCGTATGTCTTTTGAGAGCTTTCCAGGCAATGGAGATGGAGATATCCCCTTAACTGGAATTTGGAGATTCCATTGTTTCTAAGACTGACAGCCGTTGATGGACTTATCCTCAGTGAATTTATTCAGTCCCCTTTATGGTTCTCCCAAGTTTTAGTGACCATCACTGTATCTCATACTAAAGAATTCCACAACTTAATTAAGGATATTATCCTTCTGCAATCAGATGCCATTCAGCTGCATTGGCCAGAGTATCTTTGAATTCCCATGCTCTTCAGAAATCTAGAAGACTGCTAAACAACAACAGGGAGATGGCTTTCCTGTTTTACTTCACTTTCTTCTAATTATGATCAGGATTTTTGCAGCCCACATCCATTAGTCATAGCTGTAGTTCAATATACTTGGTAAGTACCATAATAAGGAGAAGTGTGATGTGAATAACTGAATTTTCAACTCTGACAAAAATATAAAATTAAATGAATACCAATGTAACAAAATGTGCCAGCATCTAGGAGGAAAATTATTGTACCATACATATAGAACAATGCATTTTTATAAGTATCTACTCTGTACCAGTCAGGCACTTCTGAATTTAAAATAATACAATAAACTTTCTTGAAGGACAAAAACAGGTTGTTACTACTTAGGGAGACAGCTAATTTTGGAAAATTACTACAGGTCATCTTGGCCTAGGCATGCCTCTGATGGTCTGTTTATTCCCCGTGAAAGTTGTTGAAGCCTATTTATCATCACAACACAAGCATAGTGATTTTTTTACAAAAACAACTTTTGGCTCATTATCTGTTTGCTATCAGCTTCAGTCTCTGAAAAAGAAAGAATTGAACCACTGAAAGGAGGTAAATGTCTAAGTTATAATTATACCCCAGAACCATTAGTGAAAACTAAAGCATATTGGTGGGGATGAGTGCTTGTTTCACTTTTAGCATATTTTGACAATAATGCCAAGTTCTCAGGGAAATGGCTATCCCCTTTTTAAAAAGGGACAGTGTTGAGCACTAGCTATAGACCCATTAATCTCTTCGAGATAATTATTTAGCTCTATGCTAGACAATTAACTTGGAAATTCCAGGATTGAATCAGGAAAATAGAAGAGAAGCTGGATTTAGAATTGATCAATCTACCACCATTGACTGGGGAACTGGATCTGGGTAAAAACATTCCATGAAGCCCAGAACTTCGTTGATTTCAGTGACTTTAGCTTTCATCTTAAGAAAAATCCTATGAGAAGAAAAATGTATTACTTTGTATATGAAATATACAACAATTCTGATGTGACCCACAAAACAATTCAATTTTAATCAATTTTCCACATAGAAGAAAGCTAAACAGTTTAGTGTATTAACACTTTCAGCTGCTTCATTTATTAAGCATCTTAAAGATTTGGACTTTACAAACCCTCAATTAATTGGGAAATGCCTGTCCACCCATTGTATACTATTGAGGTTATGACCTCTCACAGTATCTTCCAGGCCTTAGGAAAACCTTAAGGTTTCTTAATACTGTGCTGCTACCCACCTTTGAATTAGTTATCAAAAGGTAAAAATTAATGGTCTTTGCTAAAAGACCAAGGATATGTAAACCCAGCACCAACGGTAAGGTTATTGATCTAGTTAGATGTTTAAACCTCCCAGGTGCAATATTTCATGCTGCAGGAAGCAAGAAAGCTCAAGTCAATTAAGTGACCTTGTTGGCCAAAGAGAAATCAGCAGCTGTTCTGCACGTTTTCCACTTGAAAGGAGTTGATTTTCTACTAGCAGCTATAAAATGTTTGTGACTAAATCACTAGCTCAGTTTCTTTAGGGAGTCCAGATAGAGCAATGTTTCACTTTTGCCAACTTTAAGAGAGTTCAATTTAAATCTTAGGGCTCTCCTTCAAGGACCATCTTTGCTTGGAAGCCGAAGTGCTGAACTTGCCTGTCCAAGTTTAGCTGGTTGGTTAAATTTTATCATTTGCTCTCTGCCTTTTGAGTATCTTGGTTTTTTAAAAATATATATAATTGGACTGTTTTCATTCCAGTAGTTCAAACCTTGGGGTAGTGTGACTTTCTAATAGCTCCTTTTCCTCATCTGTCGACAGATTTGACAGCCTAGATTTATTCATTTCCTGACTACAGTAGTCGACTTCAATCCACCCCCTTCAAATCTATGATTACTGTAAATTTTTATACCACATTACTCATCCTAGGTTTATATGGACAAATTTGAAAATTTTATTGCTGACACTATATTATCACTAGCCTATGTTCTTCCAAATTATGACCTGCTGGAAAAATATTGCAGTTTTAAAAAGGGTATTTTGTGGATGCCAAGAATTTTAAACAGTGTGTCCACCTTCACATTTGTCCTCCTTCCCAATTGCTCCATCCTTCTAGCCTGTTCAGATTCTAAGCTGGTCTATCTTTTTTAGTATTTGTTTGTTTGTTTGTTTATTTATTTATTTAATATTGGCGCCTATTCACCCAAGACGACTCGAGGTGGCTTACACTGGTAATAGTCAACTTGAATAAAAGTGTATGTATGCTTGTTCTCCAGAGCTGCTACTACCTGTGAGTCATGACTGGCCTGGAAACATGCTTGGGTTTTGGATTGAGAACATTGTGATTTATGCAGAGCTCCCCCTTCATCCAAATCCAGAATTTGGAGGCTTAATCCCAGCTGAGAACCACCCTTTTGCCAGTTTTGGTTGGCCCTAGATACTAAAAAGGGAGCCTGTGTAATCTAATAGTTAAGTTATGAAACTAGAAAAAGGGCCAGTCACTTTTGCAAGGGCAAACTATTTCCTGAACCTTGCCAAGAAAATTACAGGGAAGACAACACTGACTTGGAAGCAAAGATATTAGAAAATCTTTGTAGGGAGTATGTTTTAATATATTGCCATTTACTCTATTTCATTGCCAATTACTGAACAACTAGATTCAATAATAGATTTAATCATTCCGTTTTTAATGAACCTATCTCCCCTGAATCCTGGAAATGGTTGGCTGGATTGTCTTAAGCTGTGATTTAAAAAAAATACAGATAGAAACAATGGCTTGTTGTTGCCTTTTTAATTGTCTCTTTCTGGGTATTAAAATGAGTTTTTTGCATTCTTTATTTTCTTTTCAAATAAACAGCCTGTTGTTATATACAAGGTTGCTGGATTCACTAGTAAAAAAGCCAACTAAAATGATTGCAGGTTCACCCATTAACTGTTAACAGGTTGCATGTCTGTCTTGTGTTTTATCTCCAGGATAAATTTTGCTGCTGTAGTGAGGTTGTAAATACCATCTAAGTGGTAATAGAGTGAATTTGTATTCCAGAGCTAAAACATTTAAATATTCCCTCTAGCTGACATAAACGTCTAGTGGGTTACACATGAATGTGATTTGGCACTGCCTTTCTGTGGGATATTTTTAACTTCACAGCCTAGTTTATAGTCCTGATTCTTCATTTTTCATTCACTTGGCTTTACCTTGCTTAGGTCCAGGGGACTCTACCAAATTTTAATGTATCCTTAACTTGAAATAATTCTCAATTTTTCTATATTTATGGTCTCTAGACCTGTGGAGATGAGTTTCTTGAAATCCATTCTAACTATTACAGCTTAAGGACTTGACCATATGCCAATATGTTGTGGCTAGAGCTAGACCAAGTTGTTTACCATAGAAAACCTTTCTGATGCCCAGATGGAAATCTGTACATTATTGTACATTAAGAAACCAAATATATAAAAATTTATTTGCATTAGCTTCTGCACTGAAAGCTTGAAATGCTAACTTAATCATATTTGAAGCTTTATATGAAGAATCCGTGCAGTTATCCAGCTAGGCATGGCTTATCTTGTAAAAGAACCATATTGATGAAAGTTTTTTGTGTGAAAGGCAGCTGCCAGATCACTGAGGTCAAAACACCAAAGCAATTAACCAGGACATACAGGTTTATAAACTATCTCAGTTGTTTGTGTTAGGATGTAGAAATTGTTCTCTTAGAGCCATTTACTGCTGGTTCCTACTTAGACTGCAAAATAGTCAAAATGTTCATAAGATTTTACTAGTTAGGTGCTGTTATCTGTTACAGATTCTGGAGGGTTAACCCTATTGAAAAATAACTGGACTTAACATCTGAGTACACCCCTGTATAATTGCAGGATTAGTATCATAGAGGAAGCCAACTTTCACTGGTCAGGGTTTTGAAAGACAGAAGCTTCTATCTGTTTATCAAATGAAATACAGTTTTCATTATTCATTACAGGTAGTCCTCAACTTAACATAGTCCATTTAGTGACCGTTCCAAGTTACAATGGCACTGAAGAAAATTGACTCACAACCATTTTTCACACTTATGAATGTTGTAGCATCCCCATGGCACATGATTTACATTCGGATGCTTAGCAAATGGCTTATATTTATGACGGTTGCAGTGTCCTGGGGTCATGTGCTCACCTTTTGTGACCTTCTGACAAGCAAAGTCCAGTGGGGAAGCCAGATTCACTTAACCACTGTGTTCCTAATTTTAACAACTGCACCGATTCACTTAACAAATGTGACAAGAAAAGTCACAAAATGGGGCAAAACTCACTTAACAAATTTCTCAGCAACATAAATTCTGGGTGCATTGTGGTTGTAAGTCGAGGACTACCTGTAATTTCATCATTCTGCAACAGTGTAAAATATTTGTGGAGAAAAATATTTTTAAGATTTTTTTAATCAAATCTGTCCAGCGGAATGATTTTACAGCTTTCATGTGGCAATATGTGAATGTCTATATGGATTGTGGTCTTTGTTGCTGACCGGTCAGCTGTGTTCAGGGTCATCAGCGGGGTCGGGGGGGGGGTAATCAGTGATGACAAACTGGTAGGCATAATTGGGGTTATCAAAGCCTCACCTCTTTGGATGGTATGCATGCAACACACATTAAAAAAGGCTTTGATCACTTGATTCTACCAATCACTTTGACACTGTCAATTTTCTCTACTGATGCCCCTGGCTCTGATGTCTGTAATCAGGGAATGGGCTATTGAATAATAAATTAACATTGTTATTAGCAATCAGGTCTCACCAAAGCTGAAAAGGACTTGAATGCTAAAACACACTATTTCAGGCTAATATTATAGAGTTAGAAATGTTGCGCAGCAAGACATAAGAATTCTGTTCACATGCATTGTGGTTTATTGCTTCTGGAGAATGCAAAATCTCAGATCCAGAGAACCTGACTTCTCATTGTGTTTTGTGTTTGTGTGTCGCAATAGTGCTATCACACAGTTATTGGCTTTGTCAGTTCTGTGTCTAAGGTCTATGGCAGGGGTGGGCAATTAATTTCTGTCGGGGGCCACATGGAAAATCAGATCTATGTTTGAGGGCCGAACCAATTTTATAAAAGGCCATTATAAAGGGCCCATTATAAAATGCAGCAAATTATATATATATATATATGTTTTCTGAGGTTCTCGCAGGTATTTGTATGTGGATCTTTGGTTATTCGGGTTTTCTCCCGCGTAAGATTGGAAGTATCTAGGCAACGTTTCGATGAAGTCTCATTCATCATCTTCAGGCTTGGTCTTCAGCTCTGTGCTTCTCAGAGTGATGTGAGCTTGCAGCTGCTTCTTCCTTTTAACTGCTAGTGGGGGTGTGACTTGATTGGGTGGGGGTGTGTTCTGATTGGTTGGGGGGTTGGCTGTGTTCTAATTGGTTGGGGGGTTGGCTGTGTTCTGATTGGCTGGAGGCGTGTTCTGTTCAGGTGGGGGCTCGATTGTGCTCAGGTTAGTCTTAGTTGCTGGAGGGTTTGAGCTGGTGAGCTGTGATCTTGCTGTTTGGCTTCGAGTTCGTGGTCGTGCTGCATCTTCATGGTGGAGGTCAGTTCGCTTCATGTATGGCTCAGAGGGGTTTGAAGTGGGTAGTGATGTAGCTGCAGTGCAGCTTCTGGTCCGTGGTCGTGTTTCATCTTCTGTGTGGGTGTGAGTCTGCTTTCTACGTGGAAGTGTGGTGGTGGCATCTTGTGTGGCTCTCAGGGGTGTGGGTCTGGTGTCATTCTTCATGTTAGGTACGCGTCTGTTCATGAGGGCGGGTTTCCAAATGGCTGGTAGGCGGGAGGTATCATCTCATTTATTCATGCTGTGTGGCCGTTTTTCTATCTCTATGGCTTCTCTGATGATTCTGCTGCTGAAGTGTTCGGTTTTGGCGATGGTTCTGGTATTTTTAAAGTCAATCTCATGTCCTGTGGCTTTGAGGTGTTGGACCAGGGAAGAGGTCGGTTCTTCCTTTTTGATTGAGTTCTTATGTTCTTCAATGCGTGCACCTATTCTTCTGTTAGTCTGTCCAATGTATGTGGTGAGGTAGGCAGTGCAAGGGATTTCGTATACTCCTTGATTTTCTAACTCGATTCTGTCCTTAGGGTTTCTTAGGATGGTGGATATCTTTCTGTTTGTGCAGAATGCTGTCTTAATGTTGTGTTTTTGGAGGATCTTGCTGCACCGCGGCTGCTCCTGCTACTACTTTCCACGCTTTCCAAACGCGAGTCCCAGGAGAAAACAAACAGCAAACCGCACTCAGGGGCATCCAAGCCCACCTAAAGCTCGGCTGCTGCTGGTGGAGCCTTGCCCTGCTTTGGTGCCCCATTTCCTGGCTCGGCGGTCCTGCTCGGGCGGCACTTTAAAAGCCCTCCTCCTCGCGTATGTGCCCGACGAGCCGCTCACCACGACAGCGGCTTCCAGCACCCGAGCAACTTCCCAGCAACTTGCAGCTTGCTTTTTCCTCTCGGGCGCTCGCGCCTGGCCCCAAGCCACACGGTGGAGGGGAAACCCGGAGCGCCGCCGGGTCGCCTCCTCCAAGCAGCCCACCCGCCAGACAGAAACCTTCACACTCATCCCTCGGGTGTCTGCCTCGTTCCTCTCTCAGTCGCTCTCTCACTCCTCCACCAGCCCAGGAAGAAACTGCTTCAAAGAAGCTGGCAGGGTGGCTTCCTGTCAGCGCAGCTCCTCCGCAGCGCCCATTCACCCCCACACAGCTGCCCACGGTTCAATCCAGTGCTCCGCTCTGCTTGACTGCCTGCCTTCGTTTCTGGTTGTTTCGGCTGAGAATAATAACTATTCGCCTCTTTTTCTCTTTCTTTTCTGGGCTGGTGGAGGAGCGAGAGAGCGACTGAGAGAGGAACGAGGCAGACACCCAAGGGATGAGCGGGAAGGGTTCTGCCCGGCGGGCGGGCTGCTTGGAGGAGGCAACCCGGTGGCACTCTGGGCTTCCCTTCACCGCGCAGCTCGGGGCCAGGCGCAAGCACCCGGAAGTTAAAAGGAAGCCGGAAGGCTTCCAGGCTTAAACTTTGCACAGTGCAGCGGAGGGGAAACCCAGAGCGCCGCTAGGTCGCCTCCTCCAAGCAGCCCGCCCAACCGCTTACTAGGCGGAACCCTTCCTTTTCCTCGGCGGGAAGACGCTCCTGCCTGTAAACTTTGCCTGTGCAAAGTTTAAGCCTGGAAGCCCTTTCAGCTTCCTTTTAACTCGCGGGTGCTCATGCCTGGCCCCGAGCCGCGCAGCGGAGGGAAGCCTAGCGGGTGGGCGGGCTGCTTGGAGGAGGCGACCCAGCAGCGCTCCAGGCTTCCCTCCACCACGCGGCTCGGGGCCAGGCGTGAGCGCCCGTGAGTTAAAAGGAAGCCGAAAGGGCTTCCAGGCTTAAACTTTGCACAGTGCGGTGGAGGGGAAACCCAGAGCGCCGCTGGGTCGCCTCCTCCAAGCAGTCCGCTCACCCGCCTGCCGGGCGGAACCCTTCCCTTTCCTCAGTGGGAAGACGCTCCCGCCTGCAAGCTTTGCCTTTGCAAAGTTTAAGCCTGGAAGCCCCAGGAAAAAAAGGGGGATCGGCGGGGACTCACCTTCGGAGAGGTCACACTCGAAGGTGATTTCAAACTCTCAGCCGAGGCCTTTGCAACGTTCTTTTCTTTCCTACTCCGAGAGCGCTCCGCACTGTTTTGCAGCCTTGGGGGCCACGCGGCGCAGGGCAATACGCCACGCCCAGCAATTTTTTTTCAGGGGCGGGCCGGATTGGACAGACCAACGGGCCGGATGTGGCCCGCGGGCTGTAGTTTGCCCACCCCTGGTCTATGGTGTTCTCCTACAGTGATGCCTGAGCTGAAAATATTAATCATTTGGGTGATGAAGAGCAGTAGTGGGGTACAAGACTGCCTGAATCAGGATCGACATCTCCCCTTTGTTTGTAGCCTTTTTCAGCATGACAAAGAGTGAAAAGTTGTGCAAGGCTTTTAGTTCTGCAACTTATGTGTATTATCCCATATTAGTAGGTGATTGTGCAGGACAAAAAACTTGGTTAGCTATGGTTTGATAGACTTGCAAATTTCACTTAGGGCTGATGGCATAAAGAATGTCTTTTTGTGATGACTGGATCACTGACATTCTACACCTCTCTTATAAGTTAGCCTCCCATGTTAATTTTTGTATGATTTGTCTTTTAAGAGATGGATTTAATTATTCCACAATACTGCTTTATAAACTGCTTCAGGAATGTGTGCTATGAGAAGCAGCATATAAATATGTTTGTCAAAAAAAAAAGTAACATACTTCTTTCCTGTCATGTCTGCAACATCAGGGAGATTTACATTTGAATGTAAATTGTTGAGATGATTAAAAAATTGATGTGTTTAAGATTGTTTCTCAACAGTTGCGCATTTAGTTTTTGTGAACTTGCAGAGTACTTGGCAAGTTCCAATCAACATTAGAAAGGGAGACTTGTAAACTTAATGTTCTTTAAAGGGCATTGCTGTATTTGCAAGAAAGGTATGTTGAGAAAGAGTTATCTTTGTGGTAAGATGGGCAGCCAATAAATTGGATTGGATTGGATGGATGGATGGATAGATGGATAGATGGATAGATAGATAGATAGATAGATAGATAGATAGATAGATAGATAGATAGATAAGAAAGATGGTTGATCCCTTCATCTCCCGGTGCTCAAACCTACAGAAAACTTCTGTCCTGTAGTCTGCTTTGCAAGGAGCAATTGGAGTATTCAAAGGCAATCTCCTGTCCTCCCCTTTTCTGGAAAAGTTAAGAAGTATGGTTGCAGAAACCGGGTATGTCTAGTCTAACACAGAGAAAGAAGGACTACAGGTAGTCTTTGACTTATGACCACAACTGAGCCCCATATTTCTGTTCCTAGGTAAGACAATTGTTAAATGACTTTTATGACCTTTTTTGCTACGGTTGTTAAATAGACCACTGCAATTGTTAAGTAAATCTGGCTTCCCCATTGGTTTCGTCAGAAGCCAACTGGGAAGGTTACAAATGGTGATTACATGACCCCGGGATAGTGCAGCTGTCATAAATGCATGCTGGTTGCTGAGCACCCATATTTTGATCATGTCCCCATGGAGATGCTGCTACAGTTGTAAGTGTGAAGACAATTACCTTGTCACTTTGTTCCTTCTTGTTGAATGGTTCCAAGTTGAAGACTGTCTATAGGCCAGCAACGCCACAAGCCTGTCTGTGGCCTCTTTCTAGCTCACTAATAAGATACTCAGTGAATGTCTCATCCCGAGCTGTTCAGTTCTCAGAGCAACAAAAACACAATCCCCTTTTCTCTGTTTCCATTTAGAAAGAAAATTGAATAAATTAGCTGCTTTTATATGTCCAAAATGTACTACGTGCATTTGTCTATAAATGTCTTATGTTCACTTGCTATAAATGAGAGGCTGTTAAGCTTCCGTTCCTTTGTTGCACTTAAAAGCTTACTGGAAGTTGTGATGATGAAAGAGAGTATGCTGGTAATTGTACAATGAAATGCTTTCCCCCGTGACTGTAATAGGGGCTGCATGTTTTTTATAGTGGAGATAAGAGTCTAAATTAGGGATGAGCAACCTTTCGGCTTGCCACATTGAAGAGGAATTGTCTTGGGCCACAAATAAAATAGTTAATGTATATAAATCACATATTAATATTAAAGGTTACATTCTTGTGGGGCCTCATTCCTGGCTATCAATGGCAACATGTGGTGGGCCGTAGGTTGGACACGCTTGGTCTAAATAATGTCAACAGGCAGGGCACCAAATATTGCTAGGGAGTGGGAGAGACCGTCTAGGAGAGACTGAAATCCTCTCCACGCAGAAGGACCCCACACATGAGGCAGTTCAGTGATGGGATTCAATTTTGTTTTACTACCAGTTCTGTGGGTGTGGCTTGGTGGGCGTGGCAGGGAAAGGATACTATAAAATCCCCATTCCCTCTCCACCCCACTAACCTGCTTTCCAGCTCCGTTCTCCTGTGCAGGACAACAAAAGAAGACCCAGCCAATCAGTTGGGACTCGGGTGGGGACAGTCAGAGTATTTGCTGGTTCTCTGAACTACTCAAAATTTCCTCTACCAGTTCTTCAGAACTGGTCAGAACCTGCTGAATACCACCTCTGAGGCAGTTGTTCTTTTTTGTTTTTAAAGGCAGCTTGGGACTGTGCAGTCAGCAGGTTCCTGGCAGAGACAAAGAAAGGAATAAAAAGACCCCATGCAAAATTTGTTCCAACTTTACATAGGCTAATGGCACATTGAGGAACAGTTGCAAGGATCATCATCAAAAGAGTCAAGCACTCAAAATCAATCCTGGCTGCATTTTGATATGAAATCAGCAGCATGGTCTACATTTGCCTGGTTCTTTCCAAAGTAAATTTTAAGAAGTTAACAGGAAGGGAGACTTGTGAAGCTATCAAGCAATCTTTACAGAGCCTTCTGCAGGATGCTGCATTTGTTGGCAATGAGGAAAGTTGCCAGTGGGAACAACAGAGAGCTCACAAATGCTGCAGAGCCTTGTCGTTACGCATGGAAAAGTGTGTTGATAAGAGAGAGGTGATTTCAGCTGCCCCATAGCTGAGCCAAAATTAATTAGCTTGGCTGCTGATCAGAGATAGTAGCATGGAAACACAGCTCTGGAACAGAGGATCTGAAGAACTGCAACAAGAACTGGCATGGAAGCACCTTGTATTTTGTTTTGATCCGGCCAATTCAATTTCCCCTCTTAGCTAAATCACTTTATAGACCATATCAACTGTCTTTAGGGAGCCACGGTGAAGGTGAAATTGACACAGTCAGGTGTGGTAAATACAAACAAAGTGTAATAAGTAGGTTTTGGTATACTTTCATGGGTTGTTAGCCACTATCAGATTGTTATTCTAAATTTCATTGGTAGATAGTTTGGAGGAAGGAGATACAGACAAACATAATTTGAGAAGGGGATTGTAAAATGTGAGGTCACAGAATAACATGGCTATTTTTCTAGAAATTTAAACAATATGCTTATCCAGTGTTTGTTTTAAAATTACTGCCTTTCTTAATTTAATCCATGCACCAATTACAAGGGGTTCAGCTATACTCCATTATTCTTCACTGTGAAATGACTACTAACATACATCATGGCTTGCTTTACTTAAAATTTCCCACTTGCCTGTTATTTTCCAGAACACAGCAGCAAGAAACATGGGACCTAGAAGATACAGAAATATTGCAAGATGTAAGAAATTACGACTTAATCAGAAGAGCCATCATGAAGAGGTTAGGCTTCTCATAGAAGTGTAGTTTTCTTCTGATAAAATACCTTGGTGTTTCAACCATATCATTCCAGAATAGCAGGAGCCTGCAGCTAACTGATTTTGTTAGCTAAAATCAGCATTGCATGTGATCTTTTTTGTGGTCTTCCTACACAATTAACTGCTACTGTTCCTGTTGCCAAGAGTGACCCAGGTTTGTCCTTAGAAATCGGTGATCAACAATAGTTTCTGCTGAAGTAAATACACAAAATACATTATGGAGGCAAGGCCTGCTTTCAGTACCCTGTAGCTGAGCTGATATAAATCTGCAATATTATGCTAAATTACTCAGTTGTATTTCATATTTACTCTCAGAATGCTCTGGACATTTTTAAAGGCCGAAGCCACAGAGCAGTTTCCAGTTTAAATTAAACTAAACAAACTAACAGATTAAAGCTGGAGGAGGAGAATAAAAGGCAGTTTTTAGGACCTAATCCAAAGCTTAAACCTCATGGCAATCAACCAACTGATAAAGAAGGGAAATTCAACAACGAAGCAGGAGATGTAGGAAGTGAACATAGGGGTCAGTCAAAAAGGGCCCATAACCAGTGTTAAGCCTGGTTTCCCCAACCAGGGTTAGGGAGACAAGCTAAAACAGAATGTGCAGCTTAGTCAGATAGGCACACAGATAAATGAGTGAGCTAAGCTTGTATGTTTATTAACATACAGTAAAAATGACAGATACGCTTGTGCTATCAAATATATAGTTTATTCCATTATGAGTTCATAGCATAGTCAAAAATAACAGTCCAATTGTCATGTATCATTTAGTCAGTCCATTCAGGGATATTCAGTTAGCAAAGTCCGTGTTGAATACCCTATGTCAATTCACTTACAAGTCTGTCCTTTGTTTTCTCTCCCGTTCGAGCAATGCAGTCTTGTTTCCTTGCAGTAATCAGGGATCATCAAAGCCAGAGAGATAGCAAGCTGCCACCTTGCTTCTTTTAAAGTGCTTTCACAACCACTCCCTTAATTACTATCCCACAGTTAAAGTTGCAGACACTTTAACATACAAACTATGATTAAATATTATTATTTACCTAAACCAGTTAGGGTAAAACAATGTTATCCCTAACATTCTCCCCTTTTAGGAAATAATAATAAATATAACTATTTACATCTTTAAATCATATTTGTTACAACTCTCTTTAAACTTAGTTACTCCTTGAGCTTTTGTAAATTGGTCTGCAATGTTTTCTTCCGTCATGCAGTATTCCAATTTAATTAGCCCATTCTTTACAGATTCTCTAACATTTAAGTATCTTAAATCAGTATGTTTTGATCTAGTTTTTACAGCAATACTAGTAGCTAATTTTATAGCTGCTTGGTTATCCTCGTACACAATAATGGAATCTTTTACAGTTACACCCATGTCTAATAATAACTGTTTGTACAAAATCAAATCAGTGCATAATAATGACAGACATGAAAATTCCGCTTCCATTGTGGACAAGCTGATATGCTGTTGTCTGATTGACCTCCACCCTATAAGTGTCTTACCAAATAATATAGCCATCCCAGATGTTGATTTTCTTGTGTTTATATCAGTTGCAAAACTTGCATCTGCATAGGCACTAAGACTCAAATCACCCTTAGGTACTATATACAATGCATGGTTCATTGTTCCTTTAAGATATCTTAAAATTCTCTTTAATGATTGCCAATGACATTGATGTGGATCTGAATTAAAACGTGCCAGCTGATTTACACTATAAGCTATATCTGGCCTAGACCAATTGCTTATATATGATAAGCTGCCAATCAAAGATTGATTTATAGACTTATCAAATTTGGGACTTTGATCATCAGTTTGGCAAACTTCCTGACTCATTGGAGTCTTTGCCGGTTTACAAAGTTTCATTTTAAACGTTTTAATTAATTGGCAAATTTTATCTTCTTGAGATATCTTAAAACCATTTTTTGTTTTGTTAATTGTCAATCCTAGATACTTTTTAATTTCACCTAAATGCTTTAATTTTATCTTTTTGGCTAATAATGATATAATTTCATTAGCTTCATTATTAGTCTTAGTTATCAAAGCAATATCATCTGTAAATAATAACAATAATGACACCGTTCCATTATTTTCTCTTTTAAACACACATGGATCTGCTAAACCAGATTTAAAACCTATATTGTTTAACTCTTTCACAATATATTGGTTCCACTCAAACCCAGATTGTTTCAACCCGTAAAGACTCTTTTTGAGTTTCCAACAATCATTACTATTTTTATTATCCTTTATACCTACTGGTTTTCTTAAATATATAGTGTGCTGCAATGGTGCATGTAGATAAGCAGTTTCTACATCTAAATGGTTAATGATATAGTTTTTCTTAGCTGCCCACACTAATGCTACTCTTAAAGATGTTGCTTTAAGACTTGGTGCAAAAACTTCATCATAATCAGATGCAGTTTGATTAAATCCTTGAGCTACTAACCTAGCCTTATGGGTAACAGTCCCATCATTTCCAGTTTTTACTTTAAATATCCATTTGCACCCAATGGATTTTTCTCCTGGAGGTAATTTAACATCTTCATAAACTTTCATTACCTTTAATGAATTTAGTTCTTTTTCCATTGCCTTTTGCCAATTCTCCTGATCCTTAGCAGGATACATCCTAAGTTCATCTACACTAGTTGGAACTTTAGTTACTTGGCAAACTATACTTGCTTGATACCTATCAGGTGGTCTAGTTACACGTGTAGTACGTCTAGGTATTACAGGACTTACAGGTGGACTTTCATTTATTAACTCTTCTTGATTATCTAACTCTTCCTGATTAACTGTTTCCTCTTGTTCTGGTCCTATTTGCTCTTCGTGGACTTCTTCTTTAATTGGACTCTTCTTATAACTAGTCTGATCTTTCTGCCTTTTGTAGGGTTCAACAATTACTTCATTATTTAAATCTTGCTCTAATCTATTCCATCCTACATGTTCTAGGAATTTAGCACTAGCACTTGTGTAAACTCTAGATGTACCTGGTTCCCAGAATCTATAAGATCTATGATTAGATGTATATCCGACAAAATATAATCTTTTAGCTCTATGTTGTCCTTTGTGTCTAAGTTGTGAAGGGATATGCACCCATGCTGGTGCTCCAAATGTGTGCATGTAACTTAAATCAGGTTTTGTACCATGCCGCAGTGTGAATGGTAATTCACCTGTTGTTGAATTAACAACATTTTTTAATATATGATTACCACACATTATTGCTTCTCCCCACAAATTGTCAGGTAATCCTGAATCAGACATCATAGTACGTGTCATTGATTGTAATGTTTGGCCTCTTCTCTCTATAAAGGCATTATGTTGTGGCCTATATGGTGCAGACATTTTATGTTGAATACCTAACATTCTTAGTCTGTTCTGGAATTTATTATTTGTAAATTCCGTACCATTATCTGTTATAAGAGTTACTAATTTCTTTTTAGTTTTCCTTTCTGCAAATTTAATCCAATTAAAGAGATTTTGATACGTTTCAGTTTTGCTCTTCATTAAATAGCAAAACCCATATCTAGAATAATGGTCCATTATACTTAGTATGTAACGAGCTCCTCCTACACTTGGTTTTTTAGGACCTATTAAATCTACAAATACTACCTCTAAAGGTTCTTTGGTAGTAAATCCATCAACTCTACTTGCAGGTGTGACCCTGGCTTTGCTTTGATTGCAGGCATTACATTGCAAATACTTATTACAAGGTTTTAAACTTATTCCCTTAGATAATTCAACAGTTTTCTTAAGTATTTTAAAATTTAAATGCCCTAGCCTTCGATGTAACAAGTGAATACATTCATCATGAGGTTTCTTATTTTCATAAACTGTGTTAGCCACTTTTAAACCATCATCATTTAACACATATAATTCACCTCTTAAAGATGCAGTAATTTTCTTTTCTTCTTTCTCAATTATGCAGTTATCTCCCCTAAAGGTAACTACATATCCGAGTTTAACCAAAATTCTGACTGAAATTAAATTAAACTTAAGTTGTGGTACATATAACATTTTTACATTCTCTTTTATAAAAGAACAATATGCTATACCTTGACCTTTAGCTTTCAGTTTCCAGCCATTGGCTAACGATATCTGCTGTGTACACTTGGACATTTTAATAAAATTTTTCTTATCATTAGTTATACAATGAGATGCTCCACTATCAACCACCCATAAATTATTTTTTACAGCTTCGTTAGTATACATGGCTAACTCTAAATTTTTATTTATCTTTTGATGACTTTTTGTATTCTGGCCAGCGTTCTGGCGTTTTGCCTTTTTGCAAAATCTTGCCAAATGTCCTCTTCCTCCACAATTAAAACACTTTTTAATTGCATATGCAGTAGGAGTTTCATTATCTTCTTTTTGAGGTTGCTGCCTCCTTAACTCATCTCTTTCAAGCCTTCTTCTGGCCTCTTCAATCAATCTGCCAGTTATATCAGTTAAAGTTAGGCTTTCCTTTGGCAATATTTCAAGTGAAGTTACATAGTTGTCATAGCTTTCGTCAAGGGAAGATAGAATTATATAGACTTGGTGTAGTTCAGAGAAAATAAGCTCTTTCTCGTGCAGTTCTTGAAAAATACTTTGCATAGTTTTCAAATGACTCAGCATATCACCATTCTTATGGAGATGTGTACTGAAAAGTTTCCGTGTTAGATTTATGTGAGCACCAACATTATCTCGAACATAAATCCTCTTCAGCTTCTGCCAACACCCAACAGCTAATTTCTCTCCGTGGATATAAACAAGCTGCATATCAGTTAAGGTTAAAGCAATAATGCAAATAGCTTGTTGATTTTTATGCATAAATTCTTCTATCTTTAATTTATCTTCATCATCCTCTGGATCCCATTCTTCTACGTTTGGTGGATTTTCAATTATGTTCCAAAAACCTTCACTTCGTAGAAGCATACTACATTTCATAGACCATGATACATAGTTTGTTCCATCCAACTTGGATATAAGGGACAAACTTTGCAAATTGACTTGTGCCATGTTTTCTTATATGGATATAAAACTATAATTAATAAAACACAGCTGTCTGTTTACTGTAATGTATAACAACACAAACTCTCACTTTTACATAAATCTGTTTTATCCTAGTTAAACTGACTTTGCAGCCTCTGGGCCCATAACCAGTGTTAAGCCTGGTTTCCCCAACCAGGGTTAGGGAGACAAGCTAAAACAGAATGTGCAGCTTAGTCAGATAGGCACACAGATAAATGAGTGAGCTAAGCTTGTATGTTTATTAACATACAGTAAAAATGACAGATACGCTTGTGCTATCAAATATATAGTTTATTCCATTATGAGTTCATAGCATAGTCAAAAATAACAGTCCAATAGTCATGTATCATTTAGTCAGTCCATTCAGGGATATTCAGTTAGCAAAGTCCGTGTTGAATACCCTATGTCAATTCACTTTCAAGTCTGTCCTTTGTTTTCTCTCCCGTTCGAGCAATGCAGTCTTGTTTCCTTGCAGTAATCAGGGATCATCAAAGCCAGAGAGATAGCAAGCTGCCGCCTTGCTTCTTTTAAAGTGCTTTCACAACCACTCCCTTAATTACTATCCCACAGTTAAAGTTGCAGACACTTTAACATACAAACTATGATTAAATATTATTATTTACCTAAACCAGTTAGGGTAAAACAATGTTATCCCTAACAGGACTCATATGCCTATCCATTATCGCTCAAAATATGAAGAACAAACAGGGCAAATTTGAAGTCCTTGTACATGAGGGCAGATATGACATTGTTGGTGAAACCCATGTCTGGAACATACTGCTAGAAGGATTTAAATTGTTCAAAAGAAACAGGCTTAACAAAAGAGTAGGGGGAGTTGCATTATATGTAAGAGATATCTATACCTCTACAGAAATGCAAAAAAGGATGAAAACCTTCATGAATGCATTTGGGTTAATATAAAAGGAATGACATTGCTAAAAATGTATACCACAAACCAGCCAACCAAACAGAGAAACTAGATGAACTTTCTGCTAATCAATTAGTTAGACTTTCAGAAAGCATATCACAATAAAAATGGGAGACTCTTAACTACCCTGGCATCGGTGGGGAAACAAACAGGTCTGAGAGTTAAATCTAATATTGCTATTTACATCTCTTGATTTGAATTGTAGCAAGTATAAGTTCCTCAGAAAACGTTATTGTGTCTGTGAATACAAAATCCATAGTTTTTGAACAATGGAATGCAAGTTTTACTCCTTTTTGTTGTTACTTTATTTTCAGGAGAAATTCAACCAAAGATGCGTCTAGCCCAAAGGAGAAGGTAACAAGCGTATCATGCATATTAAATATCTTATTTGTCAGCCTATTGTTTCAGTGATAATGCTCAAATGACCATTTTGATGCGTTAGTAACCACTTTTGGATTCTCTGCTATACCTCCTTTACTATACCTTTATTAAAGAAATAAAGGACTTAGGTCCTCTCAGCCCCTTGTGTATAGGGCTGCATACAGATGTACTTGTACTTTGAAATATGCACCAGGACAAGGTTCAGCAGTCCATCTGCATTTAAAAGACAAAGCCCGTTCTTTTGAAGACAGTAAAGTCCATATTTTGGACAGAGAGGATGGCTGGTTTGAGAGAGGGGTCAAAGGAGCCATCTTTGTCAAAACTGAACAGCCCTCTCTCAACAGTGGGAAGGGATATCTATCTCCATTCTACAACACAGTCTTTTCAGCATTTCCAAGAAGGCTCCATGCCCATTTGTACTACTCAGGTGACCCTGACGACACAGATAAATCTTCAGGTGGCCACAATGACATCAATGAAAAAAAAAAAAACAAGAAATCTAGTTGCCCCTTGAAAAAACACCTTTGGGACAACTATGATCTGGATGACTGAGAATCTCCATCTGGCTGGAGAATTCTGGGAGTTGAAATCCACAAGTTTGCTATAGACCTTTGTACTGCTAAATTTGTTCAGGAGCCCTGCATAAAATAATTAGTCAAGGAGTTCTTTATTTTTAATATCCAAAGTTTAATGTGACAATATTTTAAAGCAAGCGTTCATTTTCAGGTAACTTTCCTTATGTTCTTTAATGATTTGTTATTGTTAGTGGCAAAGTTATGCCCGACCCATCGTGACCCCATGAACAACATTCCTCCACTCCTTCCTGTCCTCTACCATCCCTTGGAGTCCATTAAAGCTCACACCGATTACTTCAGTGACTCTGTCCAGCCACCTCATTCTCTGTTGTTCCCTTCTTTTGCCCTTAATCTTTCCCAACATTAGGCTCTTCTCTATTGAGTCCTTCCTTCTCATTAGGTGGCCAAAGTATTTGAATTTCAGCTTCAGGATCTGGCCTTCTAAACAGCAGTCAGGGTTGATCTTCTCTAGAACTGACCTGTTTGATTGCCTTGCAGTCCAAGGGATTCGCATGAGTCTTCTCCTGCACCATAGTTCAAAGGCTTTAATTCTTTGGTGCTCAGCCTTTCTTATGGTCCAACTTTCACAGCCATACAATGCAACTGGAAAACCATAGCCTTGACTATACGCACTTTTGTTGGCAAGAGTATCTTTAACGATACTCTTCTCCATTTTACATGGATGAGATGCTTACTTCACGGCTCTCCCTTTTCAAAAATCAAAGTCACATTGGTTATTTCCCAGTTCTTGGGAATAGAGGTATCAAGCTTGAAAAGTGTCTTTTTTTGCCACAGTTAATTCAGTACTTTCAAGATTGAAGGAACTGGGATTAAGTTTATTGTTTACAATTGAATAATATCAGTCTTATCTATAAATTAATTAAGATTAATTAACTTTAAGTATGGGTAAGGCCTGGCCTAGCCTTTACAACTACTGCCCTTTAGATTTTAACAAACAGTAAAGACCAGTGATTACTTGTCACATATAAGAAAACTTTCCAAGTAGTAGTAGATACTGCCTTTTTATTTCATACCAAGGTGAAATGGTTCGTTGGGTGATGACTCAGTGTGTTGAATTGATTTTTTTCAATGTGATTTATTCAAAAAGTATGGTTCAGCACAACTAGAGCACAGTGAATCTAGATAAACAGTTAATAAACTAGTGCTACTGTTCCTGTACATTTTTACATGATTTAAGCACATTTGGAATATTCTACTGTAGTACTTGGTGTACCCTACTTTAAGTGCAGTAAGAGATTTCCAGAGATTAAGAACCAAACTCCTGGACAATCTCTAGTACTCTGAATGTGTCAAAATGGAAACTTATCTTTCAAATATTGCATTATTTTATTCTGAATCAAGAGTTGGATTTTCTAGAAAACTTCCGGTTTGCGTGGCTTCGGGGCAGCAGGAATTCGCAATAGCTCGCGATTCCTGCTGTGCTAGCCGTCGAGGTACCCCCGATCCAGATGGGTCAGGGGGATATGGCTGCCCTGTAGGGACAGCTGAAGATAGAGGGGAGTCGGAAAGGGAGGTGGGGGCATCGCAGACCCCCCCTTTCTCCGGGAAAACCCCTTTTTCCCAAGGCGGTGGAGCGGCGGTCAGCAATGGCCGCCACGAAGAAGCCAGCAACCGGGTAAGAACTGTGCTGGAGGAAGTGTGAAGAGTGAAAGTTCTGTCTGAGCCGGGTCAAGTAACACCTTTTAAATTGCCTGGAATTGAGCTGCTTGAATTGCTGGAGGATACATTGTATCCCTAAGAAGAGCGAAAAGCGGCGGAGAAGCTGTTAAAGGGAACTTTTTTTTTTTTTTTTTTTACTCTCCCACCCCACGGAAAAAGCAGAAATATTTGGATATATTAGACATTGAAAGTGGATTGTTTTGAAAGCTAAGATAAGAGACAAAGGGATTTTTGGACATTGAAAAATGTGAGAAATTGGAAAATCTCTGCTGGAGGTATGGATTTTTGATTATTAAAATTCTCATTGCAAGTGGGAAGGGAGAAAAAAAAAATTGGAGCAGAAGCTGAAAAAGGAGGAGATTGATTAGAAGTCTTTGTGGATCCCAAAAGAAGATATATGGTAATTGGACCTCTTTGATTAAAAATTAATTCAGAAAGAGAAAGAGAAGAAGGAAGAAAAGTATTAACTTTTGGAATTTTTTTTCTTTTTTTAATTGCTTTTGATTGTCTTTGATTAAAAATTCTTGTGGTTGTTTTGGAAAAAGTTTCCCTTTTCATAATGGCATCGTCTGTGGATGAACTAGAGATTGAATATCAAAAATATAAAAAAGAAGATACTTTGGGCGCTTTGTTTCAATTCTTAGAAATGGCGTTATGTTCCTTTGAAAAGTTGATTACGCAGCAGAAGGACTGGGACAAGGAAGAAGAGGAAGAAGAAGCCATCTTTGATGAACAATGGGTCCCTTCTGGAGAGGACGACAAAAAGGATAAGAAAAAGGGGATTTTAAGAATTATAAAAACAACCAAAAGAGAGAAAAATGAGCGAAAAGATGGAGGCAAGGTTAGAAAGCAAAGGAAAAGGAGCAAGAAAAGCGAAGAGAAAAAACAAAGGGGTAGAAAGGGCAAGGAGAAGAATAAGCAAGAGAGAAAGGGGGGGAGGAGAAGCCTTAATGTGGGGAAGCAAGACCTAAGGAAAAAAAGTTTATTTAGAGATAATGGGTGAATTTAATTTAGATTAAAAGAGGGATTCTGGAGGGTATATAAGAGTGTGTTTTTATATGTATATTTAGAATATAAAATTTATTATGTAATTTTAGAATTTTTTTTTAAACAGAATCCCAAGAAAGATTGCTATATGTAGTATTTCTAAGTTAGGGTAATGAGTTATAGATGTTACTCCAATTGGTGTACAGGAGAAGTATAGTAAAAGAAAAAAAAGATGAATGGATAATTGGAAATAGAACAGACAAAGAATGTTATTGAAAATGGTAATAAGATATGGAAGGATATATATGCTTTTTTTTTTGGATTTTGTGTATTGATAAAAGGCAATAAAATTTTAATTAATAAATAATTTGGATGGAAAAGAGAAGTAGGGACAAGATATGAAGTTAATATTATATGAAATATTGATATTATAATCTGGAAATGTTATGCTTTATTGGTCTATTATTATTATTTTTTCTTAGAAAAGAATTTATAAGCTGCTATGTCTTGATTTTTTGTGCATTGTTTTTATAAAACTGATAAAAATGGTTTTTATATATATATATAAAAAAGAAAATGATAATAAGATTTGGAAGGAGATATGGGTTGAATATGATGTTTGAATTTGTGTCTGTGTAAAGAGTTTTAACCCGGGAACAGACAACCTTCAGAAAAGATCTTTTAGTTTTGTTTATGTTTTGTGTTTGTATGTTTGTGTATTGTGCTTATGGTAAAACTAACAAAATTTGTTTTTTATAAAAAAAAAAAAAGGAAAGAATCAATAAAACCTTGGAGGAATGCTAGACGAGAATAATTTATACAAGCCAGAAAGAAAAGAATATGATGACTATAAAATGAATAAATATGGAAGAGAAATGAAATTGAATAGGAGTAAAGAGAAAAAATGAGAAACTTGCTGAAAGATGTTTGTGTGTCCATATGGAGATGGGATAAATTGGAATTATGTTGTATAAAAATAATGTTTTGTTTGACTTGTAAGGATTTACAATGTTAAGAGGTTTTATGTGTTTATGTATTTAATGGTTAATGATGTGTTGTTTTATCTTTAAAATTAATAAAAATTTGTTTCAAAAAAAAAAAAGAGTTGGATTTTCTACAAATTACAACAAATTACATTTGGGGGTACAGATAATCCTTGAGTTAACAACCAGAATTGAGCCCCAAATTGATGTTGCTAAGTGAGACATTTACTAAGTGCCTTTTGCCCCATTTTATGACTTTTCTTGACACATGTTAAGTGAATCCCTGCCATGGTTAAATTCATTGCACAGTTGCTCAGGGAATCTGGTTTCCCCAATGACTTTGCTTGTCAGAAAGTCGCAAAAGGGGATCACAGGACCTTGGGATTCTGCAATCGTCATAAAAATGAGTCGGTTGCCAAGTGTCTAAATGTTGCTTACATGGTTATGGGGATGCTGTAATGGTCATAAGTGTGAAAAGCAGTCCCAAGTCACTTTTTTCAATGCCGTTGAAAAAACGGTCACTAAACGAACTGTTGTAAGTTGAGGACTACCTGTATTTTGGTCATCTAGATATGCTATGCTATATTTAGGTTTGTTGGATGCACATTGCTCTGAATGGTCAGTGAAAAGTATTCTTTCCAAAAAAAACTATAGGTAAACTGTAGTGTTTCCTGCCTTTGAAATTTACTTAGTTCTACTCTCTCTCAGTCTAGATCATGCCTCTCGTCAGTAAAATCCAGAGTGAAACACAATCCCACCTTTGAGAAGCAGTTTGATTTTGATATCCCTGTGTTTATGTGGGAGCAGCACTTCACTCCTGAGACTTGGGGGAGACTGAAGGATCGCAGTGTTCCATACGGTTGGCGTGATGTGCCATATCCAGGTATAAGAATCAAATAGCGCTTTAGTGGTAGAAGATGAGGCTTTGATGAATGTTGTATCTTGTTGGATGCATGCAGCTGGACCAAATGGTTTGATTGTTGGCCTAACCTTATTGCTGCAACAGATGTCAAAATGGTTAGCAGACAAACCAGTGTTCATGATTCATATACATTTTCTGAGAGTTTTAAACTTTCCAAATTTACAAGACACAGGGCCAGGAGTTGCATATTACAATATTGCTCCTTCAGGGCACCTCCATTCCCTTTTACAGATTTTAACACAGAAGTACCTTGCCTTGAACAGCCCTGTATTTTTTTTAAAAAAAGAAATTGATGCATATCAGAATTGATATTTTCATTTGAAATTATATAGATCACAGAGGACTTCCACTCCTAATATGCATCAGATACTACATTAAAGATTTAAATTGCTCTTTGTATTAAAGATGAAGTCTGTCATCATCTGTGTCTGCATATGGATGTAGTTTTCTCTCAAAAGAGAAGTCAAAGTCGCAGTGTTTCTCAACCTTGGCAAATTTAAGCTGAGCGGATGACAATTCCCAGAATTTCCCAGTCAGCATTATTCACATCTCAAAGTTGTCAAGAAGCACTGCATAAAGGTCCATGATTAGGGCAGCAGGAAAAGGTGGTTAATACTTGTTTTATTAAGGGCCCTATTGCCCTTAATCAAAAATCCCTCTCTCAATAAAAGTTGTAGCTTGAGTCCTTAAGGACTGCAGTATAAAGGATAAGGTTTAGTATCCTGGGGTGTACAAATTCAGATTCAATCACCTTGCAACTTTTTAAAACTTGCGAACAGTGAGTTAAATATGTTCCGTGGAACGTCTTGTAGATTAAATAGTGGTGGGGCAAGATAGACTTGCATTCATACAGCTTGTGCCCCCAACTAAGGATCAAAAGAAGGTGGCCAAGTGTATCTCGACCTGATGCTCTGTTGATGTATTGGTCATTGGATTCTGGGAATTGTAGAATAGCAGGCATTATTGTCTGGGGTGGGTGAATGTAGCTTGTCAAATCAGATGGCTGATGGCTGGTTGTAGCATACAATTGAACCTCTGCACCTTCTATACACGTTGATGGGTAATGTGGACATCCCCTTGCCTGTTTGAATCTCCCTGTGGATGCTGCTACTTATACATCCATAGACAAGAAATTTGGGGGGAGGGGCGGGAGTCTCAAACCATCTATGATTCCCTACAATGAGAAAATAATGTGCTCAACATCTCTGACACGTGGATAGATTTAGTTATTAGGCTTAGGCAAGAAAGAAACACATTGCGTTTGATACATTTTAAATCTATATATCACAGAGAGATTGCAGTGCCTCAATATGTGAAGATGCACAAAAGAAGTACCCAACTGAGCAAGTCTTGCAGCCATTTTCTAATATCCTGATGTGCCAGTTTGACCCAAATAGATAAGAAGAGCACTATGGTTAGGAATACGCCGTACTTTTGGAGCGTGATCACTGTAGTTTCTGTGCCCAAGGGGAAACCTATTTTGTTTATAACATTACTCTTTATAAATTCATTTGACTGGAAAAACCTCTTTATCTATCTAGTTGCAGCATCCAAAAGTTTTAACATATTGGATTGCTTAGCACCATTTTTATAATGGTCATGCAATCTGGTTGTTTTTCTTTAAAAGCTGAGATCTGGGAGGGGAGAAATCACAATTGGAAATGCTGGTACTATCCATGTCTTGTGATATTTGCCTGTATCAAAGGTCCCAGTGTCTTTCTGATGACTAGCTTGAAGAAAAAGGCTTTGACACAACCCACTCTATTGTTGCCTCTTCCCAGTGACTTCTGGGAATTATCTTGCTTCCTGCCTCATGCCCTTTCTTACTCACTTGCCAAATATCTCTGGCTGATGCCATGCATCTCTTAGAGGGGAGTGAGCAAGGGACATCCTTTGAATGAAGGAGAAGTGAAGCAGAGTAGGATTAAACTGTCTGTAGAGAGCTTTAGGAAGACCATGTGAGAATCCCCAGTGTGTCTGGACTTAGAACTTGGTAAAGGATCAGTTGTAAGGTTGCTACTTTCCCAGACATTTCTTGTGTAAAAGTTATTTGTGACCGATGTACAAGAAAAGAGGTAGCTCCAGTGCCAAGAAAGAGTAAGAAAAAACAAAGAAATTCTTTTCACCACCACTCCTTGCAGGACCTCATGCTAATTCAAAAGGAATTATTAAAGCAGTAAAGCTAAAGTTCAGCGTGTGACATTTTAGAAGCAGGACTGAAACCATTAATCATTTTTGAGACATATAATTAATCAAAGATTGTTACTCAGTCTTAAAAATATTTCTGACACAAAAAGACTGTTCATAGTGACATTAGTATCAGTATATCTTTTGTTTAGTAGAAATAGTGTTACCTTCATTAAATATGCTCAAACTGTATTGTTCAGTATACAACATAGATGTATCTGTATTGTATAGATTCATGGATGTCTTCAGGGGTCACATCGGAATTAAGTGTTCATTTCAACTATTACTTACACCATCGTTCCTTAACTACTTCAATATAACAAAATAACAGAGTTGGAAGGGACCTTGGAGGTCTTCTAATCCAACCCTGCTCAAGCAGGGGACCCCATACTCTTTCAAACAAATGGCTGTCCAATTTCTTCTTAAAAATCTCCAGTGATGGGGCACCCACAACTTCTAGAGGCAAGCTGTTTCATTGATTAATTGTTTTGTCAGGAAATTTCTCCTTAGCTCTAGGTTGCTTCTCTCCTTAATTAGTTTTGGCAGCTGCCAAAAAAGCCAATTGAATCCTAGGCTGCATGAACAGAGGGATAGAATCAAGATCACGGGAAGTGTTAATGCCACTTTACAATGCCTTGGTAAGGCCATACTTGGAATATTGCATCCAGTTTTTGTATTTAAATGACTGTTCACTAGGACTCCTAGATCCCTTTCACCATTACTGCTGTTGAGCCATGTACCATCTATTCCATATCTGGACATTTGTTTTTTCTTGCCTAAGTGTAAACCTTTTCGGCATATTTCCCTTCATCTAGATGTAATTCTGTAAGGACTACAAGTTGAGTGTGGTTTGTCAGCCAGTTATGAAGCCATCTGGTTGTGATGCTGTCTATCCCATGATTTTCTATCTTATCAAAAAGTAGGTTGTGATCTGCTTGCTGAAGTCCAAGTATACTTTGTCCACAGCATTTCTCTGATCTATTAATTTAGTTATTTTGTCAAAGAATGCAATAAGATTGCAATGGTCAGTTTTTGACGATCCATGCAACAATCTCAACTACAAACAGAGAGGGATAGTTCTATCTTGCAGGCACTGCATTGGTTGCAATGGCTCAATTCAAGGTTCTGGTTTTGATCTAAGTAGTCCTCAGTTTATAATGGCAATTGGGACTGGAATTTCTGTAACTAAGTAATAGCACTTAAACTGACCTCAGTTTTACTGACCTCAGAAGGATGGAATGCTGAGTCAACCTTGAGCCGGTGAGAATCGAACTGCTGGCAGTTGGCACAATTAGTCTGCAGTGCTGCATTTTAAGCACTGCACCACCACAGCTATATCAATGCAGTCATAAAGCACAGCTACCTTGCTTAACAACAGCAATCCCTGTAGTTTTGGCTGTTGTCATTAACTGAATCCTACGGTTGTTAGTTAAGGCAATTTTCTGCGGGCTTCTTAAAACCAAATCAGTGGACAAGCAAGCAGAACATTTCAAGTCCCAGCCTGGCTGGCAGGCAGATAAATGACTGCTTCGAGGTGGGATAGGGAGCATGGTGGAGCACTAGAGGTGCATTGTGGGTCGGAGGGGATGTGCAAAAGAATCCTAGGTCAGTGAAGGTGTGGCACAGGCCAGAGAGGGTACATGGGGCTGTTTAGCTGGTGTGCAAGCATAGAGGGACTGCAGGAGGTTATGCAGATGAGGGGAGACTTATCTCAATGACTTGCACAACCTCCCCTGCTAATTCCCCCACTGACTTTCTGGGGAAGTCAGCAGGAAAGGTTACAAACTGTGACTGAAGAAGACAACAGCATGGGAACCAGTTGCCAAGCACAGAGATCACAAACATATGATTCAGGAGGCTGACATGACAGAACTCCAAGGACCAGTCATAATGTTCAATTTCAAATGGTTTCTGGATAAATGATCATAGATTGAGAATTACCTTATAGAGCTCAGTACAGTACATAACCACAAAATGGTGTTTCTCTCCCTCAGATTTAACCTAAAATGTCCCATTTCCAAATGAGATGAAAGGTATGGAGTCCTCTGAACAGCTTGTACCCAGCTATTAAATTGAGTGTTTTGCTTGTTTCATGACAATTAACCTCAGTGTAGTGTCCCCTCTGCTTGCTTCTCTTGCTGCCTTGAATCTATAGTGTTTTCATTCTCTCACTGGAGCTGTTGCTAGAACTTTTTCCTAACTTGCTTCATTGCATTGTTTTAATCTGCAGTTATTGCATCCACGTTGCAGCTTCTCACTGAGTCTGTCCACAGTCAGCTAGTCGATGAAACCAAGTTCCTTAACTGTTGCATCTGCTGTGCCGTGGTTGGGAATGGAGGAATTTTGAACGGGTCTCGCCAAGGGAAGAAGATAGATGCTCACGACTTTGTCTTCAGGTAGAAACCCTCTTCCTTTGAAAGGTAGAAAGGCACCATTTCTGGGTGGTTATAGAGATTTAAAAAACCCACAAGATCCATGCTCTTAAACTTTCAGAATAAAATCTCAGACATTTGAGTTATTTACTTAGTTGTGGCTTGTTGACAACTATCAATTCTTAAGGCTTTGCTTCTGTTGTTCCTTGCAGGCTTAACGGGGCAGTCACCAAAGGTTTTGAGGAAGACGTTGGGACTAAGACTTCCTTCTATGGCTTTACAGTGAACACTATGAAGAATTCCCTTGTTGCTTATGCGGAATATGGCTTTACACAGATCCCACAGGGAAAAGTAAAAGCACAGCTACATTCTTTTCAAGTGCAGGATTGAGGAGTCCTTGGTGCTCTCTGAGTTTGCTTGTTTTCTTGCAGACGTTTTATAACCCTAACTAGGTAACATCATCAGTGCTAGTAAGGAGTGCGGTTTGCTGTCAGTTTATATTCTGTCTGTGTGGGTGAGGGTGATCTTAGGGATTTTTGGGTTGGGCTGTTTACTGATGGCTGTTTGTTAGTTTCTGCAATGAAATACCTGCAAGAAAACAAACAAGCTCAGAGAGCACCAAGGACCCCTAAATTTTAACCCTGAGCTACAAATATTCTCCTTAATTGCAGGCTTAGACTACGATATTATTAACTTAAGTCACATTTGCTTTAATATGGGTAGGTGGTTTTGCAGATTATTGCCCGTAGAATACTTTTCAGTCCAGGAAGGTTGAAGCCAGAACAAATGCTTTATAAGAGTTTTTCCAGCTTCACTTTTAAAAATCTTGTATGAACTTCAGTGGTAGGTTTGATGCTAAAACAGCATCAATACGAAGATTTCCTGAATTAAGTCAACTATTTAAGCATATGTTAAAACTTTCAAAAACAATCAAGATTATAGCTATACAGTGCCCACTAAATATTTATTGTAGAAGGAGTAAGAACTGGGAACAGAGATACAAAATGGTTTATCTGGGAAAAGGTATACATCAATGGCTGAAATTATACATGCTTAAACTGCAACATATTTTCCCTTGTCAAACCTCATAGCTTAGATTTCCTTCTATGTTGGTTGTAGGATGTACAGTACATATTCATTCCATCAAACATACGAGACTACATCATGCTTCGATCTGCCATTTTGGGCAGTCCTGTCCCAGAGGGCTATGACAAGGGTGATATGTAAGTAATTCTGTTTGCACGATTCTTGTTCCTCTACCTCATGGTTATGAACCACATACAATGTTATTTTAATGTTTTTAAACTTCTGGTTCAGCATGTGACCTCACCAAGACCTACTGACTACACAAATCCCCTATAAACAGAAGAAGACTGAAACCCCCTAAACTCCACTGAAGATGTTACCTAGCCTAGTAACAAAACGTTTGGAAACCAACCCACAAGCTCAGAAAACAAACCTTCACCCACAACACCTTCTCACCTTTGGGGATTGGATTATGCTAATCCTAATCTGCATCTTGTGTTATGTTCCTCTCCCTTTTCAGAAACCTCAACTATATTAAAAAGTTTCCATCTATAAAGTAGATTAAACTGTAGGCAACCCACTACATTTTTTTAAATAGAATGTTTTCTATACAACAGTGTCACATATAGTAACATAACTGGAAAGTGCATCACAGAGATAGTTGCTGAAATGGATATTTCTGTCTTTCATTCACATATAATAGCACAACACATGCCTATGTAACATGCACAACTCCCCTACATCCCTTATAAACCTTCCTGCTGACAGCACAATTTATAGAAAGATAACTCTACTTGCATACCATGCTATCCTCTCTTTTGTGCCTCTTTCTTGAGCTGGAAAAAAAGTGATTATTGAAGATGATGACGACAAAAATGTAGCTAGTTTGGGCAGGCTTGGTGTCCTGATAGGTCAGAGTGAAGGCCTCCATGGGCAGCATTGGAGGTCCCCTTTGACATCTTGATATTATTAGGCTCCAAACCATGTTCTGAATATTTAGTCATAGTTTTTTTTTCATGTGAACACCTACTGTTTCAGATTTTACCAAGAGGGCTATTGTTTAATTGCTCAAATTTCTTTCCAGATATGGGGTTAATTGAACAGCTTAATCACAGAAATGTTACTAAAGCTTTTTTCCCCTTTTCTTTCTTTCTATAGCCCTTGGAAATATTTTGGATCTGAGACATCTGCAGGGAAATTCAAGTTGCTGCACCCAGAATTTATGTATTATCTTAAAGAAAGGTGACGTTTTTGAGCTTTTTATTCCTGCAACAAAACTTACTGTTAAGAGCAGTTGATTATTTACTGAGTAGCCATTTATGTGTGAATGGTACCTTTCACATACTTAGGGCATACTTAGGGCAGGGGCAAGGCTGAGAAGGGAATTTAAATATTTTGTTGACTGGTGCAAACAGCATAGAAGCAACAGCAGCATTGAAGCATGTATACTATATACGAGTTCATCCTTTGGGTTTCCACTATTTGGGTTTTGTTCAACATCCTACACTTTTTGACCTGGAAACTCTAATGATATTTGAAGAGTATTTCCCCAATAAAACAAACATGAAAGCAGGCATTTGAAGATACAAGATTTTGTCAGCTTGGAAACCTAGCATATCAAGGAGATATGTGAAACCTTTCTATTTGCCAATTTCTAACATGGAGACAAGGAAAAATCAAAGTATTCTGATTTTTCCAATCAAAAATTCTGCTGAACCTGCCTCTTTCTCTTCCCAGGTTTTTAAAATCAGAAATTATTAATTCTCAGTTTGGTCATCTCTACATACCCAGCACTGGAGCACTTATGCTTTTAACAGCGCTACACACTTGTGATCAGGTAAGTTCCCATAGTGACAACTTTTCCAATTTTTGCTAGCTGACTAACAGACTGTGAGGATTTAAAAATACTGGTGGGGTGAATTGGTACTTTACGAAAAACAATGAAACAACAAATGGCAGCCCTATCTTTGGCTTACAAGGTGCACTAATTCCATTTGTATGCTTTGGAGGAAATGGGAAAGTTGCTTGTTTGTTTTTTATTCCAATTCCATTTGGGCATCTGCTTCATGCTGGCTGACATTTCATCTGATGCAGCTTTGTTTCTCCAAGGGAATTCGTGGCCATGTAAGCAACCAGCATGAAGGACTTGATCTCTTGGTCCATGCCTGTCCCTCATTCATCCTTTCACTTCTTCTCCTTCGTTAGATCAGTGCCTATGGATTCATCACGGAGAATTACAAGTTGTTTTCGGATCATTACTATGAGCAGGAAAAAAAGCCCTTGGTGTTCTATGCCAATCATGATATGTTATTAGAAGCCGAGCTATGGAAGAGCTTGAATCGAGTTGGCATCATTAAGCTCTTTCGGCGATGAAGATAAGCTGTTTTGTGGTGAGGGGAAACAAAGGGTGCATCTTCCCTTAACTCTCTTTGTATGAGAGCTCTTCTCATAAAGAGGAGCCCCTTTTTTTGTCTCCAAAAATGAAACTGATCAGCAGCACACTCCAAGCATATTAGACATAAAAGGACTGGGAATCATTCCCACTGGATTTGGTAAAGACAGATCCATCTGTTGTTAACAACGGTGCAGCCAGGAGATGCAATCATATTACTGCTGTGTAGGAGAATCTCAAATACAGTTTTGTTTTATTTATTGTAGGCAAGGGTTCTCCTATGCTTGCATACATTATGCAGATTTGGG
Source organism: Hydrophis major (assembly GCA_033807585.1). Lineage (NCBI taxonomy): Eukaryota > Metazoa > Chordata > Lepidosauria > Squamata > Elapidae > Hydrophis > Hydrophis major. Next base: position 176,402,546 of record CM066329.1, read on the forward strand.
CGTCAGTCCACTATCCTCCATTTAGGACACATCCAGCTAATCAGTGCTGAGGACTACAGAACTGTGCTCATAACTATCATTATACAGCCTTAAATGCAGAAGTCCACAACCATTGGATAGGTGGTTGTGGCTCCTATTCACAAACTCTGCATGGCCTGCATCCAAAGAAAATGGCTTTATTGAAGGTGAATAAGTTCCAGTAAAGTGAGTCCAATAGTTGTTTTAGTAAGAAGGGACATCTTTGCCGATCTGTCTTGGACTATATAGATCTCTCATCCTTCACAAATTTGAACTCGGGGATCCTTTGAGGTGTACAAATATTGGCCCCCTTTTTTCACAATCAGTTGCCATGGTACTAAGTAATTCTTCCATCTCCACAGTAGGAGATACCAGCCTTCTAACTGGATGTTGTAAGACTACTAAATACTCTAAAATTCAAAATCATTCTGTGCTAAGGATGTTGTGGGCAATACCTCTGTAAATGTTTCAGTAGCCTGGAATTCTCTAAAGATGAATTATGGCTTGGGAAAAGGGATAGTTGCAGATGCAAACCAAACCAATTCAAACTTTCTTATTAAATGTATTTATATATAAAGTAGCAATAAATTTGAGTGTCTTACTGTTACTCAAATGATTAATTTTATTTTAAGAGGTGGAAAACACATGTTTTGACATCACTGGAATATCAAAAAGCAAACTAGCCTTCCAATGAATAATTAAAAACATCCAGTTTAGTCTAGTGATTAAGGCACCAGGCTAAAAGCAGAAAGCTGTGAGTTCTAGTTCCACCTTAATCACGAAAGCTAGCTGGGTGACCTTGGGCCAGTCACTTTCAGCCCACAATATCAAGACTCCGACAACAAGCTGGTCAATCCCTGTCATAATCAATGGATCAACACTAAATGATCTTAAAAATAAAAAAAAATTGACCCTGCATTTGTGGGAAAACACAAGGAAGAAAAAAACGGATAAACAAGAGACTAAAGGATCAGGAGGCAGAATATTAAAGCAAAGCATTGTGGGACTGTGGCACATGATTATTTTCACAATATGGCCTGTTAAGTTATCCTTTGTTCCAAGCAACCTACTTGCCTTTTTAGATGGCAGCACAAGAGTAGGGCTATCTTAGCCCTCTGCCAATGGCTATTATAACTAGTCCTACCAGATATTGTAAAGAAAGTTGGAAGTTTCTCTTTTCTGGTCTTTAATTTTTCCTCACTTTGGAGGTTGGCACCTATCAGCCCTTCAGCTGATCTGTGTTAGGAATGTCTGTATTACTAGGATGTTATAAGGTTACAGTAATAGAATCTTTCAAGTCTGGAAGTGCTTCCCCATTCCTCCTTAATGAGAACCAGAGAGAGTTGTCTGAGATACTTTCTTAAATTACTTTTCTGCCCTAAACTCAAGAGTTCATTTATCTGACTGGCCTTGGCAGTGGCTTTTTCTCCTATTCCTCAATATTATTCCTACTGCCCATCACAACACAAGTTCCAGCGTATCACTTCTTGCACTCATAGGGGTGAAAATAACACCAGTTTAGGACTCCCATCTCAGATGGAAATCTTTGAAAGCCCAACATGAACCCTCAAAGGGAGATCACAATAGGAAGGAGCTGACCGACTAGGGTTACTGACTTAGACCAGGTCTGACAGGGTCAGTTGGCTGGGTCAACTAGCTCAGTTCTGGAATACTATAATGCAGCTGTTCCCAACCTTTTTGGCTCCGCATTAGCAGTGAAGGGAATAGTTTCATACATGTAATGTAATCCCACCTAAGTACAAATGAAGATTCACATGCTCCCACATGCACAGCCCAGTTCCCAACAGCAGGAGTTGGGGGCCCTGCTTATAATGCACAACCACCTCATGAGAATTGCTAACAAGACTAGGATTTACATTTTCTAAATTTTTGGCAGGAGTTTGGATTGTCTTTTGCCTGTAGTCGTGCTCCTTGCCATGAAATGGCAATAAATACTGTTGCCAATTTCACACAATCTCAATTGGAGACCCAAGGTCGCATGAGGGATTGGGATGCTGGGATTGCAAATTGCCAATCATTGTGATACAACAACTTCTGTAATCTTTCCTTTGTTCTCACTGTTCTTTTTGGAACCTAGTGGTTGTCCTCATGGACCAAAATTTCTTCTCAAGCTAATTAGGTTCCAAGAAGCAAAAGAAAAGGGTATTGTTGACACAAGTAACCTTGCAAACACCTCACACTGGTGTTTGGTAAGAGAAGTGTAAATAGTAAACAAGAAGATCAGAATCATGTCTTTGTTCTGCTGAAAAGTAATGGCTTAGTGGCACAGGGTTGCAAGCACATAAGGGGAATAGGTAAATGTAACCTGAAACATTTCCCCACTTTGTATAATTGCATAAATGTTGAATGATCTTTGTGCTTTTCTTTTCATGGGGTGGAGGGTGGGAGAGAGAATAGAAGAAAATTGTCCTTCTGACTGAATAAATAAAAAAGGCCTACTGAAGAAAAGAGGAGAAAAACTTGTTTTCCACTCATTATTGTAAAAAGAATGAGCAGACCCTACTCAGGAAATGCATTCAGTCCTGTCCATTAGCTGTTTCTGCGAGTCCTGCTACTAAGATAAAAGCAAGCAATAAGAGAGCATTTTCAAGCCAGCACAGAATACCATTATCACGAACACAAGGCTCTCATAAGCTTGTCTGGAAGACCCTCAGGCATTGTTAAACAAGACTGAGTCTTCACTGAAAGAATTACTGTTCCAACCTTGGTTCATGAAAGTAATAATTCATTGTCCCCTCCAGTCTGTAATACAAAAATATTCAATTTGCAGAAAGCTTAGGTAGAATAGCAGACACATCTGTTGTTTTATGAAAAGCTGTGCTGTAGAGTTGAGCAGTAACGTCAACATGGCTAATGCCCAGTGTGCTCCACAATTGCATTGCAAAATAGGGCCCAGATTCTTTCTGCCTATGGATGGCTAGCACTGAATAAAGGAATTATTGAAAGAATGGCCATCTCCTACAATTAATTATGTAAAACACCGAACAATGGGATGTGACACTAATTCACTTGGCTATCTCACCTCTAGGTCAGGGGTGGAGCATCTCTGGAATCCTAGTAAAGCTTGAGGGCTTCCTTGATGGACCTGATTGGTAACAAACTACAGGACAAGAGAGATCTTGTGTAATCTTTTAATGGCCTCCAGCTAGCCTAAAGATTTGAAACTTTCTTTTTTCAACAAGGGAAAAGGAGTCGGGCATTTTAAAACCAACAAATATTGCTGAAATGTATCCTGCTGTATTCTGGTCATAAAAAAACAGCTTTCCCTAAACCTTTTAATAAACATATTAAAAGCTTATAGATCTGTTGATGATGATGTTATTCATTCAATCGTGTTCGATTCTTGGTGATTCTATGGGCCAGGTCTCCCACATCATCCAATCCTGAGCTGCTTCCTTGAGTTATTTTATGGTCTGGCTGGTGTCAGCCTTGATAGTATCCAGTGTTCTTTGGTGGCCTGATTTCCTTTTACCTCTTAATTCTTCCAAGCATAACTACTTTCTTCAGTGGATTCCCGATACCATGGTCGAAATAAGTGAGACGCAGTTTCATGATTTTGCCTTCCAGGTGCATGTCTGGTGTCATCCGCTCCAAAGTCATATTCAGTGCTTTTCTTTAAACGGGCAATTTATACCTAAGCCATAAGAAATTAAGGGGTAAAAAAATACAGTTAACACATGAATTTCACTCATCGCCCACTCTGACAACCTGGGAACATGCTACCAAGTCAGTGTGGCTGGATGCTCTGCAACACTACCAAGCTACCCTTGCTAACTACAAAAATACAAAGAGAGGCTGCAGTCCTGGAATATAAAATCAAGGCAAGTGTTGCTGATCAAATCTTGAAAGCCAAAAGTTTCGGGACAGTTAGTACTGGAGTTTCCCTTTCGTGTGATCTTGCAGACCCCAAATACGTCTCATCTCCAGAGGATCGTCAAACCTCAGAATCACAAATTAAGAACCTACACTAAAGAAATGTTCAGCTGTATTCGCTGGCATAACCTTTACATTTTTGTCTTGAAAAATGCACGTGGCCTTTAAAACACTTACAGGTAATGCAACAAAAGCAATTATGGTGCTTGTAAGGTACATGTATCAAACATGGAATCTGCTTAAATAACATTTGCTGTGAAAGTATATACATTAGGAGAAGCACACCCAGCCATGCACTTTTTAAAATGCTCCATACAAATGGCTGCCTAAATACTTCTGGGTATGTATGTGTACTCCCCTTATATTGCCGCTATGTTTGCCTATATGTGTGTGTTGGGAAGCACAGAACTGGCAGCATGAATTTTGACCCTGATCATTTGACACTAAGAGCAACATAAATTGGAGCGGCCAGTGGCATTCTGAGCTACTGTCCTATTGCCAGATACATTGAGGAAACTTGGTTTAAGAATGTTTTTCTTCACAGATCTAGCCCAGATTTGTCCCATTACGTTTTTTTCTGATGCCAGCTTCAACTATCCCTCCTAAGTATAAATGTCTTCCTTTATTTCAATTAATGGTAATGTATAATCATATGACACTATTGCTGTATTACCATCACATGCTCACCCCCATGAACCGGATTATTTGTTTGAATCACACAAGACACTGGTTCTCAAGCTAGTCAACCACAATTTAGTGTAGTTAATATTTAAAACATGTCAAACTGCTTCTCACATCCAGGTGTAATCTTGTTTCTCCCATTCCCTGCAGGTATACATGGAACTCTGCTTTCAGGGGAAAATTTCAGAGGTGGTTTGGACTGCTTTTATTACCCTTAAATGCTGATATCGTTCTAAAGGGAAAAATATAATTGCTGTGTTTATCTTGAGAAGTCAATTTAATCATTTGCAAAGCAATTGCTTCAGAACACCACTCCCTGGGGGATAGCCTCAGCTGATATTAATTTTCCCTCACAGCTGAAGTTTCAGACAGGGATAACATCACATCACAGGCTTGAGTGAAGGAGTATCAAGAGAACTGAAAAGCAGTGAAGATCCAACTGGAGAAATAAGAAACACTGGCTGATCTCAGAAAAACTAAGGCAGGGTCAACTTACTTTGTACAAACAAATGAGGACATTTACCAATAGTACCTAGGACCAGGAACTTCCCTAAGTCAGATGGTCATAAAACAGGATGTCACATGACCAGATTTATAACCACTCCAGCAAGTTCACTTGCTATTAGGTGAATTCCATTTAGTTACAATGTCTTTGAGTTACATGACTGCCATTTATGAACTCCTTTCAGCTTACTCTTTTGACTTTGTTGGAAACCGGCAGTGAATGTTAAAAATGATGATCACGTGCTTATCATTAATTGCAAAGCCAGTTGCCAAATGCCGGAATCACAATCACATGATCACACTGACACTGGAATTGCTGCAACTATGAGCATGGGTTGTTAAGTCCTACTCGTTCAGCACATCATTAACTTTGAACAGTCACTGAACAAGTGGTTATTAAATGACTACCTATATTTGCATGAGGGACCAGGAAATCCCAAATGCATGCCTTTCGCTTTGTCTCGATGTAATTTTTAAACCCAACTTACTTGGTTTACAAATCATGATTTTATAAGGATTGTATAAACCTTCAATTCGATTTGATCAACTACCTTGACTAAAATACATGGCCCTGAACAAGCTGCCAGTAAGTCACTCAAGATCATGCAAGTGTAATTCAGGAGCAAATTAAGAGCTCTTAATCCTCAAGCAGCAAAGTAATATCTACACCTTTGTTGACTCTCCAAACAAAAAGAATGCATCACATTGGATGTGTTTAAAGATTATTGGAGCACATTTGCTCACATAAAACACTATTTCTTGCTTCTGATTAATACTTCACTATTTGTTATCTTCAGAAGGACTACCCAGTTTTACAAACGGAAAGGTTACTGGGTAATTGACTAAGTTCAAGAGTTCTCTTGACCAGAGTTAAGTCCACTGAGCTCAGACTAGACTTCTACATGTCAGGCCAAAAAGAAAATCTGTTTGGAGCAATTGGCCATTGGATTTTTTCCCCCAGAAGCATGGAGCATCAATCATATTTTTCAAATATTTGAAAATGGCAATTCTTTGCTTTAAGTGTCCGACTTTCATAACTGCAGCCCTCAAGAGCATCCAAGCGCACACCTACCTTGGAATGTAGATCAGAAGAGATACATCACTTACACCCTTTTCTCCAAAAAGGGATTTTCTTGGGATTAGATCTTACAATGAAGGTAAGTCCTGCATTCCTGCCTGGGTTGACTCCCATGACAAATAAGTGCAACCTGAGGATCAGATAGAAATATTATCAGAGACAGCTTTATTTTGAAAACATTTGCTTTCAAATTTTCCAGGACTGAGCTTCAGAATCCACAATTCCACAAAAAAAAATAACTTTCTCTTTTCAGACAGGGATAACTTTGTATCATCAGTAGCTCAGTTTTTTACAACTTTGATGAAAGTTACTAAACCAACCCCAATCCGTTTTTTTTGAGCAGCAAAGAAATCCTAATACTGACCCCTAGTGAATTTTAAACATACCTCATGCATGCAAGCTGATGGAGAGTTATGTCTTCCAATCCGCAGACTTGAGATGTTTCCATGTTGTATGATAATGCTATGTTAGGAAATAAATTATATAATTCATACTTGTGAACAGATACCCAAGAAATGCTGGGGAACAGATACTCTCAACAAGGCTTTTCCAAATTAATTCCCTTCAGGTACATAGAAATTATGGAATTAGTCTTATCACACAAGGGGGATAGAGTTAAACTGAAGAATCTACATATTAATATAGAAAAGTGTACAAATTATAAAACTATTCCCAAGATGAACAAAAGCCGGTCACCTATTCTGTGTAATCAATCCTCCTCTCCTTTTTTCTTCAAAAACAAACCATGTTCCTTAAGCTTTGGGGAATGATAGTTTCCCCAATACCGGTTTCAGTTAAAGGGAAGTCCATAGTTACAGAATAAAAAGATAACCAGTGAACTTTTTTTTTTAAGCTAAAGAAACCTTTAACTTTGCATTTTATTAATACAGAGGTCTGCCCTCCATTTCGCTTTTGGAGACCAAGTGGGCTATTATGGACCGGATCTGCACGTTCCAGGGCGACTACGAAACAGCAGCAAAGGCCATTCCTCTCTGACTCCTGCCATCTAATGACCGTCGGGATCTTTGCAATCGAGATCCGTCACCCCGACCGCCCCATGCCACCATCAGAAAACGGCCGCGTGGCCGAGGTTTCCAGCTCCTAGAAGCGAAACTCTTCGAACCTTAAAAAAATAACAAAGAGGCAGACAGAGCCATCGGAGCCGATTCACTTTCTCTCTCTCTCTTCTCTTCCCTCCCCATTCCCCGTCCTGACTTCGGCCCCGCATCCCCTTAGAAACAAAACTCCGCGAAGGATTGCACTGGATCCCGCCAGAGTCAATGCCTCACCCGCCATCACGCCACGCCGCACCACTCAAGCCGGAGCAAATAAACTCGCGCCTGCGCAAAATTGATCTCTACTTCCTCCGGTGCCGGAATGGAAAGTCTCGTTCTCTCTCGCGCCATTCCAAAACCTCCCGGCAAACGCGTGGCTCCTTCAGTCAACTGGGAGGGGTGTTTCGACGGAATGTTCTGCAAACCTTGGAAAGCGGCGGGCCTTTCTAACGTAGGGGCTCGCTGCAGGAATGTGGTCGCTTCGTCTTCGGCAGACGTTCCTCTTTTTAGAGTGGCGCATGTTCTTTAAGATTTGTCACGGGTGGCACGTGAAGAGCTGTTAATATGTTGCAAAAAATCCCACAAAGAACCTGGAGATAGCATAAAAGTTTGCTTTTTTATTGTGACATCAAAGTCCCCCCCCCCCATCGCGGTTTATTTAATCCTGAAAGGCAACAACGGGTTTTCAATTCAATTGTATAGAATGTGAAGGAGGTGTGCTTGTGTTTTATTTTTATAGTTATAATGTACACTGAAGATGGCACTAAATTTCGTTGTACGAGATGCAATGACAATAAATTAAACTCTGCATTAGAAATAAGATCCAAGCATATTTTAAAATAAATGTTAATAGCATATTCTCTTGGGGATTTCAAAGCAGGTTACTAACACTTCCACCTCCCATTTCCCCCCCTTGATCTAAATATGAACATGTCAAGCATTCGCATCTGAATCTGGGTAAGTTTTGATCCCATTTCTAATGATCCCTTAGTGAGGAAATCATTGGTTTTTTTTTATAGCTGCGAAAATTTTCAGGAGAATCCATGCAGTTCTCGTGGCCTCTATTTGCTCTGATCTCAGCAGTTTATGTGAATGTTAGAGTTGCCTTTCCACAATGCACGTCACTTTACATCTGCTTTGATAGAGCTACATTTTTAATTGTATTGCACATTTTCCACTCAAAGCAGATCTTTTGGAATTCTTTGTAATGCCTTTTAAATTCCCTAAATAAGATGCAGCCATCAATAAACGCACCTCAAACTGAAAATTCCACATCATTTATGATCGTTATGTTCATAACTATTCTCAGTGCAGATTCTTGAAAGGCTGTATTGTATTTACAGCTTCATTGCAAGAGTTGTCCATTTATTCCTATTTTCTGCTTCAAATTCTTTAAAGTGATCCAGTGGAGATGATCTTAATATCCAGGCAAGTTCCGGTGTAAATAGAGATAAAGTTGGAATGCAGTTGTGGCTAAAAGTTAAGATCTAGTTCAAGTTGAGCCTTCTGTTAATCCTTTAATCTGCTTTAGTGGTAGGACACTGACTTCTCCTCTGACTGGTAAATAGGCTATTACAGGTAGTCCTCGACTTACAACAGTTCATTGAATGATCATTCAAAGTTACAACAGCACTGAAAAAAATAACATGGCTATTTTTCACATGACCTTTGAGGCATCCCCATTATCATGTGATCAAAAGTCAGATACTTGGCAACTGGTTCATACTTATAACAGTTGCTGTGTCCCAAGATCTTGTGATCACCTTTTGCAATCTTTTGTCAACAAAATCAATGGGGAAGCCAGATTCACTTAACAACTATGTTACTAATCAAGTGCAGTGATTCCCTTAACAACTGTGGCAAGAAAAGTCGTAAAGTGGAGCAAACTCAAATGTCTCACTTAAAAACATAAATTTTGGGCTCCATTGTGGTCATACATTGAGGACTACTTGTATTATGCTTATAGAAGTCTCTCAGCAAGAGTGACCAATTCCAAAGTATATGAAAGTATATGAAATTTGGAGACACAGAATACATACAGTGAGGAACACTAGATGTCCAAGTGTATTCTTATAACATTCTTGAAAGCCAGAAAATAGATGGATTGGAGAACATAGTTAAGTTTTCAGGGTTTTTTCCCCTTTCTGAAAAGCATGTTTTAGATTGTCCTATATTTTTCACATTGTTCCCTCCTCCTTGCAGGACTGCCTTTCTTCTAGGCAGTTTCTGCCCATCTCACCAAATTCTAGGGGAGAAGTCATGCCCTCGATCTCTTCTATCAAACAATCTTGTTGGACTTCTTAGTGGCAACAACTATCTCCCCAGATTCCCCCAAGAGTTTGAGGCCAGACAGGATGGTATCTTACACTATGCATACTTTATAGTTTCTCTTTGGACACCAGTGTGGGAGAGTGTGTATGTTTTTAAACTTATAAACACACACACCCAAACGAAAATTATTCTATCACAAACAAAAATTATTTGCCAGCTTATGTTGAAAAATAATACAATATTAAAGCCCCATCAAGCAATTGTGAGAAATGCTAGCAGCACTAAAATATTTTAATTTTTAATACAGTAAATATTGATACGTATAACCCATAAAAACTTCTTTGGGGGTTGTCCATAATTTATAAATGTGGGAAGAGTTCTAAGGGAAAAACATTTAAGAAACATGGCTCAGGATTATTATAACATTTTGCTATTTTCATTTTGGATACATTTTACCACTAGGGTGCACTGCTGTCACACCCAGATTTCTTAAACAGTTTCATTTTACTGTTTCATATGGCTCTTGCATTATATCATAGAAATTAGCAGGTTTCTCCTGCTAAGACATAATCCCCCAAATCTATATATATATTTAAAATAAAAACTGCAGGCAAGATTCTTTATTGGCTCATTAGTACTTGACAAATAGGAAAAAGCTAGCAAACGTTGCATGTTGTATAATATTCTGACGTGGATTTAGCATAATTATCTTCAAAAGCATACGCATAAAATTGAAGAATAAGCTGTTTCACTTTTATCTGACACTTATCTGACAATTATTTTGTGAATAACAAAACAAAATTCTCTACAAATTAGGATACGTACAAAGTAGTAACAGCAATCCCAAGATTTGGATTGAAATGTGATGGACAAGGGTAATTAAAGAATTTGTAAACAAAAAAATCCCGTGATTTGATTTGCAGTATCAGAAGAACTGGAAGAAACAGCTCATTTGTGAAAAATGTGATGCATTGCAAAAATTTGTACTGCCATGAGTAACATTAATTAGCTGTTTCAAAATCACAAACACAAGAGAAAAATCCAAATAATGTTCACTCTTTATTGAAAATAACAGGAGAGATACTGGCCATTCATTTCATCCCATCTGTTTTGAAGTTTCGGACAGCTCATTAGTACATATGGAACTTTATAGAACGTGTGTGTGTGTGTATGTGTGTATCTTCCATGAATTTGGAACGGGAAATGAACTTCACAAAAGAATACTTAGTGGCACACTGTGCCTAGGACAGCTCATACAAATATATCTCCCCTTCGGGTTAGGTGTCTATGAATTCAGAGAGGAAAATAAATATCACCAATGCGTTTGGAGAGCTTGCTATGGTTAAGAGGCTCTTAACATTTCTAACCCCCTTTATTTTCATTTCTTGGATAAATAAATGAGAAAATCCTATTGAGATGAAAATCCTCCTAGGGTTAGGGCTAGACTTCCATGAATTTGGAGTGGAAAACTAATATCAATAATAGATTCAGAGAAACTTGGTATGCTTAGGTTATATGTTTATGTCTCTCTGTGTTGGCATATATCTCAGAAATGAAAATATAGCTGGTATTTTCCAACTGACAAGATATCTCCATGCCATATTATTTTGAGTTTATACACAGAAAGACAAAGATAAGAAAAACATAGAAAATAGTATGGCATTTTTACATTTCCTGTAGTTCTGAAAATACCCTTCACATTTTCTCCTCCCGCTAGTCTGAATTCTTTGCACAGTGGCTTTCTGATACAGCTGCTGCTCCCATGTCCTCTTGAGGCCTGGATTTTCAATCAGAAATGCTGCTCTGAATGCCGTTGGCATCTCACTGTTCTGAATTGCCCTGTTTTTGGCCCTCCCTTTTGTTCCCTATGGGCTTCCATAGCCTAAGCAATGGAAATATTGCAGAAGCCAAAAAACTCCAATGCTCACATTCATGGGAGTGCATGGCTGTCTTCAGATGTTAAATCTCCCTTACATCCATGCATCTCCCATCTGAATTGGCACTTTGGTCACCTTTATCCGAATGCAGATCCTGTTCCCTTTGTTGCTTTTGGACAATGCTAAGCTGGGAAAGGTGCTGCACTTTGAACTCGCCACTTGGAAGCTCAAGTTTTTGAAGCACGACGGTCCTTAGTTTTAAAAACGAAGGAATTGCATTGTTTTGTTTGGCTTCCTCTTGCTTCTCAGATCCCCAGCTGAGACTCCTGTGCTTGTACTGCACATGGGCAGGAACCTAATGGTTATAACTGGTGAATGTGAAGAAGTTCTGAATGACAGAAGTTGTACCCAATGTCATATCACCTCTGTTCCTCAGTGGAGAGCAGGGTCATCATGGCATGAATTGTCTCTAACTTTGCCCCCACTCTGTGGAAGATCATTCCCCAGAAGTGAGGTTGGTCCCAAGCCTGTTCACCTCGAAGGCCTTCAAAATAGAGTTTTGCCAACTGACTTGGGGAATCCCATCATAGAGCTCAACCCATTAGGTGCTTGTATGGTCACTGAGGCACTCACTGTATACTTTGTCGCCATTCTTTTCTCTTGCCTTTTACTTTAAATTGTAGCTTTAATGGTTTTTATGCATTTTGTTTTGTTATCTATGCTCCCCAGAGTCATTAGGTAAGATGGATGGCTATGCAAATGTGATATATAATAAATACAATAGAAACTAGGCAAATTATAGCAATTCTCACACCATTTTTCAAGTGACTGAGGGCTTCAAGGTTAGGTACTCAAATTTTTAGAGAACATATACTTTTTAATTGGATTGTTTTGTGTCTTCATCCAAGATGTTGTGGGATCAGATAAGCTGGAGACAGCTGAGACATCTTTTAGACTTGAGTTGCCCCGGGGGTGGCTATTGTTTTAAAGCAAATGAAGTCTTCTTCCACACTTGTCCTGCCTTGCCCTGGTGGACTCTCAAGCCAGGTTAACCTCCCCTTGAATTCCTTTGTGCGCAAGAATGTCCTTTTGCTGAAGTCCAGCACATGCCTACTGGCAGATGACACTGGCGAGGCAAATGTAATAATGTTTAGAAAGTATGTGGCAAATTACAAGTTGCAGGTTGGCCAACAAGCAAAACACATATCAAAACAAGCATCGTGTACAGCAAGGATATCAAACTCACATCGTCACAGTTGCATCACGTGATGTAACGGGACTTTTTTCCACTTTGCTAAACCAGGTGTAGGCATGACCAGCACGTGATTCTTCTGGCCTATGGGCTGGGAGTTCGATAGCCCTGGTGCAGAATCTTTGGAGACAGAATAAAGTTTCTATATGAAACGTGTTTTATGGATGTATTATGTGCATTTCAGTTGTTTCTAACTCTATTTAGAGAGCTGTTCAATGTGTATTTTCATCCATCTTTCCCGCTCCACATATACCCAATTTTGCATGGAAATTTTACCCCAAATCCATTCCTCCAAATGTGGAAGGTGAGGTAGGGAATCACATATCTGTTTAACTGAATGAACACTATTCCTGGATATCGCCTTGTTTTATTATTAGGTCTTAAACTTATACTGCACACCCTTTGGTGAATAGCAATGTACAAATATGATATCTAAGAAAAAAACAGGTATTGTTTTGTGTGTAGATGCAATAAAATGCCTATTTGGATAGGGAAGTAATGGCCCCTAGTTATTTAAAGTTATTTAAATCTGGGTGTGTTTTCAACATTTGTAATCTAACTGAGAGATTAACATTCAGAAATATCTTCATTTTGTTAAGTTTAAGATTTCTGTAAGTTTTTTCAGCGGCCTTACTCAACTGTTGCATTTTCAAGAATTTTGTTTAAAACAAAGACAGGGAAGGAGGATAACTAAGTTTAGAAATGCAAATATTTACTGCTTGTATCATAATTTGTCTGCAGACCTTAGTTTTGCTGAGAAAAACACTCACGTAGCAGTCTTATGGTTTTACAGTAGCATGAAGACTGAAAATAGCTTCACAGTTGGAGGTTAATCCTACTTTTCCCCTTCAAACTGATCAGTAATAGAAATATGTCTACAAGTGCTTCTATATAGGGAAGATTCTGTCTCTGGAACAGGTCAATATATACAAATATTTCTTGACATCTGGGGCATTGATAAGTTGAACTCATTTATTTCAGGTGTAGTTGAAGTAGCAGCAAAACTGACTTGGTTTGTTCATTTGCTTTTGGTGTTGCTTTTCTCTTCATGAGGAATTCTTCCTTTCATCCTCCTGGCTCCTGAACTGCAGGTCTGTTAAAAGGAAAGACAGTTGGATAGCTTTGGCAGCACCCTTCTGAAATCCAGACTAGAATAGAGGAATAATTAAGATGTTTGGATGAGCTTCCTCCTTCTCTTCAATAGAGATAAGTTAGCAGGCAAAGCACCATGCCACTGTTCTTTTTACATTACATCTGATCTGTTTAAACTGAAGATGTCAGGGACCGAATCTGGGACCTTCCTGTATCCAAAAAGCATACATGGCTTCCACAGAAGCATCTGCCTACCTAATGACAGACTGATGCTTTCCAAGGCAGCCATCAAGTCTTACACAGCTTCCATGTAAACATGACTTTTTGTGTTCTTTTGGAAGAACTGCATGGGAAGTTTAATTAAACAGCAACTGTGGGCCTGCCAACTCTGTGTGACTTGTTCCTTTTATTGCAGTTTTCTATTTTGCTTACAAGGAGTTTTCTGAGACTTTTTTTTACTGTTTTTATTATGGGGGGTAGGGACACTATTTGTGTACTTGATTCCAGTTCCACGGCCATCCATAGGCCAGTCACAAAGTTAACATTAAATTCCCAGTGTTGCCATTCTTTTATAGCTTTGTCAAGGACGGAGGCCATCAGCCGTTCCCTCTTGCTCCAGCCCAAACCTTTCCTCTGCTCTTGTCACCTCTCAGCCAGGCCATTTCTGGACAAGGGCTTAGCACTCTTTGATAACAATGTTGGATTCATGCTCAGAAATTGCTTAGTTCGGAGTACCTCCATGCCTATACTTTGTTAGTCAGGCAATAGGTAGTTAAACCTGCTTTTCCGAGCCCTGGTTTGCATTTGACACTACCCCCATCCATTGGAGAGGCAAGTTGATAGTAGTTTTGCCCCTGCCAAAATAGGAAATGAAATAGGCAAAACAACCTTACCTTGTTACCTTACAATGGTACCTTGGTACTCAACTGTTTTGAAACTCATCAAATTTGGTACTCATTTGATATGCGTTTTGACACAAAAATTTTATACCTATACTCATCATTTGTTTGATATTTGATGCATAAGCTAGAACTTATTGTGCTTGACTGCCTTGTGACTCACTATATTATTAGTTATGGGAAAAATATAGTTTGGCATTCATCATTTTTGGTACTCATCATGCCTCCTGGAATCAATTAACTATGAGTACCAAGATGTTGCTGTACTCAAATTGCAGTCCAGCACCAGTCATTGATCTTGTGACTATGACAGAAAAGGGGAGTCAATTGTGTGTGTGTGTGTGTTTGTTTGTTTATCTATCTATTGCTGGCATATTTAAACTGAGTCAGTGGGTCAGTGTGGGACCTGGACATTACAAAGCAACATTTCAGAACAGTTCTCCTGCTGTCAGTCATCTCCTAAAACACAAGACCAAGGGATAAGTGACGTGATGAATTCAGTGGCCTCATGACAGCAGCACCTTCGATATCAGTGCACACAGGCGAAAACAGACTGAAGGGTTAGGGGAAACAGAAGCACTGGAGCATCACAGTTACATAGCCTACAGCAAGGGGTAAACAGCTAGATGCTCAGCTAGAGCTCAGTGGTTCAGGCTCTTTGTTCAGAGGGGGAAGAGGAAAAAACAAGATAATTCAGTGCTTTATTCACCCTTTTAAATTCTTTTCCCAGCAAAGCAACAACAAAATCTTGACATGTATTTTTTTGTTGCCAGTTTTTCTGCTAGCTTTTTTTTTTTTTTTTTTAAATGTGATGATTCTGGGACTGTGGACCCTGATGAGAAAGCCAAGGACTAGAAATGTGAATTGGTCTGTCACAGCTTTGATCTTAAACAATTATTATAACTCTATTGGACAATTGGGCCAAACAGCTTCAGATTTTGGAGCTTTCTCATTCATGTACAGTGTCAGGGTTCCAAGTAATACCCCCGTAACAAGCAGAACTCCAAGGTAGGCAGGTTTCTCAAATAATAGTTTTACTGGACATATCATAATGGTGAAAACCGACTCTGAATGTTCCCACAGTTTTCACCTGATTAAAAGTAAAAGTTTTCCCCCTTCCTCAAACAATCAGTCACATGGTCCAATCAAGGTGCCACCTGGTTGCCTGGTAACTTCACTCCTCTTTTCGACCACCTGTGGAAATGTCCTTGGTTTCCAGGAGAAAGTATTTTGTTTTGGCTACACAACCGCAGTTATCTCTATTTCACCCACCCTATCCCTCAGCTCCAGTGTGGCAACACTGAAGCTTCAACATGGCTGATCAGCTTCAGGCTTGACACACAGGCCCCAATTTCCTCTCTGATAGTTTTGATAAATAAACCACTTTTGAAGGGGTAGTCTACATGAGCCTTCCCCACTCTGGATTGAACAGCTCCCATCAGATGTGGACAAGACTGACACAGGCCACCCCTTAAATTCTAACACATTGACACAGAAGTACTGTATTCTTTACTATGTCACACTTTTCACTGTATGGCTGAAAATGATGGGTTGCTCAATTACACCTGGTGAGGGGCTTCAGCAATTCAAACAATATGTGACAGGGACAGCAGCAATATAGCCAAAATGGGGCCATTTTGCTTTGCCAGCTGGACTATTTCTAGTGGAATCCAATTATTTTAGCATTCCAAACTCTTTTATCTCAGTAGTGCACAAATCATCTTTGTGTCCAAGATTAGGAAAGACAAAAGAAAGCAAACAAATCAATAGGATTCAGAATGTATCCAATTAAATAATTTGTTTAACTTCTGGGAACAGTACAACGCTATGGGATTCTGTCCAGGTGCAATCTAAAATGAACCATTTATGTGAAGGGGCAGCAATCAAGGCATTGTATATGCCGCCATTACTATAGACCACAAGAGGTCCCAAGGTGTGCATTTCATCATGCAGTACAGTTGTTTCATTTGCAGAAAATTCTGGAATCTTTGTAATATTCTCTTTTGGTGTGGTATGAAGCCTAATTGTAATTTCCCGAATAAGGCTCCCAGGATTGATTGGAACTTGCAAGCCATGCGGATGACTCCCAGTAAGCATTTGCCAGAGATCCTGCTGCATCCAATAAATAAATGAATGAGTGAGTGAATGAATAAATTAGTATGTCATAATGTCACTGAAGAATCAGCTTCATGAAAATAATTATTTGGAATGAATGCCTCTCTTACTATCCAAGATTCTGTTTGTTGTTGACCAAACATCTGTACAAAATATGATATGGATCCTTCAGGGTCACTGTTTAACTTTGTTTTCTAAGATTCTGGTTGCATTGCCTGGACATTATTTTTTAAAGACAGAAGAAAAACATTTTAATATATTAAGGCAAAACTATTAAGTGTTTGGAGATAGAAAGATATTGAATGCACTCCATCCAATTGTCTTTTATAGTGATTAGATATATAGGGCATCTGAAGTATCCCCAAGAAGTAAATTTAAAAAGTGCCTAGGGTCCAGTAGGAAAGAAGACTAAATAGCTGAAAATCTATCTGGTAGGCGTTACTGGTAGCCCCTCACTTACGTCCACAATTGAACCCAGAATTTATGTTGCTAAGTGAGAAATTTGTTTTGCCCACTTTTCAGCTTTTCTTGCCACATTTGTTAAGTAAATCACTGCAGTTGTTAAATTAGTAACATGGTTATTAAGTGACTCTAGCTTCCTCATTGACTTTGCTTGTTGGAAGGTGACAAAAAATGATCACATGGCCCCAGAACACTGCAACCGTCATAAATATGAAACAGTTGCCAAGCATCCAAATGTACATCACATGACTATGGGGATGCTACAACATTCATAAGTCTGAAAAATGGTCATAAGTCTCTTTTTACAGTGCCATTATAATTTCAAACGGTCACTAAAGGAATTGTTGTAAGTCGAGGACTACCTGTATAGATGTATTATGATAGGTGACTGATCCACATGACCACGTTGCCCCAGTGAAAGCGTAGATCATTTTTTCAATTGTAGAAACACACAATTTCACCCTCTATTTACCTTCAATCCACAGGGAAGGTAGGATCCACCCCTATTTTTCTGCCACTATGCTTTTTGACATCCAATTCAGAAGCCTTTTTTAGTTAATCTGTTGTGTTCCACAGCATTGTAAGCAAATCACTGCCCTCTAATTGGCTATTGGGCACATGGCAGGAATGCCTCCCCCCCACACCCATCACTGAGAGCTGCTCTCTGTTGTAATTTCCTCCAGGGCTACTCTGTTCATGAAATAAGGAATCTTTGAAAAAAATGTTTACTGATTAAAAGTGAACGATTGGGCAGGTTCAGTGAAGGAAGAATGGAACCAGTGGATCATTTTTTTTAATTTCCCAGATGAAATCAACAAGAATACTGACATTTCCCCCTAAAGTGCAAGTGAGAGAAATAAATAAAAGTACAATTGTGTTTTAGAAAGAATCACTCTTCTTGTTCAGATTCACCCATAGAACAATAAAATGTGGGCTATGCCTGTATCCCAGAAATATAGGTTGGGAGGGGGTGAGAATAGTAAGAACATAAAAGTGGGAATTGGCATCGTCTTTTTTTTTTCTTTCACCATCTTACATTTGACAAAAGAAAATGGATCCACTGATTATATTTTATGAGGCTATTGATTAAAGGGGTAGCAACAGGCAAGGCATGAATGAACTGGTTTGGCAAAGTTTGTTATGAAAAAGCAGTACAAACCTTACTGGGCATGTTGAATTGGAGGAGGACCTTTCCAAACCAATTAAACATTCGCTTCCATAATTCCTTGTCAGCATAGCCATTTTTGAAAATTCCAAGAGTTGACGCAATGCATTGGAAAAGCAACACATTGGGAGAAACTGCTATGTTTTGTGCATCGATAAAAAATGAAGGATTAAATCGGAGAAGACTAAAAGACAATGTTATTTGAAAATTCCAGTCTGGCTATCGACTATTGAAGCATTTTCTTATCCTATAATATATAAAAAGGAACAAACAGTTAGATATGGTGAAATATTGAATGAAAAGGGTGAACTTAAATCTATACAAAAATTAGAGGAACAAGGTATAAAGATGAATTGGTTTTCATATGCGCAAATACGTTCAAGGTATGACAAAGACTCTAAAGCAGAAGGTTTCTATGATAAATCGACTGATTTAGATAAGATTTTGACAGGTACTGATGAAAAGATGATTAAAAAATTGTATGGATATTTATTAGAAATTAAACTAGATGAAGAACAAGTTAAACAATTATTGCTTGGGGGAAGAATTTTGGATATGGGATTGATCTAGAAAAATGGCAAAAATTGTGGTCTCAAAATTATAAAATGACAATGTCAACAGCATATAAAGAAAATTTGTATAAGATATTTTACAGGTGGCATTTCCCCCCGACAAGAATAGTAAGAATGTTCAAGAACAAATCTGAAAAATGTTGGAAATGTCATCAGATACCTGGCTCATATTACCATATGTAGTGGACTTGCGCGGATGCTAAAAAATATTGGACTAAAATCCATACATGGTTGGAAAAAATGACAAAAAAGCACATAGATCTGAAACCAGAGATATTTTTATTGGGAATTTTACCTGAAATATATAGTGAAGAATTGAAATACCTGATTGTAAATGTATTAACAGTGGCAAGGATTGTTTTTGCTAAAAATTGGAAAAATGAGAAAATACCATCACCGGAGGAAATCATTAAGAAAATATTGGAATGTGCTGAAATGAGTAGATTGACATTTGAAATCAGAGAACAAGATGATAAACAATTTTACAAAATTTGGGATCTATTCTATCAATGGTTAGACAATAAAACATGGTAATGAAATATGTAGTTTCTTAGAAAATAATAAATATATAAAGAGGTATTCTTTTCTTATTATATCTACAAAATGATTGTAGGATAGATTTGGGATGATAATATGAACTGTCATGAAACAATTTAAGTTAAATATGATTATTTTGTAAAACATGAATGAATAAAAGTATAGTCAATGATTAACAATGATATTAATGTATTTAATACTTGATTGAAAATATGAGAATATATACAATGTAATTGTAATTGAAGACTATGAAATGGAAACACAAAACAATTTGTAAACCAACTGGCACACTGTATGTATAGATGGCTTGATGTTTTTATTTTTTGTTTGTCTATGTTTGTTTTAAAAACCAATATTTTTTTTTTAAAAAAGTGAAGGATTAAATCAGGTATTATCAAATATTGTTATATCACAATTCACCCCACCCAATAACCTTTATGGTCTCCCTGAATAAAATAAATATTTTCACTGGAAATATTTAGGTTTGGACAAGTAAGAAAATATACCACTTTTATTAAATATACAGTATATTGGAAAAATATAAATTAAAAACTAATTTAAACCTATATGTCAAATAAGATCATGCTGGTGCAGCAACTGTTTAGCATCTGTTGAAATAGCAAAAATATTTTCCATCATTAACATGTCTACAGATATTCCAAAGATTGTGGGTAGATTGCTATACGCCACAGCGATTTAAGTTGTTTAAAAGAAACAGGCCTAATAAAAGAGGAGGTAGAGTTGCGTTATATATATAGGAAACAGCTGCATTTCTATAGAAATAACAGCAGAACAATGATGCAAACCATCTTGACTGCATTTGTATCAATATAAAAGAAAAAAAGGATGACATTGCCATAGGTATATACTGCAGGCCACCCAACTGAACAGAGGAAATGGATGGATGTTTTGCTAGGGTTGGTAGGAAGCACACCACAATAGTCATGGGAGAGTTTAATTAGCCTGACATCAACTGGGAGACAAGCTCTGCACCTAGTAGAACAGGGATGTCAAACTCACTCGTCATGGCAGTGTCATGTGACATATTGGAACTTCTCCCCCTTTGCTAAACTGGGCATGGGCGTGGCCAGTGCGTGACACATCCAGCCAGCAGCCAGGGAGTTTGGCTGCTCTGTAGTAGAAAACCAAGCACTGGTGAAGATGCCAAATAAATACCTGCATGCTTGAGAAGCTCTTGGTGCTGCTTTGCTCTTTCCCCCTCTCGTTTTTTTCTTTTGCAATTGTTTTCTTTCTCTTTTTCTTTTTAATTTAAGCCACCCTTCCAAAATAAGTAACAATGTAAGAGCCACCATTTGATCTTGTTGGTGGTTCACAGAAACTCCCCCCCCCCCCCCACTTCTATTAAGAAAAAAGGTGGAAAAGCAATTCACAAGCTTAGCAACATTTTAAACATCCGAGTTTAACTTACCATAACAAACATTTGAAAATATAGTACAATCCTCCTGAATGCTGCTTATGAACCCTCTCACCCTCTGGGCTAAACAGAACATGAAAGACCCTACCTGGGCAGTTCATTAAGACTCATAGAACCACTGACTGAGGAAAGGCACCTAGTTTGCTTTGCTTTTATGGCAGTCAGTCGTATAATTTCAAGCATTTCTGCCAACAGATGTCTGCCTTACTATACCATCCTCTCTTATTTTACACCAAATCAGACCCAGACACAGAAAGTACACTGCAGCTTAACAATCTGCGGTGCTTTCAGCTTGCTTCTGCCCTTTCCACATTTGAAAGCATTTTCCTTTTTTTCCCCACAGCTGTCATCTCAAAGAGACTCCTTTGCCAAAGACAGAGTGGGAGGGAGGGGAAGACATGCTTCATGCAAGATGGCTGATCTTTTCTGGCATATACATTCGTGTAGGAGAGAGAGGAATAACTCTCCTCTCCCTCCCCACCTCCGATACTTATCCAGGAGATGATACTCTGAAATCAACATGCAGCATAGCCATATGGGGATAACAGCTCTGCTCATCTGTGCTGTTTGTATCAAGGGACACTTTTGAGGGCTGCTTTTGACTGGGTGCTTAAGTTTAGAAAGCCCACTGTTTCCTCCTCTGTTGTCTGTGGTCCTCTGTTTCCCTGTCATTAAACTTCTTCATAAATAGTGACCTTTGAGCCATGCAGATGTCTGCAAATAGAGAAATGTTTTTCCCAAAATGGAGATTGGGGTCATTTGCAGCAATAAGATTTAGGGAAGCGCTGTTTACTAGTTGAACAGGTGGTATGAGCCACAGGTAGATTTTGAATAAACACACACATATTTTTATTTTCACACTTGTTACAGAACCATCTTGTATGAATGATTTGCAGACAGAACCATAATACTATACCCCAGGGACAGATGGTTGCAAACTACCTTCTTTCAAAGGATCGCAGCAGCATCAAAATCCCAGAATAACAAGAATTGGAAGGGACCTTGGAGGTCTTCTAGTCCAACCTGTTCAAGCAGGAAACCTTATTAACATTTCAAACAAACCGTTGTCCAATCTCTTCTTAAAAACTCCAGTGTTGGAACACCCACAACTTCTGGAGGCAAGTTGTTCCACTGATTAATTGTTTTGTCAGGAAATTTCTCCTTAGTTCTAAGTTGCTTCTCTCCTTGATTAGTTTCCTTCCATTGTTTCTTGTCCTGCCCTCAGGTGCTTTGGAGAATAGCTTGACTCCCTCTTCTTTGTGGAAACTCCTGAGATATTGGGACACTGCTATCATGCCACTCCTAGTTCTTCTTTCATTAAACTAGACATATCCAATTCCTGCAACCATTCTTCATATGTTTTAGCTTCCAGTCCCCTAATTATTTTTGTTCTCTGCACTCTTTCTAGAGTCTCAGCATCTTTTTTATATGGCAACCCAAACCAGATGTAATATTCCAAGTGTGGTCTCATCAGGACATTATAAAATCATACTAACACTTCATGTGATTTTGATTCTATCCCTCTGTCAATGCAATTGAAGATCACATTGGCTCTTTTGGCAGCTGCAGTACACTGCTGGCTCACATTTCAGTGACTGTCCACTAGGACTCCAAGATCCCTTTCACACTTACTGTTATTGAGCCAAGTATCACGTGTTCTATACCTGTACATTTGGTTTTATCTCGCCTAAATGTAAAACCTTACATTTCTCAGCAGTGAATTTCATTTCATTAGATAGGGCCTAGTGTTCAATTCTGTTGAAATCCTTCTGTACCTTGAGCCTGTCTTCTGGAGTGTTGGCTATTCCTGCCAGCTTGGTGTTATATGGAAATTTGATCAGTTCCTTTTCTATCCCCTCATCTAAATCATTGATGAAGACATTGAAGAATACTGGGCCTCAAACAGAGTCTTGGTGTACTTGACTGCATACTTCCCTCCCTGTAGATGCAATTTGTTCCGAACTAAGCAAACTCGTTAGCTTGCAATTCTAATAGTTTTCCTTCCACGACAAGCTCGTAAAACTGCACTTCTGATTGACCCGCTGATAGCGGATTGTGATTGGTCGTTGTTGGCTGATCTGATTGGCTGTTAGCAGGTCGCTGCTGATTGGACGCTCCCAGCGCGGCAAACTCAAATCATTGGGTGTTGTGACAGCAGCCAGCTCTATAAAAGGGGCTGCTGCTGCCCTAGTATTTTGCTCTGTTCTGAAGTCACTAATAAAGAGTTGGAGTCACTATTCAATGCCTCATCTCCGTTCTTTGCACCCACTCTCCCAGATCTAACACTGGCGATGAGGATGGGATGCGTAGACGATAGAGCTGACTGAACACTCATTGAACGCTAACAGAGCACGTGGCTGAGGGCGCACCAATAGTGGCAGAATGACCAGCGGTGCCATACCACCCGCTCCATTTGATCCAGCTAACGAAGACTGGGACTCGTATATGGACAGGTTTCAGATGTTCCTGGAAACCAACAACCTGAAGGATGCTACGCCTGGCAAGAAACAAGCTGTATTCCTGACCCATTGTGGGCCCGCCATTTTTAAGATGGCAAAGGCACTTGCAAAACCAGCTGAAGTCAAGACGATGGACTGGGACAACCTCGCCCCAATCCTCCAGGCCCATTATGCCCCAGCGGTGCCAACACTCATCAGGAGACACGAGTTTTACCAGAGGGACCAACAGGAAAGCGAGAGTGTTGGAGACTTCATCGCGAACCTCAGAAACCTGGGGGAACTCTGTGGCTTCGCAAATCTCGAAGAAGCCATGAGAGATCGAATTGTTCTGGGTCTAAGAGACCCTACAACCCAGAGCAAGATTATGGCGAAGGGGGACATCGGCCTCGCAGATGTCATCGCCGATGCTACCGCAGCAGAAGCAACCAGGAAGTTGGCAGCTCGAATGCGCCAAGCAAACGGACCGCACTACCAACTCACCAGTGACACTACGCCCCTTTCCGAGAGGCACACAACAACCACCCACCATGAAGACCTCGAATCCTCATTAGAAAGTGAGGAAGAGGAGGTCAACAGACTCAGGTCAGAACACAATCAGCGAGATCAACAGAATCGTAAGTCCTCATATCAGTGTGCTGGATGCGGGGGAAACCACCCGCGATCAGACTGCAAATTCCTAGATGCCCTCTGCTGTTCCTATGGAAAGAGGGGCCACATTGCAAAGGTTTGTAAAAGCAAGCGAGGGTCCAGCCCAAACTGAAGAGAAAATAATTTCCAGCAGACAACAGGCACCCCACCAGTAAATCAGGACCACCCAAGCAACCAATGGAACCACTACTACAGAAATCGAGCACCAGCCACTTCTACCAGATGAGAAGAGGCGCACCAAGCCATCACCATCGACCATGCTTCATCCCTTGATGCAAGTAAAATCCGAGCAAAGGTCACCATTGAGAATCAACCATGCGTTATGGAAGTCGACTCCGGGTCTTCCCTATCAATGGTTTCCTGGAAAACCCTCAAACAGCTGATCCCTGACATCCGTCGCCAGGACCTCAGCACTCAGAGAATTATATTAAAGGACTACCAAAGAAATATGATCCCAGTCGCCAGTTCCAGCCACGTCCAAGTCTCCTTCAAATACCACACTGCAACCCTACCTCTTACCATCATTGATAAAGATCGACCCAGCTTACTAGGCTTGCAGTGGTTCGCGCCACTAGGAATTGAACTGGCAGGCATCAACCAGACCGAAGGTGATGACTGGGAAGCGGCCCTTGTCCAGGAATTCCAGGAAGTTTTCACTGAGAAGCTAGGCAAGTACAAGGGATCCCCCATATCATTTAATCTCTGCCCTGATATTGCGCCCATTCGCCTTAAGCCTCGTCGAGTGCCCTTTGCACTCAAACTGACCGGGGAAAGCCATTCCCCATGCTGACGCCCTGAGCCGCTCTCCGCTACCAGAAGTCCTGGACGACCCAGCTCCAACCCTAGCTACACTACAAATCGAGACACTTCCTTCACCACCGCTGACTGCACAAGACATCGCATCCGAAACAAGGAAGGACCCTTGTTTGGCATGAGTCCTCAGCTGGGTGGAAAGAAGTTGGCCTGACAACGAACTCAACGACACCTTTAAGCCTTTCAAACACAGGCAGACAGAACTTTTCTCCCAAAAAGGATGTGTTTTATGGGGAGACAAAGTCGTCATCCCAGGAAGACTGCAGCATAAGGTCCTAAAACTATTGCATGATGGACATCCAGGCATTGTGCGAATGAAGGCACTAGCAAGGAACTACGCTTGGTGGCCAGGTGTAGATAAGCAAATAGAAACCTGGGTTGCCACCTGCAACAAGTGTCAGGAAACACGTTCAGCTCCACCAAAAGCACCACCAACTGAATGGGAAGCACCCCAAGGTCCCTGGTCCCGTATCCACATTGATTTTGCGGGACCCACCAAAGGGCATACATTTCTCATAACAGTGGATGCCTATTCCAACTGGCTTGAGGTCCACAAAATGAAGAGCACCACCACAGAGGCAGTCGTTAAAAAACTAAACAGACTATTTGCTACACACGGCTAGCCAGATGTCTTGGTTTCAGACAATGGCCCACAATTCACTGCCTTGGCATTTGAACAGTACCTAGCAGACCGGGGGATATGCCATGTTTTAACATCGCCGGCTCACCCTGCGGCCAATGGTAGGGCTGAACGAATGGTCCAGTTCATAAAGAAAACCTTACACAAGATGGAACAAGGGAACATCCACGACAAGGTGACCAGGATGCTTCTCCTCCAACATATTACTCCAAACAGCACCACAAACAAAACCCCAGCTGAACTCCTGATGGGCAGGAAACTTCGATCACATCTTGACCGATTACACCCTGCCTACACGCCAGAAAAGCCCCTGGGGTTCAGCAGCAAGTATCGCACATTCAAGGTAGGCAATCCGGTTTTTGCAAAAAACTTTACCAATGACCCATTGTGGGTCCCCGCTACCATAACTCAACTTACGGGTCCCTGTTCCTACCGTTTACAAACTGCTGATGGGAGACTGTGGAAGCGCCACATTGACCAGCTACGCTCCAGGCTGGCACCTACCCCCTTCACAAGCCCTGAACTCCAAACCAGGGGAGGAAGGGAAATCAAGGGGGCCGGAAATGAACTAGTACCCGACCCAGTACTCGAAACCCAGCAATCAGCGCGACCAAACCTGGAATATTCACCTTTCGAAGAAGAGCTGGGGCAGATGGTCATCTCTCCACGAAGCAGCACGGCGGCATCAGCAAACCCAGAGAATCCAGATGACAGCCTTGACGGGAGTAGAGATGACAACCCCGAGTCACCCAACGGAGAAGTCAGATCACCATTACCGCTGAGTTCAACAAACAGCCCACCGGAACCAGAGTCCGGGCAAAGACTGGTGGAGCAACGTAGATCAGGTAGACAGGTGAGACGACCTGCCTACCTGCGAGAATACATCACCCCACCCTTGAGACGGAACCTCGGGTGGAGGGGTGTTCCGAACTAAGCAAACTTGTTAGCTTGCAATTCTAATAGTTTTCCTTCCACGACAGGCTCGTAAACCTGCACTTCTGATTGGCCTGCTGATAGCAGATCGTGATTGGTCGTTGTTGGCTGATCTGATTGGCTGTTAGCGGGTCGCCTCTGATTGGACGCTCCCAGCGTGGCAAACTCAAATCATTGGGTGTTGTGACAGCAGCCACCTCTATAAAAGGAGCTGCTGCTGCCCTAGTATTTTGCTCTGTTCTGAAGTCACTAATAAAGAGTTGGAGTCACTATTCGATGCCTCGTCTCCATTCTTTGCACCCACTCTCCCAGATCTAACACAATTCATTAAGGACTACATGTTGAGTGTGGTTGGTCAGCTGGTTACAAATTCATCTGGTGGTGATGCCGTCTATCCCACAGACATCACTGCGATAGTCTGCCCTTGAATTCACAAAGCACCAGTCATCTTGCTTGGTGCTCAGGTATTTGCAGAAGCCCCGCTTCAAATAAAACTTATCTGTGAGGTTCATGCACCCTGATGAGGATGATGGTATTTTCTTCATGGGGAGATCTGGGGGAGGGGTGAGAAGTCAATCTTTTCTGGGGTGGTCCTTCTGGAAGACCCACTTTCAAAATTCCACATAATACCATCCCTCCCAATCTTTAGGAAAGCAATGAAAATTGAGCTTTTCACAATGCTAATGGCAAAAATTTATATTAGTATACTATCAGATGATGATGTATAATTTTCAAAATCGGTTTTATTCTGTTTGAGTGGTTTTCAAACCAGGCAACTTTTAGATTTCTTGGAGAATTCTGGGAGTTAAAGTTTCATACGTTGTCAGGAAACCTTTGAATGTTTGATGGTATAAGAAAGTAGATGAATTATGTTTTTCTGAGAAAGAAAAGCTGTTTGAAAATATTTATGGTCATTGGATAACTTTTCTTTGTTATTAAAACAAAGGATGTATGCCAAGAAGCAACAAGAACATATCAATGGTACAATTTCCAATGGCTAAACCCACCCCACAGATTCCCCTTTCCTTTCCAAGAAAATGCCATAAATGCCCCCCAAAAATGCTGAAAAAATGCTGAGATTATAGATGAAAGTACTGTTCCATATGAAGGAAAATAATTGCTAGATGGTGCCTACAGCATTGCCTTATAATCACTCCAAGGAGCTCCTTATGCATTTGGAACAGGATCAGAACCATAGTAAAAAACAAACAAACATGTTTTTTGTGAGCAAGGAATGAGCAAAACTTTTAAAATAATACCTGCAAGAACCAGACATGCTATTAATGATTTATGCTCCAAGTATAAAAGGCCGTCTCAGATTATTCAGAGGAACTATCAGAGATTATTCTGATTGGAATGTAGAATGTGGATTCTGTTAAGCCTGTGTTCCCCAACCAGGGTTAAGGAGACAAGCTAAACAGAATGTGCAGCATTAGTCAGATAGGCACACAGATAAATGAGTGAGATAAGTTTGTATGTTTGTTAACATACAATAAAAATAACAGATATACTTGTTGTTAAGTATTCCGACATGGGTTGAAGTAATTTGGAGACAGTCCTTGTTGGTGAACTTTCAGCTCTTTATTACATAGTGACTTCTGAACATAACAGCAAACTCTGCCTTATATAGGCAACCCCTGTGAAAATTGACCAATAGAGAGCTATGAACGCTAGCTCTTAAACCAATAACAAACCTCCGTTAAGGGCCAATTGGATTCTTTAGAACTGACCAATCCGATCTGGCCGCTTAACAACCAATCAGAAGTGCAGGGCCAGAACCCTGCACTTTACCCCAAGCTCACACTTTATTCAACTATATACATACATAACACTTGTGCTATCAAAAATATAGTTTATTCCATTTAGAGTTAAAAAGCATAGTCAAAATAACAGTCCATTAGTCATGTATCGTTTAGTCAGTCCATTCAAGGATATTCAGTTAGCAAAGTCCGTGTAGAATATCCAATGTCAGTTCACTTACAATAAATCAGTCCTTTATCTCTCTCCCGTTCCAGTAGGGAAAAACGCAGTCTTCAATTCATCAAGTAATTAGGGATCATCAAGCCAGAGAGAGCAAGCTGCCGTGCCTTGCTTCTTTTATGGTGCTTTTTACAACAACTCCCTTAATTACAATCCTACAGTTAAAGTTGCAGACATTTTAACTAACAAACTATGATAACATATTTATTATTTTACCTAAATCAGTTAGGGTAAACAATGTTATCCCTAACATTCTCCCCTTTTAGGTAAATATAATAATACTATAACTATTTACACTTTTAAATTATAATAGTTACAACTCTCTTTAAACGTAATTACTCCTTGAGCTTTTGTAAATTGGTGTGCAATGTTTTCTTCTGTCATGCAGAATTCCAATTTAATTAGCCCATTCTTTACAGATTCTATAACATTTAAGTATCTTAAATCAGTATGCTTTGATCTAGTTTTTACAGCTATATTAGTAGCCAACTTTATGGCTGCCTGGTTGTCCTCGTTCACAATAATGGAATTTTTAACAGTTATACCCATGTCTAATAATAACTGTTTGTACAGAATTAAGTCAGTGCATAGTAATGACAGACATGAAAATTCCGCTTCCATCGTGGACAAGCTAATATGCTGTTGTCTGATTGACCTCCACCCTATTAGTGTCTTACCAAATAATATAGCCATTCCAGATGTTGATTTTCTAGTGTTTATGTCAGTTGCAAAACTTGCATCTGCATAGGCACTAAGACTCAAATCACCCTTTGGTTCTATATACAATGCATGGTTCATTGTTCCTTTAAGATATCTTAAAATTCTCTTTAATGATTGCCAATGACATTGATGTGGATCCGAATTAAAACGAGCCAGCTGATTTACACTATAAGCTATATCTGGCCTAGACCAATTGCTTATATATGATAAGCAACCAATCAAAGATTGATATATAGACTTATCAAATTTGGGACTTTGATCATTAGTTTGGCAAACTTCCTGACTCATTGGAGTCTTTGCCGGTTTACAAAGTTCCATTTTATACGTTTTAATTAATTGGCAAATTTTATCTTCTTGAGATATCTTAAATCCATTTTTTGTTTTGTTAATTGTCAATCCTAGATACCTTTTAATTTCACCTAAATGCTTTAATTTTATCTTTTTAGTTTATAATGATATAATCTCATTAGCTTCATTATTAGTCTTAGTTATCAAAGCAATATCATCTGTAAATAATAACAATAATGACACCGTTCCATTATTTTCTCTTTTAAACACACATGGATCTGCTAAACCAGATTTAAAACCTATATTGTTTAATTCTTTCACAATATATTGATTCCACTCAAAGCCAGATTGTTTCAACCTGTAAAGACTCTTTTTGAGTTTCCAACAATCATTACTATTTACTTTATTGTCTTTTATAATAACTGGCTTTTTCAAATATATAGTGTGCTGCAATGGTGCATGCAAATAAGCAGTTTCTACATCTAAATGGTTAATGACATAGTTTTTCTTAGCTGCCCACACTAAAGCTGCTCTCAAAGATGTTGCTTTAAGGCTTGGTGCAAAAACTTCATCGTAATCAGATGCAGTTTGATTAAATCCTTGAGCTACCAACCTAGCTTTATGGGTAACAGTCCCATCATTTCCAGTTTTTACTTTAAATATCCATTTGCACCCAATGGATTTTTCTCCTGGAGGTAATTTAGCATCTGCATATACTTTCATTACCTTAAATGAATTTAGTTCTTTTTCCATTGCCTTTTTCCAATTCTCCTGATCCTTAGCAGGATACATCCTAAGTTCATCTACACTAGTTGGAACTTTAGTTACTTGGCAAACTATACTTGCTTGATACCTATCAGGTGGTCTAGTTATACGTGTAGTTCGTCTAGGTATTACAGGACTTACAGATGGACTTTCCTTTATTAACTGTTCTTGATTATCTAACTCTTCCTGATCAACTATTTCCTCTTGTTCTGATCCTATTTGTTCTTCGTGGACTTCTTTAATTGGACTCTTTTATAACTAGACTGATCTTTTTGCCTTTTGTAGGGTTCAATAATTACTTCGTTATTTAAATCTTGCTCTAATCTATTCCATCCTACATGTTCTAGGAATTTAGCACTAGTACTGGTGTAAACTCTAGATGTTCCTGGTTCCCAGAATCTATAAGATCTGTGATTAGATTCATATCCTACAAAAAATAATCTTTTAGCTCTATGCTGTCCTTTTTGTCTAAGTTGTACAGGGATATGCACCCATGCTGGTGCTCCAAATGTGTGCATGTAACTTAAATCAGGTTTTGTACCATGCCGCAGTGTGAATGGTAATTCACCTGTTGTTGAATTAACAACATTATTTAATATATGATTACCACACATTATTGCTTCTCCCCATAAATTGTCAGGTAATCCTGAATCAGACAACATAGTACGTGCCATTGATTGTAGTGTTTGGCCTCGTCTCTCTATAAAGGCATTATGTTGTGGCCTATATGGTGCAGACTTTTTATGTTGAATACCTAACATCCTAAGTCTATTCTGGAATTTATTATTTGTAAATTCCACACCATTATCTGTTATAAGAGTTACTAATTTCTTTTTAGTTTTCCTTTCTGCAAATTTTATCCAATTAAAGAGATTTAGATACGTTTCAGTTTTGCTCTTCATTAAATAGCAAAACCCATATCTAGAATAGTGGTCCATTATACTTAATATGTATCGAGCTCCTCCTACACTTGGTTTTTTCGGACCTATTAAATCTGCAAATACTACTTCTAAAGACTCTTTGGTAGTAAATCCATCAACTCTATTAGCCGGTATGACCTTGCTTTGATTGCAAACATAACATTGTAAATACTTATTACAAGGTTTCAAACTTATTCCTTTAGATAGTTGAACAGTTCTCTTAAGCATTTTAAAATTTAAATGCCCTAGCCGTCGGTGTAACAAGTGAATACATTCATCATGAGGTTTCTTATTATCATAAACCGTGTTAGCTACCTCTAAACCATTATCATTTAACACATATAATTCACCTCTTAAAGATGCAGTAATTTTCTTATCTTCTTTTTCAATAATGCAGTTATCTCCCCTAAAGGTAACTACATATCCGAGTTTAACCAAAATTCTGACTGAAATTAAATTAAACTTAAGTTGTGGTACATATAACATTTTTACATTCTCTTTTATGAAAGAACAATATGCTATACCTTGACCTTTAGCTTTCAGTTTCCAGCCATTGGCTAACGATATCTGCTGTATACTCTTGGACATTTTAATAAAATTTCTGTTATCATTTGTTATACAGTGGGAGGCTCCACTGTCAACCACCCATAAATTATTTTTTACAGCTCCGTTAATATACATGGCTAACTCTAAATTTTTCTTTTTCTTTTGATGACTTTT
Organism: Hydrophis major; assembly: GCA_033807585.1. NCBI lineage: Eukaryota > Metazoa > Chordata > Lepidosauria > Squamata > Elapidae > Hydrophis > Hydrophis major. Next base: position 176,434,339 of record CM066329.1, read on the forward strand.
AGTATTCTGGCCAGCGTTCTGGCGCTTTGCTTTTTTACAAAATCTTGCCAAATGTCCTCTTCCTCCACAATTAAAACACTTTTTAATTGCATATGCAGTAGGAGATTCATTATCTTCTTTTTGAGGTTGCTCCCTCCTTAACTGATCTCTTTCAAGTCTTCTTCTTGCCTCTTCAATCAATCTGCCAGTTATATCAGTTAAAGTTGAACTTTCCTTAGGCAAAATTTCAAGGGAAGTGTCGTAGTTATCATAACTTACATCTAGTGATGATAGAATTATGTAGACTTGATGTAGTTCAGAGAAAATAAGCTCTTTCTCGTGCAGTTCTTGAAAAATGCTTTTCATAGTATTCAAATGACTCAGCATATCACCATTCGTCTGGAGATGCATCCTGAAAAGCTTCCGTGTTAGATTTATGTGAGCACCAACGTTATCTCAGACATAAATCCTCTTCAGCTTCTGCCAACACCCAACAGCCGTTTGCTCTCCACGGATATGAACAAGTTGCTGGTCAGACAGTGTTAGTCCTATTATGCAAAAAGCTTGTTCATTCTTCTGCATAAAGTCTTTTATCTTTTGTCTATCTTCCTCAATCTCTGGATCCCATTCCTCTACGTTAGGTGGGTTTTCTATTATATTCCACAGACCTTCTCTACGTAGAAGTAGACTACATTTCATAGACCATGATACATAGTTTGTTCCATCCAACTTGGATATAAGGGACAAGCTTTGTAGATTGACTTGTGCCATGTTTTCTTATATATGGATATAAAACTATAATTAATAAAACACAGCTCTCTGTTTACTGTAACGTATAACAACACAAACTCTCACTTTTTACATAAATCTGTTTTATCCTAGTTAAACTGACTTTGCAGCCTCTGGGCCCATAACCAGTGTTAAGCCTGTGTTCCCCAACCAGGGTTAAGGAGACAAGCTAAACAGAATGTGCAGCGTTAGTCAGATAGGCACACAGATAAATGAGTGAGATAAGTTTGTATGTTTGTTAACATACAGTAAAAATAACAGATACGCTTGTGCTATCAAAAATATAGTTTATTCCATTTAGAGTTTATAGCATAGTCAAAATAACAGTCCATTAGTCATGTATCGTTTAGTCAGTCCATTCAAGGATATTCAGTTAGCAAAGTCCATGTAGAATATCCAATGTCAGTTCACTTACAATAAATCAGTCCTTTATCTCTCTCCCGTTCCAGTAGGGAAAAATGCAGTCTTCAATTCATCAAATAATTAGGGATCATCAAGCCAGAGAGAGCAAGCTGCCGTGCCTTGCTTCTTTTATGGTGCTTTTTACAACCACTCCCTTAATTACAATCCTACAGTTAAAGTTGCAGACACTTTAACTAACAAACTATGATAACATATTTATTATTTTACCTAAACCAGTTAGGGTAAACAATGTTATCCCTAACAGATTCTACCAAACAAAAAATTGTAGAGGAAACATGTGCATTCCACCTGCCTACCACATGTCTTACTTTTTAAAAACGAAGCTGTGAATAGCAACCCAAATTTAGTATTTGTTGGTTTTGGTGTATTTAATGATTGTTGTCTATACAAGCCATAAATGTTATTATTAAGTTTATATTCTACTATCCTGTTTATATAAGCAGTCAAATGACTTCAAAAGAAGTGACTCACAAATGACATGTAATTGCGGCCCAATGATTTTACATACACACACACACACACATATACAACTATCACTTTGGGAGAATATCAGATGAGAAGTGGGTGGGTGTATTTATGTGTTTGATTTATGATTTCCTATCTTGCTACAACTCTGGGCAGCTGCCGGTAAAATGAAAACGAAAAACAGCAGCAACCCAAAACAATTAAAAAGGAAATTATAACAATAATCAATAGGCCATGTGCCAGAATGGCAAATACTGCAGATCTCTTCATCTTGCAAATTGATAATAAACAAGCTTGGTTTGGGATATATGCAAAGGCCCTACTAGCCATGACTGCCATCAGCTTCTTGAGCAGGAGCCATAATTTCAAGAGAACTGTCACATTGTGTACTAACTCTGTCTGGAGGAGTGTAAATCCCTTTTAAAGTTAAAAATGGAATGTATCCATAGCCGGGGTGCCACAACTCCTCTCCTCCACACACACCCATCCCCCAGCCTTTTATCTTGCCAGGGTTGATTTGAAGCTTGTTCTTCCCTTTCCAATGTCAAACTAAGAAAGAACCTTGACAACATTACTTGCTCTATCTAGGGCAAAGATGTACAGTTGAGTATCAACAGCAGAATCATTATACTTCATCTCAAGTCAAACAAAGACCTTACCCAGTGGCTTCATATAGATACTAAATAGAAACTTGAAACAACCAAGAGAATGGGAGACTAGATCTAAATTCTCCCCAATATCAATTTGAACTATCCCTGGAGAAAGGAGGGAACCATTTTAATGACATGCATTCCATTCTTAATCCTTTGATGGAGGAATGCTATGATGGCACCACCATGAAATGAAGGAGAGTAGATGGATGCCCCACCACCATTCTACTCTTGCCAAAGGTTATCAACAAGCACTGATCAATATAATCTCAGTGTTAAAGCCAGATATTAAACCCAACTAAAAAGAGTTCAGCCAATTAATCCCTTCAGGCTCTTTGGAGTTGCACACCAACCTCAACAACCTTCTCTAAAAAGGGAAGATTGGAGACTAAATGAAAATCAGTTCTGTTATTTTGTGGCTTTTTGAGAAGAAGGAAGAGCACTACCTATTTCAAGGCAGGCAGAACCAAATCCTCCCTCAAAGAAGTATTATCCACCACAATGATCCAATTACAAGTCACCTCCTGGAAGACCTTGACCAACCAGGATTTAAAACACAGATGGGAAAACTCAGAGCTCTATGTATCTTGTTTACTTTATCAAACATAGCAAATTCAAGCTCCTTCCAGACAAAATTGAGCCTCAAGCAACTACTTTGGATCTATACATTTAGGCTTCAGCTCCCTCAGGCTTCAACAACTCTGGGTGATTTTACCCAACAGCTGCTTAAACTAGTTTTCAAAGTGGCCCTGTAAATATTGATGTCTGTTTTAAGGGACCAGGTTACTGGGGTTTATGACAATTTGCCACAGCCAATTCGCCACGGCCAACTTGCAATGGGACAACTTGCCACAGCCGAGTTGTTGCAGGACAACTTGCTGCAGGATAAGAGTTACACTAATATCAAAGAAATTGTGGAATAGAATCATTAAAGAAAGGATGCAAAAAGAGGGAAAGAATGAAATATGAATGACAAAAATTAAAATATTTTTTATTCATTTAAATAATTGGATTATAAAATTGTTTTGCATTGAGTTGTCCCATGGCAACTCAACCATAGTGATTAGCCACAGCGAGTTGGATGTGATGAGTTGGCCACAGTAAGTTGACTGCAGTGAGTTGTCCCATTCTGAGGTTACTGAAACACAGTCACTCCCAGCATTCCACAAAAAATAATTGTTTTGTCATCCCTATTACAGCAGTGCAATCCTTAGGAAAAGCTTTAACTTTTGCTTGGTCAGAATCCTTTTTATCTTCCTCAATGTTGCGTGAGGCATCTCTTATGCTGTTTCATCAGCCGATGTTTTTCTGAAAACCAGGTGGCCTTCCACAATCAAGAGACATAAAGAGTTCATGCAGATACAATCCAATCTATGGCTGTCAACCAGAGGTGGTATTCAGTAGGTTCTGACCAGTTCTGGAGAACCGGTAGCGGAAATTTTGAATAGTTCAGAGAACCGGCAAATACCACCTCTGACTGGAGATTTTACAGTATCCTTCCCCTGCCGTGCCCACCAAGCCACGACCACAGAACCAGTAGTAAAAATTTTTGAATCCCACCACTGCTGTCAACCATTTCATTCCAAGGGTCCTGTAAGGCTAGGTTGAACTGTGCAACAGAATCCCAGAGACAGCAACACACTCCTTCTAAAGTTTGAAGAGTCTACCAGGTGCCTGGGCTGACCAAATGAATAATCCTATCTCCATGCAGCAGCATGCAATCGCAAACAATTCCAAGACCGAACGGAAATGATCTGCCCATGATAGAAGACAAATCATCAGATCTCCAATTCCAGATCACACAATCTCTTCTCCAAGATTAAAAAAACAACACATTTAATATGTGAGCCCCATAGTGGGTCAGGGGCATGGTTGCCATTTACTCCTGAGCAGCCTCCACATGTCCACCCAAGGAAGGAAAATGGAAATATCACACCTCCACCCCCACCCCGCCCCAAGTATCATAAGGTTGGGCAATTCCATTGCCAAAACAATTTTTTGCTGGTTCACACTATTTCTGAGATTTCATACTCAGCTCAGATAGAAATGTTGTTAGATCATCAAAATCCCCTCTGATCTGTATAGCTCAACTTCCCAGAGTCTCCCAACTAGCTATCTCCAGAACCCTCAGGATTTCTCAGCCATAGCGATAGACACAGCCCTGCTCCTCCCTGGAGGTGCAGCTGATGTCACAGAGAGAACTCAGCTGGATGTATTTTCAAGAAAAGAAGTCTTCTCACTGCACCAAGTCAGGTTTTACCAAGGCATACAAGGTTGGCTCTCTCATCCATGACTAAGTTGTAGAGTTTTATTACAGGCTAACCACACATGAAAACCAGGGCATCAGGAGAGAGAGCACAAGGGACTGGAAGATGGTGCTAAATATTGTAACTTCCAACTCTCACTAAGGCAGAAGCGAACAGTTAACATAAACTCACAATTTCCTCTTACTAAAAGCCTTCCAACCCACAAATCTAAAATCCATCAGAGATATTCTATTACTCTACTGGTAACAGAAGCAAAAAATCTAGAGCCAAAACAAAAGTTGTAGGCTACAGTCCATTTAAGCGTATGATGCAAGATGAGTGCAATTGTCAAAATGGCCACCGATCCAAATAGCTGATCTGACAGCAATCAGAGGACATGGGCTGATTCTCTTGAGAGCCTGCTCCCATTGACACTGACACTGGCCTTGTCTGTCCACCTGTACTGTCACTCTGCAAACAAAAAACAGTCTAGAGTGTAACCAATTTTTTTGCTGGTTCACATTATTTCTGAGATTTCATATTGCCTTTCTGTCAAAGCCTTTTTTGTGGTCCACAATTTTATATTAGAGCAAATAGACAAGTTACAAAAGACAAGAACAGTCCCTTTAAGAGCTGGTAGTTCTGCTGCTTTCTCTCAAGACATGGGGGACTTAAGGAGCTGCAGGGAAAGGGCAGAAAGGGTTATCCCCCTATTTGAAAGTCTGTTTGGAGGGAAGGGAATTTATAGAGGGAAAGAGGCAGGCAAGAAAAAAATTGGGCATCCCATTCTGTGTTCTTTCTGATAATTTCAATTGTCTTCCTGGAAGTAGCTTCTGCTGGCCTAATGTGTATATTGCTTGGTCTACTTGTGGTATGAACATGAACAAGGAAAGTAGAATCAGTCCAGTGCTTCCAATTAAAAACAAAAACCAATGGGGCTGCTGGTTGTCAAAAAAAAAAAAAAAAACCACACGGAAAAACAAAAAAGGCTCACTTGAATATTGCACAAGAAAAATGAAGCGGTGGAAAGGAAAGGCTAGTACACAGCATGTGCACATAAAATTAGTCTTAGCCAGAATACAAGGGGCAACAGAGACACTACATAGGGCCAAATAAACAGAAGTGAAGTGCTCCCATCAGTCCACACAAGAAGATTTATTTACTATTCCTTAAGCTCTGTTTATTGGCTATTTACAAGCATGAGTGGAATGCCCTGGAAAAAGTCAATTTTGCCCCTTGTCACTTGGATACTGGCCTTGTCTCATCCCATCCATGATTTACACAGCTTTAACCCACTGCTTTTCATCCTGCAAAACATCATCCAGCTGCAGAACACAGAGAGCAGTGTGGAGGGCATGAGAACAAGGCATTGTTTTAGCCATAGAGCATGAGCTAGATTTCACTAAGATTCACTGGTAAGGGAAGGTCCTTTTTCTAGGCTGGTGCCTAGTCTTTCAAATGTTACTGGGTGTTTGAAGAACTATAGTAATTGCTGCTGAATAGGGTTCAGACTTGTAAAAAATCCTAATAATTTGTTCCAGAAGTCCCAGGCTACATTCTTGAGCATGGACATAGATACTTAAGTTTACAGTACAGTCCCAGGAACAATTCATTTTAAATGTATTTCACAGGATTGTTGTGAGAATGAAATATTTCTCTTTAGCAAGATGCATGTAATGAAATGCAGAAACTATTATACATTTGTTGAGTGATGTATCCCTTCTAAGGAGACCTTGTTAGTCTTGGTCTACAGAGGTAGCAATTGCACTTCCTTTAAGTGACTGTTTTCATGACAGTCATAAAGCAAGTTATCATGGATATTAAAATGAACCACATGGTTCTTAAGCTACTGCAGCATATCCAATGGGTGTTTTTTGCCATTTTATGCTGGAAAACCAGCAAAAAAAATTGTCACAAATCATAGGGATGTGACCATGTTTATGCAACCACATAAATGGGAGCTGGTTATCAAGAGCCTGCAATGCAATCATGTGACTACAGGAATGCGTGAGGCAGTTGTAACTTCAGGGACAAGTTCTAAGCAGCTATTTCGATGTTTGCTGTAACTGAAAATAGTTAAGTGGCCAGTAATAAGTTGAGGACATCCTGTACTTTACAACTTCTACATTTGCTGCCTTTTCTAAATGATGAAAACAGCCTATCACAACTATCAAATATGAATCAATAGTCAAATTCCCTTTTGTTGTATTTGTGGCAACATAAGGATGCCCTTTAGGCACATCACTACAAAAGTTTCTAATGCATAGGAAAAATTATAAAACACACAAAACCATACCAAACAAAGGAATACCAATACTATACCATTAAACTCCCTTTACAATCCTATAATCCCTTAATTCAGGGTAGAGTCAGGGTGACTAGAGGAACTGAGAATTTATTGGCCGGATGCCCTTCTGGATGCCACATGGAGTCCAAAGCATTTTTTTTTTTCTTTGTGCCTTAGGAGAGAAATATTTGCTGCTACCTAGGATCAAACTCTCAATTTTCTCAGTGGGAGGAGAGCATCTTCATCACTAGGCTGTTACCAACACCATACCATAGTATCTTACAAATATGCTCAATGACCCATAAGAAGCATAGTTATAGAAGCAGTACTCCCATCTTTCTTAGTGGGTCTGAGTGTAGGCAGAGAGCTGGAGAGTTCACTGAAAGCCAACATTGGACTCTGTAAAGATGCAGAGAATCTGGTGAATCAGTATTCTTTTCATTCCATTCAGCATCCAGGAACCAGGGTGGAAAGCAAAAACAGACTCTGGAGCCTCAGCAAACCAGGTTAAGAAGTCAGAGAAACTTTCAAGATCTAATGTTGAACCAGGAGGTATTTGCCAGGGGTAACCTGAGACTCTCTCCTGGTCTCTCAGCAATAGTTTCAATAGGTTCTCAGCAGATGAATAACCAGCCCCCTCCTTGGATGGTCTAAGGCTCTCTTTTGACCTTCCTGATTGTGTGGCTTGAGAAACCAGTTCTCTTCCCTGGGAAGGCAGTGACTTTTGCCAAGAGCTGGCAGCATAGAAGGAGAGGGAAGTTTGTGCCAACGTGGAAAAGATAATCTAACAGCTCCCTTGTCTCTTTTGGCCAAACACAGGCATCTCCCATCTCCTTCTACATCTTCTCCTTCAACAGCGTGGTCTTCATGCTCTGCAAGGACTCTGTTATGAACTAATAAAACGCTTAAATAAAGTTTTATCAAACCTTTAGAAAAAGCAGGGTTCTAATCCTGCGCTTCTGATTGGCCGATAATAGTGATATCGGATTGGTCCGTTCAGGAGAATCTGATTGGCTGTTAACCAGCCACTCTCATTGGTTCAAGGGTTTAACACTCCATGTTTCTCATTGATTACTAGATCAGCAGCCTGCCCTATAAAAGGGCTGTTGCCATCCTAGGGTTTTGCTCTGTTCAGAATGATTAATAAAGAGTTGAAGTTCACCGTTCACTGCCTCATCTCCGTTCCTTGCGCCCATGCGCTGAACATAACACTGGCGACGAGGATGGGATGCGGAGACGTCAGAGCTGACTGAACACTACAGAGCACGTGGCTGAAGGCACATTGACAGAGGAAACCAGGTCCGGCGGCGCCATACCACCCGCTCCATTTGACCCGGCACAAGAAGACTGGGACTTGAACATGGACTGGTTCCAAATGTTTCTGGAGACCAACAAGTTGAAGGATCCCACTACGGGAAAAAAGCAAGCAGTATTCCTGACCCACTGCAGACCTGCCGTTTTTAAGATGGCCAAGGCACTAGCAAAACCGGCTGAGATGAAAACCATGGATTGGGACGTCCTCGAGCCCCTCCTACGGGGCCACTATGCACCTACAGTACCAACGCTTGTCCGAAGACATGAATTTTACCAGAGAGACTAGCGGAAAGGAGAGAGCGTTGCGGATCTCCGGAACCTGGGAGGCCTCTGTGGGTTCGCCAACCTCGAAGAAGCTCTGAGAGACCAAATAATTCTGGGATTAGATGCACCGCCTGTGCAGAGTAAGCTGATGGCGAAAGGCAACATCAGCCTTGCAGATACCATCGCTGACGCTAATGCAGCAGAAGCAACCAGGAAGTCGGCTGCCTGAATGCGCCGCACCAACGCACTGCTCCGCCAACTCGCCAGCGAAACTTCACCTCGCCTAGAGAGACACACAACGGCAACCCACCACGAGGACCTTGAATCGTCATCAGAAAGTGAGGAGGAGGAGGTCAACCAGCTCTGGTCTGAACGTGACCAACGCCAATAGCAGAATCAAAGACTACAGCACCAATGCGCAGGTTGTGGGGCAAACCACCCGCGATCAGACTGCAAATTCCTCAATGCGCTCTGCCACTTTTGTGGGAAAAGAGGCCACATCGGAAAGGTCTGTAGAAGCAAGCAAGGATCCAGCCCACTTCAGAGGGGAACCAACTACCGCCAAACCACAGGGAATTGTCCTGTGAGTCACCAATGAACCACCAATGGAACCACCAATGGAACCACCAACTCCTACAGAAATAAACCACTGGCCATTTCAACGAAATGAGAAGAGGCACACCAAACCATTACAATTGGTCATGCCTCATCACTAGATGCAAAGAAGATCCAAGTGAAGGTCGCCATCAAAAACCAGCCCTGCGTGATGGAAGTCGATTCAGGATCGTCCCTCTCGATGGTTTCCTGGAAGACCCTTAAACAACTAATCCCTGCCGTCCAGCGGCAAGACCTCAGAGCCCAAAGAATCATACTCAAGGATTATCAAGGGAACCGAATTCCGGTCGTTGGATCCATCCTAGTCCAGGTCTCATTCAAAAATCGTACTGCATCTTTACCATTGACCATCATCAACCATGATCGGCCTAGTTTCTTAGGCCTTCAATGGTTCGCCCCACTCGGGATCGAGGTAGCTGGCATTCACCAAACCAGAAGCGACGACTGGGAGGAGGCCCTCGTCCAGGAATTCCAGGACGTCTTTGCAGACAAACTAAGTGAGTACAAGGGGACCCCAATATCATTTAACCTTAACCCTGAAGTAGCCCCGATTCGCCTTAAGCCTCGTCAGGTACCTTTTGCCCTTAAACCAAAGATTGACGAGCAGCTTGATAAATTAATAGCCCAAGGTGTTTTAGAACCAACAGACCACGCTCGTTGGGAAACCCCAATCATAACACCCATCAAACCAGATGGATTGTTAAGGATTTGTGGGGACTACTGGGCCACCCTGAATCATGCCTTTCAACAGAACGCTTACCCGGTGCCGGTGGTACAACACCTTCTCCATTCCCTGGGGGACAGAAAAGTCTTCACTAAATTGGATTTAGCACAGGCGTACCAACAACTGCCTGTAGATAAAAAAACAGCAGAGGCACAAATGATCGTTATGCACCAAGGCGCCTTTAAGTGCAACCGATTCCAATTCGGAGTGAGTGTAGCCCCAGGGATTTTTCAAAGTTTGATGGAGAGACTCTTGCAAGAGATCAAAGGGGTCGTACCATACTTTGATGACGTTTTAATTGCTGCCCCGAATAGAGAAATACTAGAAAAGCATCTTAAATTGGTTCTCCAGAAATTTAAAGACTCCGGCCTTAAGGTTAAAAAAAATAAATGTCAACTGTGTACAGATAAAGTAGAGTTCCTGGGGTACCTAATCGATAAACAAGGCATTCACCCCACCAATAGCAAACTAAAAGCAATCAACAATGCCCCAAGACCCAGAAATAAGACTGATCTTCAAGCTTTTCTGGGGCTCATTAATTTTTACAACATCTTCCTGCCCCATAAAGCGACCGTAGCTGAGCCCCTACATAGACTTCTCGACAAAAAAGCAACCTGGGTCTGGGGGCACCGAGAGGAGCACGCATTCTGACAAGTGAAAAACTTATTAACCTCAGATGCTGTTTTAATGCAGTATAACGAGACTTTGCCTTTAACAATTACATGTGACGCATCACCGTTTGGAGTAGGAGCCATTTTGAGCCATGTGTTACCAAACGGTAGTAAGGCCCCTATTGCCTATTTTTCAAGGACCCTATCAAAGGCTGTAGTCAAATCCACAAAGAGGCTCTTGCTCTTGTATCTGCTGTGAAACGGTTTCATGAATATGTATATGGACGAGTTTTTACTATTGTTACTGACTACAAACCTTTGCTGGAGATTATAGCGGGAGACAAGCCAACCCCCTATATATTATCACCTAGAATGACTCGCTGGTCGGAGTTTTTGGCTGCGTACAACTATAGACTGCAACACCGCCCAGGGAAAGCCATTCCCCACGCTGATGCACTGAGCCGTGCACCACTTCCGGAAACTGTCAACAACCCAGCTCCAACCCTTACGATACTCCAGATTGAAATGCTACATTCACCGCCGCTAACAGCAAGAGACATTGCGATCGAAACAAAACGAGATCCTGTCTTAGCGCGAGTTCTTAGCTGGGTCGAACGTGGATGGCAGTAGAACAAACCCCTGACGACTTCACCCCCTTCAGGAACCGGTAAACAGAACTTTTTTCACAAAAAGGCTGCATCCTATGGGGGGATAGAATCATCATCCCAGAGCAGTTACAACGAGCAGTATTAAAAACACTGCATGACGGTCACCCCGACATCGTGCGTATGAAAGCGCTCGCACGAAGCTACGCGTGGTGGCTGGGCATCGACAAACAGATCGAAACCTGGGTAAAGACTTGTTTAACGTGCCAAGAAGTTAGCAGTGCCTCACCTAAAGCAACTCTAACAGAGTGGGAAACACCCCGGGAACCGTGGTCCCGCATCCACGTTGACTTTGCGGGACCTACTAAGGGACATACATTCCTCCTAACAGTGGATGCCTATTCCAACTGGCTCGAGATCCACAAAATGAAGAGTACTACAACCGAGTCCATCATCCGGAAATTGAACAGGCTATTCGCGACGCATGGGCTGCCAGACGTTCTGGTGTCCGACAACGGACCCCAGTTTACTGCTCTACCCTTTGAACAATACTTAGCAGACCGGGGTATTCGCCATGCGCTAACTTCGCCAGAACACCCTGAGGCTAACGGAAGAGTCGAGTGCATGGTACAATTTGTTAAAAAAACCCTCTACAAAATGGACTATGGGGACATTGAAGATAAAATAAACAGAATACTCCTACTCCAACACATCACTCCGCACAGCATCACCAACAGGACTCCAGCTGAACTATTGATGGGACGCAAGCTCCGTTCCCACCTCGACCGGCTTCACCCGTCTTACGAGCCAGAGAAACCCTGTGGATCTAGCGGAAAATGCCACGAGTTCAAGATAGATGACTTAGTTTTCGCCAGAAACCTTTCCAGTGAACTGTTGTGGGTCGAGGCAACCATAATTCAAGCCACTGGACCCAGGTCGTACCATGTGAAAACCTGCGACAGAAAAATATAGATCAGCTTCGCTCTAGGCTACAACCCAGTTTCCGTGAATCCGGTGACTCCTAAACTGAGGGGGGAGGGGATGTCGAAGAAACTGAATTCGAGATGGTGGAAAGCAGGAGTGAAGGAAGTCAGGAATCGGGCGTGACAAATGAAGAAGAATCAGGGAGGGGAATGTCCTGGCCACAGAGAAATACCTCAACAGAAGGAAGCCCGCAAAGATTGGAAGACAACAACGAGAACATTAGCAGCACCGAGTCGTCCAATGAGGATGCGGAACCACCGGTACCTGATATGCCCAAAAACGTCCCGCCGAAACTGGATTATAGACAGGAACCAGTGGGACAGCGCAAATCTAATAGACAGTCAAAACAACCTTCATACCTCAGGGATTACGTCACTGCTCCCCTTAAACGGAACCCGGGGGGAAGGGGTGTTATGAACTAATAAAACGCTTAAATAAAGTTTTATCAAACCTTTAGAAAAAGCAGGGTTCTAATCCTGCACTTCTGATTGGCCGATAATAACGATATCGGATTGGTCCATTCAGGAGAATCTGATTGGCTGTTAATGAGCCACTCTCATTGGTTCAAGGGTTTAACACTCCATGTTTCTCATTGGTTACTAGATCAGCAGCCTGCGCTATGAAAGGGCTGCTGCTGCCCTAGGATTTTGCTTTGTTCAGAATGTTTAATAAAGAGTTGAAGTTCACTGTTCACTGCCTCGTCTCCGTTCCTTGCGCCCATGCGCTGAACATAACAGACTCAATCTGCAAATATTCCTCTTCTGCTGAGTTGGTTTACTCTCTGCACTCAGCACTGGATTGAGTTTAAACAGTGCCTGAAGTGTGCATGATTTAGAGTCTGGGGCCTAAATTAAACTACAGTCATATTAAACGGTCCTGTATAAAGCAAAATAGCAAGGCAAATTGAAGGCAGACTGTTTTGGAGGTAACCCTTAAGCTAAATTGTAGTCAGGCTCAGTACTTTCTGATGCAGAAAGTTGAGCAGAATTTTGTCACATTTCTGGAGGGAATGGTGGAAAATCTGCAAGCAGGAAGTGGATGTCTATGGAGATTCTCAATCATCCAGGTCATGGTTGTCCAGAAGGTGCCTTTTCAAAATGTAACTGGACTTTCTTTGCTTTTGCATGAAAATGTTTTGCTTCCCACCAAAGAAGCTTCTTTAGCTCTGAAGAAATTCACTTCTGAACTGAAGAAGCTTCTTGGATGAGAAACGAAACATCTTCAAGGAAAAACAAAGTCCAACTGCTTTTTGAAAAAGCACCTTGGAGACAGGAAGCAAATGATTTCTGACCATCTGACCATCCCAGGTGATCTGAAGCCCTTTGTTTTCAGGATTCTGAATTCAGTTTTAGTCTGATGTCTGAGAGTTTTCCTTCCTGTTTGGCAGCAAGAATACAAGAACACTAACTGAAGAGATGGGATGACAACTAACAAAAGAATGAGGCAGCATAGTCTTCCTTCAGGTTCAGAAAGGTTTTTAGATCAAGGGTGCGAGCAGGAGAATGTGACAAGCAGTGACAGTTTTGGAAAACAAAAATGAAGGGAACATGTTGATGGTGTCAGGAAACATGAAAGACAGCATTGTGGTGGCAGGTGCTTCTTGGCTCTTTGTATTTAAATGCTTCTGGGAGAATATTAAAGGAAACTTTCTTAACTTTTGGCTTTGCTGATTGGGTTATTGTGGAAGCTGTCATTTCAAACATCTGAAGGGCTGAAGGTTGAAGGAATGCTGGATTAAAAGAAAGAATTAATTGGTCAAATGGATAACCTGTAAGATTCCAGAGGTATGGGAAGGAATCCCAGTTCTAGCTTCATGAGGAGTCCTATCCATTCTTTTCAAAAAGCCTTCTGCTTTCATCTATAATGCAGATATTGCTATAGATTAGAAGACTATATCTTCCAGAAACCACATAGCATGCATGTAATCAGGAAAGATTCCAGGAATTTGTCATGTTTACTTTAATGAAAAGAAAGACTAAGGGTGACATCTTAGCAATGTTCTAATATCTAAGGGGCTGCCACAAAGAAGAAAGGATCAACCTATTCTCCAAAGCACCTGAAGGCAGAACAAGAAGCAATGGATGGATGGAAACTACAGTAATCAAGGAGAGAAGCAACCTAAAACTAAGACAAATTTTTCCTGATAGAATAATTAATTAGTGGAACAACTTGCCTCCAGAAGTTGTAAATGCTCCATTGCTAACCTCTCCAAGGTTTTAAGAAGAGGTTGGACAACCATTTCTCTGAAATGTTATAAGGTTTCCTTCTTGAGCAGGGGGTTGGACTAGAAGACCCCCAAGGTCCCATCCAACTCTGTTATTCTGTTAAGATGGAACTGACGATCACCAATATCAAGAGCAGGGGTCTTCAAACTTGGCAGCTTTATTAAGACTTGTGAACTTCAATTCCCAGAATTCCTCCTCCAGTCATGTTAGCTCAGGAATTCTGGGAGTTGAAGTCCACAAGTCTTAAATTCCCCATTCCTCTTCTAAAAGGAGAGATAAATTAAGTTCTCTTTGCCCTTCTTTCTGTGAGTATTCAGGGATTCATTTGGTATAGCCACATCTTATGTTCAGTTTCCACTACTATCCTTTCCCCCCATCAACTGCAAATGATTAAAACTTGCAACTAGAATTATGTAAGTCCCACTTCTCAGAGCTCTGAAAACAGAGGCCCACATGGTTCTGAATATAAGGTTTGTAGTTTGTACATTCTTGGCATTGAGCTTTCTCTTCTCTTCTCTTCTCTTCTCTTCTCTTCTCTTCTCTTCTCTTCTCTTCTCTTCTCTTCTCTTCTCTTCTCTTCTCTTCAATAAAAACATTTTGTTTTACATCATACATACCAGTAGCTGCTTTCTGAGAAGTTGATGGAGCAGAAGGCTTTTTCCTTTTCCACACAACTATTCAATTGTGGAGCTCCAACTTTGCTCTCATCTCAAAAACAGAACTGACAACACTCATAACTCTTCCCTTCTCTTAAACACACAAACTGAGGGCAAAAATGAATGATGGAGGCCCCAGTCTAAGCCAATGTTCTACTTTCCCATACATCAGCTCAGCAAATTCTCCCTCCTAGTAAAACTGCCTTGGCTAAAAAAAAGTCTGCTAGCAAAGCAACTTTCTGATGTTTCAGCTGCTTGCTGAAGAGTCCATAGCTTCATTTCCCACTCCCAACACAGACACACTTCCCAGAAACAGTAATTTTACTGACTGCCCATCATTGCTTTCAAGAACATACCAATTAAGCTTTAAAGGGATTTGACTCAGGAGTTGTATTTCAAGCAGTTCTGCTGTTACATCTGTTGGAAAGAAATTGGCTAGAACCACCCAGCTACATTACTAGCCCAGCTCTCACAATCTCTCTTGTTATTTACTGTAGTTTAGCTAAACGGTACCATAGGCACAGAGATAGAGGAAGCATGCAGCCAAATAACAGCTCTTGATTACTCCTGCATCCTTCAAGACTGATGTGCAATCCCCAGGACAAGACAAATGCCCCCAACAGCCAAGCTGCTTTGAACTAATTAAGAACATGGGAAGTTCTCCCTCCCAGGGAAATGGATGGTTACGAGATATGAAATACAAAGAAACAAACAAATAATGAGTGTAATTGTCTATCTGCAAAATATTGTGAACAGAGATTGGCAGTTACTATTTCAGATTTTTTTTTATGGGGACTTTTGCAGCCTTACCTAGTGGTTCCAGAAACTAACCAAGTCCTTCATAATTTAGAACTGCCATGGTGCATTGGTTAGAATGCAGTACTGCAAGCTACTTCTGCTAATTGCCAGCTGCCAGCAGTTTGGCAGTTAAATTCTCACTGGCTCAAGGTTGAGTCAGCCTTCCATCCTTCCAAGGTTGGTAAAATGAGGACCCAGATGTTGGGGGCAATATGTTGATTCTGTAAACAGCTTAGAGAGGGCTGTGAAGCAGTATATAAGTGCTATTGCTTTTAAAGTTGTTTTCCTTTAACTCCAGCTCCGAAGGATCCTTGCTACTCTCTCATCATCAGTAAGGAGTGGGGTTTACTCTCAGTTTACATTCTAGTGGCTTGCTCTATCAGTGTTGGCGAGAATGGTCTTGAAGATTCTTTGGTTGGGCTATTTACTGTTAGCAAACCAGGAGACCTGTGAGTTAAAACTTACAACTTAACAAAACTTAAAACTTACAATCAATCGCTTCACAGAGTCATAATCAAAATCTTGTCCTCCTCCCTCTACCTTTATATAATATTGTTACTTCTTAGTTTCATCTCATGTCAGTCTTGCTTGCTATTCTGTGATTACATTCACAATTAAGTAATGCCAGGATTGGATGCCTAATTCAATCTCTTCAGCTGGGATATCCAGCCTGTGGGAATAGTGCCTACCATTGTTGGTCAGCACATATTCATTTCGTCCATACTGGTGGGATTTGGTCCATTTCACTGTAAACTGCCATTCTCCTTAGAACAGCGCTCCTCAACCTTAAGATGTGTGAACTTCAAAGTTGGGTGTGGGATCCTGGGAATTGAAGTCCACACATCTTAAGGTTGTCAAAGTTAACAAATACTACTTAGAAGTTATGGCATCTCTAGAAAAGAGGCATGTGGATAAATCTGCAGAAACTGCCCTTTGCACCCTTTGACAAGATGTGAGCAATGCCTACTGTGGTTCATCTGATGCACATCTTTCCCGATTGGGCAAGCTTACTAGATAACAAATAAGACAGATACAGACTTCAATGGATAGCTAGATTGCTACCAGCCTGCCTTCCATTGAGGACCTGTACACTGCATGAGACAGAAAGAGGGCTGTGAAAATATCTGCAGACCCCCCCCTCCCCACGTGCTGGACATAAACTGCTTCAACTTCTTCTCTCGAGACAATGCTATAGGGAATTGCACAACAAAACAACCAGAAACAAGGACAGTTTTTTCCCCATGCTAACACTGTTAAACAATTAATTTCAACAACACTATTCAATAGGGTTGTATTACTATTATTCTCCTTATCCTTCCCTATTATCAATTTCCTTATCTTCTTATGACTATAACTTTGTTGCTTGTATCTTATGATTTATATTGTTTTATTTAGTATTGTAGCATGATTTATGTTGATTGCTTATTTAGTATCCTATGACTATCACTTATGATGATGAATATATTTTATTATGATCATGATTTATCACTTGTTGCTTGTGTGTACGCTGAGAGCTTATGCACTGGAGACAAATTCCTTGTGTGTCCAACCACATTTGGCCAATAAAGAATTCTACTCTACTCTATAAATCCATAGGACTTGACCTATTCAAGCAACTTTTGACAATCTGACTGGGTTCACCCTCTTCCCCCCCCCCTTTTCTCTCTCACCCTCCCCAGTTTTACACATTTGGAGAGCTTGCATAAGGCTACATTTTCTCTTCACTTCTACCTCAGCCTCTTCTCCCCAGTAATCTCAGCTCCTTGCATCATCTCTCCCTGCATCTCTTCCCAAATCAAAAGTGACAGCTGTGATTTATAGGCTACCATGCTGAGAGGCTTCTCAATTTCTATTTATTTGGAAAGCAAGGCTGGGAAGAGAAAGCCAGAGGAGTCCAAAGTCCTGCATAGAGGGTTAAGAGGGGGAGAAGGGGAACAAGAGGCCACAGGACAAGTCTGAGCAAAGGGAGATGAGTGAGACCAAGGCCTCCCTGTGCATATGAGGGATTGTGGAGGTGATAAATGGATCCCAGACTGTTGCTTCCAGCGAGGTCTTGACCTGTTGCTGCTAGCAGTTTGGAGGAGACGTTGGGTGTTTTCTTGTCTCAGCCTCATACCAATGCAATGCTGTTCAAATCAGCTAGAGAGAGGAAACAAAGCTATCTTTTTGTAAAAACATGAGATATTTGCTATCTCACTTTCGACATACACAATACATGACCATTCATAAGTTTATCGCTAAATCATATAAATCCAGTTCTCACTTTTTCTGAGGCTGATCAACCACCCTTGTCCTCATGATAACAGCCCCCAGTTTTTTGTCTAGCAAAGTACATTTTTGTCTAGCAAAGTACCTTTTCTGTTTTCATAAACCCTTATTCACCATAACAGAGTCATCGACAGAATCATCCTGGCTAGCCTAACTTAAATAAATGCCAGATTAAGCCCCCTTTAGTTTAACACTAAAAAAAAAAAAAAAAGGACATGGAGGCAGTGTTAGGCAAGTCACATGCAAAGTTTTCTCCACAGCCTTTTCTGGTTCAGACCACACTTACTACTCTCTACTCACAGGGTGGTTGGGTGAGAATCCAGAAGTATACAGTGGTATAATGGTAGCAGTGTTGGTAGCTCCCAGTAATTCAAATTGAAACAGTTTATGTCCGGTGTTATGTATGTAAATAGTTGAATAAAGGCAAGCTTGGGGTAAAGTGCAGGGTTCTGGCCCTGCACTTCTGATTGGGTGTTAAGCGGCTAGATCGGATTGGTTGGGTTCAGAGAATCCGATTGGCCCTTAACGAAGGACTCTTATTGGTTCTGGAGCTAGCGTTTTACAGCTCCCTATTGGTTATTTCACATTAGAATTGCCTATATAAGGCAGAGTTGTTGTTATACAAGTTAGAAGTCACTATGCAATAAAGAGTTGAAAGTTCACCAACTAAGACTGTCTCCATTCATTCTACCCATGCCTGAATCTATAACATCCCGGATGTGATATTTACAGACCCCCCACACCCCGGACATAAACATAAACTGTTTCAACTCCTAACCTCAGAATGACGCTATAGAGCACTGCACACCAGAACAACTAGACACAATGACAGTTTTTCCCCCTATGTCATCACTCTGCTAAACAACTAATTCCCACAACACTGTCAAATTATTTATAAAGTCTGCACTTCTATTACTATTAATCTGCCCATCACTCCTTATCACCCATCCCCTCCCACTTGTGACTGTATGACTGTAACTTTGTCGCTTGTATCCTTACGATTTATATTGACTGTTTCCTAGTATGATTTGATTGCTGATTGTACCCTATGACTTTAAGTCATTAAGTGTTGTATCTTATGATTCTTGACTTTTGACAGATGTATCTTTTCTTTTATGTACACTGAGAGCATTTGCACCAAGACAAATTCCTTGTGTGTCCAATCACACTTGACCAATAAAGAATTCTATTCTAATTCAACTCTCTCAATTATTATATAAAATTTCCTTTTCTTAGGGGAACTTTCTGTACAGTTAGCACAATTAACTGGTGGAACAGCTTGCCTTCAGAAGTTGTGGATGTTCCATCCTTGGAGGCTTTCAAGAAGGGACTGGACAGCCACCCATCTGAAATGGTATAAGTTCTCCTATTTAAGAAGGGGGTTGGGACTTAAAGATCTTCAAGGTCCCTTCCAACTCTGTTGTTTTGTTCTGTATATAAAGAGATGCATGCAGCAAAAATGTTAAATTTGAAAACTTCTGCCCATTCCTCTTTTCTACCAGGGTTTCTCATCTGATCTTTCTTCTTACTTTCCCATGTTGTGCATTCCATGGATATTATATGCAGGCTTATTTGGAAGCTGCATTGGGTATGGCTCCAGAAGGAGACCTGTGCCTCCTGCCTAAACTAAAATTTAATGATATTTCTAATTACATTAGGAATTGTAATTAGGACCATTGCTCCCATCTGTCATTTTTAAAAACAAGCAATCCACATCCAGGAATCTTACTTTGTTCCTCTCCCAAAATTACAGTTACATTGCCCATCATCCACAGCATTGGCTCATGATAGCTGATGGGGGAGGGAGACATCTCTCTTACCTCTTGAGCTACTATCAATTCAAATAGGACAGACCCATTTCTATCCGGTACATAAAATATGTCTGACAACATGACCCACATAGGAGATACTTAGGTACTACTAGACTTTAGCCTATTATTTCCTCTGCCTCGCCAGGATGAGCAAATGAGAAGTGACTAAATTAATGATAAGGAAAGAATGAGTGATAGAAAGTCTGAAGGAAGTTAAAGACGGTTGCTACTGGGAGCATTCCATTGAAGTATCTGAGAATTAAAAAGAAGGGAAATGGGCAGGAAAATCCTCTAAGGGGCTCATCATTGCCAGAACAAATAGCAATGTCTTATTCACCATTAAACAAGGAGACATTACCTCTGAAAGCACAAGTCAGCATTTGCTACAGTTAAAAGAACTGAGGAAATACCATACATCCTTCCAGAATTTCCACTCGGGAATGAAAACACAGATAAATTAATGGAATTTGACAGCAGTTTCTCATTATAACCGGGGAGAGTCTTTGGGGACTTGTCATAAGAATCAAGACACTGTTTTCATATACAGGAAGTATCAGTACTGCATCACCCAATCTCCTTTCCAGTGCCTCTCAATCCCAATGAGATGTTCAGAACATGTTTATATAATTCTGTTGCAGTTTATTAAACACGCAGGATAAATAAAACCATAGGGAGCATTATTTGGGTCTGTCTATCTTTTTATCGATCCATCCAACTGATTCATAAAGCCGCCTAATTTGCAAAACAATTCTGAGCAACTTAGTTTTCTGAAAAACAACAGCAACAAAAACCAAGGAAGCAAACAACATAATGAACAGCTGGAACAGAAAAAAAATCCAGAATAATTTAATAATAAAGTAACTGGGGCCGTTGGACATATATCTCATTCAGGAACCCACTTTTCTGGCTGGGCTTATCCCATATCATGGCCCAATATCTGGTTTTCAGTGCTTTTCAGCGGGCCGATAAAGTGTATCTTCTACATCCTGCCAGTTATAAGTGTGAAAAGTGGTCATGTCACTTTTTTCTGTACCATTGTAACTTCAAACGGTCACTAAACAAGGGCTACTTATACTTTTAAGGGATGCTGGCAGTTGTAGACCAGCCATATCTAGATATATAGTTGGAGGGATTTATTCTATGATCCAAAATTTATGGATGACATGATTACTCTTCCAAGACAGAGGGTAACAGGAAGGTATGTTACACTAAAGTTTATGATGGTATAATGCACCTGCCATCCTTGTGGACAATAGGTAACTTTTATAAGCAATTTGTAAAATAGCTAACAAAGAGCACTATAAGCCATTATAGTTTTGATGGCTGAAAATCTATATGTATGAATAGATGTTTCTTTGTTGACTCGGGAGTCTGACACATTCATAAACAGGGTAGGGGATGGGGCAGACATTAATTGCAAACTCATTCATCCTCCCAGCCTATTTCATTCAGTTTTGGATGTATGTCATGCCCCTGGTGGAGTCTGACTCTGAGGGAGAGGAGGAACAGCCAACAGGGAGTGGGAGTGTGGCTCCAGAGGTGGTGGAGGAGGCTGGGGAAGGGCAAAGGCCGGCTGAGCAATCAGAGGAGGATCCAGGCCCATCCCCTATCCATCCGAGGGCACGCAGGGAGAAGAGGATCAGGGAAAAGCGAGGTCTACTCAAGAGGAGATTACCATGATCCTCCTCGTGGCTTCCAGGTAGGAGCTATGTATATAAGTTTTTCAGCTACATAGTTAGTGTTACGAACTAGCAGGCTCGTAATCCTGCAAACCTAATTGGCCATCAACAGCAGGTCATGATTGGTCATTCCAGACTGATCCGATTGGCTAGTTAACGGGCTGCCGCGATTGGACGCTCCAAGCGCGGCAAGCTTGAATCATTGTCATTGGACGCTTTGGCAGCAGCCAGCTCTATAAAAGGAGCTGCTGCTGCCAGGCTCATTGCTCTGTTCTGAAGTCACTAATAAAGAGTTGAAGTTACTATCCGATGCCTCATCTCCGTTATTACGCCCATCCTCCAAGAAATTACAGTTAGAATTGCTGGAGTCAGTGTTTACCTTGAAAGAGGTTTATCTTCGTTGGATTCTTCCCATGGACTTTTCTCCTGGAGTTATTTTCCTGGAGTTTATGATTAGTTACCTTGGCTTGCTTCGGAACTTTCATCAATGCGGTTTGTTTTGGTTTTCTGTTTGCCTCATTATTTACTTTTGTGACTTTAAACTGTGCCTAATAAAACAGTGAAGTTAAGTTGAAGGCCTTACTGGACTTTAATATATGTTTTGGGTTTGGGTTATTTTGAGAGACTACGGGTCATCACAATGAATGAATACACACTTCATGCAAAACCAGGCTGGTGTGAATCAAAGAAATATTTACTCAGTGATAAAAAGGCAGATCGCTGAATTAACTGAGAATGGCATAGTGATAGTTGTTCTCGATGAAAGTAGTAGGCCTTTCCCAGTATATTTTAATCATTGAGGTGTCACACTCAAACAGTAAAAGGGGGGAAACCTATACTTGTTTTTTTCTTAGTGCTAAAATTTGTATTAATCTAGAATTTATAAAAAGAATGTGTAATGGAAAGGGAATATGACACACTAAAGAACCAACTAAATTAATAAGTTAATATAGACTACTAAAAGCAAGGAGAGACATTGGTAACTTTTTTTTATTATTATCATTTTTATTATTATTATTATGCAAACACATATTGTTTATCTTTATTTTTAAAATAAATATGAAAGGATTATATTTGAAATAATTGAAATGAAACAAAAAGATGTTTCCATTGAGATTAATGAAAGAGGCTAGAATTAATGTGTTTGTTTCTCTCCGTACTGAAAATTTGGAATGGAAAAGGTAATAATAGAATTAAGTATGCATATATCAATGTATAATTGCTGTCATATTTGTATGTAAAGGTGATGACCCGGAAACATGTCATCCATTAAAAAGAGATTTTTGTTTTTAATGTGAAAAACTGAATAAAGTTTGTTAAAAAGAAAGAAAGAAAGAAAGAAAGAAAGAAAGAAAGAAAGAAAGAAAGAAAGAAAGAAAGAAAGAAAGAAAGAAAGTGGTAGGCCTTTCCCCACTTGTACCCAGCCATGATGGAAACTTAGCCTGGCATCTTTTGCTTGTTGTTTTGTCCTTTCAACTTGTCTTAGCTCAGGGAAACAAGTTCTCCTCAAGCAGGATTAAAGTGATGGTTTTCCTCCCCTGCCTACCCCACCTCTTATTTTGGTACCATCTAAAGCAGGGGTGTCCAACCTTGGCAACTTTAAGACTTGTGGACTTCAACTCCCAGAAGCAAAGCTGACTGAGGAATTCTGGGAATTGAAGTCCACAAGTCTTAAAGTTACCAAGGTTGGACACCCCTGATCTAAAGGAAGACTGTCCTGCTTTACCTTGCACTACCTTGAGGGAAGTCAGGGTACTATAGCGATTGGGATCAGAGACAATAAATGTGGGATAGGAGGAATCAACAATGGGAAGTTTCATCTGATAGAGCAGGGTCTCCAAACTTGGCAACTTTAAGACTTGTGGACTTCAACTCCCAGAATTCTCTAGCCAGGGGACTCCTGTGAGAGAGTTTTCTTCTGAGTAGGAGATGGGCGGATGGAACTTTAACTCAGGGGTGGAGAAAGGCTCTACTTTCACCCTGCTCCTTTTTGTTTTGTTTTTTTTAACATTTGTAAAACAAATCCAGAGACATTTTGGGCATCAGCTCCCATCCGCTTCAGACAACACAGCAAAGGGAAAGGCCTGCAGGGGTTTTAACCTAAAATCAGGGATCCTACCAGTTTGCACCTATTATCTAGAACCGGTTGTTAACATTCTAAACAGTTCAGAGAACTGGTTGTTAGAAGAAATTACTGGCCTAATCCTGTAAGGAAGGCAAGAAGGAAACATTCTGGTGTTGCTTACAGAATTACATTCTTGGCAGTACTAGACTTCCTGTCTCAGGAACGTCTCTGGAGTTTTTTCCTCTCCTTTGCTGGTACTTTCCTTGTGTGGAGTGACCATTCAAAGTTACAATGACACTGAAAAAAGTGACTTATGACCATTTTTCACACTTACAACTGTTGCAACATCCCCACAGTCATGAGAGGCTGGGCGAGGAGATGCATGCCTCGATGTGAGTGATGTTGAGTTGGCCACGTCCAGAAAGTCACATGATCACCAAGCCATGTCCAACCAGGCACATGACCACCAAGACACACCCACCACCTAAGCCATGCCCACAGAACCGGTTGTTAAAAATTTTGAATCCCACCCCTGCCTAAAATGTATCAGGTTCTGCAACCAGAACTTATTACAACTTCTGGGACTTCATCGGTGTTGCTTTTAGAACACCAGGAGACGATGAGGCATCTTCTCAAGATGAAGTGCAAAGGTGATTTGCAGTCACTACTAACCTCAGAGAAATGGAAATTATGCTAAGGAACCTGGTTGTGCAATGCTCATGGCTCAGCGAGACGTGCTTAGATTGGAAGTTATGATTTTTGATAACAACCAAGCTGGAGAGCTTCCTAGAATTGTATTTGGGTGGTGAATTGGAATGATCGGTAGATTCTTTAGTGAGTGAAATAACCTCTGGATAACAGCTGGGATGGCTGACCAGATGGAACACCCATGCTGTGGTTTAGCCTAGACTCCTAATGGGATAAATTAAAGGCAGTGTTTCTTCTTAGGGCACTGATCCCAGATTTCTCAATCTCAGTGACTCCAGGCCCTTCCTGTTGATCTTCCTGAATTAATGGAGACAAGTTAATCCCTACTTAGACAGTGAGGCTCATGTGTATCCTTCCCTCTCCAATTCACTAAAGTCAGGGAAGATTTGTACTGTCCATATTTTATAGGAATAGTTGCAAATTTACAATGAAATATGCAATGCATAGCGGGGGAAATTGTGAACAGGCAGTCTACGGAGTGCTGTGGCCTCACACTCCATTTTAAATACTTCATTGTCTTTAAGCTGACTGCAGCAGGTGGCAGTAGCTACCTGATTTTAGTTGACCTAAAAAAGATAAACAAGGTTGGACTTGGATAATTTGCATGGAAGATCTCTGGGAAATTCCAGGGCTAGACAAGATGAAGTCAAACAAACAATCTGGAAGAAAGCAACGGCAAATCATTTCTACATTGTTACTTTAAAAATACACAGGTGTTCAGATGATTACCAAGCTTGACCTGAGGGTTCCTGTGTGTATGTGTGCCTTTGAATCTTTGTTGGCCCCTGAAGACTGTGTGGATAAGTCCCTGCAGTTTCCTTGGCAATGCTTTTCAGAAGTGCTTTACTATTATCTTCTTTCTGGGACTGAAAGAAAGTAACTGACCCAAGGTCATCCAGCTAGTTTGTACATGAGGCAGGATTTGAACTCACCATCTCCTGGTTTCTAGCCTGATGCCTTAACAACTACCAAATTGGTTTTCTTTATCTTTACTATGCCTTTAAGTCAGATGTGGATAACCCTTCAAATTCAGGGGTCTTTCAAACAGGAGGCTAAATACTGTGTTATGGGAGCCCCTTTTTCATTTCATTGGGAAATTGTATAAAATCATTTCCCATAAGTTATCCTTCTGGTTTTATTAATATATCCAAGTAAGTATCAGCCAAAATCAGTATTTTTATTAAATGATCTCTAAATCCAACAGCCTGCAGTTTGAGCTACTCCCTTGGCTCTTATAAGCCTCCATTTCAGGAAAGTACATCCAGTTATAATTGATGGAAGCTTCCATCAATATCTCTATTCTCTCTAATTCCAAATATTTTGTATCCTTCCTGACATCACTGGTTAACATTCTGCCCTGAGTGACTTATCAGTACAAATTTATTTTGTGGGAATTCGTTTGCAGGGTGACTTTTCCGCATAAAATGGATGTTAGTGTTAGATCCTCTGTTTGCAGGAATCAGTGCTCAATTCAATCTTGCAAGGAAGCCCCTATCTTCCTACTCCATTTACAGAATTTGTGTGAATGGAGCAAACTGGCCAAAGAACTCTTTCTTCAGTCCCTGGATCAGAGGTGGCATTCAGCAGGTTCTAACCAGTTCTGAAGAACTGGTAGCGGAAAATTTTGAGTAGTTCAAAGAACTGGCAAATGCCACCTCTGACTGGCCCCGCCCCCATCTATTCTCTGCCACCTGAGTCCCAGCTGATCGGCTGGGTCTTCTTTTGTTGCCTTGCACAGGAGAACAGAGCTGGAAAGCAGGTTAGTAAGGTGGGGAGGGAATGGGATTTTCCAGTAACTTTCCCCCAGGAGTGGGGAGGGAATGGGGATTTTGCAGTATCCTTCCCCTGCCATACCCACCAAGCCATGCCATGCCATGCCCACCAAGCCACGCCCACAGAACCTGTAGTAAAAATTTTTGAATCCCACCACTGCCCTGGATAACAAGCCATCGGTGGCCAGTTGGAGAGTGTTGTGTATGTACCATAGTTAATAAAGTATGAGCTTGAGGTAAAGTGCAGGGTTCTGGCCCTGCACTTCTGATTGGCTGTTAGGCGGCCAGATCGGATTGGTTAGTTCTGAGGAATCCGATTGGCCCTTAACAGAGGATTCTTATTGGTTAAAAGAGCTAGCGTTCATAGCTCGTTATTGGACAATTCTTACAAGGGTTGCCTATATAAGGCAGAGTTCACTGTTGTTGTTTTGAGAAGTCACGATGCTAATAAAGAGCTGAAAGTCACTATTCAGAGGCTGTCTCCATTTATTCCGACCCATGTCCAAGTACTTAACACTGGCGACGAGGATGGGATGTGGAGATGTCTGAACCGAAGAAGCCAGGAAGCGATACCGAGCACGTGATAGAAGACTCCAACAATGGAACCATGTCCGGCGGCATCGTTCCACCCACTCCGTTCGATCCAAACCAAGAGGATTGGGAATCCTACATGGATCGCTTCCAAATGTTTCTCGAGACGAATAACTTGAAGGACGCCACACCAGCAAAGAAGCGGGCACTGTTCCTGATGCATTGCGGCCCAGCTGTATTTAAAATGGCTAAAGCACTCGCCAAACCTCGAGAAGTGAAAGCCATGAGCTGGAACAACCTCGAACCCATCCTGAGAGACCATTACGCTCCAACTGTGCCTACACTTGTGAGACGCCACGAGTTTTATCAGAGAAACCAACAAAAAGGGGAGAGCGTAGCCGATTTCGTGGCGGACCTCCGAAATTTAGGGGGTCTCTGCGGGTTTGCCGATTTAGAAGAGGCACTAAGAGATCGAGTAATTCTGGGATTAGATGCGCTAGGCATGCAAAGCAAGCTGATGGCGAAAAGCGACATCAGCCTTGCTGACGCCATTGCCGAAGCCACAGCCGTGGAGGCGACCAAAAAGTCGGCTGCACAATTACGGCGAAGCCGCACTCCTGTAACACCACCAACCAGCGAAATCTTACCCAACTCAGAAGGGCAGCTTCTAACAATGCACCACGAGGACCTCTCTTCATCGTCAGACAGTGACAAAGAAGGGGTCCATTGACTGCGGTCCGACCGGGACCCTCACCCGAAGCCCTTACGCCCTTGCGCTGGCTGTGGAGCAAACCATGCCAGGGCCGAATGCAAATTCCGCGACGCACTCTGCCATGAGTGCGGGAAACGAGGCCACATTGGCCGGGTCTGCCGCAGCTTACCAGGACCCAGCCAGGCCTCAAAAGGGGCCAACTATCGCCAATCGACAGGAAACCGTCCTGTAAGGCGAGAGCCAGTAAACCACTCCTACAGAAATTGAGCTTTGCAAAAAGAAGAGGCTCACCATACTATCACTATCGGTCACGCCTCAGTTTTGGACACTAAGAAAATCTGAGTCACGGTAGCCAGAGAACCAGCCTTGCCACATGGAGGTCGACTCGGGATCATCCCTCTCGATCGTGTCTTGGAAGACACTCAAGCAACTCATCCCCACAATTCAACGCCAAGACCTCCAATTTCAACGCCTCATCCTCAAGAACTACCAAGGAAATTGAATCCCTGTTGTCGGGTCCTGCCGAGTCCGAGTCTCCTTCAAGAAGCATACAGCGTACTTACCTCTAACGATCATCGATAGAGATAGGCCTAGTCTATTAGGCCTCCAATGGTTCGCGCCACTCGGCATTGAAGTGGCCAGCGTGAACCGAGTCGGTGGTTGTGAGTGGGAGGAAGACCTTATCTCTGAGTTCAGTGATGTCTTCGCGGACAGCTTAGGCGAGTCTAAGGGGACACCAATCTCATTTAGTCTAAATCAAAAAGTAGCCCCCATTCACTTGAAGCCCCGTCGAGTTCCATTCGCTCTTAAAGCCAAGATCGACGAACAACTCGATTAGCTAATTGCTCAAGGGGTGTTGAAGCCCATCGATCACTCTCCATGGGAAACCCCTATTGTAACACCCATTAAGCCAGACGGGTCAATCCGAATTTGTGGGGACTACCGGGCCACTTTAAACCACGCCCTGCAGCAGAATGCGTACCCAGTTCTGGTGGTGCAGCACCTCCTCCATTCCTTGGGGGGCAGAAAGGTTTTTGCTAAATTAGATTTAGCTCAAGCTTATCAACAACTACCAGTGGATGAAAAAACGGCCCAAGCCCAAACAATTGTAATGCACAGAGGTGCCTTTAAATGTACCCGATTGCAATTCGGAGTTAGTGTAGCCCCGGGGATCTTCCAGAGCCTCATGGAACGGTTATTACAGGGAATCAAGGGCGTGGTTCCTTATTTTGATGACGTATTAATTGCAGCCCCTACCAAAAAAATCTTGCAGGATCGTTTGAAATGCGTTCTTAAAAAATTCCAAGAGGCTGGACTTAAGGTGAAAAAAAATAAATGTCACTTATATACTGACAATGTTGAGTTTCTACGATACCGAATTGATAGCCAGGGCATTCATCCTACCAAGAGTAAATTAAAAGCGATGAAAAACGCTCCCAGACCACGCAACAAGGCCGAAATCCAGGCGTTCTTAGGCCTCATTAATTTCTATAATGTATTTTTACTGCACAAAGCAACTGTTGCTGAACCGTTACACCGATTATTAGATAAGAAAGCATTGTGGGTATGGGGTTACCGGGAAGAGCAAGCGTTCCGGAATGTTAAAAAACTGCTCACATCTGACTCTGTACTTATGCAGTATAACGAGACTTTGCCGTTAGTTATAACGGTGCCTCACCCTTTCGGGGTGGGCGCCATTTTGAGCCATGTACTGCCTAATGG
Source organism: Hydrophis major (assembly GCA_033807585.1). NCBI lineage: Eukaryota > Metazoa > Chordata > Lepidosauria > Squamata > Elapidae > Hydrophis > Hydrophis major. Next base: position 176,463,242 of record CM066329.1, read on the forward strand.
GAACGAAGCCCCTGTTGCATACTTTTCGAAGACTCTTTCACAAGCAGAGTGGAACTATGGGCAAATTGATAAAGAAGCCCTCGCAATCTTTTCAGCTGTAAAGAAATTTCATGAATATGTGTATGGAAGGACATTTACCATTATAACTGACCACAAACCGTTGCTAGGGATAATAGCCGGGGACAAGCCAACCCCCTACATATTATCCCCTAAAATGACCCGATGGTCAGAATTCCTAGCTGCTTATAATTATCGCCTGCAATATCGCCCGGGGAAAGCCATTCCCCACGCCGACGCATTAAGCCGAGCACTGCTTCCAGAGACTCTCGACGATCCGGCACCAACGGCAACTACGTTGCAGATCAAAACACTCAACTCACTGCCTATGACCGCCCGAGACATCATGAGAGAAACCAAACGAGACCACACCCTAGCTCGAGTCCTAGGTTGGGTAGAACGTGGATGGCCATTGGACCAAGTACCAGATGACTTCGCACCATTTAAATCTCGACAGACTGAACTTTTTTCCCAAAAAGGCTGTATCATCTGGGGCTATAGAGTCGTTGTCCCAGAACGACTCCGGAAGGCGCTGCTACGAATTCTGCACGAGGGCCACCCTGGCATTGTGCGGATGAAAGCACTTGCACGAAGCTACGCATGGTGGCCGGGCATGGACCGACAAATCGAGCAGTGGGTCAAAGCGTGTGCCAATTGCCAAAAAGTCAGCAACACCCCACCAAAAGCCATGCCTACTGAATGGGAGACGCCACGGGGACCCTGGTCCAGAATCCACCTGGATTTCGCGGGGCCAACCAAGGGCTATACCTTCCTGCTGACAGTCGACGCGTACTCCAATTGGTTAGAAATTCATCATATGACGGCTACAACTTCCGAGGTGGTGATTAAGATCCTAAACAGACTCTTTGCAACCCACGGATTGCCTGACGTCCTGGTGTCTGATAACGGGTCACAGTTTACGGCACTACTATTCGAGCAGTACCTCGCTGACCGCGGCATCCGCCATGCGCTCACCTCGCCTGCGCACCCTGCGACCAATGGCCGAGCGGAACGCATGGTCCAATTTGTTGAAAAGACTTTGCAAAAAGTGGACTATGACAATATCGATGACAAGGTCAACCAAATTCTCTTTTTGCAACACATAACTCCACATAGCGTCACCGGCAGAACTCCCGCCGAACTACTGATGGGACGAAGACTCCGCTCCCACTTTGACCGGTTGCACCCTGCTTACGAACTGGAAAAGCCAATAGGATCCAGCGGCCGCTGTCGCACCTTCCAGTTAGGAGACCTCGTTTACACACGAAACTTATCGGGCGATCCGTTATGGATAGAGGCGACAGTAGTACGAGTGACCGGCCCCAAATCCTACGTAGTGAAATGCTGTGACAATAGATTGTGGAAACGGCATATCGACCAATTACGGTCACGACTCACAACGGCCAGTCAACAACTCCCTGATGACCAAACCGAGGGGGGGGGGGTACGGAAGAAGATGAAGTTCCAGGGAACTTGCTCGAAGGGAGCGACGAACTAAGTGATACTCAGGAAATGGAGCTGGAAGGAGAATCGTTTGCACCGCAAGAAATTGCACCTGCAAGAAGCAGAACCACTGCCAAACAACAATCTACCTCAACAGGATTGCAACCAACCAATCCAACGAAAATCCGAAAGACTTAAAAGACAACCGTCCTATCTAAAGGACTATATAACTATATATAAAGGATTATATAACTACACCGTAATTAAGAAGCCAGGGGGAAGGGGTGTTGTGTATGTACCATAGTTAATAAAGTATGAGCTTGAGGTAAAGTGCAGGGTTCTGGCCCTGCACTTCTGATTGGCTGTTAGGCGGCCAGATCGGATTGGTTAGTTCTGAGGAATCCGATTGGCCCTTAACAGAGGATTCTTATTGGTTAAAAGAGCTAGCGTTCATAGCTCTTTATTGGACAATTCTTACAAGGGTTGCTTATATAAGGCAGGGTTCACTGTTGTTGTTTTGAGAAGTCACTATGCTAATAAAGAGCTGAAAGTCACTATTCAGAGGCTGTCTCCATTTACTTCGACCCATGTCCAAGTACTTAACAGAGAGCACAAGTATCTCTAGATGAATGTCATCCCCACAAAGTAGTCCAGACAAGAAACACAATCAGGTGTCTTCTGCTCTGTCTTTATTTTAAGATTACATTAACAGAATCTTGCAAGACTGTATGTTTCCCCCCCCCCCCTTCCATGCCCTTACTCATTCTGTGGACCATCTTTTATCTGCTGGTTATCCAGTGTGCATCTCTTCCCCCCATCTTCTAAGGTTATTCTCTGTAACATTACACTGGATTGCTGAGTGAGCAGGAGAACAAATAGCCGTTACTCTGATTTCCAATTAAAAGGTCACTCCAAAGAACTATGCACATCTGCATCAATAATGTTCAGCCTTGGCAGAATTTATATGTTCTTTCCCCTAACACACTACAGGTCCTTAGTTTGAATAAACCTTGTTCATCATAGGCAATTTAGACCAATGTCACAGACTAGACTACAATGTTATTTTTCCTGGCTCTCAATTTCCAATAGACTGAGCATTGCTTTTCATTCAAATGTAATTTTCACATCTGTTCTGTTTTCTTTCTGCCCTTTAGTCCTTAAACTACATCCGTACTATGTCTTGTTTTTCTGGTCTAACTTCCAGCCTCAGATAATCCCTCCCCAGAACAATTCCCTTTCCTGTCTTGCCAGGCCTTGTCAGTAATTCTATCCACCAGGGATTTTGCATCAACACTGACCACTCACACTTTTATGGGAATTGGAGCAAAGGAAAAAAGAAAGACATTAATGGATGTTGGAGTCCATGGTTGTGCTTCTCCAACTATCCTCATAAACGAGAACTCGTATAAACCTTATGTTCTGCTATGATCCTTAAACATTTAGAGTTTCTCATTTACTATAAACATGTTCATCTTCACTAAAACACGAATAGCATTAAACGGGATAGTTGAAATGTTTGGAGGCCTGGTGTTAGTCTACAACGGATGGTTTTCTTCCTCCCCCAGTTGCATTTCATCCTGTTTGGTTCTGCCTGTGTTTTTTTCTGAGCAATTTAAAAGGGAAGGCATGCAATTAATTATCTTTCCTATCCTCCTCTCCACCCAGAAAATGGGAAGAGAAAAGCTTAGTTCAGCATGAATTTGCTTCACTCTCTCTTGGCCCAATTTACCCATTAGGGTTATTGTTGTGAGGATTAACAAGAGATGCTTTCAATGGAAGCAGAACGGACCTCCTGGAGAAAAAGCGAGCTACAAATCGGATATTACTAGCCTCCCAACATTTACTCCAAATGCTGGGTCAATTGTCTTCTCATAATTTTGCATAATTTCCCATTCAAGGGATGTCTGATTAATCAGACCTGACAATATATCTGACCTTCAATCAGGGGAGGCTTTTTATTTGTCCCGAGTGTCAGTGAACTTCAAAAAATGAAGCTGAATCTACGAGAAGTGTTAGGGATAACATTGTTTTACCCTAACTGGTTTAGGTAAATAATAAGTAATCATAGTTTGTATGTTAAAGTGTCTGCAATTTTAACTGTGGGATAGTAATTAAGGGAGTGGTTGTGAAAGCACTTTAAAAGAAGCAAGGCTGCAGCTTGCTAACTCTCTGGCTTTGATGATCCCTGATTACTGCAAGGAAACAAGTCTGCATTGCTTGAACGGGAGAGAAAACAAAGGACTGACTTGTAAGTGAATTGACATAGGGTATTCAACACGGACTTTGCTAACTGAATATCCCTGAATGGACTGACTAAATGATACATGACTATTGGACTGTTATTTTGACTATGCTATGAACTCATAATGGAATAAACTATATTTTTGATAGCACAAGCGTATCTGTTATTTTTACTGTATGTTAATAAACATACAAGCTTAGCTCACTCATTTATCTATGTGCCTATCTGACTAAGCTGCACATTCTGTTTAGCTTGTCTCCCTAACCCTGGTTGGGGAAACCAGGCTTAACAAGAAGGCAGAGCTTCGTTTCGGCGATACAGCTGCGATCTCGGGGCTCTGAGATCGCAGCCGATATTTTCGCCCCTGGTCGGTCCCAACGGACCTAAACCGTCCCGTAGAGACGGGGATTGAGAAGGGTACTGTTCCAGGATCCCAGAGATATCGCAAAATCTCTGGTTTGATCCGGAAGAAGCCCTTTTGCTGGCGGCGGAGAGGCAGCCTCCATAGCTGCTGAAGTCGGGACAGCTCTGGAAAGAAAGTGGCTGGAGTGAAAGTGTGTCGGCTGGGTGAGAAAAACTTTTTTGTGTTGTAAATTTGCTGAGGTTGGAAAGGACATCCTGAATAAAGAAGAAATCTGTGAGACTTTTTTTTTCTTTTGACTGAAATTGTCTGAGCGGCGTTTTTTAAAGTGATGTCAAATTGAGGCTTGGGTTTGTTTGTTTTTTTCTTTTCTCTATATTTTTTTGGGGAGATTTTACTGTGACTTTGTAGGTAACCGGATTGAATTTTCTCTTAAATATATTTTTATGCTCCCTTTGATTTTTTAACTTTCTTTAGGATAGAGGCTCCCTTTGGCTATTTTTTCTTTTTTTCTTCTGTATATATTACTCCTTTTTTCTGGCTGGGGGGGAGGAAGAGCATTAAGAAACTTTGCAACACTGCCAACTAGAGGCTTGAAAGTATTTTATTTGAATTGGAGAGAATTGCAAAAAGACCTCATCTCAAGGACATTTTAACGTGATAAGATAGAGGGAGAGCACAGCAAAATATTATTGCAGGTGCTTTCCTGGACTGTTATCAAGAACACTTGAGGTTTGGCTTTGAAGCTGCTGGAGAAGAGAGTCATAACAAGAGCCTTGGATAAATAAACAAAGTGCAGTGTGTTTTCTTATATATACCCCATTTGCTAGCCTTTTTCTAAATTTAAATTCTAGTAATATTTTTATTTTTGTCTTTTATTTTAAAGGGAAAGCCTCAGGGTTTTTTCTTTATTTTTCTTTTCTTTTTTATTGGACTTTTTTGCTTTTCCTATCTATGTTTTTGGACCACTTTGTTGTTGTTTTTTTTGATTATTGAGACTTTTCAACTGGATTAAGGTGTGAAGAATCTGGGAACTTTTTGTTTTTTTTTATTTTTGCTTTTTTTTTTGCTCTTAATCAATATTATTATTTTTGGATTTGTTTTTTCTCCTTTCTATTTTTTTTCCTTTTTTATGGTGGACTATTTCGTAATTGGATTAGGGTCTAGAAGAACCTGAAGATCTTTCTTCTTCCTTTTTTGCTGTTTCTTCTTTGGTTTCGTGTCTTTTACTATTGGAGTTTTCCATTTTGGATTATAATTCACTGCTCTACCAGTTGGATTAAAAGTCAAGAAGAATTTGAAGCTTTGGAATCATTGAAATGAGCAGGAAACCAATATCATCTGGCATTTCTGCTTCTACCTCTGCTTCCCCACCAGCTGGAGGACAACGTTTAATTCAGACAATGTTGAAGCAAGATAAGGAACAAGAAAGAGTAACTTTACAGATGATTATGCAAGGAATCCAAGATCTCAAGACAAAATCAGACATCATTGAACAAAGAACAGGAAATATCGAACAAAGAACAGAAAATATTGAACAAAGAACAGAAAATATTGAACAAAGAATAGAGAAGACTGATGAAAAAGTGGAAAATATTAAACAAATGATGGTTAAGTATGAGGAGAGATTCCAAAAAATTGAGGAAGAAGGAAAACAAAGAGAGAAGAAGATTGGAAATATTGACAGTAGATTAACAGCGGTTGAACAAGAAAAAGGTGGGATGTTGAGGTGGGAGATGGAAAGGTCAGAATTTTACCTCAGATTTCAAAATATAGAAGAGGAAAAAGGAGAAAACTTGGCAGCGGTAATGATAGAAATTTTGGCAGATGCTTTGGAAATTACAGAGGAAAAGATGATGGATGGAATAGATGAGATATATCGAGTCTATACAAGGTATGCGATGAGAAATAAATTACCTAAGGAAGTCCATATTAGATTTACCAAAAAATCCATTAAAATGCAAATATTACAAGTAGTAAGAGAGAAAACATTGAAATACAAAGGTAAAGAGGTTGTGGTTTTAAAACAAATACCCAGAAGAGTGAGAGAGATGAGAAGAGAATATTGATTTCTGACTAAAATGCTATTGGAAAACGAAGTGAATTATAGATGCTGATTCCAGAAGGACTAATGTTTAGGTGGCAAGAGCAGAGATATAGAATTGATTCAATTGAGAAAGCAGAACTTTTCCATGCAGAATTTTTTGGAGGAAGAAGAGAGGAAGCAGAGATAGAGGTCTCATTAATTGAGTTTCAAGAGGAACAACTGGAGACTGAAAAAGAGAAAGGAGCAGTAGGGGGACAGATGGATATCAAAGAACAGCGTGAAGTGAGATCCACGAGAGCAGTTAGACCTAAATATAAAGCATAATCATGGAAGAAAAAAAACTGATTACAATGAATATAAATGGGCTTAATTCAGCTGTTAAAAGAAGGAAAACTTTTCATAAACTAGAGAAATTAAAATTTGATATAATTTGTTTACAAGAAGTTCATATTAAAAAACAACATGAACAATTGTTAGTACAGCCAAAATTGGGGAAAATATTTACTTCTTTGACTCAATGTAAGAACAGAGGAGTGGTTCTATACGTTAAAGAGGCTATCCCAGCAAAATTGATTTACACGGATGAAGATGGAAGAGTATTAATGGTAGAAATAATGGACAATAATATAAAAATACTCTTGATTGCAATCTATGCTCCGAATGATAAACAAGAAGAGTTTTATAAAAAGCTACACATGAAAATAATTGGACTGGACTATGTTAATATAATTATGATGGGAGATTTTAATGGAATTGTGGACAATAAACTGGACTATATAGCAACAACAACAAAGCAAAATAGAAAGGCTCTCCCAAGGTCTTTTTTTAAAATGACAGATGAATTAACTTTAAAAGATATTTGGAGAGAAAGAAATGTTAAAGCTAAACAATATACTTTTTATTCAAATAGACATTTATCATGGTCCAGATTAGATATGATTTGGATCTCAACAGAATTAATATCCAATATTAAAGAAACAAATATTGAAACAAGTACTTGGGCAGATCATAGCCCAATGACAATTAAATGGAAGGGACAAAAAAAAGATCGAGATGGACATTAAACAATACTATTTTAAAGGAGAAAGATTTTATACAATGGATGGAGAAGGAATTGGCTTTTTTCTTCAGAGAAAATAAAAAAGAAGATACTTCAACGCAGAATGTGTGGGATACAATGAAGGCATACGCTAGAGGTTTGATAATAGATTATACAAGAAAAAAGAATATTCGGAAAAGGCAAGCTTCTAAGGCCTTGGAAGATGAGTATAAAATTCTTGAAAAAGAATTACAGAAAATGCCACAGAAAAAGGATATTAAATTGAAGCTGGATGTAATTAAACATAAAATGGAATTAATAGAGAAAGAAGAACTGGCACAGAAAATCAGAAACTCTAAACAGAATTATTTTGAAGATGCAAATAAACCAGGTAGATGGCTAGCATATAAATTGAGAAAAGAGAAGGAATCAAGAAAAATATTGAAGTTAATAGATGAACAAGGCCAAGTTTGTTATGGGAATAAGGAGAAAAAAGAAATTATTCAAGATTTTTATGGGCAACTATATAAACAAGAGAATATTGATGAGGAAAAAGTCAAACAGTATTTACAGGAAGCTAATTTACCAAAGATACCTAAAGAGACTGAAGAAATGCTAGAAAGCAATATAACAATGATGGAACTAAATGAAGCATTTAAGAGACAAAATAATGGGAAAGCACCGGGTCCAGATGGGCTTCCAGTAGAATTCTATAAAACATTTCAAGAATCATTGAGCATCCAATTGTTAGAAGTTATGAATGAAGTTATGTTAAAAAAGATGATCCCTAAAACATGGTCAGAGGCTTATATTACACTTATACCGAAGGAAGAGACTGACCCACTGCAAATTAAGTATTATAGACCTATTTCTTTATTGAATGCAGACTATAAAATCTTTGCTTCAATCTTAGCAGAAAGACTTAAAAAATATTTAAATAATTTTATTCACCCAGATCAAAATGGATTTCTGCCAAAGAGACAAATTAGAGATAATATGAGAGTAATCTTGGACACTTTGGAATACTATGAGGCTCATCCTGAAAAGCAAATGTCTTTGATATTCCTAGATGCTCAAAAAGCATTTGACAACGTGAACTGGAGATTTATGTTATTATTATTGGAGCAGATGGGTTTTGCTAAAAAATTTATTCAAGCAATAGAAGCCATATATAATAAACAGACAGCAAGGGTAATGATGGAGGGGGAACTTACAGATTTTATTAAAAAAAGGAAAGGCACAAGACAAGGATGCCCCCTATCTCCTTTGCTATTTGTGTTGACCTTGGAAGTGTTGGATAGAAATATTAGGGATGATAAAAGCATAAAAGGAATGAAAATTAAGAAGGAAGAATTTAAGCTACAAGCTTTTGCTGATGATTTAGCTTTTATTTTGGAAGACCCGCTAGAAACAGCTCCAAAGTTATTGGAAAGGATAGAGACATATGGAGAGGTGGCTGGTTTGAAAATAAATAAAGATAAAACAAAGATTTTGACAAAGAATATGCTATTGAGACAGAGAGAAGAACTGGCAGATCTTTTGAAAATTCAAGTTACAAATAAGGTTAAGTATCTGGGGATATATTTGACAACAAGATGTAGCACATTAAAGGAGAATAATTATATTAAACTTAAACAACAGATAACTACAGATTTGAAGAAGTGGGAAAACTTGCAATTGTCATTATTAGAGAGAATTTCAACAATTAAGATGAATATTTTACCTAGAATTTTATTTTTGTTTCAAACTATACCAATTAGGCTTGGAAAAGACTATTTTGAAGATTTAAATAAAATCATGTTGAAGTTTATATGGCAAGGTAAAAAAGCGAGAATAAAGCTAAAGCTTTTGCAAGATGCTAGAATTAGAGGAGGTTTTGGCCTGCCTAATTGGGAATTGTATTATCAAGCTGCAAGTTTGATGTGGGTCAAAGAATGGATAACATTAAGGAAACATAGGTTGTTGACATTAGAAGGGCATGACTTGCTGTTGGGCTGGCATGCTTTTTTATGGTATAAGGGAACTAAAACACAGGGTTATTTTAGAAGACATTATGTACGGGAGTCTTTGTGGTTAAATTGGGAGAAGATAAAAAGACAATGTTATTTGAAAATTCCAGTTTGGTTATCGACCATTGAAGCATTTTCCTATCCTATAATCTACAAGAAGGAACAAACAGTTAGATATGGGGAACTTTTGGATGAAAAGGGTGAACTTAAATCGATCCAAAACTTAGAGGAACAAGGTATAAGGATGAATTGGTTTTCATATGCACAAATACATTCAAGGTATGATGAAGATTCCAAAACGGAGGGATTTTATGATAAGCAGACTGATTTAGATAAGATTTTGATGAGTACTGATGAGAAGGTGATTAAAAAATTATATGGTTATTTACTGGGAATGAAATTAGAAGAAGAACAAGTCAAAGAAACTATGATTGTTTGGGGGAAGAATTTTGGATATGGGATTGATTTAGAGAAATGGCAGAAATTGTGGTCTCAAAATTATAAAATGACAATGTCAACAGCATATAAAGAAAACTTGTATAAGATGTTTTACAGGTGGCACTTTCCTCCGACAAGAATAGCAAGAATGTTTAAGAATAAATCTGAAAAATGCTGGAAATGTCATCAGATATCCGGCTCGTATTACCATATGTGGTGGACTTGTGAGGATGCTAGAAAATATTGGACTATAATTCGCATGTGGTTGGAAAAAATGACAAAGAAACATATAGACTTGAAACCAGAGATCTTCTTATTGGGAATTTTACCTGATATATATAGTAAAGATTTGAAATACCTGATTGTAAATGTATTAACAGCGGCCAGGATTGTATTTGCTAAAAATTGGAAGAATGAGAAAATACCATTACAGGAAGAAATTATTAAGAAAGTATTGGAATCTGCTGAGATCAGTAGATTGACATTTGAAATCAGAGAGCAAGAGGATAAACAATTTTATGAAATTTGGGATCTTTTTTTATAAATGGCTAGATGATAAAATACGATAATAGAATATTTTAGATAGTAAGAAATATCTTTATCTTGCTATTTTGCTGTTATTTTGTTATTTGATATTATATTTATAAAGGTTTTTTTTTTTAGGATTGATTTGGTATGATTATATGATTTGTTGAATAATTTGGTTAAAGTATTGTTAGCTCATAAAGCATGAATGATTAAAAGTATAGTCAAAAATTTCTTTTTTTTTGTTTAGTGATTATAGAATATATAAGTTTGGATTGATAATATGAGTTGTTATGTAACATAATTGTAACTGGGACTACAGAATGAATGCACAAAAATGATGAACCAACTGACACACTGGATGTACATATGAGAGTTGAATGTTTTAATGTTTTGTTTGTCTTGTCTGTTTGTAGAAAATTAATAAAATTTTCTTTCAAAAAAAAAAAAATGAAGCTGAATCTTCAAGCTTTGGGGCAGTTCTCCCCACTCCCACACCAAGTAAGTGAGAAAGCAGGAGAGTTCACCTCTGCCCTTTGCATACAGCTTGTGCATTAATGTGCTCTCCTGAGCATCTGATCAAGGTGTAATCACCAGCATGATAAATGAACTTATGGCTTTGAATTACAGCATCTTGCTTTGGGACCGCACATGGAAAATAATAAACGTTTGCTACAAAAATGGAAGTCAAAAATAGGAGAACTTCCGGTTTGCGTGGCTTCGGGGCAGCAGGAATTCGCGACAGCTCGCGATTCCTGCTGGCTAGCTGTCGAGGTACCCCCGATCCAGATGGGTCAGGGGGTTAAGGCTGCCCTGTAGGGACAGCTGAAGATAGAGGGGAGCCGGTTAGGGAGGTGGGGGCATCGCAGACCCCCCCCTTCTCCGGAAAAACCCCTTTTTCCCAAGGCGGTGGAGCGGCGGTCAGCAATGGCCGCCAAGAAGATGCCAGCAACCGGGTAAGAACTGTGCTGGAGGAAGTGTGAAAAGTGAAAGTTCTGTCTGAGCCGGGTCAAGTAACAACTTTTAAATTGCCTGGAATTGAGCTGCTTGTTGCTGGAGGATACATTGTTTCCCTAAGAAGATCGAAAGCGGCGGAGAAGCTGTCAAAGGGAACTTTCTTTTTTTTATTTTTGTTTACTCTCCCATCCCACGGAAAAAGCAGAAATATTTGGATATATTAGACATTGAAAGTGGATTGCTTTGAAAGCTAAGCTAAGAGACAAAGGGATTTTTGGACATTGAAAAATTTAAGAAATTGGAAAATTTTTCCTGGAGGTATGGATTTTTGATTATTTAAAATTGTTATTGCAAGTGGGAAGGGAGAAAAAAAAAAAATTGGAGCAGAAACTGAAAAAGGAGGAGACTGTCTAGAATGTCTTGGTGGATCCCAAAAGAAGATATATGGTAATTGGACCTCTTTGATTAAAAATTAATTTAGAAAGAGAAAGAGAAGAAGGAAGAAAAGTATTAACTTTTGGAACTTTTTTCTTTTTTTTAATTGCTTTTGATTGTCCTGGATTAAAAATACTTGTGGTTGTTTTGGAAAAAGTTTTCCCTTTTCATAATGGCATTGTCTGTGGATGAACTAGAGATTGACTATCAAAAATATAAAAAAGAAGATACTTTGGGCGCTTTGTTCCAATTCTTAGAAATGGCGTTATGTTCTGTTGAAAAGTTGATTATGCAGCAGAAGGACTGGGACAAGGAAGAAGAGGAAGAAGAAGCCATCTTTGATGAACAATGGGTTCCTTCCGGAGAGGAGGAGAAAAAGGATAAGAAAAAGGGGTTTTGAAGAATTATAAAAACAACCAAAAGAGAGAAAAATGAGCGAAAAGATGGAGGCAAGGTTAGAAAGCAAAGGAAAAGGAGCAAGAAAAGCGAAGAGAAAAAGCAAAGGGGTAGAAAGGGCAAGGAGAAGAATAAGCAAGAGAGAAAAGGGGGGAGGAGAAGCCTTAATGGGGGGAAGCAAGATTTAAAAAAAAAAAGTTTATTTAGAGACAATGGGTGAATTTAATTTAGATTAAAAGAGGGATTCTGGAGGGTATATAAGAGTGTGTTTTTATATGTATATTTAGAATAAAAAATTTATTATGTAATTTTAGAATCTTTTAAACAGAATCCCAAGAAAGATTTATATGTAGTATTTTTAAGTTAGGTAATGAGTTATAGATGTAACTCCAATTGTTGTACAGGAGAAGTATAGTAAAAGAAAAAAGATGAATGGATGTTTGGAAATAGAACAGACAAAGAATGTTGTTGAAAATGGTAATAATGGAAGGATATATATGCTTTTCTTTTGATTTTGTATATTGATAAAAGGCAATAAAATTTTAATTGATAAATAATTTGGATGGAAAAGAGAAGTAGGGACAAGATATGAAGTTAATATTATATGAAATATTCATATTATAATCTTGAAATGTTATGTTTTATTGGTCTATCATTATTATTTTTTTTTAGAAAAGAATTTATAAGCTGTTATGCCTTGATTTTGTGTGCATTGTTTTTAGAAAACTGATAAAAATGGTTTTTATATACATATATATATATAAAAAAAATGATAATAAGATATGGAAGGAGATTTAGGTTGAATATGATGTTTGAATTTGTGTCTGTGTAAAGAGTTTTAACCCGGGAACAGACAACCTTCAGAAAAGATCTTTTAGTTTTGTCTATGTTTTATGTTTTGTGTTTGTATGTTTGTATATTATGCTTATGATAAAACTAACAAAATTTGTTTTTTATTAAAAAAAAAAAGGAAAAAAGAATCAATAAAACCTTGGAGGAATGTTAGATGAGAATAATTTAAACAAGCCAGAAAGAAAAGAATATGATGACTATAAAATGGATAAATATGGAAGAGAAATGAAATTGAATAGGAGTAAAGAGAAATAATGAGAAATTTGATGAAAGATATTTGTGTGTCCATATGGGGATGGGATAAATTGGAATTATGCTGTATAAAAATATTGTTTTGTTTGACTTGTAAGGACTTACAATATTAAGAGGTTTTATGTGTTTATGTATTTACTGGTTAATGATGTGTTGTTTTATCTTTAAAATTAATAAAAATTTGTTTCAAAAAAAAAAAAATGGAAGTCAAAAATGGAAGTCACAGTCCTACATAGGTAATGTAAATGAAGTCTGTTGTCATGTTGTTTTGGTGAAAGACATTCTTTTGATGGGGAACTCTGGTAGATTAATCTGCCCCACTTTTTCTGCCTGCAGATGCAAAATGTCCTTCTGACTGTGGTATTGTGGTGAAAGATTTGGAGTAGGATCTGAGCAAACCCAGGCTTAAGTGCAACATCAGTTCTGCAAGACTCAGTTGGATAATGTAGGGCCAGGCATTTCACTGAGTCCAAAGGATGTTTGTTGTTGTTGTTGTTGTCATCAGAAAAGCAGGAGAGTATACCGTGTTTCCCATATAATAAGGCCGGGTCTTATTTTTTTTTGAGCCCCCCAAAAATGGCTAGGCCGTCTTTTTGGGGGTGACTTACTTTCCCCCCCTTGCATCTTCGGGTGGGCGGGCAGCGATGGCTTGGATGTTGACCTTGGCATTGGTGGGGCACTTCATATTGGGGTCAACGCAGGCAGCACCATATCTGGGTGTGCAACAAAAGTACTTCCTAACGGCAAGCCCCCCCCCATTCCCCCCATTTTGCATGTTTTAATATAGGCCTTAATTTGGGGGGAGGGGCTTAATTTCATTTCATGCCTATAAAACATGCTGGGACTTCCTATTGGGGGAGGCCATATTGTTGGAGAAACAGGGTAGTGTTATACAAGATACTTTTTGCTCCTAGAGGAAAAGTAGGATCTAAATCTGACAAATAAAAGCGACACTGGTTGAGTTTCATCAAATACCAAATGTGCCTCATATGGCTATCTTAACATACAGATACAGATAATCAGAGTTGGAAGGGACCTTGTAGGTCATCTAGTCCACCCCCCCACCCCCCGCCCAAGCAGGAGACCCTACATCATTTCTGACAAATGGCAGAACAATCTCTTCTTGAAGGTCTCAACTGATGACGCTCCCACAACTTCCGAGGGAAAGCTGTTCCATTGATTGATTGTTGTCACTGTCAGAAAGTTTCTCCTTGTTTCCAGGTTAAATCTCTCCTAGTTTAGTTTCCATCCATTATTCCTTGTCTGGACTACTATTTAGAAAATAGTTTGACCCCTTCCTCCCTGTGGCAGTCCCTCAAATATTGGAAGACCGCTATCATGTCTCCCCTGGTCCTTTTCTTTACTAGACTAGCCAAGCCCAGTTCCTGCAACCATTTGTTGTATGTTTTAGCCTCCAGTCCCCTAATCACCCCGGTTGCTCTTCTCTGTACTTTTTCTAGAGTCTCAACATCTTTTTTATAACGTGGTGACCAAAACTGGATGCAGTACTCTAGGTGTGGTCGTACTAAGGCTTTATAGAGTGGTATTAGTACTTCCTTTGATCTTGACTGTATCCCTCTGTTAATACAACTTAGGACTGCATTAGCTTTTTTGGTGGCTGCTGCACACTGCAGGCTCATATTTAGCTGGCTGTCCACTAGGACTCCAAGATCCCTCTCACAGTTACTGCTATTGAGCCTGGTTTCACCCAGTCTATATGTGTACTTTTCTTGCCATACGATCCCACTGATCATATAGAAGGCTGCTAGCATGTTAGCTGAATGGAATAGACTTTTTCCCCAACTTTACAGAATTTTTTAAAAGTGCAACTAAGAAAAAAAGAGGAACAAACTAAAAATAAATTTGAAAATGTTCACAAGCTATGTAAAACTGAACACATATTTTCAAAGTAATATTAGATTAATTCTACATATAAAGATACTCCTATTTCATTTTTTTTATTAAAGTCTACTGTTAAGAATAGCCACAAACATAGCAAGCATCACAAATCAGAATAAACAAATTCACTAATATAATGTTTTACCTGATTTAAGAAAGTCTAGCTTTATTGTAAACAATCAGGCAAGATTTAACATTTAAGAGCCTTATATTAAGAGAAGTTCATTTCAGCTGCAATTTCACTGAATGTGCAGAGTTACAACCTATAAATAGCTCCAGGATAAGTTCGTTCCATTATCAGAGTTGTTTTAAAATACTAAGTTATTTTGGATATTGAAAAACACCCTCATAGCTTAATTACTAAAGGATATTTTTTGACTTCAGTGATTGCTAGTTTAATTGGCAAGTTACATTATGTATTTCTAGGCAAATTTCATCTTTTCTGATGTAATATATTAAACTAAAATGATAACTAAAAGAAGATTAAGTAAGAAGATATAAGAAAATGCAAGATAATTTCAAACAGAAAATATTATCTCAGTATACCTCTCGATCATACATTCTTGTATTCATAGAAGAGAAAGCAAATATGGACTGGCTGATGGATTGATGCTCCAGGCAAACCAGACCTCCAGCATTCTAGTCCTGGACTCAAGGCCTTCGTCTGGGCTCTAAGCCTCTGCTTTTCAGTGAGAAGCACTTCAATCCTTGGTATCTTGAATTGGGGCAAGTTGGCTGGCTAAAAAAGCTCGTGGATATTAGGTAGTTGAACAGGCAAAGGAGGACATGGACAATTGGAAAGGAGTACAAGTTGGGGGGGGGTGATAAGGAGGCCACACTAATTGTCCAACTTTCTTGGCATACATGATAAAAATGAATGGAATGGAATAGGAATAGAATTCTTTATTGGCTATGTGTGATTGGACACACAAGGAATTTGTCCCCAGTGCATAAGCTGACAGTCTACATATAAACAGCAAATAATAAATTACCATTAAAAAACCAGCAGAAAAAGTATATAGGCCTATATGTATATGAAATTATTTTTTCCAGAATCAGAAAGATTGGTTTTTCAATCACAGGAATGTGTTACAGCAGTTAGAAAGCAAAAGCCTTCAGAGTGTAACTAAATTAAGATCGTGTCAATTTCGGACAGGGTACTAATCAAGGTCACCCAGTAGAGCTTGTTAATTTGCAGTTAGTCCTTATAGTTAGTCCTCAGGGAAGCCCTGAGCAGTGGAGAACAGCTGCTCAGGAAGAGGTTCATTTGTAGATACGCCAAAAGCCAGACAACATTTGATATTAAGACTATGTATGCCATATGGAGGAAATGAGGACAGAAAGGAGAAGAAGTCCTCTTTTTGTTGGTGGCCTGGAAATCTTGCTTGTGGATGAAGAGCCTTTCTGGAAAAGGGTCCACTGCAATTTACAGTTTCTTCTCACTGCTCCATTTTCTCTGTGGAAGTGTTATGCTCCCCCTTCAGTCTCTGGAGTAGGATATTTGCTATTTTCTTAGGCCAAATTACAGGGAGGAAAAAACACAGAGAGATGTTGTTTGGATATGGCCTGCAAGTGGAATCAGCAGTATGGGTATGGAATTCTGCAAGTGGCAGAATTCAAAGATAACAAAGGAACAACAGATCTTAGCACGTCCTATGTGGAGACTTCCAAGATTTATTTCACACTGGATAACCATCACATCAATAAATCTGTCCAGCACAAAAAATAGATACATAATATAAAGTATACAAAGAGACTGCTTTCAACCGACTGTAAGTCAGTCATATTGTTTTTTTTTTTTTAAAACAAACTTTATTAATTTTTTTTAACACACACAGTCAGACTTAAACAAACATTACACAAAACATAAATACATAAAACTTCTTTTTGGAAGGCGGCTTACCCCGAGTTAACTCTTTTTATACAGACACCAATCAAAATTTATACTCACTTAATATACTATCTCATATCTTATTTAACATTCTCTATTTTCCATATATTTTCTCTCTCCTACTCATTCTTTTAATTCTATTTTATTTATTCCATCTCAATTAAAAAATTATATTTGCATCTTTGGTCTGTTTTCTTTCAATCACCTACTTATCCTTTCTATCTAATACAATATTTCTCCTGTAAACCCAGATTAAAGTATGACAACTTTTTATCTTCCCCCTAAATAACACTCAAAATAATACATATTTTCCGTGCTGATTCTGCTCCGTACATTCAAAGTATTACATTTCAAAATAGTAAAACAAACAAATAATATTGAATTTAATAAGTAATAATAAAACTAAAAACAAATAAAAAAAGAAATATTAAATTTATAATATAGTAAAAACAATGTTTCATAAGAAATTAAATTCTATTATTAATTCTTAAACAATAAAAATACTATTTCATACTATTATGAATTTAAGAAATTAAACTCTATAATTAAATCATAACTTCGCTTTAATACATTTTTAAATCATATAATATTCTAATTTTCTAACTCAACTTCAAATACTAATGTCTACAATGCATTTTTATGTACTTTTGCAGAATCATTTTTTAAAAAAGATTATCTCACCCCTTATCTCTGAAAAAAAAAAACACATTTTTTTGCATCGTGTTTAAAGCCTTTATGACTTCTCTTTCCTTTCCCCCTTTCTTTCTAACTTTTTGACCCCCCCATCTCTCCAATTTCACTCTCTTAATCTTCCCTCTCTGTTGTATTTCTTTTTTCTGTTGCTTTTTGACATCATATCGCTTTTTCATCTTTTTCTTTTTCTTGGTTGCTTTTTTAAGTTCTAAGTTCATCTTTTCCTTGCCCCCCTTCCGCTTTTCCTCCTCCATTAAGTGTGTCTGTCCACTAAAGATGGCTTCTTCTCCTTCATCCTGTAGTATTTCTTGGTAAGTAGAAATCGCCATTTCCAAAAAGCGAAAGATAGATCCAAATGAGCCTTTATCTTCGTTTTTCAGTTTTTGAAATTCCATTTGTAGTCCTTCAAAAGACAATGCCATTCTTTCTTCCTTTCTCCTTCAATGCAACCCCAATGTCTTTAGTCCCTTTTTAAAAAAAACAAAATTTCACAAAGATCTCAAAGTCACAAAGCAAACCAAATCAATTTTAAGTTGTTGGTTTTTTTAAAAAATCCAATGTCCAGAAATCCTTCATCCCTTGGCTTTAAATTTCAGATTGAGTTACCTTCCGTGCCCAAGTGGATTTTCCAGATCTCCGTCTGCTATTTCTGTGGAGATGGAGAGTTAAGAAAAAAAAATTTTCCCCCTTAACAGCTTTAACCGCAGCTTTCCAGTCTTCTTTGGGAAACAATGTATCCTCAGGCAATTCAAACAGTTCAGTTTCCAGGGTAATTAAGAGTTGTTATTGTCTCGGCTCAGCCAAATTTTCCTCCTGCAACCTCCAGCACAAATCTTACCTGGCTGCAGGCTTCTTTGTGACGGCCATCACTGACCTCCGCTCCACCACCTTGGGAAAAAGGGGTTTTCCCAGCTGGGGAGGGGGTCTGCGACACCCCCAAACCCCTGTCCGGATCCCCTCTCTCTTCGGCTGCCTTTACAGGGCAGCCATATCCCCCAGACCCATTTGGATCGGGGGCACCTTGGCAGCAAGCACAGCAGGAATTGCAGACAAGCAAATCCCTGCTGCTGCTGAAGCCATGCAAAACCGGAAGTCCCGAAGTCAATCATATTGTTAATACTACACTTCAGTCCAAGAGCTCACAAATTCAGAATCAAGGCTCTTTTTTGTTCAAATAAAACTGCAAATCATGTAAATGTTCAAGCAGATGTACAACTATGAGTTGCGTCTTTTATCCTAGAGATTCTCTGGGAATACAAAGATATTGAGCATAAGTACAGATTTGCCTTGCAATGTACCCAAGCCTTTGAAAAAGTTAATGGAAAAAGAGATTGAAAACCCTGCTCTTGTTCATTCAGACATCCCATCCACATTATCATGAGATGACCAGTGGTGGGAAGGAAGACTATGAGAAGGAGAAAAAAGGGGGAGTGGGCAGAAAAACTGGGAAATAAAAGCACCTTACACCCCATCCCAAAGCGTCTTATCCAAGATCTCTTCAACTTTCGCTCTTACACCATTGCCTTGAAATGTCGGAAGATACAAATCTATGTCATGTTTGACTCTACAGTACAGATAAAGAGAAATATGGCCTAGAGTCAAGATCACCCTTATTTCCAGTGAAAGTTTTCCAGCTAAAGGTTCAACTACATAGAGTTGCTTTGTGATAGAGTCTCCCAAAATCCAAGCAGGCCCAATGGTTGTCAAAACAAGGACTTGGAAAGAGACCAGCAGTTCCTTCTCTGAGGCCTATTGGCCCAATATAATCAACATCAATTTTGTTTTGTTTTTTTCTCATAAAAACTAGCTGTGGTTTTTGGGTGATGGGAAAATAGCAGAATGGAGAGTTGCCCATTCCCACTCATCAGGAACTTTCTGGGACAAACACAAATCTCACTCCAGACAGTAAAGGCTTGGGGTGGGCCAGAAATCCTTGCTCAAAAAAAGCAAATCCACCCACTATTAGGTCAGCCAGGGTAGCTCTCCCAGCGGATCTTCTTCCATGGAATACTATGAGCAATATGTTGTCTGTTTTCAAATAATAGGATGTTTCATGTCTAAAAATGGATTACTCAGTATAGCATTATTAATTCTTGGCTGAAAAATATGATGGTACTTGGAGGTAGAATTGGACTGAAGATAAACTTGTTGAATTTTATGTACTCTGCTGTTTTAAGTAGAATATACTTGTTTTGTCCATTTTTCAATATATGTATGAGTCCCCTGTTCCCAAATAATGCCATCCATGCTTGAAGTCATGACCATCCAATTATATTCCATGTCCCAGTTAGAAAGCTGTCATTGAGATAGCCCCACTTCAGTGATTTCCTTTCATCCTCAAGATAGAAGGAAAAATGCCATTTTGACAACTGTATCCCCCCACTGTTGTTCTATGCCTCAGAAATAAGGCTCATAAAGTCGCTGCACTTTCTTCCAGATGTCAGTGATGCTCTCCAGAAAGCTGACAGGATGGGAACAAGAGGAAAGATAACAGCGGCACTGCCATGAGAAGAACAGGAGAGAAAAGAACTCCACCCCTACCCCTTTACTCTATCCCTCTGATCATACACGTGGGACAGTTTTCCCACAACTACTTTCCATTTTCTATCCATATCAAATTGAAAGGAAAGGAGATACACTAGCTTTTCTGCACCTCAATTCCTTCCAGCTGATTCTGGGCATCACTTACTATCAAACTATTTGGAGAAATTGAGTTTGCAAAGTAAGGATCTTTCCCCAATGTAGATTCCGGAATTTTCTTGCAGCTGTGCTTTTATACTTTTTGTAATTAGTATCCATGTATGGGAAAGAGAGAGAAATGAGAAATGAAATCCTTAAGATATTGTGCTAATTTTTCTAGAATAAACAAGCAGAACTGTAAGATAAGTAAAAGTTGCTAGTGAAGTCCTGCTATCTCCTTACTGGTGGGAATACAGTGTAGGGACCAAATTTTGATATTCCATGTGGCAAATATTCCTCTCACTATACCACAAAAAAGAAAGAAAAGAGACTGCCCTGGAGAGCCACAATACAGTAAAAATGGCTATCAACAGAGGCAAAGAGTTCAATCACCAGATGGGAGAGAATGGTCCTTCAGCCATCCATCGGAGCTCAGCAGTTCATTGACCCTTGGAAGACAATTCTGCAAAGTGACACAGAATGCCTGCATAGATTGTCTCAGAAAATTCCATTTTCCTGCTCGGTCATCTTGAACTGCCTTCCATCTGCCTCAGCAGCTGTTAGGCAACCAGATGTCAGCTCAAGAAATGACATGTAAACCATCTTGGAATTGGGATTAGAAGGCTTATAGTGATGAGCCCAAGGAACAACCTATGTTCAGAACTAAAGAATAAGAATTAAATGCTGAAGAAGTACAATTTTGAGTTTCTTCTTTGTAAAAGATATTGCACATTTGTTTTGCCATCTCTGAATTAGAAACTACTTTTCTAAACAATTATGATCAATTGCTTAAATAAATAAACATGGTTAAAATATATCTTGTCATTTAACACCAAATGTCTTCCTTAATTTCAGAAGAATTCAATTAAGTATGGATAAAGGAAACCAGTTTCTTGCATATTGCCCACAGCTATCTTGCATGCTTGTGTGTGTGTGTATACATACATATACATATACATATGTATGTATGCATATATACACACATACACACATATTTAAATTAACTAGAATGGAGTCATAAAAACATTTTATTAATAATAATCAGATTTGTCCAAATGTAATGGGACATCAATGCTAAATCTTAAAATTGTAAAAACTCAAAATTGTACTTCTTCGGTATTTAATTATTATTTATTATGATAAAGCTGCAACATGTAGGAAAGTGGAGAACAAGTTACAACAGATGGTACATAGTACTTCTCAGGCTTTACCAACCTTTTCCAATGTCTGTTTATAAGCTTCCACGGTCCAGAGTTGACCAGCCATATTTCTACTTCATAGAATTTCTCTTTCTTCAGACTTTTCAGCTTCTGTTCTCTATTCCTATTTCTCTTTAATTAGGTGTTCCTTCTGTGCCCTCCCCTCTCTCTGTTTTCTAGTAATCAGCTACAAAAATGAAGAAGGCCCCAACAGACTAGTGATTTTGATGACACACATTATTTCCGGACCAAAAAACCTCATTAAGGATATGGAATGGGAGTTGTTAAAGACTTAATGAAATGTTCCCAGAGGAGCAAGAAAATCTTATTACAAGAACTTGCTAGTCATTAAGGGTTTTTGTTTTTTCTTTAAAAAAAGCCTGAGTTAAAGGAAAAGTTAGGAAAGTATAAGAACTGAAATGTAAGCTTTTATTACCTACCTCTTGGAGTTGATATTATTTACTATTTATGATCTCTATTGCCCCATGATCAAACACTTCCTCCAACCTTCAATATAGCAGAGGAAGGGAATTTGGTACCTAGGATCATTTTCCTGGCCATTATTGCTCCCTTTGATCTTTTTTTTTTTTTTTTTAAAAAAAACACTTTTAATTCAAAATAAATAAGTTGGCATGCAGAGAGCAAATGCAGTAGACTCTAGCATTACAGCAATGTGATTATACAGAAAGCAGTCTATACCCTCAGATAAAACACAGAGTATTTAGGATTATCCCATACCATTAGTGAGGGGGGCAGAGAAGATGATGGGGAACCTCATTTGCCTGCTTTTTGGCAGATGGGTGCTTTGCAGTTGGGCACTGTCACCATGGCAACTCTTTCAGGAAGAAATCAGTCCCTTGATACCATTTTGTTAAGGTATTCATGCCATTCCTCAACATTCAGAATGTGCTTTCTCCTTCCTATTAAGTTAACCTATCTTCTGAATCTGTGAAACTTTCGCACCACTGTATAAATCTTGAGTGGAAACAATTCAAGCCTTCCCTAAAGATACTTCAGTTATTCCATTCTCTTAAGCAAATGGTGAACTAACATGAATAGTAGCCCCACTGATTAGTGTTGCTCTTCTAGCTGCTGCTTAGATTTTACATTTTAGTGGCTGTGAGCAAGTGAATTCTGGGCAAAATATCTGGTTAAATGTTTTCCGATTGAGTGTGGACATATAATAGCTGAATGATACCTAGCTGTGCATCTCTATTTTTTTTTTTAATATTTAAATCCCCATTTTGGATATCTTGGTAGCCTTTCTTCCCAATTGTTTCCATTGTTGTAAGATAATAGTCTTCTCATCGTTCAAAACACCAGTTTTGAAATGTGCCATATTGCTAATGGCATTTCTTCCATCTGATAGTTCTATATGTTGCAATTACAACTCCCAGTAGCATGACCCCCTTGTCTTGAGATTGTAGGTACATTACTTCTAGGATGCAGCAAGTTAGAGAAAGTGAGGTTAATGCTTGGGATCTGATCAACCTGATGATCTCTTCTAACCATATGGAGGTGCTCTGGCCTGGGTTGGAGAATGTTGGAGCAGTATTTATCATTTGTGTGGAATCTCCAGTTGGAGTGGGAGGAAGTATGAAGAGAAGGGTTAAGGGTTAAGCAGGAAGTGGTGCAGATATTATTTCTCCCCCAAGAAACCCTGAAGCCTTATCTGACAGTTCTGAAGAAAATGCAGTCAGATTTTTGCAAATAGGCATGCAACAAATAAAGAAGTAACTTTGATCAGCTCATGGTGTCATTCTGGCTCCTTGTGCCTGACATATTTCTTATATATAAGGAAACTGTGACTCAGGGTAGCAAAGTAGATGTTTTGCATGTAACATCCTGGTTGCATTTAAGCCTTAAGTGCCTGAGCCTTTTGACTTCTTTCCCGCCCAGCCTGCATTTTTATCACACTATTTTTCCCAGCCACCACTCCATTTTTTCATGCATAATTTTTATTGAAAGTTTTAAGAATAATAATTAGAAGAACTTATATACACTAGAGAGAACAAAGAGGGGAAGAAAAACAACAGAAAAGACCCTAAAATTGCAATAATAGAAGAAAGTGGGGGGGGGGGGGAGTATAAAGAAGTAGCTTCCAGTATTCTTCACAGCTGTTATAAGTACAATTATATTCTAAGCCCACTCACTAAAATTATATCGTGACTCTTTTCTTTCTATAATCTATCCTGTCTAATCATCGAAACCTCAAGTTGATTTTTCCCCATTTCAGTCAGAAAGTCTACCATAGAGGTCTCATTCTCGCGGCCCATGGGCCAATTGTGGCCTGCAGGACGATATCCTATGGCCCCCATCATGATATGAAAGTATAACATTTGAGGATATTTTTTTAACAACGTTTTTTGTGGAATCCCTTATGCGGCCCAGCCTCACCCAGACTCTGCCTCCAGCGGCCCCCAGGTAAATTGAGTTTGAGACCCCAGGTCTACAAGATGTATCCAGTCACCAATAAATGTACTTAGCCACCATTCCTGGTGTCTTTATGTAAAATATAGCTTGTTGTTTCTGCCAAATCTGCAAGCTATGTATCTTTATATTAAGCATGGAAGGAAGACACTGTCATGTGCAGGAAGTGGACAAGGCAAAGGAATTGGACCTGTTTCAAGTTCATATGAGAACCCTTCCAAATTCATATGTACAGTACCCAACATACTTTCAGATGAATGTTGAAACACCTATGGTGCCAAGAACATGCCATCAAATGGTTGAGTGACTGAAAACTCCAGTCACACCCATAAACCCTCTGTTTCATCTGGTAGCTTGTACTCCTTGTTGATCCAAGAATAATTCAAGTGTTTTGACTTTTGCTGATCTCATGGGGCTATTTATTTCTTTATTTCTTTTGGGATTTACATCTTGGGAAAAAATTAAAACCACAACACATGTAATTTTCTCAATTTAGGCCATGGAAAATGTTTCCTCCAGGGTATCTCTTCCCATTACTTTGCAACAGCATGTTTCTGTAGGAGATCTGTAGGAGATGCTGCCTTGTGGCTTCTTTCTTTCTGTCTTACAACTTAAAGGCGCAGTGACTTCATTTCTTCTTTCCCAAACTCTACTGAAAAACAATGGCCATGGTTACGAATAGTTTATAAAATACATTCTTAAGATTTTTTTTTCCTGGCTAGATCTTCTGCCTGGAATAAAGCATAATACTTGTTGAGACCTGTATCAGGTTTTGATATAGTAGGTGTGATACTTCCTGCATGCCCCAGCATGAGCTCAACCTCCCCCCCCCCCGCTGTTTTTGGAGACCAGAATATGCACCAGTGGTGGCTAACCTTTTTGGGATCCTGTGCCAAAAATTGTGCATGTGCATGCTCGCATGCCAGCACCCAGCAGGCAACGTGCCCCCACACCCCTTACGCATGTACACATAATCCCCGCCCGGCTGCCCCCTTACCTGCACTGCACCTCATAGCTGATTTTCAGTTGATTTGGAGCCTTTTTTTGGCCTCCCAGAGGCTTGAAAAGAAAACCTCTGCAGGCTTTGCAGGATGAATAATAGGCCGGTTTCATCACTTCCGCTATTACAGAAGTGACAAAATGGATCTATTATTTGGCCTGCAAACCCTGCAGACCCTTTTTTCAAGCCTCTGGAAAGCCGAAAAAGGCCTCAAACCAGCCCAAAATCAACTGCGAGGCATGCGCATGTGCAGTGAAGTTTGCCTGCGGCTTGCGTGCCAGCATAAATGGCTCTGTGTGCCACCTGAGGCACATGTGCCATAGGTTCGCCATCATGGACATATACTGTAGTTCTCATCCTATCCCAGGCTGCAGCAAATGTAACCTCCATCCTGTGTTCCTTCCCTGCCTCAAAACCAGGGTTTTCCACTTTCCAACAAAGGTGAGATAACCAACTGGTTTGTCTAGTTGTGCCTCACTGGAATGTCTGCACCTGTCTTCACTGTGACTGGCTAATGTGCAGTGCTGCAAAAATTCCCCTCTGGGCCCTGCCTTTTACTGCCATTTTTCTTGGCCTGCTGAATTCCATCCCATTCAAAGGCCACTTTCCAAGAGTGATAAGCTGAACCCAAGGAAAGCAAGATCATATAACCTAGTACTCAGACTTTAATTGATCTGGTTATTTATATGACCAGTTTCTTATTCTTGCTGGTAGTTAAGCATTGTCAAAGTAGTTATTTGCCTTGGTTTATTATTTATATCTGGAAATAATGCTATTTACAGAGTTGAAGCGTTCAAAAGGCACATATATGCAGGCAGAGCAATCAGCTTTAAAATAAAAGTCCCTGCATTGCCTTTGGTCAAAAATGGCTGCCTAATTTCTGATGAATCTGTTTGAACTGTGCTTCAAAAGGGTGGTGGGTACCACACTTGCCTTATATAGGATCAGTTCCTTTCTGAAACTGCCCAAAATAATTGTTTTAAAATAATATTAGTTTTCTTTCCCTGGGCTACCCCCTTTCCCACTGGGCTTTTTTTCATTTAGGGCATGCATTTCAATTGACTGCAGAGATGGTATTCAGCAGGTTCTGAACAGTTCTGGAGAACTGGTAGCAGAAATTTTGAGCAGTTCAGAGAACCGGCAAATACCACCTCTGACTGGCCCTGCCCCCATCTCTTCTCTGCCTCCCGAGTCCCAGTTGATCGGCTGGGTCTTCTTTGGTTGCCCTGCACAGCAGTGGTGGGATTCGAATTTTTTTACTACCAGTTCTGTGGGTGTGGCTTGGTGGGCGTGGCTTGGCTTGGTGGGCGTGGCTTGGTGGGCATGGCAGAGGAAGGATACTGTAAAATCCCCATTCCCTCCCCATCCCACTAACCTGCTTTCCAGCTCTGTTCTCCTGTGCAGGGTAACAAAAGAAGACTCAGCTGGGACTTGGGAGACAGAGAATAGATGGGGGCAGGGCCAGTCGGAGGTGGTATTTGCCACTTCTCTGAACTACTCAAAATTTCTGCTACCAGTTCTCCAGAACTGGTCAGAACTTGCTGAATACCATCTCTGTTGCACAGGAGAACGGAGCTGGAAAGCAGGTTAGTGGGGTGGGGAGGAACGGAGGTTTTACAGTATCCTTCCCCTGCCACGCCCACCAAGCCACACCCACAGAACCGGTAGTAAAAAAATTGAAGCCCCTCACTGATTCACTGGTAGACTGTTGAAATGCTGGGTCTTTCTTTGCTTTTTTTTTAATAACTGGGCCTACGTAAATGGCATGGTAGTCCTTACTGACCTGAGGTATTTCAAAACTGGAGTGAAACTGTTCTACCTGAAAGGACGTCATGAATGAGTGAACCATCCATTGGTGAGATTTTTGTTTGTTTAATGGATGGCTCAAGGAAAGAGAAATAGTACAGGTAGTCCTCGACTTACAACAGTTTGTTTAGTGACCATTCGAAGTTACAACAGCACTGAACAAAGTGACTTATGACCATTGTTCACACTTACAACCATTACAGCATCCTCCTGGCCACATGATCAAAGTTCAGATGCTTGGCAAGTGGTTCATATTTAGAATGGTTGCCGTGTCTTGGAGTCGTGCAATCACCTTTTTTCGATCTTCTGACAAGCAAAGTCAATGGGAAGGTTAGATTCCCTTAACAACCGTGTTACCAACTGAACTTACCATGATATAGTCAATAGTGGATTGTGAATTTTCCTCCAGGTGATACTATAATACAGGGAAACATATTTCTCTTCCATTTCTATACTTCATGCAGGGCCAGAGTCAATTTCCTGCTTCTCTGTAAAGAAATGCAAAACACAATACAGCTTACTGTATGTTCACTGCAACAGGATATTTAAGATAGGCCCTTTTTAACTTTCAGGGTGTTTGAAACTAGACTACTGGCAGCTTAATAATGCTGGTAAATCATTCTAGTTCTGTATAAATAATTGCTTAATTCTGTAAGAATTTTCTCAGAAATAGGTCCTATTAAACCAAAGAGCTTGCTTTGAGGTTGAAAAATTGCAGCAAGCTTTGTGTTTAATTCTATTAATGGGTCTAAATAGGAATGATCACAGTACTATAGTCTGATTTAAAGTCTGGATGTAACTCAGTCAGCAGTCTCTGCTATGAAAACTTTACTGAAATGAATGCACTTATATAAATGGACTGTGTTACCTTTTAGAAGAATCTGATACAGTCTCCTTGGGTTCTTCTGTTGTTTCTCTGAAGTTTGGGAGGGAAAAGAGAGCCTATTTATTTTGGGTAGCAATAAGAACAGCAGCAGCCTTTCCTCGTATTTGGCATTTGTTTATTTTATTTATTCATTTAAAACATTTGTATAGCTACCCATCTTTCAAACAACTCTAGGCAGCTCCCAATAAGATGACATCAAATGCTACCATCGCTCTACACTGCTGGCAGTGCAGACAATACTATCTACCATATCTTGTGCTAAAATATTTGTGTTTATCATCAGGATTCTAGCTCATTGGCTGATATAATATCTGTATATCATTGCATACAAAATGGGAGTGCAAATCAGCTTTTGCTAGGTAAGATTGAATACTTTGCATCTGAGAACCTTGGTTAGTTTCAGAATTTTGTAGGTCAGGGAAAGACTTAGTGCCTTCTAGATTTTGGGACAAGCAGTTTTCACAATCCTTTACCAGTAATGATGCTGATACAGTGTTATGTATGTACCATAGTTAATAAAGTATGAGCTTGAGGTTAAGTGCAGGGTTCTGGCCCTGCACTTCTGATTGGCTGTTAGGCGGCCAGATTGGATTGGTTAGTTCTTAGGAATCCGATTGGCCCTTAACAGAGGATTATTATTGGTTTAAAGTACTTGCGTTCATAGCTCGCTATTGGACAATTCTCACAAAGGTTGCCTATATAAGGCAGGGTTCACTGTTGTTGTTTTGAGAAGTCACTATGTAATAAAGAGCTGAAAGTTCACCAACAAAGACTGTCTCCAATTTACTTCAACCCATGTCAGAATACTTAACACTGGCGACGAGGATGGGATTTGGAGACATTTGAATCTGAGAAGCCAGGAAGAGATACTGAGCACGTGTTGAGATGGCGCCATCAACGGAACCATGTCCGGCGGCATCGTACCACCTGCTCCGTTCGATCCAAACCAAGAGGATTGGGAATCCTACATGGATCGCTTCCAAATGTTTCTCGAAACAAATAATTTGAAGGATGCCACACCAGCAAAGAAGCAGGCACTGTTCCTGACGCACTGCGGCCCGGCTGTCTTTAAAATGGCTAAAGCGCTGGCGAAACCTCGAGAAGTGAAGGCCATGAGCTGGGACGACCTCGAACCCATCCTGAAAGACCATTACGTGCCAACCGTTCCTACACTCGTGAGACGCCACGAGTTCTATCAGAGAAACCAGCGAAAAGGAGAGAGCGTGGCCGATTTCGTGGCGGATCTCCGAAATTTAGGGGGCCTCTGCGGGTTCGCAGATTTAGAGGAAGCACTGAGGGATCGATTAATTCTGGGATTAGATGCACTAGGCGTGCAAAGCAAGTTGATGGTGAAAGGCAACATCAGCCTTGCTGACGTCATCGCTGATGCCACGGCTGCGGAGGTGACCAAAAAGTCAGCTGCACAACTACGGCGAAGCCACACTTTGGTACCACCACCGACGAGCGATATTTTATCCAAGTCTGAAGGGCAGCTACTAACGACGCACCATGAGGACCTCTCTTCGTCGTCAGACAGCGACGAAGAAGGGGTCCATCGACTGCAGTCCGACCGGGACCCTTGCCCTAAGCCCTTACACCCCTGCGCAGGTTGTGGAGCGAACCATGCCAGGGCCGAATGCAAATTCCGCGACGCACTCTGCCATGAGTGCGGAAAACGAGGCCACATCAGCCGGGTCTGCCGCAACTTACCAGGACCCAACCAGGCCTCAAAAGGGACCAACTATTGCCAATCGACAGGAAACCATCCTGTAAGGCGAGAACCAGTAAACCACTCCTACAGAAATCGAGCATTTCAAAAAAAAGAGGCTCACCATACTATCACTATAGGTCACGCCTCAGCCTCAGCCATGGACGCTAAGAAAATTCAAGTCACGGTAGCTATAGAGAACCAACCTTGCCACATGGAGGTCGACTCGGGATCGTCCCTCTCGATGGTGTCATGGAAGACGTTAAAGCAACTCATCCCTACAATCCAACGCCAAGACCTCCGATCACAACGCCTCATCCTCAAGGACTACCAAGGGAACCGAATCCCCGTAGTCGGGTCTTGCCGAGTCCGAATCTCTTTTAAAAAGCATACAGCGTACTTACCTCTAATGATCATCGACAGAGATAGGCCTAATTTGTTGGGCCTCCAATGGTTCGCGCCACTTGGCATCGAAATGGCCGGCGTGAACTGAATCGGTGATTGTGAGTGGGAGGAGGACCTTATTTCTGAGTTCAGCGATGTCTTCGCAGATCATTTAGGTGAGTATAAAGGGACCCCAATCTCATTTAGTCTAGATCCAAAAGTAGCCCCAATCCGTTTGAAGCCCCATCGAGTTCCCTTCGCTCTTAAAGCTAAGATAGATGAACAACTCAACAAACTAATTGCACAGGGGGTGTTGAAGCCCATTGATCATTCTCCATGGGAGACTCCTATTGTAACCCCCATTAAGCCAGATGGGTCAATTCGAATTTGTGGGGACTACCGGGCCACTCTAAACCATGCCCTGCAGCAGAATGCGTATCCAGTTCCGGTGGTGCAGCACCTCCTCCATTCCTTGAGGGGCGGAAAGGTTTTCGCTAAATTAGATTTAGCTCAAGCTTATCAACAATTACCAGTGGATGATAAGACAACCCAAGCCCAAACAATTGTAATGCACAGGGGTGCTTTTAAATGTACTCGATTACAATTCGGGGTGAGTGTGGCCCCAGGGATATTCCAAAGCCTAATGGAAAGGTTGTTACAGGGAATCAAGGGCGTGGTTCCGTATTTTGATGATGTATTAATTGCAGCACCAACAAAAAAAATTTTGCAGGATCGTTTGAAATGTGTTCTTAAAAAATTCCAAGAGGCAGGACTTAAAGTAAAAAAGGATAAATGTCATTTATATACTGACAGTGTTGAGTTTCTAGGGTATCGCATTGATAACCAGGGCATTCACCCTACGGAGAGTAAATTAAAGGCGATAAAAAATGCTCCCAGGCCCCGTAACAAGACCGATCTCCAGGCATTCTTAGGCCTCATAAATTTCTATAATGTGTTTTTACCGCACAAGGCGATTGTTGCTGAACCGTTACACTGGTTATTAGATAAAAAAGCATTGTGGGTTTGGGGTTACCGGGAAGAACAAGCGTTTCGGAATGTAAAAAAATTGCTTTCATCTGACTCTGTACTTATGCAGTATAACGAGACATTACCATTAGTTATAACCTGCGATGCCTCACCCTTTGGGGTGGGCGCCATTTTGAGTCATGTACTGCCTAATGGGAACGAGGCCCCTGTTGCATACTTTTCGAAGACTCTTTCACATGCAGAGCGGAACTATGGACAAATTGATAAGGAGGCTCTTGCAATCGTTTCAGCTGTAAAGAAATTTCATGAATATGTGTATGGAAGGACATTTACCATTGTAACTGACCACAAACCGTTGCTTGGGATAATAGCCGGGGACAAGCCAACCCCCTACATATTATCCCCGAGAATGACTCATTGGTCAGAATTTCTAGCTGCTTATAATTATCGCCTGCAATATCGCCCGGGAAAAGCCATTCCCCACGCCGACGCATTAAGCCAAGCACCGCTTCCAGAGACTCTCGACGATCCGGCACCAACGGCAACCACATTGCAGATCAAAACACTCAACTCACCGCCTATGACCGCCTGAGACATCGCGAGAGAAACCAAACGAGACCACACCCTAGCCCGAGTCCTAGGCTGGGTAGAACGCGGATGGCCATTGGACCAAGTCCCAGATGACTTCGCGCCATTTAAAGCAAGACAGACTGAACTTTTTTCACAAAAAGGCTGTGTCATCTGGGGCGATAGAGTTGTTGTCCCAGAACGACTCCGGAAGGCGCTACTACAAACCCTACATGAGGGCCACCCCGGTATCGTGCAGATGAAAGCACTCGCACGAAGCTACGCGTGGTGGCCGGGCATGGACCGGCAAATCGAGCAATGGGTCAAAGCGTGTACCAGTTGCCAACAAGCCAGCAACGCCCCACCAAAAGCCATGCCTACTGAATGGGAAACACCACGTGGACCCTGGTCCAGAATCCACCTGGATTTCGCAGGGCCAACCAAAGGATATACCTTCCTGCTGACAGTTGACGCATATTCCAATTGGTTAGAAGTTCATCATATGACGGCCACAACTTCTGAGGCAGTGATTAAGATCCTCAATAGACTCTTTGCAACCCACGGATTGCCTGACGTCCTGGTGTCCGATAACGGGCCACAGTTTACGGCACTACTATTCGAGCAGTACCTCGCTGACCGCGGCATCCGCCATGCGCTCACCTCGCCTGCGCACCCTGCGACCAATGGCTGAGCAGAACACATGGTCCAATTTGTTAAAAAGACTTTGCAAAAAATGGACTATGACAATATCGATGACAAAGTCAACCAAATTCTCTTTTTGCAACACATAATTCCACATAGTGTCACCGGCAGAACTCCCGCAGAACTACTGATGGGACGAAGACTCCGTTCTCACCTCGACCGGTTGCACCCTGCTTATGAACCGGAAAAGCCAATAGGATCCAGTGGCCGCTGTCGCACATTCCAGGTAGGAGACCGCGTTTACGCACAGAACTTATCAGGTGACCCGTTATGGATAGAGGCAACGGTAGTACGAGTAACCGGCCCCAAATCCTACGTAGTGCAATGCTGTGACAATAGACTGTGGAAACGGCATATCGACCAATTACGGTCGCGACTCATAACGGCCAGTCAACAACTCCCCCATGACCAAACCGAGGGGGGGGGAGGTACAGAAGAAGAAGATGACGTTCCAGGGAACCTGCTCGAAGAGAGCGACAAATCAAGTGAGACTCAAGAAATAGAGCAGGAAAGAGAATTGTTTGCACCACAAGAAATTGCACCTGAGCAAGAAGCAGAGACACTGCCAAACAATAATCTACCTCAACAGGATTGCAATCAACCAGTCCAACGAAAATCCGAAAGACTTAAAAGACAACCATCCTACTTAAAGGATTATATAACTACACCATAATTAAGAAGCCAGGGGGAAGGGGTGTTGTGTATGTACCATAGTTAATAAAGTATGAGCTTGAGGTTAAGTGCAGGGTTCTGGCCCTGCACTTCTGATTGGCTGTTAGGCGGCCAGATTGGATTGGTTAGTTCTTAGGAATCCGATTGGCCCTTAACAGAGGATTATTATTGGTTTAAAGTACTTGCGTTCATAGCTCGCTATTGGACAATTCTCACAAAGGTTGCCTATATAAGGCAGGGTTCACTGTTGTTGTTTTGAGAAGTCACTATGTAATAAAGAGCTGAAAGTTCACCAACAAAGACTGTCTCCAATTTACTTCAACCCATGTCAGAATACTTAACATACAGGACTGATAGAAACTGAAATTCAACATTTTCGGAAGCAATATTTGCCTTCCTGTGTCAAAGGGCCCTCATAATATTATCAATATATGAAGGAGAACACTCCTTGATTTCTCTCTGGTATAGATTAAAGAGACAGCAAGCATCACCATTTATTATTTCGGTTTATGTGCTCCCATCCAGAAGGACTCTGAGCAGCTTACATTGCATTCTTTCAGTAAGAAGATTAAAAGACAAAAACAATATAACAAAAGAGCAAACTAACAATAGCTAATCTTGTTAAGTCCCACTAATATTGAGAATAAAACGTTTGCTCGACCAATACTCGAATACAGCGCATCAGTCTGGACCCCACATTACATATCTAATATTAGCACAGTTGAGAAAGTCCAGAAATATTTCACAAGAAGAGTTCTGCACTCCTCCACTCCTTGTAGAATACCTTATGTCACCAGGCTTGAAATTCTAGACCTAGAAAACCTTGAATTATGCCGTCTTTGGTCCGATCTAAGTATAGTATATAAAATCATACCTTGCAATGTCCTACCTGCAAATGAATACTTCAGCTTCAACCATAACAACACAAGAGCACACAATAGACACAAACTCAAGATTAACTGCACCAAACTTGATTGCAGGAAATACGACTTCAGCAACAGAGTGGTCAATATCTGGAATACTCTACCTGACTCTGTGGTTTCTTCCCCAAATCACAAAAACTTTAACCTTAGACTGTCTACTGTTGACCTCACCTAAGAGGTCTGTAGGGGGGCTGTATAAGCGCACCAATGTGCCTACCGTCCCTGTCTTATTGTTTCTTTTATATTTCTTATATGTACCCATTTCATGTATTCATAACTATGTTTATATTTATACCTATTATCTTGTAAGCGATTGACAAATCAAAATAAATAAATAAAATAAATTAAAAAACACTGATGGAAGGACTTACTCTCAGGGAGTCTGTGAATGGCCCGGAGCTCCCAATTTCAGGAGCAATACAGTAGGAACTGATTGAATCTTTTATTAACATTTAATTATACAGGTAGTCCTCAACGTACAACCACAATTGAGCCTAAAATTTCTGTTGCTAAGCGAGACACTTTTTAAGTTAGTAACACCATAGTTAAATGAATCTGGCTTCCCCATTGACTTTGCTTGTCAGAAGGTCACAAAAGGGGATCAATTCAACTGTCATAAATATGAGTTAGTTGCCAAGCATCTGAATTTTGATCATGTGACCATGGGGATGCTGCAATGGTCATAAGTGTGAAAAACGGTCCCAAGTCACTTTTTTTCGGTGCCATTCTCACTTTGAGCAGTCACTAAATTTACTGTTGTAAGTCAAGGACTACCTGTATTGTTGTTCTCAAGAACGGCGTGATGGAAAGATGCGTTTTCTTTATCCACTGCAATTCAGAGGAAGAAGTGGGAATGCTGAATATATTGAGCAAATAAAAATTGTTCTAGAGAATGAGTACAGAATATTATTTTATGTAAATCACTGCAAAATAATTAGTGCCATTTCAATGAAGCCGATCTGAGAGAGAAGAAGTGTTACAGATTTCTCAATGAATTCACTTTTTCAAAAAATCAATCTTCTTTTGAAAACAATCCAGATCACCTCACCAGGAAGAAATCAACATCAGTGGACACTAAAAAAGAGAAAGAGAGAGAGAAAAGGAGAGAGAGAGAGAGAGAGAGGTGGGGGGGGGATATGCCACAAAACATCTATTTGTAAAGGAAGGAAGAAGAGCTGCTTTGTGTGCACACAATGGATTTGGAGGTCTAAGGACTGGCAAGAAATTCAGTGATGGCCAGTTAAAGCAGAGTGTGAATGCTGAAAAGCTTGTATTTTTGTCTTCGGCTGCTGGTTGGCTTGGGCAGAGCAGTGCCCTCTGTAAGCTCAGGGGTAACAAGCACTTTGCAATATGTCTTTTGGATTTGGAGAAGGCAGGGATACAACGGGGAAATTGTGCATTGGGCTTGCTGTGTTGCCCCACTCACTCACACACAGACACACAACTGTGGTTTAGTGGCTTTATTAATCTTTCCCAGCAATTCCCTTCACCAAAAAACCCAGAACTATCTTAATTAAGTCTAGCCACAAACAGATCAATGTTAGTCCACAAAGCAATGGCCAAAGAATGCACAAAGCACTTGAAAGTTTCTCAAACAAAATATATCCAGCAGGCAAATTTAAATCCACAACACAAGAGAGTTCACAAGTCAAGAAAAGTCCAGACTTTCCAAGGCACGATTCAAGTCAAAGCCCGGTGTCAATCCAAAGTGAGGTAAGAATCATAACATCGGAAAACACACAGCTAGGAAACAAACACATTGTTCCCAGCAATGTCACCTTCCATCCACTGTGCCAAATAGGCAGCTTCCGGTGCAGCTCATCAAGAAAGATGAGACTTCCTCCTCTCAAGTAGTCTGCCTGATTGTCTCTGCTTCTGCCTTTTCTCTGCCCTATGTGTTCTTGCATCAGTACAGAAGGCACATCCTCCTCCTCCTCATTAACCCTTTGCAACCACATGTTTTCCCTAGCTGGAACCTCAGCCAAATCCCTTCCAGATAGCTGCTCAGAGCCATCAATTAAGTCAGCTCCCTGACATGCCAAGAACTGGTTCATCCTCCCCTGAGCTGACATCTAGAGAGGTATCTGTGGAATCATCCAGGAGAGTCCTCACAGTGGGCATACAGGTGACTTCCAACCACAACTGAGCCCAAAATTTCTGTTGCCTTAGTGCCAAGGTTGTTCAGTAAATCTAGCTTCCTCATTGACTTTATTTGTCAGAGCTTTTAGAATGTGATTACCTGATCCAAGGACACTGCAATCATCATAAATATGTGTCAGTGAATTTTGATCACGTGACCCTGTGGATGCTGCAATGGTTGTGTGAAAAATGGTCATTGTTGTGAATGTATAAAGTTTTAAATAAAGTGTGAGCTTGGAGTAAAGTGCAGGGTTCTGGTCCTGCACTTCTGATTGGTTGTTAAACGGCCGGATCGGATTGGCCGCTCCGGGGAATCCGATTGGCCCTTAACAGAGAGTTCCTATTGGTTATGAGAGCTAGCGCTCCTCGTTGGTTATTGGTTAATAGTTACGGGGTTTGCCTATATAAGGCGGGTTAAAACTGCTATAGATGCCAGAAGTCACTATGTAAATAAAGAGCTGAGGTTCACCGTTCAGAGACTTGTTTCCATTCTTTCTCGCCCATGCTCCAAACATAACACTGGTGACGAGGATGGGATGTGGAGACATCTGAACCAACGAAACTTCGAAGAACACCGAGTACGTGACAAACAACGCTACACAATGGAACCATGTCCGGCGTCGTCGTACCACCCGCTCCATTCGATCCAGTACAGGAAGACTGGGAGTCCTACATGAATCACTTCCAAATGTTCTTAGAAACCAACAACTTAAAGGACGCCACACCGGGAAAGAAACAGGCAGTGTTCCTAATGCATTGTGATCCAACCGTATTTAAGATGGCTAAAGCACTAGCAAAACCCCGAGAAGTGAAGGCCATGGATTGAGATGACCTCGAACCTCTCCTACGAGATCACTACGCACCGACCGTGCCTACACTCGTGAGACGGCATGAGTTTTATCAGAGGAGAGAGCAAAAAGAAGAAAGCGTGGCCGACTTTATAGCAGACCTCCGAAATTTGGGAGGCCTCTGAGGATTCACTGATTTAGAAGAAGCACTAAGAGATTGCATAGTTCTGGGATTAGATGCACCAGGCGTTCAAAGCAAGCTGATGGCGAAAGGCGACATCAGCCTTGCCGACGCCATCGCCAATGCTACTGCAGCAGAAGCAACCAGGAAGTCGGCTGCAGAACTACGCCGAAACCGCACTCCAGTACCATCACCGACAAGAACATCTCATCCAGGTCAGAAGGGCAGCTTGCAACGACGCACCACGAGGACCTCTCTTCATCGTCAGACAGCGACGAAGAAGGGGTCCATCGACTGCAGTCCGACCGGGACCACCAACCGAAGCCTTTATGCCCTTGCGCTGGCTGTGGGGCCAACCATGCCAGGTCCGAATGCAAATTCCACGACACACTCTGCCATGAGTGCAGGAAGCGAGGCCACATTGGACAGGTCTGCCGAAGCTTACCAGGACCCAGCCAGGCCTCAAAAGGGACTAACTATCGCCAATCGACAGGAAACCGTCCTGTACGGCGAGAGCTAGTAAACCACTCCTACAGAAATCGAGTTTTGCAGAGAGAAGAGGCTCACCATACTATCACTATCGGTCACACCTCAGCTTTAGACACCAAGAAAATACGAGTCACAGTAGCCATTGAGAACCAGCCTTACCACATGGAAGTCAACTCGGGATCGTCCCTCTCGATGGTGTCCTGGAAGACCCTTAAACAATTCATCCCCACGATTCAACGCCAAGATCTCCACTCCCAAAGACTCATCCTCAAGGACTACCAAGGGAATCGAATCCCCGTTGTTGGTTCCTGCCGAGTCCGAGTCTCCTTCAAGAAGCACACAGCGTACTTATCACTAACTGTCATCGATAGAGACAGGCCTAGCCTACTAGGCCTCCAATGGTTCGCGCCACTCAGCATTGAAGTGGCCGGCATAAACCGAGTCAGCGGAAGTGACTGGGAGGGAGACCTCATCCACGAGTTCAGGAACGTCTTCGCGGACAGCTTAGGCGAGTACAAGGGGACCCCGATTTCATTCAGTCCAGATCCAAAGATAGCTCCCATCCGACTTAAGCCCCGTCGAGTTCCATTTGCCTTAAAGTCGAAAATTGATGAACAACTCGACAAACTGATAGCTCAGGGGGTGTTAGAGCCCATCGATCACTCCCCCTGGGAAACCCCAATCGTAACACCCATTAAGACAGACGGGTCGATCCGAATTTGTGGGGACTACCGGGCCACTTTGAACCATGCCCTGCAGCAGAACGCATATCCAGTGCCGGTGGTACAGCATCTCCTCCATTCCCTGGGGGGCGGAAAAGTCTTTGCTAAATTAGACTTAGCTCAGGCATATCAGCAACTACCTGTTGATGAAAAGACGGCACAGGCACAAACGATTGTGATGCACCGAGGTGCCTTTAAATGTACCCGGCTTCAATTCAGAGTTAGTGTAGCCCCGGGGATTTTTCAGAGCCTTATGGAGAGGTTATTACAAGGGATTAAGGGCATGGTCCCCTATTTTGACGATGTATTAATTGCGGCCCCTACAAAAAAAATCTGACAGGACCAGTTAAAATTAGTCCTAAAAAAATTCCAAGAGGCCGGTCTTAAAGTAAAAAAGAACAAATGTAAATTGTGTACTGACAGTGTTGAGTTTTTAGGGTACCTAATTGATAGCCAGGGTATTCACCCTACTGAAAGTAAACTAAGGGCGATAAAAAACGCTCCCAGGCCACGAAACAAGGCCGATTTCCAGGTGTTCCTAGGCCTCATCAACTTTTAAAATGCATTTTTACCGCACAAAGCAACGGTCGCTGAACCGTTACACCGGTTGTTAGATAAGGAAGCAAATTGGTTATGGGGTCACCGAGAAGAACAGGCATTCTGCAATGACTCTGTACTCATGCAGTATAACGAGACTTTGCCGTTAAATATAACATGTAATGCTTCGCCTTTCGGAGTGGGCACCATTTTGACCCATGTACTGCCTAATGGGAACGAAGCCCCTGTTGCATATTTTTCAAAGACACTTCCCAAAACTGAGCGAAATTATGGACAAATCGATAAAGAAGCCCTTGCAATTGTGTCAGCCGTTAAAAGATTCCACAAGTACGTGTATGGCCGGGCTTTTACTATCGTGACTGACCACAAACCATTATTGGGGATAATAGCCGGAGATAAGCCGACTCCCTACATATTATCCCCTAGGATGACTCGATGGCCAGAATTCTTAGCTGCTTATAACTATCGGCTGCAATACCACCCGGGGAAAGCCATTCCCCATGCCGATGCATTGAGCCGAGCACCGCTTCCAGAGACTCTCGACGATCCTGCACCAACGGTAACCACGTTGCAAATTGAGGCACTCAACTCGCTGCCATTAACTGCCCGAGATATCGCGAGAGAAACCAAACGTGACCCCACCTTAGCGCGAGTCCTAAGCTGGGTAGAATGCGGATGGCCATTGGACCGATTATCAGATGACTTCACACCATTCAAGACTCGACAAACAGAGTTGTTCTCCCAAAAAGGCTGTGTCATCTGGGGCAATAGAGTTGTCATCCCAGAACGACTCCAGAAAGCACTTCTGAGAACCTTGCACGATGCCACCCCGGCATCGTGCGAATGAAAGCCCTTGCGTGAAGCTACGCATGGTGGCCGGGCATTGACAAGCAAATCGAACATTGGGTTAAAGCTTGTCCAAAATGCCAGGAAGTGAGCAACGCCCCACCTAAAGCCATTCCTACTAATGGGAGACACCACGCGGACCCTGGTCCCGAATTCACTTGGACTTCGCGAGGCCGACCAAAGGCCACACCTTTCTACCAACTGTCGACGCCTATTCAAATTGGCTCGAGATTCATCGCATGATGACTACAACCTCCAAGGCGGTTATCAAAACCTTGGAAAGACTATTTGCAACCCACGGACTCCCAGACGTCCTGGTATCCGATAATGGGCCCCAATTTACAGCACTGTCGTTCGAGCAGTACCTCGCTGACCGGGGCATTCGACATGCGCTCACCTCGCCTGCGCACCCTGCGACCAATGGCAAAGCAGAACGCATGGTACAATTTGTGAAGAAAACTTTACAGAAGGTAGACTACGACAACATTGACGACAAGATCAATCGAATCCTTTTTTTACAACACATCACACCGCATAGCGTCACCAACAAAACTCCCGCAGAACTGCTAATGGGATGAAAACTCCACTCCCACCTTGACCGGTTACACCCAGCTTACGAACCGGAAAAACCACCAGGATCCAGCGGCCGCTGTCGTGCCTTCCAGGTAGGAGATTTGGTATACGCTAAAAACCTATCGGGCGACCCATTGTGGGTGGAGGCGACAGTAGTTCGTGTAACCAGCCCAAGATCCTACCTTGTACAATGCCTTGACGATAGACTATGGAAACGCCATATCGATCAATTACGATCGCGGCTTCCGGCAGGCAGTCCTGAACTCCCCTATGACCAGACTGGGGGGGGAGGTACAGAAGAAGATGAATTCCAAGGAGAAGAAAACCCGTTCGAAGGGAACGACGGTATAATAGAGACTCAGGAAGTGGAACCAGAGAGGGAAACAGTTGCACCTCAGGGAATTACAGAGAACATGGGCAACGACGGGGAAATGAACGCTGAACCAGAAACAGCCCCACTGCCAAACAACGATCTACCTCAGCGTGATTGCAGCCAAATGACACAGCGAAAATCAAAGAGACTAATAAAACAACCGTCCTACCTAAAGGTCTATGTAACTGCGCCCTGCAAACAGAAGCCAGTGGGAAGGGGTGTTGTGAATGTATAAAGTTTTAAATAAAGCGTGAGCTTGGAGTAAAGTGCAGGGTTCTGGCCCTGCACTTCTGATTGGTTGTTAAACGGCCGGATTGGATTGGCCGCTCCGGGGAATCCGATTGGCCCTTAACAGAGAGTTCCTATTGGTTATGAGAGCTAGCGCTCCTCGTTGGTTATTGGTTAATAGTTACGGGGTTTGCTTATATAAGGCGGGTTAAAACTGCTATAGATGCCAGAAATCACTATGTAAATAAAGAGCTGAAGTTCACCGTTCAGAGGCTTGTCTCCATTCTTTCTCGCCCATGCTCCAAATATAACAGTCATGTGCCGTTATTTCAGTGCCATTGTAACTTTGAATAGTCACTAAATGAACTGTTGTAACTATCTATTGCAATCTGGTTGTGGTAAGGCTCAAGAAGCGATCGAATAGTATGCTGGATAAGGTTTTTTTTTTCTTTTGACCAATTAGAATGGAATTATATAGGAATCAGGATCAGAGGCACAGTGGGAAAGTGCTTAAAAAGTTGTGCTGTGGCCCCAATCCATTTTCTCATGCTCAGGCTGTCATTTGGTTTGTCTTTTAGCCTCTCCAGTCTTGATGTTATCTCAATCCAAAATATCACCCCACTTAAAGAAAGATTGATTGAGTTATGAAAAGAACTTTGAGCAAATGTTTGACAGCTATCTGCAAACATCCGTATTCCAAGTAATTAATTGTTAATGAGCAACTTAATGGAAAATGTGCTGAGAGTCAAGTCAAGGTAGAGCAGGAACTAGCAGCAATAGGCTATAAATGCAGCTATGTTTTAGAGAACTGGATAAAGTTGCATTGGGGATTTTCATACTGAAGACAATAGGTAATGAATCCTGCTGTTTGCATGGTATATCACAATCTGTGGGGGCTGCAGGGAAGAGACAGAGTGTGCTGAGAACAAAATTTGATATAAAATCTAATTGTACAAACTCCTACTAAATTCATGCAAATTTTTCTCATAACTTATTTTTTCCTCCAAATCAATTCAATTACAGAATCACCAATTACCCACACTGAATCCATGACAAATGCATATTATGAAAATTCCATAGCTACTGCAATTACTGTAATTCTTTTGGTAGAGCTCATACCTCATAGAGACAAATTTGACAACATTTGTTGAAAAGATTATTTTGATGTCTAATTATATTGTTCTCTATAGAGAGCCAGTTTGGTGTAGTGGTTAAGGTATTATGGCTAGAAAGCAGGAGGCTGTGAGTTATGGTCCCAGCTGGGTGATCTTGGGTCAGTCACTTTCTCTCAGCCCTAGAAAGGACACAATGACAAACCACTTCTGAAAAACCAGTTTTTCCAAGGAAACTGCAGAGATATGTCCAGGCAGTCTTTGAGAATTGGATACAACTGAATGGAAGAAAAAAAAAATAGTTCTCTAACTAGAATAACTTATTATTCTATGCTTTGCATAATGTTGCTTATCCTCAATAGGAAAGGTGTGATGTGTGTATATGGGCATATGTATATTAGATTTAAAACAGAAAAAAAGAAATATGGGCCTAAATTATTGTCAACAGAAATAAATTGCATTGAAATAGTTTTATTCTTTTAAAATGTTTCTTTGCTAATTCAACTTTAGCTACTTATTTGTTAGAACTGGAAAATTTGCTCCCAATCAAACAAGGTGACCATGACTGACCATTTAGGAAGGAGAAGAACCCATTCAGCGTGTCCTTCACTTCCATTTCCATAGTGAGTTGAATGAGAATGGATTCTCAGACCATTCTAAAATGGTCTTGGCTGTTTGTCCATAAATATAAAATAACTGTTTTCTTTATGTTGAATAAAATATACAGATGTGAGGGTTGGGGTTTTTTAGTGCTTCCCAGTAGGAACAAAAGAGCATGCTCAAATGTTCAATTTCAGATATATTGTTCTATGGAAAGAAAACAGATGGGAATACATTGGAGAGTTACCCATGTAAGGCCATGTTTGGATGTGAATGAAGTAACCAAATGGTACATTAAAAGCCTCACTGGGAACTGAAAATGAATGAAATAGTGAGAATTTCTTGTCAGAAGTTAGAGATGGATTTAGGACATGTTTATCAACTTAAGAAAGGAAACTGACAGATAAGCAGTCAATACATGAGTTACCACAGGAGACAGCTAATAGCTGGTTTCAAATAAATAATAATTATTATATTCTAAAAATAGGCATTTTATCCCCACAGAGAAGGAAGAAAAGCAGGTATTGAATCATTATGTATGACAATAGGTAGCACAATTTGGTGGGTCAGTCCATCAGCTTCCTTTATTTCAAGCATTATTATTAATGGTAACAGTTGTTTTCTTTTCTGTTATGTTCTTAGCTGTTCATTTAGAAAGAAAATCTGTTCAGAGCAGAGTGAACCGTGTACATAATCCTGAAATTTAAAAGATGGCAATTTTACTAGCAAATTGTGTAATGGTGGGTGTTAGATCGGGTACGGAAGAGATGCGAGACCAGTGTACTTTCAAGCTCTTTATTTTTTGTACAGATCTGTGCAAGGTTTTGGAGCCGCGGCAGCCCTTCATATAGGGATTGCTCTCAGCTTGCCGGCCAATGACAAGTCTTTGAATCTCCCGCGATCGGCGTGGCCAATCGCGGTTGATTCTTAGCAGACCAATCACAGCCTTTCAGTGGACCAATCACAATGCTGTTTGTGTGGACCAATCAGAAGTCAGTATTTGGAGTATGTTAATACAGAACAGTGGGCATTTCCAAATTTGGTGCCAGATATATCTGAAATTGCACTGTAATTCATCAAAAATAGAAACATTCCCTCAGGTCTTTTCCTTCAAGAAGTTATACTCTTGATAATTAAGGACAAATTTCCACCATATGTAAGCCTTTCATAACAATCCCTTTTTGCAGCTGGAAATTACCTGCACTAAATATATAAAATTCAGTCAATGTGTACAATCTGTAAATCATTTGTAAATAATGCATAGATATAGAAAACTCTAGATATCTTAGTGCATATGACTGACTGCATGACACACATATTTACACATATTTAAGACATATTCTTGACCTGTTCTTTCAAAATATATCAATGTCTAGATTGAAATCCAAAATAATTTAAAAAAATTTCCATCAATGAAAGTGCCCTATTAATCTGATTGATAATGAGAAGAAATTTTCAGTATCTTTTTAAAAAAGATTTCTATAGGTAAGAAAATGATATTCTCCACACAGAAGGTTTTTTTTCATTCTAGATTACAGGAAATTACCTAATAGGTTGAAGTTTCAAATCCAACTGAATGTTTGACAAAAGCTTTCTAACATTAAGAACAGTTTAAAAATGGAACCAATTCGCCAGAGAAATGGCAGACTTTCCTTCGCTGGATATACTCAAAGAGATGTTAGATAGTCGTCCATTGAGGTGCTTTAATTCAGATTTCTGCCCAGAGAGAGGGATTGTTCAACTCCATAATTACAAGATCAAAGAGAGAGAAAAACAGCGAAAGGAAATGAGA
The DNA here is from genome assembly GCA_033807585.1 of Hydrophis major. Taxonomy (NCBI): domain Eukaryota; kingdom Metazoa; phylum Chordata; class Lepidosauria; order Squamata; family Elapidae; genus Hydrophis; species Hydrophis major. The sequence continues at coordinate 176,507,122 of CM066329.1, forward strand.
TGGATAACATAGGAAAGATGGATTCAGCCACATAATTTCTGTTGATTGCCTATTGTTTTACTGCACTGCTTAATCAGAAGTGTTAATCAACTTGATGTTTTTTGGACAGCACACATCTCTTCCCTCTTCCCCCTTGTATATTTGAAAAAGAGAGTGAAAGAGAAGGATAGGAAGAGGGGTCTAAATAATTTAATGTTTTGACAAATATTTCCCAAATAGCAAAACGAAAATTAGTACGAGAAAGGAAGGAGGAACTCCCAGCTAAGCACAATGCAACCCTTATACTGATCACATATTGTATTTCCCACAGGGTTGCTGCAGAAGATCACTAGGGCTCAGACTATTTAGTATTTTAAAGGTGAAGAGTAGATTTGGATTGTATTCTAGTAGCAACCTCTTGTTAATACAACACATATTTACTAATATGTCTCATTTAAATATAAGGAAAAACTTCTTGATGCAAAGAACTTTAAAACAATGGATCAGACCACCATCTCTGTAGGATTTTAAGAAGAAGTTGGACAATCATTGCTCATGGATGATTAAGATAACCATTGTTTATTAAATTAATTCAACTGGGTAGCTGTGCATCAAACACTAAATCATAAATTAACTACCAAGTTGGATCTAAACATTACGCTAGAAAAATATGGGATTGCTTAGTGTTTTGTGACTAAAAAAAAATCCCTTGATTTAAGTTTGATTCCTTGAGATTTATACATACAGATCAAATAAAGTTTACACATCTTGGCAAACAAATTGTATATGCAACTGGCTTACCTGGGGTGTTTTTATAACTCCTAGGAGTTAGGTAATCTGGCATTTCCTCATAGTTTCCTAATCAGATGTATTCAATGGAAGAGAACAAACTACTACTAAAACTAAAATCTTATGGTATCTCTGGACACCTGCATAACTGAATAGAAGCATTCCTGTCAAACAGACAACAAATGGTCAAAATTAGGAGCGTCCTATCAAATTCTGTACCTGTCAACAGTGGTGTTCACCAAGGCAGTGTTCTAGGACCAGCTCTCTTCATACTCTACATAAATGACCTCTGTGATCATATTAAGAGCAACTGTGTTCTCTTCGCTGATGATGTAAATCTATTCAACACCACAGAAAATACTGCTACTCTTCAAAAACACCTCAACTATGTATCAGAATGGTCAAACAAATGGCAACTTCAAATCTCAACAAACAAATCGCTTACATATTGGCAAAAAAAATCAGAAAATAAAATACAAGCTGAATAGTCAAGACCTTGTTGATGATTCAAACTCTGTCAAGGACCTTGGAGTACTCATCTCTAATGATCTAAGTGCTAGAGCCCACTGTAACTACATAGCCAAAAAGGCATTAAGAGTTTTTAACCAATCCTATGTAGCTTTTTCTCTGGTAATATCACACTACTTAACTAGAGCATACAAAACATTTGCTAGACTAATACTTGAATACAGCTCATCAGTTTGGAACCCACATTATGTATCTGATAGTAACACAGTTGAGAAAGTCCAGAATATTTCACAAGAAGAGTTCTCCACTCCTCTACTCGTTGCAGAATACCTGATGCCACCAAACTCAAAACTCTAGACCTAGAAAACCTAGAACTATGCCACCTCCGGTCCAACCTAAGTATAGTATATAAAACCAAACATTGCAATGTCCTACCTGTCAACGATACTTCAGCTTTAACCATAACAATACAAGAGCAAACAATAGATACAAACTCAAGGTTAACCACACCAAACTTGATTGCAGGAAGTACGACTTCAGCAACAGAGTGGTCAATGTCTGAAATACTCTACCTGACTCTGTGGTTTCTTCCCCAAACCCCGAAAACTTTAACCTTAGACTGTCTACTATTGACCTCACCCCTTTCCTAAGAGGTCTGTAGGGGGCGTGCATAAGCGCACCAATGTGCCTGCTGTCCCTGTCCTATTGTTTCTTTTATATATTTTTTATTTTTCTTAAATGTATCCATGTATTCATAACTATGTTTTTACTTATACCTATTATCTTGTAAGTGATTGACAAATCAAATAAATAAATAAATAAAATATATGTAAATCAGGATTGAATTGGGGAATCCTTGGTGCCCCCAAGCGTGGCTGTTTGCTTTTCATTATCTGACTAGGTAACATTATTAGTGCAAGCCACTATCAGTTCTGGCACTGATAATGTTACTTAATTAGGTAACAGACTGTCCACAAGCAAATAACCAAGTTTAGAGGAGCACTAAGGACCTCATATAATCGTATATGATCAGGCTTGCTTATTTATTTATGAGATTTATTTATTGCTATCCAGTAATTATGAGATTTATTTATTGCTATCCAGTATTTATGAGATTTATTTATTGCTATCCAGTAATATAGGATTTTATATTCAGTTCCATCAAACACATGCATCAAAGCACCGGAAGGAAGCAGACCAGATTTCCCATATATGCAACATACATTAATTCTTTACTGTGAATATGAACTAACCACAATAAAGATTTGGTTTGATGTAAATAATTTGTTTAAATGAATACCTGATTTTCCAGGTCTGGGACTCAAGCAATGTCCAGTTCACGGGACTTCCAAATTCTTAAGGGAATACATAATTCCTCTCTAATTTCATTTTTAAAAAGTGAACCATTAAAATGTAAACATTGTATACTAACAACTTGTTAATCTACAAACATTTGTCAGTGCACCTCAGTTTGCTTTGAAAAGGACTTGCTATCACCTCATCTATATAACTAAGGATAACTTTATCCAATTTTGGACTCTAATTGGCTGAAATAATTTGAATCTTTAAGTGTCAACCATTTTTCAGTCAAAAAATAGCTTTGTGCATTTGTAACCCAAATATATCCCAGAGGGAAAGCTTCTATTTGCAGATATCAATTCTCCTTGTTGAGATGCCTTGCGGCCACAACTATGTTCTGGATTGTTAAAATGCATTGAAATAACAAGATATTTGGTAGATGAGGAAGAAGAGAAGGAAAATAAAATATTTACTATTGTTAGAATGAGTACTACCATTCAATAGGATCTTGGGGCGGGGGGGGGGAAGAGGCCTAATCATTTAGACAATTATCTGGGGCGGTGTCTTTTAACATTCTCTAATTTAATTTAGAGAACTCAGCTTGGTTTGGTTCTTTTAAACAATCACTGTCAGCTCCATTAACGAGCCAGACCAAAAATTCAGCTCCAAGAAAGCTAAAACTAATTTTATTTAGACTGATTCTAATAACAGAATCTTTTAAGCTTGATTGTGCTGCAATCTCTCCATTTTCTTAATAGGACAGTGAATCAGCAAGGTGCATGAGTTGCTTCCAAACATTACCTGGACATTCTGTGTTTAAAATGTGCTTGAGTTCTTTTACCCAGGCAACAGATCCTGCATATTTCTGTCAAGGACATACATCTTCCTTCTTCTCTATAGTCATTTGGCATAAATAATAGGCATGCTCCACACACATCTAAGTTGTTTCAAAGAGATACTTAAATCGTAACCAGAATCTGACCCTGCAAAATCCACATGCTTCACAACCTTCTTGGAAAGCAGGATTGGTTTTCATTTGCATACAGGCTACTGCAAATGTCCATTATCTGTATTAATTTGGCACTAAAGGAGCTTGCAGTAAAAAAAAAAAAAATTCTTTCCCAAAAATCTAATTCTCTCGTATCATAACCTCACCATTGTATGCTATTTTCTCCTACTTTTTAAAAAAAAGGTTTTAGTAATTATAGATCATGTAGGCACATTCAAATATTTGCACATTAAAAAACTGGTTGATTGGGAAGTTATTTTCAGTTTCTACAATTAATGCCATATAAAGTAATAGAAAATTGAATGTAAAATCTTGCTATTTGAAACCATATATCAGAGTAATATAAAATAAATAAAGCTCAAAAAGGAAGGATTGATTTATCTTAAAGTCACTACTGTTCCTATATTTCTTTATCTCATTTTCCTTTTTTTCCAATTGCTAACTGGTATTATCTTTTCTCCCCAACTATTAGAGGTTGAAGATTTGCGTTTCAACAGGACTAAAAGACTGTATTATACAGTACCATTACAACTAAACGAATGCAGTGAAAATAAGGGAAATAAATAAACCACATTTCGTACAGCAGAGCTCACCCCTGCCAACAACCAAGGCATTTTAGAAGGTAATTGCTGAATGTGGAAGCCCATTTTAGGATGTGTTCCTATATGACAAGGAACTCTAAATCTCAGTATCTTTACTGGGATCTAAAAGGTTCTGCTTGATGTTTTGGCACAGAAGGAAAACCCTGCACAGCATTTCATCTCATACTAGCTATAATTCAATATATGCCACAAAATTCCATATACAGACTCTGCCATTCAATCCCACCTTCCCTGCTCAGTCTAACTTCAGAGCATTACTAAGCAAAGGAAGGCAAAACATGTCTTGATTAAGCATCAAACAAACATTAATGCATCTTATTGTTCCATAATCATCTTAAACTAACTCCTCTTGGGATGGTGAATGTTCCTAATAAAAACCTGAATTTTGGGGGCTGGGGGAGGAAGTATTCGTGGTGACTGATAATTCAGCCCTAGATTAACAGGCTAAATGTTACTTCAAAGACTAGTTAGGGAATGTAAAAGTATTATTGTACAAATTTAAAAAGAAAACTCTGCCTCGGAAGCCTTGTTGTGTCCTACATTGAGCAGTGCCACCCCAAATATACCAGGGCTCTGTTTCATATAGCTTCCTAGACAACCATACTGAAATGTTCTTGTGGAGAATCATTTCTACGTAATCCCTAATACCTACTCACTGAAATAAAATTGTTTGGGTAGAATATGTACTGGCACCAGAGATAAAAACCCACAGCATCATCCATCTCAGAAAGTAGATTAAAACCTGTGCAGAAACAGCCATTTTGATATCTCAAGATCCACTTTCCAAAAGTCAACAACAAAACAACAACAATACATGCATACATACAAACGACAGCTCTTTATGACGAAGAACCACCCATCCCTATAGGCTCACTGCCAGAAAAGCTGCTCAAACTGCTTCTCTAAAGCAAGAGGAAGATGAGGAGACCTACGGTTCAACTTTGTTGAAGAAGCATCGACGTAGCAGCAGTATTAGAGTTGTGATAGCCAAGAAGGTGGTGCACATGGTTCTTCCTCCATTACCAAACCAGGGGCAATATTGGGCTACCCGGAAAGCAACAGGCAGAGTGGCATTGCTGCCCTTGAACAGACTCTTTGCTAGCGTGGGAAGGAGGCTAGGCAGAAGAAGGGGGGGCTGTTTTGTTCCTGGTCACCTGTGGGCTCTCCTGACCCTTTCAGAGAAGATTAGAGGAGGATAAGATGGAATTAATGAGGAGGAAAATGAGGACATGGGCCTCTAGTTTTTCAGAGAGTATGGCTCAAGATGGACCAAATCATGCCATGGCTCTGAGTCACAAGCTGAAAAAGGCTTTTTCTTCTGGGGAAAATCTCCCCTCTTCTCGTTTGCACAGGATTCGGGTTCTATTCTAAGACCCCGCTGAAACAAACAGTGTTTTTTCAGAACATCAGATGTTATGCACACATCATAATCTGAAGTCTTGGAAGGTCTTAATCTTTTCTACGCTTATTGCTGGCATAAGGAATTGTATAAAATAATGCGGTGAGAGAAAAAAAAAATATTGCAGAATCATCTGGAAATCATATGAGAATCACCTGGAAATTGTTTCTCCCTCAATATTTTCCTCTGGAATACTATTTTGCTCAATAAATGACAGACTTTGCTGATACTTCTGTTTTCATGCCGTCTCCCAACTCCTCCACAGTGTCTACCCCTCCTCTTGGCTTCAGCATTTCTTCTCTTTTTTTTGTTGTTGGCACATGATCTTCAGAGTTATTTTCCTCTCCACTCAATGCTTTCCCTTCTTTCCTCTAATACTACCATCTGCCCCTCCCCCCTCCCTGATAATCTGCAAATCCTTTTGGTTCTGGCCAGCTAGCCACCTGTTCTTTCAGCGACTATTGTATTGTTTTCCATGCTTTGCCTTCTTGCTGATACCCTCTTTCACAATTTATCTGACGTCTGTCCACCTCTGTTATTTTGTACTATAAGTATTTCTTCAACAATCCCTCCTGAAAGAAGCCCTTCAATATGTTGTCACATGAAAGATAAAATGCTAGATAATTAGCTGGTTTTGAGCACTTGTAAATAGAGAATCCTCTAATGGAAATATTAATGCCAGCTAATGTTAGTAACACTATGCACTAATTCAATCTGTTGTAGGGTGCTGCCTACTTCTTTGCAGATGACAAAAAAGGCACAAGCTCAGCTTTCTTGACTAAGCTGAAGTAAACATCCCTTAGAGCAGATTTAGAATTTTTTTTTCTCTCTCTCAAAATGCTTCCCAATACCATCTTTTTTCTCTGAGATGCACTGGTGTTGTCTATCTAGGATCAAAAAAGAGAAACTTAAGTTCTTCATAATATGAATAGTCTTCCCCCTAACATCAGCTTGTTCCCAAAAGCTGATCATGATTGTGAAACAATATAATGCTTACATATTACCACGCTCTGCCCAAACACATCATAAAATCAATTGTCCATAGCTAATCCCTTAGAATGCAATTTAGCTTACAATGCAATTTTATATCTTTTGACATCAAACAGAAGCTCACAGCTCAACCTTTAAACCAGATGTTTGTCAAACCAAATACCCACCTAATAAAATGGCAAAAAAAAATATCAACAAGCAGTCTTTCCTGTTTTTCAATTCCTTTAATCAACTTTGAAGATACAGTGGTTTTCAGTAGGACATTTATCTGCCAATAACAAGACAGTAGGAATAAGGAGAAAAGAAAGCCATTGAATTATTGCTCCATTCCAGGCTGCCAGATATCCTGCAGTAACAGACACACATTACACATATACATACAGACACAAGGAAATGCCTTAGATTGCCTTCTGTTCACCATCCTGCTGTATGCTTCTGCCTGGGCAAATACAACGCAAACAAACTTAAGCAGGCTTTATACTAGGGAGCTGGGAAGCTCTCAAGCCACTTTTTCCCTTGAAAGGCCAGCAAAGATTTGGGAGATGGGAAACAGTTCTGCAAGGGAACAGGAATTGCTCATAAGCTTCAGAACTTCAAAGAAAAGTCAAGTTGGCAGCAATTTAAAATATATTACAGCTTCAAGCAAGAGCGGCTTCAATACATATTACACATTATGCAGCAAGGCAAAAATAAATATATGTTAGGCATGCTTGCCAAAGTTTATATTAAAATATACTACAAATTGGTTGGAGAATGAAGAATGGAAGAGCCAGAAACCCAACATTTAGATATATTGCTTAGGGATGTTATTCTTTCCTCCCCCCTTCCCCCCCATTTGTAAACAATAACAGTGGAGACAGTGTTACCGGTACTTGCTCAAAAAAACAAATTTCTTTTTCCCTGTTTAATATTAGGAAAGCAATGTACTTTGCTTGGTATCTTTGTTAATATTATTTTGCCATCAGTTATACAACTGTGGAAACTGTGTATCCATGTATAGACTTTAAAAATTAAACCCATTAAAAATAAAAAGACTAAAATATTCCATAGTTAAACTAGAAATAGGTTAATGTAAGAAGTGAATCAGGTAAGATCCTCTGAGGGGGGGAAAGCCCTTTATTTGAAATTATCTGTATAGAACCATATGTGTGTTATTTGTTAAGCCACAAATTATAAGCACAAACTACCTATCTAAAAGCACTACAAGAATACACTTAGTTGTAATTTAGAGAACAGAATGTGTTTATTTGGAAAGTTTGCATTTTTCCCCACCTTTCAATACATGGGCGACAAAACTGCATTTCCTTAAAACCAACAGGTCCTTATAGTTCTTATCAATAGCCAAAGATTGAGTCATAGTAACATGCAGACTCCATCCTGCAGCAGACTCAGCCTACTCGTTTCCTTAGAACTCTAGAAAGTTAGCACCCACCCCTCTCCTAAAAGAATGAAATATTCTAGGAAATATTAAAAAGGCAGAATGTTACATCTCCCTGGATGAGAAAAGGAGAAGCATGTTCTTGGAAAGCAGCCCCCATCTTTGTTAATAGCCCCAGAAAGACTGGGCCATCTTATCGACAAGACCCTGGGCCTTATCGACAAGGCCTCAGTTCCAGGGTGATAGGATTAGCCTTCACTCAAGATCCAAATCAGGACAAAGCCATTGAGCCATAATAGGAATTGCCCAAAGCCCCTTCATTACATCACCCAGCATGATTCAACCAAGTTTGGGACACAGACAACCTCAGCTATGACTGCAAAGCCCCATGGAAGTCTGACTACAACCATTAGGAAACATTTCTTGCAAGACCCAAGGAGGGTATAAATATATCTCACTCTCTACTCCATGTGGTCAGCTACCCAGGACTTCAAACCCATGTGGTCCTGTTCACCATTAAACCATCCTTCCAATAGTCTCTGTGTTTCCAGTGTCTTTCTCCCCACTTGGAATTGAACCCAGAAGGACATTTCTTCCAATGGAACTAATTATACATTACCCCAATCTGAATGGACAGTGTTCATGAACAATCCAACAATGGATTTCTCTGTACATTAAAACATTCCAAGCTGAGCATAATGGTAAGAGAAAACAATTACAGGGGAAAAAAATGTGTAAAATGTCCAAAGTGTTGCTTAAATAAAAATTATTTTAAAAGCCTTCTTGAATGCAACTTATCAGCAATGTTCCAGTATCTTTTCTAACTATTAGCAAACTCAAGTATAGAAATTGTGCTTGCTTCATCCTGGAGGTTTTTAAGAAGAGACTATCTGAAATGGCAGAGGGGCTTGAGCAGAGGGTTGGACTGGAGGACCTCCAAGGTCCCTTCTAGCTCTATTCTGAGTGAGTTCATAGGCAACTTTTCTTCTAGTATCGCATCATTTGTTAGAAACATTTAGCTGCAGTCAGTATAGAACAAGCCAACCTGAATGCAATAAATAAATAAATAAATAAATAAATCAAAAGATACAAATCTGATTCCAGAGGTGGCAATATCCAAAAACCTGGAGGATGGGGCAAGAATTGGGACTTTCAATTCCTTGTTTTTATGTAAAAAAAAAAAAAAGACAAGTCCACTTTAATGATAAAATACTTGATCTCTAATACAGCAGCTTGCTTACATTATTACACAAATTAAACATAATTCTAATTCTCAAAAATTCTGATTTTAAAAAAGTGCAGTTAGCCAGGTTTCCTAGAGAGGGCATCCTGGAGTCCTGCATGTTGTTGGGTTGTGGTTTCCACTTATTTAGCATTGTAGTAGGAAATGGTAATCCCTTTGGGGAAAGGATCTTTTGCTTTTTAATCAGGGCTGTTATCAGCCTAATGATTACCACCTAATGAGAAGGAAGGACTCATTGGAGAGGAACCTAATTCTGTGAAAGATTGAGGACAATAGAAGAAGGGGAGGACAGAGAATGAGGTGGCTGGATGGAGTCACTGAAGCAATAGGTGTGAGCTTAAATGGACTTCAGAAGGTGGTAGAAGACAGGAAGGCCTGGAGAACGTCCACGGGGTTGCAATGGGTTGGACACAACTTCGCAACTAAAAATAAAATTATCAGCCTGAAAGATATATTCCCAACACTTTGGTTTTTTGTGTTGAGTCCGTTCTAATTATAATTTTTAATGTCCTGATTTTGGAAAAGATTACAGTGAGAGGAAGACTGGGGGAGGGGAAGGGCTTGATTTCCTTTCCATAATACCAATGCTAAAATGCCTGCCTAGATCATTCCCAATTGTTTCAAACATAATTGTTATCAATAGGTAACTATCACCATTTTCTGAATTTCATTTTCATCTTTTTATTCTAGTCTCTCCCACCTCCTATATCTTGGGTCAACATATCAACAGGGTTGCATTGTAGTAGACAGGACTCTTGATAACACCTTCCAGTTTCAGCAACTTTATTAGGGCACAAGCTTATGAGAGTTCACACATCATTTGAATGGGTTCAGTATGTTTGACGGGAAACATCTGAGAGAAAGAGGGGAAAGGGATAAGGAGATGAATGGCTAAAATTCTGTCTCCTTGATTGTTAATAACCTTCACTTTTCAACATTTGGAGCTTTGGACAGAATAGATAAATTAAAAGCAGGTTTGATTGACACAGCGACACCCCAGGTTCAAAGGCATATACAATATGAGCCTTGCCCAGATTGCCTGTCCTAAACTTTGGAAAACCAAAAAGTATATGAAAAGCCAAGCTTAAAATTCTTCTAAAAGATTTGTTTGGCTTTTAAGATACAAATCAATGAATCTTTATGGGCACATCAGGTGCACAATCTGCATCTAAAATGGGTGCCTGCTTTGAACCTCCGCTAGGATCTTTGACAGCAAGCACGTCAAGTACCATGAAAAAATGCAGAACGATATGAATATGGTTATTAGCCACCTGCCACCTTGAGATTACATTCAGTTTCAGTGGGAGGGAAACACACGTGCACAGCTCGGTAAAGAGTGTCAGCTTGTCGCCTATCCTTTTCCCCCAAAGTTTTAAAAAATTGGAAGGGGCATTTTTTTTAAAATTTATTATCAATTTCAAGCAACCAGGCTGGAACAACAACAGGATCCAGCTATCAAATGATCTGATACATTGTGGTGGAGGAGATAAGAAAATAGCTAACTCCCTGCAGTTGCCCTCCTGCCTTCTTCTTCTCTTTTTTCTCCCCTTCATCTAGTTAGGTTTGTTCTTTATCATAATCGAGGAGGTATTCTGTGAAACTGGAACTAAAGTGGGGGGGGGGCAATGGGGAGGTATGCCTGTTATCTACTGGAAAGAGAGAGGATTGAAAACAAACTTTAAAAGTGCACTGGATTTCTGGCCAATTTGAAAAGTAAGAATAAAGCAACATTAATTCAATGCATGGTTGAAATGACTGACCAAATAATCAGACCTAAATTAGTATATCCCTCTTGATGGGAGTACCAGAGTTTCCCAATAAACATGTTTTAATATATAAAGGTCTGGCATTTTTATTTTCATCAGGAAAGGTCTCATTAAAGCTTTCCGCACAAGCGAAACTGCATGGCTTTTGAAGCAAACTTTGGGATTCTAGATTGGCACAACCTTGCTCACTTCTGTTTGTGACAGATAGATGCAAAGCTCTTTCAAAGTGAGCCGAAAAGCTAAGTTTGTCCAGCTGGACAAACTCAGCCAGGCAATGGGGAGAGTTAGAGAACTCACCCCATCTTTTACCAGAGAGAATTTGGAACAGAAAGTCTGCCAATCAGATTTTAAACTGCCACTCCCAGCTCCTAATGTCATCCATCTTTGCCAGAAAAACAGATTTCTGAAGGGGTCAGCCAGTACAGCTTTTCCTTATCTGTGGTTTTTCTTGAATTTGCTGCACTACTGTGACAGGCCCAAAACAACTGGCAGCCTTCAAAACATCCCAAGAGAAAGAAGGAAAAAGGCACGGGAGGAGGAGGGAGGAATAGGAAAAACTAAAGCTTCCATTCCTGTGGAAAAGGGATGAATCGAAAGGACACGTCAGAAATCAGGGAGCAAGAGATTCTCGTAATTAGCTCAGTCACTTCTGCCCACAGATCATTTCAGAGCCTCCTGAGCATTGCGAATAAAAATGGAGGGTGGCCCTCCATGCACTTGATCTTTTCAAAAGCTGTAGGAAAGTAGAAGGAGCTCCTTCTGCCTCCAAAGCTGTCTGAAACTGACAACACTCTGATCCCTTTGCTCTCTGACAAGCAGAAGGTCAGGCTCCTGTCATTTTCCATCTTCTCCAGGGACAACTGCTGCACAGGGCACACACTCAGGCTGCTTCTAAAAGAGATTAAAAAAACAAGGAAGCCACAGACAAAAAACAGGCGGGTAGACAGGCAGAGCAGAGGAATACACAGGAACAGAGATGAGAGGCGAGAGGAATGGAGGGTGACAGATACTGACAAGGTCCTTAATTAAAAATCTACAGCAGGGAGCAAGTCAGTCAAAACAGAGAAGGAAGATAAATTATGCGGGAAGCTGAATAGAACAAAACTAAGGGGAAACAGGCAGTGGCAGGGGATAGGAAAACGCTTGGGAGAAAAAGAGGTAGAGGATAAGATGAGCAACTATTGGCTTTAGTCTAGATGCCCACAGATTGAAGGTGGCCTCCCTGAGCGTGTAAAAATCCTGATTTGGTAAGCGGAAAGCTATCGCTCTTGAGAATCTGTGCATAAGTTTAAGCTGAGGCTTAACAGTCAGTGGAAAAGGCCGCAAAAGGCCCTGGAAAGGAATTGGGAAGCCATTGTTTAAGTAGGACGGGGGAGGACCTGTATCCTTTCTGTTCTGTCCCTAATTAGCATTCTTGAGATCCCCGCGCTTTGATTGGCCAAAGCGCGGGGCACTCTGATTGGTCAGGTGAGCCGCGCCGATTGGCTCACTAAGAATCTCCCACGATTGGTCCATTCGAATCGCGGGAGATTCAAAGTGGTGCCATTGGCCGCGGCCGCCGCGGCTGAAAGAATAAAAGCCGCGAACCTGTTGCGAAGAGCCAGTTTGGTTCCTATTTTAATAAAAGAGCATGATTTGAAGTCACCAACTCCTGGCATCATTTCGCGGACACAACACTGGCGACGAAGGTGGGATCCAGACCCTGAACCGAACCACGTGTCCGATGGAAGCCAGACGAACCACCACGATGGCGAAAATCACACCCCCCGCACCCTTCAACCCCGCCACCGAGGACTGGGAATTGTACTCCGACCGATTCCACATGTTCCTCGAGTGCAGCGACCTGAAGGACGCCACTGGCCCCATGAAGCGCGCCGTCTTCCTGACCCACTGCGGGACCGAGGTATTCAAGATGGCCAAGGCGCTTGCCAAACCCGCCGATGCGACCGCGATGGACTGGGACGTCCTCGAGCCAATACTTCGGCGGCACTACGCTCCAGAGGTACCCATCCTGATCCGACAAAACAAATTTTACCGTTGGGACCAACGGTCGGGTGAGAGTTTCAGTGACTTCGTCGCCGAGCTACGGCACCTAGGGGGGCTCTGCGAATTCGACAACCTGAAAGATGCCCTGCGAGACAGAATCGTGCTCGGTTTGTGGGACCCCGTCCTCCAGATCCGGCTGATGGCCAAGGGCAACATCAGCCTAGCAGACACCCTCACCGCAGCCGCAGCCGCCGAAGCAACCCGAACATCCACCGACCGCATGCGCAGACCGAACGCTGGGGACCGCAGTGGAAACAACAACCCTGCGAGGTCGGCCGAGGCCCAACCCGAGATGACCACCCACCAGGGCGACTTCCACTCGGCATTGGGCACTTCAGATGACGAGGAGGACATCCATCGCCTCCAGACAGACCGTGACCCATGGAACCGGCGGGGTCGTAAGTCAAGGACCAACTGTGCCGGTTGCGGCGGCGACCTCCCCAGGTCGGAATGCTGGTTTTTCGAATCGATCTGCCAGCATTGCAACAAGAAGGGACACATCGCCCGTGTCTGCCGCCTAAAAAAGAACCGCAGCCTGGCACGATGGGACCAGAGCGACCGGAGGAGAGAGAACACACCACCCCGGACCAGAGATTGCCCCTCGGACAACAGATGGGACCGGAACGGACGATCCCTGCGAGGTGGTGATAACCGGCGAAGAGAGGAGACCCATCAGACGGTCACCATCGGCCACGCCATAACCAATGATGCCCGGAAAGTCCACGTGGAGGTAGGCATCGAGGACGAGCCATGCAAAATGGAGGTGGACTCCGGGTCCTACCTCTCCATGATAGCATGGCATGAAATAAAGCGCTTGGTGCCTACCATCCAAAGGAGGAACCTAGACAGCCAGAGACTCATCGTAAAGGACTACCAGGGAAACCGCATCCCAGTAGTCGGAACCAAACACTTCAACATCACATATAAAGGGCACATCGAAAGGCTTCCCCTGACAATCGTCGACCGCGACCGCCCAAGCCTACTGGGACTGCAATGGTTTGCCCCGCTCGGCATCGCAGTCACGGGAGTCGACCACGTCACCGACGACAGCTGGGAGCAGCAACTGGCCCGGGAATTCCAAGAGGTCTTCGATGGAAACCTAGGCAAGTACCGAGGGCCCCTTATATCATTCAGCCTAGACCCAAACGTCCCCCCCCAAATGCCTGAAACCAAGGCGGGTGCCATTCGCACTGAAACCCAAGATAGACGAGCAAATTGACAAGCTCGTCAAGCAAGGGGTCCTACAGCCCATAGACCACGCCCGGTGGGAGACCCCCATAGTCACCCCGATCAAGCCCGATGGGTCAGTGAGGATCTGTGGGGACTATAAGGCCACCCTAAATGGCGCGCTACAACAAAGCGCCTATCCCGTCCCAGTAGTGCAACACCTACTGCACTCACTGGGAGGGGGCAAGGTTTTCTCCAAGCTCGACCTCGCCCAGGCATACCAACAGTTGCCAGTCGACGAGCAAACGGCAGAAGCGCAAACCATAGTCACCCACCGGGGAGCATTTAAATGCAACCGACTCCAATTCGGAGTCAGCGTGGCACCGGGAATATTCCAAAGCCTAATGGAAAGACTATTGCAAGGCATCAAGGGGGTGGTACCTTACTTCAACGACGTCCTAGTGTCGGCAACCAACCAAGCCGAACTAGAGGGTCGCCTAAGGGAGGTCCTAACCAAATTCAAAGAGACCGGGCTCAAAGTCAAGAGGGAGAAATGCCAATTATACACGGAATGGGTAGAATTCCTAGGATACCTCCTAGACCGTCACGGCATTCACCCCACAAACCAAAAAATCAAGGCCATCAAAGAAGCACCCACACCCAAGTGAAAGACGGAACTACAGGCATTCCTGGGGCTACTTAACTTTTACAATGTTTTCCTGCCCCAAAAGGCGATGGTGGCGGAGCCCTTGCATAGGCTCCTGGACAAGGCGGCGACCTGGACTTGGGGGAAACGCGAGCAAGCCGCCTTCCAAAGAACAAAGGACCTCCTCACTTCGGACGCCGTCCTTATACAGTATAATGAGACCCTACCTCTGGCCGTCACATGCGACGCATCACCTTTCGGCATCGGCGCTGTTCTCAGCCATACCCTCCCCGACGGAACGCCCATCGCGTTCTTTTTAAGGACCCTCACCAAACCGGAGCGGAACTATAGCCAGCTGGACAAAAAGGCTCTGGCTATCGTTGCCGCCGTAAAAAGATTCCACGAGTATCTCTGCGGCCAGGCATTCACCATCATAACCGACCACAAGCCGCTGCTGGGAATCTTTGCAGGAAACCGGGCCACCCCAAACATTCTGTCTCCCCGAATGACAAGGTGGTCCGAGTTCCTGGCAGCCTACAACTACGGACTCATACACAAACCGGGTAAGACGATCTCCCATGCAGACGCCTTAAGCCGCTCGCCGCTACCGGAACCTGACACCGACCCAGCACCCACGACGACCACCCTCAGCATAGAGACTCTACCCAACCTGCCCATAACCGCGTCAGACATTGCCCGAGAGACTAATAAAGACAAACGTCTGGTGCAGGTGTTGCATTGGGTAGAGAAAGGGTGGCCGGAAAGGGACAACGACGAGTCCGTCAAAACATTCCGAAACCGCCAAACGGAACTCTCGTTATTAAAAGGGTGCATACTATGGGGGGATAGGGTGGTCATTCCAGAAAAGCTACAAGGGAAGGTTCTGGAACTGCTACACGAGGGGCACCCTGGAATCATTAGGACTAAAGCCCTGGCCAGAAGTTACGCTTGGTGGCCAGGGATGGACAAACAAATAGAGGCCTGGGTAGCAAGGTGCTAACGATGCCAGGAAACTAGGCCAAGCCCACCCACAGCACCCGTCCTAGAGTGGGAAACCCCAAGGGGTCCTTGGTCTAGGATTCACATAGACTTTGCCGGGCCCACAAAAGGACACACCTTCCTTATAACAGTAGACGCTTACTCCAACTGGCTGGAGGTAAGCAACATGAAGACAACAACCACGGAGGCCGTGATCAAGGAACTCTGCAAACTCTTTGCAACGCACGGCCTCCCAGACGTCGTTTCCGACAACGGGCCCCAATTCACCTCACTGGAATTCGAAAAATTCCTAGCGGAAAGGGGCATCTGCCACGCGCTGACAGCACCGGCGCACCCGGCGGCAAACGGTAGGGTGGAACGGATGGTGCAATTCACTAAGAAAACCATCCGGAAAATAGACCATGGGGAGATCCAGGAGAAAATAAACAAACTACTCTTCACCCAACACATAACCCCAAATACCACAATGAATAAGAGCCCAGCCAAACTATTAATGGGGAGGAAATTAAGGTCCCCACTCGACAGGTTACACCCCACGTATAACCCGGTGAAGCCCCCAGACTCAAACAGCAAACACCGAACTTTCGCACCAGGCGACCCCGTATACGCAAGAAACCTGACGGGAGACCCACTATGGATACCGGCCGTCATCACACAAATAACAGGCCCACACTCGTACCGGCTACAAACAGCAGACGGACAAGCGTGGAAATGCCACATCGACCAATTAAGGTCGAGGACTGCCAACCAAGAGACCACCAACGCACAAACAGGTGAAACCAACCCCCACAACACAAACCAAGGGGGGAGGGAATACCCAGGGGACCAAAACCAAAGAAGAATAAACCAGCCATACTTACCGGAAAGCAGCCATCATGACCCCTCACCAGGAAGAGACAGCCAGGCCAGCTCGACCGGCCCGGAAAGACCAAGGGAGAGCGGCGAAACCCGCAGCTCAACCAACCCGGGAGGCCCAGGAGGGAGCTACGGAGAGCGGCCCGGCCCGACCGACCAGCCGGTTCCCACGACGGCATCAGGAGCAACAGAGAACCCGACCAAACCGGCCGGGATCCAACCTACGACTGAGCTGCGCAGGTCCAGTAGGCTCAGACGGAGCCCCGCCTACCTACGTGACTACGCGACGTAAGGACTGAACCAAGAGGGAGGGGTGTTCTGTCCCTAATTAGCATTCTTGAGATCCCCGCGCTTTGATTGGCCAAAGCGCGGGGCACTCTGATTGGTCAGGCGAGCCGCGCCGATTGGCTCACTAAGAATCTCCCGCGATTGGTCCATTCGAATCGCGGGAGATTCAAAGCGGTGCCATTGGCCGCGGCCGCGGCGGCTGAAAGAATAAAAGCCGTGAACCTTTTGCAAAGAGCCAGTTCGGTTCCTACTTTAATAAAAGAGCATGATTTGAAGTCACCGACTCCTGGCATCATTTCGTGGACACAACACTTTCAAACACAGATTGACAGCTCCCGTTGTCCTTACCCTTGGCCAGCAGTCTATGGGTGCTAGGACTTCAGCAGCAGCAGCTGGAGGCTTCCTGTAAACCAGCCTAATTGCAATAAACACAAGGATCCCAGTCCCCAGCCATCAGGAGTCTTTCACTTCTTAACATACAGTACTTTTATTTGCAGTACTGAGGATCAACATGGTGGTTCAGGATTTCAGCTGGATAATCTGGAGGTCTGAGCAAAGGCATTCATTGTATGGAGGTAGCCAAGAAGGTAGCTACAGCCATGCAGTTGAAACCCTGCCTCTTTTTTCATATCCACATATTGGCAATAGATACAAAAAAGGGAAAGAGATGCAGGTGTGTTGTTGTAGATGCTACCTTGATTTATTTTCATCCCTTCCACAACTGCACCTGTTTCTGAAATTGCAAGAAACCCCCTCCTTGTAATCCTTAAAGCCTTCTCTTATCTCCCCAAATCTTCATTGATTTAGTTGCCATAAATCAGCAGCAATGTTTCCAGACATTTTAGAAAAAACACAGTAAAACAACTGTGCCAACCTTGGGATCTGGAAAAAAAACTCCTCAAATTTTTTATTTATTTATTTGTTTGTTTGTTTGTTTATTTTATTGCTGCCTATTCAAAAATAATCCCAATCAAAAGAAAACAATTGAAAGTCCATGTACTGTAGCTCTATATCCCAATCGCTTGCTATTACTCACCTCTTTTTAGTGTCTCTTCCCCACTATGGCTCATAGATGTCAAAACATATGATTAATATAGCATTTCCTCAAGAAGCAGGGCAAGATAGAAAAGATCTAACTGCACATTTGTTTACAGACTCCAAATATTTCTTTGGCTCTGTGCAGATAATATGCTATTTCCAAGACAGCAACCAATTCCACAAGGTATTCTCAGATTGCAATCCTGAAAGGAAGCCTTCTGAGCATCAAAACACTTCTCTTGCTATCTGGCAGTTTCTGCTCATTGAGAACCAAATGCCTGATGTGGCCATGGGAGAGAGAGGGGTGGGGGAAAGAGTGTTCAAAACCTCTGACACCAAAGCCTGTGTTAAGTGCCACAATATCTTTCTCTTTATCGCCACTGACTCTAAGTGGCATACAAATTCAGAACAAATACTATGCCTAAAAATGAATTATACAAATTATATCAATTTACTGTACCCAAAAGAGAGAGAAATAACATAGTCTATGGTCCAGACCAATGCTTCTCTGATTCAGCAAATTTAAAAAATGTGGACTTCAGCTCTCAGAATTCTCCAGCCAGCATGCTGGGAAACACCACACGAAGAAAACTAAGGGTGCATTCCTGCACAATGCCTAAAACATGGGCACATCATCAACTTATACCACACCCTGAGAGGAAAAGACAGATTTTGAAAGGCCTGATTTCTAGGCCTGCAGACAGTGGTGGGATTCAAATAATTTAACAACCGGTTCTCTGCCTACACCCTGTTCTTCTAACAACCAGTTCACCAAACTGCTCAGAAACTTAACAACCGGTTCTCCCGAAGTGGTGTGTGTTATGTCCTAGCATGGGCGCAAGGAACGGAGACGAGACATCGAATGGTGACTTCAACTCTTTATTGTGAAATAAGAACAGAGCAAATACTTGGGCAGCAGCAGCTCTTTTATAGAGCTGGCTGCTGTCAAAACAAACAAGCTATTTAGGGTTGTTACTGATGCGTTGGCTTAGTCCATAATACCCCTCCCCCCTAGGTTCCGTCTGAGGGGTGGGGTGACGTATTCTCGTAAATAGGCAGGTCGCTTCACCTGTCTGCTTGATCTGCGCTGTTCCACCGGTTTCTGTCCTGGCTCTGGTACTGGTGGGCTGCTAGCTGAGCTGGATGGTGAAAACGGTCCCACTGTTCCGTCGAATGGCTCTGGGCTATTTTCTCTGCTTTCGCCAGTGCTGTCTTCCGGGTTACCTGGATCTGTTCCCATTGCAGTGCTGTCACGTGACAAGGCCACTCCCTGGCTCGGTTCTCCTTCTGGCGGTGAGTATCCCCTGGTTGGTTATGTAGACTGCTGGGTTTCGATTGTTAAATCATCTGATATTTCTTTTTCAGCCTCCTCGATGTTCCTTCCCCCCCCCAGTTAGAGATTCAGGGGCTGAGATGGGAATAGGTGCTAGTCTGGAACGGAGTTGGTCTATGTGGCGCTTCCACATCTTACTATCTGCAGTTTGTAGGCGATAGGATCGGGGTCCCGTAAGTTGCATTATGGTAGCGGGGACCCACAATGGGTCGCCCGAGAAGTTTTTGGCTAAAACGGGGTCACCTTCCTGGAATGCTCAACACTTGCTGCTGGATCCTGGGGGTTGTTCAGGCGTGTGATTAGGGTGGAGGCGATTGAGATGTGAGCGAAGTTTCCGGCCCATCAGGAGTTCAGCTGGGGTTCTGTTTGTGGTGGTGCTTGGGGTTATGTGTTGGAGGAGAAGCATTCGGGTTATTTTGTCGTCAATGTTGCCATGGTCCATTTTGTGTAGAGTCTTTTTTACAAATTGAACCATTCGCTCAACCCTACCATTGGCCGCATGGTGAGCTGGCGATGTTAAGGCATGGCGGATGCCCCGGTCTGCCAGGTACTGTTCAAATTCCAGGGCAGTGAATTGGGGGTCATTATCGGAGACCAGAACATCCAGCAATCCGTGGGTAGCGAATAGCTTATTCAGTTTTTTAGTGACTGCCTCTGTGGTGGTGCCTTTCATCTTGTGGACCTTGAGCCAATTAGAATAGGCATCCACTGTTAGGAGGAAAGTGTGTCCTCTTGTGGGTCCCGAAAAATCAATGTGGATACGGGACCAAGGACCTCGAGGCGTTTCCCACTGAGTTGGGGGAGTTTTTGGAGGAGTGGAGCGAGTCTCCTGGCATTTGCTGCACTTTGCTACCCAGGTCTCTATCTGTTTGTCTAACCCAGGCCACCATGCATAACTCCTGGCCAATGCCTTCATCCGCACGATGCCTGGATGTCCATCGTGCAACATTTTTAAAACCTTATGTTGCAATTTCTCCGGGATTACAACTCTGTCTCCCCACAAGATGCAGCCCTTTTGGGAGAATAGTTCTGTCTGTCGATTTCTGAATGGCTTGAAAGTGTCGTTGGGTGCGCTGTCCGGCCAATCCCGTTCCACCCAGCTGAGGACTCGTGCCAAAACAGGGTCCTTTTTTGTTTCTGAGGCGATGTCTCGAGCGGTCAGCGGCGGTGATTTATGGATTTCGATTTGCAACACAGCTAAGGTTGGAGCTGGGTCCTCTATGACGTCTGGTAGTGGGGGGTGGCTCAAAGCGTCAGCTTGGGGAATGGCTTTCCCCGGGCGGTGTTGCAATCGATAATCATAGGCTGCTAAAAATTCTGACCAACGTGTCATTCTTGGTGATAAGATATGGGGAGTTGGTTTGTTTCCCGCCAAAATACCAAGTAGCGGCTTGTGGTCTGTAATTATGGCAAAGGGTCTCCCATACACATATTCATGGAAACATTTAATTGCGGATACAATAGCGAGAGCCTCTTTATCAAGTTGACTATAGTTCCTTTCAGTTTTAGACAAAGTTCTCGAAAAGAATGCAATAGGTGCCTCATTCCCATTTGGCAGGATGTGGCTTAAAATGGCTCCCACTCCGAATGGTGAGGCGTCACAGGTAACTGTTAAGGGTAGAGTCTTGTTGTATTGTATCAATACAGCATCGGAAGTTAAGAGGTCTTTTACTTGTTGGAATGCCCATTCTTCATGCCATCCCCAGACCCAGGAAGCCTTTTCGTCAAGAAGTCTATGTAGGGCTCAGCTACGGTCGCCTTCTAGAGCAAGAAGATGTTATAAAAGTTAATGAGTCCCAGGAAGGCTTGGAGATCTGTCTTATTCCTAGGTCTCGGGGCGTTTTTGATTGCGGTTAGGTTTTTTTTCGGTGGGGTCGATTCCCTGTCTGTTGAGAAGGTATCCCAGGAACTCCACTCTCTCCGTACAAAGTTGGCACTGTCCCTTTTTACTTTCAGGCCAGCGTCTTTAAATTTCTGAAGAACCTTTCTGAGTCGTTGTACTAATAACTCTTTAGTAGGGGCAGCTATTAAGATGTCGTCAAAATAAGGCACAACGCCTTTTATGCCTTGTAATAGTCTCTGCATCAAACTTTGGAAAATGCCAGGTGCCACACTTACTCCAAATTGGAGTCTATTGCACTTTAAGGCGCCTCTATGTGTAACTATTGTCTGGGCTTCTGCAGTCCTTCGCGATGTGGCCTCTTTTCCCGCAGGAACGGCAGAGTGCGTCGAAGCATTTGCAGTCCAATCGCGGGTGGTTTGCCCCGCAACCAGCACATTGGCGTGGAAGTCTCTGGTTTCTTTGCTCTCGTTCCGAGCGGAGCCGGTTGACCTCCTCTTCCTCACTGTCTGAGGATGACTCGAGGTCTTCGTGGTGGGCAGTAATAGCGTGCTTCTCAGTGGAGAGCAGGCTATCATTAGCGAGTTGGCAATGCGGTGCATTCGCTCGGTGCATTCGAGTGGCCTACTTCCTGGTTGCTTCTGCAGCAGTAGCATCGGCGATGACATCTGCAAGTCTGATGTCTCCTTTCGCCATGAGTTTACTCTGCACATTGTGGTCATCTAATCCCAGAACTATGCGGTCTCTCAGGGTTTCCTTGAGGTTTGCAAAACCACAGAGGCCTCCTAGGTTCTGGAGGTCGGCTACGAAGTCCCCAACGCTCTTGTTCTTTTGTTGGTCCCTCTGGTAAAACTCGTGTCTTCGTATCAGTGTAGGTACTGTGGGTGCGTAATGGGCCTGGAGGATTGGCGCGAGGTTATCCCAATCCATGGTCTTCACTTCCGCCGGTTTGGCAAGTGCTTTAGCCATTTTGAAAATGGCAGGGCCGCAGTGAGTCAGGAACACCGCTCATTTCTTGCCAGGCGTAGCATCTTTTAAATTGTTGGTCTCTAGGAACATCTGGAAACGATCTATATACAAGTCCCAGTCTTCGTTTGCTAGGTCAAATGGAGCGGGTGGTATGGCGCCGCTGGTCATTCTGCCGTTTGTTGCATGTGCTCTTCAGCCACGTGCTCTGTCTTGTTCGATGAGTACTTAGTCAGCTCTATCATCTCCATATCCCATCCTTGTCACCAGTGTTAAGTCCTGAGCATGGGTGCAAGGAACGGAGATGAGACATCGAATGGTGACTTCAACTCTTTATTGTGAAATAAAAACAGAGCAAATACTTGGGCGGCAGCAGCTCTTTTATAGAGCTGGCTGCTGTCAAAACAACCAATGGTTTGAGTTTACCGTTCTAACAAGCGTCCAATCAGAGAGGCCCGTTAACAGCCAATCGGACTGGCCAGAAATGACCAATCACGACTCGCTATTCACGGGCCAATGAGAAGTGCAGGATTACGAGCCTGCTGCAAAGTAAAGCTATTTAGGGTTGATACTGATGCGTTGGCTTAGTCCATAACAGCGTGAACTGGCTGAATCCCACCACTGGCTGAATCCCAGAGTCATGGCAGTCTGAGCATCCAGGGAAAGAGTATTCCATAGGGCAGGAACCATAGCACTTCCTATCAGATTATATTACTTATCTTTCTGTTGGATTTAAAGGGACAGGCAGTAATGATGAAAGAAATTTGGCTCCTCAGATTTACAGCTACTATGCCATGAAAAGCTGTATAGGATTAGCCACATCTTGAACTGCACACAGAAGCTCACTAACATAGCAGAGCTCTTGCATGAACATATCAAGGTGCACACAAAACCGCTTGCATTGCTGCATTCTGGACCAAGCGAAGTTTCAAGGCAGCCCCATATAGACATAATAATTAATATTTAAGATGATTAGAGCATGAATGACCATGAGTAAGAACTTGTGATCTCGGGAAAGGGTGATATTGCCAAACCAGATGAATCTTTGCAACCCGCTTCTGGTAGCTGTGATCCCCAAATGATACACCGGTTCTTTCTTGTACCAGGTAATTTTATAATCCCAAAATTCCTAGGATAAGCAGCTCAACACTACAAAGGCATCCATACAAAGTTACTTTATTGGATTATATCAGGCATCCTCAAAGTATAACTCACAGTTATGCTGAGATTCATCTAATGTCCAATCTTTGCATTGTCATCTTCATAGTGTGAAAAGATAGTTATCTTCATCCCATAATGATACAGCAAGGGGAGACTCCAGCATGATGCTGGGGTCCTGGTAAGAATAACTAAAACTCCCCCAGCCCAACCAGAAGTCAATTCAGTGACCAATCAGAATTATAGATGTGACCACATGACGTGAACTACAACTCTCATGAGGCATTAACTACATTTCCCATGAGGCATTGCCTTAAGGGGACAGCTCTCATTCCCAAACTAACTACATACTGCCTAACCAGCATACTGCCTAACCAGCACAGGTTCTGTATGGGAATGTAGCACTTATTAAGAACTAAAAATGGAAAATCACCAGGATCAGACTGATTCACCTATATCAATTCATTCATGTCAAGGTTGACCCTATTCCT
Source organism: Hydrophis major (assembly GCA_033807585.1). Lineage (NCBI taxonomy): Eukaryota > Metazoa > Chordata > Lepidosauria > Squamata > Elapidae > Hydrophis > Hydrophis major. Next base: position 176,530,871 of record CM066329.1, read on the forward strand.
CCTTGTACAGATATGAATAGCCTCCAATCATTAAAACTCTGTCAGCCTCAAGATACCTTCCCCTTCTGCCTTTCTGCTAAGATACCTTCCCCTTCTACCTTCCTGCTATTGTTTCATTATTTCTCTCGGCTGTCATGGCAACGGTGGGAGGGGGGATTTCATATGGGAAGAAAGCTGGAGGTGTTTGCATTCCTTGCTGGGCTAGCAAGGGGAGGGGGGATTCTTGTCTTTAACTTTCCGTTTCTTGGCTATCTTTTTCCTCTTTTGTGCAACTGCGAACTTTTATCAAAATATGTCAAGGTCATTTGACAAGACGTCTCATCACCATCTGGAGATGACCACATGAGCTGTTTCAAAAGTTTTAATTGGAAGAATCATTTGAACTTTGGGGGGTGGGAGCAAACCTATTTCTTTGTATGTGCATTCTACCCGCCAATTTCTCAGTTTTGGAATTGCTTTGTAGCTACCACTTTATTTCCCAGTAAAAGGATAATTTTGCTCTACACCATGGAGTCTGAGTATTTCTTTCTTGGGATCTAGAAGGAGCGCAGCCTGACAAACTCCAGCTTGATAAATAGGATAGCAATCTATAAAAGTTCTCCCTTTTGATTTATCAGTTTCCCCAAAGTCTGAATTTCAAATAATAGAGATTATTATGCAAAGGCTGGGTTCTATCTCCAAAATATTTTCATAATGGAAATAATTGAGAATAGGAGCAAGGGCAGAGGGCAAATGTGTTAAAACCAAAAAGGAAGAATAATTCTTTCTTCAAAATCACATGCCTAGAACATCCCTTCCCATTCTTTGCACCACGGGCAAGCTTGACAATAGTTAATAGCACATCTGAAGAAACAAAATATAGAATTTTTTTGTTGGAAGACAAAAATCTCTTGTCCCAGTGACTAACACAGATTGGATCTTGCAATATTAGCCTGGGACACATATATTCGCCTTCATTCATGAAACAAAATATAGCTGGTAATTTTTGTCAGAGAGGTAAATTCCTATTTCCTTCAAGAGAAGTTTTTTTCTGTTAGTATGAATTAACTTGCTGGATTGGATGGGGGAGAGGTCTAATGAAAACCAATTAATATTAAAACTTCTCATCTGTCTTATTGTTACACTTGATCCATGGCTGATCAGGATAATACTTTTTCATATTATTCTTTCTCTTTTTCAGACATTGCCCTGATTTGATTGCAGTATACTTCTTCCTTCTTCTGGCAAGATACCCAACATACTTTGAAAAATAATTATTTTACCATAGACTTCAGAGTTTCTAAAATATACTATATTGCTATGGTGATTGATAGCAAGGATTTCCTCTATTATTTCCCATTACTCTGAACTTTCTGAGGCTTTCATAGACAGCCCGATGTATGTTATTATAAAGTATCTCAGCCTCTGAGATAATATTTTCTCCTGTGCTGAATAAAGTTTGTTGGCTGGGAATAATCAGACTCATTTGTTAAACTCTGTGTTTCCAAGAAGTCATTTATTTCTTCAACTCTATAATTGAGAGAGATATCTTTTAGTTTTTGTGTGTGAGAGAGTAATCTTTCATATATTTATCAATTTCATTCACAGTTCATCTACCTTTGATAGTTATTTATACTCAACTAAATATATATGGCATATATGGAAAGGAATTCTAAACACTTTCTGAGGGACTTCTCCCATTTATTCCTTGCTTATTTCATTATATTTACATCCAATTTTACTTCCAAAGAGTATAAGGCAAAACCATTTCCTCTCTCTTCCTTTTTATCTTCATAGCAACCCTATGATATAAGTAAGACCAGCATTTCTCAATGTTGACAACTTTACGATGTGTGGACTTGAACTCTGAGTATTCCCCAGTCATCCTCGCTGAGAACTAAAGTCTCCACATCTTAAAGTTGCCAACATTGAGAAACACTGTGTTAATCTGTTCAGTGGTAACTAGATAAGTTTCCTGGTTGAACTTCTCAATATTCCAAGTCTTCTAAGGACAAAATCTTCTTTAGCTATGTTCAGAAGTAACAAAAACTTATTTAGCATGAGAAAAAACCTTTCCAAAGCAGCGTTTTGTGTGTGGGTTTTTTTGTCAATACTATTTTATTACTATAACAACAGTTGCAATTGTACAATTGTGCTTCACTTGGTTTTTCAAGATAATTCGACATATCATTGCATGTATTCACAAGTATTTGTTGATCTATTTATTGCACTTTGCTGATCAATTTTGAGCCACGCTATTAGTCTCTGACATCAGTCTGTGTTACTAAGCCAATTCTATAGTATATTCAGCCTAAAAACCACTCTCATTTTACTGAAATTTGTTCTAACAGATTAAGTCAACTAGACTAGAATAGGTGATTTGACATGTAAAGTATATTCTAATTATTGTGAAAACAGCATGTTGACAGATATGCCAGACTATAGATCCATATTTCCATAAAGGAGAGGTGGATGTTTTGGGTCATATACTAAGTCAATTCATCTGCTAAAAAAGGAAAATGTATGATCCTTTAAAAATTAGGAGAGAAAACTTCAGAGAAGTTTGTGGTTGAATGCTAGAATAAATTGGGATTTACCATGTCCCCAAGACATCTCAATAGTTCAAGAAGTGGTAAGTCCAGGGAAATTGAAACTGATGTACTCTTATTTTAAAGAACAAGGCAAAAGTCTAACCAGGAGCTTTGGTGTTTTTTATGTTCTGCTTAATTCTAATGTTGTTATTACTTTATACAAGATAGTAAATTGAGTTTCCTATCAGTTCTCATTCAAACATTCAAATCTCAGATTGTACATGTTGTGAATTAATAAAAGTGCTTGAATAAAGATTATTAAAACCTTAAAGTAAAGTGCAGGGTTCTAAACTGGATCTAGCCCAGGCATACCAACAACTGCCTGTAGATAAAAAAACGGCAGAGGCACAAACTATCGTTACGCATCGAGGTTTGTTTAAATGTAACCGACTCCAATTCGGAGTTAACGTGGCCCCAGGAACGCCTGGGGCTGGTTCTCCAGAAATTTAAAGACTCGGGTCTCAAAGTTAAAAAAAACAAATGTCAACTATGTACGGATAGAGTAGAATTTTTGGGGTACTTAATCGATAAACAAGGTATTCACCCCACCGATAGCAAGCTTAGGGCAATCAAAAATGCCCCAAGGCCCAGAAATAAGGCCGACCTCCAAGCTTTCCTAGGCCTTATCAATTTTTACAACATTTTCCTGCCTCACAAAGCAACCGTAGCCGAACCCCTACACTGTTTGTTGGACAAAAAAGCAACCTGGGTTTGGGGGCGCCGAGAGGAACATGCGTTTCGACAAGTAAAAAACTTATTGACCTCCGATGCTGTTTTGATGCAGTATAACGAGACTTTGCCTTTAACGATTACATGTGATGCATCACCGTTTGGAGTGGGTGCCATTTTGAGCCATGTGTTACCAAATGGTAGTGAAGCCCCTGTTGCTTATTTTTCAAAGACGCTATCAAAAGCAGAACGCAACTATAGTCAAATCGATAAAGAGGCTCTTGCTATTGTATCTGCTGTTAAACGATTTCACGAATATATTTATGGGCGAGTTTTTACTATAGTTACTGACCACAAACCTTTACTGGGGATTATAGCAGGAGATAAGCCAACCCCTTATATATTATCTCCTAGAATGACTTGCTGGTCAGAATTCTTGGCTGCATATAATTATAAGTTGCAACACCGCCTGGGGAAAGCCATTCCCCACGCTGATGCATTGAGCCGTGCACCACTTCCAGAAACCGTTGACGACCCAGCTCCGACCGTCACAACACTTCAGATCGAGACACTTCAATCACTGCCGCTGACAGCTCGAGATATCGCGATCGAAACCAAACGCGATCCTCTTTTGGCACAAGTTCTCAGCTGGGTAGAGCGTGGATGGCCATTGGACCAAGTCCCTGACAACTACGTTCCTTTCAAAAATCGACAGACGGAACTGTTTTCCCAGAAAGGCTGCATCATTTGGGGGGATAGAGTCGTTGTCCCAGAGTGGCTACAATGAGCGGTACTGAAAACCTTGCATGAGGGCCACCCCAGCATCGTGCGCATGAAAGCGCTCACACGAAGCTATGCGTGGTGGCCAGGTATCGACAAGCAGATCAAAGCCTGGGTAAAGACTTGTTACAAATGCCAGGAAGTTAGCAATGCCCCACCGAAAGCAACCCCGACAGAATGGGAAACACCCAGGGGACCATGGTCCTGTATTCACCTTGACTTTGCAGGACCTACTAAAGGACACACATTCCTATGAACGGTGGATGCCTACTTGAACTGGCTTGAAATCCATGAAATGAAAAGCACAACAACCGAATCAGTCATCAGGAAATTGGACAGATTATTTGCAACTCACGGGCTGCCAGATGTTCTAGTATCCGATAACGGTCCCCAGTTTACCGCACTCTCCTTTCAACAGTATCTGGCGGACTGTGGTATTTGCCATGCGCTAACTTCACCGGTGCATCCTGCGGCCAATGGAAGAGCCAAGCGCATGGTACAATTCGTCAAAAAAACTCTGTATAAAATGGACTATGGCGATATCGAAGATAAGATTAACCGGATACTCTTTCTTCAGCACATCACTCCACACAGCGTCACCAACAAAACTCTGGCTGAGTTGTTGATGGGATGGAAGCTCCGCTCCTACCTCGACCAACTACACCCATCGTACGAACCTGAAAAACCACTTGGATCCAGCGGGAAATGCCGTAATTTCCAGATAGGCGACTTAGTTTTCACTAGAAACTTTTCTGGCAATCCCTTGTGGGTCGAGGCAACTGTAATCCAAGTGACCGGACCCAGATCATACCGAGTAAAATGTTGCGACGAAAGAATATGGAAGCGCCATATTGATCAGCTGCGTTCAAGGTTGCAGTCTGGGTTCTGCGACTCCGGTGATTTCCAAACTGAGGGGGGAGGAGATGCCGAGGAAGCTGAATTTGAAATGGCAGAAAGCACGAGTGGAAGAAATGACCATCCAAACACAACGTGTGAAGAAGGATCGGGGACCGGGGTAAGCTTGCCTCAAAGGGACAATGAGGATATTAGCGGCAACGAAGTTTTAGATGAAGAACCGGAGGCACCCTGTTTGCCAGAAAATGTCCTGCCCCAACAAGACTATGGACAAATACCGGGAGGACAATGTAAATCTAATAGACAATCAAAACAACCTGCCTACCTCAAAGATTACATCACCGCACCCCTTAAATGGAACCCGGGGGGAAGGGGTGTTGTGAATTAATAACTTGAATAAAGATTATTAAAACCTTAAAGTAAAGTGCAGGGTTCTGGCCCTGCACTTCTGATTGGCCGATAATAGTGACATCGGATTGGTCCATTCAGGAGAATCTCATTGGCTATTAACGGGCCTCTCTCATTGGTTAAGGGAGCTAACGCTTCCCGTTCCTCATTGGCTGTTTAACCAAAAGCTTGCCTATATAAAGGGGCCATTTGTGGCTGTAGGCTCGCTCTGTTACACCATGTTAAATAAAGAGTTGAAGTTCACTGTTCATCGTCTCGTCTCCACTTCTTGTGCCCATGCGCAGAACTTAACAGTACATGAAGATATTTTCTTTCTTTTAAATTTAATGTAATGTGGACTATACAATATTTAGGACTCTTTTTAATTTCTTGCCAGAAAATCCAAGAAATTTGTAGCAGACCACTACCATCCTATGGAGCACTGCAATTTTTGTCAATTCTTTTAAGCCATTGCTTCCTCATGTTCTGGACAGCTATTAAAATTTATTTTTTTCTACACTGAATTCTTCCCTCTTAAATATTTTACATTTCATGATTTTTATATTTTCTTCTTTAAAAAAAGGTTTGTTTTGATCTGAGCTGTGTGGTGTATCTCTAAAGGAGGGACAGAAGGACTGAATCAGAGGGAGATTTCATTATCTTGCAGGGTGTTGTAAGTTACTGTAAGTGGTACTGCCGGGATCATCCACTCTATCAAATGAGGAGTGTTAGATCTGGGTTTTCAGCTGCACCCAGTGATTTCAACAGCTTTAGACTGTTATGATGCATTCAGAAATCATCCTTGGACATGTCTATGGAGATTCTCAATCATCCAGATCATGGCTGTCCCAAAGGTGCTTTTCTAAAAAGCAGTTGGACTTTCTTGATTTTTCCTTGAAAATGTTTCACTTTTCATCCAAGAACTTCAGAATAAAAGAAGCTTCTTGGATGAGAAGTGAAACATTCAAAGGAAAAACCCAAAAAGTCTAGTTGCCTTGGAAAAGCACCTTTGGGACATTCTTGGACATCATATTTAAAAATGAACATAATACAAAAAAAGAAAACAAAAATTAGAAATATAAAAAGCTAGCTACCTTATATGGAGTTAAGCCACTGATCCATCTAGCTTGGTAAAACCAAATGAGAAAATAAAAGGTCTGGATCAGACTTCTAACCAGGCCTGCTGATTTAGTCTAGATCCTAGCCAAATCTGGAAAGGAGGTAAGAATTCTGTCACCATCTTTTTCCACCAGCTGCTATTCCATTAACTTGTCTAGTACCTTTTGAAAAATCATTTTTGTTAAGGCCGCGTGGAAAGAAGCCAGGAGTCGGTGACGTTGTTTCAAGCTCTTTTTATTAGGCTGGTACCGAACTGAGCATATGGGAAAACTTTGCGGCTTTTTATTTCCAAGCCGCGGCAGCCGCAGACAATGGCCCCGCTTTGAATCTCCCGCGATTCGAATGGACCAATCGCGGGAGATTCTCAGCGAGCCAATCGGTGCGGCTCGCCTAGCCAATCAGAGCGCCCTGCATTTTGGCCAATCAAAGCGCGGGGATCTCAAGAATGCAAATGAGGGGACAGAACATCCCTCCCCTCTTGGTTCAGTCCTTACGTTGCGTAGTCCCATAGGTAGGCGGGGCTCCGTCTTTGCCTACTGGACCTGCGCAGGTCAGTCATAGGTTGGATCCCGGCCGGTTCAGTCGGGGTCTCTGTTTCTCCGGACTCCGTCGTGGGACCCGCCTGGTCTGTCTGGCCGGGCTGCTCTCCGCAGCTCCCTCCTGGGCTACCCAGGTTGGTTGAGCTGCGGGTTTCGCTGCTCCCGCTCGGTCTTCCCGGGTTGGTTGAGCTGGCCTGGCTGTCTCTTTCTGGCGAGGTTTCATGCTGGCTGCTCTCAGGTGAGTATGGCTGGTTTATTTTTTCTCGTTTTGGTTCCCTGGGTATTGCCTCCCCTCTTGGTTTGTGTTGTGGGAGTTGGTTTTGCTTGGTTGCACGTTGGTGGTCTCTTGTGTGGTCGTCCTCGATCTTAACTGGTCGATGTGGCGTTTCCACACTCATCCGTCGGTTGTTTGTAGCCGGTACGAGTGTGGGCCTGTTAGTTGTGTTATGACGGCTGGTACCCATAATGGGTCTCTGGTTAGGTTTTTCATGTAGACGGCGTCGCCTGGTGCGAAGGTTCGGTGTTTGCTGGTGGAGTCTGGGGGTTTCTCTAGGTTGTACGTGGGGTGTAATCTATCGAGTGGGGACCTTATTTTCCTCCCCATTAGCAGTTCGGCTGGGCTTTTATTTGTTGTGGTGTTTGGGGTTATGTGCTGGATGAAAAGTAATTTATTTATTTTGTCCTGGATCTCCCCGTGGTCTATTTTCTGGATGGTTTTCTTTGTGAATTGAACCATCCGTTCCACCCTACCATTCGCCGCCAGATGCACCGGAGCTGTCAGCGCGTGTCGTGTGCCCCTCTCCGCTAGGAATTTTTCGAATTCTAGCAAGGTGAATTGGGGCCCGTTGTCAGAAACGAGGACGGCTGGGAGGCCGTGTGTTGCGAAAAGTTTGCAGAGTTCTTTGGTCACGGCCTCCGTGGTTGTTGTTCTCATGTTGCTTACCTCCAGCCAGTTGGAGTAAGCGTCTACGGTTATTAAGAAAGTGTGTCCTTTTGTGGGCCCGGCGAAATCTATGTGGATTCTAGACCAAGGTCCCCTGGGGGTTTCCCACTCTAGGATGGGTGCTGCGGGTGGGCTTGGCCTAGTTTCCTGGCATCATTGACACCTTGCTACCCAGGCCTCGATCTGTTTGTCCATTCCTGGCCACCAAACATAACTTCTGGCCAGGGCTTTTGTCCTAACGATGCCCGGGTGCCCCTCGTGTAACAGTTCCAAAACCTTCCCTTGTAGTTTTTCCGGGATGACCACCCTATCCCCCCATAGTATGCACCCTTTTAGAAACGAGAGTTCCGTTTGCCGGTTCCGGAATGTCCTGACGGACTCATCGTTGTCCCTTTCTGGCCACCCTTTCTCTACCCAATGCAAAACCCACGCCAGACGTTTGTCTTTATTAGTTTCTCAGGCAATGTCTGACGCGGTTATGGGTAGGTTGGGTAGAGTCTCTATGCTGAGGGTGGTCGTCGTGGGTGCTGGGTCAGTGTCAGGTTCCGGTAACGGTGAGTGGCTTAAGGCGTCCGCATGGGAGATAGTCTTACCAGGTCTGTGTGTGAGTCTGTAGTTGTAGGCAGCCAGGAACTTGGACCACCTTGTCATTCGGGGAGACAGAATGTTCGGGGTGGTCCTGTTCCCTGCAAGGATTCCCAGCAACAGTTTGTGGTCGGTGATGATGGTAAATGTCCGGCCGTAGAGGTACTCGTGAAACCTTTTTACTGCGGCGACGATAGCCAAAGCCTCTTTGTCCAGCTGGCTGTAGTTCCGCTCCGGTTTGGTGAGGGTCCTTGAAAAGAACGCGATGGGTGCTTCTTTTCCGTCGGGGAGAGTATGGCTGAGGACAGCACCAACGCCGAAGGGTGATGCGTCGCATGCGATGGCTAGTGGTAGGGTCTCGTTGTACTGGATGAGGACGGCATCCGAAGTGAGCAGGTCCTTGGTTTTCCTGAAGGTGGCTTCCTCGCGTTTCCCCCAAGTCCAGGTAGCCGCCTTGTCCAAAAGCCTATGCAAAGGCTCACCGCGGTCGCCTTTTGGGGCAGGAAGACATTATAAAAGTTAAGTAGCCCCAGAAACGCCTGCAGTTCTGTTTTTGACCTGGGTGTGGGGGCTTCCTTGATGGCTTTAATTTTTTTGTCGGTGGGGTGAATGCCATGTCGGTCTAGGAGGTATCCTAGGAATTCGACCCGCTCTGTGTACAGCTGGCATTTTTCCCTCTTCACTTTAAGCCCGGTTTCTTTGAATCTCATTAGCACCTCCCTTAGGCGACTCTCTAGTTTGTCCTGGTTGGTTGCCGATACTAGTACATCGTCGAAGTATGGTACCACCCCCTTGATGCCTTGTAAGAGTCTTTCCATGAGGCTCTGGAAAATTCCAGGCGCCACGCTGACACCAAATTGGAGGCGGTTGCCTCTAAAGGCTCCCCGGTGGGTGACTATGGTTTGCGCCTCTGCAGTTTCCTCATCGACTGGCAGTTGCTGGTATGCTTGGGCCAGGTCGAGTTTCGTGAAAACTTTGCCCCCTCCCAGTGAGTGTAGGAGATGCTGCACTACTGGGACGGGGTAAGCGCTTTGCTGCAAGGCGCCATTTAGGGTGGCCTTATAGTCCCTGCAGATTCTCACTGACCCATCAGGCTAAATCAGGGTCACTATGGGGGTCTCCCACCGGGCATGGTCTATGGGTTGTAATACCTCTTGCTTTACGAGCTTGTCAATTTGCTCGTCTATCTTCGGTTTGAGTGCGAATGGGACCCGCCTTGGTTTTAGGCATTTCGGGGGAACGTTTGGGTCTAGGCTGAAGGATATAGGGGGTCCTCGGTACTTGCCTAGGCTGCTGTCGAACAGCTCCTGGAAATCCCGGGCCAGTTGTTGCTCCCAGTCGGCTTCGGCGATGTGGTCGATGCCCGTGACTGCGATGCCTAGGGGTGCGAACCATTGAAGTCCCAGTAGGCTAGGTCGGTCTCGATCGATGATGGTTAAGGGAAGTCTTTCGGCGTGTCCCTTGTAGGTCACTGTAAACTGTCCTGTTCCGACTACAGGAATGCGGTTTCCCTGGTAGTCCTTGAGGATTAGTCTCTGGTTTTCTAGTTGCTTTCTCTGGATGGTAGGCACCAAACATTTAAGTTCTTTCCAGGCTACCATTGAGAGGTAGGACCCGGAGTCCACCTCCATTTTGCAGAGCTCGCCTTCGATGCCTACCTCCACATAAACCTTTCTGGCGTCTGTGGTTGTGGCGTGGCCGATGGTGACTGTCTGATGTGTCTCTTCTCTCTGCCTGGCCTCGCCGCTTTGTTGGGCTCGTCCGTTTTGCTCCCAGCGGTTGTCTGTTGGCCGGTCTCTGGTCCTGGGGGGGGTGCTCTCTCGTCTCCGCTCGCTCAGGTCCCATCGCCTGGGGCTGTGGGTCTTCTTGAGGCGGCAAATGCGTGCGATGTGGCCCTTCTTGTCACAGTGCTGGCAAACGGAGTCGAAGAACCGGCATTCGGACCTGGGGTGGTCGCCTCCGCAACCTGCACACGTGGTCCTCGACTTACGACTCCGCCGGCTGCGCTGGTCGCGGCCCGCCTGTAATTGGTGGATGTCTTCCTCTTCGTCAGACGTGCCCGAGGTCGAGTGGAGTTCGCTGTGGTGGGTGGTGGTTCCAGGTGGGGCCTCGGTCGACCTTGCAGGGTTGTTGTTTGCGGTGCGGTCCCCAGCGTTCGGTCTCCGCATGCGGTCTGTTGACTGTCGGGTTGCTTCGGTGGCCGAGGCTTCAGAGATGGCATCGGCAAGAGCGATGTTGCCCTTAGCCATCAACCGACTTTGGAGAACGGGGTCCCAAAGGCCGAGCACGATTCGGTCCCAAAGGGCCTCATTCATGTTGGAGAACTCGCATAGTCCTCCCAGGCGCCGCAGCTCTGCAACGAAATCGCTGAGACTCTCGCCTGACCGCTGGTCCCGCCGATAAAATACATGCCGTCGGATGAGGATGGGCACGGCTGGAGCGTAGTGGTTTCAGAGCAATGGCTCGAGGTCCTTCCAATCCATTTCGGTCACGTCGGCGGGTTTGGCTAGCGCTTTTGCCATCTTAAACACTGCCGGCCCGCAGTGTGTTAGGAAGATGGCTCGTTTCTTTGGTCCCGTGGCATCCTTCAGATCGTTGCATTTGAGGAACATGTGGAATCTGTCCGTGTAAGATTCCCAGTCCTCGGTAGCGGGGTTGAAGGGGGTTGGTGGCGCGATGCTGGCCATCTCATCGGTTGGCTGGCTTCCGTCGGACACGTGCTTCGGTTCAGGATGAGGATCCCACCCTCGTCGCCAGTGTTAAGTCCGCGTGGAAAGAAGCCAGGAGTCGGTGACTTTGTTTCAAGCTCTTTTTATTAGGCTGGTACCAAACTGAGCATATGGGAAAACTTCGCGGCTTTTTATTTCCAAGCCGCCGCGGCCGCAGCCAATGGCCCTGCTTTGAATCTCCCGCGAATCGAATGGACCAATCGCGGGAGATTCTCAGCGAGCCAATCGGCGCGGCTCGCCTAGCCAATCAGAGCACCCCACGCTTTGGCCAATCAAAGCGCGGGGATCTCAAGAATGCAAATGAGGGGACAGAACAATTTTATCTGGTGGAAATCACCAGATCTGATAAAAGCTAGTTCTATAGTTTAGCTACATATTTTGTAAATAAATATTTATATTTATCAGAAGAAACAATCAGACAAAAGAGGCAGGAGCACCCAACAGCTTAGCAGTCAAAAGAAGAAACTTAGGAAGGACCTGCCCCAATGAATCAAACAGTGAAAAGTGGCAACAGAAAATTTGTACCTTCAAACTTGCAAGATTCTGTTCATGTAGATTTACAATAAAATGGATTTAGCTCATTTGTTTGTGTTTCCTGTCTGGTTTACCTGAGTGAGTTGACAATGACTTGTAAAAGCTTTGAAAAATGTTATAAGAAGTCATTTTTAAAAAATGAAAAGAAAACAAATTCTAAGTCATTATCTAAAGAGGTTAAATAATATTGCTAAAAATAAAAGGAAGGAATACAAAGTTGGTATGTTTTATTTTATTTTAACATAAAATAACTGTTGTTGTTGTTTTTGATAACCCTTAAACTTTTGCTGGTCAGGATTGAAATGATGAGGTTTGTTTAGAAGTAAAAGATGATATAGGGAAAGAAAAATATCATTTGTTGTATTTTAAGAGAAGGTGATAAATTACTAAAATTGTTTAAACTTCTTTGGAATTTGCCTTCTTGCAGCAGCCTCACTTTTTTTCCTATTAAATTTCATGGAGCAATCACTCTAAAATCTTTTTGCATTACCTTGTATTTATTTACATTAAATTGAATTTGCCATTTAAATCCTTTTCTGCCAACAGAATTTTGACAAAGGCTCTTTGAAAGTTCAAACATTCACTATCTTTTGAACCCTTGACACCCTATTGTATCTATAAGTATGTATGTCTCTCTGTGTGTATGTATGTATTTCTGTGTGTATGCACATGTACATCTATGCACATGTACATATAGACACAGTAAGCTACATGACTTATCATTTTGTTTCTCTCCTCAGTCCCTCTTCAAAATGTAGTGTTACATTGATTTTTCAGATTTTGAATCAGATGCAGATCTAAAACAGAAGTCCTTTCTTTAAAAATCAGCATTTTATATTTAAGTGTTTGGAAATCCTTTGGGAGAAAGGATCTTTTGCTATTTAATCAGGGCTTTGTGATTTTAATCACCTTGGAAGGAATGTTCCCATTACTTTTATTTCTTTGCGTTAAGCCCATTCTAATTGTAAATTTTAATGTCCTGTTTCTGGGGAAGACTAGCGTGGAAGGAAGACTTGTGGAGAGAAGGGCGGGGGTTGATTTCCTTCCCACAATATCATTTAAATATTGTGGGAAGGAAATCAAGTATGGAGGTTTAATTCATCAATTTGATTCATCGATTCAACTCTTGTTACTTCTGGGTTTTTTTTACCCCTTTGATTCCTGTCCCATGATATCTGATGGCAATGATTGTTCCTGGTTTGAGGCACAGTTGCTTATTTAGGGCTACCACACCTAGGCTAAAAATGTGGACAATCATGAAATGCAGAAAGTTTTGCAGAAGGTGCTACATTTTCGTGGCCCTCTACTGGTTGTATATATTTGTGCACCTCAGATAGACATGGAAGAATAGCATCTAGAACTTTTGTTCCAGATGTAATCTGTTAGATAAAAGATCATTATGATTAGGCATGCCATAACTAGATGACAAGGAAGAATTTAGTTTTTCTGAATCTTTTTGCTGCCATTTAGTGACCCTCCTGATTTTGCAGTCCAGGTATCATATACTTATTTATGATCCTGAGTTAAATTGCATTTTCAACCGGCAAGTTCTGGGAACTTCCATCCTAGCTGCCTCCCTTCAGCCCTGGGAAAAGTAAAAGTAAAATGCTTAAGCATTTACTTCCTTCTCAGATCTCAGAAATACAGAACTTAAGAAATCTTGCCCAGGTCCTGAAACACAAGAAGGACCAGTGCAACCTTGCACTCTTGGGAAAGTCCCTTACTGAGGTCAAATCTCAGAAGTAAAAATGTAGGAGAACAGAGAACTCAACTGTTCCGTACTAGCAGGCTTGAAGGCCTGCATTCCTATTGGTCCGGAAAAGCCGAGCCATGATTGGTCGTTATGGGACACTCTGATTGGCTCATATAGAGCTTGCCACGATTGGCTAACATCAAGCGCGGCAAGCTCAAAAAAACCTGTCATTGGCTGCCTAGCCGTGGCCAGCTCTATAAAAAGAGCAGCCACGGCTAGAGTTTTTGTCTCAGTATCTGGTTGCTTAATAAAGAGCTGTTGTTCACTACCACGAGTCTCGTCTCTCCTTGGGACCCACTGCCCAGACATAACACTGGCGACGAAGGTGGGATACTGAGACAACAGAGCTGATCAGCACGTGGCAGACAGCGCAAAGACGCAGCAAAATGGCCAGCAGCCTCTTTGGAGAGACCAACTGTTGCTTTCTCCTACAAAGCAAAGTTCTCCATTTCGGATTCTTGAATCAGGGGTGGGATTCTACCAGTTTGCACCTATTCGGTAGAACCGGTTGTTAACATTGTAAACAGTTCAGGGAAACGGTTGTTGGAAGAAATTACTGGTCTAATCCTGTAAGGAAGGCAGGAAGGAAACATTCTGGTGTTGCTTACAGAAACTGCCTCTCTGTTAACCCTTATTAAATCTTGGCAGGACTAGACTTCTTGTGTCAGGAACATCTCTGGAGTTATTTTTCCCCTCCTTTGCTGGTACTTTGCTTGTGTGGAGTGACCATTCAAAGTTACAATGGCACTGAAAAAAGTGACTTATGACTATTTTTCACATTTACGACTGTTGCAGCATCCCCGCAGTAATGAGAGGCCAGGCGAGGAGATGCGTGCCTCAATGTGAGTGACATTGAGTTGGCCACACCCAGTCAGTCACATGACCACCAAGCCACACCCACCACAGAACTGATTGTTAAAAAATTTGAATCCCACCCCTGTCCTGAATCTAGCTACAAATCAGAAATTATCCAGCAGTGAAGTTTTTTTTTTTTTTTTTTGGGGGGGGGGGGCGACAAAAGCTGAATTCTATCTATTCAGGCCTTCCAGAATGAGATCCCCAGATTACAGAAGAAAGACAGTGTATATATTTTGATTGATGGGCAACCTGAATTTAGATAGATTCAGTTAGGGCCTCCTATAGCATGCTATATGGATGTTTCATCTGGGCAAGTGATCCTATAGTATGCTATATAGATGTTTCATCTGGGCAAGTGATCCTATAGTATGCTATATAGATGTTTCATCTGGGCAAGTGATCCTATAGTATGCTATATAGATGTTTCATCTGGGCAAGTGATCCTATAGTATGCTATATGGATGTTTCATCTGGGCAAGTGACCTGTTTTTCATTGAAAGGTCATTATGTGGAAGTTTAAAGAGATCAGGAATGGGTAAATTCATCTCTGTTCTGCTGCTCCCTCACACAAAGAATAGTAACATAGCCAACAGTTACATTGCTGATAAAATCCCCTCCCCGGGGAATTCAGAAGATTTGTGCTCAAAGGCACATGCCTTCTCAAAAGATAAGCACATATCATCTGCAACCTAGCAACACCCAAAAGGTTACCTAGGTAGAGTGATGACTATAAATCATCTTTGGAAATGGGGGTGAGGACGGCAGGGAGAGAGAACTGTTTTCATTCAAATTGTAGGAGTCAGTGATCCTTTGGTTAATCACCTGGTCTTGTTGATCAAATGTTTACCATTTGAGTACCTTCTGCTGTTAAAAGGTTAATCTAATCATGTGCTGTACCTTGATTCTCCTTTGTCCAGGGGGTTATAACTAACTCTTCAGCCTGCAAAATCATTGTCCATTTCTAGACTAGAATGCTGTTTCCAAAGAACTGTACAACTGATCTAGAATTCATTTTGGTTCTTGAGATTCCTACTTAACACTAGCTCATATTTTTTTTCCTAGAGCTTCCCTCATGTTTTAAGATCCAGAGATCTTGTCTCTTTGGCACTCTTGGTTGCCTTGTTACTGCAAGATATAAAGTATTTTCCATTGCTTTTCTCTGAAGAAGAACCATTTAGTCTCAAAGCCAGATTTAATGGACCTAGGTCTAAGGTCTAAAGTACCCAAGGGGAAGGAAATATTACTACATAAGAGTTAAGAGTGAATCTCAAGTTAAATGTAACTACTGGATAATTGCAGCTCTATTTTTATCAAAAAGTTTGACCTTGCATAAGATTTGATTCCGAATTCAAGATTCTACTTGCACACAGTAATCTTGCCCAACAGCTACTGGGAAATTTAATTTCTTTTGCAATCCATCTTCTTTAAGACAGGTAAGTATATTTTATTCTTGTTCTCTTTCTTTGAAAATATTTAGTTTTATCCATTTGTACTCTTTCATTTTGGACTTGCTATGTGTTTTCCTTGGTACTGAACAAAATATCAAACTGGTTTTTTTTTAGGGTTACCTTCCCAGGCAAATTTGGCATCTATCATTCTCTCCAACTTTTCTTTCTTGGGTTATTTATAATTATCATGTCTATCCACGTTCTATCTATGAGCCTCCCTCCCCTGTTTCTTGAGGTGTTGCTTCTCCATTTCATGTAATCCTGAGTGTATGAAAATCAAGCTAATGCTGTTGCGCCATATATAGGTGTGGTTGTATGTGGGAAATAAACCAGTTTCCCTTTAAAATAAACATATGTATGGAGTGGGTGAACTTGTCATTGCAACATTCAGTTTCCTTTGCACTCATGTCTCTGAAAGTTTGCTGCTGAAGCCAAGTACCTAGGAAGCTTGTTCAGAAATAGCTTTGAGAGCATTTGTACCATAGAAAACAAGACAAGAATGTAATAAATGAACAGCGATTTCCTCATGTTGTGCAGATGTTTGAAACCATTCAGAGGTAGGCTTCACATAATTTAATTACCTAGCG
The DNA here is from genome assembly GCA_033807585.1 of Hydrophis major. NCBI lineage: Eukaryota > Metazoa > Chordata > Lepidosauria > Squamata > Elapidae > Hydrophis > Hydrophis major. Next base: position 176,547,227 of record CM066329.1, read on the forward strand.
CAGAACCAAAAATGTGAGTGTGTACATGCATGCACACTTTGCATGCATGCATGCAGCTTTAAACACATGGTAATTTCCAACACACCTTCTCAGGCAGCCACGGTGAGTAGAATGGACGAGGCGTGGAAATCAGAGCTGCGTGGGTGGGGTGAGCAAGCCAGAGAGTGAGATATATAGGATGGGACAGCACTGGGGCAAGGGGGCAGGTCCTGCTGGTGGTCGGAACTACCAATACAGATGAAACGGTTCGAACTGGCACCAGCCCATCTCTGGAACTATTATCCTGTCACTCAGAATGGAAACAATGGGAGTTTTCTTTCAATGCACCCAGAAACTACTAAGTAACTATGGGGTTGGATAGGCCCTCCTTCATTTTCTTGAAGGAGTACAGGTACTCAAATGGAGAAGATATAATGATGTAGAGAGAAAGGATAAGAAGACATTTCTTCAAAGATGCCTTCAGCTGAGTTCTAGAGTTACCAACTCTGGACAACAAAATCCAGGATAATAATGAAGTAATAGCAAAGAGGTTTAATAGCATTTAATGGCTATCTAATGGTGGTCCAGAGTTTTGAACCTGGCTATTATATCCTATCTTGGCATTCCTTTGAAGGAAAAGTACATACTCTGCTAATTTGAGGGGGAAAGCCCTAGAAAAATCAAAAGAATTCTATTAAATGTTTCCCTAAATATTGAACTAGGGTTGGGGGAATCATTTTTATCTCACAATAAGTAACAACATGTCACCCATAGCATGTGTCCTTTTACCTTGTTTTTTTAATTGTATATTATAATTGTTCAGTACAGGTAGTCCTTGACTTACAACAGTTCGTTTAATGATCATTCAAAGTTACAACATCACTTTTTAAAAAGTGACTTATGAACAGTACTCACACTTACAACTGTTGCAGCATCCCCATGGTCATGTGATAAAAATTGAGACCCTTGGCAACTGACTCATATTTATGACGATTGCTGTGTCCTGTGATCATGTGATCCCTTTTTATGACCTTCTGACAAGCAAAGTCAGTGGGGAAGCCAGAGTCACTTAACAGCCATGTTACTAACTTAACAACCACAGTGATTAATTTAACAAAACAAGGTCAAAATGGGGCAAAACAAATGTCTCACTTAGCAACAGACATTTTGGGCCCAATTGTGATCATAAGTCGTAATTATAGCTCCAAAGAGGTGTTGCCAATCTGATTGTTTTTTGCTGCTGCTGCTGCTGTCTTGCAAAAGAAACCCGAGGAACGTGGAACTTGGCTTCTACTATTGGATGTTTGTTCTGTGGTCAAAGCCAGATTTTTTTTTCTTGCCCTCTCAGTATTCCAATCTGTTGTATCTTGAGTGTCATTTCAGAATCAGATTTCTCCTTTGAAAAAAAATATAAATAAAACCTCTTCTCTTGTTTTGTACCAGCGTGATCGAAACTAGAAACTGACAGCCCATATTCAGCTTCTTAACAAATACATTCCATAGCACCCAAAGAAAAAGTATGAAAACAGGTCAGCGTCCAAAGCCTGAAAGTAAACATGCATTCATTTTAATTTTTTTTCTATACCATCCCATTTGTTTTTATTGGGTAATGTTCATTAAGAAGTAACGTTTATAATCTGTCACATAGGTATATTATAGCTCTATTCATAAATAGGTTACTGGAATTGAGCATCGGAAGGAACACAATATGCAAATATTATGCTTGAATTAAAATGAGCTGTGTTGGCACTCGATACTTGACGAGTGAGGCAGCTTATTCCACAAACATCTGAGTCCATTTTTTGCTCATGACAGTAAGAACTATTGAGCTAATGCACGCTATCATATGTTCAATTCATTCTGAAACCATAGTTCACATTCACATTCCCGCTTTTCCATGGCTTCTAAGTCCTGGTGGGAAAACCTATTTGATTGGATCTCTTGAAATATCAAGGCTGTAATAAAGTAATTCTGACTCACAATGAAAGTTGGATATGTAAAAGATTTGACTTTAAATACAGCTTGATTTAAGTGTGATTACTGCACTTTATCCACAGAATGACTCTGAAAAGTGGGATGTACAATGAAACTGAAACAGGCTTTAGACTCAATAGTAATACGATAGTAATACGAAGCTACTTTATTCACCCAGCAATTTTGGTGCATTGAATATTTATTGGTAGCAATTGTTCTAAGCATGAGCAAGTTTTCAGATTTTGCTCAATAGGTTCCTATCTGTTTTCTATTCCATTGGTTTCACCCAGCCTCCTATTTACTCTTTTAAAATGGATCCTTTGTAACTCAAGCAACACACCTCTTGGTAACTTATTTGGTATCTGGAAATGCAGCCCTTCCTTCTGTATAGAATCTCAGATCTGAATGTCAGAAAGAGATGCAATGCTGGTCCTTAAACCACCCTGTAAACTTTTATTTTGATTTCAGTATTATTTGAGGATTAAAAATAATACTTTACATAAAACTATTTTTCCTTGAAATGCTTGGACTGGATCAGTTCCAGTTTGGAAATCATCCAGACCATTTGGATTTTTTTCTGGACACTCATGGAGTTGTTAAAATCATACAAGTATGATCCTGGATTACATCCCAATTGGAAACTTTTCATAAGTTTGACTTAAGAGTGCACAACTGCCCCCCATTCCTATCCACCCACACAAGTCTTGAGCCAAGAAGCCAAAAAGCAAATAGTAATCTTGAAGGGTTAGATGATTAAATACATAGGAAGTAATCATATCAACCATATTTAATTTTAATTATATTTAATCAGACCCAGCTTTTATCCTGTAGTTTTTTTTATCATGGCCACCTTGACTTTGGAATGCAATCTTAGCATATCACTCAAAAGCTAAGGGCAGCCCTTCTCGGTCAGTGATTTGCTAATGAGATAAAATCTAGTTTTCAGTCCTGTACCTGATATAAATGTGTACAGTGCTTCCTAAATTTTGCTGTCCCATTTTACAGTCATTCAGTCACAAGTCTGCCAAATGCCCTCCCTGTGCAAACTAATCTCCCTATAGTTTTGCATTTATTCTTACTACAGGCACATGTCTTTTTGGGGAAATTGCATTTTCCAGTTGTCAGGCACATAATCAGGTTCTCTCTGTGTTAAATTCATCACATAGGTATGTCATAAGCAAAACCACTAATATTTTAACCTTTTACTGTTTACACAATTTACATCTGACAATTTTTCAACATTCTGAAAACATGTTTGACTTCCTATACATCACTTTTTCATGAATACTTCCAGCACCATTCTTTGAGATGCTACTGTATTTCCATGCAAATATCTCAAAATTTCTCGAGCATTCTCTCATTTCCACACCTTTGTTCTTAATTCTAGTCATTCCACTGAGCCCACTTCCTCTAATCCAAAAACATTTTTTAAAAAATATTTAAAACAACCTACCCTTTTCTGTTCTTTTAACAGTAGTCTGTGTTGACTACATTGTTTGCATCTATCCTTTCCTCTATGAAGAATTATACTGTACAACCTCTTTCTAATATTTTGCAGCAGTGTCTCTTTTATATGCATTTTCACATGTATCTTTTAATATGTATAGTTGCCACAATATAAAAAAGATGTTGAGGCTTTAGAAAGAGTGCAAACAAGAGCAGCAAAGACAATTAAGGGACTGGAGGCTAAAACATATAAATAACAGTTGCAGGAATTGGATATTTCTAGTTTAATAAAAAGAAGGACTGGGGTAACATGATAACCACATTCATATTTAAGGGTCTGCCACAAAGAAGACGGGGTCAACAACCTATTATCCAAAGCACCTGAAGACAGGACAAGAAGCAACTGATGGAAACTAATCAAGGAACAACTTGCCTCCAGAAATTATGAATTCTCCAGCACTGAAAACTTTCAGAAGAGATTGGATAACCATTTGAAATGATACAGGAATTCTTATCTGAGCAGGGACTTGGACTAGAAGGCCTCCAACATCCCTTGCAACTCTGTTATTTTTGTCATCCAAATAATGGATTACTTTTCCATATTTACTACTTACTGTTACCATGGTTTACTATTCTACCAAATATTCTTTCTCATATTTTCATATTACTTGGTGACATTGGATCCCATAAGTGTTCCATGCAGCTCCCACATTTTCTTTCTCTACCTCTATTTTCTATTCATTCCAATGAGAGTTTAACTTAATATTTTTCCATATGACACTGATTTTTCTCCTCTTGCAGTGATTCTACTTTCAACTAATTTTCCTGACTTCTTCCTCTTTACTCCTTGTACATTCTAAGTCACACTCTCCCATATTCCATGGTTATCTTCAAAGACAACCAATAGATTTTGGAGACCTCTCACCTTCCACCATAGCTTTTGGTCAATCAAACTTTCAGGTAATATTTTTCAGTAACATTGAAGGGACATAGGCTACATTATCAGCCTCACCTGCGTCTGTGCCCCTGCTAATACGAAGATCAAAATATTCATGTGAGTTCGATATCTCTCTGTTATTGGCAGCTCTTCAAATGGTGCAAATGCTAATACTACTTTTATTACCTCTGTTACAGCAACAGACTCTTACAAATCTGAATGTCCTTCTCCCTTCCCTCCCTTTATTTTCCTGAGAATTTGGGAGAGTCTTGCCTGAGATAGTTACACAGGTTAAAGTTCTAGCTGTGACTCACTTGACTGTTATCTTGATAGCGGGTCTTCCTTCTGTTCCTCAAGCTTATTCCTTCTCCCCATTACAGTTATTCGTTAAAATTAAATGATTTGGGGGAATTTGGCTGAAAAAAATTATTTGAATTTTTTTTTAATTAAAGCATTACCCAGTCAAAATATAAAGTGAAATTAGTCTTGTAACAAATCCATGCTGACTTAATAATTATTGTGTTTTCAACATTTAGAACCTTTCTAAATGTTGATATCAGATTAACTGGCCATAATTCATCAGGTCCTTCTTTCCTGCCCCCCCCCCCCATTTGTGATAATTTGTTATTATCATCATTGTTATTATCATAATTAGTCATCCTATCACTTTGTTCTTCCAATACCCTAGGATGCTATTCATCGAGCCTTGGAGGTTCAAACTCATTGAGTAAATAGTTATTACTTTTCTTTGCAACTTCAAGCTTCAATATGCCCCTTCAATCACCCTTATCTTCCCAATTTCATACAAAACATGCTGTGTTGTTTAAGAAGATTGAAACATCTAAATTATATTTATGATACAGATCTGTATCATCTTTTCTGCTAGTTTGGGCTGAATTTTTTGCTTCACTATTTAAACCCTTTGGGATCAGTTGAATTCTAGTGATGCAGTTCTTTATTAAGGCTGCATTAAGTGGCCTGCTAGTCCATTAGCCTATTTCTCCCAGAAGATTAATAAATGGGTAAGAATTTTCTTAGGAGCCAAAATCCACTCTTCCTTCTGAAATGGGGGCAAAGTGCTTTCAGTGCTTTGAGGGAAGAAACTATAACAAAATCTTAACAACCAGAATTTTTACATGTAACCCACAATATAACCAAAGGGTTGCCTCTTTTGAAAAAGTAGTGTATTTCATTTAAATACAGCAACATATAGTGTCCTTTGAGGTAAACTTTCTTGTAGTTTTCACAATAATAGGATTTGTGTTTTGGAATGGATAGACATTTCAATGACTTCCAAGGGGAATAAGAACAAACAGAACTTGACAGAGTATTGATGAGAAATATTGGTGCTTCCTTGGAATAATCATGCCTGCAGTTTGGAAGGTGATGGTTCACCCATGCCTTCCCTCTTTGAAGAACAACATATAGAATGTCAATCCTGACACTCTTGCTGCCTAGACACTTAGCGAGGAGCAGCCCTAGGAATAGAAAAAATAATTACTTTCAGGTTAGAAGGGGAGCTGTCCAGCAGGAAGCTCATTGGGGAAATTAATTTTATAAGGGCTTGATTCCCACTGAGCAAATTTTGTTCCTTCCCAGCTTGACACAAGGGCTCTGATCCACAACATTGTTTCTTTTGAAAGTAAGTTTCAAAGGTAGCATCTGCTGAAATGGTGGAATTCTTGGGCAGGATCAATGTTTTCCAACTCCTTTTGGTCCTCCTCCAACAGATGATTTGGCCAGGACAGTAACATATATAGCCTAATATTTATAAATTCAGAACTTATTTATTGGTCCTAGCCAAAAGCAAGTTTTGGTAATGCTGGCATGGAGTTCTGCAAGTTATAATCCCAAAACCTAGAAGGCATCAATTCTTGGAAAGCTAAATTAGGTCTGCATGTGTTTACACAAAAGGAGAGAAAGAAAAGGAGGGAGGGAGGGAGAGAAAAATGAATTACATTTCAGTGTTTCTAATCCACGTTGGAATAACAAACAAACACATTGAGCCAGCCAAAAATCTACTAGTATTCCCACAAAGCAGCAATATTTGCTTTTAATCTATTCCTTCATTCTTGACTGAAAAAAAAAAACTATTTTATTTCCAATCTAAAAACCCAAAGGAGAGCTTGTAGCTCATACATTTCTTTCACAAGTGCTTTCAACCAGATTATTCCTCTAATATCTGATTCACAGATAAGGAAGTTAAAAAAACAAAAAAACAAAATCAAGCCTTGTATAATTAGAAACATTCCTTCAGAGGAAAGATATAATTCAGATGGTGCAAAAGATAAATATTGATTCAAGGGTGTCTTTTTCCTCCCAGTTCTCTCTCCCTCAAAAATAAAAAGGAGGGGAGACCATGAAAGATAAGGATTTTTTTTTTTTTGCTGCTGCTGCTGTTGATAAAAACAATCTAAGCAGATGTTGGCGGGTGGGAAGCCATAAAAAGATCATCTCAGCTAAGCCAGCTGTTGGGATAAGTTTAACTGTTCACTTCAGATGCTGCATTTTCTCCAACCTATTTGCAGATGCAGAAAACAGGGAAAGCACACAAGGCATAAAATAGTCAAAGCAGGAGCTTTTGACACTCATTTTCCCCCTCTCCCCCTCTCACTCACTCACCCACAAATGCACACACAGGAGAAGGAGGAGGAGGGAGGGGAGGAGAATGAAAAGTGAGCTCACATTCTCACATTGGTAAAGAGGCTGGTCTTGCAGTGCCTTTGAATATTCTACTTTTTGCCAGTTTCTCTTCCGAGTCATGCAGACACACACATGCTGAGCTGAAGGAAACCACAGCAATGGACTGCTCCAGAAGATCTGAAATCTGATCACACACCATCTCCCTCCCTAATTACCTCTATTACATATCTCGGTCTGTCTATATAGGAAGCCACTCAGACCTAAGGAACAAGGCAAGGGCAAGTATCAGCTACCCCATCACAACCCAACACCTTCTCTCTTCTTGCTGGAAACACACACACACATACACACACACATACATATAGAAACAGACAAAACCCACAAAGCAACAGACTCACACATCTTTTTAATCTCTTGGCTTCCTTGGAAGATTTTGCTGGCTGTTTTTCATGGAGAAAGTCCAAGGAGAAAGGGAGATTGAGAGATGGGAAAGAAGCGAAGATCTGTCAGATGCCGAAAGGAAGGTGATTCAAGAGACGTGGAACAGAGTCTATGTGAACTGCGAGGATGTTGGGGTCTCCATTCTGATCAGGTATTTACAATGACCACAAGAAGCCAAATTTTGGTTCAAGGGACCGGGTGGGAAGCCAGTAACTGTTTCCTTTGGTGGATTAGCTGTGATTGGGAATTATTGCATTGCATTTCGATTTTCAACAGTTTGAGTAGCAAAGAGAGGGGAAAATATGCTCTGTGTAGCTTAGTTGGTGGCAATCAATATTTCAGCCAGAAAGGTCATCTCATTCTTTGTGTACAACTGGGGGGATTTAGCAGGAAGGGATGGTTTTGGCTTAGCTCTTTGCTGATAGAAAAAGATATACATCATACTCCTGGATGAAACACTGCAACTTGCGAGCCAAGATAAATCCAAACAGGGCTGCTGAAGCTTGTCGGCACCATCTGCTCCTCAGCTGGGTGGCTGTATCAATGTAAAATAGGAGACTGAAGTTGTCTCCTGAGTCTGCCGTGAAGGTTAATAGTCAGGGGGTTGGTGTAAGGGAGGCAAACGGTGTCAGGTAAAGGATAATTGGATGCTTTACTCTGTTGGAAAGCTCTTGGCAAAATTTCCAGAGGGCAGTGTGTGGAGCGGGTTATATAGGAATCTTAAGAAGGAAGCCGATGGCTAAGTTTACACAGGGCAGTTCGCAATAATGTGGCTTGTTTAGCTTTGACATAGTTTGGAGTACAAGCCCAGTCTTCATGGCTTGAAAACCATGATTTCCAGCTTTGCATGTTGCATGGCTTCCTTAAAAAAAAAACATGATTCAAACCATGGATTACTCTGATGTGTGAATGTAGCCTATAGAATATGTCACCAGATAAGTGAAATGGAAAGCTAGTTTAAACTGAGCTGGCCTATGAGTAGGATGATTCTCCAGACTAATTTATTTTTCTATAGCCTACCGATCCTAAGTACTTTACTGGGCTCCACACACTACCAATAATCCTTTGAAGTACCCTGTGTAGAATGGCCATGTCTCTGTCAAAATTACCTTGAGAACTCAGAATCTTTTGGAGATGTGTGGAAGAGGTTCTTTTTACATTGGTAAGAGGAGGTTTTTGTTTTTTCCCCTAAATCAGAGTAAAAAGAGCTATGCAAAGAGAAAAAGACCAGGCTTTAAAAAAAATAGTCACTGAACTGATCTGGATTTGAAATGATTCCCAATTATAAATTAGGTTTGATTTGGTGGAGTGGGATTTGGACAGGAAAAATACATTTCCAATGTTATTGCTCCAATTTAATCCAAGACCTCTCACAATTCCCATTTTTAAGTTTAATAAACCTTAGGAACTCTAGTCATAGCTTTCAGCTATTATACAAAGTTTGACTTAGAGACTATCTAAACTGACATTCAAAGAGAAGTAAGATTCTTTCATTTATTTAACAAGCATATTCTCCAACAAACTGTTAGGTCAGTTTATAGCAACTTCTCAGAGTTCTGAGCAGGGAAAAATACCCTGCAGTCAGTCCAAGAATATCCAATTTGACTAGAGAGTAGAGAAGACTTTGGATTTTGCAAAAATGAGGACACCCACAAATGTACTATGGTGGTATCTTCCCAGTTTTTCTTAAAGTTTTCCATCAGTTTTTCTGTGGAAAATTATACTGGTTTTGTTTTTCATAAATTTTCCAAAAAAACTAATTGTTTGAAAACTGTATAATGCAAATCCCATTGTCCAGTTGGGACAACAGCAGGATTGTCAGTCGCATCTTTAGATATGTTTCAAGTAGATCCTTTCTGGGTAGGGAGAGTGGAATTGGAAGAATTCATTTTCTTAAAGATCTTCTGCTTTCTGGGAAAAAAAATCTGAAAATTTAACTTAAACCCAAGATGTTTCATTCTCAGCTATTTTAAAACATGTTCTCTTTTTTTGGGGGGGGGGATCTATTCCTCTTTTTAAATGCTTCTTGTATTCATTCCAGAAAACATATTGAGCATCCCTTTTGATAGTGCTAAGATTTGCGTTTTAACCATGTAAGACACATGTATTCCAGGATGTTCCCTCAAACTTTAAGCAGCTGATCAGAATACTCAGAAAAGGAACCAACAGCCCATATACCTACAAGTGAACCTCTTGAATTCACACCAAAAGACTTTTTTCCCAATTGAATGGAACTTTTCTTATTTTATTTTTGAGTAGGGAATTGGGGTAAATCTATCAAGATCATTTTGTAGTGATTTTAATTTTAATTCCCCCGTGCTGAGTAATGCAGATCATGCAAGGGCATAATTTTCCTTTGATATGGCCCTAAATTTCAGATCATGGTTCCATTTGTTTTTCTTGACCTAAATGTACGAAACTGTAAATTTTTCCATTTCAGTACTATGTTCCTCAATAAACCCTGATTGTCTAAATGGTTCTTTTCATAAGAATCACTTTATTGTTATTTGGAAATGTATTTTAACTATTATACATAGCTGCACAGAGAGAGAGAGAGAGAGAGAGAGAGAGAGAGAGAGAGAGAGAGAGAGAGAGAGAGAGAGGCTTACAATGTATTTACCAGGTAGAAGTACCCATTCAACTGGTTTTAAAAGTCAAAATATGTTATATGATAAAGATCCAGGATGTTATCTGATACTTTTCTTTATAAAATATCAATTTTAGGACACTGGAACAAAATTAATTTTCTTACACAGAGATATACCACATAATCACAGAAAAATTACAAAGATAAATTTGTACAGTTATCTATTTTTTTTAAATTTCCTAGACCATAACAATGTCCCATGATTGTCTTTTGATCCAAAAAGTACCAGGTTTCTGATCTCTATATTTCTGTCAAACATTCAGTTTCCACTAGACCAAAGGTCAACAGAGATTATACAAAATGGGAGCTGGCAGGTCAGCTTCAGACTATGGCATGACAGGCCAAAGTTAAAGACAGAGGAGAATGAATAAAACTAAAGTAAACTGAATGCTCTCTAGAGATGGGTATATATGTTCAGATTCCTTGTTTGCTATGTGTCTTGAACAATAAGAGAGAATGAACTTTGCTGCCCTGTTAACACGGCCATCAATTCAGTTTTAAGGTTCTAAATCAGGGGTGTCCAACTTGAGCAACTTTAAAAACTTGTGGACTTCAACTCCCAGAATTCCTCATCCAGCCAGATATTTATATCCTAAATGAATAGTGGAAAGAACACAACAGAAGTAGGAAACCTGTCTTTCTCTTTTCAGACTTTTCTGTATGAGAAAGCAGCTCTCAAGAAAAATGTCCACAGGGAATCAGAATTCTTTGCTTTTCTGAATTATTTTTGCCCTCACAGAAATATCTTGCATTAATTCCCCCCCCACACACACACACACTTTTTTCCTGCAAATTACTAGGGTAGCATATGTGTCAACCCTTTACATATGCAAATATGTATGCTGATATTCTGCCTGTATCACTACTGCCATTCAGTTTTGCTGCCTTGGTGTTAAATATAAGTTCATTTGGAGAAAGGGAAGAAAAACAAAGTTATTTCACTCAGTACATGCACCTAGTTTGTTCTGGAAAGGGCCAATTATAGCTCAGAAGAAATTTATTGTTTTGCTTGATTGTGATATGTATTAAGCTTTGCCTATATATGGCTCAATTCAGTTCTGACCACATATAGATACATTGGACAAACTTAGCTATTTGTGCATCAGTGAAACAAAATCTCCCTGGGACTAATACAGTGATGAACATCTGTATTCGAATCCCTAATTGCCTTTGGTTTTATTCCTTCTCTTTTGACTTTTCTTGAACAAGACTTCGTACCTCAGTCCGGCTTCTATTTATCTCCCTTCCCCACCCCACTCCCACCTGAAACCAGATATAAAGAATATTTGGATTGGGATAAGTACCCATTCCAGCAGCTAAAAAAATCTTGATTTTAAAAAAGCTGGCAAATTTCTGTGGCATTGGTGACATGATTTGTCTGCCAAGCCAAGCCAACATAATAGAATATATGGATAGATTACAGTGCACAGTTATGAAGAACTGGCCCTGAATTCATTCTGTGCATGTACACAGTGACTGCAAAGTCATTACTCAGTGAAGGATGTCAAGGGCGGGCAGGAGGCAAAATGATAGAATCACTCCAGGGGAAGCAAAGAAGCCAGTACATAGAAAAACACCGGAGATTACCCTGTTTCTTACAGCCTGCAAGCCATGCTGAAATTAATTTCCAAGCAGGGCTCCAGAGTAGCCTGGAAAGATAAATGCTGTTTGGATTTTGCTCACCAGATCTAAGCATGACGGATAAGCAGGGAAAGGTGGGAGGGAAAAAAGAAAAACTGAATCTGAAGAAGCTGCCCTTCGTTTAGACTTCTGAAATACAAATTAGACATTTTTAAAAATAAATCTTCCCTCACACACACACGCACACCCATAGGAGTCAAGCAGCTCAATGATATCTTTACCTTTAGCTCACACACAAACGCATGCAAACACACTAAAAATAATTTTGAAAGTTAGCCATGCTATCTCTGGCTTTTTGTGCCAACAAGAAAACAGTTGCTAACCCAGATTTCAGTACTGAAGAAAGTATAAAGTATTCAAAAAAAAATATTCTGCTTCCAGGGGGAAATTGTAAGAGCAACATGACAAAATAAGATCAATAGTTTGGCCTTTCATTCAACTTCCTCCTCAGCCCCAATTTGAACCATAATTTGTTTTATCATCAGCTTTACCTCACAGATTTGTTGTGAGAAGAAAATGGGATAAGAGTTTGCTGTGATCTGACAGCTGCTACGGAAATGCTACTGTGAATAATAAACCTTATCTTTGTTCAAACAGAGAAGTTTTAAATACGTTTGTTCGAAATAGAAGTCAACAATAGCTGAAGAATAAAATACCAAAGAATTAAATATATATGCTTCTCACAACAACCATTTTATCAGTTGTAAGAGTAGGTTTTTGCATTTAGCCATTTCAGAATAATATGCCATCTCACACTGGCTGTATATTATGTGAATAATATATAACTGAAGATAAAGTATGAAAAAAGCAATATATAGTGGATGATTAACAATCCAAGTTCAACTATGTAATGGACAGGGTGGGGAAAGAGAAAGAGAGAAAGAGAGGAGTCTGAGACTAATTATTAGTGAAAATTTGCTATTAAATCAATGATACCTAAAAGGCAGGAATTCCATCTCCAAAACATCATGTGGGCAAATAGATAGTCTTGCTATGCTGTACAGAGAAGAAACCTTGACAGGAAGGCAGAAATTGTTTCTGGATTAATATACATAAGAGTTTTGTTTTTTAAAAAAAGATTGCCTTTAGCAGAGAATGTGTTGATCCAATATGTTGAGGTGGTACTGGGCAAGACAACTGCAGTGTTACCTTGGTATTCAACTGCTTTGAAACTGATCAAATTTGATACTTGATGTATTTTGACATAAAAATTTTGTCTCAGTACTCATCGTTTGTTTGGTACCCAACATACAAGCTAGAACTTGTAGATGTGTCAACTGCCTTGTGATTCTCTATATTATTCCTTATGGGAAAAAATTGTTTGTACTCAATGTTTTTGATACTAATCATGTGTCCCAGAACCAATTAATGAGTATCGAGGTACCACTGAAATTAGCTGTGTAGCAGTTTTCATGTTTTCCTTTCTTCATGTCTCTTTCACAAGAATATTAAGTATATTTATTTCAGACTAAATAATCTTAATAAAGTAATGTTTTGGAAGAAGATATAAGGTTAATTGTTCTGAGGTAAACTCCAAACTTTATTCCATACTTCAGTGACCACATAGATTGCAATTATTTCTTTAAAACTCTGCAGTCAGATAATGAAAACATGTCAAAAATTATTGTCTTATCAGATAACTTTTAAATAATTGTTGAATAGTTAAAGAAAAAATATCTGTCTTTAATCAATCATCTCTAGAACATATAACTAATAGCTTGAGAAAAGATGTTGTAATGAATTAAAAAACTGAAAAGTCTTAACTGTAATTTTTCTATTTGCATTGTATTCATGGAAGCTCTTGACTTTAGCTATCTCTAACTGCCTTTCTAATGGGCTTTAGATGGCTAAACTAGCTTAGGAATTACTTATTTAATTAAATCCAATGCAGTTTGCTTTTCCTTGTAGTTCTATAGACAGAAGAGATGGGGAATGAACACTAATTTCATAGAATGGGTTTTGGCTCTTAATTTTCTTCAGCAGCATAAATACTTTAGAATACATTCAAGTAACACAAATTTGCCTGCCAACCTTTCTTTAGAAAATCAGAGAGAGCCGGTTTTTGTTTAACTTTTCCTGAAGAATTGGATGTTATGCATCCTCATTCTCACATATAAAGTTAAAAACTTTTTTTAAAAATTAGAATGATATTTCTCAAACTGAAAATTCAGTAATCATCTCCTGTTACAAATATTTTAATGTCTTTGGGGGTACAGTGAGTATAGAAGCAATTACATCGAAGCAGGAAGAATACCAAGGAGAGGAGCCAATTCAGCAGAGAGATTACCATAGTTTCCAAAAATGCATTGAGCTGCTGATCAATATAATCCAAGTATTCAAATTGTTTTCAAAGGAATATTACAGTGCTTGAATCAGTAACTTATCTATGAGTTTCCCCTAAGTCGGTGCTTTCTAGATATGCTGAAGTTCGACGTCTATCATTCATAAGAATTCTTGTTATTGAAGTCTAACACAGATAGCTGGCTGTGGAAGACTGCTTCATGATACATAAAAGACGGTAGTAATGGGGTGTTAGTGTTTGTGTTTTAATTGGGTGTACAAATGTCTTGCAATAAGCACTGAAATATAAATAGAAACTTAAGCATGTCGAGAGGGTGCCAATGAATTTTCTTCAAGAAAGGCAAACTTGTAATGCTTTCCACATTATTAACAGAAAATAGAGTTGAGAAGGACCTTGGATGCCTTCTAGTCCAACTCTCTGCTCAAGCAGGAGATACACTTCAGACAAATGGTTGCCCAATCTCTTCTTTAAAGCCTTCAGTGATGGAGCCCCCACAACTTCTGAAGGCAAGCCATTCCACTGATTAATTGTTCTAACTGTCAGGAAATTCCTCCTTAGTTCTAGGTTGGATCTCTCTTTGATTAATTTCCATCCATAGCTTCTTGTCCTGCCTTCAGGTGCTTTAGAGCAAGGGTCTCCAACCTTGGCATATTTAAGCCTGGAGGACTTCAACTTCCAAAATTCCCCACCGGGCTTAAAGTTGCCAAGGTTGGAGACCCCTGCTTTAGAGGATAGGTTAACTCCCTCTTCTTTGTGGCAGCCCTTTAGGTATTGGAAGATCACTATCATGTCAGTCTTAGTCCTTCTCTTCATATCAAACAGAAGCCTTTGACCCCACATCCATTAGTAACAGTGTGAAATACAAAATGTTTGAAAGCATATAACATCCATCAACATTTGCTTTTGGTTACTAAAGTGGCTAAAGTTAGGACAGTTTTGTAATGCTTGATTTTTTATTTCTTTATTCAAAGTTGCCATTTTATTAAAACATGAAAACCAAAAGCTTCCTCTCTTTTAACCCATTTCTTCATATCTGTTCACAGACATATTTCCATGACTAGCACCTTTTTGAACAGTAAAAGAAAATCCAACTTGGAAGGAATAGTCACTAGAAAATCCCAGTTCAACCCAGATCAGAGAGTGCAACTTCCCCTAATAATGTCAAGTATGATCAACAAACATACAGGTTATTCTTCACATTTTACTATGTAAATCAGGCCTGTCAAACTGGTGGCCCACAGGAGCCAGATGCATCACACGCAGGCCACAGCCACCCAGGCTTCGCAAAGGCAAAAAAATGTTGTGATACGTCACGATACATCACATAACGTGATTGAGTTTGACACACCCATGATGTAGCTTATAGGATCTGGCACAATGATGACATCACAGAAAGAGACTTTGAGTTGTATTGATTCTGCAAATCTTACCAGAAGTTTCATTCCTGCTTCTGCTGCTGTATAAAAGGACTTTTGCTGTCATCTGCATTAATAGTAGCAGATTTGAACAGTGTTTGGATTCAGAGACCTTGCTAAATAGGATTTTATTAACAGAAGTAAAACATTAGCACACACACACACACACGTGTGTGTGTGTGTGTGTGTGTGTGTGTGTGAGAGAGAGAGAGAGAGAGAGAGAGAGAGAGAGAGAGAGAGAGAGAGAGAGAGAGAGAGAGAGAGAGAGAGAGAGAGAGATCTGGCCAAATAAAGAGTTCTAACTCCATATTATCTTCTGAAAATTAAACCAGATGGTTTCCATACTATTAAGGTATAACCATATGTTAAAGAATTAGAAGGAAGGACAAACCTATACTATATTAATAATTACAATAAGAAGTAAATCAGGACTATATCCAGGACATTAACAGATCTATCAAACAAACCACTATTCCCAGCTAGTTTGGTAGAATGCATGATTAAACATATGGAAATATTAAATAAATGAAAGAACACACACTTTGCAGAAGAACAAGTATAGTTTCTCTAAATGATCTTTAACATCCTGAGTGTAGCTTCTCTAACTTTATTTTGCTTTAGTTTTGGATTTCAGCCTAACCTTACCTTAGTTTTACATTCACTTCAAGACTTAAACTACTGTACTTATGAAAGAGTTCATACAACACACTAAGTCATAGTTTGTTTACTCATTATTTATTTGAACCAGAATAATTTAAATTCACACATCAAATTCAGTATGTGTTAATGTATTATATGAATCATAACAAAGCATAGAGTTAAATGGAATTAATGTTAAATTTAACATTCATGCATAGGATGTTTTTAAACATAATGGGAGATGTCTGTGAACCTCTTAACCTGTTCTTTATTACTTCTTCTCCTTCTCCTTCATTTTCTTTTCATTTTCTACAAGCAGTTGGCTATCCCCCATTGGAAAAAATGGCAGAGCAGATTGACCTTTGGCTCTGAACAGTTTGGGCTCTTTTTTGCTCATTTGATTAATTATGTGCCATCAAGTCAGCGTCAAATTTATCTGTTTCAGTGTCAAAGCAATTACATAGACAGATTCTCTCCAAAGCAATTTTTCCCTCACCTGGTCTTTCAGCTGTTCAAGTATGTGTGTGCTCATTGCTACTGTGACTTCATTTACCTTGTTGCTGATTGTCTTCTTCTCTCTCCTTCTACCTTTCATAGCATTATAGCAGGGGTGTCAAACTGGCAGCCTGCGGGCCAGATGCGTCACACGCAGGCCACACCCATCCTACCTCCTTGAAGGGAAAAGAACGTTGTGGTACTTCATGTGACACCACGAGTTTGACACCCATGCATTATAGCCTTCTCCAGAAAGCTAGGTCCTTACATAACGTGTCTGAAGTAGGATAAATTGAGCTTGGTCATTTGTGCTTCAAGTGAGAACTCTGGGTTGATTTGTTCAAAAATGTATTGGTTTTCTTGGGTTTTCATGGTACCCTCATAATCTACCGTTATGCTCATAACCTACCATTAACTACATGCACTATGTACTTATCTATGTCTTACCCTTTTTCTAGAGAGCTGAGATTGGCATAAATAGCTACTCTGCACATTGATATGAAATAATATAACTGTATTACAATCTGATAAGAACAGGCTGGTGGAAAGATGATAGAGAAACATTAGGAGGGAAGGAAGAAGCACACAAAGACATTTTAATTAGAAATACTCTTTTATCACTCCCTTTGCCGAGTATCAGTTTGAAGCTACTCTAGCAAATGTCTCCACACCCTAATATTACAGCAGTTGTGGTTTAAAACGAACAGTACCTGTGATCACAGCTCTTACGCAGCTGGCCCCCTCCCTATATTTCACAGCTGGATAAAAGATCATCACTCCATCCTGGAGAACTAGGTCATTTAAAGAAACTATTGTGAGGTATAGTGAGAGGAAAAGCAGCCCAAATTGCATCTACCCTGCCTTTGCAGAATTTGCTTCTCTAAATGATCAAGAAACCCCATTCCTATAATTTTGGGAAATATTTTTGTCTCTATTACTAAATCACTTCATATTTCTGCCAAAAATGACCTGACAAGAAGAAGTTGTGTAAACTCCACTGCCCAAATCCTACTTTGGGTGCAGCCGCCTATCAAGATACTATTTCTCAGGCCCATTTCCTTTTTCAGAAAATGGAGCCTGAACGTAACAGTCCAGCTCTTGTAACAGAAATAGGGAAAGAAAGGACACTTCTTGAGTGAATGTGTGAGTGAAAAGCATTGGTAACATTTAGAAGAAACTAAAACAGCATTCCGATCTCAGAAAATGTTGAAAAATTATGATTCAGATAGCAGGCATTTCTGAAATCAAATTCTTGGACTTAGCTTCTATTCTTTCTGTTCTGTACCTTCATTTGAATTCTTGAGATTCCTGCGCTTTGATTGGCCAAAGCGCGAGGCGATCGGATTGGCTAGGCAAGCCGCGCCGATTGGCTCGCTGAGAACCTCCCGCGATTGGTAGATTCGAATCGCGGGAGATTCAAAGCGGTGCCATTGGCCGCGGCCGCTGCGGCTTGGGAATAAAAAGCTGCAAAGTTTTTCTAAGAGCCAGTTCGGTTCCTGACTGCAATAAAGAGCTTGATACAAAGTCACCGACTCCTGGCTTCCTTCCACGCGGACTTAACATTGGCGATGAGGATGGGATTCTTATCCTGAACCAAAGCACGTGTCCGACGGAAGCCAGCCAACCGACGAGATGGCCAGCATCACGCCACCAACCCCCTTCAACCCCACCAGGGAGGACTGGGAATCTTAC
Organism: Hydrophis major; assembly: GCA_033807585.1. Taxonomy (NCBI): domain Eukaryota; kingdom Metazoa; phylum Chordata; class Lepidosauria; order Squamata; family Elapidae; genus Hydrophis; species Hydrophis major. The sequence goes on from CM066329.1 coordinate 176,565,478, forward strand.
ACGGACAGATTCCACATGTTCCTCGAATGCAACGATCTGAAGGATGCCACGGGACCAAAGAAATGAGCCATCTTCCTAACGCACTGTGGGCCCGCAGTGTTTAAGATGGCAAAAGCGCTAGCCAAGCCCGCCGATGTTACCACGATGGATTGGGCAGACCTCGAGCCATTACTCCGGAAACACTACGCTCCAGCCGTACCCATTCTCATCCGACGACATGAATTTTATCGGCGGGACCAGCGGTCGGGCGAGAGTTTCAGTGATTTCGTTGCAGAGCTGCAGCGCCTTGGAGGACTATGCGAGTTCTCCAATATGAACGAGGCCCTGCGGGACCGAATCGTGCTCGGCCTTTGGGACCCCATTCTCCAAAGTCGGTTGATGGCTAAGGGCAACATCGCTCTCGCTGATGCCATCTCCGAAGCTGCGGCAGCCAAAGCAACCCGACAATCAGCAGACCGCATGCGGAGACCGAACGCCAGGGACCGCACCGCAAACAACAACCCTGCAAGGTCGACCGAGGCCCGACCTGAAACAACCACCCACCAGGGCGAACTCCACTCCACCTCGGGCACGTCAGAAAGGAGGAAGACATCCACCGTCTCCAGGCAGGTCACGACTAGCGCAGCTGGCAGAGTCGTAAGTCGAGGACTGCGTGTGCCGGTTGCGGAGGCGACCACCCCAGATCCGAATGCCGGTTCTTCGACTCCGTTTGCCGGCACTGCGACAAAAAAGGCCACATAGCCCGCGTCTGCCGCCTCAAAAAAACCCACAGTCCCAGACGATGGGACCTGAGTGAGCGGAAACGAGAGAGCCCACCCCTCAGGACCAGAGACCGCCCAGCAGACAACTGTTGGGAACGGAATGGACGAGCCCAACGAGGGGGCGAGAGCCGGTGGAGAGAAGAGACACATCAGACGGTCACCATCAGCCACGCAAGTACCACAGACGCCAGAAAGGTCTACGTAGAGGTAGGCATCGAAGGCGAACCCTGTAAAATGGAGGTGGACTCCGGGTCCTACCTCTCAATGGTAGCATGGCAAGAAATTAAATGCTTGGTGCCTACCATCCAGAGGAGGGAACTAGAAAACCAGAAACTAATCCTCAAAGACTACCAGGGAAACCGCATCCCAGTAGTCGGAACAGGAAAATTCACAGTGACATACAAGGGGCACACCGAAAGACTTCCCCTGACCATCGTCGATCGAGACCGACCTAGCCTGCTGGGACTTCAATGGTTCGCACCGCTAGGCATCGCAGTCACAGGCATCGACCACATCGCCGAAGCCGACTAGGAGCAGCAACTGGCCCGGGACTTCCAAGAAGTGTTCGACGGCACGCTAGGCAAGTACCGAGGGCCGCCTATATCCTTCAGCCTAGACCCAAACATTCCCCCGAAATGCCTAAAACCAAGGCGGGTACCTTTCGCACTCAAACCGAAAATCGACGAGCAAATTGACAAGCTTGTCAAGCAAGGGGTCTTACAACCCATAGACCACGCCCGGTGGGAGACCCCCATAGTCACCCCAATCAAGCCTGATGGGTCAGTGAGAATCTGCGGGGACTATAAGGCCACCCTAAATGGCGCCTTGCAGAAAAGCGCTTACCCGGTCCCTGTAGTGCAGCATCTCCTACACTCACTGGGAGGGGGCAAAGTTTTCACGAAACTCGACCTGGCCCAAGCATACCAGCAACTGCCAGTCGATGAGGAAACTGCAGAGGCGCAAACCATAGTCACCCACCGGGGAGCCTTTAGAGGCAACCGCCTCCAATTTGGTGTCAGCGTGGCGCCTGGAATTTTCCAGAGCCTCATGGAAAGACTCTTACAAGGCATCAAGGGGGTGGTACCATACTTCGACGATGTACTAGTATCGGCAACCAACCAGGACAAACTAGAGAGTCGCCTAAGGGAGGTGCTAATGAGATTCAAAGAAACCGGGCTTAAAGTGAAGAGGGAAAAATGCCAGCTGTACACAGAGCGGGTCGAATTCCTAGGATACCTCCTAGACCGACATGGCATTCACCCCACCGACAAAAAAATTAAAGCCATTAATGAAGCCCCCACACCCAGGTCAAAAACAGAACTGCAGGCGTTTCTGGGGCTACTTAACTTTTATAATGTCTTCCTGCCCCAAAAGGCGACCGCGGCGAGCCTTTGCATAGGCTTTTGGACAAGGCGGCTACCTGGACTTGGGGGAAACGCGAAAACCAAGGACCTGCTCACTTCGGATGCCATCCTCATCCAGTACAACGAGACCCTACCACAAGCCATCACATGCGATGCATCACCCTTCGGCGTCAGCGCTGTCCTCAGCCACACTCTCCCCGACGGAAAGGAAGCACCCATCGCATTCTTTTCAAGGACCCTCACCAAACTGGAGTGGAACTACAGCCAGCTGGACAAAGAGGCTTTGGCTATCGTCGCCGCAGTAAAAAGGTTTCACGAGTACCTCTACGGTAAAAGGTTTCACGAGTACCTCTCCGGCCGGACATTTACTGATCACTGATCACAAACCACTGCTGGGAATACTTGCAGGGAACAGGGCCACCCCGAACATTCTGTCTCCCTGAATGACAAGGTGGTCCGAATTCCTGGCCGCCTACAACTACGGGCTCACACACCGACCCAGTAAGACTATCTCCCATGCAGATGCCTTAAGCCGCTCACCGTTACCCAAACCAGACACTGACCCAGCACCCACGACGACCACCCTCAGCATAGAGACTCTACCCAACCTACCCATAACCGCATCAGACATTGCCCGAGAAACTAATAAAGACAAACGTCTGGCGCGGGTTTCGCATTGGGTAAAGAAAGGGTCGCCGGAAAAGGAAAACGATGAGACCTTCAGGACATTCCGGAACCGGCAAACGGAACTCTCATTACTAAAAGGGTGTATACTATGGGGGGATAGGGTGATCATCCCAGAAAAACTACAAGGGAAGGTTTTGGAACTGTTACACGAGGGGCACTTGGGCATCGTTAGAATGAAAGCCCTGGCCAGAAGTTATGCTTGGTGGCCAGGGATGGACAAACAGATCGAGGCCTGGGTAGCAAGGTGTCAACGATGCCAGGAAACTAGACCAAGCCCACCCACAGCACCCATCCTTGAGTGGGAAACCCCCAGGGGACCTTGGTCTAGAATCCACATAGATTTCGCCGGGCCCACAAAAGGACACACTTTCTTAATAACCGTAGATGCTTACTCCAACTGGCTGGAGGTAAGCAACATGAGAACAACCACCACAGAAGCCATGACCAAAGAACTCTGCAAACTCTTTGCAACTCATGGCCTCCCGGACGTCCTCGTGTCCGACAACGGGCCCCAATTCACCTTGCTAGAATTCGAAAAATTCCTAGCGGAAAGGGGCATACAACACACGCTGACAGCTCCGGTGCATCCAGCAGCGAATGGTAGGGCGGAACGGATGGTTCAATTCACAAAAAAAACCATCCAGAAAATAGACCACGGGGAGATCCAGGACAAAATAAATAAATTACTTTTCATACAGCACATAACCCCGAACACCACAACAAATAAAAGCCCGGCAGAACTGCTAATAAGGAAAATAAGGTCCCAACTCGATAGACTACACCCCACTTACAACCCAGAGAAACCCCCAGACTCCACCAGCAAACACCGAACCTTCGTACCAGGCAACGCCGTCTACGCGAAGAACCTAAACGGAGACCCATTATGGGTACCAGCAATCATAACACAGCTAACAGGCCCACACTCGTACCGGCTACAAACAACTGACGGACGAGCGTGGAAACGCCACATCGATCAGTTAAGATCGAGGACGGCCACACAAGACTCCACCGACACGCAACCAAACAAAACCAAACCCCTCAACACCAACCAAGAGGGGAGGGGATACCCTGTGAACCAAAACCCAGAAAAAAGAAACCAGCCATACTCACCTGCAAGCAGCCAGCACGAAACCTCGCCAGGAAGAGACAGCCAGGCCAGCTCAACCAACTCGGGAAGACCGAGCGGGAGCAGCGAAACCCGCAGCTCAACCAACCCGGGTAGCCCAGGAGGGAGCTGCGGAGAGCGGCCCAGACAGACAGACCAGGCGGTTCCCACGACGGAGTCTTGAGAAACAGAGACCCCGACCAAACCGGCCGGGATCCAATCTATGACTGACCTGCACAGGTCCAGTAGGCAAAGACGGAGCCCCGCCTACCTCCGGGACTACGCTATGTAGGACTGAACCAAGAGGGGAGGGGTGTTCTGTACCTTCATTTGAATTCTTGAGATCCCCGCGCTTTGATTGGCCAAAGCATGGGGCGATCTGATTGGCTTGGCGAGCCGCGCCGATTGGCTCACTGAGAACCTCCCGCGATTGGTAGATTCGAATCGCGGGAGATTCAAAGCAGTGCCATTGGCCGCGGCCGCCGCGGCTTGAGAATAAAAAGCTGCAAAGTTTTTCTAAGAGCCAGTTCGGTTCCTGACTGCAATAAAGAGCTTGATACAAAGTCACTGACTCCTGGCTTCCTTCCACGCAGACTTAACACTTTCCACACTCACAAAGTCACATTGACAGTTATACTATTTCCTATTTAGACCCCCGCTAGTTTAAAAAAGAAATGGAACTTTATGGAACATATTATTATCATGGTTGGCTGTACAATCAGACAGATGTTTGGATTAGATTGGCATTTTTGCTCACCTAGTGAGTCCTTCCCGAGGGCCTAGGATAATCAGATGTTGTTGTAGTAATACTAAAGCTATTGTTGCAGGATGTAAGCTGTTCCAAGGAAAACTGCATTTTGTAATTGATTGATGGTGATTTTATCAATGCTTGTGTGTTCAAGTGGTGCTCCAGATGTTTTGGGATTGTATATAAGGCACCTATTACTGTTGGTACTACATTTGCTTTCTTTCCCCAGTCATTCTATTCCTATTTTCAGGTCTTGTTCAGTGGTGGAATTCAATTTTTTTTTACTACCAGTTCTGTGGGCATGGCTTGGTGGGCGTAGCAGCGGGAAGGATACTGTAAAATCTCCAGTCAGAGGTGGTATTTGCCAGTTCTCTAAACTACTCAAAATTTCCACTACCGGTTCTCCAGAACTGGTCAGAACCTGCTGAATACCACCTCTGGTCTTGTTGCTGCTTTGTTGTGCCATTGCTATTTTATGAGCAGGCGGGTGTATATGTGTGAAATCACAGCTGTCAGTTCTTTAGCTAGCACTGACCTTCATATGCATACATTCTTCCCAAGCTAAGATGTTATGATGGATCAGCATAGTATGTATGTGGAAGCAGTGTGATCTTTTGTAAATAATAAATGAAAATTTTATCAATGAACAGATTTTCTAAGTGCCATTCAAGATTGTTGGTATACACCCAACATTTTGATAATTCCTGGGATCATCATTTATGCCATAATCTTTTAATCTGATTTTCAAATGTGGTGTTTTGTGATCTTTTCCAATTCCTTATCTTCTATTGTTTCCTGGGTTTGCCATATCAATTATCCACACTTTTTTCTTTTCAACCCCATCTGGTCTGGTTATGAGCCAAGATTTTATCAGTCGGCGTTTGGAAGTCCAAATATTACTAGCCACGTTCTTTGTATATTGCAAAGTTACCATGAAACAGACCGATGGGACATGAACATCTTTATATAGTTAATGTTATCATCATGACAAATATGTGATATGCAGTGATATAATTAGCACAAATGTTCAAAAACAGGGGTTCCCCAACTACTGGTCCATGGACCGGCACCGGGCCTTAGCGTGCTAGAAACTGGTTCACGCAAACAACTGAAGCCCCATCCGCAGAATGCAGGCAGCATGCGAAATCATGCCCTCTCCGGTTCACGTAAAAACCTCTCTCCATAGAATCGGTCCCTAGTGCCCAAAAGGTTAGGGGCCACTGTTTGAAATAATAGGTGGCTTCCATGAAAGTCTCTAAAGAATGTTATGAAGAATGGAAATGTCAACAGTTATTACTAAAGCCAATACAGAAGCCCTCTATCATCAACAAATTGAACTGGGAACTGATGAAAAGGGTATCTGTTTTGTATTGCTGTTCATTTGCCCCTGCAGAAATGACACATATTAAGTTACAGATAAGATAGTAGAAAAATGTGATAATTTGTTTTGTTTTGATAACAAATACTTGAGAAATTGTCATGCTTCTAACACACTTCTTAGTATATGATTGCCTTTAATAGAGGAAACTCACAGGAATCCGTTTCTGTTAATAATCTGCTGAAATCAAGCAGACTTCCTTATACAAGATTCTGCCAGTCGTATTTTCCAACTATCCGTTCAAAATCTGTAAAAGTTGAGAGCAGTACAGTCAATGGGATTCGTCTAACTATGTTGCAAGACCTTGTGGAAGTGTTTGCATATTGACGTGTCCTGGTCATATCCTGGAGTTATAAAATTTTCTAAAAAGAAAGGATGTGTTAAATGTCCATCTTTTCGCTTGGCATCCCAAATATTATAACATCTTTATTTTTCTATCCTTTAAGGGTTTTAAGATGCAGTCTTTCTTTCCCCATTTAATTTGGTGACAAACTTGTCATATACTTTTAATAAAGTTTTATTTGGGTTTTCACACACAAAATACAAGTAAAACATCTTTTTTGAAAATAGCATGGTCCCGGGTTGAACTTCTGTATACAGACCCAAAACTCAATTTCATGCTCCTTTTTGTGTTCTATTCCATATCTTATATTATTATACATTTTCTATATAGTTTTTCCCGTCTTTTAATTTTCTCAATTTTATTTTGATTATCTCATCTCAATTCAAATCATTATATTTATACTTTTGTCTGTTCTGTTTCAATTTCACATTATCTTTTCTCATTAAACAGATTTTCTCCTGTAGTTACTAATTGGAGTATGACACCTTTATATCTTTTAATTACATCCATTCAACTCTTATTTAAACTTCAATATATACCTTAAGGTTATGACCTTCAATATAATACATAATACATAACTTCCAATTGAATTCTGCTTGGTACATTCTTATAATACACACTATATTCTTAAAAAAAAAAGGATTATAAATATATGTAATTATAAACCCTCATTCCATTCCAGTTCAGTTCTATCATTGATAATCATTAAAACCTTAACATCTTTAACACTTCTTTTCAATTAAATATCATACTTCCTTAAAAACACATATAATCTCCATAATTAATTTTTCCCTTATTTCTCTTCACATATGTTTTGTAAATCATTAAATATTCATTTTGTTACATTTATTTATTGACAAGCATTCCACTGAATTACGATAGCTATTTTATCAAACATATCATACATATATCATACATTGTTTCATATTTTCTAAAATTATTTCTGTTTCTAATACTATCTATCTTATGTTTCTAATACATACTATCTTATGTACCTTTGCAGAATCCCTTGTTCCCTTAAATTTTCACCCATTATCTCTAAATAGGCCCTGTTTCTCTATATTTTGTTTCTGTCCTTTATAACTTCTTTTCCTTTCTTCTTCCCTCTCATCTTCTCCTTCCCCTTTTTACTCCCTTGTCTCTCTAGTTCTAATTCTTTCTTCTGCATTTCCCTCTTCTGTTGCTTTCTGATTTTATACTTATTTTTCACTCTATTTTTTTGGGGGGGGGAGTTGTTTTCCCAATCTTAAACTTTCCATTCTCTTTCCCCCCTTTCCTTTTTTCCCCCCACCTAAAATTACTTGTTCATTAAAGATGGCTTCTTTGTCGCAATCTTCTTGTTCTGCAGGTATTTCTTATTGTTTCTCATAATTCCAAATCTCCATTTCTAAAAACTGAAATACGAAGCCAAAAGAACCTCTCCCTTCTTGTGCATCTTCTTTGTACTTTTTAAGTTCCATTTTCAGTTCTTCTAAAAGTGGAGCCATTTTAAACAGTTTTAAACAACCACCCGATTGATTTTAGTCATTCAAATACAATAACCAAAAATCCAGAAATCATCAAGTAATCCAAATAGTCTTGAATGATATCTTCTTATTTCTTTTTCCACTTTCTCTTTCTGGGGTTTTTGTTGCGATATTTCAGTTAAAATGTATCTTTTGGAAGTCTTGTTGAGATTTTGCTTTAAGTTCTTTTTTAATTCCAGGCAGTCTCCTCCTTTCCAGATCCTGCCCTTTTATCTTTTTCTCTCCTTTCCTGTTTTCAAAAGCTTTTGATTATCCAGAAATCTTTATTATCCCTTTGACTTTTTGTTTTCAGCATTAAATGCCCATTAATGTCAAAGTGGAGTTTTTTCCAATTTCTTGTTTAAGTCTCTTAGCTGTCAGTATAGGAAAAGGAGAAAAAAAAACCCAAAACTTTTTCCTTTTCTCTCTCCTTCGCAGCTTAAAAATCTTCTTAGGGAACAATGTTATTGTTTTTTTTAAATAGTTTCAATTCCAGGGTACCTTATTTGTTGCTTTTGCTGTTTGACCTGGTCAACCAAAACTTTATCTTCTTATCTTCCTCCTGCACATTCTTTTCTGGTTGAGTTCTTCTTTGTGGTGGCCATTTCTGACCACCGCTACAATCGCCTTCGGAAAAGAGAGTAATGGCCAGCTGGGGAAGAGAGATGCGGCTCTCCTCAACCCTGCAGACAGTCTCCCCCCTCTTCACCACCTCTACGGGGTGGCTTAGCCCCAAAACCAGCCAGCTCAGGGCGCTCCAGTGGCGAGCACAGATCAAAGCCTTGCAGAAACAAGGCTTCGGTCTGTTACTGAAGAAGCTCAAACCAGAAGTCCAACTTGTCATACCCTTTTAATGTTTATAGATGAAAATACAGATTTATAAGGAACTTTCTCTCAGCCAAATGCTTCATTTTTGAATATGTTGGAAGTTAAAATCAACCCCTCTCCTAGAAAAATAAAATATTTTAGGATATATTAAATAGGCAGAATATTTCCCCTAAAAGAGAAGTAGAAACTCAGAGAGGTAGAAACTCACCTTCTCCCCCACTTTGTTATTCTACATAACAAAGATCTACCTCCTTCAAGCAGAGCCATTTAATTGCCCTTCATTGCACCACCCACCAAGTTTCAACCAAACTTGCACAAAGACAACCTAAAAAGCTAGCTATGACCTCTGACAGCAACCAGTCAGGATACTCTCCCTGTGCCTCAGGAAGTCCAAAGCCAGAGAAGGTATAAAACTCAGGGACTCTCAGCATCTCTTCTGTTTTTTTCTTCGCCCAAGATCTCCAAGGCACGTGATCATGTTCATCAATAAATCTTTCCAAGCAACTTCCATGAATCCAGTGTCTTTTTCCCCACTTGGAACTGAACCCAGAAGGATATTTCTTTCAACAATTAGTACAATTCAGTAGCTGTTTAGGATCTGTTTCAATTGACTTCTGTTCTATGAACCCTCTGATTCAGAAAGGCGTGTATATTAGTTTTTGCAGATGGAAAGGCAATCTTGAATACTTAGTGGTCCTCTTGTTCATTCTGTTGAAAGAAGCCTTAGGTTTCTACCCAGCTTCAAGTCCAGTCTGGATTCCTTTCTTTTTTAAAACATATCTTTGAATGTTCTTCCCAGTCAGGTGTTATATTCAATTATTTCACAGCACTCTGTCCCCCATTGTTTTTTTAAAAAAAATCACAATTTCATTGGGAAAGATATACTAAAAATAATTGTTAGTTCTAGTTCAAAATATTCTCAGTAGGTGTAGGTTTGTAGAAAGGCAGGCTGTCTACTGCACAACAACTTGGTCTTCAAGCACATAGTTTTAACTACATATGCAAGATTTTATTTCTGGGGATGCATCTGGGAAAGGAAAAAATGGCAATGCTGGCAAATCACAACAACAGTGTCTCAGCCTATCAAAATATAAGAGCAGAACAGGGACAAATATTCAAAAATAGAAACCATCCCTCTGGCAAATAGACTAAACTAGCTAAGATATTTGATCAGCTGCTATTCTCCCACATGCTTCGTGGTTGGGGTCCAGTATTCCCCCTTCTCACCCCAATTTTCTATTTGCAAATACACTTACCCAGTAAGGATGCAGCTCTCAGGAATGATTATTAGATTTTATCACATCGTAGGGAAAATACATTTATGTTGAGCAAAGTGATAATGAATTTCCCCCCCTGCAAAACAGACTTCCACGCTCCACATTCCTGTTGGTGGAAAGGAGGGGGAAGACCTTTGCCAACCTCTACCTTCCCCCCAGACTTTCTCTCCCTCCCTCCCCTCTCTCTATTTTTTTCTGCAGACTCTTGCATTATTTCTCCCATGTTACTACGGAGCTACTAAGAGAGAACAGCAGACAGTCTTCAAAGTATGCGGGAGAATTGATGAAAATCATCTGAATTCATTTAAAGGATCATCATCAGCCGCATGAGGATGGAAGGAATTCTTCCATCTGGGGCTGAAAGTTCTGGGCCTAGTTCAGTGCAACTTGAATTTTGTCATCCCCAGGAAAACATTTGAAATATTTGAAATCAGAGGGGAAACAACTGTTTGTCCCTCATTGGACCAGGTATTTCAAGCAACCAGTTTAAATTTAAAAGGAGATAGTTTATATTTATGCGGCAGGAAAATAATTCGTGCTGTCCCTATTACTGTAATAGCAGTTCAGTCCTGAAAAGAGCTCCTTGAGAAGATTTGAAATTTAGAATGGGAAATGGAAAAATTTGAATATGTGCCACCCATTCACTGACAATCCAATCGCAAGGCTATCTGACCTGTACTGCTAAAACTTAAGCTGTCATTTATTTGTGGATGCTCAGATGCAAAAGAGATGGCTTGCTCTAGTTATATATTCGTTATGTCATATTTAAGAAACTTTTTAGAGCAGTGGTTCCCAAAGTGGGCGGTACCGCCCCCTGGAGCGGGTGAGATGCCTTGGAGGGGGAGCTGAGAGGCAAGGGCGCCGTCAGGGGGGCGCTGGAGGTGAGCGGCAGGGCACAATTCAGGGATGAGAAAAAAATCCCGCCGCTGCCGTGTTCGAGGCAAGGCCGAGAAGGAAGAAGAGAAAGAGAAAAGGGAAAGAAAGAAAAAAGGTCAAAGAAAGGGGGTGGAAGGAAGGGACAGAAAGAAAAAGAAATAAAGAAGGAGGGTGGGACGGAGGAGAAAGATAATGAGATATCTATTCTAGTCCAATCACCTGCTCCAGCAGGGTTAGAAGGGAGTGTGTGTGTGTGTGTGTGTGTGTGTTCTCCTTGTAATTTAACAATACATTTTGGTTTTGCCTTCTTCAGAAATGGCACTGTAATACATTGGGGAAAAGTAATTTTTTAGGGTGGAGGTCTGGTCCAATGGATCCTGTTAAAGCCTCAACAAAATGTGAGAGCTTCCTGATAGTCTTGGACATGTTTCGTCCACAAAACCTTTAATTACTGTAATAGAAGCCAAAGATGTTTCAATGGCAAAGATGTTGGCAAAGATGTTTCAATGTGGAAAAGGGCCTCTAAACTAGGCCTCATTTCAATCTGATGCATCAGGTCTCTCTCTCTCTCTCTCTCCTCCATCCCTCCATGCCCCCCTTTCTTTGTCCCTTTTTCTTTCTTTTCCTTTTCTCTTTCTTTTCTTCCTTCTCTCTTTCTCTCTTTTCTTTCTGTCTCTTTTCCTCTCCCAGGCTCACCCCATTGATTTGGTGCACCGCTCCGACTTGCTTGGGCAGGTCCCTCCAGTGCAGCAGGCTCAATGGGGTGGACCTGTGGGGCCGGCACCTAGAACGCGGCAGTGCTGGCACGGTTGAAAAGTAGAGCAAAGCCAAAGGTAATTTTTGCTGCAAAAGAATCACAAAAGCTTCTGGGTTGTGTACAAGAAGGGGCACACATGTCAGTGCAATTCAGCAACATAAAATAAAGAAATACAAATAAAACAAATCAACAAGAATCGGCAAAGCATCTCTGATTAGATTTTATTCACTACTAGAATCTAATCAGAGATGCGTTGCCAATTCTAGTCTAATGACCTGCTTCAGCAGGGTTGGAAGGGAGTATGTGTATATGTATGTGCATGTCTGTCAAAACTCCAAAAACAGGTCAAATAGTTCTGGGGAGGCCAGTCATAAATTAGAACACTTGCTAAGCAACTGGCCATTAAGTGAGGACCACTTGTATTTGGTTTGCCAGTCATCAAACCACGCCCACCCAGTCACATGACCAGCAAGCCACGCCACCAGTAATGTAACCAGCAAGCCACGCCCACCCAGTCATATGACCAGCAAGCCACACCCAGCCAGTCACGTTACCAGCAAACCACACCCTCAAATTAGGCCACGCCCACAGAAATTTGAATCTCGCCCCTGGGTGGGGGGCATTGAGGATGAGTTTGTAGCACCAAGGGGGCGGTGGACTGAAAAAGTTTGGGGACCACTGTTTTAGAGTGTCAAAGGATTTTGATCGTGTCAGGGAATTTCAGCATTCCTTAACAGAAGCGGCTCAGCAATATATGGCTTCCATGGCAACCATAGGCTTGCCTTGGTTCATTTTGGGACTTATATGTATAGTAGGGCATATGGATAAAGAGGTTTTTGCTATTCTGGATAAAGATCCCAAAAATCCTGCTGTCATGGAGAGAATATTATCTAGTGACATTTTGCAATTTTGGTGGTTTTATGTTATATGGTAGTGGGCATTTTATAACAGGAGTAACTTCAGGGACTAATTTGCAGGGGATTCTCTACCCACAAGATCTGGTAATCCTGTTGATTAAGGAAGAAGGGGAGGGGGAGGTGACCCAGGCAACTCACAGTTCCTCCTTAAATCCTCTGCTTGGTACACAGCTCAGGCATATGGCTACAAAATGTCAGGAAAAACAGAAAGCTGAATTTAACCAAATTTAACAAAATCTATTCTGTAGATTGGTGGGATTCAAATATTTTTACTACCGGTTCTGTGGGGGTGGCTTGGCGGGCGTGCCAGGGGAAGGATACTGTAAAATCTCCAGTCAGAGGTGGGATTTGCTGGTTCTCTGAACTACTCAAATTTTCCTCTACTGGTTCTCAGAACCTGCCGAATACCAACTCTGTCCATAGTGTTTCTTAACCTTCTGCCTTTGTTATATAAGCACCTAACTACATCCTGCAATATAGCGAGGAAGAATTTCATACAACTTGTTGTAAGAAGTGTTATGTCTTGAATTGGTATACTCGAAATCCCCGAGCCTTGATTGGCTAAGGCGCGGGGATTTCTGATTGGCCAGGCGAGCCGCGCTGATTGGCCCGATTGAAGTCTCCCGCGATTGGTGCAAACCAAGAGCGGGAGACTTGAATTGCTGCCATTGGCCGCGGCCGCCGCTGCGAAAGGTATAAAAGCCGCGGGCTTTTTGCCTTTCGCCGGTTCGGTTCTCCCATTGTTAATAAAGAGCTTTGAATGAAAGTCACCGACTCTGATCATCTTTTTGCGGACACGACACTGGCGACGAGGGTGGGATCTCGCCCCTGAACCGAACCCCGTGTCCACCCAAGAACCAGCTCCAGCGCAGAGATGGCGAAGATAGCACCGCCCGCCCCGTTCAACCCCGCCACCGAGGATTGGGAATCATACTCGGATCGGTTCCGGATGTACCTGGAATGCGCCGGAATGAAGGACGCCCCGGCCCCGCTAAAACGCGCCGTCTTTCTTACGCACTGCGGACCAGAGGTTTTCCAGATGGCCAAAGCCTTGGCCAAACCGGCAGACGCAACCGCTATGGACTGGGACGTCCTTGAACCCATATTGCGGCGCCATTACGCCCCCGAAGTCCCCATCCTGATACGGCGCAACGAGTTCTACCGCCGAAACCAGAAACCAGACGAAAAATTGAGCGACTTCGTCGCAGAACTACGGCGCCTAGGAGGACTCTGTGAGTTCGAAGGTCTGAACAGTCTCATAAGAGACCGCTTCGTACTCGGTTTATGGGATCCTACACTCCAGAGCCGACTTATGGCCAAGGGCGACATCAGCCTAGCCGATGCCCTTACAGCAGCCGCAGCCGCTGAAGCGACCCGCACGTCGGCAGACAGCATGCGAAGATCTGACGCGAAGGGTGGAAACAACAACCCGGCAAGGTCGGCCGACACAAGAAATGAAGCAACCGCACACTACGGTGAATACCAATCAAACTCCAGCACGTCAGAAGACGAGGAGGACATACACCGAGTGCAGACGGGACGCGGCGATCAACGAAGCCGAAAAGGTCGCAGGTCGAGGACCAACTGTGCCGGGTGCGGCGGCGATCACCCCAGGTCAGAATGCCGATTTTTTGACTCTATCTGTAGGCATTGTGAACGACGGGGTCACATCGCCTGAGTTTGCCGCCAAAAGAAGACCCGCAGCCCGCCCAAATGGGAACAGCATGACAGACGGAGAGAAAACTCCCCGCCCAGAACCAGAGAGCGTCAGCCAGACGGTCGGTGGGACCGCACTCAACGATCTCAAAGAAGCGGCGACGGTCGGCGAAAAGAAGAAACCCACCAGACGGTGACCATCGGCCACGCCATCTCCGACGGCGCCAGAAAGGTACATGTAGAAGTACATATCGAAGGCCAGCCATGCAAAATGGAAGTGGACTCCGGGTCCTACCTCTCCATGATTGCATGGCGCGAAATCAAAAGACTGGTGCCTACACTGCAAAAGAGAAACGTGCATGCCCAAAAAGTCATCATTAAAGACTACCAAGGGAATCGCGTTCCCGTAGTGGGCACCAAGAACTTCAATATAACTTACAAAGGCCACACCGAACAACTGCCACTTACAATCGTCGATCGCGACCGCCCAAGCCTACTGGGTTTACAATGGTTCGCCCCGCTTAACATCGCGCTGACAGGTGTCAACCAAGTCACCATCGAAGCTTGGGAACAGCGGCTAGCCCAGGAGTTCCAGGAGGTGTTCGATGGAGGCTTGGGCAAGTACCAGGGGCCCCTTATCTCGTTTGACCTAGACCCAAGGGTTCCCCCTAAGCGGCTTAAACCTAGAAGGGTACCATTTGCATTAAGACCTAAAATCGACGAGCAGCTCGACAAGCTCGTCAAACAAGGGGTATTGCAGCCGATAGACCATGCCAGATGGGAAACCCCTATAGTGACCCCAGTAAAGCCAGACGGGTCCGTGAGAATCTGCGGGGACTATAAGGCCACCCTAAATTGCGCGTTACAACAAAGCGCCTACCCAGTCCCAATAGTGCAACATTTACTGCACTCACTAGGAGGGGGCAAAGTCTTTGCCAAGCTCGACCTCGCCCAGGCATATCAGCAGCTACCTGTGGACGAGAAAACGGCGGAAGCCCAAACAATAGTGACCCATCGGGGGGCTTTCAAATGTAACCGGCTCCAATTTGGAGTCAGCGTAGCACCAGGCATCTTTCAAAGCCTGATGGAACGTTTGCTACAGGGCATCAAGGGGGTGGTGCCCTATTTTGATGACGTATTAGTAGCGGCGCCAAACGAAGCCGAATTAGAAAACAGACTCAGACAAGTCTTAACAAAATTTAAAGAAACAGGACTTAAAGTCAAACGAGAAAAATGCAAACTATGTACAAAGCAAGTAGAGTTTTTGGGCTATCTCCTAGACCAGCATGGCATTCACCCTACGACTAAAAAAGTAAAAGCCATCAAGGAAGCCCCCACCCCAAAGTCCAAAACGGAACTACAAGCGTTCCTAGGCTTACTAAATTTTTATAATGTTTTCCTACCTCAAAAGGCAACGGCGGCGGAGCCTTTACATAGACTCCTAGACAAGAGGGCAGCCTGGACTTGGGGGAGACGAGAACAAGCCGCTTTTCAAAGAACCAAAGACCTCCTCACCTCCGACGCTGTCCTGATGCAATTCAGTGAGACCTTGCCCTTAGCTGTCACTTGCGACGCATCACCCTTCGGCGTCGGCGCTGTCCTCAGCCACACCCTCCCAGACCAGAGAGAAGCACCCATCGCTTTTTTCTCCAGGACTCTGACCAAACCGGAGCGGAACTATAGCCAGCTGGACAAAGAAGCTTTGGCTATAGTTGCCGCCGTTAAACGTTTTCACGAATACCTGTATGGCCGCCCGTTCACCATCGTGACGGATCACAAGCCATTGCTGGGCATCCTCGCCGGAAACCGAGCCACGCCAAACATCTTGTCACCCCGGATGACAAGATGGTCTGAATTCCTGGCAGCCTACAGTTACGAACTGCTACACAAGCCAGGTAAGAAAATTTCGCACGCGGACGCTTTAAGCCGCTCGCCTCTACCTGACACTGAACCTGACCCAGCACCAACAACAAACACCCTAAGTATCGAGAGCTTACCTATTACCGCATCTGACATTGCCAGAGAAACCATTAAGGACAGGCGCCTGGCACGAATCTTACACTGGTTAGAAAAAGGCTGGCCGGAAAAAGACAATGACAAGACTTTTAAAACATTCCGCCAGCGCCAGACTGAACTTTCACTACTGAGAGGGTGTATCCTATGGGGTGACCGGGTGGTAATTCCGGACAGATTGCAAGAAAGGGTCTTGGAGATGCTACATGAGGGTCATCCTGGCATCGTCAGGACTAAAGCCCTGGCCAGAAGCTATGCTTGGTGGCCAGGAATGGACAAACAAATTGAGGCATGGGTCGCCAAATGCCACCGGTGCCAGGAGACCAGATCCAGCCCACCCGCAGCACCTATCCGGGACTGGGAAACACCACGGGGGCCCTGGTCCAGAATCCATCTTGACTTTGCTGGCCCCACAAATGGACATACTTTTTTGATCACGGTTGACGCGTACTCCAATTGGTTAGAAGTTAGCGACATGAAGTCCACTACCACAGAGGCTGTCGTAAAAGAACTGTGTAAACTGTTTTCCACACACGGCCTCCCAGACGTCGTCGTCTCGGACAATGGGCCCCAGTTCACTTCCATCGACTTTGAACGGTTCCTGGCAGAAAGGGGTATCCGCCACGCATTAACAGCACCGGCGCATCCGGCGGCGAACGGTAGGGCGGAACGGATGGTCCAGTTTACGAAAAAGACCCTCCGGAAAATGGACCACGGGGAGATCAGCGACAAAATCAACCGATTGCTCTTCATACAGCACATCACTCCCAATACTACAACCAACAAGAGTCCTGCAGAGCTTCTGATGGGCAGAAAGCTGAGGTCCCCACTCGACAGACTGCACCCGACTTATAACCCGGAGCGGCCCCCAGACTCCAGCTCCAGGTACCGGACATTTAACCCAGGTGACTTAGTCTATGCAAAAAACATGACGGGGGACCCCCTATGGATCCCAGCCGTCATAACTCAAGTCACTGGTCCACGGTCGTACCGGCTCCAAACCATCGACGGGCGAGCCTGGAAGCGACATATCGACCAGCTCAGGTCACGAACAGCGACTGACCTCAACCCCCAAGACACGAACCAAGGGGGGAGGGAATACCCGGAAAGACAATCGCAGGAAAAAATAAAACAGAAATACTCACCGGAACACAGCCATCGCGAGTCCCCGCCGGAGAAGAGCAGTCTGGCCAGCTCTACCAACTCGGAGAAGCCAAGCGGGAGCGGCGAAATCCGTGACTCAACCGACCCAGTAGGCCCAGGCGGGAGCCACGGCGAAAGAACCGGCCCGATCATCCAGCCGGTTCACACAGAGGCAGGAGCAGCCAAAAAGATGACCGCTCCAGCCGAGTTACAGCAAGCAAGTGAGTTGCGCAGGTCAACTAGGACTCGACGGAGCCCCGCCTACCTGCGTGACTACACCACGTGATGGACCATACCAAGAGGGGAGGGGTGTTATGTCTTGAATTGGTATACTCGAAATCCCCGAGCCTTGATTGGCTAAGGCGCGGGGATTTCTGATTGGCCAGGCGAGCCGCGCTGATTGGCCCGATTGAAGTCTCCCGCGATTGGTGCAAACCAAGAGCGGGAGACTTGAATCGCTGCCATTGGCCGCGGCCGCCGCTGCGAAAGGTATAAAAGCCGCGGGCTTTTTGCCTTTCGCCGGTTCGGTTCTCCCATTGTTAATAAAGAGCTTTGAATGAAAGTCACCGACTCTGATCATCTTTTTGCGGACACGACAAGAAGCTTGCAAAATACTTGTGTCCTTTTGGACTTTGACTTCACTATGAAAATCAAACTGTTGAGGCAACCTGTTGACCAGCTTTGATGGCTGTGTTTTAATTTGCTCTGTCCAAATACAGAAACAAATCGTTTGAAGGGTGAAGGCCAATAACATGATCTTTAAACCCATTTCCATTCTGGGTTTGAAAAGCTGCCAGTGGGGAATTGACTAACTGGATGTTAGAAACTATGAACACTTCTTTGAAGAATGCTTATTTTATAACTCTTCTAAAGGAAGCAGCTGTAAGACCCTTGATCATTATTATTCAATTTTCAAGCTTCTTTTCTAAATAAAAAGAAAGTGGGCAGTGACATCTCTGAGTTTTCCTGAATGAAGCTGATTATTTGGATCTTTTCCAATCTGCTTTCAGACCTTGGTTTTGTAATTGGAATAGCTGAGGGCACTTTGGTGAAAGATTTATAAGGAAAATTGGATAGAGAAAAGAACACTTATTTGACAATGTCCTTTACAGGCCATACAGTACTGATATTGGATCAGTTTCCAATGTCAAGGTTCCAAGTAATGACTCCATAGAAAGCAGAACTTTGAGGCAGACAAGTTCCTCAAAGAACAGTTTTATTGGAGATATCATATTGGCACAAGCTAGTGAAAAGTTCCCACAGTTTTCACCCGATTAAAAAGTGAAAGTTCCCCTTTCCCCAAACAATCAGTCACATTGTCCAACCAAGATGCTGGCTGGTTGCCTGGATATGGTGCTCCTCCTCTTTCCAGCCACCTGTTGAAATGTCCTTGGTTCCCACAGGAAACTATTTTGTTTTAACTACAAACCGCCAACTAACTATGTTCTCCCTCCTTATCCCTGCTTCACACTGTGGTAACCCTGAAGCTCCAAAATGGCCCCAGCCAGGTACACTTCAGAGTTGGTTTGTGTCCAGGTCCAAAACAAAATAACAACACATTATTGTGATGTCATCATACAATGTAAGTTATAGAGTTTGCCTCTATACATAATTCATATCATATGTGCATGATGTCACTTGCCTCCTTTTGTCTTCTCTGCAGATGCCCATAGACCAGAACATCTGAAAAGTACCTCTTACTATTCTCACAGGCTTGTAGTTTGCAAATGAAATCAGATATCTAGTTACATCTCCCATGATCTAGAAACATAGTTTGAAATACGGTACTTTTTAATAACGGCAACTTAAGTATGGAGCTCTCTTTCTAGGAAGGATGGTCTTAATAACCCTTAATTATTATACTCAAGCTGCAAAGACTCTATCCTTCCATTGAGATTTGAAGCTTGCTTCTTCCTTCCCTGAGATCCGTTCTACATTCCTTTATACTCCCCCACTGCCCCAAAGGATGCCTGTGGCAAATGTTCTGCATTCTTATCACAACATATAATTAAGCCTTTAATAATCTAGTGTTTTATAGTTGTTCTTTAAAATATCCCAAATCACCAGTGGGGAAAAGACTAGATAATCATAAGTATATGAAGGAGATAAATGTCCTATTTTATCTACGTCTCCATGCATTTTCTTCCACCAAATTAACTAGATTGTCCTCATTTTTGCCTGTTGTGGTAAGAGATGTTTCAAATATGGTGACATCTGAGAGGGTTGCATATCACTGTTCTAAGAAAGAGAGACAAGTTTTACCAATGAGTGTACTCCTTCACTAAAAACACTTCACTCTGGAGAAAAGGGTAGATTAAACTCAAAGACGCTAACTGGCAACTGCTAGTCTAGGCATTAACTAGAATCATTATTGTCTTGCATGGAGAACTTCCATCAACAAGTTGATAAGCAACCTGTATGCAGATTAAATAGAACTGCAGATTTTCTCAGCTTTGTGACTAAGTAAAATCTGCCTATTTTCCCCTAATATGTCCCTATTGATTACACAGCCTGACTCCTGAACAATAATCCTGAAATAATATGGAAAATATAGATAATCTGAACACCAGATCCTTGAGCAGTGCTAGTTTGGGATTTGACTGAGTATCCAGAAAGACACTCAATTTTAATTTTACTTGTGAAAACTACAGGCTGGAAGCCAAAAACAACCAAGCAACATTCCCTTCATAGCCCACAGAACCTTTCAAAATAAATTAGACTACAAATGACAATTTTCCCCTATTTTTTTTCGGGGGGGTGGGGGAGGGAATGAAACCTGCAAACACCCCCTAATACTTCTGAGTTCATATTCCAAATATGCTATGCCACCCAAATCCTGTGCAATCCAACTGGATGTAGGTGCACTTCTGCTATACTGGAGCCAAAATGAAAATGGCAGCATTAGTTCGACCCAATAAGTGCTCAATCTTTCCACATTCTTTTTTGCTATGTTTCATCAAGAAAAAAAGGCCAGCTATTGCCTTCTGGAATGATAGCATCAACGTGTTGTGGAAACGATGATATCCCTACTATCATCCAAGCGACAGGAGCTACATGAGATAAGCTTTCTAATACCCACCTCTTTCAAGCTCTCCAAGGTGGTTTAGAGATTTCATTGGGTTCAAGACAGAATGGTTGGTAGCTGCATCCAGACGGTTTTCAATGTACATCCCTCTACTCCTGATGCTGAAACTGAGATTTCAGCTGGATCTGTTCAGCCATACAGCTGATTTTAAAGGGGGGGGGGGTATTTTTCTGGTATCTATGCTTCAAAGGAGTTATTAATTAGCTTGAGTTCAGTAGAATAGCAAGAGACTCATTTAATAGATATATGGATAAATATATTAGCAAAGAATAAATAGCATTTCTGGCAAAATAAGCAAGATCTGAATAAGTGATAACTTCCTTTTGTAGGAGAAACCTTCATGTGAAACAGAATATCTCCTCCCTTGGGGAAATGCTTGATTTACATTGTTTTCTTTTACTAAAATAGTGACAAAACAGGCCAACCAAAACAGGCCAGATAATATGAGAATTTATACAAATTATAAGTGAGGACTATGGAGACGAAGCACAAAAGACTTGTAACCAACCGACACACTGTATGTAACTGGAAGATGGTTTTGTTTTATGTTTCGTTTGTGTTTGTTTGTTTAAAAAATAAAAATTCTTTTAAAAAAAGCAGGCCAGCCTCATATTTGGCAATGTGTTCAAAGATTGGTGTCACTGACAAGGTGATATGGAAAGCAAAGGATTGTTAACTTCCAGAACTGAAGTTTGATCAGAATTTGTCATTAAAAATAGCAACAAAGTTGTTTGCTTTTAACTATTACAGGAAATTTAGTATTAGGAAGTGCTCATTTACTTAATAAGAAATAGCCAGTTTTGTTATTGTCTTAGTGTAAGTACTGTTAAGGCAAGCATATGCAGCTGACTTGGAGGCAGACTAAGTCACACTTTAGTCTAATTCAAATCATCGGGATATTACTCATGGCTAGGTTCTCCCCTGATATAAATGGAACTTAATTTCAAGTAGTGTTAAGAATATTCCTCACTATGTGGAAATTAAGCAGTGGATTGTCTGCTACTTCCAAAATCCTGCCAATTTATCAAATGAGGTAGCATACAAGGCACATTTTCTCTTATTTTTCTAATGATTAAAACAAACAAATGAATAAACAAAACTCTCCCATTGAAAACCAGAAGAATTCAACATGCCAGCCCAAGGTGAGTTGGCTGTGGCAAATTGTCCCATTTAGACTGACTCGCCTATGTGTCCTCTTGAGGGAACGGACAAGCTTTGAAACCAGTGGATCCAAGCCTCTCAGTTTTGAACCCACTGGTGGGAATGCAACTAGTAGCAAAATTAATGCTGGTGGAGTTTTTCACAAGCACAACTAGTGCTTTCAATGAGGACATTAGCCTAGTGCAAGATTTTCTCTGCTAGTAGAAATTTCTCTTCCAGCTCATAATGCTGATACTCAGCAGATTATGAGAGTATCAATAATTCTGTTATTCTGGATTGATTTTAGTTTCTTAAAAACAGTTGTAAGGAAGGAACATATTTCTCTGTTAATTGATGTGGCATAAATTCTGATTACCATAAACCACATGCAACTTTTCAATGAATTACGATAGAAGAATTATTATCCAGTCAGGACGGCAGATAATTTTATGTATTGATTACTAAGAAACAACATATAGAGTAATTGTTTTATAGAAGGTTAAATATTTTGAACCTAGTCATTTTAGATTATGTAAGCTCCATGTGTTTAAATACCAGACAGTTCTAGTAATGTTTCAATATGATAAGGTTCAATTTCTTCTCTCCCTCTCTTTGGCTTAAATTCATACTTATTATGAGGTTTTTCTTTGCTGTAACTGTGCAGAAACCCTTTAGAAAACAAATCACTGATAAATGATCAGGAAAGGAATGAACTAATATTTTAAATATGCAAATATCTAACCATCAGTATGGCCTCTCAACCAGTCTAACATTCCCAAAACCCAAACTGGCTTTAGATCAGTTTTTCACAGATCAAAGCTGACTTGTATTCAGTAAACATATAGTGAGAGAAACATGTGACTGGAGGTTTCAGACACCAAATGCTTACATAAAGGAATTGGTGCCAGGGGGCAAAGAGCAGAAGGAAAACTGAAATTCTTTTTGAATTATTTAATTTGTACCCTTTGGTGATTATGTATCTTATTCACTTTAATGATTTCACAGTGTCTGGGAAGTCCTATAATGCAATACTGTATAATGGTTATGCTATTAATATGCCAATAGGGAGATCTCACTTGGCAATAGCTCTCGTTGAATAATTTGGGTCCAGTCACTTTATTTTTGTTCAACCAAATTCACATAAAGAGCCATTTTGATGTAGTGGTTAAGATACGAGGCTAGAAACTGGGAGGCCATCAGTGGTGGGATTCAAAAAAATTTACTACCAGTTCTATGGGCGTGGTTGATGGGCATGGCTTGGTGGGCGTGACAGGGGATACTGTAAAATCTCCATTCCCACCCAACTCCAGAGGGAAGGTTACTGCAAAATCTCCATTCCTTCCCGACCCCACTAACCTGCTTTCCAGCTCCGTTCTCCTGTGCAGGGCAACAAAAGAAGACCTAGCCAATCAGCTGGGACTTGGGAGGCAGAGAATAGATGGGAGTGGGACAGTCAGGGGTGATATTTGCTGGTTCTCTGAACTCCTTAAAATTTCTGCTACCAGTTCTCCAGAACTGGTCAGAACCTGCTTAATACCACATCTGGTTCAAGTCTTGCCTTAGACACAAAGCCAGCTGGGTGACCTTGGCCAGTCACTTTCTCTCAGCCTTAGGAAGAAGGCAATAGCAAGCCACTTCTGGAAAACCTTGCCACGAAAACTGCAGAGACTTATCCAGGCAGTTGCCAGGAATGAACAATGATTGAAGGCACAGAAGAAGGGGGGAAATCATATGATGGTTGAGATAAAGATAAAATGAGAGGTGTTGAAGGAAAGATGTAATAATAAACAAATCATACTATTTCCAGATTGTTTCCTGGCCTAGACTAAAGGTATGCTGTATCTCACACTATTCACATCTATTGAAGCTAAAGAGATGGTTTGTGGAACCACAGAATGAAAAGTCAGATTTATGAAACAAGGGATATTTTAATTTCTGGCCATAGCCACAGGAATAATGAAGACAGAGTGAATCTGATGGTCATTACCTGGGTTTCATGGAATAGATTGCCTATGGTAGTTAAAGGGTTATTGAGCACAAGATTCTGTAAGATTGGTAGTTACTTCGGATCACAGCAGTGACTTCTGCCCTTTGAGGTGAATATCTTTGAAAGCTTTTGATCAATCAAAGCAGGGCTGCTAAAATCAAGATAACAAAATTATGGAAAGGACAAGCAGTTGCCTAAATAAGGTCAAGAGCAAGGACTTAGTGCTCAGAAAAAAACAAACAGCAGCCTTACTAGGTCTCCATGTTTTCTCTACCATTTGGAGACTGGCATAAGAATCTAGGGAGGAGGAAACAATGAAAGGAAGGAGAGAATCTATAGCATTTTTACCTGTATGTTTCGAGAGGCTAGTAGATCAAATAAGAGTAATAAATATTTTAATTTGCCAGCAAGAAATAGAGTTATAGATCTTGTCAACAGATTACATGAAAAAAACAAGAGATGCTATATGTTTGGCTTTCACCAGCTTCCCAAAATCAATGGGTTTTCTCAATATTAGTCCAGTGCTCCCCCAAATTGGCTAGTTTGTTCACCAGATATTGAACCCAAGGGACCTGATATGTCTTCTTCTGGGACAATAACATTAACCACAGTGTTTACAATTGGCTAATGCCTAGTCAGCTGGATTTCTACTGCCACTTACAATGCAGTGTTAATCTTTAGTTTGTTCAGACACCTAACTAAGAAGTTTCACTGTGATTTATTTGTCAGTTACTTATTACTGGAAACCATACTATTATAGTTCTGATAATCAAACATTGGGAAACCAGCATTTTCCCATTTTTGATATGCATGTTCCATCATGTTAGGGAGTATGATTCAGTCCAGATTATCAAATTAAACTATGGCTTAGAAAATGAGCATCAGATCTAAACATATTAACTGTTTTCCTCCTTTAGTCTCCTCTAGAGACTGAGAATTTTTACTTGCCTTCCGACCAAACTTTTGTGTCACGCATAGAATTAGAAATCAGCCAACTAGTCAATGAGGCAGTGCAAAATGGGAAAGGACTCCAGAATGAAAAGCCACATGTTGTGCTATGACTTATATTATCATCCATCACTTCTGCTTCATTGGAGTATAGTGACATCTATGGGGCAGGTGGAGGGGAGGCAGATGATAAAGTTTCACAATGCAATGCAGGTTCCACATTTTTATAATGTGTCATGATGTCACACACATGTATAAAAGGGCAGATTTTACTTTGTAACAGTACAATCCTATGGATGCCTTTGTTGTGACATCATGGAGGGCCTTGATGACTAATTGTTTTTTCCTGTTAATTTATATACAAGAAACCCCTATAAATTAGAACACTGAATTAAAAACAGCTAAGCAGGTTAGATCTCATCTTGAAATTCATGGAATTTGTGGCAGTAGAAATCTTCACACTCCTCCTATGTACCCCCAACAGGGAAGACTAATACCTAAGTCCAAGGCTTAAAATGCCTGAAAAACAGTTTATTCACACTGAAAACAATTCATCCTCTCACCTAGATTAATCTGATCAGCAATACTTTTTCTTAACTTACCCTAAACTTGTTTTATGTCTACCCGATTTAATGGTTAAAGATTTTTCCTTATTAAAAAAAAAAAGATAAACAGAAAGCTATTGGGTAGCAATCTTTTTCCTCCAAAAAAAAAATACCTTTGTCTTGGTATAGACATTTCTGAATAATAAAAAAAGTGGCTTCTGATAACCAAGTCCTTTCCCCAGAAATATCCTCCCCATCTTCTCCATCCCAAAATATAAAAGTGAGCTGAGGGGGCAGGAATGATGAGGAAAACTGCACCACTTTGTTCTTTGGCAAAATATGTATTATAATTTGGTGACAGTCCTCCTGACTTATAACCATTTTTATAAATAACTTCTTATAGGTTCTCAAAATCCCAAGCATACCTATGGTTTAAGAACCCTGGGAGCCTCTGCTGGGTGTGATTTTTTAAAATTGCTATCTTAAAGGAATGATTAAATTTCAAATTTCAATTAACTCTTGTCAAGTTATATTGTCCCTGAAGCCTACTTTACTTATTTTCCTGATCAGACGTTAGAACTTTTGCTGGTAAGAAAAATAGTGGCTGTTCTACAATTCCGTAACAGTATTTATTTAAAGAACAGGCACAATCCAACAATGTTCCATAAATACAAGCTAAGTGGCGTGTGTATTTTCTGAGAAATGTATTTGTTATTATGCTGGACGGTGCACATTTAAATAAAATACTAAGCATCACAGTTACTGAATAGTTGGAGCCGTCTGTTGTTCTCAGGCCATTAGTCATTTACGAGGAAAATTATTTTCTTTCAATTATAAAAGGCAACAATTGCATAGGGGTCGACCAGCGCAGGATAGTTGTGGATAATATTTTGACTTCATAAGAAAATTATCCCGCTCTCTCTTAATTGATGTAACTGGAAACAGAGACCCCTTTTTAACAAACAAGCAAGCAAATGAAAGACAACTCTTTCCTCATTTGAAATAAGGCTTTCTCCTCATTAGCAAAGCTTTTATAAATATTTTTCATCCAACTGTTCCACAATTACTTAAAAACAATGATATTTTATTGATCCTTATTTTCCTTATTATCCTATTTATCTTGATGTCATTGTGTCAAAGTAAGCCAACTGGGTGACTTTGAGCCAGTGATTTTTTTTTTCCTCTGGCCTCTGAAGAAGGTATTGGCAAATTATTTCTAAAAAGGTTATCAAAAGGAGATTTGTCCATGTAGGCATCAGGAATGATGATTGATTTGAAGAATCATCAACAAAACACATATATACAGAGAGAATGAGGAGACTCCAAAGAGCATAATTTTATATACAATGGCTTTAGTATAATATGCATGCAGACATGACTTTAAGCTCTTATTTGTGGTTAAAGATTCTTGTTTAAAGGTGTTCATGGATTAAAATTTGCTTCATTTGCTCCAAACTCCAGATTTACTAGGTTCCATTCTAAATTATCTTATCAGATTGGCAAATGTATTAATGAACCTCTAAAAACATTCCCACCAATATTGACAGGCAAACCACCAGTATACAAAAATAAGAGCAAACCCAATTCCTTCTTGCGCTGATTATGTTACCTAGTTTGATAATGAAATGTCTGCAAGAAGATCACCAAGCTCAGAGAGAACCAAGAATCTCACATGCCAAATATATTTCATAAGTAATATTGGAAAGATTACAAGTATAATAAATATATACCACATTATTTAATATTGAAATCACTTTTCCAGCAGAAGAGATTTATATTTCAAAGACATACAAACTGAAAACATATTCGCAGCCCTACTAGAAATCTTTCCTCTGAATACAACAATTTCTCAAATTCTGCTGTTAAGGAAGGACACAACAATCCATACATTTATAATATCTTTCTTTAGCAATACCTCCTTGTCCAATTGCACAGTTCTTATCTTGGGTTCTATTTCTTTCAGTCTGGATTTCCCAATAATAATAACTTGGATCCTGAAATAAATTAACAACATTCATGAGCAGAATATTATTTTGTTTGCCCCACTCACACTTCTTAAGAAACAAATCAGATCAATTTTGAGAATGCTCGTATTTTTTATTCAGGAAGGCCTCTAACTTTTAAGGAGACACTAATCATTGCCAATAGGACCAAGGAGGAGATACGGAACATGTTTTTTGTGTAATACATTCAACAAAGAAATCTGATAGAATTGGTTTCATTTTTTTTACAGAATAGAATAGAATACTTTATTGACCAAGTGTGATTGGACACACAAGGGATTTGGTGTAAATACTCTCAGTATACATAAAGAAAAGGTACATTTGTTAAGAATCAAGAATCATAACGTACAACACTTAATGACAATCATAGGGTACAATCAACAATCAAATCATATTAGGAAACAGTCAAGTGGGAGGGGATGGGTGAGAAGGAGTGGTGAGAAGATTAACAGTAATAGTAGTGTACACTTTGTAAATAGTTGAACAGTGTTGAGGGAATTATTTGTTTAGTAGAGTGATGGCTTTCGGGGAAAAACTATTCTTATGTCTAGTTGTTCTGGTGTACAGTGCTCTATAGTGTCATTTTGAGGGAAGGAGTTGAAACAGTTTATGTCCGAGATGTGAGGGGTCTGTAAATATTTTCACAGCCCTCTTTTTGACTCGTGCAGTATACAGGTCCTCAATTGAAGGCAGGTGGGTAGTAATTGTTTTTTCTGCAGTCCTAATTATCCTCTGAAGTCTGTGTCTGTCCTGATGGGTTGCAAACCAGACAGTTATAGAGGTGCAGATGATAGACTCGATAATTCCTCTGTAGAACTGTATCAGCAACTCCTTGGGCAGTTTGAGCTTTCTGAGTTGGCGCAGAAAGAACATTCTTTCTTGTGCTTTTTTGATGATATTTTTGATGTTAGGTGTCCATTTTAGGTCATGTGATATGGTAGAACCTAGAAATTTGAAGGTCTCTACTGTTGAAACTGTGTTGTTTAGTATTATAAGAGGTGGTAGTATAGGAGGGTTTCTTCTAAAGTCTACCACCATTTCTACGGTTTTGAGTGTGTTCAGTTCCAGATTGTTCAGGTTACACCACGAGGCAAGTTATATAACCTCCTGTCTGTATGCAGATTCATCATTGTCTCGAATGAGACCAATCACTGTTGTGTCATCAGCAAACTTCAGTATTTTAACAGATGGATCGTTTGAGATGCAGTCATTGGTATATAAGGAGAAGAGAAGTGGAGATAGCACACAGTCTTGGGGGGGCGGGGGCTTTGCTGATTGTACAGATATTCGATGTGATTCCATCTACCTTCACCTGCTGCTTCCTGTCTGTTAGGAAGCTTATGATCCTTGAATGCCTTATTAGTAGAAAAGCAATAGATAAGAAATAAGAGAGTACTGTAAATAAGTAATGAGCAAATGGAATAGCTATTTATCATTACCTCACATCATTAAAAAAAAAATTATTATTGTATTTCTTTATTCTGTAAGACACAATGGGCAACTGTTCATCTTTCAAAGAATATATTTCACGTTAATAATCTTTTAAAAAAAATATTTTTAGCAACTGGCCAAGAATGTGAGAGATGTTGCATTTAATAATTTAGCCAGAAAGTCTGAAGACCTGGTCACTGTCCACTGTCATCTCCTTTTGCCTCTTTTACATGTTAGAGAGCTTCAAAAGAACACATTGCAGGAGTTCACATTGGCTACTAAATCAGATTTCTCTAAAATTGTGTCAGAATTCTGTCACTAGGGTCAGAATTCTTCACTGTCAAGGAAGCAACTATCAAAATTTATATCAGCCCTGAGATATCCTTCCAGGAGCTGAATGGGACAATTTGCCACAGCCAACTTGCTGTGGCCAACTAACCCTAGTCAGGTTGCCAAGGGACAACTTGCTGTGTGACAATTTAACCATTCAATTTAATTATTTAAAATAAATTTAAAAATATTTTATTTTTTGTCACTCACAATTCATTCTATCCCTCCTTTCGCATCCTTTCTTTAATGATTCTATCCCACCATTTCTTTGATATTAGTGTAACTCTTGTCCCACAGTGAGTTGTCCCCAGGTAAGTTGGCTATGGTGAGTTGTCCCATGGTTAGTTGGCTGCAGCAAGTTGGCTGTATTGAGTTGGCTGTGGCGAATTGTCATAGACCCTTCCAGGAACCACAGAATTGCACTCTTAACCGTAAGATTATAATCTCAGGAACAAAACCTATATCTTCAAAGCGCCAAAGGAAAAGGTCTTTTTGAAAAGACATCTTACACACATTTATCAACCATTTGTCAGAAGATTCTTAAAAGGAATTCATAAGATAAGCAGTTCCATAGAATTCATACTTTGACAGCGCCTTTTATCAATTTTATTTGTCCATGTTGTGTAATAGCAAGTGTTAGATCTGCAAAGCCTTCCAGAAGCCTCTTAAAAGTGAAAACCTCAAAAATATTTTAAGGAGGATGGAAAGTGGAATGTAGCCCTAATGGACAGTATAGGAGGAAAGGCCACTGTAGAGATGGAGAAGGGGCTGGAGGTGGGACAGGAGAAATGTAACAGAGTATTAAAATTTAAAATGTTTCATACAGAACTGCAAAATGTTGTTGCAGCTCCTACTTTTCTATACTTTTCTGTATCTTTATGCATTCCTCATAATCGCCATGTGCTGGCTGGTTTCTTTCCTATTTAAAGAGCAAATATCAATAACCCAATATAACTTATTTAGTTTTATATTACATGCTTTTGGGAGGGAGGGCAATATTCTATAAAACAATGCTAAATTAAATTAGGGGTCTTAACTCGGTTCTCAGCTTGTTTCACTGTGCCCTCTGCCTTCTTTTTAAAACTTTTTAACACCAACCCTGCAATATAGCACCAGACAAGGAACACATGAAGCTCTGATTTATATGGATGCATTCATATAAATTAGCATAACCAGTTAGGAAACCATTATCAATAAGGATTTATATAAAATTTATTTCTACTTATTTATATGTATAAAATTCTTAAAGATCCATCTCATCTAGGGCACCCTTTTTTAAAAAAACTATTACCATCTGGTAGGCGGTATAGGACAATAAAGACAAGGACAATTAGGCTGAAAAACAATTTCTATCCCAAAGCAGTAACTATATTGAATTCTACTGTATAGTGCAATATTAAAGCAATATCAGGGGTTTTCCATTCAATTGTATAGAATGTGAAGGATATGTATTTGTGTTTTATTTTTTATGTATAATGCACACTGAAGATGGCATTTAATTTCATTGTATGAGGTGCAATGACAATAAACTAAAAAAGCCATAATTAAATAATAACCATATTTTACAAAAGGAAAAGTACAGCTCTTATCACAATAACTTAGGTGACCTGTGTGCCAGCTTTCTCCAGATCTTAATTGTCAAATGTCAGGTCCAGAACTCCACCTACCCACCCTTCTCCCTTTTCTCAAGGCCTTTTAATTAGACTTATATTGCACACTCATTCAGACAGAAAACAACTTCAAAGAGAGGATCGTTTAGGGAAATTCGACACATAGTTTCTGCAATGTATAGACAGAAGTGAACATATATGTTAGATTTGCTATCCTGATAGTAAGGAAAGAACAACAGGGACAAATATATTATTGAGCTAATCCTCACTTAGCAACCATGGGGCGGGCAAGTTGGTTATTGAGCAAAATAGTTGCTGACTGAATTGTGCTAATGATCTTACTGCAGCTTTCATTTGCTTTTAAAACCTGCAAGGGTCAGAAATGCAAGGATAGGTTGCAAAGTTACTTTTGCAATTGAGTAACCTAGCTGAATTCTGTATCTCTAGTGAGCAGTACATTAATCTAGGCAGCTTGCTTTTTGTAACATCTTGCTTGCAAAGTTTTTCCAAAGATTTCATATTTTTTCTGCCATTTTGGCTCATCCTAATTAATATATTAGGGGTGGCAACAATCCTTTGGCTTTGACTCTTCTTTCCTCTTCTTTGTCTCCTTTCCTCTTTTGTAATACAACAGTTATTTTCTACTAAGACACCAATCTGGCATCCACTTTGTCTCACTTGCTTGGCTATCTTTTTTCCCAGAAAGGGACAGGCTGCTTTGGAACCATCTATCAGACAGCTGTTTTTTGATCCTGGGGAAAAAAAAATGGGCAGGATGTATTGTTGCTGGCAGAAATAACCATTGGACAGGCCTGTACCCGAGTATTTTGCAGAGCAACCGGAGAGTGAGACTTAATTAACAGCAGCCTTCACACACATTTCAATCAGAATAGAGCTGGAAGGGACCTTGGAGGTCTTCTAGTCCAGCTCCTGCTCAAGCAAAAGACCCTATACCATTTCAGACGAGTGGCTGTCCAGTCTCTTGATAGTCCCTAGTGATGAAGCGCCCACAACTTCTGAAGGCAAACTGTTCCACTGATTAATTGTCCTCAGTATCAAGAAGTTTCTCCTTAATTCCAGGGTTGCTTCTTCTCCTTGAGAGAAGCAACCTTCCTTCTATCAACAGCAACTCAAGAGACAGGCATTTGGACTGGATCAGAAAGAAAATGAATGAATATTTAAAAGGCAAAATAAAGCACTTCATCCTTCTCTTCCCTGCCTCCCTCCCACCCTCTGTCTCTCATCTTTCCTGTCCTCTTGCTTTCCACGCACTCTTCTCACTTCAGAACTTATTTCAGGCAGGCTGATGAATCCCAGATGTCTAAGGGAAGGCAGCAGGAGATACGGTTATTCCATTTGCGGCTTCACACGGCTCCCTTGACAAGCTCTTGTTTGAGACCGGCCAAGTGGGAACAACCTAATCAAGGGGAACCAAAAGAGTCTGGCTGCACTGTCATGATGTGTGGGTGGAGGAATCAGTCAGGATCAAAAACAGCCAGGTGGTTGTTCCCTCCCACCTGTCTCTGGAGTGAAATTGGCCTACTAGGAATTTGCTTGAAGAGCAAACTGTGTAAGCATCAGGAAGTAACTCTCAAAGCCATGGCTAATACCCAGGCTGCCATTCTGTGCCACATGGTTCTAGGCTTTTCAACCTTTCTGAGGACAAGATACATTTGGGAGTAGAAGGGGAGACCTTAACTGAAATTCTGATTTGTTCACATGCTAATCTTTTTCCAAGTCTTCAGCAATGAAATACTCTCGGTGACTGTAGTCCTTATCCTATCTCTCCAGAATTGTTGGGAAGGATAGAAATATGCCCCCCTCCCCAGCATGAGTTTCTTGGGGGGGGGACAGAATATGAGTGCAATTAAGTACATAAACCCCCAATATTTGTGTTAAATTTATATTTTACTGACAAAGAAATAAAGGAAGACTAGTATAGATCTATTTCAAGCTATTTAGCTCTCATCAGCTATAGCCATGCCCTTTGAACACGGGCTAAATAGCTAAATTGCTTGATGAGAGCTAAATTGCTTGAAATAGATCTATACCAGTCTTCCTTTATTTCTCTGTTGGTAAAGCATAAATGTAACACAAAAGTAGTTTTTCGCAAAAGCGACTGCCTGCAAAAGCTCCCAGATTGGGGCTGAAAGGCAAAAACGGAAGCAAGATGCTCCACCCCATAATTCGGTAGACCAGGTTGACCTGATAGACCAGTCCCGCCAGGAAAAAAAAGCACTTAAAGTTTGTTAAGAAAGTGAACTAGACTAGTGTTTCAAACAGTTCAGCAGTGCTGCATCTCCTATACACACATCACTGAAAAAAAATGGAATCAAACAGAACAAAGGGTTGTGGGGGGGTTGCCTCACAAAGCACAGTTTTGCACGAACCAAAAGTTCTCATCATTAAATTGTGATATATTGGCCCACCGCCCCTGTCCTCAGACTGGATGACTTAATCATTTATATTGTTTATACCATTTTTATTGTTTACACTGTTTTTATTGTAAGTTAATATGAGGCTAATATGAAAATGTAACAACACAACAAATAAAATAAGTGAACAAATGAAGGCTTGGTAGAGTTTTATGCATTGACTTAAAAGTGAGCTAAAGGGATAATCATCTCTACAGAAACTTAAAGTATCATCCTGGGGAATATATTGGCTGAAATAAAAGCACTAGGCTTGTTTCAAAATAGCTGCAACAGACAGACCATTTTTTTCTTGATGATACTCAGTGAAATAAAATGATAAATATGAGAGATAGGCATTCACCCTAACAGCTCTTCCACATAAAATTAAATTTACTTTTATTTTTTACTTCCACAGTAAAATCACTTGAAGTTCAGGCTTCTTCCACTTTTAAAATGCTCTGATATGTAATATTGCTTCATTGGCTTCCCAAACTTCCTTAAAAACAATTGACTTTTCTGCTGGCATGATTACAATTCATCGGAAAGCAAACATTGTAGTAGAAGCTGCCCTAATGCTGTGAGGAAAAATGGCGTCTGGGTCTCCCTCTTGAAGTCCTTACTTTAAGGATTTCACTTTCCTTCCACTGCTCTCTCCTCCCCACCCACCTCAAAATACATTGTGACATATTGTTTTCCAAACTAACTCAGCACTCTTCTCTTTTCGGTATTGTGCAGATTCTTTGTCAACTTCCCATCTGCCAAGCAGTACTTCAGCCAATTCAAGCACATGGAAGATTCACTAGAGATGGAAAGGAGCCTGCAGCTGCGTAAACATGCCGGGAGGGTCATGGGGGCTATTAATAGTGTGGTGGAGAACATATACGATTCGGAAAAGGTCTCCTCTGTGTTAGCTCTGGTGGGCAAGGCACACGCTGTAAAGCACAAAGTGGAACCTGTCTACTTTAAGGTAAGGGCAAAATCATGTCCTTGAACACTGATAAGAAAACCCCAAGACATAAAACAGTAATACTGACTGGCTAGTAGGTCCTTGCAATTTCCAATTTGGTGATTTATTATATCAAAATATTTAAGTGATGTAGAATCTCCATCTAATTCACGGGTTTCAAACACGCAGGGTCATTTTGCCGTCATGTGACGTTTTGCCATGTTTTTCCCATTTGCAGAGCTGGGGTGGGCATGGCCTGTGCGTGATGCATCCAGCCCATGGCCCTCCAGATTGACACCCCTGATCTAATTTTAATAACAAAATCTATATATTATTTTGTTGTGCAATCATCAATATTCAGTTTATTTGTAAGATTCACAAACTATTAAATGTGTACATTAAAGTCTTGTGTTTACAATCAATCCCATTTGTTTTAGCATGAGGATTGAGTGGAGTTTGCAATATCCTAAGGGTATGTATAAGGCAAGGGCATAGACCAGCAAACACATATACATTTTTTCCATCATTCACTCTACAGGGAGGCAATAAACTCAGACTTGAATTAATTGCTATTTTTCCAAAACATTTTTTTTTAAATCATGGGTTAAGGGCTTTTTGAAAGATTATTCAGATTGTCATTTTTAGATGGAGAAGACTAGAATGTCTTCCTGTCCTTCAGAGCAAAGGTGGGCTTCATATGATTTAACAACAGGTTCGCCAAATGCAGAACCGAAAATGTGAGCATCAATATAGTTCTAGGGAACTATATTCTTTCTGCTAAAGAATCTCAAGCCAATGAACTCTTATTTGCTCATCTCATGCTATTGACTTCATTATAAATAAAGCACTTAGAGTAACTTCACCTTACTGCAGATCTGTTTTTATTGATTTTGAACTCAAGAACTGTCATTGGTTCTAGTTGATGACTGGTTCTAGTTGATGACCAATGGATGATATCACAATTGTCCTTCAGTATAGATAATTTTTTATGTCACCCACTACTAGTTCTTATAAATACCTATGAATTTAGTTCAAAGTGTGCCCAAAACAGAGGGAAGGTGCCCTACAGAGCAAAGAGCACCAAATGAATTGGCCACAAATTTGGATGCATGATAGATTATACAGTTTCATCCTTAAACACTATGCCCTTCAATAATAATGAAGAACTGAAATAAACTAATTTGTTAATAGTATCGCAAGAATTATTTCAGTGTTTTGAATTTGCCTGTACACCTGATGGAGAATCACAATGGGTAATATGTTGCCCTACAATAGGATCTGTTGATAAGAGAGGGGATTCAAATAAAAATGTTGTCCTGCAATTTCGCGAGACATTAAAAACCGCTGCACAAAGCACTTCCCCTTGAATAGAAAAACCACACCAAGAAATTAACTTGACTGAAATGATTCTCCAATTCCACTAAGAATTCTAAAAATTGTAACTATATTATAGAACAGGTAATACTTTGTTAATGGTTTCTACAATCACTATGATTCACATACTTTTTTAGAAAGTTCAATATCAAAAAGATTTGATATTGATTTGTCATAGAGAAATGCATAATATGTACCTAATGATCAAAAACATTAAATGTCGGGAACAAACCCTTGTAAATGCAGTATCCTAATGGTGCTTTGGGCCCAAAAGAATACCTGCTTACACTGAGCTTGGTTGTTTTCCTACAGACATTCTATTATTATGCTAAGTAACATCATAAGCTATATAGCAGCTTGGTTGTAGTTTGGTTTCTTCTTTAATGGTGCCTTGATTTTAATATTGTTTCTTCCATGTTTATCTGGTGTTGCTTCTTACTAATCCTAGATATTGTGTGCCCTGGGGCTGTTTCTTTCCTTGACTTTTGGTTGTATCTTTTTAAAAGTGGTATGTAAATAGCATTTATCCAACCTATTCTGCCAGTTTGGGCCCGTTCGTGCGAACCGGATGTTAAATTTACATCTGGTTTGCTGAACCGGTAATTGAACCAACTGGCTGACCCCACCCATCCTGCCCTACCCCTCCCAGGAGTTTCCACCCATCCTGTTTTGGATATAGGTAAGTGCATAGTCTGCACAGAGGCTCTGGGAAGGCAAAAAACGGCCCTCCTGGAAGTTTTGGAAGTCCAGAAACGGGCCTATTCCTGGCTTCCAAAGGGCCTCTGGAGCCTGCCGGAAGCTGTTTTTGCCCTCCCAGAGGCCCAAGGGAAGCCTCCAGACTCTAGGAAGGCAAAAACAGTCCTCCTGAAAGTTCTAGTAGGCCACACCTACTATGGCCATGACCACCCAGCAATCGGGCAGAGAACCAGTTGTTGGGATTTTTGAATCCCACCAGATGGGTTAATCTCTATGTGTCTGCAGATGACTGATTTGTCAGAATGCCAACTTTCCAGGAATTCCCTAGCATTTTTGAATTTGGCTTGATCTATTCTAAAATATCAACAGTTTCCCAGCTGAGATATTAAAGATGATAGCAGTCACAATGTAGAACAGACAGGAAGATTGGCAGAACACATTTCAGAATATCAGCTAACAATCAGCTATTAAGTACCCTGTTCTGGTCTGCCCCACTGATTTAAAGATGAAACAGTTCTCAGCCTTTTGCAATTGAATAGAATAGAATAACAGAGTTGGAAAGGATCACTTCAGACAAATGGTTATCCAACCTCTTCTTAAAAACCAGTGTTGGAACATTCACAACTTCTAGAGGCAAGTTGTTCCATTGATTAATTGTTCTAACTGTCAGGAAATTTCTCCTTAGTTCTAAGTTGCTTCTCTCCTTGATTAGTTTCCACCCATTGCTTCTTGTTCTGCCCTCAAGTGCTTTGGAGAATAGCTCAACTCAATAATGAATACTTGCCACATAGTTTTAAAATATCCGATCTGCCACTATTCTGACAAGATTTATGCCTTTTGAAACTTTTGAAATATGCCTTGTGATGTTTGAAACTTCCAATTGGACTTTCAGACATGAAGACACCAGTATAAGTTATATATTATGAATGCTCTCAATTATTTGATTTTTCATCTCTTTTATGCTGAGGTTCTATTACTTCTAATCTATAGCAAACTGGAGGGGGGGGGGCTAGTTGCAGCCTCTCTATCCTATCTCTCCTTTGGTTAGAATTATTCATGCAATAGGAATCTTCAACCAGGATCGCTATAGTGAGCCACAAGTGAACTATCTCTGAAGAAAGACCAGAAGTAGCAGGTGGGAGGTTGTGCATATTTTAACAGCGATTCAGAAGTGCTTTAGACATGGTGTGAATGCAGCACTTCTCTGCAGTTTATTCAAACACACCAGTCTTTTTTTCAGGCTTCTGTACATTGCTTAAGAGTCAGATTCCTTTTGATTCGTTAAAGGAAAGTGTATTTTTTTAAGCTTGTGAAGAAGCCGGGGGGGTGGGGAGCTGTTTTCATAGATAGCAAAATAAAATAAAATACTACACTCACATGAAGTCTGAAGCATATGCCGAATCATTTTTCAGTTCAAGGGATTAGCACAAAATGTAGCTGCTAAAGTACTAATTAGAACTAGTAATTGAAACACATCTCACTTGTGTGGGAAATAGCCTTTGTCCAATTTAAATACAAACATTTAATCGTAAGGTAGCTACTGAAAAAAAAATCTGCTTCTAGATTACCTGTCCCATGACTCATAAAGACTAAAGGAGCTGTTTTCTTAATAACGTTAGGTATTGAGGATAGTTTTTGGGGCTCCTGCTTGCAGAATACTCTTGGCACATAGACCAATGTTTTTCTAACATCAAGAAAACACTTTTCTAATCTCCTTGCTTTTATTAAGTATTTGGTCATCTAATTTTATTGTTGATTTTGTTCTATTGATTTGATTTTGGAATTATGTTGTGTTACAAGTCTGTAGAGATTCCTAGTTATCCAGGTTGTGGTTGTCCCAAAGGTGTTTTTCAGGAGGCAACTGGACTTTCTTGTTTTTCTTTTGAAGATGTTTCGCTTCTCATCCAAGAAGCTTCTTCAGCTCTGACAGGATAGTGGGGAATGGAAGGATTTATATTCCTTGCAGACAGCTGGTCATTTGCATCTTTTTGGAGGGCCGTTGAAGCACTTGGAGGTTTATCTGTGTCCTCAGGGTCACCTGAGTAGCTCCTGGTTCCTGTAGTCTGCAATTTTTGCTCTGGAAATCTGTTCCCACTCCCACACCATTCAAAGGGTGTTCTTCCCAAATTGCACAGCTAAAAGTCTGTATATTGTGTTACCAACCAAATAGTCTGCTTTACAGTTCCCTCAGTGCAAGCTGTGGTGCAGCCTTGGGGCTGAAATTCAGAGTCCCACAGGCTGCTGAAATGGCCACATAGGACATGTCAGAGAATGAGGAAAATAGTAAACAAGCCCAACTTTAATATAACTAAAGGCTTGTTTTTCACGTTAAAAGCACTGAATCATTACTCATAAAACAGTCACAGCTTTTAATCATATTAACCTGATTTTTTCAGTCTGCCTTATTGAATAGCAGAAATCTGTTGTGCTCAAGGTTGAATGTCTTAAGTGTTTCTTCTGTATCATTTTGAAAGGGTGCATAGTCTTACGATACATGCTCAGAGCATCAAGGACAAGCAATTGTGAAGCATAAAATGGCTCTAAAGTAAAGGAAAACATCTAGTTTCATGCCTCTGAATTGAAATAACTTAGTCATCTAAGATGGTTAGGAAAGATTAGGAAATTAAGACCCTTATACCCAAGGCGTAAAATTATTTAGCCCAAAACAGCCTGCCAAGGAATGAAAGATAATAATAATCCCAGGGAAGCACAATATTAAGGAAGCCTGCTTTTATGTTATTATTAATCATCTTCATCTAGTGGGTAATGTACAGAATCTAAGAATAATCTTCCATTATGGCAGCACACAGCCAAGATAGCAGCTTCAAAAGGGGGCGTTAATGGTCATGCTTTGTTTTGAAACTATGAAGGAGACTGAGAAATTCTGTTCCCTTAACTTTTCGTCTTTGTTCTTCTTCCAGATTCTGACCGGTGTCATGCTGGAAGTGCTTGCAGAACAATACACCAAGGAGTTCAGTGTTCCAGAGGTTCAGAGAGCCTGGGCCAAGATGAGGAGCCTCATCTACACTCATGTGACAGCTGCATACAAGGAGGTGGGCTGGATGCACTTTCCAAACTTAATAATGGGAGTGTAATGTGGCAGGGTAGGCTTGGGATTCCTGCACAATTTCACTCTGATTCTCATCACCCCTTCACTCTACTTGCAATGGGCTCATAGGCATAACTCTGTAGGTATTTAAGAAGCTAGGCAATTGTCTGTACTGTCCTACAGCAGCCCCCAATTTTTTCAGCTTTGTGGACTGGCAGGGGAGGAAGAGGGGATGGTTCCGCATGAGCAGCGGGTGAATACACACAGGTCCATTTGTGCCAGCAGCAGGCAAGTGCGCCCATCGCTCACACAAATGGAGCTTTGTGCATGTGCCTACTCGCTGCTTCCGTGGCCCAGTATGGGCCATGGACCAGGCATTGGGAACTCCCTGCTGCATTGTATTAGCATTAATAATCATGTTAGAATGGAAAGCCAGCATAAAGAAGATGAAAAATTTCAGTTGCGACTTTTAGAATTACCAGATTTGTCAATAATACAGGGCTAGGATGTATAAAGTCATGCTAGATGGATCTTGTAAAGAATCTGGTAGCACCTTGAATAGTAGTTGGTAATTGTATAAACCTTTGTGGATCTGAGTCCTTTTTCAGCAGATAAAGTGGACAATGATCCACAAATGATGCAATAAAACTTTTATTTTAAAATATTGCAAGATTCTTTATTTGCTTCAGCAGAAACCAGTTACCATTTTAAAAGCTATTACTTTATGGTAATAGCTTTCAGAATGTATTTATTTCAGATTTACTTATTTCAGTTTGATATTAACAGAGGTATTTAACACACAATCTATCAAGAAAAAAGTGTAATTCTGCAGATCTTCCACTGATGGATAGTCACGATGTCTTACCAGGCTGGCAATTTTCACTACCACACACATGACTCATCTGCAGTCTTTCTACAGCCCAGGAAATTCAATTCATACTTAGTGGAATTATAAAATAGCTTAATCTTTCTTAGAGCAATCCCTAGCTCAAAAAAAATCCTCCCAGGTTATAAATAAAAAGAAATCAGGTGATCTTTGCCCACTGAATCATCCCACTTCATCTTTCTCCAAACTCAGTTATATTTTTATTCCTTCACTAATACTGATTTGTTTACAGCTTTTGAAAGCTGTGATTCACCTCAGTGATCTACTTAGGTGGCAAAGCATGTCAGTTTTGGCCTATTTTCAGAGATATTAGATGAGCACATTGGGATTCCCCTTCCGGTATTGATTCATACTGGGTTAGACAGAACAAAGAATTAGTCAGCTAGGCTGATGTAGAAAGGAATCTGCCAAGGCTCTGGATGCTCTCCCAGGGGCAACACTGCTTCCACAATGACTCAGCACATGGTAGGCAGTGCCATCTTTAAAGTGGCACATACAGAAAGCAGTAACTGGAAGGGAGACAGGGAAAATATAATGAGGGTGTGATATTGTTTGACTTTTCCTGAAAAAACTGGTTTACCTTGATAGAATGAGCTTGCTATATATATGTACAGGTACACTGTCTCCTGCATTGAAGGATCACTGCTAACTAGGGTGGCTAGTGCTTCATATTGGATTACAAGGGGTAGCACAAATGGGGTACATGGCTGCAAGATTTCAGCTCAGCTGCATCTTTTCCATACTACAGTGTTTCCCTGAAAATAAGACCCAATTGGAAAATAAGCCCTAGCATGATTTTTCAGGGTGCTCGTAATATAAGCCCTACCTTAAAAATAAGCCCCGGTTAAGATCATCAGCCAGACAGATGCATGTAATACCATATTTCCCCCAAAATAAGATCTTACCAAAAAATGTGTCCAAGACCCGATCTTATGTTTGGGGAAACACAGGTACTAAGAATTAGAAGGAAGGATTCTTTCATTCAGTACTGTTGATAGTTTGCCCATTTGGATTCTGTTTTAGTCATCTCCAGCCTGATATAAAAATGAAGGGATGTAATAGCTTTACCCTACTGAGAATGATACCGGTAGTCTTTGACTTACAGCAGTTCCATTTGAAGACTTACAGCAGTTCCATTTGACTTACAGCAGACCATTTGAAGTCACAACAGCACTGAAAAAAGCAACTTATGGCCATTTTTCACATTTATGACTGTTGTAGCATGCCCATGGTCACATGATCAAAATTCATACGCTTGAGAGCTGACTCATATTTATGACGGTTGCAGTGTCCCAGGGTCATATAATCATCTTTTGTAACTTTCTGACAGGCAAAGTCAATGGGGAAGCCGGATTCACCTAACAACCGTATTTAGTAATTTAACAACTGCAATGACTCGCTTAGCAACTGTGGTAAGAAAAGTCGTAAAATGAGGCAAAACTCACTTAACAGATGTTTCACTTAGGAACAACTTTGCCTCAAAACTCAGGCAACCCAAGTTTTGTAGAACTGGAGAGAGACACTTTTATCTTTGCAAAGGGGCTTCTTTGTCCACCCAAAAATATGAATTACCAAGTCATTCAGAAAGCGAATGATTCTTTTTATAAGGTACAGAAACAAATGATACATATATTTGGTATAAGTGATACATCAGAAAGTAAGTAGTCAAGCAATAGAT
Source organism: Hydrophis major (assembly GCA_033807585.1). Taxonomy (NCBI): domain Eukaryota; kingdom Metazoa; phylum Chordata; class Lepidosauria; order Squamata; family Elapidae; genus Hydrophis; species Hydrophis major. Next base: position 176,606,958 of record CM066329.1, read on the forward strand.
ATGTGAGTCTTGAACAATAGAAAATATTGATTCTAGATATCAGAGCAATAGCAATTAGACTTATATAGTGCTTCATAATGCTTTACAGCCAGCTCTAAGCAGTTTACAGAGTCAGCATATTGCCCCCATAATTGTCAAGCAATTATAAGATAACAGGTATAAGTACAAACATAGTTATAAATACATGAAATGGATACATATAAGAAAAATAAAAAGAAACAATAGGACGGGGGGGGGTAGGCACGCTGATATACTTATGCACGCCCCCTACAGACCTCTTAGGGAAAGGGATGAGGTCAACAGTAGACAGTCTAAGGTTAAAGTTTTTGGAGTTTTGAGGTTTACCCACCTCGGAAAAATGGAAGGCTGAGTCCAACCTTGAGCCAGTGGGACTTGAACTGCCAAACTGATGATGATGAGCAGTCGGTGATCAGCAGAAGTAGCCTGCAGTAGTGCAGTCTAACCACTGCACCACCGCAGCTCATTTTATAGCTGGCAAATTTATAAGTTACTTTATTCTTTCCCAACTGGGTTTGCATCTTTCTTAAGACTTGCAAATGTATTCAAAATATGCTCTCTATTCTTTACTGCTGAAAAGACAAGTTTTCCAGAACCAAAATGACCTTAGCTAAGGAGGGGGAAAAAGTTTTCTTGAAGTTAAAAAAAGAGGCCTAGACTCTTTTAAAATGCAAATAATGAAGCCTAAAATTTCAGGTAATAGAGGGATGGTTGAGACAAGCTGCAGCTTTTGCTATGAGAAAATGAAAGAAGCAATTTATTTAACATAGGGTGACGTAATACAGTATCGGTCAGTTTGAGAGATAAAGGTTAGCAGATGGAAGAAATTTATATTCTTAGTGTGATAAACACACTAAAAGCCTAGGCTAAAGTCATAAAATATTTTAGCCAGCTGAAGAATGTTCAATTAAAATTGAGTGTTTACTCCAGGGCAGAATGAAATGTATGTTTAAGACAGATGGAATTACACACCACTCTTTGAATCAGACAGCCAGAAATTCCTAACACCATTAAACACACACATACAATGTCTGATTTCAAACAGTAATTATCAAGACTTTTTTCAGTTTATGTTTTGCCTCTCCCAGTTCAAGCAAGGATAGACAAAAGGTTGCCATAAATGCATTTGTATGTGCTGTCAGACCATTAAAAAAAATACATTTCTCTTATTATTTTTAAATTAAAATGACTGTGTTTGTGAAGAAAGTCATGGAAATTGAATGGCCTATGCTTTAAAATATCAGAAGAAGCCAAGGATTATGTTCAGGAATAGAGTATGAGCAACAAAAATAAAAAACCTGACTCAGAATTCAAATGTGAGCTCTTACCGATTAGGAAGGAAAATAATGGCAACCTTTCTCCAGCAGATCAAACACACCCCTTTTCTTTTTGTCACAAGGATTCTCTAGTGATAAATACTTCTGACAGCAGTCAGGCTGAACTTCCAGAGTCTCCTTGACTGCCTTCAACTGTGGAGCTCTTAGCTTTTTAAAACCAGATTCTCTTTTCAGCCCATCTACCTTTGTATTTTTCTCCCCCCAAATCTAGAATTACATTGCTTGGAATACCATTGTGTCCATTCTGAAATGCAACTGATAGCTGTGAACCTTTGCATGTGGGTAAGGTTTAAAAAGGATATCTCTTATTAAACCAATGAAGCCAAAACTAACTAACTCTCTATCTCTCTATCTATCTATCTGTTTTCTTAAGTTTTCGCGGGTATTTATATGTATGGTATTCAGCTTTGTTCAGGTATTTTCCCACGTCATTATAGTTGTGCTTTTAAAGTTGTAGCAATGTTTCGGCAGAATCTCATCTGCCATCATCAGGCTTCTGTACTGTGTTCGTCTGTGAGTCATAACGGCTGTGAAAGTCTGACTCACAGACAAACACAATACACAAGCCTGATGAAGGCAGATGAGATTCTGCCGAAACATTGGTACAACTTGAAAAGCACAACGTGGGAAAATACCCGAACAAAGCTGAATACCATACATACATACATACATACATACATACATACATACATACATACTGTTATGAACTAATAAAGGCGTTTAATAAAGTTTTAACAACCTTAAGAAAAAGCAGGGTTCTAATCCTGCACTTTTGATTGGCCGATAATAGCAATATCAGATTGGTCCTTTCTGGGAAATCTGATTGGTTGTTAACAGGCCAACTCTCATTGGTTCAAGGGTTTAACACTTCCATGTTTCTCATTGGCTAATAGGTCAGCAGCCTACCCTATAAAAGGGCTGCTGCTGCCTTAGGATTTTGCTCTGTTCAGAAAGTTTAATAAAGAGTTGAAGTTCACTGTTCACTGCCTCGTCTCCATTCCTTGACCCATGCGCAGAACATAACGCTGGCGATGAGGATGGGATGCGGAGACATCAGAGCTGATTGAACACTACAGAGCACCAAACAGAGCACGTGGCTGAAGGCACATCGACAGCGGAAACCATGTCCGTCGGCGCCATACCACCCGCTCCATTTGACCCGGCACAAGAAGACTGGGACTCGTACATAGATCGGTTCCAGATGTTTCTGGAGACCAACAACTTGAAGGATGCCACTACAGGGAAAAAGCGAGCAGTATTCCTGACCCATTGCGGGCCAGCCATCTTTAAAATGGCCAAGGCACTGGCGAAACCGGCTGGGGTGAAAACCATGGACTGGGACGTCCTCACGCCCCTTCTACGGGCCCACAATGCACCCGATGTACCAACGCTTGTCCAAAGACATGAGTTTTACCAGAGGGACCAACGGAAAGGAGAGAGCGTTGCAGATTTCATCGCGGATCTCCGGAACCTGGGAGGCCTCTGTGGGTTTATGGACCTCGAAGAAGCTCTGAAAGACCGAATAATTCTAGGATTAGATGACCACACGGCACAGAGCAAGATCATGGCCAAAGGGGACATCGATCTTGCCGATGTCATCAAAGATGCTACTGCAGCAGAAGCAACCAGGAAGTCGGCTGCCCGAATGCACCGCAGCAACGCACCACTCCGTCAACTCGCCAGCGATACCTCACCTCGCCTAGAGAGGCACACAACAGCGACCCACCACGAGGACCTCGAATCGCCATCAGAAAGTTAGGAGGGGGAGGTCAACCGGCTCCGGTCTGAACGTGACCAACGCAACCAGTGGAATCAAAGACTACCACACCAATGCGCGGGTTGTGGGGCAAACCACCCACGATCAGACTGCAAATTCCTCGACGCACTCTGCCATTCCTGTGGGAAAAGAGGCCCCATCGGGAAGGTCTGTAGAAGCAAGCAAGGATCCAGCCCAATTCAGAGAGAAAACAACCACCCCCAGACCACAGGCAATCGTCCTGTGAGTCAGGAACACTTGAACTACCAATGGAACAACCACTCCTACAGAAATAAAACACTGGCCATTCAACGAGATGGGAAGAGGCACACCAAACCATTACAATCGGTCACGCTTCATCGTTAGATGCAAAGAAGATCCGAGTGAGGGTCGCCATCAAAAACCAACCTTGCATGATGGAAGTCGACTCAGGATCATCCCTCTCGATGGTTTCCTGGAAGACTCTTAAACAATTAATCCCGGCCGTCCGGCGTCAAGACCTCAGAGCCCAAAGAATCATACTCAAAGATTATCAGGGGAACCGAATTCCGGTCGTTGGATCCAGCCAAGTCCAAGTATCATTCAAAAATCATACTGCGTCATTACCGCTGACTGTCATCGACTGCGACTGGCCTAGTTTGTTAGGCCTTCAATGGTTCGCCCCACTCGGGATCGAGGTAGCCGGCATTCACCAAACCAGAAGCGACGACTGGGAGGAGACCCTCATCCAGGAATTCCAGGACATCTTTGCAGACAAACTAGGCGAGTACAAGGGGACCCTGATATCATTTAACCTTAACCCTGAAGTAGCCCCCATCCGCCTTAAGCCTCGTCGGGTACCTTTTGCCCTAAAACCAAAGATCGACGAGCAGCTCAATAAATTAATAGCCCAGGGTGTTTTAGAACCAACTGACCACACCCGTTGGGAAACCCAATCGTAACACCCATCAAACCGGATGGATCGTTAAAGATTTGTGGGGACCACCCTTAATCACACCCTTCAACAGAACGCTTACCCGGTGCCGGTGGTGCAACACCTTCTCCATTCCCTGGGGGGCGGAAAAGTCTTCGCTAAATTGGATTTAGCAAAGGCGTACCAACAACTGCCTGTAGATAAAAAAAACCGTGGAAGCACAGACGATCGTAACGCACCGAGGCGCCTTTAAATGCAACCGACTCCAATTCGGAGTGAGCGTGGCCCCAGGGATTTTTCAAAGTTTGATGGAGAGACTCTTGCAAGGGATCAAAGGGGTCATGCCATACTTTGATGATGTTTTAATTGCAGCCCCGAATATAGAAGTACTAGAAAGGTGTCTTAAAATGGTTCTCCAGAAATTTAAAGACTCTGGCCTTAAGGTTAAAAAAAATAAATGACCGCTGTGTACAGATAAAGTAGAGTTCCTGGGGTACCTAATCGATAAGCAAGGCATTCACTCCACTAATAGCAAACTAAAAGTGATCAAAAATGCCCCAAGACCCAGGAATAGGACAGACCTCCAAGCTTTCCTGGGGCTCATTAACTTTTACAACATCTTCTTGCCCCAGAAAACGACCGCAGCTGAGCCCCTATATAGACTTCTCGACAAAAAAGCAACCTGGGTCTGGGGACACCGAGAGGAGCACGCATTCCGACAAGTGAAAAACTTACTAACCTCCGATGCTGTTTTAATGCAGTATAACGAGACTTTGCCTTTAACAATTACATGTGACGCGTCACCGTTTGGAGTAGGAGCCATTTTGAGTCATGTGTTACCAAATGGTAGTGAGGCCCCTGTTGCCTATTTTTCAAGGACCTTATCGAGGGCTGAACGTTATTACCGATCACAAACCTTTGCTAGGGATTATAGCGGGAGACAAGCCAACCCCTTATATATTGTCACGTAGAATGACTCGCTGGTCGGATTTCTTAGCTGCGTACAACTATAAATTACAACACCACCCGGGGAAAGCCATTCCCCACGCAGATGCATTGAGCCGTGCCCCACTTCCGGAAACCGTCAATGACCCAGCTCCAACCCTTACGACACTCCAGATTGAAACACTACATTCACCGCCACTAACAGCCAGAGACATTGCAATTGAAACGAAACAAGACCCTGTCCTGGCGTGAGCTCTCAGCTGGGTCGAACGAGGATGGCCAGTAGAACAAACCCCTGACGACTTCTCCCCTTTCAGAAACCGGCAAACAGAACTTTTCTCGAAAAAAGGCTGAATCCTATGGGGAGACAGAGTCGTCGTCCCAGAGCGGTTACAACGAGCAGTGTTGAAAACATTGCATGATGGTCACCCCGGCATCGTGCGTATGAAAGCGCTCGCACGAAGCTACGCATGGTGGCCGGGCATCGACAAGCAGATCGAAGCCTGGGTAAAGACTTGTCTAAAGTGCCAAGAAGTCAGCAGTACCCCACCTAGAGCAACTCCAATGGAGTGGGAAACCCCCCGGGGGCTGTGGTCCCGCATCCACGTTGACTTTGCGATACCTACTAAGGAACATACGTTCCTCCTAACAGACGATGCCTATTCCAACTGGCTCGAGATCCACAAGATGAAGACTACTACAACCGATCTGCAAATTGAATAGGCTATTCACAACGCATGGGCTGCCAGACGTTCTGGTCTCCGACAACGGACCCCAGTTCACCGCCCTGGCGTTTGAACAATACTGAGCTGACTGGGGTATCCACCATGCACTAACCTCGCTGGCGCACCCTGCAGCCAATGGCAGGGCCAAGCGCATGGTCCAATTTGTTAAAAAAACTCTCCACAAAATGGACTATGGGGACATTGACAACAAACTAAACAGAATACTCCTACTCCAACACATCACCCCGCACAGCGTCACCAACAAGACTCCAGCTGAACTGCTGATGGGACGCAAGCTCCGCTCCCACCTCGACCGGCTCCACCTGTCCTACGTGCCAGAGAAACCCTGTGGATCTGGCGGAAAATGCCGTGAGTTCATGGTAGGTGACTTAGTCTTCACTAAAAACCTTTCCGGCGAACCATTATGGGTCGAAGCAACCGTAACTCAAACCACCGGGCCCAGATCCTACCGTGTGCAAACATTGGACGGAAAAATATGGAAATGCCATATAGATCAGCTTCGCTCTAGGCTACAACCCAGTTCCCGCGAATCCTGTGACTCTCAAACTGAGGGGGGAGGGGATGTTGAAGAAACCGAATTCGAGATGGTGGAAAGCGGAATCAAAGGAAGTCAGCAGCCAGGCGCAATACATGAAGAAGAATCGGGGAAAGGGATGGCCTCGCCACAGAGGAATACCTCAACGGAGGTGAGCCCACAGAGATCGGAGGATAACAACGAGAGCATTAGTGGCACCGAGTCGTCCAGTGAGGATGCGGAACCGCCTGTACCAGATAAATCAAAAAACATCCCGCCGAAACCGGACTACAGACAGGAACCGGTGGGACAGTGCAAATCTAATAGACAATTAAAACAACCTGCATATCTACGGGATTACGTCACCACACCCCTCAAACGGAACCTAGGGGGAAGGGGTGTTATGAACTTATAAAGGCGTTTAATAAAGTTTTAACAACCTTAAGAAAAAGCAGGGTTCTAATCCTGCACTTCTGATTGGCCGATAATAGCGATATCGGATTGGTCCTTTCTGGGAAATCTGATTGGCTGTTAACGGGCCAACTCTCATTGGTTCAAGGGTTTAACACTTCCATGTTTCTCATTGGCTAATAGGTCAGCAGCCTACCCTATAAAAGGGCTGCTGCTGCCCTAGGGTTTTGCTCTGTTCAGAGCAAAACCTGAGGGAAAGATCCCCGTATCAAAAAATAAAGAGTTGAAGTTCACTGTTCACTGCCTCGTCTCCGTTCCTTGCACCCATGCGCAGAACATAACACATACATACATACATACATTCATACATACATACATACATACATACATACATAGATTTAGGCTGCAATCACACACATGGAATTGAATCAAGTCAATACAATCAGCCAAAGTAAACTATATTAGAAATAGAAATGTAGAAAACCGATGGCAGAAAAAGACCTAATGGCCCATTGAGTCCGCCCGGGGGGGGTGTTCATTAATTAATTTGAATTATTATTTCTATATTTTATTTATGTTTATTTTATTTCTAAATTTCATGTCAGACAAGGGACATGTGTTTATCCTAAGCATGTTTAAACTCAGTTACTGATGATTTAACCTACTACCTCCACTGGAAGTTGGTTTCAAGCTTCCTCTACTCTTTCTATGAAGCAACAAATTCTAAAATTACTTTTGAACTTCCCTCCTATCAGTATTAAAAATTCGATTTTGGGAATCCTTAATACCCTGAAATTTGCATGCATGGGACCACATTTCTTTGGTAATTTTAAATGCTGCAGTAATGAGATTTCGTAACAGCAGGCATTCTTAAACAACTGACACCCGTCAACTCAATTAAGCCATTAAAATCTGGGTTTGCCTGAAATCTTGATTTCCACACATGTTCAGAATATACTACCAAGAAATTGTTCAAGAGAATGGATCTGGACTTCCAATTGCACATTAATAGGCAACCTGTCCTTCTCCTCTTCCTTTCCCCCTTTCTTCTTTTTCCTGAGTAGTAACCTCAATTTTATACAACATGCAGAATAACTGAAAACCAGCCATTCTCAGAGACTCTTGCTTTCCTAGGTTAAAGAAAAATATCCATCTCTGGGTCTAGCCAGGAAATCATGAATTACCTAGTGGCAAAACCTACTTTGCTAGCACACCTTTGGTGAAATAATAAACACAGTAAGAATGGCATAAGTCAGTCATTGCTCATCATCCAGTTGAGCAGTAACAAAGTGCAAAGTCTTTTCAGCAGTTGTTTGTTGTATAAATCAGATTATAGGGGAGAATCTTTGTAGGGAAGCAAAATCTGAAATGGATCTATTAGGTCAATTTATTACCTGGTTTAGGAGTCACTTAGCTGAGTCATTCAAATATTAGTGTTGTCACTTCTACAGTCTCAAGATATTAAATACAGGTAGTGTTCAACTTATAACAGTTCATTTAGTGACCATTTGAAGTTACAATGGCATTGAAAAAAGTGACTTATGGCTGTTTTTCACACAACCGTTGTAGCATTCCCATGGTCATGTGATCAATATTCAGATGCTTGGCAACTGACTCATATTTGTTTTCAATCGAGCCCTGGGAATTTCAGTAGGGTTCCAAAATTCAAAATTCAAGAGTATCTCATTCAAGCAACTTTTTGATGTTGTCTCAGCCATCGGTCTCCAAGCAGTTATTCCATGGAAGGAATTGTATTTAAACCACCCAACTATGTATGAGGGAACTGATTTTTCATGTTTTCCCCATAAAATTAGCATTTCTACAGAAAGAGAATGCCAATTATGTAGTAATTGGATCATTTAGACATGCTAAATGATGTGGATCATTTAGACCACGCAAAAAATAATCATGTTTAAGTAGTTCTCAAATAACTGATATGACATCGGAAAGAGGCTTGAATCTCCCAACATGCCAACACAGCTTTTATCACCAGCTTTGTGGCCCATGTTATGTGGTGCTCTCAAAGTCAGAGATGAGAAAGTGAAATGGTATGTGGGAATGACCTTGGGAGGCAGGAGGAAGAGTCACAGCCAGGGGAGTAGTCAGACAAGAAGCAGCTTAGCTCATAAAAGAAATTTAGGTGTGTCAAAGAAGGGATGCTTTCTAGTTTCTTGGACTATAAAGGTGACAGTGAAGAAATATATTTTCAAACTAGCAAGATTCCTCAGCCTTAGATACCTTGGCAACAAAACTAAAGAAATTTGTTAGGAAAACACTTGTAATATACAATCAACATTTTGGGCTATTTTGTTTCTGACTGCGAGCTATAATAAATCTATATCTTCAAAAAGCATATTATTAAAACATTTGATATACTTGTTTATTGCTACTGCTATTTTTGGAGAAATAATGTTTACTAAACATTATTCAGTTGTGCACAGCATTTGGTATCAACGACCTTAAAAATTGCCACCCATGAAGAAGATACACATGTTCAGAAATATGTTTCTAGTTCATTATATTAAAAAAATCTGTGTTATTTTAATATAAAGAGAATATATAACTCAAATTTAAAATCTGCCAAATAAATAATTTTAAAAAACAAGGAAATTAAAGGGGAAGAGAAAAAGGAAGGAAGATTGAACTGTGACTTTGGGTTGGTGAAATATATTTTGAGCCAGCTGCACTATGTTTCATCAGATCTCCTATCTACATTCCAAGTCTTTCCTGCCTCTCTCTTGACCTCAGAAGCAACAAATATTTCAAAATGAAAATTCTTGGAAATCAGAGTTCATTTATCTCTTCTGTTTGCTCTGTGCCTAATAGATATGTCATAGATTGCATCATACCATGTTTACTCTGCTGAATGCCTTGCATAGTTCTAGTGGCTTCATTGTGCTTTGGGTGGAATTAGTTGGACTGTCTGAGAACCCTCAAGAAAATCATAGCACTGTAAAGGTCAGGGAACACCCTTGTTTGTGGTGGGACAGAAAACTGGAATTCAACTCATCCAGTGATTATCAAATAAGGGGCAACCTTCCATGTACAGATATCTAGAAGATGCATTAGAAGCAACTCCTTGAAATGACTGAAGGTCTTACAAGATACCAGCTTCAGCGAAGTTCATTAAGGAAAGCTGTCTATCAGAAGGGAAAGCAGAGGGTTGCCTTTAACTCATCCCTTCACCTTCCAGTCAGTTTATAGATACAATTATCTGACAGAGCTACTCTACATGTGTACAGACTCAGTCCCCAAAGATACTTTCACGAGGTCTGAATATCACTTAAATAAATCATTCTTGCGCAGATAGATGAAATTCCCATCACATGCTCCAGTGCATATTAAAAAGTGTAAAAGATGTGAGCAGCATATAAATTTCCTAAATAAAATAAAACAGAACAAAACAATATTCTTAAATTCAGTTATATTCTGCCAGTTTCACATCTGTCGTGTTAGCATTTAAAATTTAGAACAATGCAGAGCCTTGAAGGTGGCTGTTTTGATCAATTTTTGCCTGGCATTTCAACCTGGTTTGGAGGAACTTGCCTGAGTGCCATAACTCACCACCCAGGTGGGAAAGTAAAAAGGGGAGCATGGCTTTCAATCAAACCCACATTGATCTTTTTCTGGACTGTCCTAGGAATTGCTACATTGAAAACTATTTTGTAAAAGCTCTATTCCTATATTGGAATGGAAGACTCTAAAAGTGATGGTGGCAGGTTGCGGCTTTTCCCCATAACAGCCACCCTGCAAGTTTCTTCATACATTTCAGTCTGATCCATTTCTAGCAAAGAATTCCCGAAATCTTTGTAGTTGATGATGAATTAAGGGAGGATTATGTTCTGTCCTTAATTAGCATTCTTGAGATCCCCGCGCTTTGATTGGCCAAAGCGCGGGGCTCTCTGATTGGTCAGGCGAGCCGTGCCGATTGGCTCGCTGAGAATCTCCCGCGATTGGTCCATTCGAATCGTGGGAGATTCAAAGTGGTGCCATTGGCCGCGGCCACCGCGGCTAAAGGAATAAAAGCTGCGGGCTTTTTCCTTTACGCCAGTTCGGTTCCAACTTTCAAATAAAGAGAATGATTTGAAGTCACCGATTCCTGGCATCATTTCGCGGACCCAACCCTGGCGACGAAGGTGGGATTCAGACCCTGAACCGAACCACGTGTCCGACGGAAGCCAGACGAATCACCGCGATGGCGAAAATCGCACCCCCCACACCCTACAACCCCGCCACCGAGGACTGGGAATCGTACTCCGACCAATCCCGCATGTTCCTCGAGTGCAGCGACCTGAAGGATGCCACCGGCCCCATGAAGCGCGCCGTCTTCCTGACCCACTGCGAGACCGAGGTCTTCAAGATGGCCAAGGTGCTTGCCAAACCCGCCGATGCGACCGCGATGGACTGGGACGTCCTCGAGCCAATACTTCGGCGGCACTACACTCCAGAGGTACCCATCCTGATCCGACGCAACGAATTCTACCATCGGAACCAACGGTCAGGTGAGAGTTTCAGCGACTTCGTCGCCGAGCTGCGGCGCCTAGGGGGGCTCTGCGAATTCGACAACCTGAACGACGCCCTGCGAGACAGAATCGTGCTCGGTTTGTGGGACCCCGTCCTCCAGAGCCGGCTGATGGCCAAGGGCAACATCAGCCTAGCAGACACCCTCACCGCAGCCGCAGCTGCAGCCGCAGCCGCAGCCGCAGCCGCAGCCGCCGAAGCAACCCGAACTTCCGCCGACCGCATGCGCAGACCGAACACTGGGGACCGCAGCAGAAACAACAACCCGGCGAGGTTGACCGAGGCCCAACCCGAGACGACCACCCACCAGGGCGACTTCCACTCAGCATCGGGCACTTCAGATGACGAGGAGGACATCCATCGCCTCCAGACAGGCCGTGACCCACGGAACCGGCGGGGTCGTAAGTCGAGGACCAACTGTGCCGGTTGCGGCGGCGACCACCCCAGGTCGGAATGCCGGTTTTTCGAATCGATCTGCTGGCATTGCGACAAGAAGGGAAACATCGCCCGTGTCGGCCGCCTAAAGAAGAATCGCAGCCCGGCACGATGGGACCAGAGCGACCGGAGGAGAGAGAGCACACCACCCCGGACCAGAGATCGCCCCTCGGACAACAGATGGGACCGGAACGGATGATCCCTGCGAGGCGGCGATAACCGGCGAAGAGAAGAGACCCATCAGACGGTCACCATCGGCCACGCCATAACCAATGACGTCCGGAAGGTCCACGTGGAGGTAGGCATCGAGGGCCAGCCATGCAAAATGGAGGTGGACTCCGGGTCCTACCTCTCCATGATAGCATGGCATGAAATAAAGCGCTTGGTGCCTACCCTACAAAGGAGGAACCTAGACAGCCAGAGACTCATTGTAAAGGACTACCAGGGAAACCGCATCCCGGTAGTCGGAACCAAACACTTCAACATCACCTATAAAGGGCACACCGAAAGACTTCCCCTGACAATCATCGACCGCGACCGCCCAAGCCTACTGGGACTGCAATGGTTCGCCCCGCTTGACATCGCACTCACGGGAGTCAACCACGTCACCGACGACAGCTGGGAGCAGCAACTGGCCCGGGAATTCCAAGAGGTCTTCGACGGAAACCTAGGCAAGTACCGAGGGCCCCTTATATCTTTCAACCTAGAGCCAAACGTCCCCCCAAAATGCCTGAAACCAAGGCGGGTGCCATTCGCATTTAAACCCAAGATAGACGAGCAAATTGACAAGCTCGTCAAGCAAGGGGTCCTACAGCCCATAGACCACGCCCAGTGGGAGACCCCCATAGTCACCCCGATCAAGCCCGATGGGTCGGTGAGGATCTGTGGGGACTATAAGGCCACCCTAAATGGCGCGCTACAACAAAGCGCCTACCCCGTCCCAGTGGTGCAACACCTACTGCACTCACTGGGAGGGGGCAAGGTTTTCGCCAAGCTCGACCTCGCCTAGGCATACCAACAGTTGCCAGTTGACGAGCAAACGGCAGAAGCACAAACCATAGTCACCCACCGGGGGGCATTTAAATGCAACCGACTCCAATTCGGAGTCAGCGTGGCACCGGGAATATTCCAAAGCCTAATGGAAAGACTACTGCAAGGCATCAAGGGGGTGGTACCTTACTTCGACGACGTCCTAGTGTCGGCAGCCAACCAAGCCGAACTAGAGGGTCGCCTAAGGGAGGTCCTAACCAAATTTAAAGAGACCGGACTAAAAGTCAAGAGGGAGAAATGCCAATTATACACGGAACGGGTAAAATTCCTAGGATACCTCCTAGACCGTCACGGCATTCACCCCACAAACCAAAAAATCAAGGCCATCAAAGAAGCCCCCACACCCAAGTCGAAGACGGAACTACAGGCATTCCTGGGGCTACTTAACTTTTACAATGTTTTCCTGCCCCAAAAGACGACAGCGGCGGAGCCCTTGCATAGGCTCCTGGACAAGGCGGCGACCTGGACTTGGGGGAAACGCGAGCAAGCCGCCTTCCAAAGAACAAAGGACCTCCTCACTTCAGACACCGTCCTTATACAGTATAACGAGACCCTACCTCTGGCCGTCACATGCGACGCATCACCCTTCGGCGTCGGCGCTGTCCTCAGCCATACCCTCCCTGACGGAAAAGAAGCGCCCATCGCGTTCTTTTCAAGGACCCTCACCAAACCGGAGCGGAACTATAGACAGCTGGACAAAGAGGCTCTGGCTATCGTTGCCGCCATAAAACGATTCCACGAGTATCTCTACGGCCGGACTTTCACCATCATAACCGACCACAAGCCGCTGCTGGGAATCCTTGCAGGAAACCGGGCCACCCCGAACATTCTGTCTCCCCGAATGACAAGGTGGTCCGAGTTCCTGGCAGCCTACAACTACGGACTCATACACAGACCGGGTAAGACGATTTCCCATGCAGACGCCTTAAGCTGCTCGCCGCTACCGGAACCTGACACCGACCCAGCACCCACGACGACCACCCTCACCATAGAGACTCTACCCAACCTGCCCATAACCGCGTCAGACATTGCCCGAGAGACTAATAAAGACAAACGTCTGGCGCGGGTGTTGCATTGGGTAGAGAAAGGGTGGCCGGAAAGGGACAACGACGAGTCCGTCAAAACGTTCCGAAACCGCCAAACGGAACTCTCTTTATTAAAAGGGTGCATACTATGGGGGGATAGGGTGATCATTCCAGAAAAGCTACAAGGGAAGGTTCTGGAACTGCTACACGAGGGGCACCCTGGCATCGTTAGTACTAAAGCCCTGGCCAGAAGTTACGCTTGGTGGCTAGGGATGGACAAACAAATTGAGGCCTGGGTAGCAAGGTGCCAACGATGCCAGGAAACTAGGCCAAGCCCACCAACAGCACCCGTCCTAGAGTGGGAAACCCCAAGGGGACCTTGGTCTAGGATTCACATTGACTTCGCCGGGCCCACAAAAGGACACACCTTCCTCATAACAGTTGACGCTTACTCCAACTGGCTGGAGGTAAGCAACATGAAGATGACAACCACGGAGGCCGTGATCAAGGAACTCTGCAAACTCTTTGCAACGCACGGCCTCCCAGACGTCGTTGTTTCCGACAACGGGCCCCAATTCACCTCGCTGGAATTCGAAAAATTCCTAGTGGAAAGGGGCATCCGCCACGCGCTGACAGCACCGGCGCACCCGGCAGCGAACGGTAGGGCGGAACGGATGGTCCAATTCACTAAGAAGACCATCCGGAAAATAGACCATGGGGAGATCCAGGAGAAAATAAACAAACTACTCTTCACCCAACACATAACCCCAAATACCACAACGAATAAGAGCCCAGCTGAACTACTAATGGGCAGGAAACTAAGGTCCCCACTCGACAGGTTACACCCCACGTATAACCCGGAGAAGCCCCCAGACTCAAACAGCAAACACCGAACCTTCGCACCCGGCGACCCCGTATACGCAAGAAACCTGACGGGAGACCCACTATGGATACCGGCCGTCATCACACAAATAACAGGCCCACACTCGTACCGGCTACAAACAGCAGACGGACGAGCGTGGAAACGCCACATCGACCAACTAAGGTCGAGGACTACCAACCAAGAGACCGCCGACGCACAAACAGGCGAAACCAACCCCCACAACACAAACCAAGGGGGGAGGGAATACCCAGGGGACCAAAACCAAAGAAGAATAAACCAGCCGTACTTACCGGAAAGCAGCCATCACGACCCCTCGCCAAGAAGAGACAGCCAGGCCAGCTCGACCGACCCGGAAAGACCAAGCGGGAGCGGTGAAACCCGCAGCTCAACCAACCTGGGAGGCCCAGGAGGGAGCTACGGACAGCGGACCGGCCCGACCGACCAGCCGGTTCCCACGATGGCAGCAGGAGCAGCGGAGATCCCGACCGAACCGGCCAGGATCCAACCTACAACTGAGCTGCGCAGGTCCAGTAGGCTCAGATGGAGCCCCGCCTACCTACATGACTACGCGACGTAAGGACTGAACCAAGAGGGGAGGGGTGTTCTGTCCTTAATTAGCATTCTTGAGATCCCCGCCCTTTGATTGGCCAAAGCACGGGGCTCTCTGATTGGTCAGGCGAGCCGTGCCGATTGGCTCGCTGAGAATCTCCCGCGATTGGTCCATTCGAATCACGGGAGATTCAAAGCGGTGCCATTGGCCGCGGCCACCGCGGCTAAAGGAATAAAAGCCGCGGGCTTTTTCCTTTACGCCAGTTCGGTTCCAACTTTCAAATAAAGAGCATGATTTGAAGTCACCGACTCCTGGCATCATTTCGCGGACCCAACAGATTAATAAATGCAAGTTCAACATAAGAATGGACAACTGTTGGCCAAAGTACGCCCTTGATCATTGGGACAGATGATAAACAAAGTAATGATTTTGGGTGTTCATTGTTCATTGGACCAATGCCTCTAAATGCTATAAAATTATTATTATGTTTACATTTGAGATACTCAGCTTCCAAAACAAGCTGCCAAAATAATAATTTTCAACTTTTGCTCTTTGTTTTACAAGTAGGAGCCATGACCTAAAATGTTTCATAAGTTTCATCGGTATGTTCATTGTGCTTTGAACTTAGGATACTTAGTAGTAATAACTTGATGAGGTTGTTCTTGTTGTTGTGTACTCTATGTAAGTCTGAGTTTGAAGATAAAAACTTCCAAAACTTTGCTGATATCCAGAGTGTCACATTTAATTATTGATGAGCACCAGCAGGTGTTATTATTTTAATATATTTGCTCTGGCCTCTACATGATTTCTTAAAACAAACAGCCTATGATCTTGCTTTAGAACACTGATATTGGCAAACAGCACTTGACTCCAGATGCCCTAAATTTTCTTCCATAGGATTTCAAATAGCAGTCTTGGACTGCCTTCACCCTGATATGCTTGCCAATTTTCCTCTCCTTTCATTTTTAGGGCTTTTAAAGAATTTTGTATTTCAACATCTCTTTTTGGTCAAGTATTTTAGCATGGATTGTATTACTATTTTTTCACATTGTTTAATTTACTGTTGTTGCTGCTTTGTATCAGTAAGTTTCAGAAATGTTAGATGCTGGTGCTGACTTTAAATTCTTTTTTAACCTGTCTTTCAAAGCCCTTTGGAGTGAAAAGTAAATATAAACATAATAAAAAAAGTTTTAAAAACACATATTCATAATCAAAAAATAAATTGAACAGTAGCCATTAAAAATATTCTAAATCTAAAATTCAAATGTTTATTAACTCTGTGCTATGGCTATGATAAGCTTGAGAGAACCTGAATGTTCCCAGTCATTCATTATTAGACTTTTTTGAGTGAGCATTGCTTAGCCATTGTTATTACTGAAAACTAAAAGCAGGTTCTAATTATAGTTTTTCCTTGTTGATATGCAGAGCTGACTGATACATCAATCACTCAGTATGAATTCCCTAATTGCAAAGCTGCTTCCAGATCAACTTTCAGTCAGTACTGTCATTGCTAAACAGGTGTTTAGTGCTACAGATGTATTTAAGCAATGCACTGAAAATTATTTTTCCTTGAAATGTTCTGTTTGGACAAATCTTCTTAAGCCATAATAACTACAACAACAACAACAATAATACTAATAATACTAATACTAATAATTAAACCTTACTTTATGCAGATCCCTAAAAGGCAAGGAATCAGCATTTCCAGAAAGTGAATGTGCTTTGGAGAAGTAATCCTGTGGGTTTTCACCACATCCTTCGTGCAGTTCAAACACATTAACATCAAATATTTTCACAACTGGCCAGGGGCAGGATTTTTGCTTGAATGAGACTAAAAGACTCCAGGGAACCTAGGATTTGATTTTTAAAAAAGTTGCTACATATAACTAAAAGACAATATTCATACCACATCCTACAATGTGGTTATCATCTTATCAGCTGCCCAGAGTCACCTTATCAGAGAGATGGGGGGGGGCTATAAATTTAATACAGGTAGTCCTTGAAATACAACCATTTGTTTAGTGGCCATTCAAATTTACAACAGCAGTTTAAAGAAGTGATAGCATCATTTTTCACACTTACGACCAGTGTAGCATTTCCCGTGATCATGTGACCAAAATTCAGAAGCTTGGCAGTATTTAGGACAGCTGCAGTTTCCCGGGGTCATGTGATCAACTTTTGCACCCATCTGACAAGCAAACTCAATAGGGAAGCCCAATTCAACCATGTTACTAACTTAACAACTGCAGTGATCCACTTAACACTGCAGAGAAAACATTACAATCCATGTTCCTTTGGTACAAAAGGGGCAGGCCTTGGACTGTGGTGTTGCATCCTCTGTCTTAGCTGTTTTGGCCCCTCATTTCCATCCAGATACCAATGAAACCAAATCTTCCTGTTTCAAATCAACAAAAGTGCATCATAATGGAACTTGGGAATTGGTTTTAGTAGGCATATTATTCTGTTAATGTGAGATATTATCCAGGGGTTGGTTTCTACCGGTTCTGTCTACCGGAGAACCAGTAGCTCTGAAGAGCAGCAGACATAGAACTGGTTCTATGTCTGCTGAATGTTTTTGGCCACCCTGGCTCTTACCTGACCTTTATTTCCTGACTTTTTCAACTTCAGCTGACGTGCGTGCGAGGTACAACTGCAATTTAAAAAGCAGGAAAAGAGGGCTGTTTCAAAGGCTGCTTCTCTGCACACAGCATGCTGACGAAGATTTACAGGCACGCATAAATCACCAAACCTCGTAAATGACCGAACTGGTAGTTAACCCTGTCGCATCCCACCCCTGATATTATCGCAAAAACATCTATGCTCACAGAAAAATGAACACTCTGATACATCAGGATCTTTCAGCAACTTTGTACAAGTAGTCCTCCACTTATGACAACAATTGATCCCAAAATTTATGTTGTTAAGTGAGATATTTGTTAAGTGAGTTTTGCCCCATTTTATGACCTTTCTTGCCACAGTTGTGAAGTAAATCACTGCAGCTGATAAGTTAGTAATCTGGTTGCTATATGAATCTGGCTTTCCCATTGATTTTGTTGTTGAAAGACTGCAAAAGATGATCATATGATCTTGGGACACAGCAATGGTCATAAGTATGAACCAGTTGCCAAGCATCTGAATTTTGATCACATGATTATGGGGATGTTGCAACGGTCGTAAGTGTGAAAAATGGTCATAAGTAATTTTCAGTGCTGTTGAAACTTTGAATGGTCACTGAATGAATTGTTTTGAGTCGAGTTATCTTAGCGTGCTGATCTTATTTTCTAACCTAATCATCTTTTTTTGTAGTACACTGTTTGTTTTTGTTTGTTTGTTGATTTTGCACTAAAAATATTCAGTTATAGCTGCACCCACATTGTGCAGTAGTTGGTTTGTTTCTTGCAGTGAGCTGGTAGTTTTATTTGTGATTACAGGGTCAGTGTGTTCATTTTCTATGCCCCCTTCCCTGTGGTTTGCCAATATGATCGGAACTACTTTTGGGAAGGCTTCTATTTCATTGCCCTGGGTAGATTCTACTTTTATAAATACTTTATTTCATAGTTGGATGTTCTAGCCTCTGCTCTGTTATTTCTGATTCTGCTTGTTGTCCTTTTTCAGAACTGGTGTATTCTTTTCAGATATCCTCTTCTAGTTGGATCTGATTTGTAATAACAGATCATTAATTCTTCATTTCCAGTTTTTGTAGATTTTCAAAGGGTAAACAACTTTCCTTCCAGTAATCCTGCAGCTGCTGGTCCTGGTTGCTCAGCCAACATTTCTGAAATCTATTACCCATTTGTCACTGGAAGTCAGGAACTCCAAGAAAGCAGTAATGAGGAAGCTTAATTTACTTTAGGAAGCCTCCTGCTGTCACTTAATTTAAGTAGCCTTTTTTTTTAAAAAAAAGCCCAGCTTCCTTTCAGGCAAATGCAGGAAAAAGTGTGGCAGACCAAAGATCTATTCAAGCATTCACCTGAATGTGCAAGAACTAAACCAGTCCTAGGTGTATGACTGCAACCTTTAGCCAACTTGCTCCCATAAGCAGATCCTCTATGGATTTTTGTGCAGTTACCAGATTCTAAAAGGAACTTACAGGTTTTGAAATGAAGGCTTCTAATTGGGTTCAGTTGAATCTGGTAAAATCTTTAAAAAAAATTTTTTTAAACCCTTATATGACAGTTTTCCAAACAGTCATTTGCTCTGAAGGTCTAAAGACAAAAGTCATTTGTAGGAGACTTGAGGCATATATACATTCACCCCCTATATATACTTTGTCCTTGCGTATTGAACACGAGATGTAATATTTGAATCACACACACACACACACACACACACAGAGCGCAGCTGCAGGAATGTTGAATGCTTCTTATTTGCCAGAAATCCTTCCTTGATTATCTTTCCCCCTCTTTTTAACCTGCCTGCAGGTGTGTTTCGTGACTTTGTTTGATTTTGGTAATGTACACAGTTGTGTAAGAACAAAAGCAAACGAAAAAGTGAAAGTCAAGATGGATTGCCTCTAAGAGAAGGGTTTCAGCATCCTTGAGAATTTTGTGTTTCCCTGCCTCAGGCTTGTACTTAGAATTTGATGCTAAAAATACACCTTTCTATCTGACCTGCAAATCCAAATTCTGTGAATGAGACAAGCAGGCACATAATGTTGCATGCATAATCATTAGCAGGCTTTAGTTAGGTGCCAAAACGTTTTGCCAAGGACAGAAAGTGGCAGGCTGATAAAGAGGATATTATGAGCCAAACCATACATAAGAAGGAAATGGCTCTTCCCTGTAAGAAAGACTATCTATTTCCCTTTGAAACTCTCCAGGCTCTTTCCCCGCTTCAAGCAGCCCTGCATAGATTTTGCAAAGCTGGTCTGAATATCTGGGGCAAAGAATTTAGTAGGGGGATTTCAGAGAAAGACAGGCTGCCCAGAGATGGCTGCAGCTACTTTCTCCCATCTCCTATTTGCTCAGCAAACTCCCTTTGCTGAAAGTCTTTGGAGATTCTCAATCATCCAGGTCATAGGTGTCTGAAATCTGCTTTTCCAAAAGGTAACTTGACTTTTTTTTTTTTCTTTTGAAAGTGTTTCATTTCTCATCCAAGAAGTTCTTTCAGTTCTCCAAGAAGTTTCTTGGATGAGAAGCGAAACGTTTCCAAAGGGGTGGAAAAAAAAACAAGAAAACCCAGTTGTCTTTTGGAAAAGCACTTTTTGGGATCCTTTGCTGAAGAATACTTTGCAAGGGACAAGCATATATGTTGGATGTGGTGTGGCTGCATTGTAGCATTTAGTTTGGCCCCTAGAATCATTATGTTGTTTTAGGAATGAGCTTGAGTTGACAAATGTGATACTCTTACTGTACAGCTAATGAAAATTCTCCCACCTAATGTATTAATAGGGCGTGTGTGACACTTACTGTGTTTAAATTTCCTACTCAAACATATTGGGAAGCTTTTTTTTTTATTTGTTTACTCCAGATTTATAAACTGCTCTCATTGAGGAGGTTCTGTCTGTGCCAGTGGGTAGGCAAAACATTACTTTCCCTTTGTGGTGACGGTTGTTGTCTAAAAGAAGCTCTGACAGGCAATCTATGTCAGGCGAACTGCTCTCAATGGCCAACTCTAGCATTTACTGATTCACAGCAAATTGTGAATTAGTCAAGTTCAGAGTATAGTACCTCTCTCTATCGTACCTCAAGTCTTGTATCTTTCTTCCTGTTTGAGATATACTATATTTTTAAAAAAACAAGAATGCCCTGCAACTAAAAGAAAAACAAAATATTTTTAGGGAATTTGTGGAAGCGCCAGCAAGGGTGGCTTGCTAGGATAGGCATAGACAGCCACATTGCACAACTATCACTTCGAATTAGGAGTGGGCATTATTTGCCCTTCCAGACAAACTCCCACAATCCCTGCCTTGGACTAGTTTATGTATTCAATGATCTCAAAAAAACCCAAAAACCTCAGGCTACTTATTTACTGCTGTCCAGCATGAATACAAACCCACAGGAGTTCCACTTTATTTATCTCTGCTATTTAATGTCAGCATGAAATTGCTGAAAGAGATAATTGGAAAAGAAAGAAAGCAATTGCCATTAGAATATTGGTGATAATCGCAGTTCTACTATTGCAGTTCTGTTATAACCTTCCTCCCATCCAACTGAAGCAACAAAAGAGTTTAACCAATACATGGCTGTGTTAAAGAAATGAATTAAAGATAATTATCTGAATCTCAGGCCAGATAAGAAAAATGTCCCCAGGACAGGTGAAGTTTAAAGCAGGCATTGCAGTCCTTAACTCCCCAATTTTGTCTTAAAAACTTCAGTTTTCATGGCTATTTGTAGCTGCCCATCCTATCAGATTAATTAGAATGGATAAAATTCAGATCTCCTCCCTTAAATGTTGCCTCCTGACGGGGCCTGGAAATGCATCTTAATGGCTGCTGTGGCCATTGGAACAGCCTCACATATGAGATCCCAAGGCAGCCTTCTTGTGGACTGCCTCCTGATATTGTAGATTTGGAGGCTTGGTTATTAATTTTTATTAAAAAAAGAAATTAAAAATTAATTATTTTTAGTTTTATTTTGTTTTTGCAAGCAATAAGAAAAGGTGAGAGTTTGGCTTCAGCTTTAATTGTACTCAATATTTGTTTGTTTTGTTTATTAAATTTACTTGCCACCCACCACCTATTCAAACAATTTCAAATACTGGAATTTGGCCTTTATTAATTTCTTTAAAAAACAGACCTTGATGTGCATAACAGTTCAGTAAGACACATGGTAGAAAATTGTACTATATTATCCCAGTGCTTAGCAGAAGTATGAACTGTGAATTTTTGACTGCAAGCAGAAAGAATCTTTAAAATTGCTTGATTATATACCATATCAATAATACTAAAAGTGAGATTAAATCAGGAAAAAAAATGTCTATAAACATTCATACTTTCACCCTCTACGTTCAACAGGAATTGTAAGCTTATTCTCCTCATTAAGTAGAGAACCGGGATCCTAATATATAATCTTCTGTTATGATTAAACATCTCTCAGCTCAGAGGGAATACTTTATATTAAAGAGCTGTCAGTCTCACATTCCAAACTCACTGCATTTCTCAAGACTCTATATTTAATTTTAGATAGCTTGTATTATTTCAAGCAGATTCTTGAATTTTGATGAGAAAGGTCAATTCGAAATTTTAGAAAGTTTCTCGCACTATGGAGTTTGAGACCCCTTGTTTTATCAATGCTGAATTGACTTACCATGATCTTTGTCCTTATAGAAATAATAGAACTTTTTAAAACACAGTACATCCTGCTTAGTAACTGCTTTGACACTTCTCATTTTGAAAAGCTAAATCCACTGTGAAATTGGTTGTAGCCTATTTCAGAGAACTTCCTGGGTCTACCTCAAAAGAGAGTTGAGGTGGTAGTTGTTAAGTTCTGCGCATAAGCGCAAGAAGTGGAGACGAGGCGATGAACAGTGAACTTCAACTCTTTATTTAACATGGTGTAACAGAGCAAAAACTATGGCAGCAATGGCCCTTTATATAGACAAGCTTCTGATTAAACAGCCAATGAGAAACGGGAAGCGTTAGCTCCCTTAACCAATGAGAGAGGCCCGCTAATAGCCAATCAGATCCTCCTGAACGGACCAATCCGATGTCGCTATTATCGGCCTATCAGAAGTGCAGGGCCAGAACCCTGCACTTTACTTTAAGGTTTTAATAATCTTTATTCAAGCACTTTTATTAATTCACAACACCCCTTCTCCCCGGGTCCCGTTTAAGGGGTGCGGTGACTTAATCTTTGAGGTAGGCAGGTTGTTTTGATTGTCTATTAGATTTACGTTGTGCTCCCAGTATTTGTCTATAGTTTTGTTGGGGCAGGACATTTTCTGGCGAACAGGGTGCCTCCGGTTCTTCATCTAAAAATTTGTTGCCGCTAATGTCCTCGGTGTCTCTTTGAGGCAAGCTTACCCCAGTCCCAGACCCTTCTGCATGCGTTGTGTCCGAATGGTCATTTCTTCCGCTCTGCTTTCTGCCGTTTCGAACTCAGCTTCCTCGGCATCTCCCCCCTCAGTTTGGAAATTACCGGAGTCGCAGAACCCAGACTGCAGCTTTGAACGCAGCTGATCAATATGCCGCTTCCATATTCTTTCGTTGCGGCATTTTACTTGGTACGATCTGGGTCCGGTCACTTGGATTACAGTTGCCTCGACCCACAAGGGATCGCCAGAAAAGTTTCTAGCAAAAACTAAGTCGCCTATCTGGAAATTACGGCATTTCCCGCTGGATCCAAGTGGTTTTTCAGGTTCGTACGATGGGTGTAGTCGGTCGAGGTAGGAGCCCCATCAACAATTCAGCCGGAGTTTTGTTGGTGACGGTGTGCGGAGTGATGTGCTGAAGAAAGAGTATCCGGTTAATCTTATCTTCGATATCTCCATAGTCCATTTTATGCAGAGTTTTTTTGACAAATTGTACCATGCACTCGGCTCTTCCATTGGCTGCAGGATGCACCGGTGAAGTTAGCGCATGACAAATACTGCAGTCCGCCAGATACTGTTCAAAGGAGAGCGCGGTAAACTGGGGGCCGTTGTCGGATACCAGAATGTCTGGCAGCCCGTGTGTTGCGAATAATCTGTCCAATTTCCTGATGACTGATTCAGTTGTTGTCCTTTTCATTTCATGGATTTCAAGCCAGTTCGAGTAGGCATCCACTGTAAATAGGAATGTGTGTCCTTTAGTAGGTCCCGCAAAGTCAAGATGAATATGGGACCATGGTCCCCTGGGTGTTTCCCATTCTGTCGGGGTTGCTTTCGGTGGGGCATTGCTAACTTCCTGGCATTTGTAACAAGTCTTTACCCAGGCTTTGATCTGCTTGTTGATACCCGGCCACCACGCGTAGCTTCGTGCGAGCGCTTTCATGCGCACGATGCTGGGGCGGCCCTCATGCAAGGTTTTCAGTACCGCTCGTTGCAGCCGCTCTGGGACAACGACTCTATCCCCCCAAATGATGCAGCCCTTCTGGGAAAACAGTTCCGTCTGTCGATTTTTGAAAGGAACGTAGTTGTCAGGGATTTGGTCTAATGGCCATCCACGCTCTACCCAGCTGAGAACTCACGCCAAAATGGGATCGCGTTTGGTTTCGATCGCGATATCTCGAGCTGTCAGCGGCGGTGATTGAAGTGTCTCGATCTGAAGTGTTGTGACGGTCGGAGCTGGGTCGTCAATGGTTTCCAGAAGTGGTGCACGGCTCAATGCGTCAGCGTGGGGAATGGCTTTCCCCGGGCGGTGTTGCAACTTATAATTATATGCAGCCAAGAATTCTGACCAGCGAGTCATTCTGGGAGATAATATATAAGGGGTTGGCTTGTCTCCCGCTATAATCCCCAGTAAAGGTTTGTGGTCAGTAACTATAATAAAAACTTGCCCATAAATATATTCGTGAAATCGTTTAACAGCAGATACAATAGCAAGGGCCTCTTTATCGATTTGATTATAGTTGCGTTCTGCTTTTGATAGCGTCTTTGAAAAGTAGGCAAAAGGGGCTTCACTACCATTTGGTAACACGTGGCTCAAAATGGCACCCACTCCAAATGGTGATGCATCACATGTGATCGTTAAAGGCAAAGTCTTGTTATACTGCATCAAAACAGCATCGGAGGTCAATAAGTTTTTTACTTTTCGAAACGCATGTTCCTCTCGGTGCCCCCAAACCCAGGTTGCCTTTTTGTCCAACAAACGATGTAGGGGTTCGGCTACGGTTGCTTTGTGGGGCAAGAAAACGTTGTAATAATTGATAAGGCCTAGGAAAGCTTGGAGGTCGGCCTTATTTCTGGGCCTTGGGGCGTTTTTGATTGCCCTAAGCTTGCTATCGGTGGGGTGAATGCCTTGTTTATCGATTAAGTACCCCCAAAATTCTACTCTATCCGTACATAGTTGACACTTGTTTTTTTTAACTTTGAGACCCGAGTCTTTAAATTTCTGGAGAACCAACCCCAGGCGCTCCCTTAGTATTTCTTGACTTGGAGCAGCAATTAAAACGTCATCAAAATACGGTACAACACCTTTTATCCCCTGTAATAGTCTCTCCATCAAGCTTTGAAAAATTCCCGGGGCCATGCTAACTCCGAATTGTAGTCGGTTACATTTAAACGCACCTTGGTGCGTAACGATCGTTTGGGCCTCTGCTGTTTTTTTAATCTACAGGCAGTTGTTGGTATGCCTGTGCTAGATCCAGTTTAGCGAAGACTTTTCCGCCCCCCAGGGAATGGAGAAGGTGTTGTACCACCGGTACCGGGTAAGCATTCTGCTGAAGGGCATGATTCAGGGTGGCTCGGTAGTCCCCATAAATTCTTAACGATCCATCCGGCTTGATGGGTGTTACAATTGGGGTTTCCCAGGGAGCGTGGTCGGTTGGTTCCAACACACCCTGGGCTATTAATTTATCAAGCTGCTCGTCAATCTTTGGTTTAAGGGCAAATGGAACTCGACGAGGCTTAAGGCAGATGGGAGCTACTTCGGGGTTAAGGTTAAATGATATCAGGGTCCCCTTGTACTCGCCTAGTTTATCTGCAAAGACGTTCTGGAATTCCTGGATGAGGGCCTCTTCCCAGTTGTTGCTGTTGGTTCGGTGAATGCCAGCTATTTCAATTCCAAGTGGAGCGAACCATTGGAGGCCTAACAAACTAGGCCGATCCCTGTCAACTACGGTCAGGGGTAGGGATGCAGTACGATTTTTAAATGAGACACGGACTTGGCTGGATCCTACAACTGGAATTCGATTTCCCTGATAGTCCTTGAGTATGATTCTTTGGAATCTGAGATCTTGCCGCCAGACAGTAGGGATTAGTTTTTTAAGGGTCTTCCAGGAAACCATCGAGAGGGATGATCCTGAATCAACTTCCATCATGCAGGGCTGGTTTTCGATGGCGACCTTCACCCAGATCTTCTTGGCATCTAGTGATGAGGCATGACCAATCACAATGGTTTGGTGTGCCTCTTCTCGTTTCATTGAATGGTCTAGCGGTTTGTTTCTGTAGGAGTGGTTGTTCCATTGGTGGTTCAAGGGTTCTCGATTTACAGGATGACTTCCTGTGGGTTGGCGATAGTTAGCCCCCCTCTGAGGTTGGTTGGGTCCTTGCTTGCTTCTACAGACTCTTCCGATGTGGCCTCTTTTCCTGCACACATGGCAGAGCGCGTCAAGGAATTTGCAGTTTGATCGTGGGTTGTTTGCCCCACAACCAGCGCATTGGTACTGCAATCTCTGGTTACGTTGATGGCGTTGGTCTCGTTCAGACCGGAGCCGGTTGACCTCTTCTTCATCGCTTTCTGATGACAATTCGAGGTCCTCATGGTGGGCTGTCGTTGCCTGTCCTTCTAGGTGAGGTGAGGCTTCGCTGGCGAGTTGGCGGAGTGGGGCGTGGGTGCGGCGCATTCGGGCAGCCGACTTCCTGGTTGCTTCTGCTGCAGTAGCGTCAGTGATGGCATCTGCAAGGCTGATGTCGCCTTTCGCCATCAGCTTACTCTGCACGTATGGTGCTTCTAATCCCAGAACTATTCGGTCTCTCAGGGCTTCTTCAAAGTCGGCGAACCCGCAGAGGCCTCCCAAATTCCGGAGATCCGCAATGAAATTTGCAATACTTTCGCCCTTCCGCTGATCTCTCTGGTAAAATTCATGCCTTCTAACGAGCGTTGGTACGGTTGGTGCATAGTGGGCCCATAGAAGGGGCTCGAGGACGTCCCAGTCCACGGACTTCACTTCAGCCAGTTTCGCTAGTGCCTTGGCCATCTTAAACACGGTTGGCCCGCAGTGAGTTAGGAATACCGCTCGTTTCTTTCTGGTAGTGGCATCCTTCAAGTTGTTGGTCTCCAGAAACATCTGGAAGTGATTCATATATGAGTTCCAGTCTTCTTGTGCCAGGTCGAATGGAGCGGGTGGTATGACGCTGCCGGACATGGTTCAGCCATTGGTGCATTTTCAGCCACGTGCTCTGTTAGCGCTCTGTAGTGCTCAGTCAGCTCTGATGTCTCCACATCCCATCTTCATCGCCAGTGTTAAGTTCTGTGCATGAGCGCAAGAAGTGGAGACGAGGCGATGAACAGTGAACTTCAACTCTTTATTTAACATGGTGTAACAGAGCAAAAGCTACAGCAGCAATGGCCCTTTATATAGGCAAGCTTCTGATTAAACAGCCAATGAGAAACGGGAAGCGTTAGCTCCCTTAACCAATGAGAGAGGCCCACTAATAGCCAATCAGATCTTCCTGAACGGACCAATCCGATGTCACTATTATCGGCCAATCAGAAGTGCAGGGCCAGAACCCTGCACTTTTCTTTAAGGTTTTAATAATCTTTATTCAAGCACTTTTATTAATTCACAACAGTAGTCTGGTCTGCCTCATGAACAGCAGTCACTGTACAGAGCAGGCCCTCCCTGCATGCAGAAGACCCTGCTGCCAGATGATGCCAAACAACTGTTTTTCAGGCATGGGAACCCCTTCTACTTTGATGAAGGCATTTGCAGGAATGCTTTGCTCAAGCCATTATTGAAGGAAAGCACCTCTGTACAGCCCTGCCGGTCTTAGTCAATAAAACATAGCCCTCAAATTACAACAGTAATGAGGACCAGAATTGCTACTGTTGAGTGATGCAGTCATAAAGCGTGTTGTCGTGTGATTGCATTGCTTTGTGAGAGCAATCCTGACAGTCCCTGTTACTGACATTAACCGAATCCCACCAGATTGTAGGCCTTCTTGGCTTGGTCCCTTTCAGCACATTGGTAAAATAAGGAACTGACTTCTTTACCTTTCCTTCAACTCCCCCCCCCCTATTTCTGCCCTCATCTTTTCTCTTTTGATCACACTGCCCAGTGGCATTTCTTTATGGTGGCAGCACTTGGGTAGAGGCCCAGGTGTCAAGTGCCATGGAAATCAGGACATCCAGGCAGTCCAAATGGGTATAAAGATTTATTGCAAGCTTAAGGTCTCTATAAGAACCTGAATTACGAACAACCCAAGCAAATTGGCAGTAGTTAAGAGTTAGAGGAATTCAAGGTGGACTGAGCTTAGATCTCTTGTGGGTGTGAAGGGACTAATGAATGAAGATAGGTTTGACCCACCCCCTCAGGCTCAGCCTGGTCAACTCTTAAAACAGGACAGTCAGCAGTTTCAGCCAGCTGCCACCATCATTTGGGCTCTATTTTAGTCTTAGCATCACTCAAGCACCACACTGTGGCTAGCCATCCCAATGCCACAATGCAAAGCCCCAGTCAACCCAGCTGCCCTCCTCAGGCCTTGCTGTGCCCAGCTGACTTTTACTGTCTTCCTATGTGAGATATCTGCTGGCCATTTCTTCCTGAGGCTGCTCACATTGTTCTCCAAATAACACATAAGTCATCCTCCAAATGGCATGTGCCATTCTCATAATGCTTCAGAAAGCCTTCGGAAAACTTTGGAGGCCTTCCATCACAAAAGCAGTGCATGATATTTGGAGAACAGCATGTGCTATTTGGGGAACAGTGCAAGTGGACTTGAGAAGAAAGCTTGGCACAGCCAGCCCACAGGCCAGATGCCACTTATCAGCAGTGGAAAGAAAACAGTGAAGGTTTGTTGGATGCAACAGGCCCTGCAGAGTGCAGGATGGCAGAGTGGCTGGGCCTTTGCACTATGGAGCTGGGGCCGCTGACTGCATTGAGAGTTTCAGGTGATGTTTCTTGGCTGAAGTAGTAGCCTGGGTTGGTGGCATGTGGCTGAGACTGCTAAAGGCCCCAGGTATCTACATCATTAACAGTGCAGGACAGCCAAAAGAGCTGAGATGGAGAGGGGAGGTGAAATGCCCCTGTAATCATAAGTGCAAGTGAGCTGCCAAGAGCCAAAGTTTTACTCACAGGACACTGGAAATTTAGTGACTAGCATAAGTATTGTTTGTTCAGTGACTTATAACATCAAGTGGTCTCTCAGAAAATGGTCATACTGTGAGGATGACTATCTGTATTTTTGTTGGAAAGCATCAGATCCTTCCCAAATAATGTTCCCACACAGTCCAATTCAAAATTAGATGGTTTAATATAATGAACACCCCTAAAATGGTCTTGGTTTTAACAGTCAAGCTCAGTTGCTTTTATCCAAGGGCTTAGATTTTCTTCTAAATTCTTATATGAAGAATGGAAGGAAGGAAGGAAGGAAGGAAGGAAGGAAGGAAGGAAGGAAGGAAGGAAGGAAGGAAGGAAATTTCCTGCTGTGATTCTAAAGCAAGAACTGACTTCATTGTCTCTTTGCCATTTGCTCAAAACAATTTGATTTGAGGAATGCTTAATATAAATTCTGTCAGGACCAAAATTAATTCCCTCAGTGTTTGGCAAGAAAAAGATTAAATATTAGGTGGTGAAGACTGAAGTGGAGTATGTGGAATCCAGATATATATTAACATTTTGGGGAAAAACATCTCCAGGGACAGGTTTCAACCCTAACTAAAAAAAGAAAATCCCAACACAAGATAAAAAGGGAGGAGAGAATTTGTCTTTTGCTATTTATTTCCTGTTCTGTTCTCCACACATGGGGAACTGGTTAATGACCAGAAATTACACAGCATCAATCTTCACATTTCACAGAGGATAGAATATGGAAAATTTCTGTTTCTGTCTTCATGCAAAAATCCTGCCAACAGTCCTCAAGGTACCCCAGAGCCTTTAAGTATAAAATAATTGCCAAGCTGTCATTTTAATTGCCTCAGCTAATTCCTCGGTCTTTCTCTTTCCCTGGACACACAATGCTTCCCTACTCAAAAGGAAGGGTTCTTGACTGCTTTCATAAGATATTGGCCCTTCAAACTGGTAAATATTTAGCAGATTTAATAAGGTCGTCCTTACAACTCAGCCAAGCTAATCATGCCATTTTATAGATATAGTATGAGAAGATTTAATCAACAGGTACAGAAGGCAAATGAATTGTTCAACATCATTTTGATTTGCACTATAAATGTCAGAGATGACATAGGATATTCTGAGTTTTCATCTGCAGAGGGAGAGACAACTCTGACCCTGGTGGTGAGAAATCTGACATTAAACAAACAAACACCATTTCCTCCTTCCATTTCTAGGACTGGTTTTTCTGGCAGCAAGATTTCTGCTTTGGGAAATGAACCAAAAAGATATATCCTGGGAATCATCTGCTTAGATTCTTTTCCTATCCTGGATTTAACCTAGAGGGCAATTTCACACATTAACCAGATGCCTAAGAGATAACATCAGCAAAAAACTTCTGGCGGATATCTCTATGGACAGCTTACAATTTGCAGCCAGATCCATGGTTTTTAGAGATGGGACAGCACTGGGAGGTAGTCCACCATTAAGCTCTTTTCAAGAAATGAACTAAGAGTCTATTGACACAGTCCTAAGTATTAAACATGGCCAATATTGTGTAGAAACCTGAAGGGAGAATAAGTACATGATAAGACCAGCTTCTCTCCTTCAGCCCAACGATAGCAGTCCAATTTTTTCTGGGTAGGAAGCAGTTAGAGAAACAATTAATGGTTCCCAGCCTGCCCAAACAAATGCACTACTGCAGGCAAGCCAAAAGAACCGAAGAAAATATTCCTCAATTTTATGCTGTCATTCACAGGTCAGCAGATGACCTGCATGGAACAGCAGACTCACAGAAGATACGAAATTTATATAAAACCAAGAGAAAGTTTCCTGCCATTCCCCAACTTCAAATACAAAGAGAAGCAGCTCAGAATGAAGGAAACATGTGGTGTGCTGGCACTATATCTCGAACATGTTTGGGTGAAAAGCCAATGGCCTATGTCTCCTACAACAGAGTTCCCAATCTTTCCAGGGGGGAGGGGAGGTGGTTCCACGTGACTGGTGGGCAAGCCCATGCATGTGTGCAGCTCCATTTGTGCTCGTGCAAACGGAGAGCATGCACACACACTCACCTGTTGCTTCCGCAAGTGGGGATGCACACATACACACTCGCCCACCACTTCTGCAGCCCAGTTCCAAACAGTTCAAGGCCCAGTAGTGGGCTGCATCCCAGGGGTTGGGGACCCCTATTTTACAAAACAGCAGGTTATATCATTTATCACCAGCAGGCTGTGTTGCTTTGGCCAGGAACAGCTTCTCTCCAGCAGCACAGCCCATCTCAACAGCTCTAACAGAAGGAATCCCATCGGCAGATGATTGTAGGGCAGATCCATGTATATTTATTAAACATTAAGATAAACATGTTTGCCTATACAGAAGGTACTGTAATGGCTACTGTCCCAGTGTGGGAATACTGTTATAGTTCACCCATGATAATACTAACTACTGGCTGTGTTTGCTAAGTGTTCTTCCATTTCCTTCCATTTATGGTCTACTGGTGGGCTTTTTTTTTTTTTCTGTTGCAATGAATTATTCAATTGAAAAAGAACTTGAAGTGCATTGAGCTAAAGTCATTGCACTTATCTGAAAGTGAGAGGATTTCTCAATGGGATATGAGAAAGTTAAGCTCTGCCTTCCAGCTGCCATAGATGGAGTTAACTCTTCCCTCTCAGATCCATCTTTCAGCAACCAGAAAGCTACTTCATTTTTCAAACTGTGGCCAGCAATTAGGAATTCATAGCCATTTAAAAAAAATATAGAAAAGGGGCAAGGCTGGTTAGCGGACATTAAAAAGCTCCCAAACCCTAGGAGATATTTGGGGTCATGATGACTTCTCACTTTCTTGTTTAGTTTAGTTTAGTTTATTGTCATTGCACCTCATACAACGAAATCAAACACCATCTTCAGTGCACATCGTGACCATGAAAATAAACATACACACATCCTTCACACTCCACACATTGAGAACACCACACCAACATTGCATTTATACAATAGAATTCAAAAGAGCTACTGCCCTGGGATAGAAGCTGTTTTTCAGCCTATTTGTGCTTTTTTTTATTATTTTGTACCATCTGCCAGATGGTAATAGTTCAAAAAACTATTCCCAGGATTCCCAAGTTTCCAGGATGAGATGGGTCTTTGAGAATGTTTTGAACTTTCTTAAGGCAGTGGGAGCTATAAAGCTCTTCCAAAGAAGGGAGAGGGCAACCATACAGAGGTGCAGTAAGTTAAAATGCTCTCTGTGGTGTAGCAGTAGAAAGTCACCAGCAGTTTTTCATTCAGTTGTTTTCTGAGAAGTCTCAGGTAGTATAATCTCTGCTGGGCTCTTTTGATCAGGGCTGCAAGGTAAGCACCCCACGTCAGGTCCTCTTTTATGGTAACACCCAGAAACTTAAAACTGACCACTTGCTCCACTCGGTCTCCATTGATAAGCAAAGGCTGGATGTCTGATCTATTCCTTCTATAGTCCACTATAAGCTCCTTGGTCTTATTGGTGTTGAGGACCAAGTTATTGTCTCCACACCACGAAAGCAACCTGTCCACCTCAACTCGGTAGGCAGACTCATCCCCCCTGGAGATGTTTGCGTTTTGAGAGCCAGGTAGCAGGAGTTTCCAATTTTTTTTTTTTTAAAGTAACAAGTTCTATGACCAGAAAAAGTTTGGGGGGGGGGGATTCCATGAAGATGAAAAGGCAATGGAGGAGGTGTTATACTCTCTATAGTTGTTTGGATAAGAAGGTGTGATAAACATATTATAAATAATAATGTTGAAATTCATCTTTAAAAATCTGGGTGAGATCAGTGTTTCCTGATGAAGCTCTCTTTAGCCAAATTGGGAGGAGAATATAAACTCTTGAAGAACAAAAAGAAGAAAACCCTAGTAAAAATTTATTTTCATGTTGTTGATATTCATTTTCAGGATTAGATGGTTAACAGAGCAATCTGTGAATGTCAGAAACAAAGAGCTGCAATTCTATACACACCTGGCTAGGAATAGGCCCCATCAAACATAGTAGAATGTGAGGTCCCTCAGAGCAGGGGTCTCTAACCTTGGCAACTTTAAGACTTGTGGACTTCAAATCCCAGGTTTGCTAGCTGAGGAATTCTGGGAGTTGAAGTCCACAAGTCTTAAAGTTACCAAGTTTGGAGACCCCTGCCTCAGAGGGACATCACAAGATCACTGTAACCATTGCAGAGATCTAGCAAAATCCACTGAGCAGTCAGAAATCCCAGAAATGAATAACTCAAGCTTCCTTTGATTTTGTTTTCCTCCCTTTTCTCTTTCCCTTTTAGGAACCCCCAGGTGACAACGGTGGCAGCAGCAGCTGGAGCAGCAGCAAAGTGGCAGAACCCCTCCCACAAACCTGAAATGCCGTCTTACAGAAGACTAAACTGGCACTGGAACAGAATAGCACCCAAGAGAACTACATCTATCTCCTTTAATTATCCTGTGTACATATTAGTCAGTGGAAATGCTTTATAATTTCTATAGCTAAGGCCAGCTAAGCTATAGAAAAACCAGGTGTGCATAAACACTCTCCCTGAAGTTAGCCAGGCAAATTAAAATCATGTACACTGTGACGGGGGGAGGGAATGTATTGAATTTCCCCAGAGGGAAAAAAATTATATAGATCATGACTGTTATGATTCATCCACATTGATAACTCTGGAGACTTACCATTTTTGTCTGTCTTGAAGAGGACTTTCCATCTAACGGCACTGAATTTATACGTTTCCATCTTTTGTACTAAGGTGAGAATGTACAAGTTCCAGTATTTGAATTCTGCAAGTACTTCTGTGTCCATATATCGCTGATAAGTCCATGTCCTTGCTTTCCCTCCCACCCAAAACACTAATGATGTGTGCATAAGTGCTTGCAGGATCTCATATCCGCATGATACATTCAGACCATGTCCTTAAAAGAACATTTGATCTCAATACATTTAGTCTAAGATTTCAAAATCTGCACCTTGGGATGAGACTTAGTCTCGTCTTGTCATTTTACACTTTTCTCTACTGCTAACTCCTCTGGATTGGAGTTTCTCTGGAATTATATGAATTGTGTTTTCAGTCCTCATTGTTTTGTTCTTAGTTTTGTATTCCATTACAATGTTTCTTTCCCCTTTTACAAAATTAATTTTAGAAGTCTTGAGATAGTAAAAGATTTAGCCAAAGCTTGAATACCTAAAACACCTGAAACCAAAAAAAAGTGATGCATTAAAAGAACAAATCAATATATTAATTTCTAGCTGTTTCATGATGCCTAAGATATTCTCTGTGTGGATTGAGTTGAATCATTTCATCCAGTCCTATATATGTTGGCTTTCTGAGGTCTTACTGGGCTACTTACAATAAGTGGGTGTGGAAGCACATTCTTTCTTAGACCTTGTCCCCTGTGAGCAATTATAACAGTATAAAACCCTTGTAAGTGAATGAGGTTTAAGCAGGTCTAACTGTACATAGGATCGCTGCTGTGGAGTTGGCAATACTGTGCCCAGAGATGTTTGGGGTAGCCGTCATTTTTTAATTGTTTTCCTTCCAGTTCGCATAATTAGATTTGAAAGGATTTCTGCTAGGATTTTTGTGCTCCTACGACTTACCAATCAACTCCAGCAAGTACCACTGCCGCTTAAATGGAAGGGAAAAATCTGACTGTTGGCTGACTTGGCTGTACATTTAATAGAAAACAGATTTGAAAAAATCAGAAGGGAATCCTTCATGACATGGAAATAAGGAATCAGCCAATCTGCCATTAGAGATGCAAGAATCTAGACTTACAAAATATGCTAGTTCTAATGTTTATAAACACACTTTCTTTTCTGCTAAAAGACACACCATAAACTCTATTATTACTATTACTACTAAATTCCACCATTCTTCAAAAAATATGGCCTTAAATTCTGAAATTTATTACAGTAAAACCATGATCCCATGTCACAATCTAAACGTATTTTGAAAATCATTTTCAAAGCAGGATCACATTTTTGAAAGAAAAATATGTACACATTAATTAATTTATCCTTGAAGCAATACATCCACTCTTAAAAAATTGAAGCTGTATGTTATTTCAACCCATAATCATTTGTCCTCTCTCCTTCTCCCTCTCCCTCTCTCTCTCTCTCTCTCTCACACACACACACACACATATGATGGTGGGGAAAATCTTGACCGTTACGTTGTATACACAGATTAAATTATTTTAGTCAAAACTGTGTTTGTGTGTGTGTGTGCACAAACACAAACACAGGCAGTTTTGAGTAAAGTAATTTTATTATAAATGAAAAAGGGACAGCCACGCAAAAATGCAAAAGAAAAAGCAAAAACACAGCATAACCTTGCCTATATAGCAAGCTTGTGATGGAAATGTAAAACAAGCTGAAAAACTAAGAGCTTGCGCAGGTCAAAGGCAAAGTAAGAGTAAAGCAGTCTTGGCCAGCCAGGGCCCTACCAATGTGCTGGGTTACAATTCCCCTTGGCTGTGCTGGCAGAGGTGATCAGAGTTGTTGTTTAGTACAGCTGGAGGGTACCTGGCTATGACAATACTTATAGCTCTTTACTGACTCTCATTCAGTTCATTCCCAATTCTTCCAAACTTTGAATTGTCGGGTCCTTGGGAGCAAAAAGCTGTTTGTCATGGGGATTATCTGCTAAACAGCCATGCACAAGAATACGGCACTGTATAAAATAATAAATATTAATACATATAATTTAATAGTGTATTTTATAAAATGGGCTTCTGGTGCTATGAAAAGTGATTTGTGAATGTTTTCCTCCTTATCGTACTAAATCCTCTTGTTTATTACCCAACGTACTGGCTGAACCCTGTTGTAATTTTCCTCTGTATTATTTGTATGACTTCTGTATGCTGCCAATATATTGTCTTGTGATTTTGTTTAATCTTTATACATTGGTTTCTTGTTACAAGTGTTACCATTCTGTGTTGTCTCCATGTAATAGAAAACCATCTATGGCAGGGTAGGTTAACCAAGAGATAGTCAATATGGAGCCTTCTGGATGTTTTGGATTACAACTCACAGTGTCCTTGCCATTCGCCATGCTACTGGAGCTGACATGAATCAAAGTCCTGTACGTTTGGGGATCAACACACTGTCTCCCTTTGGCCTACCCAAGATTAATTAATACATTACTATTGTTAATTCTACATCTGATCAATCTCAGATCTGTAGTTAATTCTACATCTGATCAATCTCAGATCTGTAGATAATTCTAATCTTCAATATAAACATATAGATTCAGATTTTAAATTACCCTAGCTCTTCCCCTATATACTTACATAGAGCTCTGATTTCCCTTATATGCTAAACCCCTACAAAATGTATCTTCATTTCCACAAACTTGCTTTTGGTAGCAAATGTATATTCCACTTTGAGGGCACTAAAAGCAGATGTTAAATGAATGAAAGTTGGACACACCATATGCATTTTTCTCAAGGCCTGTCCTGCTTTTACTATAGCAATACATGATGTATCTAAGGAAGGTATAACATGTACCCATTAATGCATGTTTAAATCTCTTATGCCAAGAAAAGGAGAAGGATCAGCCTGTTTCTAGCTTATGACAAGTGGATGGCAGGCTGTGCCTGTGATGGGCTCTGTTAGTCTAGTCCAGGGTCAGTCCTCCCAGACAGAAAACACAACCATATGAGCTTGTTCTATTTTATTGTAAGGCTACATTAACAATAATGTGCAAGTCTGAAAATACAAATCTCCCACGGGCACTTTTAACAGTCTGATACATTAGGGAAGATTCTTTTGAATTTGTTTTCTTTGCCCCATAAGCTGTTGCAGGCTCTTCCCCTTTTTATCTGATCATTGTTTAGGCAGCATCTCTTCCTCTCAAAGTCATGCTCCCAAACATTTCCTTCATAATCCAAAAACCCACTTATTAAAAAGTGTTATTGAACTCTGAGAACCAGTCATAAGCCCTCTTCCTTCAGCACCATCATCATTTTGAACAGTCATTTAACAAATGACCATAATTCAAGGACTACTTGTACCACAAAAATGTCACTGAATGATTTTGGGTCATTTCAACAAATTACTATTGGTAATTTCATTGATTTTCATCTTAATAGGAAAACTTTGGGAGATTTTCAAATATGTTATGTATGGCAATCTTTAAGTTAATTTACCCTGTTGTGATGGGTAATTTTTTTCATGTGCCATTACCCAAAGAAAACCCATTTTTACTCAAAGTGGGGTAATTTATTCAGATTTGGGAAGTACCGGCCGAGTCCTATATGACAGATTTCATGCAGCTAATGCAAATAAGAAAGTACAGGCAATTTGGAGCAAACACACAGGCAGTCCAAGGCTGCAGAAGGTGTGTGTATTTATTCAAATAATTGCTTTTACAGCCCTTTGAACTTTGTTGGAATACAGCAGCCCTAAGATCTCTGATACCATTTATAGATATAAAAACCTGTAAAGCAGTTTTCTAAGGCCCTGCCCACTTTGCATCAGCACATTGCCTACTGTGACTTTTGTGTCTTCAAACAATAATTTGTTTTGCCAGCAACCATCCAAAAATTCTGTATTTTTAGTCTGAAGCATCTCTATATGGATGAATTGACTCCCTCACTGCAAGGAATTTGCGAGGCATTGTTTTGGATAGAGTGGACAACGTTTGTTTTAGAACAGGGGTCTCCAACCTTGGCCACTTTAAGGCTTGGGGACTTCAACTTCCAGAATTCTGGGAGTTGAAGTCCCCAAGTCTTAAAGTGGGCAAGGTTAAGACCTCTGTTTTAGAATGTTTAGTATCCTTACAAAACTACATTTCCCAGGATTCCAAGTTTAGAGCAGAAGAACTGGCATAAAATGCAAAATAAATTTTAAAAAAAACCCATTAATTCCACCACTATTATTAATAGAAATTAGTATTAGTGTTATTTGGCGGGAAGAAAAGCCATGACTATTGAAATCCCTTTAAGTATGCTTTGCCTTTTTTATTTAGCTCATGACACTTTCACAATCCTTCTTTATTGATGTCATAATGGTATCTCCAAGGAGGCAAGGGATGACCACTTTTCAGTTTCTGAGAAAGTTAAACTTCCAAGATTAACAAATACATAGAGAAATAATAAGATTAAGCTAGATTAAGCATGGGTTTTTGAGTCACACAATATTTTGTGTTCTCCAATGTAAAGCCCTCCAAATATGTTGGATTACAGCTTTCATGGGCCATGCTTGCCAAGGATGATGTAATCCAATATATTTAGATGATGTCCAATTGGGAAAAAGTACATTATTGATGCCACAGAGCTGCAATCGCTAAATGAGATATAAATTTAAAATTGTGCTAGCTCTGCTAAAGAAGCTGCGTTGCAATATTTTTTCTACCCTTTCTTTTTATCCTGGATAAACAAACAAGGA
This sequence comes from Hydrophis major, assembly GCA_033807585.1. Taxonomy (NCBI): domain Eukaryota; kingdom Metazoa; phylum Chordata; class Lepidosauria; order Squamata; family Elapidae; genus Hydrophis; species Hydrophis major. Next base: position 176,645,306 of record CM066329.1, read on the forward strand.
AAATAGATATGACATTAAATATGGTATATCTTTGTCATTTTCCTTCCTACTTTGCAAATGAGTGTAACACTTAAGTTACTATTCAGACTTGAATCGCGGACCTGTTCCTTCAACACTTCTATGAAATCTTATTTTAATACCTCAATTTCTTTGAGGTCACCATCTAAAAAGATTTTTAAAAATTCAAAATCAACTCCTGGTGACTTCCTGGACACTCATCTATGTTAATTCCTTGGCAGGAATGCAAAACTAGATTGCCATTTCTTTCTACTGAGGTAATTATATTACCAAAAACAAATAGAGCAATCTTTGGTTGAATGAGTCAAAAGCTGACAAGCTAACATGCTAGTCAAAATATTCCCACAGGAATCTGTTTCACTTCCTGTCCATTGCCTTTTTGTTGTTCAGTATCTCTGTTGTTTAATATCATTCTTGTTAAAGTTGCAAAAGAATTAAAAACAACAACATCATTGCCAATACGCAGTACCTTTCATTATTAACACTAGTATATACTGTAGAACTGGTATGATGAACAGCGGTGGTGCAGTGGCTCGAAGACAGTACTGCAGGCTACTTCTGCTGACTGCAGGCTGCCTGCAATTTGGCAGTTCACCAGGCTCAAGGTTGACTCAGCTTTCCATCCATCTGGGTAAAATGAGGACCCAGATTGTTTGGGGCAATATGTTGTCTCTGTAAACCACTTTGAGAGGGCTGTAAAGCCCTGTAAAGCGGTATATAAGACTAAGTGCTATTGCTGTTGCTATGACACAGAGATCTTGATCTCAATGGGCTTACAATCTGGAGAAATGGACCATTGGTGCAAAGCACCTGAGTGATTCAAGCATTCACAGAGTACATTTAAATTCCTCTTATCCTTTCAATGCTCAAGGCAATCGACTTATAACAGTTCATTTAGTGACTGTTCAAAGTTATCATGGCACTGAAAAAAGTAATTTATGACCATTTTTCATACTTACGACCATTGCAGCATCCCCATGGTCACACAATCAAAATTCAGGCGCTTGGCAACTGACTCATATTTTATGATGGTTGCAGCGTCCTGGGATCATGTAAAAGCCTTTGGTGACCTTCTGACCAGCAAAGTCAATGGAGGAAGCCAGATTCACTTAACGAACGTGTTACTAACTTAACAACTGCAGTGATTCATTTAACAGGTGTAGCAAGAAAGGTCGTAAAATGAGACAAAACTCATTGAACAAATGTCTCACTTAGCAACAGAAATGTTGGGTTCAATTGGGTTTGTAAGTTGAGAACTGCCTATATGTAGTGATTCTCCCTAAATTTTATCACCATAATAAGCTGGGTTGAGGGAGTGGCTCCCAAAGTCCCCAGGGGAATTTATGGGCAGGGATATTTGAAATGAGCCTCTCAATAACAACTCCCACCCCTTAACCACTCTTGAACCCTGGCCACACAATTGACACAGGACTTGACTAACAGATCCACAGGGAAAAAAAAAAAAGAATTAAAGCAAACATTTGGTTGTACAAGGGATAGATGGAGCTTACAGACAGGAAGTAGGCTTTTTCTGGTCCACCAAACGCTCTGAAACCATTGGAAAATTTAGTACATCTGCTGAAGCTTAAGGGATTGACCTCAGTAAGGTCTGTGCACCCTGAGAGCTGCACATATGAACTCTTAGCCTGGAGAAACATTTGAAAATTGGAAAGATTCAAAAGTTTCGGGAAATGAATTGGCCCAGACGTTTTGCAGCCTGGGAAAGCCATCAGGTGTTTGACTAGATGGCTGTCTCTTTTTCAGATAGCCAAAAGGCTATCTAAAGCCATAGAAGAACAATGTAAGAGAATTCTTGCACAATGCCCATCACAATGCCCTGCTTTTTTCTGGACTTCAAAGAAATAATATATATAAAACATAATACTTTCCCTGGGAACCAGATTGTTGAAGATTTAGTCCTCACTATAGGCTGTTCAGCTGCCTGAATCCAATCACAGCTGCCTGACTATGGTTGTTTTAAGACAGGGGTCCCCAAACTTGGCAACATTAAGACTTGTGGACTTCAACTCCCAGAATTCCTCAACCAGCTTTGGAGACCACTGTTTAAGAAAGGCTGAAACTCCTTGCTGGCTATTTTTCTAATAACCTCTATATACTCTGCCCAGCAATCTAAAGGAGCAGAAAGAGAGAAATACCCTGACACATATCCCTCTTTCCTTTCAGCTTTTACATTATTTGCTCCCCCAAAGTTAACCAGCTATAATTGACTACCTAACAGATAAAAATACTGAAATAAGTACTGGGAAGCCAGTGATGTGGTGGGGGAAAGCCGTATTGTTAAAAGCATGTTTCCTTTCATCAAGGAAACACAATTTCCTTATAAATTATCAGGGTCCCAGAGGGCAGGTGCTAACATAGAAAAGGCATCCTTCCAAGGTCACATAAAATGACATTGTTTTATTGAAGGAACCTGGAAGGTGCCTTTCCTATGGGAACCAATAGGACAAGTAGAAACAACAGGGAGGGGGAGGCAGTCTTGCCTATTAAAACTTGCCAAGAACTATTAAAAGAATTTGGGTAAGGAAGAGCAGGTTAAGGGGGGTGGATATTTTCTTTTGCCCAAGAGTAGAACATGAACCAATGTCCAACAATCTAATGTATTTACAAAGATCCAAAGTAATCAATGGAATAGCTTCCCTTACTGGAGGTTTTCAAACCATTGTCAAACCTTACTGGAGGTTTTCAAGCAAAAGTTGGATAGCTTTTTATTTGAGGTGGTCTGGGCAGGAATTTGGATTAAAATCTCTAAGATCCCTTTGATTCACGAAAGGACTCTCAGAGGAATAGCCCAAGCTCAGCATAAATATAATAATTTATGGCATAGGACCAGAATATTGGTAAGGGGAAGATGATCCTGAGTTATGTGTTACTCTTGGTGACTTCATGAACACATCCAGAAATATTTTCCCTTTGCCTTTTCTTGGATGCTTTCCAAATTATAGCCATGGTATTCCCTAATGATATCCCCACCAAGGAGACCTTATTTTGCTGTATCAAGTGCTGCCATCTGCTGAGACACAATATTGGTCAAAGTATTATCAAATGTTTAACTGTCAGTATTTAAGAGATGGAGAAAAAAATGGACAGAAGGTAAAGAAAAAGACTCTATTTTCTGTTTTATTCACCAAGCTGATTCCGATTTTTATGGTACATCTACTTTTTTATTTGCTGAATTTATTTTATTCAATTTATTTACTTTACTGATTCCATAGTAAATTCCTAAGTATGGTTTGCCAGTTACACAGTAAGCATGAATCATTTCCAGTTATTGATCTCTCTTTGTGTTAAGGCAGCAATTACTAGGGTCCAGTTCTCCTGCCCCTTATTATTTTTGCTTTGAAGGCATTTCACTTCTCATCCAAGAAGCTTCTTCAGCTCAAACTGGGAGTGGAGAATGGAAGGATTTATATCCCTTGCAGACAGCTGGTTACTTGCATTCTTTTAGAGAGTCATTGAGGCCACTTGAAGGTTTATCTGTGTGGACAGAGTCACCTGAGTACTGGAAATGGGTGTGAAGCTGAAAGGACTGTGTTGTGCAGCTATGGTTGCTGCAGGATGTTTTCTGCCCCTGTGTCCCTTCACTGTTGAAGACAGGCACAGGCTGTTGGGGATGAGTCTGTGTTGCCTGCATCTCAAACTGAAGTGCAAATGGTTCCTGTAGTCTGCAGTTTTTCTGGAAATCTGTTTATACTCCCACACCATTCAAAGGCTGTTCAACCCAAAGTACATGTCTATGGAGATTCTCTATATGGATATATCAAACATTTTGAACTTAACTAACTTGGGGTGCAAATAAAAAAAAAACAATAACTTTGCATTGGGAGAACAAAATTACCATGCCAGGCTTAAAATTCTGAAATGAAGAAAGGTGTTCATGCTCTGCCTTTAGTTGGCATTCTTTGGGCACAGTAAAAAAAAAAAAAGGCTGACCAATTAATTCTGGGTGGGCAAGGATTAACTCATGGTTCTAAAATTGAAATCACTTTGCAGACCTATCATATATGTTTTGGTTTGTTGGGATTTTCTTTTGCATCTTTGTTTTATTTTTATTTGGGGTTTTGTTTATCTGCACACATACACGCATGCATGAGCATGTACATGTATATATGTTGTTTTGCAGTCGTTTTTCTTTCATTGGGGTATATTCTAGCAATAAAACAATTTTAAAATGCCACTCTGGGTCTAAAGGAGTGGGTTCTGTGTGCCCCTGACTATTTCCATTTCCAGCTTTGATTACAATGATTATCTACAACTATCTGTCAACCAAAATTAGATTTCTCCTTTGAGGAAAGGCAGCAAGGGAAATGAACCAGCAAAGAAACTCATGCCTGTGGTACAATTCATTTACCTAATGGTTGTCTATCTTCCCTGCTTCCTGCCTCTTTGGCCCTGCAGCCTGCTTCCGGCAGGAATGGCCTCTGTCCAGAGGAATCAAGACATGCAGGAAAGGGGAGGTGACTCAATAGTCATGTGGGCATTTTCTGATTAAGCTCGTCACTCTTATAAATGATGCAAAGAAGAGGCACAGATGCTCACACTTTCTTTTTTCTGTATCTCCTGTATTTTTTTTAAAAAAATCACATCTTCCCTCTCTTTTTTCAGTGAGGATTGGCCAGGATAGATCTGGATCTTGTAATGTTATGGGGTGGAGAAGAACAAAATGAGGAAATAGGAAGAGCAATGAAATGGGTTGGACCTAACATCCAGGTCAGAACCGATGCAGCCTTTCTGATGCAATGGCTGCCTTGCTTTTGATGGCAAGAAAAAAGCAATAGCACACAAATGATGCATTGGTGCTTTAGGAATGGGTCAAATACAAATCAAAGTAGAACCAACAGTATCTCTTTAGGAAGGCACAGAGTGATCAGATCCTGTTTTCAGCCATACCTTATTTTGTTCACTGAGACTACCAACAAACTCTTCCCTATTTAGTCAGGTATCAGCCACTCATCCCCAGGCTTTGATATCAAAATTTCAGAACATGAGGGACCAGATCTTGATTCTAAGATATGGCCTCATTTGATCCCTGAACTGACACTTTGAGCAGACATTCTCCATAGAAAGGCCATACCCTTTGGGGGAAACCAATATTTTCCCCCTTCCCGGATCTTAACCTTGCAAGTGAAGCCAACAGATTTCTGACAGGCAATGGAACCTTCTGGAAGCTACTATCTGATAATTAGCAGAGATTTCCTCCATCCTCATTATGCAACTTTGCCTAATGAAAATTTTGAATAGAATCCTTAGATCCCTGATAGCTAGAGATGCTTCTCTAGATGGCCCTTACTGGTTCTATTGGCTTTTGCTGGGTGGTTCTGAAATTTTTGTCAAGGTGTTTGCCTCCTGTTTTCTCCTCTCCCCCAATATTAATCTTAAATTACCTGTCTTGGGTAGGAAGCCTTGTACATCCTCCTTGCTCCTGGAACCAGTTCTCTGCCCATCTGGTTTTGCTCTACTTTCTCTGTCTCTATGAAGAGTTTCAGGTAATTGGATAAGTACTTTGCTCACGAATGTCCTGATTGTAAATACTGTTGTAATCTACAATGATAAACACAGCTGAGGGTTTGGCTGTGCCCCAGAGCTGAGTTAACATCTGAACATTTCCAGACAGAGATGAAGAACATTTTCAAAGTTGATTCCCTTTTCTTTGATCCTGAAAAATAATTTTCACAGCAGTCTCCCTTGTGAATAAAAGACAGCCATCATCTCCTCTCTGTTACTTAAGCATAGCCTGCCCAAGCAGGTGTTCTCCATGGGCCTGCTGGTAGGGAATAACAGAATTTGTAATCCAGCTCATTGAGGGCCCTAGGATAAGTAAAAGGCTTGTCACTGAAGTGGGGTATTTCTCCCTCAAAAGTAGGGAGGGTGGACCACCAGATGGTCTATCAAAGAACTCTTTCAAGTTTCAGAGTAGGATATACAAACCTTACAGACTCTATGCTTTTCAATTGTATGTATTTTTAAAAAAAGAAATCCATATTGCCTTTCTGTCCCTGTAAGACTTTCAATAAAACTTCATTTTTATCTAGGAAACCAAACTTCTTTTAATACTGGTTCTATTACTCTTTCTTTTCTTTTTCCTCTCTTCACTCTTGATCTTTTAAAAAAACTGGCATGGCAACATTAATGTATAAGCTAAAACTTATTGAAATAAAATGATCTTCAATGCAAAATCCATTGACAAAGAGTCGGGGGGGGGGGGCAGTGTTGAAACTTTGTGTACCTCCTGAAAAGGCCTTCTGAATTAACCAGAGAGTAGGCTTTGCCTTTCCCAAGAGACAATCCGTCTAGTTCAGGGCTGTCGAACTCCTGGCCCATGGGCCGGATGCATCACATGCTGGCCACGCCCATGCCCAGTTTAGCGAAGGGGGTGGGGAAAGTCCTGATATGTCACATGACAATGCTGTGACAGCGATGAGTTTGATACCCTGATCCATTGTACAAGCGCTTCTGATATCATCATCCCTGTCGTGTCCGTTCGGCAAGGAGACCCGGAGGCAGTGACTATGGTTTCAGCTCTTTATTTAGCCCCCGGAACCGAACTGGCTCCAAGGGAGTGGTAGGGTCTCATTGTATTGGATGAGGATGGCATCCGAGGTGAGCAGGTCCTTGGTTTTCCTGAAGGCGGCTTCCTCGCGTTTCCCCCAAGTCCAGGTAGCCGCCTTGTCCAAGAGCCTATGCAAAGGCTCCGCCGCGGTCACCTTCTGGGGCAGGAAAACATTGTAAAAATTAAGCAGTCCCAGAAATGCCTGCAGTTCTGTTTTAGTCCTGGGTATCGGGGCCTCCTTAATGGCTCTGATTTTGGTTTCGGTAGGGTGGATGCCGTTCCGGTCTAGGAGGTACCCCAGGAACTCGACCCACTCTGTGTAAAGTTGGCACTTTTCCCTCTTCACTTTTAGCCCGGTTTCCTTGAATTTGGTTAACACCTCCCTTAGCCGACCCTCTAGTTCTCGCTGGTTGGTTGCCGACACCAGCACATCGTCGAAGTAAGGCACCACCCCCTTGATGCCTTGCAAGAGTCTCTCCATGAGGCTCTGGAAAATTCCAGGTGCCACACTGACTCCAAACTGGAGTCGGTTACATCGGAAAGCTCCCCGGTGGGTGACTATGGTTTGCGCCTCCACGGTTTCTGCGTCGACCAGCAGCTGTTGGTATGCTTGGGCTAGGTCGAGTTTCGCAAAAACCTTGCCTCCCCCCAGTGAGTGTAGAAGATGCTGCACTACTGGGACAGGGTAGGCGCTTTGTTGTAAGGCGCAATTTAGGGTGGCCTTATAGTCCCCGCAGATTCTCACCGACCCATCGGGCTTGACTGGGGTGACTATTGGGGTCTCTCACCGGGCATGATCAATTGATTGTAGGACCCCTTGCTTGATGAGCTTGTCAATTTGCTCGTCAATTTTTGGCCGGAGTGCAAAAGGTACCCGCCGTGGTTTTAGGCGTCTCGGGGGAATGTTAGGGTCTAGGCTGAAAGAGATGGGGGGCCCTCGGTACTTGCCTAGGGTGCCGTCGAACACTTCCTGGAAGTCCCATGACAGTTGCTGCTCCCAATCGGTCTCGGCGATGTGGTTGATGCCCGTGACTTCGATGCCGAGCGGTGCGAACCATTGCAGTCCCAAAAGGCTGGGTCGATCTCGGTCCATGATTGTCAGGGGAAGCTTCACAGTGCGGCCCTTAAATGTCACTTTGAATTGTCCGGTTCCGACTACCGGGATGTGGTTTCCCTGGTAGTCTTTGATGGTTAGTCTCTGGTTCTCCAGTCCCTTCTTGTGGATGGTAGGCACCAAGCGTTTGATTTCTTGCCAGGCGACCATGGAGAGGTAGGACCTGGAGTCCACCTCCATTTTGCATGGCTCACCTTCGATGCCTATCTCCACATAGACTTTTCGGGCGTCGGTGGTTGATGCGTGGCCGATGATGACCGTCTGGTGGGTTTCCTCCTTCCGCCGGGTCTCGCCACCTCGTCAGGTTCGCCCGCTCCGGTCCCATCGGCTGTCGGCTGGGCAATCTCTGGCTCTGGGGGGGGGTGTTGTCCCATTTCCGGTCGCTGTGGTCCCGCCGTCTGGGGCTGTAGGCATTCTTTAATCAGCAGACGTGGGCGATGTGACCCTTTTTGTCGCAGTGCCGGCAGACTGCATCGAAGAAATGGCACTCAGACCTCGGGTGGTCGCCTCCGCAACCCGGACATGAGGTCCCCAACTTACAACCCCGCCGATTGTGCTGGTCGCATCCCACCTGGAGCCAGTGGATTTCCTCCTCGTCGTCCGAGGTGTCGGAGGCGGAGTGGAATTCGCCATGGTGGGTGGTGGTCTCGCGGTGACTTGCTTCCGGTTGGGCCTCGGCCACCCATCCAGAGTCGGTGGTCACGGTGCGGTCCCCTGCATCCGATCTCCACATGCGGTTCGCCGACTTCTGGGTAGCCTCAGCTGCAGTGGCTTCAGCGATGGCATCGGCGAGGGCGATGTCGCCTTTGGCCATCAGCCGACCCTGGAGGACTGGATCCCGAAGTCCGAGCACGACTCGGTCCCGGAGGGCCTCATCCATGTCGGAGGATCCGCACATGCCTCCTAGGTTCCGCAATTCGGCAACAAAGTCGCTGATGCTTTCGCCCGGTCTCTGGTCCCGCCGGTAGAAATCGTGCCGCCTGATGAGGGTGGGCACAGCGGGGGCGTAGTGGTTGCAGAGCAAAGGTTCGAGAATGTCCCAGTCCATCTCTCAGCGGGTTTCGCGAGGGTTTTCGCCATCTTGAACACTGCGGGCCCGCAGTGTGTCAGGAAGACGGCTCGTTTTTTCAGCCTGGTAGCATCCTTCATGTTGCTGCATTCGAGGAACATGAGGAATCTGTCCGTGTAGGATTCCCAGTCCTCGCTAGCAGGGTTGAAGGGCGCGGGCGGAGCGATGCTGGCCATCTCGTTGGTCTTGCTTCCGTCGGACACGTGCTCGATGGGGTTCAGCCTCGGGATCCCATCCTCGTCACCAGTGTCGTGTCCGTTCGGCAAGGAGACCCGGAGGCAGTGACTATGGTTTCAGCTCTTTATTTAGCCCCCAGAACCGAACTGGCTCCAAGGGAAAACTTGCGGCTTTTTATTCTCAAGCCGCAGCGGCCGCAGCCAATGGCACCACTTTGAATCTCCCGTGATTTGTATCCGCCAATCGCGGGAGATTCTTAGCGGGCCAATCAGCGCGGCTCGCTAAACCAATCAGATCACCCCGCGCTTTGACCAATCAAAACGCGGGGTTTCAAGAATGCAAATGCAGGTACAGAACAATCCCCATCATCAAATGCTCCTTGGTATAATTCAGACACAACAGAAGATTGATCTTTGAGCCATAAGCTCAATCACTTTGTGGGACATAACATTGAGCTGACTAGAAATCGACACATTATTTATAAGAAGAAACCCTTCTGGGCTTGAAGAGACTTGATTCCTAGCGAGCACACTGCATGCGCATGACCTGAGATGCAAAATCCATTCCTGGAGCCATTTCACAATTTATATGGTAGATTAGTCTCCATGATATCCATTTAAGGAACATTCACATTGTTGTTCTTGTCTTTCTTTGCTGCCAAGTTTCAAAACCTCTAATATGACTTTGCAGAACATGCTATCAAGAGACAACAAACAAGCTTTCCGGCATATGTTTCCGGATAGACATCTCCTTTTTAAATGTTGTAATATATTGTGACAGGAGTGAAAGGTCTGTCTGGAAAATCAATCTGCTTTCTAAAATCCAGAGAGGCTTTCGACTTGGAAGAGGGCAGGCTGCTCAGCTACCCTCTGAGCAGGGCTGTCAGACTTCCTTTGACATGGTATCTCCTTCCTTTTCTGTTTAAAGCCAATGAGTGTGAATTCTCTAATTGCTCTTCCTGCTTTTGGTCATCTCCTCCTGGTCCAGCCCATTGGAACAGCTCTAAAAACTCCCAAGGCTTCGAAGCTATTTCACGCATCCCCCTTTAATGTCCTGGGGGTTGTGCTTTTTCCATTTATCAGAAGGAGCGGTGGGGCTTTTTAAAAACAGCCCATCTGTTGCGACCAGCCTCCTGGGCACCATCTTCTCCACTTCTCAGTACAGTCCTGATCTTGCAGAACAGGTCTCTAACTTTTGCAGTCCCTATGGAGCTTCAGGCTTCTTCCTGGGACCAGACCAGAGAGTGCTATTTGTAGCCATAATGTTTCACCAGGATGGCATTTATGTGGGAATAGAAATCCTAAACCACAATCCAGGAGAAAGGTGCCGGAAGGGAATGGGCTTCTTACTCTGGCTGGGCTGCATCCTCGTTTGATGAAATCTTGCACTACCAACATACCTGGCACATGTTTATACTTTGGGAAAGCAATAAAACAAAATATCCCATTGGCCAGTTAATTGTAAGCAGAAATGCTTCTTTGCTGTGTACTGTATATTATAGAAAGACAAATGACCGAAGGACACTCTTCCCTTGGACTCATCTGGTGTTGGGAGAGAAAAAGATATAATGGTTAAAGGCTGGGGTGGAGGCGGGGATTGTGAAGAAATCTCTGTGGTTCGGCCCAAAGGAAGGGGCTGCCTCTCGCCTGCCTGCCTGCCTGCACAGACTTTAACTTGGAGATAAGGGGAAAACAGACCCTAAAACTTGGTTTGCATCCAGAAAGTCTCTAGTTAAGTCCTTGGTATGTTCAGCTGAGTGTGATGAAAAAGATGCCTCTCTGCCCAAGTCCCTGGAGAGCTGTCACCATGGGACAGAAGGACATAGAGCCAAGGTTTGCCTGTCAAGTGAAACTAAGAAAGTGAAACAGTTTGTGCCTGTCATTCTGGTGCATTTTTTTCTAAATAAGAATTCAAATAGCAAAAGAGCAGCTTGTGCACCATATCATTCATCAGTCCAAACCCCAATTACAAAGTAGGTGTACCTATGGGATTTGAAAACTATACCAGTGAAATGACTCTCTGATGCCATCTAGGGGGTATCTGGTTCTTTTACCATCTAACTCTGGTAGTCCTACCCAAGACTTTTAGCATTGCTCTTATTTTATTCTTCAAGTCCCAGCCACTGCATCCTGCCTGCCTAACAGGGAAGGTGGCTGGGATTTGTAGTTTGGTAACATTGGGGATGGGGGCATCAATGGCTTATCAAAGTGTAATAGTCTAGTTCACACATCATATTTTGGTTAATTGATTAAAGTACCACTGGCAGTTTTAGATGGCAGGAAGGAACCACAGTGTTATTGTTCTGTGGCGGGAAAGATCTGACTCGAGACCAGTGTGAATTCAGCTCTTTATTATTAGCTAGCAGTAACTTCAACAAAACTGGAGCCGCAGCAGCCTCTTTTATAGTGGCTGCTCATGGCTCGCGGCCAATGGCAGTTCTTTAAACTTCCCACTGTCAGGCGGACCAATTGCAACAGTAATTAAGTAACCAATCAATAGGTGGCAATGGCAGTCCAATCAGAATGTAGTATTACGAGTATGCAAATATCTATATACAACAATTATTTTAAGGAAGCCAGGTATAAACTGCATAAGCAGAGCAGATATTTTTATTTGTTTCCATGGTTGGTGGGATTTGGAGAGAGTCAGGTTTACTCTATCTAACCCATGTCAAACCTCTTTGTAGGTTGGCATGACATGTTTATAATTTCCTGTCTCGAATAGCTGAAATCTTTGCAGCTCTTAGCTCATAGTCAAAGGGTGTCAGGTCCAAGCCCAGAAACAATACAAAAAAATCCAGTTGAACTCTGTCCTTTATTTGCTTATACCTAATGGACAAATATTGGCAAACTCATCTACTAGATATATCATGATAAATTCTAGGGTGGGGCTACCCTGAACCTTCCCACCCACCCTCCAGTTCAGGACTGCCCAGCCTCTTAATCTAAGGCTCTCTCTGGGAAGTTCTGTGTTGCTAAAACAATTTGTTTTACGACAGCTGCATGTTACATGATACAGGGGCTAAAGTGCAGTCCTATGCTGAAAGTTACCCACTCTGCGCTAAATCATGATCATGAACTTCTAAACTTCATCATGAACTTCTAAACTTCATCATGAATTTCTAAACTTCAGTGGCTAAGACCTCATACACTGAGCCAAAAGTAGGCAAGCTAATCTTTTTACTTAGTTTACTGTTGGAACCAGATTGGAGCTTCCTTCATCCAAGTTTTCTGAGCTGATGAAAACCCTACTTTGACATCAGTTCTACTTCTTTTTTCTCCCTTCTCACCTCCACTGAGCTCCTAGTAGTAAACTGGAGGCGTGGAGCAAATATCCTGCAACTCATCTTATCAATAAAAAGATCTAATATTATAGTAGCAAGGCGGACTGCTTGCATTTTAGAACTCCAGGCAATAACCATGATACTCAGCTGGGAATTAAACAGCTTAGATGTTCCAGAATTCCTTGGGCAAGAAAAATGCCAGGTTCTGTGGGGTCAACATGTCTTTAGCTCATATTGGCCTTCCCCCAGTTAGGTTGATAATGCATATTCATAGTACAGCACATCCCATATGGCTTATGATTAGATACTATTGCTTCTACGTCTTTTCTGAACACAGAAAAATAAAAACCCTCTGTTTCTCTTTTTCACAGTTACTCACACAAATGCATACTTACTTTCTAGTATTATTTAGAATCTCCACAAATCTCCTGGATTTAAGAAATAACCACAATACATGCATCAGGTACAGCCCAGTTCTTCTGTGGTGCTCATAATGCTTCTGCCTGACAACCTTTACTCTCAAAGCTCAGCCTCCCCACCACTTACTATAAGAGATTTCAAGTAAATAGCACATTTTCTCCCCTTCTAGATCAGGAACAAAATCAACAAAAAAATAAATCATGCCCTAGATGTCTTCCACCTGAAGGATCATACCTCTTTTTGCCTCCTCTGTTTTGTGGTGGGTAAGGCTGGGTTTGCAAAGCACTGCTGGAACGGAGCCCTGATTTCTTCAATGTTGTCTTTGATCTGCAGTTGGGCTGCTCCTTAAAGGCAGTATGAAAAAAAAGAGAGCCACATGGAGTTAAGAAATAAACAGAAGACCATTTTGCAAGCCAAGGACTGGCTCCCACTCTTTAGTGTAAGATATTTTGCAGGGATATTCTGCAGAGCCACAAAGATTCAGGCCAATCCCCAGCGGTGGGATTCAAATTTTTTAACAACCGGTTCTGTGGGCATGGCTTAGGTGGTGGGCGTGGCTTGGTGGTCCTGTTATTGGCTGGGTGTGGCCAACTCAATATCACTCACATTGAGGCACACATCTCCTTGCCTGGCATCTCACGACTGTGGGGATGCTGCAACAGTCGTAAGTATGAAAAATGGTCATAAGTCACTTTTTTCAGTGCCATTGTAACTTTGAATGGTCACTCCACACAAGCAAAGTACCAGCAAAGGAGGGGGAAAAAACTCCAGAGAAGTTCCAGAGACAGGAAGTCTAGTCCTGCCAAGAATGTAATAAGGGTTAATGCAGAGACAGTTTCTGTAAGCAACACCAGAATGTTTCCTTCCTGCTTTCTTTACAGGACCGGTTCTCCAAACTGCTTAGAAAGTTAACAACCAGTTCTAGCGAATAGGTATGAATTGGTAGAATCCCACCCCTGCCAATCCCCCTCCCAAAGCCAATTCAATCATTATGTAACCAGTACAACATTGTGGGCATCAGAGTTCTGGCCACTGATAGCTATGAATCACTTACTGTTTCAGATTTCAAATTCAAGGGAATTGATTTCCTTGTCACATTAGCCTGACTAGCTCTATAGGCTTTTAAACATAGAGGAAGCAGAATTTCCTCCTTACTCCCTATTACTGCACAACGTAAAAACAAATTCAGTGAGGTGAGGACTGCAGAGGTAGTCCTCAACTTACAACAGTTCATTTAGTGACCGTGCAAAATTATAACAGTTCATTTAGTGACCATGCAAAATTATAACAGCACTGAAAATGTGACTTATGACCATTTTTTACAAGTACAACCTTTGCAGGAGTTGAAATATTTAATTGTAAATGTACTAACAGTGGCTAGGATTGTATTTGCTAAGAATTGGAAAAATGATAAAATACCTATGCAGGAGGAAGTTATTAAGAAAATTATGGACTGTGCTGAAATGAGTAAATTGACATTTGAAATTAGAGAACAATTTTATATGATATGGGATTTGTTTTATCAATGGCTGGACAAAAAGACATGGTAGTGTAATAGACTAGATAATTTTGTGATAGAAATTTAATAGATTGATATAAGACATAATATAGACATATATAACCATTGGTTCAAAGTATAACATAAATTTTAAGATAAAACTTGGAACATCTTGTATAAAATGATGGAATAAATACTTTAGTCATGGATGATTAATGATAAATATACAAGCATATGTTAGTTCGACAATGTGAAAATTGATATAAATTGTGAGTAAACGACTACAAAAGAATAGCACAAAAGATTTGTAACCAACTGACACACTGTATATATATAAAATGGAAGATGGTTTTATGTTTTTATGTTTTGTATGTGTATGTTTGTTTTTAAAAATAAAAATTCTTTAAAAAAAGAAAGAAAGAAACTGCTACAAGCCTCCCCTGCACACTGGTAACAAAAGAGAGGCACCCAATTCTCCCAGTGCCTTAAGAGTTCCTCTAAAGCAGGGCTGTCAAACTCCTGGCCTGTGGGCGAAATGTGTCACACGTTGGCCATGTGTGTGATTAGCAAAGTCCCAATACATCACATGACGCCACTGTGACAATGTGAGTTTGACACCCCTGCTTTAAAGGCCTAGTTGTTACGATATTGTAAAATTTCTATTTTTCTAGTCCGGGAAGAATTGTAAATCTTACTGAAGTTTGAAAGCAAGTTTTTTTTCCTACTGGTTAGAATTTAACTAATTAAAAAAAAAACATACTAAGAAAATCTTCTGGGAAAAGATGAACATTCATTTCTGTATCAAACCCTGGCTGGAAAAGGTCTGTCTATAGAGCATTTATGTAACATATCATCACACATAGCAAGAGAAGAGGCTTAGAAAAACAAGGCTCTTGGCTTCTGAAGATGGAATCACAACAGAGTCACACTGCTCTCTACTGTTCAGAGAAGAAAGAAGCAAAAACATGAGAAGATTTTATTGAAAATATATAGAGCATTTTGCAACCTGGGGAAATCAGAAACAATAATAGAAGGAACTGGGCTCCTTTGTCTAAGAGGGTGATGTATACTGGTACAGCCTTTCCTGCCTGCACAATGGTTTTATTGAATGCATTGTTCCATGAAAAGCATAGAACTCTCTGACTTTTTTTCTTTTGTTTATAAGATTTGGTTCCTATACTTTTCCTTCTTTGGACAGCTGAAGCAATTGCATTTCCTTGTTCTGTTTCATTCTGCTGTGTCTTCTGTTACTCATGTGTTAAGTATATGGAGAGAGAGAGATTATACAGAGAGAGATCTCTGTTCGAGTTTAAAATAAACAATGAAGAAAATATCATGGAAGGAAGATAGGAGGACAGAAAAGAAGGACTTCCAAAATAATTCTTTACATGAGCTAGACCAGTTAATGTGACTCTTCTAGGCCTACCTGGGTACAGAGTATACTATAACTTCAGAATACGGAGATGGAATGGTTGGGTGCCCCCATTCCTAGGTGTTTCTTCAACCTACCAAGACACTTTTCCACTCTAGTGTAGGACCTCAGGCCTGCTGTTTGGTGTTTGACTGTACAGATAGAATGATTAATTCTCTGGGTATATTGTTCATTCCATAATCTAGCAATCTCCCTATCTGTAACAGCAATGTCAAGATGGCTTTGGGAAGTTTTTAGAGAGTTGTGAAGGGAGGAACAAAGAGGGACTTGCAGAAAAGATTACTCAGTCCAGAGATAGAACGAAGCACAAAAAAGAAACTCAAAGTAACTGCTATATATTTGAATACTTGAAATAATCCCTTTTGATTGGTCCGTCAGACGGCGGGAAATTCGAAGAGCCATCATTGGCCGTGAGCCGTGGGCAGCTGCTATAAAAGAGGCTGCCGCAGCTCCGCAGTTGTTCAGTCACTGAGAGACAAATAAAAAGAGCTAAAGTATCACTGGTCTCAGTCGTTCTTCCCACAACAGAACAGTAACCACACCTTGACTTGGGTTAGTTTAAATGGGATAGAGAGAAATTTGGAGAGGCTTTTGTTATTTTATCTCACTACAATAAAAGACATTCCTGGAATATTTTCCATGCTAGTTTCTTGACTTGGCCTACCTTAAAGGGCTGACATCAATCTTAAACTCTTGGGGGTTTTTTTCCCCCTTTGACCTTAATACAACCTCTTTTTTTTCCTTTGTTGTTTATTTATTTATTACATTTATATGCCACCTATATCACTATCAGGCAACTCTAGGCAGCTTACAACAAAGTAAAAATATATAACCATTAAAATGAAGAATTATAGTACCATTATGCTTTGATACTGTAGTAGTTGTTAAGAGAAAGAGAGTATACCTTCATTCCTAGTTCTGCTAGAGATCACAGAAGCTTTGTAACAAGAATGAACAGCTTCATAGAAGCAATCTATCAATTTACAGATTTAGAAATTTTTTTTAAAAAAAAAAAAGGATGGGAAATTTTGTAGTACTATGGGAAAACTAGGAAAACAAAGACAAAATTATTCATTCTGAAAGTCAAAACTGAAATGTGCCCACACCTGAGAAATGTAAAAGTTGAAAAGAACAATGAGTTTCTGAGGGGATGGGAAAACATAGATGAAAACTTAATTGATTTAACAGGCCATTATAAGCATAATCAAAAGGTAATTTAAAGCTTGGTAGCTGCTGACCTATTATCAGCCCCAAGATATAAATCACACCAGGAAATCAACTTCATAGGAGGCTAAACTACTTTTACTAAAACTTTACCTATTAAGACTAGCTATAGCAACAGAATCTTCCAATTATAACTATGCTTTATCTCCTCCCTTTCCTATACTAGAGGAATCTGAGGCATTTTTTATATTCCCTCCTTCATTTTTTCACTCCTTGTTGCTTTGATAATGGATCTCCCTTCTCTCTGTCAAGCCATCTTCCTTACTCTCTACACTAGTAGAAAACATAGGAACCTGACAGTCCAGGGTAGTGATCAGCTGCTGGAACTATGATGTCTCCCTAGGGATCCATACTTTTCTTGCCTTCTGACATTCCGTGAACAACAACAGTTGTTCCTCTAGGTCCTGGTCCTGTGATAGAGGTTGAGCCCCTTGGATTGCTTATCATTGGCAGCTTGGATTTTATGGTTTTGTTCTGGTCGGCTGCCTTTTTTTTTAATTACACATATTATTTTCTTTAAATGGTGCTGGTCTGTGACTTAATAAAGATTGAATTGAAATATTTTAATTATTATATGTAAGTCACTCAGAGCTGATATAGAACTATGGTCCCTGTCGTGTCCGGAAATAAGCTCAGAGTCGGTGACTTCAATTAAAAGCTCTTTATTTTCAACAAGTGAACCGAACCGGCGAAAGGTAAAAAGCCCGCGGCTTTTATACCTTTCGCAAGGCTGCCGCGGCCAATGGCGGCGATTCAAGTCTCCCGCTCTTGGTTTGCACCAATCGCGGGAGACCTAAATCGGGCCAATCAGAAATCCCCGTGCCTTGGCCAATCAAGGCTCGGGGATTTCGAGTATACCATTTTAATACATAACACCCCTCCCCCCTTGGTACGGTCCGTCAGGTGGTGTAGTCACGCAGGTAGGCGGGGCTCCGTCGAGTCCTAGTTGACCTGCGCAACTCACTTTCCTGTTGTATCTCGGCCGGAGCGGTCGTTCCTTTGGCTGCTCCTGCCTCTTCGCGAACCGGCTGGATGATCGGGCCGGTTCTTTCGCCGTGGCTCCCGCCTGGGCCTACCGGGTCGGTTGAGCTGCGGATTTCGCCGCTCCCGCTTGGCTTCTCCGAGTCGGTAGAGCTGGCCAGATGGTTCTTCTCCGGAGGGGACTCGCGATGGCTGTTTTCTGGTGAGTATTTTTGGTTTATTTTATTTTGCGATTGTCTTTCCGGGTATTCCCTCCCCCCTTGGTTCGCTTCTTGGGGGTTGAGGTCAGTTGCCGTTCTGGACCTTAACTGGTCAATATGCCGTTTCCAGGCTCGCCCATCCGTGGTTTGGAGCCGGTACGACTTTGGACCAGTGACTTGTGTTATGACGGCTGGGATCCATAGGGGGTCCCCCGTCATGTTTTTTGCGTAAACCAGGTCGCCTGGGTTAAATGTCCGGAACCTGGAGCTGGAGTCTGGGGGGTGCTCCGGGTTGTAGGTCGGGTGCAGTCTGTCAAGTGGAGACCTCAGCTTCCTGCCCATTAATAGCTCCGCCGGACTCTTGTTGGTTGTAGTGTTGGGAGTGATGTGTTGTATGAAAAGTAGGCGGTTGATTTTGTTGTTGATCTCCGCGTGGTCCATTTTCCTGAGGGTCTTTTTTGTAAATTGGACCATCCGTTCCGCCCTACCGTTCGCCGCCGGATGCGCCGGTGCTGTCAACGCGTGGCGGATGCCCTTCTCTGCCAGGAACCGTTCGAAATCGATGGAGGTGAATTGGGGCCCGTTGTCTGAGACGATGACGTCTGGGAGGCCGTGTGTGGAGAACAGTTTGCTCAGTTCCTTTATGACAGCCTCTGTGGTGGTGGATTTCATGTCAGCCACCTCTAGCCAATTTGAGTATGCGTCGACTGTGATTAAGAACGTGTGTCCATTTGTGGGGCCCGCAAAGTCGAGATGGATTCTGGACCAGGGCCCTCGTGGTGTTTCCCAATCCCGGATGGGTGCTGTGGGTGGGCTGGATCTGGTCTCCTGGCATCGGTGGCATTTGGCGACCCATGCCTCAATTTGCTTGTCCATCCCTGGCCACCAAGCGTAGCTTCTGGCCAGGGCTTTAGTCCTGACGATGCCAGGATGACCCTCATGTAGCATCCTCAAGACTTTTTCTTGCAATCTATCTGGAATTACCACCCGGTCACCCCATAGAATGCATCCTTTCAGTAGTGACAGTTCGGTCTGGCGCTGGCGGAATGTGTTAAAAGTCTCGTCACAGTCCTTTTCCGGCCAGCCTTTTTCTAACCAGTGTAAGATTCGTGCCAGACGCCTATCCTTAACGGTTTCCCTGGCAATGTCGGATGCGGTAATAGGTAAACTTTCTATGCTCAGGGTATTTGTGGAAGGTGCTGGGTCAGGTTCAGAGTCAGGTAAGGGCGAGCGGCTTAAAGCGTCTGCGCGCGAGATTTTCTTACCTGGCTTGTGTAACAGTTCGTAATTGTAGGCTGCCAGGAATTCCGACCATCTTGTCATTCGGGGTGACAAGATGTTGGGCGTGGCTCGGTTTCCCGGGAGGATGCCCAACAGAGGCTTGTGATCCGTCACGATGGTGAACGGGCGGCCGTACAAGTATTCATGAAAACGTTTAACGGCGGCAACTATAGCCAAAGCTTCCTTGTCCAGCTGGCTATAGTTTCGCTCTGGTTTGGTCAGAGTCCTGGAGAAAAAGGCGATGGGTGCTTCTCTCTGGTCTGGGAGGGTGTGGCTGAGGACAGCGCCGACGCCGAAGGGTGATGCGTCGCAAGTGACAGCTAGTGGTAAAGTCTCACTAAATTGCATCAGGACAGCATCGGAGGTGAGGAGGTCCTTGGTTTTTTGAAAAGCGGCTTGTTCTCGCCTCCCCCAAGTCCAGGCTGCCTTCTTGTCTAGGAGTCTATGTAAGGGCTCCGCCGCCGTTGCCTTTTGAGGTAGGAAAACATTATAGAAATTTAGTAATCCTAGGAATGCTTGTAATTCCGTTTTGGATCTTGGGGTGGGGGCTTCCTTGATGGCTTTTATTTTTTTAGTTGTAGGGTGAATGCCCTTTTGGTCTAGGAGATAGCCCAAAAACTCTACTTGCTTTGTGCATAGATTGCATTTCTCTCGCTTAACCTTAAGTCCTGTTTCTTTAAATTTTGTTAAGACTTGTCTGAGTCGCGTCTCTAACTCGGCTTCATTTGGCGCCGCTATTAGTACGTCGTCAAAATAGGGCACCATCCCTTTGATGCCCTGTAACAAACGTTCCATCAGGCTTTGAAAAATGCCTGGTGCCACGCTGACTCCGAATTGGAGCCGGTTACACTTGAAGGCCCCCCGATGGGTTACTATTGTTTGGGCTTCCGCCGTTTTCTCGTCTACCGGCAGCTGCTGGTATGCCTGGGCAAGGTCGAGTTTTGCAAAGACTTTGCCCCCTCCTAGCGAGTGTAGTAAATGTTGTACTATAGGGACTGGGTAGGCGCTTTGTTGTAACGCGCCATTTAGGGTGGCCTTATAGTCCCCGCAAATTCTCACTGACCCGTCCGGTTTTACTGGGGTCACTATAGGGGTTTCCCATCTGGCATGGTCTATCGGTTGTAATACCCCCTGTTTGACGAGTTTGTCAAGCTGCTCGTCAATTTTTGGTTTTAATGCAAACGGTACCCTTCTAGGTTTAAGTCTCTTAGGGGGGACCCTTGGATCTAAGTCAAATGAGATAAGGGGCCCCTGGTACTTGCCCAAGCCTCCATCGAACACCTCCTGGAACTCCTGGGTTAGCCACTGTTCCCAAGCTTCGATGGTGACTTGGTTGACACCTGTCAGCGCGATGTTAAGCGGGGCGAACCATTGTAGACCCAGTAGGCTTGGGCGGTCGCGATCGACGATTGTGAGTGGTAGTTGTTCGGTGTGGCCTTTGTAGGTTATGTTGAAATTCTTGGTGCCTACTACCGGGACACGGTTCCCTTGGTAGTCTTTAATGATGATCTTTTGTGTCTGCACGTTTCTCTTTTGTAGAGTGGGCACCAGTCTTTTGATTTCACGCCATGCAATCATGGAAAGGTAGGACCCAGAGTCCACTTCCATCTTGCATGGCTGGCCTTCTATATATACCTCTACATGTATTTTTCTGGCGCCGTCGGAGGTGGCGTGGCCGATGGTCACCGTCTGATGGGTCTCTTCTTTCCGTCGACCGTCACCGCTTCTTTGAGATCGTTGAGCGCGGTCCCATCGACCGTCTGGCTGTCGTTCTCTGGTTCTGGGCGGGGAGTTTTCTCTCCGTCTGTCGTGCTGTTCCCATTTGGGCGGGCTGCGAGTCTTCTTTTGGCGGCAAACTCGGGCGATGTGACCCCTTCGTTCACAATGCCTACAGATAGAGTCAAAAAATCGGCATTCTGACCTGGGGTGGTCGCCGCCGCACCCGGCGCAGCTGGTCCTCGACTTACGGCCTTTTCGACTTCGTTGATCGCCGCGTCCCGTCTGTACTCGGTGAATGTCCTCCTCGTCTTCAGACGTGCTGGAGTTCGACTGGTATTCACCGTAGTGTGCGGTCGCTTCACTTCTTGCGTCGGCCGACCTTGCCGGGTTGTTGTTTCCGCCCTTCGCGTCAGATCTTCGCATGCTGTCTGCCGACGTGCGTGTTGCTTCAGCGGCTGCGGCGGCTGTAAGGACATCAGCTAGGCTGATGTCGCCCTTGGCCATAAGTCGGCTCTGCAGTGTAGGATCCCATAACCCGAGTACGAAGCGGTCTCTTATGAGACTGTTGAGACCCTCGAACTCACAGAGTCCTCCCAGGCGCCGCAGTTCTGCGACGAAATCGCTCAATTTTTCGTCGGGCTTCTGGTTTCGGCGGTAAAACTCGTTGCGCCGTATTAGGATGGGGACCTCGGGGGCATAATGGCGCCGCAGTATTGGTTCGAGGACGTCCCAGTCCATGGCGGTTGCGTCTGCCGGCTTGGCTAATGCCTTAGCCATCTGGAAGACTTCTGGTCCGCAGTGTGTAAGGAAGACAGCGCGTTTCAGCGGGCCCGGGGCGTCCTTCATGCCGGCGCATTCTAGGTACATTCGGAACCGATCCGAATACGATTCCCAATCTTCGGCGGCAGGGTTGAAGGGGGCGGGCGGTGCTATCTTCGCCATCTTAGTGCTGTCGCTGGTTCTTAGGTGGACACGGGGTTCGGTTCAGGGGCGAGATCCCACCTTCGTCGCCAGTGTCGTGTCCGGAAATAAGCTCAGAGTCGGTGACTTCAATTAAAAGCTCTTTATTTTCAACAAGTGAACCGAACCGGCGAAAGGTAAAAAGCCCGCGGCTTTTATACCTTTCGCAAGGCTGCCGCGGCCAATGGCGGCGATTCAAGTCTCCCGCTCTTGGTTTGCACCAATCGCGGGAGACCTAAATCGGGCCAATCAGAAATCCCCGTGCCTTGGCCAATCAAGGCTCGGGGATTTCGAGTATACCATTTTAATACATAACAGTCCCTCTATGTACATGGTGCTTCTACAGTATTTGTATAAGGTGGGTATGCATTGCTTACAACTGATATTTCATTTTTCTTCCTCAGCACCACTCAAAGTAGCTTTTCTCCATGACATTTAGCACATATGCTCCTTACATTTGCAAGCACTTAGACGGTTCTTGAAAAATCCAAATGATGTTGTCCTAAATAGTATTAAGCAGAAAAGGGCTTCCTGTTTTTCCCCTTATCAGTTCTTATTTTATTTGATGAAAGTAATTTGGCTTCTGAATTTTCCATCCAAGGATAAAAGAACATTAGTGAAATGCTTATGGATGCACAGTGGTGCTCTCGCACTTTTTAGTTATGATGAGGTTTTTCATTATTGAATTCTCTCTCTAGGTTTCTAACTAAGAACTGTTCTCATTTTTCAGGTTGGGAAAACTGGAAAGCCAGGGAGAGTGAAGAATGACAGAAAAATGTCTATCTAGTCTTTTTAACAGTTCCCAAAAGTGGGAACACCCTCCACCAACTTCAGCAGTTAAAAGAAAAAAATATCATCACTATAATTCAAAATAATTTCTCGAGCACTGTGAGAATGAGAGAGAGAAAAAACAGGAGAAAAACATTTCTGAGAATGTGCAAGATGGATTTTGGCACAGTCTTAGTTCTACCTACATCTATGTAAATATGTTATCATAAAAGGAATTGGAACATTCATAAATACTTCCAGCAGATGGCAGTAAAGTCAGTTTAAAGAAAAAGGCAAAAAAAAAAAAAAGTGTCACACCTAACTACTGTCTTATGTTTGCTATGGTTTGAATATTCTTCCACTAACCTCTCCTTTTACTGTTCCCCTCCCTATGTCTCTGCTTCTGACAACAGCTGTGTGCACAGATAATGCTCCTTTCTCTGTATTTGATGTTTCATAAAGTTGTGTATGATCCATAAAAACATACCCAGTGATAACTAGGGTAGTCTTCAAGAAGCTTACAGCTTTAATGCAATTTGTATTGTTAAGAAAACAAAATAACCCAGACAACATGTTTATTAAGCATTAAATAAATGTAATGATAGAAAATTAATAAAACTTGATTTTACAAAAGCTACAGCTTTATTGTTACTTTCAGTTAAAAAGAAGTAGGCATGTCAATTCACCCCATTTCAGCTTTTACCTTATAAAGAGAAAAAAATAATTCAACTACACATTTCTTCCCCGCCCCCCAAAAAAAAAATTGCACATTTTCTATAGGTAGGCAATCCCCACTATTTCAGAGAGAGAGAGAGAGAGAGAGAGAAAGAGAGAGAGAGAGAGAGAGAGATTCTAATTTGTTTATTTTTAAAAAATCTAGGTTTTTAAACCCATTTTTTTTTATCTTTAGAACAACCTTGTGAGGTGAAATATGCCAGAAAATTATTAACCCACAAAGCCTAGTAAACTATAGAGCAGAATGGAGATTTGAACCTGCCCGGCCCTAATCCAGCATTTCAACCTCTATGTCACATACAGGAGTATTCAAAGTTATCTGGCTTTAAAATGACAGATGCAACTATCACACCCATGCCCCTTTTTCACATGCACACGCACACATTAAACACATGTAAAAAAGAATAGGGCTAAGGCCACCCCACCATTTTGAAGCCAGTGGACATTGCTGACCACATATATTTATATCATAAGTGATAGGGCGGTCAAAACTTCTAAAATATGTCTGGCTCCTTTAATAAATACCAGAGAGATGCCATACTCATAAAAGTTCCATAGCACGCATAGTCTCAATAAAGGTCGGATTGCTAGATTGGCAGCAGATTGAATAGGACTCACTAAGAGCAACACAAGCTCTCTTTTATGGTGTAATGAAAGTGAGGGCAATTCAGCCTCCCAACCTGCCAGGGTGAGGGCCAAAACAACGGAGAGATTGCTATGTACACTAGATAAAAGCCCATGATTGAAGCAGAATGATTGCACAATAAAATCCTCCCCTG
Source organism: Hydrophis major (assembly GCA_033807585.1). Classification (NCBI taxonomy): domain Eukaryota; kingdom Metazoa; phylum Chordata; class Lepidosauria; order Squamata; family Elapidae; genus Hydrophis; species Hydrophis major. The sequence goes on from CM066329.1 coordinate 176,669,532, forward strand.
AAAGCACCCATTGGCTGGGTTCACACACAACACACACACACAGAGAGAGACAGAGAGAGAGAGAGAGAGTCTTTGAAAAGCTCAGTTAATTTGAACAGTTTGTCTTGGTGATAAATTCCAACTTTAAGAAATCCAGAACGGAAACCATTTGGGTTTGGATGACACCATATACTGTGAAGCTTTCTTTTAACAGCTGCACATAATGGGAAAAACTGGTGGCGAACATGTATTCATTAATGGAGCTTTTTAGGTTTAACGTGCCTGGAATACTTCATGGGGTTATTGCAGGCTGATAGAGTAGCTGTGGGAGTATCCTACATGTTAAGTTCTGCGCATGGGCGCAAGGAATGGAGACGAGGCAGTGAACAGTGAACTTCAACTCTTTATTAAACATTCTGAACAGAGCAAACCCTAAGGCAGCAGCAGCTCTTTTATAGGGCAGGCTGCTGATCTAGTAACCAATGAGAAACGTGGAGTGTTAACCCCTTGAACCAATGAAAGTGGCTCGTTAACAGCCAATCAGATTCCCCTGGACGGACCAATCCGATATCACTATTATCGGCCAATCAGAAGTGCAGGATTAGAACCCTGCTTTTTCTAAAGATTTGATAAAACTTTATTTAAGCGTTTTATTAGTTCATAACACCCCTTCCCCCCGGGTTCCATTTAAGGGGTACGGTGATGTAATCCTTGAGATATGAAGGTTGTTTTGATTGTCTATTAGATTTGCGCTGTCCCACCGGTTCCTGTCTATAATTCAGTTTTGGCGGGACGTTTTTGGGCATATCAGGTACCGGTGGTTCCGTATCCTCATTGGACGACTCGGTGCCGCTAATGCTCTCGTTGTTGTCCTCCGATCTTTGCGGGCTTACTTCCGTTGAGGTATTCCTCTGTGGCGAGGACATTCTCCTCCCTGATTCTTCTTCATTTGTCACGCCCGATTGCTGATTTCCTTCACTTCTGCTTTCCACCATCTCGAATTCGGTTACTTCGACATCCCCTCCCCCCTCAGTTTGGGAGTCACCGGAGTCACGGAAACTGGGTTGTAGCCTAGAGCGAAGCTGATCTATATGGCATTTCCATATTTTTCCGTCGCAGGTTTTCACATGGTACAACCTGGGTCCGGTGGCTTGAATTACGGTTGCCTCGACCCACAATGGTTCGCCGGAGAGGTTTCTGACAAAAACTAAGTCTCCTACCTTGAACTCGTGGCATTTTCCGCTCAATCCACAGGGTTTCTCTGGCTCGTAAGATGGGTGAAGCCGGTCGAGGTGGGAACGGAGCTTGCGTCCCATCAACAGTTCAGCTGGAGTCTTGTTGGTGACGCTGTGCAGAGTGATGTGTTGGAGTAGGAGTATTCTGTTTATTTTGTCTTCAATGTCCCCATAGTCCATTTTGTGGAGGGTTTTTTTAACAAATTGTACCATGCGCTCGGCTCTTCCGTTAGCTGCAGGGTGTTCTGGCGAAGTTAGCGCATGGAGAATACCCCGGTCCGCTAAGTATTGTTTAAAGGGTAGAGTGGTAAACTGGGGTCCATTGTCGGAGACCAGAACATCTGGCAGCCCGTGCGTCGCAAATAGCCTGTTCAATTTCTGGATGACGGACTCGGTTGTAGTACTCTTCATTTCGTGGATCTCGAGCCAGTTGGAATAGGCATCCACTGTTAGAAGGAACGTATGTCCCTTAGTAGGTCCCACAAAGTCAACGTGGATGCGGGACCATGGTCCCCGGGGTGTTTCCCACTCTGTTGGAGTTGCTTTAGGTGGGGCACTGCTGACTTCTTGGCACTTTAAACAAGTCTGTACCCAGGTTTCGATCTGTTTGTCGATGCCCGGCCACCACACGTAGCTTCATGCGAGCACTTTCATATGCACGATGCCAGGGTGACCGTTATGCAATGTTTTTAATACTGCTCGTTGTAACCGCTCTGGGACTAAGACTCTATCCCCCCCATAGGATGCAGCCTTTTTGCGAAAAAAGTTCTGTTTGCCGGTTCCTGAAGGAGGTGAAGTCATCAGGGGTTTGTTCTACTGGCCATCCACGTTCGACCCAGCTAAGAACTCGCGCTAAGACAGGATCTCGTTTTGTTTCGATTGCAATGTCTCTGGCTGTTAGCGGCGGTGAATGTAGCGTTTCAATCTGGAGTGTTGTAAGGGTTGGAGCTGGGTCGTCGACGGTTTCCGGAAGTGGAGCATGGCTCAGTGCATCAGTGTGGGGAATGGCTTTCCCCGGGCGGTGTTGCAGTCTATAGTTGTACGCAGCCAAAAACTCCGACCAGCGAGTCATTCTAGGTGATAATATATAGGGGGTTGGCTTGTCTCCCGCTATAATCCCTAGCAAAGGTTTGTGGTCGGTAACAACAGTAAAAACTCGTCCATACACATATTCATGAAACCGTTTCACAGCAGATACAACAGCAAGAGCCTCTTTGTCAATTTGACTATAGTTACGTTCAGCCTTTGATAGGGTCCTTGAAAAATAGGCAATAGGGGCCTCACTACCGTTTGGTAACACATGGCTCAAAATGGCTCCTACTCCAAACGGTGATGCATCACATGTAATTGTTAAAGGCAAAGTCTCGTTATACTGCATTAAAATAGCATCTGAGGTTAATAAGTTTTTCACTTGTCGGAATGTGTGTTCCTCTTTGTGCCCCCAGACCCAGGTTGATTTTTTGTCAAGAAGTCTATGTAGGGACTCAGCTATGGTCGCTTTGTGGGGCAGGAAGATGTTGTAAAAATTAATGAGCCCCAGAAAAGCTTGGAGATCAGTCTTATTTCTGGGTCTTGGGGCGTTTTTGATTGCTTTTAGTTTGCTATTAGTGCGGTGAATGCCTTGTTTATCAATTAGGTACCCCAGGAACTCTACTTTATCTGTACACAGTTGACATTTATTTTTTTTAACTTTAAGGCCCGAGTCTTTAAATTTCTGGAGAACCAATTTAAGACTTTTTTTTAGTATTTCTCTATTTGGGGCAGCAATTAAAACATCATCAAAGTATGGTACGACCCCTTTGATCCCTTGCAAGAGTCTCTCCATCAAACTTTGAAAAATCCCTGGGGCTACACTCACTCCAAATTGGAGTCAGTTGCACTTAAAGGCGCCTCGGTGCATAACGATCGTTTGTGCCTCTGCTGTTTTTTAATCTACAGGCAGTTGTTGGTACGCCTGTGCTAAATCCAATTTAGCAAAGACTTTTCCGCCCCCCAGGGAATGGAGAAGGTGTTGTACCACCGGCACCGGGTAAGCGTCCTGTTGAAGGGCGTGATTAAGGGTGGCCCGGTAGTCCCCACAAATCCTTAACGATCCATCTGGTTTGATGAGTGTTAGGATTGGGGTTTCCCAACGAGCGTGGTCTGATGGTTCTAAAACACCCTGGGCTATTAATTTATCAAGTTGCTCGTCAATCTTTGGTTTTAGGGCAAAAGGTACCCGACGAGACTTAAGGCGGATGGGGGCTACTTCAGGGTTAAGGTTAAATGATATCGGGGTCCCCTTGTACTCACCTAGTTTGTCTGTAAAGACGTCCTGGAATTCCTGGACGAGGGCCTCCTCCCAGTCGTCGCTTCTGGCTTGGTGAATGCCAGCTACCTCGATCCCAAGTGGGGCAAACCATTGAAGGCCTAAAAAGCTAGGCTGGTCACAGTCGACGACAGTCAGTGGTAATGATGCAGTATGGTTTTTGAATGATACTTGGACTTGGCTGGATCCAACGACCGGAATTCGGTTCCCTTAATAATCCTTGAGTATGACTCTTTGGGTTCTGAGGTCTTGCCGCCGGATGGCAGGGATTAATTTTTTAAGGGTCTTCCAGGAAACCATCGAGAGGGACGATCCTGAATCGACTTCCATCACGCAGGGCTGGTTTTCGATGCAGACCTTCACTCGGATCTTCTTTGCATCCAGTGATGAGGCGTGACCAATTGTAATGGTTTGGTGTGCCTCTTCTCGTTTCGTTGAAATGCCCAGTGGTTTATTTCTGTAGGAGTGGTTGTTCCATTGGTGGTTCAAATGTTCCCGACTCACAGGACGATTCCCTCTGGTCTGGTGGTTGTTGTTCTGCCTCTGAAATGGGCTGGATCCTCGCTTGCTTCTGCAGACCTTTCTGATGTGGCCTCTCTTCCCACAGAAATGGCAAAGCGCGTTGAGGAATTTGCAGTCTGATTGTGGGTGGTTTGCCCCACAACCCGCGCATTGGTGAGGTAGTCTTTGATTCCGCTGGTGGTGTTGGTCACGTTCAGACCGGAGCCAGTTGACCTCCTCTTCTTCACTTTCTGATGACGATTCGAGGTCCTCATGGTGGGTTGCCATTGTGTGCCTCTCTAGGCGAGGTGAGGTATCTCTGGCGAGTTGACGGAGCAGTGCGTTGGTGCGGCACATTCGGGCAGCCAACTTCCTGATTACTTCTGCTGCAGTAGCGTCTTTGATGACATCAGCAAGGTCGATGTCCCCTTTTGCCATGATCTTGCTCTGCACAGTTGGTTCATCTAATCCCAGAACTATTCAGTCTCTCAGAGCTTCTTCGAGGTCTGCGAACCCACAGAGGCCTCCCAGGTTCCGGAGAGCCGCGATGAAATCTCTCTCCTTTCCACTGGTCCCTCTGGTAAAATTCATGTCTTCGGACAAGCGTTGGTACGGCAGGTGCATAGTGGGCCCGTAGGAGTGGCGTGAGGACGTCCCAGTCCATGGCTTTCACCCCAGCCGGTTTCGCCAGTGCCTTGGCTATTTTAAAGACGGCTGGCCCGCAATGGGTCAGGAATACTGCTCGCTTTTTCCCTGTAGTGGCATCCTTCAAGTTGTTGGTCTCCAGAAACATCTGGAACCGGTCTATGTACGAGTCCCAGTCTTCTTGTGCCGGGTCAAATGGAGCGGTTGGTATGGCGCTGACGGACATGGTTTCCGCTGTCGATGTGTCTTCAGCCACGTGCTCTGTTTGGTGCTCTGTAGTGTTCAGTCAGCTCTGATGTCTCCGCATCCCATCCTCATCGCCAGTGTTATTTTTCTGCGCATGGGTCAAGGAATGGAGATGAGGCAGTGAACAGTGAACTTCAACTCTTTATTAAACTTTCTGAACAGAGCAAAATCCTAAGGCAGCAGCAGCCCTTTTATAGGGCAGGCTGCTGATCTAGTAACCAATGAGAAACATGGAGTGTTAAACCCTTGAACCAATGAGAGTGGCTCGTTAACAGCCAATCAGATTCCCCTGAACGGACCAATCCGATATCGCTATTATTGGCCAATCAGAAGTGCAGGATTAGAACCCTGCTTTTTCTAAAGGTTTGATAAAACTTTATTTAACCGTTTTATTAGTTCATAACACTATACATCACCATGAACTGTGTAAGAAAAGAGATGAAGGAAATTATCCAGTTCTTTAAAAGAAATGAGGAAAGCTAAATCTAATCAATGTGAACTTTGTGAAACAGAAGTATTTCTTTCCTAGAAAGATTTATCGCTTTTTTTATAAGCAATGGCCTACCAGAGTAGAATTCCCTCTCTTTGCTCGAGAAATAATCCTGAGCTTGTGTTTCTCCAACAAACCCATTTTTAAAAAATTGAACGTTTCAATTGGGTGGATTGAGAAACAATTATTTTGGAAATTTGTAAACTGTCAAGTCAAACTTTTTATCGTAGCTAAAAGAAGCAGAGTTTTAGTGCCCTCTTTTCCTGTCAGAGAAATTAAATAAATTGCCTGAGAGATATGGGTTGGTTTGATATTTTGCATTAAGCCACCTAAGTTTCAACCGTGATTTGTTGAACAAGCCAAAACTAGCTGGGCTGGTACAACATTGTGATTTAGTATAGTATGAAAACACAGCAGGGAGTTAGAGTAGAGTAGAGTAGAGTAGAGTAGAGTAGAGTAGAGTAGAGTAGAGGAGAGTAGAGTAGAGGAGAGTAGAGCAGAGCAGAGCAGAGTAGAATAGAATATTTTATTGGCCACATGTGATTGGATATACAAGGAATTTGTCTTGGTGTAAATACTCTCAGTATACATAAAAGAAAAGATACATTCATTAAGAATCAAGAATCATAACGTACAACACTTAATTATACAATCAGGATACAATCAGCAATCAAATCATACTAGGAAATAGTCAATGTAAATCGTAAGGATAGAAGCGACAAAGTTACAGTCATACAGTCACAAGTGGGAAAGGATGAGTGATAAAGAGTGATGAGAAGATTAACAGTAATAGTAGTGCAGACTTTGTAAATTGTTGAACAGTGTTGAGGGAATTATTTGTTTAGCAGAGTGATGGCTTTCGGGGAAAAACTGTCCTTGTGTTTAGTTGTTCTGGTGTGCAGTGCTCTATAGCGTTGTCTTGAGGGAAGGATTTGAAACAGTTTATGTCCAGGATGTGAGGGGTCTATAAATATTTTCACAGCCCTCTTTTTGACTTGTGCAGTATTCAGCAGGGAGTTGCATTTTCAGGTTACACTAAACCAAAATTGGGCAACCTTTTGGTGGTTGGTAGGCCACCAAATACTTTGCAGGACTACTAAGAACTGAAATGAAGAAAACAGATGATGATAAGACAACAGGCCATGTCATGCCCATACATGAGGGAACCAGTCCCTTTTGCTTCTCCTGGTTTGTGGAGGAAATTGGGTGGTATTTCTTTTTCTCTGTGATAAAGCTACAGCTTTTGTCATCCAAAACTATGAAAATTAAAACATGGTGTTTTTTAACAACTGTGGTCAAAAGCAATGGTGTGAGTCACACAGGAAAATATTTTTTTAAAAAAATTAACAAATTGAGGTTTGCAGGCCATCCTGGGGATTTACAGTAACAACATAGCCTATACCTGCAGGAAGCCTTAAGGCTGGTTTAGTGGCAAAACACCTGTTAACCTGCTCACAAGTGGTGCTTCCAATGAGCCCACCCATGGCTTAATTCCCCACACTTAAGATGTCTGAGATGTGTCTATGGCTTCCACCAGCTAGAGGAAATCATAAAGGCGTAACTTGTTTTATTTGTTTAATGCCAGAGTCTTCTTTTCTTTTTCCTTTTTTTCCCCCTTTTGGTGGATGAAGTCAGAATCGGATGTTTGTATAACATGCTAAATTTGGCTCGCTAAGCCTAGCTTGTTCCTGACCACATTTAAAGCTATGTTTGTAAAAGTAGTTTTTTCCATGTCAGTTACTTTCCTTTGAAACATAACACTTCTCTGCTTTTAAACCAGACTGCTGCTTTTGCCCCAGAAAGAAAAATGGGCACTGCATAGCATAACCATATATATTCTCATGTGCACATAAATGTAACAGTGTGGACTGGTAAATGAGTAATATAACTTGAAGGCAGGGCTGGGATTCTACCAGTTCGCACTTATTCGCTAGAACTGGCTGTTAACATTCTAAGCAGTTTGGAGAATTGGTTGTTAGAAGAAATTACTGGCCTAATCCTGTAAGGAAGGCAGGAAGGAAACATTCTGGTGTTGATTACAGAAACTGCCTCTCCGTTAACCCTTATTACATTCTTGGCAGGACTAGATTTCCTGTCTCAGGAACTTCTCTGGACATTTTTTTCCCCTCCTTTGCTGATACTTTGCTTGTGGAGTGACCATTCAAAGTTACAATGGCACAGAAAAAAGTGACTTATGACCATTTTTCACGCTTACGACTGTTGCAGCATCCCTACAGTCATGAGATGCCAGGTGAGGAGATGCGTGCCCCTATGTGAGTGATATTGAATTGGCCACACCCAGCCAATAACATGACCACCAAGCCACGTCCACCCAGTCACATGACCACCAAGCCACCACCTAAGCCACGTCCACAGAACTGGTTGTTAAAAATTTTGCATCCCACCCTGCTTGAAGGCATATTGCATATAATACACAGTGGCAGATGAAAGTTTCAGAAGAGACCAGGAAGAATCTATGCAGAACCTTGACTTGTGTTGTCCCCATGCTGTTTTCCTAGCAATGTTGTGAAGGTAGTTTGTTCAGAATGTTTTTTCCACTTTCCAATCTAGCCAAATTAGCCATTGTGGAATAATGGTTATGGTACCAGGCTAGAAACTGACAGACTGAGCTGTTAACTGGCTTGGGACTGACTTGGGCCTGTCAGTCTCTCTCTCTCTCAGTCCTGGCATGAAGATAATAGCAACTCACATCTATAATCTTGACAAGTAAAGTGCAGAAATATGTCCGGGCAGTCATCAGAAGTCAAAATTGGTTCAAAGGCAGAAAAAAATGTTTAGCCAATAGCCCTGGAATTCTAAATGCTAACCAGAAATAACCTTGTTTAGTTTCAGCAGCCCCTATAAGATTGATTGAAGCAACAGGGTTATTTTGCCTGGTATGACAAGTCCTCTAATTACAAAAAAGAGGAAAAAGCTTTGAGCTAATTGGGCCAGAAGTTCATTTAGGAGTCAAAAGATTAGCAAAGTTTGCAACTTTTCACCAACTAATGAAAGCATTACTTCAAAGGAGATAAGGGTTTCCATTTCATTTCATGATGAGTGAGATAACCCACATACAGTACATGTGTTGTTGTTTTTTCATTTATAGAGCACAGAACATGGAATCATAGGGCAGAAAGAAACCTCAGAGGTTTTTTAGTCCAACCTGCTGCTCAAGGCAGGAGTACTAGCGCTAGTAATAGCACTTAGACTTACAGTAATATTGCTTTATAGCCCTCTCTAAGCAAATGTCAGCATATTTACAAATGTCAGCATATTTACAAATGTCAGCATATTTCCCATAACAATCTGGGTCATTTTACTGACTTTTGAAAAATGGAAGGCTGAGTCAACCTTGAACCGGTGAGAATCAAACTGCTGGCAGTGAACAGTGCATTAGCCTTCAATACTGCATTCTATCCACTGTACCATCACAGCTCCTACAAGGAGGACTTACAACACCTGGTGTAAGTATTTTTAAGATGAGTTTTTAAATTTTGATTTTGTGATTGAATGGAATCACAATATCAATACCACAATATCTTCTATTTATTAAACTAGGACATCTTTATTAAATTATATTGATTAAACTAGGACATCTAAGAGAAAAGGCCCCTCCATATATGGCACTTACCATTTATAGGACCAATTTTATGCTATAGAAACACTGGAGCTCCATGGAGCCTTGGAGAAGACCATTTCCCATTTGTAGGAACATCTGCTTCACCCACTCCAGGCTCATGCACTCTCTTACCCAGAAGTAATTTCACAGCAGTTTTAGATTGTACCTTGACCACTCCTAAACGAAGTCCCCAATGCCAAACAATATATTCCCCCCAAAATGGCTAGGGATTTCTAGGTTATCTTTTTGTCATCTGGAGGTCAATTGATGACCTTAAACAGCATTCAAGGTTCACAATAGTGAGACCATTTTAAAATGGCTTTTGAAACTTTGGGGGAAGATGATAGTGACAGAGCCAGGAGTTGTTTGACTCTTAAAATTGTGTGTGGGTGTGGATGTGTACTGTCGGAGGTCCAGTCATGTTTTTCCCCCATCTTGGACAGGGTAGTTAACAAATGCTAGATAAGTAGGAAGACTACAGAAAATGTCAAATATAATTTGTGTAAGCAAGTTAAAGTGATGTATAAAAATGGTTCATCCTAAATTTATGAAAACATGGGTAGTCTAGACAAACTAGGAAGTGATTTGGGGATTGTGATGTAATCATCATGATGAAAGGCACTGTAATCCTCTAGTCTATAATCTAGCTTTCCCAATTGAGAAATACACAGGATTGCCTTTGTATTTAGAATCCTATGTTCGGCTCTGATCACTAAATTTCAAAAGGTTTTCTCAGTTTTACCCTATGTAGAGAGTTACAATATTTAGGACTTTTTTTTTAATTTACTTTTTCTTTAAAAAAAATACAGTAACATTTGTAGTGAACATGTCTGTGATAAGAAACCAGCAAAAGAAACAGTAGAAGAACCATAAAGAAAACAGACTTCTACACCCCTCTAAATTTCAGTCCCTTTTCTTGGCAAGGTTTTTTGGAAGTGGTTTGCCCTGGCCTATTTCCTAGGGCTGAGAGGGGAGGACTGGCCCAAAGTCACCAAAGCAGAGGTGGGAGCAGAACCTCATGAGGATCTTCCAGTTTCTAGGCTGGTGCCTTAACTACAACACCAATTGGGTAATGCACGCCTCCCCAACATTCATTCATTGGTATATCCTATATCCTTAAGGAAAGATTGCATGTAGTCTAAATCACCATCAATGCCATTATTCTAAGTCAGCCTTCTCTAAGATGACCCTCCAGAGAAATGTGATGTAGAAAGCTCCTAATTCCCAGTCCAGGTCACAAAGAATGCAATGGCTCCGAGTTACAGCTGAGGACAGATTGGGGAAGACTGACTTGGAAACTAATGGAAACTAATCAAGGAGAGAAACAACCTCGAATTAAGGAGAAACTTTCTAACAGTGAGAACAATTAGCCAGTGGAACAGCTTGTGTTCAGACATTGTGAGTGCCCCATCACTGGAGGTTTTTAAGAAGAGACTAGACAGCCACTTGTCTGAAATGGCATAGGGTCCCCTGCTTGACCAGGGGGTTGGACTAGAAGACCTCCAAGGTCCCCTTCCAGCTCTATTCTGATTGATGTCTGAATGACTGGGCTAACTCCGGAGCATGAGAAGCGCGGTAGCAACCCGGAATTATCCCTTCGAGCATAATTCTTCGCATGTCCACTTTAAGGAGGAACCCCAGTCGGAGCGACTCCCTCCCTCCCAATCGTGCCCGACGCCTCCGCTTTCGAGAAAAGGAAGTGACTCCCCACCCAAACACCCACTTAGATTTGGTCCTCCACCTGCCTTACTCGACCGAGGGGTGCCCCGCCTTCTTTGCCTCCTCCTATGAGGACGAGACTCCACCCCTCGTTCCTTTCCCAGGTAGAGCGCTCGATTCTTCCTGTTTAGTTGGCGCGGTGTAGCCGCGCTTCCCCCCCCCCGTCCCCCTTTTGCTGCGGGCGGGAGATAAGGAAAGGAAGGGAGAGGCGCTCCGGAGTCTGGGGCGGAGGATGGCTGCGACCTCGTGCGTCGGTCTTTCGTGGCTCCTTCTTCTCCCGCTCGGCTGCTTCCTTGTTTGACAGTTAATCGCCACCCGGTTGGGTTGTTCAATTCACGTTCACGCCCTCTCCGACCAGCTACACGCTTGGAGCCCCGGCTGCTGCTGCGGATCTGGAGCGGGAAACCCCCCCGGGGCGGGGTGGACCGAAAAGAGAGGAGAGCGACTCAGCCAGAAAGAACTTCGACTCGCCGTCTCCGGACCGCCGCCTCCGCCTCAGCGTGAAGTGCGCCGGCAAAAAGGGGAATTCACTTCTCCCGAGCGTCGGTAAGTGCGGGAGGTCTGTGAGTGGCGCCTCTCCGGTTTGGGTTGCCTTCTTCCTGCCGACGACGCTGGGTTGCCTGGTTCGCCTGTTTTCTCACGCTTAGTTTCGCGAGGGAGACTCCGCTCCCCCCACCCAGTGCTTAGCCCTTTCGTTTGTTCTTTTTCTTTGACCCGCAAACCTGTTAGCCTGTCGCCGTGTTCAGCTACAACGCCCTTCATCCTCATCCAGAGTGTGGGTCAAAGGCTGCTTTGCGCCCCAAACCCCCTTGTCAAGACTTCTATCCATGTGCGTTGTTTCGCCGCCTTTCTGGGAGAACCCGCTATTGCAGATAAAACTACAGTATTGCAACATAGGTTTTTGCTGCTTTCCTGTTCCTTGTAAGTTCAGTTCTTTAGTTTTTCTATTCCCCGACCCAGTTTTCCATCCCAGTGATTCATCTGTAGATTTTGCTAGCCGGATTCTACTCTCCCCCCCCCCTTTTTTTTTTTTCTCTCCTGATAAGAATGCAGCTACTTCCATTTGATGAAAACAGTTTGTAATGAGCTGTATTTACTCATCGTTTAAGTAAGGTTGATTTAAACGGAGTTTAATTCTGTCAGAGTGCAAAGGACTCCAGGGGGTTGGTTCATTGTTTACAGATTTGACCTCAAGGACCTTTGTTGTTTGTTACCAAATCAGATATATTTTGCTCCTCAATATTTCTCTCCAGTGAAGCTGTGCTTGAATTAAACATGGGGAACTATAAGAACTGTAAGGATGAGATCTATCAAAATAAGCATGGTGATTGTAGCATTAAAGACTAATTTGGGTCTGCATTTGGTAATCTTGGGTACCACAAATCATACTGTTTTAGATACAGCAGCCAACACATTTAACTTTTAGAAGTTGCTACAAATGAAAAAAAGATACTATAATGCAGTATTTTAGGTTGTCTGGCAGTATTTTTCAACAGAACATAGAACAAAGTCTCTACTGTATAGAGGGGACAGTGATGTAATATTTTATGGCTGCCATCTCATTGTTAAAGTGCCTATTATGTACTTCATATAGCTGTTATTTAACATTTTTGTGCTTCTAAATTTTATTTACATTATAGTTCCAACTGCCCCATCTTTCAAAGGGAAAGAATGCAAAACAATATTAAAACTAAGGACCTCAGCTCGGAGGAAAATGCAATCTTAAATACAGGGGACATCTATAATTTATATAACACCACACAACAAAATATCACCAACCATAATTCCTGAGCAAAAACATACAGCCCATTTGATTCTTTGTGAATTCATAATATAGTCTGTTTTGTTATTACATGTTGTGTTAAAATACAGTGCGAATTTATTACCCTTGGTCTATAGTATGTTGTATAAACACAGCTTAGAGAGGAAAATATAATATAGGCCCTGATAAGCAAAAGATTATAAATCATACAATGTGAATTGAAACCACTTAATTTTTCCTGCTTAAAACACTGAAAAACAAGGCTATCTGATTAAATTATCTATGGTTTATTCAGGGCTGAGAACACCAAGACCTGATTCAAGGAGATCTCTGTGTAAAGTAAGTTTGAAATTTATTCATGGAATTAGTTAACAGGATTCTTGTAAAGGAAATGCTGGCTCTCTCATTACACATGCAATATTTGGTAGCCAATTACAAATGTAGTTGTTGGTATAAGCAAAGGGCCACATTTTTTTTCCTGATATCCATTTTGAGAATGTCTCCAACAGCACCTGCTCCACATGTTAAGCTGCATTCTAGTTTAGCTTGATTTTATGAACAGTGTCAAGATTCTCTGCTGATTTAAGGGATTGAGTTCAATTCAAGGAAATGAGGCATTATTATTGTACCTTAGAGGAGATTAAAGTATATATATAAAATGTATATATAGGGCTGTAACACGAAAGTACTATATTGCCAAAATGACAGAATTCCTGTCTTCCAGTGGAAACTATGGTGTTGGAAAAATACCAAAATGAATTAATAAAAAGACAGAATATGGATTCAGGCAGTTTAAACTTTGGGAGGAGAAAAGAGGAAAAAAAAAAACAGAGTGAACTTGTTCAGTGAGAGGTTCATAGCCCAAAGGAAGATTTTCTTTCATGATGGCCCGTGAGCACCACTAGACACAGAAATTATGATCTTGCTTTACACAAATTTCACAAATTCATTCTGAACTTGCCTTTTTGGGTATGAATTGGGACATATTTGGGGGATAAAGATTTTCTTTAATGTCAACCACTTGAAATTCTAGCACCCACTTCCTATCAGTGAGACTTTAACATTAGAATAACATAGCTTTATAGCCATAATACAGGAACTGTTGTGTGACAGTCAAAGACAAAATTCTCTGGTTAGTATAAACTGCCTTCCCCCTTTTTTCTCCTTTAGAAAGATAAATGGGTAGACAGTTGCCTAGCCATGGAGAAGCCTTGCAGCACTAAGAAATGAATAGAAGAAAGAGAAGAGAAAGCTGTTATGCTAAAACAAGGACAGCTTCTTTCCTCATGCCATCACCCTGCTGAACACCTAATTCTTGCAGCTGACAAGATACAGTGACTATTAAAAAATGTTTTGTCTAATGTGGGTGTGTACATTAACCCATAAGGTGTGGCTGTAGTATTGTTTTTCCCTTTTATTTTTTTACTTCCCCTTTTTTGGCTATATACTTTAATATTATTATATTTTGTTGTTTTGAAAGTACATTGAGTGCTTCTGTATTAGAGACAAATTCCTTGTGTGTCTAACCACAGTTAGCCAAGTAAATAAAGTATGATAAAGTAAGGCAGTGAGCTGACAATGATTGCTTGATGACTTTTGAGGTATCATGTTTCTCTTCATCCCATGACACAGGCCTCAAAATGACTTCCTGGTCAATTTAATAGCTGATTCTAATAAGTTCCAAAAAGTTCTAAATAATGGCTATTGAAAGCATAATGTAGTATTAACGTTCACCAACTCATGAAATTTAGATAATATGAATTATTACTGTATTCCTGAATATGAGGTACAGGGAAAAGCCAGGAGTGGATTGGCTGGCCACATTCCCACATGCCAGTGTGAGGGAATGATAAAGAACCCCTTGTATAAATCTTGACTACTCAGCAAGAATATGGCACTGATTTAAACTCAGCCCATAGTCTCTTTTAATGTACATTATACAAAATTGGTGCAAATATCATGATATATGCATCAATTTGCATACCGAGGACATTAAATAAATGATTTAAGTTGCTTGGGGTGCTGTAAAATTACATCAATTTAACTGCTTCATTCAGCCTATTGCCTCACCCATTACTTTAGGGCACAATTAGGATGGAAATTGGGTCTGTGAAACCTGAGGTTTGCAGCATGGGGTTCTGCTAAACTGAGGCTTTGCTGCATTACAGATATTGTACATTTTCCATCTCAGGTTGTCAGGAAACTGCCTTTTGGGATTTATTATTATGGGAATATAGGATTACAAAGAGAGGGAGGGAGGGAGTTGTGGGCTGGTAGATAATCTGATCTTCTCAGGCTGCCCAATCCTGCTTTAAATCTACAAGTTAGATATTACCATTTTTAGTAATGGGTGAAAAGAAGAACACAGAACAGTCCAGGTGATTTTTTTTTCCAGTTTTTATTGAAACACAATTGGTCCAGCAGAAAACAGGGCCATGCATGTCATATTAAATTACACAAAGTATCTTAGTTTTGGAAAACATGGGCAGCATCCAAACGGAGGCAGAATAAAATAGTATTTTATCCAGAAAAGATTTAGAAAAGAATGACCTGAAACAGCCATGTGATTTAGAGGCTATTATAAGGTACAATTTGGATGGAAATTGAGTCTGTTGAATCTAGTTGCTCAGGGAATGAGCAACTAGAATGAACTAAATCTTGAAGATCTCTGGCATCATAGCCATACAATTAGCAACTGTCTCAAGGTTGAACACAGTATCATTTCCTATCATTGCTCTTCTAAAAGAACAGTTTTGCCTCAGTGTAGGGCAGTGATGAGTAACCTTTTCAGCTTGGTGTGTCGAAAATCGGGAAAAAGTGTAGCCTTCCTCGGGTCATGTGTCACTTCAAGAAATTTCAATAATTTGGTTTATAATGGACTGGACTGGAGTGATCACACAGGGCTGTGAAACTCGTCTCCCTGATCTCAGGGCTGCAGGTGCAGGATGTGGGGATCGGAAGGCCACCTTACAGGGCTGTGAACCTCATGGATCTCCTTTCCTCCTGTAGCGTTCCTGAGGTAATGAAACTGACAAACCTCAGTTTATGGCAGTTAAAACTGGTTCTCTGCTGCAAAGATCTTGCGGCAGCGGTGACACCATGCCTCCACGCAACAAGCAGGGAACAGGGATTGGAGCAGAGCACAAGCAACCTCTAAATGTGCAGGTTTTCCCCACATCAACAGGCGTGTCAGTTAAAGTGCCTCGGCGTGTCATGAGTGACACGCGTGTCATAGGTTAGCCATCACTGGTATAGGGAAACCTGCTGGCTTTAGAATAATTGTGGAGATTAGCCAGTGAAAGTAATTTGCTTTGGGATGAGTTTCGTTGAGCTATGTATTTTGCCTAAGAAAAAATGATTATAGTATGCCTCTTTTAAAGAAAAAGTAGAGAAAACAGTATCCAATCCTTAACAAGGATTTTCATCCTAGTCACTCCCTCAGTATAGAAGTATGTTCAGTATTATAAAAGTTGTTTTTACAACACTAAGGTAAGAGCTAAGTGCACTCTATGTGGTCTCGTTGACTTTGAATTTTTGTTCTCACAATAGGAATTGATGCTAGATGATGATTATATATGACCTACTGTTTGCAGTAATGACTTGAACATTTCAAGGTGGAATCTAACCTGTGATTGTGACTTAAAAGTTAAAAGATGTTACAAATTCTAGACTGATAACAAATTGTCTGGCATAAGTTATCTAAACTCATCTTTGGATCAAAACATGGGAATTTCCGGAACAGAAAGTCCTCATGTCTCTCTGTGTCTCTCCAATAGATAGGGCTTTCAAATCTGGGGTACCAGAATCAGAATCGAGACAATTGTGAATCACACTTCTCTCTGTGTGTGTGTTGTCATGTAGTAGCTGTTTGGCTCAGATCTGTCATTAGAGCTCTCTTCCCCCCACCCCACCCCAGGCAGCTTGAAGAAAGAAAAGGGAAGGCAATTTGGTCTTTCCTTTTTTTCCTCCAACATCACATGTAATGGAGCTTTGGAGGGTTCTTGGTCTATCCTGGTTAGTTCTCTGCTGATGTAGGGAGCCACAGAGACAAGCCTGCTTTCCAAGGTTTTCCTTCTTCCAGTGCTTTTTGGGAGGCACTCAGTGTAACATGCCAAAGAATTATCACTGGCTGTAAAAGTCCTCGGCTGCAGATATGGGAAAGATAGGTCAAAGGAACTTTTTTGTTTGTTTGTGTAGCAGCTGAAGAATTTATTTCAGAGCTAAAGCAGTTGCAGAAGTTCATCAGAGAAATTGCTCCAGCTCTGGTTCTAACAAGCAAATGTTTTTGCTAACACGTGCAAAGATTTCATGTTTCTTTCCTCTTTCCTTCCCTAGGAAAGGAGTCTCTTACTTTGGGCTGTTCTAATCAACACAACTGACCCTTCAGTAGAACTATTGACTATTGATCAAATTAGATTGTTATAAAATGGAAAGAGTACCAAAGAGATGGTGTAAAAAAAAAAATTATGGGGTAGATTTTTTCGGAAATATTTTTGCCAGATCCTCTCAGTCTTTTTTTAAAAACAATTTTATTACTGTGATGTTAAAAGTGTTGTAGATAGTATCTTATGTGAAACAAAGGTCACATCTTTTGCCATAGTTTCCTCCTTTTGCAAAGTTGAGACAGGAAACGTTGTCTTCAATCTTGCTAACCACCACAACATTCCCATATCTGCAGTTTGTGTTACTTTAATGCTCAATATTCTAAGGCACAGTTTCCCAATTATGGCAATTTCCAATTCTGTGAACTTTAAATCTCAGAATTCCACAGCCAGCATAGCCATTGATGAAAATTCTGGAAGTTGGAAGTCCACAAATTGGGAATCCCTGTAAGAGATTGTCTAATTATTTATGCAACCTGAAATTCCTATTCTACTCTGTGACAAGCCTCCTCCAGTTGGCATCATAATGCACTGCTTAGTCTTTGCATAGCATTGCATAGTAAGTTAATATTTCCATATTTTGGATGCAATTTAGTGGTTGAGCAGCAGAGTTGCAGCCATTTCTGAAGACTTGACATTTACAAAACAAAATTTATGTAGGGTTTGATGTGGGATCTTTTAAGTTACCCAAAAAAACCACAATGGCAGGAAAATAAGTAAAGATCCAGAGCTTTCTGGAGTACAGCAGCCACCGGGAAGGGAATTGATCCTCCCTGCAGGCTACAAACATGCCATGACCTTTCAATTATACTTTTAAATACATGTAGTAAATAAATACATGTAGTGATGGGCTCATCAGTTTCAGGGCTTCATATTCTCTAGGTTGACTGATCAACCAGTTGTTGTTGTTTTTTTAAAGCTGGGCCTCTACTCTCAGGACTGTAGAACAGTGCTTAACCCATGGCCTAGATGGAAGGGCCATGGCAGAGGCAAAGCACACCTGCCAGACCAATGGAGACGGTTGGGGACCACTGTCTTATATTAAAGAGAATCAAGGCATTTTCCACATTTTTTCTTTGCTTTCATGGCTAAGCTTTCTTCAAAGCTATCGCTGTGTTCTTCTACACTGTCTATTCTCCTCAGGAAAAAATAGCAGAGTCTTTAGTTTGAGGCAAGGTAGCAGTGTATATATGGCCATAGAAACGTCAGAGATAGAACAGTAGGGCTGGTTTCATTCCAACCATATTCTTGGTAGCTGATTTATGTTGGGAAGTGGATAGGGAAAGTCTGATGCTGTTGTTTTCCTGACTCTCACTGTAGCTTTCAGAGCTATTAGTTATAATAACTTTCCAGGAATGTTTTTTTTTTTAATTTTATTTGAGTTTTCACAAAGAAATACAAATAAAACATCTTTTTTGAAAGTAGCATGATCCCGGGTTACATTTCTTCGTACAGACACAAATTCAATTTCATGCTCATTTTTATGTTCAATTCTATATTTTATTACTGTTTTACATTTTCTACATAGCTTCTCCCCTCTTTTAATTTTCTTAATTTTATTTTAATTATCTCATCTCGATTCAAATCCTTATATTTATACTTTTTGTCTGTCCTGTTTCAATTTCATATTATCTTTTCTCATTAAACAAAGTTTCTCCTGTAGTTGCTGATTGGAGTATGACACCTTTATATATTTTAATTTTATCCATTTAATTCTTATTTAAGCTTCAATATATAACTTAAAGTTTAACATTCAATATAATACATAAATTCAATTCGGATTCTGCTTGGTACATTCTTAAAATACACATTATATTCTTAAAAAGAAAAAAAAGGATTATAAATATATGTAGCTAAAACAAGACATTCCATTCCAATTCAATTCTATCATTACTATTAGTATTCATTAAAATCTTAACTTCTTTCACATTACTTTTCAATTAAATATCATACTTCTATGGGAACAGTTATAAGTTTTCCATAATTAACTTCCCCCCTTCACTTATATTTTATAAAACATTAACTAATTAAAATGTTCCCATCTCTTCCTAATTCAATTCTCTCATTTATTTTATTTCATTTATTTTATTAACAAACATTTCACAAGATTACAATTGCTATTTTATCCCTCATTTTAATCATACATTGTTTCCAATTTTCTAAAATTATTTCTAATACTAATATAACAATACAATCTTATGTACCTTTACAGAATCCCTTTTTCAGTTAAATTTTCACCCATTATCTCTAAATAGGCCCTGTTTCTCTTTATCTTGTTTCTGTCCTTTATAACTTCTTTTCCTTTCCTTCATCCCTCTCTTCTTCTTTCTCCCCTTTTTACCCCCTTGTCTCTCTACCTCTATTTCTCTCTTCTGTATTCCCCTCTTCTGTTGCTTTCCAATATTATACTTATTTTTGGGAACTAATTTTCTTTTCTTTGGTTGTTTTTTTAAGTCTTAAATTCTCCATTCTTTCCCCCCTTTCCTTTTGCTTCCCCACATAGAATTACTTGTTCATTAAAGATGGCTTCTTCTTTGTCCCAGTCTTCTTGTTTTGCAGACGTTTCTTGTTTCTCATAGTTCCAAATCTTCATTTCTAAGAATTGAAAAATGAAGCCAAAAGAACCCTTCCTTCTTGTGCATCTTCTTTGTACTTTTTAAGTTCCATTTTCAATTCATCCAGAAGTAGTGCCATTATATAAATTTTTAAACAATCACCTGATTAATTTTAATCATTCAAATGCAATAACCAAGAGTCCAATGATCACCAAATAATCCAAATACATGCAAGCTATTTCTTTTTGCTTTTTTACACTTTCTTTTCCTGGGGTTCTACAATTTAGTTCCCAAGTTTCAGTTAAAATGTATCTTTTAAAAGTCTTGTTAAAGTTTTACTGTATGTTCCTTTTAATTCCAAGCAGTCTCCTCCCTTTTTCCAGATCCTGCCCTTTTATTCTTTTTTTCTCCTTCCCTGTTTATAAAAAATTTTTTAATGTCCAGAAATCTTTATTATCCCTTTGACATTTTATTTTATTTTCAGCTTAATTGCCTGTTGATGTCAAAGCGGATATTTTTTTCTGATTTCTTATTTAAGTCTCTTGGTTGTCGATATAGGGAAAGGGAGAGAAGAAGAAGAAAGCCAAACCTTTCCCTTTTCACTTTCCTTCGCTGCTTCCAAATCTTCTTTGGGAACAATATTACTTTTTTTTTAGTTTAAATTTCAGGGTACCTTAGTTGTTGCTTTTGCAATTTAACCTGGTCAGCCAGAACTTTCACTTCTTATCTTCCTCCTGCACATTCTTTTCCGGTCGAGTTCTTCTTTGAGGTGGCCATTTCTGACCACTGCTGCAACCGCCTTCGGGAAAGGGAGTAATGGCCAGCGGAGGAGGAGAAATGCGGCTCTCCTCAACCCCATTGGCAGTCTCCCCCCTCTTCACCACCTCTACGGGGTGGTTTAGCCCCAAAACCAGCCGGCTCGGGGCGCTCCAGTGGCAAGCCCAGAGCGAAACCGTGCACGATCACGGATTTCTGTCTGTCGCCGAAGAGGCTCAAAACCGGAAGCCTCAAAAAAATTTTTTCCAGGGTTTGAGGCATACTGTTGTTTTACACTGACTTCAGTCCTATTTGGAGGAGTTCTGAAGCTGGTGCTAAGGAACACCTATTGCATGGTTTCTTGGCATTTGAAACCCTCCAGCTTCCCTGTATGTCTACATGGAACCATTGAGTGGAATAATCAGACATTAGTGATCAATATATGGATAAAGTGTTATCAGTATGGGGATAGCCTAGCTTCTTCTCTAGTCTTACAAAGGTAGGGATTTGGAAGCAGCTTGGAGGGAGGGGGAAGAGAAACAAACTAGAATTTAATCTGGAGGATAGAAGAGTTGATAGAAAAATCTGCTGATCTGGATGAAGATGTACAGCTTTCTCTGGATTTAGTGGCACTCCTTTCCAAGAGCATGATAAAATTTGAAAGTGCTCATGAACTCTGTGCTTTTCATAGAAGCCCTGAGGCCAACATGCCTTTTAACAACTGATCTCTTAGTTTAAGCCTTATGTGGAGAAATCTTGATGCTGTACCTATACCATATGTCATAACTAAATACTTGACTATTATAATAAACATGATTGTCCAGAACTATATTTAAAGCAGAGTCTAAAACTAAAACACTTGTTGGATGCAGGTGTTTGTTTATGTATTCTGGACCAAATATGTTCTAATTTAAGGGGCTGGTATTATCTTCCAAACTCTTAGATGATTTTGTGCTGTTTATCTCAAGGGTAGCCTAATCTACAAGAGTCTGCCTGGGCTTTAGGATCAATATCTGAGTACTGTTGCATGAGTATACCTTATCTAGTTTCCCAATAATTAGGAACATTTTGAAGACTTGCTTATTTCTGGATACATTTGATTCGGTTTCCTGCAGAGAAAGGCTAATCTATTATTTATAACAGAAGCTGTATTTCAACAAATAGTATAAATCAGTCAATCTTGATTATACTTTAGTATTATGATCTTAGCTGTACTCAGCATAACAACTAAGTTCTTGCTCTTAGAAATGGTCTTTGGGAAGGTTTGTAAATAAGAGGCAGAGGAAATGCTTTACATGAAATAAATCCTGAGCTCCAAGATCCCTGGTATCTCTTTAGCAGAGATAACGAAGCTGCTGCCTGAAAAATGGAGATCTGCAGTCAGTCAATAGGGAAGAAGCAGTTCAGATCTGGTTTCATCGATCATGGGAGGATGGGATTTTTTTGGAGTCCAGATGACATCATTTGCATTTGCCCACTATTCTGTATCATTTTTTTCCCCTCATCAAGAAAAAAAATGCCCAGCAAGGAATGGAAACTGGATTCATTGACCAATGATGAGAAGCCCTCCATTTGAAAACATGGTTTCACTTATCCTTGCCTTTCCATAAGTAGATTCCCATTTTCTTATCTTTTTGCTAATTTTTAATGAATTAAAAACATGGTAATACGATGTGTATCCTCCTAATATCTTTAAAAAAATAAAATGGTAACTAAAGAAATCTATCATTAGAATTTTTCTAACATCCAGTCCACCACCCTGAAATGTAAGACTGTAAGTTCTATGTTGTTCATTCTGGAGTGACAGAGAATAATTCATGGCCATTTTCTGTGTGATATCCCTTCAAGTACAGGTAGTTCTCAACTTACAACCATTTGTTTATGAAGGTGCTAAAAAAAGTTACTTAAAACTGGTGCTCACACTTAAATCCATCATAGAAATGAGGACTACCTGTATTTGAATGCTGATGTCACCTAATATGCTAAATGACTGAATAAAATTAAGCACTGGTATGAATCTTTGTTTGCCCCTGTACCATGCTGTAAAGGCAATGAAAGTCAATACGTATAGTCCTCGAGTTATGAATGTAATGGAGCCTGCCCATTCCACTTATAACCCAAGGATTCATACCTTGAACAGGATCACTCACTCCTTTTGTCCATGTATTCGTTAATCGAATGTGAGGCTCATTAAATGCACATGAGGTATTTCAGGGTGGGGAAGGCCATGGGGGGGCCTAGTGATAGAACAGGCCACCTGCCTAAGACCAACCAACCTGACCCACTGAAATATCTCATGTTCCCCATAATTGCTTTCCCCCTCACCCAATCTGCCCTGCCGGGTCACTTACCTTGCGAAGAACTAGCACACAATCTCCCCTCCAGCCTTTCAGCCGTGTGCACCCCTCTGCAGCTCCGTTTGGGCCTGTGCAGACCTCACCTGGCATGTTGCAGGCCAAAATAGAGCATCCATTTCAACCTCCAGAAATTTGGTCTCATTAAAATCTTGGGGGATGGAAAGGTTGCGATGAGGTTTTCATGTACGGGAATTGTGATGTACTTCTGGAAGCTCCATTTCGGCTGGCAACATGCAGGACGAATTCTGCAGAGCCTCTGTGAAGGGCAAACAACTGCCATAGTGCTGCAAGTCGTTTTGGGACTTGTTTGTAAACACTAAGAAGCGCTTATCGCATAACTTTGAACGTTCGTTGAGGGAACTCATAACCCAGGGATTACCTGTATGTTTCTACCCTCAGCAAATCAGTGGAATTCCATCTCGTGGAACTATTTCAGGTGACCTGTAGCCTTTAGGGAAGGATCAGGCAAAAAAGCTTTCTTCAGATTGCCATGATAAGTGTGCAAGGTATTTTGCTACTTAAGAGGAGTCACATTTGTATGGGTTTTAATTTTATTGTATGTACGTTGCTCAGCATTTCTACAAAGCTGGTTGGATGTAATTGTGGTAAAACAAATCTAAACCTGGGTTAAAAAAAATTATTCCTATAATGTTCTATCTTTAATAAATGCCCTGTAGTATGAATTAACATAACTTATCATGGTGTGTGAACTAAGCTGAAGAGAGTCATTGTACTCTCTTTGCTCCCCTTGTCAGTGTCTCTGAAAACTAAACAAACTCAGTTCGCTCAATTACTCTTTATAGGATTTCCAATAAAACAGAAAATGCTAGTTAACATAAAGAAAACTTCTGTTTAAATGATTACACTTAAGCAGTGAAGGCTTTACTTTAATGCCTTACTATCAGTCCAAGACTCAAACTTGATTTTGTTCTGCAGGCTTTTTTTTTTTAAAAAAAGAGGGATTTAAATGAAGTTCATCTGAGGATCTGACAAGCCTGGCCACTCTACAGAGTTTAGAAATTGAATTCCTACTTTCCATGTTGGAACGGGCAGAAATTTTCTTCCTGTCATCCGTCATCAGAAAGAAACCCTTATGTTTTATTTAAGAGCTGAAGTATCTTTAATCAGGACGAATGTGTCTGAGAAATGTTTAGTTTAGCTGAATATAGGCTGAGCTTAAAGAGTTTTTTTCAAACCTGAGAGTGTACTAAAGACTTCATCTTCTAAAATTTCCTAGCCATTCTGACCATTTTTAAGAATTCTGAAAGTTAAAAGTCCACTAATCTATAGGGGACAACTACTGAAGAAGAATATTGGGAAGTCTAGCTCTGTAATTTCATGTCGTGAAGACTCTTTCAAAACTGCAGTTTTAAGCACGAGGGTAGCACAAATATAGCAAGTACTGTCATTTGTTTTTCATTGGTTTCTCCCCCCCCCCACTAAAATTGGTGGCCCAGGCTTGAAAAAACCAAAAACAAAGGCTTGTATCATACATGGAATGCTTGCATTGTACATCACAATATCCATACATTACAACCTCATTGTAACCTTTGCATCCCTCAAGATGCCTTTTTATTGTGACCAAATTTCTGGAGGTTGAACAGTTTCCATTTGATTTGGAGGAAATAAAGAATTACAATGAAACATTAATCTCTTAGCTATTAGTTATGCTGAAGTGCCTATGCTTGGCAAAACTTTGACCTACTTATCAGTCAAGGCTGTTTTGCCCGTTCCTAGGCTCTGAAAGTAATCGTGTATTGGTTGACTGTTGGTCGTTAAATGACAACAACAGAAGAATCATCTCTTCAGTCGTTGTCCTGAATGCTAATTGAAGTCTATTTTATTCCCCCCTCCCCCTTTAAGCAAAAGGTCACCTGACTTATAACAATACATATATTATTGCTGTATCCTGCATAAGGTTTTCAAACAACAAGAACTTCTAGAACATCTATTTTGCAGATTAGTGTATTTATTAGCCTGCAATGTGCAGCAAGATGACAATGATTTTGTTTTACATTCTGCTGACTTTTCTGATCAGCATAGTATGAATGAAGGGAAGAATCAATTTTTTTTTTATGGCTGAACAGCATTGACCAGGAAGAATACCGTATATACTCGAGTATAAGTCGACCCGAATATAAACCGAGGCACCCAATTTAACCACAAAAAACTAGGAAAACTTATTGACTCGAGTATAAGCCGAGGGTGGGAAATGCAGCAGCTACTGGTAAATTTCAAAAATAAAAATAGATACCAATAAAAACTTTCACTAGGACAGTTGAGAATAAGTTTGATGTTCACAATTTCCTCTTTGAAAGAGACCAGTAAATAGGGAACAAGAAGATGAAGAAAAAGAAGTGTGTTTTTTCACACTTTTTACACTGCAGTGAACAAAAATGGCATCATAGGAACAGGCTTATTCTCAGTCCAAAGATTTGTTTCTGATTTCTTCCCTGATTTAAGGGAAATTTGGGAAACAATCTCACTATCATGAAAGGTTTAATTGATTCACTAACCCAAAAGATGGTGATGATGACAGTGGGAGGCAGGAGTCACTCTCTCCCTTGCAAGAAAAAAGCAAGAGCCGTTCTTATGATCTCTCCCTCTCTCTCTCTCTCCCCGTAATACAGTCAAGCCCTTTCCAGCACGCGCGATCTGCCTTCACCACTTTGCACCTTGCAAATGCAAAATCCTGGGGTTTTTGCATTTGCAAGGTGCAAAGCGGCGGGGGGGGGAGCGGTTGTTTGGAAAATAAGATAATGATCTTAAAGTTTATAATGGAAGGGTGAATAGGAAGACTCTCCCCCACCCCCGCCTTCGCTCTTCCCCGCTCTGAAACAGAGAGCAGGGTCTTGTATCTCGCTACTCCCGGAGTGGGACCTTTTTGGAAGGGGCAGAAAGGGAAGGCGAGGACGCGCACAGTTTTAAGTTGCTTTGGAAAGCGCCAGAGCTGGAGGACCACACGAAGACCCCCCCACCCCCACCGCTACAGCCTCTCTTCGGGCCCCCGTGGTCGCGTCAGCCTAAGCAGGCAGGGGTTCCGTATGCTGTAAACCACAAACAGCTTCAACATTAGAAATCCCAGCCTCCGCCCTACCGCGCACCCGTTCTGGACTCCCCAAGTGGGTCCCTTTCAATCGGCGGCTCTTTTTTTTTTTGCTCCGATCGGCCCCTGCGGCTTTCCGAAGCGCTGGCCGAAGTCAAGAGTTTTTCGCCTTTCCTCACGTGAAGTCAGCCCATTTTAGAAACTCGCCCCTGACAATCCTCCCCCTCCACGCACACAGACGGACACACTTTCGTCCCACGCAGTCTGTTCCTCCGGTCGGACAGATTCTCGAGCTCCGGAGCCGCCTAAAGTTCCCATTCTCCTCCTCCCTCCTCCTCATTGTTTTGACTACTTTTCCTTTCCTTAAACCCCTCCCCAGAGAACTTGCTGCTTTTGCGGAAGAAGAACTCAAAAGCTCGTTTCTGAGCGAAGGGCAGGCAGACTTTTGGCTAAGCAGCTCTCCTCCTCCCAGTTCCTTTTACCGAGCACTACCCCAAAGCGACGCAAAAACTCGCGAGCGGAGAGTCCCTACCAAGTTCACACTCACACCTTCGTTTTTTATTCCAAACTCGGGTGGAAGCGCGGGGGTGGGGGTGCGGGGTGCGGCGGGGGAGGGGGTGTTGTTGCTCCAAGACCCTCATTAGGAAAGCGAGCAACTCACTCCTCGCTTCCAGCCAATAAATCTTGCCCGGAGGAGTGGCAAGAAACGCTCGAGGAAGCTACTTTGCCTCCTCGCTCTTCCAGCCCTTTACGACACCTCCTAAAGGAAAGGAGAAAATAAAAGATGGCGGGGAGGGAGGGGGGCACAAAGCAGCCCAAACGCGTAGCAGTGGAAGGAAGGCGCGCTGGTGTGAGGAAGGGAGAGAGAGAGACACACACACACACACACAGAGAGACAGACAGACAGACAGACACACACACACACACACACACACACACACACACTTCGCCACTTTGCACCTTGCAAATACAAAATCCTGGGGTTTTTGCATTTGCAAGGTGCAAAGCGGCGGGGGCGGATCCCGCGTGATGGAAAGGGCTTGACTGTATTACAGGGAGAGAGAGAGAGAGGGAGTGACTCCTGCCTCCCACTGTCATCAACATCTTCTTCTTTTGGGTTAGTGAATCAATTAATTTGGGAGATGATCTCACTATCAGAAAACAACGTGAGCCGCCACCACCACCTCCTCCTCCCCCTCCTCCCGAGTGAACTGAAAGCAGCTGGAGCTGAGGAAACGAAGCTGAGTGGAGCCGAAGCAACCTCGGCTCGCGTTGTTTTCTCAGCCTAGAGAAAGGGGAAGGGGGCTCATCTGGACCAAGGGTGAGTTTCCCCCTCAGTTTCCCCTGAAGGATCTTCCGTCGCTTTTGCCTTCTCCCTACATCTTCCCTCTGTTAAAATTCCACACACACACAAACACACTTATTTTCAGTCGGATAGATTTCGTGTCTGAGCATTCTCACATGGCGGTGGGTCTTCCCCCCCCCTAAAAACTGTTAAAAAAAGAAAAAACAATATATCTTCAAGCAAGAACTTTTCTGCTTCCGATTACCCCCATGCTTAAAAGTTGCAAAGGAAACACGGAAGCAGGGAAGTGGCTGCCCAGCTTCGGAGCTCCACACCATTTTTTTTTCAGAGGGGAATCTGACTCGAGTATAAGCCGAGGGCGGTTTTTTCAGCACAAAAAATGGGCTGAAAAACTCGGCTTATACTCGAGTATATATGGTATGTTTCCTTCTCCTTTGCTATGCATAAATTTCAACTCCCCCCCCAAGCAAATCTTAAAAGGTCTCTTTCTCATTAGAGTCACCCCAACCAACTTCATTTACCCATGGCTGCTATTTGCAGCCATTACCTTCTCTTCTTCCTCTCTATTTATTTGCTTTTGTGTATTTGTTAAATTTTCTGTCCAGCCCTAATTGAAGTGACTCAATTGGGATTATAGACAGAAATACAGAAAATAAGGAAAATGCCTTCTACTTTGTGTAATGTGAGAAAACACAAAGGCAGTTTAAACCCACTGTCTGGTAGTCGGTCTGGAGAGACTTAGGCCTTCCAAGACACAAATTGACACCAAAGAACCTTTTAAAAATGCAAATAGTTAGAACATACAACAATGAAGAAATGAAAGAGTGGCTTAAAGAAAATGATTAGGCTTCAAAAGAGGAAATGTGAGCAGAAGAACAATGGGTAGCTTATCTAAAGTAGAGATTAGAGGCTATAGATAATAAAACCCTACCAATGGTCCTGGTTATGTCTAGCTGCTGTCTAGTTACTTACTACAGCTAGAGTGTTGAAAGGAGTAAGGTTTCTTTCTATGTTTTGCAAATGGAGTGGGATGGTACCCTCTCCCCCACTCTCTGATTCCTTGTGGCAGCTAAGGAAAAGCTATATAAAGTATTTATTATATAGGCAACTTATATGGCTACCTGACTCACAAAGTCACTCAATGTAGCATTAAAAGCACAAAACAAAATGGTCACATAATATAAAAACCACAGAAATAACAATAACATGCAACATAATCAGAGGCAAATTGCAGCCTGTTCATTCTTCTGGAACCCAGATGGGCTTATCAAAATGGGCTCACTGCCTTGGGGGAACAGGTTTTTAAAGGCTAACAGAAGGCCAACACTGTCAGGATTATCCAAAATTTTGGGTGTGGGGGAGAGAATGCTGCTGTTCCAAAGTATAGGCATTGCAACAGGGAACATGCCTCCTGGATCCATTAGGTGATACTGTTTCTTGAAGGGTTTCTAAAATGTGTCTACGCTTTTGGATCTCACGGAATGAACAAACACAATCAGCAATAGGTGACTCTGGACATGACCTGGCCTTTTGCCAATTAATCGGTTTAAATATTTTAATTAACCAAAAGATGCAGGGGAATTAATAACAGAAAATACTATTTTAAAAGACCTCTTCAAGGATGCCTTGATTCAAAAATAAGTTCCTGTAAACAAATTTAATTTTGAGATAGATTAATTAACTCATATGATTGGTTTTACACTTTCCTTAATCAGATTGCTCCCCATAATTTAATAAAACTAAATTCCATCTTTCTAGCAGCTGTTTGAGCTTTCTTTCCCATCTTTAGTTGATGCTCTTCATTAGCATGAGGCTCTTATTCAGTCAGAAGCCAGCTCCGTCATAGCTCTTCCAGAGATTTCAGAGAGAGCAATTAAAATACCAGGAGCTTATGGAGAATTGATTATTATCAGAAATCAACTGGCAATTTCAATAGACCATGTTGCTAGCTAGATGTTGCCAAATACAGTGGACCTTAGCTAAATAGACCTCATGAAACCTACCACATGCATGGACTGCGGCAATGATCTGGTGATGCCAAGTCGTAATGCTGAGACTTTGTGATCCCTTCCCTATTACATGCATAGAGAACGTTAAGAAACGTCTGTCCCTTATTTGCAATATGATTTGTTATTAATTGTTAAGCTCTTTTGAATTCTACTGTATAATGCAGTGTTGGTGCGGTGTTGGGGGTTTTCGGTTCAATGTGTGGAGTGTGAAGGATGTGAGTTTGTGTTTATTTTCATGGTCATTATGTACACTGAAGATGGTGTTTGATTTCATTGTACAACATGCAGTGACAAACTAAACTAAACTAAACTAAACTAATGCTGCTCTCAACTTCTTCAGAGGATTGGAAAGAGCAAATGTTTGGACTTTGGTGTCCAGAATCAAAGACTAGTATATAATCTAACGATTTGTCCATGTGTATCATGATTATTTTTTAAAATAACTCAGTTTACCAATTGAGGTTCAGATTGAATACCAAAATGAGTCAGGAGATCGAAAAATAAAGACTGTCAATTGAATTTAAGGCTGTCCAAGTGGCCATGCTATTTGTGACTCCTTTAATTCTTCGTTCTGTTTTCAGTCGCTGTAAATATGACAAACTTCCTTGACAAATAGCACTTCCTGTGTGAAAATTGGCAGACGGTCTCTGGGAGAATAAGGGGCATGCCTCTTTTTCTTCTGAAGCTATTTTATCTTGGAAATAATCTAACAGACTCCATGACTGAATGGTGACTGACAGGAAAATCTCAGCTCCAATTGAAGATGGTCACCTTGTTTTGGCTACTCCTTTCCATCTTGGGCATTGAATTTCTCCTTTGCAGGGAGTTGCATGAAATTAGTCATTAGAATTGCGCGCTGGCTACACGTTCTATAACGTGCTGTTCACCATTCTGCATAGATTCTACATGTGTGTGAGTTCTGTACATAATGTCTGTCTATGCCAATTGCACACTACTTCCACAGAAAGTAGTCATTGCAAGATATAGTAAAAAGGATGTGTGAAACGGATACAACTTCCCCCTCCTCCAAGCCTCTCCAAAGTTCTTTAGATAGAAGAAATCTTTAAAATGTTAGAAACTGGTATGTGTGTGTTTGTGTCTCTTCATGTCATTGTTGACTCCTGGCAGCTGCCTGTACAAATCCCTGAAATGTTCTTGGCAAGATCTTGGAAATGGTTTGCCTATTTCCTGGGGCAAGGAGTGAATAACTGGCCCAAGGTCACCCAGCTGGCTTTGCGCCTAAGGTGGGACTAGAACTCGCTGCCTGCCTGTTTCTAGCCTGATGCCTTAACCACTCTACCGAACAGTCTGTAATGTGTTAGAAAATATTAAATATGTAAAGAATGAATGTGTCATCTACTGTACTTATTTTCATTTTAACTCAACATATTGTGGACTACATTATTAATCCAGATTAAGTTTTTGTCTAGAAAGTGCAGGCCCTTTGAAAGACAGAGCATACACTTCTCATAAACCGTAAACTAGCATTGGGGCATGTTTAGAAATAGTTATAATTAACAAAGCTAGCAAATTGAGATGGTCTCTGTTTGGTAGGCTATTTTCTTGAAGGGTAACTTTTGGCCTGTGTTAAAACAGAATGTTAGTGTTTCTGTAAGGGAAACCCTCTAGAAAGACTTGGACAGAAGATATTTTCAAATGAAATTTTTATTTCCCAAGGGTTTTCTTCTTTGAAAAGATTTTTTTTTTTCATCTGTTGGGTCTTACTTATGAAAATGCTCATTGCTGGGTACATAGACTAGTAATTTATGGAGCCAAGAAGGGGCTCCGTTTTAGGTTTTGGAGAAAAAAATGAAGAGGCTGGAGCTGGTCATAGTTCCACGGCCATGTTTGTCTTTTTGTAGCCTTTTAATCAATGACCTTATGGTGGCCTCTTCTTCTTTTGGCTTCTCTATGAGCAAAGAGTTCCTTAATGTTAAATAGGGAAATGCCAGAATGAGAAAGAATGTCTGCTCATTTTATTCTTCTCTCTCTCTCTCTGCATAATTTGCAGGACATGTGCTATTTCTTGAAGGTTTGCTGACCCATTATAAGAGAGTCAGGGTTAGCCATAATAATTTTCAGGGAAAGGTCAACAGCATAGTGTGTGTGTGTGTGTGTTACTTTTGGTAGAGTAGTTCAAGGCCCTGAAGCTACGCAGAGGCAATTTATAGCTACCCAGAGAAAAATGTATTGTTTTAGAGTCTGTGGGCCATATGATGGTTTCAGCTTCCTGTTGTGTGGATGGGATCAATATCCGGCAGAGGAAAACTCACAGCTGGAACAAAGTTAACAAAGTTGCTGTTTGTACAGTTGTTTCCTGCTCAATGATGAAGATCACCATTCTCTTTCTTTTCCAATGTTCTGGCAACGTGGGGTTATGTTTTTCTCCCACTTGTCTTCAGAAGAGCTCAGGGCAGTGGATGTGGGTTCACCTCATTTCTAGTCTCATGGCAACCTTGTCAGGGAGTTGGTCTGACAGATTGTGGCTGACTCAACACCATCCCTAAAACTTCCCCCTCCATTTCAGTGGCAGGCCTTCCTTGGGTGGATCATGTGAATTTCTTGATGGAAGGGGAATTTCGAATTGGACCTTGTCCCAACACCAGCGATGGTTACACCAAGGTCACTCTCTGGCTTAGGCCATCTCTCTTGATAAAAAGTTTTTAAGGCAACCATAGTTGCCTTAAAACATAGTAGAAAGAACAAAGAGAACCAGTGTGGCAAGTGGGTGAACGTTTTCAAAACCAACCAAGCCACAAGTTGCCTAATGAAAGCAGGCAGCTAGCTAAATTCAGTGGTCTGTTTTGCGATAGGGGACAAATCTTGAAATGGAAACTGGTTGTTCTCCTTAGAGCTGTTCGGAGCATCCAGAGAGTGGGTGGTGCTTCCGTCTCTGCGGTTGTAGGCTGAGCTAAATTCCTCCTTCCATCACGTGACTCCATTATCGCGTTCCCCAGTTTATGCTCAGCCGCTCGCAGAGTAGGCAGTGTTTTCCAAGTGCTCTTGGCCGTTTTCAGCAAGCCTTACTTTGACTCCTATTTGCTTCTCAGGTTGTATCTGTTTATTTCCTATCTTAGCCTGCATGGTTGGTTTTGTGATTGGTGATTTTAGACTCCCCTGGGAGGCCCTCCCTGGCCCAGGGGGTTATAGGGGGAAAGTTAGCAAACGTTACAAGCTACCCCCCCACCCCTTCCCCATTGCCTTTCTGCCGTTTTTTGTTCTTTGACTTAATAGACGCTCCGTTTTCGCTCTGTTCCCCCCCACACCAAACGCCGTTTTTTCACCTCAGTTCGAAGCCTTCCTTGCCTACTTCCTTCCTGCGTTCCTCTGGGGACCTTGAACTGATTCTGGACATTCTCTCTAGCTGCTACTGTAGAGCCCCTAAGTCCATGTCGCAGGCGGCCGTCATTTTAAGCGCCGCCTCGTGGCAGGGTGCCATTTTAAATTCGTTATCTTCCCGATCTGCAGCATGCATCACTAGGGCAGCAGGACCCGTAGGCCTGCTCGGAGCTTATTAAAACTAAAAGAATGTTACTGTTGTGTTGGAGGCTCCTGCACTGCCTCCGTCTCGTTGGCTTCCCCCGCAGCCAGCCGTAGCTGGTGTGGTCTACCTCTCACCGCTTCCCCCCAGTTGTTGTCTGGGAAGGCAGTCGGTTTTTAGGCCTAGGGGCCTCTCGCCTTAAGGCCTCTGGCATGCCTAGGTCGTTTGGACCGGTTCCTTTCTGATTTATTATTATAAAAAAAGGGGGGGGAGAAGGCTCTAACAACAGACCAGAGGAAAATAAAAGAGAGAGAGAAATATTTATATATATATATATATATATATATATATATATATATATATATATATATATATATATATATGTGTGTGTGTGTGTGTGTGTGTGTATGTGTATGTGTATGTGTATGTGTATGTGTATGTGTATGTGTATGTGTATATATATATATACAACAACAACAATAATAACAACAACAACATAAAATAAAAAATAGGGAGACGTAATAGGGAACAGGAGCAGTTTATCTTGGAGCTTAAAAGAATTCCCAGGGCTCCCGGCCTCGTTGTAGGTCGACCCCTAGGCGCGCCAACCGCCTCCTATTTGATCTTTATCTTTCTCAATTATCAAAAAATGGCAGAAGGCAATCCTTCCACAAGCCCTTCTTTGAAGGCCAAATTAAAAAAACCTACCATCCATGCAGGCAGGCTAAGGATTCCAAAGCCTCCCAGAGAAACTCCTTAAGAAACCTCAGGCTCCGGAAAAAGAAATTCATAAACGCATCAGGCAGGCAGGCACGGTGCCTCCCATTCTACCTCTTCTCTACCCTTCCTCCTTAGTCTATTCCTCCCTATCCAGGCGCAGCTCGCCCTCTCAGAGTCACCAGGCACCTGGAACACTGGCCACCTGGAACACCAGAGGCACCTGGAACACCAGAGGCTACCTTTACGCCCACAACCACCAGCCTACACCAGGAGGAACCTCTCGTTCAGGAGGTTCTGGAGCAACTGAGATCCTGGAGGGAGTTGGCTATCCGCCAAGGCATTGCGGAAGGTCTCCAACAAGCAGCCAGGCCTGTTCTACATCCGCTGGCCACCAAATCCGTAAGATCATTCCTTCTCAGATCTGAACTGCCCCAGGATCAAGTACCCTTTCAGGGGGAGATTTCCCTCTCTCTAGGGGGGAACGAGGAGGCGGCGGAAGAGGATTTAGATTTGTACAGGAAGGTGGAGGAGGAGGTGCAGTTTGACTTGGGGTCCTTACACTATAATGAACCCCCTTCTGACATAGAGCCATCAGAGGCAGAGATGCCAGAGGACAAGGGTCTCACCCCCGACCAACCCACCTCTGTAGGGCTCTTTAAGCCCGATTATTCAACCCCTCCTGTTCACAGGAATATCTCGGGTCTATCAAGTCATCCCTTCCCTCACTCCTCTCCTCTCGCTCTGAAAGGTCCTGAGGACATTTTTAAACAGCCTGTTGTGGAGGCTGAGGTCATCCCATCCCCCCCTCCATCTTCCTCGACCTGGTGTCCAAGCAGCTGGCCTCCTCTGCGGCCCCCCGCCCCTTCGGCCCAGATAACAAGTTCTTCAACTCAGACCCAGGGCTTTCCACCCTATTGGGCACCCCGGAGGTTGATGAACCTATCATGGCCTGGCCTCTCCCTCCTCCCTCAACACCTAGAAGCCTTGAGGCCAGAGGAGAAACGATCGGAGCTGGCCTTCCGCCAAGCTCATCAGTCAGATGCATGGGCAATCAGATTGGCCACGGCTGCTTACTTCTTCATCGGATCATTCATTAGCTGGCTTCGCCAGCTTAAGCAACATGTCCCAGCCTCCAATGTCCGAGCCCATCAGGACATAGCCAAGATCACAACCACGGCCGAATTCTCGGCCGACGTTACCTTTCACTCCGTCAAATTCTCCACCGTGCCATCTCCTCCCATGTCTCTGTCTGCTCTGGCTAAAGCATTGGCAGGCAGACCTCAAGAATAAAGTGAAATGGGCCCCCATTCCCCTCATGGGAAATAAACTGTTCGGACCATCCTTGGATCCCCTTTTAATAGAGGGAAGGAATAAGAAAAAGTTCCCTCCCCTCCCTCATCCGCAGTCAGACCCCAGATCCCTGCAGCCCTTTCGGAGAGCTCCTTTTTGTCCCTTTCCAATCCCCCTTCTCTCCCAGGTACCAAAGCCCCCCCCCCCCTTTTGACTTGAGACAGTCCCAGGACAGGACCGACTCCTTTGATAGACACAGTAGAGGTGGTACCCTCAAGAGGACCTTTTGTGGCTCTGGCAACAGGCCCTTCCGGCGCTCCAGATAAGCAACCAGACTTAAATTCCCATTGGCGGGTGCCTTATAGCCTTTGCCAACCAGTGGGACTTCCCCACTTCTGACGCCTGGGTCAGGGGCACCATCAGGTTTGGCCTTGCCCTCAAATTCCAAATGCCCCCCCTGAGTTTTTCATGGCTTGTCCCCCCTCAAAGAACATCATGGACTCAGCAATCAGCGCCTCCTTGACATACAGGCCATCCAGCCCATTTCTCTATCTCAAAGAGAACAGAGATTCTACTCCCACCTATTTGTGGTTCCCAAACACCCCGGGAGATGGAGAGCGATTCTGGATTTAAAGCGGCTTATCCGCCATCTCGTATACCGCAAATTTGAAATGAACTCATTGCAATCCATCCTGCTGGGTGTTAGACAGGGAGACTGGTTGTCATCCATTGACCTCTCTGAGGCATACCTACACATCCGACAATAACCTCCACTTTCAATTGTGGCGCTCCCATTTGGGTTGGCCTCTGTCCCCAGAACCTTCCAAGGTCCTGGCTGCTCTAGCTGCCCACCTCAGATCCCTCTCGGGGCGACTACACTGGTACCTGGATGACATCCTCATCCTTTCCCCCTCCAGGGAGCAAGCAGTGAGGGATACTCAAATCATCCTGATCTCTCTCCAGGACCACGGGTTCCTCATCAATTGGAAGAAAAGCCAATTTTCCCCTCCACCAGGAATCCTCCTGGGGACGGTAATAGACTCTGTGAAAGGGAGGGCATTCCTCTCTCCGGAGAGAATCCTCGGCATCCAGCAATCAGTCAGACACATCAGACGCCTTAAAAGGGTTTCCCTCCTAGAGCTATCCCTGTTACTAGGTCAAATGATATCCTGTATTTCCATTATTCCCTGGGCCCGTTTTCCACTCCAGATCCCTCAGTGGTTCCTGCTTCCGTACCAGAGAACCGGATCAAGCAACTCAAAGCGCAAGGTCAGGTCTCACCAGAGGTGCTCACATCCCTCCTTGATGGAGCAAAGTGTCTATCAACAAGGGCTGCCCCCTCAAGGAGCCCCCAAGACTCACCGTGATCACAGATGCAAGTCTGGCCAGATGGGGCACCCACCTACAGTCCCGCTCAGCACAGGGCAGGTGGTCAGCGACAGAGAAAATGTGCAACATAAACTGGTTGGAGCTTCGCGCCGTCCACCTGGCTCTCCACAGTCTCCTCCCCAAGGTACGCGGCTGCCACGTCCTCATTCTCACCGACAATATCACGGCCAAAGCTCACATCACCAAGCAGGGGGGCACTTAGTCTTCCTGCCTAATGAGGGAGGCTGAGCGCCTCCATCGTGGGCGGAGTCTCACCTCCTTTCCCTCAGGGCGAACCACATCTTGGGTACCTCCAACGCCCGAGCAGCCTGGTTGAGCAGGGCCACCATAGACCAGTCGGAGTGGCGTCTCCACCTGTCTCTATTCAGGGAGGCAACATGCATTTCGGTCTTAGTAGACCTTAGTAGACCTGTTTGCCTCCCCCCCCTCAATACCCAACTTCCTATGTTCATTTTGAGATTCCACCCCCAGGGGCGGAATGCCACACCGCACTTCGAAGTCCGTAGTCCTTGGACCTCCTTTTATACCTTCCCTCTTCTGGCGCTGGTGCCCCTAGTCCCTCAAAGGGTTACCCACGAGAAGGCAGAGCCGCTCTTTGTAGCTCCGTATTGGCCCCCTTGCCCTGGTTCGCGGACCTTCACAGCCTATCGGTAGCCCCTCCCTGGAGGATTCCAGCAGACAGAATCTCTCCGTCTCAAGGTCCCCTCCTTCACCCGAAACCCCTAGGGCATCAACTAGCCGTCTGGAGATTGAGCGGGAACATTGAAGAGGGAAATCCTCTCTAACAGGGGCATTGATCCATTTTAGCAGCTAGGTGACCCCCAACCACAAGGATTTACGACGCCACCTGGGCCTTTTTCCGTAAATGGTTTGTTTAACTTCCTATGACCCAACGGCCTCCTCCATTGCTCAAATGCTTGAATTGCTCCAGGAGGGTCTCACAAGGGTCTATTCCCCAATACACTAAGACATCAGGTAGCAGCCTTATCCACAGTCATCCACTGTAAAGAGGCCAGTTCCCTCTCTCACCATCGCCGTATCGTTCCTTCTTGAACGGGGCCACAAACTTACGACCTCCGTCCCTCCACTGGGATCCAACTTGGGACCTCAATAAGGTCCTTACCTCCCCCACAAATCCACCCTTGCACCCCTAAGAGAAGTCTCTCTTCAGCTCCTATCCTTCAGTAGTTTCCTGGTTGCGATCACATCAGCCCATAGGATATCAGAGATCGCTGCGCTGTCAGTCAGGAAAGACCTTTGCACATTCCATCCTGACCGGGTGGTGCTCCGGCTTGACCCTCCCTTCTTGCACAAGATTAATTCGTTTTTCCAGGACCCAGGAACTTATCCTCCCCAATTTTTGCCCCAGCCCAACTCATGAAAGGGAGAGACTATGGCACTTCCTGAACCTCACATGTGCCTTACGGATTTACATTAAACGCACCTAGCCCTTCCGCAAGTCCGGGGCCTTGTTTATACCCACCCAACCAAAGTCACAAGGGTTCAAGGTCCCTTCAGCCACCATAGGCAGTTGGATAAGGGCAGCCATTGCCAAGGCGTACCAGGCTCAGTTCCTCCAAGTACCCAGGGATATCATGGCTCACTCCACTAGGAGTGCAGCAACTTCAGCCGCCTGGGCTTCCTAGGCCCCAATACTCAACATTTACTGGGCAGCTACGTGAGCCTCCCCGTCACCCTTCATCAGACATTACAAGACTGACAGGTAAGCCT
Organism: Hydrophis major; assembly: GCA_033807585.1. Classification (NCBI taxonomy): domain Eukaryota; kingdom Metazoa; phylum Chordata; class Lepidosauria; order Squamata; family Elapidae; genus Hydrophis; species Hydrophis major. Next base: position 176,707,061 of record CM066329.1, read on the forward strand.
CAGCTGAGGCCTTTTTTCGGTAGAAGGGTTCTTCAGAGGGTTCTCAGAGTACCCGAGGGGACTACAGACCAGACGGTGCCCCTCCCGTAGGACAGGCCCAGCTTTGGTATGTCCCACTCTCTGGATGCTCCGAACAGCTCTCAGGAGAATGGGCATTGGTCCTTACCTGACACGCCATTTCTCTTTGAGCTGTGAGGAGCATCCAGCCCCTCCCTTTTCTTTCACCATCTGGTGGGGTCTTGTTTCGACCAAGAACCTCAGGTATAGTAAGATGAGAGCATGAATTCGGTTTCCTCTCTTCTTTGCATAAACTGGGGAATGCGATAATGGAGTCATGTGATGGAAGGAGGAGCGTTCCTCAGGAATTTAGCTCAGCCTACAACCGCAGAGACAGAAGCACCACCCACTCTCTGGATGCTCCTCACAGCTCAAAGAGAAATAGCGTGTCAGGTAAGGACCAACGCCCAGATTGCAATCCTGCTTTCCAACTGGTTTTGCAGCATTACTGACAGCCTGTGCTGTGCCAACATGCAAGTTCCTCCCTTTCTAGTAAATGGGAATATGTGTTTGCATCCTTCCCTTGCTTCATGACAGGAAACAGACTTGACAGAAACAGATTATGGTGCAAACTTGAGTATCCTGGAAACTGGGACAAGCAGCGTCAAATGCCTCTTGTCTGTAAATTTGTGCACATCTGCAGCTGGCCACTCCTTTCCAAAAGTATATTATCTACTTAAAAGTCAATAAATTCAGCATGGTATCTATCTGCTGATTAAATATTTAACTCTAGAATAGCAATTCATAAGAGAGCTTCGAGGAGATAAGAGGAAATTCTGTGTCTTGTGGTCCACTTTCAGTCTTGCCTGTTTTTCTACATGGAGAAGGGCTTATAAAAATTGAAATATATATCTGCCCTTCTTTCAGTGGCAACAAGAATCTGTTGCACATTTCCTACAATATGCAATTCAGAATAATGTCTTTGCTGTATATTCTAATCTACAAGATTTTTAGGTAGAAAAGACATACAAATATTGATGAATGTGTCTTGTACAGTCCTTTTGTATGTTTCCTACACGAATCTTTATACTAGAATGGCCAGGAGCCACTCCTTTAGAAACAGACACAGTCACATTCTTTTCAGTATTGGAGAGCTGAAAGGGGGCATGGCAATAAGAAAGAAGAAGAAAGGTGGCCTACATCTATGGAGACTCAGTCATAAGAACTGAGGAAGTTTCTTGAATGAGAAGCAAAATGTTTTCAAAGAAAAAACCAACAAGGAAGTCCAGTAGTCATGTGGAAAATAAAGCACCTTTGAGGCAGGAAAGATGACATTTTGCTTTGTTGGTTTGCAGTTTTGGTAATAAGATGGGCAGGTGAATAAAATAGACTCTTGAGAGCTTAAGGCTCCTATTTCTGCTGCTTATTCTTTTTTTTTTAAACTTTGTTCATTTATAAACTTCTAAATATCAGTATCTCTAGACATCCTAGAATTTTCGAGTGGGTTGCAAAATAAGAAGAGATTAAATACACATTGCTCACCTTTTATCTAGAAAATAGGATAGGATTAATATCCCATCCTATTCTATTGCTATACCCTCAGTCTTCAGAAACAAGGTGACCTCTGCAAACCTGCTCTGCAGTCTTTTCTAAGCCAAATCCTATTATCTCCCATTTTTTGCCTTTTTTATATTCAGTAAATAAACACAAAGAAAAAGAATACACAAAATTATTAAAGGATAAAAATCTAAAATAGAAATAAAGAAATAAGACATTTTATGAACATAAATAAATAAAGTGATGTCCATAATTCATGAAAGTAATTCATTAGATGATCTGTATATTAATCAGTTTAATGAGAAGTTGGAGCCATATATTTTTCTTTCCAATGTTGAAGAGTAAGTTTTGTTTATTGTTAGTCCATTGTCTTTGTCCAACACAAAAATAACATGTTAACTTCATGGTATCTTCAACAACATAAATGTAATGAGATCATTTCTAAAATATGAATTATTTTCGAAAAGAATATAATCTAAAATCAGTTGAAATGTTTGGGATATTTTTTACACTGCTTCTTTATGGATTAAATAAAACCTGCAAGCAAAAAAAGAAACCTCAAAAAGAAAAAAATATTCATTTAAAAAAAATTAAAAGAAAAACAAAAAGAATAAAAAAATATTAAAAGGGCATTCCAGTAGCCCCTCCTTTGTTCCTCCCTTTCTTTCTGTCCTACTTAAATATGCTACTTAAATATGTTTATATTTTACTTTGGACAATATTACAGGTGGTCCTTGACTTATGAGCACTTGCTTAGCAATGGGTTTGTCTAATGGCTGCAGCATTTGCTTTAATGATTGCCACAAAAAAGTTCAAAGTGGGGTTGGTCATGTGATTGACCCAATTTATGGTCATCACAACATGCAAGCATAATAGGAAGGCTCTATAATGGTCATATGTTAAGGACTACCTTTACTCATACCTGTTTTGGATAATTTTAATTGTTATTAAATGTTTCTCTTCATAAAGGTTGTCCTTTGCGACAACCAGGACCGGGATGATTGAGAATCTCCATAGGACATTCTCTTCATAAAGTTTCAAGAAACTTCAAGAAATCCTACTCACTCCAAGTGTTGCTTTCTAAGTCTAATGATAACACTTTATGAGAATGGTCACTACAACATTCTGTAAGTCATGAGATTTGAATCATCCTCTGGTTATACAGATTAGGTCATGGGGATTGTGGTAATATGCATCTTTGCCACTGCTTTTTAGCCTGTAAACAAGAGCTACTAATCGAAACTCCAGATGCTGGCTGCCCCCTTTACTTTTTCCAGAGCTTCTGCAACAGCTGTTAAGACACCCACAAGTGAGTTCCCAGCCGGCTTCTACATCTGCCTTCTCACTAGTGTGGGTGTTGTTTCACATTCCCCTGTCAGATCAAGAACTCTTTTACTGCCCATTTCACCATCCACGTTTTATCCTTCCAGGGCCCAGGGCTTCAAGTGGATCACAGAGAATCCACCAAGCATTGTGATGGAGGCATAAGGGGTGCTGACTTGATACTTCAGAAATTCTGCCGTTCTTCCCCTTGTCCCCATTGAGTGCTGCCTTAGTGGTTTCTTTATGTGTGGCTGGCTGGCAAAAGATCCAGAGCATAATATGATACTCACACGGTATAAGAAAAAGTATATTCATTTTCTGAAACTGTAATTGATAGCAAAAAGAAGCAGATCCTGTGTGTGTGTGTGTGTGTCTGTCTGTAGGTGGAAAAATACATTTACTTAGATTCTTATATACTGTAATACACATTCCTAATTATGGGTGCTGTTGGACTTCAGTGATGTGATATAAATATTGAATCATGCAAGAATTTAGTGTCCCTCCAAATATAGTTTCTGAGGGTAAGTAATATTAAAGGCTTGTAGTGAATAAGTAATTTCTCTTTTCAAGCTGAAAAGCATTCACCCATTTTTCTTTCCTTTTTAAAGAAAGCCTAAAGGCTACTACTGACAGTTTAAAATTATGATATTTAAAAATATAGTTTTCCACTTGAAAAATGTTTTCCTGTTTCCTTTCTCTGCGGGCCATTTATAACGTGTCTTAGACATGTGTAACTATATTCTGAATATTAAGATATTTGGATCACATGAAAGTGGGATTTTGTTTCTTCATATATTCATGCTTCTGCATTGATCATGTGAACAAAGGCAAAGGTTTCTCTGTCTTCATTGGTTCAGTAGGGAGCCTTAATTTTTAAAGGGGACCATAAAGTCCTTAGCTTGCATCTGATAATAACCCACAATGTAACCAAAATATGGTTGTAAGGACTATGGGTCCATGACATCAAGTAGCATATTCTTCCATTTTTGTTTTGTGGTAGGCCAGTTGTTTTCCTTCTATTGGGTTGAGTCTAGGCCTGCTTAAACGCAAACAAAAACCTAGCTGATATGGTTAAAAATTCAGATACATTCTTTTTTCTATGTCCATGTTCTCCTAAGCTAAACAAACTGAGTACCCTACCTGACAGAGTTGAAAGCATAGAGTCACTCATTCACTCAATAGAAGAACGCTTAGCAACACAGTTTGAAACAATTATACAAGCAAGCCTAATTTCTCTTGAAAAAAAAAAATATAGCACAGATAAGTGAGTACCTATCAGCTCGAAATCAAATCCCACAATCACTACCTCAACTACAATCACAACTACAACCAAAAATAACCACCAAACCACAGCCATAAACAATTACTATCCCTTCAAATAATTCCACAAATAATATCTCCTTACTCATCAGAGACACCATGGAACGTGAACAGAAACATTCAAATGCCATCTTATTTGGTCTTGAAGACACCAACGAATCAGATGACATCACCAAAGTTTGTGATATCACAAGCAACTCTACTACAACAAACATCTCTTCTGAAGATATCATTGAAATAACCAGAGATGGCCATGGGTACAAACACAATGACAGCTCTGTGGACCCAAGATTTTGTAGAGTTGTATGCAGAAATGAGTACAGCAAATGTATATTTATTCATACAATTATTGCCACTGCAAAAACCAATCCCAATCACAAAAAACTTTACTCAAGACCAGACTTATCCATACTGCAAAGAATCTGCTCCCATGAACTCTGCGCAGAACTCAAAAACCATCTAGACAATGGAGAAAAGGACCTATACCTTGACTACAGAGCTGATTGCATCAAAAGAAAGTCACACAACCCACAACTCCGCATCCAACCCCACCCCATCCAATCCAACATCACTCAAAACTAGGCATGCACGCCCCTAACTACCTCTATTCCAACCACAACTGGCCTTAAATGCAAGCTACTCAATGCAAGAAGCCTTGTGAATAAAATACCTGAATTTCTCCTCTTACTAAATATGGCTAAATTCGACATTATATTTGTCTGTGAAACATGGCTCAACGCATCTCTCCCTGACTCCATTACCACAGTAAGAGACGATCATATTCTCCATAGAGCTGCTGTGAGCATCCAGAGTGGGAGGGGCTCCAGTCTCCGCTCTCACAGGCTGAGCTATAATTGAGGAACACTCCTCCTCCTCCACGTGACTCCTCCATAGCATTCCCCAGTTTTAGCTCAGCCTCGTGCGAGACAGGCAGCATTTAGCAGTTCTTCCTTGGCCGATTCAGGATATTTACAAATTAATTCAGGTTTAACTTCTTATTCCTTCTCCTTGGTCCCTGCGCAGTTGGTTGGTCTTAATTGCTTAAGAGGAGCGCTTTTTTGCCCCTCAGGGAAGAAAAGGGGGGTTTAACAGCCTTTTGCACGCCCCCTTCCTGCTCCCTGCCGTCACTTTAAAGCCGTCCCTGCTCGCAAGCAGCGGCTTGTTATTGCGCTATTCGTGGTGCTTCGTTGTTCCTTCCCCCCAAGAACGCCTAGATTAGAAGGTGAGCTTGCCTCCCTTCTGCCCCTCGTTTTTACTTTCTTTCAAGCTGTTTTTTCCTTTGAGGTGGTTTTTTCCGTTTCTGAGCTCTCACGCCGGACCCGGCCGCCATTTTGGGTGTGCCTCGTGGCCGGCCGCCATTTTGTTTGTTATTATTGCTACGGTGACTTCGGAGGCCCATAGCACGACTGACAGGCCTGTTTAGAGCCTGTTTATCAAGAAGGTATCGTGGCTCCTAGCCCTCTTGTTAGTAGTTGTTGGCTATTCCCGCAGCCTGCTCAGAGGCGAGGTTTAAGGCACAAATAGTATCTCCCATTTTGCCTGGGAGGCTGCCTCAGGAGGCCCATTTTTTTTCTGTTTCCTTTTTGGCCTCAGCGTTCATTTGGCTCATTGGTTAATTTGATTTACTCGTTCCTTTTTTCTTAATTCCTCAATTTTTATTTCAATTGGCATAACTCCTACAGTGCTATGGTTCTATTACACCTTAATTTGTCTCATCCCTCTCCATAAAAAATATAAAAATAAGTAAATAAAATAAAATAATAAAGTAATAATAAAATAAAATAATAAAATAAAATAAATAAAATAATAAATAATAATAAATAAATAATAATATAATAATAATATAATTAAATTTTTTTCCAAAAGGGGGACGCGGTTCAACTATAGGATATCCGGCCTTTGTTGTAGGTCGTTTGTTTGTCTTCTCGTCTTCGTAAAACTGGGGAATGCTACGGAGGAGTCACATGGAGGAGGAGGAGCGTTCCTCAATTATAGCTCAGCCTGTGAGAGCGGAGACTGGAGCACCTCCCATTCTGGATGCTCTACGCAGCTCGATGAGAAAGGGCATATCAGGTAAGCACCAACGCCCATTTACCAATCAGATCATGAAATCTGTAGAGGAGATGGTGTTGTTATCTTCTATAAAAAGTCCCTACATCTAAAAAACATCCAAGTTACCCAGGAGCTTGCTATTCCTGAGACCATCATCTATGATCTGTCCTTAAATATCACATTTCAGTCCTTACTATGTCACAGAGCCCCTGATTATGACATTGAACATGCAAACAAGCTAAATACACTACTAACATGGGCAGCATCCTGTCCACATGCTTTTATCTTTCTTGGTGACTTCAATCTACCTCATATTAACTGGACCCTTAACGAATGTGCAACTGAACCCACACATGCAACCTTCTACAGTGCAGTTACAAATCTGGGACTAGAACAACTAGTAACCAACAACACTAGACTTAACAACTGCCTCGATCTCATCTTCTGCAATAGTTTGAATTCAATTTACGGAATACAAATTAAAGAACCCTTTTCCACAACATGCTTGACTTTTGTCTCAACATATGTCCACACAAAAATCATCACAATGACGGAATCCCCAATTATAACTTCAAAAAAGGCAACTAAGATCTTATAAACAATGATCTCTCATCCCTTGATTGGCAATCTCTATTCTCTGGATGCAATACTGTAGAAGACCATTACAGTATATTTTTACTTGAAGTCAAAAGAGTCATCAAAATATATGTACCATTAACAATTCCCAAAACCAGAAAAAACAAATTACCCAAAACAATAAGGAAGCTTCAATCCAAAAGGAAATCACTTTGGCGGAAAAATAAATCTGGTCACGTTGCCAATTTCAAAAGCCGATACAAAAATTTATGCCACCAGATAAAAACTGAATGCACCAATTATCACATTAAACAAGAAAAAAACCTTCTATGCACCAAATCCACCCACGTTTTCTATAATTTTATAAAAAACAAACTAAAAGACTCAACGTCCATCCCACACTGAAAGGACCTAATGGCAAAGACTGCAACGACAACACTATTAAAGCCAACCTCTTTAACACATTCTTTGGCTCAGTATTTGTAAACAGCAATGGATCATGCTCAGTATTTCCTAGTCGAACCACAGACAACTACAGTGATCTAATACAACATCTGATTTTACAGAAGACAATGTTGAAAAAACACTATGCAATCTAAAACCATCTCTATCTATTGGACTGGATGGAATATGTGCCTACTTCTTTAAAAAGCTATCCACTGCCATAGCCGAACCTCTAAGCATAATCTTTGAAAAATCTTTCAGGACTAGCTCCTTGCCAAAATTATAGTCACAAGCCACGGTCATCCCCATCTTCAAAAAGGGAGACCCCAGCCTAGTTGAAAATTACAGACCAATCTCTTTATGCTGCGTCACTTGTAAAGTCATGGAATCAATTATTAACCAATTCATCATCCTCCACTTAGAAAAAATCAACCTACTCTCTAATAAAAAATTTGGTTTTAGGAAAAAAACTATCATGTAATCTGCAACTCTTACACTGCAAAAACATATGGGCTACACAATTTGATCAGGGCAAAGCAATCTACATAGACCTCTGTAAAGCCTTTGATTCAGTGGTACATGACAAACTACTTCTAAAACTAAAATCTTACGGTATCTCTGGACACCTGCATAACTGGATAGAAGCATTCCTGTCAAACAGACAACAAATGGTTAAAATTGGGAGCGTCCTATCAAATTCTATACCTGTCAACAGTGGTGTCCCCCAAGGCAGTGTTCTAGGACCAACTCTTTTCATACTCTACATAAATGACCTCTGTGGTCATATCAAGAGCAACTGCGTTCTCTTCACTGATGATGTAAAGCTATTCAACACCACAGACAATACTGCTACCCTTCAAAAAGACCTTGACTATGTATCAGAATGGTCAAACAAATGGCAACTTCAAATCTCAACAAATAAATGCTCTGTCCTACACATTGGCAAAAAAAATCAGAAAAAAAAATACAGGCTGAATAGTCAAGACCTTGTTGATGATCCAAACTGTCAAGGATCTTGGAGTACTCATCTCAAATGACCTAAGTGCTAGAGCCCACTGTAACTACATAGCCAAAAAGGCGTTAAGAGTTGCCAACTTAATCTTACGTAGCTTTTTCTCTGGTCATACTACACTACTAACTAGAGCATACAAAACATTTGCTAGACCAATACTCGAATACAGCTCATCAGTCTGGAACCCACATTACGTAACTGATATTAACACAGTTGAGTAAGTCCAGAAATATTTCACAAGAAGAATTCTCCACTCCTCTACTCATTGCAGAATACCTTATTCCACCAGACTCGAAATTCTAGACCCAGAAAACTTAGAACTGCGCCGCCTTCGGTCCGATCTAAGTGTAATATATAAAATCACACATTGCAATGTCCTACCTGTCAAAGAATACTTCAGCTTCAACCATAACAACACAAGAGTAAACAATAGATACAAACTCAAACATGATTGCAGGAAATACGACTTCAGCAACAGAGTGGTCAATGTTTGGAATACTCTACCTGACTATGGTTTTTTCCCCCAAACCCCAAAAACTTTAACCTTAGACTATTGACCTCACCCCTTTCCTAAGAGGTCTGTAGGGGGCGTGCATAAGTGCACCAACGTGCCTACCATCCCTGTCCTATTGTTTCTTTTATATATTTTTTATTTTTCTTATATGTATCCATGTATTCATAACTATGTTTTTACTTATACCCATTATCTTGTAAGCAATTGACAAATAAAAATAAATAAATAAAATAAAATAAAATCTTCTTCCATGTACTTCAGCCAAATTTTATTTGGAGCTTATTGGTATACTTTCCAACCCAAGGAGTACAATCAGTAAGAAAGCTGGCATGACACCGGGCAGCAGATGTATTCAAATCACTATATTGACTCTTTCTGAATGTCAAAGGAAGCATGAATGGAGTGTGCATAGATCCATCCTGATAGATAGATAGATGCGAGAAAGTTATTGCATGAATGCATGATATAATCCCTGATTAAATTCTGTACAAATGTCCTATGGTAATTGCAGTGTTGATAGAAACACATGGAATCACATAATTGCTCCATAATGGTGCCATGGAAACTAAATTATATATTTTTTGCTAGTAAAACAGGAGGTGCTTTTTTCAAGTTTTGATTTTATAGCACCAGGTCTGCAATACTGTTTTGAACTTAAGAAAGAGGCTCTATTTTAGATGTTTTGCAAAGTTTTCCACTTGTTCTAGTTATCTAGAGTTTGCAAAGTTTTGTTTTAAACTGAAAATAAAATTATAGTTAGCAGTGTCCCTCCTTGCTCTGGATTTCTTGCCTTCTGTTTATTTTAGCCTGGTAGAGGGAATTGAGAAACTATTTCAGAAATATTCTGAAATATTTTAGTGCTGAATCTTCTTTTGAACCTGCTCCACTTACTGCTTTCTCTGTCATACTTTCAAGATAGGCTGGGTCAGGAAACAGACGCCACAAGAAATTCTAGAACTCTATTTACTGGCTATAATAATAGGATATTGAAAGCCTGATAGTGTTTCCCTATGTTCCCTCTTATACCCCCAAAGAATAAAGGGCGAGCAATTTTATTTTTTCTTTCTCATGCTGGTCTTGTTTTCCCAGACAGAGCTCATGTTTTGCTAATGATCTTTGCACATTTCCCCAAGGTTATGTCTTTGTTCCTCAACACTTCCAGACCATAGTTGGTATTCAACAGGTTCTGACCAGTTCTGGAGAACCGGTAGCAGAAATTTTGAGTAGTTGGAGAACCGATAGTGGAAATTTTGAATAGTTTGGAATACCACCTTTGACTGGCCCTGCCCCCATCTGTTCTTTGCCTTCCAAGTTCCAGCTGATTGTTGCCCTGCACAGGAGAACAGAGCTGAAAAGCAGGTTAGTGGGGTGCGGAGGGAATGGAGATTTTATAGTATCCTTCCCCTGTCAAGCCCGCCATGTCATGCCCACCAAGCCACGTCACGCCCACCAGACCATGCTCACAGAATCGGTAGTAAAAAAATTCAAATCCCACCACTGTTCCAGACATATTGAACAGCAACTCCCCTAATTCCCAGCCAACATCGTAGGCTTCACTCATGCTGATAAAGAATTAATGGGAGTTCTAGTTCAAATTGTCTAGGGCTTCTAGATTGGGCTCGCTTACTAAAGTGGTTCAAGTGAATAAACAAGATTAAAACTTAAGTATTTCTGCAAAAAAAAATTTTTTTAAAAATTCTATATCTTTTTCTTAGGCCACCTAAGCACTACGAGGAAAAGAACACGAGCAAAACATAATTGTCAAATCACAAGATTTTGTAGGTGGCTCATAAATTAGGCTAGTGTTTTTAGTGGATTAGTTTTCATTAGGAGCAAGAAAACAGATTTCTGGAGATGCAGTTAAGAAACTTGAACAAATGTTCTCATGTTTGTTTTCCTTCTTACTCTTCTTTAACTTTGCATGGATTCATGCATGCTATGAAGACCAGAATAGAGAGGCTCCAGAAATCATATGACCCCATAGAAAAAGTAGCCAGTTTGCCTACCAGATTGGGCTGTTTAAGAATCAGAATAGGAAGAATTGGAATAGGACCTTCAGACCCCTAACATTGTTCAGATGGCACCATCCAGCCTCCAGGAGAAGCTAAGGGCTAACAAGTGATTGTCGAATGGTACTGTAGAGTGCTTCCGAATGAAACTCTTAAATTGTGTAATTGCCTTGCTTTGTTTATGGAATTGTTGTGGGTGAGAGCAGATGCTTCCACCCATTCCTAATGTTCTTCCACCATTCTCTTTGGGAGGAACTATGAATCACAGTCCACTGATTAGTTGCTGCAGCTTGTTATGTTCAAGGTTAGCCTTTCTTAAACCAGAAATCCTTCATGGTGGAATTGTTTCTTGATCAATTGCTGCCTATCTGGTGGATTGCTGATGAAGTTCTGTGCAGTTAGTTAATAATAATATTGATGATTCTGCTGTTGTTGTTTTTTAATTCCACCAGCTGAGGTTCATGATGGGGTTAACATTCTTTTGAAAGTACCTAAGGAGGAGAAATATGGGCTCATTTAAAAATGAATAAATGCCATTTCAAGCTCGGTAGCTTTCTGATTCCTGCAAAAAGAGTTTAAAAAGCTACATAACTACTACAGTTAATGGATGTTTATATTGTTATCTTTTTACATTGGAGGCTTAAGTAGTTCATTTTTTAAATGAATCTGTAACTAGACTCTTAATTTTAGGGCCCCTACCATAAATCTTAAGTTAATTTTCTTTCTGTACAATCTCTTTTCTGTTTCATGGCCACACCATCAAAGAGTTATTATGGTGCCCTAAAAGTTTTTATGTTGTGGAGAAGTGGTAAGGTGAGTGTTCCCTGCTCTCTTAATAAATTTGGCACAAAGACAGACAAAGGGGAATTGAAAAGTGCTAAAATATTTTATCTCAGGTTTCCCACATGTGGCTGGACCATGCCGACTAGGGGTGAAGGAGACGTATTATAACACATTTGAAGGCATTAGGGTGAAGAAGGCTGGATAATGTAACTTGGTTACTGGGACTCTGAAACTGAATGTTTTATTGTTTGAATACAGGTTACAGGTCATGACTTGCTTTTATCTATATATAACAGCCTCGGTGGCACAGTGGTTAGAGTGCAATACTGCAGGCTGCTTCTGCTGACAGGCTGCCTGTAAGTTGGCAGATTGAATTCCTCCAGGCTCAGGGTTGACCCAGCCTTCCTTCCTTCTAAGTGGATAAAATGAGGACCTAGATTGTTGGGGGCAATAGGGCTATAAAGCACTATGAAACATTGTATAAAACTAAGTGCTATTGCTATATATTGCAGTGTATATGCAGGTTACCAATTGACATTTTTTGCTGTCAAAAGGATCACCATATCATCGTTTCCTGCTGTTCTCATGCCAGCACTGTTGGATCCTGGAGGATTTTTATTTTGGTGAGGGAAAATCTATGTGATGCGTAAAAATAATAAGACAGGCCATGCCCAGTGGTATTACCTAAATAGCTAATTTAGTCTGGTTCCTGAAAGCTGGTTGTTAACAAAATTAGATAACATTTAACAACAAGGGCAGAGGAAGTGGGCTGGAAAAGACAGGCCTCAGGACATCCGCAGAGAGATGGTCAGAACTGCAGGTGAAAATGATGGGGAGGGAGAATGGGCAGTTCTGCATGGAAGGTCATACAGAGGAGCAAAATGTGGCCGTCCAGACAATGGGTGGCAGAAAAACTGAACACCCCAATGGGAATCACCTGTAATTCTGCATAGGTTTTCCTGGGAACTCATTCTGTGCCCTCTCAATGACTTCCTTCTCCTGAGGAGACAAGTGCAGGTTTGAAGTATGGTCAAAACCAATTACAAGTAGTCCTTGACTTACAACATTTCAGTTAGTGACAATTCAAAGTTATAACAAGAAAAACAAGAAAAAAAGTGAGTTATGACCGTTTTTTCACATTTACGACCATTGCAGCATCCCCAAGGTCACATGATCAAAATTCATATGCTTGGCAAGTGGTTTGTATTTATGACGATTGCGGTGTCCCAGGGTCATGGGATCCCCTTTTGTGACCTCCTGACGAGCAAAGTCAATGGGGAATCCAGATTCACTTAACAACCATGTTACTAATTTAACAAATCAATGATTCACTTAACAACGGTGGCAAGAAAACTTGTAAAATGGGACAAGCGCGCTTAACGAATGTTTTCACTTTGCAACATAAATTTTAGGCTCAATTGTGGTCGTAACTCGAGGACCACCTGTATTGCCTAATTTAACTAATACGTCTGGCCATATTCCTGTTCCAGAAAGCCTTTATATGATGAGAATTTCAGAAAATGCTCTTTTTGAAGCTGATGTCACACATCAGATGAAAATGTGATGTCCTTCTTCTTCTCCTCACTCCAGCAGATGTACAATATCCTATTTCCAGTGAAGAGCCAGCTTGGTGTAGCGGTTAAGGTATTAGGCTCAAACTGAGAGATTGTGAGGCCTAGTCCCACCTTAGGCACAAAGCCAGCTGGATGAACTTGGGCCAGTCACTCTCTGTCAGCTGCAGGAAGCAGGCAATGGCAAACCACCTCTTAAATCTTGCCAAGGCAGTTACCAGAAGTCAAGACTGACTGAAAGATACCCCCCCCCCACCAAATCCAGTAAAGCTATTATGGCAAACCAATAAATCAGGAAACTGGATTTCAACATTCTCCTTTGTGTAACATTTCAAAAACTGCTTATTTTACAAGTGTGCCTTTCATGAGATCAGCAAGTGGCATATGGTTGGCTTAGGTCACTTCTTCTAAGATGACTTGTTCCTTCCTGTACTGTTACCCTTTCCAGTAAAAATGCCTTTCTTTTCTCACTTTTATGGCTTTCATGCTCTAAAACGGAACACTCTGACATTCCTTTGTATCTCCCAACTGATCTAATTTAAGAAGTAGCACACTGGTTTGTATATCTTTCTTTCTCCAGCAGTGAGGATTCACTAGGAAAATGACTGCAAGATCAGATTCTGGCCAAGATAGAAATTTTATGGTTTACTAATGGCTCCTCCGCTTCATGCAAAGGCATGTTTTTTTCATAGTTGGCTCACTCTACTTTCTTATTCTAACTCTTCAGATCTAGGCAGTGGTATTCATGGGTTTTTCGAACTAGGAACCCTGCGTTTTCTTGAATTCAGGTTCCCTTCCAACAAGAAGTGTAAGCCCCGAGCAGCGTAGTCTTTCCTGGTTTTGTTTTTGCATACCATATTCATTTCTCAATCCTCCACATCAAAAGAGTTGGTGAGATAGTTTCCATTCCCCTTTCTACCACCAAATTAACTTTCATGGAATTAAAGTTTTCCATAGCTGGAAGAAGCTGTTCCGTCCACAGGAGGTAGATTTTGAATGCCAGTCAATGAACTGAAGCCAATAAGCTAGCAAGTAATTACATTTAGTTGTGTGGATGGTGTGGAAAATCCATTCCACACCATTTTAGAAAAATTAAGTAAGTCTCCTTTGAGTGGAGCTTGACTCATGCTCATTTCATAGTCATGTCTATGTAGGTTTCCTGGCTGCAGTGTAGAAGTGGTTTACCACTGGCATCTCCCAGGATTCTTTCTTTCTTTCTTTCTTTCTTTCTTTCTTTCTTTCTTTCTTTCTTTCTTTCTTTCTTATTCCCCAGTGTAGGCTACAGCTCTGGAGTTTTTAGTGGTCTCCCATCCAGTTCTGACTCTTCTTAGCTTTCAAGGTTAGCTAAGACGATTATACTGTATTTAATCTAGTAAAAATGTCCTTATCATTAAAAGAACACAGTTACTTGGGTCTTCTTCCTAGCTCCAGATAGTTATATTTGTGAAGTCTTCCTTTTTTGTCTGTTCCTTGTTTTCATTGTATGATACAGCATGTAAGGGTCCCCCCTGCAAGTCTTGCTTTATAGTATTCAAAAATATGTGCGTTCACAGTTCGGATGCAGGAACACATAGACGAGAGGAGGGTGTGCTGGAATGCTATCACATACCACCACTAAAATTAACTACACTGGGACTTGAAAAAGTCTCCCCCACCCCTCCCCAGTCCTTAAGAGAAGGAAGAAAGCTCCTTCAACCAGCCAATCTTGCAGCCACTCAGTTATCAGGACGGATTTCATAGATGAAGCACATGTGACAAAGAGGCCCTTGATGGCAATAGAGACAAGGCAGTGAGTCGCTTCTGATAGCAGTTGACCAATACAAGGATGACTAATGCCCTTGAGTTCACTTCCTACATCACTTGTTCTAAAGTTGCTGCTGCCTGTGATATTTTTAAAAGTTTTCTGCAAACAATTGCTGTCCAGGGGCTTTGCTCTGGGCAGAGAAAGACTTTGATGGGGCAAACTGGAGACTCTGTCTTAACACCATTTCCCCTTGCAAGTGCAATGTGACAATGCACAAACTGCTGCAAACTTTAAACTGTTTGGCTTCTCATGAGTAATGCATTGAAGAGTAACTTTTGTGTTTTTGTTTTGTTTAATTCCAATTAACAGGATTGGGTTGTAAGCATGGAAACATGATCCAGCTGCAACAACTAATATGGCAGGGGTGCCAAACTCGCGTCATCACAATATCATCATATGACATATTGTGATTTTTTTTCCCCTTCGCTAAACCAGGCATGAGTGTGGCCAGCTTGTGATGCATCCGGCCCAGGGGCTGCGAGTTTGACACCCCTGCACTACGGTAGCAATACCTCTAACATTATTCCTCATAAGACAGAGACTCTTTGATTTATATTATTTTTTGTTGTCATCATCTTAAGCTGTTGAAAGAAATGTCCCTGAAAACAATATGGTTCTACATTAGATTTCTTCGGGTATTTTCCCACGTCTTAATATTTGTGCTTTTAAAATTATAGCAACGTTTCAGCAGAATCTCATCTGCCATCCTCAGGCTTGTGTATTGGGTTCTTTTTAATCATTTGTGTCAGGCTTGGCAGCTGTTTTTTGTTTGAATTTGGTTCTGGCTTTCTGCTTTATTTGAATGGTTTTTTCCTCATCCTGATTGGTTGGGAGTCTAGGTCTGTTTTTATTGGTCTTTGAGTTGCTGTGTTCTTGATTAGTTGGCAACATTGTGTTTTGTGCATGGGGGTTTCTTAGTGCAGCTTGGTTTCTTGTGAATGGCCGATAATTATTTATTAGGAAGCTAGGTTTTATTTGGGTAGCTGGATGGGGCGTGTTTGGGCTGGAGGTTTTAGGGGAGGTCTGTTTGTGTCCAGGTGCTTGCCTGGATTGTGGTATAGAGATTTTTTTGTTTGTGAGTGCAGGCTTCCAGATGATTGATAGTCTGGTGGAGTCATCTCTTCTATTCATACTGTTAGATCTTTTATCAATCTCTATGGCTTCTCTGATAATTCTGTGGCTGGGGTTTTCTATAGTAGCTAGGGTTTTGGTGCCATTGAAGTCAATGGTATGAACTGTGGCTTTCATATGTTGGACTAGTGATGAAGTGTGTTCCAGCTTTTTTACTGCATTCTTGTGTTCTTCAAGGCGGGTACTTATCCTTCTATTGGTTTGTCCTATGTATGTGGCAGGGCATGATGTGCAGAGTACTTCATATATGCCTTGGTTTTCTTGATCAATTTTATCTTTGGGGTTTCTTAGGATGGCTACTATTTTTTTGTCTGTTTTGAAGGCAGTCTTGATGTGATGCCTGCGTAGTATCTTGCTGATTTTGTCTGTTGTTCCTTTTATGTAGGGCAGGACAGCTGTTCCATAGGTTTGTTCATCTTCTGGGTCTCTATTGTGTTTCAGTGTGTTTTTGTGGATCAGGTCCGTGATTTTGTTTTTGTAGAAGCCATTAGCTATCAGTATTTTGGTCAGGGTATGTGTGTGTGTGTGTATGTGGAATCATTCTTCAATTACATTGGTATATAAAACTGGTTTCAAAAATTATAAATTTAACTCATTGTATCAAAAGGCTGGAAGGGACTTTCTAATTTATAGTCCGATTCCCTGCCCAATACTGGCTGTCCAGTATTTTCTTAAAAACCTCCAGTGATGAAGCACCTTAACTCTAAGAGGCAGCCTTTTCCACTGATTAATCATTCCCACTTTTAGGAAATTCCTCCTTATTTCCAGGTTGGATCCCTCTCTGATGAGCTTCTTCCTGTGGCTTCTTCTCCTGTCCTCAGATGCTATGGAGAATAAATCAATACCCTCTTCCCTGTAACAGCCCTTCAAGTATTGGAAGACAGCTTTAAGGTCTTCTCTGAACCTTCTTTTTGTTAGGCTAAATATACCTAGTTCCCTTAGCCATTCATCATATGATTTAGCCTCCGAGCCCTTCATTATCTCTGTGGCTCTTCTCTGCATAGATCACTTAAAAATTGGTACCTTGCAAGTATTTATTTCCTGCCTGTTCCCACATTCATGCAAACAATTGAGATAGGTATCAATTATCAGCAAAACAAATGTCAATACAGTAGGCCAGTTACTCTCTCTCAGCCCAGACTACCTCACAGGGTGATTGTTGTGGAGAAAATAGGAGGAGGAAGGACTATTATGTGTTCACCACCTTGAGTTACTTATAAAGTAATAAAGGTGGGATAAAAAAAAATCTAATAAATAACCAGAAAGATTGAGGTCTTCTACATGATTCCTTGGCACTGGGGGCAGAGGAACCAACAGCGAAGGAAGTGAGGACAGCTGTTTTGGAGACCTGCAGACACAGAGGACTTGGGCTTGCATTGCCTCATGCCTCTTAATTTCTTATCTGACCCAGTTGTACTGGGGCTGGATAGGAGCCATAGAGGCATAGAATAAAGGAAGCGACAAGGAACTAAGGCTGTTCTTTGAGACAACTGTTGTTGGGAGATCCTAGCAAGGCTCAGCCATGCTGCTTCAATGTTTACACTTTTCTTACTCTAATCCAGGGGTCTCCAACCTTGGCCCCTGGAAGCCTGGTGGACTTCAACTCCCAGAATTCCACAGCCAGCTGTGGAACTCTGGGAGTTGAAGTCCGCCAGGCTTCCAGGAGCCAAGGTTGGAGACCCCTGCTCTAATCCTAATTGCTGGCACTGAAGCTCATTTTAGAAAGGTCCCATGTGAATCTTGCTTCCTTGATTATGTTCTGCAGTTTAGAGGGTTGACATTTATTCTTGGCAGTTAACAGTTGAGCACATAGTACAAGTTCACAACATTATGACTGAAATGTCCATGGGAAAAAAAAAATCAGATTAAACCTAACAAGATATAAATAACAAACATTCCAAAGAACACAGTATTAACATAAGTTTATAATAAGCCAGTCCAGAAATAACTCCTGTCATAAGTTCCCCAGGAGACTTCCATCTTTAAATGCTTCCAGAAGGATAGCCACATGGATGGAAGTCTATGATAATTTGCAAAGGGGGGCTGTTGCCTAGGTTAGGCACAAATACTGGAGAAAAATGCCTAGGACACTCAGATCCCTTCATCTTCCAGACATAGAGAACCAGCAGCAGTTTCACCCAGGATACATGGAATAAAATTGAATTGATTCTGGTTGGAGAGTACAGTCCTGAAAGCAAATGTAAATCATTTTATAAATTGCCAGCAGGACTTTGAACTGCACCCAGAAGCAGCAGAAATTCACTTGCAGCTCTGGTGTATTGGCCTCATGACATTGCAACTGGGCTGCTGCACCCAGTACAAACGGAAGCTCCTGGGTGGTTTTCAAATGTAGCTTTAGGAGGGGCATATTAGAGTACTGTAGTCCAAGTAAGTCATGAAGTTGGTGTCATTTACCGTTGCTAAGTCGTCCTGCCTAGTATGAATGGAAAGTAAAGAAAGAGTTACTTTCATGTGAGGATGGTGGCTGTACAGATATGCTAAATAATTTTCTTGAAGAAAAATCAGGATCATGGCATTGCTGGGAAATGTGTGTGTTGCAATGAGAGGCAAGGGAGGAAAAAGTGCTGTCAGGAAATATGCATCTGCTTTATAATTTTAAAACAATTATATTAGGCCTTATGGTACATGGACAATTTCCAATCTTGAACTGTAATCAATGTTTGATGGGCTGTACTGCATGAAACCACAACTCTATTTCTCTCTGATTTTTCTAATATTTTTATTCCTTGCTTAAGTAACGGTTTCCAGGAAATTACTTCAAATATTTAATTTTGTATTTCTCTTTCTATTTTTGAATATGGCTTCAGAAGAGTAATCATGGTTGTCTTGTCCAGCAAAAATAGAAATTATTGTGCCATCTTAAGCACTAACAATTTCTAATTTTGCAAACTTTGTTCTGTATGAAAAGTATTGGTAGTATGTCTTATTTGTCACCTTGTTTCTAAATATCGCCTACCAAACTCCACTGGTTTGCTCCTGGCTTATATGGATTCTGTATAGCTCAAACTATGGTTTGATTGTGTCCAAACATAAAATTAATAGGTTATCTCAGTTTTGTTTAAGACACCCACCAAGAAATATCCATGGACTGAAAACTGAGAGCCAAATGTCATTCTGACAAAGTTCCTACCATGTTTCAAACACTGAAGTTATTTTATAGTTTACATGATGTGATATTTGAAGCTAATCTCATGAGCTTCATAAAAGCTCATCTTATGATTTTGCAACAACTTCTGATGTGGTCATTGCTGTGTGCACCAGGGAGACGTAGCAGTGAACGTTTTGAACTTGAGTTGTAGAACCTACTATCACACAGAGAAGTCCCTTAAGTGATTTTGGGCCAGTCATTATCTTAGCTCAACAAAATTCTCTGGGAACAAGAAGAGGGAGTTTGGTGTATGTGCCTTGAATTCCTAGAGGGAAGGCAGGTTGTACTGTACATCTATCTAACAAAAGGTAAATACATCGCTTTTCTTCGTCTCTCCTCAAACAGCAGAGGAACAAATGATCTGCTCCTAATTGACAAGATGATTTTAGAAAACAGTAAGAGAAGAAAGACTAACATGAACGTAACTTGGATTGATTGCAAGAAGACATTCATATTATTGGATAATCAGGTGCCTAGAAATAAAGGAGTCAGTAGACATATTGGACACTTTGTGCAAAGGTCAATGATGCAATGGAAGACCAAGTTGTTGGTCAGTGGTGACAAACTGGGAAAGATTAATTTGAATGGTTTGGCTTGCAGAGAATGAGAAGCATTTGATCGGAGTCACTCAGTGAGCTTATGCCTAAGATAGACTCAGATCTGGGTCAGTTGGGAGGAGGTGAACACACTCCTGTGGAATATATGGAGATTGGCTGGCATTTATTTCTACTTCTAGTCTAGTGTTACAGGTAGCTTTCCAATAAACAAACTTAATTGAGAGTTGAGATGGCACACTCTTAAAATAGCTGAAAGTTAATTGTTTGAACCTTCCCTATCCTCTGGCCAACATCTATGAAGAATGTTTTCCTTTTATTTCCCTTAAATTTTCATTTGGCAGAATAATTCAGACAGTGTTGAAACCAGGGTTGAACAAAACCTCTCCAATAGGCAGGGATTTCCACTGCATTCCTTGCTGAGATGGCGAAGGGGCAGCTTTCCTCCTCGTTACAACTTGTTAAAAAACAAAAACTGCTTCCTCTCTACTCACATGACCAACCTTTGGTCTGTTTTAAATTTTAGAGTCATCTCCTGTCTTGGCTTCCTCCTGCTTGAGCTAATATATTTGAAATGGGCAGAAAATGGCTTGAAGCGGTAATTGCAAGTCTCAAGGCCATTGATTGAGGAGCTGGGTGGAAGTAAACCTAGGAAAAGAAAGGCAACAGCCAGAGATTTATATGGCAATAAAAATCATAGGATAAGGCAGAATTTGCCAGTCTTGACACCTGCAGATGTGTTGAAACCACTGGAGGCCATAATTCCTGGGAACTGGAGTCACAAAGTGCCCTTTTATTATTTTTATGTTTTAATTTATGATAGAATCCTTTGTCAGAGGTTCCTTTATTGGGTTTTTGAAATTGAAGATTAATTTATTATTATATTTGCTTGTATATTCTTGGTTCCATGAGAAAGAAGAACAATATACAAATATTTCACCAAACAAATCAGTAATAATAATCTATGAAAGTCTGGTATAGAATGAAGTGACAGAATATTATTATTCTCCTGAGAGCCGGTCGGATCATCCAGAGAGTGGGAGGTGCTTCAGTCTGCGTCGTTGAAGGCTGAGCTTAATTACTGAGGAATGTTCCGCCCTCCATCACGTGGCTCCTTGCATTCCCAGTTTATGCTCAGCCTTCGTGAGAGTAGGCTGTGTATTTCCACTCCTTGGCCGATTCAAGCTAATTGCTGCAAAGTCCTTTACCTTTTCAGGTCTGCCTTTTATTCTTGGCTCTTCCTTAGCCTCTGCGCACTTCAGGTAGCTGTAGCAGGGGAGCACGTTTTTCGCCCCCAGGGGGGATAACGAGCGGGCAGCTTTCGCGCTGCTGGCGCCAATCCTCCCCCCCCAATTCGGCTTCTTTCCCTGCCGTTTCTCCGCGCCGCAATCGCAGCAGCTCCATTCAATCGCGCTGATAAGCGCAGCTGGTGTTCCCCCCCACCGCGAATGCCGATCGCCCCAGGAAAGGGCGAATAGTTTACCTGGCTGCCTTTCCGGCCTCTAGACATGCCAGAGAGGCTTTTTAATTGCTCTGAGTGGCCTGTGGATAAGAGATCGTGGCCGGCCGCCATTTTGGGTGCCGCCATGTGTCGGGTGATATATTTAAGGCCTCTTTGGGCTGCGAAGGGACTAGCTCTAGTCATAGGCCTACCAGCCTGTGAGAGCTACTAGATTTTAATCACAATTGGCATACACTAGTTGGCTTCCGCAGCATGCTCAGGGCAGAAGCTTGCAGCCTATCCCTCCCAGTTGTTGCCTGGGAGTTCCAGCCACCAGAGGCCTCATTCCAGCCTCAGGCGTTCATTTGGCAAATTGGTGATAACTTACAGCAACCTCTGGGGCCACTCCTTCCTAGGAGCATCGAGCCAGACCCCAAATTGAATATTATGAAATAATAATAATAATAATAATAATAATAATAATAATAATAATAAGAAGAAGAAGAAGAAGAAGAAGAAGAAGAAGAAGAAGAAGAAGAAGAAGAAGAAGAAGAAGAAGAAGAAGAAGAAATATTATACATAGTTTCGTGGGTACTTACATGTCTGGCATTCAGCTTTGTTCGGGTATTTTCCCACGTCATAGTAGTGGTGCTTTTAAAGTTGTAGCAACGTTTCAGCAGAATCTCATCTGCCATCATCAGGCTTCTGTATAGTGTTTGTCTGTGAGTCATCACTAGACAGAAGCCTGATGATGGCAGATGAGATTCTGCTGAAACGTTGCTACAACTTTAAAAGCACCACTACTATGACGTGGGAAAATCCCCGAACAAAGCTGAATGCCAGACATATATATATATATACATATACGTATACATATACATATACATATACATATACATATACATATACATATACATATACATATACATATACATATACATATACATATACATATACATATACATATACATACATACATACATATATATATATATATATATATATATATATGCATATATGCATATATGCATATATAGATATATAAACTTTCTCGCTAAAGGACTATTACACAGTTTGAATACTAATTGTTTTATATATATTAATAATTATAACAATATTACTTTTATAGGCTGTATATGTCTAAATTCCAAAAGGGGGCACGGGCCAGCTGAAAGGACACATGGCCTTTGTTGTAGGTCGAACCCTTGGCGAGCCAACCACCTTAAATTGGTATTTCAGTCCTTTCTTCTATAATGGCAGATGACATTTCCACAAAAGGCCGTTCTTTGAAGGCCAGATCTAAATCCTACCACCTGCGCAAACAGGCTAAGGAAGCCTCTAAGGATACTTCCAAGGCTTCTCAGAGAGATGCCCTAAGATGTCATAGGGCACTGGAGAAAGAATTTGACAGGCGATCTAGAGAGGCACAACCCATGCTTCCAGCCCTACCATCCTCTGTTCCTTCTACCTCCAGTCACACACACCCTGCCTCCAGATTGCTCTTCCCTCTCTAGGCACAGCTCATCCCAGGGACACCAGGTCCCCGGACCAGCCACCAGACGGCCACCAGAAGCTACATTCATGCCCACGGCCGCTGGTCTGCGCCAGGAGGAGGCCACCACAGTTGAGATCCCTGCATACATGAAGGCATGGATGGAACGGGCTATCCGCCAAGGGATAGCAGACAGCCTTCAACAGATGTCCAGACTCGCCATCAGCCAGGTCCTCGTCCAGATTGGACCCTACTCATGGTCAGGTACCTTTGCAGGGGGTCAGTCCTCTCCCAGAAGGGGAACTAGAGGAGGCCATAGAGGACCTGGATCGGTTCAGGGAGGAGGAGGAATTTGAATGGGGTTCTACACACCAAGGGGAAGCCCTATTGGAGATAGACCCGATGGAAGGAGACATGTCCAAGGACAAGGGTCTCACTCCCGATCAACCCACCGTTGTGGGTCTGTTCAAGCCACACACGTTTAAATCGCTCTGATTTTAGGCCAAGAACATTTCTGGCCTGTCTGTTCAGTCCTCCTCGGTTCTCCTCTCCCTGGCGGAGGGACAAGAGGACGCCACTTTCAGGCAGCCCGTGGTGGAGGCGGAGGTTATTCCGGCCCCACCCATATTTCACGACCTATTTTCAAACCATTTGGACTCTACAAGGGCCCCTCCGGTCCCATCCAACCAGGACAAGAGGTTCTTTAACCTCGAGTCGAGCTTCTGCAACCTGCTTAACACTCCCGAGGCAGATGAGCCCATATTGGACTTAGCACCCTTGTCCCCCCTCAGTGATCCCCTGGAGGCTCTGAAACCCGAGGACAACAGGTCTGAACTGGCCTTATGTAGGGCCCATCAAGCAGACACCTGGGCCATTAGATCGGCCACGGCCGCTTCATTCTTCACCAGATCTTTAATTCGGTGGCTCCGCCAACTGAAACAACATGTTCCCCCCTCTAATGCAAGGGCACATCAGGACATCGCAAAATTGATGGCCGCGGCAGAATTCTTGGCCAACGCCTCCTACCACGCGGTTAATTTCTCCGCCCGTGCAATAACCTCTCACGTTACAGCTCGCTGCCTGCTCTGGCTCAAACACTGGCAGGCGGACGTGAAAAACAAGGTTAAGTTGGCCACCACCCCCATTAAGGGGGACAAACCATTTGGCACCGCCCTGGAGGCATTGCTATCCGAAACCCGAAGCAAGAAAAAATTCCTTCCTCCCCTCTTTCGGAGGTCAGAGTCAAGAGCACCTCAGCCTTTCAGAGAGGTACCCACTTCCTTTCTACCAGTATCCTTTCCCGCCCAGGCGTCCGAGACCCCCCTCCTACCAGCCACTCCAGCCCTAGGATCAAGCCGATTGGGCGACAGGAACAGGAGGGGCGGCAGCTACAGGCACCCCTTCAGGGGTTCAGGAGGGAAGCCTTTCCGACGCAGCCCTTTGGCAGGTGGCCTAGAGATGGAGCACTTGCCTCACAGTCAGGAGGTCGTGAGTTCGATCCCAGACAAAGGCAAATATTTGGAACAAACTCTCCTTCTCAAGCAGGGATTGTACCTAGTTGACCCAGATAGATCCCATCCCTCCCTTCCCATCGGCGGAAGCCTCAAGCATTTCGCCGACCGATGGGATTCCTCTACCTCCAATGCCTGGGTCCAAGACACCATCAGATTGGGCCTCGCGCTTGAATTCCAGCACCCCCCCCCCCTGTTTTTTTATGACACCCCCCCCCAAGGATCCCACTGGATTCAGCTATTCACCATCTCCTCACCATACAGGCCATACAACCTATACCACCATCCCAGCGGAGGCAGGGGTTTTTCTCCCATCTCTTCATGATCCCCAAATCTTCAGGGGGATGGAGAGCTATTCCAGGCCTGAAACGCCTTAACTGTTACCTGACCTA
Organism: Hydrophis major; assembly: GCA_033807585.1. Classification (NCBI taxonomy): domain Eukaryota; kingdom Metazoa; phylum Chordata; class Lepidosauria; order Squamata; family Elapidae; genus Hydrophis; species Hydrophis major. The sequence goes on from CM066329.1 coordinate 176,731,713, forward strand.
CCACAGGTTTATGATGCACACCCTACAATCCATTCTACTGGGCATCAGGCAGGGAGACTGGCTATCCTCTACAGACCTTTCAGAGGCGTATCTTCACATTCAAATCCGGCTCTCTCATTCCAAATTCCTCGGGTTCTACTACAACCATCGCCATTTCCAATATGTGGCCCTTCCCGTTGGATTGGCCTCTGCCCTGAGAACCTTCACTAGGGTCCTCGCGGCCCTAGCGGCCCACCTTAGGGACCTCCCGGTTCGTCTCCACTGTTACCTGGATGACATCCTCATCCTGTCTCACTCCAGAACCCAAGCAGAAAGGGATTTCAGAGCTACTCTCTCTGCCCCCCAAGACCATGGGTTCCTAGTAAACTGGCAGTAGAGCCATCTGTTGCCATCGACACGGATCACCCACTTGGGGTCCGTCATTGACTCGGTTCAGGGAAAGGTTTTCCTTTCGTCCGAGAGATTCCATAGCATCCAGGAAACTGTCAAACATATCAGACGATCAAGGAAGGTAACACCTTTAGAATCGTCTAAATTACTCAGTAAAATGGTCTCATGTATCTCCATTGTTCCCTGGGCCTGTTTACACACTATATCCCTACAGTGGTTCCTGATCCCGTTCCAAAGGACCGGCAGAAGCAATTCAAAGGCCATGGTCAAGGTGCCTTCAAGGGTCCTTACGTCTCTCCTCTGCTGGACCAGTCCTGCCATCAACAAGGGACACTGCTTCAAGGAACCCCAACGCCTCACCCTCACCACAGACGCCAGCCTGTCCGGATGGGGTGCTCACATCCACTCGCTCTCGACACAGGGCAAATGGTCACAGGTAGAACGCACACGCAGTATAAACTGGTTGGAACTTCGCGCCATCCACCTGGCCTTGTGCAACTTCCTCCCCCACGTACGCGGGCGGCATGTCCTGATACTCTCGGACACCGTCACCGCCAGGGCTCACATCAACCGACAAGGGGACACCCAGTCCATAAGTTTGATGAGAGAGGCCGGGTGCCTCTGCCTTTGGGCGGAGCGCAATCTCCTCTCAAAGCCGAGCACATTTCAGGGGTCTCAAACACCCAAGCAGATTGGCTGAGCAGGACCACAGTGGACCAGTCCAAGTGGCGCATTCACCCGTCACTGTTCAGGGAAGCGACCGTGATGTTCGGCCTCCTGTCAGTAGACCTCTTCGCATCCCCGCTCAACACCCAACTCCCCAGGTTTTTCTCGAGGTATCCTTCCCACGGGGCCAAGAATGACAACGCCCTCTGCTGCCCCTGGCCCACAGGGCTTCTATATGCATTCCCTCCGTTGGCCCTGGTCCCCAGGGTCATCCAGAAGGTCATCTCCGAGAAAGCAGAGCTGATTTTAGTGGCACCCTACTGGCCCAGGTGCCCATGGTTTGCGGACCTCTGCTATCTATTGGTGGCCCCCCCTTGGAAAATTCCCCCACACAGGATATCCCTTTCCCAGGGGCCCCTCCAACACCCGGACCCTCAGTGGCTCCAGTTAGCCATTTGGAGGTTGAGAACGTCTAAGGAAGGAGCAGTTCTCTGACCAGGTTATTGATACCATTTTAGCCGCAAGGCAGCCCTCAAGAACCCGAATATACAATGCCACTTGGAATAGCTTCTGCAAGTGGTGCCATAAATTCCAGATCAACCCTCTTTCACCCTCCATTGCTCAAGTTTTGGAATTCCTCCAAGAAGGTCTGAGGAAGGGACTTTCTCCGAACACCCTGAGGCATCAGGTAGCAGCCCTTTCAACTGTGATTTTTTGCGACAATCTGGGTACCCTCTCCCTGCACCCTCGCATTAGGGCATTCCTTAGGGGAGCAACTAACTTGTGTCCCCCAACTGTACACAGATACCCTTCCTGGGACCTCAACAAGGTCCTGACGTCCCTTGCTAAGCATCCCTTTGAGCCTCTCAGGGAATCCTCACTCCAGTTCCTAACTTTCAAAGTCGTATTCCTGGTGGCCATTACTTCAGCTCACTGAATATCGGAGATAGCCGCCTTGTCGGTGAGGAAAGACCTTTGCATCTTCCATGCCGACCGGGTGGTTCTACGGCCGGACCCTACCTTCTTGCCTAAGGTCAATTCAGCCTTCCACAGGGCACAGGAACTCACACTTCCGAACTTCTGCCGAAATCCCTCGCGGGAAAGGGAGAAGCTTCGGCACACTCTGGACGTAAGACGGGCCCTCCGCATTTACATTAAACGTACCCAGCCCTTTAGGAAGTCCGAATCCTTATTCCTTTCCTTTCAACCTAAATCCTTAGGACACAAAGTGTTCCCGGCAACCATCGGCTGCTGGATTAGAGCTACTATTTCCAAAGCTTACTTGTCCCAGGCTCTGCCGGTGCCCAGCGGTATAACAACACACTCCACCAGAAGTGCAGCCACCTCGGCAGCTTGGGCCAACAAGGCTCCAATTGCTGATATTTGTCGGGCGGCCATCTGGGCCTCCACATCTCCCTTCATTAGGCATTATAAGATCGACATATTTGCCTCGGCGGAGGCTTCGTTTGGGAGACGAGTTCTCCAGCGAGTCCTCAAGGAACCGCAGGGATTTCAGAACCAGACGGAGTCCCTCCCTTAGGACAGCCAAGCTTTGGTATGTCCCACTCTCTGGATGATCCGACCGGCTCTCAGGAGAATGGGCGTTGGTCCTTACCTGACGCGCCATTTCTCTGGAGCCAGGAGGATCATCCAGCCCCACCCTTTTAAGTTCACCGTCTGGTGGGGTCTTGTTTCGGCCAAGGAACCGCTTAGCATAGTAAGATGAGAGCACGATCTTCTCTTCACTCTCGACTTCGCATAAACTGGGGAATGCAAGGAGCCACGTGATGGAGGGTGGAGCATTCCTCAGTAATTAAGCTCAGCCTTCAACGACGCAGACTGAAGCACCTCCCACTCTCTGGATGATCCTCCCGGCTCCAGAGAAATGGCACGTCAGGTAAGGACCAACGCCCATTCCCATTGGACTTGGATGGCCAGAAAATTTAAAATAGTAATTGTTCATGCATTGCTACCTGCTATTGTATGTGATACAATCCAACAGTATGTAGTAAAAATAAGTTCTTTCCACATATGTAGAAAGAAAACTGCCCAAATAGCAGAGGAATAAGTGACCAGTTCTTAATTGACAAGATGAGTTTGAAAACTGTAAGAGAAGGAAGACTAACATGAATGTAGCTTGGATTGATTACAAGAAGGCATTCAACTTCCTTTCATATCATTGGATAGTCAAGTGCCTAGAAATAATAAGAGTCAATAGAAACAATAGATGTTTTTGTAAAGGTCAAGGGCACAACAGAAGACCAAGTTGTTGTCAATGGTGATACTGGGAAAGGTTAATATGAAGAGAGGATCTTTCAAGGCAACTCACTGTCACTGCCACTGTTTGTAATTGCATTGATTTCTCTGTCAACAATACTGAACAAATCAGGCCATGGTTATCAGACATCAAAAACACTTGCCAGGCTATCTTATCTCCTTTAGATGGACGATCTGAAGCTGCATGAAAAAACACCTAAAATAGAATCACTGCTCAGCATTGTCTATATACGATATGTGGAGGTTGGATAGGACCAGTGTGCCATCCTTATCATCAACATAGTAAAATAGAGAAAAGTGAAAGGATTGAGGTGTCCTATGGAAATTACATCAAGAGCCTAAATGAAGAATATCACTACAAATATATGGGCATCTTTCAAGCTGACAACATCCATCACATTGAAATTAAGTAGAAAGTTAGAAGTTAGCACATCATGAGAGAAGAAGAAGATCTTAAAGTCCAAAGTCAGTGGAGAAAATATCATCAAGGCAATTAGGACCTGGGTAATTCCAGTCATTACATACACAGCTGGAATAATCAACGGGACTCCGGTGAAATGAAAACCCTTTGTATGAAGATCAGAAAAATATTGATTACGAATAATACCCTTCATCCACACAGTGACAACACTGACATACTCTACATTTCAATTTATCATAGGTGAGCATGGAATATTTACAAGTACATGAGTTAATTCAAGAAGAGCACTGGAAGAATATCTGAAGGACAGTGAACAAAATGGCCTGGAGCTAGTATATCATGAAGGCCTACTGAGTACTGGAGAAACCAAACTCATGTACAAAAAAGACCAGATGAAGAATAGAAAAGAGATAGACAAAGCGAAGTATTACATGGCCATTTAAATATACTAAAAACAAAAACTAGCAGGCAAAGCAGATAACAAGCCTGGGAATAGCTAAAAATAGGAAATTTTGAAGAAAGACAAAAGGGCAATTCTGGCTGCACAAGGCCAAGCCTTAAGAATAAATGCATAAAAGCAGAATTGAGAAGACAACGGCAATGGACAGCAAATGCCACCTCTGCAAAGAAGCTGAAAAACAGTGGGCCAGCTAGTTAGCTGCTGCAAGAAGACGGCATAGACTGACTATAAACAGCAGCATAACAAAGTAGCAACAATGCTCCATTGGAAGATCTGCAAGAAACACTATTTGTCTGCAAGCGAGAACTGGTGGAACCACAAAACAAAGTAATAGAAAATGAAGAAGCTAAAGTGCTCTTTAGTTTTAAAATTAAAAACAGACAAGCCTCTGTCATACAATATCCAAGATTTAACCATACCACTGTTTGTATTTAGTCTGTGCCATCTCCTTCTATCAGCTAACTACCATAGATGGTTCCCTGTTTTTCAGCTTCCTTGCAGAGATGCCACCTGCTGTCTGTTCCTATCTTCTTAATTCTGGCTTTGTATGCATTTGTTCTTAAGGCGTAGTCTTTTGCAGCCAGAATTAGACCCTCTTGTTCTTTCTTCAATTTTCTTGTTCTTAGCCATTTTTAAAAAAAATTGCTTTGCCTGCTTTTTTTTTTTTTTAAATGTACTGGTTGTGTAATTCTTTGTCTTCCCATCTCTCTTTTCTGTTCTTCATTTGGGTCTTCATGTAGGACAGTTGGTCTCTCCAGCAGTAAGTAAACCCACATGGTATACTAACTTCAGTGCATCTTCTTCACTGTCCTTCAGATATTCTTTCAAAGCCCTTTTTTCCTATTTATAATTATTTTCTTTTTCCTGTTTATTTTTTTTAGGTATTTTAACTTTTGTTAAATTTGCTTCATCTATCTTTTTTTTTTTTTCAGCAATATTAAAAAATACAATGGAGATTTTTAATATTAAATAATTAGGTTAAAATCAATCCCATTACCATGTAATTGATATTTTGATTTTGAATTTTAGTGGTTCTTACTTTAATACAGTTTTTGACTTTGGATGAAAAAGCCAAATAATTTAATGCTGTATATTGATAACCAAAATTGTAATTAAGATTGATACATTTTCTTCTTTCCTTTCGGTATTTTAATACTTTGTTAACAGTCTGTTATTTAAATAGCTTAACCTCTAATCATCATATAAATGTCACGTAATTGAAACAATGCAATGTAGGAATATTTATAACAATATAATACAAAGGAAAAGGAAAAGCATTATGCTGGGGGCAGTAGACCATTTGAACCAGCTCTAGACAGAGTGAGATTTGGGAAATTATCTGCCAGCTACCGTATTTAATTGGACAACACTATATGTTTATTTCATGGGAAGAGGAGAGGATCTTCATCTAGAGTCAAAATGTTCTGACAGGTGTTCTGGGTGTTATGCATTTTGGCTTAGTGAGATGTACATTGTACAATGTACAACACTTCATCGCCTCAGGCACAAATATCTTGGCCAAGCCTGCAAACTTCTTCCTGCGCTTTTCACTTGAATAAAACTAACCCAGAACGAGGCTGAGGAAAGGGATGTCTCTTGCCCTTTCTGAGGTGTTTTCCCCATTACTGATTCTAAGCAGCCTTAGGTATCTTAACCCCATAAGCAGGGTCGGAGGCCATCAGCTGATTGCTCTGCTATTTGACCACAGCCTGCTTCTTGTTTTTGTTACATATGTGCCACTGTGTTTCCTGACCATCTTAGCCAACTACCTGCCCAAGAAGTATTCAACTAGACCAGCAATCGCCAGCTGGTGGCTATGGACTATTGGTGGTCCACGAGGAAATTTTGGTGGTCCGCAGAAAAATTATTTGCATTTTTTATATTGCACTAAATCAGGGGTCTTCAAACTACAGCCCCTCAGCTCATACGTGTAATGAATGTTTGTGTTGCTGCAAAGAGTCTCCCCCTTTGGAGTCTTTTTGTGCGGGTTGGAATGGGGCAGAAATTCTGATTTGGGATCTGCTTTAGCCTCCTGATGCAGGGCTTTGGGCTGGAGGGAAGTGCCACTGGTGGCGAAGAGCCGGAGGGCCTTGTTCCAGTGGGACTACATCATGGCCTGGAACTGGCTGACCATCTCAGTCTGCTGAGCCTCCAGGTGCCGGTACCTGGCCTTGCATTCCCACAGGTCTTCCCTCTGCTTGGAAAGCCTATGCTGGTAGTCCTCAGTGAGGTGCTTCTGCTGAGCCTCCTTCTCGGTCTGATCCAATTTGAACTGAGCCAGCTGTTTTACCAACAGCTGCTTAGCTCCAACAAATACTTCCTGTTGGGGACCTAAGGAACTCAGGCGGGCAGGCAAGAAGTGGCTAGGAGGGGAGGGGGGGTGAGTGACATTGATTTGGCGATGTCTACCTGGTCACATGACCACCTAGCCACACCCACCCACCCAGTCATTAGGCAGATCATATTAATGGTCCGCGGGATTTAAAATTATAAATTTAATGGTTCCTGAGGTCCGAAAGGTTGGTGACCCCTGAACTAGACTGACATTACCAGCCTGTAATGGCAACCAGAGGTCAGTGACTCTATTTGAAAAAAGAAGCAAGAGGAGTAAGACTTTTTTTGAGCATGTTCCTTCCTCAGGGGCTGATCCAGGCTCCTCCTTCAGAAGCGGAGTCTGTAGAAGTATTAGAATATGATTGTTTTTCCACCTTTCAGTATGACCTCCATGTACTCTCTCTGTAGAACAGCATTATAGATCAACTTCCACCCACGAGAACAGAGCAACTCCTAACTCTGGTGTTGCTTTGTGTAGAGAATGAGAAAGATGGACGATAGAAATATGTAGGAACTGTTATGTAGACAAAAGGGCTGAACCATTTTTAAAAAATCTAGAGCAATGATATAATTGGCTCTGGTGGATGTCTTCCTAATTTGCTGGAATATAAGGAGGACAATCAGACCCAAAGGTTCTTTTCCAAAAGGTAACTAGACTTTCAAGATCAAGGGAATCAAGGTACTTTCAAGATCAAGGGAACTAGACTAGTCAAGATCAAGGGAAGTACTAATACCACTCTATAAAGCCTTAGTAAGACCACACTTAGAGTACTGCATCCAGTTTTGGTCACCACATTATAAAAAAGATGTTAAGGCTCTAGAAAAAGTGCAGAGAAGAGCAACCAGGATGACTAGGGGACTGGAGGCTAAAACATAAAATGAACGGTTGCAGGAACTGGGCTTGGCTAGTCTAGTGAAGAGAAGGACCACGTGAGACATGATAGCGGTCTTCCAATATTTGAAGGGCTGCCACAGGGAAGAAGGGGTCAAGCTATTTTCTAAAGCTTCTATAGGCCAAACAAGGAATAATGGATGGAAACTGAACAAGGAGAAATTTAACCTGGAAATAAGGAGAAACTTTCTGACAGTGAGAACAATCAACCAATGGAACAGCTTGCCCTTGGAAGTTGTGGGAGCGCCATCACTTGAGACTTTCAAGAAGAGATTGGGCTGCCATTTGTCAGAAATGGTGTAGGGTCTTCCGCTTGGGCGGGGGATTGGACTAGATGACCTACAAGTTCCCTTCCAGCTCTGATTATCGGTATCTATATCTTTCATGGGTTTTTTTTTCTTGAAAACATTTTGCTTCTCATCCAAGAAGCTTCTTCAGTTCTGACTGAATGGTGGGGAATGGAAGGATTTGCAGTCATCTGAGTAGTTGCCACCTGGAAGGTTACCTGTGTTTTCAGTGTCGCCTGATTCAAAGTTCAAGTGGGTGGGTGTTTCTCCCATCTTTATTATTTTTATGATTATTTTTACAAATAATAAATTGTTGTGCTGCCCCTGTGACAATGTGAGCCGTACTGCTATTTTGGTCCCAGGCGCCATCATTGGCTTACTGATGATATGCTGCCTGGTTGGAAATTTTTTATTTGTTCCTTCAGCAAGCACCAGCTGGGTTATTAAGTAAATAATGTTTACTTCTCTTCCATGAGTTCAGTCTCTTGATTATAGGATCCTTCTATAATGAAGGAAGTCTGAATGGATTCAGGCATAGCATGCTGACTAAGTAAATCAAATCATAGCAAGCGGGATTGTTGCATTGATTAAAGAAAGCCAACTAAGCAAGGTGGCAACATGGAAAAGTGTCAGAAGTACCTGTGAATGATCTTATTTTGGGAAACCACTACATGGTCTCTGGTCTTGTCTTCTTCTCTCTCTTTTCCCCTTGTGATGCATTGCATTCTTCTGTTCCATAATGATAGTTTACAGTTGGCATAGTCTAGATCAGCGGTCTCCAACCTTAGCAACTTTAAGCCTCAACTCCTCCCGGCTTAAAGTTGCCAAGGTTGGAGACCCCTGGTCTAGATGCTTCACTCTTTTCCTTGCTAACAGAGAATAAGTCTCTTCTATCACTGTCTGCAGGACTTTGGAAGGGAAATTTTTCCATTTCAACTGAGTCTCTTTTTTGTATATTAAACTTGTTCCAAGTGAGGCAACTATGAAGTATGGGAGCAAACAGGAGTGGGGGGAATCAATCTTGGGTTGTGTGGCTGTTTGTGTTACGGAGTAGATTATGCAATTTTGGATTGAAATTTTTAAATGTTGTTTTTGCAAATGTGCTTTCAAGTCAATCTTTGACTCCCGGAGACTGTCTGGAGAAGGTTTTCTTGGCTACGTTTTCGGATGTGGTTTGCAGCTACTTTCTTCCTAGGGCTGAGAGTGTGAATGGCCCAAAGCCACTTAGCTGGATTTGTGCCTAAAGTAGGCCTAGAACTTACAGTCTCCTGATTTTTAGCATGCTGCCTAAACCAATATCCCAGACTGTCCCTCTTTGAAGAATTGGTACCACCCAAAAATTACCCATGAGTTAATCTTTCTGTGATGGAGCCAAATAAGCTACCCTTGCTTGTTTTTTTTCCAACTGATTAATGTTCTAATAGTGACTAAACCTTGGAAAGAAGTTTGAGAAATGAAGATTATTTTTCAAAAACTATAGGGTAGTTGCTTAGCTATATTCTAGAAATACTGAAATATTGCTTCTTGGTTGATAGATTAATTTGGAATGACTATGTTGCAGCATATATAATCAACATTAACTTATAACTAAATTTTATTTGGGACTTTGTTTATGAATGACTGCTAAGCTCATATCCAAATGCAGCCTTCACACACACTAATGTATTTGGAACACAGGCCTCCTCGTGCCTAGCCATTACCCATTGTAGGGTATGCTGGTAGGGGATGATGGGAGGTGTCATTCAAATAGGTGCAGCTAGTCTTCTCGGTCTGGTGCTCTCCCAGTGTGTTGGACCACAACTCCTGACTGAGAATAATGGGAATTCTTGTCCAATATTTCTAAAAGGTGTCAAAATTGCAGAAGATTGGAATAACTGATATTAACCAATATCAGTTATTTGCGGTTCCACAGAATCCTAGGTTTCCATCAGAGCTCATTAACAGTTCCCTGGAGATCATGATTTTCTTTTTTAAAAAGACAGACCAAACAAAACCCTTCCAGCCTCCAGACATTGCCAGAGTATGTACATATCCTGGACAGGAGTGGGGATTGTGCATACAGGTGCAAACAGGGAGGTGACCAGAGCATGAGCAGAAGAGTGAGCTGAGCTGAGGAGTCAGGAAGGGATAAGGAAGAGAGGAGAGAGGAGTAGGTGGTGAGACAGAGAGTCACCCTCTCCTTGTGAGGACTCTCCTTGCCAGGGCATGCCTGCCTATTTTGCAGGTACAATGGGCCGGGGGCTCTGTCTCAAGGCAGGTACAGGAGAGGGGACTGGAGACTAAAACATATGAAGAACGGATACAGGAACTGGGCATGGCTAATCTAGTGAAGAAAAGGACCAGGGGAGACATGATAGAGGTCTTCCAATATTTGAGGGGCTGCCACAGGGAGGAAGGGGTCAAGCTATTTTCTAAAGCACCCGAAGGCCAGACAAGGAATAATGGATGAAAACCCAACAAGGAGAAATTTAACCTGGAAACAAGGAGAAATTTGCTGACAGTGAGAACAATCAACCCATGGAACAGCTTGCCCTCGGAAGTTGTGGGAGCGCCATCACTTAAGACTTTCAAGAAGAGATTGGACTGCCATTTGTCAGAAATGATGTAGGGTCTCCCGCTTTGGTGGGGGGGTTGGACTAGATGACCTACAAGGTCCCTTCGAACTCCGATTATCTGTTAACTGTTATCTGATCTGGGGCTGGGCTGGGAATCAGCAGTTTCAGGAGCCATCCACAAAGATGGGGGAGGAGGAAGCAGAAGAAAGGAAGACGTTTAATTCTTTATTTTAATTTAAGAACACAATACACACACACACACACACACACACACACACACACACACACACGACAAATATAATTTTGTAACTTCTGCCCTGAATTTGAGTCTGAGTGTTCAGGGGTTCCTGAAACTTGAAAAACATTTGAAAGGTTCTTCCAGGCACAAAAGGTTGAGAAATATAACAGACACATCTCCAAAACTGTATGTTTTAGCAATGCAATGTAAATAGTGACGTACAGTTAATTGGTCAGAGAAAATTCTCTCATCTTCTGTGGTCCCCATGCTGAGGCTCTATTTATGCACCTTCACTCCCTCCAGCCTGGTGCCCTGCAAATGAATGGGATTTTCTACCACCGTAATTCCCATAATTCCCCAGCTAACATGGCCTGCAAGATCATTTCACTGCCTTCTTCAATTTCATTCCTGTGGAGATAAGCCTTTGTTTTCCTGCTGAGAGAAAGAGAGGTTCTGTTTCGTCCATGCCAGGTCATTTATTCAATTTTTGTTGAAGAGAAGCCTTGGTGTGGTCCCCAAAAAAGGCTGATTCTCATCCTGTGGCTTTGAGCACCCTTGGGCACAATAGCTCTTGTTTTGGTCGCAGTCACCCTCAAGAAGAAGGAAGGTTAAAGGAGCTAAGCCACATCTTCTCATGATCCCCCTTTCATTCCATTCATTGTTAAATGCTCCTCCTTGGCAGGCAACCTGCCAAGGAGAAAACAAGTCATGCAGGCCCCAGATACAACTATGCACCAACTGATAAGGCATTTTATTATGCTGGTGGAGTGTGAATTCCAGTATTTTGCCATTGTATTTGCTAGGTGATTAAAAAAAGCAAAGAAAGAGAATTCTTGAGGGCAGTGCTGGCAGCTGCGTTTGGTGGCCATTCTCGTGTAATTAGTCATTCTCTCTATGAATGGGCTGCTCTCTTGCCAAAGGAACATAACTCCAATTTTCCCTTCATTTATTCATTGGTTTATTTTGTTTTTTGTATAGCAGCTTAAGATAAGTGTACACAGCACTCTCTTTTCCTATTTTACCTTACAACAACTGATCCAAAGTCACCCCCAGAGCATTTGTGGCCAAGAATAGACTAATTGGACCTTCCTAATCCTACCCCTAATGTTACCCCTTAACTATTACGCCATTTTGGGGGGGGGTGTATTGTTCAAATCTGTCCTTTCTGCATGAGGTAAATTGCAGAGACCTTTGTCAGCAACAGCCTGAACATATAAAAAAATTGGGGGGAGGGGATGACACACAGCTATTTTGGCCTACTAAAGTAGATGACAACTTCTTAATAAAACTTCCAATTGATTTCAGGTAGGTTAAATAATCTTACCTCTGCATAACTTCCCGCTGGAAATAGAACACCATTTTACTTCTAGGCTAGATTTGTCTTAGGCAGGTCTTTTGTGGTGCATTTAGTGCATTAAGCACTCTGAATGAAGTTCAGAGCCCTGCATGGTTATGAAAACATTGTTTTCCAATAACCTGCTGTAGGATCTCCAAGAGCAAGAAATATCCATAGGAGGTGCAGGAGTCCACCTGGGATCTCTCATTTAATCACAGGAAGCTAATTAGATCTATGAACGCAGCCTTCAATCTACTGTGTCTGTCACCGAAAAAAACCCATTGCCTTGTTGTATTTCTATACCATTATTCCTGTTTATCAGGGCGAGCTTGGCTGAAGTCCTTTCTGCCAGCTCTGGTGGTCTCTAATACCTGCTGGTGCTGTTTTCCTATTTTTGGGATTGTATTGACTTGTATAAATATTTTCTCCTTCAACATTTAGATGGCGATGGTCCCAAAATTTATAATGGATGAGGCAAACTACTAATGCATCAGCCCCTCTTTCTCTGTTGACAGGAGCTCTATTTCTTGCTGGCTCAAGCACTTTGAGAATTGCTGTATAGGATGCTTGTTCTCCTGGGATGCTTGAGGGCCTGGATTATTTATTACATTGCTCCCTTCCTGAGAGGGGCCTCTTAAACATTTATGGCTTCCCCTCCCATGCAATGCATTCTTACTGGGATGCTAGGCTAAGGCTTGCTGTTCTTCCCCAAAAGAAGATATCTCACTTTAAGGTAACTATGAAACTAATGCAGGTACTTACCAGCTGGGCATAATGGACACAGATACTCTCAAATTTTACTACATGTGCACACACAAACACCCACCTGATATCTCATATGTCTCAGAAATTAAAAAAATGCTAAACTAACTATAATAATATGCTTTAACAGAATTAAATGAATTATGTTATATAGCTGTTTTATCCTAATCATCTCTACAAATTTTGAAGCATGTAAAGCATAGATATTGGTCTGCTAATCTAGTTTAGAGATGTTTCAGCATATAGCTGTTCTTATCTGACCACAAAAGCTTAATGGGACCAGAGTCCAGACTGTTTAATCCTCGTAACTGAGATTCCCAAGACTGGGAAGCTGGAAAAAGAATATCTAGAAGGGCAAGACAACCACTTTCATAGGATATATGTACATCTTCTTAAAACATCCATGAGACAAACTTGACTTGAAGGAGAGTTTTCTATTTTAATGACTTATGATTAAGAGAGTGACAAGGACCTACCCCATATTTCCATTTTTAAAATATATATATATATACTCACCATTCAAATGCTTTATATTATTGAGCAGCTAAAATAATATATTTAAGGCACCGTGTGATACTTAATGTATTCCCCAAAGTGTGTGTTTCCTATGTTGAACCACTGTTCATGTTGGCTGGGATTTCTGATTATTGTAATGGATTTTTCTGGAGAGGGGCACATTGGTGAGGAAGGAATGTCTAAAAGCCATGGTGACACTCTTTAACAGCAGCAGCATCCAACTGCAGATCAGATCAACAGGTAATTAGAAAGCTGAAAATCCTAGTTTAAAAAATGCTCCTGGCAAGAGCTAGGGGAAGAATTAAGAATTCCCCACACTGATTTCTGGGAGTAGAAGTCCCCACATTTTAAAGCTGCAAAAATTAAGAAACACTAGTATTCCTATCAAAAGGAACCGTCTCTCTGCTTATCTTCTATATGCACTTGAATTGCCTAATAAAAACACAGCAGTCTACATTGAACCTCCTTGTTTATCATTTTTATCCTCCCAGTAAGTAAGCCTGGAAGGTGCCACAGTAAGGCTCTTGTTTATTTTAGGCCAGCCAAGAAAGCTTGAATAACATGAGGCCTCTGCCCTCTAACGGCCATTGGTGTCATTGCAATGAATTTTTTAAAATGTATTTGCTGGAACTTGGTATGTCTGAAGAACAGGAAAATAAATATGCACTTTTGCCAGGGAGTATGTAACTTTCTTAATGCTTAAGCCTGTCCTGCAAGAATAAAACAGGAAGGATATATTTTATCGGAATGTCACATCATGTTTGCCACACCCACATTGCTAATAGAAAAAAAATCTCCAGCTGGGAATGAAATATGCATCCTTTTATCTGACCACCCTATCTTCTATACTGCAGACATGGTTAGGTAAAAGCAAAACCACACATAAGTTAGGGACATGGTTTGAGTGAGAAGACACATTTAGAACTAAAGAATGGTAGTCTCTAATCACATCTTTAGTCCAAAAATGGTTTTATTGTATAAATGCAATTTGGTCTGTTCATACAAAACAAAACAAAGCAAAAACCTTGTCTCTTTCTTTCAAGCCTAATTTTAGGATGCAGACTCATAACTTTTTCTGGTTTTGTTCAAATCAAAACTACCCTTTCCCCCAACCTCTAAACCAATCACCCCCACAGCTCAATCTCCATCTTAGTCCAGTGTCTGGATGGGGGAGGGTAGAGAATAGCCAGTCTTCCCAGACTACTGGAAGGCTAAAAAGTGCATCTCACTCACTGTGGCTAACTCACCATGGGACAGAGTTATATTAATATTGAAGAAATAGGATAACAGAATAATTAAAAAAAGAATGCAAATGGAGGAACAAAAGGAAATGTGAATGTCAAAAATAAAGTTAGCTTTTATAATTAGTTTATTTAAATTGAATTGTCCTACAGCAAGTTGTCCTATGCCGGTTCCAAGGGCTGAGATTGCCATTAACAACACAAAACTCCAAGGTCCCAACAGATGATAACATCTAAGGCAGGGAATTTAGACTGTGCCCATTCTATCTAATATATAATAGGATGGGTAGATATCCTCAGGGAGAAGTGATCCCTGGGTAGCCTGACCCTCGACTTTAAAGCTGATAACCAGCACTCTGAATTGCATCCCGAAAGCAGTTAAAAACCAGTACACCTTTCTAGTATTATTAAGTTGAACCACGGGGTATCCAAGTGTGCCACATCATTCTGGGCTAATTGCAATTGATCTTTAGGAGCAGCCCCGTGTAGAGTTACTTGGGTCATTGTAATCTATTTTTAAGATGCAGCACAAGTTGGTATTGGACTATTTTCTGAGCATTACCACGGTTGGTTAAGCACTTATGAATGGATATATACAATTTCCTTCTAATCCATAGATCTTTCCAGCTGCTGGAACCAAATGGAGAAGCTGGTTTAAACTGGTGTCCTCGCTTTCTTGATCCCCCATCCAACAGAATCATTTGTTTATTTACTTAGTTATTTCCCACCTTTATTATTTTTACAAATAAGTCATGGCAGCGAACATATCCAACACACCTCCCTCCTCCCATTTTCCCCACAACAACAACCCTGAGGCTGAGAGAGAGTGACTAGCCTAAGGTCTTACCATGTCATTTTTTTTTTTCATGCCTAAGGTAGGACAAGAACTCATGTCTCCCACTTTCTAGCCTGGTACTGCATTGATAATTCTGGGCATTGCAATCCTAACATGCTATAGACCCCAGGTTAAGGAAGGTTGGAATAGAAATTTCATTCCTGATGGTTTGACCACAGTGCAATATATGGAAATAATATATATTTCATTTGGAGGAAAGGAAGTCTGGGAAAGAGTTAAGGTTTTATGTGAGGATAGGAATAAGGTTTCATGTCTTTGTTTTGTGGTTGAGGGACTAAGATTCCCATTCTTAAATTTATTGGATTAGATCCAGCATCTAATTTCATGCAATAATCAACTGGATTTTTGTGAATGTAGAGATAGTATATCTTTAACGTTCATGTCTGTAAATATTTTAAATTTATGCCATCACTGCATATTCAGGAAGTAGATTCTATAGCTGACTTATGATGGATATCATATTCTTTTAATGCAAGAATCCTGAAGGATTACTGAGACAAGGATCACTGTACTTTCTCAAAAGACAGGCTTGTTTTAATATTAGATCATTTTATGTTTAATTAATGCTTTCCAGTAAATTACTTAGAATCAGTGTTAAACAATTAAGCAATTTAGCCAAACTTTGCAAATTCCTTTTTAAACGTAATTGTTATACTTAAACCCTCTTATATAGAAGGCAGTTTGGGTGACATGTTGCATATCTTTTCCTAAAGACTAGCAATTTCCTATGACAGATCTTTAAGACTCCTTGGGTGAATGGTTGACTATCAATTTGCTGTCAGTAAGGCCCAGGACTTTTTCTTACTGCTATTTGTCTCAAGTTTTCAAAATCTTATTTTTCAAAAAAATGCCTTGCCTTTTCACTTAAGGGTAAGTTCATAATGTCTGCAGATTCATTCATTCATCTATGAAACTTGAATGTTACCCAATTCCAATGATGAGAGGGGAGGCTCCCCACAATCAAAACAAGAAAATTACAATAAAACTAATTACCAAGAAGGAAGAAAAAAAGAAGACAAAATAGTGGATAGATAGTCTTCATGGCTTTTCTAAACAACAGTATGGTGAGGGTCATCCAGATGTTGGAGAACCTCATTCCAGAAGGCAGGTGCTTCTACAGAAAAGATTCACTTCAGGGTCTTTTTAGATGACATTGATTAGTCGAAGAAATCCTGCAAGATTGAATTGGCTGGGCAGATACTTCTTTATTAGTTCCATTGTCATGCTTTGCTCTAGAGCAGATTTATACTGTGCTGTCATATAAATAATAGTGACTCAACCTCAGCCAATTGAAACAGCTGGCTGACTATTGTTGGGCTTGGAAAATGAGCAGAGCTGATTAGTACTAGGATGGGAAACCACTAACCAATCTCAGTAGCATAAACCAGATTAGAAAATTATTTTAAAAAATGGAACAAGACAGTGACAAACTATTTCTGCAACATTGCCCAGTAATATAACACCACCAGGAAAATTACACCAAGGCATATGTAAGGTCATCAATCAAGCTTGACTTGAAGATCTTTTATCTTTTACTCCAAGTTGCTGATATATAATTATTGCCATTGCAGCTAGGTAAGGACATGGCTCTTTAATTGATGTTAATGGCATTGGTGTACCATACCTTTCTTGGAGCTTTTGTAAGAGATTATTCTTATCATATTAGAATGTGAATAGTTGATTATAAGATGGGGAAACTTCTCTCTTGGATATAAGATACAACATTGACCCCATGAAGGACTGCATGAACAAAAATAGGTACTATTTTTATGGAGCCTTTGAGACTCCTGTTATGCTCCGTGATCTGATGTATATACTAATTAAGTCACATCTACATGTTATATATAAGATATTATTTGACCATTGTGTAAACTATTAGGAGCCGTTAGCTTTTCCCATGGTAGTATTAATAGGTCAAAAGGCTGAGGCAGCCTAACCTAAATAGCTCTGGTAGTAAAACTGGTGAGGTCACATAAGTGGCACTACAAACCCTAGCTAACCCATCCAGCAATTGCAAACTCTCATCTGTTTGTGTTCTGTCCTTCTTCCTGCAGGGAATGATACAACTGCTGATCATTGTGAATAGGTCAGGATTATTATCTTTAATTCTTGAAGGTCCCTTGCGTAAACAGGCTTAGGATGATTGAGGGAAAGTTTCAGTTCTGAAACAAAACTGTGATAAGAGATATCTATATCTATACCATGCCATATATCTTGCTTTGGCAGGTTGAAAAAGTCTAATTGGGGAATGGACTGTTTCAAAAGCCACCAGCTTTGATTCCAATCTGAATCCAAATCTCACAATAGAAAATTTTCATTTCTGGAGCTTTTTCTGGAGTTCAGCAAACAGCTGAAGTGTTTTTAAAAACTGTGAAAGAATTGATTTAAGCAGTTGGATCAATGGCAAAGTCCCTTGTGGATATGCCAAACTTCAAACAAGCAAGGGGGGTTTCTGTACAAGAACATGTGTGGGGTGTGTGTGTGTTTGTGTATGTGTGTGTCTGTTTCAGGGTAATTAATATAAAATGAAATAAGACTGCAGAGGCCTTTGGGGAAAAAGCTTTCAGCATTCACAAGGACAGATTTAAAGAGAATAGTGCTTTTAAAGTTGATCTGAAGGAATACAAAAACAGAATTAGTTTTAAATCCATCCAGAGAGTTTGAATGTCTCTTAAAAAAAAAAAAAACAACTTTATTTCGCAGGATTACCAGTATAGGAAAAGGGTCAGTAACTTATGAGGTTACCAGAAGTCAGGTTCCCAAACTATTTCACTTGGCTTCCTGTCATTTCTAAGCAAACTCCAAGACTTGTAAATATTTTTTAAAAAGAGACTGGAACAATGTGCCCTTCCTGACAGTTTTTGCTTCATGTCCAAACTGCTTATGCCTAAGACCCCATTAATGTTTGGTTCTCCTTCTGTTTAGAAAAAGATTTTAATCCATTGTACAGACATCGGTCCTATACCCTCATATGGAAATATTGCCGGTAAAGTGAAATCTGAAGTGTTTCCCATTCCAGTTAAATACAATTTCCTGAAAATGTACAAAATAATACTATATGTATTATTACCTTTACATGTAGTCCTCATTTAAAGATACATTTGCAACTGACAGGCCTGTTGTTAAGTGAGATACCATGTGACCACAATTTGCTTTTTTTTTTTTTTTGCTGATTTCCCATTGACTCACTGTTAGAATAGCAGTAGCACTTATATATTGCCCCATAGTGCTTTACAGTACTATCTGGATGGTTTACAATGTCAGTATATTGCCCCCAACAGTTTGGGTCCTCTTTTTACCAACCTCGGAAGGTTGGAAGGCTGAATCAACCTTCAGCCCTGATAAGATCGAACTCCAGGCAATGGGCAGAGTTTGCTTGCAATACCGCATACCACCATGACTCCTTCCACAGCCTAGAAGAGGGGTCTCCAATCTTGGCAAATTTTAAGACTTATGGACTTCAACATCCAGAATTCCTCAGTCTGCCATGTTGGCTGGAGAATTTTGGGAGTTGAAGTCCAGAAGTCTTAAAAGGGCTATGTTTGGAAACCCCTGGTCTAGAAGCTGACTGTGAAGCTCACAGATGGCAATAATGTGATTGTGGGATGCTATGACATTGGTAAATGCCACCAGTCACACAACTGCAGGGATGCTATAACAGAAGTAAATATGAGGGGCAGCCATAAAATTGCTTTTCCAGCACCCTCACAACTTTGAACCGTTGCTAAACAAGACTGTCAAGGGAGGACTACCTGTAACCATACTATTGAAATCCCCCTTACTAGCTTAGTCATTTTAGGAAGGCAGAGTACAAATGAATTAAAATAAATAAATATTGACTAGTCAAAGCTATCTGGTTGATGTCTAAATTACGTGTTCCTGAGCTGGAGGGTAAAAACAGTTTAGTTGTAGTTTTGCATTATTGTTATTATTATTATTTTGCCTGAGTGTCCTTAGAGTTTTTATATTGTTTTGATATTGTTTGTTTTTAGGCACCTAGAGTTGCAGACCTGCGAACCAAAACTAATTCGTTATTTAATCACATTACCAAACTGCTCTGCCTCCCTGAAACCATTTACTGTTGCTCAATAAATGTCTAATATGTTAATCTATTGATCCATCACCCTTCCTAAGTCTTCTTTCCCAACCTGAAACTTTCAAAGTATGTTGAGACTGCATTTCCTCTGGTGGCTGGGGGTCATGGTTGGAAGTTACAAAGAGGATGCCTTTAAATGTGGGGAAGATTGCCTTTAATCAAAAGAACGCAAGGGAGTACTCAGTTTTAAATTCCTTGCTTCTTTCTTTATTACAGGTAGTCAAATACCTTCTGGTCCAAGATGGCAGACAGCGATAAAAATGGAAGCAGCCGTTCTAGCACCAGCAGCAGTCGACTTCAGAGCAAGAAGCCCCCCAACCTCTCTATCATGATCCCACCAGTGAAGACCGAAGAGGAAAGCAGCCAAACAATGGTATGAATTACTGAGATCCATAAACGTCTGTGAGATTTCCACTGTTATGTGCTATCCGAAAAGATGTCTCTTATAATCATACATTATAGTAGTGCAAAAAAAAAAAAAAATGCTTCAAAATCAAAACGTTCTCCTTTCAAGTGTGAAACCGGGCTGTTTCAAGCACAAAGCCGTGGTTGGTGCTTAAAAGCCAGTTGCTCTAAGTTAAAACACTTCCCAAATGTTCCTTATGACCTGTTTCACTCTTGGAAGCAATCTGATATGGGCCGTTGTTTTGAGTCTCAAAGAACTGGCTTTCACCTCCCATATGGGAATGATCATGGATTGTTTACTGGTTCATTGTTCAATCCCACCATCATAGGCTAGTGTTAACATGTTGACACACGAGAAGGGAGTGGGACCACTGAAATACAGCTCTCCTACAGCCTTTGTGCAGAAGGATACAATGCTCCACAACTTCAAACGTTGCTGGAAGATCTAATAGGAAAACAGGAGTTGCATTCCCCAGTCAAGTTTTAATCCTGTTGACCCACAAAAACAACCATACCATCTCCACCCACTCTAGATAATCTGCTTCAGCCAGGATCTTTTGTGCCTATCGTCTTCTGTAGAACCTTCCCTGAAAGGAGAAGATGAGAGGCAGGATGTAAGTTGTCTAATACAGTGGCCCCCAATCTTTTTTGAACCAGGGACCGGTTTCACGATTATTTATTCTTCCATGGACTGGTACCTGAGTAACTCGAGACTCTACCGCCATCGGGACGGCTCTTCGTTCGAAGCCACCCACCCTTCGACAAAACTAAAGCGCGAGCACCCAAACGCCGCTTTCTAACCGAAAACCCGGAAGCAACCGAAAACTCAGAAGCGCCGTCGAAACAAGATGGCAGTGCCCAATCTTTATGGCCCAGTAAAAAATGATCCATGGACTGGTACCGGTCCGGGGACCGGTGGTTGGGGACCCCTGGTCTAATAAGAGTATAATAATAATCATGTCTTCTGGCTGAAGTATTCAAACATGCAAATATGGTGCGGTGTTCTCTCCTTATAGGGTGGTTGTTAAGAGGTTCAGGCTAAACTGGATCTTGTTGATCAGACTTGATTCGTTCCAGTAAACTATTCCTGAATCCAGATTGTCTAATCTGTCTTTAGATGGACCGTCTGCCAAAAAGCCACTGTGTAGTAATAATCTTTGAGATAATCAGCCAGTTGAATTACCTTAGCTCAGGGGTGTCAAACTCGATTTCATTGAGAGTAGCATCAGGTTTGTGTTTGACCTCAGTATGTTTAGGGGGGCTGGGGTGTGTGGCTAAGGTGGGCATGGTCAGCTCGACATCACTCATGTTCGGGGTGTCTTGTGGCCCGAGTGCTCTGGCAGCAAAATAGGTGCCCCTGAGCTCCATTTTCACTGGCAGAGGGTTGCAGGAGACTGTCACAGCTGAAAATGGAGCTCAGGACTCCATTTTTGCTGGCAAAGGCATCATGGACCGGCCCTTTGCTTTTTCCAGGGCAGTCCCACAGGCCAACTCTAAGCACCCCTTGGGCCAGATCTGGGCCCTGTCCCTTGATTTTGACACCCCTACAGGGGTGGGATTCTACCAGTTTGCACCTATTTGCTAGAACCGGTTGTTAACATTCTAAGCAGTTCGGAAAACCAGTTGTTAGAAGAAATTACTGGCCTAATCCTGTAAGGAAGGCAGGAAGGAAACATTCTGGTGTTGCTTACAGAAACTGCCTCTCCGTTAACCCTTATTACATTCTTGGCAGGACCAGATTTCCTGTCTCTGGAACTTCTCTGGAGTTTTTTTCCTCTCCTTTGCTGGTACTTTGTTTGTGTGGAGTGACCATTCAAAGTTACAATAGCACTGAAAAAAGTGACTTATGACCATTTTTCACACTTAAGACTGTTGCAGCATCCCCACAGTCATGAGAGGCCAGGCGAGGAGATGCATGCCTCAATGTGAGTGATTTTGAATTGGCCACGCCCAGCCAATAACATGACCACCAAGCCACACCCACCAACTTAGCCACGCCCACAGAACCAATTGTTAAAAAAATTGAATCCCACCCCTGCACCCCTGCCTTACCTTTTATTACATTGGCTTGCTATACCGCACCATTTCAAAGCATTATCTTTTCTACCATGCATACTCACTAGCTAGTAACAAGGTAGAATGGATCATATAAGTGCAGTATAAGGTAAAATCTTTTGTAAGCTCCAGCCAGTTCTTTGGTATTCTACAGAGATTTTTTTTGGGTATGTTGCACTTCCGGAAGTAGAAAATGTCTTCCATCCCATCCCTTATTCCATTGCATTTTTTCCTTTTCTCTTTCACTGGTCCCTAAGTTATAAACTGCTCAGAGGCAAGTGTGTAATTTGATCTGTGTACCATTTTACCCTCACACAAATATCTATGCCTGATTAATCAGCTTGCTGATCAGTTCAGCTAGCCATGAACTGAAGAATACATCCTGATCCCTCCCTGATCAAGAAGTATGATTTTTTTTTGTTTTTTTTTTTGAGAATTCACAATTTGTGTGGATAGTGGAGTGGTCTCTGGATCAACTCGTCCTCCCCAACTTCTTTGCTGATGACCTCAATATCTCTTTTTAGCTTCTGAAAAAGAACCCAGGTCTTCAAAAAAGTGTGAGCCTCCAGGAGTCGAGGTTGAAAAGACAGGGCAGCAACTTTGAAAGACATCCCGCCTTGCATAGACAAACCTCATTGTCCCAGAGTATTCGCAAGTAAGGAGAACTTTATCCTAATAACATGTTAACTTGTCATTATTTATTTGTCTGATTTCTTCTATTTATTCAAGCTGCCCATCCCATAATCATGACTCTGGGCAGCTTACAGCATATAAAAACAAAGCAGTGGTGTAATATGAAATATAAACAACAGCTGGGGATAATGTGTGAGTCTGTGAGTGTTTGATTTTTATGCTTGCTGTGCTGTAAGTAACATTAAAAAGACTTGGTAGATATTTTTGAAGCTCTTTCCGGTCCTTGTAAATGAACATAGACTCACTGAATTCATTTATACACTAAGCACACTTTCCTCTTGAGAACATACAGGCTCCCAGTTTAATTGAATGCCATTATGTTTGCAATCAGTGCTTTAAGAGTTGTGGTGGTGCAGTGGTTAGAATACAGTACTGCAGGCTAGTTCAAGGTTGACTCAGCCTTCCATCCTTCCAAGGTCAGTAAAATGAGGTTGTTGGGGACAATATGCTGACTCTAAAAACCCACATAGGGAGGGCTTTAAAGCACTGTGAAGTGGTATATAAGTCTAAGTGCTATTGCTATTGCTTTAAAAGATTAGCCAGTGCTCGAACCTGGACCTTGCTCAAAACTGAGACCAGTGTCAAACAAGGGGAAATAAGGCTGAAATATCGACTATGTCTTGTAACTATTTTACATTATAGTTAAATCTCAACTTGCTCATCTTGCAATTGAGATTTTAGTTGCTAATCCATATGGTCATTAAATGAGTCATCCCATGATAAGGCTTAATTTAATGATAATTTTTGTCATGGTTGTTAAGGAAATTCATCGCAGTTATTAAGCAAATTACATGGTTCTTATGTGAATCATGTGGTCATTAAGTGAATCTGACATCCCCAGTTGACTTTTCTCGTCAGAAGCTGGCTGAGAAGTTCACAAATTGTGTTCACATGTCTGCAATAGGCTGGAACCATTATAAATGCAAGCTAGTTGCTCAAGTGCCCAAAATGCAATCGCATGACTGCAGGGATCACACAAGGGTTTTTCTGAGGCTGTAGTAATTTTGAACCATCCTTAAATAAATGGTTGTAAGCCAAGCACAACCTGTATGTGAGATAGCTGTGTTATTATTCCTTCTCTCAGTTGTTAAGAATGACCATGGCTGTGATCACCCAGGGTAGGATACAAAAGAAACACAGTCACAGAAAACAGGTGAAACCCGTTTTATTCCTTCACTTTGCTTCCAAGCTCCAAATATCCTTGACGGAAGACAAAAAACTCCCACACAAACAGTTACAAGAAGGAGGAAAAAAGCAACACAAACCAGGCAAGATAAGGGCTGGAGGACGTCCACAGATAACAGAACACACACTGGGAAGGACGCCAAACTCAGAGAGGAAGCATAAACTAGAGATATTTCCATGCTTTGTTTTCAGCGCTCACCCGTACACATGTCCGTCCTCTTATTCAATTGTTACAGCTGCAGCCCTTGAAGAGGATCAAGGCCCTCTCCTCCTGAGTAGACCAAGTCTCTCCCTTATCCTCTCCTCCCTGCATGCCCTAAGATGGAGAGGGGATGGGCCTAGGTCCTCCTCTAACTGCTCAGCCGGCCTCTGCCATTCCCCAGCCTCCTCCACAACCTTCAGAGCCACACTTCCACTCCCTGCCGTGCAGCTGTTCCTCCTCTCACTCAGAGTCAGTCTCCACCAGGGGCATGACAATGGCTTTTCATAGAACAAAGCCATAACAATTTACAGATGCTAAAAAGGAAGATAAACAGAAGAAAATCTAATCCATAAAAAGTGACTCAGCCCCACCATCAAATTGGTGTGTTTTATCACAGACTAGATTCTGGTTTTTCCCCCCTTAAACTTATTTTGAAGATTTGATGAACAAAAAATGAATATTTCTATCCACAATTCTTCATGTTTATTAATGTCAGCTTTAAAAGTGTTCCCTACAATCCCCACCTCCAACCCCTTCCATCTGCGAAAACACATCCATAGATCTTCCATTCCTGGAAGCAAAACTAGATAAATGTTTGGGCCTGGGTGGATTAGATGTGGGGGCAGTTAGTTTCCTAAAACCTTGATGTTGCTTGTGAAGCCATGGATGCCTTGTGACATTTGTCTCCTCTTTGCTATACTCAGAGGAGCAGCGCAGTGGTTTGGCGTCAGCAATGACTGGGATGGAAAACAGCAGAATTGGCAGCGTAAGAGCCTTCAACACTGCAGCCTGCGCTATGGAAAACTCAAACCTGCCTACAGGGAAATAGAAGTGAACAGCCAGGAGGTGCCTTCTTTCCAAGGCACAGAATCCCCAAAGCCAGCAAAAATGCCTAAGGTAGGTGTCATTGCACAAGAGAGTCAGTAACGCAGACAAACAAGCATGCTAGATTTGGCTGTGGAAAAGAATTTATAATCCATGTATTAGATGTACAGCTTGAGGGAAAAGGGCCACCAGAAAGTCGGAACTTCCTCTTTTGAAGATCTCCAAGTTGAGCTCACTGCCAAGTGAAAAAGTCTGGTATCAGGCAATAACAAGCTCCACCCCAGGGTCTGGGAAGCCACCGTCAGCCAGAGGAAATCCTATTGGATTAGCTGAGGTGAAGAATAAGATGTTCAGGAGGCCAGTTTATGGCTGTGAAGGAAATTTCCTGTTATTATCCCACCTCATTTGCCACTGAGATGATGGCCTCCTCCTGCTGAATGAAAGAGTTGGTCCTAATTCTCCCTTCCTGTAAGGAAATTTAAAGGTGTGATGGGCAGCCATATTCTCAGAGAGAAACGTCATCTGTTTAAAAGGATTCTATATCAGATGATAGGAAAAAACATTGAAAGGGATCAGAGAGATGTTGGTCAGAAGAAATCCTATGATGGGAGGGGAATCAAACATTTGTCTAAGGCACCATCCCATAGTTGATACGATTAAAATTTAAAGCAACATTCCTGTTCCATTTCAGCACTGAGTACGAGACTAATTGTTTCAATTGTTTTATCCTTTCAGATTGTAGATCCTTTGGCCCGAGGCCGTCCCTTCAGGCACCCAGATGAAGTGGATCGTCCACGAACCCCACATCCTGTCCTCCCCCCTCTGACTCCTGGGGTTGTGTCCTTGGCATCATTAGGCAGTGTACGGTCAGGCTACACCCACCTGCCCCGCAGGAAAAGGGAATCCGTGGCCCATATGAGCTTTAAGGCAGCTGCAGCAATTATCAGAGTGAGTTCTAGTTTTGTGGTAAAACTCTGAGCTTCCGTTCTTTACTTCTTAAATAATGGTGTCAAGGATGTGATATCAATGTGCTGCTTCCTTATCTTTTCTGGAGAGGGAAAAAAGTTATAGATATACAGGATTTCAGTTCAAATTTGAAATGGAAAATAAATTAAATCCCAGTTTGCAATTATCTCTCCAAGTAATTTTTCTACTTCTGAGATTGCCATATGTGTCTGGAGTTATATTGGGTGGGAGGGCATTTATGTTTTTTGCTGGATTCTCTGCAGTTCCTGGGGATGATTTTTCTGAAATGTCACATTATATCCTATTTTCAGCAAGATTGGAGAATTGATTTTATTTTACTTTTGAAAAAGATATATATTATATATATAACTTATATTTTGTTATGCTGGTGCTTCTAAGTTTGTATTTGAACTCTGGAATTAAGTGAATCCATGAAATTATAATTGTCTTGACAGAATTTGATGATTTTCATACTCCAAGCTTCTTAAAGTTGAGGGTTATGAAATGGGTTGTCCCGAGAAAGGCCACGATCAAAAAAAGAAAATTGTGTTTGGTGGGAATACAAATAGGCACACAATAATGGTATATTCCCCTTATAAGACTTGAAACACAAATAGGTAGGTGCACAATAGAAGTGAAAGCATATTCTCAATTCAGAATACAGGTATCACCAGAGGGAGCTGTTGTACTGCATAGAAAAAGAATGGAAAGGTAGATTTAGCGACATTTGGTTGGAAGGTGGATGCTATGTAAAACCTCCTACTTCATAATTGGAACCAATATTAATATAATTGGCTTATACCCAATGGACCATGCCACAGAACAGATTTACTGAAATGAAGCCTGTAGCTATCTTGACTTAAACTATATCTCTTTGGATACAGCTCCAGAGCGTTTAATCACGTGCCAAGTCCTGAGCCTTCCTCTTAGGAGGCATCTTCCCCTTTTGGAAGGAAACTTCAGGACTGATTGTATCCCCATAACTCCAATTGGAGTTGAAGTTGCTGATAATAGATTGAATCATTGATAGGGAGTGTTTTGAACCTGACCATTCACTAATTCCAACTTGTTCCTTACAATAGGGGCGTTCTGTTCTGGATCCTTCAGTGCAAAAACGCAGAGGCAACAAACGGAGCTTTTTGTATCCTAGCTCCATGGACGATGATGTGGTAGATGGCATGGATACATTTGACTCTACCTTCTTCAGTAAGGCAAGCATGGTTCCAGGGCCTTCCTGTTACATTCTCCTCCTCTGCTCTGACAGCTCTGTTTCGCTCCTTCCATGGTTCCTGCTGTCCTCTTGTTAAATTTGCAAAGGGAAGGAACTGCCAACAGTTCAGCAAAATCGTTTTATGGATTTTGACAGCTTTGTCGCTTCTTTACTGAGTCTCCCTCCGTTCCCTCTTTTTCCAGTTTGTGATGCTGCGCTACCTGTAAATTAAAAATATTTTGTGCCATTTCAAAGCAAGTCTTTGTTTCAAGCAAGTGGTACGCTTGGGGGTGGGGGGGTCTTCCGATCATCCTGGGAGAAGCTGAACCTTCAGCCCTGTGAAGTAAAACAGGCTGCCAGGCAAAAGAGATTTTTGAAAGTTCTTAAGTCTTTGATGCCGTCTTTCCAGCCCAGATCTAGTAATTTTACTATTGCTTAGGTATCAATTTTTTTTAAAGTGGATATGTTAGTATGATTAGACCATCCATGATTGTCTCAACCCCTTCATGAGAATACAGCCCCAAGGACTGCTCTTCTGGAAGAGGATTGGGATTTTTTTCAGATATTTCTTTTTTTTTTTTTTCATACAAGAAATAAAATAGGCATGGATAATCAACAGCCCCATCCATATGTGAATAAGATCATTCCTGAAACAAATAAAATCAATTACATTTCAAAGTAAAATATAACCTAGTCTCTATTAATTAAAACATATCATATTTAGCTACACAAACTGTAAGGAAATTGAATATTTTATTAAAATATTCCTTGCTGTAAGATATGGCCTTTTCACCATGAATTTAAAGGAGGCAAAACAGGTTCACCAACAGTGTTCCTCTAGATAAGCTTCCAAAGTGGGTGATTTAAACTGACCAATGCTTGCCTTGAATTCCTGTTGATTTCTACTGTATTCGGCTTGATTTGTACTGTACTGGTAGCATTAGGACAAGTCACAAGGAAAACAGCTGGAATATAAATATTTGGGTTGCTTTTAATCTTAGGCACGCCTGGACATGTCCTTTGCCCAGAGGAATTATCCAGCAAATGGGGAGGGGAGGTAGATCCATGACATCCTGCAGCTAGCATTGTCCCACTTTTAAAACTGGTCACAAAGTGGTGTTTCTGATACAACATGAATGGCGTGGGAAAGAGCTATCCGGCAGGGTCTCTCACTGTGTGAAGGTAAGGCTCCTTCAACACATTGGATAAGGGAACTACTTTTGCCTGGCCTTGTTCCAAGTAATTGCACTCTCTCTAGTTTGAAGTGTCATTTGTTTGGCAAAGGCACTCCTGATGTGTAATATTTTTTGCACGGAAAATATTACAAAGGTCCACTGTGCTGCTATCTGACTGATTTCTTTATGTTCCTTTTACATTGCACTAATTACAGGGCTTGCTAAGCTTTGCTAAAGCTTATGTGTGAGCCTACACGATCACATCTGCTGGTTCTTCTTGTAAATGAGCAAGGCTAGCAAATTATGGGTGGTGCTGCAGAGAGTAAGCCAGAGATCCTGGATCAAAGAAAATGCTAAATGTTGAGTTCACAACCTGTAAGTTGTGAATTGCATGTGGACCTTGTGAACTGTGTATGAATGGAGCAAAGGGGAAGACTGAGTATGAATAAAAGAAGATGCTTACATGTCCATGATATAAAATATATTTTGCTTAATTTCCCTTCCCCCGACTTTTCCCATATATTGATTCCTCTCACACTCCTGCCTTCCCTTCCATAATGAATTTTAATTTTAACTTACATTTTTGGAAACTAAGTTTCTATAGATCAGTGTTTCTCAATCTTGACAACTTTAAGATATGTGGACATCAACTTCCAGAATTCCCCAGCCAACCGCTGCTATAGATTGTCAATGAAGCGTACCCTGGGAATAGCTAGCGAGTGCAATTTGCTTATTGTTAGCTGAGCTATATTATGGCTTGATCTGTCAGGCAAACATAAGCAGAGCATTGATTGTATGTTTAGATGCAAAATAAATTGTCTTCAAATGTCCTACATTAAACTCCTTTTTGATGATGTGAATTTTCATTGATTCATTGATTATAAACTAAACCTGTCACTACAAAAAAACAAAGCTAGCCCTTTTACTTTATTGAAATCTCTGGCTAATCTTTGACTGTTATGATTCATTCCTTCCTTCCTTTCTTAAGTTTTCGTGGGTACTTACATGTATGGTGTTCAGTTTTGTTCGGGTATTTTCCCACGTCATTATAGTTATGCTTTTAAAGTTGTAGCAACGTTTCAGCAGAATCTCATCTGCCATCATCAGGCTTCTGTATTGTGTTCGTCTGTGAGTCATAACGGCTGTGAAAGTCTGACTCACAGACGAACACAATACAGAAGCCTGATGATGGCAGATGAGATTCTGCCGAAACGTTGCTACAACTTTAAAAGCACAACTACAATGACGTGGGAAAATACCTGAACAAAGCTGAATACCATACATGTAAGTACGCACGAAAACTAAAGAAAACAAATCTATCTATCTATCTATCTATCTATCTATCTATCTATCTATCTATCTATCTATATCTATATCTATATCTATATCTATATCTATATCTATATCTATATCTATATCTATCTATATATAGAGAGAGGGGGGGGAGAGATCCTGTTTTTTGAGCTAAATAACTCTCCCAGGATGCTTCCCTCCTGATATGACTAGACAGCCATTGAAAGACTTCCTTGTATGGTTCCTGGGTTGTATGATTAAAGTCCCTTTGCCTGGAAATTCTGGCAGCTGCAGCTCATCATATCTTGGGGATGGAGGGAGGGTGCTGGGTAAGGGGCATTTATAAAAAAATGCAATATTTTTCCTACGTAAAATAAGATATGGGCAGTAATTCATAATCCAGCAGCCAGTTTGTGTTTGTTGCTTTTTCTATCAGATGTTATGAAGGTGTGTATAATTATTTATAGATAGATAGATAGATAGATAGATAGATAGATAGATAGATAGATAGATAAACAACGGTGTTTGCCAGAATGACTGGATCCCTCACTGAACAAGGTATACAATTCTCATTTTAAATGGGGCCACGAGGAACAATTCCCCTTTCTTACAGGTTGATGCACATGAGGAGATGTGTTCCATGCAAGATGATGTATTTGAATCCCCACCTCTCTCTGCTACTGTCTACCATGGGATTCCCTTACAAGAAGACGGCAAGTTGCCCGAGGCCGACCAACCTTTCCAGTGAGTCTTGAAGACCCATTTAGACTGATAGAAGAGAAGCCTCCTGTTCATAGGAAATGTACTCTGATTCATGCAACCAACTGTGAGCTATTGTTACCACAATCACCTGGAAACAAAGCTTTCCTACTCCAGAGGTGATGTGAAGCTACTGAGCAAAAAAATCCCCTTTCCTCTATGGTATTCTTGTTTTGGATTCTTCTTTCTGTAAAGGCTACTTTGTCACATCAAACCTTTTAAAACAATCCTAAAATAAAGGGCTTCCATTTGTCAATAACAGTTGACCTGCCAGTGAACTATAAACTCTACTGCTGTTTTTGCTGCTTCGGGACTGGATTATAAATACAGTGGGACCTTGGGTCACGACTAATCCGTTCCAGGACTTTGGTTGCAACCTGATTTGGTCGCAAACAGAAGCGAGACTGAATGTGCATGCGGCTACAGTTTTGCACATGTGCGGAAGGGGAAATTGCTGCAGCAAGGAAAATCACAGCGGCTGTATTTGATCGGCACCTGAGGATCTGTTCACGACCAGAAGCAACAATTTTCCCAAATTTTTGGTTGCCACTCAATTTGCTCGTGAACAGAAGCATTCGTGACCCCGGGTTCCACTGTGTTTTAAGGTTTTTACAGTGTTTTAAGGTTTTTATAAAGTACGTCATCCTGACAAGTATGTGAAGGATGCAGACAACATTTCTATTATGAATATGAATATTACTTTCACTGCAAAGACCATTTAAATAGCTTTCCAGTAATGGGCTTTGCTCAGAAAGTGAAAGCTTTGGAACAGGAGAATATGAAGCAGGGAACTAGCCTTTTGAAACAAGATTGGCCACTTGAATTGCTTGTCTTAAATGCTGAAGGCATTTACACCTAAGAGTTGTAGACCAGTGGCCCCCAACCTTTTGGGCACATTTCTGTGGAGAATGGTTTTTCTCTGGACAGGAGGATGTGTAATTTTATGTGTGCCTGCATCCCACCTATGGACGTCACTTGTTTGCACAGCCCAGTTGTAACTTTGAACGGTCCATGGACCAGAGCTTGGGGCGGTGGGGTGTTGTAGACAATGCTTGAATTGCTTGCCTTAAATGCTAAAGATATTTACATCTGAGTGTTATAGAGAAGGTGACAGATGCAAGGAGGAAAAGACTAATGCAAGCACAGTGGAGGAGAGGAAAGATGATATTAAAAATTCAGAGAAGTAACTCTGATGCACTGAAGAATCAAACAAGACGCTTGAATCTTGGTCATCTTATCATTTCCCAGAAAGAATTTCCTGTTCGAGATTGAACTTAGCTCAATCAACTGCTCTTATTGATCGTCTTATCTTTTTCTGCATAAAGTAGTCATTGCAAAAGAAAACATGCTGTGGTAGAGGGGAGGCCAAAAGAGAACCAATTACAGGTAGTCCTTGACTCACAGTCAAAATGGAGCCCAAAATGTTGCTAAGTGAGAGACTTGTTAAGTGAGCTTTGCCCCATTTTATGATTTTTTTTTGCCACTGTTGCTCAGTGAATCACTGCACCTGATAAGTTAGTCACCTGGTTGTTAAGTGAATCTGGCTTCCCCATTGACTTTGCTTGTCGGAAGGTCACAAAACATGATCAGATGAACCCCAGGACATTGCAACTGTCATAAATATGAACCAGTTGCTAAGTATCTGGATGTAAATCACGTGACCCTGGGGATGTAGCAATGGTCATACGTGTGAAAAATGGTCAAAAGTCACTTTTTTCCAGTGCCGTTTTAACTTTGAGCAGTCACAAAACTGTTATAAGTCAAGGACTACCTACTGTTGTTGCATGGGGCCCATGATGCTTCAAAGACCTACATATTTGCTGAGATCAAGGAACATATGCAGAACACAATTAATTCTTAGAATCCTGGAATAATTCTACATCTATCTCTGCTGTCATGCTGTCAAACTCAGGCTGAGTTTTCAAATATGTCCTTTCTTGTTCTGCAGGCATGGAGGAGCCATTGCCCTCAAAAGCCTCCAGCAAACAACAACTGCTCCCAAGAGGGGCACTCGGATTGCTGCCAGGGTGAAGAATTTTGCCTTTGACCACAAGAAGCGCTACTATGGGATGGGAGTGGTGGGCAACTGGTTGAACAGAACGTATCGTCGGAGCATCAGCAGTGTGGTACGGTCACAGCTGGAGATCACAGACAGCCACAGGTAGCAGCAGACCACCAAAGTTCCAGGGTGACTACGGATTAGTCATTTTCTTGCAGTCCATCCTGACCCAGCTGGACTGCTAGGGGGATGAACATAAAGGAGTCCTTTTTAAGTGCCTCTTTGAACTCAGAGAAGAAGTAGGATAAAAATGCAACACAGCAGTAATTAAGTCACTCCAAAGAGTGTTCACCCATAGCAGAAATAAATGATCTATTTGTAGGTGGGCAAGGAGTATATTTCAATTGGGGATATTTTGCCTGCAGAAATTATCTGTCATTTTGTGTTCTTTTCCCTGTTGCGTCCTGGATGCTGCACATTCATTGTCTTTTGTGGATCAGATACTTCCTGAATTAGCCATGCTTTCTAAATGTTTAGGTGTAGTGGTAGCAACGCAGTGATTAGAATGCAGTATTGCAGGTTAATTCTGCCAACTGCCAGCAGTTCGATTCTCACCGGGCTCAAGGTTGACTCAGCCTTCCATCCTTCCAAGGTTGGTAAAATAGAGATTGATAGTGTTTTCTAGCCCTGTCTAAGTTGTTTACAAAGTTAACATATTGCCCTCAATAAATATGTTAACTTTGTAAACAACTTAGACAGGGCTAGAAAACACTGTGAAGCAGTACATAAAGTCTTACATGTTCGGATTAGTTAGTTAATGTAATCTCTTTCTTAATAAAGAATATCAGACTGAGATTTCTCTACAGAATCCTTTCTGGTTACTGACACTTTCCACTACCTTTTCTTTCTGTTCTGTCTGAAACAGGCCTTATTTTACATACTGGATCACATTTGTCCACATCATCATCACTCTACTTATCATTTGCACTTACGGATTTGCTCCAATCGGCTTTGCTCAGCATGTGAAAACAGAATTAGTGAGTCTAATTATATTTCAGTACTGCTTACTTCGTGATTTCTGTGAAATATGAAAATATCAACATCTTTTCTATCCTGTCTTTTAAAAACCTCTGGGTGACCAGCTACTATTTCAAAGATATCTTTGTATATAATTAGTGCTTGTTTAGCTATTTCCTCATTTAGTGACCATTCCCAATTACAACGGATGAAAAAAGTAACTTTGCAACCAATCCTCACAGTATGTCCTTTGTAGATCAGGAGAGCAAAGGAAAGCTAAAGTAAGATCGTAAGCACAGTTACTGTTTCACTTAGTGACCATATCATTTAACAACAGGTATTCCCAATTGTGGTCACTAAACAAGGACTACTTGTACGACGTAAACTATTGAAAATAAAGCCTGCATATGTAACCATTACATATTAATTACAAATGAAGATTTTTGAAGTAAAATGCAACCAAATGCTCAATAGAACAACATGATTTTAATTCATATTTTAAAAATTAAAAAATAATAATCTAATCTACTGAACTAGTCACACACTGCTCTTTGTATTAGCCAGGCAATGAATTGGCACCCAGTCAGTTCAAGCAATCCTGATACTGGGAGCAGGACTCTGTCTGCTGGTCTTAAATCAGCCTTTCTTAATCAGTTGCCCTGCAGGTGCACTGCAACCATTATTCTCAGAATTCCCAGTCAGAAGGGCCCCATAGCTGGGTCAGCTGAGAATTCTATAGCTCCATTGGATTTGGAGGAAGGTCCCTGAGGGAGACACCCTGGATTTAAACCCTTGGGACTTGAAAGTTCAAAACAGCAGGTCAAACTGGACCTGGAAACTGACTCCCTCTCAATGTAGATCTTCTCAGGTATTTTCTATACATCTAGCAGATCCAAACATGGGGTATATAACATGCTGTGGCAACTGGAATGTTCAGAAAATCTTTAGAGTCCTCTAGTAGATAATATTCTATGTTGAATGGCAATAATTGGCCCAATGCCAAAAACCTAAAATCTGCAACCAGAGAAGCCAAGATTTGCATACTTTTCTTTTGGCAATATAATTAAGGCAATAATTGGGCTAAGATTCTTTGATGCAATCTATGAGCCACAAGGCACCATGGTTACACTGTAGTATGCAGGCTACTTCTGCTAGCTGCTAGCTACCAGTTGCCTGCAGTTTGGCAGTTCAAGTTTCACCGGTTCAAGGTTGACTCATCCTTCCATCTTCCCCAGGTCAATGAAATGAGGACCCAGATTGTTGCGGGCAATACACTGAGACTGTAAAACAGCTTAGAGAGGTCTGTAGAGCACCGTAAAACTGTATATAAGTCTAAGCGCTATTGCTGTTGCTACCCAGAAAAAAAATGCAAGACTACATTCAAATGCAGGTTAGAAAAAAGAAAAAAAAGATTTGAAATGGTTTCCCTTGCAGAAGTCTTCTTCAGTTTTGCTATGTAACCCTTTTTGTGAAAGGTTTTGAAAATATGACACACTCAGATGGCCACTCCCACTGGCATCTATCTTTTGCCATTTACGGGGAAAAGGTCCCATCTAATCTATACCTTGAAATACTTGCTATTTCTTTGACCTTAGAACTTTATCATTGTTTTGCAGATACTACGAAACAAAGGTGTATATGAAAGTGTGAAATATATCCAACAGGAGAACTTCTGGATTGGTCCAAGTTCGGTAAAGACTGTCTTTTTTTTCCTCTCCCCCCATTGCTCTCTTCTAAAAAGAAATTTCTTCCATGTGCTACTCCAAATGACTCATTGTATAAGACGTCTGTAACTTCCTGGTCTGAATTGATTGTAACCAACTAGAGCCAAGGTAGAGACCCTAGCAGATGTTGCTAAACTACAATTAAGCAGATTCTCTTCTGAACAACCAAGCTGTACTTCAGTATCTGGTCATCAGATTTTAGTAGTGTGATTTTGCAGGTTCTGAAAGTTCAAAAAATGGATGGCAGCTGCATGGTGCTCACAGGTTGTTATTCCCATTGGAGACATGGACTCCAGTGTATCATATCACTAGCTGCATGACATAAAAAATAGACTGCTCCCTATCAATGGGTATTTTCTCCATCTTGGCATTAGTTGTTTAATTTCTCTCACATATTTTTTAACCCTAATTGAGAAAATATACCACAAAAAAAGAAGTATTTAAGTGCCAGCTGAGAATGTTAACTACTCCATTGAATTCCCAAGAAGAATATTTTACATTTATATATAAGAGTTGTAAGGAAGGGGACACATGCAAATTCTTCTGGAATGCACAACACATAGTTCTACTTAATCCAACGTTTTCATGAGACCCGGAAGAGGAAGAATCTATAAGTGGCACTTTTATATTTA
This sequence comes from Hydrophis major, assembly GCA_033807585.1. NCBI lineage: Eukaryota > Metazoa > Chordata > Lepidosauria > Squamata > Elapidae > Hydrophis > Hydrophis major. The sequence goes on from CM066329.1 coordinate 176,767,180, forward strand.
TTACCGTTATGGAACATGCACAGCAATGCATCCATCTTCCACAACAGTAACAAAAGGGAGCATGCAGCTTAGCCCTTTAAGTCATCTCAGTATGCATAGTTTTTGCTAAAGTCTTCCACCACTCACTGGGATGGGGTGGGAGGAGACGTTACCTGGCAAAATCCTTGCTTCTTGAATGTTTTTCACACTGCCGCTTTCTATTTCAGATTGACTTGATCCATTTGGGAGCCAAGTTCTCCCCCTGTATCCGGAAGGACCAACAGATTGAGAAGCTGATTCAGAAAGAGAGGGAGAAAGAGCATCACTCTGGCTGCTGTGTCCAGAATGATAACTCAGGCTGTGTTCAGACTCTGCGTGAGGATTGCTCGGTAAGAGCATAATTCTGACAGCTGATAATTGATCTCCTTCAGACTGGGGTTTGGAATGACGTTGGGACTGCGTCTTCCAGAATTCCCAACCACTAGGTTTCAAGTTGAAGAAAGCTTCCATATGACTTTCATGAGCTTTGAGAATCATGATTTAATTCTGCCATAATTTTTTTCTTGTGAGGTTAGTGATCACTGTTTTCTGGAAATAAGGCAGAGGAAAAGCCGATTAATAAAATGCACACTTAAATTCTATTGTAGCAGTTTCAAATATTGTTAACAGTTCCAGAATTCTCAATTTTTATGGACTGTGCCTGGTCATGTGATTAATATAATTACTATAAACTTTAATTTAATATAATTACTATACATTTTAAAAATAATAATTGAAGCCACCCTCCATGTTTTCTAGAATCTACTTTACTTAATTTTTATAGGGTAGTTATTGTACTTAAATAACATTCTCAGTGAAGGTGATCATGGTCATAAGGGAGATCACATGTTGGAAAAAATTATATGAGACTTCTGATGAGATTTTTATTCCTTTAAAAATCTGGATATGTATATTATAGGACTATTGCTTGTGGATACTGTGATACATAGTTTACAAAGTCATTTTTTTTCCTCTATAGGAAACATTAGCCACATTTGTAAAATGGCCAGACTATAATCCACCAGCTGTTGACCCCAGCAATTCAAGTCAGAGAAGGATATCAGGAGCAGTTTGTTCTCAGGATCCCAGGTGAGATATATCTTCACCTCAACAAAGGTCATGTGCCTGAAGAATAAGATGAGAAGGGGGAAGCATGGAATGTAAGATGTTATGGTATTTCTAACTGTTTATCTTCCAACAGGACCTGTGAGGAACCAGCTTCCAATCCACCTCATGCCTGGCCAGATGACATCACCAAGTGGCCAGTAAAGATCTTTCCTTCCTACCTACTTTCCTTCCTTTGAAACAACTGAGTCTCACTGAGCTTGATGGCGCTTAAATAAATCATCACTGTTAATTGTCTCACTAATTTCTATGTCAACTGAAAATGATTTTATGTGAGAATAAGAAAGAAGGAAGCTGTTTGAGCTGTTTGTTTGCCTGGTTACCTGGCGCAGCAGTTTGCTTCATAGAGGAGTCTGCCTAATGAAAGAAGGAACTGGGAGTTCCTGCATGCATGCATGGTTTTTTTTTTTCTAAGTAATACCTATTTATCAAATTCAAACAGGGTGGGTTTTGGTACCCTGTTTGTACTTCTTACATGGAGTGAGACATTAAATTGTAGCAAGAGAGTTTCTAGAACCACACAAACTAGGATAAAATGGAGGGAAGTATGTAGAGGAAAAAAATGCAGTGTAGGGACTGTGAAATCCTTGGTGCTATCTAAGCTTGGCTATTTGCTTTAGATGTTTCATTACGCAACTAGTTAACATCATCAGTGTGGGTGTGGGTGTCTCGTGTTAATCCTTGCTTACATGGATGTTGGCAAACAATCAAGCAACAAATAAGGAGATACCAAGAAGAAAACCATATCTCCACCCAAACTGGCAGGACAAGCTGCTGTACTTATTGTACAGCAAACCTTACACTCGCTAGCTCTTGTCAGCCCTCCCAGGTAAACTAGATAGGAAACACGACTAGAAGAACTAATTCTATTTAATTGTAAGAGTCTTGCTAGTCTGAAAGTACAAACTTGCCATATCCACTTTTAACTGCCTGATCAGTTAGGGCGGGCCCTTTCTAAATTTCTTTCTCTGATCCCTAAGCTCCCGAGACTTCTGCCTCTCTTCCAAGAGATCTGCCTGCTTCCAAGAGATCATCTCACTTTCTCATTCTCCAAGGTCATCCTCACATTCCATGGATGATGTTAGTTAGGTAATTAAACATTTGCAAGCACTAAGGATTCCACAGTTCAACCCTGTGCCAAAGACCCTCTGCTGTTGGAATGAAGGAACTTCAGATGCATGTTTTTATGTAGCATGTGTGCAGAAGTGTTCACACATATAGCCATACCCTAGTCCACTTTTCCATGTAAACAAGTATTAAGGATACAAGTAGGAATCTTTGTTTTCTGAGCCCAAGTTTCAACAAAATGAACAAACTATTTTAATTATATGTTTGCTATCTTGGGATATGGTATTGGTGGTGGTGGTCTTACTTTTCCATTGCTTAAAATATAACTCTATACTATAGGTAGCTATGCAAAATTAAAATAACATTGGGTATATCTCCCACATCCCTTTTCCCTTTTATGTAAACCTCTTTATTTACAGATATGTACTGATCAGGTCAAAAGTAACCACACTGGTTTCTTGCATATGGACTGTGATATTAAAGGAAGGCCATGCTGCATTGGAACCAAAGGCAGGTAAATGCTTGTGATTTGGGGAGTGTCCAAGAGTTGTTTTTAGCATCCATGAAAATCTTTCTACTCCATTTTGGGATCAATTTTAAATCCTGCCTGTATAGAAAGTTTTTTATAATTCCCTCAGCAATGCTTGGGATAAAGTGTATTTGATTAGCATCCATATTTAAAATGAAGAAACGTAGCTTATGGTAGTATTTTTCAAGTTTTGTTGTTCAAATCTGTTTAATGCAGTATTTGAGGCTGTTACTATTGTTTTAGAATACAGACTATATTACTGATTAGAAACATTGAAGTCATTGAGACAATTAGTCACCAAGCTATTTTAAGCCTCACAAATTTCAGTGAGACTTTGTTATGGCTAATTCAATTTCTAAACCCTCACAAAAGGTTCCTTATTTAGCAGCTTTTCAACCAACAGAGTTCACTCTGTGTGACCTTAATGCATCTGATTAAGAGAGTATGCCCTAATAAATTTGTTACTTTAAAATGCTCAGATCCCTCAAAGAAATTCTAGAGCAGAACTGATCTTCAGGCAGTTAAAAAGCTATCTGAGAATTCAGTGGGATGCATTGTACATGAAAAAGTCATGTTGAATGAAGTATAATTTAGGCTTAATTTGCATAAGGTGAGAACAAATAATGATGTTTCCTAGGTTCAGCAAGATGCTTAAAGTATGTTATGGGTTTTGTTTTTGTTGTCATATTTAGAAATCTGTTTGAAAGATATCATAGCCATGTTCACATAACATAGCATTCTTTGAATAAGATGATGGGACAGTGTTTGCTAGATAGATGAGAGAATCTTCAGCTCTTCAGGTGTTGGACTCAAATCTCATTAGACTTTAACAGTGTGGACAATGACTGTTTTGTGATCATTAACACAAATCTTGATTGTGCAAGACAGGAGCTTTTGTCAGTCCCAAAACCAAGAATGACAAACGGTGATTCTTCCAAGCTGCGTTCTTTATTGTTTCACACTTAGAGACAAAATCTTGCCAGACTGAACACTCCAGTATCTTTATCTACCTCCTGTGGACTAATAGGGAGGGGCTGTCTTCATCCTCTTTCTTTCATGCATAACATTTGGATTTAGTAGTTTCTTACTGTTCTGCAATGCACCCTCCCTCCTGGGGATCCATCATATTTTAATAGAGAATTGAACATTAGTTAGCTAAATTATTATTGATTGGTGAGTTACAAAATGATTTGCAATTGAATTGTTCCAGGCTGAAGCATGAAATTTAACTGCTCTGACCATCTTAGAAGCCTTTCAGACTCAAAGCAACCTTTTGGGGTCTTTGAAGCTAAAAGAACTTCCAAGATATTTAAAATTGCTTTTATAAGTTTGAACAAGTGTTTTGAATTTAAAACATTTTTTCACATGGCTATTTTTAAAATGCATAAGCAACCAAAGTGGCTTACAAGAATGAAATTAAATACAAATATAAATTGCAATTGTCAAGTCAGTGTAATTAAAATCCATACCACTGAATTCAAGATAAAAGAAGGGATGATGAATTAAACTGACTCTATTGCTCTTTTTATATTAGCTGTGAGATCACAACTCGGGAGTACTGTGAGTTCATGCATGGCCACTTCCATGAAGAAGCAACTCTTTGTTCACAGGCAAGTAATGTCCTCAGGCAGGTTTCTTTGTTTTGACACTTTCAGGGGAAGTTGAACTTCAAATCCCAGCAACTGGATCATTTAGTGGGAGTCAGATATGAGAAAGGCTATCCCAAAGTGTGTTGATATCAAATGTTTGCCCTGTACTTGCAGTTTAAGGCTAGAAGAGTAGTATTTCTTGTTTGGGAAAAGAGCTAAAGAACTTCAGAGGAGGGACAGCATCAGGGTCTGACCTCTTAAGTAGTTGCTAGGCCTGAATGTCTCAGCAAGGTTCACAGATGCTGCCTTGGCTTTCAGTTAAATATCCATAAGCTAAGTTGTGCCAAGCAGGTCAAGGTAGGTTTTGAAAAATGCCTTGGCACCACACTCTTAGAAAGCACTGTGGTAAATTGAAAAGAGAGCTAGTATGGATGGATAGGACTTCCGATGACGAGATATGGGCGAATGGAAGTGCTGAAGCTTGTCCTGGGTTTCACGCTATCTCCTCTTGCTGTTGGAGTGACCCTTGGGGTGCACGCATCTTGTAGAGAAGCGTGCCAGTGTGGGGAGACTCAGGTCGCAGTGTGGAAAAGGCGATTCTCATCGTGACATAGAGAAACCCTGTGGAGACCGACAACAAGAGACTGTCAGCAATGGCGGTCCTAAAGCCTTGATCGTTGCATACAAGAGGAAGCAAGTGAGTGACAGACTGTGGTGAACGAAGAGTGCGAGTGAAAGAATTTGCAATCCTGATTGAGCGTTGAATATTGGAGTATCTTAGTCAGAGCGAAGCCCGAAAACAGACGCCAAAGCAGATACGAGCGGCGGTGAAAGCAAAAGGGCTCGTGAGACAGAAGAGGGTAAAGATGTGAGCGATCAGACAGAGAAGATAAGAGAATCGGAGGGATCTGAGAGACTGATAATAATTGGGGGAGGAAAAAGAAGAAGAAAGAATAATAATTTAATTTAAGGGAACTTTGAAGGATTTGAAATTGTGGACTTTGGGGAAAATTGGAAGGAGAACTGGAGTTGGGAGGAGACTTGAAGTAAGGAATTAAATTACAACTTTAAATATTCCACAAATGAAACTGAATAATTTACTGGTCTCCTTTTGGATTATTGGACTGGAGCTGTAGTAAGTGGAGAAGATTTATTAAAGAAAGAGACTATTTGAATCTAAAACTTGTAAAACTTTCAAACGAAAGGAGAAACGACTTTAGCGGAAAGTGTGGTGAGATAGTAAAATCAGAGACATTACTCAGCAACTCTGCTTCCGGTGCACTCGGTGAAGAAATCTTGAAGAACTGAGCAATTATATTAAGACACTTTACGCTTTTAAATTTGAGAATTGCTACAATTATTTCTTGACGTCAACTTAACTTTTTGAATGTGCTAAATGTAATTTATATATATTTAATTGATACATTAGTAAATATTGTAGCTTATATTTGGTTATAACACACACACAAAAGGGAGGTGATAATTAATTATTCAGGTATAGATATTTGATTATAGGCGTTGATTAGATTGAACTAAATAATTGTGATTAATTGTGATTGCTATAGATTAACTAATTAATTATTGTATAGTAAGGTTGATATATCTTTATTTAGATTTGTAAGTATTTGAAATATTACTTCATAACACTATTTTGAGATTAGTATTTAAATTTAAATAGAGGAATTTGATATATTATTAAGATTTACAAATCCAGATATTTGATTTAGAAATTAGCTGTAAAAGTGTTCTGGAGAATATATATATATATTGATAAGAGAGGTTAATTCTGTAACATATATTAATTAGCGTAGTGGCCATTTATAGTTGATACTTCTCAATAGTGAATGTTAATTTGGGACAACATATTTAATATAATACAAAAACAAATTTTACAAGAAATGACCTCTGTCATTAATACAACGCTTAAAACTGGAAAGAAGGCCTCTTTAATATAAACAACTTCAATGCCATCAACCTCAGTGATGGCACAAAAGACAACTGAAGAAACTCTACCTGGAGAAAAACAACCTACCATTACGAATGTCAATATTCAGTAGACCCTTCTTACTTTACAAGAGTCCATGCTGAAGCTTCAGGAAATAATGGTAAAAAATCATATCGAATCAAGAGCTGACACAAATGAACTAAAAGAAGAGATGGGAAACTTAAAGGCAGAAATGAAACTAGACATCCTAAAGTTGGATCAAAAAATTGAAACAATACAGCAAGTACTAGAAAAGAATGAATCAACAATAAAGGAGGTTGAGAAAAGAACAGAACAAATGGAAAAGAAGCTGGAAATGGTTGGTCAGCAATTAAAAAATGTGAGTAAAGAAATGGACGACTCCTTGGTATATTTGGAAATGGACAAGGCTGCAGCATATCTGAGATTCCAAAATATAATGGAATCTAAAGAAGAGGACTTAGAACAAGTGATGGCAGGAATATTAGCAGACCTATTGGAAAAGATAAGGATGATATTCTGAAAGAGTAAGACAAAGTATACAGAGTGAGCACAAATTACGCAAGACGACATAAACATCCAAAAGAGGTCCATGTGAGATTTGCCAGTAGGAAAGTTCAAGATATTATATACAAAATTTCTAGAGAAGAAACAATTACATACAAAGGAAAAGAAATCTTGGTGCTTAAACAAATCTCAAGAAGAGTGAGAGCAGAGGTGAGATTATAAATTCTTGGCGAACCAATTAAACCAAAAAGGTATCATATTTAGATTGCTAATCCCAGAGGGGATGCTAATCACTTGGGAAGAAAAAAAAATTAAAGAAAAAGCCCAAGAATTCTACGAATGATTGATAGGCCATGAAGAATCGAGTAGTAGAGACGAGTTAGAAATGAATTCTCAAGACAACAAAGACTACCAAAAAAATAGAAATTATAGGAATTCGAAAAATAAACAACATCAAGAGAGAGAAGAACCGAAGATGTACAATCAGCCACAAAGAGAGACACGAGTAACTACAAGACAAAGAGCAAGAGTCAATTAGGTGATGGATGAAAGAAAGAAAATACTATCAATTAACATAAATGGCCTAAACTCTAGGATAAAAAGGAAAAGAATATTAACCAAATTAATTAAACAAAATGCACATATAATATGTTTACAGGAAACTCATATAAGGAAGGAAGAAGAAAAATATCTAGAATGCCCCAAGCTAGGGAATTTGTATACGTCACCAGCAGATTTTAGGAAAAAGAAAGGGATAGCAGTATATGTGAAAGACGATATGAAAGCAGAGCCAATTTGGATAGACCCCAATGGAAGAATTCTGGTGTTATAAATTTGGATTAAATCAATTCCAATTCTACTAGTGGTAATCTATGCCCCAAACGATAACCCAAAGGAATTTTTAAAACAATTACATGAGAAATTAGTGGAATTAGATAAAAGGAATATTTGCATCTTGGGGGATATCAGTGCTATTGTTGACCACCAGAAAGATCATAGTAATGGGGGAGGGGGGAGAAGAAAAAAAGAGAACTACCAAAAACATGTGAAGAAATGATGATTGAACTAAATTTGATAGACATGTGGAGGAAATTAAACCCCGAGAAAAAGCAATTTACATTTTACTCCAACCCTCACCAATCATGGACACGAATCGATAAGGTGTGGATGAATGGTGAATTAGTAAATGAATTAAAAGAGATTGAAATTTTACCAAACGAATGGGCAGATCACAACCCGATTCAGATAGTGTGAAAAGACAGGAAGAAACCAAGGAACAGGTGGACCTTAAATACACAGCTAATTAAAGAGAAAGAATTTATGAATAAACTTGATGAGGAATTAGACTATTTTTTAAAAGAAAATAATAATGAGGCAACTATGAAACAGAATATTTGGGATACAATGAAGACAATAATAAGAGGCACAACGATATCATATACTTCTAAAAGAAATAAAGAAAAATATGCCCAACAAAATAAATTAGAAGAAAGAATCAAAGATTTAGAAATTCAGCTGCAAAACACCCCAAAAGATTGCAAATTGAAAAAACAGATGATAATAACTAAACATAAATTAAATTTAATCGAACAAGAAGGAATGGTTTCAAAGTTAAATACAGCCAGACAGGTATTTTTTGAACAGGCCAATAAACCAGGAAGGTGGTTGGCCTATAAACTTAAAAAAGAAAAACAAAAAAGATTGATCTACCAATTAATAGATGAGAACCGGGATGCCCAACAAGAGATAGAACAGAAAAAAGAAATTGCATGTAAATTTTTTGAAGATCTTTATAAAAAGAAGGAGGTAAATGAGGATATAATAAGAAACTATTTGGGTATTACTAAAAATAAAATAATCAAGGAGGAGATGAAAAAAATGTTAATTACAGATATTACGTGGCCAAAGTTAAAAGCAGCAATAGAAAACCAAAAGAACAATAAAACCCCAGGACCCGACGGGATACCAGGGGAACTTTATAAAAAAATAGGAGAACAAATAGTACCTCTCCTGGTGGAAGTATATAATGAGGTCCTATTTGCAGCAAGAATGCCAGATTCATGGAAGGAGACACTGATATTGTTGATTCCAAAACAAGATTCAGATTTACAACATATACAAAATTATAGAGCAATTTCCCTGTTAAATACTGATTATAAAATATTTACCACAATTATAGCAAATAGATTGAAAAAAAATATTGAATGAATATATACATAAAGATCAAAACGGATTTCTTCCTGATAGACAAATTAGGAACAATTTAAGAATAGTATTAAATGTTTTGGAATACTACGAAGCCCATCCAGAAAAACAAATAGTACTCTTGGATGCACAGAAGGCCTTTGACAATCTATATTGGCAATACCTAATTCAACAAATTTATAATATGAATTAAGGCACTAAATTTGAAAACATTGTGACTACACGTGACGACAATTTATGATTCACAAAAGGCGAATATTATAATTAATGGAGAGTACATGTGCTCAATATAGAGAAAGGAGTCAGGCAGGGATGTCCATTATCCCCCCTGCTCTTCATATTATCTTTGGAAACGTTGCTTACACGAATTAGACAGAACCCAGGAATAAAAGGACTAAAAATTAAAAAAGAAGAATATAAACTCCAGTCATTTGCGGATGATATGGTATTTTTCATAGAGGAACCAATTGAAACAGGTCAAGAATTACTGAAAGAGTTAGATCAATTTGGGGAAGTTGCAGGACTTAAAATTAATAGGGAAAAAAAATTAAAAATTTAACAGAAAAACAAAAACTAAAATTGGAAAGGATAATGGGATTACAAATAGTAAAAAAAGTTAAATACTTAGGAATTTGGCTCAATGCAAAACTCTAATGGAAAACAATTATAATAAATTATTACAGCAAGTCAAAAAAGGTTTAGAGATATGGGTTAAATTGCAAATCTCCTTATTAGAAAGGATTGCCACTATAAAAATGAATATTCTGCCCAAATTTATTTACTTATTCCAAATAATACCAATAAAAATAAATAAAAATTACTTCGTGGAACTTAACAAGATAATTACCAAATTTATCTGGCTAGGGAAAAAAACGAGGATAAACCTAAAGGCAATGCAAGATATGAAGAGCAGGGGAGGTATGGCACTCCCAAATTGGGAATTATACTATAGTGCAGCCTCCTTACTTTGGTTGAAAGAGTGGGTAAATCTTTCGAATAAAAGGATCTTATTTTTAGAAGGCCATGATTTACAGAGGTGATGGCCTGCATTTTTATGGTCACTGGAAAAATGAAGCAGAAGTATTTCCACAGACATATAATTAGAGATTCCTTATTGGCTAATTGGAACAAAATTTAAAAAAAAAAACATTATTCAAAAATCCCAATCTGGATTTCAACGATGAAGGCGATGATACATCCAAATAATCTAGATCTTAATAAAAGGATAAAATACAAAGACCTTCTTGATGCCCAAGGAACTTTAAAATCATGGCAAGATCTCCAAGAACAAGGGCTACAAGTAGACCGGTGGGCTTATTTGCAAATTCAAAGTAGATATAGCCAGGACAAGAAAAATTTTGGAATTTATACTAAGGCACAACAATTAGATAAAATTTTATTAGGTCCAGATAAAAAAAATATAACTAAATTTTATAATTATTTACTAGAGACGGAATTAGAAGAGGAAGTAGTCAAAGGTAACATGATAGCTTGGAGCAGAAACATAGGATGTAGCATCACATTATTAGAATGGGAAAAGGTTTGGACAAGGAATAATAAAATTACAAAATCAGCAGCATATAAAGAAAATGCCTATAAAATGTTTTATAGGTGGCATCTTTCACCCTCGAGAATAGCAAAAATGTCTCCTAACATGAATCTGAATTGCTGGAAATGTAAAAAGAAACAGGGAACATTCTTTCACATGTGGTGGTCCTGCACTGAAGCCCAAAGATACTGGCATAGAATAAAAAAATGGTTAGAGGAAATAATGGAGGAGCAAATTGAATTAAAATTAGAATTCTTCCTATTGGGGATATTTAATAGACAAATTTCTAAAAATGTCAAATATATAATACTGCATATTCTCACTGTAGCCAGAATAACCTTTGCACAGTGTTGGAAACAAGCAGATATTCCAACAGAGGAAATGGTTATTCAGAAGATAACACAGCCTGTGCAGAGATGGACAAGTTAACCTTAGCACTTCAGGAAAAAGAAACATCAGAATATTATAGAAGCTGGGAATATTGGTATGACTGGATAAAACAAAAATAGAAAATCTATTAGTAAACAACATAAAATGTAAAAGAGGTAGTAATTATATATTCGCAATAAGATGTGTTAGTAAAGATATTACCAATATTGATAACAAACAGGAACAATAGACTGTCGATAGTAGAATTGTTAGTTTTCAATCATTTTCTTTTTTCCTATTTCTTTTCTTTCTTTCTTCTGTGTGTTGTGTATGTGTTTGTTTGATATTTTAGTTTTATAATCAATAAAGTTTATTTTAAAGAAAAGAGAGCTAGTATGCTCAGTAATAAATCTCAGGCACCCTTGAGTCCTACTGGGTCAAGAAGCAAGACCACTGTTTTTCCTTCATTTAGAAACTGCTTATTACATTCCTCTAAAATCTGGTATGGTCTTCAATATATGCTGTATCACAGCTTTTGACATTTCCTGCCATGATGGCTGGGGATTCTGGAAGATGTAATCCATGACTGGCCAGCAGCAGGTTGGACAAAAGTTATCTACATAATTTAAAGACTTCTTTTTCTTTCTGTTCCAGATTCACTGCATGGGTGAGGTATGTGGCCTCTTACCATTTCTTAACCCAGAGATTCCAGATCAGTTCTACAGGCTGTGGTTGTCTTTATTCCTTCATGCAGGGTAAGCCAAAGAGGCAGGGGGAGTGAGGTTTGATGCTTTGAAATACCTTTTTGTGTTTTTGTTGTGTCCAACATTGGGAATGTCAGTATCTTATCTGTCTTTAGTTGTTCAGTTTTCCTTTGCTGTTTATCTGATTTTCTGACTCTGGGCGTGTGTGTGTGTGTGTGTGTGAGAGAGAGAGAGAGAGAGAGAGAGAGAGAGAGAGAGAGTATTGTTGATCAGAGCCAAAAAGTTAGAAATGAGGCCTAGCTAACTGATTCAGGCCTGGTCTTTCCTGGCTTTGCCCTGCAAGCATTCATAAGTTACTTCCAGACAGAAATTCTTCAGCATCAGCAATCAACAAACACTTTGCAACTATTCTGCACTTTAATACGTTGGGTACAGATTAATGGAAGTAAGAAAATATAAAGGAAGTAATGAAAACGAGATGATCCCAATCAGAAGGTGATACCCACACCCTATCTAAAGTATCATTAATGATGTTTTTTTTTTAAGTAAAATACCTCAGAATTTAATCCTGTAATTATCCTGTCTAATAATTGGCTTGAGCAAGTATAGCCCTTCAAACCTATTCGGATTTTTTGTTTCTTCTGAATGAATTAAGTGGACCTCATGATCTTCCCATGCATCCACTGATTCTCATTTTTCAAGTTGTGTCTCTCCACACCCCCTCCATTTCAGTTGTATGACTGATGGGAATGGTTGTGCAGTCATGTTGTGTCACTCCTATTAGGTAGTGAGAGTCAAAACTTCTTCCCAAAGTAATTAAGATCAAACAAGTATATGAAGAGACCACAATCTATATACTAGCTGCTTGTCTTTTAACTGATTTCAGGATCCCTTGTGGCAATCCAGGCTATTTATTCAACTGGCAAACGTTTAGTACAACAGTTGTAATCTGTTACATTGTGCAGGCTGGTATTGTGTGCAGAGGTGGAGGAGAAGGGCTATTTTAATTTTTTGAAGGAAAGAGGAACTTTGATCTGATTTAATTGTCTATCTCCCATAGGATTATCCATTGTCTGGTGTCTGTGATCTTCCAAATGACAGTGCTCAGAGATTTGGAAAAGCTGGCAGGCTGGCTTCGTATTACTATCATTTTTATCCTCAGTGGCATCACAGGCAATCTGGCTAGTGCCATCTTCCTACCCTACAGGGCAGAGGTAAGGCCATTACTGGGCTTTTCTGTTGAAGAAGAATCTTCTTACAGTTGTATGAATTAGCTTAAAAGCAATATTGTCCAGGTGCACTGGACCATGTTTTGTAGCCTCGAAATTTGAAAATGCTATTAAATCTTCAAAATCAGTAGCAATAGAAGAACTTGATTACTGTGAACAATCAACAAGAATCTTTTGCATCCAGTACTAAATTCTTATAGCAAAGGAATATACAAATAAGATTAATAAAAAAGACACATTGGCACAATCCAACTGTGCTATCTCCTGAGTAGCTGGCAGCACACAGCTGACCTAGATTGATCTCAAAAAGCTAAGCCAGATCAGTCCAAGTTACTACAAGTATGGGAGAACAGAAAATGTGAAGATTGTAAACTAGACTGGGAAAGCAAACCACTTCTGCAACTGCCAGTACAACCACATACTGTATATGTTCTCATGATGTTATTTGGAGTTGAACTCCTTTTTTTCACTGTGATATAAATACACAATTTTTAGGTTCTGAAATATTTGAGGTCACTGTTTGAGAACACTGTTTCGCTCACAGGGCACTGATGTAAAAGTAGGATCTGCATGAGCAAAAGGCAGCATATGAACAATAAGAAGAAATGGCTTTTAAAATTTTTCCTATATAACTACTATATCTATCTTTTTCTCATACATATTCCCTTTCTCTGTCTCCATGCTGGCTTTGTTCAGACAATCCTACATTGTCTTAATCATTGGAGGTTGAGAATGTAGTCACTTCATGAAATTGAAAAACAAGCCAGCAGTTTCCAGTGAACTACATCTTTTCCTTAATTCTAATGTATGATATTATGGTAAAGGACTTTTGATCAGCTCTGAAAATGAAGTCATGGTTTTGAAGTGAGCATCATATACTGAAATAATTATAGTTTTCCAGCATGGACATAAAGAGGAAATATTGTTAACATAAAACGTTTGGTTTTGTTAGCATGCAAAAGGAAGGAATGCACAAAGGGTGTTTGTCAGGGCCATAACTATTGTTGGCATCCCAGTTTGGTAAATAGAGATAAAGGTCTAAAGGTTTCCCCTGTCCAGTTGTGACTGACTCTAGGGGGCAGTGCTCATGTCCAGTTCTCAGTCGAAGGAGCTTGTTTGTCTGAGAAGACATTTCCGTCATCATGTAGTTCACATGAAAATACAGAATGCAATAACTGTTCCTATAGAAGTGGTACCTATTTATCTACTCACATTTGCATATTTCGAACTACTAAGTTGGCAGGGTCTGCGGTGACTAATGAAACTTCACCCCATCACACATGGGTCTTGAACCTGGACTGTCAGCTTTCCAACTGACAACTTCAGTATTAAGACAAGGTTGAGACCTGTCCGCAATGGGTTGAGGTTCCATTAGTCACTCCAGATCCTCAGCCATTGTGCCACCCAGTAAACAGAGATAAGACTACTTCAATATGAGATTTCTTTATCATTTCTTGCCTTCCACAGTGACAAGGAAATTGAATGATCTACTGGAATCAGTTTCTTGAGCACCTTGTAGTTGTATCTCATATTCAGAAGGGCAGGAAGCTTAAAAGTATTTGTCTTTCAGTGATGGGATCAACCCTCTGAAAGGATCTCCTATTATAGATTTCTGTGCTGCCAACATTTTCCACCTTCCAAAAAATAAAATAAAAAAATAAATCAGACGGAACTTACCAGAGAACTTCTGAGGCTAGTGCCATATGTTATATTTGGACTTTGTGAGCCACTAAGAATCCTGTGGTTGTTGCAGGATAGAAATATGATTAATAAAAAAATTGTAAAGCATGTTGTACTGCTGGATCTGGCTTGTGTTATATCAGCTTTTAGGTTGTCATGATGCCAGGATTGCAATAAGTTGCAAATAAGGTTTTGGTTTTAGGATTTGATGATTAGATTTATCATGGTGATAGAAATATAATAGAGATTATTTTATTATATATTTGTAAATGTACTGGAGAAAGTGAGAAGGTATCCCTTTTCCTTTTTTGTCACTTTTTAACTCCCCCCCCCATCCCTCCTTTTCAATGTTTACCTTGCATTTATTACCTTGCATTTAAGCTGTGAAATTTTATAACATTGGGGAGGAGGGAAATGAGAGGACATGTATACCATTTGGGTTTGTGTTAATCAGAGAAGTGGCCCAAGTTAGCTTGCTAAAGGTAGATTATTCTAAAGTCTATTTTTTAAAATATTTTTTTCTTAATATTACAAATCCACTTGTAAAACTAGTGGTGTCTTATTTGATTTAACCTTGCAGCTGAGGTTGCATCATCTCATCCCTATTCTCCAATTCCTTTTCTTTAGCTTCATGTATGCTTGCCTTCCATCATAATTTAACATAGGATTTGGTGACTTCAACACCAAACATGTTGCTTCATAGCACTAACATGAAAAAAAAAAAAATCTAGGGCAACAGTTCTGGCAGACAGAAATCATCCAATTAGGAAAGCTATCTGTGAATCACACACATAGCAAGTTCTAATAGGTTCAGTAAATTAATATGACAGACAGAGGAGGTCTAAGATGATATTGTTTCAGTCTTTTAAAAGGCCCAAATGTTTAAATACTCCTTGATGCAAATCTCCATATAGAAAGCTAACATAAGAGGAAGAGCAGTATCATCTGTTACGTTTTTAGTGGGCAGGAATCTGTTTGCACTTAAAACTTGGGGATTGTTCAGATGTGACCTCCATTTCCAGTTCTGGGAGAGTGCCCTATTTACATTTTTATTTTGTTTTTCTGTCAATTGGAGTCTCTTTGCTTTTTCTAATCTGAAAACCCCTGGGCCTCTTTGAAAGTGTTACTGAGAAATAAATTCATTCGAGAAAGTTTTCAGAAAGAGCACTAAGTAGCTTTTGACCCACCTCTGCCAAATTCTCTTGACCACAGGAGCAGTGTCTCACGCCCCTGCTTCCTCCTGGTTCTTGGCACGTGGCTGGAGAGTCAGCTGGCCTGGCCAGCTGCCATCTGATTTCTGGCCATCTGATTTCTGACTGGGAAGCCGGAGGGCATTTGATGATGTCACTGCTGACATGCGGCAACAAAAGGAAGTGCTGATTCAGCTTCTTTGACTGCTGATTTGAAAGGGAGTGGAGAAGACTGGGAGGTTTGCTGAAAGGCTACACCAGCAACAACAACCCCTCCCTTGGGTTTTCCACTTCCCTTCCTAGTAACCTTAGCAACCAAGCAGTATACAAGATGTGATGCATAGCTTTCTGGACCAGTAATCAACTACTCTTACATACTAGTTGCAAGCCTGTAACTGAGAGCCTTGGTCTTTATGCACTTCAAACTGCAGGCACTGAAATAAGGGAGTCTCAGCAGCCTTTCCAATCCAGTGCAATGTTGCCCTGGGTAAACACACAGAGATGCACCTGCGCTGATGATGTCCTCTCATGTGCATGCACACACACACACACACACAGAGAGAGAGAGAGAGAGAGAGAGGTAATCTGAGGGCAGAGCAGAAATAGAAGGCTCAAATGGTCATTGTTTGTAAAATAGTTGGAAAGAATTTTAGAAGCTATATTTCGCACAAACTCTCTGTGTCATTTTACAAGCAAAATTGTCAGAATTTGTTTAAAATGAAAACTCTAGCATAACAAAGAGTGGGGTGTAATTCAGAAAAAAACCCAGGGTAAATAAAGTGACAAATGGTTTTGTTGTAAGTTGATAGACTCTATCCTGCTAGAATCAGGCATGGTAGAATAGCACCTGTGACACTTCCATTTCATCTATTCTTAGTTTAAAAATGAAATTTTGCATTGTAGTAAAGAATATTTGCCAAACTCCAATCAGAATCATCATCAGAAGATTTGTGTTAAGGAAAGGGCTCTCATAATAAATTGTAGTGCCTGTTCATAAATGTGAAGATTCTAAGGACTTAAATTGAAGTATAAGAGATTAATTAAATTATGTTTTCTATTAAATAAACCAAATTCTGGGGCTGTGCAGTGCTTCAGATTTGACTTTGAAAAGGTGCTATACATCACCTGTTGGCAAGTCATTGAAGAAGCCATCTTTGTTTTTAGGATCATGGCAATTCACTAAAGTAGCTACCTTTGTTTTCTGATCCTGAAAAAGGTGCAGTTCTTTCAGTGAGAAGATGGTAGCAAATATTTTGCAGATAGATAGTTTCCTTTTATTGATCTACAGAAATGAGTGATCTGCCTCATTCTCTATGTGAAGCAGAATTGAGACTCTCCTAAAAGTAGTTTTCTATCTCCATGTGCTGGGCCAGCACGTGTTGGGTCTGTTTTTGTTCTCACATGATAGTACCCATGCCTTTTGACGGATGTAAGAGATTGTTGGCTAATCTGAAGCTCTAACAGGCTGTAAAGGAGATCATTTCTGTAATCCCTTCAACAGCATCAGTTGCTTCTGAGGTGCTGCTTTGTTGGGAACATGAGGCAGCAAAATGCCAACTCATGGATAACCCTTGCGTATCTCTCCTGCAGTAATATTGTAGCATCCCCATCTTTTAAACTGATAAATTATGATGATGTCCCACCATAATTTATTTGAAAACTGGCATAATTTAAGATAGAAATCCTTCAGCTGGCACACTGTCTCTTATACACAAGAGTAGTTTTTATCTTTTAGTTTTCTAATTCGTTGGGGCATGGAAATTTATTTTTATTAGATTTTAATCCCATCTTTATTGATTATTTTTCACATTTTTGAACTGCCCATCTCCATCAGAGAGGAACTGGGGGGTGCACAATAAAATATAAAATTATCTTAAAATATAAAAACAGGACATAAAAATTTAAAATATAGAAATTTAAAAGGAGGCAAGGATGATTAAACATTGTCAAAATTAGTTAAAAGGTGAAGAGACGGCTCTCAGGGCACCAGCCAGCCTACAGCTGCATACTCTTCTGGGCTTCTTAGAAGAAAATAGCCAAAATTATTTTAATTGCTTTTCAGAAGGCTAGGAAAGTGGGGACCTCAACTTTGGGGCGGGAGATGAATATTCCACAGGGTAGGGGCAACAGCAAAGAAGGCTCGTTTTCTAGAGTCCGCAATTGGAATTCTTTAACTGACAGAGTTTGCAACATATCTTCCCTGCCTGATCAGTTGGGATGAGCCAATGTAATGTGATGGAAGATATTTCCATAGAGCTTTATAGGTCACCCACCACCAACACCTTGAATTGGGCCTGGGACCAAACTGGCACACAATGCAGCTCACAGAGCAAAGGTGCTAGTTATCCAGGAAAAGGTGTAAATGGCGCACAACACAAAGTTGTGCCCTCATAGTCACAGTTGTCACCTGTTCTTTGACCAGGAGCCATGTGTCCAGGACACTGTGCACCAAGTCAGTCAGGGATAGTGCAACCCAAAAATGATAAATTCCTGCATACAGAGGGGCCCACCCACAGCCACTCCATCTTACCGCGGGTCAGCTGTTGTCTATTCCCCATGCAGGCCCCCACAACTTCCAGGCACCACAAAAAAACATCTACATCATCACTTCATCCAGGATGGACTTATATAATTGGCTGTCATCAGCGTACCAGCAATACCTCATCCGTGGTGATGGGTGGTTTTGCTCAACAGTTTCATGTAGGTGTTTATTACTTTAAATATAATAATGTCCTTTTCTAGAATTTTAAATGCTGCAAAAACTCACAAGCAGAGGAAATACTCATACTGAATAAACATGTTCTGTGCCTTTAAAACAAGGTAGGAAAAATATGCAGTGCCCGGCTTTTGGAATTCTTTTCAAACCTTTTACTGGAGTGGTTGTAAGAGGCATGTACTTTGAATACTATACTGTAATATCTTGCATCTGTTTATGTATATGTGTATACTAATCAGAATATGCGCATGTGTTGCTGTTTTTCTGTGTGAGTCTAATCAAGGTAGATGCAGATGTGTGTCCTGTGTTATGTGTATTTGAGACCCTAATCCAGAGGTGTCAAACTGGATTTCTTCGAGGGCCAGATCAGCAGTGTAGTTCTCCAGAGGCCAGTGGGAGGGGGTGGCAGGACAGATGCCTCCTGCAGCACCTTGCTGGCCAAAACAGGGCGAGGGGGGATGTCCATGCATGGCCCCCTGCACCTCGTTTTCACCCTTCATTGCCTTCTGCAGCACTCTGCTGGCTGTTTTCAGGCCATTTTCAAGTCCTTTTGGGGGCCATTTTTCAGCTCATTTTCAGGCTGTTTTCTGCCACCAGAGTGCTGCAGGAGGCCACGGAGGTGAAAACGAGGCACATGGGGGGGGGGGCACACCGCCTATTTTAGCCACCAGAGGTACTGCGGGCTAGTCCTTTCATATTTCCAGGCCAGCCCTGTGGCTGGATTTAATCACCCCGTGGGCTGGATTCAGCCCGCAAGCCTTGAGTTTGACAGCCCTGCCCTAATCAGAGCAGCAAGTGCATATGTGTTGTCTCTGAGTAGCTTCTCAAATACATATATACAGGACACACATCTATATCTACTTTGATTAGGCCGCACAGACAAACAGCAACACATGCACATATTCTGATTAGTACGCAAATATACTGCTCTTCCTGTGTATCATTGGTGTGTATTTGCATGTGTGCACCCGGAAGCAGAGAATAGATTAGATACATACACTCTAAAGCAGGGATGGGGAACTGTGGCCCCTTTATGACTTGTGGACTTGAACTCCCAGAATTCCCGAGCTAGATGGAGCTTTAATTCTGGGAGTTGGAGTTCACACGTAATAAAGGGGCCATATTTCTCCACCTCTGCTCTAAGAGAAACTTTGAATGGAGGAGTTGTCAACATTCTGAACCCTTGGCTCTCCATTGTACTTTTATGCTGGGGAAATCTTT
This sequence comes from Hydrophis major, assembly GCA_033807585.1. Taxonomy (NCBI): domain Eukaryota; kingdom Metazoa; phylum Chordata; class Lepidosauria; order Squamata; family Elapidae; genus Hydrophis; species Hydrophis major. The sequence goes on from CM066329.1 coordinate 176,786,842, forward strand.
TAAAATCTTCAAGTATATCTAGCCCATTTCAAACCCAGACGTTTTTTAGTGCTACGAACAGACAAAGATCGAACCCCTTTAATATAATTTCTTTCTAATGTTTCATTAAGGTTTGTGTGTGTACTTGTTTTCTTAGTAGAAAATTGAGAACAGTTTGAAATAAAATAAACACCCTGTTATAGCTGAACAGCTAATTCTAGTTGCTAATTCTTTGTTTGTTTGCTTGCTTGTTTGTTTGGTTTGTTTGTTTGAGGAACCATTAATTTTGCCCACCTCACATATTCTGACAAAGTTGGAAAGCTCCAGTGCCCAGCAATTTCTGCTATGGCACCTGCCTTCTGAAACACCATTTTATGACTCCCACTGTGGCCCTATTTAAATAAGCCCTTAAAACCTGCCTGGGTCCCCAGGCTCTGGGATAGTGGGGGCAAGTATGTTTTGAATGGTTGTCAGCTTCTTTTTTTAGTTTCTTTTTGTAGCAGTGCAGTACCTTGCTTTTCAACTATTATTATTTTTCTTGTATTTGGTGAGCCACCCAGAATTGTGACAAATTAGGGCAGCCCCTGAATTCCACCAATACATAGTGCTACGCATCCTTCACAAGATCTAGACAAAGTTTACACTGATTTAATCAGGAATATATTCACATAAACTGAATTTTGAGCATTGCTTTATTCTGTTTACGTTTGAATGTGAACGTCATCTAGTTTTCACTACAGAAAGAAGAAACAGCTATTCACAAGAATATTTGTTTATATTGAGCAATACATATTTTAATATAAAAGTGTTAACAAAATGCAGAATGCAACAGAAGTTTGCTTGCAAATAGCAGCTTAGAAGTACTGTAAATAAAGATATTAAGAGCATTAATAGAAACATAAAATTAAATGTTGTATACTGTTCAGAGATACTTTCATGTGAGATGGGTGGATATTCAAATATGATAAAATAAATAAAAATGTTTCTGAATGTATATAGTCTTTAAAATTGCAAACTAGTGTGGCAATGGGGTGAATTGAAGACTGTAAAATGAAATAAACAAGTTTGACCATTTCATTCATCTCATTTAATCTGTTTATGATTCAAAACTCTTAGTTTTTGCATGGATGAAATGAAATAAAAATTAAAGTTACATGCTTCTCAGCCCTCTGTTGTTGTTTTTTACAATTGTATGTTAAAGCCTTTTTTTATTTTGAATCAAACCATTGGTTCATTTATCAATAGCTTGTTTCCTGACCAATATACCATATGTTACATCTACTCCTACTTGCCAACCGGCTCTCACATTGTGGACAGAAGATTTGAACTACAATTTCAGAGGAATATTGTTATTAAAAACTGCTTGCCTTGTTGACTTCTTCTAGATCAGAGAATTATCTCAGGAAAAGATTGATTGTTGAAGATTTGAAGTGTGTTCATGCCCCTTAATTAATATACTATGGTATGGTTCTAACAGAAGTACAGTGGTGGGATTCAAATTTTCTTACTACCGGTTCTGTGGGCGTGGCTTGGTGGGCATGGCAGGGGAAGGAAGGATACTGTAAAATCTCCAGTCAGAGATGGCATTTGCCAGTTCTCCGAACTACTCAAAATTTCCGCTACTGGTTCTCCAGAACTTGTCAGAACCTGCTGAATATCACCTCTAGTAGAATAGGAATTTTCAGCAATTTTCTGAAGAATACTCTAAACTATCCTAATTGTCAAAACTTTGGAGCTATAATACCTGCTAGTTTGTGTGTATGTGGGGGGGATGAATGTCTCTCTATTCATCAAGATATCCTGCTATAATTTATTTTTTTTCCTTCTACCCTAGGTGGGCCCAGCAGGATCCCAGTTTGGCTTGTTAGCCTGCCTTTTTGTGGAGCTGTTCCAGAGCTGGCAGGTCCTAGAGAGTCCCTGGAAGGCTTTTTTAAATCTTTCTGGGATTGTCCTTTTTCTCTTTGCCTGCGGCCTTCTGCCATGGATTGACAATATTGCACACATATTTGGTTTCCTCAGTGGCCTATTACTTTCTTTTGCCTTCCTGCCCTATATCACCTTTGGTACTGCAGACAAATATTGCAAACGGGTGATGATCATTGTCTCACTACTGATCTTTGTTGGTTTATTTACATCGCTTGTGATCTGGCTATATGTATATCCTATTAATTGGCATTGGACTGAGTATCTAACCTGCTTGCCTTTCACAACCAAGTTTTGTGAGAAGTATGACTTGGACCAGACCTTGCACTCATGAAGCATTTAAATGGACTAAGTAGAAAGGATTTTGAGGAACAAGGACAGAGGCAGCTGTGTCTGTATAAAGCAGAGCATTTTCATTTCCAGTTCTCTATTTGGAAGTTTTAAGTATCATTCATAAAACAGCATGCACCAAGTAAGCTGGGCAAGTGGGTAGACCCTGCCATCTTTTGTGAGGTAAAATATAACTAGGTGTAATTCTGTGGCAATCCTAAACATCAATTAACCATTACTTGGAGAGTTACAAGTATAAATCAGGGTTATCAGAACATTTCCCACTTATGTGCCTTGCATAAGGCAGTCTCTGTAAAGCTTTGTTCCCGGGATCCCTCCCAGACTTGAGTTCAGCCTTCGAAGTTTCTTTTGAGGAACTGGCAAGGAATTCAAAGACGTCCTTCATCATCTGTGAGGCTGATTGGGCATTTGTGAGATGGAGATCAGCCACACAATGACTTTCAAAGACTGTATTAGCTATGGACATCCTGCTGAACTACTTCCATTGACTATCTGCCAGTCTCTTGTGTTTTTCTACTTGAAATCCCTCCTTTTTATGCAAATCCTAGTTGGGGTTCCTTTCCTAGTGCCTTTTGGCACAATATGGTGCTTGGACCTTGTGGCAGTCCTCCCTGCCTTAGTGCCTTTTAATGGTACTAGGAATTGTACTGTGAAAATAAACCCCATCTTTTTGTACAAGGGGCATTTTTATATGAAAATTCTTGTTTTACGTTTGCAATCTCGTATGTACGTCACTAGGGTGAAATACTTTTTGACCAAGAACATTGCTTTTAAAGGCACCTTGTCCTCAGTAAGAAATGCGGGTAGTTATTCCAATATTTACATTGGGTTGATAACGCAGCAACCTGGAATTTCTTTAACACTTGAAGTATAACTCCTTTCTAAAAGGAAAGGAAGGTAATTAGATTCTCTAGTGATAAAATGAGAAGTGTAAAAAAGATTTTTGGTATAAATAAATGAGTTTAAATTCTGTGAGTATATGTATGTTATTGTGTGTTTGTATTTCCCTCAATTAGAAGTATTGAAGCTGGAGGTACATCATCCTGCAGAACATGCTATAACTACATAGCACGGTTAATTTAGAATTCTGACTCATTGTTTTGCCCTGAGCAACAAAGCATTCCAAAATCTTACTGTGTTCTAAGTAGTAATTTATTAGAGCCTTTGATTGAGAATATTTTTCTATAATTATTGTTGCTAATTTGTAAATATTAGACTATTCCTTTGATGAAACTGAACGTGTCCCAGTTGACACTGTTTATCTATTTTTCATTAAAGATAGTTTTGGAAATCATTTATTTGCATCCAAAGTATATTAATTTTAATGTTTAACCCCTGTATCCCACCTCCTCCCAAAATTGGTTAAAGCTTGCTATTCCCCTTCCATTACACTGTTGCTGCTTGCAAATCTTTGATTGACAAGTATACAATATGATACAATACATGTATCACAAAGCCCTGTGGCTGCCTTTCAGGTATCTACTTTCTTGACTAGTAATTTTTTGAAGTGTTCCTACTCCCTGCTCTTGGAATCTTGTTCATTATCTGTATGCTGTACCAAGTAATGGAAGTTAATTCATCCTTTGCCATCACCTCCAATCACAAGCTCAACCTGGCTATATTGTATAAAACTACTTCCTGGTAAGTGTCATAGTCTGATTGATTACATCATGATGTAGGAAGTGTGTGGGGGGGGGGGGGAACCAAGAACATGTTCTGGAAAAAAAAAACATTTATTGCTGACCTGACGAGGTAAATGGCACACACAGTAACATTTGGAGAATGTTTGCTTCCTTATTCAGTGGCAAGAACTTTTAACATTTTCTTAGGCACAAGGCTGACCAAGTAATGAATTCAAATGTGCAAATGCTTTATAATTAGTTCTAAACATTTTCCTTGGAGCTAATCTCATAGAATTTGGCAGTGCTTACTTTTAGTAGATAGGCTTATACTACAAGGAGCCTTTTCCCAGCCCCATACTAATAAAAATCCAACAGGCACCTGCTCTGTTCATAAGGAAGGCAGAATGCCTAACTTCCTCCCTTGCTGTGTTTTTATTTCTACTGCAGTTATGGTAAGTAGACCAGATTGCATCAGAAAATGCCCATGTCTATATCGGATTAGTTAAAAATTTAAAATTCAAACAATGGGTGGTAAAAGGCATTCTGACCCTATATTCAAAATATGGCCATTTCAACTGTGGGAAAAACCCCACCCTCTTGGATCTCAAAATGTTTTGCAAACCCCTGATTAGCTTATTCTACATTGGAAAAGAATATTTTTCCCAACTAGTTTTCTATAATTGTACTATGACTTATTTAGAAAGCTCTCAATTTATGAGCACAATTGGGACTGGAATTTTCATCGTAAGTTGAGTCAGAATCAGACACTTTTTACAGCAGTTGTTAAACGAATCCCCAAGGTGGTATTACTGTCGTTAAATGCAAGTACAGGTTGTAAGTCACTTTTTCCAAAGCTACCATAACTTTGAACCATTGTTATATGAATAGCCTGAAGCGGAGAACTACCTGTATCATGCACATTAGTAGCCTTTCTGCGGAATACATGGCTTAACAGATTGGCCCTTGCTTTACTCCACTGCCTAATCTCTAGACTTCAGGCTTGTTATCAACCTCATTTTTATAGATAAAAAGTTATTACTAGTTTTCTAAAATCAACAGGATGGCAGGCAAACAGATGATGATCTGGCTTTAAATGAAAAATTTATACACACAAAGATGTCCCTTTACTCACAACTGATGGGGCTGAACAATGACACACATATATACAAAGACAAAAACACACTGTACATCTATTTTCTCTTCCATCGTGTGTCAAGGGTATCTTCACAAGTAGAATTCACTGCACATCATATGCATTAAGGGGCAATTAAATGATGTATTCTGCTCGGAAGGAAGTCTGTCATGGCTTTATCGCTAAGGGAGCATATATTTATAAAACATACAAAGTTACATACCGTTACATAAAACCAACCAGTATAACAAGGTATTGAATTGCACTCCAGTGAACTAAAAGCAATAACTTACAGTAAGTTTTGTATAAATACATTTAGTTGCTTAAAGACTATGAATCTGAAAGTAACCAATTTTATGAGTTCACACTGCAGTTGAACTCCTCTTGTAAATAGAACTGTTATTATTAATGAAACATGAATGGCAAAATGCATAATTTATAATGACTCTCTGCAATACTCCTAATTTACAACAAAATCTTAGTACTTAGAACTGCAAGCAGCTATCATGTTTTGCTGCCTTCATGGTTTAAATTTGAGAAAATAAATTATTGCATTATTCCTTATTTTATTTTACAGTCATTATGTTCACACATAATGCTCACCTAACGCTTTTTTTCCACGTGGTTGCTCAATGCAAAGTGGTCTAGTTGTCACATCAAACTAAACAACAATATGCTAAACTCCATTACCACTTTACTCACATGTGAAAACTTGACCAGTGCAAGACACAAGAGAGAAGTCTGAGACTTAGCTATAATTATTAAAGGCAGCCATGCCTAATCTTTACATTCTTCTTATCTTACAATTGAATGACTGTAGCAGCTTACAGTGCATTATCACTTGTAGCTCTCTTAAGCATCATATAGTAACGATGGTGAAACTTTCAAAGGGTTGGATCTATCACTACTTCCTTTTCAGACTGAGCAGATTTACTCGCTAGATACTGCTGAATCAGAAGGCTCTTATGGACATCCAAGGTCTTGCCTTTCAGCACCTCCTGGATTCATTAAACTTCAGCTTGACCTGAAGGACTGAGAATCACAGCAGATATTTTGTTTTTTAACCAGATAGTAGGAAAGTAACAAGAAGGGGAAATATCTCAGCAGCCACTATTTCTACGCATAAATGCATGAGCCCGAATAGCGCAGTTCATCTCAATGAAATTTAATGAACCAACAGAGATCTCACACGGGCCTAGCACTTTAAAGCCACACTTCGTATAAAAGGGAATGAGAAAGTCTTCACACATTAGTGTGGCTCGACACACATAAGGGAAAGAGCAAAGGTAGTGTAGGTAGCGCCACATCAAGATGGATCCTTTGCCTTGTTGGCGGAAAGTGCAATGTACTGCCAGAACATGTATGTGGACTATGGTACCATGGGGTTTATGTAGGGTCAGCGCATCCTGCCATGAGAAAAGAAAGAAGAAACTGCTTTTTAGTTATTTGTTTTTAAATCTCCTGTTGACAATTATATTCATCTCAAAATGTTTGCATTACCAGATCTTTGGATCATTGGTCTCTCGGTAAGAATCATACCATTTATTTATTCACACAATGTATTATGTTTTAACTTTTGCAGAGATGAGCTATGACTTCAACGAATCCAATAATTTTAGAATAGGATGTTTGCATTCTCAATCAATCTTGCCCAGTTTCCATAAACTTACTGAATAAATTAAAGCTACATTGTAGATGAGCAAGACATCTTGTGATGTCTTAGATACATCCATGTGATTTCCTTGACAAGAATAGGACTGTAGTTGGCCATTGTCTACTTCCAATGTTTTCTTCAACTTTTCTGGGAGTCCCTGATTTCACCCAAGTATGCCTGAACCTGCTTACATTTTTGTGCTCAGAAAAAGTTGTCTGGAAACTGGCCCTTATGAAAGAAAGCCTACTTCATTTCAACAAATCTATTTTCCCATAGCCCCTTCTGAATAATTTAAAATTATGTCCTGTAAAGCTCTTTTGACTATTAATTTCTAAGTAAATGTAGCATAATCCAATATGATTATTGTGCTGCAATTTTATGAAAACACAGCCATCTTTCAGGGTCATAGTCTATGTGCATTAACATATATTTTGGAACAGGAGGCATGCAAGGAACAAATCGTACAGCAGTTTGCTGATAGGTGCAAGAGTGTGAAATACTGCTCTTCAGATTAACTGAAGTGTTTCTGCTTATTTAACATCAAAATAGTATCTGAAAGTTTGCAAAAATGCAATTTTATATAAATAGAAGCATATTTTCTAAGTGGTTAGTGCACAGATGGCTGCGTATGTATTTATAAGAGCATCTATCCAATTATATACCTACTATTCCTCCCTTGTTAGTAATAAAAGATGCTGAATTATTTAAAAAAAAATGGGGTTCAGATTCCATTTTCATTCATGCTCTCCCAAATAGTGTATAAAATAACAAAGACATATTAGGCTTACCTGGCTGAGTCTTTCCTGGTCCCAGAGGGAGCCAATAATGAAAGCAACTAGTTGGCCTTCTTCAAACAAGCCAAGTGACAACTCAGGACATAGGTTCAGAAAATGGCGAATCTCATCCAGGTGGAGGGGGCAGTCTTCTGACACTGAAATAAAGGCTTGAGGGAAGAAGAAAGGGAGATGTTGAATTTTGTCCTGCTGATTACAGTAAGATTAAACTTCTAGGAAACTAGGGAAATATTGGCCCTGCCCAAGAAAAAAAATGAATCTAGGTGAGAGGATGAATCTGACAAATTCTTGAGTCTTGCAAACTGAGATTTCAGTAATCCAATCTGTTTTCTTCTTATTACGAGGTTTTCTATGAGGAGATTTAACTGATGCCTTTCATTGCCATGTTTTTTCTTTTATCAGCTATGCCAGGATTCAGTTATAGGCAGAGCTAGCAGATAAGGATTCAAATGCATAAAGTCATACATTTTGGGGAACTGAATTAATCTTCAGCCTAATTACTATTCCTGGAATTATTATATTTCAAATGCAAATGTGCATCACATTTATGCTGGGGCATAGTCTAAATCACACCAATATGAAAAAAAATCAGTTCCATCATATATGTCTCTGCCTGCCTGTCTCTAGGAAATACAAATGGGGGGGTGGAGGTGGGGTTTGTGTTAAAATATGAAACATACATGGATTAATTATAGAGCTGCTGCCATCTGCAAAGATTAGAACTGGGAAAAGAAATGCTCTCTCTGCAGTTAGCCAGCAGAATTTTTCCCCTCTGCCTGATCCAATTGCAACCTGTAGTTGAAGGAGATGCTATTCTGTTCAGTTTCTGCTTACTGCTTAGAAAATAAGCAGTTTTATTTTTATCTTTTTGAATCTGATATTATTTAACTGTATCAAATAAACCTCATACATAAGATATGATGCAGTTTTTATTGGTGCACGATCAATATCATACTATGACTGAAATTTTGACGAACATCTGAACATACAGTATTTTACTGTCACTAAGTCTTTCCAAAACTTGGCTTTTCTAACATTTCGGGTTAATTTTTAGAGTGGTATTTCCCTCCCCCCAATAATTCCTTATTTATTATAGTATTTTTCCTTTATTTGTTTTTTAGGGGAGAGGAGTGCTTTCATATCTATTGACTCCTGGTGACTGCCTGGACAACTCCTTGCCATTTTCTTGGCAGCATTTTCAGAAGTGGGTTGTCATTTGAATTTGAATTCTTTATTGTCATTGTAGGTACATCACAGTATACATACAACGAAATCCACATAACACCCAGAGACCAGACTCAACATGCACACACACATGACAATCCCCAAACACCTCCCCACCCACCAAAATTCCCCACCTCCTAAAAACACACAAACATCCACACAACAGATCAAGTAATACTGTCCAACAACTCACTGATGGTGGTCCTTAAGTTCATTGTTAAGTGCAATTATAGCTCTGGGATAAAAACTGTTCAGAAAACGTGTGGTCCGACTTTTAATTATTCCGTATCTTCTGCCAGAAGGCAACAGTTCACAAAGATTGTAAGCAGGATGGGAAGAGTCTCTGAGAATGTTGTGCAACTTCCTCAAACAGCAAGAGGTGAAGATGTCGTCCAGGGCTGGTAGCTGGAGCCCAATGATATTCTGGGCAGTTTTAATTATCCTCTGTAGAGCTTTTTTGTCCGCTACAGAGCTGCTCCCATACCATACAAGAATGCCATATGTCAGGACACTCTCAATAGTGCTGCGGTAGTAGGACAGAAGTAGATGCTGAGATAGATTTATCTTCTTGAGCATTCACAGGAAGTACAGTCTCTTCTATGCCTTCTACATAAGCATGTTAGCATTCATAGTCCATGAGAGGTCCTCTGAGATAGAAGTGCCCAGAAATTTAAAACTACAAACCCTCTTCACCTCCTCGCCATTTATGTACAATGGTAAATGAACATCTCTCTTACTCCTGAAGTCAATTATAAGTTATTTAGTTTTTTTGGTGTTAAGTGTAAGATTATTTTCTTTACACCACAGTGTCAGCCCTTGTACTTCCTTTCTATAAGCAGACTCATTGTTCTTATTAATGAGCCCCACCATCATGTCACCTGCAAATTTAATAATTGCGTTGGTGTTATACAATGGGGTGCAGTCATGTGTGTACAAAGAATAAAGGAAGGGTCTTAGCACACAACCCTGGGGGGTTCTTGTGCTTAGTATCAGAGTAGAAGAATGGTGAGATCCCATCCTTATTGACTGTAGCCTATCTGTCAGAAAATGTCATTGTTTGTTTTCCCAGAGCTGAGAGAGATTGGCCCAAAGTCACCCAACTGGTTTCTTTCCTTAACATAGAACTAGAACTCATCTCACCGTTTCTAATCTGGTGCCTTTCACCAATACACTAAACCAGTTCTCTTTTTGAATTTAGACATACTGTGTATTATTTTGTCTTCCTACTAGATAGTTTGCTTTGCCTTCTCAGCATTTGGGAACATGGGAGATAATAATAATGTGTCATGTTTGATAGATGTACTTGGAGAAAAAGTGCAAGAAAGATAAAATTTTGTTTTTTAATTGCACTGGTTGCAGCTTATGATACTATACCATACCATTGCTTTCTTTGTTCTCTTTCTATCACACATGCACTCACACCCCAACGTGTAACTATCTTATTCAAAGCCCATTAATACAATACAGTTCATCCATATCATGCACATGTCTTTCGTAAGATTAAACACAAGAAATAGATTTTACCTTCTCTCTCAATTTCAAACACTCCAATGGCATCTTCAGGTGTGAGACACCGGAATTCACTTGCAGGAAGAGTGTGTCGACGCTGGCTCCCAAGAGAGTTTTGTGAAGATCTGAGATAAGAGGATTTGAAAAATGGTAATGCACTGATCATAGACATCTTCTATGTATTCCTGCTTCTTCCGTAAATATTTCTTCTCTTCCTTTTGGGATAGCTATTTAATTCAATTGCCTCCAACACAATTAATCAGCAGATGAGAAGACCTGCAGAGATTGCAATGTTTTGTTGTTAGGAAACTGGCTGAACCCTAGCTTCTGATCCCTGCTATCATCCCCACTGTGGAACAGAATGTCTATCAAGTTCTTTATTCCTGTACAGCTCACAAAAGCAAAGCATAATCAAATATTCAAATGCTAGAGCACAGTGTAAGGCAGAAGGTGGTGGTGGGTGGGTGGGATCCAGAATGGGATACTGGACATCCTTTGTGGCTCTTCTTAATTTGTAAATCAGATGTTTTCAAGCAGGAAAGGAGGTTTAAGACCAAACCATTAGCTACCTCTAAACAAGCTAATTCTGCCTCTTCAAGAGAATGATCCAAACATTTAACCTTGCCTTCTTATAATGCCATGGAACTAGACACACAGAGGTTTTAAAAATATGTATCACTAGCCTTATTTTTTGATACAGCTGCAGCTTATTGTACATTTCATGACCTGTCTACTTTCTGATCTGTGAAAATACCGTACATACTCGAGTATAAACCGAGTTTTTCAGCACATTTTTTGTGCTGAAAAAAACCCCCTCGGCTTATACTCGAGTCAGATTCCCCTCTGAAAAAAAAATGGTGTGGAGCTCCGAAGCTGGGCAGCCGCTTCCCTGCTTCCCTGTTTCCTTTGCAACTTTTAAGCATGGGGGTAATCGGAAGCAGAAAAGTTCTTGCTTGAGGATATATTGTTTTTTCTTTTTTTAACTGTTTTTTTTGGGGGGGAAGACCCACCGCCATGTGAGAATGCTCAGACACGAAATCTATCCAACCGAAAATAAGTGTGTGTGTGGGGGGGGGGGATTTTAACAGAGGGAAGATGTAGGGAGAAGGCAAAAGCGACAGAAGATCCTTCAGGGGAAACTGAGGGGGAGACTCACCCTTGGTCCAGATGAGCCCCCTTCCCCTTTCTCTAGGCTGAGAAAACAACGCAAGCCGAGGTTGCTTCAGCTCCACTCAGCTTCATTTCCTCAGCTCCAGCTGCTTTCAGTCCACTCGGGAGGAGGGGGAGGAGGAGGGGGAGGCAGCTCGCGTTGTTTTCTGAGCTCTAGGCTGAGAAAGCAACGCGAGCCGAGGTCACTCCACTCAGCTTCATTTCCTCAGCTCCAGCTGCTTTCAGTCCACTCGGGAGGAGGGGGAGGAGGGGGAGGCAGCTCGCGTTGTTTTCTGAGCTCTAGGCTGAGAAAGCAACGCAAGCCGAGGTCGCTCCACTCAGCTTCATTTCCTCAGCTCCAGCTGCTTTCAGTCCACTTGGGAGGAGGGGGAGGAGGAGGAGGGGGAGGCAGCTCGCATTGTTTTCTGAGCTCTAGGCTGAGAAAGCAACGCAAGCCAAGGTCGCTCCACTCAGCTTCATTTCCTCAGCTCCAGCTGCTTTCAGTCCACTCGGGAGGAGGGGGAGGAGGAGGTGGTGGTGGCAGCTCGCGTTGTTTTCTGATAGTGAGATCATTTCCCAAATTAATTGATTCACTAACCCAAAAGAAGATGTTGATGACAGTGGGAGGCAGGAGTCACTCTCTCCCTTGCAAGAAAAAAGCAAGAGCCGTTCTTATGATCTCTCCCTCTCTCTCTTTCTCCCCGTAATACAGTAAAGCCCTTTCCAGCATGCGCGCGCAATCCGCCCCCGCCGCTTTGCACCTTGCAAATGCAAAAACCCTGGGGTTTTGCATTTGCAAGGTGCAAAGGGGCGGGGGCGGATCGCGCGCGCGTGCTGGAAAGGGCTTGACTTTATTGGGGGGGGGGGAGAGAGAGAGATATCATAAGAACGGCTCTTGGTTTTTTCTTGCAAGGGAGAGAGTGACTCCTGCCTACCACTGTCATCATCATCATCTTTTGGGTTAGTGAATCAATCAAACCTTTCATGATAGTGAGATCGTTTCCCAAATTTCCCTTAAATCAGGGAAGAAATCAGAAACAAACCTTTGGACTGAGAATAAGCCTGTTCCTATGATGCCATTTTTGTTCACTGCAGTGTGAAAAAACACACTTCTTTTTCTTCATCTTCTTGTTCCCTATTTACTGGTCTCTTTCAAAGAGGAAATTGTGAACATCAAACTTATTCTCAACTGTCCTAGTGAAAGTTTTTATTGGTATCTATTTTTATTTTTGAAATTTACCAGTAGCTGCTGCATTTCCCACCCTCGGCTTATACTCGAGTCAATAAGTTTTCCCAGTTTTTTGTGGTTAAATTAGGTGCCTCGGCTTATATTCGGGTCGACTTATACTCAAGTATATACGGTTTTTGGAGTAGAGGATGGCATGTGTATAGTTCAGCTTCTCCGTTTTTCTCAAAGCTGCTATATTTGTGGCCTGCAATAGAACACAGTAGATGGGCAGACTGTGTTTATACAGTATCTATTTCTTTTAACTTCCACAAAACATTTTTTCACAAACTGGGTAGCAGATTTAAGCTTTTTTTTCTCAAACTTCAAGCATAAAGATTCAGCGTAAATTTATTTTACTATTGATAATAGTATTTCCAAACTTTTAGAATTTCCAAAGCTAACAATAAAGTATTTAAATTTAGCAATAATTTATAAGCAATCTGAGTGGATTGTCTTCTATGTTGAATGTTTGTGTAACTATGTCAGTGAAATTCTTATCCAATTTACTGATCTATAGTAGGATCTGCTCATCATATCTCTGGAGATTAATTACTAGGCAGCCCCTCTGCCCTGCCTCAACAAAGTAAAAAAATGTGCTACTGTGTGCAACATTCTTTACTTATGCAATATTCATTAGGGGAAAAAAAGTAATAGAAGCACTGCTGCATATTACAGGGTAACATAACCCCTAACCAATAGGCCTAAATATTTTTTTCTGTCCAAAGATAAGGGATTTGTTCAGGCTATGCTTTAATTTTTATATAATTATTTTTCAATTCAACATGTGCAATATCATATACATCAACCTTTCTCACTTATGATCATTTTCCAGAGATTCTTTGCATCTGTTGACATGTGTAAACTCTAAGATGAAATTCCACCTTGGAAAAATTTAACCAGGGGTAGGATTCTACCAGTTCACACCTATTCACTAGAACCGGTTGTTAACATTCGAAGCAGTTTGGAGAACCAGTTGTTAGAAGAAATTACTGGACTAATCCTGTAAGAAAGGCAAGAAGGAAACATTCTGGTGTTGCTTACAGAAACTGCCTCTCTGTTAACCCTTATTACATTCTTGGCAGGACTAGACTTCCTGACTCAGGAATGTCTCTGGAGTTTTTTTCCCCTCCTTTGCTGGTACTTTGCTTGTGTGGAGTGACCATTCAAAGTTACAATGGCACTGAAAAAAGTGACTTATGACCATTTTTCACACTTACGACTGTTGCAGCATCCCCACAGTCATGAGAGGCCAGGCGAGGAGATGCGTGCCTTGATGTGAGTGATATTGAGTTGGCCACACCCAGCCAATAACATGATCACCAAGCCATGTCCACCCAGTCACATGACCACCAAGCCATGTCCACCCAGTCACATGACCACCAAGCCATGTTCACCCAGTCACATGACCACCAAGCCATGCCCACAGAACCAGTTGTTTAAAAAATTGAATCCCATCCCTGAATTTAACTGTAAATTGTAGTTGCATGGAATTAGTAACTTTTTTTATTGGAAAATGAAAGTTTATTTCATCCCATTAGGTCACAATTTGATTTCCAGAAAAGTATTCATATTTTATTTTCTCCAAAGCAGACAGCATTAAAAATTATTCAGTATAACTTATTTATTAATCACTGTTCAAAGACATGTAGTTTAACTGTACCAATTGGCAGAGAAAATTCTTTTTGTTAATTATATAATTGTGGGAAACAAATTATCATGGACCAGAAAATAGGTTGTGTCGTGTCCGGAAATAAGCTCAGAGTCGGTGACTTCAATTAAAAGCTCTTTATTTGTAACAAGTGAACCGAACCGGCGAAAGGTAAAAAGCCCGCGGCTTTTATACCTTTCGCAAGGCTGCCGCGGCCAACGGCAGCGATTCAAGTCTCCCGCTCTTGGTTTGCACCAATCGCGGGAGACCTAAATCGGCCAATCAGAAATCCCCGTGCCTTGGCCAATCAAGGCTCGGGGATTTCGAGCAAACCATTTTCAGTACATAACACCCCTCCCCCCTTGGTACGGTCCGTCAGGTGGTGAAGTCACGCAGGTAGGCGGGGCTCCGTCGAGTCCTAGTTGACCTGCGCAACTCACTTCCCTGTTGTATCTCGGCCGGAGCGGTCGTTCCTTTGGCTGCTCCTGCCTCTTCGCGAACCGGCTGGATGATCGGGCCGGTTCTTTCGCCGTGGCTCCCGCCTGGGCCTACCGGGTCGGTTGAGCTGCGGATTTCGCCGCTCCCGCTTGGCTTCTCCGAGTCGGTAGAGCTGGCCAGACGGTTCTTCTCCAGAGGGGACTCGCGATGGCTGTTTTCTGGTGAGTATTTTTGGTTTATTTTATTTTGCGATTGTCTTTCCGGGTATTCCCTCCCCCCTTGGTTCGCTTCTTGGGGGTTGAGGTCAGTTGCCGTTCTGGACCTTAACTGGTCAATATGCCGTTTCCAGGCTCGCCCATCCGTGGTTTGGAGCCGGTACGACTTTGGACCAGTGACTTGTGTTATGACGGCTGGGATCCATAGGGGGTCCCCCGTCATGTTTTTTGCGTAAACCAGGTCGCCTGGGTTAAATGTCCGGAACCTGGAGCTGGAGTCTGGGGGCTGCTCCGGGTTGTAGGTCGGGTGCAGTCTGTCAAGTGGAGACCTCAGCTTCCTGCCCATTAATAGCTCTGCCGGACTCTTGTTGGTTGTAGTGTTGGGAGTGATGCGTGGTATGAAGAGTAGGCGGTTGATTTTGTCGTTGATCTCCGCGTGGTCCATTTTCCTGAGTGTTTTTTTTGTAAATTGGACCATCCGTTCCGCCCTACCGTTCGCCGCCGGATGCGCCGGTGCTGTCAACGCGTGGCGGATGCCCTTTTCTGCCAGGAACCGTTCGAATTCGATGGAGGTGAATTGGGGCCCGTTGTCTGAGACGATGACGTCTGGGAGGCCGTGTGTGGAGAACAGTTTGCTCAGTTCTTTTATGACAGCCTCTGTGGTGGTGGATTTCATGTCAGCCACCTCTAGCCAATTTGAGTATGCGTCGACTGTGATTAAGAACGTGTGTCCATTTGTGGGGCCCGCAAAGTCGAGATGGATTCTCGACCAGGGCCCTCGTGGTGTTTCCCAATCCCGGATGGGTGCTGTGGGTGGGCTGGATCTGGTCTCCTGGCATCGGTGGCATTTGGCGACCCATGCCTCAATTTGCTTGTCCATCCCTGGCCACCAAGCGTAGCTTCTGGCCAGGGCTTTAGTCCTGACGATGCCAGGATGACCCTCATGTAGCATCCTCAAGACTTTTTCTTGCAATCTATCTGGAATTACCACCCGGTCACCCCATAGAATGCATCCCTTCAGTAGTGACAGTTCGGTCTGGCGCTGGCGGAATGTTTTAAAAGTCTCGTCACAGTCTTTTTCCGGCCAGCCCTTTTCTAACCAGTGTAAGATTCGCGCCAGACGCCTGTCCTTAATGGTTTCCCTGGCAATGTCGGATGCAGTAATAGGTAAACTTTCTATGCTCAGGGTATTTGTGGTAGGTGCTGGGTCAGGTTCAGAGTTAGGTAAGGGCGAGCGGCTTAAAGCGTCTGCGTGCGAGATTTTCTTACCTGGCTTGTGTAACAGTTCGTAATTGTAGGCTGCCAGGAATTCCGACCATCTTGTCATTCGGGGTGACAAGATGTTGGGCGTGGCTCGGTTTCCCGGGAGGATGCCCAACAGAGGCTTGTGATCCGTCACGATGGTGAACGGGCGGCCGTACAAGTATTCATGAAAACGTTTAACGGCGGCAACTATAGCCAAAGCTTCCTTGTCCAGCTGGCTATAGTTGCGCTCTGGTTTGGTCAGAGTCCTGGAGAAAAAGGCGATGGGTGCTTCTCTCTGGTCTGGGAGGGTGTGGCTGAGGACAGCGCCGACGCCGAAGGGTGATGCGTCGCAAGTGACAGCTGGTGGTAAAGTCTCACTAAATTGCATCAGGACAGCATCGGAGGTGAGGAGGTCCTTGGTCTTTTGAAAAGCGGTTTGTTCTCGCCTCCCCCAAGTCCAGGCTGCCTTCTTGTCTAGGAGTCTATGTAAGGGCTCCGCCACCGTTGCCTTTTGAGGTAGGAAAACATTATAGAAATTTAGTAATCCTAGGAATGCTTGTAATTCCGTTTTGGATCTTGGGGTGGGGGCTTCCTTGATGGCTTTTATTTTTTTAGTTGTAGGGTGAATGCCCTTTTGGTCTAGGAGATAGCCCAAAAACTCTACTTGCTTTGTACATAGATTGCATTTCTCTCGCTTAACCTTAAGTCCTGTTTCTTTAAATTTTGTTAAGACTTGTCTGAGTCGCGTCTCTAACTCGGCTTCATTTGGCGCCGCTATTAGTACGTCGTCAAAATAGGGCACCACCCCTTTTATGCCCTGTAACAAACGTTCCATCAGGCTTTGAAAAATGCCTGGTGCCACGCTGACTCCGAATTGGAGTCGGTTACACCTGAAGGCCCCCCGATGGGTTACTATTGTTTGGGCTTCCGCCGTTTTCTCGTCTACCGGCAGCTGCTGATATGCCTGAGCAAGGTCGAGTTTTGCAAAGACTTTGCCCCCTCCTAGCGAGTGTAGTAAATGTTGTACTATAGGGACTGGGTAGGCGCTTTTTTGTAATGCGCCATTTAGGGTGGCCTTATAGTCCCCGCAAATTCTCACTGACCCGTCCGGTTTTACTGGGGTCACTATAGGGGTTTCCCATCTGGCATGGTCTATCGGTTGTAATACCCCCTGTTTGACGAGTTTGTCAAGCTGCTCGTCAATTTTTGGTTTTAATGCAAACGGTACCCTTCTAGGTTTAAGTCTCTTAGGGGGGACCCTTGGGTCTAAGTCAAATGAGATAAGGGGCCCCTGGTACTTGCCCAAGCCTCCATCGAACACCTCCTGGAACTCCTGGGTTAGCCGCTGTTCCCAAGCTTCGATGGTGACTTGGTTGACACCTGTCAGTGCGATGTTAAGCGGGGCGAACCATTGTAGACCCAGTAGGCTTGGGCGGTCGCGATCGACGATTGTGAGTGGTAGTTGTTCGGTGTGGCCTTTGTAGGTTATGTTGAAACTCTTGGTGCCTACTACCGGGACACGGTTCCCTTGGTAGTCTTTAATGATGATCTTTTGTGTCTGCACGTTTCTCTTTTGTAGAGTGGGCACCAGTCTTTTGATTTCACGCCATGCAATCATGGAAAGGTAGGACCCAGAGTCCACTTCCATCCTGCATGGCTGGCCTTCTATATATACCTCTACATGTATTTTTCTGGCGCCGTCGGTGGCGTGGCCGATGGTCACCGTCTGATGGGTTTCTTCTTTCCGTCGACCGTCGCCGCTTCTTTGAGATCGTTGAGCGCGGTCCCATCGACCGTCTGGCTGTCGTTCTCTGGTTCTGGGCGGGGAGTGTTCTCTCCGTCTGTCGTGCTGTTCCCATTTGGGCGGGCTGCGAGTCTTCTTTTGGCGGCAAACTCGGGCGATGTGACCCCTTCGTTCACAATGCCTACAGATAGAGTCAAAAAATCGGCATTCTGACCTGGGGTGGTCGCCGCCGCACCCGGCGCAGCTGGTCCTCGACTTACGGCCTTTTCGACTTCGTTGATCGCCGCGTCCCGTCTGTACTCGGTGAATGTCCTCCTCGTCTTCAGACGTGCTGGAGTTCGACTGGTATTCACCGTAGTGTGCGGTCGCTTCACTTCTTGCGTCGGCCGACCTTGCCGGGTTGTTGTTTCCGCCCTTCGCGTCAGATCTTCGCATGCTGTCTGCCGACGTGCGTGTTGCTTCAGCGGCTGCGGCGGCTGTAAGGACATCGGCTAGGCTGATGTCGCCCTTGGCCATAAGTCGACTCTGCAGTGTAGGATCCCATAACCCGAGTACGAAGCGGTCTCTTATGAGACTGTTGAGACCCTCGAACTCACAGAGTCCTCCCAGGCGCCGCAGTTCTGCGACGAAATCGCTCAATTTTTCGTCGGGCTTCTGGTTTCGGCGGTAAAACTCGTTGCGCCGTATTAGGATGGGGACCTCGAGGGCATAATGGCGCCGCAGTATTGGTTCGAGGACGTCCCAGTCCATGGCGGTTGCGTCTGCCGGCTTGGCTAATGCCTTAGCCATCTGGAAGACCTCTGGTCCGCAGTGTGTAAGGAAGACAGCGCGTTTCAGCGGGCCCAGGGCGTCCTTCATGCCGGCGCATTCTAGGTACATTCGGAACCGATCCGAATACGATTCCCAATCTTCGGCGGCAGGGTTGAAGGGGGCGGGCGGTGCTATCTTCGCCATTTTAGTGCTGTCGCTGGTTCTTAGGTGGACACGGGGTTCGGTTCAGGGGCGAGATCCCATCCTCGTCGCCAGTGTCGTGTCCGGAAATAAGCTCAGAGTCGGTGACTTCAATTAAAAGCTCTTTATTTGTAACAAGTGAACCGAACCGGCGAAAGGTAAAAAGCCCGCGGCTTTTATACCTTTCGCAAGGCTGCCGCGGCCAACGGCAGCGATTCAAGTCTCCCGCTCTTGGTTTGCACCAATCGCGGGAGACCTAAATCGGCCAATCAGAAATCCCCGTGCCTTGGCCAATCAAGGCTCGGGGATTTTGAGCATACCATTTTCAGTACATAACAGGTTGTCTGTGACATTACTGTGAAAAACTATTGTTTAAACTCTTATCTACTTTTTGCTTTGGGCTTATGTAATATATATTAACTTATATAAGTTAACCTGACAATAAAGCATTTGAAGTCATTTAAATTATACTCTAATCCTGAATTCATTTTCTTAAAAGTACCCTTTTTTCAACATAACTTATTCTCTAAATTCTAAATAATTCTAAATCCTTGGAATCTTAGGATTTTAAGATTGAAATCCATGCAGTTAACTATCTTGTTTCTCTCACAACAGCTTTAATTTTCTTGAATACTGAATGTCCAACTACAAAAAATTATTGTGTGGTTACATGCAAGTGCTATGTAAAAAGAATGATTATATTTATTTTTAACAGATTGGTGTTACAATTAAAATATGCATAATACCAGGATAAGATATAAAATACTATTTTCTAGGTTTGTAATATAAGCAAGGGATAGCAACGAGGAATGAATCATACCTTCATATTATTATATTTTTCTGCTCAAGATGATCTGATTACTTAACATATTACAATATAACATATTGTAATGAACAGATACTATCTGCTATAGGAGAAACAGTTCAAATTAACTTCTGAATAAAACTTTTCTTGACCTTGGAAATCAACTTCATTAAATTAAATTGAATTGCAGTATCTTTCTTACCTGTGTGTTGAGTTTTCTTTTAGTAGTCTATTAACATCTCCAGAACGACACTCAGCAGAATTGCTGCTAGAGAGAAGGACAAAGAAGATTGCAGTAAATGTTAATGGGGCCCCAGCTTTTATTTTCCAGAGATTTAAGGAACTCCAGTTTATACATTTGTTTTTGTTTTTTTAGTAGCAACATATGATGATTTTCTTAAAACATTTTAAACCCTCAGGAGACACACAATTGCAAAAGAGCTTTAAGGCGACATGTCAACAAAAAAAGACTGTAGGAGGCTTTACTTTCTTGGCATGATTTTCTCCCAAGGGATAAAGTGTTTTAGCTTATTACTAAGTACAAAGGGCATCTTACAAGCCACAGGTGAATTGCTAAGCAGGGCACATTGGCAGAGTACTGGTGGAACAAAACCACATAGCATACACTCTTCCTGGAAATATTCATTCTCAAAGGACATCCTGCTTGAAAGTGAATGTACTCAATCAATATTACTGTAAATATAATTGTCTTCCTGGAATTGCCTTTGATCCATTAATCGCAACAACTAAATTGTTCATTATTATCACATTAACAAATACGTTAATAACATCTCTTCAAAATATTTTGCTTGGAGTATGAAATTGTACTCATATGTCTTTAAAAAGATTCAGTCATCTGTGATATATACACAGAATATAAACAAGCAGCAAGAAAAGTAAGGCTGAGATTAGACTGAGAATGGAGAGCATGAGAAACTAATTTCATGGTGTGGCGTGGGTATGCGGCGTGTGCGCGCATGTAATGAGAGTCAGGTTTGTGAGTGCTCTATTGGCATCTTCTGAATGGCACAACTAATGCAACCAGCTTGCATTGTATATAGGAATATCTGCACGGAATGTGGGCTGGATCCTCTTAAGTCCAGATGGAAGATCTTACATAGAAGATCATGGAGAATAAGAAAGCTAAGAACCTGTGCGACTTCCAGATCAGATAGACAAGCAGCTGCTAACCAAGCAACCAGGCATCGTGGTAGTAGACAAGGAATGGTGGTGATAGATACAGCAGTGCCTAGTGACAGCAAAGAAAGAACATGAGCTCTGGGGGAAGAGAAGTTAGGTGCAATATTGCAGACAAACTCTGCCCATAGCCTGGAGTTTGATCCTGATGGGGCTCAAGGTTGATCCAGCCTTCTATCCTTTTGAAGTTGATAAAATAAGGACCCAGATTGTTCAGGGCAATATGCTGACATTGTGAACCACCCAGAGAATGCTGCAAAACAAGGGCAGTATATAAGTCTAACTGCTATTGCTATGAGAACCTGGAGAAGTACCAGGGGCTGAAGTAGAAACTGGAAAGGATATGGAAAGTAAAGCCAAGGTGGTCTCAATGGTAGAAGCACCTGGGGCTGTGACTCCTAAGCCACGAGAGCGATGCCAAGAGATCCCAGAAACAAACCAGAGCTCCAGAAGCCTTACTAGCTGAAGCAGCTACGTTCTGTCTCTCCTGATAATCCTGCTTTAGAAAAACAACAATAATCCTTCCCAGAGCCTTCATTGCTCTGCCCTATCCACATACAGTATGGTTGCCATGATTAAAAACTTTCAACTTCAAAACAAGAAGAGTTAGGTAGAAAGGAGAAGGAACTGTAATATTCCTGTAATATATCAGAGCAACTCTACACATGCTATGGTCTTTGGAATGATGTTTCAGGGATCAGAGGACCATCACACTAGACAGTGAGATTTTTCTACATTAAATAGGCCTATTCCACCCAAAATAGCCATGTTACCTATTTAAAAAAACTTGAAATATGAGTTGTATGAATTCAACAGGGATCACAAAATCTATCATTTGAGAATTAAAATTAGACATGATTTAACAAATCCTAATTCTAATACTCATAGTCTTGTGCAAAATGTGCATTCAAGTACATTTTGAAAGCTATTAACTCATAATTGAAAGCTGTATTAAATATTCCATAATATTTTATCATCAATTATTTTTAATGCTCCTTTAGCAAAGATATAGTAGAAAACCATAACTGTCTTATAATACCACATGCTGTTACTGATTCAAAATAACATCCCAGTGTGTAAAATTTGTGAAATATTAGACTAGTCCTCTGTAATATTTTAATCTTAATGTGTATCATACATGGGTCTACAAGATATATACTAGAAATAAAGGAAATTCAGGGGCTCTGAAGCTCCCACAATATAAAACTATATTTGCTTACAATTATTTACAAATATAGGATTTAAGCCTAAGGGATTTAATGTTTGGAGACATTTGAATGGGAATACAACCCTCAAGATCAACAACACTAACCCATGATACAATAATGACTATTGGGTTTCCGGTTTCGCGTGGCTTCGGGGCAGCAGGAATTCGCGACAGCTCGCGATTCCTGCTGTGCTAGCCGTCGAGGTACCCCCGATCCAGATGGGTCAGGGGGATATGGCTGCCCTGTAGGGACAGCTGAAGAGAGAGGGGAGTCGGACAGGGAGGTGGGGGTGTCGCAGACCCCCCCCTTCTCCGGGAAAACCCCTTTTTCCCAAGGCGGTGGAGCGGCGGTCAGCAATGGCCGCCACGAAGAAGCCAGCAACCGGGTAAGATTGCGCTGGAGGAAATGTGAAGAGTGAAAGTTTTGTCTGAGCCGGGTCAAGTAACATACTTTAAATTGCCTGGAACTGAGCTGTTTGAATTGCTGGAGGATACATTGTATCCCTAAGAAGAGCGAAAGCGGCGGAGAAATTGTTAAAGGGAACTTTTGTTTTTTCTTCACTCTCCCACCCCATGGAAACAGCAGAAATGTTTGGATATATTGGACATTGAAAGTGAATTGTTTTGAGAGTTGAAGCTAAGAGACAAAAGGATTCTTGGACATTGAAAAATTTAAGAAATTGGAAAACCCTTGTTGGAGGTATGGATTTCTGATTATTTAAAATTGACATTGCAAGTGGGAAGGGAGAGGAAAAAAAATTGGAGCAGAAGCTGAAAAAGGAGGAGATTGCCTAGAATCCCAAAGAAAGATATGTGGTAATTGGACCTCTTTGATTAAACATTAACCCCAGAAAGAGAAAGAGAAGAAGGAAGAAAAGTATTAACTTTTGGAACTTTTTTTTAATTGTTTTTGATTAAAAATACTTGTGGTTGTTTTGGGAAAAGTTTCTCTTTTCATAATGGCATCGTTTGTGGATGAACTAAAGACTGAATATCAAAAATATAAAAAGGAAGATACTTTGGGCGCTTTGTTTCAATTCTTAGAAATGGCGTTATGTACTTATGAAAAGTTGATTACGCAGCAGAAGGACTGGGACAAGGAAGAAGAGGAAGAAGAAGCCATCTTTGATGAACAATGGGTCCCTTCCGGAGAGGAGGAGAAAAAGGATAAGAAAAAGGGGATTTTAAGAATTATAAAAACAACCAAAAAAGAGAAAAATGAGCGAAAAGGTGGAGGCAAGGTTAGAAAGCAAAGGAAAAGGAGTAAGAAAAGCGAGGAGAAAAAACAAAGGGGTAAAAAGGGCAAGGAGAAGAATAAGCAAGAGAGAAAGGGGGGGAGGAGAAGCCTTAATGGGGGGAAGCAAGATCTAAAGAAAAAAAGTTTATTTAGAGACAATGGGTGAATTTAATTTAGGATAAAAGGGATTCTGGAGGGTACATAAGTTTGTGTTTTTACATGTGTATTTAGAGTATAAAATTCATTATGTAATTTTAGAATCTTTTAAACAGAATCCCAAGAAAAATTGTTATACGAAGTATTTTTAAGTTAGGGTAATGAGTTATAGACGTTACTCCAATTGGTGTATAGGAGAAGTATAGTAAAAGAAAAAAGATGAATGGATAGTTGGAAATAGAACAGACAAAGAATGTTATTGAAAATGGTAATAAGATATGGAAGGATATATAAAGGTTTTGTTATGGTTTTTTTTTTGGATTTTGTATATTGATAAAAGGCAATAAAATTTTAATTAATAAGAAATAATTTGGATGAAAAGGAGAAGTAGGGATAAGATATGAAGTTAAATAGATAAAGTATTGATACTATAATTTGGAATTGTTATGCTCTATTGGTCTTTTATTATTTTTTTTTCCTAGAAAAGAATTTATAAGCTGTTATGCCTTGATTCTTTGTGCATTGTTTTTATAAAATTGATAAAAATGGTTTTTATGTATATATATAAAAAAGAAAATGATAATAAGATATGGAAGGATATATGGGATGAATATGATGTTTGAATTTGTGTCTGTGTGAAGAGTTTTAACCCGGGATCAGACAACCTTCAGAAAAGATCTTTTAGTTTTGTTTAGGTTTTGTGTTTTGTATGTTTGTGTATTGTGTCTTCTGTAAAATTAATAAAATTTGTTTAAAAAAAAAAAAGAATCAATAAAACCTTGGAGGAATGTTAGATGAGAATAATTGCAAACAAGTCAGAAAGAAATGAATATGATGACTATAAAATGGATAAATATAGAAAAGAAATGAAACTGAATAAGAGTAAAGAGAAATAATGAGAAATTTGCTGAAATATATTTATGTGTCCATATGGAAATGGGATAAATTAGAATTATGTTGTATAAAAATAATGTTTTATCCGACTTGTAAAAATTTATAATGTTAAGAGGTTTTATGTACTTAATGGTTAATGTGTTGTTTGTCTTTAAAATTAATAAAATTTGTTTCAAAAAAAATAATAATAATGACTATTGACAAATTGTCAAAGACAAATACTAGAGGTACTTAGAATATAATTGCTACATAAAGAAATCACTGGTCATCACAATGTTATTACAACAGTAATGATTAATTAGCTATATTCTGGTTTAATGTTTGACAGCTGATTATAACCAAAACCAAAATTCTTGTGGAGGTTAATCAGATTAGTTAATTAGAAAAAAAGGACTACACTGCAAAAAAAAAACCCATCCTCAAAAACTGGTTTGCTTTCCCTGCCACTTTCCATTTTATCACTCAACACACCAATGCAGGAATTTTATTGCCTGTGTGTGCTGGCAAAAAAGTGTTATTTCAAGTGATAAAGAGAGAAATGTCCAATGTCCAGAATGGGAATTTCTTTCAGACTTTGAATGTACCATTACAATGGTTAACATATTTTATAAATAAATCTAAAAATACATATTAAAATTAACAGAGATTAGGAGAAAATCGGAAACTTTTTTAGTTATTTATATTTGTAAATATCTTTTACCATTTAGAATGGCAAGAATTACACCAATTCTGACAAATTTCAAATTAGTAAATTTTAAGCAATTGGTGTATTGCTCTAAGAGGGAGACATAGCTACACAAAGCTCTGTTCCCAGTTTGCTGAGTATAAAGGTATTTTTTTAAAAAAATCATTTCTTTTTTACCAATTTATATGGTCATTCACTTGCCAGAGTGACTCCAGGTAGCTAGGAAAACATTAAAAATAATAAACAAAAACAAAAGCAGACAGGCATCTGTCCATAAACCCCAACCATGCCATGTGGTTTTTAAAATTTGTATCCCAGCCCAAATATCTGGAGACAAAACTCAGTTTTAATGTTTTGTGAAGAAAGGCCAGGCCAGAAAGGCCAGGCTAACTGAATCTTGGAGTTGTTGTGATGGGAAGATTGTTCAATAAAAGTGAAGCTATCAAAGATCAAGTATGCTTCCTATATAAATGACCTCTGGGATCATATCAAGAGCAACTGTGTTCTCTTCGCTTATGATGTAAAGCTATTCAACACCACAGAAAATACTGCTACCCTTCAAAAAGACCTCAACTATGTATCAGAATGGTCAAACAAATGGCAACTTCAAATCTCAACAAATAAATGCTCTGTCCTACATATTGGCAAAAAAATCAGAAAATAAAATACAAGCTGAATAGTCAAGACCTTGTTGATAATCCGAACTCTGTCAAGGACCTTGGAGTACTCATCTCTAATGACCTAAGTGCTAGAGCCCACTGTAACTACATAGCCAAAAAGGCATTAAGAATTGTTAACCTAATCCTATGTAGCTTTTTCTCTGGTAATATCACACTACTAACTAGAGCATACAAAACATTTGCTAGACCAATACTTGAATACAGCTCATCAATCTGGAACCCACATTATATATCTGATATTAACACAGTTGAGAAAGTCCAGAAGTATTTCACAGGAGTTCTCCACTCCTCTATTCATTGCAGAATACCTTATGCCACCAGACTCGAAATTCTAGACCTAGAAAAGCTAGAACTATGCCGCTTTCGGTCCGATCTAAGTATAGTATATCAATTCATACATTGCAATGTCCTACCTGTAAATGAATACTTCAGCTTCAACCATTACAACACAAGAGCAAACTCGCACACAAACTCGATTGCAGGAAATATGACTTCAGCAACAGAGTGGTCAATATCTGGAATACTCTACCTGACTCTGTGGTTTCTTCCCCAAACCCCAAAAACTTTAACCTTAGACTTTCTACTATTGACCTCACCCCTTTCCTAAGAGGTCTGTAGGGGGCGTGCATAAGCGCACCAACGTGCCTACTGTCCCTGTCCTATTGTTTCTTTCTTTTTTTTTTTTTTTCTTAAATGTATCCATGTATTCATAACGGTATGTTTTTACTTATACCTATTATCTTATAAGCAATTGACAAAAATAAATAAATAAATAAAAAATAAATAAAATAAAAATTAAACAATCAGGTGACACTGGTACAGAGAAGGGGCTTGGAGCATGTCTAATCTAGAACAGCGTGTGGCATGGGATGATTTAACTGGAGATAGGCGGTCCCACAAATAATTATGCCTATGCCATGTAGGGCAGGGATGGGATCCGACTGGTATAACTACTGGTTCTGTCTATTAGTGTCGCACACGCATGCGCGAGTCACACGAGTCATGCAAGTGCAATTTACAACCTGCTGAGCTGCCCGGACAGCTGAGCAGCGCTGCGTGCAAGTGTGCAGCGGTTGGAAAAGCCTTTCTTTCCTGCTTTTTCAACTGCAGCTGTGTCGCGCAAAGCAGCTGCAGTTGAAAAAGCAGGAAATAAAGGTCAGGTAAGAGCCCGGGCAGGCGGGTGGGCCACAAATCTTTGAATAAGATTTGAGAGCCAGTTTGATCTAGAGGTTAAGGCACCAGGCTAGAAAGCAGGAGAAAATGAGTTCAAGCCCTACCTTGGTCATGAAACTGGTGACTTTGGGCTAATCATTCCCTCTCTCAGCCCAAACCTCCTCAGACTGTTGTTATTGTGGGGGAAATAAGAGGAGGAAGACATGTTAGATATGTTCTCTGCCTTGAGTTATTTGTAAAAATATTAAAGTGGGATAGAATTAATTATTTAATTAATTACATCAATAACTCTTAATATCCAATATGCCTGGGTTGTATAGAGTAGGAAGTGTGTATGTAAGCAGGGGGTGGCCTCTTAAAAGTTAAGTATTAATCACAGTTAACTACTTTAACACAGGAAAGGGCAAGTAATTAAAATGGGAAATCTGGCACATAGGAGTGTAGTTAGAACACACAGACACGTAATGCATGCACAAATCGTTGCTGTATGATAACTATCTCTCAAAATGGCACAAATATGTGGTATACACTGTTACCTGGAACATTTTAAAATGCAGTAGTCTGCCTTCTTATATGAAATAGCAATAATAAAACACAGCAGAGTTGGCATGCTTAGATTTGTAGAGTAAGCATAAGTACATAGTAAGTACATAATCCCTTGACAATGCATTACAGTTTGTATGCCTATGTCTTCTTATAAAGTAAGCATTTATATTTGGGGAGGATTCACTGTTTTCATAGCAACAATAAATAACATAAGTGGAGAGTCTCTGGAAAAATATCAGATGAATTTTTTATAAAAGATCCTCTGGGTTTAGATACAGATTCTACTCTCATGACAGAAAGTTCCAGAAAACCTTCCGCAGCATATTTTTTGAAAGATAGAATACTAGAAACATTTTACACTTTTTCTAATAATATTCAGAAATATTTATGAGACTGCAGAGGTAAAAACAGGCCCATAGCAAACAAACAAACAAACGATATTGAATCACAGCACTGTTGGAGTTTCAAAATATTGCCAACCATACATTTTTTTTGTAAATTTTAAAAATAACTTTTCAACTTGAACATAGTATCTTTGTAGTAATATTTGCTTTTGCTGAATTGTTTTTAGTTCCTAGCAGAGTCTTCTGCCTTGTACTCCATGTATGCTTTGTGATGATGTATCTGTATGCTGTATCTTTGGAGTAAATTTAAGAGGGCTTATATTGCCCAAATTTTTTTCTGTTTTAGACTATAACTCTAAATGTGGGACTTTGAAAAGATTTTCTAATCTCTTCCAGACTCCTAAGAATTACTGGCTTTTAATAGGGATTTTTAGAAATGTCTCTAAGCAACACATGATGAGCTTTTAAGAGGCTATGTGGCAAGCACTTCACTATATTAAAAAGAAACAAAGTTTGTGAGATATATATGTCAGATCCAAACCAGCCCTGATTAAGCACTCATAACTGATATAATTCATTGTGCCTTTGGTTAAATTAATTGAACTTTTTCAAACTAGCATAAATTGGATGGCTTTCTCATGAAATGGAATGAGTATTAGATGATGATCTATTTATATTTCAGCTAAGTTTATATGACCTTGGACCAGTCATTCTTTCAGTCCTAGACAGAGGGCAATGGCAAACCATTTCCAATCTTGCCCAGAAAACTGCAGGAACCTGTCCAGGCAATTGTCAGGAATCAAAACTGACTTAAAAACATAAATGCACACCCACATATCCAAAAGGATTACAAGAAGCTTTGCTAACATTCAAGGACAAACAAACAAAAATGAAATGAAATCCAAAAGGAGGCAATTATATTTATTTTACAGGACAGTGTAGATTGTAGTCCTAAAGAAGAATATTAATAATCACAAGAATCAAGCCATACCACGGCTATATAAATGAAACAATGCTGAAGGTAACAATTTAATGTGGCCCATGATGAAGATTTCTAAACTGGCTCCATAGAACAGGAGGCTAAGATAACTGAATTAGTTCCACATTACTGTTGAAAAGAAATTAGCAAATTCTTTGAAGAGATCCAAGACCATCTCTCAAATAGAAGATTCAATTCTTTCGCACTAAATTGCGTCCAGTTTAATATTACTATATTGCATATGTCGTGTATGACCCTCTCTACGTTTTAAGCTAGAGAACTGAGTTATGAAAATAATTCTCATAGACTTTATTTAGTGTTATATTAAATTATCTAGCAGCGCCATCTATTGGGAAAAGAACATCAAACTGAAGGGAAAAAATGAAGGTGCGGTCTAAGGAGGATTTATTTTGCAATTACTACATCATTCGCTGTATTGGGAGAGAAGAGAAGGAAGACCCTAATCATTGATAAAATAAACAGGTATGGAGGTATTTACAACTTCAATATTTCTTCCCCACATTAATTACATTTTTTGTTTCAAGAAATATAGTTTAAATAAGAAATGACACAACAACTGCATGCCTGTAATGTTGCAGGACCTCTCTCTTAAAGCATTCCAAATTTCTAAAGCAGATCAGTGAAAAAACAAAGAGGTATACCACTACATTACTACAATATGTTATAGACTACTATCTGACTACTAGTCAGATCTTACGTATGCCTGACAGCAATTTGGCAGTTTAAATCTCACCAAGTTCAAGATTGACTCAGCCTTCTACCCTGC
This sequence comes from Hydrophis major, assembly GCA_033807585.1. Lineage (NCBI taxonomy): Eukaryota > Metazoa > Chordata > Lepidosauria > Squamata > Elapidae > Hydrophis > Hydrophis major. Next base: position 176,816,338 of record CM066329.1, read on the forward strand.
CGAGGTGGGTAAAATGAGGACCAGATTGTTGGGGGCAATATGCTGACTCTGTAAACCGCTTAGAGAGGGCTGTAAAACACTGTAAAGCCACATATAAGTCTAAGTGCTAATGCTATTTACTTGCTATTTACTTTTCATAATCTCTTTACATATTATCAGAATATCTGGAGAAACAGAGCCCTGGGATACAAATAGTTCAAAACTTTTCAGCCAAGTTGAAGAATCCTGTTTTCTATTCTTTTCTGCACCTTAAAAGTGCTTGCCACTTCATCCAGAATCAAACCATGGGAAGGCGTTTTTAGTTATTGATTTGGCATTTAGCTTCAACACATTAAGACGTGATGGGGATGCTAACATGGCAACCAGGAAAACTCCATCTGGGAGAGAGCAAAAAAAGCCCTGGGGGATAGCTTGACACTTCCCAACCTTTTTTTTTTTTTTCATTCCCTAATATATTAACCTTTCATTGCTGTATCTTCTGCATTGTCATATCATACAGACCACATCACCACTATCTTCAGCCTTCTCAACCGCTTGCCTTCTCATCCGTTTTCCTGCTTATAGCAGCAAAATAGAGGACCACCTTTGATAAATCTGACACACCAAGCAAAATGAGATCCAATCTCTTTTCAAAATGCCCCAATCTCAAAACAATCCAATTTTCTCATCTGAAAGCCTCCAAGCAAGGAACAGCCTTCTTTCATAATAGGTCTAGCCAAGAGGTTGCCAATATGGTAGTGGGATGATCTTCAACTTTGTCTAATTCCTTTCTGATGATATTCCACTTGGGAGACAGCCTCACAGAACTACGAAGTTCCTACCATAGTCTACAATGCTCAGTTGTGGTAGAAAAAGGTGTCATTCAAAGGTCAGATTCCTAGTCCATCTTTCAGTTTTGCCACTGTTCGAGCAATCCATTAAAGTTCCTGGTGTTCCTGCTCATATATCCTCACTGAAAGAAGCACCTGATCCTTATACTATGACAGTAACAAGGCTTTCTTATCTGATTGTTTAGACCAGGAACAGAACCCACCAAGCTCCTTGCTCAACGTGATGCTTTAAAGGTATCTTATTTTTTTTTAAAAAGAAAGAAATGGGGAATGGTATATTGCAAAGCACTAGCTTCTAAATTTCCCCTAAGTTCTCCTGGTAAATAAAAACTGTGGATCCCTGTGACTCATTGCTTGATCTGGAAATATGACCATCTGTAGGAAGAGAAAGGACCCTAATAACTTTATGGGGAAAGCAGCAACTTCATCAGTCTTGCTTCAGTTAAAATGATTGTTTACCTGACTGGCCTGAAGTTATTTTGTGAGGACACCAATAAAGCTCCTAAAATTCCAAAAAGTACTCAGCAATTCACAATTTGTTATTCAAGAAGTTTATGGTTCCTAGAATTTGAACAAAATGGGATAGATGAAATCAATAAAAGCTTTCTTTTATAATTACTAAAAGAGACCTGGAGGAAGGATGGAAAAAAGTGGTTAAATTTTATAATAGTGTGACAATATCCATTTCCTTTTTAAAAATCTTTCTTAGTCATAATGACTAAACAAAAAACTACAATTTGTCTCACAAAGGAAGAATTCTATATAGATTTGTAATAAATGTGTCAATTTATTGGTGGTATAAAGCTGAATGATACCATGCTATCGTGGATTATGGCCTTTTTATTTAGAAAATTTACCTGGATGCCCTTTTCACAAATGAATTCTGAATGGCTAATAACAATCAATGAGAAAAACATAACTTCCATAAATTAATATTCTCCTCTCCATATTTAAAAGAATCATAGCATAATTACAAAAGCCTTATAAACTCACCCACACAAACCACATATACACTGGGCTTATCTAACATCCTGGCCCAGTATCTTGGGGGGGAAAGCAAAGACTTCACAGCCTTTTGAAAGAGGCTCTCTGGATCCGATGGGGGATTGTTCCATGGGTAGGCACCGAGACAGAGAAGGTTTGACTCCTTGGACCCACAAGATGACAATATTTCATAGATAGGACCTGGAGACTACCTGCCCTGTTAGAACTGGTGCAGAGGCAGAAATCTCAGAGATAGGTAGTCCTGCAAGTAATTTGGCCCTGTGCCATGCAAAAGGCTTAAAGATGTTAAGTTGTATGTTGAGTTATCACTGGAAGTGTAATTGGAGGCCACTGAAGCTCATGTAACAACAATGTAACCGATGCAAACCTCAGTGCACTCAAAACTGCACATATTGTTGGATTCTGGACCAGATGAAGCATTTAAGTATTTTTTTAAGAACAAGTATTTATTTAAGGACAGTCCCATTACAGTGATTCAATTGGGAAGTGACTAAGGGATAAGCAAATGTAACCAGGGCCTCCCAATTCAGGAATGAGAGGATTTGGCACACAAAATGAATGTATCCCTCCCCTCTGCAGCCACTAGCTATTCAAACAGGAAGCCTAAGTTTAGGAAGAATCCCAAATTGTGTGGGATTCAGTGGATTGCTATGTCACTGAATATTAAAAGATGAAAAATCTACAGAATCAGGAGGCCCCAAACCACTTGATAAGGTTGAAGGGTCTTGATAAGGTTGAATGTAGCCTTTCTTCCTCACCTAGACTCATACAGTCACTGGGCAAGCATCTCAACAACATTCACTTATCCAATCAAGGATAGCGATGAATAATTCAGAATCTGTTGGAGAGAGACTGGCGGAACCAGGGAGAGAAATCAAGTGGGAATTAGAGTCTCTACATAGTCACAAAAGGACAAAGCCCAGCCTCTCTTGAATGCCACTGAACCTTACCTAGTTTTACCCAAGTGCAGACTGTTAGTTTCAGAAGATTTCTGTGAATAGGCTTGAGCAATAAAGCAGCAAATTGGACCTCTGTGTGTGGAGCTGATTGTTTACTCCTGACAGTATATCTCACTCCTAATGGTGCCAATGGATGACCTCACCTAGGAATTTCATACAAATATTAAATAGGACTAGAAAGAGAGCCAAGATCTAAGGCACCCAACTAGAACAAGCACAGGATTAGACCCTCACCTAGTCCAAAATGGAACCAGCACTAGAACAAGCATAAAACAATTCCTTGCTTCTAATCCCTTAGAAAAGTCCAGAAAAACACCATAATTGATGCTATTAAAAGCCACTGAGACCCCTATGAGATCAAGGATGGACTTACCACCTCACCCTGAGCCACAAGCACAACCAATGGTGTCTCAATACTATAACCCAGGTTGAACTCCAGCTCATGTTATAACTTTACTGTTTATCACCTATGTTATAAGAATCTCACCAGACTGCTTGCCTTACTCTGGGAACAACCAAATAAGGCTTCGTGGATTTGGGGAGAAGTCATGCTTATGCTGTTTGCAGCTACACAATAACTCCAAGCTAGGCTCTTGCATGACCTCTCCCTCCAGCCTAGCTGGCAATTCCCCAACAGTGATGCTCTTCTTACTTTCACAGAACACAATTAAAAATACTGACCTGCTCCCATTACTATTTCCTTACTAATTACTTGTACATTTGTTAGGGACATCTTTATAAAAAAACTACCTTTGGGAGTATTGTTTGAGGTAACTCTTGAATTTAAATACACAGTAATACAGGAAAATAATATATTTGAGACAGCAAGTTCATCCATTAACAATTACAACAATTACATTACATCCCTTTAGCACAGCAACTATTCTGTATCTATAGGATAAGAAGTATTCCTTATCCATACAGCTGATTATTTGGTGTGTTCTTTTCCATTCTGTAAACATAAATGATTTCAGCTCATAATTTGAAATAATCATTGGGTCAAAAGTCCTTGAAATGTTTCTGGTAAGAAAACAAATGACCACAAGATGGAGCAAGCACATTTTCCAAGAGAAGAATTTTAAGAAAAAGGATTGCCTGTGGAAACATATCTTTTCAATAATTCCAAATTTGAGGGTGAGGTGAAAGTATTTTATTCCCATCACTTTCTATACTTGTGCTGGCTATCGTGTTTTGAAGGAGGAGAAAATGTAGATAAATTTTTAAATAATTATTCATAATTGGAATAATGGATTTTTCATTTTGCAACAAGTTCCAATAATGAGACATACAAGTAGGCCAGATGGAAATGAAAGAGAGGATCACATTTGTAGCCCAGTCAGAAAAAAAATAACTGAGTCTTGATATTAGGTTATATCAGTTGTTCTCTAGGCCCATATTCTAAATCAGAGCCAGGCATTTTATGGCCTGCAGGCCACATCGGGCCCTTTGAATGTCCCTGTCTGGCTTGCAGCACTGACGGGAGTTGCAGGGGGGGGGGGGCAGGAAGCGTCAATCCTCCATAACAATTCCAGTTTCTCATATGACACCTTGGGAAAATTATTTGCACATTTCTGTTCTAAATTATGGCAAGTAACCGTTTTAAATTACAGGAACAAATCTACTGCCAAGCTATTGAAAACATTTGTGAATAGTGATATATTTTCCCTCATGTTGTGATGGAAAATGTTATAAGATACTGCAATAAATATTGAATATAAGTTAAATCATTAACCAAATAATTTTATGAACTTCATGTATAACCTTGCAATGTGAAATCCTACATTTCTTCCACAATGTGTAGTTAGAGACTTGAGGATGGTATCACAGTAAAAAATACGAGATTTTCTAAATATGAATGTGAATTACTTGAAAATTCCCCTCAATTCCTGCTATTTGTACTGTATTTTGTTTCATCTATTTTTATCTAAAACATATAATCATTACACTGGATGTCAATGTTAAGGATATATTATTTATAAAAAAAAAGTTTAACCATCTTATTGACTTTTCACCTCCTTCATTTCCAAGATACCCCTGTGCCAATTTCCCTTGACTCGTTGTGGTGTATAAATATAAAACTGGGATAACAATCTGATGCCCTCCGGATATTTTGGGTAACAATTTCCAAAATTACTCAATACTCTATTTAGGATATATGGAAACTGCAAGCCAAAACATCCAGAGGCTCCAGGCATCCTTCCTCTGATCTACATTGGCAGTGATCCATACCCAAGTTAATAAGGAATATTATGTTTATTTAGCATGTCAAGTTCTTCATTAGTGCAGAAAACTGCAATGAGCTGCCTGGGTTGTGGAGCAGAAAATAAATACATACCTCCAAGTGTCCAACCAGGTTTTTCCCATTGTGCTTATTCTTGTAGCCCTTCCAAATTCTCTATCTGTCTCTTTCTGCTGTCATTCTCTTGTCTCCTCTTCCATCAGTCTCCCCCTGCTGTCCCTTCAACCAACAGAAGCTAGGTTACTCATCGCTTCTTCCACCAGTTCTCCAAGGGGCAGAAGCTGAGCATGAAGTGGAGCTGAATCTTCGATCCTGCAGGGCTGTAAATATTTATTTATTTATTCAATCAAGCAATTATAAGATAGCAGGTATAAGTATAAACATAGTTATGAATACATGAAATGGGTACATATAAGAAAAATAAAAGAAACAATAGGACAGGGACGGTAGGCACGTTGGTAGGCACGTTATGCACGCCCCCTTCAGACCTCTTAGGAAAGGGGTGAGGTCAATAGTAGACAGTCTAAGGTTAAAGTTTTTGGGGTTTGGGGAAGAAACCACAGAGTCAGGTAAATAAAGGTAAAACGGCCCCAAGCGGCTATACGACATAGAAAATGTGATAAACAAAATATAAATAAATAAATAAAATGCCCCCAAGACAACTCCCTCCTTTTCTTCCATATTCTCTCCTCCCCCCCCCCCCCCCCGATGATTTCTTCTCGGCGCCCTTCCGCCCCACCTGCCAGTCTCCTTTTGGGGAGCAGGCAGACAGGCTGTTCCGAGGGGGACCCGCCTTCCCCCTTTCTTCCCTCGCGGCTACTCCTCGAGCTTTCTTCCTCCACAGCTCCGCTTCCTTTCTTCCCGCCCTTCGCTCGTCTTCTCCCTCCGGCCCTACCTCACCCAGGTCGCTCGCCCGCCCTTCGGCCGACTCGGCCTGGCCGGGAGCTCCGCCCCCGCAGCACGCATCCCCTTTGCCCCGCCCCGCGGAGCGGCCGGGGCCCGCTATTTCAGGGAGGCGGGGCAAGAGGTGTTAGCCCCGCCTCTCGCCGGGTGGTGACTGCGTTGTGTGGGCCCGGCGGCCACCGCCGCTCTTGTCTCCTGCTCCGCCGCCTCTTCCTCTCTCCCTCTTTCCCTCCCGCCCGCAGTCATCGCCGGGGCGCGCGCCATGGCGGAGCCGCCCGCTTCTCCCGCCTCGCCAGGAGCTCAGCCCGCGGCCAATGCAACCCCCGCCGCCGGCTTTCAGCGGCTGCTCTTCACTCACGACCTGGTGTCCGGCCGCTATCGGGGTTCGGTGCGCTTCGGCCTAGTCCGTGTCATGCATGGCGAGGATTCCGACTCGGAGGAAGAGGACGGAGGCGGCGGCGGACGAGGCCCTGGCGGCTCCGGGGGAGGCGGCCCCGGAGGTGGCGGAGGAGGAGGAGCCGGCAGCTCCGGCGGCTCCGAGTCCGGGGGCCCGGGCGGGGGCGAGGAGAGTCGCGGGAGCCCCCTCCGCCGCGGGTACGTGCGAGTCCAGTGGTACCCGGAGGGCATCAAGCAACACGTTAAAGAGACCAAGGTAACGCAGCTTCGGCGCCGCCGAGTCTCCTTTTGCATTTGGTCCGCACACGCGGTGGGTTGAGTGGGTGGGGTGTCCGCAATGGGGCTGAGAAGGCGGCGGCGGCGGCTGAGAAAAAGGTGGGGAAAGGGGAAGAGGTACATTAGGCTTGGGAAGGTCTCCCGGGGTTGACAGGTGAGCCAGTGGCCAGGTTTGGGGGAACAAATGGGGGGGGGGAGAGGGTAGCGTTTGAGGGTCCGAGAAGAAGTTGGCCTGGAAGAAGCCTGGTCTCCGGCCGTCAGAATGTGGAAAGCCTCCCTTGCACCACTGAGGTTGCCTGGTCTGCAATGTCTTTTTATGCAAAATAGACCCTCGTTAACACGCCGAAGGGCTTCTGGTTTCTGCACCAACGTGGAAATAAAAGTTCCAGGTGCTGGTGCAGGTTTTCTTTAGTGCTCTGGGTCATGCATATAGGATTTTATGATGTGTAAAAATGACATTGGCTTCCATTTGACCACCTCCTATCTTTGGCCACGTTTGCTCTCATTTTTTTTTCTTTACAGACAATATCAGTTGAAGAGAAAAGCTGCATAGTGCCTTTTGAGAAATAGCACTATAGCACTAGGCAGCCTCTGTTGGGCAGCAGCCTGATTCTTGCATCTTTACTTCATCATTCCCAAAGTCATTTTTAATAATTTGTAAGGATATGCATTCTTTTGAAAGGTAGTTTGGGCCTCACCTGTAATTCTGCGTCATGTGGGGGGTCTTGGTACATTAGAAATAATCATTCTTGGCTCAATTAAGGTATTTTTCTTGTCTTGCAGTAATATTTTCATGTTATTGAAAATAACATGAAATAATATATGTTGCTTCTAATTCACAGAACTGCATCCAACCTCTGTTTCTGACTATATTCTACATATGTAAGGTGATAAGAGTTTTTGGAGGTATAATGTATTGTTTATACATTAGAATTCAGACATATTTTTTGTGATATCCTTAAAATTATATTAACGGCGGTTTGTATTATCCTATCTGAAATTCTGGTGGAGTCTAAAGAAATCATTTTGTATTAATGTTTTCTTTTACTAAATTATAATAGATTGTGCTTTCTGGAATAAAGAAAATGACTATAACAAAATACCTTTGAAATGAAAAATATTGGAGGTTGAAAATTCTTGATTGGAATCCAAGTGTACATTGAAAAAAAAAATTATTGTCTACTATGGTATGTGTGTGTTTGTGTACAGACATACACACTCAATGTGATATAGTCCTAATTGAATTGTTTTTAATTTTCTCTGGTGAAGCGATTATCAAAGTTTGTAAACTAATTTACATAAAGATTTCAGGAGAGTAAAGTTTGAATACAAAGTTGTTCTAAGAGTCTTATAAAAAGGAGGGGAAGGGATAAGCACTAAGAAAACAGATGAATGTCTAGATCTGAAAACTTGTGAGATGGATATTATGTCTCACATAATTATGTGCTGTTAGAGGTAAGTTCTATACACATTGTTGCAAGCATAATATTTTGATCTGGAATGTATGCATACTTTCCTATAAAGAAATGATGCGTTCATTTTAAAATAGAATATGTAAGTGCTATTGATGTTTTTCAGTTGTTGCATCCATTAAATCTAAGAAGAGTAGAAAAATGGTGTCACTGGCAAAACAAAAACTTTCAAAGCTTGTGCCTAAAATATTCCACATATGAATGTTTATTGAGCTCAGAGATATATAAACATATTCACAATAAATGTATGAATTGTATATAAACTTTTGGGGCTTTCCTTTAATCCTTTGTAAGAATAATTCAGGAAATTAGTTCTGTGAAGTCTGATTAAAATTTATTAGGAGATGAACTTGAAAATTATTGAATTATTGGATTTGACAAAAACTGATGGATTCAATTCAGAAACTATAAAAGCCAGCCCATGTATGATGACCCAGAGTGTAACACAAATGTAACAAAATCCAAAATGTAAATAAATGTCCTTTAATGCCTCCAACTTGACCCCACTGTTCAATCATTCTCAGAAGGAGATAAAACATACTCAGAAATAGTCTTCAGAAGAAAGCAATACAGTCCGAATTGAATGAGCAGATAGAGGTGAAAATAAAAACCAAACAAACTATGATGAAATTTCCAGAACAGAACAGAAGTATTTACCAAATTCAAGGAGATAACAAGGCACAGTCTGTTGAAAGGACGCCAACCAAGATAACCTCAAACCAAAATAAAACACGCTTTGTCTCAAGCGTTTGCTAGAGCACAGGTCCAAACTCTTATGCAGTTCTCACACCTGCAGCCCATGAAGAGGATCAAGGCCCTCTCCTCCTGACCATGCCTTAGGATGGTAGACCATGTCTCTCCCTTATCCTCTCCTCCCTGCATGCCTTAGGATGGATAGGGGATGGGCCTGGGTCCTCCTCCAACTGCTCAGCCAGCCTCTGCCCTTCCCCAGCCTCCTCCACAACCTCCGGAGCCACACTTCCACTCCCTGTAGGCTGTTCCTCCTCTCCCTCAGAGTCAGTCTCCACCAGGGGCCCATCCCTACCAACATTTTTGCTTTATAAAACATGTCATATATAATATGCAGGCACTGTAATGTTTAGAATTGGAGTAGGAGGTTGGATAGATAGACGTATCATTCACATTTTAGTGCAATCTACATGCCAAAGGATATTTTTAACATTCTCAAATGAACAATCTTTATTATATTTTCTTATCCAAAGGAATACATTCAAACACCTGTTAAAGTTATATGACAAATACTTTATTTTTCCTAGATGAGAAGCTTTAAACTTGGCACTCTCTTCCTCAGATTCAGATTATGAGTTCATTTATTTTGTCTAAAAAAGGAAGTTAAAATCAAACATTCAGAATTCTGTAAGCATCCAGTATTTTCCTGGGTTTCTTCTCCTTAACAAAACAAACCTGTATCTCAGGAAGTCTTTTTAGATTTATACTACTGAGTGTAGGCAAGGTAATTTTATAAATCGCTATCATCCAATACATCTTATTCTCTTCTTCCTTTCCCCCTGGGAATTAGGTGGTGTCATAAAAGGAAACATTTTCTGAAATAATTATGGTGTTATTTATATTCTATGCCATTGCTTGGTTGAGAATACTGACAAATTGGATTGATCCATGATAAATCCTCTCTTGCTACTTCAAATAGTATGAAAAGCTAATCAGATTCTTTTGGTTTTCTGCAATTATGTTTGATTGGAAGATGCAGGCAGCTACGAAACTGGTTGTACTTAACAAGAAGTAGCTCTTGTTTTTGTACCTTTAAAATAATTGTTCGGATTCTGTGTGAGAACAGCACTCCACTCATTTTTAATAAATTGGCATACCTTTTTAGGCTTCTGGGTACTGTCTCTTTTTATGACCCTGTAATTCCTTGATTTGGGATAGAATTGGGACAACTGGATGGAGCTGAGCGTTCACTGGCCGGATACCCTACCTGATGCCATGCAGAGTTCACAGCAGATTTTTTTTCTTTGCCAGTAGCATGGTGGCCTAGTGGTGAAGACTGTTGCCTCCCATTTGGAAGGTTGAAAGTTCAGTCCTAGGTAGTGGCAGATGTTTCTATCCTAGGCTTCTTTGTAAACCTGAAAAAAGATATTGTTTCTTTAAAAGTTACACCAGTTGATTCCTGAAAGCAGCATTTTTTTTCTTGCATTGAAGCCATTAAAATGTAACTTATCTATTGCTATTACTAATACAAGTTCTGAAACATTTCTTTTGAATCATTTTTTAAAGTATCTTCCGCCCTATCAGCCATAAAGATCTAAGGACCAGGAGACCTCTAGATAAAGTGTGTCCAACCTTTTGACATGCCTGGCCGCATCAAGTGAAATGGAATTGTTTTGGGCCACATAAAAATATCTATAATATAATTAATTATATAAATAGCAAAGTTACTTTTTATGGTTTTTTAATAACATATCCTTACTAGATGTCCAGGGCCACATTGTGGCCCACAGGCCACAGGTTGAATACTCCTGGTCTAGAGGAAAACGAATTTGACATGAGCTACAGCTGCTATTAAGGCCTGTCTTGTGGAGGTAAGAGCAGGGAAGTGTCAATGCTTCTTTGCTCTTATTGCATCTGCAGAATACGGCCCAGTGCCCCTGTGCCTGGCCCCTGTAGGTCAAGAGGCCCTCAGAGGCCTACCCTCGGGGCCTCACAGGAACATTTCCTGTGCATCTGGCAGATAAAATCATCCTGGTCATTCTGATTCCACTTGTATGCCAAGCATGGGAAAATCCTATGGAGATGCCTGGAGGAGGAACTTACCTAATTATCTGGAAACAGCTTGATCCTGTTGGACCTGAAGTGGACAGGGTCCGTCAGACTGCAAACACACCTGTGAGTTAGATCCGTGTCCCTCCTGGTTGATCAAAGCTGTCTGGGAAGTTTCACCTGGATCCAAGCAATGGTGAATTCAACCTTGATGGAGGGGATGTTTTTCAGCTCTTTTTAAAGAGATACTGGTGTGCCCTCTTTTCAAGACACCATCGCTGGACCATACCGTTATGGACAATTTTTGTCCAGTCTCGCACCTCCCCTTTTTAGGGAAGACAGTTGAGACTGTGGTAGAATTATAGCTCCAGAGAGATCATGAATGAAATGGATTATTTGGACCCCTTTTGATCAGGAACAAAAACAGCACTAGCCGCACTTCTTGATGATCTCTGGCAGGAGCAGGATGGGAATAATGTATCCATCCTTGCTTTTCTTTACCTCTTGATGGCTTTTGATACTTAGGGCCAAATTAGGAAGTTGGAGATTGATGGCACGGTTCTGTGCTGATTCACCTCTTTCCTCTGAGTCCGTTTCAATTGGTATTGGTAGGGAGTAATACGTCCAGCCTATGGCTCTTTTTTGTGGGGGTTACCACAAGGTCTGGTCTTTTCTAAAACCTACACAAAAGCACTAGGTAAGAACATCCATCACCATAAGATGAGACATCATCAGTATGCTGACACTATTCAACTATATATCTTTGTCCAGGGTGAATTAATTGAAACTGTGGATATGTTGTTGTTTTTTGCAGTGCCTGTAAGGCTGTGGTGGCCTGGATGACGAACAGCCTTATAAGATGGAGTAGCTGGTGGGTGGGGGACTCTTCTGTATCCAGGAGTTTATCTTGGATGAGGTTGTACCTCCCAAGATAGATTCTGTATGTAATCTGGAGGTCCTCCTGGACTCCTCAAGAAGCAGGTAGCAGACATAGCTAGGAGGGCCCTTTGTCCAATTATGTGCCTGTTGCACTCCTTCCTGGATCAGAAAACCAACTTCTTGGCCATTCATGGCCTGGTCATCTCCCTTATGGACTACTGCAATGCAGATTATGGACATGGGGCTACCCTTGAAGAGTTTCCAGAAGCTTCAGCTAGTAAAGAATGTGGCCACACAAACAATATTGGGTCCTCGAGGTTGGTGCATGTATTTCTTTACTGCATGAGCTTCATTGGGTACATTTGCTTCACAGTTCAGTTCAAGGTGTTGCTTATAACCTTGAAAGCCCTAAGTGGTGTGCCACCAGGTTACTTTAGGAACTATTTTATTTCATTACATCAGCCTACCTCAACCAATCAGGCAGGGAAGATGTGTTATGGATTCCGTCAGTTAAAGAATTTTGGTGGGCAGGTGGGCTCCAAGAAGAGAGTGTTCACTGCTATTGCCCTTGTCCTGTGGAATATTCTTCTCCCAGCATAGAGATGGGCCCCCATCTCCTGGCCTTTCAGAGGGGTTTGAAGACATGGCTCTGCTGACTCTGCAAGTATAATGCAATTTGGAGGTAGTTTGCACCTTAAGATCCTCTCCTTACCTCTTAACTTTTAACTTATTTTAATTTTGTTTCTACTTGGCTTCTTTTACCAAGGTATTGCATTTTTATATGGTGTTTGCACTTTTATGCTTTTAATTGTACATTGCTCAGAGAATGAGATGGGTGGTACCTAAATTTGATAAATAATAAAGGTAAACTTGCTCTGTGCAGGGTAGTAGTCAGATTCAGAAGTTGAAGTCTTTCATCAATTTAGACTGAAACTGTTTTCTAGCAATTTGGAATATTTCCATAATGATACCATAACTAATGATGTTGTTGGGGCAGAAAGTTCCTTGCAAGGTCTGGTTAATCCGGGTTTCACTACATGAGCAATAGCTGGAATAAATTAAATATCTTCAGTTATTACTTTTATATTCTTTCTCAATATCAAAATTCTGCAAATTGCCTAGAGTTCATTTTCAGCTATCTTCAGAAAGTCAAGTTTTGTTAGGATTCTATTCACATTCTTCTGAATCCTATATCTCTCTTAGATTTATTAATCTTCATGGTAAGCCATGAATGAGGTTAATAGAAAACATGTGAAAAAGCAATCTTTTTCATCATTTTTGAATTGATCCTCTTCATTTAGGCTGTTATGAGTCTGTTGCTATTATCTACTTCCACAATGGAATTATTTCTAAGCTTTTCTTCATTCAGTTGTGGAAGGGGGAAATGTTAACTCTCTTCTAAACTTAATTTAAAAAGCTAGTACTTTAAAATTCTAAAGGGTTTTAATCTCAAATACTTAAGTGAAAATGTATTTCCGTATCAATTTGCCATGAATTAAAATTGCCCAATATTCTAAATTCTGCTATTTGGGGAATATGTGGCATACACATTCCTTATGCACATAAGGAACGTGCACTTATGCATATAAGAGGGTCTTTTTTCTCATGCTCCCTAATATTAAAAGGTCATATGTTTGTAAGGAAGGTATTTCATAATTTCCATTTCAAGACAGCAACTTCTTTCTGCAGCTTAGGAATTAAAATTATTGCTTTATTTTTTGAGACAGTTGCAGCCTGAAAGTAGAAATGTTCCAATGTATCATCTATTAGAGCAGCACAAAAAAACAAGGGGTGTGTGTGTGTGTTTATTTATTTATTTTAAGGGTGATGGTGAAGAGAGAGAATTCCCAGTATGTACCCCCAAACAAAGAATTCTAGATCTTATAATATTTATCATAAAGAATTGGAAGTTTTGATGCTGTATATTGTCTTTAATGATCTGAGCTGCTGGTCTAATCATCTAAAAATCCTAATATAACATACTTCTTGCTTCTCACATTTTATCTAGTCTCTTGGGGAGATTACCTTTCTGATACTTCTTACAATTAGTCCAAGATTTATACAGTTGAACTCTTAACCTGACTAGTCCTCTTGTATATCCATAACAAGGTAATATATTCTTTACTTCAATTTGCCTGCATGTTAAACATCATGGCTTAATTTTATACAGGGTGGTGACTCTGCTACTGAGGTTTTTTTTAAAGAAAATATTAATATATGTAATTTATGATATGAAATGAAAATGTTAACTTGAATGGTATTCCTCTTCCTGAAAGAGTTTTTTTAAGTAGCATAAGAATTAAACAACTAGTATTCTACATTTACCAGAGCCAAGGTTGGTAGGAATTTTGTGTTCATTTGTTTGCTGGAAATTTTCTTTTCTGAGATAAGAGTTTAAAAAGGGAGTAGAAAACATAAGGCTTCACTTAAATCTTTAAGTCTGGTATTTTATTAAACCTGAGTCTCTTTAAAAGTCTCATTCTGTTTAGCTTCCTGTTTTCCAACTTTTGATCTATTGGTTGGTATGTGCTACTGGATTGTATACTTCTCTTCTTATTTCTCTCCACCCCACACCCCAAGCACTACAGTATCATGAGGGCAGTGATAAAAAGGCCATCTGAACAACAAAATTTGCTCCATTATTTTTATTCTAAATGATGCAAAACAGCTTCAACTGCTTAACAGTTAAATATCCAGCTGAATAAGTTTCACCAATAAAGGAGAATATTTGTAGCTCAAGATTGGAGTGAAGGGGGTCCTTGGTGCTCCCTTAGCTTGGTTGTTTTCTTGTAGATGTTTGATTACCCAAACTAGGCAATATCATCAGTGCTAGTCCTAGCACAGGTAACGTTACCTTGATTGGGTAATGAAACATCTGCAAGAAAACAACCAAGCTAAGGGAGCACCAAAAAGTTGTTTTATTCCTTCATTTTTTTTCATAAGATTCAATGGGCCATTGCCTATTTCTCATTCACCTGGGCCCTTTTGAGGAGTTTAACCGTCGTGTCTAGAATTATACATATATTCCTATCAGATCTGGGCAAAGGAGCATAATTATTATTTAAAATGCGTTCTGTACCCTACTTACGATTATGGGACTGAAATTTTGGTATGTGTTTGGACCCAATTTTATTATCATTTTATTGCAATTTGGTTTAAGTGAATCATAGTTAAGTGGATCACAGCAGTCATTAAGTAAAACTTCCCCAGTTCACTTTGTTCTTCAGAAGTTGCAATAGGTCATAGGTTGCTTTTTCTGAGACCATCATAACTTTGAACTGTTGTTAAAAGAAAAGATATAAATCTGCCTATATGTTGTTACAATGTATTCCCCTCTATTTTAGAAGACTGCTTAATGATAAATTCTAAAATCTTTCTAAATGTTCATGTGATGTTAATTGGATATGTAACATCTGTTTGAATATTCTCCTCCTCCATTTTTGGATTTGGGAAGAAAAATAATCTACCTCTACTTTTACTTGCGTTTCAAAAATTATACACAGAGTATATCCTCAACATTTCTTTAAAATTCTAGGACCCAATTAATCTTTCCCTGAAGACTAGTTGGATGTTGCCATACTGTTTCCTTATGTATCAGTTTAATGATTGAATTAATTTTTATTAATATAGATGGGTTATTAAATGGATCTATCTATGTTTATTTTAGCTACTACTAATGTATGTTCATTCTTTGCTGACAGTATAATCATCACGGTATTATATTTTTTATGTTCGTATTTTACTTTTTATTCCACTATTATTATTTCTTAAATGTCACCTCTTTCTGAACCACATTTTAAAAGAATGAGAATACTCATTAGTTAGAATGATAGGGTTTTGTTTTTTAATGTTTCCTCTATACAATGGCTTCAAAAGTGGACAGCACCCAAGTTGGCAAAAACTCCCTTTTGTAATCTGCCTTGCTCCTTTCTTATTAAGCAGTCTTGTCCCCCAAAATACAAATTATTAGTTTTTGTTAATAGTGTTCTAAGAATTAAGTGAATCTATATGAACAATTTGAATAGGTTACCTTCTTCCGTGTTTAAATTATTTACCTTCAAAATTACTGGTATGGGGAGTTCAGCTCCGGATTCTTTATTGTTTTATGCTTTCTTCATCTTATAAAAAAGATGGGTGCTGTACCAGAAACTTTGATATTTTACATTTTTATTGTACCTTTGTATATACAAATAGTCCTTGTTTAACAACCACAGCTGGGACCAGCAACTCAGCCTTTAAACAAAATAGGCATTAAGTGAAATTGCTCCTGTCCTTATGATTTACTTTAGTTTTGCTTTGCTTTACAGTCCTATGAAAGCAATAAATGTGAGAGGATTGATTGTAAAGTTACTTTTTCATAACTGTTGTCATTGCAAAAGTTCACTAAACAAGGCAGTTACTAAATGAGAACAATCTGTGTATGGCTCTGTATACATATTTAATTTTATTGAAGTTTTTAAAAGAGAAATGCAGAGAAGATTATGAAAAAAAATGAAAAATAGTAATAGCACATTGGTTGTTTTTAGCATTATAATTCCATAAGTAAACAAAAACAAAAATTGACAGACATACTAAATTAATATAAACTTAATTATATCACATGTTCATTTAATATTTAATAACTATACTATGCTTTACATGAGAGCATTTTTGTGAATCACACCCCAATCAGAAGACGTCTTCGCAGACCTTAGAGAAAGAGTTGTTGAAGTTTATGAAGCAACTTTTTTACTTTTGTAATAAAGTCTACAAAATCATTACTAATTGTTTTGCCCATTATCCGAACACAATCAGACAGAAAGTCTACAAATGGAGAAAATGCACACAATCATTCTTTTCAGGAGTAATCATCCTACAAAAATCACCCAATAATAAGATAGGCAGTACTTTGAGAGGACATCCCAAAACAGAACAAAAGCAAAGGATTAGCATACCACTCTTGCATTGTCTTGTGTCAGTGTTCATCTCTTTACCATAGGGGAAACCCAGAACAAGAGTAATACTGTATATATGAGAAGAGATCACAAGGAAATTTTTCCTTAGAGGATGCACGGTTGGTCCCAAGTTTCTCAAAGACTACCCAGAGGATCTGGCAGACTATTGTAATGTTAGACAGATGAAAGTGAAATGTTTCGGATAAAATACTCCATATGAATCTCATTCTGACATTGAAGCATAGAGGTGCGGGTAATATAGCATGAGATGTTCTTGCAGTCACTGGACCAGAATGATTTGCAGTTAATTATGCTGGTGCATGAAATTAATCAGACCTTAACAAATTACTAGTAGTTAATGTTTTTTGCCTTCTGAGAAGCTCGTCACTTCCATCCACAAGCACACTAAGCAAACAGCCAGCAGTATCACATTCCTTTCCATGTGCATCCTCTATAATGTGCTTGTTTATTTATGTGTAATCCCCCTCTAAGGAATATAGATACAAACATTAATTTCCTTGTTAATCATCCAAAGTGCATTCCAAAGAGTGGGGGAGTGGAGAAAAGAGCTTTGAGATTTGACCTGCAATACCTACTTCCTTGTGATCCGAATTTTAGAAACCATCCTCACAGCTTTGGGGCAGATAAATTTTTATAAGCTAACTATTTTTGCTACCATTTAAGATGCATTAGAGGGACGCGGTGGCTCAGTGGCTAAGATGCTGAGCTTGTCGATTAGAGAGTTCGGCAGTTCATCGGTTCAAATCCCTGGCACTGCATAATGAGGTGAGCTCCTGTTACTTGTCCCAGCTTCTCCCAACCTAGCAGTTCGAAACTATGTAAAAATGCAAGTAGAAAAATAGGGACCAGGTGGGAAGGTAACAGTGTTCCGTGTACCTTTGGCGTTTAACCATGCCGGCCACATGACCACACATGACTCTACGGATAGCGCTGGCTCTTCTGCTTTGTAAAGGAGATGAGCATCGCCCCCTAGAGCCGGAGACTAGTACCACGTATGTGTGAGGGGAACCTTTAACTTTACCTTTTAAGATGCATTACCAAAAGAGTATAATAATCCTGTAAAGATGTTTCATTGGAAGAGAAGTCCAAATTATTTTATTTGTTCACTTGTTTGTTTATTAAATTCATATGGAACCCATCTTGTAGCAACTCTGGGCAGTTTACAAAGTGATAAAAAGATAATATTTAAACAATTCAAATTAAGATAGGTTAAATAAAGACTGTGTTTAACTAATAATTATCAATTCATCTGAGCCAACACAAACATGAAACAGCGATTAAATAGTGATTTCTTAACTAACAGCAGAAATACAAATTTGTAAAACTCTGGATTTAGGGTTAGTATATTGGTGAAAATTCCATTCAGAAAAATGTGAGTAGTGTGTTAATTAAATATGCCTTACCAATATAAGCTTAAATTTAATGGTGCGATTCTTTCTTATTGAATTTTCTAGTACTACTACATGGGTACCTTTAGAACAAAAACCTTTGAGAGGATTTTAATGAATTCAGTCATAATAGAATGCCTTTGAATTTAAACAATGACTACCTGTACATCTATGGAACCAGCTGGCTAAGCAAAGTCATTTGTCAGCATTCACACTTTTGATTTCCAGGCTACAGTACAAAATAATGATATTTAATTTTACTGGAAACTGAACTTCTTCACTAGCTACATTTCTTTCATTCATACATACTGTGATTTTTTTTTGTTTAAAAAAGCAAATTTATGTGCTTGCATTACAGTAAAAGAGTTGTGGTGAGAGGATTCCTATTTGTAATTTTTAAAAATGTAATTTGTATTGAGTCCAGCATTTTATGCACAAGCAATCCATAATCCAAATTTTACTCTAGAAGGAAGGAGGCAACCATTCCTTTAATACTTTCAAATACATGTTGTTTCATATTTATGACCCACCAAAATGATCCAAGACAGACAACTAAGTTTTAAGCTATTGGACTATCTGATCAAATAGCATTTCAATCATGAAATATCCTTTATTGCCAATTGTATATTTTAAGATTAATGAATAGAGGTAGGTGAAGTAACATTCAGTAGTTGGATTTTTGAAGTGGCTTTGCACTTCTCAGCATATTAATGTCTTACTGATTTGCTTCATAAATAGATGTATTGTTCAAAATCAATCAATTATAACTGTTACTTGTAGGAGATGTGATATATACCGTGTTTCTCCAACAATACGGCCTCCACCAATAGGAAGCCCCACCATGTTTCTTTGGCATAAAATCAAATTAAGCCCCTCCCCCCAAATTTAGGCCTATTTTAAAACATGCAAAATAAGGGGGAAGGGCGAGGGACTTGCTGTTAGGAGCGCCCCCGGGCAGCAATTCCTCGCCACCAGCCGCTCCTAACGGGTGATCATGGTGAAGCGCGAAGCTCCCTACTACCACCTTTGCTGCAGACACCTTTGGCACCCGCCGCTGTTGCTTTCCCTTCTGCCCATTCCGCCAAGTTTGGAACTGCCGCTTCCGTGTTTGGAGTGCCACCATCATTTGGGGCTCCAAACAGCGGCAGTGCTCCAAACGCGGAAGCGGCAGCTCCAAACATGATGGCGGGCGATCCTTTTATTTTGGTCCGCGTGAAGCTCAGAGTGAGCAAGAGAGGGAGACTGCAATGCCTCCATCCGAAATGGGAACCTCACTAGTGGATCACAATGTGGCTGGAAGCCCGAATTGGCAGGAAACGATGGTGATCTTTTTGGAGCGAGAGGAAAGGGAGAGAAGAGTTGCGAGGCATAATTTGCAGGAGGAAGTGGGTGTATCCCACGGCAGGGAGCCCAAGGAAGAAGGGCCGGTAGGCAACAGAGAGCGTCCTGTAGCTCC
Organism: Hydrophis major; assembly: GCA_033807585.1. Taxonomy (NCBI): domain Eukaryota; kingdom Metazoa; phylum Chordata; class Lepidosauria; order Squamata; family Elapidae; genus Hydrophis; species Hydrophis major. The sequence goes on from CM066329.1 coordinate 176,835,835, forward strand.
GGAAGCAGCCTAGAGACGCGCCCGGGAAGAGGCACAGATGCTGCCTTGTAGTCCCCAAGCCAACTGCGTGTGCCGCCTTTAGTTATGTACACTCCACGCTTTGGGCATCTCCGTGTGATCGCGACCCTGTCCTTTCCACCTGGCGCCCTTGCTGCTTTCTGGCTCTTTAGCAACCGGCTTCGCCTTTGGAGCACTGCCGCTGTTTGGAGCTCCAAATGGCGGCAGAAGCTCCAAATGCGGAAGCTCCAAACATGACGGTGGGCGATCTTTTTATTTTGGTCCACGCGAAGTTCAGAGCGAGCATGAGAGGGAGACCGCGATGCCTTGCTAAAGAGCCAGAAAGCAGCAAGGTGTCACGTGAAGGAGGCGGAGCGTTCCTCAATTATAGCTCAGCCTGTAAGAGCGGAGACTGGAGCACCTCCCACTCTGGATGCTCTATGCAGCTTGATGAGAAAGGGCGTATCAGGTAAGTACCAATGCCCATTTTCTGATTTCTTTGGAACTGGAGAATTGAGACATTAACAAAGCATTTCCACAGGGTTTTTTTAAAAAAATATTCTACCAATTGATATGACAATGGGATGTTTTTATAAGGATATTTGTAAGGATATTCTATATTTTGTTTAGCTGTGCACATTTGTGCAAAATAATGGGCAGCTGCTCTATTGGTTCTTTGGATGTAATAGAAATTTAGTGTGAGATACCAGTTTTTTTTTCCTTTTTATTAAGGAGCATAAGTGAGAGGTTTGAGCATTTTAATTTGCTTACCCTCATTTGATAAGTGACCTAATTGCATTCTATTCCAAATTCCTCCCTTCTCTCAAACCTTCATAACACAGCTGTCATTTGCTTTTCAAATTGCAAAATGAGTTCTCCCCCCTCCCCATATTTATTTACTTATTTATTTGTATCCATGCAAGATTTCAGTCCAAAGCACTTTAGAGAAAATATACTTATAGATTATGATGTGGATTTATGCACTACGGGTAGTCCTTGACTTACAGTCATAATGGAATTTCTGTTGTAAGTCATGATGGCTATAAGTTGATGTGACCACATCCAATTTTATGACTTGTTTTAGAGTAGTCATTAAGCAAACACCATGCTCAGTAGGTGAATGTAGTGGCCATTAAACAAATGCTGAAATCATTAAATGAACCGATGTGTTCCTGTGGGTGTATTTTGCTGGAAAAGGGGAGCGGGATTATTTGATTGTGATTACTTAGCATGGAATACTGCAACCATTCATAAAAGTGATCTGATTGCCAAGCACCCAAAATGCAATTATATGAGTACTGAAGAAGTGTGCAGTTGTCAGAACTCTGGAGCTGGATATAGTAGCAAAAAATGTGTTGCTGCACTGACTTACTACAACAATTCAAGTTGCAATCATGAAGTGCAATCTTTCCCATTAATGTTGCTTGTTGAAAGATGGCATTAAGGTTCACAAATGGTAATCACATGTCTGTAGGACACTGTGACTGTTGAAATTGTGTTCCAGTTGTCAAGCACTCAAGAGTGCAATCCTATGATGCCAGGGTGCTGCAATGATCAACTTCAAGAACTGGCCAAAAGTCTTCTCATTCAGTTCCATTGTGACTTCTAACAGTTGCTGAATGAATGATTGCTAAGCAGAGCTGCCTGCTTTTACATATTTTTTCTGCTTAGTCATTGGATCTGGCAGTTTGTGGTACTTAATTATTGTCCTTCCTCCCCCCTCCCCACAAAAATACCTGTCCTCTTAAATGTATTTACTAAGCGTTGAAGCTAAAATTTCACCCTGACCTGGGTTTCCATTGTCATGCTTGAAATTCCAAAACGGAGCTCACAAGAAACTAATTTAACTGACTATATATTTAAAATATACACTAATCAGCGCTGGACTGCATATTGGGTACTTGTGCTTTCACATAATTCCTGTTCATTCCAGGAGCTCTGACAGAGCAGTGCTGACAAGCATCCCATATTTTACAGGAACTGTTCCACTATTACATTCAGTACTCTCATGCCAATCTGAATGTCATACCATTGGTACACATTGGCCTTTGATTTCCAGAATTCCTCAGCATGGCTGAGATTTCCAGCAGGAATAAGTTAATGCAAGGGTTGCCAACCTTTTGGACCTCAGGAACCACCAAACTCATAATTTTAAATCCCGCGGACCACTAATGTGAATTTTGACTGATGGTGGGTTGCTGATGTTGGTGGGAAAGTCAGTCCCATATTGCAGAGCTGCAGTAGTCACAGGACTTGCCCTTTGGTCATCCCAGATCAGCTGCTTCTCCACCTGGTTGCACCGGCCTGCCATGGACTGGAGGAGCTGCTCTGGGATGACCAAAGGGCCAGTCTTGTAACTACTGCAGCTTTGGAATATGGGACCAACTTTCCCACCAACATCAGCAAGCCACCCCGGGGCGGATTTCCCTCCCCCACTGTTGGTCTTATCTTCTAGTTCCAGCTCGCGTAGCTCTACTCAAGGAAAGGTTTGTGCTCAGCCGAAGGGTGGGGGCCAGCTGGTGGTTGGGCCATGTTGGCAGCGCAGCCTTGTGTTCACACGCAGCCTGGATTAATTGCTTTGGGGGGGGGGACATTTCTCTGTGGACCACCAAAATTTTCTCATGGACCACCAGTGGTCCCCAGTCCACTAGTTGGCAACCACAGAGTTAATGCATCTAAACACTATCAGATTGGAAAGGCAGCCTGACATCAGAAAATATCTGTGTTTCTCTCTCAATATATTTTTTTAAAAATGCATTTGAATTATCTTGATGGGTACTTCTGTATAGTTCACTTGAAAGAATATGAAAAGGGTTTTGTGTCTTCCAGGATGTTTAAAAGAAGTAAAATTTAAACATCCTAGAAGACAAGAAATTTTAAAATATTTCTTCAGATATATTTCTAGAACCCTTTAACAGAGTTTGAGTATATGTTCTACTTATGGAACATCAAGTATACACACAACATAACTGCACCCAGTCATTTTTCTGGTTGCTTTGCATTAATAAATAGTTGAAGCTTATAATAAATGAAGAGTTCTACTAAAACTTCCATTTGCCTCTCTATATAAGAATTTGAGTTAAAAAAAGTCTTAGCCCCTATTTTATTTTCAAGGAAATATATTGATATTATGCAGTTCTGTGGAATCTGAGGATGCAATTGAAGACTGATGGGAAAGCCTTAATGGGAAGTAGTATTTCATGAAGCTATTTTGAAACATTGAATACATATGCAAATTCTTGAATTATAGTCGTGGCTTTACAAATACAAATTTTCTGAATGTGTAATTGACTCTCAGACCAATTCGTTTAAAGGTATTTGGTACAATGCAAACATATAAGCTTGATGTATGCTACATATTACATGATAAAAATGGAGTGATATCTTATTGCACATTGTTTTGCTCTGTAGTAGGTAGAAAATGGAGATAGATTAACTGGAAACGTTTTTGTCCCAATGTATATTCAGTGTCCATGTGTTTCCAAATACTGAAAAAAGACTACAGAAAGTAAATGCCAAGGAGAACATCAAGAAGTGCAGATAAGTAGGTATGGTAAGTAGGTAGGCAGGCAGGCAGACCTGCTGTTTAAAATAGTTTAGCCTTTTCAAATTTATACAATCTTTTATCTAGGTGATGTTTCTCCAACATAAAAATACATGCATTCACACCCCACCCTCACACAATAGGATAGATTGAGAATACCACACAGGGAGATTTTTTTTTACACACCTTTAAAAATTAGAGAAAATTGAACCACAGATTTTCCAGTTTGCTATTTGCTTTCCTCCATTCAAATAATGGATCTAGAGGGATTCTTGTCTGGGTCTTTTTGAAAAAGACTTTAGTCTGAAAGATTGTTAAAAACTATCTTTCAGACTAAATTTTAAGTATATCAATAATATAGTTTAAAAATGCAACTTAAATATTTTTTTACAAAAGGAAATATATAACATTCAAATACAGCATTTAAAAAATAAAACTCTTCAAAATCTAGCAAAAATGGTGCTTTTTTTATGAGCCTTATTTTGAAACTATGCACAAGGTGTTGAAGTAGATAAAATGTACTGTTCTGGATGTATAAATGCATTTTCACTGTTTTTAATGGTTTGGAGTTATGATGAAAGTTTGCCAGATTTTGCTGATGGCTTGCAATCAATAAGCATAGCCAATAAAGATAAAGATCAGCAACTAATGCATGACCTTAGAGTAAAGAGGTAGAAATTGAATGAAATCTGATAATGCAGAGTATGATGTCAAATAAATCAGGATTAGTAATAAGTACTTCTGCTGTCCCTTGTGAGCTTACCAGCTGAAAGAAGAAGAGACCAAGAGTCTGGGGGAAAGCGAGAGGATATCCAAGTTGATAGAATAATGACCAACTGAAACAAAATCCACTACAGGCAGTCTTCCATCTATGCTCATAATGGAGTTTCCTCATTACTGACACATGTTATGATACCTATTAAGCGAGATAGCCTCCCTTAACAACTCTTATCCCCTGTTTGGCCTGATGTGGTCGTTAAACAGAGCAGAGGAGTGAGAAAGACTCTGGGAAGCCCAACCCTAGCCTTCCTGCCTCAGGCTATCCTCACTCTCTGAGATACCCTCATGCTCTGCTTCCTGCCCTTGGGTTCCCATGTCTCTTGGGTCTGTTAAGTACTTACCTTTTGAAGATCTCTGGACCTCATGTTGCAAAAGGACATTCCATCCTTCAGTGTTCCTGGGTCATATGGCTGTACCTCAGAAGCAGTCCAGGAACAGAGCATTTCACTCTGCTTCCCTCATGTAGTCTCTGTAGTGCTGCAGTTTTCTGCAGTGTTGTCTAGACTGCATTGGGAAAGCAGCAGACTGGTTTGTCACTGAGCAGCATGGTGCAATCTGGAAGTGGCTGCCATTTTCCAAGTGCCCACATTGAATTGTTTGGAAAATGCCAGCCACTCCAGGTCATACCTTGCAGCCTAGTAATGAAGTGGCTTGCCATTGTTCAAAAAACATAACCTCTGAAGCATTTCACTATATAAATTATTCTGAAATTATTATTCTTTTACAAAACTGGAGTTTTAAATACATCAATAATTGTCTACCACCAAACTTGTAAAATGGAAACAAGTAATCCATTAAGCTGTGGAAACACAGAAAAAAGAGATACCAAATTTAAACTGCAGTGGGTGCAAAAAGAATTTAAATGTGTCTTCATCCAAGCATGCAACAAAATTGATTTATCTCTGCTGTGTTTATTGTCTAGGAAGCAGGATAAAAAATGTCAAGAAAGAAAAGAATTCAGTGACCAAAATTTGATTTTTTAAAAAACATTTTAATACAATTAAATGAGAAAAGGAAAGAAATAGAATGGGCATTCACAAAACAAAAACTCCTCTCAATTAAAAGGCAAAAATAATTCTACAACAAAATAACTCATTGAAAAGGAAAGGGTTTTTTTGTGTATACCTTGCCTACTTAACTATATACATGCATATATAACAATACAACTCAGTTTTTAAAAAAGTCAATGACTTTATTTTATTTTATTATCCTGCCACAACCAATAAACATGGAATCATTGTCCTGTATTTCCAATATGTTAATATAAGGACATCTTAGAGGCTGTTTCTAGACAACATCGTAATTCCTGGGGGAAAAAATGCTTCCCTGCTTCTCATACCATCCAACTTCATCCCACAACTGCCATTTTTTCTAAAAGTTTGTCTTTTTAGGGAGCCTTCTTTGTCTATTGGCTGTGATGGTCAGGAATTCTTTAAATTCTAATCTCAAAAGTTCTGAAGAACCTGTATTTGGTAAAGATTGCTGTTAGAAGTTGGTTGAGAACCTAAAACTATCCAAATGAATCAGTTCTGAAAAAAAGCAGTTAACATTTACTGTTCTGATGAAACATACTATCATCTGAAAACACAGCTTTAAAAAACTCACCAGAAATATCTCTTAACGTCTTTAGCATTAATCATCTTGGCTAAGACTTAAAATTTGTAGATTTTAACTACTTCACTGCATTGAAATTTAAAATCTACAGTAACTTATAAAGGACCACAGATTCACACATTCCATTAGGAATTTTTGGAATGTAATGTATCCTTGTTCAGAACAGTGGACCTCTGGAGATATTTTACAGTGGGACCCTTCCATCTTAAAGTATGAGAGTGGTGTGAAAGTTTTGCTATGAGAAAATAAATCTGCTCTCAGATCAGCTACGGTCATTTCTCAGGAAACAATGGTTCACTATTTGCTTGGGAGTAAAACCTGATTAAATTCCATTGGGGCTTACTTTTATTTATTTGCAATACCGATTTGGAGCAGTATGCAAGTAAAAAGGACAATGAAAATGGGCGTTGGTCCTTACCTGACACGCCATTTCTCTGGAGCTGGGAGGATCATCCAGAGAGTGGGAGGTGCTTCAGTCTGCGTTGTTGGAGGCTGAGCTTAATTACTGAGGAATGCTCCGCCCTCCGTCACGTGGCTCCTTTGCATTCCCCAGTTTACGCGAAGACGAGAGTGAAGAGAAGATCGTGCTCATCTTACTATGCTAAATGGTTCCTTGGCCGAAACAAGACCCCACCAGATGGTGAACTTAAAAGGGTGGGGCTGGATGATCCTCCCGGCTCCAGAGAAATGGCGTGTCAGGTAAGGACCAACGCCCATTCTCCTGAGAGCCGGTCGGATCACCCAGAGAGTGGGACATACCAAAGCTTGGCTGTCCTACGGGAGGGACTCCATCTGGTTCTGAAGTCCCTGCGGTTCCTTGAGGACTCGCTGGAGAACTTGTCTCCCAAACGAAGCCTCCGCCGAGGCAAATATGTCGATCTTATAATGCCTAATGAAGGGAGATGGGGAGGCCCAGGTGGCCGCCTGACAAATATCAGCAATTGGAGCCTGGGTGGCCCAAGCTGCCGAGGTGGCTGCACTTCTGGTGGAGTGTGCCGTTATTCCGCTGGGCACCGGCAGAGCCTGGGACAAGTAAGCTTTGGAAATAGTAGCTCTAATCCAGCGGCCGATGGTTGCAGGACACTTTGTGTCTAAGGATTTAAGTTGAAAGGAAAGGAATAAGGATTCGGACTTCCTAAAGGGCTGGGTACATTTAATGTAAATGCGGAGGGCCCGTCTTACGTCCAGGGTGTGCCAAAGCTTCTCCCTTTCCTGCGAGGGATTGGGGCAGAAGTTCGGAAGTGTGAGTTCCTGTGCCCTGTGGAAGGCTGAATTGACCTTAGGCAAGAAGGTAGGGTCCGGCCGTAGAACCACCCGGTCGGCATGGAAGATGCAAAGGTCTTTCCTCACCGACAAGGCGGCTATCTCCGATATTCGGCGAGCCGAAGTAATGGCCACCAGGAATACGACTTTGAAAGTTAGGAACTGGAGTGAGGATTCCCTGAGAGGCTCAAAGGGATGTTTAGTAAGGGACGCCAGGACCTTGTTGAGATCCCAGGTCCGTCAGTTGGGGGACACAAGTTAATTGCTCCCCTAAGGAATGCCCTAATGTGAGGGTGCAGGGAGAGGGTACCCAGATTGTCGCAAATAATCACAGTTGAAAGGGCTGCTACCTGACGCCTCAGGATGTTTGGAGAAAGTCCCTTCCTCAGACCTTCTTGGAGGAATTCCAAAACTTGAGCAATGGAGGGTGAAAGAGGGTTAATCTGGAAATTATGGCACCTCTTGCAGAAGCTATTCCACGTGGCATTGTATATTTGGGTTGTTGAGGGCTGCCTTGCGGCTAAAATGGTATCAATAACCTGGTCAGAGAACTGCTCCTTCCTTAGACGTTCCCGCTCAACCTCCAAACGGCTAACTGGAGCACTGAGGGTCCGGGTGTTGGAGGGGCCCCTGGGAAAGGGATATCCTGTGTGGGGGAATTTTCCAAGGGGGGGCAACCAATAGATAGCGGAGGTCCGCAAACCATGGGCGCCTGGGCCAGTAGGGTGCCACTAAAATCAGATCTGCTTTCTCAGAGATGAGCTTCTGGATGACTCTGGGGACCAGCGCCAACGGAGGGAATACATATAGAAGCCTTATGGGCCAGGGGCAAAGGAGGGCGTTGATTCTCGGCCCCGTGGGAGGGATACCTCGAGAAAAACCTGGGGATGCAAAGAGGTCTACTGACGGGAGACCGAACATCACGGTCGCTTCCCTGAACAGTGGCGGGTGAATGCGCCATTCGGACTGGTCCACCGTGGTCCTGCTCAGCCAATCTGCTTGGGTGTTTGAGACCCCTGAGATGTGCTCGGCTTTGAGGGAGAGGAGATTGCGCTCTGCCCAATGGCAAAGGCGCTCGGCCTCTCTCATCAAACTTATGGACTGGGTGCCCCCTTGTTGGTTGACGTGAGCCTTGGCAGTGACGTTGTCCGTGAGTATCAGGACATGCCGCCCACGTACGTGGGGAAGGAAGTTGTGCAGGGCCAGGTGGATGGCACGAAGTTCCAACCAGTTTATACTGCATGTGCATTCTACCTGTGACCATTTGCCCTGTGTCGAGAGCGAGTGGATGTGAGCGCCCCGTCTGGACAGGCTGGCGTCTGTGGTGAGGATGAGGCGTTGGGGTTCCTTGAAGCAGTGTCCCTTTTTGATGGTGGGACTGGTCCACCAGAGGAGAGACGTGAGGACCCTTGAAGGCACCTTGACCGCGGCCTTTGAATTGCTTCTGCCGGTCCTTTGGAACGGGAACAGGAACCATTGTAGGGATCTAGTGTGTAAACGGGCCCAGGGAACAATGGAAATACATGAGACCATTTTACCGAGTAATTTAGACAATTCTAAAAGTGTTACCTTTCTTGATCGTCTGATATGTTTGACAGTCTCTTGGATGCTACAGAGTCTCTCGGAGGAAAGGAAAACCTTTCCCTGAACCGAGTCAATGACGGACCCCAAGTGGGTGATCCGTGTAGATGGTAACAGATGGCTCTTCTGCCAGTTTACTAGGAACCCATGATCTTGGAGGGAAGAAAGAGTAGCTCTGATGTCCTCTTCTGCTTGGGGTCTGGAGTGAGACAGGATGAGGATGTCAACCAGGTAACAGTAGAGACAAACTGGGAGGTCCCTGAGGTGGACTGCTAGGGCCGCGAGGACCTTAGTGAAGGTTTTCGGGGCAGAGGCCAATCCAAAGGGAAGTGCCACATATTGGAAGTGGCGATGGTTGTAGCAGAACCTGAGGAATTTGGAATGGGAGGGCCGGATTGGGATTTGAAGGTACACCTCTGAAAGGTCTATAGAGGATAGCCAGTCCCCCTGCCTGATGCCTAGTAGAATGGATTGTAGGGTGTGCATCTTAAACCTGCGATAGGTCAGGTAATGGTTAAGGCGGTAATGGTTAAGGTCTAGGCTAGCCCTCCATCCCCCTGAGGATTTGGGGACCACAAAGAGGTGAGAGTAAAACCCCTGCCTCCGCTGGGATGGTGGTACAGGTTGTATGGCCTGTACGGAGAGGAGAGGGCGGATAGCTGAATCCATTAGGTTGCATTTGGTGAGATCCTTGGAGGGGGGGATGCCATAAAAAATTCAGAGAGGGCGCGCTGAAATTCAAGCGCGAGGCCCAGTCTGATGGTCTCCCGGCCCCAGGCATCGGAGGTGGAAGAGTCCCACCGGTCGGCAAAATGCTTGAGGCGTCCACTGATTGGGAGGGGTGGACGGGGTCTATCTGTTGCGCCGGAAGGGCTTCCCTCCTGAAACCCTGAAGGGGCACCTGTAGCTGCCGCCCCTCTTGCTCTTGTCACCCGGATCGGCTCGATCCTGGGGCTGGAAAGACCAGAAGGAGGGGGGTCTCGGGTACCTGGGTGGGAAAGGAAACTGGTAGAAAGGTCATGAGGAACCTCTCCGAAAGGGCTGTGCTCTTGACTCTGACCTATGGAAAAGGGGGGGAAGAAATTTTTTCTTGCTTCTGGTTTCTGATAGAAATGGCTCCAGGACGGTGCTGAATAATTTGTCCCCTTTTATGGGGGCGGCGGCCAGCTTAACCTTGTTTTTTACATCCGCCTGCCAGTGCTTGAGCCAGAGCAGGCGGCGAGCTGTAACATGAGAGGATATTGCTCGGGCAGAGAACTTAACCGTGTGGTATGTGGCGTCGGCCGAGAATTCTGCCGCAGCCATCAATTTTGCTATGTCCTGATGTGCCCTTGTGTTAGAGGGGGGGACATGCTGCCTCATTTGACGGAGCCACCGGATCGAAGACCTGGTGAAGAAGGAAGCGGCAGTGGCCGATCTAATGGCCCAGGTGTCCGCTTGGTGAGCCCTACGTAAAGCAAGCTCGGACCTCTTGTCCTCGGGCTTCAGGACCTCCAGGGGATCACTGGGGGAGGACGAGGATACCAAACCAACGATGGGCTCATCTATCTCGGGAGTGTTAAGCAGTTTGCAGAAGCTCGACTCAAGGTTAAAGAACCTCCTGTCCTGGCTGGATGGGGCGGGGGGGCCCTTGTGGAGTCTAACTGGTTTGAGACTAAGTCATGAAAAATGGGTGGGGCCGGGATCACCTCCGCCTCCCCCACGGGCTGCCTAAAAATGGCATCCTCCTGTCCCTCTGCTGGGGAAGGGAGAGCCGAGGAGGACTGTACAGACAAGCCAGAAATGTTCCTGGCCTTAAATAGAAGCGATTTAAACATGTGTGGCTTGAACAGACCTACAAAGGTGGGTTGATCCGGGGTGAAGCCCTCGTCCTCGGACATGTCCCCCTCCATAGGGTCTATCTCCGATAGGGGCTCCCCTTGGTGCGTAGACCCCCATTCCAATTCCTCCTTCTCCCCAATCCGATCTAGGTCCTCCATGGCCTCCTCCAGATCCCTTTCCGGGAGAGGACTGCCCTCCTGTAAAGGTACCTGACCAAGAGTGGGGTCCGATCTAGGCAAGGACCTGACTGATGGCGAATCATGTTCAGGCGCCATCGAGGGAGGACCAGACCTGGACATCTGTTGCAGGCCCTCTGCAATCCCCTGGCGAATAGCCCGTTCCATCCATGCCTGCATGTGCGCAGGGATCTCAACTGTGGCGACCTCCTCATGGCGCAGACCAGCGGCCGTGGGCGTAAATGTTGCTTCCGGCGTCCGTCTGGTCATTGGAATCAAGAGCTCTTGAATGGGCCAAGGTGTGGTGAAGTACACAGGCTACTCTCACGAAGGCTGAGCGTAAACTGGGGAATGCAAGGGAGCCACGTGACAGAGGGCGGAGCATTCCTCAGTAATTAAGCTCAGCCTTCAACAACGCAGACTGAAGCACCTCCCACTCTCTGGATGATTTGACCAGCTCTCAGGAGAACCAAGAGATTTCCATGCAGGAAGAGGATTTTTTTAAAGTCTTGGAAGTATTATTAGCCCAATATTATATTTAATAAATCTACAAGGCTGTAACAAAGGGGGGAAAACCCTGGCAATGGAGGCAGATTCATACAGTAAAAGAAAACTATGTAGTTTAGGTTACTTTTTAGACTTCTGCACAGCTACATGTTCAGTTTTATCTACCTTTAAGCACTACCTAAAAACCAGGCATCTTAGTATTATGAAAACAACAGCTTAGTTACAAATCACCCAGTTACTGAAGCCAACACTGTCACATATCTGAATATCATTTTCCTCCCAAATTAATGAATACAGCTTGGAAAACAATCCAGATCCACTCTAGCAATTGTTCTGCTGTTTCTCTAAAGAGCTTGTTCCTGCAGGGTGTGTGTGGGGGGGTTGTTTTCCTTTACCTTTCACACATGATATATTTAATGTTTGACAATTAGGAAATAGATGCCTGCCATAAAATATCAATAATCCATTAGGAAATAGATGCCTGCCATAAAATATCAATAATGGACAACACTTTTCCAGACTGGATCAAGAATCTGCTTCATTTCAGAATCATTATTCCAGGCCAAATTGACTGATTAGGTCATTGAGCTGCCACAATGTTCTGAAGCTTATACGTGAGCATGATTATGATTCAGAATACTCCAGAAACTGCTTAATCTAATTTAGACATTAAATAGATTTTAACTACATCACTATTTTTAAATTTAGCCATAAATATTGGTTTTTAATCACAGTTCTTTTCCACATTTGGCAATTAGGAATCTTGATCAGGAAAAATGTACTTAGATATATGCAACTAAAAAGCACTGATAAGATCTCTTATTAATAGAGCAACATTATTTTTAAGAAGACTAAAATAAAATAATGAAATAAAATAAAATACATAAAACAACAAAGAAAATAGGCATGCAGTAATTCTCTCTGTTGGTATATTTAGATTTCAGCATAAGATCTGGAATACAAAACACCAAAATAGAAGTCATACCATAAAATGCATTCCTCAGTTTATTCCTAGCTGATGATATTCAATGGTATATCATTATTCCAGAGCTGTGATTTTGTGTAAGAGTTAAATGGTTGTCTAGAGACTGTAAGAATATGTATGGGATAAAACAAGGTGAGACAGATCCCTAGCTAATCTGTTAATCCAGAAACATTGGTGGTTGCTCTAGGAGGGATCATTCTCCTCCCAAAGAGCTCAATATGACATAGGAGCACTCATAGACTCATAACTTCTTGAACATAAGATGAAGGTTGGGGATAGGTAGCTTCAACTAATGTATCCCACTGGATACATTACATGGTCCTATTTGGACAGGGAAACATTGACAATAGTTATTGATATCTTCATTACAACATGCTGTAGCCGGACTGCCTTTGAAAATAGAATGTGGTGGGCAGCTTCATATTAAGGAAGGCAATTTGAGTGACACCCATTGTTGCTGCACTGGTTTTTTAATGTAATATTATATTGATTCTCCTGAGAGCCGGTCGGATCATCCAGAGAGTGGGAGGTGCTTCAGTCTGCGTTGTTGAAGGCTGAGCTTAATTACTGAGGAATGCTCCGCCCTCCGTCACGTGGCTCCCTTGCATTCCCCAGTTTACGCTCAGCCTTCGTGAGAGTAGCCTGTGTACTTCACCACACCTTGGCCCATTCAAGAGCTCTTGATTCATCAGGTTTGATGATCATTGCCCCGGTTCTCCTTAGCCTCTAAGCGCATTGAGATAGTGATTAAACAGGGGAGCGCGTTTTCTTCGCCCCCGGGGGGGCTGCACAGCAGCTGGCTTCCGCGTTCCGGCACCAATCCCCCCCTCAATTCAATCCTCTTCCTGCCGCTTTTCTACGCCGCACTTGTAGTGGCTTTATGTGATCGCACTGTAATAGCGCAGCTGGTGTTTCCGCCCACCGTAAACGCCAATCGCCCCAGGAAAGGGTGAAAATCACCTGGCTGCCTCTCTCGGTCCCTAGACGTGCCGGAGAGGCTGATTTTGGCCCTGAGCAGCCCGTGAGTAAGGGAGCGTGGGCGGCCGCCATTTTGGGTGCCGCCGCGTGTTGGGCGCCGCTTTTAGAGGCCTCATTGAACTGCGAAGGGACAAGCTCTAATTATAGGCCTTCCAGCCTGTGAGAGCTATCAGATATTTAGGGGAATTGGCAAACTTGTTGGCTTTCCGCAGCACGCTCAGGGCAGGAAATAGCAGCCTATCCCTCCCGGTTGTTGCCTGGGAGCTCCAGCTGCCCAAGGCCTCATTCCAGCCTCAGGCGTTTTATTTGGCACATTGGCAATATTAACAGCAATTCCTGGGGTCACTCCTTCCTGGGAGCTCCAACCAGACCTTGGATTAAATATTGTAAATAATAATAATACTAATAGTAATATTTATCATTACATAGATATCTAAATATATTTAGATATACAATTATATATATATATTTAGATAGATAGATATACGTATTTGCATATATATATATTTACATCTTATCAATATTTGGCTATTTCACGTTGCTAACACTAGTTGGATTATATATCTTGATTGTACGCTTATGTATAAAGATATTAATAATTACATTAGTTTATATACATTTAAAATTCCAAAAGGGGGTGCGGGCCAATGAAAGGACACCCGGCCTTTGTTGTAGGTCGAACCCTTGGCGAGCCAACCGCCTTTACATTTGTATTACAGTCCTTTCCTCTACAATGGCAGATGACAATTCCACTAAAGGCCCTTCTTTGAAGGCCAAATCTAAATCCTACCACCTGCGCAAACAGGCTAAGGAAGCCCCTAAAGAAACTTCCAAAGCTTCTCAGAGGGACGCTCTAAGACGTCATAGGTCACTGGAGAAAGAATTTGACAGACGATCTAGAGAGACACAACCGGTATTTCCAGCCCCCCCCCCTCTGCTCCCTCTACCTCCAGACACCCCCCCCTCCTCCAGATTGCTCTTCCCTCTCCAGGCGCAGCCCATCCCAGGGACACCAGATTCCCGGATCAATGACCAGGTGGACGCCGGAAGCAACATTTACGCCCACGGCCGCTGGTCTGCGCCATGAGGAGGTCGCCACAGTTGAGATCCCTGCGCACATGCAGGCATGGATGGAACGGACTATTCGCCAGGGGATTGCAGAGGGCCTGCAACAGATGTCCAGGTCTGGTCCTCCCTCGATGGTGCCCAAACACGACTCGCCATCAGTCAGGTCCTCGCCTAGATTGGACTCCACTCTTGGTCAGGTACCTTTACAGGAGGGCAGTCCTCTCCCAGAAAGGGATCTGGAGGAGGCCATGGAGGACCTAGATCGGATCGGGGAGAAGGAGGAATTGGAATGGGGGTCTACGCACCAAGGGGAGCCCCTATCGGAGATAGACCCTATGGAGGGGGACATGTCCGAGGACGAGGGCCTCACCCCGGATCAACCCACCTTTGTAGGTCTGTTCAAGCCACACATGTTTAAATCGCTTCTATTTAAGGCCAGGAACATTTCTGGCTTGTCTGCACAGTCCTCCTCGGCTCTCCCTTCCCCAGCAGAGGGACAGGAGGATGTGGGGGAGGCGGAGGTGATCCCGGCCCCGCCCATTTTTCATGACTTAGTCTCAAACCAGTTAGACTCCACAAGGGCCCCCCCGCCCCATCCAGCCAGGACAGGAGGTTCTTTAACCTTGAGTCGAGCTTCTGCAACCTGCTTTACACTCCCGAGTAGATGAGCCCATCATTGGTTTGGTATCCTCGTCCTCCCCCAGTGATCCCCTGGAGGTCCTGAATCCCGAGGACAAGAGGTCCGAGCTTGCTTTACGTAGGGCTCACCAAGCGGACACCTGAGCCATTAGATCAGCCACTGCCGCTTCCTTCTTCACCAGGTCTTCGATCCAGTGGCTCCGTCAAATGAGGCAGCATGTCCCCCCCTGTAATACAAGGGCACATCAGGACATAGCAAAATTGATGACTGCGGCAGAATTCTCGGCCGACGCCACATACCACATGGTTAAGTTCTCTGCCCTAGCATTATCCTCTCATGTTACAGCTAGCCGCATGCTCTGGCTCAAGCACTGGCAGGTGGATGTAAAAAACAAGGTTAAGCTGGCCACTGCCCCCATAAAAGGGGACAAATTATTCAGCACAGTCCTGGAACCATTTCTATCAGAAACCAGAAGCAAGAAAAAATTTCTTCCCCCCCTTTTCCGTAGGTCAGAGTCAAGAGCACAGCACTTTCGGAGAGGTTCCTCACGACCTTTCTACCAGTTTCCTTTCCTGCCCAGGTACCTGAGACCCCCCTCCTTCCGGCCTTTCCAGCCCCAGAATTGAGCCGATCCGGGTAACAAGAGCAAGAGGGGCGGCAGCTACAGGCGCCCCTTCAGGGGTTCAGGAGGGAAGCCCTTCCGGCGCAACAGATAGACCCCGTCCACCCCTCCCAATCGGTGGATGCCTCAAGCATTTTGCCGATTGGTGGGACTCTTCCACCTCCGATGCCTGGGTCCGGGAGACCATCAGACTGGGCCTCGTGCTTGAATTTCAGCGCGCCCTCTCTGAATTTTTTATGGCATTCCCCCCCTCCAAGGATCTCACCAAACGCAACCTAATGGATTCAGCTATCCGCCATCTCCTCTCCATACAGGCCATACAACCTGTACCACCATCCCAGCGGAGGCAGCGGTTTTACTCTCACCTCTTCATGGTCCCCAAATCCTCAGGGGGATGGAGGCTATTCAGGACCTGAAACGCCTTAACCATTACCTGACCTACCGCAGGCTTAAGATGCACACCCTACAATCCATTCTACTAGGCATCAGGCAGGGGGACTGGCTATCCTCTATAGACCTTTCAGAGGTGTACCTTCACATCCCTATCCGGCCCTCCCATTCCAAATTCCTCAGGTTCTGCTACAACCATCGCCACTTCCAATATGTGGCACTTCCCTTTGGATTGGCCTCTGCCCCGAGAACCTTCACTAAGATCCTCGCGGCCCTAGCAGCCCACCTCAGGGACCTCCCAGTTCGTCTCTACTGTTACCTGGATGACATCCTCATCCTGTCTCACTCCAGACTCCAAGCAGAAAAGGATATTAGAGCTACTCTTTCTGCCCTCCAAGATCATGGGTTCCTAGTAAACTGGCAGAAGAGCCATCTGTTACCATCTACACGGATCACCCACTTGGGGTCCGTCATTGACTCGGTTCAGGGAAAGGTTTTCCTTTCCTCCGAGAGACTCCGTAGCATCCAGGAGACTGTCAAACATATCAGACGATCAAGAAAGGTAACACTTAGAATTGTCTAAATTACTCGGTAAAATGGTCTCATGTATTTCCATTGTTCCCTGGGCCCGTTTACACACTAGATCCCTACAATGGTTCCTGCTCCCATTCCAAAGGACCGGCAGAAGCAATTCAAAGGCTGCGGTCAAGGTGCCTTCAAGGGTCCTCACGTCTCTCCTCTGGTGGACCAGTCCCGCCATCAAAAAGGGACACTGCTTCAAGGAACCCCAACGGCTCATCCTCACCACAGACGCCAGCCTGTCCAGATGGGGCGCTCACATCCACTCGCTCTCGACACAGGGCAAATGGTCACAGGTAGAACGCACACACAGTATAAACTGGTTGGAACTTCGTGCCATCCACCTGGCCCTGCGCAACTTCCTTCCCCACATACGCGGGCTGCATGTCCTGATACAGACAACGTCACCACCAAGGCTCACGTCAACCAACAAGGGGGCACCCAGTCCATAAGTTTGATGAGAGAGGCCGAGTGCCTCTGCCGTTGGGCGGAGCGCAATCTCCTCTCTCTCAAAGCCGAGCACATCTCAGGGGTCTCAAACACCCAAGCAGATTGGCTGAGCAGGACCACGGTGGACCAGTCCGAATGGCGCATTCACCCGTCACTGTTCAGGGAAGCAACTGTGATGTTCGGTCTCCCGTCAGTAGACCTCTTTGCATCCCCGCTCAATACCCAACTCCCCAGGTTTTTCTCGAGGTATCCCTCCCACGGGGCCGAGAATCACAACGCCCTCCGTTGCCCCTGGCCCACAGGGCTTCTATATGCATTCCCTCCGTTGGCCCTGGTCCCCAGAGTCATCCAGAAGCTCATCTCTGAGAAAGCAGATCTGATTTTAGTGGCACCCTACTGGCCCAGGCGCCCATGGTTTGCGGACCTCCGCTATCTATCGGTCGCCCCCCCTTGGAAAATTCCCCCGCACAGGATATCCCTTTCCCAGGGGCCCCTCCAACACCCGGACCCTCAGTGCTCCAGTTAGCCGTTTGGAGGTTGAGCGGGAACGTCTAAGGAAGGAGCAGTTCTCTGACCAGGTTATTGATACCATTTTAGCCGCAAGGCAGCCCTCAACAACCCAAATATACAATGCCACGTGGAATAGCTTCTGTAAGTGGTGCCATAATTTCCAAATCAACCCTCTTTCACCCTCCATTGCTCAAGTTTTGGAATTCCTCCAAGAAGGTCTGAGGAAGGGACTTTCTCCGAACACCCTGAGGCGTCAGGTAGCAGCCCTCTCAACTGTGATTTCTGACAATCTGGGTACCCTCTCCCTCCACCCTCGCATTAGGGCATTCCTTAGGGGAGCAACTAACTTGTGTCCCCCAACTGTACACAGATACCCTTCCTGGGACCTCTACTCTACCCTACTCAGGGAATCCTCACTCCAGTTCCTAACTTTCAAAGTCGTATTCCTGATGGCCATTACTTCAGCTCGCCGAATATCGGAGATAGCCGCCTTGTCGGTGAGGAAAGACCTTTGCATCTTCCATGCCGACCGGGTGGTTCTACGGCCGGACCCTACCTTCTTGCCTAAGGTCAATTCAGCCTTCCACAGGGCACAGGAACTCACACTTCCGAACTTCTGCCCCAATCCCTCGCGGGAAAGGGAGAAGCTTTGGCACACCCTGGATGTAAGACGGGCCCTCCGCATTTACATTAAACATACCCAGCCCTTTAGGAAGTCCGAATCCTTATTCCTTTCCTTTCAACCTAAATTCTTAGGACACAAAGTGTCCGGCAACCATCGGCCGCTGGATTAGAGCTGCTATTTCCAAAGCTTACTTGTCCCAGGCTCTGCCGGTGCCTAGCGGAATAACGGCACACTCCACCAGAAGTGCAGCCACCTCGGCAGGTTGGGCCACCTAGGCTCCAATTGCTGATATTTGTCGGGCGGCCACCTGGGCCTCCCCATCTCCCTTCATTAGGCATTATAAGATCAACATATTTGCCTCGGCGGAGGCTTCGTTTGGGAGACGAGTTCTCCAGCGAGTCCTCAAGGAACCGCAGGGACTTCAGAACCAGATGGAGTCCCTCCCGTAGGACAGCCAAGCTTTGGTATGTCCCACTCTCTGGATGATCCGACCGGCTCTCAGGAGAATGGGCGTTGGTCCTTACCTGACACGCCATTTCTCTGGAGCCGGGAGGATCATCCAGCCCCACCCTTTTAGTTCACCGTCTGGTGGGGTCTTGTTTCGGCCAAGGAACCGCTTAGCATAGTAAGATGAGAGCACGATTTTCTCTTCACTCTCGTCTTCGCATAAACTGGGGAATGCAAGGGAGCCACGTGAGGGAGGGCGGAGCATTCCTCAGTAATTAAACTCAGCCTTCAACAACGCAGACTGAAGCACCTCCCACTCTCTGGATGATCCTCCCGGCTCCAGAGAAATGGCGTGTCAGGTCAGGACCAACGCCCAATTAAAGTTCATTATGCACATTATGTAAAAAAATTAAATACTGTGTACAGAGCAAGTTAGAGTAAATGACTAAATAGAAAGGAGAAGTACCGATGGTCCTCAACTTAGGACCACAGTCGAGATCAGAATTTCCATTGCTAAACAAGAAGGTTGTTAAACGAATCTGATTTTATGACCTTTTTTGTTCAATGAATCACTGCAGTTTAGGTGACTCATGCAGTTGTTAAGCGAATCCAGCTTCTCCTTAGAGCTGATCGGATCATCCAGAGAGTGGGTGGTGCTTCAGTCTCTGCAGCTGTAGGCTGAGCTAATTTGAGGAACGCTCCTCCCACCATCACATGGCTCCAGCGTAGCGTTCCCCAGTTTTGCTCAGCCTCTTGTGAGACTAGGCATATCTTCTGTTATCTCCTTGGCCATTCCAAATTCTCCTTTTGCTAATTCTTCTCTCAGGTTGTATTTATATCCTTAGCCCTGTGCAGTGGTAAGGACTCCAAATTCCCCTAGGTAGCGTGCTTTGCTCGCCCCAGTGGGTGGCAAGGGGAGGGCTAGGAGTGTCCTCACGCTACCCCCCCACTCCCTCCGGAGTTGCCCAGCCCTGCTGCCTTCTTCCCTTTTAGTTCTCCTTGTTAATTGAGCTAATTCCGTTTCGTTCCGTTCCGTTCTCCCCGCCCCCGAACGCCGTTTTTTTGCTCTAAGCAAATTTTCATTCATTTTCTTTGCCCTCTTCATTTTGTAGATCTTCTGAGTCCCTGGGGAGATGTTTTTTCTGCATGGCTGAGAGGCCCCCGTTGTTCCCGTTGCAGGTGGCCGCCATTTTGTTTCTGAGCGCTGCGTTATCTCCAGCCAGCAGCAGGACCCTTAGGCCTGCTCAGAGCTTGTTTTTCCTGACTTCGGCCACCCCAAATGGAGACTAATTTCAGTAATCTCCCGCAGCTAATCAGCCAGCAGCAGTAGTTTCTAAACATCACCACTCCCGCCCAGTTCCAGTCAGTCTCGGCCTGCTCTCACTTCAGGCCTCCGGCGTTCATTAGCAGATTGGATATTTAAACAAATTCCTTTTTTTTCTTTTTTTTCCCTTCAAAAAAATAATAAAAAATAAAATTAAAAAATAAGTAAATAAATAAATAAAAATAAAAATAAATAAATAAATAAAAATACGAATGGAAAAGCAAGGAGAAACAGGAAGTGAATTTAAAAAAAAACAGAAATAGAAGTGGGGGGAGGAAAGAAATTTTTACTAGGGCTCCCGGCTTTTGTCGTCGGCCTCTTATCAATTATCCCTAAAATGGCAGAGAGCAATCCGTCTAAGGGTTCTTCTTTGAAGGCCAAGTCCAAGATCCACTATCTGCGCAGGCAGGCTAAAGAGTTCGATAGACGCACCAGACAGGCAGGATCAGTGCCACCAGTGTTTCCTCCTCCCTCTCCCTCCACCGAACCCCCGCCTACTGTAGCCTATTCCTCCCTATCCAGGCGCAGCTCAACCTCTCAAGTTCACCAGGTTCCTGGGACCTTGGCCGGGCGAACACCAGAAGCTACTTTTAACCCCACAGCCACCGGCTTGCGCCAAGAGGAGCCGCTCACACAAGAGGTTCTGGAGCATCTGAGAGACTGGATGGAGTCAGCTATCTGACAGGGCATTGCAGAAGTACTCCAACAAATAGCCAGGCCAGGCCTCCTCCCGCTGGCTCCCAAGCCTGAACCTCTCTCCGTAAGATCCCTCCCTCTCAGATTGGAACCGCTCCAGGATCAGGTACCCCCTCAGGGGGAGGGTTCCCCTTCAGTCAGGGAGGCAGAGGAGGAGGTGGAAGGGGGTTTGGATCCATTCAGGGAGGAGGAGGAGGAGGAATTCGAGTTGGAGGCTACACAGTACCTCGAGCCCCTCTCCGACATGGAGCCTTCTGAAGTGGAGCTGTCCGAGGATGAGGACCTCACTCCCGCCCAACCAACCTTTGTAGGGTTATTCAAACCCCAATTATTCAAGTCTCTTCTGTACAAGGCCAGAAACATTTCTGGATTAAAGTCCCAGGCCCCGCTCGAGCCCTCTCCCCTTGAATCGGAGGACCCAGAGGATTCCATTTTTAAACAGCCAGTAGTGGAAGCAGAGGTTATCCCTACCCCTCCCATCTTCCTTGACCTGGTATCCAAGCAGTTAGCTTAGTCCGCGGCCCCCCCGACCCCATCAGCCCACGACAAAAAGTTTTTCAACCTGGACCCAGACCTTTCCAACTTACTAGGCACCCCAGAGGTTGATGAACCCATCATGGGTCTGGCAGCTTCCTCCACCCTCACTGACCCCTTAGAGGCCTTGAAGCTGGACGACAAGCAGGCCGAACTGGCTCTTCGCCAAGCTCATCAATCAGACGCCTGGGCAATTAGGTCGGCCACTGCCGCCTCACTTTTTTACCAGGTCCTCCATTCGCTGGCTCCGCCAGTTCAAGCAGCACGTCCCAATCACCAATGTCCGAGCCCATCAGGACATAGCCAAAATCACAGCCACTGCCGAGTTCTTGGCCGACGCCACTTTCCACTTGGTTAAATTTTCAACCAGAGCCATTTCCTCCCATGTCGCTGCTCGCCGCCTGTTTTGGTTAAAGCATTGGCAAGCAGACCTCAAAAATAAGGTCGAACTGGCTTCTGCTCCCCTCGTGGGCAATAAACTGTTCGGACCATCTTTGGATTCCTTACTAGTGGAGGGGCGGAACAAGAAGAAATTTCTTCCTTCCCTCACCCAAAGGTCAGAGCCCAGGTCCCTTCAGCCCTTTCGGATAGCTCCCTTTCGTCCCTATCTCCAATCTTCCTTCTCTCCAAGGAATCCCAGGCCCCCCTCCTTCGGGTCGAGCCAGCCTCAAGAAAGGACCGATCCCTCAGACAGGCACAGAAGGGGCGGCAGCTTCAAAAGGCCCTTTCGAGGCCCTGGTAGCCGGCCCTTCCGGCGTTCCAGATAGACCACAGGATTTGATCCCCATTGGCAGATGCCTTCAATGGGACGCCTCCACTTCGGATGCTTGGGTTAGGGACACCATCCAGTTTGGCCTTGCCCTCGAATTTCAATCCACCCCCCCCTGACTTTTTTATCCAAGCCCCCTCTCCAAGAATCACACCAAGCGCAGCCTCATGGACTCTGCCATTCAGCACCTACTTACAATCCAAGCCATCCAGCCTGTCCCTCACCCTCAAAGAGGGCAGGGATTCTATTCCCATCTATTCGTGGTACCCAAACGCTCGGGGGGATGGAGAGCAATTCTGGATTTAAAGCGGCTTATCTGGTATCCTCAAATTCAAGATGAACACGCTGCAATCCATCCTTCTGGGAGTTAGGCAGGGAGACTGGCTGTTATCCATTGACCTCTCAGAGGTATACCTCCACATCCCAATCCGACCCTCCCATTACAGATATCTGCGTTTCTCATACAATAACCTCCACTTTCAATACGTAGCTCTCCCGTTTGGACTGGCTTTTGCCCCCAGAACCTTCACCAAGGTTCTGGCTGCTCTAGCTGCCCATCTCAGAACCCTCCCTGTGCGCCTCCACTGCTACCTGGATGATATCCTCATACTCTCCCCTTCGAGGGACCAGGCAGTGAGGGATACCCGCACCACCCTGACCTCCCTACAGGAACACGGGTTCCTCATCAAGAAGAAAAGCCAATTATCCCCCTCCACCAGGATAACCCACCTGGGAATGGTAATCGACACTGTGAAAGGGGAGGTGTTCCTCTCCCCGGAGAGACTCCTCAGCATCCAAAAATCCGTCAAAGACATCAGGCGTCTCAAGAGGGTCTCCCTTCTAGAGCTATCCCAATTACTGGGTAAAATGATACCTTGTCTTTCCATCATTCCCTGGGCCCGTTTCCACTCCAGATCCCTCCAGTGGTTCCTGCTCCCATACCAACGATCCAGATCAAGCAATTCAAAATGCAAGGTCAGGGTCCCTCCAAGGGTGCTCACCTTCCTCCTTTGGTGGAGCAAGGCTTCTATCAACAAGGGCTGCCTCCTCAAGGAGCCCCCAAAGCTCACCGTTACCACAGACGCCAGTTTGTCCGAATGGGGCGCTCATCTGCAGTCCCTTACAGCACAGGGCAGATGGTCAGCGACAGAGAAACAGTGCAACATAAACTGGTTGGAGCTCCATGCCGTCCTCCTGGCCCCCCGCAACTTCCTCCCCCAGGTACGCGGCCACCACGTTCTCATCCTCACCGACAACATCACAGCCAAAGCCCACATCAACAAACGGGGGCACTCAATCATTGCATCTAATGAGGGAGGCCGAACGTCTCTGTGGGCGGAGTCCCACTTCCTTTCCCTCAGGGCGGACCACATCTCGGGTATTGCCAATACCGAGCAGACTGGTTGAGCAGGGCCACCATAGACCAGTTGGAGTGGGGCCTCCACCCAGCCTTGTTCAGGGAGGCGTCCGCCATTTTCGGTCCTCCAGTAGTAAATCTGTTCGCCTCCCCACTCAACTCCCAACTTCCAAGGTTCATCTCCAGATTTCCTTCCCTTGGGGCAGAGGACTACAACGCCCTTCGGTGCCCTTGGCCCAGGGGCCTTCTCTATGCCTTCCCTCCTCTGGCACTGGTGCCCCTTGTCCTTCAGAGAGTACTCCACGAAAAAGTAGAACTGCTTCTCGTGGCACCTTACTGACCACGCCGTCCCTGGTTCGCGGACCTCCGCATCCTATCAGTAGCCCCTCCCTGGAGAATCCCATCAGACAGAATTTCCCTGTCTCAGGGCCCCCTTCTCCACCCGAACCCCCAATGGCTTCAACTAGCCGTCTGGAGGTTGAGCGGCAACATTTGAGGAGGGAAAATCTCTCTAGCAAGGTCATTGATACCATTTTAGCAGCCAGGCGTCCCTCAACCACAAGGATCTACAGTGCCATTTGGATCATTTTCCGTAAATGGTGTGTTAAGCTTAGTATCGACCCAACTAACCCCTCCATTGCACAACTGCTTGACTTTCTCCAGGAGGGTCTCAACAGGGGGCTATCTCCCAACACAATAAGGTGGCAAGTAGCAGCCCTTTCCACAGTCATCTCCTGTCAGGAAGTTCGTTCCCTCTCTCAGCATCCTTGGATTCGAGCCTTTCTGAAAGGGGCCACAAACTTACGGCCTCCTTCCGTTCACCGATATCTAACCTGGGACCTTAACAAGGTCCTTACTTCCCTCACGAAGCCACCTTTTAAAACCTCTAAGAGAGGTTTCTCTTCAGTTCCTCTCCTGCAAGGTAGTTTTCTTAGTAGCAATCACATCAGCCCATAGGATATCAGAAATCGCTGCACTGTCCGTTAGGAAGGACCTCTGCATATTCCATTCCGACAGGGTGGTCCTCCGACTTGACCCTTCCTTCCTGCCCAAGATTAACTCGGTTTTCCATAGGGCTCAGGAACTCATCCTCCCCAATTTTTGCCCCGGGCCAACCCATGAGAGGGAAAGATTATGGCACACTCTGGACGTCAGACGTGCCTTGCGGATTTACATTAAACGCACTGAGACCTTCCGTAAATCCGAGGCCCTGTTCATATCCTTCCAACCTAAGTCACAGGGACTCAAAGTTCCTCCAACCATCATAGGCCATTGGATAAGGGCAACCATTGCTAAGGCATACCAGGCCCAGGCCCTCCAGGTGCCCAGGGGCATCACAGCTCACTCCACTAGGAGTGAGGCAACTTCAGCTGCCTGGGCTACCCAGGCTCCAATAATCAACATCTGCCGGGCAGTGACGTGGGCCTCCCCTTCGCCATTCATTAGGCATTACAGGATTGACAGATATGCCTCAGCTGAGGCTTCTTTTGGTAGAAGGGTTCTTCAGAGGGTTCTCAGGGAACCCGAGGATACCATAGACCAGACGGCGACCCTCCCGTAGGACAGGCCCAGCTTTGGTATGTCCCACTCTCTGGATGATCCGATCAGCTCTAAGAAGAATGAGCGTTGGTTCTTACCTGACACGCCATTTCTCTTTGAGCTGAGAGGATCATCCAGCCCCTCCCTTTCTGTTTTTACCATCTGGTGGGGACTTGTTACGGCCAATGAACTGTTAGGATGAGAGCACGGCTTCTGCTTTTCCTCTCATCTACGCAAAACTGGGGAACGCTACGCTGGAGCTACGTGATGGTGGGAGGAGCGTTCCTCAAATTAGCTCAGCCTACAGCTGCAGAGACTGAAGCACCACCCACTCTCTGGATGATCCTCTCAGCTCAAAGAGAAATGGTGTGTCAGGTAAGAACCAACACCCATTCTCCCATTGTCTTTGCTTATTGGAAGCCATCACAAATGATCACATAACCTAGGGGTGTCAAACTCAAGGCCCACGGGCTGGATCTGGCTTGCGAAGTGCTTAGATCTGGCCCACAGGGCTGGTCTGGAAACAGCGAAGGATTGACCCGCTGTGCCTCTACCAGTGAAATGAAAATGGAGCTCGGGAGGGCCAGACACAGCCCTCCTGGGTTCCATTTTCAGCTGTGACTGTCTCTTGCAGCCCTCTGCCAGCAAAAATGGAGTTCAGGGGATGCACGTCCCCCTCCCCCAACCTCCATTTTCACTGGCAGAGGGCTGCAGGAGGCTGCCGGGGATGAGGGCTCGCAAAACAAACTAAAAACAAAACAAAAGGAGAAATGTTTCCTCTTTTGCATTTGAGCATTCAAGAAGGGACAGGAAAGGAGAAAGGGAAAGAGGACAGAAAAAAACGGAAAGAGAGCGAGGAAGGAAAAAGAAGAGGGAAAGGAAGAAGAAAGGAGAATGAAGAGGGAAGGAAAAGAAGGAAGGAAGAAGATCATCATGAAAGGGAGGGAGGGTCTGTGGGAAGTCCTGCCTTAACACTTGGCCATTAGCAGTCCTGCTGGCCTTTAGCCATCCCCTTGTCTCCTCTTAAGCTCCTGGTGGCCTCCCATCCTATCGCTGAGGATGCTTTGGTTACAAAGCTGGGTCTCCTTGCATGGAGGGGAATGGGCCTCCCTCTGATCCACACACTTTGCCCTCCTGCACACACCAAGGAGAGCAAGAGCAGCAGCAGCAGTCTCAAGGAGGCACCCCCTTGCGGAAGCTGGGCTGTGGAGTCCTGGCGCCCTGGGATCTGGGCACTTGTCCTCCACTGCCTAGGACTCTGGACAGCCTGCGCTGCCATCCGGGAGTCCTCTGCATGACCTGAGTTGGATAGCAAAGCTTCTCTGGAGGACAAGGGTTGTCTCCCCTTCCTCCGCTGGAGACAATAGATTCCCCCCCAATCCTTGCCCAGGCCACTACAGGTGCCCCCAACACAAGTGATATCAAGTTGGCCATGCCCACCCAGCCATGCCCATCTAGCCCCCCAAGGTCAACACAACCCTGATGCTGCCCTCAATGAAATCGAGTTTGACACCTCTGGATTAACTTTAAGATGGTGCAACCAACATAAATATATGTCAGTTGCCGAACTTTGATCAAGTGACTGTGGGGATACTGTGACAGTTATAAGTGCAAGGACCTGGTTGTAAACCACATTTTTCAGTGCTATTATAACTTTAAAGAGTTGCTAAATGAATAGTTGTAAGTCAAAGATTACCTGTACTAATATCTCAGATAGATAAATTAATTAATATGTTCAGAGTGGATACAGTTCAGTATTGGTGAAATTGTGGGTCTAACTCTATCCACTATATTGATTTAAAGGCTATTTTCATATGATACTCCATTGTTTTGCTATATAATAGCATTTAATCATTTGATGCCTTCTAGGCATTTGGTTTTAAACAACTAGGATTTTTGACATGATCATACTGGCTGGGAAATTCTGGGAAATTCTTAGCTATTACCAACATTTTGAATGGTAATAATATACACTGTTCAAAAAAATAAAGGGAACACTTAAACAACACAATGTAACTCCAAGTCAATCACACTTCTGTGAAATCAAACTGTCCACTTAGGTAGCAACACTGACTGACAATCAATTTCACATGCTGTTGTGCAAATGGAATAGACAACAGGTGGAAAGCATAGGCAGTTAGCAAGACATCCCCAATAAAGGAGTGGTTCTGCAGGTGGTGACCACAGACCACTTCTCAGTTCCTATGCTTTCTGACTGATGGTTTGGTCACTTTTGAATGCTGGCGGTGCTTTCACTCTAGTGGTAGCATGAGACGGAGTCTACAACCCACACAAGTGGCTCAAGTAGTGCAGCTCATCCATCAATGCAAGCTGTGGCAAGAAGGTTTACTGTGTCTGTCAACATAGTGTCCAGAGCATGGAGGCGCTACCAGGAGACAGGCCAGTACATCAGGAGATGTGGAGGAACCTGTAGGAGGGCAACAACCCAGCATCAGGACCACTACCTCCGCCTTTGTACAAGGAGGGGCAGGAGAAGCACTGCCAGAGCCCTGCAAAATGACCTCCAGTGGACCACAAATGTGCATGTGGCTGCTGAAATGGTCAGAAACAAACTCCATGAGGATGGTATGAGGGCCCAATGTCCACAGGTGGGGGTTGTGCTTACAGCCCAACACCGTGCAGGACGTTTGGCATTTGCCAGAGAACACCAAGATTGGCAAATTCACCACTGGCACTGTGTGCTCTTCACAGATGAAAGCAGGTTCACACTGAGCACATGTGACAGATGTGACAGGGTCTGGAGACACTGTGGAGAACATTCTGCTTCCTGCAACACCCTCCAGCATGACCGGTTTGGCAGTGGATTAATAATGGTGTGGGGTGGCATTTCTTTAGGGGGGTGCACAGCCCTCCATGTGCTTGCCAGAGGTAGCCTGACTGCCATTAGGTACCGAGATGAGATCCTCAGACCCCTTGTGAGACCATATGCTGGTGTGGTTGGCCCTGGGTTCCTCCTAATGCATGACAATGCTGGACCTCATGTGGCTGGAGTGTGTCAGCAGTTCCTACAAGACAAAGGCATTGATGCTATGGACTGGCCCGTCCGTTCCCCAGACCTGAATCCAATTGAGCACATCTGGGACATCATGTCTCGCTCCATCCACCAATACCACGTTGTACCACAGACTGTCCAGGAGTTGGGGGATGCTTTAGTCCAGGTGTGGGAGGAGATCCCTCAGGAGACCATTCACCACCTCATCAGGAGCCTGCCCAGGCGTTGTAGGGAGGTCATACAGGCATGTGGAGGCCACACACACTACTGAGCCTCATTTTGACTTGTTTTAAGGACATGATATCAAAGTTGGATCAGCCTGTAATGTTTTTTTCTTCTTTAATTTTGAGTGTCACTCCAAATCCAGACCTCCATGGGTTGCTAAATTTGATTTCCATTGATAATTTTTGTGTGATTCTGTTGTCAGCATATTCAACTATGTAATGAACAAAGTATTTAATAAGAATATTTCATTCATTCAGATCTAAGATGTCTTATTTTTGTGTTATTTTTTTGAGCAGTGTAGTTCTTCAGTTAGTACTAAGAAGATGATGACAATGTTATACGATTATGCTTTAATACAACAATTGAATACCATAAACATTTTATTGTCGATGATCAGTGCTCGAGATTTTGATTGTTTCTGGATTTTTGCTGAAAACCAGAAGTCGTCTCTGGCAGACTAAGCAGTATACAGATGCAATAAATAAATTTTAAAATCCAAAGTTTTGGAAGATGTATAGTTTGGGAAAGGCTGAGGTAGAAATACTAAAGAAGGAGGAATGCTCAGATGTGAAATTCTATTTATGCTGCCTCAAGCAATTGTGCTTTATTTGGGAATTATGAGTGTTTTCTTGAAAATAGATTTGTATTTCATATACTTTGATTAGAGCTCTATATGCACTTATTTTGTTTTCTGATGTTTGACATTTATTTTGATGCTCTTTGATATGAATACTAGTAACTGTGTTGTGTAAAAGATGAGCATAGTAATATTGAGTGTCATTCTCTACCCTCCACCAGTTCCAGCTGGTGAAATACATCTTCAGAATATAAAGCATTTTGGCTGCTGAATTAATACACTCAATGCAGTAGCATACACTTTTGTAGCTGTACAGTTTGGTCTGGTTTATGCATCCTTTATAAAACATCCACCACCATCTTTTAACTTTTGTTCAAACATCACTGCAAGAGCGAGGGAATTGAAATGTTTTCACTGAACAAAAAATGAAGCTGAGATTGTTCCAGTATCTTTCATAATCTTCTGCAGTCTGAACTATAGGAATGACTGCTATTTATCAGGGAAAGCAAATTCATGGCATTGGCTTGATTTCAGGGAAATGCCCTTTTCAGAGCTGGACATTAAATTGGAGATATATAATATTGACATATATTGAGACATCACTATCTTTTCCATACAAATCCGTAAATTATTCTTTTTAGCCTTTCCTTATTTCATTTGCATCCCAAATGCTTTCATCACTTCTATTTTTAACTTCTGTTTACTTTTGTTACCCCTTTTAACCTACTTTCAAAATTACTCTGTCAAAATCGCTCTACATTTTTTCTGCTGCTTTTAATCCTAACCATTTTTTGCTCTCTTTGACTACTTTTTTGCAACTATATTTTTCCTCTATATCTACCTTATACAGCATGGGTATCAGACTCAAGGCCTGGGGGCCAGATCCAGCCTGCAGGGTGCTTAGATCTGGCCCACAGGACCGCCCTGGAAAAAGCAAAGGACCAGCCTGCGGTGCACCTGCCAGCAAAAACAGAGCTCAGGTGGGCTGTTGGCAGAGGGCTGCAGGAGGCCATCACGGCCGATAATTCACCCTTCGCCAGTCATTTGCTTACATTCATTCTTTCTCATCTATAGCTTCTCTCACTCTTTCCACACACCATCCTTTTTCATTTTCTCATTAGCATAACTGCACACACGTTTTAATACTTTTCCATCTACCTTCTACATTCTCTTATGTCAACTTTTCTTTCATTTGAGGCAAATTAATCTATTTCCTAATACATGTTAAATACAGGAATTGTATTTTCCCTTTTTTAAGTTATTGTGTTGTCACTCTAATTCTTTTCACAACCTTTGTTTTTCTTTTATTTCCATTCTTCCCAACATCCAATCTTAAGATTAACAAATAATTCTATCTCCAAAATTCAGAATTTTTAATTGCTGTTTGTATCCTTCACTAATTCTCTCAGTCGTTCATCACAAATAATTCATATCAAGCACACTTCTAGATTTACATGCTGAGAATCAAAAGTCAATTCCACAAAAAAGCGTCGAAGTTCTTGGGAAATATCTAACTCCACAATAATATTTAAAGTTGAATCCAACATGGAAGGCAACAGTAATGGCCCCTCCTTTCTCTGCCATAAATAAATATTCAAAACAGGTATTTTACTAAATGAATATTTAGTCTCTCTTCTCACTCATTTTTGGTGTATTGGTCAGTTGACTAAAATTATGTTTACATAAACATCTACCTGAAAGCATTTCCATTCTCAGACCCACTTCCCTTGCTTATGGGAATGCTATTATCAGTAGAAGCAGTCCCAACAGTGGTTGCTAAATGAGGACTATCTTTAGTCTGATGGCATGTGTGTATATATACATTGTTTGCTGCCAAAAATGACTTATTGTGACATTTACTTTAGAGGGCACCCAACTTCAAATTACTCCGGGCAGCTTACACTTTAAATGGTGAAGACAATATGGCATTTTAAAATCATACATATTTCAAAATAAGACATACCAAAGAAGAATTAACAGAGGCTCTGCAACCAGACTGGGATAAAAGCCAGGTTTTCAAAGATTTTTGGAAATCTAACTGTCTTTATTTAACATTTCCTTAGAACTGGATACTTGCATAAGAGCTCTTACAAGACATTTATGTACAACTTAAGTAAATCTACTGTTTCTCGTCAAATTTTCTGTTAAATCAGTGTAGTTTTATACCATTCCTATCTTAAAATACCTCAGAATAGAAAGATCAGTAGTCCCTGTGAGCTTCATTCATTGGGATTGCAGTGGCAAATACTATTCATTTCACCTGTGTACTGAATATCTCTATAATGTATGACTTTCCTTCCCCACTTCCTTACAAGGTAGCCTATCACAAAGGAGAAGATCATGGTAGAATAAGTTCCTGTGTTCCCATCCACCCTACATTCTTGTTCAGTTTTTACTATTCTGTTACATTTAATAAAAGCATGTCCTTACTCCAATTTGCCTCAACTCCTAGAATGTCAGTCAGCTGCAGAATCCTGTGAAAAAATTCCTGAGAGATAACAATGCCACCTAGGGTTGCTATTTTTGTAGTTTAAATTTCCCAGAAGGGAAAATCCTGCTTTGTTTTGTATACATTTTCTTAATTGGCAGAACTTGCTGCTACTTAAAATTAAAAACCACGAGTATGGGAAATACTGTTTCATTCCAGTAGTGAGCATGATCAACATACCATTGAATTATCTCCTTATGGAAAAGCCGCTGTGCAGATAAATATTATAAAATTATATTGGTTTCATTGGCAAACAGAAATTGAAATAAAAATCACTATTGCCTCTTATCTATGTATTAAAAGGATGTCACTTTTTTCAATTATACAGTGGTTTGCTTCATAACATATATTAATTGTTTTGTTAGGGCTAGTTTCCAATACCAATGATTCTCAAAGGTTAGCATCTGGTTTTTACTGACTTAATATTAAGACTGTGTTTCTATAGATGAACTTTAAACTATAATTTGACAATATTAAGACACTAAATAGATGGGCTTTTTGTGTTCAACTGAGGAACAGTAAGAAAGTATTATGAAATATTGGAAGAGCAATCTTGAGAGCTAGTAACATAGCTACTAGTTCTTGTTATGGAAGAATACTGTCTTGTTAAATGGATCATTGCTTGTCTGATATTTTTTACTGTGGAAATAGTTTCCATGGCAACCTTGACATGCAACCTCATTTAGGCTGCTTACTGAATAGTAATTTATAAAACTTAGAATGTTGATGAGCAGTAATCTTAATAAGATTTTGTCACAGATACATTTATGCTAATCTGTGAAATACATAACTACATGTCATAAGCGTACTTTCCAACAGACCATAGTTGGATTATCTTATTATTATTTCCATGTTGTGAAAAAGTGGGATGATAGTAAAATGATATCATCATTAGAGGGAAAGAAATTGTACTTGTCTCTTTATTTTGCTTCTGCTATATGTGTTTTTGTAATATTGCCAAGGGTTTATCTCCCTCCAAAAAATACCCAAATAAAAATACATTCAAATCCAGCACAGAAGTTCTCAATATCCCTCTGAAGCATTCAGTGCTAAGGGATTCATTGAACCAGCTTCCCAGATTAATAATATTGAGCTCTTTGTAGCCCTCAATTGCCCATTACTCACTCCCAGTCTGACTAAGATGCTGAATTGAATGTAGTCTACATATTGCATCTGTCTAAGAATCCAAGCAGCTTCCTTTTCATTTAGATTCAATGTCAGGTCTTACAGCCTGAAAATATGGAAGAATTGCTTGGAGAGATGCAACCTATCCATCTTATTTTAGACTATTGTCTCGGAAGTTGTCCAAGAGAAACCTAAAGGAGCTAAGAGATTGTGAATGGTTTTTTAATGCAGAGGATTCTGCCTGGTGCATTGAAGGGCAGCACTGACATTATCTCCTAAAAATACTTTTATTTGGTGTGTAATTCTATTTATGCTGTAAATAAAAAAATTCTCAAGTCTTAGCTGCTCATATATTTTTAAATGACATACATTATTAAATCCATTTCAGTCTAATTTCTACCTGAATTTAAGAATTAAACTGGTCCAGAATGAAGGCAGGAGATATAACTTAACAGCATCATCAGTGTGCAGAGATGAAGCATCAAAGAATCTTCAGGACAGCTATTTGCCTTTGTTGTATAATCTTTATAGCTTCTTGTTTTACTGTGTATAAAACACTTACGTATAGTAGACTGGGATGGGATTCTACCGGTTCGGACCAGTTCTATAGAACCGGTTGTTACAATTCTGCACAGTTTGGAGAACTGGCAAATCTTGCCCCTGGCTGGCCCTGCCCCTCTCCTCCCTGCCCAGTCCTTACTGCACATATGTAACATCGTGCGCATGCCCAACATCGCCGACTGTGTTC
This sequence comes from Hydrophis major, assembly GCA_033807585.1. Lineage (NCBI taxonomy): Eukaryota > Metazoa > Chordata > Lepidosauria > Squamata > Elapidae > Hydrophis > Hydrophis major. The sequence goes on from CM066329.1 coordinate 176,868,807, forward strand.
TTCCCTGCCCAGTCACTCCTTAAGGTATTTCTTTTTTTTTTTCCCCTCCCTGTGATGAGCTGTTCCTATGATCGGTTATGCTGGGATTCCCCTCACTGTCTTACTGCTTCACTCAGGAGGCTTCCCTGAGGCCCAGGAAGGCAAACAATGGAGAGGGCACAGCTCTCCCCCCATGCTCCATTTTTTGCCTTCCTGGGCCCCAGGGAAGCTTCCTGGGAGCAAAAATGCCCCCCAGGAGGCTTCCCTGAGATCCAGGAGGCCCAAAAAACAGGAGGGGGGTTGCTGCCAAAAAAAAAAAGCCATGCCCACCCAGTCACATTGGCCATGCCTACCTGGCCATGCCCACAGAACCAGTTGTTTAAAAACTTGAATCCCACTCCTGCAGTAGATCTTTAGAAGAGTGGCACATAAATACTAATAAAGTAAAAACTCCCTTGAGTCCTGGTATCTGTATTGACATGCCAGTATAGTAAATCTGTAGTATGGAAATGTTTTACATTATCCTTATTCTAATTTGATAGTATTTATTTTCATTTTCTATTTTCTCCTAAAGCTTTGGGTTCCATTTAACCCCGTTTGCCTTTCTGGATCAACTATATTATTGTGAAACAACTTATGATCCAGTGATGGTAAATAGACATTGACATTGTTAAATTTTATTAAAACAATGACAGAAGATGAGTTAAAAAATAATTTCAAACAGGGTGTCTGTGTCTTCTCACATTGTTAGCAAAGAGAGCCTCGTATATCACTTATTAGATCTGCCTAATCTGTGACTTATTCAGTTTCTGTTCATGGAGGTGGTTATAGACCGAAATATCTGTCATCTGTTCATGGAGTGAATTGATATATGAAAATGATGATAACTTAGTACATGAATAAGCAAGTCCTTACTCACAGGCATCAATCCCAACCAACCAGTTATAATGGGGTATCCTGGAATTTGTCCAAAGGTGTTGTTTTTATCAAAGGCTTTTTTTTTCTATATTTAACAATTGAATTACACTTCATTTTTATTCAAATCAATGAAATCTACCAGCCAAATATTATCTGATGAGTGTCTGGTTTTGATAAAACCCATTTGCACATCCTTGCCTGATTGTTGGGCACAACCCTGGCAGTTTGAAGTTCAGTCCAGAGTGAAGCTATAGTTAACAGAGCATAGCACAGGCTCAAAGAAAAGAAAGGATAGGGCTGCAGCAGAGAGCCTAACAAATATCAAGGAGCTTAGTCAGCCAGTCTGAATTGAAAGGCTAGGAGCAGAACAGGAAGTAATCAAGACAGAAATGCAGCTCTGAGATTAATGAGTAACTTCCAACTTAGGGGCCATCACTTGGCTCCATCACATGCCATGACATCTCTCCTTCTCAAAGAGTTCAGTAGATCACCTTTGGTTCTCCAAATCTGCTAGTATACTCTGCAGCTGAGTATCTGATCAGGCACTGGCCTACTGGCCCTTGATTTCTTCCACACCTGCTCCTGCTGATTATCTGTTGAATCAGCCTCAAGTGGTTGATTAATTGTGGGTTACTGAAGCTAACAATTTGCTGGATCAGACCGCTCAAGTTCTAAGTTAGAGGACTTCATGACATAGCAATGTGATGAAATACTGTCTAGGTTGTTCAGGTCTTCCTGTAATTGAAAAGCTTTTGCTGTTGTGGGTCAGGCTAGTTGGAATGTTACTTTGGTTGTATCCTCATTGGTGATTTTACTAGCAAAATTCAAATCTTCAGAGCCTGCACTACTTTTTTTGATTGAGGTCTCCACTTAGTAGGGAGAGAGGTGTACAGTATCCCAACAAGTAGTGTGGAGACAGAGAAGTGGATGAGCCAAAACAATTTGATACCAATTTTGGGAAGCAATTAAGGGATGCAGCTAAAACGTTTAGAGCTTCACAGTTGTACACCTTAAAGGTAGTTTGCTTCTACTAGCATATTTTAAAATCCTTTTTCCTGTCAAAGCATTTTCAGTTGCAGCTTAAGCATAATGGAACAATTATCCAAAAAGCCATATTTGGCCACTTTATTGTCATACTTTCATCATTGATGATTATGGTATTAACAGAGTTTGCTATACCAGAATTATTTTGGAGGTTCTTTGGAAACTCTGTACCAGAATTATTTTATGTGAGGCATTTTGATTGGACTTGGAAAGAGAAATGAGATAATTTTAATACATAATAGCCTCACAAGAACAGCTCTGTTTTCCTACAGATAACGTAACCCACTCAGGGAGGGTTAAACTGTGAAGTACATTAAACAGACTGTTTACTAAAACTATGAATGATATAACATATACAGGTGAAACTTGAAAAATTAGAATATCGTGCAAAAGTTCATTTATTTCAGTAATGCAACTTAAAAGGTAAAACTAATATATGAGATAGACTCATTACATGCAAAGCAAGATAGTTCAAGCTGTGATTTGTCATAATTGTGATGATTATGGCTTGCAGCTCATGAAAACCCTAAATCCACAATCTCAGAAAATTAGAATATTACATGCAATCAATAAAACAAGGATTGTCCATAGAACAATATCAGACCTCTGAAAAGTATAAGCATGCATATGTATTCAGTACTTGGTTTGGGCCCCTTTTGCAGCAATTACTGCCTCAGTGCGGCCTGGCATGGAAGCTATCAGCATGTGGTACTGCTGAGGTGTTATGGAAGACCAGGATGCTTCAATAGCGGCCTTCAGCTCTTCTGTATTGTTCGGTCTCATGACTCTCATCTTTCTCTTGGCAATACCCCATAGATTCTCTATGAGATTCAGGTCAGATGAGTTTGCTGGCCAATCAAGTACAGTAATCCCATGGTCATTGAACCAGATTTTGGTGCTTTTGGCAGTGTAGGCAGGTGCCAAGTCCTGCTGGAAAATGAAGTCAGCATCGCCATAAAGCTCATCTGCAGAAGGAAGCATGAAGTGTTCCAAAATCTCCTGGTAGACGGCTGCATTGACCCTAGACTTAATGAAGCACAGTGGATCAACACCAGCAGATGACATCAACACAGACTGTGGAAACTTCACACTGGGATTCAAGCATCTTGCAGTGTGTGCCTCACCATTCTTCCTCCAGACTCTGGGTCCTTGGTTTCCAAATGAGATGCAGAAGTTGCTCTCATCAGAAAAGAGGACTTTGGACCACTGAGCAACAGACCAGTTCTTTTTTTTCTTTAGCCCAGGTAAGACACTTCTGACATTGTTTGTTGTTGAGGAGCGGCTTGACAAGAGGAATACGACATTTGAAGCCCATGTCCAGGATCCATCTGTGTGTGGTAGCTCTTGTTGCACTGACTCCAGCCTCAGTCTACTCCTTGTGAAAGTCCCCAACACTTTTGAATGGCCTTTTCCTGACAATCTTCTCCAGGCTGTGATCTTCCCTGCTGCTTGTACACCTTTTTCTTCCACACTTTTCCCTTCCACATAACTTTCTATTAAAGTGCTTTGATACAGCACTTTGGGAACATCCAACTTCGTTTGCAATTACCTTTTGAGGCTTTCCCTCCTTATGGAGGGTGTCAGTGATGGTTTTCTGCACAACTGTCAGGTCTGCAGTCTTTCCCATGATTGTGATTCCTACTGGACCAGACTGAGAGACCATTTAAAGGCTCAGGAACCCTTTGCAGGTGTTATGGCTTAATTAGCTGGTTAGAGTGGGACACTTTGAGCCTAGAATATTGAACCTTTTCACAATATTCTAATTTTCTGAGATTGTGGATTTGGGGTTTTCATGAGCTGTAAGCCATAATCATCTCAATTATGACACATCACGGCTTGAACTATCTTGCTTTACATGTAATGAGTCTATCTCATATATTAGGTTCACCTTTTAAGTTGCATTACTGAAATAAATGAACTTTTGCATGACATTCTAATTTTTTGAGTTTCACCTGTATTTTGCATCAATTTATGTAATTCATGATATCTGTAATAACATTATACAAGTGATTAAATTAATACAAAGCTTTTAGTTTACCCAAACTATTGGAACTTTTTTGAATACAATAGATTTTATTATTGTTTTTTGTGGTGGGTCTGGAGTTAAATGTTGCCTGTAGTATCCAGGGTTCCCGAAATTGGGGGTTTCTTTTAGATCAGGGGTGTCAAACCTGCGGCCCATGGGCCAGATGCGTCATGTATTTTCCCCTCCCCCGCCCCATATAACAAAGGGGGGAAAGTTCCGATACGTCACATGACACCGATGTGACGCTGCAAGTTTGACACCCCTGTTTTAGATCATTAGTTCATGGTGTATTGTCTGGAGAACAGCTCTGTAAGATGCAAGTTGTCCATTTCCAACTTCTGATATTTAATGTTACAGTTTTCTTTTTCATCAGCATACATTGTAGAAATTAATACTAGTATATTACAAGATACTTGAAAGTTTGCACTAGTACTTAGACATTATTTAAAATCAGGCTGCAGATTATCTCAAAATTGCCAGGAAGCTGTGTAGTGTAATAAAGATAGTTCTATTTATCTCCCACTAAACAATTGTTGACCTTTGGGTTGGTGGTTGGAGATAAGTATTGTTCTGCCAGAGTAAATAGATTTTTAGTGAAATCAAAGAGAGTATATAGAAGTATAAGAAGAGAGGCAAAAGTGACCAAAACAGAGACCAAAATTTAGCATGGGGGTGGGATTGCTTGCGTGCAGCAGTGATCAAGCTTGGAAGGGGAAGCAACAATTCACATTCTTGTATCAGAGTATGTGGAAGCAGAATTTAAAATTATGTCATAATACAGATTTTCTGAGAATGCAAATTTGTGGGGAAGATAGCTGCTTAAAAAATGCTTTTTAATGCAATCACAGGTGCTTTATTTGATGATGAATCTTTATACAGGCACAATACTGGGAAAGATATACAGTATGGCATTTGTAGGCTATGTCCTCATAGCTATTTTCTAGTATGACAAGTTATTAATAATGCAAGTACTTGCTTTTTACCATTTTTTGCATTCTGGAAATATTTTTCCATTTATATTTTAATATTGATGAAGAGATAGCATTGTTCCAGAGACTACCCAGGAACAGAGAGGCATTATGATGTACCTTGTCAAGGAATTATACAAATGTTAATATGCAAAAGTCCCCATTTCATTATCACTGCCAGATATTGCTGATATGTAACTGCATTCTTTTGTGCAGCACAGCTGATGCAGATGTAGGAATGCCTATCCCTTTGTTAATCAGAATAACAAGTTATTCTGCAGTATACTGATTATATGGTATTATAATGCAATATTAATGGTGATATTCAGGCTAGTGATGAACGAACAATTTCAGCAGGTTAGGTCTTCTTAAGTAGGGGAATGGAAGATATTTGAGGAACCTATTGGGGAGAAAACCTGAGTTGCTTTGAGAAATGACAAATTAAAATAGAATAATGTATATTCTTGTATATGACCCCACCGAAAAGATGCAAAAATTGTACTGTATGATTGCAAATGTCATTATATATTGATTGCTCTTATACCCAGTGATACAATTTTGAAGGTGTGTGTGTGTATGTTTGTGTAGGTAGGTAGGTAGGTAGGTAGGTAGGTAGGTAGGTAGATAGATAGATAGATAGATAGATAGATAGATAGATAGATAGATAGATAGATAGATACTGTGTTTCTCAGAAAATAAGGCTGGGCCTTTTTTTTTTTTTTGACCCCCGAAAAAACAGCTAGGTCATCTTTTTGAGGGGTGACTTAATTTCCACCCCAAACTCACACCCTCATCTAGAGCACCCCACGCGCAGACTCACCTTGCCACCGGGTTGCTTCTATCGGCTGTTAGGAGCAGCCTGGTGGTGAAGCAAGTCTGCTCGCGGGGTGCTCTAGCCGAGGCTTCCCGCAGGGCACTCCTAATGGCATGTTTCACCCCCACCCTTCCCTCCATTTCTCTTCACCTCATGTTGTTCAAGCCATGTGAGAAATGACGGGGAACACATGCTTTAAATAGGCCAAATTTGGGGGGCAGGGCTTAATTTTATTGCATGTGTATAAAACAGTGCTGGGCCTTTCTATTGGGGGGGCATATTGTTGGAGAAACACAGTAGATAGATAGAGAGAGAGAGAGAGAAGGAAGAAAGGGAGGGAGGGAGGGAGGGAGGGAGGAAGGAAGGAAAGAGAAAGAAAGGAAGAAAAAGAAAGGAAGGAGAGAGAGAAAGAAAGAAAGAAAGAAAGAAAGAAAGAAAGAAAGAAAGAAAGAAAGAAAGAAAGAAAGAAAGAAAGAAAGAAAGAAAGAAAGAAAGAAAGAAAAACACACACACACATAAATATATATAGTACTGGCTGTTCATGTAGTAAAATATGCTTAGAATTAATACTATCTTGTGTCTCTTTTTCTCAACTCTAGTTGAAGCTCGAAGACAGATCAGTGGTGCCTCGAGATGTCGTCAGGCATATGGGCTCACGTGTAAGTGTTGCCATGTGTAAGACAAAGAGACAAAGCAATATCTCGTGTGTTGCTACTATTAAATTTAACTGCAGTAGACATATTTTACAAGGCCCAGATAATTTATCTAGATAGATGTAATGATGTATTACTTTTAATACTCATGTGCAAATAATGCTCAAAGATAATATTATTACAGGTACAAGTAAAAAGTCATTTTTATGTTATTAGCCATTTTTCAGGAATCAGTAAACATTTTTTTCTTAGTGGCAAAGTAGCATGAAATCAAGCAGTCAAGAAAGTGCAAATCAACCCCTGGGCTGCGCACTAGCAAGAACCAAGCCACACAAGTGAGCAAAGCTCCATCCACGCATGCACGGGATCCAGGCATCATGCGAAATCACATACCCCCCCCCCAGTCCACAGAAAAACCACCCTCTACAGAACCAGTCCCTGGCACCCAAAAATCATCAGCTGCTTTCAGTGATCATTTGATTTGAAAATTGAACAATTAGAAAAGGAATATAGTGGAATATATATTTTAAGAAATATTGAGTCCTTAATCACTATTCTTGTACACCTGCATTGCAAGGAGTAACCTCATACTATACATTACAGTTGTAATCAGTATGCAATCTCTAGACCTTAGCATTTCTATTTGACATACTACTGTGCATGGATATCATGTTCAGAACCTTAAAAGTTACACTTGATGGTAAAAGGTTTTGTCTCCCCTTGGAAATCCCTTTGCTACATACCAGTTAATGTTTGTTTTTTGGAGAGAGAAACATACGTGGGTAATATCCATAAGAGGAGAAGCCCACAAACAAAAGAAAGTATAATGCAGGCAGTTCTCGAGTTACGAGTATAATGGAGCCTGCCCATTCCATTTGAAACCTGAGAATTTGTGGGAGTGAATCTCATACCTTGAACAGGATCACTCCTTCCTTTCACCTACGCATTCGCTAATCGAATGTGAGGCTCGTTACATGCACATGAGGTATTTCAGGGTAAGGAAGGCCATGGGGGGCCTAGTGATGGAACAGGCCACCTTCCTCAGACCACCCACGGCCTCCCCAACCCACTGAAATAGCTCATGCTCTCTATAATTGCTTTCCCCTTCCCCAACCTGCCGTACTGGGTCACTTGCCATGCAAAGATCTAGCAAGCAGTCTCCTCTCCAGCCTCTTAGCCATGTGCCTACACAGGCCTTCCCTCAGAAGCTCCATTTCAGCCTGCAAGGCCTCTGGAGGCCCGAATGGAGCTTCCGGGGGGAGGGGGCACTTTGAACATTTACTAAGGGAACACTCATAACCTGGAGATTACCTGTATAATATCATTTTGTATTTCTTACCATCGGATACTAAGAGGAGGTATATTGCTGTTCTCATCCACGCTGCAACGAGAGTCCAGGATGGGTATGACTCCCTGTGATGTCATCCAGCTGAGTCTGCCACTATATAAAAAGCCAACCCCTAGCTGGCTCACCAGCTTTTTGACTCAGCTTTGATGTCTAACAACTGTTACATCTGGAAGCACTATAAGAGTTAAAAGCTAGTGAGAAAGCAATTTATTCTAAAAAGCCTAGAAACAAGCAAGGCGGCTTCTGCACAGCTCCCAGGAATCCGGTGGAGCTGTGCATCGAGGAGAGCAAGGATTCACTCTCTTGCAGCACTATATATTAGGCAATGTCTGGTCACCATGACTAGAGCCATTAATAGCCTTATCTTCCCTGAAATAATTCACTTATTTTATATTGACAGATCTCTTCAGTATAAGTATGTCCTTTAATAAATCTTGAAGTTTGGGAATAATTCTGCAATTATTGACTTCATTTTTAACTAGATGCCACTCATTAATAAATAAATCATTCTAGCAATTGCCAAATTATAAAAAGATAATGATGCATCTAGATTTGTATCTACTTTCTCAGTGAGCAAGTAATATATATATGGCGCAAGACATATCAAAAATAATATTTCATCCTCTTGGTTATTGATTATTTTAATTAATGTTTTAAATCTGAAGAAGTAAAGGGAGAAAAAAAGGAGACCCACAATTTAGGATACATGACAATACTATTTACTGATATTTGTTTTACGAAAAGGTTTTTGGCACTTTTCTAAATGTTCAAGGAATACAAGATATATAATCATTGACACTTGAATGCATAAAATAGTGTTTAAGAAATACTGGTTTTCTGTGGAATTCTTTTGACAGTAATCTGAATTGACTTGTACATAAAGGCTATCCTCTTTGTTCTGACGTCTTGGATAAGGGATAGATGCTACCTAATCTGAGAAATAGTTTATCTGATGTAGGAGTTCTACACTTCAGTTAAGAGTGTTGGATATAGAAACAAGAATCTGGATGCAGTAGGGTTTTTTTTGCCAGTAAATAGGTGGGGGGGGATTAAAGCTCTTTATTCATCTTGTTAGGTTGTATTTCATGGATGTTGATTCTCGTTCTATGTTAAGCAGTGGGTGAAACTTGAAAGATTCTTGGATTCTGCAAATATTGAAACCATGTTGAAATTTAAAGAAATATTTGTTTTTCTTTCCAGGATAGCCAGTGTGGGACAGTTGTTGATGTCAATATCGAATGTGCAGTAAAACTGGTAGGAACCAACTGCATCCTGTATCCTGTTAACAGTAAAGATCTTCAGAATATCTGGGTGAGAATGCTTAGACTATTGAGCCTGACACAGCAAGAACTCTTCTCACTTAACAAATACAACCTTAAATCAAGAAAAATTAAGCAATATCAATTAATACAGCTCACATTTGATCTAGAGCAGGGGTGTCAAACTCAATTTCATTGAGGGCCACCTCAGGTTTGTGTTGATCTCAGGGGAGTGGGATGATGCATGGCGAGGGGGTGTGGCCAGCTCAATGTCACTTGAGGCTCCATTTTTAATTGTGACAGCTTCTTGCAGCCCTCTGTCGGTGAAAACAAAGCATGCAGCTTCCCCAAGTCTCAGTTTTCGCTGGCCGTGGGCTGCAGGAGGCCGTTGCAGCCAAAAACGGAGCCCGGGTGGGCCTTATGCAGCCTCCCTGAGCTCTATTTTTGCTGGCAGAGACACCGCCAGCCAGTCCTTTGCTGTTTCCAGGGCAGCCCCGTGGGCTGGATCCGGCCCCCAGGCCTTGAGTTTGACACCCCTGATCTAGAGAGAGTAGTGCCTTTAAATCTTACATATTTGGGATTCCACCTGAACCTGCCTCTAATAGAGTTTTCTAAGGCCTATTAATAGATGATTTGTTACTTGTGACCATATTCAAAGGATTTCTAAAAATGTTGAAGTAATAAAGAATAATTTTTTTCTCCCTCGAGCCGCTCGGAGCATCCAGAGAGTGGGATGTGCTTCCGAGTCCTCTTCTTGCAGGCTGAGCTTTAGCTGAGGAAACGCTCCGCCCCCTCACGTGACTCCAAGTGGCGTTCCCCCATTCTTTTGCTCAGCCTCGAAGAGTCAGGCTGTTGTTGGAAGGAGCTCCTTGGCTGATTTATACTACGTATATTATTCTGGCTAATTTCCTCACCTTCAGGTCTGATCTTTCCTTCCTCCTGCTCAAAAGGTTGGGACTTAGGGGTAGTCTCCCCTCGCCCTAGGGGCCAAGCGGGTGGGTTCGCAGCGCTTCGCGCGACCCCCCCCCATTATTAGATCGCGTCGCTGCCTCTGCGCTGCCTTGTGGCGCACAACTTTCGCTGGATTCCCCCCCACCCTAAACGCCGACCAGGAGGGCTAGTCGCTACTTAAGAGCACCAGGTGTGCTGAGCTAACCGGACAAGCCCTCCTTGCCGTCCCGAAGGCGCCCGACATAGCTCAGCTCGCGGCCGCCATCTTGGGGCTGCATCGTGGTCGGGCGCCATTGTTATTTCTGATCCTTGCTGCTGTGGTGGAAGTAAAAGTCCGAGACCCCCTGGGTCAAGAGTTAGTTGCTTTTAGCGTTCCTTCAGGCTTGCTTTCATTGTCTCTGTTGGCCTCCCACAGCCTCTATCGGGGCGAAGTTGCAGCACCCCCCCACTCCGGCTTGTTGCTGGAAGCTTGCTGCCAGAGGCCTCTCTCCTTCTAGGCCTCAGGCGTTTATTTGGTAAATCCGGCCTGTACTGTGGTACCTCTTTGGTTCCTTTCCTGCTGTTGTATAAAAAAAAAAAAAGAGAGAGAAAAGAAATGAAAGAGAAAAATTTACAAACGAAATTATACGTTTTTATACGTATATACGTAGATAACCTTTACATGCAGATAGCATATAAAAATAAATAAATAAATAAATAAAATAATAAAATACAATAAAATAAAATTAAATTTAATAAAATAAAATAAAATAAAATAAATAAAATAAAAATCAGAGGATTACACATCTGTACATATTATATATATACATATATATACATATATATATATACATATATATATATATATATATATATATATATATATATATATATATATATTTATTTATATATATATATATATTTATTCCTTACTACTGGTTACCACTGTACATATTAAATTCCACAAGGGGGAGCAGGCCAGCTCAAACCTCACTCGGCCCCACTCAGGCCAGTTCCAGGTGAGCCAACCGCCCTTTGCTATTATTACTATTATTATCACAAGGACAAGGAACCTTATGTTATTATAATTATCAAAATGGCAGACGGCAATCTCCCTAAACGACCTTCCTTGAAGGCTAAGGCAAAGTCCCACTACTTGCGCAGGCAGGACGCCTGAAGGCGCCATGAGGCGTTGGAAAAGGAGTTTGATAGGCGATCAAGGGAGTCCCGCTCGGGGCCTCCAGCCCTTCCTTCTCCCTATCTAGGCGCAGCCCACTTCAGGGTCACTTGACCCCGGGACCACCGACCAGTCAGACCCCTGAAGCTACCTTTACACCTACGGCCTCTGGTCTGCGTCAGGAAGAACCCTCTACATCTAAGGTTCCAGCCCACATCAAGGCTTGGATGGAATCGACTATCCGCCACGGCATTGCGGAAGGCCTGCAGCACATGTCCACATCAGGCTTCTCTCCATGGGCTCCCGACCACGACTCTTTATCCATCAGATCCCTTCCACAGCCGGATCCCCCGGTTGGTCAGGTACTCTCTAAGAGGGACAGCCCTCCTCCCGTAGGGGCCCAGGAGGAGGAAGGGGACTTTGGTGACTTCAGGGAAGAGGTACAGGACTCCCGGATGGGATCCTCCCATTATAGTGAGCCCCTCTTAGAGGCAAACCTCATGGAGGGGGAGATGTCGGAGGATGAGGGGGCTTCTCCTGACCAGCCCATATTCGGGGGGCTGTTCAAGCCACATTTGTTCAAATCCCTCCTCTTTAAAGCCAAGAATGTCTCTGGTCTTCTTCCCCAGTCTCCCTCTGACTTCCCCCCCGCCTCAGAGAGACCAGAGGACTCCATTTTCACACAACCAGTGGTGGAAGCTGAGGTCATCCCAACCGAAGCAACTTGCTTCCACGGGAGCCTCCCCCCTACACCCTCTATCCAAGACAAGAGATTCTTTAATCTCAATTTGGCAATGTCTACTCTTCTAAACATCCCGGAGGTTGACGACCCCACTGTGGGCCTTGCCTCCTCCTCTATCCCCAGTGAGGCCTTAGAGGCCTTGAAACCTGAGCAAAAGCGGACGGAACTGGCATTGCGCCAGGCCCATCTATCCGACGCTTGGGCCATTAAATCGGCTAGGGCCGCTTCATTCTTCACAAGGTCCTCTATCCGCTGGCTCCGGCAGCTGAGAGAACGTCCCCATGTCAATGTGAGGGTGCACCAAGACATAGCGAAACTGGTGGCCGCAGCCGAGTTTTCAGCTGACGCCACTTACCAATCGGTAAGGTTCTCTTCCAGAGCGATAACATCACATGTCATGGCTCGCCGCCTACTGTGGCTCAAGCACTGGCAGGCGGATGTTAAAAATAAGGTCAAGCTGGTCACTGCTCCCATCAAGGGAGACAAACTGTTCGGCCCGGCCTTGGAACCCCTGCTGGTCGAGGGTCGCAGCAAGAGGAAGTACCTGCCCTCCCTTTTTCGGAGGCCGGAGACAAGAGGCCCTCAGCCCTTTTGGAGGGGCTTCCCCCGCCCCTTCTACCAACTCCCCTTCCCGCCCAGATACCCGAGACCCCCTTCCTTCCGGTCTCAGGACCGCTCGGACTCAGCCGACAGAAACAAATGGGGCGGCAACCATAAGAGGCCCTTTAGGGGATCAGGGGGGAGATCCTACCGCTGACCCAGATAGAATTTCTTCCTCCCTCCCCATCGGCGGCTGCCTTAGACACTTTGCCGCTCAATGGGACAATCCACTCCCATGCACGGGTTAGGGACACTGTCAGGTTTGGTCTTGCCCTTGAGTTCCGGTCCGCTCCCGCTGATTTCTTTATGACATCCCCCACCTCAAGAGATCCCGCCAAACGTGCACTAATGGATGCATCCATCCAACACCTGCTTGACATTCAGGCCATTCAACCCGTTCCACTGGCCCAGAGGGGACGAGGATTCTACTCCCACCTCTTTGTGGTGCCCAAGCATTCTGGGGGATGCAGAGCTATATTAGATTTAAAATGGCTAAACCGCCACCTTATCCAGCGCAAATTCAAAATGCATACCTTGCAATCGATTATCTTGGGTACCAGGCGGAGTGACTGGTTATCCCCCATAGATCCCTCGGAGGCATACCTACACATTCCAAACTGGCCCTCTCACCACAAATTCCTTAGGGTCTATTATAACAACCTTCACTATCAATACGTGGCCCTCCCCTTTGGTCTGGCCTCGGCTCCCAGGACCTTCACCAAGGTCCTCGCGGCCCTGGAGGCTCACCTCAGGAGCGTTCCCGTCCGCCGTCACTGCTATTTGGACGATATCCTTATTCTCTCCCCGTCCAAGACCCAGGCAGTCAGGGACACCAGAGCCACCCTCTCCGCTCTCCTGGCACACGGGTTCCTCATCAATTGGCAAAATAGTCAACTGGTCCCATCCACCCGAATCATCCACTTGGGAGCCATAATTGATTCAGTTACAGAAAAGGTCTTCCTCTCCTCGGAGAGGTTCCTCAGCATTCAAGCTCTGGTCAAACAGATTAGGCGATCAAGGAGGGTGGCGTTACTTTACCTTTCTAAATTATTGGGTAAGATGGTTTCATGCATCTCAATTATTCCCTGGGCCCGTTTACACAGCAGATCCCTCCAGTGGTTCCTGCTCCCATCCCAAAGATCCGGAAGAAGCAACTCGAAGTCCAGAGTCAAGGTGCCTCCGAGGGTCCTCACATCCCTCCTCTGGTGGACCAACCCCGCCATCAACAGGGGCCACCTCTTCTCAATACCTCAGCGGCTAACCCTCATTGCGGACGCCAGCCTATCAGGTTGGGGCGCTCATGTCAACTCGCTCTCGGCATAGGGCAAGTGGTCGCCGATCGAGCTAAGATGCAGCCTCAACTGGCTGGAGCTTCACGCCGTCCACCTGGCCCTGCTCAGATTCCTCCCCTTGGTACACGGGCATCACGTCCTTATTCTCACGGACGACACCACGGCTAAAGCCCATATCAACAGGCAAGGAGGCACCCAGTCTATTCAGTTGATGAGGGAGGCCGAGCACCTCTGCCGTTGGGCAAAATCCTACCTCCTCGCACTAAAAGCCGAACACATCTCCGGAATCTCCAACATCCAGGCGGATTGGCTGAGCAGGGCCACGGTGGACCAAGCAGAATGGCGCCTCCATCCATCCCTATTCAAGGAGGCGTCCAGAATATTTGGCCTCCCGAGGGTGGATCTCTTCGCCTCCCCGTCCAATGCACAGCTTCCACGTTTTTTCTCCAGGTACCCGTCTCACGGGTCAGAGAACCACAACGCGCTAAGCTGCCCATGGCCCCCAGGGCTCCTATATGCCTTCCCTCCGCTGCCGCTAGTTCCCAGAGTCATAAACAAACTCATTCACGAGAAGGCAGACCTGCTCCTGGTGGCTCCCTATTGGCCCAGGAGACCATGGTTCGCGGACCTCCGCAATCTTTCGGTAGCGCCCCCATGGAGGATCCCCCCAGACAGGATCTCCCTCTCTCAGGGGCCCCTTCTGTATACGGAGCCCCAATGGCTCCACTTAGCCGTCTGGAGGTTGAATGGATCCGTTTGACAAGAGAAAAATTCTCCAGTCAAGTAATCGACACTATTTTGGCTGCTAGGCGACCTTCCACCACACGAATCTGTGATGCCACTTGGAAGGGCTTTTCCAAATGGTGTAGCGGGTTCCAAGTTGACCCCCTCTCTCCCTGTATTGCGCAGGTCTTGGAATTCCTTCAAGAAGGCCTACGTAAAGGGCTTGCCCCCAACACCCTGAGACGGAAGGTCGCTGCCCTCTCAACCGTTGTTTCTTCTGATAACCTCAGTTCTCTCTCTGATCACCCCCGGGTTAGAGCTTTCCTCAGGGGCGCCACCAACTTGTGCCCTCCGACTGTTCACATGTTCCCCACATGGGACCTCAACAAGGTCCTCGTTTCACTTACAAGGCACCCGTTTAAACCTCTGAGGGAGTCCTCCCTTCAATTTCTAACGTTTAAAGTAATTTTCTAGTGGCCATTACTTCTGCTCGTAGAGTCTCGAAAATAGCAGCATTGTCAATCAGAAACGATTTATGCGTGTTCCACGCTGATCGGGTGGTCCTTCGCCCCAACCCCACCTTCTTACCCAAGGTTAACTCACCCTTCCACAGGTCTCAGGAACTGGTCCTCCCAAACTTTTGCCCCAGACCCTCGAGGGACAGGGAAACCCTTTGGCACACCCTGGATGTTAGAAGGGCCTTGCGCATATACATTAAGCGCACACAACCCCTGAGAAGATCAGAATCCCTCTTCCTCTCCTTTCAGCCCAGGACACTGGGGTTCAAAGTCTCTCCCTCAACCATCTGTCACTGGATTGGGGCGACTATTGCCTGGTGCTACCTATCACAATCTCTGCCCGCTCCTGGGGGAATAACCGCTCATTCCACCAGGAGTGCAGCTACTTCGGCGGCTTGAGCCACGCAAGCCCCAATTGCTGACATTTGTCGGGCAGCCACTTGGGCCTCTCCGTCCCCATTCATCAGACATTACAAAATAGACCTATACGCCTCAGCAGAGGCCTCTTTCAGCTGACGAGTCCTACAGAGGGTCATCAGTGACCTGGAGGGGCTGCTGGCCCAGACGGAGTCCCACCCGTAGGACAGCCAAGCTTTGATAGGTCCCACTCTCTGGATGCTCCGAGCGGCTCGAGGGAGAATGGGCGTTGGTTCTTACCTGATACGCCCCTTCTCGGCGAGCCGCGAGGAGCATCCAGCCCCACCCTAACTCCTCCATCTGGTGGGTACTCTAGTTTCAGCCAAGGAGCCAATAGTTGATTAGAAGGATTTCTTAACCTTTCTTCTCGTTATCTCAAAAAACTGGGGGAACGCCACTTGGAGTCACGTGAGGGGGCGGAGCGTTTCCTCAGCTAAAGCTGAGCCTGCAAGAAGAGGACTCGGAAGCACATCCCACTCTCTGGATGCTCCTCGCAGCTCGCCGAGAAGGGGCATATCAGGTAAGAACCAACGCCCATTCTAGGGCTTTGACAGGAAATTATTATTTGGGGAGATAAAGTAACTTACATGTAAAACTTAAATTGAGCACCCTGTAGAGATACAATTACTGTAAATGTTTCCTGCATTCCAAGTACTTTGAAGCCTTGGAGAGAACAAGATATGCATTCTTGTCCAGTACACAGAGTTATATCAAATAGTTTGTCTCCCCTGTACTAGAATTATATTGTCTTAACACTGTAAACATTTTTATATAAAAAAATCTTCCCATATGAAGTTTTTAAAAATCATTTTGGGGAGTAAAAACTGACTAGCAAATGAACACTTTTCTTAGCCATGTTAGGCATCATTTAAAATACAATAATTTAAAAGATGTCATAATACATTTTTTTCACTTATTCCAGATTTTTTTTCTGTGCTTTTGCATCTCTAGTTTTGATCTCCAGTTTGAAAGCTCTTATTGTAAGATCTTCTTATAACATAAACCAAGTCCTTTTATTATTTCAGAATAAAAACAAATTTTGGATTTAATCCCCACTAGACAATTATATTTCTTTCCTCTACTGCCTTACGATTAAATTGTTTCAACATATTAGTAGCATCTAAGATGCTGGCCTAGAAATCAGAAGACCATCAGTTCTAGACTTTCCTTAGGCATAAATGCTGACTAGTGATCTAAAGCAACCATTCTCTTTTTGTCCAACCTACCTCTCAGGATTGTTGTCTTGATTAAATAGGCAGGACATTAATGGATGCTGCTTGAATGATACAAACTAAAAGCAAGATATAAAAATGATGAAAACAAAAACAAACTCTGTAATAATGTCAATAATCTGACATTATTGTGTGGAATATAAGCCTTTGAAACAAATGGTACAATACTTGTATTATTTTTAAAATCTGCAAGTGGTTTCTATCCAATTAAGCAAGGGCTTAGTCAGAAGTTAGAGAGAGCCTCTACATGTGATTAGCCAAACTGATTACTTGATCAAGGGAACCTCATGTCAACAATATGATTCAGAAGTACAGTACAGTTAATACACAGGGTCCGTAACATCTTTAGCAAGAAAATAAATGCATTTCCTATATTATAAATAGGAAATATAAATATTTTATAAATATAACAATTTGCAGTTTTCTGTTTGTTCTAGTTATTTCTGTACATTGTCTTTTTAAACTTACCTTTTAAAATTATTTTTTACCTAAAGCTTTATTGTGCTCTAAAATCATCCTCAAAAAGATGAAAAGTGTTACATTTTCATCAATTATAGTTTGTTTGTTTGTTGTTAGATTTATATCGCTTCTTTCATACAAGAGTTTAAGGTGATATAATTAGTTCTCCCTTCTATTTTTTCTCATAACAAAAACTGTCAAATAAATTGGACTGAGAAGAAAGTAAGTGACTGAAAATCGCACAAGCTTCCATTGTTGAGGGTATAGAACCTGTGGCTTGCTAGTGCCAAATCTTCACTTTATTCACCACAGCACACTGGCTGTCACTCAGATCTTACAAGGTTGAGGAAGCTGCCTCTCAATTTATTGTCATACAAAAGATTCTGTCCTTTCTTGGACCACTTTATTTATAAGATTTATCCAGAGTGTTTCCAGCTATTTCTTTGTTCAGATGTTTTATATCTTTTCTATTTTGTATAAGTAACTCAAAGCAGCAAACATTCCTCCTCCTATATTCCACACAACAACAATCCTGTGAGGTAGGTTGGGATGAGAAAGTGACTGGTCTAAGGTCACCCAACCAGCTTTTGTGCCTGAGACAGAACTAGAAATGACAGTCTCCTGATTTCAAATTTCTGTTTTGTTTTTGTTTCTATTATAATTTCTTTTTTGTTTTTATTTGTTCAGCCCCACTATGGTGTTGATCATAAAATACAAACACTTAACACATTTCTCTGTATCTGGATTTTATAAAGAAGGGAAAATCCCTTTAATCATCTGAAAGATGTTCAATTGATCATGGTCATTTGCTCTTGTTCCTACCTTGATTTAGTTTACCCTATTACAATTTTATGAACTTACTGGTAATTGAATTGAAATAATTTCTAGCTCTGATAGAATAAACTGTGAAATTCTAATTCTCTCCTTCCCCCTTAGCCCTTTATGTACGGTGACTGCATAGCCTATGACTGGTGGCTTGGAAAGGTGTATGATTTAAAGAACCAAATCATTCTGAAGCTCTCCAATGGTGCAAGGTATTTCTGTTGCTTTGCTATGGAGCATGTCATTAGCTGTTTTCGAATTAAAGACTCATAACACTGATTTGTCAGTTGTACTCTTATTCCTCAGATACCAACTATGTTGATAAACCATGCTTATAGAATATTTTAATAAGTTTGGGATTGTTCAGAGTTATTACTTGTATAACTTGAGTGAAAACTGGCAATTTGGGGTGATGTCTTGGTTCTTGCATTTCTAACATTATTTTTGATGTTAACTCTTTCTATCTCTCTTACCTGCAAAAGCTTCATTAGCTGGCTTATGTAGCCAACTAATGTCAGTTTCAACAAGCTTTTATGTTGTAATGGGAAACTGTGGAGCATCTGAGTTGTACAATAAGCATTTAAGAGCTGTTGAAGCCACTTGTTAAGTAGGAAACTAAAATTTCAACAACAAACTGTTTTGATATTTGCTTAACTGAATCATGCTCTTCAGATATCTTTGACTATAACCCTCATCAGTCCAGTTAATATGGCTACTTATCAGATACAGAGCTTTCCATAGAGCTTTCCAACTTTGCAAACAGGTGGTGGTGGTGGGATAATTCCCTGCGAGTGTCAGGCAAGTGCGTACGTGCAGTTCCATTTGCGCAAGTGGCACACACAGCTGCATGCTTGCCTGCTGCTCAGGCAACTTGGCATGCATGCATGCATTCACCTGCCACTTCCGCGGCCCGGTTCCAAATGGCTCAAGGCCCAGTAGTAGGCCGCAGCCTGAGAGTTGGGGACCCCCACCTTAGGAGACACTCTTTTTAAGAGAGCTGCAGAATTGGGCACTAAGTCTGGGAGTACCGTAATTGTTTTATATAATTGATAGTTTGTAATTGTTATTTCTGAACTACATGTTATGTAAATGAGTTGATCTCAGTATTTATCAATAGTACTTCACTATCTGATTATTTAAGATCATATACCCTGATGATTTCATTGTGTTGAGCAAATAAGGCAACTCTCTTTTTGAATTCAGCATCTTGAGTACTTTTTTCTGACCCCCTAGTCTCCTAAAATCTTAGTGCATAAGACTATAGAACTATATTTCTCATAATTTGTGGATGATATATGAATATATCTGTCTGTTTCAAATTACTCAATCATAACAATATCAGGCATTATTAAAAACCTTAATATTTTTCTTAGCATTAGGGCTTCGTACAGTAAGGCTTTTGTCGGAAAACCTCAGCCTTTTGGGGCCATTGGGCACATTGGAATTTTGGGACCGTGTTATAGAAGCCCTCTCACAAAATTGTTCTGTGTGGCTGAGGTGACTAATTACAGAACATTTTACCAGAAGGCAAAAAGAACAGAGTCTGTTTGCGAGGAGTGCTCCACGTTATCCAAGGGACCATATACGTATGCTTGATGTTACTGATTTGTTTGGTGCATGCCAGCTAATTAAAATAAAGTTAAAAAGTAAAATCCAATAGAGCAGAAAGCTTGGTGAACATTAAAAGGCATTGCCCTCAGGTGCCATGTTAGAGACCCATGCAGTTTGGTTAAATCCATGTTTTTCCTCCCATGAGCATATGATCTACTTAGTAACAAAAATTAGTATAGATAAATCTGCTTGGGGGGGGCACTCAATAATCCCTCCCCCACCTCCCAAAAAAATTGTTTGCATGCAAAAATGTCCAGGTTCAATTACTGACATCTCCAGATAGGACTGATTAAGAAAGATTGTGCCTGAAACTTTGGGGAGGTCTCAACAGTCAAAGTTGAACATACAAGTTTAATGGACCAATAATTTTATTCAGTATTTAAAGGCAAGTGGATAAATAGGTACCACTTCGGTGGAAAGATAGGAAAGTAAGAGTGTTCTGTGCGCTTTGGCATATAACCAACCATGCAAGCATCTTCATACAACGCTGACTCTCTTGGGTAAGAAACAAAGATGAGCACTGCCCCCTAGAGTCAGACACCAATGGATAAGAGAAATTTTTTACCTTTATCTTTTTATTCATTAATTAACATCATTAAATTCCAGTATAAGAGCATATGAATTGAAATATGCTATTAGGAAGATTATGCTAACTCTTTTGCAATCTTTTTCCCAATGGTTTATGTATTTCTTTAGATGTTCTATGAGCACAGAAGATGCAGCAAAACTCTATGACGTCTGCCCACATGTCAGTGATTCAGTATGTTTTTAATCATTTTAATAAGTCTTAATTTGTAGAGTTGCATTTCAGCATATTCCTGAGGATTAGGTAGAGCAGAGCATACAGATAGTCCTTGACTTACAACCACAATTGAGCCCAAAATTTTGATTGCTAAGCAAGGCAGTTGTTAAGTGATTTTTGCCCCATTTTGCATCCTTTTTTGCCATTGGTTCACTAAGTGAATCTTGATTTTTTTTTTCCCATTCACTTTCCTTATTGGAAGCTGGCTGGGGCGGTTGGGTGGTGATCACATAACCCCAGGACAGTGCAACTGTCATAAATATCTCCCATTTCCCTGAATTTGATCACGTAACTGTGGGGATGCTGCAACAGTCATAAGTGTGAAAAACGGTCATAAGTTACTTTTTTCAGTACTTTGTAACTTCAAATAGTTGTAAATTGAAGACTACCCTATAGTTGAAAGTTTATTCAGTGCTAAGAATTTGGAAAAGGAAAGGGGGAGAGAGTTATGTTATTATGTAATGTGATAAAATAGTTAAGCATGTTTTTCTATCTGGGAATAGCAGCTTAGGACTGTTAGGCAGTTATTTGAAGCCAAAAATCATTCAGATGGGTATAATCCTATTGTCCATACACTTCAAAACCACTATCAGTTTTCATCCTATTAAGATGTTTTTAATTTAGTATATAATATATTTTCTCTTCTCTATAAATAAATGGTTGACAATTACTTTTGCTAGGAAAAATAAAGTGCTTCATGCAGCAAAACCTGGCTCTTTTCAACAATATCCCCACTGTTGTATGTAGAAATAGATAAGCTATTGCTCTCAGGTCTTGTTTGTATGGGCTAATAGTCTTGTCTTTGTCTTCCTGAATGTTTGACTATCTATGCCTAAAGTTGTTGCCAGCTTTATAAGTAAAGGAAGTTCACTTACAGAATCCAATTTATTCCCAATTTATTCCAATTTAAGCTCAAGAAGTTATTTAGTACAGGTTAATAGAAGACTTTTATTGTGGTGAATGGAAATGACTTGTTTGTTTCTTTGTAGCCCTGAATTCCTTGTACTTTAGCCAATCATAATTATGTATGAGATTTTTGTACTTACTTAGAATGACTAGAGCAGAAAAGAGAATTTATTGGGTGCAAGAAGATGACCCCTGAGTTCTTAAGCAGTTCCATAATGATAAAATTAAGATAAAATGTAGGAAATTAGTTCAACTAAGATAGATGGTGACTTAACCATATCTGATTTGTTTCATTTGCTTCATTTTTCAGGGTCTGTTTTTTGATGATTCATACGGCTTTTATCCTGGACAAGTTCTCATTGGTCCTTCAAAAGTCTTCTCAAATGTGCAGTGGCTTTCAGGAGTGAAACCTGTACTCAGTACGAAGAGCAAATTCAGAGTTGTGGTAGAAGAGGTATGTTTCAGCGAGATAACCCTATTATGAAATATCATTTGGATTTTCTCCAAAACTAAGCTTGATGTGTAGTCTTGAAATGTCTGTAAACTAAGAGAGGGAGGAGCCTGCTGTTTTAGAAACAATTTCAGTATTTTCTTTCCTTGTTCAGTTCATAGACTTAAATTTCTAATAGAAGAAGTCTATAATGTAGAAGTTATGTCCATTTGGATATTAGATTGTTAGTATTTAATCAGGAGAGAATGCCTCTTGACAAGTAAATGCAAAGGAATGTAGAGAAAACCTTGAAGAAAATATGCAGGAACAAAGAAAAAAAAAAAGAAATAATTCAGCCTTGGGAAAAGTATAGTCCTATAATGCAATTTTTGTGCTGTGTGTTTTCTGTTTTGGCCTATGTTGAGCTAGCAGAATTTTTTTAAAAAATTGTTAATATGTTGTGCATTTCTTTTAGTTGCCTAATTAACATTAGGATTGTATCCTAAAGATTATTAGGATTATTAGGATTTTTTAGGATTATACCATGGAAAAAGATGGAAATCAAAAGGAAATTCAGAAATTGAGATAAAGTGGTGGCTCAGGAAAAAAAATTTTTTTTATCAGAAATTGTATGTTAATTTGGTAAACAGTTACAGAGTACAAGGACATCTTAATGAAACATTTCTCTCACAATCCAACCTTTTCTTCTTTAGGTACAAGTAGTAGAACTGAAAGTTACTTGGATCACTAAGAGCTTCTGTCCGGGAGGAACTGATAGTATAAGCCCACCCCCATCTGTAATCACCCAAGAGAATTTATCTAGGTAAGAAATGGTTCATACCAGTTTCCAAAAAGGCTTGCTTGTTTCACGTCTTTGAATTGATAAAAATAGAATAACCACTTACTTTCATAAAATGCATTGTTTTATAGTTTCCCCTTCTTGGATCTTACTGCTCGATAGTCCTGGACTTACAACCACAATGGAGCCCAAAGTTTCTGTTGTTAAATGAGACATTTGTTAACTAAACTTTGCCCAATTTTACGACCTTTCTTACTACAGTTGTTAAATGAAGTTAATAACCTGGTTGCTAACTTCGCCATTGACTCTGCTTGTCTAAAGGTCACATGACTTTGGGACACAACAACGGTCATAAGTATGAACTATTTGCCAAGCATCTGAATTTGGATCACATGATTATGGGGATGCTGCAAAGTTTGTAACCGTGAAAAATGGTCATCAGTCACTTCTTTCAGTGCCATTGTAACTTTGATCATTAAATGAATTGTTATAAGGGAAGGACTACCTATACTCCTCCTTGCAAAGGGACTGCAGTATTATAGACATCTCATCAGTTTAAGTACCATGAACTGACATCAAGCTCATAGCCACAGGGGACTCTGTAAGGGTTTGCTAAAAACCTCACTGTTTAAATTACAATTACTTACAATTACCTTTGAATTACAATTACTTCAGAGATAAATGAGATCTTCAGAACATCAGTTTTATTTTTAAAAAAATTCAAAGGGAGAGGAAAAACATCAAGCTTGCTATAGTATCCACTATAATCAAAATCAGAAATCCCTTCCTTAAAAATCTTTTTTCTTTTGTCTTAATTTTCTGTTCCTTCTGTTTTCTTTTTATATATTTTCCTCTTTTTTCATTCTTTAATTCTAGTTTGTATTATTTTATGTTATCATTATTTATTTTGTACCAGCTTTTTATCACTGTTTTTTTAATCTTTGAATAAAAAATATTTTTAAAAACACAAACAAACCAAACTTAACCTTCCTCTGCTTTATGCTAAAAACATACTGTTGATTTGGTTTGTGGGGAGGGAAACTATCTACTGTATCATGGATAAGGAAACTATCTACTGTGAATCAAGATTTCTTTCCTGATATGTTTTACGTCATCTAAACCAAAGCAAATATATCATGTAATGGATTAATATATATGAAAATGGTATTAAGACATGCATGAATATGAGTTTCTGAGCATCCCGATTTTGGGTTAATTCTTAATTCTCTTTCTTACAATCAAAGTTTATATCAGGAATGGCCATCATATGACATTATAGTACTCCTGATCTCAGACCTAGCCCTCTGTTTGCCTGTCTCATCCTGAGTTGATTTTAAAATAGGCAGCTATATAAGTTTTTAAATAAATAAATACATTTCCAGAAAGTGTTTACTTGGAGGGCCCAGTAATTATGCACTTTGCTCAATATAGAAGTTATTGTAGTTTTTGGACTATAAGATACACTCCCCAACAGAAAAAAGTGTGTGGAAATGTCTGTGCATCTTACATAAAGAATAGGGGCCAGTTTTTGGCCTCCTGAATCCTCCATGTGCCCCATTTTTTCCCTCCCTGGCATCCAGAAGCACTCTGCAGGCCAAAACCAGGCTGTTTTTGGCATCTGGAGGCCTCTGTGGGGCCCATTTTTGCTCTTTTGCCCTTCCTGGTATTGGGGAGGTGGAAAACAAGATGCGCAGAGGGTTTGGGAGGTCAAAAATAGACAAAGTGCTTTTGGACTGGGGAGGGCAAAAACGGGATGCCCAGAGGCAAAAAACTATTTTTTTCTTGTTTTCCTCCTCTAAACCTAGGTGCGTTTTATGGTCTGGTGTGCCTTATAGTCCAAAAGATATGGTACATCATTAGCAGTTTTGTACAGAGGTGCTGTGAACTAACTGAGCTTTGAAGGAATAAAGTTTTCCAGCCATGTACTTGTGTGATTATGTGTGTGGCTATGTGTGTTCATCCATATACTCCATGACATCTTTTTGGACAAGCCATAGAAATATGTTTTCTATTAGTAAATATTTTTATTACCGAGTTTGCTCTAAATTTTTGTAAAATTAGGAAGTAGTTATCTCTTTAAATCCTGTGATTTCCCAAATAGTGTATCACTGTGCATATACTTGAAACAGTTTTAGACATTTCAGCTAACGCTGACGAATCAGGAAGAAGATACCATCCAACAGTAAGGTGATACGACTTCTGTTTTGCTTTTAATAGAGTAAAACGTCTGGGTTGTTTTGACCATGCTGAGCGGCAGCTTGGAGAAAGATGTCTGTATGTATTTCCAGAGAAAGTGGAGCCAGCAAAAATCACGTGTGAATGTCCAGAGAGAAACTGTGTTCTGGGAGAAGGGTCAGCTTCTAAGAAGGTATGTGCCCTTATAAAAGTTAGCTGAGAATATTGAACTATTTCTGAGAATGTTGCTTTGTTCATTATTTCTAACTGTTCTTGTTAGGCTCTGTATATCTCCACTATGGCCAATTTCTGCTATGGTTAAGAAGAAGGAGTGATTGTCAGGGACTGCTTTCATTTTTTAAATTTTATCTCCCAGGACATGATATTTTAAGAAATACACAAGCATAATTGATTGATTAATCATATTCAGATATCACTTAGTCTTGTAGGTTATGCAGACATGGTTAGCATAAACCTTAATTATTAGTAATATTATATTTCCAATTTATTCTTCAGCAAAGGAATACGAAAAAAATGAATGTTAAGTGATTCCAGAATTGTGAAATGAATTCCTCTATCATTGGAGGGAAAATCATATGATAGTTGATCATTCAAAAGAAAATGCATAATGTTCTGTTGTTTGAATTGATTGATAAATGGTGGAATTTGTTTTCATATGGCAACTTTTTAAATAGTTGAGACCCTGAAGTACTGATGTGTATCATATTTTCCACATGAAAAATGCTTGTTGTTTACGCATATAGTAGTAACGCAGGTCTTGTTTTCATATATTTCAAAATCTTTGTGTATTATTTCAGATAAAATCTGGATTAAAATCCAAATTTGAAATGCAGATTCATTCAGAATTTATATTGTAAAGTGCTGTTTAAATATTTCATAAATAACAAGCAATCTATTCTGCATGTTTATCATTTTTAAAAAATTAGAATCTACATTTAGTGTAAAACAGTATCTTGCTGTTTTACAATCATAGTAACATGGGATAAATGTATGCCCTTGATATGTCATAGCCAATATTTCCAATCACTACACCCATTTTTTAATTTTAGTATCTAAAAATACAGTCAAGATTTCAATTGCACATTCTTTAATTTGGACCTGTTAAACCTCATTCACCAAAGAATAGATACCATTTTCCAAATATGGTGGTGAAACCAAGCTTTGCTTTTTTTCCTATGTTAAAATACTAAAATACAAAAACACATCACCAACAGAGTAAAATGACGGTGAAAAAAGAAAGCCTATATATGTCATCGTGATGAAAATAATATTTAATATTTAAATTATTAAAAGTATATTTTACATTTCTTAGCTAAAGCTAAATCTTCCCATGCATGTTTAGAGATCTGAAAAGTGGAAGGCTTTGTCAGGTTTCAAAAAATGGCTAGCCACCTATGCAAGAATAACACAGTCAGCATTTTGCCTGAATGGCTTCAAGTAATAGTATTTTTTTTCTTTCAAACTAGCATTTTCTTCTGAGGAAAAACGTAACTGTAAAATCTATTTCTTTAATTTATTTTAGGGGTTACAATACAAATAAAAATGTGAATGAAATGTTTCCAAAACTGGAATAATTTTCTAAATTTATTCTACCTCTGTTAACAATCCTTTGCATTCAATAGTAATACCAAAATGATGGTGTTTAATATTGCAGATGGCCTGTCCTTGTTTCATATCCAATGTAAAGCCTGAAAAGGTACTGTAATATACACACTTCTTCTGTCTGAAAACATCTTAATGTTCAATAAATTTGTTCCTAAAATCCAATTACAGAAGAGTCTCAGTATAAATAAATGTTTTCTCCCTGTAAGAAGTTAATATTTTAAACTCTTCATTTTCTGAAATAAAAGTCAGTGGGAGATTTTGGAATTGATTCATAACATATTGTTGTGATTTTAATATATTGAATAATTTTAATCTTCAGTATTTCTAAAGAATTTATCAGTGTATCTTTTTAAAATGACTAGCAGATTATGAAATATAACTGTTTTAATAATTTTCTGCATATTTAGCTATCACAGTATTTCCTTGCAATATAAGCATTATTATGATAGAATATATGTATAGGAGTGTGTGTATGTGTTTAAGCCATGAGCTAAGAACAAAGAAAAGGATATATAATTCTAGGCAGTTTGCCACCATTCACTACATCTTGATAATTTTCAGTTCTTGCAAATCATCCTTTCTTCCACCATATAAATACTGTATATTGAGTGATATAATATTTTTTATTCCTTATAGCAATCTTTTATTTGAATATAACAAATATCAGTATGATGTAAATGAAGAATGTTTATCTTACAGGACACTTAGGGAAAGAGGAGAATGCATATTCATGTGGATATTCAAAATAGATTATTTCTGAGAAAGAATGTTAGGGAAGCCCATTGACATAGTTGTGTCAATAATTTTACAATTGGATTTTGTCATGCCTTCCCCTTCCCTATCATCCTGCCAGAAGATTGATTGTTGGAATTTTATTTGCTTTGCATAGGCAGAATGGTGGTGGTGATATATGACATAATACTGTGATGAAACACTGCCCTGTTTTCTCTCATTTAGGGCTGAAATATTTAACATTAAGAACAAATAGAAAATATTCTCGTTGTTTTGATTTTCCTGGAGAGGTGGTTTTTTTTCAGTTACCTGATGTGTCTGGCCCATATCTTATTATTGCAATATTTACTGATTAAGTAGGAATTGCTGATAAATCTAAAAGCCTTTCACTATATAACTACATGATGAGTTCCATGTCATCTCATCTTCACTAGAAAGATAACACTGAGAATCTGACTTTATATCAAAATTCACTAACAAAATTTCCATCATGGGGCAACATGAGTAACATCTGAAGGAGTATTGGAAGACCACTAGTTCAATCTGATGCACAGATTCCCCAAACAATAAACATCTTGTGCTTTAGAAGGTAGATAGCAATTCTAGGTGAGCAAATAATTTTCAGCTCCCAAATAGGCAGCATTTTTTTTAAAAAAAAGAATGGCTCAATTTCTTTAAGCGGTGGGGAATTTTTGTGTTTCTTGACCTGCACTGATTCCTCTAGGTAAGGAGACTACTGAAGAAGCAAATAGTGAAGATCATGTCATGTTCCCCAGATGCTCAGAGAACCCTTGATCTCCCTGAAGGAGAATCTGCAGCAGCAGGTGACCAACAGTCTGAACATCTTAAAGCCAACTTGAAATGTGGAGCAGAGGACTCTAATGTCAGTGACATTATAGGCTTGCAGGACACAAAAAGAGAGCACATTGATGAAACAAGGAAAAGCTTGTCTTGTGAAGTAGTGGGGCTGCAGTTGCAACCAGCCTTTGTCCTGAAACGGGAGGATGGCTCCTCAGATTACAATCTGCAGTCTATAGAACAGGATGCTGATGATGAAGCAGCCGATGACACAGATGACACCAGCTCTGTAACATCTTCTGCCAGCTCCACAGCCTCTTCTCAGAGCGGCAGTGGCACAGGACGAAAAAAGAGTATCCCACTTTCTATTAAAAACCTCAAGAGGAAACATAAGAAAAAGAAAACCAAGGTTTCCCGGGAATTTAAACCAGGTGACAGGTAAGATTAGAGCTGGTATCATCCCACGTGTACATGTCATTAAGCACTACCTGATCCGGTTTCTTGATAAAACCCTGTACATAATTTAAAAACATATCAATAAAAAAAAATGTCTCTTAGTGAGAATGTAGGAAGACCTGTGTTGCCTGCATGCTACCGATACAGTTTTCAAATGATATATCATTTAAGATATTGCTTGATATATCTTAATAGATTTCCAATTTAATTGTATACCTTCTTTAGGGAGGAAAGAGTTAAGCAAAGCATAAAAGCGTTTACCAAAAACAATCAGCTGACAGTGTTCTTTTTGCACTAATCAAACCCCAATATATTGACATTTACCCCACTGATGGTAATTATTAAAATAATAACCTTTTTGGAAAGCCAAGGGAATTTCTGGCAGGACAATTCTTGGTACCTGGCCCAGTTCGAAGTGTTGGTCATTTCTTCTAAAGCATTAAATACTGAAGCACCAGGATATATCAGGTAATGCTTTATCAGCTTTGAATCTGCCTGTCCAGACTAAAAATAACAGAGTTGGAAGGGACCTTGATCTTCTAATCCAACCCCCTGCTTGAGTAGGGGACTCTATACAATTATACTCTATAAATCTAGAGAGTCAGTCTCTACTCCTTGTGAGATACTTGTGGTGTAGAAAGCTATTGTTTTTGATAACCTCCATTTTGTGGAATTCTCTGTCCCCAAAAGTACATGGAACCCCAAACCCTCCATGCATTTTGAAAGCAAGTTTGATTTGATTTGCCTGACCTGATTATAAGCACAAGCATAAGATATTAAAATATCACATATCAGTTTTAGAAGGATATTATTGCTTTGCAATTTTTATATTCCCTGTTCACTATCCAGTCTGGGATGAGATAGAAATGAAATGATTCATAATTTCAGGAAAATGGCAACTCTGTAGTACTACCTTCCCCAATAAAGGCTATGCCTTTTGCTCCATTGTAGCATAATCTCCTTTATGGTATTCTGAGAGCCCATTTAATCCCTACCATTATGTTCAACTGACCAGCTTTTGCAGCTAAAGGGTTTTTTCCTCTCAAAAACTGCCTTTATATCAGCTCCAACTTTAAAGTCAATTCTTTATGCTGTTTTAAAAACGCCACCATTCTTTTTTAAATCTTTACCCTGACTTGCTTTGAGACTTTTCCTTAGTAATTTTCTATCCTTGTTGATAACAGGGTTGCTGTAGAAGTGGTGACCACGATGACATCAGCAGATGTGATGTGGCAGGATGGCACAGTGGAGAAAAATATTCGTTCCAATGAGCTCTTTCCTGTCCATCATTTGGACAACAATGAGTTTTGCCCTGGGGATTTTGTAGTAGATAAAAGAGGTAATTGTTGAAATGCATTCCCTCTGGATAGTGTGCTTATTGGTAACAATTTATACATGAATTTTTCAATCTAGATTTTAAATAGCCAGCAGTGTCTCATGCATCTTTTCTCATCCTGATGAAGCCTAGATGAGTTGGCATTACATCTTTGTAATATGAGTCAATATGGATAATGCTGACTAGGAATTCTGGAAGTTGTAGTCCAGCCCCCCAAGTCAATTAGACCAGTGGTACGTTTCAAAAAAGTTTACTACTGGTTCGGTGGGCGTGGCTTGGTGGGCGCACTTTACACACTCACACTTTGCGTGTGCACCAAACATGCACTTTGCGCAGGTACAGAGGCTTTATGACTCACCTCCTGCAATCCTGCATTCTCCCTGTCACTTGGCAGCTGACGCACGGCAATCTGCTGTGCCATGCCATGGAAACTGCTGATTTCTTGAATCTCACTAGTTTACAGAATAGCAATTTTAGGATTTTTTAAATGTCAGAATGTAGCCCTTTTCTATATTATTGGAATAGGATCTCTCATTAAGTAGAACACTGCTTTTCTGTCTCTCATTTTTTTTTCTTAAAATATATGAACAAGAACAAAAAAAAAAATATGAACATGCTGTTTGCGTTCAGTCCAGATGTTCTCTTGTAGTAGTCATCTGATTTACTGGTGGATCAAGTCTTTAGCAAAAGAAATTTTGGGAAGCTGCCAGTTAGCAGTTTACCATATTGAAAGTCAACAAAAAAAGGTCCACAATCTGAATCTTTTATAAATTGTTCTAGAAATTGTAGTGTTCCCACAAAACAGAAATGTGTGTTTCTTTTGTACTTGGATTTTTAGCAAGGTTTCAGTAATTTAATACATAGTTTTCAGAGGTTATTTTAAGTCAGAAGTATAATTTCCTTCTTAAAGTATTGACTAGTAAAATACTGGATTTAAATAGTTTAAGGACTATATTACTTTAGTGTATGTATAAAATACTCTAAATTCTCCCACCACTCAAGGTCAGAGGAAGGTGCCATCCCAAAATACTATCTAGGAGATTCTGAGAACAATTGTTTTATAAAATTACCTGAATAATTTAATTTTGGAATATTATAAAGTTTTTATTTATGATCCATATGATAAATAACTCACTCTATATACTATATATAATGGTGTGTGTGTATGTGTGTGTGTGTGTATGTGTGTAGGGGTGGGCACTACCAGTTTTTACCGGTTCAAGTGAACTGGTTGTTAATTTTATGGCCAGTTCAGCGAACCGGAAAATCCCACCACTGGCTGACCCCGCCCACCCTATCCCGCCTTTCCCAGGAGTCCCCACGCAGCGCATTTTGGATTGCAGGTAAGTGCAGGGCCTATGCGGGCTTGGAGAGGGCGAAAAACAGGTTTCCCAGTCCACAGCCTCTGGAGGCTGGGGAGGCTGTTTTCGCCTTCCCGGAGGCTCAAGGAAAGCCTCCAAAGCCCAGGGAGGATGAAAATGCCCCCTCCCCTGCGGCCCATTTTTGCAACCAGGGTGGTGCAGGAGGCCAACTAAGCCATGCCCATCCAGCAACTCTGCAAAGAACTGGTTGTTAAATCATTTGAAGCCCATCCCTGTATATATAATACAAAATATTTTTATATTAAATATGTATTTTTCCCTGCAGAACCAATTTTCCTAGAGTGAATTTAAGTTAGGCCGACTTTTAAAAATGAACAAAACATGTTAAAATACATGTACTTTGACAAGTACATTGATTTCAATAAGGTGAATCTTCATGTTTTTCCTTCGTGCTTTCATTATTTTAAAAACCATGTTAGCAGATGGCTGCAAACAATATCTTAGAAGAACTTGGAAAACTGAGAAATCCCATGCCACTTTCAGCTCATTGCACAGTGGAAATGTGAATCCACCCCTCTCTAAGCTTGAGTTGGAGCTGGCAGGGGCCCACCCCTCACAGTTGCACTCGCTCTCAGGTTCAGTATAATGGAGCCATCAGGGACTGACACAATTATGACAAGAAGAAGTTTGATTAGCTGTCAAAGCCAACTAAGCTTGGTTTTTCTATTTTTTTTTTAATTCATCACCAGCAATAAAGTATAAATAAAAAAAAAAACAAGTATCAGATACTTCTCAGAATAATGAAGAAACAGAATTATAGTGCATCGTTTCGCCTTACTATAGAGTATGCTTCTTTCTTCAATCCTAAATAGCTCAGAGTTCTCAGGATCCTGGTATGTACGGAGTGGTGCAGTCAGGCGACCATGTTGGTCGCACCTGTGTGGTGAAGTGGTTCAAGCTGAGACCTAGTGGAGATGATGTGGAGGTAAGAAATAAAGGCTGTGATTGTTTTGTTTTCTTCTCTTGGCCTCTGGAATCAAATTTTGCTTTACTAAATGGTTTTTTTTTTTAATTTCCTAAGGAAAACTTTCATTCTTTGGATGAAAAGCAGAATGTGTACATAAATGTGCCCGATATTCTACTGGCTCTGTTGATATTGAGTCTGTCTCCTGAGAGGATCTAGCTTTGGTTTTTCACTAAATTAAGCTAAGCTAAGATTTAATTATAAGAGTTAAACAAAAAACTATCCAAATGTCAAAACATTTTGGGGGAAGAATATTTTCAATTTATCTAGGCTAGAAACTACACAAAGCCAGCTGGGTGACCTTGAGCCAGTCATTTTATCAGCCCTAGGAAGGGAGGGAAGGTCAAACTTCTTCTGAAAAACCTGGCCAAGAAAACTGCAAGAACTAGTCCAGGCACTCATTAGGAGTTAAAACTGATTTAAAGGCATAATCATCATTATCAGACTTTGTATTTAGATAACCTTCAAATGTCCATAAAATTCAGTCTGGAAGAGAATGCAGCTCTGAATTAATGTGTGTAGATCAGGGGTCTCCAACCTTGGCTCCTGGAAGCCTGGCGGACTTCAACTCCCAGAGTTCCACAGCCAGCAAAGCTGGCTGTGGAATTCTGGGAGTTGAAGTCCGCCAGGCTTCCAGGAGCCAAGGTTGGAGACCCCTGGTGTAGATGATGCTTATAACATAATATACGTTCTTACACAATAAAGATCCATATAGAGAACCCTGCCAGACATCTCCAGAATCAATATTAAGCAGTAACATGCTAAGCATGCAAGTCTAGGTAAATACGTTATGTACAGGATGTCTTGTTCAGCTGTTGAGTGCTTGAGGTAAAAAGCTTCCTCATTTTCTGATAGCTCAGTATAAACCACACATAAGCTTTATGTCCTTTGGGGGAGGGGGATATCTTTTAGCAACAGGTATCCCCCCCAAAAGGAGGGGAATGGCGCTGTCACATGAGCTCTTTTCGATGCCAGTCACATTCTGAGAGAGTAGATTTAGGAGTGATTACCTTTTCTTTAAAAGACTCTTAAATATTATGCAGGTCACTGCATAACAGCAGCACATAAGGGAACACAAGGTTGAATCAGAAGATTTTTTTTAACTTGGAGACTCTGTGCATGAACCAACCTTTATCTTTGTGTGATCATTTTCAGCTGATTGGGGAGGAGGAGGATGTCAGCGTGTATGACATTGCCGATCACCCAGACTTCCGCTTCCGTACAACTGACTTTGTAATCCGCATTGGCAATGCTGAGGATGGTGCTTCGATTGGCGAAAATGAGGTGAGTGATAAAGTATGTTTTTGATACAATTTGTGAGAACTATGACCTGGAAAAAAGTGAGGTGTTGGACCAGTTATGTCTGTTTACATTCTTCTGTTTTGAACTCAACAGCATTTGGGCTTGCATCTAGCGGAAATAAATGCTGTGTGCTTTATACAAGGGGATAATCTCTTCACATATATCCATAGAAAAGACTTCTTACTTTTGTAGCAGAACCAATTGCTGATTACCACCAAAAGAAGTTCAAATGGCTTCAAAATGTTAAAACTTTCATAGAGTTTCAGCAACAAGCCCAACAGACCAGTTTTATTTTTGTAATTACTTTCTTTAGTAACGAAATTGTATGGACAGTTTCATATTAATAATAATGAAGTCTTCAGGTATAACTTTCTGTTGGACACTTTTTAAAGTCTGATTTCTGGTTAAATTCGTAACCCTACTAGGTTTATACAGAAAATAGTAATTGTGTTTAATTTTAAATTTGGAACAATTATCCTGAGTTTTAGAGCTTCTACTGAGGTGTGCTAGGTGACCTATAATTCAGTTAACTATCCAGATTTTGGCTGAAACAACATTCAGAAGGTCCTGGGGGCAAGTAGGAAAAAGCTGATACAAATCATTTCTTCTTGTCTCCTCTTCTGAATGGCCAGTCTGTGCCACCAGTCTTCCCATTCCTTTCATCCCCTACCTTTACCTTTGGATTCAGGTATGGTATATTCCAGGGGTCACCAACCTTTTGGATCTCAGAGACCACCAAACTCATAATTTTAGATCCCAAGGACCACTAACTGGTTCTGCGGGTGTGGCCTAATTTGTGGATGTGGCTTGGTGATCATGTGACTGGCTGGGCATGGCTTGTATGTAAACATTATAAATATTGATATAAATATTGATATTTTTATAAAAAAGAGCAACTTTTACCCAAAATCAGGCAAAGCAGGTAGGCAGATTGAGTTGCTCACACAATCACAGATTCATTCAGAAGTCTATCTGCCATTGGCTAGCTCAGTGTGTCACATAAAATATGCTTGCAAGCAAACTCATAAAATTTGCTAGCAAGCAAACTCATAAAATTAACTCACAACACATCTTGTATGTAAATATTGAATTTTTATAAAAGAAAAAGAGCAACTTTTACTCAAAATCAGGCAAAGCAGGCAGATTGAGTTGCTCACAGAATCATTCATCTATCTGCCATCGGCTAGCTCAGTCTCTCAAATTTGCTTGCTGTGAGTTTGCTTGCAAGCAAACCTTCAGTCCTAAGGAAGGTTCACTGTACTTAAAAGCAGAGCCGAAGATCTAAAGACTAGCTAGAAAGCAAGAAATCCAACCATTTCCTGCTTCCTAGCTAATCTAAATCTCCTGGCACAGCAGAACAGATGATGGTCAGAAAAAGGAAAAATAGAAATTTAGCAGGCAAGTTTGCAAGGTAAGGAGTGAGTGGGCGGGGAGAATTCCCGCGGGCCATGTGGGCGGCGCAGCCTTGTGTTTCTGTGCAGCCTGGACTAATTGCTTTGGAAGGGTGCTCTGAGGGTGAGATTTCTCTGCGGCCCACCAAAATTTTCTCACGGGCCACCAGTGGGTGACTGTTGGTATATTCAATTAGAATTTTGCCTGTGCAATTATTCCCAGCCATTTCCTTCCTTGTTAGCCAGCCTACACATGCCAGATGTCCTTGACTTTCTCCTACTCTCCATTTCCTCCAAACTACTTCTAATTAGACTACATATTTGGTCTTGGCATGGATCATCTGAAGCCTTTGTTCACATTCCTTCAGTCCTTCAATCAAATATAAATTGGGAAGATTCTATCGACTTTCTATGAAAGCTGGAAACTTGAGAACTGTAAGGCTCAAATCTCAGTTTCTAAACCACCACTAGGTGGCAAGGTTTTCAAATACAGCATTGTACAGTAGTTGAAATTTATTTTCTCCAAAGGAGGCAGAGTTGTGACAGTGGAAAGGATTTTTAAAAGTATGCTCCACTGCCTTTGAGATTAATTTAGAAAGCATGTTGTATATGAAATCTTCCTAGTAGTAATGGTTATGGTGGCTGTTGCAGTCTTAATTCCTCTGGCTGTACAATATTCTTTAGTCCTGTTTATCATTTACCTGAAAAAGGCAATAATTATGATTCCAGAAGTTAGAGATAAGGTTCCTGCCTGGCCAGGGGTTTTTATCTCAATTCAAAACGCACTGACAAACGTTTGCAATCAAATTGCCAACTTCAGAGCTCAAACCAAGGATTTTTATCTGCCTGTCTAGATTCCCTTTTTAAGGGACCATCTTTCTCTTGAGTAGGTGTGCTGCTCAGATTCTCAATTTCTCATCAGAAATACTTTCTTCTTAAATGTCTCAAAGAGAAGAGTTTTTCCCCCCACCTGGGGAAAATCAATGATACATGACCCACTCTCCCAGTTATGTACAAATGTGCAGAGAGGAGGTAAGCATTGTAACTGGCAGTAATTCTAATTGGAGAAATAAAATTGAATGATAAAGATTGGAACTCGCTTGGAAGCGACTACCAAAGGGAAAGAATATGTGGGGTATGGAGAATGCAGAATTATAGGGAATGAAAGTTAACTATCCTTGCCAATAATCACTTTTTTGGTGCAACGTAATTACACTACAAAGGAAAATCTCCATCTCAAAGATTCTATGTTCTTAATGCCAGATTGTTCTAAATATCAGATTGGCATCTGGCAATAAGCATCCATCATGTCCTGTTTGTTTCAGATTAATTGTATTGACCCAGTAGGTCTTTCTTTTTGCTCTGTCTACCAGTTTACCTTGTGGTAAAACTTGGAAGTGGAACAGAGAACATTCTATCAGAATTTGCCTTGATAATTAGAAATAGCCGTGCTCTTGTGTTCAAATTCTGTAAAGATATGGCAGCACCAGGAGGAACAAAGCATTGGAGTTGAGAGGCTTCGGCCAAATCTTTTTTAATCTCAAAAATAGGCCTCTTTAACCTGGCCATTTGAATTGATGTAAGGATTATTTTAGCATTAGAATTTGTGCTTTTGTTAAGTTTAATGACATAGCTTTAAAAATTACATTTTTATTGTGTGCTCAGCTACCTTGATTGCCTTACTTGGATGGTTATAAAAAGGTAGGATGTAGATTATAAGAAAAATAATGGTTGCTTTTGTTTCTTTAGCCCTCTGTTGGACAGGTGGCCCGAGTGGATTTCAGCAGTAAAGTAGAAGTTGTATGGGCAGATAATTCCAGGACAATTGTTCTGCCGCAGGTAAATAATTAGCTGCTTCCAGTTGATGTAAGGTATTAGTTATCTCCTTTTTATTAAGTGGTTTCTATATATTGGAATTTTCTAGAATATATGAGAAATTGCTCTGTTAGTTCATTACACTAATTCTGTTGGCATCTCAGTATCACTGTGTAATAAGAACAGTTTGCTCTGATTTTGCTGCTGTGATTTTTTTTTTAGTAATCAAATCTTAACTCCCCAGGAGTTTATGCTGTTATATAGTTGCTTTATTCTTGGAATCTAAATGTGGTCTGTTATTTTTAAAGATGTTTAATGCAGTCTTTGAGGCCTATTACTCTAGTAAATATGTCTTTTACGGAACTTCTGCATTTGTCTCAAAAACAAATCTAGTGATTATTAGCCTATTTAAAATATTGTAGTTTGATTCTATCTTTTTATTTCATTATAGCACAGCAGCTATTAAAACAAGTAAAGTGCTCTTGCTTAGCCTATTAAATCCTTAACATTCAAGGCTTCCTTTTCTTAAATAGAGCAGTTCCCCTTTAATTGTAGTCACCAGTGCTGGAACTGTAGCTGTGTGATACAAAGCCCTCTGGTATATCCCATCCTGCTCTTGTCACACAGGATCATATCATATGGAGGGACCTTCCATGAAGGCAAGCTGTCTGTGCAATTCTGCATTACAAGGTGTCTTGTTTAAAATAAAAAAGTTTCCCCTGTTTCCATGATTCTATTTGTACTATAGAATAAATGTCATAATCCTGTATAAGCCTATATGCTGAAGGATGTATGTAGATTTTATAAAAATGTATAGACTTGCATTTTATCAAAATCTATTGAGCCTTGAAAGTGGGAGGGTGGGTGTATGAGAGCCTGAAGGACAGTACAAAGGAAATGCAGAAAAATGCCAGAAAAATCGTCATTCCTTAAAAAATCAAGGGCATTAACTCCTTATGCTCTGTAGTGGTGAGGTAAGAAACTAAAGATTATTCAGATTGACTATTACTGACAGAGCAATGTCTGAGGAAAAGGTAACGGGCATTATGAATTAATTCAGGGATTTCCTTCTCTTAACTGTCTTATGAAACATGCAGCTTAGCAGAAATAGCAAAGGTGAAGTTAAATAGCATAAAGATAATTAAAATAATGTTACAGCTATCTTGAGGACTTCAGTCTAAAATAATCCACATTACTTCCTGATCTGTTGGAAGCTCTCAGCGCCAGTTATTATCTTTTCAAATAGCTACAATGAACCCAGGATCCCCTTGATTCCAGAGATAATTGCTGGTTCAGCATTCCAGATTTATGAATTGTGTAGGGTCTGCTTCCTAGCAAGAGTTCAGCCTTTGAGGTATTCCATAAATGGAGAAATGTTTGTTAGTTTGTTTAAAATATTTATTTATTTATTTAAAGGATTTGATTATTTTAAAAAATGTGTTTGCAATTAATTGATCCCTTTTAAAATGGGAAAATCAGACTACATTATCATGAAAGGGATTGTGTGTTTTGCCATGTTCTGAGGCTCTCCCTCTTTTTCATTCTGCCTTCTAGCACTTGTACAATATAGAATCTGAAATGGATGAAGAGACAGACCTTGATTCCATAGATGGTAGCACTAGTTGTGCTTCTTCAGATGAATGGGAGGATGAGAGTGATAGCTGGGAGACAGATAATGGTCTCATGGAAGATGACCACACAAAAATTGAAGAAGTTGAACCTGAGGAACTACCTGTAGAAGAGGTGAAAAAGGTAGAAGAACAAGTACAAGGTGCTGTGGCAATGGCTGTGGCTGATCTAACAACAGATAAATCGGGCAAGGAAGGAACCCCAAAGAGTTTCCGAGAGTTGAAGGAGGCCATCAAGATTTTGGAAAGTTTAAAGAATATGACAGTTGAACAACTGCTGACAGGCTACCCAACCTCTCCCACAGTTGAACCAGAAAAGCCTACTCGGGAAAAGAAGTTTCTAGATGATATAAAGAAGCTGCAGGAGAATCTGAGGAAAACTCTGGACAACGTAGCTATTGTGGAAGAAGAAAAGATGGAGGCAATGGCAGAGGCAGAGAAGAAAGAAGAGAGAGAAGTTCAGACACAGACACCAGTGGCATCAGAATGGCCCAGCGAAACACCAGTGCTATGTCAGCAGAGTGGAGGCAAGCCTGGTGTTACCTTCACCAGTGCCAAGGGAGAAGTCTTCTCAGTGTTAGAGGGTGCTCCAGGTCAGTTTTTAAAGTGGGACTAAGGATAGATTTTAGGGCATTCTGATAATATTGCAATCTATTAGCTCCGTTTAGCAAGGCCTGTGTCAGGGAAATTGAAGTCCAGCAATTTCTGGAAAGCCCTAAATTCATAGTTCTGTTTTATTGGGACCAGTGTTTGAAAATAAGTTATAGTGCCCCCCCCCCATTCTTTCTAAATATATGAGCCAGGTGTAAAATATAATGTTAAGTCTATATCTGGACTCTTATTCTTGACCCCTTTCTCATTTTTTTCTCTGTATATCTCTCTTCTTATAACTTTATCTGGTCTTATATGGAGCTTTTACAGTAGTGAATTCAGTTCAACAATCTTCAATAAAATTCGTGGTCTCTGATCAGGCTAGATAGTGTTTCTTAATACAAGCATCATTTGAGCACTCTGACAGTATTTGTTAATAATTACCTTATTTCTTTGTAAATTTAGTGCTGTTTTATATTTACAAGAATAGCATATCAGAGTTATTTTTGTCTATTTTACTAATCCTATTGTTTAAATAAGTTTCTAGCAAATGTTAGGAACAAAGGAGAACATGGAAAATTTGGTAATCTGCTACCCCAATTTATTTATTTATTACCCCATTAGATAGCCATGCCTTTAAGAAGATGGAGTTTCAGCCTCCAGAAGCCAAG
The DNA here is from genome assembly GCA_033807585.1 of Hydrophis major. Classification (NCBI taxonomy): domain Eukaryota; kingdom Metazoa; phylum Chordata; class Lepidosauria; order Squamata; family Elapidae; genus Hydrophis; species Hydrophis major. Next base: position 176,908,143 of record CM066329.1, read on the forward strand.
AAATTTTTCAGCACAGTGAGGAAAGAAATGGCTTTGTTAGCAACTTCATTGCCAGATGGTATCATGGTCAAAACATTTGAAGACAGAATGGTAAATCATGTAAACCTTCGTACATGAACTTCACAGTCCATAAAGAAAGATATACTTTGTGTTTTAAAATTGTTCCTAGATGCAGTTTTCTAAAAAAATATATAATTTTATTCTTTAAAAGAATGATATTTCTGTTATAAGTTATTTCTTAATGAAAAAATGGTTTTTTACACCAAGAAAAAAAATCCCCAATTCATTTTTTCTTTTGGCAGTTAATTAAAACTAAGAACTACATTTGTTTTGTATTTTCCTAAAGATTGTAAATAAACACTTGAGTGTGTATATATGAGTAAGAGGAGTTAATTCAATAACTTTGCCAATATAACGTTAATATTGCTTGGTACATAGCTATTAAATGTAGCAGAACTTTATCATTTGTTGAATGAATGTGGCTGTATTTTTTCTGAGAAGGTACCAACAACTTGTCCAGTGTAATTTGTTGCATTTATATCCTTTTATTATGGAATTAAAGGAGGTGTAGATATAAAGTATCTCTATCTCATAGAGACTTTGTACAGGTTTCTTATCTGTTTAGTCTTAGCAAGATAATATATAATCTGAGTTTGTGTAATAGCAGTATTTTTATCTGGTGTGGGCTAATATTTCTGTGTTACTCAACAAATGTGGAACAAACCAATTTAGTAGAACAGAGATTTTCTTTGAGGACTTTTTCTGAACATTTAGTCAAAGTTTCGTCTGTCATGAATTATTGGGGTATATACTAAGCATGTTGATATGAAACCAAACAGGATGTTTTTGTGTATTTTCTTAAAAGCATTGGGTGTAACATTTTTTAGTTAGCTCTGGTTCCTCTTTATGGATTATTGCATGGACTTACACATAGCCTCTCCACAGGATCTCTTCTCAGCACTAGTCAAAGGACCTACGCGCACACCGTACGAAGATGGCCTCTTTTTATTTGACATCCAACTCCCCAATATCTATCCAGCTGTGCCCCCACTCTTCCGTTACCTCTCCCAGTGCAGTGGCAGACTGAATCCCAATTTGTACGACAACGGAAAGGTTTGCGTAAGCCTTCTGGGTACTTGGATAGGCAAGGTAAACAACTGCTGCTGATTTTTACTGTAGTACTCTTGATCTGCGTTATTCCGTAACATATTACAAAATTGCATGGAATTGCAATGCTTTCTTTAATTATTTAAGTCAAGCAGGTGGCCTACTGTAACTGCTGTTCAAAGATACTGTTCTAATCCACAATATTGTCCAAGTATATGGTATGCATGGTTTAACAGGTACTAGCTGTTTAAAAAAAACTACTGCAGGACCCATACATTTGGAATCTAGTTGTCATAATGGTCACTACTTTGGTTCAGACAAAATATAAATTCAACATAGCAAATGAAACTAACATCTGTTGTTAGAAAGAATTTCTTCACAACTCATTTCAGAGGTTTTTTCCTTCAGAAATGCTCTTCCCTCCACCTACTCCCTCATAAAAATTGTATGAATGCTTATCACCAAAGTCTGTTCCCATAATAGAAGATTGTTTTAAAATATATTCTATGTGTGTTCCTTATAGCACCTTCATTTTTATTACTGGTTTTCCAGTTAGATTAAACTTCTTTTGTCTTTCAGTGAGCATATAATAGAACCGTATCTTACAGTACATTGTTTTTTTTTATTAGAGATGTAAAGAAAAGCATATATGCTATCCCCACCCCAAAAAATTTGTTTTACCCAGAATCTCTTGATATAAAAACATTAATATCATTCATATGAACAGTAAAGTTGTGATAGGAATGGAAGTCAACAGAGCATGGATCATTGCAAATGCCTTGTTCTTAAAAGTTGCTGTGACTGCAATTTAATGCTATGTAGTGTCTTTGCTGTTGAATTAACTGCTTGCTGTTATTTGATTATTCCAGGGCACAGAGAGATGGACCAGTAAATCTAGCCTTCTCCAGGTGCTTATCTCCATCCAAGGTAAATTCCAGTAAGATGGTAAAAGGAAAGATTGGGTCAAAACTACTGCAGTAGACAGAAAAAGGTTGTTTTATGGCTAGCCAAACTGTGGATTGTTTTTCTTGCCCAAGAACAAGGATATCAATGGCTATTTATTTCATGCTCTAAAGGCAAAGCCACAGTCACCAGTGGGATAGCTGCCAATATGGAGAATTAGTAGCAAGTAGCTCCCTGAACTTGAGGTTAAAAACAAAGAAATGCCAAGATTTTTTTAGTTTTTTTAATTTTTTAATTTTACTATTTATAGATGCTCCATCACTGCCATTCTTGGCAGCTGTTCAGTTCATTTCTGTAAAAAGCAGTGCAGCACTTAGATGTAATTGAGAACCCTAGACCTTCATTGCAAGGAGCAGATTGGAACACCTTTTGCATATGCTATAAATCTTCAGAGATTTTTTTTCCATGGTTTTTAGTTTATTCAAAAGATTTTAAAATAACAAAACACCAAAATATTTTTTTAAATTTTTTTTTTAAAAAACCTAAAACTAATGCATATACTCCTTATGTCCTCCCTAGTTGCATTCTGATTAATATAACAATATTAGTTTACCACCCCCTGCGAAACAGGCCAAAAAACTTTCAAACTGTTAAACTACTAAATCTACTTGCAAATTGTTAGCCTGTCATCTATAAACTATATTAATAACAAAATGGTTAACAGTAAAAACAGAGATTCAGACATTATTGTATGCTTAGAAAACAGTAGGCGTGTTTCTTATGAAAGGAACTGTACGATGGGTTATCCATGTATATGGTACATCTGCAGAGTGACCTTCTGTGATAGACAAGTTAGGGGAGTTTGATTTTTTTTTTAAATCTCATATTAAGGGGGTGACTAAATTACCCAGTTTTGTTTAACAATGGAAGGCATTAATTTGAACATCTGACTTGGTATAAAGAGAACCTATAAGGTTCAATTGGGCCTTTTCTTAGAAGTATTTTGAAAAATTAAAAGTAAGAAAACATTAGTCCAAAAGTTAATGACCTTCATATTAAAATAGCCTTTTCAAAAAGCATTTGGAGTTCTCTCCTTCATTCCTTTTCATAGAATTTTTTTTCTCCTCAAACATCTCCAAAAAGGGAACATTTTGTAATTTTCCAAAATCCTGGAGAGATTGTATTGTAATGATTTTTCATCCAAAATCCTGGAGAGATTGTATTGTAATGATTTTTCATCAAATGCTTCCATGGTTGAGGAGTATAATAATAATACTACTCACTGAATTGGGATTAATAATTCAAATTTGGAACAATTGCATTTTCAGTGAAGATTACTTTGACTTCCAATCCTAAATAAAAAATTTTTAAAAAATAGTCTGAAAAATACAGTTTTCCAGAATAGAATTCTCACTTTTATCTTCTAGTATGTTCATTATCCTAATGCATTTGTATATCATGTTTCTTTTCCAATTACATTTTTAAGTAAAACACATTCTGTCGGCATGCACTGTACATTTCCAAATTATACATGTACTAAATACCTTATTTCTCCCACTATTTTCTACCTTCCTTTTCCCTTCCCACTTTTTTTTTTACTACTAGGACTTATCCTAGTCAATGAGCCTTATTACAATGAGGCTGGTTTTGACAGTGACCGGGGCTTACAAGAGGGCTACGAAAACAGCCGATGCTACAATGAAATGGCTTTGATCCGTGTGGTGCAGTCAATGATGCAACTGCTGCGCAAGCCCATAGAAGTCTTTGAGCAAGAGATCTATGAGCATTTCTGCTGTAATGGTTGGCGCCTGATCCACCGTATTGAGTCCTGGGTGGAGACCAATGAACTGGTGGAGAGGAGCCATGATCACGTCGGTCTGGCAGAGTCTTCCTTTGCGCATTCAGCAGGAGGCATTCTGGCTGAGAGTCCTGTAGACAGTATGGGGCCATTGGGAGAGCAAGAGTTAGGGGCTGCTGGAGCAGCTAGCCAACTCTCTGATGGCAAGGAAGAGCTGGAAGACTCCGGTTGTGGAATGTCAACAGTGGCTGCTAGTGACACCCATCAATGTTCAGACTCTGAGAGCATGGGCCAGGCCAGAGAAGCACATTTTGCCAGAGACGTAACAGATGAGGGTAAAGCCACTCAGGACTTTGCTGCTCAGCCAAGTGTGAAACCAAAGAAAAGGAGAAAGAGCTACAGGAGCTTTCTCCCTGAGAGGAGTGGCTACCCTGATATTGGGTTCCCCCTGTTTCCATTGTCTAAAGGGTTCATAAAAAGCATCCGCGGTGTCTTGCAGCAGTACCGGGCTGCCTTAGTGGAGGCTAGTATCCCCGAGTGGACAGAAGATAAATAAATTTTAAAAACCCAAGTTAGGGACAGACAGGCACACAAAAAGATAGGGGGACACGGAGGAAGAACCTAGCAAAAGTTGTTAACAATAAATAGACTGTCTCACTGCACCCCTTCCTCCTTGGCTTGGTTTTGTTATAGAGAAGCAGAATTCCATAACTCATTTCAGGCTGTCTTTTTAATCACATTCCAGATGCACAGGATGATAGAGCACACACACACAAACTTCACCCATCCATCCATCCCTTCTCACACAAATGACGTTCCCCTTGGGGCTTGATTTTGTGAAGAGAGGTGCTGTGGTCTTTCCATTTCAGAACTTTAGTGAAGTTGGGTTTGGATCTTTCAGCTCTCTAGTCAATGAAGTGACGACCCGTTCCTTGTTTGAGTTCTTGGGTGCTGTGGATATTGCTGAAAATGGGGACTCCCGTTGATTAAATCCTGAAAGATCCTTATTCAGTATCTAATTGGAAAATGTAATGGTGCACTTTTCTTCTACTGCCTGACCTAACTTCACTAAAGTCTGTTGATTAGAAGGACACAAATTCTCTGCATCATTCTTAGTTATTTTCACTGTTGACTATATCTATTGGAACTGAGGAGACGTGCTGTACAAAAGCCACCAAATGATAAATGTAAGCAGCTTGCTTTCCTTAATTGCTTAATCTCTAATCATGAGGAGCAAGTAAGTGCAAGGAAAGCTGTACTTGTTGAGATGAGCACTTGGAATTTTTGGTCTGAAGTATACAATAGCATATTTTGTTCCACTTTGCCTTGAAGAGGAATAGTGCATATAGCATAGTTCACTGTTCTCTTGGATACATGAACATTATACAATTAACTATGAACATTAGGTACCTCAGGATGATACTCTAAATATCGCATGGTGCAAACCATAATTTCTGAATTTCTGCTTTCACCTATGTGCTTGCAAAGTGGCAACTCTGCCTGACTCTATATCTCCGTGGATTCATATCAACTCTGCAGCAACGAAGTCTACATTCTGGTAGACAGCGGATCTCTAATCAAGCATCTTTAAATAAAATCACATCCTTTTCATTAATATTATTCATGGTTCCCAGATTCTGTATCATTTGCTTTAGCCATTTCCAAGAATGGCATTGTGACAGGGTGGTTGCAGGGGAGTGAAGATGCATGCTTCCAACAAATTTCAGTTGGTTGTCCACATTCCTGCATTCAAAACAGAGTTGCCTTCTATTTTCCATTTGGTGCTTCCTCCATCTTTGCATGGCTTCACATTTATTTACCTTTATTATTCCTACTCTGATAACAACCTAGAGGTCTCTTTTAGTCGCCCTCCCAAGAGAATAATCCACTTGGAGAACATTGAGGGAGATGACACAAGTCTTGTGTTGGCTTGGAATGTAGTGAATGAATTATTTTAGTATTGGAGAGTAACATTTGAGAAACTGCATTTCTGTGTTTTTAAGAGCTTGCAACAGGCAAGCTATCGCAGCCCAAGCAATGATGACTGGGAAAAGAGCCCAACTTAATAAAAATTCAGAGTAGTTAGATTGATATAGTCATCAGATGAGGTCAGGGATAGAATTTACCTGTTGCCTGCACTATCAGGCCCACCACTGCAGAAGGGCAATTCTGTTCTGAGGTATTGTCAGATTTCTTACGCAGATTAAATAATGGTACATCGCCTTCCCCAGAGAGAATTAAGCACCTGCCTGTCGCTAACGACCCTTTTCAAAAGCCTGCCTTTTTCCAAATCGTAATCATGTAAACTGCCAGGTTGGTTCCAAGACATGCTTTAATAAGGTGAGAGGAGCCACAAAAACGTTAATTATGCAAGCTACAGGAGAGCTACCTTTTCTCAAAACACAATGAAGGACTTATCTGAATTGTTAGCATTCTGCCTCTGCGGAAGATTTTGCTTATTCTTCCTTCCTTGGAACCTGCTGACATCTTTTACATCCTCCAGCACTGTCCCTTTTATCCTTGCTGTTCTTTGCCCTTACCAGTGGCATGCACAAAAGTTTACATCCCCCCTCCCCCCCTTTAGCTATTGAATAATGTGAAGCTCTAGATTATGCAGTTGCCACTGGGCATATTGCAGCCGTGTAACTTTTGGGTGTATGTCTGTAATCCAGAGTGAAGAGATTGTCAAAGAGACAGATGCTTATACATGCACACCAAGAAGCCAAAGCATGAGGCATATTGTTAGTCTTGAGATGGGCCACATGATTGTGATGTATAAATTAAAATCTACCTGTTAAGTGCTGGGAAGGGAAAGGGAAAAGAAATATTACTAAACTTTATAGACTTGATTCTGTACAGTATTTAAAACCGATGGAGCTGTCATATCGGGGCAATGCTTAGGGGTATGTTACTTTTGCAGCTGTGAATGCTTGGTTGCTTACAAATATATGTATAAAGTACCATGTGATGAATCTTTTTTTACTGGCAAATTTTGTTTGGCTAATTAAGATGCAGTAATAAAGGAGAGAAAGTGGCTTGCCGTTAACGTTCGCAGCTGTTCATAGATTTGGCTGTTCATGCTGTGTGTCGTTTCAGCTTGAAGCATCAGGTTTATGTATCCCTGAAACTCTGAAAGGGATATCAGCATATCAAAAGGATTTGCGTGACATGTCTTTCCCAGGATCACAATTTACATGGTAGGGCTTGTGAATGCTACAATACGTTTGCTAGGAGGGTTTCTCTGGAACCCTTCCTTCTTGCCTTTAAATTTTCAAGATGCTAAATTTCATCTCAATTTCACTGTCATCTTCCTTTACTACAGTTGAAGCTCCAACAGTAATTGTGCTGATTGTCACAGGATCTGTTAAACAATCCAACTTTTCTTGGTTGCCATATAAATATGCATAGTACATCATATTCCTGTTTGTATTTTGCAACCAGAAGGCTCTTTTTTTTCTCACTTTGGCCAGTTTTGTATAGGAGAGGCACATTTACGTCTTTCAGAGATGTACATTTATGCGACACAGTAATTATGCTTCTTTAAATTTGCACACAATTCCTTTTTTTTTTTTTTTTAGCAAGGTGCATCAGAGAATGTTAGAATATCATCATTTGGTGCAAAGACACCCCTTAATGACTTGATTTGTCACAAACTTCATCCCTGCTCTAGAAGACAACTTAAATTATTATGGAAGATACAGTAACTGGAGTGATGTAGATTATCCTCAAACTAGAATAATCACAGCCTCGTAAAATAAATATTGAAAAGGATACATATGCATATATATTATTGGGTTGTCTAGTTTCTGTCCTCTGAAAGGCCTGGGAAATAAAGAAGCAATAGCTGTCTCTTACCCGAAAGAGTCAATCCACTCTAGCATTTTAAAAAGCTGCTCCAAGCTTCCCCCCCACCCCCCCCTTTAACCACACAATACCTCCTTGCAATTATACAGGCCAGGTACAAGCTTGCCTCATGAGGTGCACGAAATGAAAACTAGGTTTTGTCTGTGAAAACAGCTGCTTTGCCCTTCATTCTCTTAAGAGCTCAGCATGTTGATAGAACTCATTTCTGAGTTTTAGTCTGCCCTGGTTCATTGTTTTGAATTACGAATGTCAGCCTTAGGCTGACACTTTTGTCAAAGTCATCCAAGCAGCAACTATTTGACTACACTGTTTTAAAATGTCCAGGGGGCAAGTAGAACTCTCCCCATTGCTACTCTCTTATGTTTAGCATGATGTTGCACTGGAAATTGTTCTCTTATCTATGCCTGTATGCCCCAATGACCATTATATATGCTCCCTGCTCTGTTTTTTCCTAACAGATTAAGTGACAATTGCTTGTATTGATGTATTATCTGGCCTCCAAGTCCCAGTTTGTGCTTTAAAAACTTTTACTCTTCCTCTGTCTTGATTTTTGCAAATTTGTAGTAACTTAGCTGTTTCAGCAAAGCCAGTGTTTATCAAATATAAGATATATATGCCTTATCTTAAAGTACAGTCTCCACTACTTGTAATACATGCCAAATGCGGAAGCCAATTCACTTGCATGTGCTTTGTGTTGCTTTCAAAATCTGTGAGAAGTCAGCCTAATATTAAATGATCCAAGTCCAAGTAGATGCTATGCTGACTTCAAGACTAGTAAATCCTCCTGAAAAGATATATCTCTACATAACGGAATCAAGGGAATGCTATTCATAACAAAACTCAGTAGAAATCTGTTCATGTATGTGCAAATCTTAATTATTAGCCATTCAAAATGTGGCCAATGTAATATATTCTACCCTTACAAAGTTAGTTGCAAGAATAAAATCCTACTTGGCAGATGGTAGCACAAGGCCAACCTTGTTTGATCTTAAAAGCTAAGCAGGGTCAGGGAATACCTGTGCTCTCCACTGGATTTGGGAGTTTAATAAACATCCCCCAAAGGAGGCCATGACAAAGCAATTTTATATTTTTGCTAATTACATGGCTATGTTTTAAGTCACCAGGACTTCAATATGACTCTATTTAAAGTTATGTTACATAACTTCAGATCTGATGCTTTCCTAGGATAGCAATCAATGCTATCTATCTGATACACACAGTACATAATAGGGATTCATTTTTCCTCAAAGTAGCTTGTGAGGACAGGGCACTCCACATTTGTCTATTGTAATTTCATTATCAGTTTGGATTATAAAAGCTGCAAAGTTGGGGAATTTGTAGCAAATCTACATCTCTAAATTCTTCTGGGACTAATTGAGACTAATGAACTATTCTCCAGGATCTGACCCTACTTTTTGGAGGACACACAGGAATCAACATAATTCTTCAAAGAATTGCATTGGGGTGGATGAGTAGGAATTCTCAGTTCTGCTTCGAAGGCACTTTCAGTCCACTTCTTATTTTATGTTATAGGTCCATTTTTGGTCGCCATACTATAAAAAAGATATTGAGACTAGAAAAAGTGCAGAGAAAAGCACCCAGGATGATTGGGGGATTTGGAGACTAAAACATGAAGAATGGTTACAGGAACTGGGCATGGCTAGTCTAGTGAAGAGAAGGTCCAGGGGACACATGAAAGCAGTGTTCCAATATTTGAGGGGCTGCCACAGGGAGGAAGGGGTCAAGCAATTTTCCAAAGCACCCAAAGGCCACATAAGGAATAATGGATGGAAATTGAACAAAGAGATTCAACCTAGAAATGAGAAATGTTCTGACAGAACAATCAACCAATGGAACAGCTTGCCTTCGGAAGTTGTGGGAGCGTCATCGCTTGAGACTTTCAAGAAGAGATTGGATTGTCAGTCAGAAATGGTGTGGGGTCTCCTGCTTGGGGGGCATTTGACTAGATGACTTACAAGATCCCACCCAACTCTTAATCTTTTATCTGTCCAACCATAAAAGCCTTAAATGTCAGTTGAAAGCAGCTGTATAGTTAGAGCATGTGTTCTCCAAATCTTCCTTTATTATGATGAATTCTATACTGCTCAATCCAGAGATTCTGGGAAGCATATGTTCTTTTTGTCCATTTTTCATATTTTTAGATAGATCATAATAGCACTTTGGCCATAATAGCACTTTGTAACTATAGGTAGCCCTGATACTACCACCCTCTCCCCAAACTATCTTGCCCTCAACTATTACCGTATATACTCGAGTGTAAGCCGAGTTTTTCAGCCCATTTTTTGTGCTGAAAAAACCCCCCTCGGCTTATACTCGAGTCAGATTCCCCTCTGAAAAAAAAATGACCCACCGCCATGTGAGAATGCTCAGACAGGAAATGATCGGCCTCCCTCCCTCCCCACCTTCAGCCCCAAACCGCCCGCTCAGGGCTCCTGAAGGGCTTTCGGTATCCTCAGAGGGGGTGGGGGAAGCAAGCCCGGACCGGGAGGGCGATCAGGTGGAGCCGGGCAGCCAAGCGTATCGCGGGTGGGAAAGGACGGTTCCCTGGACGATAATGGAGGAGGAGTCCCCCCCACCCCCTGCTGGCGAGAGGAAGAGACCCCGTGGGCTCCCTCCTCAGGAACGGAACGAAAGCCCGCGGGGGCCAATCGGAGCAAAAAAAAAAAAAAAAAGAGCCGCTTTGCACCTTACAAATGCAAAAACCCCAGGATTTTGCATTTGCAAGGTGCAAAGTGGCGAAGGCAGATCGCATGTGCTGGAAAGGGCTTGACTGTATTACGGGGAGAGAGAGAGAGAGATGATAAGAATGGCTCTTGCTTTTTTCTTGCAAGGGAGAGAGTGACTCCTGCCTCCCACTGTCATCGTCATCTTCTTTTGGGTTAGTGAATCAATCAAACCTTTCATGATAGTGAGATCGTTTCCCAAATTTCTCTTAAATCAGGGAAGAAATCAGAAACAAACCTTTGGGCTGAGAATAAGCCTGTTCCTATGATGCCATTTTTGTTCACTGCAGTGTGAAAAGTGTGAAAAAACACACTTCTTTTTCTTCATCTTCTTGTTCCCTATTTACTGGTCTCTTTCAAAGAGGAAATTGTGAACATCAAACTTATTCTCAACTGTCCTAGTGAAAGTTTTTATTGGTATCTATTTTTATTTTTGAAATTTACCAGTAGCTGCTGCATTTCCCACCCTCGGCTTATACTCAAGTCAATAAGTTTTCCCAGTTTTTGTGGTTAAATTAGGTGCCTCGGCTTATATTCGGTTCGACTTATACTCGAGTATATACGGTAAGTTGTCTGCAGTTTAAAAAGAAACAGCAGGCTACAATAAAAAGATGGCTACTATCCCTCCATTCTTTTGACAGCTGCCTTTAATAAACTATAGTTTGTCAGATGGAATGTGTTAGTTACAAATATTAGCCAGGAATATATGCAAGGAAGGTGAATACATAAAGATGCCACTTTGGACTTTTATGGAAATAACCTAGGAGTTGCCTAATCAAATGTGTATCTAATTGAAGAAGTGTTGTGTCCTGGGGAAGGTTAGCCGGGGTTTTTTTTAATTAACCTACCTGCATTTGAATGATAAAGGGGGTGAAATGTTACATTAAGTGCTTTGCCTTTTGATAAGCGCAATTCAAAATCACAGCCTCGACAATAGACATTACTTTTTTTTCAAAATAGGACTTTCATTTCTCCATAGGAATATAAGCAACTACACACAAGGCATGTATGTGTTTTATATTCCTTACAAAATCATAAAATTGGTCCTCCGAGTGGCAAAGGATTAAGACATCTTTATCCAGACAGAAAGGGAAGTGGCTTTGGTTTAGTTTGAAGGCATCCTTCTGCTAGAGTAATGCAGAGAGCAAGGAGACTCTTCACTGCACAGCAGTTTAGGAAGAAGTCATGGGCAAGACAAGCTCCTCCGCTACTTGCATCACAGTTAAAAGTTGCAGAAAAAGACAAGCTCTCCCTGAGAATTATCCTTGTGAACAATGCTGATGGTGTTTTGAATGCAGTAGATGCAGCATTTGGAGATTTCTTCACAACTTTCCAGAATGTCACAGTGGTGTCATAAAAACCCTTTCCACTGTTTCTTCCTGATGCTCATTCAGGAGCCACTAATAATACGGGCTAGCCGGTGGTGTATTTGTCCTTGCACTGGCTCACATGTCAACACCTCACCGTCTACTGTCATAAACCCCTTGGGCTCTAGGGGCTCCAGCCGAAAGGCTTTCACAGACACGCAGTGGACATGAGGCTGGTTAAGAGTCAACTGGCTCCCTTTCTCCACGGCCATGAATAACCTGAGCATTCCCATCCGGGAAATGCCAGCAGTTACATAGAAGAGATGGATGGCATCATCAAACAGCTTGGCCGTGGGAGCTATAATAAAGTCTGTTCCCAGGTGGGATTGCTGAATGCCAACTATAGAAACAAATTCCTCCTCGGGGACGACAGTCCAGTGCTTGGGAACTGGCTGCTCAAAGGGTACCAACAAGGAGTCTTCCAGCACACAATCCTCCTTCAGGAGGGAAGATGCAGGCTGAGGGAGGGTGTTGACAGGAGATTTCCCACTAGCAGTGGAGACCTGGAGAGGATGTTGAGGTGAGGGGCCAGTAATCACCCCTACGGGAGGCAAGGAATTTGAGGCAGAGCTTTGTACTTCAGCTGGCAGGTAGGAGAGGCGGCCCTTGTAAACTTGGAGTGAAGTAAGGAGTTGGAACGTGCCCACTGTAAAACGGGCACTACCCAATTTACGGTACCTCTCGCTGGTAATGTCCACATCAGAGACAAAACCCCAGCCAAAGCTGAGGAAGGAGAAGAGACGCTTGCCTGAGGCCGTGCGGAGGGAGACGAGGTCCATGGGAGCATGCAGGCCTTTGCATAAGAAGTAGGTGCAATTCATCAACAGTTCCTCCTTTGCCACATGACTTTTGCTGTAATGGGGAAAGAGAGGGAAAGACAGCCTAGGTTAAACCATGATTTCTTGAACAAGCCACTCCATGTGCCCTAGTAACCTTTAGGGCATAACATTGAGCTATAAACCCTAATCTATACTTGCAAATTTAGGATTCACATATCATGCTAAGTCAAAACTAGACAAGCCACTTTGCTACTTAGTGGGATGTGTAAGCCCACCCATGGAGAGAGAAGTATAAAGTAGCACAGAAAACCAGCACACAATTACTGTTCCAATGTGTTCAAGATTGCAATAGTACTAGATATTATCTAGAATCAATGTTTTCTGTTGTTTAGACTTTACAAGCAATGCACTGTATTGTTTCATCATTTGTTTACAGACCCTGAATGTATGTACCATCTGTTTCTGTACCCTCTTAAAAGACATGACCCCCCCCTTCATAAATGTTTTTGCTTGGCTTGAAAAAAAAATTAGCAATAGCAATAGCACTTAGACTTATATACCCCTTCACAGTGCTTTTTACAGCCCTCCCTAAGCAGCTAAGCATAAGCATATACTAAAAAGCATGATCTACCATTGAAGCTCCTCCTCTCCTATATATTTCAGGCCCCCAGCAGAGCTCTCCTGTTCCTTAATGCCAAGGTTGCACAACACGCATCCTAAATGATCCCTCCAAATATCACCCCCAAGATGAAATGTTTTAATGTAATAAAAGGAGAAAACCTAAAGTCATCTGGAGTAATCATGTTCACGGCGGGTTTGTAGATGTGCTCCTCGCAAGCCAGAAACAAAAGATCAGTGCCTCTTTTTGAAGGCAGCAGCTATCCCAGAATTTTTTTCCTTTTGTTCAATTTCTTCCATCAGAAAAATGCAAGAATATTCAACTTGGATGAACAGCTGATCTACCTGATCTACCTATCTACTGTTTCAAAGATACTCTTAAGTCAGGTCTGTCAAACTCGTGGCCCGGGTGCGTCATGCGCTGGCCACACCCATGCCCAGTTTAGTGAAGGGGGGAAAAGTCACAATAAGTCACATGACAATGCTGTGATGATGTGAGTTTGACAGCCCTGCTCTATGTCAACCAATGCCTCTTACATGATGCTACTTGCATATGGCAAGATTATTATTGCAGTGGGTAGCAAACCTCGTACAGAGATAATACGAATTCTAGTACAATTGCAACACTTCAGAGATTCTTGATAAGTGACCTCTTACTATTGCCTTTAGCTAAAAGCCTTTTCCAACAACCCAAATAAGATTAAAGATGCCACTGTCACGGCAGTAGCTGTTTAGGTTCGAGATGAAAGTTGTCGATTCCTCCTCCTTGAATATTAGCAATGGATGTGCACAGCATTGTGTTTCTAACTTCCAAAGACCCACAGAAGACTTGTTTTTTTTACCAGTATTTGATAGGCTTAAAGGAACAGAAGACTTTGCCTTTCAAATCCACAAGAAGGAAAGTTCATACCATGCAATCATACTGCTAAATGTGGCCGTTTTGTGTCTGGGGAGAGGTACATCCACCCACAAACTTCATTTTTCCCCCCTGGTGTGAGCTAACGCATCTAATTTGACTCAGGTTCTTCAAATACTCCAGCCTACCTGGAATTACCCTGAGACATTCACCCTTTCTCAGTTTAAGGAGGCAGAGTTGTCATAAAATGATCCTGGTTTCTTTGAAAGAAGATAAAGATAAGTTAACGTTGTAAATCTTGATAGGAGGGCTCACACACTTCATGCCTCCATAGAAGCCAGGCCATGGAACATGATAGGAGTATTGCGATTAGAAAGTGCACCATCAGCAATAAAGTTTTGAAACAGTAAACAGATTTCACTAACATGGGCCAATGCCAGATGTTGGGGGTGTAGCTGAGATCTAACTTGTGTAAAAAGAATATTGCAGGGAAAATCCAGATTAATAACCATTACCTTCATACACATACACTTCTTAAAAATAATTCCTGTAGCAATTTTCAATACAAATGATTTCTTCAAGAATAATTTAGAGAATTGCCACTCTGCAAGTAATTCCTGCTTGATGATAAGTATTCGATATCTCAGTTTGCATCTCACCTTTCCTCCCTCTGAAGGTGATCCCATTTTGACATCAGAGCATTTCTAGACTCCAGGGGTAACAGAAAGACCTTAGGATTTCACACTTTGCCCTTTTAACTAACTTTCTATAATGTCTGGTCAGCCTTTTTGGGATTAGAGAAATCCCTTGAGATATCTTAGCTCATTTATCAAATTACAGCAGTTCAATGAACCAGTTAGGGCAAGGGAAAAACAACCAGGTGCCTTCTAAATTCCAACTCCTTATCAGTTTTGGCAAGTAGTCTTAGCCATCATGAACTCCACCAGTAGCCTTTGTCCTGGAGAGATTTCATGGAGGAGTCAGTGGTACAACTCTACTAGAGTATCTAGTTGGGGGGGGTGTGTGTGACTGAAATACAACCCTCAAGGAGGAAAAAGGATGGAAAACAATCCCTCCTTTTCCTAGTGAATAATTAGCTTTCTCTGCCTGATGGTCTCCCTAGTTGAGTCAAATGCATTTGAATGTACCATGTTGAAGAAGGCAGAGTTGAAATGTATCTAAAGCTGAAGAGTGACTCATTTTCCCGCTGAGGCTGTTTGACAGGACCCAGACTTATTTCCTCTGGCCTTGTTTCGCCGCCATGATGATACCAGAGCATTTAGCTTCGAGAATGTCAGGTGGCTTCGCTCCCGTGTAACAGAAAGGAAAATAGCCCCTCCAGAATCCCTCAGCACATCTCATTCACCCTCCCTCCTCAAAGGGAAGCTGGGTGGGGGAAGGGGGAATTAGCCACATAGCAGATGGAAGAAGGGGGTCTGCTGCTCAAAAGGGCAGAGGCCAGCACAGAGGGAGATGGGAGGAGCTGTAGTTTCTGGAAGGTTATTGAAAGCTGAGCCAAAAACTACTAATAAAGGAAGCTTTGCAAGAGAAGAACGTCCCCCACATCTCTCTTTTGAATGACACATGATACCAACCCAAGGAAATATACACCATTTCAGTCAGGGGAAGGGCCGTGTGAAACTGCCTCTAACTATGGCTGCCTCACAAAGCAGAAAGAAGGAATGACTCTTGTTCCAATCCGAAAGGCCCGCAGACTCTCAGGCACCAATGGAAGACCAAGTAGAGTTTCCATCTGGCAATGGCCAGATCGGGTTGGGGATGAGCAATGTAAAAGGTTGCATACAAGTCACAGAGTCCTCACTACAAAATTGGAGGTGCAAAATCTGTCTAACAGCAGCAACATAAAGGCACTGAATATTCCCACTTAAAGGCCGCTAAAGCAGGAGGCAGTACTGCCTAATCTCAAGAAGCTAATTAGGCTCAATTCTGTGACTGAATAAATAATTGGAAACTACAACACTACAAAATGGATTAAAACGACAAGAACCTTCTTCATCCTATCACATCGGCCTGTCCCACCCAGTCAGACGGGGAAAGTATGTTTCAGGCTCCCATCAGCTAAAGCGAAAGAACTTTGACTGGCAGGGTAAAGGAAGAGAGCTTTCTCTGCTGTTGCACCCACCGGTCTCACTTCTGGGGGGATATTTCCCCCTCCCAGAGGTGAGACAGGAAGCCTCCGCTCTCCTGTTAAAGCATGGCTGTGCCACCTCCTATGGGGAGCACAGAGGACCGAGCAATCGCGGGGCTGGCTAGTGCCCTGCGAGCCCTCCCTTGGCCTTTTAATTAATTCTAACAGTGTTTGATGATTCCTTGCCTCTTGTTTAAGTTTACCATTCTTATATTTTAATACTTGGTTGTATACTCTGTCTCTGAGGAAAATGGATGGTTCAGGAGTGTGAAAAATAAATAAAGAAAAATATAAAGAAAACCCAGGTTACAGACCAAACTAGAAATCTAAAAACTTTCAGAAGAGAGCAACAGCAATGCCTTTCATTGCTAGAAAAACCACAGTGATGTGTTCATGAAATCACCAAAAGCCAAGTTCAATTCAAGGGAGACTGTATTGCCAGGAGGACATAATGACCCTCCTTCAGTTTCTCTTCCAGTTACTCACTAGTCTGACCTAAGAGTAGGGGTGGCCCTGAGAAAGTGTGGCCTCATTTGTAATAGAACAAGCAACACAAGAAATCTTTCGGGGATGACCTACCTAACATAGTGATTAAGTGAAGCAGCTAAAGCATTCCCAGACCCTCCTGGGAGAATGCAGAGAGGTTTCTGGATCGCAGTCTTCCAGTCAGGACGCTCCATCAGGCCATTGATCACCTGAAAGACACAGATTGGCAGTCAGAGGAAAAGCTCAGAGAAGTCTGGTTTTGCATCTAAACTGGACTTTGACTGCATTGAAGAATGACCACCACAGAAACAGCCAGTCAGTTTCAACATA
Organism: Hydrophis major; assembly: GCA_033807585.1. Taxonomy (NCBI): domain Eukaryota; kingdom Metazoa; phylum Chordata; class Lepidosauria; order Squamata; family Elapidae; genus Hydrophis; species Hydrophis major. Next base: position 176,925,144 of record CM066329.1, read on the forward strand.
TTTATTGGGACAAAGAATGTGATTCAGACTCAGGAGTGTGATTCAAATTTGAGTCAGCCTTCACAGTATACACAAGTTGCAAGACTGGAAAATAAGTCCCTTTTAAATGATTAATTTAAAAAAGACATTCCAGGACCCCTGACCAAGAAGCACTGCACCTGAGCAAATGTTTGTTTGTTTGCTTGCTTGCTTGCTTGTTTGCCATTAAAGAACCTATGCTGTTGCAAAATTCTAGGATTTTGTGGAAAGCAGCTGAAAGACCTTGTTTTCAGCAAGCAGCATTCAACCCTATAAGATTTAGTTTAACCCCACATGACAGATTGAAATAAATATACAGTAATGGCAAGTTTCTCCATTATCTCTACATTCTCATCAATTGTGCTTATGACAAGACTATAAAATCTGCCAATTTAAATAATCTAAAAATTCACTATATTCTGCTTCTTGCATTGTTAATTGAAATTGTACAATTGTTTTATCTTCTATTGCTAAAAAAGAGGAGAATCTTGATCAGGGAACAGAGTAGGACAGTCAGAAACACTGAGAGGAGTTCTACTAAGCTGTGGCAAAAATTCTGTCCTGAAGTCTTGGAGAGGGATGTCTCCCCTCACCCTGCTTTTCTCCATTCCCTACCCATCCTCTCTGCTTATCCCTTTGGCTCCCATTGAAGTCAATTAAAGGGAATTCACCCTATCAGCTTCAGAAGCCAAGGTAATTTCAGTCGGGGGGGGGGGTGTTTCAAAACCATGGGAGTTTATGACCATCCAGACTAATGGCTTCCTTCTTGAAGCGCATCAAGAATTTCTCCCCAACTGTGAAGATGAGGGAAATTCTTTTCTTGTAAAAAAAAATGAAAAGAGACACCCAGGCAGCTTGTTGGTCCGGCTTTCTGAAGCACCTCTGCAAATTTGTTCAATTCATCCTTCTAAAGGTGAAAGTAAAAACCTGCTCATTCCCAGTTTAACTTTTGTGCTGTTAGTTAGGAAATCAAGTGCAAGTTCAAAATTATGAACACGGTGGTAAAATAGTAGAGAAATAAAATCTCCATTCCAAATTGACCAATTCATTTGAGGTAACAACATGTAAAAAATACTTAGCTAAGGGCAGTTGAGCAATATTTTAAAATGATAGCTTTTTTAAAAAAAGGCCACTGTACCCCCCCACCCCCAATTCTGTTGTTGCTTCTGCTGATCAAGGATTGCAATTTCTCAAAGGAACTAAATAATAAAATATTAGAAATCTATGTCATAAATATCATTGTATCGAAATAACGTATTGCACCAAAAGTGAGAAGATGGAGCAATAAACAGCCTACAGGGTTAGATAGAATAACACATTAAAGGATTGAGCCAGATCTCTATTAAAAGTTTATGGATACATTTTTATTTTTTTTTCAGTGCCTCTCATTTAATCACTATTCTGTATATTCTTTTCTGATTTTATTAGTGCTGTTATATTTAGGATTGTCTTCTGGTTGTTTGTTTCACCAATATTTTTTTTTTTTTTTTAATGAGGAGAACATGTACTGGAGCCATGACACCATAAAGTCCCTATAGCCATCTGCCCTGTTCCTTACCTCATGAAGCAAGCCGTCTCCAGCCATAATGACCATGGCATCCCATTTGGACATGTCCTCCTCTCTTGCCAAATCCCAAGCATGATTATGTTTCTCTGAGGAGAAAGGGAAAACAAAACTTATATGTCTTGTAGATCATGTTTTAATTCAGATGGACTATAGCACCTGTGTCAAACTTGATTATGTCATGGGCCAGATAGTGACAATTTTTGCCTTTGCAGAGCTGTGGAGGGCATGGCCTGTGTGTGACATATCCGGCCCACGAGCTGTCAGTTTGACAGGCCTCGATAGGTTCTAAATTAATCCACAAATCAATCAATCTCAAAATCTCTCTCTCCCCCTCCCCGCCCCCTCTCACACACACACCTCATACCTGAAGCACAAAGATCTGTTTCACCAATAATTCTTCCTTTCTGTTTGGTCACCATTATGTTAAACATTGGTTGGGTTGATTTGATCAACTCCCTTGTTTATTTGTTTGCTAAAAGCATTTGTTTTTAAGCAAATTTTATAGAAAGTTATCTGGGCACTTGAAGAAAAACAAAGAAATCAACAAATCTAATCCAGTATGATTTCAAGAACAGAATATGGCAAGCTGTCTTACGACACCTGCTGAAGGAATCTGGAAAGATCTGGGGAGGATTCCACATAACAAGTTAGCAGTTGCCTGGTCCCAAGTCATTGAGGGTCATATTAATGAAGCCACTGCTTTAAAGTGAGCCCAGAAAGACTGGATGCCAGAGAGGTTGACAAAGTTGATCCATAAAGCAGTCAGATAATTGGAGTTTCTAAGTGAATGACTTTGTGCTGATACAATCACAGTTTTCAGACTTGCCCTATTCTCCAAATCCAGCATCTTCCCATTATTGTGGTCTTTATTTGCCACAAGCTTAACTGGGATGATAGTTTTAATTTAGTCATACACGTTATATTTTTTATTAAATGGAATTACACAGTTCATTGTAACTACAACTAAGGAGAACTGAAGCAGGATGAATTAACTACTTACTCTCATACATTGAAACTGCAAAGAATTCTACAACATAGAATAGCCAATAATGTCATTCTACAAAACTTGGCCAAAGGCAAAATGAGTGAACAGAACCAGAAATGGAAGTCTAAGCCATATCTACAGGTAGTCCTTGACTTAGGACTACAATTGAGCCCAAAATTTCTGTTGTTAAGTGAGATATTTTTTAAGTGAATGTTGTCCCATTTTACAACTTTTCTTGTCACAGTTGTTAAGTGAATCACTGCATTTGTTAAACTAAGTAACAAGGTTGTTCAGTCGTTAAGTGAATCTGGGCTTCCAGTGTTGACTCTGCTTGTCAGAAAGTCGCAAAAGGGGATCACATGACCCCAGGACCCTGAAACCATCGTAAATATGAACCAGTTGCCAGACATCCTACTTTTGATCCCATAATCACAGGGATGCTGTAATGGTGTGGAAAAGGGTCATAAGCCAGTGTTGTTGCACCATCGAACAGTCGCTAAACAAATTGTTGTAAGTTGAGGCATATCTGTACTAAACCAGTTTCCCTAAGTTGCTCTGAGACAGCCACCAGACTCACCTGTGACAAACTTATGGAATCCTATGCTGGCTTCTGCCAACATCGGCTGAACTTGAGAGGTGAATAGACGCAGGGCCTCTCCTGCTCCACTCCGTGGGTTCAGCAGCACCATCACCTGACACTTCTGAGGAAGTAACCCATGTATTCCTCCTATGCAGAGATATAAAAGAAATGGGAGAACCAAGAATCAATGTCAGGAACAAGTGTAGCATGGTATAGTATTGCATTGTGTACTGTAGTGTAGTGTAGTGTAGTACACACACACACACACACACACACACGTATGCCTAAGATCAAAAGAGTGAAAAGGTTCACGGTCAGCATGACGTGCTGGCTCAGCAAGTCCAGGAATTGGAGTCCCACCATTTGGAAAAGCAACATGTTAGGGAATTCAGTTCCAAGTCAGATCAAAGCAACTAAGGTGCCTTTTGTTGCAACTCAGAGAAGTCTTACTAAATTCTTATTAATATAGTATGTGAAGTATTTCATATTTTTCATACTAAAAATAATTAGCAAAGTTATTTGACCTAAGCCTCAATTAATTGGTTTTCCCCTGTTGTTTACAGATTTTAGTTGCCTTGGTTGACTGTAGTTTGCATTTCCATTGTTTGTATTGCTTGCTATGAGCTTATCTTTAATTAAAAAAAATAAAAAAGCAGAATAATGGTGATTTTGCCTTATCTTGTCATTACAAAGAAACAGTGCTATAGTATTACCAACATAAAGAAATTCCTTCCCTCTCTCCTTTTCCTTGGACTGGGCCATTCGCCAGGTTTTCTAAGTTCACACTTTGCCGTAGCTCCGTGGCCAGCAGGACATCAGTGCCCCTACCTATTGCCCTGCTCCATGACAAAAATGTCCCAGGTTTGACTCCTTGGATGATCCATTCTGGAGATCAAGTCACAGAGTCAGGAAACAGCTTACCACAAAGGTACCACATTCCTTCTTCCTAATCACATTCTTCTCTCTCTTTCCTATAGTAGCTTTTCTCACAGAAAAGAATGACCAAATAAAATATATGTTTTCTCTAGGTACAGATATTGATTGAATGTGGGGGAAAAGTTAGAAGTGTCTGAGGTCATGATGAACTAAAATAAAACTTAATCACGTGTGCACATACACATACACAGACAGACACACACACATACTTTGAATATTTAAGTCAACTCTCAGGAAGATGGCAGTCAGAAATAGTGTTTAGGGAGTTCAGAATGACTGGGTCCACCAGACAGGCTGCTAGAGAAATTCTGAAGTGTTCTCTGTGTGAGAAGTGTATCTATTTTATGACTCAAATCTCATGATGAAAAGGATGTTTTCTTTTGAAGTAAGGAAAGGCAGTACCAAGCACCGATAAAAATGTTGACTGATCTTGGAATGTCTTTGAAGCGCTGGGAATTATCACACTTTTTGGAATACCTTTGAAATGCTAGATATCGGGTAAGGGAAGTGTCTGGTACCATAAAGGATGATAAAATTTAACTTGTATCCTGAAAAATAGATTGTAAATCAAGCCATTTGTATACTGGGGGGGGGTAGTTTTGGGTATAAGAGTAAGAGCAAAAACTATGTTTTTCGTTCTTCCCAGCTGCCAAAGGGGAGAACCCATCTGCGCAGATGTATATCCAATAAAGCCTTTTTCCTTGGATCAACTTTGAATCCTGGTGGTTTTTCTTTAGCCACAATCTCACATCTGCACGAGGGATTTATTCAGCTCCTGGTTTTGCTCTCTTGCTGGGATAGTTGCTGTTAGATATTCAATTAATTTCTAGCCTAGAAATGGTGCAGGGAAAATAATCAGTGGTATATTTCTGGAGTATGGAGGTTAGAAACTCTTTTCTTTTTCTCTTCAATTTTCTTTCTTTCCACCAGTACCTGCCAATAGGTCTTCTTTGAGTTTTGCAAGTCCTTTTTTTTAACGGAACCACAACACATGCATCATGAAGCTACCATGACAATTAGCTGAATGTCTACTTTTTTACTTCCTTGTTAATTAAGTGGAGGGGAGTATTTTTCTGTTAGATTAATATTTTTTTATTATGGGCAATAAATCTGTTGACCAGCCTCAGACAATGCACAGCTTGAGTTGAACAATATTGTACTTCATTCAAAGCCATCTTCCATTCTTCGAACTCATCACGCTGAGCCAGATTGATGAGACTGGAAAATTCCCTTGGGAAAAGCAATATCACCACTATCCTCTTTTTCCCCTGTTGACAGCTAAGAAAGAAGCAGCCTCACTGACAATTCATTGTCAGATCCCGATTTACTATATGTACCAATTATTTTTCAGCACATAGGCTGTTACCAGCTCTGGTTCATGATTACAATGCAAAACAGGAGGGTTTCTGTATTTGCTAAGGGACAAGCACATATCACACAATCCTCCAAAAGGTATAAATGACTAAGGAGTGGAATGCTAAGTCTTTCAGCTTAGAGCATCACCAATCCCAACAAAAGATCAGTGGCTTAGTGAACAAAAGGCATCCTTCCCTTTAGATGTACCTGCTCAACCCTGTTCAAAAATCCCTCTCCTTTCCTGATCTCCTTCACTTTACTGATATCCTACTTACTGATTTGATGTGAAGCACAAAAGCACAGATTGGCAATCTATGAGAAACAATGATTTGCTTAGCACTCTGCCCCATTGATAGAGGGAAAGGACTCTCATTCCACCCTACTCCTCTGCAGCCTCCTAAGCATCCTTAGTGTGGTACAACAACAACCAAGGGGATGCAGAGGTAGTCTGGGGAGGTTGACAAGGGCTAGAAGCATGGTTTCAAAGTCACAGCAGTGAGATCACTCAATTCACAAAGATAAAAAAATGCGACACCGCCTACTACAGAGGAATGGCTGGTGACGTTTAAAGATTTTGCTGAAATGGATAAATTAACTTCTTTGATTAGAGAGAAGACATTATCTATATGTGTTTCTGACTGGAAGTCTCTTATGGACTTACAGATTGTGTAAAAATGAAAACAATGAACTTGTGACCTTTGGTTTTGATGATTAGATAAGATAGATTATTTAAAAATGATGTAACCTTAGAGAGGTCAAATGTGCTTGTGCTTATAACTGGTGTGAAGAATATCAGATGCCACTTTTTTTTCTACATTTCTTTTTTTCTTTCCTTGACCTTTGTCTTTTTTATTTCTTTTTTTATTACTTTCTACTAGTTGCTTTTATTAGCTTTTATCTTCCTGCTTAAAGGTTTTGATTTAAAAAAGCTATCTATCTAGCTAACATCTACTATTTATTACCTATCTCAAGACAATAAAGTTAATGCAATGAAATCAAAAGTTAATTCAGTGATCTATTTTACTAATGTCATTTGACCTGATACCATAGAGCAGGGCTGTCAAACTTGTGGCCTGTGGGCTGGATGCATCACATGCTGGCCACACCCATGCCCAGGGTAGGGGAAGTCATGATCCATCTCATGACAACGTCATGACGACACAAGTTTGACACCCCTGCCATAGAGTAACATTACATCTTACATAATACATTGGGATTCCAAGAACCCAAACTCTTTAGTCTTAATGCTGAACAATTTGCCAGCAGGAGAATCAGAAACAAGCTGCTATTAACCCAGGCCTCACTCAACCATACATTCAGCATGACAGCTGACCATAAACTTCACAAAAAATAACCTGACTTACAACTCAGCTCTATTCAGAAACAAGCCTCTTTAAGTTGTGGGGAGAGGGTGTTCCAAAGTGGGCATTACTCATTCACGATAATGTTCTTTCTAAGCTGAAGAATTATTTCTCTTACTTTTAAAGGAAAAAAACCATTACCAGTGCTATTTTTTTTCCAATCCCTTTCCGTCCCCATAGACAAAGCTTCTTGGATGAGAAGCAAAATGTCTTCAAAGAAAAACCAGAATGTCCAGTTGCCTCTTGAAAAAGCAGCTTTGGGTCCCATATGTGAGAATTGAAACAATGTAACGCTATTTCTGCTTCTGTTAATCCGCTTACGCTCAGAATTAGTTACAAAAGCCTGCATCTTGTAACCTTTCGGGAGATAAGAATCAGGATAAAACAAACATTGTTGCATGCATGTATGTTTCAAAAGCAGTGTCTAGACCTATAGAGGGACCATCAGCAAACAGCTGGAGGTCTAGGAAATACCAATAACTAAAACAATCAAAAAGCCACTTGATGGACCGGGGGAATGTTAATGGGCAATAAAGTATCCCCCGAAGGTATGAATTCCAATGACAAACCGCGAATCAAGCCCTCATACAATGAGGCATTTAGGGTATAAATATACTGTGTAAAATATGCTCTGGGTTCCATCCTGCTGCCTTGGATGTGAACCCGCTTCTGCAGAACCGAAATAAACTCAGAGAGAAAACTCAGCTCCGTGTCGTGTCAGTCTCTCGTGCGAACGCAATCTGACCATTGAGCGCAATCTGACAGCTGGCGAGCCAGCCAGGAGATTCCACGGCGATCCTCGGTGTTTTGGGGACTGGTGAGTAGTGGCCACTCCGTCTCGTTTGGAGACACCCCCACTCCCCATTGATCGAGAGATCCCAGGAATCTCCGATCCAAAACGAAGCCTCAGAGAGAACGAGAGAGAGCGAACGGACTGAGTGAAGGTACCTTGCGAGTGATCTGGGATCACGGGAAAGCCTGAGTCGGGGACGCCCGCACATCCGCATACCTGGACTGACGACAGGTCCCCGGAGTGATCAGGTAAATTTGTTCCTTTTCCAAAAGAATAGGGTTTTTGATAGAAAGGTGTCCTTAAATTTTCTCTGGGAGAAAGTCCAGCGCCTGCTGGAGGACGGGTCCTTAAATTTTCTCTGGGAGAAAGTCCAGCACCTGCTGGAGGACTGGTCTGGTGACGAGAATGGGGAAAGGACAAAGTAAGAGGTTATTGGAAGCCTCAAGGGGAGAGAAGATAGAGGAGGAAGAAGGCAGAAAACCTATTCCGGTAGATTCGCCCTTGGGACAACTACTAAACCAGTGGTTCTCCCCGAATCTAAAGCATTTTACCCGGAATCTGGAGAAAAAGCACATGATTTTTTTGTGCAAATACAGGTGGCCAAAATACCCCCTTTCCGATCCAAAATTCCCTTATCATTGGGCACCGGAGGGAGAAACCAGTACATACTGGATGAACCAATTAAAAATTTACCAATTGGCTCACAAATTAACCGCAGAGATACCGTACCTGGAAGTATGGTATCACGTTGAATTTGAAGGACCCAGCCTGCCACCGGCTGATCAATTTGTGTCCAAAATTAAAAATCCGGAGTCTGACGATGAGTTCTATCGTCCTCCACCAACAGTTCCTCCGCATAATCAGCAAGATTTATTAGTAGCAGCGGCAGCGGCTCCATTGCCTCCCTCCCCGCCGCCTACATTCCATGCACGCTTGCGGAGAGAGTTAAGGGATTTAGAACAAAGCGTTCAGAACTTTCCCTTTCCACCGGCACAGTCAGCGCACGCTTATCCCTTGCGCGAAGTGCCAAACGGTCTAAACGCTCAGGGACAGCCCGTGGCTATGTATGCCGTTCAACCTATGAGACCTGGGGAACTGAGAGAGTTAAAGCAATCACTTCCCCGGCTTCATGAGGATCCACAAAAAGTAAGCCTAGAATTAGAACTGTTTCTGGGACCAAATGATTATACGTATGAAGAGCTGATGTACGTTTTGGGGCATCTATTCAGCAGGGAGGAAAGAGATTTGATTAGGCAGGGAGCAATAGAACATTGGCGAGTGTTACAATTGGGAAATGACCAAGCAGTTGCTGGGGATGTTAAGTTCCCTTTGGCACCTCCCAATTGGAATATCCAAAATGCAGAACATAGACAAAATATGAAAGATCTAAAGACAATGATCATTGAGGGAATTAAAAGTGCAGTCCCTCAGGGTCGGAACTTAACAAGAGCTTTTGAGATAACCCAGGGAAAAGATGAATCCCCAGGGGATTATTGTGCCAGGCTAAGACAAAGCTTAGAAAAATATTCAGGGGTAAAATCAGACACTCCTGCATTTGAATTCATGTTAAAAATGCAGTTTGTGGCAGGAGCCTGGCCGGATATTCAAAAGAAGATCCAGAAGATAGATAACTGGGGGGCGCAGGGAATTACTGAATTGATCCGAAATGCCCAACAGACTTTTGTAAACAGGGATGAGATCAAGACCAGGCAGAAGTCTCAAATGATGCTGGCAGCGGTACAGAGCGCTGCTAAAAATGAAGTGAGGAAAACGGGAGAAAGTGATCAGCCAAGGAAAGAGACGTCTGGAGGAAGGAGGAGAGGATTCCCTCCCAGAGGGAGACCTTTTAGAGGGAGAGGGATGAGCACTAATAGAGTAGGTATAGATCGTAACTGTTTCAGGTGTGGCAAGCATGGTCACTTTGCGCGCGAGTGCCAGAACAGCCACCCTGAAAGAAGTTACGCTCTATATGAAGACTAGGGAATTTCCGGCTCCTTTAAGAGGACCTACGGGGAGCCACTGGTAAATATAAAAGTAGGTCCAGACCGTCAGGAGTTAACTTTCCTGATAGACACAGGGGCAAGTCGTACCTCAGTATGCGAGCCCATAAATAAAAGGATGAAGGGAAAGGAAACAATTTTGGTAGCTGGAGTGAGTGGAAAGCAGAATAGAGTGAGAGTTTTGGAAGAGGTAGAGATGAGTATGGATGAAATAGAAGTTTGTAGCAAGGTGTTGTATATACCAGAGTCAGGGGTGAATTTGTTGGGAAGGGATCTCATGCCAGCGTTTGGATTCCAGTTGAGGGATAATAGTGGAATAAGGATGTGTGTTCTGAAGGAAGAGGATGTAGAACGGATTCATGATGGTGTTTGGGCAGATGGACAAAGTGTGGGGAGGATGGAAATAAAACCCATCGAGATCAAGGTACAGCCAGGGATCGTTAAAAGTTGGACACCTCAATACCCAATGAGTAAAAAGGGTAGAGAGGGATTGAAGCCTGTAATTGATCAGTTGTTACAGCAAGGGTTATTGGAACCAACCATGTCCCCTTTTAACTCTCCTATCTTGGCCATTCCAGAAGATACAAATTGATTACACTGAGCTGCCACCCAGTGGGGGATGGAAATATCTGTTAGTAGTTAAAGATCACTTGACAGGGTGGATGGAAGCTTTTCCCACTAAACAAGCCACCGCTTCCATGGTAACAAAAATTCTGCTAGAACAAATAATACCTAGATATGGCATGTTTGAAGTGATAGACTCTGATAGAGGCACACACTTTACACAGAAAATTCTTCAAGAAGTAATGAGGGCTATAGGGGTGAGATGGGACTTACACACCCCTTGGCATCCTCAGTCTTCAGGGAAGGTTGAAAGGGGCAACTCAGAAATTAAGAAACACTTAACAAAATTGCAGTTGGAAAATGGATTACCTTGGACTAAGAACTTACCCCTAGCTCTGTTGAGAGTTAGGACTTGTCCAAGAAAGGACGTGGGGGTTTCACCTTTTGAAATGTTAATGGGTCGCCCCTACTTGACAACTTTTGGGGGACCTATACCTGAATTCAGGGATATGTTTGTAAGGAAGTATTTGCAGATGCTGTCCAGGTCTTTATTGTCTCTTCGCAAACAGGGACTGTTAGCACAACGACCACCACTAGTAGGAAGTCAACATCCCTATGAAGTTGGTGATTGGGTGCTTGTGAAAACTTGGAGGACTGAGAAACTGCAACCTAGCTGGGAAGGACCATACCAAGTACTTCTGACGACTGAGTCTGCTGTCCGGACAAAGGAAAGTGGATGGACTCATCATAGTCGTGTGAAAGCAACTCCAGAACCTGAGAAGCCTTGGAGAAGCCACCCAGTGGAAGGACAACCTTTGAAACTGACTCTTAAAAGATAAAATCATGCGTCTGTTCCTGTGTACTTCAACTGTACTTGTAAGTATTTTCATCTTACAACAGGTTAAAGAAGCAGGAACCGAACAATCTCGACATGTGCAGAGAGCAGGAGACCTTGGGGAAGAGCTCTGGACAGACAATTGCTACATCAAGAATATAAGAATAACGGCGAAAGATCTAAACATCACTAACTGTTGGTTATGTATGCATTTGCCTGGGAGAGCTGAAAGGGGGGTCATTTTACATGGAGTGCCTTTGACAAGACAAATGATGGCGTTTGGGGAAGGAAATAAAAGGGAGTTTGGGAGAAACATGACCGGGAGGGTATTCCTCCAATTGCGAGAGACAGCTCATGTTTGTTTTAACAGGAATGTTACTGGGGGAGTCTTCCTGGGAGATTGGGAAAGGTGTAATAAAACATTTATAATGCCTGCAACATGTTTCAATACCAGCAAACCAAATTCAGGTGACTGTACAAATGATCTTTTACCATTCCCTACATATTATTGTCAAATGTGTGTGTATTTTGAGGGGATAATCAATTGGACAAGGCTTTCCAATGCTACTTGGGCAATGGATGACAGCAGGTGGATGTTATGTGGAAAATATGCCTATAGAGAAGTACCAAAATTGTGGTCAGGGACTTGTACCATGGGGTTTGTGCTACCAGTAATATATAAATTAGATAAACTACCCAACACCCGGATCAGAAATAAAAGAGAGCTAGATTCCAGAGTAAGTGAAGGAGCCTGGTGGGAAGGTATGGGAAGAGCCCTTATCGCACCTATAGGCATTGGGTTAAATTACCAAGACATCAAACGATTGAATAATTTTACCATCACAATGTTTAATGACACCATAAAAAGCATAAAAATGATTAACGAAGAATTGTCTGAAGTTAGACAAGTTGCATTACAGAATCGCTATGTTTTAGACATAGTGCTTGCCGCAAAAGGAGGTGTCTGTGCCTTAATACATTCTCATTGCTGTACATATATTCACAATTATGAGCCAAATATAACCAAAACGGTACATGAAATGGAAACCAGGATAGATGAATACCAGAAACAGTGGGATAGCGGTTCAGGATCATTGTGGGATATGTTATGGTCTTGGCTTCCTGATGGATCTTGGTGGAAATCGATAGTGACCACTCTAACAATCATAGCAGTAATTTTGATTAGTCTATCCTGTGGTATCCAATGTATTCCCAACGTAATCAATATATGTATACAATCTTTAAGGAAAATTAGGTTCACAAACAAAAAGAAAGAACTCAATTTATACAATCAATCAGAGAAAATGTTAATACAAGTTAGTAAAGATCTTTGTGCTTTTGAAACAGAATGTAACCAGAAGAGGAGGGATTGTGAGAATTGAAACAATGTAACACTATTTCTGCTTCTGTTAATCCGCTTACGCTCAGAATTAGTTACAAAAGCCTGCATCTTGTAACCTTTCGGGAGATAAGAATCAGGATAAAACAAACATTGTTGCATGCATGTATGTTTCAAAAGCAGTGTCTAGACCTATAGAGGGACCATCAGCAAACAGCTGGAGGTCTAGGAAATACCAATAACTAAAACAATCAAAAAGCCACTTGATGGACCGGGGGAATGTTAATGGGCAATAAAGTATCCCCCGAAGGTATGAATTCCAATGACAAACCGCGAATCAAGCCCTCATACAATGAGGCATTTAGGGTATAAATATACTGTGTAAAATATGCTCTGGGTTCCATCCTGCTGCCTTGGATGTGAACCCGCTTCTGCAGAACCGAAATAAACTCAGAGAGAAAACTCAGCTCCGTGTCGTGTCAGTCTCTCGTGCGAACGCAATCTGACCATTGAGCGCAATCTGACACATAGAAAAGCAATTCAGGTTTCAAATATCACAGAGGTGGATAACTTCCCTGGACCCCCAAATAGAGTTTACTAAGCAGAAAATGCTTATCTCTCCCAAAGTAAGAAAATGAAGGCATTCTAGAACAAGGGTCTCCAACCTTGGCAACTTTAAGACTTGTGGACTTCAACTCCCAGAATTCCTCAGTCAGCAAGAGTTGGAGACCCCTGTTCTAGAAAACACTGCTGATGGCAGGGCAGGACCATTCAGGAAAATGAAACAGAACTTCTTCTGTGTCCATAGAGTGCTAGCTTACCCTTCATAGTAGCTACCCAGAGAGACCAGGTTGCCCCAAACACAGCAGGAATGAAGCTGTTTCTTCCATTACAGGCCTGTTGTTGTGCATTTAGAAGAGCAGAAAATTGACACCAAATAAGTGAAAACATACACCCAGCCTGATGATAGCTGAGGAGAGATTTTGGCAGAGTATGAGGGAACACTTGTCTTTGTTAGAATGTTTGTTTTGTTTGGAGCTGTTTTTTCGTTTTGTTTTGCACTGCAGTCATTTCCCTTGTCTTGGGTATAATGCGGTCTCATCCATTACAGAAGCCCATTTAAAAAGCTATTTTAAAGCAAAAGTGTTATTTTAAGCATGCTAAAAGTATAATGCCAGGAAAACACAGGACCTTTCCATGATCGTTCTCAATTTGGCTTCCAATCTCCTCATGGTTCACAGAGGACACCTCCATACAATGACTATGAGCCCATTTAAGCTGCATCAGGCTTTTGATTCCAGGTTTTTGGTCACTGGCTTATTTGGAGAGCCGACTGAACATTTTGGCCGGGATAGTGGGGTGACTGGAGTATTCTGTAAGCTAAGTTTGTGACACTGACTGAATGGTGTTGGTGGTTTGTATTTTCATCCCAACTTCGGAGTTGCCTTTCTACAGCCTGACTTATATACCGTACTGTGTTTCTCTTCTCTTCTTTCCCAGCAAAGTCACCAATTGTATAACCATGGTTACAAGCCTTGGAAAAATATGCTGCTGCAAAAGTATTATAGGCTGTTCTCCTTTCCACCTTTAGAAGCTTTTAAACATAACAAAAGAATGTTAGGAATGTTTTCAAAGCTTTGTTTTGTTTCACAAAACCCTCCTTCCCCCATCTCAGAATTTCCTGTCACAGTGGAAAGTGGTGTGAGGGGGGTTGAGAAGGACTTTTGTTTGGTATTTCTTTTTTGGCATGAAATGGTGAAGCGGGGAGTTTTGCTGCCCTTGGAGGGAAAGAATTTCACACACATATGCGTGCGTGCACATACACACACACACAAACACACAGACCATAATGGACAGCTAGAGAGAATATTGATTGATCCAGACTGACCCCTGTCTTCTGAGGTTGGCAAGAGTGAAGGCAATTGTATGAGCAATTTCAAATATGTTGCAGAGATTGGGGAATGGAATTGGTGGAGAAGACCAGAGATGGCATTGGTTGGTCCAATCAAGCCAATTCTATCCTACTTAAGGACTTTTAGTTCCATCTCTTTGCTGATCCATGGCATTTCACAGACTCATAGTGTTCATGATTTATCTGTTCAATCCCTGCTTGGTGCAGGATCTAGTAAAGTACTGTATTTATTTGCATTTCAATAGATTTCATTAAGCTCTTGGATGACTGTCTGTGCTGAAAATGTACTGGCTTTGTTCCACTTATTCAGAGTGATTCCAGAAGATGGCAATTAAGGAGGCCTGTTCTATCTTCTTAGCAACCCATTCTAAAAGGGTCAATTTTATCACTTGCGTATGTTTAAAATTGACATCATGAAGCAATTGGGAGAAAGTTTGATTGGAGTCTCATTCTGGCAAAACACTTCAGAAGGACACCAGTGAAAGACACTGAATGCCGTTAAGAGATCCAAAAAGACAGAGTCACGATGCAACACACATACAACACATGCACATGACATTCATCAAGCAACTCAAGCATCACCAAAATCCACAAATCCAAAATATCATGTTTGGCAAACAAGCCCCAGTGGATCATTGGAGCTTCTACTTGTGGAAGCCCAGAGTTTGATTGAATGCACACACCATACTAAACCATGGGGATTTTTAAAGCTATGGTTCATGCAAAAACTACGACTGACATCATTAAACACATCTATCTTAGCCATCAACTATATATGGCTTACAAACTTGAATGGCTGGGTTCAAAAAGCAGCATGAGATAAGTTCTAGACTAGAGTCTAAAAGTAACATCCTATCGCTCCATTGAGAGATACTGCATAGTAATAGCATGGAAACAGTTTATCTAATTCAAAATGTATATGGTGAGGTCTCCTAGGATATTTGTATCATGCTCAATACCCCTTAAGCCAGCTCAGAGAGAAAGTCAGACTGGCCCACTGGTTCTTAGAATCCGTGTCTATTCCAGAAAGATTAGCACCCAGAAGTACCTCCTCAAAAGGCAGAGTGTTAAGTTCTGTGCATGGGTGCAAGGAACGGAGACGAGGCAGTGAACAGTGAACTTCAACTCTTTATTAACCATCATGAACAGAGCCAAAACCGGGGGCAGCAGCAGCCCTTTTATGACCCATTAACCAATGAGAACATGGAAGTATTAAACCCTTGAACCAACGAGAGTGGCTCATTAACAGCCAATCAGATTCTCCAGAACGGACCAATCAGATATCGCTATTATCGGCTAATCAGAAGTGCAGGATTAGAACCCTGCTTTTTCTTTAAGCTTTGATAAAACTTTATATAAGCGCATTTATTAGTTCATAACACCCCTCCCCCCGGGTTCTGTTTGAGGGGTGCGGTGACGTAATCTCTAAGATATGTGGGTTGTTTTAACTGTCTATTAGATTTGCGCTGTCCCATCGGTTCCCATCTGCAGTCCAGCTTCGGTGGGATGTTTTTGGACATATCTGGTACCGGCGGTTCCGCATTCTCACTGGACAACTCAGTGCCGCTAATTCTGTCGTTGTTGTTGTCCTCCGATCTTAACGGGCTAGCCTCCGTTGAGGTATTCCTCTGTGGTGAGGACACACCCCTCTCTGATTCTTCTTCATTACTTGCGCCCGATTGCTGACTCCCTTCGCTTCTGCTCTCCACCATCTCGAATTCGGTTTCTTCGACATCCCCTCCCTCCTCAGTTTGAGAGTCCCAGGAGTCGCGGAAACTGGGTTGTAGCCTAGAGCGAAGCTGATCTATATGGTGTTTCCATATTTTTCCATCGCAGGTTTGCACACGGTACGATCTGGGCCCAGTGGTTTGAATTACGGTTGCTTTGATCCATAATGGTTCGCCGGAGAGGTTTTTAGCGAAAACTAAGTTGCCTACCTTGAACTCGCGGCATTTTCCGCTAGATCCGCAGGGTTTCTCTGGCTCGTAGGAAGGGTGAAGCCGGTCGAGGTGGGAACAGAGCTTGCGTCCCATCAATAGTTCAGCTGGAGTCTTGTTGGTGATGCTGTGCGGAGTGATGTGTTGGAGTAGGAGTATTCTGTTTATTCTTTCATCAATGTCCCCATAGTCCATTTTATGGAGAGTTTTTTTAACAAATTGTACCATGTGCTTGGCCCTTCTGTTAGCCGCAGGGTGCACTGGCGAAGTTAGCGCATGGCAGATGCCCCAATCCGCTAAGTATTGTTCAAATGCCAGGGCAGTGAACTGGGGTCCGTTGTCGGAGACCAGAAAGTCTGGCAGTCCGTGCGTTGCGAATAGCCTGTTCAATTTTCAGATGACGGACTCCGTTGTAGTATTCTTCATTTTGTGGATCACGAGCCAGTTGGAATAGGCATCCACTGTTTGGAGGAATGTATGTCCTTTAGTAGGTCCCGCAAAATCAACTTAGATGCGGGACCATGGCCCATGGGGGGGTTTCCCATTCTGTTGGAGTTGCTCTTGGTGGGGCACTGCTGACTTCTTGGCACATTAAGCAAGTCTTTACCCAGACTTCGATTTGTTTGTCGATGCCCAGCCACCATGCTTCGTGCAAGCGCTTTCATGCGCACGATGCCGGGGTGACCGTCATGCAATGTTTTCAATACTGCTCGTTGTAATCGCTCTGGGACGACGACTCTATCTCCCCATAGGATGCAGCCTTTTTGTGAAAACAGTTCTGTTTGCCGGTTTCTGAAAGGGGTGAAATCGTCAGAGGTTTGTTCTATTGGCCATCCTCTTTCGACCCAACTAAGAACTCACGATAAGACAGGATCTCGTTTTGTTTCAATTGCAATGTCTCTGGCTGTTAGTGGTGGTGCCTGTAGCGTTTCAATCTGGAGTGTCGTAAGGGTTGGAGCTGGGTCATCGACGGTTTCCAGAAGTGGGGCATGGCTCAATGCATCAGCGTGGGGAATGGCTTTGCCCGGGCAGTGTTGTAATTTATAGTTGTATGCAGCTAAAAACTCCGACCAGCGAGTCATTCTAGGTGACAATATATAGGGGGTTGGCTTGTCCACCACTATAATCCCTAACAAAGGTTTGTGGTCAGTAACAATAGTAAAAACTCATCCATACACATATTCATGAAACCTTTTCACAGCAGATACAACAGCAAGAGCCTCTTTGTCGATCTGGCTATAACTACGTTCAGCCTTTGATAAGGTCCTTGAAAAATAGGCAATAGGGGCCTCACTACCATTTGGTAACACATGACTCAAAATGGCTCCTACTCCAAACAGTGACACGTCACATGTAGTTGTTAAAGGCAGAGTCTCGTTATACTGCATTAAAACAGCACCTGAGGTTAGTAAGTTTTTCACTTGTCGGAATGCGTGCTCCTCGCGGTGTCCCCAGACCCAGGTTGATTTTTTGTCAAGGAGTCTATGTAAGGGCTCAGCTACGGTCGCTTTCTGGGGCAAGAAGATGTTGTAAAAGTTAATGAGCCCCAGGAAAGCTTGGAGATCAGTTCTATTTCTGGGTCTTGGGGCATTTTTGATTGCTCTCAGCTGACTGTTAGTGGGGTGGATGCCCTGTTTATCGATTAGGTACCCTAGGAACTCTACTTTGTCTGTACACAGTTGACATTTATTTTTTTTAACCATAAGGCCAGAGTCTTTAAATTTCTGGAGAACCAATTTAAGCCGCTTTTCTAGTATTTCTCTATTCGGGGCAGCAATTAAAACATCATCAAAGTATGGCACGACCCCCTTGATCCCTTGCAAGAGTCTCTCCATCAGACTTTGAAAAATCCCTGGGGCTACGCTAACTCCGAATTGGAGTTGGTTGCACTTAAAGGCGCCTCAGTGCGTAACGATCGTCTGTGCCTATGCAGTTTTTTTATCTACAGACAGTTGTTGGTAGGCCTGTGCTAAATCCAATTTAGCGAAGACTTTTCCACCCCCCAGGGAATGGAGAAGGTGTTGTACCACCGGTACCGGGTAAGCGTTCTGTTGAAGAGTGTGATTAAGGGTAGCCTGGTGGTCCCCACAAATCCTTAAAGATCCATCCGGTTTGATGGGTGTTACAATTGAGGTTTCCCAACGAGCATGGTCTGTTGGTTCTAAAACACCCTGGGCTATTAATTTATCGAGCTGCTCGTCAATTTTTGGTTTAAGGGCAAAAGGTACCCGACGAGGCTTAAGGCGGATGGGGGCTACTTCAGGGTTAAGGTTAAATGATATCGGGGTCCCCTTGTACTCGCCTAGTTTGTCTGCAAAGATGTCCTGGAATTCCTGGACGAGGGCCTCCTCCCAGTCGTCGCTTCTTGTTTGGTGAATGCCAGCTACCTCGATCCCGAGTGGGTGAACCATTGAAGGCCTAACAAGCTAGGCCGGTCATGGTTGACGACGGTCAGTGGTAATGACGCAGTACGATTTTTGAATGATACTTGGACTTGGCTGGATCCAACGACCGGAATTCGGTTCCCCTGATAATCTTTGAGTATGATTCTTTGGGCTCTGAGGTCTTGACGCCAGATGACAGGGATTAATTGTTTAAGAGTCTTCCAGGAAACCATCGAGAGGGACGATCCTGAATCGACTTCCATTACACAAGGCTGGTTTTCGATGGCGACCTTCACTCGGATCTTCTTTGCATCTAGCAATGAGGTGTGACCAATTGTAATGGTTTGGTGTGCCTCTTCTCTTCTCGATAAAATGGTCGGTGTTTTATTTCTGTAGGAGTGGTTGTTCCATTGGTGGTTCAATTGTTCCCGACTCACAGGGCGATTCTCTGTTATCTGGTGGTAGTTGTTTCCCCTCTGAAATGGGCTGGATCCTTGCTTGCTTCTACAGACCTTCCCGATGTGGCCTCTTTTCCCACAGAAATGGCAGAGCACGTCGAGGAATTTGCAGTCTGATCGTGGGTGGTTTGCCCCATAACCTGCGCATTGGTGCAGTAGTCTTTGATTCCACTGCTGGCGTTGGTCACGTTCAGACTAGAGCCGGTTGACCTCCTCCTCATCACTTTCTGATGGCGATTCGAGGTCCTCGTGGTGGGTCGCTGTTGTGTGCCTCTCTAGGCAAGGTGAGGTGAGGTGTCGCTAGCGAGTTGACGGAGCGGTGCGTTGGTGCGGCGCATTCGGGCGGCCAACTTCCTGGTTGCTTCTGCTGCAGTAGCGTCCTTGATGACATCAGCAAGGTTGATGTCCCCCTTTGCCATGATCTTGCTCTGTACCGTCTGGTCATCTAATCCCAGAATTATTCGGTCTCTCAGAGCTTCTTCGAGGTCTGTAAACCCACAGAGGCCTCCCAGGTTCCGGAGATCCGCGATGAAATCTGCAATGCTCTCTCCTTTCTGCTGGTCCCTCTGGTAAAATTCATGTCTTCGGACAAGCGTTGGTACGGCGGGTGCATAGTGGGCCCGTAGAAGGGGCTCGAGGACGTCCTAGTCCATGGTTTTCACCTCAGCCGGTTTCGCTAGTGCCTTGGCCATCTTAAAGACGGCAGGCCCACAATGGGTCAGGAACACTGCTTGCTTTTTTCCCGTAGTGGCATCCTTCAAGTTGTTGGTCTCCAGAAACATCTGGAACCGGTCTATGTACGAGTCCCAGTCTTCTCGTGCTGGGTCAAATGGAGCGGGTGGTATGGCGCCTCCGGACACGGTTCCATTGTCGATGTGCCTTCAGCCACGTGCTCTGTTTGGTGCTCTGTAGTGTTCAGTCAGTTCTGATGTCTCTGCATCCCATCCTCGTCGCCAGTGTTATGTTCTGCGCATGGGTGCAAGGAACAGAGACGAGGCAGTGAACAGTGAACTTCAATTCTTTATTAACCATCGTGAACAGAGCCAAAACCGGGGGCAGCAGCAGCCCTTTTATAGGGCAGGCTTCTGACCTATTAACCAATGAGAACATGGAAGTATTAAACCCTTGAACCAATGAGAGTGGCTCGTTAACAGCCAATCAGATTCTCCAGAACGGACCAATCCGATATTGCTATTATCGGCCAATCAGAAGTGCAGGATTAGAACCCTGCTTTTTCTTTAAGCTTTGATAAAACTTTATTTAAGCGCATTTATTAGTTCATAACACAGAGGTGTCAAGTACAATAAGAATCCTTTGGAGCAGGAGGATGAAATCACAATGGACCACAGCAATCATCATGACCATTTTGCTATTTAAGTGGATTGTGCTGCCATATCACCCATAGGGTAAAACAAATGAACTTTTTACGGCGTATATTCTGGAACTACATTCCCCCAAATTCCTGCCAGCCTAATCAGTAGTTAAAGTCCGAAACATCTTAGGGGCACTGAATCAGGAAACATTTTTGTTTAATTTAATTGTATTATTAAAGGGGGGGGGTTGCTTCTAATTATTAAGTTACTGAAGTACATCAAACCCTGGCCATTCCTATTTCATGTTCTTCCACTTCTGCACAGAAAAAAAGATTATTTTCAATCTGGCCTTGCCCACCTCACATTTAAAATTGAGGTCATGACTATAAAAATAAAATCCAGCTGGTTTCTACTGCTCAGATGCTAAACCCATTTACTTTGGAGTAAATGCCATTCTGTTTTAGAAAAAGATAATGTGACTTTGAAAATACGATAGGCTAGAAGTAGCATTTGTATCTCTACCTACTTACCTTGAGCTCTCCACTTTAAATAAGAAGAAAGGAGCTTTCATCAAATAGATGTGCTGACGCTCCATGAAGATATGTGCCAGATTGTCATCTCCTGCATTCCTGTTAGTCCATCTGCTGTGGATGGGCCCTGTTTGCCAATGCAACTGACATGCAACTTTCGAATGGTCCTTTGGAGCCTCTCTCCCCACTATGTGGGGTCCTGGATGTTGGCTCAGAGGCCAATTCCTTGCTGTAACCCTGGATTTAGGTCAGGTGTGTGCAGTTGGAGGAAGTTTGTTCCTTTGCTTTCATCCCAGAATTTAACAAGGCTATTAAATTTGACCAAACCAATTAGATAACCTCTCTGTCACAAGGACTCAGAGTGACAAACACTCTCTGTCATTCCCAGACTGTGTGTTGACATGTCAGGGAGAGTCTCTTAACCCAGGAGAAGTGAAGCACCATATACTGACTCTTTTAACAGGGCTATAAAATCTTTCCCCGCCCCCACGTATTCTCATGCCATCACTACTCCTTGGTTACTCCCAATAGGCACCAATGTGGCCAAAGTCAAACTAGCTTACCTCCTTGCCCTCTTTCCTACATTAAAATGAAGCAAAGGGAGGGAATTCTGCACAAAAGTGTGGCTGGGAAGTTTGCATAGCTAAAGCACATGGACCAGGACTTATTCTCCCCTGAGAAATCAAAGCTGCTTCCACCTCCTTTTCATCCATTACTTTAAAATGCAAAATGTTTTTTCACCAGGAAGACCATCCTGGCTAGCAAGCTGTATCCTGCACTTATTGCCATATTTGTGCTCTTTTCTTCCCTGAATTGCAGCTCAGACCCCAACATAGAAAACCTCCAAAGAGTGCACCTTAGTACAGGATTTAGATTCTTAGCTGAAAAATGCAACAAGGGCAATTTTAAGAACCCAACGGTACAGACCAAACCCAACAGGGAACAGACTCTGAATTGATCGACACCCCCCCCCATGAGAATTGAAATGGTGGACGGGATACCTTGGCTTGATCCCACAGGACTATTCTTAAGTTCTAGCTAGCCCTTTGGGCTGATGTGAAGGTAAGTTGGCAAGATCAACACCAAGAGATTTCCGAATAAGATTTAAAGTACCCAGCTAAGATAGGGATTTCCTTAGCAAAGGAAAGTATATAAAAATTGAAATGTCATGGCAGATGCACATCTGAGTAACTGAAAGAGCTAGTTTAGAACCTCTTTTATTTCATTAAGATACGGTCTTGGTCATACACTGCAAGGTAGCCCAGACAAGACGCACAACCAGCAGTATCACATCTATCTATTATAAGGTTATATTAACCGAATCTTGCAAGTCTGGAAGTATTTCTCCTCCCACCCCCTGCCTTTTACTCTCTGGAACTTGGGAGGATCATTTCTGAAATGCTTCCTACATGCTCTCTCTTTGGGTTCAACCTTCCTGCGGGCTAAGAAAGCTTTTATATGCCAGTTATCTCATCTGTGGCTCTCCTTCCCATCTCCCAAGGTCATTCCCACACACTATTGCATACAGATGCCACAGATCAAACACACATTCATGTCAGGGGAGGGGGACAAAGAGGCAAGCACTCTATTAAGAAAGCAAAAGCATGCCCAATGGCAAAAACAGGTAACATACAACACAAGAGAATAAATGAAAGGTGTCCAATTTTGCAGATATCCAGAATTGTAATCCAATAGACCTACAGTAATTTGGAAAGGAAACTTCACTGATATTCAGCAAAGGGTGGACCCACCGGCCTGAGATCCAGGGCCCAAATATCCAGGGGGAGGGGTGTTGTTCAATACCCACCCTGCAAGCAGCAAATGATGGCCCAGCATCAGAATTGGGATTGAAATTGGTAATTCACACTTACAGAAGCTCTAGTGCTTACTGCCATACTGTGGCACAGGTATGTAATGGTTTCACCAGGGAACATTTCATTGAGGAAGTGGGAGTTCCCAGGTGAGTGTGTGGTTAGGAATATTCATTCTGTTTTTGGTCTATTTTCCTCTGAAGAAAAGGTGCTCTAAGGACATGTGCTTAGTTAAGACAAAAGAAGCCAGTTCCACCCTATTCTTGTAGCCATGATGTACATGAGTTTAAACGGGGAAACAGCTCAGAAAATCCTACCTTTGAACAGGGTTTTATTTTGCTTCATATTTTTGCACACATGTACCAGGAATATATAAGAAAGAATAAGTGCCATGGGAAGTGACCTAGACAAGCTAGCATTATTCAGCTTGTCAGGTTAAGGAGGGGGATCAGGCAAACCATTAAACGGGGAGTCTAAAATTATCTCTGTGCACGAGGGCTGCCTCATATGATTTATAACCTGCTTTATGTACATTTTCCTTTGTAACAACCAATAGCGCTGCTCAAGAGAGATGACCAGACAGAAGGCCGCCTTTGCCACTCACCCATGCTCCAGATGCTGGAAAAGGCAGCTCTTCTTTGGTCTCACTTCCTCTATACCCTTCAAAGGGTGCTTTCCAGACGTCTGGCCCATGTCCTATTAGTTCTCTCTAAATCAAAGGCAGATTTGGCTGACTGTTGCAAAGAGGACAAAATGCAACCCTGCTAGAATTAATGCTTGGTCAATTTAGGAGAGGGGCATGCTGAGGTCACAACGAGAGCCAGTAATGGCCAACAACAGATGAACCTGCATTGCCTCCCTTCCAGAGGCAATTTGCACCCCTGGGAAAAAAGGCCATGGTGTTTTCCTCTCTTCAAAACAACATGCATATGCTAAAAAAAACTAACTGAAATTAAAGGGCTTACTTTTAACTACTTTTCCAAAATTGTGTGTCCCACATCGAAGTGTTTTTCCTATGAAAAGTTTGGAGATACCATCACCAAACAGGGTAGTTCTTTCTTTTGTGGCCTTATATCTTGTGGCCAAACATTTCAATCTCATTTCAGTTGCACTATCTTTGAACTTCACAATCTGATAAGGAATTTGGTGGAATTTCCTAAAAACTTTAAAATAGCCATTTATACCTCTTGCTCACTAAAATATGTGAATTCTGTCCTTTTCAAAGAACTGCTGACATTTTTGCCTTCTTTTGAGTATCTCTTGCCCATTTGCATTTTGCAGTATTGCCAATCTAACTTAATGTCCTCAGGAGCCATAAAGTTCACAGCTGTGTTACAGCCATGTTGGCCATTATAAGTCTTTTCTGAGTTTATGAGCATCTTCAGAATTCTGACATCTATCTGGGATACAAAAATGGCTGTTGTCAGAAGGCTTTCCTGACAGTGGTGGGATTCACATTTTTTTACTACCGGTTCTATGGGTGTGGCTTGGTGGGCATGGCAGGGAAAGGATACTGTTAAATCTTCAGTCAGAGGTGGTGTTTGCCAGTTTTCCGATCTACTCAAAATTTCCACTACCAGTTCTCCAGAACTGGTGAGAACCTGCTGAATACCACCTCTGCTTCCTGATCAGAAAATGGTTTTCATGATGAGGAAAACTAGTGTCAGCCCTTTGAGGAAGATCAGGACTGACACTACAAATTTAGGGTTGAATTCTGTTAATACAGGCTATAATAACAAAATTTTGAAAGCCCGACATTTCACCTTCTCTCCCTCTTATACCAAAGAGAATTAAGGCGGAGCTGAGTTAATATTTTTTCACAGATTTTCCTGGACTCAGTTTATGTTTTGCTAATTATCTCTACATTCCTTTTCTAAGGTCATCTCTGTACTTCTCTACACCCAGTCACAAAACTCCCCTTTACCGTTAGACATGGCTAGCTGAGGAATTCTGGGAGTTGAAGTCCACAAAATCTTAAAGTTGTCAAGTTGGAGACACCTGCATACTAGACAAACTTTCTGGGAATGTGGTCCAAAATTTCTAGATGTCCCTGAACTGGGGGTTGCTGTCTTAGTTTAAGGTGGACTCTGAGTTCCCCTTATCATTAGCCTTCACCAGTTGGTGGACAATCTTTCAGCCCCAAGTGTCTATGGAGATTCTCAGTCATTCAGGTCATGGTTGTCCCAAAGGTGCTTTTTCAAACAGCAACTAGGCTTTATTTTTCCTTGAAGACATTTCGCTTCTCATCCAAGAAGCTTCTTCAGTTCTGAGCTCCACGAATTTGGTGTTTGAGAGGATATTTCCAAAGTGGATGGGAGTAAGAATCCGAGGGAAAGGCAAAAAAATGGCCAGTGCCAAGTCAATGATCTCGGATGTAACTCCTCCACAACCTGTGCATTATTCTTCTAAAAATGCCAGGAAACCACTGCATTCCAGTGGAAAGCCACAATGCTAAAACAACCTAATTACATCACGAGAGACTGCCAGCTACTCAAGAGATAATTTTAGGAGTCGCCCAGGACTGTGGGTGGACAAGGTACACAACATAAATAAACCCTGTTCAGGTACCTGGATTTTGTCAGCTGGAAGTTTGCAGTCATAATGAGAAAATAGACTAGTTTGTCATATGAGTTGACAAGAGGTTTTTGATCTAGATCCAACTGTGAAAAATCCCATTAGAGACCTGATTCAATGGGCAAAGTACTTACTCTCAGTTGAAAATATTTTGCAGAAAGTTGTTCTACTGTGTTTTGCAAGAACTTCCTTGAAAAAGCAGGTTAGTCTTTCCTATCTTGTTCTTCAGGTTTCAGATCATGATTCAGAACTTGGTAATTCTGCCCTTTGAAATGGGTTACTGTTAATATTTTTATACACTGTTAAAATTCTTGTTTGATTGTAACCTTCAAATTGGGAGAATTGTAAGATACAGGGCAACAGTCTTTGAACCAAGGTAATTCTGATGGGCTAATTTACAGAATACCTGGGCCATGAGTTCCATGGGAATGTAATTTGGGGAAATTATAGCCATTTCAGTCCCATAATGTCTTCCAACTACACTTCCCAGAAACCTGTAGGTTGCATGGAGCCCTGATTTTTTCCCACCTCCCTCTGGCCACTCTGTGTGTGTGTATGTGTGTGTGTGTTTGTTTATATTAGATTTTTATCCCGCCTTTCTTATTTTATAAGTAACTCAAGACAATGAATTTATATAATACTCTTCCTATTTTCCCTACAGCAACAACACTGTGGTAGGTTGGGTTGACGGAGAGTGACTGGCCCCAAATCACCGGCTAGCTTTTGTGCCTAAGGCAAGATTAGAACTCACAAACTCTTTATTTCTACATCAGCACCTTAACCACTACACCAAACTGGCTCTCTGTCCAATTGTACCACTGTATGCAATTGGACACTGGAAAGTCCTGACAGGCGAGTGGCAATTGGCTGCTTTGGAACTGAGGCCAACATTTGAAACCTCTTAATGGCAGTGTCGAATGAGGGAAGAGTGAGGGAGTGAACTCAGATGCTTTCTGGCAAGGTATGTTTGGCTGGAAGCGGGGAAGCATGTGCAGTGAATTCTCTTTCTCCCCGGAGGGAAAGGCCCTTGGGGACATCCCAAGATTGAAGCTGGGGTGCAGTTTTCCTCACATGGTAATCCTTGTTTTCCCTCCGTCTAACAAAGTGGCAAGCAGTTTCACAGGCCAGCCAAGGAAGAGGAGATTTCTGGCACTCCTGCAACTCCTGGGCCATGGCTCGTTGGGAGCCAGGCTGTGTAAATGGCAGACGAGCGCACAAAACCACCACCCCTCTGCCCTGCACCGTCAGCAACAGTCTGCGGAGCCAGAAAGATTGGGGACCACTGATGTAGCCCATTCCTTTTGCATAAGTGCTTTATGTGTACAAGCAATTGTCAACTTACAACTGTAATTGAGCCCACAATTTTGGTCGTAAGTCTTGGGTCACTACATGACTACATCTGAATGTATAACCTTTTGTGGCATTCTTGTCTTTGTTCATGTACTTCAAACTTTCCTTAACACTATGTTCTTCAGATACATTGGATTTCAATCATCAACCCACCCACTGTTCCAATGCTTATTTCTGAAACATGGGAAAAAATATAGAGAATAAACTTGGCTTATTTTGGCCAGATGATTTTGCGGTGGCGAAATCCTGTAGCTATGATTCAGCGCTGCATGATGCAGAGAAGGAAAAAAGAACCCAAAGAAAATTTGTCATGTCTCTGAAAGCAGAGACCTGCTGATTTGCAAGAAGTCAAAACTGCTGAGTCATTTTCTCCACATTGCACCCCTCCCAATGACCGAGACATAGTTGTAAGAGGGGATCTTCTGAGAAAGGAAAGCAGAGATCCTGCTCTTATTTGTAACAATACAGAGGTGCCTGATATTTAAATAGGGCCTTAGCAGCATTTCCACATTCTTTCATAAACAGGAAAAAAGTGATGTGACTTTGAAGGAAAATCAACTCTCTGCTTGAGAAAATCTAACTGCATAATATGCTCATCCCTTTAGCAGCACAGCCTTGTCAGAGAAATGATTATTGAACTACTAATCAGCCATATGGCTCCTATGGACCATTTCAAAGATGTATTAATAATGGGACTCACCTTTCACTAGGCCTTGATTTGTATGGCTATGATTCACTGAATAAGCCACAATTGGCTGGGTTCACACAAATAACTAAATCGTAACCAACACGCCATATACTGGTTTACTGTGAACCAGACTTTGCTCTCTGTGACAAGCCTCCTCCGCTGAGAATTGGCATCAAGAGATAAAAATGCGTTCTTGCTCTTTGTTTTTCCTGTTAGGCATTGCAGGCCTTCTACCCAACACTAAGAGTGTTAAAGAATCTGGGCAGGTTCTTTTGGAATCTCTGTTTCACAAAACACCAGCAAGCCAATTTACACAGGGCAGCCAGCTCTGCCACACCATAATCCGTGGTATTCACAAGCCACCTCCAACCAGAAACCAACCTGGCTTGCAAGCTTTCTATCTGGTTCCCTATATCACACGGGAGGTGTGGCAAGGAGTCAGTTTCTCCACCCAGAAAACAAAGGTCAGGAAACATATGGGTAAATGTGTCCTCCTGCAGCAGAGCATAAGCGTGATCATAGCCTCTTTCCTGGCATTTGCTGAGCCACTGGTTTCTGAAGCACCAACAAGAAATTACTGATAATGAAGTAATCTTGTCCTCCCAGGTTGCTCACTCATTCGCTTCTATGCATGAACGCTGATTATGGCACACAGAATCTGCAACCCAAATGATTCT
Organism: Hydrophis major; assembly: GCA_033807585.1. NCBI lineage: Eukaryota > Metazoa > Chordata > Lepidosauria > Squamata > Elapidae > Hydrophis > Hydrophis major. Next base: position 176,953,112 of record CM066329.1, read on the forward strand.
GGATCTAAATATCCACAAATTCTGATTCATTCTGGGATTTCAAGTGAATACTTGAATTTACCTACTCGGTTCATTTGTGTGGGAGGAAATGACTTTGTCTAAACAGCTAGTTATTTTCAATGTTGAAGGAAGCATCATTTTTGCTACTGGAAATTGTTTAAATAGCCTCTTGAGGTCTGAGATGGTCATATCTAAAAAATAGTTCTATTCACTTTGTTTTTCTAATTGGAAGTATAATTCACTTTTCATTCTGCTTTTTTTCTTTAAGTGCATGCTCCCAATAACACTCTGACACTTTCCTTATCTCTCCAAACACACTAAAGGTGCAAATGTCTGATACATACAGTGTGTGCAAGTGACAGATGTCACACTGAATGATATATGCAAAGCATACCAAGAAGGTAATACTATAAGAAAGGTGTTATTTTAGATATCAGTGGGGTTATTTTCATGTAATGAAATTCTGGAGTGTTTTTTTATTACATACCCCTTGTTTATAATAGGGAAACAATCACTTTCAACAGACCCAAATCCCACAAAAGGATCATACCAAGAACTGCCAAGATACAGATCTGATCATAGAATATCCAGCAAGTAATTTGAATATATTGATCTTCCTAATAAATGTCACACTCCATATTGCATTCATATTGTTTCGTCTGTCCAGTCTAGGCTCCGTTCTAAAGTCAATACTCAGATAAAATTTCTCTTTGGACTCAATTCCACAAGTGCTGGCAATATTCTGGCTCTCCATCTTTGTAGCTAGCTATCACATTAGTCACAGTGTTACTTATATGGGTGAATCTGTTTTAGTTTTAATGTCCAGTGCATATCAAACGCTAGTTTTTTAGATTAATGTTGCTGCAATAGATGAAGACCCAAATTCCAAGACAGTTACAAAGGAACATTTGGAGAGAATCTGAAATTAAATTGGCTACTGTCCAAAGTACTTCTGCTTTAAATTTATCTTTCAATGGCACAAAAGTGAAAGGCATAACCTCATCATACCAATACTTAATCATACCAATCCTATCTCATACTAACACTGTTTTTACTCTTTACTCCCTATCTTCTTTTCCTGACTTTTTCTGTTGGGTTGATTAGCATTCAGCCTAGCAAAAGGTTTTAGACCACGGGTCGCCAACCTTTTGGACTTCAGGGACCACCAAACTCATAATTTCAAATCCCGCGGACCACTAATATGAATTTTGACTGACGGTGGCTTGCTGACATTAGTGGGAAAGTCGGTCCCATATTCCACAGCTGCAGCAGTCACCGGATTGGCCTGTGCACCGGCCTGGCATGGATGAGCTGCTGTGGGATGACCAAAGGGGGGGGGGGACATTGAGCCCAGAAAAGCTTGAGCTCTTACCTACACAAACAGCAACGAGGAAAACTATGGAGCTTCTAAGGCGCTCAGCTCAACCCAACCCGGAGTTCCCATCAGTGCCATAACAAGCCGGCAGCGAAGGTCAGATGCCCAGACCAAAAGAGCGCCAAGGAAGATGGGTTCCTAATAACCAGGCAATATCTCCCTCCCCTTCGGCCTCCATATAACAGGACTCCCCGAAGCTAAGGTCCAGGTGTCGGGCTCTGAGTTTGCTATGGAGCCCATCAGCTCTGAACACACCTCGCAGCAAGTCAGCTGGCAGTGGAGAATATCACCTTAGCTCTGCTGACACTGGATCTGTATTGCTGTTGTGTGCTACCCAATAGTGTTGAAGGTTGCTTTAGAATGACAACAGTGCTGTGAGCTGCAGGATGGATTCTGAAGCAAATGCAGGCTGAAGGATGGATTCTGAAGCAACTGCGGGGCTGGAAATTGCTTTTTTCATGTATTGATGTGGTGCATATTGTTAGAGGGGGTTGGGGCACATATAGGTGGTAATTAAGCATTAAATTAAGACATGGTGAAGGTGGCACTAGGTGGGGATCAGTTAGTGAGTTAGTGAGGGTTGGAATAGGTTAGGGATGTAGACATGTTATAAGGTTAATAGCATTTAGAGATAATAGGTTAGGCGTGGCCAGAACTAGAACTGTGTATAGCCCTGAGTGTGGTTGGGTGTGTCTCACGATAATGGTAATAAAAGGTAAGAGAGCAAACTCCAACCCAACCCTGGCTTTTAGCCATTCTTGCCTGATTAGAGTATTTATTGTTTGCTGATATATTGAATAAACCATCACTGTCCTAAAGAGGAGCTGGAGTTTGGATTCATGTAAAGACAAACACTCAAGGACTAGCTGAGAGATGATTAGCATTGGGTTTGAGTTCCCAGGTATCTCCCGCCACTTCCAAGCAGAGACGGGTTCCTCCCTCCAGGCCTTGAAGCCTCTCCTGGGAAGGTGCGTGTGCTGGGTTCTCCCCACGGGGCGAGGGCATCTCCCAAGGAGGTCCCCACCCACCAGTAGCGAGCCCAGGTCAGAAGGGGAGGAAAGGGCTCTGGCTGCCTGGCCGTTGCACTGTGCCCCACCCTTGGCAGAGCAGAACGCCAAGAGGGATGAGAAAACTGACACCGCCTCCGCCGCCTCATTCTGCGCCTCTGAACTGGATGGTGAGTGCAGACTTGCCCACTCCACTGCCTACCACCACCACCAGCCAGTGCTTTTCCTGCCCTGGGCCGTCCCTCCAGCCCGCAGCCATCGAGGAAGAGCCCAGGCCAAGAGAGGCGGCCTGGAAAGTGCGTGAGCACCATGCAAATGCAAGTAGCGCAGTGTTCCTGTACCTTCCAACCATCTCCATCGTAGCTTCAGCCCACCTGTACCGTCAGCCCCTCTTGCTGCAATAGCACCATTACCTCGTCTTGGCTGGAGAGCGTTGCGCTGCTTTTTGCATGTTGCACCACCTGCAAATTTGCACATTACACGTGCCAGCCCCTACAGCAGAGATTTCCAGCCCCACCATGGGCCAGTCCCATATTCTAGAGCTGCAGTAGTCACAAGACTGGCCCTTTGATCATTCCAAAGCAGCTCATCCATGGCAGTCCGGTGCACCCAGGTGGAGGAGCAACTGCTCCGGGATGACCTAAGGGCCAGTCCTATGACTACTGCAACTCTGGAATATGGGACCGACTTTCCCACCAACGTCAGCAAGCCATACTGGGGCGGATTTCCCTATCCCAACATTGGTCTTACCTTCCAGTTCCAGCTCGCGTGGCTCTACTCAAGGTAAGGTTTGCACTCGGCTGAAGGGTGGGGGCCAGTGGTGGGCCATGTGGGTGGCACAGCCTTGTGTTCCCACGCAACCTGGATTAATTGCTTTGGGGGGGACATTTCTCTGTGGACCACCAAAATTTTCTCATGGACCACTGGTGGCCCGCAGCCCACCGGTTGACGACCACTGCTTTAGACAACCTGAAGGTAGGCTCTTAAAGTTGCAATCCTTCAGTAATTAAAGTAACATCTGACATATTTTGTTTATCTCTTCCCATTAGAGTCATACAGCTCTGCTTTCATTCCTTCATATATAATATACAATACCATAAAAACGAACCAATAATAGGCACTTGTTTGAGCAATTCTCTTCTCAGCTAAATATATTACATCAGAAAATGATACTGATGCACCCCCTCGGTGCACACTAGGTTCCTGTCCCAAATATTAGCAGAGGAGTAATGGCACAGCTTAGTATTAAAAGTAGAAAGAATGCTATGTAATTTACAGGTTTGCAAGGGAAAGGAATAGAGTGCTTCAAAAGAATCCTATTTTTCAAAAAGACCCTATTTGTAGGAAGTTTTCCCATGTCCTCTTCTTTGATTTAAGCTTTCAGTTTTGGGTCTATGGAGGTGAGCAATTGTCACTCTAGTTTTTGACACCAACCTATCAATTTGGTTTCCACACAAACATAAATGATAGAGGTTATTGACCTTACTTTCTCCTCAGCAACTCATTCCTTCCTGAGAACCACCCAGACTTTTTGCAGATCTGATTAAGGACAGAAAACTTGTAGAAACAAAAAAAAAAAATTGCTAACCATTAATGGAAGGAGAATAACATACGGTATGCTGCTCTCTACTAACAATATCCTCAGGGAGATGATCAAAGCTCTAAGATCAAATCCACAAACATGTGACCCAAACCCTGTCCCCTAATCCTAACCCTCTACTAACAATATCCTCAGGGAGACGATCAAAGCATCAAGATCGAGTCCACAAACATGTGATCAAAGCCCTGTCCCCCATATGGATCAGGACAGGATTGCCATCTTGACTTTTATGACTGCCTTATAGTCCCCAGTCCCTTCTCTCTAGGTCACAAGGACATCAAGAGGCTTTCCTGAGCAAGTCACTGCGAGGGCAGGCGTTGTAAACAGACTGTCTAACCACAATAGCCAAAGAAGCAGCGGTTCACGAATTGCTTTTACGCAGCAAAATTCTGAGCAGAGAGTCAGCAACAACTGTCTCTAGCTGTTTCTCATACACCTCTTCCCGTTTCCCTTCTGAAAACGCTCCCACCCCCATAATGACCTCTTGCAGAGGGGAAAGCAGCAGGATTCCTTCTTCCTGGAAAACAATTAAAGTGAAACAAGACTGGTTTAACAAACAGGACTTTTCATTCTTCAATTAGCAAACTCAAATCGTGTTTTTTTTTTCTTTTTTCTTCATCTGCCTGTTGAGTTTCATGGTGATGGCTAAAATAATTGCTGAGTCACCATACTGACGATGTAGACAAGCAACCGCAAGGTTTTGAAATCTTTCTGGTTCTGGAATGTGTTTGCTTATATTACACAGCAACTTCACAAATGACCAGCACGCATGCTGCGGAGGAAAGAGTCTGAGTAAGGCATTCATCACAAGTCTATATGTGAGCCTTGAACCAAGGAGCCATCCCTGGGCATCTATCAGCCTCCTGGTTCATGTGGCTTCCACAGGCAAAACCAAGCAGACCATCAGCTTGAACAGAAAGTGGTTTCCTGTGTTTCTACTTATTGAGAAAGAAGCCTTGCAAGAGTGACAATGCTCAGCATTTGTTTGCAAAATAGCAAACAGAAAGATAATTGCAGGGAATATAGGAAGGCAAAGGGTCCTACTTTTAAGGATTGTGTGCATGCTTCAAAACTGATTCAGGAAAAATGTTCCCTGCATCCTGTGAGTGCAACTTCTCTCTCCTATTTTCAATACAGCCTGATCTTTTCAGGCTTCCACACATGCTTGTAAAAAAGAAAGAAAAAGAATGGTGCCACCACTTTGAAAATCATATTAATTTCTAGGAGTGGATTCTTTCTTAAAAGCAGCAGTAGCACTTTTTAAAAGTAACTTTTGTTAATTCTGAGGAATGTTTTTTTTTTAAAAAAAATGGCACCAATCCATTCACTGAACAAGTATAGTCTGAAAAATTAACCACAGAAGGCTGAGCCTGTCACTCAGTTACAGAGCTCTCCATATTTGAAAACTGCTCCATTCTTAAAAAGTAACACAAACTCAAAAGCAGCTCAGGTGTGTCACATAGATCCACAATGGAATGGGATTTAGTGGCAATGAAAAAGCACCTCATTACAGCCACTGTGAAACCCGCCTAGTGGAGCTCTTCGTTTTAACTTTCCGCTGCCTAACTTGGCCATTTTTGTATGATGTGTGTAACACAATTCCCCAAGGAGATGCTTTGAAAAGAACTAGCAAAAGGACTCACAGAACAGCTGAAATAAAGAACTATTGTTATAACCTTCAGTGTAATAAATGTCTTGGAAAAGAATTTGATCTTTCACTGCTTTCGGGGGTGATTCAAACCACATACAAGCTTCCTTGTTATTATCAAAATAACTAGACAATGATGCACATAACAGCAATATATACTAGGTTAATGGAAGAATGGAACTGTAATAATAGCTCCAAAAACTTGGAACAGGAGTTTTCTTCCCACTGTGTGTTCATCCATTTATCTTATCCCATTGTTACTCCTGGTAAAACAGATTCTTGGAATAAGATCAGATCAGTAGAATCTATTTAATCCTTGCCAAAGATACATCTCCTAAATCTAAATAAATGAACATACAGCCCTGAATGCTTTTATTCACCCAATGCTAAGCTTTGGTTTTAAGTGGACTGCACCCCAGACAATGACAAGTCCTACATTCATGTATTTTCACTCTAGCAAGTGGGAGCTCCCATTCTGAAGCTGTATAGCAGCCAAGGATATGATGTGTGGTTTAATATCAGCTTTACCCTATAACTGTACATCTGTACCTGAATTACTGTTCTTGTTTTCTTGCATCACATTCATACATTATGTAAAATGATATTTAAGGTGCTATCCTGTACAGTTTAGTTAGATGTGAATCCAATTGATCTTGAGTCAACAGATATTACTTCAACCGAAACATAGTCCCCTTAAGTGTACTGGTATGTTCTTAAGAGTAAGGCAACAATCCCAAATTTATTTATTCATATTATCTATCAAAGTACCCCTGACCCATTGGGTCATAATTTTAGAGGTATACAATACCCATGTCAGATTTCTCAATGCTTTCAACAATGGCAGACCTTCTAATGCACTGTTTTCACTGGAAACATTCTTACAAATTCAGGGAGATATTGTTGTCTTGAAAATACTGCACGTTAAATTGTATAACATCAGGAGTTGACGACGGGAATTTTTTTTTAACTTTCTATATTAATATTTATGTCATAAATGTTTTAGAAAATTTGCCAAATTTTAATTCTATGGGAGTCATGGGTTCCAGATTTTGGGTGCATTCTGTAAATCAGCCCACTTGAAGTATCTTGATTAAAAATTGTTGTCCCATGAAGCACCATTTTGCCCAGTTAAAGGTTATAGGAACAAGAGTGTTAGTAGTATAGATAAAGCTGCCTTTCACTCACAAAATAACTCTGGGTGGCTTAACGGAAGTTAAAACAAATACATCAAACATTACCCCACCCATCTCCAATGCCTAAAGATAAACCATTAACTTTATTGAGCAACAATAGTGGTAGACCTCATCTACCCCCCTTGACTCAAATGCCTGGGGAAACAACCAGGACTTATTTCAATGCCTTGCAAAAGGCTGCTATTATATATGGGTACTCATTGTAATTTAGAATTTACTCCCAGTATGCAAGTGTTAATATATCACATGATCAATGGGATTTACTTCTAACTCACACAAGGCGATGCTACACAGATCACTTCTTAAGTTTCAAAACTCGAATCAATTTAAGTGATACCTATGATTTTTTTTCAGAGCATGTACATATGACCATAATGTGTATCTACATGCTGCTACATGCATATTTATCCTGCCTTCACACTCAGAAATGTACACGTTATGTCATTGGCACATTCACTCATTTACATATTGACTATGAACCTCCATATTGGAAGACTCTTTCCAAATACACACGCTTCCAAACAGATGGCTCTTATAATATCTTAAAGAATTAGGGGGGGGGAGGGAGTTTTTAAAAAATGAATAAAAGCTAGGAACATATATATTTATATTTGTGAAAACTGCAAATATAAAACATATCTTTGCTCCAGCCTTAAATCCCATATGTACCAAGTAGTACACACACGAACTTTTCTCTGGAAGCATCCTTAATATTTCATAATGTGCGAAATATGCCACATTACTTATGAAAGTTAATTAAAAATAGGCTTGTTTTAGATATCCTTGGCTAAAGTAGTACTGGAGTATTGGACCTACCTCTCTTCTCCCCTCCCCATGAATTGAATGAACATCAAAAGTGCTTTTTCAAAAGGCAACTGGACTTTTTGTGTGTTTGTTTCTCCTGAAAATGCCTGAAGATGCTTGGATGAGAAGCAAAACATTTTCAAGAGAAAAAAAAAAAATCCCAAAAGTCCAATTATCTTTTGAAAAAGCACCTTTGGACATGAGTGAGATAGTTTTCAAAGTCAATTAACACTTTTTAAGCAATTTTATATACTTTTTTAAAAAATCTAGACATTGCTTTATCCATTTGGAGAAAAATTAAGGGCCATCCTGTCTCTTTTATCCAGGTTGAGGCAAGATTTTTACCCCAAGTCCTGTGATGGGGTTGCAGTTTTAGGCACTCGAGGGAACAAACCCAACCGAATACAATTGGATAAAAAATATTCAGATGGTATTCTCACAACCCTTGTAATCAAAATTAGTTCAACCATAAATGACTATCAACTCCCTCTCGCTGGCCTCGCACAAGCACACCCAACTTGCTTTACAGATCAGGTTGGCCGGATTTCTCCCAGCCGCCGAGGGCTGGAACGAGCAAGCTGCTGCCTTTGGGATTCGCCTGTAACGTGAACCCAACCGCCTCAGCTAAAAGATGCGCGTTGTCGACCGGCGGAAGGCAAAGCGAGCTGGGAGAACCTCCGACTCTAACACCCCGTCTGCCTTGCCCGATTCGCTCACCTTCCAGATGGGGGGCCGAGAGCTCTCGGATCGCCCTCACCCAGGTCTCGGCAACGTGCCGGTTCTCTTCGGCGTCCTGCGACGCCAAGACGCAAAAGGTCTTCGCTACCTTCTGCCGAGATTCCCCGCGGTACCACCAGCCCTTCTTGAAAGGGTAGCAAACGACGCAGAAGTAGGCGGCCGCCGACTGCTTCGAGGCGCTCCTGCTTTGGAAAGCGTAGCAGCCCACGCAAGTGGAGAGGCTCAGAGCGCTGCCCGCGTTGCTGCTCCGGCCGGCCGAGTCCAGCCGGCGCACCAGCAGCTCCGAGCCGCTTGTGAGGCTCAGGGCACAGTTCACCTTCAGAGAAGGGACGAGGCGAAAGATGCCCGAGAGCAAAACTTCCTCGGAAGCGCCTCGGCCCGAATCTCCTTCCATCGCCTCAGCCGCAAGGAGCGGAGCGGGCGACCGGGCGCGAAGCAAGGGTTGAGCTCAGCGAAGCGAGCGAAGCAACGCTGCTCAGGGACTTTCTTCTCAATGAGCGGCGGAGGGCCGGCTTTTGAGATTGGCGCTTTGCTCTCTGGTGCCATCGGCAGGCCGCTCCCGGGAATGGCGGGAAGCGGGATTCATTCAAGACGAACGCCCAGCGCTTCACAAGCCGGTCGCTTTTTAGCCTGCTCTCCTTGTGCGCACGAAAGATTTCGTTTAAAAAGTTCACCTGGCTGGCCCCGCGAACTAAAAATCCGACCGGTCCCCAACTGTTTGTTTAGAGGACTCTAATAAGTTCCACGGGCATTAGGGCAGATGTTTTTAGTTGACCTTGACTGATCTTGTAAAAACTGGGTAGGGTTGGATTTGGTTTGTCCATAGATGGAAAGTTCTCAGGTCCATAGGCCAGAAAGTAAAATAAAAACATCTCAGAAGCTAGTTTGTTAAGCCTACAGTACTCTTTGGCTTACCACCACAATTCAGCCCAAAATTTATGTTGTTAAGTGAATTTTGCCCTATTTTACAACTTTTCTTGCCGTAGTTAAGCGAATTACGGCAATTGTTACATGAGTACAGTACAGCTGTGAAGCCAGTCTGGCTTCCCCATTGACTTTGCTTGTAGACCTTTGCAAGAGATGGTCCCCATGACCCTGGGACACGGCAACCATCATAAATATGAGTCAATTGCCAATTGTTTGAATTTGGATCACGTGAGCGTGGGGATGCCGCAATGGTCATAAATGTGAAAAACGGTCATTAAGTAACTTTTTTCAGTGCCATGATAACTTCAAATGATTACTAAACAAACTGTTGTAAGTTGAAGATTACCTGTATTTGGTGCTGTTGCCGTAAGAACAATAGAGGCATGGGTCTGAAGACTTCATTTGTCCCTTTCCTTTGTATCTGACATGGACTAAACAAAAATCTCTTCAAACGGCAGGGCTTCGTGGCCCAAAAGTTTCATTTCTTTGCCATTCAGCAGGCAAGTAGACTGATAGCAATGTTGCCATTAGTATAGACATCTATTTCCAACTCTAATTACTACAACAGGCTGAAATCTCTGCAGAAGACACCAGACATTTTGTAATATTTTAAAGAACATCCTGCAAAATACAAAATGGACTTTGTCCCAGTTTTCATTGAAAAGGTAGAAGTCTAAGAGATCATGGTAATTAGTCTAGATTTTATATAAGGCTTTTCGTGGAATTAGAGGTGGCACCAGTGATGTAACCATTGTGAAGACAGGGAAGATAGATGTTGGGATTTGCAGGCAATGGACCACCTGACTCCCACTTGCTGCGCAGTCCTTGCCCCACAAGTTTATCCAACTTCATGCCATAAGGTTGAAATTGCATTAGGAATTATCCTTGTCCCAGAAGATAGATTTAAGATACGGAAGGATCTTGACAGACTTGAACATTGGGCACTGTCTAACAAAATGAAATTCAATGGTGAAAAAATAAGTTTCTACATTTAGGCAAGAAAAATCAAATGCACAGGTCCAGTATATGTGGTACCTTGCTCAATAGTAGTAACTATGAGGGATCTCGGAGTCCTAGTGGACAACCATTTAAATATGAGCCAGCAGCTTCTAAAAAAGCCAACACAGTCCTAATCTGCATAAACAGAATCAAGATCACATGAAGTGTTAATACCACTTTATAATGCCTTGGTAAGGCCACACTTACTGCATTCTGTTTTGGTTGCCATATTGTAAGAGAGATTTTGAGACTCTACAAAGAATGCAGAGAAGAGCAACAAAGATGATTAGGGGACTGGAGGCTAAAACATGAAGAACAGTTGCAGGAATTGGGTATGTCTAGTCTAATGAAAAGAAGGACTAGGGGAGACATGATAGCAATGTTCCAATATCTCAGGGTTTGCCACAAAGAAGAGGGAATCAAGCTATTCTCCAAAGCACCTGAGGGCAGGACAAGAAGCAATGGGTGGAAACTAATCAAGGAAAGAAGCAACTTAGAACTAAGGAGAAATTTCCCGAGAGTTAGAACAATTAATCAGTGGAACAACTTGCCTCCAGAAGTTGTGAATGCTCCAACACTGGAAGTTATACACAGAAGTAGTAAGAGCAGGTTGCTAGAAATAGCAGCAGTCCAAACCAAATAACTCACAAAAACATGGAATAGTCAGGTATTTATTTCCATTTGTTGATTCCAGAGGTGTTGATGTCTTCAAATAATTATTTACCCTTCCTCCCATTTTCATAACTCTCTATGCACAGTAACACTATTTTGCTTTGATCCACTGATTCTAAAGTAATTGATTGCCCAGCAACAATTTCACAGCAGTCTGGCTAAAGTCTGATTGAGAGCTTATACTGTATATGATTCCAATAGAAGAGAATATATGTAGCTCAGGATTGAATCATGGAATCTTTGGTACTCTCTGAACTTGAATGTTTGATTGTAAATGTTTCATTATCCAACTAGGCTAGTCAGTATGGGGTTTGCTGCCTTTTTACATACAGTAGTTTGCTCTTTTAATGTTGATGGGAGAGGTTTTCTTTTAGAAGTTCCTTGATTAAAGTATTGTTTTTCACTTGATTGTTTGATGTTAATTCTTGCTTATCTGAATGTAGCTGCTGGATTTGTTCTGGCTTTTTTGTTTCTTTCTTAGGTTTTTTTTAATGGTCTTTTTTGAATGGTGTGTAAATGTGGTTTGTATGTCTACTGATGGCTGATTTGTCCAAATGTCAAGTTTCTAGGAATTTCCTAGTGTTTTTGGATTTAGCTTGGTTTAGGTTGCTCACAGTTTCCCTCTTGAAACAGTGGTTGAATCTGTCCATGTGTTATGAGAGTAAGGAATTTTCATCATGCCGTTTGACTGCTAGTTGATGTTCATGGATGCACTCTACTAATATTCTGTCTGTTTGTCCTACATAGTGGCTGTTAAAGTTGTTACACTCTATGTAATAGATTCAAAAACAGATTCAAAAACATTTTAGAAACAACCAACATATTATTGCAACTATATAGCATCACCATAGTGCACAATTGACAAATAAAAATAAATAAAATACAAATAAATAAACAAACCAATTAAAACCCTCCAAACCATCTTACATAAATCCAAAGACCCAGTAGCCCAAGAAGAAGAAGAAAACAACAGCCACCTACAATATACAATGTAATGACTTTTAACAGTCAATATGTAGAACAGATAGACAAAAGACAAGCAGAGCACATCCATGAACACCAACCAGCAATCAGAAGACACTATGAAAACTCAATCTCACAGACTTAATCATAGTTTCACCGGAAAAACTGTGAACATCCTAGGTGAAGCTAAATCTAAAAACACAATACCCAGTTGATTAAGACCAGGATGTAATATTACTTTCAACTGCTTTCTGATAAAGTTCAAAGGTGGATAGATAGAATCAGCAATGCTCCTTGATTCAGCCGGTTACTTTGGGATGCATTTTGAAGAGAGGATAAAGCTTGAGCTCCCCTGAGCCTTAAATTTAGGCCTGCATTCTTTAAAAAAAATCCTTGCATGTTTTTGCTTTATTTATTCAAACAATTGATTTTATGCTATTTATACCTTGAACACATTTCTCCTCCTCTTTAAAAAAAAGTCATTGCATTTTTAACACAGAAAACTCTAATTGGTTTTATTCCTTTTTAAAAGCAAGTGTTGCCTGTTTTATTTGTTTTTTTTTTCTGATTAATTTTTTAAACCAATGGAATCATGCTCTCCTTTCTTGCTTAGCAGAAACTATATACAGCCACAAACTCTCAGTGCATAATCCCAAAGTTGTATCATCACTCATGTTGATAGCTCTTTGTCTCTTTATTTTACAACCAAGAACTTCCCCCCCCTGAAATTGAGCATTGAGTGAAGCCAAATAAGTCTGTGGCAAAATATTATAAACCTCTTTACCTATTTATATGTCAAGTAAAGGTCAACAGATTATAAATTTCTTTAGACCTAGGGTTAGGATTAGATTTGGGCTCTTAGTTATCTTTGCAGTGTGCTGACTGTGAGAAGTGAGGCAGAGGCCAACTGAGAATTGCCATTTAGGGACTTCCTGCCAATAGAGGCTTGTTCATATCTTTTAGTTGTGTGCCCAAATCCTAAGAGCAAAAAAGCAGCCCACTGGAGGTTTTGGCCCCACACAGGACAGAATTCTTCCAGTGGTGAGAGCAAAAGGACTACTTGATGGAGAGTTTCAGCTTCATGCAGGGTCAAATCCCTCTAGTTATTTTTCACACCATTTAACAACCCAGAAGATTGCTTAATGACAGCAACCAGAAGTGCTGGGGTTGTGGGGTTTTTTTTTAATAAAGCAGTCATGTGATGTCTCACTTCACTCAAGGACCAAAGATTCTGGTCTCAATTGTGGTTGTATGTCAAGGATTACCTGTAATGTCCAACTCAGAATTACTTCAGATCCCCAACAAAAATTCGCTTCATACATAATGAAATAAAAAATAATGCCTATCCATGTACCCTGTACACTCATGTGTTTAATTCATATTGTGTTACAGTAATTGTCTGATTCATTTCAAAAATGAAATACCTAATCTGAGTAGGTGTTTTTTGATTGCAAAATTGCCTTTGTGCTGTACTCCACTTTCAAATCCTTTTGCAAGCTGAGAGGGGAAAGCAAATGATTGCAGGCTGATTATTCTAGAACCAAGCCTTCTTCTAACATGGTTGTATTCTATTCTGGGCAGACACCTGGAACACACTAAAACCCAGAAGTAACCACAAGATCTGGAGAGCTGCAATATTGCACAAGAAAATAATAGCTTTGCTCTCATTAACAGTTGTACTGACACAGAATTAAGGGGGGGGGGAGGCCAAGCTTTCAAATTTAAATGTGTTTTAACTATCTGAATTAATTTTAGTTAATACAAGATAATTTGTGACATATTTGGTTATCATTTTAGTGATACCAAATTCATTACCAGTCACTGGCAAAGTTCTTAAAAATTCAGGGAGATATTCAACGATGTATCTCACTATACAAAAAAATATAAACAAACATCAGCAGTTGATCAAGGAAAATTTTTACGATGTTTTGTTTTATAAGACGAAATTACCAAATACCAGATTCCTTAATATCATCACAATGGCAGACCTTCTAATGTACTAGAAAAGATTGTTAAAATTCAGGGAGATATTGAGATGTATCTGCCTTAAAAGTAGACTATACTTAATTGTATAGCACAGTCAAACATCAGGAGTTGACCATAGGTAAAGCTAACAGACAAAAAAAAAAGGTTCAGTTTAGTATATAGATGCTATCCATATATTAACCTTCAATATATTAAACCGAAATTATTACTTCTGCAGTGTCTTTGGGAGATGCTGTATCCAAGAATTCTGGGGGCATAGACTGTGCATTTCCAACACTCAGTGGTCTGTATTTTATGATTAACAAAAAGTATTGACAACGATGCATGCTTCTTATGCAGGCCAATGCAGTATGCATATATGAAACTACCATAGAAGGGGCTAAGATCTTTATATGAAAGGTGGTTTGATCATTTGTCTCTTAGCCAGAAATGTTAAACTATATACCCTTGTCTTTCCCAAGTAGCAGCAGATCAGCAAGCTGAGAAATAACTAGCTTTTCATTATCTGTAGTTTACCTTAATAGTGCTTGAGAAAGCTAAGCAGGGAGAGATCTAAGGTAGGTAATATTGGAATGAGAATTTACCAAACATTTTCCAAAAGGATATTGAGAGGTTTAAAAAATGTAGATTAGAAAGTAATATAGTAATAATAATTAACCAAGAAAACTGCATGGAGATTTTTGTGACACTAGTGACAAGTTTTAGCTTTTGATTTTATCATCTGAAAATTTCCCCAGTCATATATCAGAAGTCATAAGCAAGGAGTAAGTCATAGGCATGGACTATTTGAGCTCATGCAATATAATTCTGTTTAATTTCTCCTGCTACTTGCCTTAGGCAACATGTTACAACAGCTCATGCCCTCTTTACTACTCCTTTGAAGTGCTCCAAAGTACTTGCCATAGGATTGCCTTTAAAGACCATGAGAAGCTGAGTTAATCTAAAATGCGGTGGTCATCTCATTCTCATTATTAGGAACATATTAACATACAGTGTGGGCCCTGCATTGGCCACTAATTAACTTCTAGGTGCAATTGAAGCATTGGTTTTGATGCACTGCTGCTGAATTGGCCTGATCTATCTAGAAAAAAAAATATGGATTCCCATTATTGGAAAATAGAAGCTGAAGCTGGGAAAGCCTTCTTTTCAATATCAATTCACTCTCCTATGGATGCCATCCCTAACTACAATCAAGAAGACATTGAAAATGGAGCTCTTCCCAATCATTTTCCCGTATTTGGGATAATCTTTTGTTTTATTGCTGTTTTGATTCAAAGTTACAAATTTTTGTTTTATGATTTTAAGTTTATTGTAGATGTTCTCAAACTGTTGTTTATGTAAATTGCAGAGAGTTGAACCTATTGCAACTCAATAAAACAAATATCAGAGTTAGGAAATGCTCAGGCAGCACTGCACACTATAGTAATCCATAGAAATCATTATGGCTCTAGAAAAACCTGGATGCATTTTCAATCAGGTGTTATGACATCTCAAAGATTATTCTAGTTCTGAAACCATAAATTGTGAGTCAAGGATGGTGACATTATGCAACCCACCATTTATACTGGCCCAAGTAGAGCAATCAGTCTACAAAGCGATGTGCAATTCCCTTTGGAATTCTTCAGGGTTAGTAAAAATACCAGTACATTATGTAACATGTGTCAGGGGACCAAGGAACATGCACATGCAAAGCCTAAGGCTGTGGATCTGTTGTATAGGCTTTGTAGCCCAAAGGGTCTGGGAAGGTCCTCTGTATCTGGAGAACAGGAGAAACTATCCATTTTCCTTTGGGGAACATCTCATCCCACCTCTTCTTTCTGCTTTTCACTTTTCTCCTTCCCAGCCCAAACCAATCCCACCAATGTTTTATATCCTTCATCTACTGACACCAACCAGGGAAATGGAAAGGAAGCTGTGGCATGCAAACCCAACATATATTGTTTGTCAGAGAACATGGAGGTGGAAGAAATTATTTTTATAACCTGCAAAAGAAGTACCATGTTGTTCTACTCTTTTAAGGCAACAAGAATTGCGCATGCTACAAGTGCCAGCTGAGCATGGAAGACAAGGTGAAGAAACTACAAACAAAACTTCCATCTTCTAGCTTCTCAAGAAAGATAAGGAATTCATTAATTGGACATAAGAATCTTTTCAGAATTATAGTGGTACCAAGCAGGGGTGGGATACGACAGGGTTAACAACTGGTTCTGGATTTACGAGCTTCCCTGCCCGCTGTGAGCCACTTGCCTGTCAATCCTCATTAGCACGTCATTAGCATGCAAGAAGCAGCCTTTGAAACAGCCCTCTTTTCTTGTTTTTTAACTGCAGCTGTGCCTCGTTAGGCAACTGAAGTTGAAAAATCAGGAAATAAAGATCAGGTAAGAACCTGGGTAGGTGGCTGGGCAAAAACATCAGCAGACATAGAACCAGTTCTATGTCTGCTGCTCTTCAGAGCTACCGGTTCTACAGAGGTGGACAGAACCGGTAGAAACCCACTCCTGGTACCAAGGACTCTCCCAGAAGCAATCAAGGCAGGAGTGGAGAAATGGAGGAACAACAACGAAGTAATTTCTTCACCTCCATGTTCTCTGACAAACAACCTACGTGACCAAGCCATCTGTAAAATTGTGTCTTTCTACAGTCCACCCTTGTTTATTATGTTTCTGGATGAGAAGCAGCTGTTATAAACTTCAGACTAAAAAGTTCTGAATGTGAGATGAGAACAAGGACTATTTTTTCCATTGTTTGAGATACCAAACATATTACAAGAAACTCTGCCTGAATGTTACTCTATTTATTTTCTAAGGCAGCAAAACATTGTATCTGTTTTGCACTTTTTTCCTGTGTAATTTTCTCTATACACATTGAATCATATTTTATATAGTAATATAGTAATTTCTTATTCTTCATCCGCTCCTCTGTAGCACCAGCTGTTTCTTTAATTCTAGTAACTAGGTTTATACATGAAATGGGAAGTATGGTTTGCTTCAAGAATCATTTGGAATCAGCCAGTTGAAAAGAAATGAAACCTAGAAGAAGCTTCTCTGTACTTGTCAAAAAGTAAGTATGGGGGCTACAATTGCACTGTGGAAACCCCATATCTTTTTAATGTACACTGGACTTGTCACCCACATTGAAAAAGGGCTGGGGTTTAACCATGCAGTTGTGGATGCAAACTGACCTTTATTTTTTAATCTCTCCACCTCTGGACATCTCTGCCTGGAACATTTTGGTACTTTTAGGTTTCACATGAAACAAAATTCACAACAATCCTGAAATTATTTTATGCAGTGTGTCACACAAAGTGCTTCATTTCTTCCTCCCCTTGTCCTTTAATCTTCTTAAGATTTTACCTGAGCTGTAGGAATATTTGAAGTAGCAAATATTCTTGGTCTATGGAAAGCTTTCCATAAGGGATATGTGTTTATTTTCTCTTACCTAGACTTATTCTTAAGTAAACCAAGGTCGAGTAATGTGGGAACTACAACACAGTATTAGAAATTATATTAAAGGTTAAGTTTTGAGGTGATATTTGTTATACAGATCTCCAAGTATTTTCTGGAAATACTAAGGCTTAAGCAACAAAGTGATTAACAGCAGAGTTGCTTCTTTGAGCTTTTAGTCAGCTGTGTAATGCTAGCCAAAAAAAAAAAAGTAGCAGACAAAGGAATGAGGCAATGCAATGGAGAGCTTTAAAGATCAAGACTTCTGTCATTGTATTTTAGTGTGATATAGAAATGCTCCAAACAAATAAGTAAGAATAAAAGAGGATTTCTTCTGCATCCCAGAATAGAAGCCAAGGGAAAGATTTAAAGAATGTCACATATCACTGTGACAAGAGCATATTCTATCTGGAGGTAAGATTAAAAAAAAAGCAGGGCAGAAGGTCAGTTTGTGAATCAGAATGTTGTTGAGGAGAGGAAAATAAAGGCAACACTTTTGCAATTATACCAAAGGAATAAAATGATCACTTTGTGAATTCAGTTTGGAAACAAAGGAAGACAAATAATTGAAGGGTGTAAGTGGAATAATTACTTAATTTTAATGTATGTGTCTTATTTTAGCTGAGTTAAAATATAGGGTTTTTAAATTATTCAATAAGTTGTGTGAATCCAGTCAGTGAACAATGGTACATAAAATAGTATCTGAGACTTATGGATATCTCATTTACTCTGTTCCTGGAGAACTTCTGAATGTTATCCGTGCATGGGACATACAGGTGAAACTCAAAAAATTAGAATATCGTGCAAAAGTTCATTTATTTCAGTAATGTAACTTAAAAGGTGAACCTAATATATGAGATAGACTCATTACATGTAAAGCAAGATAGTTCAAGCCATGATTTGTCACAATTGAGATGATTATGGCTTACAGCTCATGAAAACCCCAAATCCACAATCTCAGAAAATTAGAATATTGTGAAAAGGTTCAATATTCTAGGCTCAAAGCGTCCCATTCTAACCAGTTAATTAAGCCATAACAGCTGCAAAGAGTTCCTGAGCCTTTAAATGGTCTCTCAGTCTGGTTCAGTAGGAATCACAATCATGGGAAAGACTGCAGACCTGACAGTTGTGCAGAAAACCATCACTGACACCCTCCATAAGGAGGGAAAGCCTCAAAAGGTAATTGCAAACTAAGTTGGATGTTCCCAAAGTGCTGTATCAAAGCACATTAATAGAAAGTTATGTGGAAGAGAAAAGTGTGGAAGAAAAAGATGCACAAGCAGCAGGGATGACCACAGCCTGGAGAGGATTGTCCGGAGAAGGCCATTCAAAAGTATTGGGGACTTTCACAAGGAGTGGACTGAGGCTGGAGTCAGTGCAACAAGAGCTACCACACACAGATGGATCCTGGACATGGGCTTCAAATGTCGTATTCCTCTTGTCAAGCCGCTCCTGAACAACAAACAATGTCAGAAGCGTCTTACTTGGGCTAAAGAAAAAAAAGAACTGGTCTGTTGCTCAGTGGTCCAAAGTCCTCTTTTCTGATGAGAGCAACTTTTGCATCTCATTTGGAAACCAAGGTCCCAGAGTCTGGAGGAAGAATGGAGAGGCACACAGTGCAAGATGCTTGAAGTCCAGGTGTGAAATTTCTAGTGTGTGTTGATTTGGGGAGCCATGACATCTGCTGGTGTTGGTTCACTGTGCTTCATTAAGTCCAGGGTCAATGCAGCCATCTACCAGGAGATTTTGGAGCACTTCATGCTTCCTTCCACAGATGAGCTTTATGGGGATGCTGACTTCATTTTCCAGCAGGACTTGGCATCTGCCCACACTGCTAAAAGCACCAAAACCTGGTTCAATGACTGTGGGATTACTGTGCTTGATTGGCCAGCAAACTCTCCTGACCTAAGCCCCATAGAGAATCTATGGGGAATTGCCAAGAGAAAGATGAGAGTCATGAGACCGAACAATGCAGAGGAGCTGAAGGCCGCTATTGAAGCATCCTGGTCTTCCATAACACCTCAGCAGTGCCACAGGCTGATAGCTTCCATGCCATGCTGCACTGAGGCAGTAATTGCCGCAAAAGGGGCCCAAACCAAGTACTGAGTTCATATGCACGCTTATACTTTTCAGAGGTCCAATATTGTTCTATGTACAATCCTTGTTTTATTGCATGTAATATTCTAATTTTCTGAGATTGTGGATTTGGGGTTTTCATGAACTGTAAGCCATAACCATCACAATTATGACAAATCATGGCTTGAACTATCTTGCTTTGCATGTAATGATTGTATCTCATATATTAGTTTCACCTTTTAAGTTGCATTACTGAAATAAATGAACTTTTGCACGATATTCTAATTTTTCGAGTTTCACCTGTATACAATTTGTTGATGTTTTAAGTTACATTTTTTTCATTAAAAAACATTGATGTGACTTTGTAGTTCCATCATGATTCACAGTGGTGTAATCAATAAGGATACCAACATATTACCAGCGCCAATTGGCATGTTATTAGTTATCAGTATCAGCACACTGTAAAAAGGAAAATGCACACTGAAAGTGGAAATATTGTGCCATTTTCATTTTTGTGAAGCTGTACGATCTGATTAACTTTCTTATTTTCTTTGATACTTCTTTGAAATCTCCCATTTCAGATGGTCTGTGAATGCAGGGAACAAAGTTACAAACAACAGGAGAAGCCCAACTGCACACGAACAAAGAAAAGAAGTAAGCAAATCTGAGTAATCTTGTTCTATTGGCTTTTGCTGCTCCTTTTTTCCCCAAACAGATCAAACATGTCCTGAGATGGTCATGTCACAGATGAATGGATGCACCCTGAATGAAATACCCATGAATCTCTTAGGTCAGGCAATATACATGCATGAAGGACTCCCCTCCCCCCAAAGATTATGCGAAAAAGGATGGAGGGGAATGTCCTTCGGGGGAAAATAGCCCTAGATATCAGAATGCAAATAGACTTAAATTGATTCAGGGATTTTCACTGGTTGGTGTTGAGGAGATTCAGTTTCCTTCAATAAGTTACACAAAACATGAATAGAGTTATGTTAACTAGTAGTTTAGGTGGGCTGGTTGCAAATAAACAAGAAAACCATGGTGGCACAGTGATCAGATTGCAGTATTGCAGGCTAACTCACTGTTGACTGCCAGTTCGATTCTGACCAACTCAATGTTGACACAGCCTTCCATCCTTCCGAGGACCCAGATTGTTGGGGGCATTATGGTGACTCTGTAAACCTCTTAGTGAGGGCTGTAAGACAATGCGAAGGCTAAAGTGCTATATTGCTAAAGTAAGCACTCAAGGAACCTTGCAATAATATGGTTCTTCTCTTCAATGATGTGCTCCTTTTTCAATTGAAACCATGACAACTTTCATTAATATTAGCATTTTGCAGAAGCAAACCCTCCAGAGTGGCTGGAGAAAGTTCTGTTCTACAGGAAAAGAACAAGAATTTCTAGATATTTTAATGAGGACATGTGCCACTATTGTAGCACATAGGCACAGAAACTTCTCTGTTCAAAACAAGCAATACCAAAGGATCTGGAAATGAAAGCAACTGCTGTGAGCTTACAAACTGAGAGCAAAAAATTGAAGCTAGACACAAGGGTTATCGCTGCTTATTGTAAAGCCACAAACAACAGAGGACAACTGGTTGCATAAGAACAAAGGCAGTTGGCAAATCCCAGCAAACTTATTCTATTTGTTTTATATATTTTTTTCTGTAAAAATATCAACAAGTTTAGTCACAAGATGGTCATGTCACAGTGAATGGATGCATTGTGAGTGAATTATATCAGTATTTTAGATCAGACAATGTAAATGCATGAAGGAATACATGAAGGCCACCCTTCCTTCTGATTACAGGAAAAAGATAAATAGTGATGGCTTTTTAAAATAACACTGAGGACACAATGCAATTACAGAAGTTCTGGAATTCTGCATTGAAAATCCAAACTAACTTCTCTAATTATAAAAACTAAAGTAACTGGAACTGATTTTCCATTTCATTAGACTCAGGCAAGACAGCACAAATGTTCAATTTATTCAGTAATAAACTGAGGTTAGCTATCAGCAAAATAGAGATACTGTGAATAGGCAGCTTGCAAGTCTGGAAAAGTACTGGAGCTATATTCCTCTTGCAGAGGAATATACACAGTTCGGGTCATGGATTCATCTATATCACTCAAGGCCTAGGTGTCACTGGATGCATTCAACCATCTCTATCTCACTTTGCAGCTGCAACTCCCAAGGGATGGCCTGATCACTTTGGTACATGATCTTTGGGTTATTGCAGTGCACTCTATAAGGGTCTGCCTTTTGAAGATGGAAACTAGAGTTAGTGAAAAATACAGCGGCAAGCCTGTTATCTGGAAGTCTTAACAGATCAAGCAACACTAGCTAGCCCTAGAAGAATTGCACCAGATGCTTGTAACATTACCCCTTGGATGAGTATGAGGATATTGGATGAGGATATTACACTCTGTAGCAGCAGAGAGGGGCTTTCCTGGGTCTCCTAGGGCTGAGCAGCACATTATTGGGAGAATGGGGGATGAGCCCAGCTATACAATACCTTTCCCTAGAGGCCTGGCTGTTGGCAATACTATCTGCCTTTTGGTACCAGGTAGTTTTCCTCGCTCTAACTTATGACTTTTGTCTTTTAAGTGCCTCTCTGTCAGGGTAATTTATTTGTGTATTTTAAAGAGTATGATTTAAAATAATCTATTACTTATTTGGCTTTATTGTATTATCTTATTACTTGTTGCCACACTGTTAGAATAATAACTGGCCTAAATGTTTAAATTGGAAATAATCAGAAAGGTTGTCTGTCTGGGCTGAATCAGGTAATGATAATCTATATGTTAGCATGTTACAGTCTTCTAATTTTGTGTAAAAGTATCTTCTCTATTTTTAAAATTATAATTATTGCTAGTATTATATGTTTATCCCACTTTTTTAAATATAGTGCACTGTAACTCAAAGTGGTAAATGTACCTAATACGCCTATTTTCCACACTGAGAATGACTGCCTTTCATACCCAAGGGAGGTCTAGAATTCCCAAGACTCCCGGTTTCTAGGCTAGTACTATCACTATTTATTGTTGTGGTGTCTATTATGAATGACTATATTTTTTACAGTATTTTTGATTTGCAAACAATCAATTGTTTAAGAGCAAACAAAACATTCAAATTCTCAGCTTGTCATTAATCCATACAGTAACATAGCTTTCCTATTCTAATATACAGCTTTATTATTTGTTCTGTGCTTTCATCAGGTCAGAAGTATACATTGACTTACATCCTTGTAAAAATGTCGTTGTTATTCAGAGCAGTTCATCCCTTTGTACGTTAAATGAAGCACAAGCTTATATTTATTCAGTAACAGTATAGGATTTCTCTGTGAGAAAATGAATGTACTTCTACTAATTCAAATAGGTTTTTTTGCTCTCTATGTAAGATTTTCTCATATTCTTTGGTTTTTCTGAAAGAGAATTACCTAAAATAAATATTCCCTGAAAGCTTAATGTCTTGTATTTATTGAGTTTAAAAACATTTGAAACTAATTTATTTTCATAGTCCATGTATTTTTTTTCCCTTACAACATTTAAATAACTGTCAGGAAGAACATCAAATCTTGCTGAAGCTGCTTCATTGCAAACTATGCTTCTCAAATTATACCAAATGCAAATGAAAGGCAATTATGTACTGCATAACATACATGTCAATGGAATAATTTTCTTCAATTCATGGAATAATAAATAAACATTAGTTCCAGCAGTTAATAAAAAAGTAGGACAATTGATTAAGGATTTTATTGCAATAACAATAACTGGGACTCAGCACAGGGTGACATCCAAGTCATGCCAATGTCTCTTGTATACCATCAATCAATGGTTGTTGTTGGACCTACATTAATGTAGCATTAAAAAAGAATGAAAGCAGTAAAGAGAGAAAGCAGTAAGAAAAAGTGCAAGTATATTGCAATAGAATCAATGCTACAATTGAGCCAACAATTTATAAGTTTTTTAAAAAGCACAAAAGAAAGCAGAAGAATTTTAGTTAAGAACTGTAAAAGCCTTCCTCAAGAAAGCATTAGGGATGTTGGGCAAACACTGTATTGGAAAAGCTTCTCATAGTAGTGGTACCAACATGGAAAATCGAACTTGGGAAAACTGCACTGCCTACTAAACCATCTATGCAGTTATCCTGTTTGAAAGCTTGCCTCTGAGATTTTTACTGCTCCAAGTTCCCTGCTATATCTGTATTTTTCTACTTATACTCTAGAAGTTCTCTTAATTCACCAAAGTAATTTCAGAGAGGTAAGAAGAAACTGTAAAAAAGATGAAAATCCATTCCACCAGGGCTCAATTATTAGCTTAAATAAAGTAACTGTCCCTCTGTTTAAATTCAGTTAATAAATAAAACTCTATTGAGAAATTATGTTCATTTCCAATTCAAGTTTGTCTTTGTTTCTTTCTCAGCTGGGGAAATTGAGTCAGTTACACATTTGACTTGGTTGCTCATTTTATCTGACATGGCACATTGATTGGATGAAGTCTTGATTATCTAACTGTCCTACAGGTCAGATAATGAGAAACGTATCCTTCCTACCAGCAGATTCATTCTTAGAAATTTTTGGGTGGGAGGGGAGGGAAGACACTGTCCATCAGCTTTGCTGTTCAGAAGCTCTTTGTATAATGTGTAACACTACAGATCTCATGGAATTCTATCACTTAATGTAGCAAGCGAAGTATTTTTGTGTATTCTTTGTTTTCCCACTATTTTTCTTTTAATTACATCCATTGTATAGAGAACTTCTACTCTTTGACCATCTGTAAAGTATGTTTTTTATTTCATTAGTAACAAGATTAGCATCAGCACGAGCCATCCCTGGGCTAAACTTAACAATAAAAGTTAACCCAGCATAGAGTAGCTGAACTAGCTACTATTTAAATGTCTCATAGTGTGTTCTATAAGGCAGGGGTCCCCAACCACTGGTCCGTGGGTCATTTGGGATCAGGCCGCCTACTTTGCTTCGGCGCCATCTTGTTCCAACGTGCTGGATCGAGCGCTGGTTTTGACACTGTCCTTCAGCCTTGCTCGACCAAAAGCGTGCGTGGCTAGAGAAAAGGGAAACGTGGTAGCCGTGGAGAAGCTGCTTTCCCTAAGAAGGAGGCTCCTGATTCGCCAGGCTTACGCCAGGAGTTCTGCGAGGCTCTGGTGAAGGGAGGCTACGCTGCTGCCAATTACCTCGATCCCAGCCTGCATGAACTCCCTCGCCCTCTTTGAAAGCGGCCGGCGACCTGGTCAAGGCTCACGAGAAGCTCTTCTTCAATCGCCTCACCGACACGCGGCTACAGGTGAGTGGCAGGAAATGGGAGCTGGGCAGTCACAGATCAGCTGTCTCTCCGTCTGACGGCCTCGGCAGAATCTCTGCCTCCCAGCGCGCTTGGTCCTCTGCCTGCAGGCTTCCCTGGCCCCTTGCCAAGCGGGTTTTCCACACCAGCCCAGCAGGACCCTCGCTGCCTTCCCCTCGCCTGGCCAGCCGGGCTCCTTGGGCAACCCGGCTGCCTCGTGCCGAGAAGCACGCTGCCAGGTGGGGGCCATGTGGCACAAGGCAACACGCCACAACCTGGCCCTGGTGAGGGAAAGCAGCGGGTGCTCCCCGGGCGGCAGCCTCGGCCCCGCCACCAGGGAAGCGGCTGCCCACTCCGGAGCTAATCCACACCTGAACGGCTGGAAAGGAAGGGTGTGTAGCATTGGTGTTGTGTGTGTGTGTGATTTCTTGGCGCACAGCACGGGGTCTCTATTGGCCGGTCCCGATTTTTTTTTCAGAGGGGAATATCATGCCTGTATTAACCATGATTATTAAATCCAATCCAACTTTGATTATGATTAAATTAAGTCATAATTAGCTTTTCAATTAGTGGAATATATAATAATATAATTATATATTATAATATAATATAATATAATATAATATAATATAATTAATATAATATAATATAATATAATATAATATAATATAATATAATATAATATAATATAATATAATATAATATAGTATAATATAGTATAATATAGTATAATATATAATATATAATATATAATATATAATATATAATAAAATAAAAATAAAAATACCCTAACCGGTCCTTGAAAAAGTGTTTCTGTGAACTTCCGGTTTCGCGTGGCTTCGGGGCAGCAGGAATTCGCGACAGCTCGCGATTCCTGCTGTGCTAGCCGTCGAGGTACCCCCGATCTAGATGGGTCAGGGGGATATGGCTGCCCTGTAGGGACAGCTGAAGAGAGAGGGGAGTCGGATAGGGAGGTGGGGGTGTCACAGACCCCCCCCCTTCTCCGGGAAAACCCCTTTTTCCCAAGGCGGTGGAGCGGCGGTCAGTAATGGCCGCCACGAAGAAGCCAGCAACCGGGTAAGAACTGTGCTGGAGGAAGTGTGAAGAGTGAAAGTTCTGTCTGAGCCGGGTCAAGTAACATCTTTTAAATTGCCTGGAATTGAGCTGCTTGAATTGCTGGAGGATACATTGTATCCCTAAGAAGAGCGAAAAGCGGCGGAGAAGCTGTTAAAGGGAACTTTTTTTTTTTTTTTTACTCTCCCACCCCACGGAAATAGCAGAAATATTTGGATATATTAGACATTGAAAGTGGACTGCTTTGAAAGTTGAAGCTAAGAGACAAAGGGATTTTTGGACATTGAAAAATTTAAGAAATTGGAAAATCTTTGCTGGAGGTATGGATTTCTGATTATTTAAAATTGTCATTGCAAGTGGGAAGGGAGAAAAAAAATTGGAGCAGAAGCTGAAAAAGGAGGAGATTGTCTAGAACGTCTTTGTGGATCCCAAAGGAAGATATATGGTAATTGGACCTCTTTGATTAAAAATTAATCCAGAAAGAGAAAGAGAAGAAGGAAGAAAAGTATTAACTTTTGGAACTTTTTTTTTTAATTGCTTTTGATTGTCTTTGATTAAAAATACTTGTGGTTGTTTTGGAAAAAGTTTCCCTTTTCATAATGGCCTCGTTTGTGGATGAACTAGAGATTGAATATCAAAAATATAAAAAAGAAGATACTTTGGGCGCTTTGTTTCAATTCTTAGAAATGGCGTTATGTTCTGTTGAAAAGTTGATTACGCAGCAGAAGGACTGGGACAAGGAAGAAGAGGCCATCTTTGATGAACAATGGGTCCCTTCCGGAGAGGAGGAGAAAAAGGATAAGAAAAAGGGGATTTTAAGAATTATAAAAACAACCAAAAGAGAGAAAAATGAGCGAAAAGATGGAGGCAAGGTTAGAAAGCAAAGGAAAAGGAGCAAGAAAAGCGAAGGGAAAAAGCAAAGGGGTAGAAAGGGCAAGGAGAAGAATAAGCAAGAGAGAAAGGGGGGGAGGAGAAGCCTTAATGGGGGGAAGCAAGACCTAAAGAAAAAAAGTTTATTTAGAGACAATGGGTGAATTTAATTTAGATTAAAAGAGGGATTCTGGAGGGTATATAAGAGTGTGTTTTTATATGTATATTTAGAATATAAAATTTATTATGTAATTTTAGAATCTTTTAAACAGAATCCCAAGAAAGATTGCTATATCTAGTATTTCTAAGTTAGGGTAATGAGTTATAGATGTTACTCCAATTGGTGTACAGGAGAAGTATAGTAAAAGAAAAAAAGATGAATGGATAATTGGAAATAGAACAGACAAAGAATGTTGTTGAAAATGGTAATAAGATATGGAAGGATATATATGCTTTTTTTTTTGGATTTTGTATATTGATAAAAGGCAATAAAATTTTAATTAATAAATAATTTGGATGGAAAGGAGAAGTAGGGACAAGATATGAAGTTAATATTATATGAAACATTGATATTATAATCTGGAAATGTTATGCCTTATTGGTCTTTTATTATTATTTTTTCCTAGAAAAGAATTTATAAGCTGTTAGGCCTTGATTCTTTGTGCATTGTTTTTATAAAACTGATAAAAATGGTTTTTATATATATATATAAAAAAGAAAATGATAATAAGATATGGAAGGAGATATGGGTTGAATATGATGTTTGAATTTGTGTCTGTGTGAAGAGTTTTAACCCGGGAACAGACAACCTTCAGAAAAGATCTTTTAGTTTTGTTTATGTTTTGTGTTTGTATGTTTGTGTATTGTGTTTTTGGTAAAACTAACAAAATTTGTTTTTTATAAAAAAAAGG
Source organism: Hydrophis major (assembly GCA_033807585.1). Classification (NCBI taxonomy): domain Eukaryota; kingdom Metazoa; phylum Chordata; class Lepidosauria; order Squamata; family Elapidae; genus Hydrophis; species Hydrophis major. Next base: position 176,980,699 of record CM066329.1, read on the forward strand.
AAAAAAGAATCAATAAAACCTTGGAGGAATGTTAGATGAGAATAATTTAAACAAGCCAGAAAGAAAAGAATATGATGACTATAAAATGGATAAATATGGAAGAGAAATGAAATTGAATCGGAGTAAAGAGAAATAATGAGAAATTTGCTGAAAGATATTTGTGTGTCCATATGGAGATGGGATAAATTGGAATTATGTTGTATAAAAATAATGTTTTATTCGATTTGTAAGGATCTATAATGTTAAGAGGTTTTATGTATTTATGTATTTAATGGTTAATGATGTGTTGTTTTATCTTTAAAATTAATAAAAATTTGCTTCAAAAAAAAAAAGTATTAAAAGGTTATCCATATCGCAGTGTTCGTATTCTTTTTGTTCTCAAGAAATCAATGACAACTTCAACAAAGTCTCTTTAATAAATCCAATATAAGGAGAATATACATATCATTCTTCTGGTTTAGTAGTTGTGTCTCTTTTAAATTGTTAAGTGATCAACAAGTCTCATTTGCAAATGCAATTTTTGGGGGGTTTATCTACTATTTCATCTTTTTTCATCTCTTATATGCTGCCATTTTCAAATCCACATTCAAATAAATTTGTTTTATCCAATGGAATTTGTTTCTCTTCAGTGACATCATCCATTTTTTCTATAATAGCAGATAAAATTATTTTAGATTTCTCTTCAAGAATTTATTGATAAATTTATTTTCTTCCTGTGCACTCTAATGACCAATTTTCAAAGTCACCTGATCAATTCAAAATGCAAACAGATATTTTTCCACAGAAAGGATTCTTATAGTTATTGCAATTTCAAAGTTCTAATTCAAATCCATCTCGACCCTTAATCCATTTAAAAATTTCTCAAATAGCACTTTTGTCACATATTAAAAAAAAATTTTTTTTAAAAGCCTGAATTATAATTAAATCTTTTTTCTTAAAAATTGAAGAAAAATTTAGTATGACCACATTTGCAGTTCTGAAGGTCCTTAACCTTTAAAAAGCAACAACGCCAACAAAAAGTAAACTCCAAAATGATTAAGTGAGGTTCACAGTTGAACCGTGAAAGGCTGCAGTAGCTATGAGTTTGGTGGAATCCTGAAAATATCAGCTGTTTGAAAGCAATCAGAAACCTGTTACCACCCTTACCCCAGCTGTCCATTGTATATATGGGGCAATCTCAAGCTCTCTCCTTTCTCTAGAGAGATTTCAATGGTCTTGATCAAAGATCTTCAAACTTGGCAAGTTTAGACTTGTGGACTTCAACTCCCAGAATTCCTGAACATGACTGGAGGAGCAATTCTGGGATTTGAGATCCACAAGTCATAAAGCTATCAAATTTGAAGACACCTGGTCTAGACCCAGCATCCAGTTGCTATTTTCAACCACGTTTTCTGCTGTTTGTTGGGTATCAGTTTACCTTACCATTTCCTCACCAGAAATCTCCTGAGCCAGAATTTTTATCAATCAGCTTCCAGTAGCCTTACATTCTAAACACTGCATTTATTTATGACGAGATCTTATGTATTATCAATTTTTAAGCACATAATGTTGTCATACAGTAAATCATATTAATACTCTTAAAACCACATTAATGTTTACAGTTGTTTTTATTTATCACAAAGTGTTCAGAAGTCTTCATCAAATAATTTCTTTCGCCATAACAATTCTGTTGTGTTACACAAAAGTTGTGCTTTATTTGCAGCAAAATTGTTGCATTTAAATTCAGTTAAATGTATTTTATTGTATTTTGATTTAAAATAGCTAAAAATAGAACAAAGTATATGGAAAAGTTACTTATGTAGAATCATTCATAGTATGAATTCAGTCAATTATTTATGTAGTTGGTTTGAGCTCCGGGCTTGGCGATTTGGTTGCAAACGTGTCATCCCTATTAGAGGAGACATCTTCTGTGCTCTTTGGATTGTGCTATCAACCTGAGTTACTAATATTCAAAGACATCCGTCAATTATTATTTGGAAAGCAGTATAAAATATAAAATTAATTGGAATACTGTATCCTAATGAAGGATTTAAGAATAATCACACCTGAAAAATTTCCTCTTTCCTCTTTCTTCATTAACACATATCCACTCATTACAACTATTAGAACAGATGGAAAACCAGAGGGAATCCTGCCCATTAACTCTTATGCAGGGCTATCAAATTAAGACTGAAAGATGCAGACAACCACAAGTTGGCAGAAAAATGGTTCAGAAAACCGTTTTACTGCTAACCATCAATCATCCATATTTTTGCACCACAAGATTTGGCGACCCACTTTTCACTGCATTTCTGGAGAGCTGCTAACAAGATCAAACGTTCAAAATGTTTAATAGTTTCTTTCTAAATTACGGTCACAGATAATTGATTCAGAACATTCCTGTTAAGTGACAGCATATGTGCCTTATTTTTTGGGGGGGGTAGGGGGGAGCCAGGCAGTTTAGTTTCCCCACAACCACAAGCAATGTCAGCGCGTGCACAGTCAAGTTTGTCTAACACCAACGGACAGGCTTGACTCTTCGTTGAACAAACCTGACCTTTCCTTCCCTTGCCAGAGCCACCCTCATATATTATATACGCCAGCACTCCACATACCTTGGAACGACATCCCTTGTCAATAAACCACTCTCCACGCTGATTGGTAATATGGGAATTGTAGTCCAACTCAACTGCAAGATTTCCAGACTGCTACCATATAGGTCTAGCAGGTGCATACATACACATCTATCATACGCTGCTCAAAAAAATAAAGGAAACACAAAAGTAAGACATCCTAGATCTGAATGAATGAAATATTCTGATTAAATACTTGTGCATTACATAGTTGAATGTGCTGACAACAAAATCACACAAAAATTATCAATAGAAATCAAATTTAACAACCCATGGAGGTCTGGATTTGGAGTGACACTCAAAATTAAAGTGGAAAAAAACACTACAGGCTGATCCAACTTTGAAGTAATGTTCTTAAAACAAGTCAAAATGAGGCTCAGTAGTGTGTGTGGCCTCCACGTGCCTGTATGACCTCCCTACAACACCTGGGTATGCTCCTGATGAGCTGGTGGATGGTCTCCTGAGGGATCTCCTTCCACACCTGGACTAAAGCATCCCCAACTCTGGACAGTCTGTGGTGCAATGTGGCGTTGGTAGATGGACCGAGACATGATGTTCCAGATATGCTCAATTGGATTCAGGTCAGGGGAACAGGCGGGCCAGTCCATAGCATCAATGCCTTCATCTTGCAGGAACTGCTGACACATTCCAGCCACATGAGGTCCAGCATTGTCGTGCATTAGGAGGAACCAGGGCCAACCGCACCAGCATATGGTCTCACAAGGGGTCTGAGGATCTCATCTCGATACCTAATGGCAGTCAGGCTACCTCTGGCAAGCACATGGAGGGCTGTGCGGCCCCCTAAAGAAATGCCACCCGAAAGAGAAAGTGAGAAAAGAAGCAAGAAACAGCTTTGGATTATTGGATGATTCCTAGAACTTTGGATGGAGGATCCTAACGAAATAAAATAAAATCAATTGGGGATTGTTTAAATTTTTTTAAAATGGCATCACTCCTTGAAGAGTTAAAAATGAGACTTAAAGAACAAGAAGAAGAAGCACAAGATGGAAGAGGATCTTTTGGCTTCGTATTTCAATTTTTAGAAATGGAGATCTTGAACTATGAAAAACAACAAGAAACGCTGGCAGAACAAGAAGGGAGGAACAATGAAGAAGCCATCTTTAATGACCAAGCAATTTTAAGCAGGGTAAAAAAGGAAAAGGGGGGAAAGGGAGTTAAAAACTTAAGCACTGAAGCAACAACAAAAAAGAGTAATTTGAAAAGTAATCATAATATCAGGAAGAAGCAAAAGGGAGGATCACAGAAGGGAGAATCAGATAGAAAAGGGAACAAAAAGGGGAGGGAGAAGAAGAGGGGGAAGATGGAAAGGAAAAGAAGCTATAAAGGACAGAAACAAGATATAGAGAAACAGGAAATACGTACAAGAGTTAAAGGTATAAATCTATTTAAAAGACAGAGACAATGGTTAAAATTTAACTTGAGAGGATTCTGCAAAGGTGCATAGGATAGCATTGTTATACTAGAAATAGAAAAGGGTTAGAAAATATGTTAGATGATTAAAGTGATAGAAAAAATTTGTATTGATGTGTAGTGGAATATTTGTTTGTAAAGAGAATAAGGCTCTCAATGATTTAAAAAGAACATTTAATAAAAACTGAAAAGAAACATGGAAGATTTTTATCAGTTGATAAGATGAACTTGAATAAGAATAATAACTTTATTGACTACTGTTAATAACTATTGTTTGGTTTTTAATTTAAAGACAGTAATAAGTAAAATATGAAATATAGATGATTAAAGTGAAAGACAACTGATATCACTAGGTAATGTTTGTTAAAAGAAATAGAAATGTAAAAGATTGTTACTAATATTAATGGCAGAGCTGTACTTGAATAGAATAATTATTCCATTTACTATTGTTATACATATATACACAGATATATATACATATATACTTTTTTCTTTTAAGAATTTAGTGTGTATTTTTAAGGGAATGTACCAAGCAGAATTCGATTGAAAATAGGTATGTTTTATAAAATAGAGGTTAGAAAATGAATGTTATAACTGTAAAGATGTAACTTAAATTTTTAAATAAGATTTGAAAAAAGATACAAAAGTCTAGTAATTATAGGGGAAAATTTGTTTTATGAGAAAAGGTAACATGAAATTGTAAACAGGACAGACGAAAGTTTAAAAACATTGATTAGAAAGATTTTAAAAATTAGAAAAAGATATGTAATTGAATTAAGAAAGGAACGAGATAATTTAAAATAAGGCTATAGGAAGTAAAGGGAAAAGCTATTGAAAAAATTGTGAAAATAGTTATAAAATATGGATTATAATGTATAAGATAAATATGTATTGAGTTTATGTTTGTATGGAGAAGTGATAACCCGGGGCCACGCTGTTCTCAAAAAAAGATATTTTATTTGTATTTGTATGTTCTGTGAAAACTTAAAATAAAACTTTTATTAAAGAAATGCCACCCCACACCATTACTGACCACTGCCAAACCGGTCATGCTGGAGGATGTTGCAGGCAGCAGAACATTCTCCACAGCGTCTCCAGACCCTGTCACATCTGTCACATGTGCTCAGTGTGAACCTGCTTTCATCTGTGAAGAGCACAGGGCGCCAGTGGCAAATTTGCCAATCTTGGTGTTCTCTGGCAAATGCCAAACGTCCTGCACAGTGTTGGGCTGTAAGCACAACCCCCATCTGTGGACGTCAGGCCCTCATACCACCCTCATGGAGTCTGTTTCTGACAGTTTGAGCAGCCACATGCACATTTGTGGCCTGCTGGAGGTCATTTTGCAGGGCTCTGGCAGTGCTCCTCCTATCCCTCCTTGCACAAAGGCGGAGGTAGTGGTCCTGATGCTGGGTTGTTGCCCTCCTGCAGCCTCCTCATCTCCTGATGTACTGGCCTGTCTCCTGGTAGCGCCTCCATGTTCTGGACACTACGCTGACAGACACAGCAAATCTTCTTGCCACAGCTCACATTGATGTGCCATACTGGATGAGCTGCACTACCTGAGCCACTTGTGTGGATTGTAGACTCCGTCTCATGCTACCACTAGAGTGAAAGCACTGCCAGCATTCAAAAGTGACCAAACCATCAGCCAGAAAGCATAGGAACTGAGAAGTGGTCTGTGGTCACCACCTGCAGAACCACTCCTTTACTGGGGATGTCTTGCTAACTGCCTATGCTTTCTACCTGTTGTCTATTCCATTTGCACAACAGCATGTGAAATTGATTGTCAATCAGTGTTGCTACCTAAGTGGACAGTTTGATTTCACAGAAGTGTGATTGACTTGGAGTTATATTGTGTTAAGTGTTCCCTTTATTTTTTTGAGCAGTGTATAATACCTATTATATATCTACCTATCATACATATATATCATACATATCTATTATATACAAATCTATCATACCTACATATATATTATATACAAATCTATCATACATATCTATACCTATCTATCATACACACGTCTAGCATACATACATTCAGCCGCGTCTCAGGTTTGTAATAAACCGCCTTCTAGACACCTCTGTCTGGCGCTCTTCTCTAAGTTCAAGTTGCAGTAATTAAGCACTTTTCTCTACGCACCTCAAGCACGAAATTCTAACTCCGCCCACTTCCGTTGCAACGACTATTAAGTTCCTCTCAAAGGAGATTTCCCCTGTTAACGGTTACTTGGCCCGCCAACACAGCTAACCTTCTTTATTGATGGAAAAGAATCCTCCACGGTTTAAAAAAAGGTGCGTGAAACCGTAGGCTGAGTGGCCCGGAGTTTTAATTTTTAAGAGGTGAGTCGACCGAAGCTTGCCCGTGCGCTAAAGGGGAAAAGCGGTAGGTAGGTAGGTTAGCGACGGACCGTTTCTCCTCTGCCCTCACTCAATATGTCTGCATTTTGCAGCCGAGAGCAACGAAGCGCTAAGACAAAATGGCCGCTGGGAGCGGGAGGGGGCGCTCTAGCGCGGCGTCTCTGTGTTCTTCGGAGCATGCTGGCGGATTTGAGCCTCGCCGAGTTTGAGGCTGAGATCGAGCTCGAAGTTCACACTGCCGCCTCAGTGACGGGAGCTGCCTCTGCTTCTCTGGAAGCTTCTGCTCGAATCCTCCGACCTGTCTCATCCGATTTCTCTGTCCTCGCTCTTTCTGCGCGCGCCCGTGTGTTTGTGTCTCCGCGCCTTCTCCCCACGACTTCACTCCGAAACCTGCTTTGGCTTTTCATCCTGCTCTCCACTACCCGTCTGGCTCCCTCTATTTTTCTAGTGGGGAAAAGTTCTCCTTTCATTTCGCCTAAGTTCGAACCGTGTCTCTGGGAGCTCTGGAACAGCTACATAGGTTCACTCCTCAGCCCCCGTCCTCCCCCAAAGTCCCAGGAAGGTAGCTTCCTTTCTTATTTCTCCAACCCGTTTTTCATTTCTCCATCTCTTCTGGATTGGGGCGTTCCTGCCTTCCCTCTTTGCCCCACAGAGTCGCAACCAGGAAGACGCCTATCCTGCCCTGCCTGCTTACCTGTAACTAACTTTATTCGGGGCTGCCAGAGAGGACAACACCCCACCCCCACCCCCGATTATCCCTTTTGTCTAGAGAAATTGGCTCTCCTGTGTGTCTTCCCTGTTTGGTATGTAACCAAATTGCATTGCTTCATTGCTTGTTGCCTTCGCTGCCTAATCGCACTGAGGACAGTCCTCTCTCTCTCTCTTTTTTTTTTTTGCAACACACGTGGAAAAAAAAAATCTCCTTTTCTCTTCAACTTCTCCGGCCTGTGATTTTTCCACGTTGTTGATAATCAGTATGACGGTTTGTTGTTAAGACTCTGACTACCTGGAGGCAAACGCCCAGCCTTGCCTCCATTGTTGTATGTCTTACTGAAGGGCTTTTCCTCTCACCTAATGTTTTAAGTTCTGCTGCTGCTTTGAATGTAACTTTTTTTCTGATTACCCTAATAATTGGAAAACGGCAAATCTTTCCTAATCAGAATTCTTTTTATCGCCATCATTATCTCAGTGCAGTGTGGGTGATACTAGTATTTGGAGAACTAAGGAGGATGCCAAGGAAACTGCTGTTACCTTATAAATCTGTGTTTTCTCACTCTCGAGTTCGAAGGGGGTTGCATGATTCTTTGGCAATGAATGCAGCCAGAAGTGGCTACCGGGTCTTCTCAGCAAATTCCTCAGCAGCCTGCACAGAACTAGCCAAGAGGATCACTGAGTGAGTGTTTTTACAATTTTTAGCATTGTATTCTCATTCTTTTTTCTTAATGACTTTTAGTCCTTGGCAATTACTATAAGACAATGTAAATTCTCTTGTAGTAATTGCCAAGGAGAAGCAGGTTTACCACAGTTTTTCAGTATAATTCAAGAACGTGTATTACTCAAAACTGAAGGCTCTTAATGATTTTCATTTAAAGAAGCAAAGTCTTGTAACAATTATTAAATTACAGCTGGTATTTTAAATATTTTAGATTGGACTTGGCAGCAAGCATTCATATAGTTATGTGCATGTTTTAGTTCCATGCGTACAGCTGAGAAATAAAACCTATTACATCTATATTAATCAATATAGTACTTTATATTGTTGCTGGGCAATTTAAATATATTGTTTAACTGCTTTTTTCCTTTGTATAATTTACTACATTTAGGTTGTACTGTTGAGCTCCTGCACAGCCCACAGCCTTCTGTTGAGAGAATGCTTTTTGGTGCAACTTTGGTACATAAAACTGCATTAGAAAACCTATAATATACTTGTTATTTTGGAGCCTTATTTTCTTATATGCAAGTTTAAAATATTGCATGTGCATTTTTATTTTTTTTTGAGATTGCAAATAAGTAGATACAGGGATTTCATATATTGTATCAGTTTTTTCTCTCATACATATGTTGTTCAGTGGCTGATTTTGACAGCCAACCAAAATTTGTATTGGGTAATAATGATATTAATTTTAAGGTGTTATGGAGCTAGAAGAGATCATAGGTTTTACAAGATTAGAGGTAAAAAATGTTCTCTGCTCTCAAGAAACTTTTTAGAGTCAAAGCTGAGTGAGTATGTTCTGCCACTAGGGACTTACTGTTAAGATTCTATAGGCCCCAATTTTTACTGATTAAACATTAGTTGACAACATGATGGCTAATTTGAAAGCTATTAACAGAATAATCTCGTTGACTTTCTGTTAATCACACAGATGAGAATCTGGGGTGTTGATATTGTTAGTTTCAGCTTACTTGAGCTGTCTTCTGTTGAGAGAATGCTTTTTGATGCAACTTTGGTACATAAAACTGCATTAGGAAACCTATAATATACTTGTTATTTTGGAGCTTTATTTTCTTATATGCAAGTTTAAAACATTGCATGTGCATTTTTTTTTTTTTTTGAGATTGGAAATAAGTAGATACAGGGATTTCATATATTGTATCAGTTTTTTCTCTCATACATATGTTGTCTTTCAAAATTTGTTAAAACAGCATTGAGTAGATACCTAATAGGTAATAATACTGGAAAATCTTTTCTTCATATCTAATACCTTACGAGCTTTTACTCATTCTTTTGTTCAGTTTTTTTATACATATCTACCGTTCTGGACTCTCTCTTACAGCTGTCTTTTATGACTTGGGTGTCAGTTTCATTCAGTGGGGCTTCTTTAATTTTTTCCTTGTAGAGAAGGATATGTCAGTTCTTGTTATATCACCTAATTTGTTCTGATAAATCTCATTTGAGATGATGTGAATTCTATAAAGGTAGTAACCCTTTTAATATATTAAGGAAATCAATGCTGTCCTATATATATTTATACAAAGTCTTACCATATTGAGTGGGTTTGCATTGATTAGCTTCATAAATTAGCAGCCTAATTTTGATTAGTAAGATTGATAGAGGAAGCAAGGTTGCTGCCATCAACTAGTATGGAAACTTGCTAGCATTAGCTGATTTTCAGTCAGTTTCCTGAACAGCTAAATAGGCAACTTCCCCAAAAGCTGTATTATCATGCCCTTGAAACATTATTACTTTCCATGAAAAATATCAGACCTACCTCTTCCAAAAACCTCTGTATAACTAAAACTGAAAATATGTTCATTATGAACTAATATTGTTAACCCTTGAAATATTCTCAATATATATAACATAAGAACAAAATTAATATTTCAATATTAATAATAGTAAAAAGTGTTTGTATAATTTATAAACCATCTCTTTACTGCTAGTTCTACATTTTGCCTTTTATTAAACATGGCTTCTCCATATTCAAGTACTCTAGCCTCAATTGCTATAAGTTTAACTTGTGTTTAATCATTTCAAAATATTACTGATCATAAGAAGAAAAGCCTCATCCAATAAAAAGAATAGGTAGACCTAAATTATATCCAATAGAATTTACTGTATATTGGACTTGTAGTGCAAGCTGGTTCTCTGTTCTGAATGATGTTAGAGTAGATTGCTAGCTTCTAATTTCTTAATTGTATGAAGCTTTTCAAGTAAAATGAAAACAGACTTAAAATGTACATAATGTTGCAATTAAAAAGCAGAACAGAACTACTATATACCATTTTTTTCTCTATAAATATGACGTACTGTTCTTCAACCTGAGTAATATTTCCCTCTGTTAAGAACATCTTATGCTAATATTTTCAGAAAGATCCCAGATTTATTTCCTCTTATTCTGCTATTAAATGTTTATTTTGATGAAGAGGAAATAAACAAAATCATTGGAGAGATAATTTGTACATTTTGTCTTATGTTTTGTCTAATGTTTTGTATACCTATATGTTTTTGGTGCACAAACAGCCACATGAGTTTCTTAAAAAACCCAAGATAAATAAGGAATAATAAGGTTCCTGTATCTCAGGATCAGCTTTTGGTAACCACAGATCTTAGTCTCTTTCCTTACATTTTGGTCCCAGCCTTATAAATCAATAGGACCAAAAAGTAAGGAAAGAGATAACAATAATAATAATAATAACCCAGTGCTGAACTCTTCAGAGATAACCTGATTCTAGGTTTGGGTGTTATGCATAACAGAATAGCTCTCTTGCTCTGTTCTATATAGAGTCAATCTTTACACAACCTTCACCATTAATCAAAACTTTACATGATTAGGTGATTGTCACTGAAAGACTAAAGCAATACAGATGTTCCTTGACTTACAGCAGTAATTGACCCCAGAATTTTATAGTTGGTTGTTGTGGTTATAACTCAAAGCATCACATAACAGTTGTAAGTTGATGAATATCTGTAGAGATTATGGCTTGATGAACTATATTCAGAAGTACCATATGTATTTTTAATGCAAAGTTGCTATTAGAATTGTTTTTTAACGCAAAGAACAGTGAATGCTTATCAAAAAAATAATATGTAGGCATTTTTAGATTTTATTTTAGATATAACATTTATTAGATTTCCATTTATTTTACTGACTGAATTCTCTTGAAATTTTGCATGAACAAGGCACTGAAAATTAGAAGACTTGCTCAGAATTTCTTTTAAGAACATCATATTTGTTAGTGCAGAGCATTATAAATAAATAAATCACATTTTGTTAACTCCTCCCAAAGTAATTGAAAGACTTTAGAGGTTTAACTTGCAGATATAATATAATTAGAAATGAATATAGTGTTAAAATAGGACTGGTACAAAATCAATTTCTTTAGGTAGCTCATAATTACATAGTTATTCTTTGTTTTTTATTCTTAGAAAACTGTAGATTGTTTAATCAATACAGGGTTCAAACAACGTCCCAAATCCACATTTTAAAGCCTAAGGAAGATTGCAAGATGATCATTGAAAATGATATTCATATTTTATTATGATTTGTGATTTAAATATTTTTAAATATTTTAAATAACTAAATTTAACTTGATGTAAATATAAAGTTAATATTGGGCTAGGTGGCAAAATAATTGCTATATAATTGCTTTATACAGTAGCAAATCAGGTCAGTGGCTGGGAATAATAATGGTTCTATGTTATCTCAAGAGATAATACTAGCCCCAAATACCAGTTGTCTAGAAACACAAGTTCTGTGTGGCAAGGTTGTGTTTATGAACTCCCGTAAAAATCTGGTTGCCATTGTTGGAATAGTATGCTGGAAAAGAGATGCCTTGGTTTGATTCAGCTTTGCACATCTAATGTTTATAGAGTAATAAAGTTTAATTTTTGTAGACAGGTGAACTTCACTGTTCTAATAATTGCACAATAAACAGTTTCATATTAAAGCTATTGTGCAGAATCTAATCTTGAAAATGCTTCTCTTTTAGGCGTCTTGGTGCTGAACTTGGAAAATCTGTGGTGTACCAAGAAACTAATGGAGGTATGTCAGCATGATAAAAATATGTGAGATACAAGCCTAGATACAATCAGATAAACAATTTAAAATGCCACAGCGTACGCAAGTTGATCATTCTTTGTTACATTTAGAAACTCGCAAAAAAGAAAAACTACTCAACCAGACCAATCTAGCCTACATGAGTAACAATAATAATACAATAAAAACAATAAAGGTTAAAAGTTAAAGATGGCAAGCATGATGAAGTTCACACTCCCTTGCCAGAAACCTGGGTAAAAAACAAGGTCTTCATGGCTCTTCTGAATAACGGCAGAGTGGGCGCTATCCAAATCTCACAGGAAATCTAGTTCCTGAGGACAGGCACTGCTATAGAAAAAGCATGCTTTTAGGGTCCCAACAGATGACATTGTTGAATCAGACAAACTTTGAATATACTTATCCTGTAGGATTGAATCGAATGGCAGATGTTATCAGAAACAGGCAGTCGCTCAAGTAATCATATCTTGTGCCATGTAGGGCTTTATAGGTAACAACCAGCACCTTGAATCATGCTTGGAAGCGTACCAGAAATAAATGCAGCCCACAAAGCAGAAGTGTTACGTGGGTGTACAAAGGCATGGCCATCACTGTTCACACTGCCACATTCTGGACCAGTTGAACTTTCTAGGTGCAATTCAAGCCCAGCCCCATGTTCAGTACAATGAACAACTTAAGCCACAGTGACTACCGGTAGGTCATGAGATGGAGCTCAGGAGCTCCAATCTAGGAAAATGGCACAACACGTATACTAGATAGAATTGACATTCATTCTTGGCCGCAGCTGGCATCTGTTTCTCAAGCAAGAAGTCTCCCAGACTACAGGCCATCCTTAAAGGGGGAAGTGCTATTCCATCCAAGATCAGAGATGGAATATCCCAAGATCTGAGGGGTCCAAAGACCCATAGATTACAGTAGGTATAAGCAAAACATACAAAAAACAATAAACAAGTTTGAAACCCAAAGATAGTTTCTGTTCATGATCCTACTTATTCTTTTCTGATTTTAAGACGGCCAATGAGATTCAGGTAGTCCTGGACTTACGACCACAATTGGGCCCAAAATTTATGTTGCTAAGAGAGGAATTTGTTAAGTGAGTTTTGCCCCATTTTACAACTCTTCTTTCCATAGTTAAGTGTATCATTGCAGTTAGGTTAGTAACATGGTTGTTAAGTGAATCTGGCTTTCCTATTGACTTTGCTTGTGAGAAAGTTGCAAAAGGTGATCATCAACCATCATAAATATGAACTAGTTGCCAAGAACTAGTTGCTGAATTTTGATCCCTTGACCATGGGGGTGCTGCAATAGTCTTAAGTGTGAAAAATGGTCATATCACTTTTTTCAATGCCACTGTAATTTTGAACAGTCACTAAATGAACTGTTGTAAGTCAAGGACTACCTGTAATCCATTTTTGATTACCCTGATGCTTCCACAACATTTTGAAATATTTCTATATTTCTGTCCATGACTGGGTAACTATTGAACTAGATTCATTTCTGTGTGGTGAACTACTTAGACTGTGTTTATTCTTATAAAATTACCATAATGGGCTTTACATTGTATTTCTAAACAGAATTTACCATGTGTTTATCCCCTGTTTTTCCTAGGATTCAAAGTTTTAGCCATGCAACAATCTTGTGAGATAAACAGACCTGAGATTTTCATAACTGAGTGCAGATAGGAATCTGTTTCTAAAGTCATGGACTGGAACATGATTTTTCCTACATCTGAGTTGCTATACAGGTAGCCCTCACTTAACAACCACAATTAGGACTGGCAACTCTATCATTGAATAACATGATTGTTAAATGAAACATCATTTGATGTTAATGAACTTATATTCTCGCTTTTACCATGGTTGTTCAGCCAATAATCCACAGTCATCAAACAAGACATCAAGTGTTTGTGACTTGCAATTTTATTGCCAACTTCTGCATATTGGAAGTTAGCTGTGTAGCATGCAAATGGTGATCATATGACCTCAGGGACACTGTAAATGTCATAAATGTGAGAACCAGTCATATTTTTTTACAGCAAAGACATCACTTTCAACAATTGCTGAACAGTGCAATCATTAAGCAAGATCTTCATGTATCTACTATCAATATTTCAGATTTGAGTTAGCTGCATTTTTGAATGGAGGGTGTCTTGACATTGGGGCTGTGCAGAGCTGAAATGTGATTTGGAATGTTCACCCAGCTTTACAGCTGCATGTTTTCTTGGTCTTCTGCCCAGCAACAGAAGCATGACAACTATATGATGATGATATTATTGCTTATAAAAATTGATAAATTGAAAGATCTATATAGGGATTAAAAAATAATGAAAACTTTCATCACAGCATCTGGAGGCAATGACATATATGTATTCTTAACTAATGTGTGCAGGTTTGCTTTGAGAAGCTGTTTGATAAATTATATATTTCCCTCCCTGCCATAATGGAAAATCTTGTCAGAAGAATTATGAATGTAATAAATCTTCTGTTCAAAAGGCATTTTATATAAAATGAGGATTTATTTATTACGATTATTTAACTGTGCATTAGAACCTCCAGGAGCTCAAAATGGTATACTCAGCATTCTATCCCTCAATTCCTTGTCTCTGCAACAGCCATTTGAGAAAGACAGAGACTCCTTCATTGCTAAGAGTAGACTTGAATTTGGCTTTCCCTAGTTCAACTTTCAAAACAGCTAGAAAGAGGTGGAGAGTAGCTAGAGCTAAGGATAGACAGACAGGGATGGCTTGGCAAAGTGAACAGAATGTATTCACATCAGAAAATATTTGTGGTGTAAAAGCCTTTGTCCTTAAATTTAATATATAATAACATGTTTCTTTTAAGATTCAAATGTCATTCATTTCTGTAGGATATGTTTTCATTAGATTAGAATAGGTTTATAATGGATTATTTTTAACCCCATCCAACCCATGTATTTCATTGCTGCTATAAGTTTAAGGATACTGTTAGACAGTCTTACAAAGTTTGTTTAATTATCTGTGTTGTCTACAGAAACAAGAGTTGAAATAAAAGAGTCAGTCCGAGGACAAGATGTATTCATTATTCAGACAATTCCCAGGTGAGAGTTTTGTACATTATCCTTGAACTGTGAAGATTAAAATGCATTTTCTTGGATAAAGGAAGTGTCCTGTTGAGCTTACTGGTCCTGTATGAAATTTCTTCTAACAAATCAACAAATGGAAATACACTTCTCCCAACCTCACCACTAACCCCTTGCTGACAATGATAATTGCAATGTTAATAATTGTGCTAGTTACATTTTTCTTCATTGTGAGCTAAGACAGCTTAGTCTGGCCTAGAGAAATGTCAATATCACTTTTAAAAACCACAAGTAATTTTAAAAGAAATTAAAACCAGTTGGCTGAGGGAACATAGAGCTCATTGGTGCCTATTAGTACTAAATGGTCTACCTCTGTTCTGGGATTCCTTAGTTCAAATGCACTATGTACAAGTTAAGTATTTAGATTAATTAATTGTATACAAAATGTTGTGTCCTAGAACATGGTCTTAAGAACATGAATTGCAAAAGTTTGTTAATGATTTACAAACTATTTTTCTAAACTGCTTCTCTACTGTACTCATTTTCATATACATGAATTTCTGTTAGGTTTCTACAGAATCCCAAGTTTCTTGTATACATAGTTGGGAAAATATCAAGTTAAGATAAAAAAGCTGACTAGTTTGTTGTGATATTAAAAAAGCATTATTATTTTTTAATAATTGTATTTGTATTGATAATAGCTGAATTCACATACCACACTGAATAATAACCAAGGGGTATTTATTTCAGATTGGCATCATATGTAATCCCAGCTATTACAATTTGTAATCTGTGCCTTAATTTTATGCATGGACTATTCAGCAAACCATGGTATAGTGTAAAACATAATCTACAATTGATTTTTTTTATTGGCAAATCCAATATTGTAGGATTATGGACACAGGGATAACCTATTTGTATCTTCTTCCTTTTCAGAGATGTGAACACTGCAGTAATGGAACTGTTGATTATGGCTTATGCACTGAAAACATCCTGTGCCAAAACCATCACAGGTGTAATTCCCTACTTCCCTTATAGCAAACAAAGCAAAATGAGGAAGAGAGGCTCAATAGTCTGTAAACTCCTTGCTTCCATGTTGGCCAAATCAGGTAAATGGGCTGATTAGAGGCAACATTGGTTTTAGTTCTCACAGATCATCTATGTGATGCTTGATCTGTCCCCAAAGATAGCGACAAATATAACTGATTTTGTAGAGTTTTGCCTTCTACTATAAGAAGACCTTTCTTCCAAGAAGTTATCAGAATATTTATTAAAAAGAAAACATGTTTAGAATCATACTGATTTTTGAAAGAGAGTTCATTACACACTAGTGAACAAGGATTAGAAGTTTCACAGATTCCAAGATTGTGTGCTTTAATCTTAATGTGTGCACACGCTTAGGGTATGGCAAATCTTTGTGTTAAAAATATCTGTAATTTTTCCTTGTTTATGCCCTGCTGTGATATTTCCTATATTTGTGAGTAAGAAAGGAGGGGATACAAAATGCAAACGGTTCAGCTGCTCCTTTTTTTAATCAATAATGCAAAACAAAAAGCTACAAGTGGTCATTCTGTTAGTATATCATAAGAAAAATATCCTGCAAATAGAGGTACTCCTCGACTTACAACAGCTCATTTAGTGACCATTCCAAGTTACAACAGCACTGAAAAAAGTGATTTATGACCGTTTTTCACACAACCATGGTACATCCCACGGTCATGTGATCAAATTTTAGCCATTTGATAACTGACTCATTTTTATGATGGTTGCAGTGTCCCAGGTCATGTGGATCACCTTTTGTAATCTTTTGACAAGCAAAGTCAAAAGGGAATCCAGATTCATTTAACAACCTTGTTCCTAACTTAACACTGCAATGATTCACTTAATATCTTGGAAAATAAGTCATAAAATAGGGCAAAACCCACTTAACAAATGTTTCACTTAGCAATAGAAACTTTGGGTTCAATAGTGCTTGTAAATTGAGGACTACCTGTAACCACAAATAATTGGACTGGAGGTAGTTCATTCCTTAATGACTTCACCAATGTTAATCAGCTTCCTTGGTGCTAAGATCATTATACCATTTCCTTTTAATCTGAAAAAAGTTTTTATTAAATATCCCTTATTTGCTTCTTAGAGTCTGAATCTTTCCTGAAACACTGAAGAATGTGTATTCAGGTTATAACAGACATTAGGAATGCACGTTATGATTATAGAGTCTTTCTTCAATAACTAAATGTTATTTTAAACATTAAAATGAGATTTTCTGCCTTGTGATTTAAGTCCATCCTGATAGTAAGCATCTTCATTAATTCCAGCTTAAATAATTAGATATCCATCTGTAATTGTTGGAAGTTGTATATCTAATATTTTAACATTTGTTGGTTTTTAGGTTTAAGTCACATCATCACTATGGATCTTCATCAAAAAGAAATACAGGGTTTTTTTAGCTTTCCTGTTGATAACTTGAGAGCATCACCTTTCTTGCTTCAGTATATTCAGGAAGAGGTATAAAGTAATTTTGATCTCTTGATAGTCATAACCTTTGTTCTATTAGAAGATGATGTTTTCATATCTATATTAACTGAGGCAGTATAATAATGAAAAAACAACTTTTTGAGTGCTGAGTATTGTTACACCTGCTCCCAGATTCAGTTTATGGTCATTCACACATGCAGCCTATCAAGACATGCAGATTTTGCAACTACCTGGGTTTTCTTCCTGGGTTTTCCAGATAGTTGTGACTAAAGCATGTGAGACACGCAGCCCCATTGAACAGCCAGGAAATAATTAGGAACACACAGAAATCACTTTTAACCAGACACTGAGGCATGTCAAGTTCTAATGGAATAAATGGAGACCTTAATGATTCAAAACGACAACAAAACTACCAATTATATCTGCAGTTGCTCTCACACATTCATCCCCATTACCGACATCCTCCTCGGTTGCCAGGCACTAGCTAGATAGACTTAAAACTGCCATGTCTGAGATGATTCAAACAATGGGTGGGTTTCAGGATCCCTTTTATCCCACAAAGGTCTTGCCTTGTTGAATGTAATGGTAACTTTCAGTGGGATGGGGGAGTCTGAATGTTAAATTGCCAATCTTCCTTGTATGTCTGCTGCTATGTCTCTATGTATGCATTTGTAGATGTATAATGTATGAATTAAATTTATTTGCTGCCCATTTCACAACCAGGTGACTCTGAGCAGTATCATTTCTTTTCTGATCCTTAATAATCTGGTTTGTGCTTAACCTACCTCCTGAAGAGATCTTTTTGACAAGATTCCTTGTTCCTGTCTTCTTTGTGTACATGCCTGCTTCATATTAACATGATGGCATCTTCATTCTGGCCTCACATTCTCACACAACTTAGCCTCATGTTCTCATATTATAATGGGTACTCCCCTCACACAGTTAAATAAAAAGGAAATGTAATTATTTTATAGTAGTGGATTTGGCACTTATTTAAAGGTTACTGAGTATGGTGGTCCTTAAATGATTTTTCCCATGTCACATAAAAAATAATTACTTATAAAAACAATTACTTTCAGAAACAAACTGCTTTAAAATCAAAATATTTTCTCTCTTTTTTAGATTCCTGATTATAGGAATGCAGTTATAGTAGCAAAGAGTCCTGATGCTGCTAAGAGGTATTTATTTTGATATGACTACAGGTAGTCCTTGATTTATGAGTGTAATTGAGTCCAGAATTATAGTTGCAAGTCATGATGGTCATTAAGCAGCTTACCATGTAGCTACGTCCAGTTTTAAAACTTGTTTTGCAACAGTTAAGCAAATGCATTGGTTGATAAATGAATCCATATTATTCAATGAGCATTTTTTGCTGAAACTAGAAGTGCCAGAAACCACTGAAAATTTTGGTCATGTAACTGTAGGACCTGCAAACAGTCATAAAAATGATTCTGTTGCCAAGCACCCCAAATACAATCATATGTCCACAGGGGAATGTGTGGCCGTTGGAAATCCAGAACTGGTTGTGGGGAATCTGTCATAACTTCAAATGGCTGCTAAGTGACAGGTTGTTAAGCTGACTACTATATTACAAAAATTCCTGTCTAAAAAATTCCACCTAGTAGGACTGTCAAATTATATTTTTCTCTTTAGATCTGGGTTTATGCACAACCATAGAAATTGGATCTTGTATGCCAATAACTATTTGTGACTTCCAACTTTTAGGGCATCATTCTCCAAATAATAGCCTTCAAAATGGATCTCTAATAAGTGGAATTAAATGGATATATGCACTGAATCTCTTTAGGGTAGAAATTTTTAATTAAGGTCACCAAATTAAAGATTAGATTATCTTTTATGCATATGTCAGTATGCTAAATAATAGCTAAAAATATTTTTCCTGGAAACCCAATAAGACATTCTTTACAGATGAAAATACAAGAGCTCTTTTGTACATCCATGAATGCTTAAAAGAGCTTTGGTGGGTGATTGTGGTTTTGAAAGGCATTGTGCTCAGAAAGCATTTTTCAACTAATATATACTTAATAGAAAAAATATGCTTATTGTGGGGAAAATATCAAAGGGCCAAAAGCATCTGTACTATTTTGCTGAAAGGAAGCATAATTTTGTATTTCATAAATAATTGATGAAAAAGCATGCATGATTTCTTTCTGAGGCTTCACCTTGTTTGGAAAATGGGTAAGTGAATGTATGTTTAGAGCTTCTCAGAGAGAAAGTCTTGACTAAGACTTGGTTCTTACGTATGCAGGGCCCAGTCTTATGCTGAACGACTGCGGTTAGGCCTGGCAGTTATCCATGGAGAAGCTCAGTGCACAGAGCAAGACATGGATGATGGACGTCACTCTCCTCCAACAGTAAAAAATACTACTTTGTGCACTGGCCTGGAGCTACCCTGTATGTTGTTAACATTTTTCTATATTTGTACACAGTAGCTTGTCAAACTAAACTTGTCCACTCACATTGTCAAATTATATTTTTCTCTTTAGAATTATACATCAGGGGACAATCTGAAATCTGTTATATTTGGCTAAAAGTCAAGTTGTCAAGTATAGGATTTATCTGTATTTACACTGCATTTCTTCATGGGGGCTTATATGATTAAACATATCTAAGTATAGAAATAGCATATTGAAAATAACTAATAACATTTTAGGGGATGCGGTGGCTCAGTGGGTAAGACGCTGAACTTGTCGATCAGAAAGGTGGGCAGTTTGGCACTTTGAATCTCTAGCACTGCGTAACTGAATGAGCTCCTGTTACTTGTCCCAGCTTCTGCCAACCTAGCAGTTCAAAAGCATGACCATTTTGGTGGGAAGGTAAAAGCATTCCGTGTGCCTTTGGGGTTTAGTCACGGAGATGTCTTCGGACAGCGCTGGCTCTTTGGCTTTGTAACAGAGATGAGCACCGCCCCCTAGAGCTGGAAACTACTAGCACATATGTGCAAAGGGAACTTTTACCTAATAACATTTACTGCTTTTTGGTTTATGACCACAAAACTTTACCAATTAAACCTGCAGTTGCTTTCACACACACATTCATCCCCATTACCAACATCCTTTTCGGCTGCCAGGCATTAGCTAGACAAAATATCTACAGTGGAATCCTTTATAAAATCACTAAGCACGTAAAACATAATATTTCTAAATATTGGGTAGTTTGTACCTTTAGGTAGTATCCCATGTTTATAGTACATATTGCAATAGGTAAAGAAATGTGTATAATTACTACTGCTAGCATTATGATTTGGATTGCAGTATAATCAACTGAAGTTTAATAGCAAATTATTTGCATTGGTGTTGCAAGATTATGAAGCAACATTTGCCAGTAAAATATTAGTAAATTTGTGTTTAGCAAATCATTGTTTTTAAATGGTAGATAGCTATCTATTTATTGTAAACAGAAATGCTAATTTTTGTGGAAGCTAGCTTGCATTTGTAATTAAAATTAATTTGTTTAAAATTAATGTAATTAATTTGTTTGTAATTAAAATGTTTTTTGAAAGTTATCACCACAAATGGGCATGGTGGAACTCACTTCCAAGTATCCACTGATGCAGAATTAATCTGCCTACACAACTGCCTCCTACAGTAATAATAATGTTGAATGGAATCATATTTGGAGTGGTACAACATCAGCTACTTTACTATATGCCTGTATTATTTTGTCTGATTTTTTTAACATTTAGATCCCAAGTCTGGTTGATTCCAACTGTTTCATTTCAGTCTTTTTGGTTGTAATTTTTTAAAATGTCAGATAGGCAAACTAATGCTCAGGGTATTTGGGGTTTAAAAGGGGAAGATATTTATTTCATGTAGGGAGCTTGTAATATATTGTCTACATATGTATGTACATTAATTCACATAATAGAGTAATTGGTTCTGTATTGGTTACAATCCAATTAAAGAGATATCTTTAATTATTTCCTTATTGGTTATAATCCAATTGTAATTAATAAGGAAATAATTAAAGATATATCTTTACTGATGCAGAATGAATACTACAATAAAACACTATGCTATGCATTAATTTACAAAGCAAATAAGAACATGTATACCTACCATACAATATATCTATGATTCTGGTTTATTTCCCTCCTTTAGTTATGATGGCCAAAGAGAAACCACCCATAACAGTAGTTGGAGACGTTGGAGGTAGAATTGCCATAATTGTGGTAAGGAATGAAAAGGCCAGAGAGTGAATGTGAACATCTTCAGTTTGAACTTTGCTTAATTATTTATATCTGAATATAGCTTGGATTTTAGTTCTGGGCTCAAAGCCAATATTGATTATGCCAACACTTTTAAGCAGTCATGTAATATCCCTTTCCACTTTTGCTGTGCTTAATTAAAAACACATATTCTACATCATTCATACTATCCTGTTTGTAATAGGACATAGTATTGGTTTCTGAAATCTGTATGTTTTGATAAATATGTAAACAAAACACAATTTTAAAGGGTTAACAGTATATACAGTTTTCCTATTCTGAAGGATTGACTGATAGGTTTTACATTAAGTCTTACTAAGGTTATGTTATATTCTATATTACTGTAGCAAGTTTCAGCAAGATAGCTTTTTATATCTTTTTAAATTATAATATGAATTTGGTATGTTGTTTCATTATGTTACTAAATTCAGTGGTATTGTAGATAAATCTGGCTTCCTGATACTAGGTATGTCAGTTGACAGAATCTAAAAAATTTATCAAAATATAAAGGCACCATGAAACAGAATCTAAAAATTGGTTGAAATTGAAACATGGTAACCTTTTTTGAAGATATTAAAGATTCCAGGTGGTCTCTAGAACATAGTGCATTTCTAAATCAGGGCAGCTATTTTGAAAATCTAACCTTGAGAGAGAGAGATAACTAACAATGCAGTCAAAGTTAAATTTAATTTTTTGAAGATGATTTGTTTTTTAAACAGACTTTCAGATATTTTTGGTGAAACATTATTACATCTTAAGATGCAATCTATATTGCACTGATAGAAAATACTTGTTAAAATGGTTGTGGCTGGACTAACATGAGCAAATATTTTTAATTCTTCAGATCTTTTTGAATTTACATTAGTGCTAAAGCATTTGAGGCAAGAGCATAGTTCCTTCCATCCTTCTTCCAGAATTTAACTGGGATATACTTTTCTTCTCAGGATGACATAATTGATGATGTTGAAAGTTTTGTAGCAGCTGCTGAAATCCTGAAAGAACGTGGCGCTTACAAAATCTTTATCATGGCCACTCATGGTCTCTTGTCTGCTGATGCTCCACGTCTAATTGAAGAGTCCTCAATTGATGAGGCAAGTTTTCTGTAGGCAATCGATTAATAACTTGAATGTCTCCCCCCCCCCCAAAAAAAACCAAAGAATAAAAAACAAAACTAGAACCAAAAAATCTTCCCTAAAGCAAAAGAACATTTTTTGAGGGGGGGGTCTAATTTAGTATATACATGAATATATGTATATATAACACACAGTAAATCCATGCAAAGCATTTGAAAGCAATAAAGCCTTTTCATCCAACTACTTCAAGGTCAGTTCAACTGTTCCCAGTTGTCTCTGCCTGTAGGTGTATGCCTTAGCTACTTTACTTTGCGGGCACCTCTAGGGAAAGTGTTATTTGCAGCTTTGTTTTGAGTATCTTGTCTAAAGAGTTCTGGTTTTGAAATATCCCATAGTTATTAGCAATTAGCCGATATAAATGTGTAGAGGACACTGCTACTGTGTGTATACAGAGCACAAAGAGAAATTCTAGCACTTCCTACTTGCATTCACCTCATTCTGCCTTAAATAACCTGTGGCAGAGAGCAGGATTTCTTGGGTTAAAAGAATAAGTTGAAATTGGAAACTAAATGTCATTAGTCTGTCATTTCAGAAAGGTAATAGCTGAAAACAAAATGTTCAGACAGGAGAGAGATATATGAATATATGTTTTTTTGTGCCTTAAGGTCCCTGCTTTTCTCCTTTTCAGCACAATTTGCTCTTCATATAGCCATAACTCAATGCTGAACGTTTGCAGACTATGGAAACAAAGGGTTTGTTTTGATGCCTTTCTGTCCAAATAATCTGCCCTTTCTGATCTGCATATAATTTTCCTCACCTAAAGAAAAGTTGTGCCTCCCAATTGTTTTTCTGAATTAATGGTGGAGGGGAGGGAGGAAGTGATTGCCATTTGCAGCTGTTAGATTTCTTCAAGTAGGAAATATAACAGAGCAGTACAGAGGGTATAGTGGTGCATTGTGTCTACCAATTTAAGATTATCTACACACACAGCTACATGTCAGATGATGTAGTCAATTATAGAGTTGACAGAATGTTAACTGCGAAAATAAGGAGTGCCATGCTGCTGTACTAAGATGCCACCAGTTAATCAATGGGGCCTATAATTACCACTCTTGGGTACTAACACCCAAGTGTTATAAACCTTCATAAATATGAGTCAATTGGCAAGCATCCAAATGTAAATCACATGAGGATGCTGCAATGGTCATAAGTGAAAATGGTCAGTTCACTTTTTTTAGTGATGTTGAACTTTGAACGATCACTAAGTGAACTGTTATAAGTCAAAGACTACCTGTATTTTACCCTTTACTTCTGTTTGCACCAGTGACAACACCATTGGTGATCCAGCTGATAGATTTGCTTTCTCTTATATCCAAAACAAATTTATTTTTAATTGTAAATGTCTTGCAGTAAATTCTGTTAACTGCATTTCAAACTATGCCAAGGGACATCACAAATACCTTAATCTCAAATCTAGCTACAATTCCTTCTTATCTGATGAAATCTTACATACATAATCTGTTTCCCAATGATAATTCCAAAGAGCTGCTGGAGCTCTTCCAAAGGGAATTGGTTTTTTTCTTAGGTAATATTTTTCATGGATGGATTCTAAATGAGATATTTCAATCATGTTTTCTGATGCTGTTTTCTTTTACTATACTTTGATAGGTTGTGGTCACCAATACAGTTCCTCACGAAGTACAAAAACTGCAGTGTCCCAAGATAAAGACTGTGGATATCAGCTTGATCCTCTCTGAAGCTATTCGCCGAATCCACAATGGGGAGTCTATGGCTTACCTCTTCCGCAATATTACCATGGATGATTAAATTTATTTTTTCTCATTTTACCATCAGTTTCCTCAAAGAGAAGGGAAAACAATATGTATATGAGCAAGAGTGCCATAAAGTTGATAGTGTATTTTTAAAAATATAACAGGGCTGAGTATTTTGAGGTTCACAGATCCTGCATGGAGACTGGATCAGGGTGCAGGTAGGCATTGGAATATATTGTTAAAACTATTTGTATGATGCTAGTTGTGGCTGTTTGCTCTTATTATATCTTGTGTATCATGAGAGGCAATTGGGGGATGACTTTAACAGTGCACTGAGATTTGCTCTACCTGCATATCATCAAATCACACAAAAATATTTTTCCTTGCCATCTTTGGAGCCATTTTTAACATCATGGTAGCAGCAAATTAAACAGTTTCCAATGATTTATTTCCATCAACAATAACTTGATATGATGCTATCTGGTTTCAAAGTTGAGGTAAAAAGTTGAACGTGCTACCTCTTTTTTGTTAGAGAATATGTTGTAATCCTGACTAGCTGCTTGAAAGAGAAGAATATATAATGGTTATTACAGTGTGTGCTAAAATGTATAGTTCAATGGGATTTGTATTCTGTTTGTGTATGGCACAAGATGGGATATTTTAGTTAGAAGATAAAGAGAATTCGGTGCAACCCTATCTTGTGCCATACACATCTTTATTTACTGGTATAGAATGGTTAACCTAGTGAAATGATCTCTGATTTTTAGAGCACTAAGTTAGCAATCCCACACACACTACAGTATTTTAACACTAAGGCTTTTACTGGGATGATTGAGCCTCTTTTCCAGTGCAGTGATTCTTGAGCATTTTATTAGGCATTTAGCTTCTGGTTTAGAAGTGAAACTATCTACTTCCACACAGTTTCCTTTTTTCCTCTGGTATGTGTTCATAGGATGCCAAAATTTCATGTCTTGAATTTATTCCACTCCAGAGATCTCTTCTCTGCTTTTAATTTGCTTGATTAATTCTTGCGTATCTTCAGAGCTTCAGACTAGAAAATTAGATCTTGATGTCATCTATTGTAAGTTGTTTGAATTAGGTTTGAATTGCATATATGATAGTAAAAGGGAAGCATGTTTTCCTTTTTCCACAGAACACACCTTGAATTTTCTAAAATATAAGAGCATCAACTTTCTTCAGAAAAGTTCATGAAGCCATCCATTCTTAATGCCGTTTTATTTCAACTTATAGGAAGGCAAGAAGTGGATTTGCGAAAAATGCTACCCACAATGTAGATAAGCCTAAATCAGACCAAATTTTACTCAGCTTCCTTAACCTATAATTTTTTGGATTGGTTTGTTTTGCTTCTTTTGGGATTTATTGATTCCTATATCTCTCCAATATCCAGTACCTTTTCATACTTAAATTGGAGACATAGTATTGGAAGTGTTTCTCCCCTTCTTCCTCCCGCCCCATTATTTTGCACTTCCTTGTATTCCTTATCTTGCTGCTCTTCTAGCCATTCCGATTCATTTTGGCCTCTTCAACTTGCAGTTCTTTTGTCTTTTTAAATTTGCTATTATCTGTCTTTTCAGTTTAGTAAAATGTCTTTTTGATTAGTGTTCTTTGGCAGCTTGATCATGACAAGAAATGCCTAAAATAGGGTTTCTGGATCCTGCATGTAATGATTAAAATAGTGGGAAAACTTGCCTTCAAGAAATAGATGCATTTTTGCATCTTTTCTTATTAATACTGTTATTACATATAACCTCTAAAAAGTATACATGCAACCATCATTTTTCTCGTAGCCTAGATGCTTTATTTGTTCAAACAACTCTTCATACCTCATCCCTTATATAAAACATTTCTCAGTTGTATTGACCATATTGAAATCGTGTTCTTTTCACAAAATTTTTAGAAGTATTTAATACCAGGCAAAGTATAACAACTGTTAACTCATAAATATTGTTATTAATTATCCCATTATTGTGATTTTCTTACTAACAGTGTTAATCACTTAATGGTATTATAGCATCTTATATATTATTGTCCAAGTCTTCATGATCATGGAAATATTGTTCACTGTTTAGTGTATATTGTTCTCATATTCCTGCTTTAAAGGAAGAGAAAAAGATTACTCTTTGCTATAGCCAACCTAATCCCAAAACATGGGTAAATATGAATCTTAAGAGCATCTAATTCACTAATAATATCAAAAGCACAGCCATAGCAATAGTCAACAGTTATATGCTGAATGCTGAAAGTACAGAAATATTACCCCAGATTCACAAGCAATATATGTTGGCACAACTAATTAAGTGCCTTAACTGTGGGATGGTGATTCTAACGCACATCAGTGATTGCCAGAAGAGATCTCACATGATCTTCTAGACAGATTAACCAAAAACAACTAATCTCAGAAGATTTCGCTGCATGACTTATAAAAAATATAGGCAAGATAACATAACATTCTTATTTACTATTACTATTAACATTCTTATATACATTATTGTTTACTATTGAGAAAAGGGAACTCTTCTTAATTTCCCTTACATTTTTTTCACCCATCAAAGCATAATTAAGTAACTTTCAATTCATATTCAAGGATAAAGAAGAGTGGAAGTCCAGGAAGGGTCTTGGCTGTTCAGCAAACCAATCCCTTTGTTTATCTATACCAGCTTACAACTCAGCTACCTTTTTACATATCTCTCATGAGTGCAGAAATATGTAAATCTAAACATGGGGACATCTTGTTCTTATTTCAGTCTGGTTAACAAATCAGAGTATTCTGAGGTAAAAAGCAATATTATGAGGTACTCTCACAAATCATAAATGATGACTGATTTAGAAAAGTCATGTTTAATCCATTGTTATGATTTTCATAGGTTGGTCTTAGGTTCAAAGTTCAAACACTTCTGATTTTAAGTCTCTACTTTTTAAGGGTAAACAGTATTGGCTGAACTGTAGGTAAAGTCCAGAAATGTGATTTCTAAACTCAAACAAACGAAGATTTATGCTGCATGTTTATTACCTGTTTTACAACAATCAATGGCATCCATATATAGTCGAGTAAAAACATAGATCTATGCAAATGCTGCAGCATTAAAACAATATTTGGCATTTTGATCTGCTTTAAGCAAATTGTCAGAGTCATGAAGTTCAGATCACAGATTCCAGAGCAAGAGTGATGACTGATTAGGATTAAAGTAACATAAGTCAGGCATGGCATTTATCTTTTGTGAGATAGTATAAATATGTCCTTATTAAGCACAGAAATCTATCTGCTTTTAAACTGGTGGAATTTTTTTTATTGATGGTCTTAAATAAAGATGAAAAAGGAATGCCTCCTGTTATACCACCCTAAATTCATGGGAAGGTTCTGCCTCTTATTAAGCTATGTTTTGAATCCTTTTGTTGGTTCATGGCTTTTTAAGAAGCTTGATTTTAGATTAATAATTCTCCTATAGTGTTGGAGATCTCAGTGTCAGCAACCAAATCTTCTGATTATGATTTTATCTTTCCTGGTATAACCTTCCTAACATTTTATTATCCTCAAAACTGTGTGCAAGATCCTATTTTAAATGGATACCAAAGCTGCAATGGCAAGGCTTGGGATAGGGTTTGGGTTGTAATCTAGCTAGTGATCTGATAATGACAGTTTTATAAGGCAAGTGTTCCTTGGCTATTTAATCAGATATTTAAAATACCTTTTTCAAATTCACTCCTTGGTCTTTAATAGTACAAATATTTCCTCTTCTTCATGCTTCTGTCTTGTTTTTGTTCTGCACTTCATATAAAGGGAAGGGGAGCAGTTTAATTAAATTAGTAGCTAATTAAACTCCCTTAAATTGAGGATGTGAGACAAGATGAAATAAGTTGTCAATTTGGTTTATGAAATATTCTGACCCATGAGAAAATTGGTTATGGACAACACAATGTGAAACAAGAGGGAGCAAAACCACAGGGCTTCTGAAAAATTAAATATTAATCATTTTGAAAGAAGATGGGCCATTATATTTTAATTAACATTCAAGTGACTGTAATTGGTAACTTTCCAAAACAACAAAAAGAGTAATACTCTTGAACATTTTCCCAAACGTAAGATATGAGTTCAGAAAACCAATGCTTCAATAATGGAAGTGCTAAATTGAAGGAAAACATGGAGATACATATATAAGGGATTCATAGCTAACAAGTGCATGCTAAAGTACAATTTAGATCTAACACAATGTGAAACGTCCATTGTTTGTAGGCTGCACATATTCAATTCAAAGCAAAATTTAAAAATAGATCATGTAAAAACACAAAAATAAAAGCTGAAACAATTTTCAATCTAGTACAATGCCCACTGCCTTTATAGAAGTAGATACAATTGAACTACTAGCCTATTTCATGTAATGCTAGTTTTAGTGCTACTTGTTCTTTATTCTCCATTTAAATCTGAAGTTTGAAGAAATATTCCTTTGTCGTCTTTGGGTACATCATCATAGTTCTAAAAGTAGTTCCATAAATGAAGGGATAATTCAGAATAATTTTGCAATGCTTAATCACTGAGAAGTTACTTCATATTTTTGAAGTCCATTGATGATGCAGTGGGTAGTATAAAAAGCTACTGCCATGTCCACTGTTCAATTAGAGATCTGATAGGAATTTTTATGAATCCAATATATATCAAGCCTGATTATTGCAGCTTGTTCTCAATTTTACATGCTTGCTTCTAGGAGCCTCAAACCTTTTAATTATCTTCTAATAAATATATACAAAAGCATTTTATCTTTTCAGTTTTGGAATGAAAGAACATACAAGCACTGTGTAGTATTTTTATGACTTTGGAGGAGCCAAATCCTTATAACTCACAGTTTCATGTCTTCCCTTAGAATCTCCATTCAAATGGTTAGGCAAATGTTTTAAATATTCTACCCTTTCCAGTGTCTGAGCTAGTGCAGTTACATAATGTTGAACGTGATATTAAATGAGATCCTCTCTTTAAATGGTCAAATTGATTAATTGATTTATCTGCCACCTTACCAAAAGATCACTCAGGACAACTGGCAGTTTAAAAGTGACTGGGAAATTCAAAGTAAAAACGATAAAAACATTTAAAACGTGAATATTAAAAGGACCAGTAAAGGCTTGGCAAAAAGATGCATTTTTACAGATTTACTAAAAATACGGAGTAGAATGGAACTTAAAGCAATTTCCATGAGTGATGCAGGAGAAAATCTTTTTCCACGTGCCTGATAGAAGATTTTGTGAGCAATAGGGATAATCGTCCAAAAGACCTCCAGATCTTATCTCAGGTTTTTAATGGGAAAGGAAATCTATCAGCTGCTTAGCTTTAAATTGCCATGGATAATACCAGTAGTAATTTGCAACTTCCAGTCAACTAGAGAAGGGGCTGTAGAATCTACCCCAGATATGTCATTTGGTACAACTTTTGTATACCCCAGAGAACATTGGAGCTGGGAAGGCTAAGAGGCTTAATTGATTACTATGAATGATAAAAGTTACTGGTTATCCCTCATGTATTTAAGAATTCATTTTTACCTTCAGTTGGCGTACTTTTTTAAGATCCTTTGCAGATTGTAGCCAGGTCTTTTAAGAAGTCAATGCAGTTCTGGGTTTTGGGCCGTGTATCCTCTTCCCTTACATTGACTGATGCTGTTTACCAAGGCAAGGGTGAAGTGTGTGAACAAGAGGAAATTCAGAGTTTATTTTGGCAGGTAAGAGTACAATACTTGGTACTATACCTGAATCTGGCTCTGTGCTCCATTTGATGTGGTGTGCTGCCATCTGCAGGACACATGAGAATCTTAATGTTCAGATGCTGTTTTAAGCATAATTAATGTCTCAAACTGCTTCCTACCCAAATTCCACCATAAGTGAAAGTTTTATCATGACTTCTAAGTAAATTCATACAGGGTCAAAAACAATTGCCTTTGGCTGCCGTGGGACTTAGAAAAATAGCTGAGGGGATATGTCAATGGAACCACCTATGAAAGGGAAACAAGGAGAATTTATTTTTCTGTTGCTCTGATATTGAAAAGCAGACTTCCTTTCCAAATAGCTGCCCTCCAGATGCAATGAATGCCATCTTCAGTGTTGTGCAAACCAACAGGACATTGATATCTCGCACATCTCTCCCCTCGGTGGTCATAGGATCTTCAACTTGTTTCAGAAAAAAAATGTCTTACAGATGTCTACATTCCTGAAAATATACAGAACTATATGTTCCATTCTGGTCTTACTGCTTCTCAGCTCCAAGAGCATCACAGTGGCTGGGAAGCGTCCATTTAAATACCTTGTTTGTTTGACAAACAAATGTCTTCATCTCCCTCACAGTCAATCAGGCTAGAAGTGCTGTTTTGATTAACACTTAGGAGGAGCAAATATGGCAAAGAAATCCTCTTGATCATCCATTATACTCTCGGAATTCAGCAGGGACTTCCTTCTCATTAAGAAACAAATATTTAGCATGAATTTATGTATTTATTACATCAATATGTATAGACACTCATCTTGCAATCATGACTCCAGGCAGCGAACATAGGAGAAAAAAACCAAAACTAATGAATAGTAGCATGAACAGTGACAATAATATAATCACTGTTATTAAAACAGAAGTAGATACTAGCATATGTCTGCCAAGTAGTAAAGTATCTCCTGTGGTATGAGAAAATGTCTGGCTTCAATGGGAAGTACAGAAGACAGTTGCTACTCTTTCACATCTTATTACGAAGATATCCAATTATAGGTTAGAAAAACTTCACAAAATCTAATGTTTCTTTTCCAGCATCAAGATGCTGACCTTACATAGGTACAAACTTTATACAATTATAGAACAGTTATATGATCAATAAAGTTCTTCCAAATTGATTCAGTGTTGTGTTGAATTATTCAACATACAGTGAATATCACACCTAATTCTTGCAATGTTCTCCTGTTTTTTTCCCCCAAAGGGGGGGGGAAGCTTGAGCCCAGGCATATTTATCCAAAAATGAATCTATTGGAGTCCCCAAGTGATGGTGAATAATAAACTTTAAAGATTAATGATAGAGAGATTTTTACTGCTAAATTTGGGGGCTGCTCTTAAAAAGCAGAGTAAAAAGCTAAGACTTCACTCTGATTGACCGTGTGTGGTTGGCTTATTGTCCATACTGATACATTACAGCAGTAATTCTCAAAGTGTTGTCTGGAGACTCCTGGGACTCCCTGACTTTCAGGGGATCTGCAAAATCAAATATTTTAAAATTTTAATTTCTAATAAAGTAAATTTTAAATGGACATAACCCACATAAATCAAAGCTCTTTGAGGTCCTCAATCATTTTTAAGAATGTAAAGGGATCCTGAGATAAAACATCTCAGATCTGCTACTGTAATGCATCCTGCTGATAAATAAGCCAAAGACATCCAGTCAGTTTGGCAATGTCTTTAACTTATTGACCATTAGACTAGCTGGAGTAGGGTTAAAAGTAGCTCCTTGATTTTGCAGCTATAAATTAATTTTCAAAAGCAAATTGGAAATGTTAATCTCCATGGTTTAAATTTTATTTTCAGAATAAATTCCAGCTTCTAGAATTTGTATTGAATTTGATTTAAAGTATATGAGAGCTTTTAATAGCCACAAATTTCAAATCAGCCTCCAATGATCTGGTGTAAGTGACATGATACAAAGGCTAATGGGACTCTTATTCCTTATACGACAGCTTTTCTCATTGCAGTTTGCTGAATGTTGGTTTCTGAAATTCTTCCTTGTATATACAGCTGACAGAACTATCCAGAAGTTGTATATACAGCTGAAAGAAGAACTGACAGAAGAACTATCCCTTTTGCCCTCTGCATTTGGCTCACAAAATGTCTGAATGAAAAGAATTATGGTTCATATATAAAACAAAGCTTCATTTAGCTAGATTCACACAACACATTAAATCATAAACAATTGTCTACAAAACACAATGACTGTATTAGCACCACATATTACTTTTTAACCAAAGCACTCAATGCCTAGAATGTTATGACAGTGAGGTAAAATGAGGGACATAATTGAAGATTTGGTAAGGAAACGAAGCTTTACAGCTGCTCTCAGTTACCTGAACCATGTAATTTTAAAATATATTCATAACTAGGCAAAGTTGATTAGATATAAGGTTATAATCTATATTTTCAAAGTGAAGACATGCATTTATACCAGCAAATTGAAGGGACACTTTCTGAGCCCAGTAATACGTATTCTTACTTTCATCCTGCCTCCAGCAGTTGACCCTTTACAATTACTCCTTGACTTTAAAGAGGCATGTAGTAAATCTGCTCAAGTAGTAAATCTGCCCAAATAAGGACTAAAGGTTAATATATTCCATTTACATTTAATAAAATATAACAAGTATCTTCTTTATTCAATATATTGTCACAGTCAAAAAATGTAATTTTATAATGTGAAGAACAGGAATGTCTGGCCCAGGATAAAAAAAATTCAAGAAGAAAAGGAGGGGAGAAGAGGAGAAAAGAAGAGAAGAAGTGAAAAAACTAGACTGTCTCAGCTAGGATCAGACAAAGGGGCTGAGGATCAGACAAAGACAACATCATAGCAAATCATTACTAGGGATATTCCTTCGGCAGTTGGCAGGATAAGGCTATAAAATAACTTTGGTTGACTTAGCCTTAGCATCACTGACCACCACAGCAGCGGTCCCCAAAACGGAGCTTCATGCATACGCATGAGTGCCCGCCACTGGCGCAAATGGAGCTGAGCGCACACGCTCATCCACTCGCGCGGTGCAGGGTGGGGGAATTGGGAACCCCTGATTTAGAAGGAAGGCTAAGCCTAGCAAAGACTGCACCCTCAAAGCAATCTTTGAAAAATCTTTTAGGACCAGCTCCTTGCCAAAACTGGTCACAAGCCATGGTCATCCCCATCTTCAAAAAGGGAAACCCCAGCCTAGTTAAAAATTAACAGACCAATCTCCTTATGCTTTGTCACCTGTAAAGTCATGGAATCAATTATTAACAAATCCATCATCCTCCACTTAGAAACAAACAACCTACTCTCTAATAAACAATTTGGTTTCAGAAAAAAACTATCCTGTAATCTGCAACTCTTACACTGCAAAAATATATGGACTACACAACTCAATCAGGGCAAAGCAATAGACACAATCTACATAGGCTTCTGTAAAGCCTTTGATTCAGTGGTACACAACAAACTACTACTAAAACTAAAATCTTATGGTATCTCTGAACACCTACATAACTGGATAGAAGCATTCCTGTCAAACAGACAAGTGGTCAAAATTGGGAGTGTCGTATCAAATTCTGTACCTGTCAATAGTGGTGTCCCCCAAGGCAGTGCTCTAGGACCAACTCTCTTCATACTCTACATAAAAAACCTTTATGATCATATTAAGAGCAACTGCATTCTCTTCACTGATGATGTAAAGCTTATTCAACACCACAGACAATACTACCACCTTCCAAAAAGTATCAGAATGGTCAATCAAATGGCAACTTCAAATCTCAACAAATAAATGCTCTGCCTTACATATTGGCAGAAAAAAATCAGAAAATAAAATACAAGCTAAATAGTCAAGACCTTGTTGATGATCCAAACTTTGTCAAGGACCTTGGAGTACTCATCTCTAATGATCTAAGTGCTAGAGCCCACTGTAACTACATAGCCAAAAAGACGTCAAGTGTTGTTAATCTAATCCTACATAGCGTCTTCTCTGATAATATCACACTATGAACTACAGCATACAAAACATTTGCTAGACCTATACTTGAATACAGCTCATCAGTCTGGAACCCATAGCATGTATCTGATTGAAAAAGTCCAGAAATATTTCACAAGAAGAGTTCTCCACTCCTCTCATTGCAGAATACCTTATGCCACCAGACTCGAAATTCTAGACCTAGAAAACCTTGAATTACGCCATCTTCAGTCTGATCTAAGTATGGTATATAAAATCATACATTGCTATATACTACCTGTCAATGAATACTTCAGCTTCAACCATAACAACACAAGAGCAAACAATAGATACAAACTCAAGGTTAACCGCACTAAACTTGATTGCAGGAAATACGACTTCAGCAGCAGAATGGTCAATGTCTGGAATACTCTACCTGACTCTGGTTTCTTCCCCAAACCCCAAAAACTTGAACCTTAGACTGTCTACTATTGACCTCACCCCTTTCCTAAGAGGTCTGTAGGGGGCGTGCATAAGCGCACCAACGTGCCTACCATCCCTGTCCTATTGTTTCTTTTATTTTTCTTATATATACCCATTTCATGTATTCATAACTATGTATATACTTATACCTATTCTCTTGTAAGCGATTGACAAATCAAATAAATACTAAAATACTTATCACTCACGAGATTTCATCCACTTGGTTTTTGTCTGCTAGAACAGAGTTCCCCACCCCCACCCCGCAAGCTTTCCGGCTTTGCGGACCGGCGGCGGAGGGGCAAAAGGAATGGTTCCGCGCGAGAGGCTGGCAAGCGGGCGCACAGCTCCATTTGCACGAGCAGCGGTGCCCGCGCGCCTGCCGCTCATGCAAATGAAACGCGCGCGCGTGTGTTCGCCCGCTGCTCGTGATGCGCGCTTGCGCTCGACCGCCGTTTCCCCAGCCCAGCTGAAAAAAAACAAAACCACCTCACTGCTCAGAGGTTGGGACCCGCTGCTTCTACAGTATTTTAACATCACTCTGACGGGGAAAATCAAATCTTTTGATTTTATGTATATGAGATAAATTCTTCATATTTGTATGTATAACTGTGAGCGACGGTGTCCGCCTTTAATCTCAGGGGAATCTTTTTTCTCGGAAACGACGGCTGCTGTGACAGGGAAAACTAAACGTGAAGTAAACGCTTCGTATTAATATTTCAAATTCTCCATCGTGAGACTCGCGGCCGTAAACGTACGCGTAACCGTCCCGAGTCGCCTAGCAACCACGAACGCCCGAACTGCATTCAATCGGCAGAGGCAATAGAGTAAACAAAAGCACATGGGCAGCGACGACGGCGAATCCCCGAGCCGGAAGGTTTGTTACGCCACCAATGGAATGTGAGAACTGACACAGGGCTGGATTGTGAGGCGGAGAAGATTCGGGTCGCTAGGAGGAGCGAGAGACGCCCTCTTCTATCCCGGCTTTAACTAGTGGGTGTACGGAAGGCTTCCGTAAATCGGATCCCGTTCGTGAAAGAACAGAATATACTTAAGAATATTAGAGAAGAAAGCATAGTAATAATAGTCCTAGGATGCTTTTTTAGGATGCGAATTTGCTCTTTTTGTTT
Organism: Hydrophis major; assembly: GCA_033807585.1. Classification (NCBI taxonomy): domain Eukaryota; kingdom Metazoa; phylum Chordata; class Lepidosauria; order Squamata; family Elapidae; genus Hydrophis; species Hydrophis major. Next base: position 177,016,497 of record CM066329.1, read on the forward strand.
TGCCGCAGAAAAAGAATCAATCTTGTGAAGGAGAAAGATCCATTAGTGGTAGAAATGCTTTCCTAGCCAGAAGGTTATATTTTCTAAGAGTCAGTATATGAGCAACAGATTTATATAGTTACATTGAAAAACAGTTTTTATATATTTATTTTTTAAAGAAATTTTCAAGCAATTGCCCCACTTAGAATTTGTTACCAAAATGTCTATCAAAGTCACATTATATGAATTGGCAGATCTCTCCATAGGGACCCCGGAGGTTGGCATTATCAATTTCAATGCCCTCCATGCTCTCCTACATGCTGTCATCAGCTACCTCAACATTCAAGATATCAAAGCAGATGTAAAGATGGACAGAGGTCCTCCAACCAAGCCAGAGATGGCCTTGCTTTCTGCTACAACTGAGGCAGAACCTAGTGATTTATTGGGCCAAGAGGCATTACCAAAAGAGAAGGAGGACAAGGGAGGCACTTTGAGAGAGGAGCCGGATTCTCGGCTTGCTGACTTGGAAAAGAAACTAAAACTGATGGATACCAATCTCCGTGGTGTGAAAGGTCAGATTAAAGGGATAGAAGGCCAGGTCCAGGGGGTATTAGGTCAAGTCCAAGAAGTAGAACATCAAGTCAGTGGGGTGCAAAATCAAATTCATGGAATACAAGATGAAGTCCAAGGAGTGCAAGATCAAACTCAAGGAGTGCAGGATAAAGTGAAAAGAATGGGGAAAGACCTCATAGGGGTTGAAAAGCAGATTGCTGGACTGGAGAAGCTTCCTTCGGGTATTGAACTGCTAGAGAAGACCCAAAGTGGATCCGGCACAGCTGTATCTGACATGTGGCAAATGATGCAGATGCAGAAAAAGATTGAAGCCAGTGAGAACGGAATCAACCAGGTAGGTCAACTTTCAGTCTAGTAATTAAAATGTTAGCAAAATGGAGCCTTATATGGACTCCCAAACAAATACATATATAAATTTTTTAAATCATAGCTGACAATTTGCATTGGGACCTTAATTGTAAGGGGTGCATAATGTCTTTTCTTAATAATACACTTTACTGTATTTCAAAGCACATTGTGATTATCCCACTGGAACATTCCAGAATCACATAATCTGCATGTATTGTGAGATAAATGAACCACAACAAAAATGTTGTGCTATCAGATCATGCTCTCTGGTTCCAAATTTCTAATATCACTTCCGTTTGGGTTGGATGTTTGCTTCATACACACTGTAGCTGTTTTTTGAATTAAGAATATACTAGTAATTTTAGTTTGTAAAGCCAGTATATGTTTTCTGGTGTGCAATAGGCTGAGGTTTTTCATTTGTTGGAAAAAAATAAAAACAGTATGAAACTAAGAACCCCACCTCCCCGAATGACATTCTTTTGGAACTAAAAAGGAAAGAACCAGAGCCATGAGGCAAGAAATTGGGAAAAGTTGAGTTTATAGGTATTGGCTGGGCTAATGCTTTTATACCAGCATCCTCTTTATAGATGAAAACAGTAATGGTTTTTAATAAGATGTAGACATCTGGGAGAATGAACTTGACATAATAATGGCACAACACAATACCTTGTCATAACATTGGTAAAGGGAATTCTTGCCAACACTATTTGGGAGATTAAAATTAGATAATATTCAAGCAGCAATGTCTCCTTTGCATACAAAGTAAAAACCCAACAAGGCAAATTTAGACTACTAAATAGCAATAAATTTCAACATTCAGTGTAAAGTATAGATACCAAAGTGTAGTCTTGTTTGGGAAAACAGATTGGATGGAGTGGGAGAATTTATAGCAAGTTTTTTCATAATTCTTTTCTCTATATTCAGTAGTTGATCTTTTGTTTCTCTTACTTATTTTTCTTTTTTGTATATCATTATCTCAAGATTTTTTTAAAACAAAATAATGACTATCTTGATGTGGCAGTTGCAAGAATGAGAAAAAAACATGTAAGTGGAAATTTCAAAGACTGTATGATGGAGCTTGCTTATGATTGTTTTGAGCTGATTTGGAGAAATCCAAGAGGAAGACTATAATGGTGACCATCCACGGAGAATCAAGTAAAAGGATAACATAGCTTAATTGACTAATCAAGAAAAGATTATGTTTACCCAGTTTTATTATATCATTCTTTGGAATGAATTTTACACGTGGTTCTTTGTTACCAGTTGCTCTAGATACAGGGCTATTTAAAATTAGATAATTGGTAGCATTCAGGTAGCAAAAAACACTGATCTTGACATATAGATTTTTCTGGTTTATAAGAAAAAACATTATTCATTTTTCTTTTGCATATGATCTGATCATCCCAATCTTTGCTAGTCCAGTGCCCTCTAGATATGATAGATTATAATACCTGTCCTTCCAGACTCAATATGGCCATTAGTTATCCTGCATAAGAATTATTGGAACTGTATATCAGTTATACAGACTTATAAATAAGTCAAAATTCATTTAACACAACAATAGTCCTATTTTTTTTAAAAAAAGTTTACATGCAAAAAAAAAAAAGTAAGGAAGAGAGTCCACCCCCATGCTAATCAAAACTAATTTGACACCTTTTGTGCCTTAAAAGCTGATCAATTTATTATAGAATAAGTTTATGTGGACTTTTGTCCTCTTCACTAGATATGTGAAACATCCTTCTTTCCTTCAGTTAGCAATAGCACTAGCATTTAGATTTATATACCACTTCATAGTGCTTTACAACCCTCTCTAAGCAGTTTACAAATTCAGCATATTGCAACCAACAATCTGGTACTCATTTTACTGCCCTCCGAAGAATGGAAGGCTGAATAAACTTTGAACCAGTCAACCTTGTGCCATTTAAAGCATTTATGTGTCTGCCCAACTTAAGATAATGTGACTCTGGGCTGTATACAAAAGAAAGAAACAACACTGGCTTGAAGGTACCAAAAAAATCAAGGTAACATATTTTCTCAAAAGATGAATTATATTGGAAGAAGCATGATAAATAAATTCATATCTTTGAAAAACAGATTGTGTTAACTTTTAACTTCGTTGTTTCTTGCATAACTACTTATCTAGCTGAATGTAATTGCTCTGCCAGAGAACTGAGAATCTAAGGGATTCAGATCAGGCAGGCAGGTATCTATTACAATTAAAGAATAACTCTGACAGATATAAACCTGGGAGTATGCCAGTAATGCCTGTTCACCCGTATCCTCCCTAGTCATCTTTTTTCTTAATTAGAACTGCTGAATCAAAAATAGCTTAACCTCAAACTGAAGTTATTCCAAGAATGGCTCCCCACAGAGAGAAGCCATGCATCAGGTCACTACCAGAGTAGTAGCAATGCATTCCATCTGTAGGAAATTTCCATTTGTTTTAGAGACTTCTGCCAGTATGCCCTGATGAACCAGGTGAGATGGATAGGGAAGTTGCTCCTCCTCTTGCTGTTTAGAAAGTACCATATTTCTTTTGTTGCTGAAATCGCAGAATTTTATATCACTAGTAGTGATATAAAACGTTGTGGTGATATAGAACATTTGCAGGCCTAGTCCTACAATGATGTGGCAGTGGTTTTAATTTGTAGAAACCATAGTCTTCCTAAACAGCCTTACAAGTAGTTCTCATTTAGTAACTGCTTCAATTATAGACCATTCACTTTCAGCAGTGATTAAAAAAGTAAGTGTACGACCTTTGTAGATCTACAAATCAAAGCTGAAGTAAGATCATAAGCACAGTTGCAATTTTACTCATTGGCTGCTTCTCTTAATGACTGAGTAGCCAGTCCAATTGTTGTCGCTAAACAAGAAAACTACCTTTACTAATTTTTATCTCCTGAAGATACAGCTGTTTTCTGCTTTCTTAATGAACCTCCTATGATTCCCGTGAATATGGAAATGAAACAGATTAGAAACCATTCTTAGTTGATTCTACCTTCTGATGTCCAGAAATATCTCCTGCTGCATTCTAGAATATAAGAATAATTCTTCCCATTAGAAATCTTCTGTATAATAAGGCCCTGCTGTAATATTAATTAACAGAACAATAATTTTACTATTTTTGCTGTTTTACTATTTTAATAATAGTAATTAATTATTATTAATATCAATATTAATGCAGTTCAGAAGAAGAAATGGATGTGTAATTGCACAGGCAAATTAAAGTCTTTGCATGGCACTTAAGTGAGGACTCACCTTGAGTAACCTCACTATCCTTAATCCCAATTCTATTCAGTGAAATTGATTCCCAAAGAAGCGAATAGTCTTGCAAGCTGAACCTTGGTTTCCACTTTACAAGGCTTTTGGGTGTACATTGAAAAGTTCTATGTTGTGGGGAAAGATATAGAAAAAGTCAGATCTATATATATCTATATTCAAATTAGGTGGTCATAATAGTGCAAAACCTCTCTGTGTGAACACTGAATTAATGGCAAATGTTATGTCCAGTGGTACCAAGCAAAGTTCTGGGAAGGCATGTCTGTACTTGATTTCTTAATAAGATGCCTGGTGCTTTGATTGTTAAGAGACTCCTGGGTAACGAATACATTGAAATGAGAAAAAAATCTCAAAAGATGTATGGTCTTTCAATCCCCCTTTAGATCTAGATAGAGATGTAGTTATTTCTTTTAGCCAAGGACATAGGCAATCAGTAACTATGCTATATTTATGTTTAAAAAAACTCCTCAGAACTTTTTAGATCTAGCCCATATGGCTTGTATGAGACATCATAGTTATAGTGTAACTAAATAGGCTACAGGTTACTCATCTCTACTGTAGACTAAAGTAGAATTTCTTCTCTTTCACTTGAGACCTCTAGACATGTTGGCTTATTATTTTCTATTTTTCTGGTTTACATGATGAAGCAATTAGTTTTTAAAACTTTAATTCATATCTTGGTGGCTTATTTGAGAAACATAGTTGCTAATGAAAACTAGGTAGCCTGCTGTGCAAACCCATTGCTTTGACTGGTCTACTTGTGGAAAGGGAATTTCAAGAAGGCAGTAGTGTCACAGAAAACAGGAAAAGCCCAAGGGGAACATCAGGTCAGCCAGAAAACAAACTTACATAGGAAAAAGAATCAAATAAAAAGTTTTAAAGAATCCCTATAGACAAAAGCCTAAGTAATTAAGAAAACTAGACAAATAGGAAAAGGAAACAAAAGATAATTTAGAAAACCCTTACAAACACAGGACATACCAAATAAGCAAAACAAACAGACAAAAGACACAAAATATAAATTACAAAAGGGACAGACAGGAGATTGCCACAGAACAAATATGAAAAACTATCTTAAAGCTAAAGGAGATTACAGAAAACCAATAATACAATCTGGCCACCCCGCGGAGTTTGCCCTCCGGCGGAAATAAAGACAAACTCAAACAGGATTTGAAACATTAGGCACAAATACAAACACTCACACAAAATCAACTTACAAAGGGAGAAAAGGGTATAAAAAACCAGGGACTTACCATGGGAAGCTAGCTAGCCCAGAAACGCAGACTTCTCGCTGTTCTCCGCCTTCCTGAAAAATAAAAAGATCCAGCTTTCAAGCAGTTGTCTGTATCCTTGAGCCAGAGCTCTCCCAGTGGGAAAATCGAATCCTCTGAAGAAAGGCATTTTGACACCTTTCAACATACTCTATACCATTGTGCTGTGTGATAGTTTGGCTGAAACAACTTTTCTTCAAATCATCTTGCTGTTATAGAAACACTACAGTATTTGGGGGAAGAAAGGGGTGATATTTCTCTCTGTTCTTTTGCTGCATGTTTCAAATAAAGTACCTACAATTGCTTTTAGGAAGTATTTACTGTATCTGTGATGGGTGTATCTTTGGGTGGCTCTCCCATCATAAACAAGTAAATGGACTTCTGTATGAAGTAGGGGTAGCAACTAAGTAAATCCCTTTTCCTTCCAAAGTAACATTTTGTTAGTAGAGCTTTTGCATCTATAGGATAGCAGAATGCATAGCAAAATACTCTTCCAATGAATGGTTTCTTATAATGGTTAAACCTGAGTATATCAAAAGAGAAGCTAGGCTTCTAAATCTTGCAAAAATCTTCTCAAGATTTCCTGATTTTTTTTTTTTTTAAAGAATGTGTGATGAGGCTATTTGAAGATTACATTGTATGGTAGTGTTAATCTTCAGTGAATGTTGTTGGTCTCAACTGCCAGTGGCTTCCTTGTTCTCCCCACAAAGCCTGTTCCAGCAATTGGAACATGCTTTTCTCCCCTAAGGGAGAAACCTATTGGTGTTTTTATTCCCTTTTGACTGAGAGGGAACTCAGGGAATTTAATTCAAATATGTTGCTGCAGTGAATATTTTCTCTTCTTATTTGGTTAAGAATGATTTTGATTATGGAGTGGAAGCTGAGGCCTCTCCTTCAAAACTAGCATTTGGTGGAATACTTTCTGACACCTTCAGTAATTACACATTAATTTCCAAGAGACCTAGATTCCTCCTGAGAATGCATTCATTTTTCCTTAAGAATAAAAATCTGCATTTTCCTGATTTCCTTTCCTTCTTTTGCTGCAGTTTAGCTCTGAGGAAAAGCATTCTTTCATCCAGTCCCCTATCAACTGCTTTAAAATAAGGTTAGTTTGTGAGATCAAAGCATAGATTTCCCATGTTTGTTTGTTTGTTTGGTTTCAGATCTCAGAAACATGAGGAAGACAAGGACTAAACTGGAGACCATCCTTAATCAATTGTCTAAAGGACTAAATACATTCACCTTTCGCTTTCTCACTTTCTTCCTTTTGTAGGCTATGTCCCTGTTACAAGATTTAGTGGATGAGACTAGCAACATGAAATCAGCCACAAGCAACTTGGAGGATGAAGTAAAAAAAATCAAGGAACACTTAGCTGTGGTAAGCAGCTTTTATTTTGCTCTGTTGGCCTTGCAAGCCTTTGGGAGTTGGCTGCATATGTTCATGACTTGGTTGTTTAGTTCTTTCTTAAAACCTCAGGGATCTAGATTTTCTGACTAGGTACTACCTGCACTCATTTCCAAATGAAGGCACACATAGAGATCAAGGGTAGATTGAATTGTCTTTTACTTTTCAACAAAAGATAGAGGTTTACAAATCAGAGTAGCAGCAATAGTTCAAATGCTTTTATTTTGCTTTGTGGGCCTGGAATCACAGGGGCTAATCACAGGGGTTATCCTTAACTTATAACCATTCATTTCAAAGTTACAACAGCACTAAAAAAGTGACTTTTAACCACTTTTCACACTTACAACTATTGCAATATCCTGTGATCAAAATTACAGTCATTCACTTAATAACTGGTACATGGTTTTCACTGGGTATAGGGAAGAGGAAGGGGTCGAACATTTTGGAACATTTTGGATTTCTTTATTAATTATATTTGTTACTTACTTTCTATCTGCTTATTTGTTTTTGTTTTTTTGTATATATGTATATGTTTAGTACTTCAATTATTTATTATTATTATTATTATTATTATTATTATTATTATTATTATTATCATCATTTTTGTACTATGCATTCTATTGATATAAGTTGAATTCATGGGGAAGTGAAGAAGGGGTAGGATTAAATAAGCTTATGCTTCATCCTACTCCTTTTCGGACATGTTATTGTGTATTATTATTATCATTATTATGATTATTATTATTATTACTGTTGTTGTATTGATTATTATTGTCATTCTGCACATGTTCGAAATAAATTACACAAAAAAAAACTGTGGCAAGAAAAGTTGTAAATAGGGCAAAATTCATTTAATTAATGTTTTACATAACAACATAAATTTTGCACTCAGTTGTGATCATGTTGAGGACCATCTGTATAGAAATTACTAGGATGGGGTATTACATGCACATTTTGGCAAAAGCAGTGTGGGATATAAACTGTTTCCTACAACAGCCCTGAATTGATCAAGTTCCTAAACAGTTTATTTTCTGTGGGTGTATACCTACTAGAGTTAATCAGAGCTTCCCTACCTTGTCTGAAAATGGAAAAGAGCTTATTTTATTAGTACTGCATTGGGGTGGGGGGATGGACAACTGTAGGTCAGAGACCCCAAACTCTTCAGTTCCTCAACCTCTTCATGAAATTTCATATTGTTCATTGAGTTTCAAATATTTATTTTATGAAAATAATGTAATAAATAGTACTTTAACTAATAGTACTACAAACATCAATAATAATAGTAATAGCGGCCTTGGGCAATACAACCTTTAACAACATCAGAGAATATTTGCCTATTCTAGGATTCTGGGAAGGAATCCAGGGGTGGATAAAAATGTCAAATCCAGTCTAAGCATTTGGTTAACTATAGAACCAACCATAATAATAATCATGACTACATGTGGCAGTCACTGGCTGTAAGAAAAGCCAAAAACCCTTGCTAAAAGAAGTCAGTCAAGGAAAGCTCTTGAAAGGCAACAAAAGTGAAAACTGAATATTAAAAAAAATGAAAACGAATTTGTTAATTGGAAGCATAAGCCAATACATAACCAATACTTGAAGGATACTGAAGAAAAGCAGATTTTAAAAACCCACATGGTTCAGCATTGAAAAAAAGAAACTGAAGGCTTTATTTTAGCTGCTTAAGGTTTGTCAGCTAATTGCATGAAAGTGAAAATATTGCCTTTCTGGTGATCAATGGCTGCAGCAAAATTTTACAAAGTGACTACAAGCAGAGTTGTAAATTATTTATTGGAAGCTTTTGCCAGAAGTTATAGTAAAAATGTCTGGGATCATTATATTGAGAAGGTTTTGGAAAATGATCAGGTTAAAATTTTGGGGAGTTTAAGATCCAAACAGGCATGCATCTTATTCATAACATGGTTGATATAAAACAGTTATTGAAAAGAAGAAAGTCTGGTTCATTAATGTCACTATAACAGTGATGGTACCGGTAGGATTGAAGAAAAAACAATTGGGAAAAATTTACAAAAAGTGGGACTGACAGATCAAAGTTGAATGCTTATGGAAAAATAAATTCATTGTTATACCAATTGTGATGAGAGTCATCGGAGCAATGCCTAAAAGATTCCCTCATTATCTGTCAATATTGAATTTATCAAACCTGAACACTATAATTTTACAAAAAAAGAACACCAGGCTTGGAACTGTTTATACTCTTAGACACTATTTATATTGATAGTTGTTTATATTTTTGAGTAATATTAAATGAACTGTACTCTAGAGCTGTTCCTTGAGACCAATTTATTTCCTGATGCTTGTTTTTGTTTCTTTGCACTCTGGGATTGAAGATGTTTACTCCCCCTTCCCCGCCCAACTTATAAGAGAAAAAAAATGGCCCCCAGAGCAATACACTTATTTTGACTTAGGCATTCTTTTTTTTTTTTTGCCTGTGTGAGTGAACCAGCTCATATTTAACTTACCTTTATGACATGTTTAGTACTTATTCATAATCACAACTTATATTTGAATAATCTAAACTTTTATTTCATTTTGCAGCTAGATCCTTGTGGGTTTGATGATCGTTTAAATGTTTGCCTGAGCGATCAGAGTAGCTTGGATCATGATTTGGTATGTTCTTGCCTCCTACAGAAAAGTAATTTTTGTGCTGGTGGTTGTGCAAAATCCGAAGTATCTGAAACAATTTGTCCAGTTGCCCCAGTTGCTCTGTGTTAACTATATCTTTCATCCTGGTCTGAAGTTCTTTTAGTGTGCAAGCTTGGCATTGTTATTCTCTTCCATTATTAGATTCATTTTATAGAAAGCTGACAGAGTTCATGCAGATGAACTCTGACAGCATCCTCCAGTGCTTCTGGTGCAAATTAGTGGCATGAGAAACTCCATATCTCATTTGTTATCTCCAGCTCTCTGAATTGCTACATAGTCATTTTTCCTGGCAAAGACTCAGCACATTGGTGGGTCCTAACAAAGCAAGACTGTCATTCATTCAAATAATTTCCATGTTTTCTCTTATGATGTCATTGTACCATGATATGATTTTGTAATTGGTGTCATTTTCATTATTACAATTGACAAATTATATAAGTTGCATATTTGAGTCATTACATGACATAGTTGCTTTCAGGGATGTCTGTGATGATAATTTCTGCTGATGGTCTTAAATTAGACTTAACACAAAAAGAACAAGGAACTGAGAAGAAAAGGACAGTAAGTCCTGGAGCACCCAATTGCTGGATGATTTGCTTCTTAATTTGATGCTGTTATCTAAAGTAATTCCCCGGGCTTTCAAATTCCTAATGAAGAAGGAATGATGGTGGACAATGTATAGGACAGAAGGATGATTTTCATATGATTTGGTTTTGATTCTTTTCTAGAAAGATTTAGAGAGGAGGTTAAACCAATTCCCATCTCCAGAAGAAATGGTACGGTGGGAGGTTCTTGAAGATATCCTTGTGAAGGGAAAGAGCCCATCTCCTGTGAGTATGGTTTAGTTAGAATGGCATGTTTCCATAATGGATTCATGCTGAAAATAAGCTGTGAAAAACATAGGTTATCAACTTGTATCACATTTGGAGAAACAAAAATCCCAGAATAAGTTTGATATTTAGTACTGTTGCCTATTTTATTGTACATTACAAATTTAATTGCTCTTTATGATATGAAAGTGTTATTAGACATGTACCACGCAATCTCTCTCTCGTCCTTAACTCTTGAAGAAAGAAGGAACCTTCCATACTATTCATCCAACAATTTATAAATGCAGTATAATGGCCAAAATTTACAGAGAGATATAAAGGACAACATTTGTCCTCTCCCAGTCAATTGGCACTTCACTATTTCTTCAGGATCTCTCATATCAATACATAATGGTTTGCTCTGTCTATCAGCAAATTGCTTTAATACTCTAAAATTAATCTGGATGTTGACATTTAAATTAATTAGAAATAGATATTCCCTAATATATTTCTATCAGTCTCAATATTCAACCCTACCCCTTCAACCTGCTTTTTGCATTTGCCTGAAGGAGCAAATGTGCTTTTGCTGGTCAAGGCTGAACCAAAAGTAGGAATTGGGGATTTTTTTTGCTTTGTTTTGTTTCACATTTTGTTATCTTCCTTTTTAAGGGATGCGGTACTTTTTGCAGTCTTCATCTAATAGTTGCTGCAATAATTCTTTTCTTTTTGTTTTGTCTACATTTAAAAAAGGACTTCTTGTGGTTTTAGCATTCTTTATCAATCTTGGCTCATTCTGACCTTTACCTCCCCTTATATTTCTCCATACTTCTACACAGCCTGTGTTTTTTCCTATGACAATCAGTCCCTTTGTACTGCTTACACATGTTGTTTTTTTTAAAGCTCTCCCTCTCAACTTGAGTTACTTTTTCATTCATAATTACTTTCCTAATATACTTGTTATTTCAATTTCCTCAGTGAAATAATCCTAGTAAGTTAGTATCAAGTTGAGGAAATTTCATCCTCGTGTTTTCTTCTCTTTGAAGGATAAACCAGTAATTTCCTGAAAGGACCATACTAGACAGAATCCATCTCCATACAGATGTTGGGATCTTTATCCCAAATGTTAGGATAATTAACGTTTCTCATCAATACTACTATCTTTAAGAGAACTATACTTTTCTTTTGGGAAGCATAAGTTTCATCTATTTGGTGAGGCAATTGTAGATACAACATTATTACAGAATAAGAGAATAGTAGAGTTGGAAGGCACCTTGGAGAACTTCTAGTCTAACCCCTGCTCAAGCAGGAGACCCTGGGCCTGTACCATTTGAGACAAATGATTGTCCAGTCTCTTTTTAAAAACCTTCAGTGTTGAAGCACCCACAACTTCTGAAGGTAAGTAATTCCACTGATTAACTGTTCTGTTGGGTATTTCTTCTTAGTTCTAAACTGGTTCTCTTCTTAATTATTTTCCTTCGATTGCTTCTCATCCTGCCTTCAGGTACCTTGGAGAATAGGTTGATCTGCTCTTTTTTGTGGCAGCCCCTTGGAATAGTGCTATCATGTCACCCATAGTCCTTCTTTTAATTAAACTAGACATACCCAATTCCTGAAACCATTCTTGTATGTTTACCCTCCAGTCCCTAATTATCTTTGTTGCTCTTTTCTGCGCACTTTCTAGAGTCTTAATATCCTTTTATATCATGGTAACCAAAACTTGATGCAATATTCCAAGTATGGTCTTACCAAGGCATTATAAAGTGGTATTAATACTTCCCATGATCTTGAATCTGTTAATGCAGCCTAGGACTGCATTGGCTGTTTTTGGCAGTTGCAGCACACTGCTAGCTCATATTTAAATGATTATCCACTAGTACAAGATCCCTCTCACAGTTATTACTATGACCCATATAAAACCTATTCCATACCTGTGCATTTAATTTTTCTTTCCTAAACATGGTTTAGTTTTTCCCCTTATTTTAAACATTTTCTATGGCATCAAGTTTATTCACTTGAATTTTAATCATACAGTGCTAAACCATACCATGTTAATTCTCCTTTTCTATTGCTTGTTCTACTTGTGAAAGTATATCCTTCAGTTATATCCCTCAATAGAAATCATCCTACTAAGTTGCTGTTATATCTATGTTTGCTTTCTTGAGGGCAGAGTTCAAAGACAACTTGTTTATGTATCATACAAAGAGTATTAGTGTATAGATAATAAATGCATATAAAAACACTTTGTCCTTCTGTCACAAGTTCAGATGCCCTCCTACTTCTGTTGTAGATGTATACAAGTTTATGGATAATTTTTTAAATTATTTTTTATTATGCAATTTTCTTTGTTATATATAAAATTTCCATATCCACAAAGGCAGAGTACTGACTGGATACAATCTCTTTTAAATGCAAATACCGATAATAAATCTTATACACACAATAACTATAACTATTATTCTCAAAATCTATTCACCATAACCTTATTAAACATTTTACATTATTTAATTAAACACTGTTTGGTTTTGTCTATAATTAGTTCATAATAAAGCATTATAAAACATCATATAACTGTCACATTTGTAACCATTTATCCTCCAGATCTATTAATCATAATGTTTACTTCTCCTCATTATTCAATATTCATTATTTAATTACACATTTACTTCATTTTTATTTACATGTCCTCCTTAATTCTAAACTTCTGCTTCTATTTTCTAACCATTGATAGAAAAATTCCCAAGTTAAAAAATATTCTGTTTCCTCCTTATCCTTAATTTTCAATATTAATCTATCATTTCAGCACATTCTAGTATTTTCTTTATTACATTTTCCTCGATAAGTACATTTTCATTTTTCCAGTTTTGTACATACACAATTCTCGCTGCTGTTACCACATGTAAAATTCAATATACCTTTCTTTTATTATATTTTATGGATACTTTCAGTATAGTTTACTTTATTGTCCTTGCACCTTGTATAACAAAATTAAATACCATCTTCAGTGTACATTATGACTATGAAAATAAACACAAACACACATCCTTCACATTCTATACATTGAATTCAAAACCCCTGATATTGCATTAATATTGCAATATACAGTAGAATTCAACAGAGCTACTGCCCTGGGATAGAAGCTGTTTTTCAGTCTATTCGTCCTTGTTTTTATTATCCTGTACCGTCTGCCAGATGGTAATAGTTTAAAAAAAGGGTGCCCAGGATGAGATGGATTTTTGAGAATGTTTCGAACTTTCTTAAGCAGCGTGAGCTATTAAGCTCTTCCAAAGAGGGGAGAGGGCAACCAATGAACTTCTGGGCAATGACTTTAACTCTCTGTATTAATGGATACTACTGAGTAATAGAGCATTTAGAGAGGTTTTCATGGGGATGTAATTCTCTTTTCCTTTCAAACAAGTTTTGTTGGTGGTTTAGAGGAAAGGTCACCTATTAAAATCAATAAATTCTTTGAGTGGTATGACTGTTACTATGCCATTTAGCTTTGGGTAAATTAAAGACATGACACTATATCACTTGAGATATAGTGTCATATTGTTATTTCACCTTTCCTTGTCATATTGTCATATTGTTATTTCACCTTTCCATTGTAGTTTGGTCATATTGTCATATTGTTATTTCACCTTTCCATTGTAGTTTAGGGTAGCCATTTATTCTCACAACAGCTTTCTAAAAATGAGTGAGGCTGTAGTAAAGTGACTGAGCTAGTAAGCCAGGCAGATCAGGGACTCTGCTTCTTGGTTTGAACACTCAGTTTTATTTATCTGTGACCAAGGATCAAAAGCCATGCCAAATTCTATCAGAAATTGTTCACATTCTCTAATTATACACCTGCATTGTTTAATCATTTAGAACTATAATAATGTCAGTGAAAGAAAATTGCACTTTTTAAAATATAGCTAATCTTGCCTCCTATATAATGCTTTAATAATCATTTTTCTTGTCTTTCATTTGTTATTAAATCTATCCCCTTTCCATTTTCATTTTAGCACACAAGTCCAGTCCAACACTCTCCAACTAGTTCAACCTCACCAGAAGGCAAAATTGTGGCATCTCCACAAGCTCAGCCTGGCACTGCTACCGCTACTCAAAGAACAGAAGGAGGCCAGATCCCACCAACTGGGGCTGAGGCAGGAGCACCAGGGGCTCCAAGTGGAGCAGCAGTCCCTGGAGCACAGCCAGGCATTGCTGGGATTTCAGGACCATTTGGACCTCAGCTTGCAGCACCTGGGCTATATCCTGGGGCACCTGGAGCTCAGGCTCCCTTTCCTGGAGCACCTGGGACTTATCCTGGGGTACCTGGAGCCCAGGCTCCCTTTCCTGGGGCACCTGGGATCTATCCTGGGGCACCTGGAACCCAGGCTCCCTTTCCTGGAGCACCTGGGACCTATCCTGGGGCACCTGGAGCCCAGGCTCCCTTTCCTGGAGCACCCGGGGCCTATCCTGGGGCCTATCCAGGGCCCCAGGCTCCCTATCTTGGACCATCAGGGGCCCAAGCTCTGTATCCTGGGGTTCCACCGGACCAACCTGTAGGTCCTGGGGTTCAGCCTGTAGGTCCTGAAGCCCAAGGCCCTTATCCTGGGGAACCTGGGACCCAGCCTGGAGTTCCTGGAGTGCAACCATCATATCCTGGAGGACCTGGGGCCCAGCCTGGTGGTCCTGGAGCCCAAGAACCATATCCTGGAACACCTGAGGCCCAGTTTGGAGGCCCGGGAGCCCAAGCACCCTATCCTGGAGCTCCTGGGGCCCAGCCTGGAGTTTCTGGAACCCAAGGCCCTTATCCTGGAGGACCTGGGGCCCAGCTTGGAGCTCCTGGAGCCCAAGTACCATATCCTGGAACACCTGGGACCCAGCCTGGAGGCCCTGGAACCCAAGCACCCTATCCTGGAGCTCCTGGGGCCCAGCCTGGAGTTCCTGGAACCCAAGGCCCTTATCCTGGAACACCTGGGGCCCAGCTTGGAGCTCCTGGAGCCCAAGAACCATATCCTGGAACACCTGGGATCCAGCTTGGAAGCCCTGGAACACAAGCACCCTATCCTGGGGCTCCTGGGGCCCAGCCTGGAGCTCCTGGAGCTGAAGGCCCTTATCCTGGGGTACCTGGGACCCAGCCTGGAGGACCTGGAGCTCAAGGCCCTTATCCTGGAGCACCTGGGGCACAGCCTGGAGCCCAAGTCCCTTATCCTGGGGCCCAGCCTGGAGGTCTGGGAGCTCAAGCACCCTATCCTGGGGATCCTAGGGCCCAGCCTGAAGTTCCTGGAACCCAAGGCCCTTATCCTGGAGGACCTGGGGCCCAGCTTGGAGCTCCTGGAGCCCAAGTACCATATCCTGGAACACCTGGGGCCCAGCCCAGAGGCCCTGGAACCCAGGCACCCTATCCTGGGGCTCCTGGGGCCCAGCCTGGAGCTCCTGAAGCCAAAGGCACTTATCCTGGAGGACCTGGGGCCCAGCCTGGAGCCCAACCATCCTATCCGGGAGCACTTGAGACCCAGCATGGAGGCTTTGGAGCCCAAGCACCCTATCCTGGGGCACCTGGGGCCCAGCCTGGAGCTCCTGGAGCCAAAGGCCCTTATCCAGGGGTGCCTGGGGCCCAGTCTGGAGCTCCTGGAGCCGAAGGCCCTTATCCAGGGGTACCTGGGGCCCAGCCTGGAGCTCCTGGAGCCCAACCACCCTATCTAGGAGCACTTGAGACCCAGCCTGGAGGCCTTGGAGCCCAAGCAGCCTATCCTGGGGCCCAGCCTGCAGGACCTGGAGCTCAAGGTCCTTATCCTGGGGTACCTGGAGCCCAGCCTGGAGGACCTGGAGTTCAAGGCCCTTATCCTGGGGTACCTGGGGCCCAGCCTGGGGGACCTGGAGCTCAAGGCTCTTATCCTGGGGTACCTGGGGCCCAGCCTGGAGGACCTGGAGCTCAAGGTCCTTATCCTGGGGTATCTGGGGCCCAGCCTGGAGGTTCTGGAGCCCAACCACCCTACCCTGGGGCACCATGGGCCCAGCCTGGAACTCCTGGAACCCAAGTCCCTTATCCTGGGGCCCAGCCTGGAGGTCCGGGAGCCCAAGCACCCTATCTTGGGGCACCATGGGCCCAGCCTGGAGGTCCTGGAGCCCAAGTCCCTTATTCTGGGGCCCAGCCTGGAGGTCCAGGAGCCCAAGCACCCTATCCTGGAGCACCTGGGGCCCAACCTGGAGGTCTGGGAAGCCAAGCACCCTATCCTGGGGCACCATGGGCCCAGCCTGGAGTTCCTGGAACCCAAGTCCCTTATCCCGGGTCCCAGCCTGGAGGTCCGGGAGCCCAAGCACCCTATCCTGGGGCACCATGGGCCCAGCCTGGAGGTCTTGGAACCCAAGTCCCTTATCCCGGGTCCCAGCCTGGAGGTCCGGGAGCCCAAGCACCCTATCCTGGGGCACCATGGGCCCAGCCTGGAGTTCCTGGAACCCAAGTCCCTTATCCTGGGGCCCAGCCTGGAGATCCAGGAGCCCAAGCACCCTATCCTGGAGCACCTGGGGCCCAACCTGGAGGTCTGGGAGCCCAAGCACCCTATCCTGGAGCACCTGGGGCTCAGCCTGGAGGTCCGGGAGCCCAAGCACCCTATCCTGGAGCACCTGGGGCTCAGCCTGGAGATCTGGGAGCCCAAGCACCCTATCCTGGAGCACCTGGGGCCCAACCTGGAGGTCCAGGAGCCCAAGCACCCTATCCTGGGGTACCTGGGGCCCAGCCTGGAGTTTCTGGAACCCAAGTCCCTTATCCTGGGGCCCAGCCTGGAGGTCCAGGAGCCCAAGCACCCTATCTTGGAGCACCTGGGGCTCAGCCTGGAGGTCCAGGGGCCCAAGCACCCTATCCTAGAGCACCTGGGGCTCAGCCTGGAGGTCTGGGAGCACAAGCACCCTATCCTGGAGCACCTGGGGCCCAGCCTGGAGGTCCGGGAGCCCAAGCACCCTATCCTGGAGCACCTGGGGCTCAGCCTGGTGGTCCGGGAGCCCAAGCACCCTATCCTGGAGCACTTGGCGCTCAGCTTGGAGGTCCAGGAGCCCAAGCACCCTATCCTGGCGCACATGGGGCCGAGCCTGGAGGTCCAGGAGCCCAAATGTTCTATCCTGGCACACCTGGGGCCCAGTCTGGAGATCCAGGAGTCCAACCACCCTATCCTGGCACACCTGGGGCCCAGCCTGCGGGTCCAGGGGCACCTGGGGTGCAGCCCGGAGGTCCTGAAACTCAAGCACCCTATCCTGGAGCACCTGGGGCTCAGTTCGGAGGTCTTGCAGGTCCTGGAGTCCAGCCTGGAGGACCTGGAGCCCAAGCCCCCTATCCTGGGGCACCTGGAACCCAGGCTGCATATCCTGAGGCAGCTGGAGCTCAAGCTCCATATCCTGAGGTTTCAGAGGCTCAACCTGGGGCTCAGCCACCTTATCCTGGGGCACCCGGAGCCTATCCTGGGGCACCTGGGGACCACGTTCCATATCCTGGTGTTCCAGGGGACCAGACTGGGACTCCTGGAGCCCAGCCTGGTATTACTGGAGCCCAACCTGGAGTTTCTGAAGGGCAATCCCCATATCCTGGGGCACCTGGTGCCCAAGTTCCCAGTGTTCCAGGGATCCAACCTGGGGCTCTTGGAGCCCAGCCTGCTGTTCCTGGGGCTGAGCCTGGAATTCCTGGAGCCCAATCCCCCTATCCTGGAAAACCTGGCTTCTATCCTGGGGCCCTTGGAACTCAAGCTCCATATCCTGGTGCTCCTGGGACCGAGACAGAGTATCCTGGTGCCCCTGGAGCTCAAGCTCCATATCCTGGTGCTCCTGGGACTGAGGCAGAGTATCCTGGTGCCCCTGGAGTTCAGCCATTCTATCCTGGAGCTTTAACTGGGACACAACCCGGATATCCTAGTGCCCCTGGATTCTATCCTGGAGTCCTAACTGGATATCCGGGCCAGCTTGGAGGGCCTGGGCTCTTTCCACCTGGATATCAACCTCCTGCTTTACCTGCTGCTCCATCAGGCCAGTTGATTGCGCCACCTGTTCTAGGTGTTGGAGCTACACCCCCATCATCTCCCCTCTACCCCACCACCACTCCTATGGGGTATTCTGAGATTCCCTCCTCTTCTACCCATTTGGCTCCAAGTCGCTACGCGGAGACACTGGATGCCCTGCGCTCTCTTTCTCAACTGAATGACCTCTACCAAACTCTCAGAGACCAGATCGCCATGCTGGACTACTACAAGTGTGGCCATTCTGATCTCCGCAGGCTACAAGACTTCCTCACTGATGCACGTAAGGACTGCATGTGCATGTAATCCCCTCACCCCATGTTATAATATAATTCTTTCCTTGAAGCTTATCTGATACCTTGAGAATGCATGTGAAGAAGAGGGAGGCATCAATAAAACGAGTGCAGTAATAGTGAACCTTTTGGGCTTCACATGTCAAAAATTCGGAAAATGCCTAATTTGACTCTGTTGGCATGTCATTCCCTCCTCCCCGCACCCCAAACTAAAAAAAAAAACACAATTATCTTCCCCTGCCCCGTCTAGCAATCCCAAACTGCAGCATTCAGTGGTAGTGCTGAGGCTGGCCCTGAAATAGAGGCCATTGCCATTGCCATTCAAAATGGCCTTTGATTGCCCCTGCAACATGGCATTTCCTGGGATCTGCCATGCCCTGTTTACCTTACCTGATCTCTTTCTGTTGACAGGCCCCTGCAGCCTATGTCAGGCTGCTCCAAATTGCACAAGGCCCTCATTATTGAACTGACATTGGACAATGCTCTTCCATGGCCTTCACACAATGTTGGAGTGCTCTGGAGACTGCACAAGAGCATAGGGAACTACTGGAGGGTCTGGAGGCTGTACAAGAGCACTTCCCATTCTCACCTGGCTGCCAAAAATCACACAAGAATGTTTTGAGAACAGGTTTTGGATGTTGGTGAACACTGGTATGTCCTCAAAAGTGTCATGGCATGTTACCCTTGACACACATTTCACCATCACTGACCTAGAGATTGCTGAAGTATTTTTGTAAAGCAAAATTGTCTTCAACATCATCACCATTCCATATATTTTGTGGGAGCAGAGGGGGGTAAGGTCAGCATCTTTGAATCATGAGAGGCCAGGATCCTTTTGAAGGGGTGAATCTCATAGTATTGATAAAAAGGAAAGGAGCCCAAGAAACAGCTCATCCACACATCCTGCTTCTTGTGGGAATACTGCACCAACATTTTCTCTCAGATGGGGCCTCGCTGCATAGCCTTTGTCCCATTGCCATCCGACTGCTGAAGTAATCTAAAGTCACTACCAGCCTTATTCCCATTCTGAAAGATGGGAGGAAAGTATATTTCTATGGCTATCTAGATGAGCTGTAAGATTTAACCTGTTCTCAAATCATGAAGAATGCTACTACTTTGAAACAGAGGTGGGGAAGGGAACAGAACTTTGAAAAGATGGGGAATGGGACCGTGGGCCTTGCTGATTGATTATACATTATTTTGTTACAAGATCTACCTGAACCATATTCATAGCTTTTTTCCTCCTTATTTCTTGATAGTTTATAAGACCTTTGCTACCATCCCACCTAATCTGTCAGAAAAACTTGACGCTATGCGTTCCTTGGAAGAAGACTTCAAATCTGAAAAAGAGGTGGTAAGTGAAGAAGGAACATCAGGTTGTGAGAATGGCTGCTTTCAGATTTTCCAAGGAGATGGTGCTTCAGAAGGCTATCTAGAACATGGGCTGCAGCTGAATGATTCATTGTTTAAAGTGCTTTATTGAATACAAATAGTCCTTGACTTACAACAATACATTTAATGATCATTCAAAATTATAGTGGCACTGAAAAAAGTGACATGACCATTTTTCACAGTTTTTCACTTTCTTCACTTTACTCTCTCCAAAACTAAGGAGGTCCCTTCTGAAATGCTTTCACCACCCCTCCTTTTCTCAACCTCAAATTTTGTTTACCAGGCCATTGTTTAAACCAGGGGTGTCAAACTTGTGGCCTGCAGGCCAGATGCATCATGCACTGGCCACCCCCACCCCCAGTTTAGCAAAGGGGGGGAATCACAATACGTCACGTGAAGACAACATGAGGCTGTGAGTTTGACACCCCTGGTTTAAGCCATTGCTCTTCTCCTGTCTCCCAAGGTCATTCTCACCATTACAGATTTATTAGATATCACAAGAAGGCTGGCATTTTTCAGTACTCCACTGCAGATAATCCATTCTCCCTTTGGCAAGAGATTTTTCCTGATTCCACTTCCTAAGCTTAAATAAATAAATAAATAAATAAGCTGGTCATAATCTTTCTTACAGAGATTCAGCATCTTGTTCCCACACCAGGGAAAGGAATCCTAGCACTTTATTTTCTTTTTGTGTAAAGTGAAAGCAAGCAGATTTTTGTGACTGATAATACTTCAAGGGGTGCGAATGAGCACTGGTTGGATTATGAAATGGGATTATGTATGGTTGGTCAGTCATCTCAAGGAAAAGAGAAAGGACACTGACTCTTGTGTAGGCAGATGATTGCAGATTGGTTCCAAATTTTCCAAGCTGCAAAAAACTACTTTTATGGAAGTGTTGTATCTTCAGCCTAGCAGAATTGGAAGCATGTGATTCTAATTTGTAGTTTAGCATTTTGCATTTATTTGAACTATTGGGCATAGGTCACCATTATTTTTTACTCATTGGATATCCTCCCAGATGGCTAGGAATAAATTCCCTTGCTGGCTAGCAGTTCTAAGAATTGTAATCCAACATATCTACAGGTTGTCAAGCTGAAGGTTGTAGAACAGTTTCAGTCTGTGGAGCTGTGCAGTGCATTGGTTCTGATTTATAGGAAGTATTTTGGAATGCACTGGAACATGAACACAGTCAGAAATTTATTAAAGCAGCTATGTGACTCTTCCACGTTCATGCTGCTGCTACAGAAAAATTTCATTCGCAGTCTAGCAATCCTGCACAACTCCTTAAATAAATAATAGACAGATGCTGGGATCTGAAAGCATCTATTTTAGATCAGATCTAAAGCTTTGCCCAACCTCAGGTATTTATAATATTTTATTTATTTCTACATAGGCAAACTGAATCAGTGAGGGTTCTGATCCATTTATCTGCCTCAAAACCTCTTCCCTGCGATAAAGAAAGCTGTGCTGCCCCTTTTCTCTCCCACAGGATGTTTTATTCTATACAGGAGTTTTGTAATTCCAGTTGTTTGTGACAAATCTGACTTCTAAAAATTACTTTTCCTTACAATTGTGATTCTAGTTAAGGAGGATTCAGAATGCAATTGAAGGAGAATTGCCAGGAGAAGAGATAGAGAAAATGGAGGGAGCTAATCAGATCACCTTCCAAATAGGTTATCTCAGGTAAAAAACAAGAAAGCAATAGATATTGCTGATGGGCCAAGCATGTTTGTTTCATTGATGCTCTTAAGATCTTGCTAAATATAGCAACTATCGTATGCATATTGTGCTTGCTATTGGAAGAAAAGTAAAAGAGATATTTATTCTGAAAAACTGTGTAAGAAAATATTAAAAGGTTACAAAAGTACATGGCAGATCTCAACCTAATTATCATTTCGAAGGAAGTAAATGGCTTTTTAAATTGCACAAAGCTGTTTCAAACTTAATTTGATGCTTGGGGCAGAGATGCTTTGAATTAGACTTGATGCTTGGTACTGCCTGGACAAGTCTCTGAAGTTTTCTTGGCAAGATTTCAGAAGTGCTTGCCATTGCCTCCTTGCTCGGGCTAAGAGAGAGTGACTGGCTCTGTGCCTCAGGCAGGACAAGAACAAAGAGTATCCTGGTTTCTAACCTGTAGTCTTAACCACTGTACCATCTGGCTTTCTCAGTTACAAAATATTCTGATGTCATATTTTTTTATTCATTTTGGGGGGAAATGTCATTGTTTTTCCTATGGCTTTTCTGACAGATACAAACAGATAAGCCCTGTCTAGCAATAACTCCCTCTCCCTTGGCCCCCAAATGGGAAGAACTGTGGTGGTCAGCTCGTACCATGTGGCTCTTGTGGCCAGGTGCTTATTACAGTAGTGGGATGTTTTGCTATGGGGAATTGATTCCTGTGATATAGTTGTAGAAGCAAAAGATTAAAAAAAAATCAAGAAGGGTTTCTGACTCAAAGCCTGCGGAGTTACTGTTTAATCCAGTTTCTAATCTGCAGATGATTTCCCCTGCTCATTTGCCCTCACAGTTTTATAGAAAGAATTTTGTATTTCCAGGTGGACATTGCTAAACCCTTAAGGACACCTCCATCCTATTTGCAGGGAACTTCAAGAGAAGGGGATAAACAAGCCAAATTTGCTGATCTACCCTTGCTTCAGGATTACATTTGGAAACTGTGTATTAGTTTCTATAGCGGACAAAGCACACATATGTATGACATCTACTCCAATTTTTTTTGTTTTATTTGCTGAGTGACACTTCTTTTTTATTGGTTTTGCGGTGCAGAGCAATGGTACATGATATAGAGAAAGAGCTAAAGGAGCTGAGACAGAAACAAGATGCGGGGAAAGCCAAATTAGAGCAGTCAATGACCGACAATGCCTATTACCTCCAGGAGCAGGTTAGCAAATGTCTTTAGCTAATCTAAACAACAGAATGTCTTTAGCTAATCTAAACAACAAAAACAACAGAGAACCCAAGTAACGGGGGGAAAACGTGTGTGTGTGTGTAAGATTGCTGTGTCCTCTCTAGAATTTATATTTATTCCTAAGCATTGTGGACAAATCCTTTGTTAATAAAAATGTGTTGAATTGGTTGATGACTTTTCTAGCTAGTGACAAAAATGTTGAACTTGCAAGATAATAAATGAGTCAGGAGTGTGGACAAAAGTCACAATGTTGTCCACTCATTCACAGTGAGAAGCTTTTGAAATATAAGCAGGAGGTGAAGTAAACAAAAAAAGATCAGGCTTGAGAGCCAATCCAAGTTTTAAAAACCAAGGCTTTACCAAGTTTGATGTTTCATCTCTTGCTTTACTTTTATGTAGGCACCATGGCCAGTTTTCAGAGTTACTGGCTTCTTGAATACCTAACTTAGTAATTGACTTATATGCACTGCCTGGCCTTACCCAGAGATTTAAATCAAGTTCTGTTTGGGAAGTTAAATGTCTGAAATGTGTAGGAGTAACTACACAGTTTGAAAAAAACATTACAGTGCTGTGGTCTTATCTCCCCTTATTCCTGGCCATCAACAGCCCCTGGAATTTTTCCTAATTTGATGGGGTTTGCAGAGATGGTTTTCCAATGGAAAATGAATGGATGGCACAAATTCAAGCAATTCTAAATAAGACCTGAATGAAGCAAAGCTGCCTCTATTTCAGGAACAATGATTTTCAGCTCAGTATTCATCTTGCAAGTAATAATTAACTAAAAGTAACAAGATATAGGAATAAATGATACTTTCCTGGTGATTAATTCACCAGATTCATTTTTTTCAGCTCGTCTTCAACGTGTGCAAGATCTCATTACATTATGGGTAGCTTCTAACTTTCTTTATTGAGAGATGTGACTAAGAATCAGCTTCTAGAATCTGGAGCCCTCCATGAGTTTGTAATTTGTACTATCAGGAGGTTGAAAATAACAACTGATGGAAATAGGCAAATTGTGGGAAGGCTCAGCAAAGGGGAATTTTATTTTTATAATAATTTAAAGAAATTGTCACAGCTTTCCCTCCTTTAATCTCTGGGCTGGCATCTAACTTTACAGGATTCAAGAATAAAAGTTTTCATATGGGTCCTTGCCTCTTTTTCTGCTTCAAAAAGAAACATCTGGCTAGAGTATTGTGGTTGTTCCTGCCCAACTAGTCTGCCCTTTGTTGCCTTGCAGAGCCTTTATTTCTTGATTTAGAGCCATACCCATGGAGTTATTCCTTAAACAAGCTTTTGATCTGCAGCTATTAGCAGGAGGATAATCTTTAGCTCCTAATTGATTAAATGTTTAAGCCAGTAATTCTCAACCTTTTCTTCACCACAGGCCCTCTTTAAATACCTTTTGCAGGCACGGACCACTAGACACAGCATTTCTTCAAGCCTTTGTTGACACCCTGTGACAACATTTCAGCCCCTCAGGGGTCCACAGAGAACCTATGGTGTAGCCTATGACTCCTATTAACCTTGTCCTCAAGGGAAGTGAACATTGTTATCCAGCCTATCTGGAGAGTGCCAAATTGAGGCTATCCTTTAGATATTCATTTCAATCTGTTGGGGAACTCCCATTTCCCCACCACTAATATAATTGAAAAATTGTTTACTTTATAATACCATAATACATCTTTCATCATTTGGTGTCATCATGGCTGGCTGCAGATGCCTATGGGAGAAGACCTATTAAAGAGAGTAAAACCTTGCTCCACTGGAAGGTCTTTTTGCTCAGGTTCCATATTGTTGCAGTGGAAGGGGGTGAATTTTCTGCAGCAGCAGACCTTTTCTTCCCTGCACTAAATCCTAAATCACTCCCCAAAGCTCTTTCTATTATTCCCTGTTACTCCCATGGACAAAATATTTGTGGGACACTCTCATTAACATCAGTGGAAGCTGCCTTTTGGAGTTGGGATTTAGTTTCAGGGAAGTTCTAGAAACTTTTAAAATGATTCACCATTATTATAATGCACCTGAATTCTACCATTACAAGGTCATTTTAACTTTATATATATTTTAGATATATCTTAGCTTTGCCTTAATGGATCAGATGCATATATGGTATCCTCCAATCTGGTGTCCTGGAACTAACAATGTTGGAACTCCCTCCGCCTTCCCACCCACCCCCATGAAAAATCTCCTATTGTGCATGTCCCAAGTCTATGGACTCTGGCCATTACAGACCCAACCAAAATAAAGTCACCAAGCCAAGGAATACTGATTCAGCACAACACATTTAAACAGCTTGTTCCTGTCACCACTATATGTTAGAGATGAAAACCAGGATTTCCTTTTCAAGAAACCAAACTCCTGCTTTTCTCACTTGCTCACAGTTAGACAAGCTTAGATCTGTCATAGAAAACATGATGTCCTCCTCGTCAACCTTGCTGTCCATGAGTATGCCACCCATCCCAGAGTCTGATGCAGCTCAAGTCCAAAGCACGTGTGCAGCCTGCAGCTTAGATGTCAGTGAGAAGGTTAGCCAGTTGTTCAAGCGGTACGAGCAGCTGCAGGACTCAGTCAACAACTTCATGTTGAGGCAGGCAGAAAGCAAAACGAAGAAACCCAAGCAACGCCAGGTAAGGCCAGAAAGAAGATGGCTCACACTCCTTTTCAGTTTTCAACTGGATAGCTTTGTAAACTGCCCACTCAGGTGAGATGGGTGGTGTGGAAATTTAATAAATTAAAGCTAAGAACATGGTAGTCTGCAAGATGGACAAGAATGGACATGCTTTGGAACACAGTTTGGATAGGGAGGCCTAATCTGTTGGAACTTTGTAAAGGTGTGGATAATCTGTCTAGCTCAGTATTGCCTGGTGTTTTCTAAAAGTGCCAGATATAGATATTTGCCAGCTGTTCCCAGAGAAGCCAGGAACTGAATCTGGGAGCTTTTGTACGCAGAACATAGTCTCTCCCTCTGAGCTTTATCAGAACCTTTTACCTTGATGATAATGGCTGCATGCTTGCTAGTGGGGAGGGAACTGTTTTGCAGATTCATATTCCTTTAAGATCACATTATTTAATGACTTGGTCCATACATCATGCTAAGTTAACTTTTTAAAACAATGATTTCTTAATAAATCTCAGCCATGGCAGTATTAGCGAGGCTTTCTAACTACTTTCTCCCTTTGAGGTTTTTTTCAAGCAGTCATAAGTTCACCATGTTGCATGTTTTTTTTGTGCGGGGAAATGGAAGGACATAAGCATACTTCGTACTTCATGATAACAGCACAAGAAGTGCAATATTGTTGATACAGAAATTACCTTGGTAGTTTTGGAAAGAGGAACTATAAATATCATACTCTGCCTAATGATTGTTTCAGGAGGTTTTAATATTTTGCCCAGTGAAACTAGCAAGTTCCCAACTTCCCAAAATTGCTTTTTAAGAATCATTTCTAGGGTTCAAGTATATTGTTGCATTCCTGATTAAACTGAATACTTTTACACAATTTCAATTTTTTAAAATAAGAATCCAAACTTTGCTTCATACAGCCCCGTGTCCTTGGCAGCTTTATCTTAAGCCTTATGCTATGTCATGAAGTTCAATAAGATTGTTGATATTCAGAATTGCAGCCTATCTCCTATAACACTCCATTAGTAAGCCTGTTATGCTTTGCTTTGCTCTTGTTCCATTGATTTGTCTGCTATTTTATCTTTAATTTAAAATAGCTGAAGAAATTATGGCACAAAGTTCAACCTTATGCAAGATTTCTGGTTTTGTTCTAAAAGAATATCAATCTTTTAGAACTGTATGCAGACAAAGTCTGTTCAAATGGTTTGATTTTTTTGGTGAACTTTTATTTTACTCTCTTATTCTTAGATACTCTTCCAAGGGTGCCTTGAAGGTTGAATGCAGGGACCCCAGTCTGACATAATACTTTTATGTGCTTCTTGAACTTGGATGCTGGCAGAGCATTTTTCTCAGTTTCAGACTGATGTGATTTTTAGGTTGCCACATATAAATCTAAGCCTAAAAGTTGTGAGAATAAGTAGTACCCAAAGAGCATGTCAGTGTCCTAGATAGGACTCTATCTTCCATTACTATGTCAAAAATATTCCCATTTTGTTTAATGGGAAGTCAGAATATATATAACAGCGATTATCATGAGTACAAGTAAGCCAGGGCCCAGGTTGTAGACAATGCTTGTTTCTGTTATATAATAAAGATCCATTTATATTATTCCACATATATCTTGAGTTTATTTTATTATATTCAAATAAAATATACCCTGATTTTTGAAGCAAACTTCCTTTTCAGGTTTCCCTATTTGTCATGAAGAGAGGGATCAAACTTTCATTATTTGCTCCAACTTGCCCAAAGGCAACAGCTTGAACTCTGAAAAATAGAACAGGAGGGTTAATAAGACTCACTTTTTTCTTGTTAACTTTGGTATTCATGCTTTTTCTCCAATCAGGATGAAGAGGTGCTCAACCAAATCCAGACTACTATCCTGCAAGTCCAAGAAGATTGTGAGAAGCTGAATGCCACTACTGGCAATCTTGTTGAAGATCATCACCAGAAACAGAAAGAGATCAGTGTACGTAATTTTGAGTCAAAGTTACCAGGTGGGATCAGAAAAATGACAAGAAGTTCTTGGAAACTGTTTGGAGTGTAGTGGATATCAGTTTTACTTTTGATCAGGATTGTTGTTCTTGATGAAGATTGTATAAGGCTTAAAGAAGCTATTAACCAGAATAGCCCAGAAAGAAGGAATAGTAGATAACCCGTGGCCCATAGGGTCATTGTTTTAGAGATATTTCCTTACCTAAACAGAGAAACAGAATATAGGTAATCCTTGACTTTTGACCACAAAATTTCTTTTGCTTGGTGAAACATTGGTTAAGTGAGTTTTGCCTCATTTTCTAACCTTTCTTGCCATAGTTGTTCAGTGAATCACTGAAGTTGTTAGTAACACAAATTGTTAAGTGAATCTGGCTTTCCCATTGACTTTGCTTATCAGAACGTCACAAAAAGTGATCACATGATTCTGGGATATTGCAATTGTCATAAATATCAGTCAGTTGCCAAGCATCTGACTTTTAATCATATAAGCATGGGGATGTTGTAATGGTCGCAAGTGTGAAAAATGGTTGTAAGTCACTTTTTTCAGTGCTGTCATAACTTCAAACAGTCACTAAATGAACTTTTGTAAGTCAATGACTACCTGTAACCACAAGCAGTTAACTTTCCTTGTAGGGAGTTGGCAAGTAACGTTGGAAAGGATGATCACATGACCACAGTTGACCGTGGATGCATGATAGCATAGCAGTGTGTGTGCACTGAAGTCACTACCAGTTTGCCAAATTTCAGTCCCATGGGAATCATGGGTTCTGGATTTTGGATGCATTTTTTAATTAAACCCATTTCAAATACAATGATTAAAAAACTGTTGCCTTATGGCAATTTTGCCCAAATAAAGTTTATAAACAATCAGACATAAGAATTTTTGTTGTATAGTACACAACCTGTGACCTGTTGGGTCATCCTTTCAGAAATATTTCCTATCAGATTCTTCAGTGTCTTTAATAACAGAACTAATGTACTGCCTTCACTAGAAAAGTTGGGATACATTAAAAGATGTACCTGCCTTGAAAATAACCCATGTTGAACTATATAACACTGTCAAACATCAGCAAAGGAAATGTCCTGTGAAATTTTGTAGTATGTCATATACTGTTTTATGATAATTTTAATGTCAGAAAATGTTTTATAAGAATTTGCCAAAGTTCAATTCCATGGGAATCATGAGTCACAGATTTAACTTATTCTGCAAATTGAACCATTTGAGGTATCTTGGTTCAAAAATTGTTGCCCTACGATGCGCTATTTCACCCAGTTAATGGTCATGTGATGAGAGTTTTAATAGTGTATAGTTAGATGTAAATATTAAGGCATGAAATTCTTGTCTTTTTGGAGCTTTGTTTTTGTTGCAGAAAAATAAGATTCTTATATACATGTGGCTAGTATTTAAGGGCATATAGTATACCTAAGTTCAGTATAAGCAGTATAAGTAAGCAATGATATAAACTAAAATCAAAAGACAACAATTATTAAAACATCTAATCCCAAGGCTACTACAATTGAAATCAGTATTGAATATTGAGCCACTGAAAGAAAATAAGCATTTTAAATCTAAGGAAACTGAAAGCCAAACATAGTTTAAGGGGGAGTCAATTCCAAAAAGTAGGAGCTAGATGTGAGACAACTCCTCTGACCTGAGGAAAAACTAAGCGCCCCTGATTGCACAATTCAACTAAGCACACAGAAGCAAGAATTGTTACCAAGTTCTTTAAATAAGTAGGTGTTCCTACACACACAGCCTGGAAAATCTGCACCAGCTATTTAAACTTTTGATGCTTCTGAAGACCTAGCCAATGTAAATATTGGTGGAAGGAAGAAGTAAAGATGACTCCAGGGAGGTCCAGGACTACATGGCCTGTCTTATTCTGGACCTGAACCAAAGGGCAGAGAGTAGATTTGGAAAGATCAGCCAAAAAGCTGTTGCAATTATTCAAATGAGACACCACCAAGGCATGTCGCAAATTAGGAAAAAAATTGATGGAATTCTGGATACTCATAAGGTGAAAGAGACAAGATTTTGTAATTGTATTGATGAAACATAGCTAAGAAGTCCAGATCTTATATACCATCAGAGACATCAGTACCTGGCAGTCTCAGAAAGTGAAAGGCAGAAGAAAGGATGATCAGGGTGAAAAAACAATAGGCTCAAATGTCCAAATTTAATTTAGGCTGCTGAGAACACATCCAGCTGGACATTTCAAGCACTTGGAGAGGCAAGACCACAATAGATTGTCCACCCCAAGACTGGGGTTACGGAATACACCTGGATGTCATCAGCAGAGATAGGATAGCTAAACTGTAAAGAAGAAACAAAAACAAAGTATCAGAATTGAACAAAATTGGGCCTAGGACCACACTCTGAGGGGCACTCACTGATAAAGGAAAGGATTGAAAACCCAAGACAGAAATAACAGAAAAATGTGATGGGAAATATAAGACTGTAAGTGCCCAATTGAGGTTCAGTGAAGTTGAAGTAGATATTAAACTTCTGTGGTGAAAAGTGTCAAATGCCACAAATAAAACTGTCAGGACAAATACTATTGTTGTGGGTTTGCCTTTGCTACCAGCAATTAGAGACAATCTATGTCAATGCCAACTTAAGGGACTGATCTGCTTAAATCTATGATTGAAATGGTTCAATGGAATTATTTTTTGACTGAGAGGACAGAAGGACAGAGAGAATATCTTGTTTAATAACATTACACACAACACAACAGAACATAGTTTTGATTTGAATCCATATAGGATTAGAGCTAAGGTTAAGTTAATCATTCACTCTAGACTTGACTAGCAGTTTTTTTTCTTCTTTTTGATGGGATTAGATTAAACGTGTCATATCCAGTAGGGGTCATGACGTGATGACACCAGAATCACATGAATGTTGTTTAGTTCAGTGATATCACTGGCTAAACAGAGCCCTTTTAAAATTAGTGTATACTATAACTACTAATAGAATAGAAAAGATATAAACTGTTGGGCATCCTGAAATCATTTTGGCTACATCTTGAGTACCTGGAGAAAAGCCGGACCTGCTTACTATTTGAATAGGGAACCACAAGAGGATTTTAAAATTATGTTATGGATCTGCCCCTGGATCCCTCTCCACACACAAGTTCAGAGGAAGAGGGTGAGTTTGAGTCAGCAGAGGCAAGCACAGAGCCAAGTAGTGGTCAGGATTGGGGCTCGGGGAGTGCTAGCCTAATGGAGCAGCTTCAGCTGGGTCAATCAGATAAGCCACAGGGTAAGGCTGAGCAAGATGAGCCACAGTTGTAGCAAGATGGCCAGGCAGCTCCAGGCAAGGATTGGGAGCAGTTGCCACCACTAGCAATGAGGAGGAAGTGGATCCTCCTGATCCAAGGA
Organism: Hydrophis major; assembly: GCA_033807585.1. Lineage (NCBI taxonomy): Eukaryota > Metazoa > Chordata > Lepidosauria > Squamata > Elapidae > Hydrophis > Hydrophis major. The sequence goes on from CM066329.1 coordinate 177,047,417, forward strand.
CATGTAGAGCAGAGAAGAGATAGGCACAACACTAGTCAGCAAGACTAGTCATGAGAAGGCAATCTTACCTCTTATGAAGGGCTGCACTGGTGTTGCCTACTTAATCCCATCCCAAGGACTTGAGTGTTCTTGCAGCAATGTGCCTATTTCTGTGCCTTGTGTTCTCATGCCATATATCCTGACTCATTCGACTCGTGGACTGCTTTCCTGAACTTCTTGTGTGTCCATTGGACTGGGTTACTCAGAGATTCTGGCCATGCTGAACTCAAAATTTGGAGCTGTGCAACAGGGGTACATTCCGAGGACCTATTTGGGGGGTGGGTGGAATAAACAGCTGTAGACTCTTGCTGTATGTGCATGGGGGAGGGGAATGGGGCAGCACACACTAGGAGACAAGACTAGGAAGTTGAAAAAACATCCTGGAAGAAAAAAATGGCAAGCCCACTTCCATAAGAAACAGGGATATCTCCCTTACATTAACCATCAGATGTTAATGTATCTCTTTTACGTGGTAGAATATAGGCAACATCTAGGCCTACAGAAATAGGGAAGATCTGCTTACAGATTATTTGTAAAGATACTGGTGATGATAAACTTAACAGGAACTGGAGTTTTTGTTTTGCTTTGTGTTCTCTTAAAGGCACTGTACAAATCACTGGAGAAACTAGAAAATGAAAAAGTTGACAAAGATTGCCTAGAGACGGAAATCCATGTGGTAAGCAGTTTGATTTACTGACAAACAATGGATATAGAATCCTTGGGGAACCATGAATAGATACTCTTGAGAAAGTTTTATTTACAAAGGACCCTGTGGGGCAGTCACGAACAGCAAGCTTACTCTCTGTTTTGAATGGCTATCCTGATAAATCCTTGAGTTACGATGGCAACTGGTATTTCCATTCCTAAGTGATGCAGATGTACAGTGCAGCGTTATGTGATTGCATCACTTAGTGATGGTAATCCCTGCAGTCCCAGTTGCTGCTATTAAGCAAGGATCGTGAATCGTTAAGCAAGCATCTCCTCACAACTTTCTGCCGAAGTCAGTGAGGAAGCTGGCAGGAGGTTGCAAGTTTTAAGGTGATTTTGCAAGCAGGTTGGCAGGCATGTAAATGGCTGCTACTGGGTTGGTTGGAAGGAAAGAAAGGAGTGGCTAGGGAAGTGCAGCAGAAGTGCAGTGGGCTTGGGGTGATTGCTGCTGGGTAGGAGACAGTTTGTGAGGATGCGTTAATGGGTGGCGTGGCATGAGCATGGCAGAATTTGGGATGGCTGTGGGCTGGGTAGAGAGGATGCACAAAGGTATATGAATGGTGGAAAGGAGAAGCATGAGCGTAGCTGGGCTTGGAGTGGCTGCTGGGTGGGAGAGGGAATGAGGGGTGCACGGATGGCCAGAGAGGTGCAGCACAGATATAACAGGGCTGGAATGACTGCTGCTGGGTAGGAGAGAGTATACAAGGGTGTATGAATGGCTGGGAAGGTATGCGGGTGCAGCAACGACCAGGAAAGGTATCCAAGCGAGGAAGATTTGCCCAAGCAATTTGTGACCTTCACTTTTGGCTTCCCCATTGCCTTTGCTCATGGGAAGCTGTCAGGGAAGGTCACAAATCATGTTGTAACTCTCGTAAGTGTGAGCTGATTACCAAGTACCCAGATTGTGATCCCCTGTTCATGGGGTTGCTGGGAGAGCCTAGTAGTAACCACTTCTCTTTCAGCGCTATCGTAACTTTGAATGGTTATTGAATGAGCGGTTATTAGCTGAGGACTACTTGTATTTACCATCTTTTGAGATTGGGTCAGGTAGGAGTAGTGCTATTTTGGGCTTTCATGTAATTTGTGGCTTTGGAGGGCAAAAGAGGGAGAGATCCTCAGATATCAGTGAGACCAAAGATCTATCTCTCCTTTCTTTACATTTTCAGAAAGCAGATAAGACTGCCCTTGCGGCAAAGGTCAGTCGCACCCAGTTTGATGCCACCACAGAACAGCTACATAAGATGATGCAGGAACTGCTAAATAAGATGGCTGGGCAAGAGCAAGACTGGCAGAAAATGCTTGACAAACTCTTGATTGAAATGGATTCCAAGGTAAGCAAGATGTATCCTTCGTAGCCATTTGCAATCCCATCAGCAGGAGAACTACTTGTGCTAGTGGTCTGTATTGTGGTGTGCAGTGAGGCTGTAAAACACCTTACAGAAATGTTGGTCCTTTTCTCCTTGGCCAGGAGCATGTATGGATGGTAGAATACATCGCTTGTGTTTTCCCCTATAACCAGGTGAACATGAAGCACATTATGTCTGCATTCTGACTTCTAGCTTGTTTTTGGACACAGTGAAAATTCTGTTTTTGTTCTAAAGGACACTAACACGCACATCTCTTCCCCAAGCTGGTATTTCCCAGATGCACTGGGAATTAACATCTCTGGCTGGGAATTTGAGGATTTGGCTTCACTGCCATGAGAGATTGGGAAGTTGAAAGAGGTTGTCAACAAACTGAGATGAAAATTATGAGCCCTCTTGTTTCTTCTAATTATTCAGCTACCCCTGCCATAAGAGCTATGACAAGAAAGGGGGGAAATAGATCCTTTTCTCCAGTGGCAAAGATGCCTCTGCAGGGAGATCTCAATGCTTTTATTGTGTAGGCAATAAATCAGGATTATTATTTTCCTGTCTTTTGCTTCATTTACATCGTTATTGTTTATTCTTTCTTCAGCTCCTATTGCTGATCAAAAATAATAATAAGAAAGTGTTAATTTTATTACTATTTATGAGGCTTCTTTGAAAATTTTTCTATCATAAACTACTTGGAGCATGGATAGTAGAAAGGCAGGAACAATAAAATAAAAATAATGGTTTTATAGGAACAATTCCGCTACTGTTTTCCATGCCTTGCATGGAATATTTTTGGAGCCAATTCTATCAGCCTTTCCCTCTACTTCTTGTAGGAGAAGGCTTTCTTGCAGAAAATACGATCCCAGCATAAACAAATAATGTAAAGAAATGCAGAGCACAGGAGCAAAAATGTAATAAAATCACAATCTAAAAAAAGTAAAAGAATTAAGAACCCCCTGTGGTATGAACAAACTATATAGAAACAAATCAACCACATATTTATCGTTCATGTATTAATTAATTAAACTTATTGTACTGCCAACTACCAAAGTCCCTTGGTAGTTTATATGTAACATTGAAATTAAAATTCAAGAAAGTGGGAAAAGCTAGCAATAACAATTAAAAGCAATTTACAGGGTGTATTTAGGCTGTTTTTGAAAGGAAGCAAAGCTGTTAGGTCCCATAACCCAGCAGGGAATGTGTTCCAGAGAATGGAGGGGCTAGAGAGAAGACTTGACCTCAGCTACAGCAATTGAAGATGAACTTCCAAAATAATCTCTAGGAGTGGGTAGGGCTGGGGAATCTTGTAGAGGTGTTTCCTCAGAGAGGCTGGAACTGAATCATATACCGGTTTAAAGATAATAAGATAATAATACCCCTTCACACTTCATCCAAAGGCAAATTGGTAGACAGTCCAATGTCTTTATCATAGGTATAATGTGGGTCTTCCCGACAGATTTGGCTGGTGAGTACTGAACCAATTGAAGTTTCTAGGATAGTTACAAAAGCAGCCACACACACAGTTCGTCACAGGGATCAAACTTGGATGTTAATATGTGTCATTTTAAGGATGAATTTGGTGTATCAACCAAAATTGTTATATCATCCAAAGCTAATGAAAGGTGCTATTGGTTACTGCCTCAGTCTAGAAAACTAAGGTGGTTCTACCACCTCTCTGAACCTATAACTCTGGACCCAGTTTCAGTTTATTATTGTCCATTATCCAGCCATTATCAGCTACAAGTATGGACACAAGGAAGTCTAAAGATGTTTTGGAAAAAGGGGACATTATCAGCATAGTTATAGCACCCAGCTCCAGATTTCCTGATTATCTCCCCTGGCAAATTCATATTGATAAGAGTACTGCAAGCAGAATGGAGTCCTGAGAGACACTTGTTTCAAGGAGCAACTGTTTCCAGGTGACATAATCTACCTAAGGAACTGTTGCAGGGGATTGCAATAATTCCTATTCACTTATCTCTAGTGATGTTTAATGCCAATCAAGGTGTCTTCTTTTGGACAGTGCTGTACTCTTTTCTTAAAATAAATGAGACCAGCTTCAGCTTGTGAAGTAATGAAAGTATTACTTGAATATGGAGCGGGGGGAAATCATACCAATGATAAATCTTCACTTATGCAAGTCAGACTAAGGACCTAAACAAAGCCCAATGTCAACTAAAAAGATACTCCTTTGGTATTTTTAGCTGCCAGAAAAAGGGAGTGGGGAAAAACAGTGCATTCCCTAGGTGCCTAGATAATCACCCTGGCAATCAAAAGTTGTCAGAGCACAAGGATATTATCAGAGAGCATGATTGATGACTCTTTGGGATGGATGTGTCCCATTGGAGAATACACAGCCAGAGGGTGGGGAGAAGACCAGGTCAAGGGGGAAATGAATGATGCATTTTAGTATCGGCTGCATTTGTTGGAGTCCTGCCACCCAACAGTTAACTTCTTCAGTTTTATATCCACAAGCCTCAAGGAAGAAATGTATAATAAAAACCTGGTCCACTTCTAAGAAAGTTTCCCTTAAAAAGATCAGAAATCTACCACTGACACAGCAGAAAAGTAAGAAAATGAATGAGATCCAGATTTGATAAATTTAAAGGTCTGACATAACCAATGTTAAGGAATATAGCTTTCCACATACTGCTTTGTGCACAAGAAAATAGCAGATGATAGCAGAACATTAGATAAGGATTCTCCCAGTTCAGGAAAGCTTGTTTAACTTGTTAGATAAATCCTTCCTGTAACCATTTGCTGACAAAAGTTTAGTCACAAATTTAGTCCAACATCTTTATTTCTGTGTGCAGGCCCTAAATAGAAGCCCAAATAACTGTTTGTGGGCTAATATTACATGTCCTAATCATGCAAATGAACACACACATATCCATTATGCTATTGTGTTGGGAGTTAGGCAATGTTACTAAATGCAGGAAACAAGAGAAAAGTAAAAATAGACTACTTAAAGGCATTTTACGCCAAGAGCATTCATTATATCTTTCTGTACTTTTCTCTATTTGAGAAACATCTTTGCTTTTAGCTATTCATTCATTATCTTTTTTCCTTTTTAAATCGTGCATAAGTCTTTCAAGCATATAAAATATATATGGCAATGGCTGCCTGCTGATTTTTATGATAGGAAAAAAATCCATGTTACATTGTTTTATCTGCCTGCTGACATGACACTAGCAGAGGGAATGTTCTTTAAAGAACCAAGCCTATAGAGAGAACAGCACCAGATTTGTATTGCCACACAATACGAAGAACAGGGTGCCAGCAGAACAGCAGATGTCCTCCTTTCTGTTTGCTGAATGTGTTTGAAGTCTTCCTGCTTTTGATTTTAACCCACTCCATAAGTGCTTCACCAGATGCCAGATTCTACAGCCCAGGAGCTAGCTTGTCCTCTATTAGGGAATAGTGATTGCCAAGACCTAATGCCTACATTAGCTCCCAGACCTCTTATATTTGCCTGTGGGCTTTTTGACATCTGTTAAGTTTGGAGCATGGGCGAGAAAGAATGGAGACGAGCCGGTGAAACGGTGAACTTCAACTCTTTATTTACATGGTGTGACAGCTCGAACTGGACGGCTGCTGTAGCATTCCTTATATAGGCAACCCAATAACTATTTCAACCAATAACAATCCAGGAGTGCTAGCTCCGTTAACCAATGTGAATGGCCCGTTAATGGCCAATCAGACCAATCCGATCCTGCCATTAACAGCCAACCAGAAGTGCAGGGCCAGAACCCTGCACTTGACTTCAAGCTCAAGATAACTTTATTTAACATTTATTCATTCACAACAACATCACTGCTGTTTTCACTGCCTAGTCCCTTAAGAGAGATTTGAAGAAGATCTACAACCGTCTTCTGTTCCACAAGCTTGGCAATGCTGAAATAAAAATCAGTGTGTCTGCCTTAAGGTTCCAGTCTTGTGGCAACCTATCCTATATGCAAAAAAGGAATGAAATACTTTGCTTTATTCCCTTTCCATGTTCTTCCTAACATGTGCAAAATATATCCTAGTGGTTTCAATGAGAATAAGTTAATGGTAATCAATTCCATTGTTAAATTATGTTATCTGTGAAGAGTTACCTTCTGTCTACAAGTAGTCCTAGACTACAGTAGTAATTGGAACTGGGGCTGTTGTTAAGCAGTGCAGTTGTCAAGTAGTCCTAGACTACAATGGTAATTGGAACTGGGGCTGTTGTTAAGCAGTGCAGTTGTCAAGCAGTCCTAAACTACAATGGTAATTGGAACTGGGGCTGTTGTTAAGCAGTGCAGTTGTCATGTGACCATGTCACATAACCACAGCAGTTAACAGCAATTCTGGTTGCTCTTGTTAAACAAGGATTACATGGCTCATTAAGTGAGGATCTCATGTGTAATCCCAACTTCTGACTTTCTGCCAGTTTCCCAATTGGACTTTTCTTATGGAAAGCTGGCAGGAAATGCAATCATGTGACCTCAGCTTGCTGCAATATCTGGAATTCTAAGGAGTTTTGTAAGTCTCCCTTGTTCAGTGTCATTGTAACTTTGAATGATGGGATAAAAATTGGATTGTAAGGACTACCTAAGGACTACCTCTATTTTCCATCAGCTTCTAATCAGTTTGATGGAATAACTTCTGGTCCCAATATTTTGTATGCATACACAAATGTAGGTAGTCCTTGACTTATGACCACAATTGAGCCTAAAATTTCTGCTTCTCACTGAGACAGCTGTTGTGAGTTTTGCCCCATTTTACGACTTTTCTTACCACAGTTGTTAAGTGAATCATTGCAGTTGTTAAGCTAGTAACACAGTTATTAAATGAATCTGGCTTCTCCATTGACTTGGCTTGTCAGAAGGCCACAAAAAGTGATGACATGACCCCAGGATATTGCAACCATCATAAATATGAGTCAGTTGCCAAGTATCAGAGTTTCACTTTCAGAATAAGGAAGTTATGCAAAGAGCAGAAAAAGAGTAAGATGAGGAGAAAAAGCTTTCCTTCTCTACTTTCTGTAGGCTGTGTTTGATTCTCTATGTCTCAACCATGTTTCTTTATTGCTGTCCTTTTCCCAAAGCTGAGGAATTTCAGATATTCCAGCCTTCCAAGATGGAGATCGAGTCTCATTATAATTTTATTCTTTTTCTAACTCAATTGCATATTTCTTCAAACCTTCTACTCTGTGCTTGAACTTTGCCCCTGCACTGGAAGTAAAACTCTTCCTGCGCATATTCAACAAGTCTCCAGTACTATTAACTCCTTAAAAGCAAAAATATTGTTGCCACATACGAGTTGATAGGTACCTATAGGTACATATTTCAGGAAAGAGAAATGGCCCACATTACTGTTTAAATTCTCCTGAAGTGAGGTTAATAGGTCCCTGTGAGTCTGTATTGCATATGGTGTGACAATTAATCCAGCTTTGGTCTCGGTGCCTTAAGCCCCAGAATCCCTGAATTTTTTTTCTGAATAGCTGGACCGCTTGGAACTGGATCCATTCAGGCAGCAGCTGGAGGATCGTTGGAAAGATATCCGGAAACAGTTGAAGCAAAGGGTTCCACAAGATGAAGGCGATGATGCTGCAGGGATCAGAAGGTAAGAGAGGCTAGAGAAAGACAGCTGTAGCATTAAGAAAGCCCAGCATAAGAATGGGCAGATGTTCAGTGGCAACAGCCGTCAGCCTTGACTTCCTATCCTACACTTGTGGTACAGTTAAAAATAAGAAGATAAAATGCATATGTGGGTCTTTTCACGCAGCCTGTAATCCCTGATACCACATACATTGAGCCAAAATGCGCTTTACTTAAGGAGAATGTCAATGTGCTGAGTCATCACTTACATTTCCCTTCAGCATTTCCAAGTACCTGGCATATTTTGAGAAAATTAAAGGAAGCTCCGCATCTTCACCCCAGTCCAACAACAAAAATAGAGCTTTTGTAGAAAATGTAAATGTTTCCAAGCCACTGCCATGAACATAAGTTTTTATGCCTCCCTCCCTCCCTCCAAAAAATCACCAGTTTGGGAGAGCAGTATTAGTGTTTGGAATTTGATGCCATTAGGAAACCTCAGGATTATAGGTAACTTTTGGAAGTGGAAAAACCATCCTAGAATAAAATAGAGGCAGCCATCTTCCATTCGGCGGTCAAGAAAAACAGGAATTGAGCTTTATTTGAAAAAGAATATATTTTTCTTTACTAACAAACATGACAGCCGGACACATGTTACCCTCAAACATAGAGCTACTGAACACTTATCTGAACTCTTACTTGCTTTCCCAGACCTTCACCTTGTCAATACAGGTAATCTTTGACTTACAACCATTCTTTTAAAAACCATTCAATGTTACAAAGACACTGAAAAAAGCAACTTATGATTGGTCCTTACACTTACCGTTACAGTGTGCCTTCGGTCACATGATCAAAATTCAGATGCTTGGCAGCTGCTATATATTTATACATTTATGATGATTGCAAGCATCCTGGGCTTATGTGATGGCCGTTTGTGATCATCTCAGTCAATGAGAGAAGCCAGAGTTGCTTAATGACCACAGCAAAAAGATTGTAAAATTGAGCACGACTCATTTAACAACCGCATTGCTTTAGCAACCAAAGTTTTGGTCCCTATTGTGGTCATAAGTCGAGGATTACCAGCAGTCCTTTCCTTTCCTGCAGCCACTCCAGTGCACCACCAGAGGGAACTTGTACTTTGTGTGTTGACCCACTGGCACCGCTTATTGACAAGGGAGAGAGGAGGGGGAAGCTGCTATGAATGTGATTACTTTAGCAGTACAGATCAGCAATTCCTGCTACATACTGTTAGATGATAAAATACACCAAGCACTCCTATGCAAAATGTCCATTGTATAAAATGCAGCAGAATCTCTTTGTTCAGCTATCTTGGCACCCCAGGAGTTGTCCTGCCTGTCCTGGTGTCTTGCTTTAAAAATCCTTTAATTAAATTAGAGAGTGATTATATGTAAAGGCTTGAAGAAATAAGATGCAAACATGGCGGGAGGTGCTGGCTGCCTAGAAGTATGTTTTCCTTGGATTTTGGGGTGGGGGATGCTTCTCTTGAGGATACTTTTCAGAGAAAAAAGCGGTTTGGCAAGTCTTCCGCTCAGATTTGTCTCACTCAGCATTGGGGACAATGCCAGTTCCTGATTCAGGGTCCCACATCCCAGCCCTGATATGTCATGAGGAATTAGATGAAGGTGTGTCATGTTTGGGATAGGAAGGTCACCATAACGATCTTATTTCCTTGGAAGGAACCTGCAAGGTAGCAGTGCAGTGAATGCAGCAGCCTTCAGTGAAACAGAGGGGAAAAAGGAAAGAAACACAAATGAGGCCAAATATATGTGTGTCCCAAGGATAATGTTGCAGCATCCGATCCTGGTCAATCACTGGGATCAGAGGTTTTGTCTTCCAAGCTTTTGAACTCATGCTGGAGTCCATCCTCAGGGAACTTCTCTCTGTCATAAAAAAGTTCCCTGAGGATGGGCTTCAACATGAGCCCGAAAGCTTGGAAGACAAAACCTGTGGTCCCAGTAACTGATCCAGATTGGATCCTGGAAAGAAAACAGACTAAGTGCAGCCAGTGCAGTGTGGAGGGAAAGACCACTCTTTGTTTTGTCAAAGCAAACTTTGAAAGTCCACAAGAACAGTTGCTTTCACATGAAGTTGTGAGAAGTCTATTATTAGACTTTGCCAGCCCTCCCAGAGGAATGATGGGAGCTGAAATCCAATCTGAGGGGCTGGACACCAGGAGGGTGAAGAGTGATGTAGTTTGACTATTTTGGAAATCTCTTTGCTCCCCAAACAGCAAGAATGAGCTCAGAGCTGGGTCTAGGACAGGCAACCTGTGGCCTCCCCGACATTACTAAACTCCAACTCCCACATTCTTCCCAAGTGGCCATGCTAGGAGACCACTTGGGAGTTAGTCAGTAGCATCTGGGCAGCTACAATTTCCTCAGGTCTAGAGGAGATGGTCAGTTTAACATGTGGTGCCCCTATCAATTTTAATATTTGGTAATGCCATGGATTGTTGGTACTAGGGTTTTTGGAGTGCATCAAACATTATGTAGAAAGTGAGGTGGAAGAAAGCTAGTGATCTTGTTCACTGCCTTTGGGGCTGGAAGGAGAAAGCACCCCACACAGCTCTCCCATAAAGATCTGTCTGGAGTTCTCCAAATTGGTGGTGGTGGGGGGAACCTCCTTGTTTTGGAGAGGCATATTCTCTCCCTCTTCCTCCCTTTTTCCTTTTCTAAGCACAAACAAATCATCATATTTCAGATCATCTTTCCATTCATGAAACCCTTTTGCAATTTCTCCTTAGTCAAATGTAATTGGATGGTGCTATTTTATCTGCAACTCACTGGCTGTGGAGATAAGATAGTCCTCAACTTATTGCTTAGCAAATATTTGAAGTTACAACAGACACCCCTACCCCAGCCCACTCCCACATTCCCCAAAAAGGAACTTACGACCTGATTTTGAAGCTCTGACATTGCTCTCTCCCTTGTGGTCACAGGAATTGTGTTTTGGGTACTTGGCATTCAGCCCATAGTTACAGTCATTTGCAGCGCCCCACAGTCACATGATCATGACTTATGACAATTTTTCCAGGAACCAGTGTTTACTTCCAGTTGTCAGCAAAAATCAAGCTTTAAGGAACAATTGACAACTGCTGTATTTGCTTAACAACCACTGCCAGAAAGGTCATAAACATGGTGACGCACTTTACAACCATCATGACTTATGAACATAATGACCAGACTCCATTAGAGTCATAAGTAAAGGACTACCTGTACAGTGGCCAAATTTTTCCATCCATTCGGGGACATCTTTTATCCTCCCTCATAGTAACTGTATTTACCCCTGGTGCCCAAGCTGAGCCTATGATACAGATGTCCTCCCTCTAAAGTCTTCCTGTGGTTCCCCGACACCTTTCAAAATTACTATTGCGTTTTTTAAGATGGCAAGGGGGGGAATTATTAAATGCGTGGAAAGTAATCTAATTAACAATGTAACTAATTGAATAAAATATAATATTAGTCAAATGTAGCTCTTGTTCCAGCCCTGGCTGTTTCTTTGTCTCTCCCTCTCCTCTTTGAATATGCTGTAATTTCTGATACTGCAGCAAATTCAGAGTTCGACACTCCCCGGGGGCATTTTTAACATATAGCTGGTGAGAATTTCCACTATGCATTCCTGAATTTCCATCAATAGAACTCTGAATCCTTGCCCAATGAATGTTTTATTTTACTTGGCTTCTTTAAAGTGGAACTGTTTATTGTGGAAATAAATACTCAATTTAATGGGTATGTTAAAAATGCCTCTGCGTGATATAAACATGCTAGGTTGTATTTATCCCCTACTCTGTGGCCTTCTGGTTTAAAAAAAGAAGCATGCTCCTGTTGTTGCCAAACATATCTTTTACCTCCTACTCCAACCATTCCCCTGTCTGATTTGTTGTATCTTTTTTGTTCTCAAACAGGAGACTCCTGGCTCACTTCCACTGCATTTCTTGTGACCGACCTTTAGAGATGGTGGTGCCTGGCCCGTAAGTCTTTGCTTTACACTTTCAAATCAGATCAGTAATTGAACTGCTTAGATGCAGGTATACAAACACCTCCACTAGGCTGTAGATTCAGCTAGTCAGCGAGTTGCTGCCTATGTCTATCTATCTCCTGAGAAGCTGGCCTTTCCTTCATTAAGAAAGTGCTGGTAAGGTGTTAGGCCAGGAGCAGCTGCCTTCTGCTCTTTCACTTATTCTGCATCCTCCTTTCTTTATCTGGTTTCCGTATTATCTTGACAGGCGAATTACCACTCTCCCAGCTGTTCCAGGTTTACCTGCTCATCAATCCCTTCGACCGTATATGGTTTATGAAATGGAACAAATCAGGCAACTGAACCGCAAGTAAGATGCAGATAGGAGCTTCTGTGTTTTCTTCTCTTGCAATTTCTTTATTTCTCTATTCAGGAAATGAGTGAGATAGAGATTTGGAGTAGGAAGCCATAGGGAGGAGTTGAATATATAAAGTGAAAAGTATCCATCTAGTCAAATGATGTTTTTCGGATGGAACCTTCATTACGTACGTCAACTTGCAACCATAGTTGAGACCAAAACATCTGTTACTAAGCGATACAATCATTAAGTCATCACGTACCCATACCCAATTTTAGGACTGATTGCTTAAAGGTAAAGGTTTCCACTATCCAGTCATATCTAACTCTTGGCTAAGAAACAGAGGTGAGCACCACCTCTGTTTGGTGGTGATTACCTCTGTTTCTTAGCCAAGGGAGCCAGCATTGTCCGAAGACATTTTCTGTGGTCGTATGGCCAGCTTGGCTATATGCCAAAAGTATACAGAACACTTTTACATTCCCATCAAAGTGATACTTATTTATCTGCTCATATTTGCATGCTTTTGAACAGTTAAGGTTAGCAGGAGCTGGGACAAAGAATGGGAGTTCATTCCATTCCGCAATACTCAGGTTTCAAACCTGGGCTGTCAGCTCTCCAACTGACAAATTTCACATCTTTAACCATTGAGTTATCTTGTCTCGTAGATTGCTAACAGTCATTAAGGAAATCTGGCTTCCTCCATTGACTTTGCATGTTGGAAACTGGCTAGGAAAGTTACAAATGTGTTCATGTGTTCCCAGTATACTATAACTATCCATAAATACAAGCCAGTTTCCAAGCACTCCAATTGCAATATCAGGATGCTGTGATGCCTGTAATGTGAGGACTGGTCATAAGTCACCCTTTTCAGCACCATTGTGACTTCAAGCAAAGAATTATTTGTGAAAAGAATAGTTACAATTCAAGGGCTACCTGTAGTGAAAATTAAAATATTTTCTGTTTCTGCTGTAAAACTTTAAATGGCAGTGGAGAAAATGGGAAGTGAACATCTTGCTTCCAAAAACTTATGGCTGGATCATATAGCATACATCTTAGTTGAATGAACCCATAGAAGAATATACTTTTACTTTAAAGTCTGTTCATAAATGCGTGAAGCTAATTCACTCTTGCTGATTACAGAGTTCTATATTAATAAAAGGCAGAGAACTCCTAGCTGGAAATGTCCTCTAGGACCCTGCCAATAGCCTCCCTTCATTTCCCTTCTTCATGCAATCACTCTCCTTTCTCCTCTCTCTCTCGTGCATTCTCTTCCTCCCTCCCCCCTCTCTCACACATACCTCATCTCTATCTATCTATCTATCTATCTATCTATCTATCTATCTATCTATCTATCTATCATCTTTTAATTTTGTTTTGATAAGCAGTGATGGAATTTTTAAAAAGCCCAGTGACATGTCTGTGTCTCAGAGTGTCCCAGTGCCTTAGCCTGCTTGATTCCCCTTCCCTGAGAATTAGGGAATTAATCTTCCCATTGGTGCTAATTTATTTCTTGTGACTAGGGAGACAGGGCGAGGGGCCGTGTGGTATGTGTGAGAATAGAAAGCGGGTATATGAATTGGGGAGGTATGTGGTTCCCCAGAAAGTTATCTATTGCAAATGCATTTTGCACCACTGAGTAGATTCTTTCAGTGCTGCCAGTTATATGAATGCTAGTAAAAGATGTTGGGTACATGTGCCTTGCTTAACAGCATGGTTCTTTCCCCATCCTCCTCCTTTGACTGTTGCTGTCTCTTTGCTCTGGCACTGGGCTGCATCCATTCCTCCTCTTCCTACCTCTTCCCTATTCTATATTGTAGCAATTTGAAGTTGGCACCGGGTGTTCGTTTTGATGCCCTGGAGAAGAGTGCTAGTCTGAACAAGTTACGGCGCATCCATTCCAAGATGCTCATGGACATACAGAAGGTGCAGAGTCATTATGGCGGAGCTGCCAGGGTCAACGCTCAGATGATCAGGGAAGCCCTGCAGTCCCAGTATCTTGGCTCAAGCCCTTTTGGCAAACGGTAGGACTTATGGGATAAAGCAAACTGTTCATCTTGCCAGACAGAAATATAGAAAACAAAGCAGGGTTCTGATCAATTTGTCAGCCTGGTGCTTCACTCAGGAAAACATAAGATCAGAGGAGCGCTGCTCTGCCTTTCCTTAGCCTTTCCTATTATGTTAAACAATAGATTGAGCATTACTACTCATTTCTGCTTACTTATAGTCAGTCATGCCTCACTCCCACCCCAAATTTACCAGGAAAACAGAGGGAAGGAAATTATAAAAGTAGCACATTGGAAAGGGAATAATATTTTTTTTTAATTACAGGGAGAATGATGACATTTCTCTCAACGAGCTCTGAATATCCCATTGAACATAGCATTTGTCCTATCATATTAAGTGTTGACACCAGGTCTGGGAAAAAAAATCAAATTATAGGCCAAGAACTGGACACAGTAAAAGACCACCGTCAATCTAGAACTAACTAATGCATTTAATCAGATTCGCATGAGGTATTTTGCATTATATGGATACTTGTGACTCATTAAAGCAGCTATGTACTTTTCCAGTAGTTATCCAGTCTGGGAAAAAAACCATATATGCTTTAATGAATTGCCGGCAAGTGCTATACAGCATTCATGCATTCCAGAACATTTCTTCCGAATCTATTTAGAAGTATTGTGCAGCAGCACTCATCTGTCTTAATATATGAACTGCAATGCTGGCTAGAGTATCTGATAATCCAGGTCACATAAACTGATGGTGCCACCTTCTTCAATGCAAATATTTGCATTTTTAGAATGATTTAGAATAGGACTCCCTAACCTTTCCAGCTGTGGACCAGCCATGATGGTGGTCGGGAGAGAGGATGGTTTTGCACACGCCACTTGCCCAAATAGAGCTTTGCGCTTTCATCTGCCATTTGCGTGGCCTGGTTCCCAATGGTCCATGGCCTGGTACTGGGCCCCAGACTGGGGGTTGGGGACCCCTGATTTAGAAGGCGGGGCCAGTAGTTCCTTGGCTTTAGCTTAAAGCTGAATTGATTAACTATATCCAAGAAATAGTGACTTTTTACTCACACCTTGGAATCAGGATCCTATTTAAATTTGGTAACCGTGTAAAATTGTTTGAGTGAGGAAAGGTTTGCGAAAGGAAGCTGTAAGCAGTTACAATTCCTGCGAAGATTTATTTGTTGAGAAGATTCTCTACTCCCTTTTATATAGTGTATACTGAAAAACTGCTATATACAGCAAAGGAGCTTCCATTAAGAAATTTATCTTGTATGTATATCATCTCTGTTTGTATATATATGAAAGGAAGCCATATGTATGCTTAGTATCATGAAATTAGCAGGAAATATTTACATAATTTTTTTCCATGTAGGAATTTTGCCATACCCTGAAGCAATCTTTTCATGTCCTTCTTTTGCATGTTTGTAGGTTTGTAATAAGACAATGAACCTTTTAGTGTTGGACTTGCTGCTTGGGTAATCATTTGCAATCCTAAAACAGGCTCAGAATTTCACAGATTTGCTAAACAAGTCAGACTTGATTGTTATCATGTTACAATGTATTCAGTGATGTCTATAAAGTGGCTCCTATACATGCAAATCGAAATCTGAAAATAATGTCCAAACTAGTTTAGGCTTAAGTCTGGCTCAGACTAGACTTCTTGTCTATAGTGAGATGCAAGAATTTTGTAATCAAATTTCTTTTTATCCAACCTTGCAATTTAGCTTGCATTTCTGCTTTACCTTAATATTAGTTTAATCCTGCTACTGCTGCATGTCTTGTTTCCCTACTTGAAATTCTGCTTTCTGTCTAGAAAACTGCTTTCCAGAAGTGGCTTTGTGAAAATAACTTTATGTTTGTTCCATATGTTTTATGTGTTTTCCTGTCCTCCAAGGCAGAGGCGAGGAACATGATGCTCAAGCAGGCTACTGCTATGTACTCTACCAAGTGTTTCAGTGAATCTGTTCCCAGGATTTCTCTGGAGAAGCTTAATGTTTCCTGGTGTCTTTAGGAAAAGGGATAGGCCAAAAGAGAGTCCTATATGATCTGATTAGCAGGCAGTAAATGGGTAGATCGGACCAGGAGAGAAAGAGTGCAGAAGTAGAGACTGGGGCTGTGTCTCTGTTGAGAGAGCTGAGCTCTGAAACAGCTGACCTGTGACTTGAAGAAAGCAAATGGGGTCATTCATCCATCCATTTTTCCAGCAAAGGGCTCCACTGCAAAACCTCATAGAACTTATCATTAAAAATAGCTGCTATTTCACATCTTCTTATGTGAGGACAAAAATATCATGTTGTATTAACTGTCTCACAACAATCAGGCCATTTAAAAATATTATTTGGGTTTTATTGTCCATTTTTGCATTTTGGAAGATCTAGCAACGTTCTAGACACTGTGGCACTTCTGATGCCATAATGGGAGGATATGAGAAAGGTGACCTATGGAGATATTAGGACAGTTTTCTTGCTGTGAAGAATGAAAGTCTAAAAGTCTGATTCTCTAATCCCCATCCTTTTAACAGACTCTAAGTTGGGAGCCCCACAAAGACTTTACTTTTCACTTCTATAATGGGCAAATATGGGTTATGCTTTGTTGACAAGCATAGCAAAGCCTGCTCAAAAACAAAATAACCTAAGCTCTGTGTCTTGTTTCCTTTTTCTGCTGACTCGGTCTTATTTCTTAGGACCACAAAAGATAGTTTATTGTTTCATTACCACTACCTTTGTTAGGGTAGTTTCTCATGATCATATAGGATCGGTTTGAGACTTCTACATTTCCAAGCCTTGGATAGGACCTCTTATCACATCACTCATAAGACCAAATAGGCCCCAAGTCTTACACTAGACTACACCTTCATGGCTGAGAGAATTGATCATATAATCTGTAGGAAAGGACCAGGCTGAGCCAGAGGAAGGAATCAAGCACGTCATCAGTCTCGAGTCCCTTTATGCTCACAAGAGATCTAAGTCTAGCCCAGCTTGAATTCTGTTGACTCCAATTTACCACCAATTCACTTTGGCTGTTAGTAGTTGAGATTTTTGCATAATGTTGGCATGCAATAAGCCTGTATTCATTTGAACCACCTTGACTCCTGATTTCCTGTCCTGATTTGACATAATCTTTAGGAGCTTTCTTGCCAGGGAGGCTTGCAGTACTCAAGGGCAGAGTGAACACAATTTCTGCCTCAGATTTGTGATACTGAAGAATCAAAGTAGCATGCTAACTTTTCAGGCTAGAGGGCAGATTTGGAATTTTCAAAGTTAACAAGGACATGCTTAAAATATGGCTGACAGGCGAGGTGAATTTAGAAAAGACTGCTTGAGCAAAGCTATTTTCCCAAATGCAATTCACCTAAACACAAAACAATGAGGTGGTTTCTGCCATTTCCTCACACATAGACACACATTCCCCCCTCCCCCATTTGTTTGATTTTGCCATCTCATCTTATCTTTATCTTATCTTCTGGGCAGGTGGGCATACGGGCATACTTTCAGCATAGCAGTGGAATGCAATCACTCATCATTATGATTTCCTAAGAGTGTAGAATTTAGACCCTGTGTAGAATGTCATAGTAAATGATGCTCAGACTAACTCTTAGCAATATGTCAGCTGAACTTCCTTCCTTTTCCTGTTGAAGGAGGACAGTTCTAATATCTTTTCCCATCCTTGGCATTTGGATTACAGATAACTTTGACTTTCTCTCAACAGAACATTCGAGCTATTTATCTTGCCCAGATAAACATCTTAAAAATCAACATCTTAGAGGTCCTCCCTTCTCTAAGATGTTGATGATCGTTTTATCAACATTAGGAAAGAGTGATTACTATCTCATTGTGCATTAAGGAAACCATTTTGGATGCAGAAATCTCATATGATATCACCTGAAGCCAGTGCTATTTTTAAAAGCACTTTATTCCCTTTGGGGATATGAAAAATAGGAACGAGGATAGAAGACCTCTGAGAGATGCTATTCTTTTTTTTATATATAACTAATCTACCCTACCCCTATTCCCCCAGAAAAGGTGCAAATTTTATCTGATAATGTTTGAATTTTAGCCACACAATGCTCAACTGTTACGGGGAACAAGGGAGGATTGAAAGGTGGAAATAGGAGCAGATTGCCACCCAGAGACACTCCCCCCTCTTTCACTCTTAACCCTTGCTGTGAGCCTGTAAAATTGCTTTGTTGACAATCAGTCATTTTGCTATACTATGCTAAGATATAGTGGATGTCCACATGGTAGGATATAAGTATGCTGACCTTTTATACATTCTGGTTCACCAGATTAATCCAATTGCTTGGTTTACAGCACAATGAACCAAAAAATAATGAAATATTCACACTGGCCACGGGGCCAAAATCATACTTCAAACCAGGCCTCTACAGAAAAGTCATACCTGATCTTGAACTCCTAATTCTTGATTACAATGCTTCCCCTGCCCTTCCTTCTGCTGCTAATGCCCCGAAATGAATCTAATTGTTCAGAAACAAAGCGGTTGCTCTTTGGGGGTTTCTGGGATCATAGGGCTGCTGGACTTGGCCTCATGTCAATTATGGGTCCTTGCCTCTTTACAGAGAGAGACTTCCGGAGATGGCTGACATTAGCTACATGAGTGTACCTCGGCATTGTGGAGGCAGCCATACCCTCACCCATCCATTCAGACGCTCTGTGAAACTGCAACAGTTCAGTCAGAGTATGCCCTCTGTCCCGTCAGATGAAAGCACCATGCTGGCAATGATGAAGGTAAGGAGGAGCCAGGTGGAGAGAGAGGATGAACACTGGCACGGACCTAGAGCTGGACAACTGCATTTGAAGCTTAAAATGGCACTGCCTTTAACTGTTTCACATGATCTGCCCTCCAAAAGGGCAAGGAACTCTTACCTAAAGAGGAGATGTAAATACGGGTAGTCCTCGACTTACAACCTACAACTGAGCCCAACATTTCTGTTTCTAAGTGCTAAGATTGTTAAGTGAATTTGGCTTCCTCATGGACTTTGCTTGTCAAAAGGTCACATGACCCCGTGACACTGCAACTGACATAAATATGAGTCAGTTGCCAAGTGTTTGAATGCTGATCATGTGACCATAGCGATGCTACAATGGTCGTAAAAAACGGTTACAAGTCGCTTTTTTCTACCCGTTCTGTTTAACTTTGAGCAGTTGCTAAACAAACTGTTGTAAATTGAGGACCACCTAGAGTACAGGTTTAACATTTTGTCACTTGGTGCCTGAGAGGTTTTCCTTCCTGAGGTGCTGGTTCCATGAGCAGAATGCTACCTGTTTGTGGTTATTTATTATCCATATATTTTTGATAACACCTGGAGAAGAGTCTGGTATTGATCTGGTGGCCTTCCAGATGTTGCCAAAGTGCAATTTCTAGCAACCTTATACTGACTGGCCAAAAGAGACAGATGTTGAGAGTTGTAATTAAGCAATGCAGAGAAGGTAGTAGGCTTCACAGCCCTTGCCTAATGTAAGAAAAAGCACAGCAGGGTTAAACCAAGGTGTTCTTTGTCCATTGTTTATGTTCTTACAGTGCCTCAGGGTGAGGCTCTATAAATCTTATCTTTATCAAGCATGGAATTTGCCTCATCTGTAGCAATTGAGGCCTGGTTCCACCAGCACCTCCCCCAAGACCCCATTCCTATTTAGATACAGACTGGATCAACTACAGTAGAGTATATGGGATATTGTGAACTGCACTCCATTATGCATAGGCTACTTTGTCATTTTCATGCCCATGGTTACCCTGTTTTAACCAATGGTTGTATATAGAGACCTAGTCATACTTACGCCAGGCCCATTAAAAGCAACATAGTTTACCTAGTTGGTATTAATGCCTCTGCTTTAAAAATGACAGTTTGTGTCTTCCTAAAGATTCCTAAATTGGGCAGTTGTATGCTGTAATGTAAGAAGAAATACAAAGAAATCTCTTGTTCAGTCCTTCCTTGTGATTGGAGACATGTTCTTTTCCTTGAGAATTGGGGACCCACTAGCAGATGCTTTGCTAAAAAGTTTTACTAGCTTCTTTTGGAAAAAATAAGTCTATATCAGGAGCTTATTTCAAGATTCGTCAGCTTTTCTTTTGTGTCTATGTTAGTGGGAGATAGGAAGGGACAGAACAGGGTAGAAAAACCAAAAGTGAACAATCCCAGTCTTCAACCCTGAAAGTAGAAGAGCACATGAAGAGGAAATTTCCAAGGCTTCATATTTGGGCAGCACTGAGAAATGCAATCCAGTGCCAGCCAACCGTTTGGTCAGACAAGCTTGTCAGTCTTTCACAACAATCTCTCGCCTTATTTAAGCACTTGGAGAAGAAAGAGTATAATTCCTTTCTGAATAACAGCGATAACATCATCACTGGGTTTTTTTGGAGTCTCCCCTTTCACGCTCTTAACTTCAAGGTCGCTGGCTTGGTGTTGTCTTTTGAGATAATGGATATACTTTACTATTTGTCTCTGAGATTTCTATAATATAAAAGCAACTGAAGAACAAAAGTCTTTTTAGCCACAGGTTCCTCTGTAATTTCTTTTTATTCTCTTCCGTTAGCAGAGATATGATAACACAACTTGGCCATCTTTGCTAGTGTCATTCATGCTAATACAATTCCATTGTTCTGACTCCAATAATGCTAGATGCAGCTGAAAACCTTCCCATCTGGTACAACACAGGCACATGTACACACACACACACACACACACACATATGCAGTATGACTACAAATCCTATAGCCATTCCCCCCATGATTGTGTCAGCTAAAGATGAAGGGAAATGTAATTTAAGAATTCTAGGGGAGGTTGCAGATTGGAAAAAGCTAAACTGAATCTCCTGAGTGGTTTCCTGATTATAGCCCCTCACTTTTGTGTGTATGATCCCATGCAGCATGCACTACCTATCCCACTTACCTTACATGCCAGGCAGCATTCCACTGTGAGGCATTAGCTTTTTACTCCCAAGTGAAGGTGGGGAAAGTTGTCAGCGGTTGTCAGGGGAGGACTCTGTTGGGTGAGAAAGGATGGAAAGAAAGGAAACAAGGCAATTTAGGATTGTGAAGATGGAAATCTCCACAGCAACACTTGGGGCAAAGTGATTGTTCCTGCAATTGGAACTGTAATATCTCCTTTGGAGAAAGTTCTGAAGTTGATCGGTTTGGCAGAAGCCTCCAGTGATGTGAGGAACATTCCAAAATTGTGACTGGCACATCCTTTGTATATGGAAGGATCTAATCACTCAATAAGACCCTCGGGTTCTCGGGTTAATAAGAGAACAGAGGATAGAGCTTGCTTAACTATGCTCAGAAACAAAATTGGAGCAATAAGTTCAATTAATTTCCAAGCTACATTTTTTTGAGTTCCATGTTTGTTCCTGCCCTGCTCCCACACAAGTAGGCTCCCCAATGGTAGCATGTATCTTTTTACTGCAAGGGACAGAAATCCCCACTTGTTTCAATAGAATTGGATTTCTGAATAGCAATTGACAGACCTGACATGCCTTTTCTAATTTTCCAGAACTAGAAATGAGGCATTGTGCAGCAGATGGAAGGCAGTAATGATTAGGGACAAGACATGTGTAACTGCCTGTGAATTGTTTTAAAGGAAAAAATCCAATTTCTAAGTTCCAATGGTCTATCCAGTCACCAGAATGTGGTTTTCAAGCTCATTCTTCAGCTTTACAAGTAAAAACTCTTGTAAAAAGTGGTTAACCTTTAGCAAGGGTCTGAAATTTCTTCTGTGTTTGCATTTACTTCCAGCATGAAGAAGTAGATATACTGGGTCTTGATGGTCATATTTACAAAGGACGTATGGACACGCATCTTCCATCAATAACTGGAAAGGAATGTGAGTTTTGTATTCTGTTTGCAGGTGCTCTGAGTAGACCTAGTCATTCTTTCCTTTTATCCCAGGCATTTTGAAGTATTTTGGCACTGTACCTTCCTGTCAAGTAATTGTCAATAGCAGTATCCTCCAACTTTAGCCTTTTGGTTCCAAAACATTGTAGACAGCATGACCTTAAGTGAGAAATTACGGAAGTTGCAGTTAAATTAGGTGGGATCCAGATGGAAGAACACCAACCTATAGAACAGTCTTCAAATTTGACAGTTTTAAGACTTGTGGACTTAACTCCCAGAATTCCTGAGCTAACATGACTGGAGGAGGAATTCTGGGAGTTGAAGTCCACAAGTCTTAAACTTGCCAAATTTGAAGAGCCTTGCTATAGAACAAACAGATCTCTGTGTTTGTTCTGGTGGGGAATTGACCCTGAGAAATATACAGCAATTTCACAGGTGGGCATATTTGACTTCTTGGTATTGCTTGTGGGACTTTACCTTCACCTGTGTCCAAATCACTGATGGCTCTCCTCACACTTCTCTCATCAGATGTCCCAAGAACAAGAAGCAAGCTCGCTCGGTCTTCCTCACAAAGGCAGCACCCAATGTTCAGTGACCTGGCCAACCTCCCCGCTCGCCCCCACACTGCAAAAGTGTCTTTGGGCAGCTTGTCAGGTATGTTACAATTCTGAATCAAGCTTGATTAGAAATAAAAATGATGCCTGAAGCCTACCCAGAATTGCTTAGAGATTGTTTCCTTCAACTATCTATGAAATAATTGTCAAGGAAAGCAGAGCAATGATGATGCTCAAATGAAGTTTCTGAGTGATGGTCTATATTCAATTTTATCACTGTAGGATGGGCACTATGCAGATAACACTTGCTGAGGACTCCAAAGAACCTGTTGCTTACTTGACAGAACCATACTTCACAAGATTTCCTTGAGAAAAGCAAAGAACTATTGAATTAGTGACCCTTCATAAAATTAAAAGTTTTGAACAGTGAGGTAGTGGTAATAGCCAGGCAAAAATGGGCATTTGTGAAATCTCCAAATTTGGGATGACTCAAACCCCAACATTTAATTCTGTCCTCACTTAAAAAAAGTAATTTGTGATGTTTGAAGTACTGAAATCTGGGACTATTTCTTTGTTAGAACCTCACTTAGGCTAGCAATATAATAGCCAGACTGCAACTTTCTCTTTTTCAGCTTTCACTAATATGTTTATGTTCTATTTCCCATGAGAGATGAGGTTAGTTTCCCAGGAAACTGGCAGATCCTGCTTAAGCATTGAGCCTCTGCCTTTCTGCAGACACCCAGTAACAGGAACCCCCTCTTTCTGTCTATGATTCGTGTAGGCAGTGGATCTCCAAGGCATGAGAAAGCCTTCAGGACATCATCTCTTTAGTCCCTTATGGGCCGGACAGAAACAAAGCATAATTTCCCAGCCTTGTCCTGACCTTCCAACTCTGTTGGACTCCAATAACTGCTTTGTCCCAAAGCTTCAAAACAGAAAATAATAGGAGCTGTAATCCAGAACTGATATCATTTTGTGGAAGGCTGCTGTTTTAAAAAATGTTTTTAAAAGTAGGAATAAAACCGGTAGTTAAGAACTGATATGCAGATCCACGCCTGGTAGGCTTTTTATTGTTTTTGTGAGAAAACTCTTCCAAGCTGAGTGATGTCCATGTGATCACATTGCTCAATGATCACAATCCCAGCTTGCCCAGTTGTAGTCATTAATCAGACAAAGAGAAAGAGCTGTCTGCCCAAGTGGGCAGGCAGTTCTTCATATCTGGAAAGGACCTCCTGTGGTAGATCCAAGCCTTGTTTCTGCAGCCCGTCACAGATGTCCCCTTCCCCTCATGCACAGAAGGGAACTCATGCACCAGGCTAGAGAAAGCAAGTGGAGATATTTCCAATTCCCATTTTGTTTCTCCACCCCACTACACTGGTTCTCTTTCCTCCATGTGCAGAAGGGAACGAGTGCACTGGGCTAGAGAAACGAACTGGGGATTGCAAAGAATGCTGCTTTCTTTCTTCAGCCCAACACATGAGTTAGTGTCCCCTTCTTATGCAAAAGGGAATTTTTGTGTGGGGCTGGAGAAATTAAGTGGGCATCTTCATAATCTTTAGGTTATATCCTTTTTTCTCTGCGCATAGAAGGGGGGAACTGCTGTGCTGGGCTGGGGAAACAAAGTGGGGATCACAAATTTCCAAGCTTAGTTTCTGTAGCCTTATGAAGGATATTTGCCCTCTCCTTGTGAATGAAAGGGAGGGGAAATTCTTTGGCAGGTGGTATCAGCTGACAAACTTTCCTGCCAGCTTCCCCATTGACTTTCTGGGGAAGCCAACAGAGAAGACTGAAAATTGCAATCACATAATTGTGAGGCACTTGGCAACCTGTCATAAATGCAAACAGGCTGCCAAGCACCCAGATTAGAATCATATGACTGCAGGTGTGTGTGTGTGATCTGCTTTACGGAGGGTAAAGTGCCCTTTCCGAGTCATCATGACTTCAAACAGTAATCAAATGACAGTTTTAAACTGAAGACTCCTTGTAATGGTTGCTCCTATATTTGGTTTGATGAATTGTATTATAAATAGCCCATTATGTACTTTCAGAAACACGGGTAGTCCTCAATCTATGACCACAATCAGGACCAGAATTTCAATTTCTAAACAAGTCCATTTTTAAGTGATCTGTGCCCAATTTTATGGCCTTTTTTGCCACGGTTATTAAGTAAATTGTTAAAGTCATTCAATGAATTGTGTAGTTGTTAAGCAAACCCAGCTTTCTCCATGATTATGGCTGTTAGAAGCTGACTGGGAAGGATCATGGGATACTGCAACCATCATAAAAATATGCCAGTTGCCAAGTGCACAAAATTTTGATCAGGTGTCCGCATGGATGTTGTGATGGTTGTAAGTGCAAGGATTGGTCGTAAGTAACTTTTTTCAGTTGCACTGTAACTTGGAATGGTTGCTAAACAAATGGCTGTAAGTCAAGGACTACCTATACAGCATACAGATTCCCACTAGTGAGAATCACATGGTCAAAGATATTGGCAGAATGATAAGCATGCTTCGTGTTTCATTTAGCTGGCAATCAGCCTTCCTACTTACCCTATTTTAGTCCAAGTTAAATCTGAACTTTACCTTTTACCAGGTACACACTATAGTGAAGTACGCACTAAATTGAGCCCCAAATTTCTGTTGTTAAGTGAGAATTTGTTAAAGGAGTTTTGCCCCATTTTACGACCCATTTTGCCCCATTTTTTCTTGCCATGGTTGTTAAGTGAAATGCTGAAGTTGTTCAGTTAGCAACCTGGTTTGTTAAGTGAATCTGGCTTTCCCCATGGACTTTGCTCATCAGGAGGTCGGAAAAAGTGATCACATGACCCCGGGACACTGCAACCATCATAAATATGAGCCATTTGCCAAGCCTCTGAATTTGGATCCCATGATCATGGGGATGCTGCAAAAGTTGCAATGGTGAAAAACGGTCACATGTCAATTTATTCAGTACCATTGTAACTTTGATAGGTCACTAAATGAGCTGTTGTAAGCCAAAGACTCCATGTATGTTAAACCTTCAAGTATGTCTTTCAAACCAAAATAGATGGTCAATCGCCGATCATCAGAGGAATTAGAGACAGGCAAGTTTCAAGTGTGGTAGAGTAGTTAAAATGGCTTGTAAGCAGAATGACATCATAGCAGATCTGGGATCCCAGGAAATTTTCTTTGTCAGTTCAGGGCTTCTTTTCACCCTGTTTGGTTGGTTCCCTTGACTAGCAGAACCTTTCAGGATTTCAGACAGGGGGCTCTGCCAGGTTTAACTAGAGACGCCAAACTGAAGTCTCTTCTTTCATCATTTAAGGGCAGGGACTGGGAAAATGTCAAATTAAGGTGGTTTTGTGCATAGAAATCAGGGGAAGGAAAGAGGTTTTCACAGGGAAAATGGACTCTGCTGATTAGCTCAACCATTTTTTATAAGACTAACTGAAATTGGATGTGGCTGTTTTTGTGTGTTTCAGCTAAATCAATAACAGACAAGTCTGCGTCTCCGTTAAGGAACTCGGAAGAATCTGGAAATTTGGAGAGAGAAACTTTTGAGGTTCGAATGACCGTTTCCTCGAGACAACGGTCTGATGAGCAGTCTACTTAAGCCAAGAGGATCTAGTTTTGGAATCGCGTAGAATGTGGTTCTCACCGATGAAGCCAGACAATAAAGAGTGTTTTAAAGGAGAAGGGTGCAGATCTTCTGCTGCTGTGGAGCCATGGCCCTCTGGCTATGCCCATAGTGTCTAGTCTCTGCTCTTTCCTATAGTGATATTCCTGGAGGAATCTGCTAGCAGGTGGAGCAGGGGTAGGTGTGTACAAGGTAGTGGAGTGGAGTGGGGTTTTCTTCTGCATTGTTCCACTGAGTCTACAGGTCAGTCATTTTTCACGAGAAGTTCAATTTCAGTACAAAATCCTCTATATAAACTGACTAAAAATAGTTGATTTTAAGTATCTGCTAGTCCCCGTTTTCTATTTGTTGATTTGTGTCCACAGTCAGATATAAAAATAGCCATGTAAAAGAAAGCCACTTTTGTAGTCTGAGAAATTTCTTTCTGCTGTGTGAAGAGAGAGAGAGAGAGAGATTGGATCTATCATCTCTGTTTATCTAGCTCTATCCCAGAAGTGGGCTACCTTCTGACCTTTCACAGGTGGCATAATATCAGTATGTAATATATGTGCATATTTACAGATTTTGCATCCATTAATGATTTTCTGGAAAGCTCAGAAATTGTTGAGACTCTTCTTAGTGCAGAAATCACAGCAAGTCAGGCTCTAACTCCTGGACTGAGCAATCTTGCAGTCAGTATATTATGCAGAAACAGTCACTTCTAGAGAATCGGTAGCAGCTGTTAACAGCAATAAATCAGTATGGAGAGGCAGGGTGAGGAGTTTATAAACTTGTTCACACGTGTGCTGCACTGAGATTTTAGGGTTGGTGGTGGGGAAGATGGGCTTTATGTATTGTTAATGAATGTGCAGATCCGTGCGTATGAATATACACATGTACAAGCACATACCTAATGCCACCAAATTAGTTTCCGATGCTGCTTCAGCCTTGCCTTATTAATAACAAGTTTAATTTGGCAAACTCTTTAACCCTGCTATTCATGAAGATCAGTAGAATTCCTAACTTTCATCTAATTCCAAATCTGAGGTGTATTTTGCTTCAGTGCAAGGCAGAGGATAATTGCTTGTCATCAGTTGCTTATATTTAAAGCAAAAAACCCCATTATTTTCCACTGAAAAACGCAAAAATAGCCAAGCACTTAAAAATATCCGCCCTGGCTCTGAGTCCCATTGAATTAGTGTGCCGCATTACATGCAGGATGAAACAATGATAGGTCCTTGATTGGTTGGTAATCTGCATCACCTTTAAAAGTATTTAATGTGCCGGTTGGTTAGCTGTAGTTGATACTTTACCAGTCAAAATTTAGTAGCAGAAGGAACCCAAGAAAAATATTTCTAGACAAACAATTATTCCCTTGATCTCAAGCATACATTTGAAGTAATCACACTGTTTCAGTTGGGCAAGCAACTAATTCTGCTTCTCTGTGGCCAACAGATTTAGTTCCCTAGTGAATCTTAAATCACTGCTTTAGAATTTAGAAAGCTTTCCAAACCAAACAAGACTTTGGTGGAAAAGAACATTTGGTTTCCCACTATGGCTGTGGATCTTTCAGTGCCTAGTTACATAATACAAAATTCAGCCAGACAACACAAATATCACAGTCTCTCATTCTGCAACAGAAAGACTTCATTGCGTTTTTTAAAAAAACATGCAGAGGAGCTATTGTTCCTGAGCTTGAGAACCTCAGCCAAAAGGTTTGTAGGAATGAGAATGAGCACTTTCTTTCAAGAATTCCATCATGTAATGTGGGTGGCTGCTCTGCTTTTCACTGATAGCGTGCAAAGGCTAGCAGTATCTGACTGGACCAGGGCTTAGGGACTACCAGTGGGGCTTCTCTGCCAACACTGCTTCCATCGTGGCAGAATGCCAGGGGCAGAAGTAGTCATTCTCTTAGACCCAAGGAAGGCTTCTTAGATGGACCCCCTTTGAGTATTAGACATCAAAAAGCCAACGGCTACATTGGAGGAAGCAGACTTCTGCTTGTGCAGACTTGCACCGTCATCAGATAAACAACTAGGATGCTTCCTTAATATAGAGGCTACCAGATTTGGACTGCAAGAATATGGGTCATTAGAGAGCCACAAAGCATTTGTGTCTCTGCTGCATTCTACCACTTGCCTTGGTCAGTACAAGCTACAGTACATTTGCAGCCTACTTCCAGCTACCATTCTGTCATCACCCACTAGGTCCGAGTTCCCCT
The DNA here is from genome assembly GCA_033807585.1 of Hydrophis major. Classification (NCBI taxonomy): domain Eukaryota; kingdom Metazoa; phylum Chordata; class Lepidosauria; order Squamata; family Elapidae; genus Hydrophis; species Hydrophis major. The sequence goes on from CM066329.1 coordinate 177,075,648, forward strand.
GTGGGTGGCAAGCTGAGTCTGCAGAAGACTACCAGCAGATTTTTTGTTATTTTAAATTGAAGTAGTATTGAATTTAAATTGACCCTCTGCCCCGAGAATCTCTAGGTGGCTGCTGCTCCTGTTGTGTTGGCATTTGTGGCCCTGCAAAATGCTCAGTTAAAACTTGTGTAGTAGAGTCCAGCCTTTGTTTCAATGACACACAGTCAACAAGAGTTCCTCCTACCTACTTTTTTCAGGGATTTTTCTGAATTTCTAAGGTTGCTCTCAATTTTGTGGAAACTAACATGCCTTCCCTTCATTGTCTGCTCTAGAGAAAGCAAAGGTTTTTTTATGGAGAATATTTTATATGGGGAGTGCCATTGCGCTATCTCCACAGTCACAGCACTTGGCGACTGGTTCAGATTTATGACCAGTTTATTTATTTATTCATTGAATTTATATTGCCACCTATTCACCCATGACAACTCAAGGTGGTTTATAGAATATTAAGCCACATTTTAAACAATAAAACCAATCAAAAATAATCAAATACATCAATATAATACAATGTAAAATCACATACACACTGCCCTGGCGACAGCAGATCACACGAGCTGGGAGTACTGTACCCTGCGGAACCCTGCAAAGCAGTAGGCAAGGGTTAGATCTCTCCCCCACTATCAACACTGACTAAGAGCGGCTGCAGAGGAAGGAAGTGAACCAGGATAGCACAAGGCCTCCCACTGCCATCCCCCAAAGCCACCCCAGGAGTATACCAAGATTGATGGTATCAAAAGCTGCCAAGAGGTCAAGTAGAGCAAGGATGGATGCACTATCCCCATCCTGCTCCCGCCAGAGATCATCCAAAAGTGTGCCCAATGCATTTCTGTCCCAAATCCAAGCCTAAATTCTGACTGGTAGGGATCAAGATAATCTGTTTCATCCAGATTGGAGACAGGTTAGAAATTGAAAAAATTACTTCTTAAAAAGAGGGTAGACCACAGCCATCTTAAAGTGCTAGGGCATTGCCCCCTTCTGTAGGGAAGCATTAATCACTGCCAGTCCACCCGCCTGTCCCCTCCTGGGAATCTTTCACAAGTCAGGAGGGACATGGGTCTAAAACACAGGTGCTTGCATGCATACTCCCTATGATCCTATCCACTTCCTCCATCAAGATAACAGATTCCCAGATAACGGCAAGAACCTACCTCGGGCTTCCACTGGACCAGCAACCATGCCAGAATCAACTGGGAACAAAGTCGAGCAATTTTTGCCTTCCAGAAAATCTGCAAATTCCTCAGAGTGCCCCTTCAGGTAGACCTCAATCTCCTTCCCCGAGAGGAGGAGGCTCACCTTAAAGAGGGTCTCTGGGCAATTATCTGCAGATGCAATTAGTGTGGAGAAGTATTTACACTTTGCCGCACAAATCGCCAAGAGATAGGCCTTAGTAGCAGCTCTTACCCATGTTCAATTGAGTTCATCTCTTGCCTTCCGCCAGCGGTGCTCTAGATATCTCCTCATGCATTTCATTCCTCTCAGTTCCTCTGTATACCACGGGGCACAGAGAAGTCTACAGGTGAGGAGAGGTCGCATGGGTGAATCCTATCCAAAGCCTCAGTCACCTTCCTATTCCAAACTAAGAGCTCAGCTGGACTGCACAGTAGATCTGTAGTTATAACCCCCAGCTCCTTCTGGAACCTATCTGGTTCATTAGTCGATGGGCACAGGCCAATCTAATAGGTCCTGCCTTCCTGGGGGGGTGGGGGGTACAGCTCTTGAGAAACTCAATGCCACCAGACTGCGATCTGACCATGACAAGGGGACCAAGGACAGGCCCACCAATTCCAGATCATATAGACAGTGCTCCGACAAGAACACCAAATAGGGTGTATTACTAGTCGGGCCCTGGATGAACTGGGAGAGGCCCATGGAAGTCATGATTTCCATGAAATCTCGGGCTGCCTCCGCCCCCAGGGATAGCAGGTTGAAATCCCACAGAACTATAAGCCTGGGGAATTCCACCACCAGCCCCGTGGCAAGTTGCAGCTCCTGTGATCACATTCCACAATATTTGATCTTTCCAGATGGTTTATAACAAAAAAACACCAGATGGGGAAGCTGGACTTGCTTAAACATCCACTTAAACACTTAACAGCCATGTTGATTCACTTAACAGTGAATCCAGTAATGACTCACTTTTCAACTGCATTAATTTACAATGGAAAATCTGCTCCAGATTACGATCATGAATTGATTATCTGTAATGCCACTAGTGGATGCGTGCATAATTATTAATTAGTATTCTCATTTCATTTATCCTACTATGCTTTGCATAATATTGGAAGCCTTGAGGAATTTATAATAATCACAATTTCATTCTGACTCCTCATTCCCCATCAAAATCTATGTATGCCAGTCCTCAAACAACAACATAATTCTGAAAATTATGAGGGTGGGGGAAAGTTGGCTTGGTTTTACTTCTGTGATAGAATGGGTTCTAGAGATTGATATTTGTAGGTTAACACAACAAAGAAAAAAATGTCAGAAGATAATATTAGGCATATTAGTGGTTAACTTATAAGCACAGGCAAATTTAGAAGACTCAACAGCCAGTTGCTGAACGTACAAGAACCTGGCCAAGGAAAAAAGGGGACACCTTTTTAACAGAGATCATTATTCTCCTTCCACCTGCTTGTGGGGGGTAAACATTTAAGTTCTTTTCAAATAATGCTTTCAACCTCTAATTTGAGCAAGATTCATCCATTAAGAATGATAAAACTAGCAGCATCGGAGAGCTTGTATTATGAGTACATCTGAGGTATTGGAAGAATTCTAGAGTGAAAATGCCACAATTCTGTTAGGAAGCAGACAAACATATTAAGCTTGTTTCAAAGCGGTCTGCTTGGTAACCATCAAGCAAATGTGGAATGTATTGAAGAAGCATTTTCTCAAATACCGGTAACTACATGTTGTCATAACAGCAGGATCTAAGGCTTTTTTCACGTACACCTGATACGAACATGCAACATCTTTTTCCTTCTGTGTCCTCATAACATTCCCTTCATCTGATTTCCACTTCACACCTAAGACAGTCTCAAGCCATTCTTTTTACTGTGTCAAAATAGTTTTTTTTCTTTACCCAAACACAAGTTTTGCCATTGACACACTGACCCCTATTGCATTTTCAAACATGTTGCCCTCAGTGCCCATATTACATTTTCTTGTTTCCACAGGACTGTATCTTGCTAGTTTTTGTTTATTCTTTCCAAATATTGCTTAAGTTCATGGAATCCCTCATGCTATTTCAGCCCTTGATGTATTTGGACTCGGGCCATCCATACCTCTTACCTGACTTTAGATGGTTGGATGTGGTTTAGAATTTGTGAACCAACATGGTTTTCTAAGGCTGTAGATTTAATGGAATAATTATTTAATGGGCATTATAGACTGCCATAATTTCCAATACCTCATAAACCTAGGAAAATGATCCACAATTGTCTTCTGCTGACCTTGAAATACAAAGAACAAGGAGCAAAGAATGTTAATGAATAACATACCCAGGGGTGAGATTCAAATTTTTTAACAACTGGTTCTGTGGGCGTGGCTTAGTAGTGGGTGTGGCTTGTTGGTCATGTGACTGGGTGGACGTAGCTTGTTGGTCATGTTATTGGCTGGGTGTGGCCAACTCAATATCACTCACATAGAGGCACACATCTCCTCACCTGGCATCTCATGACTGTAGGGATGCTGCAACAGTCGTAAGCATGAAAAATGGTCATAAGTCACTTTTTTCAGTGCCATTGTAACTTTGAATGGTCACTCCACACAAGCAAAGTACCAGCAAAGGAGGGGAAAAAAACTCCAGAGATGTTCTTGAGACAGGAAGTCTAGTCCTACCAAGAACGTAATAAGGGTTAATGGAGAGGCAGTTTCTGTAAGCAACACCAGAATGTTTCCTTCCTGCCTTCCTTACAGGATTAGGCCAGTAATTTCTTCTAACAACCGGTGCTCCAGACTGCTTGGAATGTTAACAACCGGTTCTAGCAAATAGGTGCGAACTGGTAGAATCTCACCCCTGAACACACTCCTCTTCTGAACAGCCACATGATTTTATCTAACAAATCCTTCATATCCATATCCTTATGTTGTGCTGTGTGCATTCGCCTAGACCAGTGGTGGCGAACCTTTTTCGGCTCCTGTGTCCAAAATTGTGTGTGCGCTTGTGCACACGCATTCGTGTGCCAGCATCTAGAAGGCAATGTATGCTATGCTGCCCCCCATGCCCCCTGCGCATGCATGCATGATCCCCCATGTATGCCACACATCTCTGTGCATGACAGGCATTTCCCATGTACCCCTGCCCCCTACACATGTGTGCCAGATACCAAACAATCATCTGTTGGGTGGCGGCACATGTGCCCATGCGCAGGAGGGCTCTTCTGGGTGACCTCTCATGTGCCGGCAGATGTGGCTCTGTGTACCTCTTCCAGCAAGTGTGCCATAGGTTTGCCATCAAGGGTCTAGACATATGCAAACAGGGTCTAAGAGATTACAAGCTACAAAGCTATCAAGCCATTTTTCCCCTTAAAAGAATATTTTAATCAACTGAAATAGGTCTAATTGTTTAGGGGCAGGGTGAAGAAAGAATTCCTGCAAATGGGGAAACAGAGTATACAACCTCCACAGAACTACAGTATTTCAAATACTTGTCTGCCAAACATGGACAGTGGTATGAGATCACAAAGGTGCAACATTAACTCCATGTTTGTGCAAAGACTCGACATAATACATCCTTTTTTATGACTTCCCTGTTTTGTTTGTTTAATAAAAATTATATTTAAAAACAATTTACAATCAGTTTGGAAATCTGGAGAATTGGAGGCAATATTTTAGACAACTTCAAATCTGTGGTCACCAATGTGCCTCTAAACAAGCCTGGAATATTGTAAAGCTGCTAAATGAATTATTATGATCCCACAATCCAACAAAGAGCCCAAAATGCTCATTTAGTTCCTTCTAAAAGTTACATGAAATTATGGATTGCACTAAGATGCTACAGTTATTTGAGAGCAGCAGCTAACTTTCTATAGCCATTTTTTTAATGTTACTCAAGTAGCAAATGAATCACTAAACCTCCAGAATTATTTATAGGGATAAATGTTTATACCTTATCCAAAAGCATGTTAAGCCTCTTTCTTTGGAGCCTCTGTGATTTGTTTCAGTCAAGATACTCCCTCCTAATTATGAATTCACCCCTTGATGGAGAAAAAGCAATTAGTCTCTCTAAAGGGGTTTTTCACGTGTGATATAGAAAGTGTCTTTTAATTTCTAGAGTGGATGGTTTCTGAATGATGCAAACAAGGCTTACCTTTTATCCTTCATATTTCATTTTGCAGATATAGAAACTATCTTCTCTAAAATTGTTAGGAAAATATGGCAAGGTCAGGTGATCATTTAGGGAGGGATCCCCAACTACCTTGCCACAGTACAGTAACTTATAAACACAAGACTTCACTTCTGCAAGCTCTGCACAGAGTTATGTGCCTGCAGAACAGATGAATTATGTTCTTCTCTATTTCAGTCCTCTGTTGCAGGAAGTGCCATCAGCTATCTTCCATTCTATCATCAGATGACCCTGACCTCTTCTGTTACTCTAGCAAAGCTAAGGAAAACCATTGCAAACAGCATCAGGCCAGCAGGCAGCTGGAAGCTTAGCTGCTTCCATCTCTGATCACTTGAGATCAGGGGTGGGTATCTATGGTTCCTTTACGACTGGTGGACTTCAATTCCCAGAATTGGGAGCATGTCTGGCTCAGAAATTCTGGGAGTTGAAGTCCATAGATCATAAAGAGGCCAAAGTTGCCCACCCCTGCTTGAGATCTTCATAGCTGGACAATAGTTTAATGCCCAGATAGTGAAAGGGGCTCATGTATTCTTTGCAATAATCTATATGCCGCGAAACCCTGTGGTTGTTAGTCACACTTTTTCATTCAAAAGTCACGGACTCCATGAAACTAAGGTGGTTAGAAACAGGTTCAGTTCTCTGTATCAGAGTTAGCCTTCCTCGCAATCCCCTGTTCACAGCTTCTATGAAAAAAATGATTTTTAGCTATACAATTTGGGATGAGCACCCTTTGAATGGTGTAGCACTCAGGGCAATAAGAAACAGTATTTAAACTAGTCCCAACAACTCTGAAGATTTGGTAGTTTTCTCTTGCCAAACACATGATACCTTTTAACCAGGGGTAGGATTCAAATTTCTTAACAACCAGTTCTGTGGGTGTAACCTAATTTGTGGGTGTGACGTGGTGGTCATGTGATTGGGTGGCATGGCTTGTATGTAAATATTATAAATATTTATGTAAATATTGATTTTATTATAAAAAAGAGCAACTTTTACCCAAGAGCAGGCAAAGCAGGCAGGCAGATTGAGTTGCTCACAGAATCACAGATTCACTTAGAGATCTATCTATCTGCAATCAGCTATTTGAGCCTGTCACATAAAATTTGCTTGCAAGCAAACTCACAAAACTAACTCAGAGTGCACCATGTGTGTAAATATTGAATTTTTTATTAAGAAAAGAGCAACTTTTACCCCAAAGCAGGCAGGCAGATTGAGTTGCTCACAGAATCACATAGAAATCTATCTATCTGCAATCGGCTACCTTGGTCTGACTCTGCACTGAAAAATAGAAGCTTCAGTCCTAAGGAAGGTTCAGCTCTGCTTTTAGATTAGCTAGAAAGCAAGAAATCCAAGGATTTCCTGCTTTCTAGCTAATCTAAATCTCCTGGCAGAGCAGAACAGCTGATGGTCGGGGTGGGGAAGGAAAAATAGCAACTTATCAAACTAGGCAAGTTGGATGGCTCGCATGCCAGGTAAGGAGTGAGTGGGCGGGGAGGGAAGGGGCCAGCCACTGGAGCGATTTGCCAGTTCTCTGAACTGTGGACAATCATGCGTGCAGCACCGTTTGCAAGAAATCATCAGCTGTGCCACCTGGACAGCTGACAAGCGCTGTGCTTGGTTTGAAAATCCTGTTTCCTGCTTTTTCAACCTCAACTGTGCTGCACAAAGCAGCTGAAGCAGAGAATAAAGGACAGCCTAGAACACGGGCAAGCGGGTGGGCCAAACATTAAACCGGTTCGATGTCAGCTGCTCTTTGCAGCTACAGGTTCTATAGAACCAGGCTGAGCCGGTAGCATCCCATCCCTGCTTTTAGCTCAAACTTTTACATCTAACTCAAGTGAACAGATCCAAAGGTGCTTTTTTTTCAGGGGGCAACTGAACTTCCTTGGTTTTTTTTTTAAAGACTTTTCACTTTTCATGCAAGAAGCATTTTCATCTCTGACAGGATAGTGAGGAATGGAAGTACTCCCACACCATTCAAAGGGTGGCTGATAAACTCTACAGCAGGGGTGTCAAACTCAAGTCCCGGGGTCCAGATACAGCCCATGAGGTGCTTAGATCTGGCCTGCAGGGCTGGCCCTGGAAATAGCAAAGGACCAGCCTGTGGTGCCTCTGCCAGCAAAAACGGAGCTCACAAAGGCCACGTGAGGCCCTCCCAAGCTTCATTTTCGCTGATAGAGGGTTGCAGGAGGCTGTCCCAGCCGAAAATGGAGCTTGGGAGGCTCCATTTTCACTGGCAGAGCACTTGGGCCGCCACAGATGCCCCCAACATGATGTCAAGCTGACCACACCCACCCTGTCCTCCTGAGGTGAAACACAGACCTGATGTGGCTCTCAATGAAATCGAGTTTGACACTCCAGCTCTGCAGACTTTTAGCTATAGAATTTGGGATGTATACTTTTTGAATGGTGTGAGAGTAGGAATGGATTTCTAGAGAAAGAAAAAAATTGCAGACTATAGGAACCAAGAGAACTACTCAGGACATGATAAACCTCCAAGTGCTTCAATGACCTTCTAAAAAGATGCAAATTACCAGCTGTCTACAAGGAATATAAATCTTTCCATTCTCCACCATCTATTCAGAGCTGAAGAAGCTTCTTGGATGAGAAGTGAAATGTTTTCAAAAGAAAAAAAACAAGAAAGTCCAGTTGCCTCCTGAAAAACACCTTTGGGACATGAATAAATTGAGTTTTCTAGTGTTGCAGGTACAACTATTCTATTATTATTTTATTTTGAAGAAACTAATTTTAAGACTACTCCCCAAAACAACTATCAGACAAGACATTCATTTGCTTTATTACCATATTCTATAGATCTTTCTGAAAGGGAGGGATGCCTTACATAAATTACTTGGTGAATAAAAATAAACTATTCTTTCTTAGGTAAATATTTTTCCTCTCACCCCAGAGAAATGAGAACATTCAAGCAGTGAGTCATATAGCAAATATAAGTTCACCTGCTATTTCTTAAATGTTAGATTTTAAAAAATTCTTCCTGGAGTTGTTACAAAGGGTAGAGAGCTGGAGGAGTAAAGGGCAAATTATTATTATTATAAGAAACCATTATTTGTTTCATCGTTTGACTTTAATGATTGAGGGGTCAATTTTAAATATTGACTTTTAAATATTTCAACCCTTAAAGATGGGTACATTTGGATCAGTCTTCTCTCAGCTAATTTTGTGAGGTAGCATTCCTAGATTTTAGATTCCTTTATTTTAGAATAATTGGAATTACTTTCTGAATTACTTTATTTTATTTACTTATATCCACCATTATAATTTTTAGAAACAATTTAAAGTGGCTGACATATCTTATACTCCTTCTTCCTGCTATTTTCCAAACAACAACGCTGTGAAGTGAGTTGGGCTGAGAAAGAATGACTGCCCCAAAATCACCCAGCTGACTTTCATGTTTAAGGCAGAACTAGAACCTGCAGTCTCCTGATTTCTAGCCTGGTGCTTTAACCACTAGACTAAACCAAACTGGCATTTTGGCACTCTAAGTTTTTGTAACTGTTTTCCTCGTACAATATATTTTCTTCCTATTATGGAATAATTTGTTTTGACTTTCAGCAGCTATCTTGCAACAGTAATATTTCATCAAGGACCCAATTTTACCAACGTTTATTGTCAATTGTCTTTATAATCAGACACCAGGGCAAGTCTGTTAATGCCCTCCTGATGTTTTGGATTTCTATCTATCACAGCAGCCTGTAGGGTCATTGGCAACGGATTCTGGGAGATTTAGTCCAAAATATCTCCAGTGCACAATTAGCCCATCCTGCTTACACTGTGTTATTTGTAAGCCTTCTATGGAGCTTTAGTTTTATGGCCACCAAAACAAGTCAAAAGTAGATGAAGAATATGCTCAAAGGGTAAACAGTGCTGTCAGACACTTTCCAGAACAGTTCCTTGGGAGTCAGCCTGAGATACAGGACCGATGGGACACTGTTGAACCTGCGAAGACTCCAGGCTGTCACCAGGATAAAGGAGACTGTGCAGGGGTGGGATTCAAATTTTGTAATAACCAGTTTGGTGGCCATGGCTAAGTGGGCATGGCCATGTGACTGGGTGGGTGTGGCTTGTTTTTTTGCAGCCCCCATTTTTTGGGCCTTCTGGGCCTCAGGGAAGCTTCCTGGGGGGGGGGGGTATTTTTGCTTCCAGAAGGCTTCCCAGGGGCTCAGGAAGGAAAAAACTGAGCATGGGGGGACGTGCATAATCCCCCTGCACTCCATTTTGGAGCCACTGAGGCCTCAGAAGAGCCTCCTGGGGAGGCATTTTTGCTTCCCTGGGGCCCAGAAAGGCAAGAAATGAGGCAGCGGGGGGAGACAGCTTTTGCCTTTCTAGGCCTCAGGGAAGCCTCCTGGGTGAAGCAGTAAGTAAGAGAGGGAAATCCCAGCACAACTGATCATAGGAACAGCTGATCGTCGGTAGGGGGGGGGAAAAAGAAATATCTTAAGGAGTGACTGAGGGAGATGAACACAGTCAGTGATGTCGGGCATTTGCGCAATGTTGCACATACGCGATAAGGACTGACTGGGAGAGGAGAGGCGGGTGGACAGGGGAGGGACCATGATTTGCCGGTTTCCCAAACTGCACAGAATCATAACAACTGGTTCTATAGAACCAGTCCCAACTGGTAAAATCCCACCCTTGAGACTGTGCTACGAGACCTCCTGATGACTGTGCCCTCTATGCTGCATCAGAGCAGGAAGTGCAAGCCAGCGTGGACAAATTCAAGCAGCATATGACAACTTCGGCTTCCTCAACGCTAAGAAGACCAAAATGATGCACCAGCCAGCTCCAAATCCCCAACACCAGGAGCCCATCATCACAGTGAAGGGACAAAAGCTGCAAGCAGTGGGCCAATTTACATACCTTGGCAGCAGCCTCTCCCGCACAGTGACAATTGACATTGAGGTTAACTGCAGAATCGCCAAGGCAAGCTCTGCATTTGACAGACTACTGACCAATGTGTGGGACCGCCATGGAATAAAGCTCGCTACAAAGGTCAAAGTCTATTGAGCAGTAGTGCTAACTATCCTCATGTATGCCAGTGAACTTGGAATGTAAACAGGAGGCACATTAGGCAATTGAACCACTTTCACATCACCTGCTTCTGCAGACTTCTGAGGATCTGGTAGCAGGACAAGGTGTCAGACACAAAAGTCTTCTCCAGAGCAGGCCTGCCATCAGTTCACACCCTGCTGATTAAAGCCCAGACATGCTGGGCAGGCCATGTTGCAAGGATGCCAGACCATCGCATCCTTAAATAGCTCCTCTATGATGAGCTGTCTTGAAGGAAAGCAATTGCATGGGGGACAAAGGAAGCGATACAAAGACATGCTGAAAGCCTCTCTCAAGTCTCTGGATATTGACACTACCTCCTGGGAAACCCTGGCACAAGATCGATTGACATGGCACACGCTGATTCACCAAGGCTGCCAGACATTTGAAGACAGAAGGATAGCCATAGCATAAGAGAAGCAAGCACTCCACAAAGCCAGAGCTGCAAATGCTGCAATAGTGTCCATGCCCATATAGGCCTTACATTCCATGCCCATATAGGCTTTACTAGCCACCTGCAGACACAGAAAGTCTTCCCAGAAATCAGTTTAATCCAGTGCTTCTCAAATAGTGGGGCGTGCCCCCCTGAGGGGGCGCGAGGCTCCGTCAAGGGGGGCGTGTTTGACCTTGGAGAACATGCTTTTTTATTTTGATTTTTTTACTGTCCTAGAATAAAGTGCAATTGCACTTCCACTACATTAGGGGGCAGTGGCGCTCTCATTGGCAGAGTGTGCGCAGGGAGCATTCGCTCGGTGGTGTAGGAGTTTTGTTTGCACTGAGCATGCGGGCTTTGCACACAGCACAGAGTTTGAGTATGAAGTGTAGACACGAAGTGTAACTTACCCTCAAGTGACACCATGAAAAAATATTTAACAGGGATGAGAAGACAGGCGGAGAGAGACGGAGATAAAGAGACAAACAAAAATCTCCCGAAAGCTAAGACAAGGAAATATGACAAAGTGTATGTAGCGCTTGGCTTCACTGTGACTACGGTGGGAGACGAGGAAAGACCAGTGTGCTTACTATGTCTAAAAATGTTGGCAGCGGACAGCATGAAGCCCAATAAATATGGTTTAACATGGTCAGTCAAAAAATGTTTATAGTTTAATTAAGGATTAAATTTTATTTTTGAATTTCAGATGCACTTTAAATCTTTTTTGTTACAGTTAATAAAGCTGTTTTTTTGTTGTGAGTTGGTCCATATTTCTTTTTTTATTCTCTTATACGTTAATAAGGATACAGTGTTATGCAGAGGTGTACTTATAACAATTTTATAGACAAATGATACTATTTATAGTCACGCGGGAGCGCGAGATGTTTTATTCTTACTAGGGGGGGCATGACAGAAAATAATTGAGAAGCACTGGTTTAATCCCATCCTGGCTTCTAAGTCCTACAAGTCTCAAGGCCAAGGCTTCTCAAAGGAAGAGAAGAGGAGCTCTCAACAAGTAGAGGCTTGTTTCAGCTTTAAGAGCATCAGCGCATAATCCTGAAAAGAGGTGGAAGGGCCAGTCTTAACCACAGATGTTCTTATAAATTACGCATCCTTCCATCCTTCCCCAGCCTTCTGTCTGCTACTCAGGATTCAAAATCCCAGCCAGCCTGGAAATGTGGTTGATAAAACCCATGGTTAAAGTTCCAATGGTGCTATTGCTATTGAATCACAGACTTGGATTTGAAAGGATTTGGAAACCCACTTTTTTTAAAAAAAGGAAAAAATGGGGTACAGCTTGCAGAACCAAAGATAGATACAAAATTACAGATATAAGATGAAAGTGCTTTAAAAAAAAAAAAGTATACTGGCAGCAAAATGTTTAAAACGCAATGCAGAAGAAAAACTTACTTGCAGAAGTATTTGTATTTGGAAAAAAAAAAAAATGCCTATTAGGGAAAAGCTACAAAAACACATCATGATGCCAAAATGAAAACAGAACAAACTGAAGGTTAGCAGGCAAAAAATGAGAAGACCAAATTAATAGACTTTCTATCCATACTTTTTATCTGCTGGTATCCAGTATCTAAAATAAGAGACAGATGTGCCTTCCAGTTTGTGCCTTCCAGAATATGCTGCTGAAATCCAACCTGTAACAACCCCACCCAGTATAGAAAATGTTTAAAGATAGTTGGATCTTTCGCCAGACAGCATCTGGGAGCCTGGAGCTCTCTCACCTCTGAATGACACATAATTTTCAGTTGCAGCATTCCAGTACTGGGATTCAGGTTTTTTTTTTATCACTGGTTCTGTGGGCATGGCTTGGTGGGCCTGGCAGGAAATCTCCTGTGAAATCTCCAGTCAGAGGTGGTATTTGCCGGTTCTCTGAACTACTCAAAATTTCCATTACTGGTTCTCCAGAACTGGTCAAAACCTGCTGAATACCACCTCTGGAACATTCACTCCCTCCATTCTGTCTGTCTACATTAAGATCAGAAACATATGTTGGGCCCCACCTGTATCTATTTGTTCCCATCCAGAGATGGTATTCAGCAGGTTCTGACCAGTTCTTGAGAACCGGTAGTGGAAATTTTGAGTAGTTTGGAGAACCGGCAAATACCACCTCTGACTGGAGATTTTACAGTATCCTTCCCCTGCCACGCCCACCAAACCACGTCCACAGAACCGGTAGTAAAAAAAAAAAATGAATCCCATCACTGCTCCCATCCCATATTTGTTGCAGAAATAACTACAAGCAAAAGCAACTTTGGTTATGGAAGAGCTGTTTACCTTTTTCTATTGACCAGGTGATAAGGGTGGCCTTAACATATCACCTGACAAGTCCTAGTGACTTTGTCTCTGGGCCTGTTCTCAGGTCTGTTCTTGGTTGTCTATAGAAAGTTCCCACCATCACTTTATTATCTTTCTCCTTACACGTACATCCTCACCTTCAAATTAATAGCATTTAAAAAAAAAAAAAAAGTGTATGCCACCTCACTCTCAATGACTATGGGTTACTATTTCTGTCATTCCTTTCAAAATAGCCCTTGAGCAACTCTGGCTGTTACTCGGCTGATAACATTATGGTTCTGATGGGAATTATAAATCTTTCAGAGCTCTTCCATATATACAGGAAATGGTAAAGAATATTTTCAATTCAGCATGTGAGAAGAAAGGAAACATGTCACTCTCTGCACCTGGTGAATAAAGGCACATAACCTCATTTCCCATCTGAAACTGTGAAGGACACAGAAAAGTCCCTGTTGCATATTGCTAGGCATTATATACCCCCTTCCGAAGACTTCAGAATAGTATGCATCAGAGGTGGGTATTCAGCAGGTTCTGCAGAACCGGTAGTGGAAATTTTGAGTAGTTCGGAGAACCGGCAAATCCCACCTCTGACTGGAGATTTTACAGTATCCTTCCCCTGCCATGCCCACAGAACCGGTAGTAAAAAAATTTGAATTCCATCATTGGTATGCACATATTTCCAATGAAAGGAATGTAAGATAGCATTACAGTTCTTTATTCCCCCCCCCCCATCTTTGATCTTTCTGACAGTTACTGAAATTGTCAATTAAAATGGGGCCTATAAATGTCATTTAAAGTGGGGAAAAGAATATATTTGTCATATAAAACTTTCTGAATAGTTTACACGTACACATTCGTGAAACTGAAGGACCAAATGCTAGCAGCAGAGATTCTAAGGGCCTGAGAAGAGAAGGAATGGACTAGTATAATAAAAGAAAGGCTTAAAGTTACTTGCTTGTCCAGCTCTCCCCTCTCCCCACAATCAACATTCAGAATGGCATCAACTGCATGTCCAAACTAAGCACAAGGCATGTCTCATCCTTCATCTTATCCTATGAGCATCTTATCCATAGAGCTCTGGAATAATGTACAAGTGGAGAAGAAATCCAACTTGTTTGGCTGGTTGCCCAACTTCTTACTGGAAAGAGCCAGCAAACCTGCAGACTGGGTGGAAATGCTTCATCTGCAGCTTACACTAGTTGACTGACGTAAAATCATATACGCTAACTGTATTTCCAAGTCTCCAAGAGGGTCCACTTTACATAGTGAATGAAGTCTACTAGCATCCTCCTTGTACTGGTAATCTTTGATTTACAACCATTCGTTCGTTCAAAGTTACAGTGGCGCAGAGTGACTTATGACCGATCCTTGCGCTTATGACTGTCATAGTATTCCCCGTAGTCATGTGATCAAAATTCAGTTGCTTGGAAACCAGCATGTTTTTACAATGTTTGTGGCATCCCGGGGTCATATGATTGCCATTGGAACCTTCCCAGCCAGCTTCTCACTAGCAAAGCTATTGAGGGAGGATGAATTCTCTTAATGACATTATTTAATTAACAGCTGCTGTGATCTGCTTAACAACTGTGGCAAAAAAAGGTTGTCAAAACCAGTCATAATTCACTTAGCAACCACTTTGCTTAGCAGTGGAAATTCTGGTCCCAATTTTGGTTGTATGTTGAGGATTATCTGTAAGATGAGGCATGCTTTGTCACATAGGACTTAAAGACAAAGACCAGGTTGAAAGGAATTTAGGAGATGTCTTTCTCTTAATATCACAGCACTTCAGAAGTTAGAGAAATAATTATTGCAGTATGTCTACTGCGACTCTTCGTTGGTGAATTGAATAACATAGTCCTCTTAAGCATGCCATGAGTATGTTTTGAACATGTCATTTACTTTGCTTGTCTCACGTAGGCATCAAAGAAAGGAACTTTGAATGTCAGAAATTCACATATTTTTCATTCTGAGAATTTCTGAACACAGTATCCAGGAAGATAAAATATTAATAGGACAACTAAATTATAGTGGAAATGTAACCAGTGAGACATTGTCTTGTGTGAATAATGGGTTGATAAAAAGGAAACAAGACAGATAAGGAAGGTTAGGAACAATGACGGAGTCTGCTACATCTGTAGATTATTAGGTTAGAGAAGGCAAGTTTAATAACTTGGAAATCTTTTGCCGATCTTAGAAGGATGGAAGGCTGAGTCAACCTTGAGCTGGTCAGGATTGAACTCCTGGCTGTGGGCACAGTTAGTCTGCCATACTGCATTTTAACTACTGCGCCACCACAGCTCCTTCATATTTTCACATAACCACTACTGCCAAATGTACGAAGACCCAAGAAGCAAAGTAATATCAGAAATCACTTTATATCTTGGCATTCTGAAAGCAGGGGGAAAAATTTCAAAAGGAAAAATGTTTTAATCAAGACTATCAGATTGGGCTGAATAAGAGTTGAACTACCACCAGATGGCAGCAAACTATCTCTCTGCTGCCATCCACCGATCTCCCTAAATTTTACAGTGCAAGGCTAGCTCTTAGGAAAAGAAAATAATATATGAAAAAAAATACACTGTTAGTTTGTGGGTGTTATATATAACCAGAGTAGGAGCGGAGGGAAGCCTTAGCATGGTTGTTTATGGCCCTTCTGATCTGTGAGATGCTACTCTTCCATTTGGTACATAGAATGTCTAGAAGCAGCTGTTGGAGTCTCTGGATGAAGGCATTGGGTGGCATCTAATAGCCACCCTTTGCCATTTCTCAGGCATTTTTCTTCAAGATAAGAGGCATCTGTTTTTCTACTTTTTTCTCCAAGGGCTTGAGAATAACTTTCTTGGTGGTGATTTTTAGCTTATTTTATCGCTAAAGGTAGTGCAGTTTGCTTCTGGCTGGGCTTTTTTTTTTTTTTTTTGTTTCCTGCTGGGTTTCGTTCCATAATTCTACCTTCTCCCTGACTAGCTATATTTTCTAGCCTGGAAAAAAAAACAACCCTCATTAGAAGGGAATTCCTTTGGGTTTTAATTGGGAGATATGACAGTATATTAAAGGCAGACCTTTTACACACAAGGACAAATTCCTTTTTGAAAGGAAGTTAGAAAGCAAATCCCTCCTCTCAGATCTCAGGCCCAAGAACTGAATTGAGAGCTTGCAAACAGAAACTCAAAATGTGTCACCAAACCCTAGTAGGAAGTCATGTGAGAGGCAAATTAATGTGACTGTGAGGAACAGTGCCCCACCCTTCGTACCCCGGGGGCCCATCTTTGTGGCTGCGGTAAAATGACTTGTTTGTAGAGTGTCAAGGCTTTGAAACAGTCATGTGGTCGGATGCTACATTTATGAGTGATAAGCAGTCCAGAACGTCCAATAGAGAGGCCACTTTTATCCTTATCCTTAAAAGATCAGGAAAGGAAAACAGGAAGGAAAGGGATTCGTTCAGTTTAAGGCTGCTTAAGCGAATCACTTTGATACAATGGTTAAGGGGTCCCACCAAGAACTGGGAGAGAACGAGTTCCAATCCTGCTCTGGGCACCAAGCCAGCTGGATGATTTGAGGCCAATCACTCTTTCTCAGCCCTAAGAAAAGGGCAATGGTGAACCAGTTCTGTAAATCCTTGCCAAGAAAACTGCAGGGATTTGTCCAGGCAGTTGCCAAGAATCCACCCTGCCTCAAAGGCACTCACACACAAAGAAAATTGCAGTGGAAACTCAGGTAAAATGCTGGATATTTACAAAGACAGAAGGCAATGACCCCCCACCCCATCCCAGCACAGTTACCTATGAGCTGAAGGATCCTTCTTCCTTTTGCTGAAGCTCTTGAAAACAAAAGAATGGTGCAGATATAATCGCTATCAAACAGGGATGCCCTTGAAGATTACTTGCTTTGCCAGAATGGCTGTTAAGAATAAATTAAACTTTTTGGATAATATGGAAAGAGGGTTTGTGTCTCTTTTTTCCATACTTCTGTTATCTCTTCCCCTTGCCTCAAGTAGTCTCTCTCTCTCTCTCTCCCTCCCTCCCTCTCTCTCTCCCTCCTTCCCTATCTCTCTCTCTTTCTCTTTCCCTCCCTCTTTCTCTCTCTCCCTTTCTCTCTCCCTTCCTCCCTCTTTCACTCCCTCCCTCTTTCTCTCTCTCTCCCTCCCTCCCTTTCTCTCTCCCCCTCTTTCTCTCCCTCCCTCCCTCTCTCTTTCCCTCCTTTCCTTTCTCTCTCTCCCTCCCTTTCTCTCTCTCTCCCTCCCTCCATCTCTTTCTCTCTCACACACACAGACACACACATTCCTCTGCTCTTTCTCCAAACAGTTAATCTCAGATTTCATTCATTTCATCCTAAGGATTGTGGTTGTTTGCTGTTTCTGCTTTGTGTGAGAAGTACATGGTATATGTTGGCACTTCTATGTAATGTGTTAGTGGAGTATAGACAACAATGGTTGCTCTAGAGGAAGTCCTCAACTTACAGCCACAATTGAGCCCAAAATTTATGTGGCTGAAAGAGACATTTGTTAACAGGGAATTTTGCTACAGTTGTTAAGTGGAATCATTGTAGCTGTTAAGTTAGTAACATAGTTGTTAAGTGAATCAGGCTTCCCCTGTCGACACTGCTTGTCAGAAGGTCATAAAAGGGGATCACATGAGATCCCAGGACACTGCAACCGTCATAAATAGGAGTCAGTTGCTAAGCATTTGAATTTTGATCAGTTGACCATGGAGATGCTGCAACGGTCATAAGGTGAAAAACGGTCATATGTCACTTTTTCAGTGACGTTATAACTTTGAAGACGCACTAAGTGAATTGTCGAGGACTACCTGTATTCAAATGGTATCAATTTACTTTTGTACATGAGGTCCCTTATTTACAAGTATATTTATGGGGATTGTCCCACCTATAGGAATTTATTTTTGGGGCAGTGTAGCTTCTAGGAGGAACGCACACTTGCATACAATGCATACTTTATAAAAGCATGGAACTCACACAAGTTATTTGGTGTGGGAGAGCAGAATTTTCAGGATTGGTTCTTGCAAATATTGCCAACCTGGTACGGAGAAGAAATTGGTATTGTATAAAATCATTCGTGTGTTTTGTATTTTTTTCCTGTTTACACTTTTGAAATACGCAAATTGGTTTGAAAAAAAACCCCAAACCAAAGCAAACAAGGATACCAGTGTGTTGATGAGCAGAGCTGAGGAAACTATAAAATGCAAAAGACTTCCTTTTAAACATGGCAATCTTGCCCAAGTGATGACCATAGGGGGAAAAAAAACAGATTGCAACAAAAGTAAATTGAAAAGTCAAGGAGGAGTGGGTAGGCCAGTGAGAAATTCAAAACATATTTAAAACGCAATATACTTAAATATTTTGGTTCCCTTTCTTATTAAAAAATAAAAAAGCACTCAGAACTAACATAAATAAGAAAAGCAAGATTTTAAATGACAGCATTCACTCAAACTATTGTAAAAGCTACAGTCTAACTTCAAAAAAAAAAAAAAAATTGAAATATTGGCCCAAACAATGTGCTCCAGCCCGCCAGACAAACAAATGCGAGATAAGCAGCTCCATCCTCTGTAAAGAGAAAGGAATATGTCACTTTTAGTAGGGGGTGGGGGGAATCATAATCATTCCTAAAAAAAAAACCCCTTGATTTGATCAAATAGGGATACTTCTTTAAGTCTTGCAAGGTAATTATTACTCTAACAATGGGAATAGATGACTTGAATTGACAACTTTGGCCTTCAATGGTTCATTCAGACCATTTCAAATCACAAGAGATGTCAAACCAGATTTTACACGCCTGCGCTGTGAGCCCTGCTGTGCTGGTGTAAACAAAACCTAATACCATTTGGTATTAATTTCAGCCCCAGTCCTTCACTTTCCCAGACTACAGAACTGGGAAGCCTCTGAATTCAAATTCTCTTCTACTGTTTCATAGTAATTCCTAGTTATTAAAAGTCATGTGAACTAAAACGGTTAGCTGGAGACCCCCGACCTCTTGATATTTGTCTACAATTGGCTGTAAAAGAAAGCCACTCTTTTTTTTTTTTTTAAAGAGAATTTCTAGGCCTATGTATTGGGGTTTTATATTTGGTTTTTTTTTTACTTTTCTAAGTCACCCGGAAGTCACCACAAATGAGTTGGGTGGCCATATTTTTTTTTAATCAATAAGTAATAATAATTTTTAATAATAAAAATACTCATCCTAGCAAGTTCTGTCTCCCGATTTTGCAGTCCTAGACAATGCAGAAATCACTAAAAGTTCAGCCACAAAACATCTGACACAACACGTTAGAAGATGGAACTCCTGCAAGGCCAACACAATCAAAGAGACAGATATTCCTGCCAGAGCCAAAGCACGAGATTGTCTTGTGGCTAGAAAATAAGCAGCTTTCTTTGATGCCATTCGCTGTCCAATGCATTAGATTAGTTTTCTCTTCAACTTTTCCTGGCCTTAATTGGCCTCTGTCCAACAGCATCGTTTAGTGCCTTAAAATAACTCACTGCAGGGAAGAGAGGGAACCTTTGAGGTGCAAAGTTGAGGATGGCTAGAAGAGCTTCGGCCTTAGTTGAAGCTCCAATTTATTTGCATTGTCCCATTATTTGCAACATTTATCTGGCTGCCTTGATGGCAAACCTAGCATGCTGGAAGTGGCACAGAGAGCCATCGCCCCAACTCAGTTCCCCTGCACGTGCGCAGGAGGGCAGGAAGGTTGTGCGTGCACTGCATTATGGGTACAGGCATGCATGCGTGTTCTCACACACCGCACATTTTCAGCACGCAACGACAAAAAGGTTAGCCATCATTGGTATATGATAACCATTTCAAACTTGCGTTTTGCAGCCTTCCCTCTCTGAACCCATCTGAGAAATCTACCTGTTTTTTTTTTTTCTCATCCCGATAAACAAAAATGGAGAAGCAAGACATTGCATGCCATACTTTAAACTAGCAGGTAATGTTTACCCATGATAAACATTAACGAGCAACATTCAAGCACTTGTGAGCTGCATAATGGGGTTACATTGAAGGATGAAGGACACGGCGTAGCTGCCAAATATACTAGACTTGGGATTCCTAAAATAATATCAACATGCAGTGCTGATTGTTTTTCCTGATCTTGTTGCCAAAACAGAGCATTGGATAGGATCTGAATGGCAAGTTCAGAGGGCCACAGAGTGCATGACTACAGCAATTCTGAGCTGTAATGAGTAACTTTTTCCACCCGACTCACCAAACGCTGAAACCTGATCTAGATGTATGGCACAGCAATGAAAACTCCCCCCCCCCCCCGCCCCATGGCCAGTTGTAATGCATCACAGATTTGAAGCTCTGAGTAGGGAAGCGGGGAATTCTGGGAGAACCAGCCTCGACACATGTAAAGGGCATGTGGCTGGGGAAAGCTAATGTTTTATGCAGATAGCGCTGCTGCTATTGCAGCCTTTAAACACCGACTGATCACTGCACTTCTGCCTGGTAGCAATCACATGAAAAAACCACAGCCTATGGGAGCGCAGCTTGAAGTCGCCCCAATTCCCTAAAGAAAACCTGCCTATTATTGCCGGAACAAGCGGTGTACACATTAATCCTAACTAAGTGCTCAGGGTACCCACCTTCCGCCTTCAGCCTTCGCTTTGCTAAAATTGCCTCTCAGCAGGCAGCCAGGTTGAGAATAAAACCATTGTAAAAGGTAGCGTGTGTGAATTAGCTGGCCAGCTTCTATTGCCTCTCTGAGGAAAGTAGAATGGTGGCCAAATCCTGCTTCTTCCTCTCCCGAGCAGATCCAGCCTCAAAGAGAGAAGAAATAAGTATCAAGTTTTTTTTAAAAAAAGAATTAACCAAAAGAGATAGGTAAGGAGAATACAGCTGTTAGGCCTCCCTCTTAGACAGCAGATGTTTTCCTTAAGCATGTGTGGGGGGGAATGTGTGTGTAAAGTATAGTAAGGTCTGAATTTAATCTACTCCGTGTTTACATTTCTACATATCTTAGTCTACTGTACTTTAGCAGGAATATTCAGGCAACCAAGGGAATGTTTGCTTGCCCCGGAACTAATTTCA
Organism: Hydrophis major; assembly: GCA_033807585.1. Lineage (NCBI taxonomy): Eukaryota > Metazoa > Chordata > Lepidosauria > Squamata > Elapidae > Hydrophis > Hydrophis major. The sequence continues at coordinate 177,096,885 of CM066329.1, forward strand.
GTAATCCTGGTAGTCCTTCAATTCATTGTTTAAAGACAAATGGGTGGTATTTTTGGATGAGTGGAAGGATATACACAATTTTCTATGTCCTGAAAAGGGATAAATATATTGGCCTTTCCTAAAACCTAACACATAATGCTGAAAAGTAAAATATTTACAAATGAGTGGGCTTGTGCTTTTTAACGGGTGCAGAGATAAGTTATATAAGAAAAAATCCAATTATAGAAAGAAAGAAAAATCAGAACATAGCATATAGAACATGTATTTGGATCCAGCTTTGGATTTTCTCTACATTTTATACTACACTCTGTAGCAATTAGCCCTGAACCTGGGAGCAAAGCACAGCCATTTAGGGGACTTTTGCCTTGCAAAAGCCAGAAAAATTATATCCCTGGGATATAAAAGCAAGAATTTGGAACAGGGGACTTGCCCAGTGGTTAAGTCAATCATGAATGTGCTAGTTACCATAATACTAGACATGAAAGGAGGAAAAATTTTTTTTAAAATTGTAGGCATTGTACAAATGAAAGCCTAAACAGAGTGTCATCTTTCAAGTTGTGTCAGTTGTGACTGTGTAGAGACAGTTGCCTGATAATTCTGAGCAATCAAGATGTATCTTCAAACAAAATCAGCTCTTTAGGTTGAATTAATCAAAGGGGTGCTTACATGCATATTCGGCAGACAACTTGATTTGTCTGTGACTCACAGCTTAATGTGTGTGCAAGATAGGGTTTGAGGAGACAGTGATGACACCCACAGTGTTTGATCTCCCATGACTCATACATCACATGCAAAATTGCCCAGGATCAATCTGCGTGTGTGAACTAAATCTGAAGAAAGTCAATGTAGTATGCAGGGGAGGAGGACATAACCCTGATTGGATCCTAAACTAATCTGTGTCTCTGAAGCACCCATATCCTTGCAAACAAAGATTGTCCCAAGGAAAGCATTGGAATACACATTTGAAAGAATGGCCATATGTTCAGTTGTTTTGTGTACAGCATTCAGAACCTTTATGGACACTCCATACCAAATATAAAGCCTGTCATAAAATTCAGTATTCCTGATAATGCCTGCATCGTGGTATATGGAAGCAGCTAAATACTTAGAACAGAGTTATTTTAATCCCTCCCCACGATCCATTTCCTATAAAAATGGGATAAGCTGATCGTATCAGTAGCAAGATCTCTATACATACCTGTTTCTATTAACAAAATGTAGCTCCCATTTTAATGTTTATTTTTCCCACTGTCCTTTTAAAAATTAAAATACAGCAAGTATACATTGAAAGAAAAGGTTTAAGGAAATATAAATTAAAGCGAACGGTAACTATAGCGTGAATAAAAAAAAAACATGCCTGGATCTTCCTGATCCTTATGCTAACGAAAACATGTTTCAAGACAAGGAGGATGGCTTGCTACTGGGAAGTGAAAATCTTAGGCTCCGAATGAACTTTCGTGGAATCTGTCACAATAGTTGCAACATAAACTGAAATCCAGGAAACCTTCTTTCTTGTAAGGAACTTGATCCAGGTTTTCTAGAATCTACATCGCATTGCAGGACAAGTAGAAATAACCTTGTGGTAGGCTTCAATCAGGGCTTATGCCACAAATGAAAGGCTTCCATAGAAGGGCACAGACCGCAGCACCTGCCAAACAACTATCAAACAGGGGTGACACCAAGTTCTTGGACCACACCAACCAACTGGGACCAAGTTTCTGAAGTGCCAGGAATGGGATAGCATTTAATGATCGCTGAAAGTGCTACCAAGTGCCATCCTTGAAGCCATTGTGTGCTTTTTGCACTTCTTCAGCTTCCTATTGGTTGACATTCTGTGGAAGGCTATTTTCAGACTTGTTTCCAAAGCACAGACAAGATGTTAGCTTACTTTTCAGCTTCTCCCCCTCCCCCCCCGCCCGCTCATCCAGCCCTCTTCACCGTATTTTTGGGCACAAGTTTTTGAGCAAATATCCAGCCAAGGTTTCATAACATTATATCAACTCCTGCTCTTATAGGGGCAGCAAGATTCCACCAATTGTGGTATGCCACTCCAGAAGTACCAATGAGAGAAAAACAAACCAAAGGTCGATACACAACTTTTGAATGTTTAACACACTGATCATACCATCTTGTGAATTCTTACAACCACTTGTAAGCTGCTCCTATTGCAAGTTAGAACAAAATGGTGGGGGTCCCAGTAACAATCTGCTTGCCAAAAGCCACCTCTAGAGGTCCCAGAGAAGGCGAGCTTGTTTTTCAGACTCAAAGTCCTACTTCATGAAGGGGCAAGATATTTAGAAGGCTAGGAAATCTTTGTTTGGAGCAAAACCATGCGCTCAAAAAGGGAAAGCATCCTGTTTCTGAATGAACTTGTGTGGATATAACATTAAAGAAATATTGAAACAAAGTAAGAATCTTAGAAAGTGAAAGCAGAACCAGAATAAAGAAAAAAGCAAGGAAAGACTGACTGTGGGATTGATTGATGTTTTTGGTATAGACCCTCGGCTGGAATAACTGAGAACTTTAGAAAATTGAAAGAAGACAAGTAAGTGTTTTTTTGTGTGTGGACTTTAACGATCATAAAATATAAGAGTATGTAATGATGATATCTCTTCGGGAATTAAAAATGAAACTTAAAAATATGAGAGAATTACTACAGGAAAGAGGCGAATCACTTTGCTGTGTTAGAAAAAATAGAAATGGCGATTGAAGAACAAGAAGAAAGAGCTTCAGAGGAGGAGGAGTCGACTCAAGGAGAAGACATTTTTTTTTTCTTTTCTAAAAGATGAAAGCCAATCCAAGAGTGGATGGTGAAGGTGACAGAGCTTGCACAGATAGCCTTGATTAGAGAAAAGACACTAATTAAGTTTAATGCCTATTGGAAACCCCCTTTGGACTTGCACAAAACAGAAAAAGAAATTATGACCAATGGGTTTCACGATTAGAACAAATAGAAAAATGAGTTATATTGTAACTAGTTTCCTCTAAATTTATGCCTTTCACTATTTGTAGAACAAAACCAGAAAATTTTCCTCCTCTTCCCCCCTCCCCTCCCCAGTAGTTTTGGCATTATTCGTTCTCTCTTTCCTTCCTTTGTTTTAAATATTTCTTTTAATCTTTCTTATTTAGTAATTTAATAATTGCAAAAAAAATTGAGCCACTCCTAGCACATGATTTCCAGATCATGATTGTACTCTTTTTATGCCCTTATTTCAGCTCATAACGTCAGTCAGGTCAAGCTGCATTTAGGCCTGATCCCTATCTAGATTGACAATGCAGGTGACTGTGGCGCCATCAGCAAGCTTAATTAAAAAGCTCCTACTGCCATTACCCAGGTTACTACTAAAGTATTTCCTAACATGGGCCCATGACTAACTCTTGAGGAATGCCACTTCTAACTTATTTAAAACACGAAAGCACTTTGTTCTCCTTATTAATTTCTTTCTAGTTGCACAATATCTGAACAAAATGTCTGAATTTACAAGTGTAAACAGTGAACAGTAGTTTTCCATTCTTCAACAGATCAATTGGTTCGCTGAAGCAACGGCTTTTCTTCACAAGGTGCTAAATATAAACTTTGATTTGGTGCTATCCAAAGCAAGTGGACTCTGCCCACATTGCCGTGATGCAAGGGTCTTCAAATTTGGTACGTTGAAGACTTGTGGACTTCAACTCCCAGTATTTCTGAGCAAACATGACTGAAGGAGGAATTCTGGGAGTTGAAGTCCAATCTTAAAGCTGTTAAGTTTGAAGACCCTTGCCTTGATGAATAGAAACCTTCCACTGTTTTGAAAAATAGGGATAGTCCTTCACTTATGACCACGATGAGCCCAAAATTTCTGTTGCTAAGTGAAACCTTTATTAAGTGAGTTTTGTCCTACTTTATGACTTTTTTTGCCATAGTTGTTAAGTGAATAGCTGCAATTAAGTTAGTAAGCTGGATAAGTGAATCTGGCTTCCCCATTGACTTTGACTGTCAGAAGGTCACAAAAGGTGATCACATAACTAACTCCAGGACACTGCAACCATCATAAATACAAACCAGTTGTCAAGCAGGCAAATTTTGATCATGTGACCATGGGGGTCCTTGCAATGGTTGCGAGCATGAAAAATAGACATGTCACTTTTTTTCAGTGCCATAGTAACTTCAAACAATCAGTAAATGAATTGTTGTAAATCAAGGACTACTTGTAAACCACATAGGCCCATACATTTTGTCTTTGCAGGATCCATTTCATAAATATTTATCACACATTCACTTATTCTGAAGTTTAGCTATCAAATATAGCTACCTAACAAACATATTCTCTCATAGTTCTAAACATGGATGTCCAGCACTTGGCAATCAATTGGTTTTGAAGTTGTGGCTTCTGTTCTAGTCTTTTGAAGCTTCTGGAGGCCAGTTTAAAAAAGAAATCTGATAGGGTGTAATTCTAATTAAATGCCTTGTAATGTACCTTACTGAAATATTTTAATAGCTCGATACTTCAAAATGGTTGAATTAGAATTTCAAACTTGAAGCTCCAGGACATTGTTCTCGGCAACAAATTTCCCATCCACAACATCATAATTATGACTGCATATTACAGTAAGGAAGATTTTCTATTGAAGCAATTTTTTTTAGAAAAAGGCAATAAATGGAAAAAGCCTCAAATGATGTAAAGTTGTCTGAAATGTTCAATGGCATCGAATAAATTTAAAGGGAAGGATGCAGCTCAATGCAGAGTGGTGCATACAATGGGATAGACTATATAACACATCCTAAACAGAGGCACTTTTATATTGCATCCATTTATCACAAGTCCCATCAATATATGTATATTCTTGGGAAATTCTTTTAACACTTATTTAGTTACAAATATTTCTATTTTTTCAAATGAAAATTTGGTTTATTTCTATAGCGTAAGCCTGGATGACTAAAACCCTCCTTGCCACTTTACCCCTACACAAACTACAACAAAGGGTAACAGGCAGAAGCCAAACTTCTTAGAATACAACCAGTCAGTTCCATTCTTCTTTCCTTCCCAAAATACCTTTCACCACAGATGTTCACTGATGCTTTCAAGGAGCAATAAGTAGTCCATTAGCAACAGCTGCTCAGTTAACTCTTGTTTACACGCTGTGTTGCATTGTAATTTATCAGCTGCTTCTTGAACCTGGACACAAAGATTCATCCTGAATCGCCTTTGTGAGTAGAATAAGGAAACATCTTCTTTAAAGATATGTGGACATCAGCAGTCCAAAGCTCCATATTATGGTAACAAACACTGGTTGGCCCCCTTGCTGTCACATTTTATGTCCACTGAAGAGTCTGTTGAAATTTGTAACATGTTATATGTTTATGGAGGGAGGGAGAGAAGAAATGGGGTTATTCAGCTCAATCTAACTCAGGGGTGTCGAACTCAAGGCCTGCAGTGCCGCCTTGGAAACAGTGAGGGAGCAGCCCGTGGTGCCTCTGCCGTGAAAATCGGCTGTGCTAAAAAACCCAGGAAATAAAGCACAGGGGTGGGTAGGCGGGGCCAAATACTCACCGAAACCACCAGTTTGCCTGAACAGATCCGAACCAGTAGAATCCCACCCCTCTGGTCACACCCACCCCAGTCCCCCAAGGTCAAACACAACCCTGATGCAGCCCTCCATAAACTCGAGTTTGACACCCCTAGTCTGTTTGTAACACCCTGGTGGCTGGTCTAGGCAGAAGATCTCAAGTTTGTACAATCAGAGCTCTCTATTGTGGGGAGGGAAGTCACGTTTGTTCAGCATGGTCCTTGGTATGAGAAGCAAACCATGAATTAGAGAAGATACCTCTGAGACATTCCCACTCTCTCATGCTTGCAATCAGAAACAAGTGAAAACAACAACAATTACAGAAACAAGTGAAAAATGTACATCAGAGTATGTAAATCAACAAGCCATTTCAACAAACATGCAATTATAGAAAATAGTCCCTTCTGCTCACTGCTATGTGGCAAAATCTTTCACTTGTAGCACACGGGCAGCAGATGCTACAAACACATTTTAGACAAGTTACAGCAGGGCTCTCAAACACCCGGCCCATGGGCTGGATGCGTCACACACTGGTTTAGTGAAGGGGAAACACATCACAAGATGCTGCCGTGACGCTGTAAGTTTGACACCCCTGAGCTACAGCTTTCAGCCTCCTTGGCGTACATGATGAGCTCATTGTTGACAGCATTCATTTCAAGCCACAGACCAGCAGAGATGAGAATCAGGGCTCTGCTCCGGTTCATTCAGCTATCACTGCGGCCTTAGAACCATGTTGTCAGGCTTTTGTGTTAAATCCAGGTCACCAAATCAACTTTCAACTGACATAAGGCGATTAGGCAAAAAGTTAACATTATTACTGAAATTCAGCTTTGGCGGAGTAACTCCATGGCTGAACCTGGCTCTTCGCATCTTATTCTAATATTATCACTTCTGAACATCAACATGCTGCCGAGGGACAACAATCTGCCTGCCAACAAGATCCTCAGCACTTGCCAAAATCTCTTCTCTACCAAATTTTAAATCATTTGAATTGAAAATAAAGCACAAGAAGCTGGCACACTCAAAGCAAAAGCCTCAAGCATAACCAGCACTTTCAACAATGCTTCTGGGGCCCACCTAATTCCCACAAGGATTGTTAAAAAATAGAATGGGGGAGATGGTAGCTCAAAGCTATGCTTTCCATTACAAAGACATTTTGTGATTGGCCACACTCAAGAAGGCAGCTAGTCTGACAACACCATTCCCACCCTCTCAGAACTGCTGAGATGCCACTGGTCTGAAAAGACTGAAGATCCCTTTCAGTCACAGGTAGACAACTGATAACATATGGATACATCTATGTTGTCCCTCTACATCGGAGGTGTCAAACTCAAGGCCTGGGGGACAGATATAGCCCGCAGGGTGCTTAGATCTGGCCAACTGGGCTGCCCTGGAAACAGCGAAGAACCAGCTTGCGATGCCTCTTCCAGCAAAAACAGAGCTCACGAGGGCCATGTGCAGCCTTCCCAAGCTTCGTTTTCACTGACAGAGGGTTGCTGGAGGTTGTCTCAGCCGAAAATGGAGCTATGGAGCCCATTTTCGCTGGCAGGCCACCACAGGCGCCTCTGACACGAGTGACATCATGCTGGCCACATCCACCCCAGCTGCCCCGAGGTCAAACACAACCATGATGTGACGCTCAATGAAATCAAGTTTGACGCTCCTGCTCTACATTGTACTCAAAGTAGTCCCTGAGGGATGAAACTGAAACTCTCAAACCCAACTTTCTTCTTTGGGTGATGTAGGTAGGGCAAAAGGTTGGTTTTAAGGGTGAAATTAATTTTTAATACCTGCCCAGGAAGTTTAAGGTGCCCGCTGCACCCCTTGTTAAGGGAAGCTCTCAATCACTACAAGATTCATTCTAGACTCTGGGGAAAGAATTATGTCATCTTTGAAGGTAGCACATATTGTTTCCTGGTGGACCACAGGAAACTTTTTAAAAGAAAAAAAACCCAAACAACTCAACAAGGGCAAAGTGCCACCACTCCCTCTGGCCTTCTCTGTAGGTTACTGGGTTGTTCAGTTTCTTTACCGTTGGCTCTTCCTGATACTTCCTGGGCGGAATCCTCTGTTAAAACTCTAAAAGGCTAAAGAATGTGGCATCAAAGTGTTTATTTTTTTAAAACCTGCAATTTAATAGTAATTCTGAAGGAATGCAGATATAATACTGACAACTGTTGGCTTGTATGCACAAACTCAGCCGTCAGTTGCAACCTTACAATGTTGTCTTCTTATAAATTCTTAATTATGACACTTAAAGAGATTTTTTTTCCATTTTTACCTTGAGGGTCTCCACAACAAAGAATTGAAAGGACAAAAAACAAGGACCAGTCAGATTAAAAAAGTGTTTTTTTTTATTTTTAAATTAATAAAAAACCTTCAACCTGTTTAAGCAAGATTCTGATTTTAAAACCTAAAAAATGTAGAACCTCAACTCTTAGCCTGCCACTGGATTGAAGGGAGATGTTCAGGAGCCTTCCTTCAACAGATCCATCTTCTAGAATAGCTCATGTCTCCGTGATGATGCATACGCCTTTGAAAATTTAAGCTGTTTCCCTTCTGGATGAGCCTCCCCAATGCTTAAACATTGTCCTTTTTAAAGGGAATCAGCCCGAGAGTTGAAGGGGGAAATTTTTTCCAAGAGGAAGGGAAGGAGGACAAGAAGGTATTTCAGTTCATGGTAAGATACAAGTTTCAGTGATTTGGGATGTACCTGTTGCAGCCATCATGACAGTTTCAATAGGCCAAAATGGGGAAATGTGGACAAAAATTTGTACTCAAGTTAGAGCATCTTCCCCCTTCTTAGAAAAACAAAAAGATAAAAACACCAGTAAAGGGGGTGGGAGAAAAATCCAGCCTGCTGCAAGGAGAAAGGGCTATCAAAATTATTTTGTTAGAGTGCACATATATTAATTAACTCCTGCCCGAGACATGAGAGCCAAAAATAGACTTCTTATGTGTACACAAAGTTGTGGGCCAAACTCAACATGCTGCTTGAAGAGGAAAGTCCCCAAAGTGTCTAAGAGCAGAGGCATTTTTGCATTCTTTATTTATTTCCAGATTTTCCTGTGGCCCACAGGAGAAGTCTGTGGAGCAGCCTCTGCAGCATAAAATTAACAACAAAAATCGCCCCCACTTTGATGGGAGAGGGGAGGCTGGATTCCTTCAGCAGATAATCCTCCAAAATGCCCGTGTCTTAGCTGCAACCTCTTCCAGCCCCGGTCTCTTCACATAAGGACAAGGGCAGCTACAATTTTGGACACGTTGCTTCCTTCAATGACTCTTTTCCCAAGGCCCCTCAACCCTCTAGCTGCTACAGGTATTGCCACATCCCCGGGAACCAATGGGAAAAGAAGAGGACAACAAAAAACAATTTTTGACTCCCCCCTCCCACACCTGCCTGTTTCAAGGAGGCCCCTTTTTTCAACGCAGCTGCCTCTCTTTCCAAGCAGCGTTCTTAGAATACCACCTGGATCTTTGCAATTCCGTTGCTTTCATTTGTGATGTATATATACATTAGATATATTTATATATTTATATATTATAGTTATATATATTTTTTTTCTTTTTTAAAAAAGAGAAGAGACCAGTTATTAACTCTCCTGAAGAGCGGATAGGGGAAGAAAAGAAGGAAAAGAAGAAAAGGATCATGGGGATAACTGATGACATATCATCAATTAAAAAAAAAAAAACAACCTATAAAATATTCCAGTGCGATCTTCAGAAAAAAAAAAAAAAAAGCCTCCCCTCGCCCCCATTTCCCGTGCCTCAGATTTGCCATATTCCTCTCCCCTTACCCCCCCCCCTCTTGCCCCATCTTCTTTCCCATTCTGAAAACGTTAAAGTCTTATCTCTGGCCATCCATTGCTGCCATGGCTTTCTGCTGGGGGGGTGCTGGCTGAGATACAGGAGGCCACATGGGCTGCTGATGATGAAGATGATGGTGGAGATTGTGACTGGTGGGTGATGAAGGAGGGACCCAGGCAGGTTGATGGTTGGGAGGCGAAGAGGCCCAGAAAGGGCTAAAGCTCCCTGGAGGAGAACATGCCATGGACGTAATGGGACTATTGCTGCTTTGGAGATTCTCTGAAGTCCGCAGCTTGGAAAACATTGCTAGAGCGTCTGGGAAGTTGGGTGGTGTGGCTGGAGTATTGCTGGGTGTGCACATCTGAAGAAGACAGAAGAAGAACAGAATTATAATCAAGGACTCCAACACTTGATCAACATGGTAATCAATATGGCAGCACTAAGGGCAATAAGAAACAATATTTAAACTAGTCCCAACAACTCTCTGAAGACTTGGTAGTTTTCTCTTGCCAAACCACATGATACCTTCTAGCTCAACCTTTTACATCTAACTCAAGTGAAAAGACCCAACAGTGCTTTTTTTCAGAGGCAACTAGACTTTCTTGTTTTTTTCTTTGAAGACTTTTCACTTTTCATCCAGCTTTGACAGGATAGTGAGGAATGGAAGTACTCCCACCACACCATTCAAAGGGTGGCTAATAAAACTCTACAGCAGGGGTGTCAATCTCAAGGCATGGATGCAGCCCGTGGCGTGCTTAGAGCTGCCCTGGAAACAGTGGAAGGACTGGTTTGTGATGCCTCGGTGCCAGTGAAAACACAGCTCAGGCCCCAAGCTCTGTTTCCGCTGGTAGAGGGTTGCAACCCCAAATAAGCATAACGGTTAAAGGTAGGTTCTTATACCATTCTGTTCATTACTCTTTCCCTATCCTACCCTAACTAAAAAGATAGATGCTGAAAATGATTTTAAAGGGACAGTCTGTCCCAGCTCTGCTTAGACAGGTGGTAATGGATCCTGCATGTGTACTTTTGATAAGCAAAAGAAAGGACGGGATGCTCAGTAAGTGGGTAGGACATTTTTTTAAGACTAACCATTTCAATTAGCCTGTGAACTGCCCTTTATCTTATTTGTGGTTGAACTATCCTAAGGCCTAATTTGGCAAGATGCTTTTTATAGTGTAGGATGTGGTTTGTGGCTTCATAGGAACTCAACTTTCTCCTACAGTTCCTGGGTGAAGAAGGGAGAGAGAAAGGAGACACTATCTGTGGAACCCCCACAGTCAGAGGCGACTTGTCTGATAACAGCAGCAGGAATTCAGCAAGTAATAGATGTTTGTCACAAATTGGCTAATAGCTTGCTAGGTTTATCATTTAAGCATTCTTCTTGAGAAGCCCAATTTAAAGGAAACCGCGGGAAAGAATATCAGCCTGCAGAAATAGCTGTTACGGCATCGATAACAGGGAAGAACAAGTGGCACTTGTTTAATTTAAACCAGTAGAAGAACTAACAGCTTGGCCTATCGCCCCCTTTTTTGTCCCCTTGTCCAATCAACTTCTGATCAAAGCGCTAAAACCTTCCACTTGATATTAATATAAAAGCAATCTCATGAACGCTACTTTTCACAAGCCCGGAGTTATGAATAGTCAGCAAAGAACAACCTAAGCACTAAAAGGCACATATTGCCTTCTTTACCTGAGACAGATTGAAGCAGGGTTTCCAAAGGATAGTTAACTTTTCTGCTGAGAGAGGAAAAAACTCTCTCTGTCCCCCCCCCTCCTGACTTTTATGGCAAGAAAGTTTAAGATCAAAGCTTCAATTTGAAAAAAGCCTGAATCTCTATTATGAATAAGGGAGGCAAGAATGATTGACTGCAAAAGTATTCACACTAAAGCTAGGTTCTAATATATAATCAAGCATTAGAGTATTGCTGCCCAGATTATAAATAAATTGCAGGTGTTCCTGAAGCTGGTTAGTCAATGGAAGTGAAGTGTCTTCTGCAACTGGAGTGACCTGATGAAATTTCTATGGATTGCAAATTCTGTGGATTGCAAATCACAGAAATATTTTAGCCACAAGGAGAAGCGTACAGGTAAGTTGTGCTGCAAATTTTCATTGGCCCACAACTTCTGATGTAATTCCAAAGAACGAAAGAGAGTCCCATATACTATGCCACCAAAGCAAAGCATGCAAATGAGCATTAATGCATGCACTTTGCATAATTTCCATTAACACAAGAAGTACTGCAGAACTGGTGACTTATCATCATGGGTATCACCAATGAGTAAACTCACTCTTACCAGGACACTTATATTTTCCTAGGTGGAAAAGACTGCTCTCTTGTATGTTGTACCATAACCAGGTTCCACTTAGGGGGAGGGGGAATTTCTTGCACTATTATTATATATCTCATTAGCATCCCTTCCAGCCCTGGGTGCTGCAGCAAATTTCTTGATTTATGGAGGCTCCTCCCATCTGGCTCTCAAAAAGAAATGATACTTCTGAGAGGTAAGAAACAGCAAGATATGGTGGTGTTTGGAATTATGCATGTAATGAAACACTCCCAATTAATTGCCCTGCCCATTTTTCTGTCTATCATATGGCATCTTCATTGCATCTAGGACTGTACAAAACTCTCCCTTTGTGACTCAATTGGTGAACTAAATAGTAGGTTTTGAATAGTTTTTAACCCAAATCAAATCATGTGGTCTTCTGGTGTTTCGGTGCACATAGGAACCAATTCAAACATTTTTGTTCTGAAAATAAACTTCTGTGGAGGAGGGGGGGGGGTTTCCTTGGGAAATGTCAGCAACAGCTGGGAAGGCAAGAAGACCTTGAGAAGATGGTGGAGGTGAGGTAGTGAACAAGCCATGTGAAGAGGGACCAACGCCCACCATCTTGTTCTATTTGCCCTGTAAAATCAGTCTGAGATCCTGCTAGATGTAACTTTTGACAGCGTTAAAACAACCAAGAGTCCAGGGTTTTTTTTCCACTTGAACTGCAGCTAATCCAAAAGAATTCAGCAGAACTTCTATAGTACAATTGGTTCAGGTTTCAAAGAAAAGTTTTTTTGTTTTGTGCACACCCCAATTTCGTCCTTCTATTTTGCAATCCACTTAGATCAGGCTTGTCCAACCCGCGGCCTGCATGTGGCCCAGGTCGCCTCGTAATGCGGCCCAACGCCCACCCCAACCTTCGTGAAAGATCCAGTGAGGAGGAGGAGGAGGAGAGGCAGGCGCGAGATGGGGTGAGGCGAGCAACAGAAAAGGCGGGCAGCCGCAGCCCGAAAGTCCTACCCCATCACCTCCTGCTTCTGCCCCTACTGCCGCCGCCACATTTGCAGGAGGAGAGGTAGGCACGAGGCGGGGTGAGGTGAGCAACAGAAAAGGCGGGCAGCCACAGCCCAAAAGTCCCGCCCCACCACCTCCTGCTGTTGCTGCCACCGCCACTGCTTCTGCCGCCGCCGCTGCATTTGCAGGAGTGGTAGGCGCGAGGCAGGCGAGCTTTCTCCCCGCTCCCCTGCAAAATTTGGCCAGAAAATTAATAAAAAATAAATAATTTGCAGGAAGAGAGATAGGTGCGAGGTGGGCGAGATTTCTCCCCCCCCTCCTCCCCGCAAAATTTGGCCAGAAAATTATAAAATAAAAAATATTTTTTTAAAATAAATAAATAATAATAAATAAAAATTATTTTTTATTTTATTTTATTTTATTTATTTTATTATTTTATATTATTATTATTATTATTATTATTATTATTATTATTATTATTATTATTGTATTTATTTTATTGATTGATTGATTGATTGATTGATTGATTGAATGAATGAATGAATGAATGTGTGGCCCAAACCAAATTTTCATCTTCTAATGTGGCCCAGGGAAGGTGAAAGGTTGGACACCCCTGACTTAGATGCTCTTTCAAGGATCCTTTTTACTAAAAAGACGCTTTTGTGGCTACAGAAATTCTGATGAATTTAACAGCTGGAGTAGTCCAGACCTTCCATCTAATTTAGATTCTGAAAGGGGTTAGATATCTGGACAATCAATTAATGTTAATACTGTCATTTCAGTAGGTGAAAGAGTGGGTGCTAAAAAAATTTTTTTTTAAAAAACTACCACAAGAGTCAATCGCAGCAATTATGGTTCTCCCTGAAGAAACTGTCCATGGAGGGAACCGCCATAAAAAGACTGATGTGATGGGGCACCATCTTTCCTCTCACACTCTCTGGATTCTGTCATTCATTTTGGGATGCAGAAATTCATTCTGTGCCTAACCTTCGCATTAAAAATTAACTATTCCAGGATAAGGATACCTTGAAATAAAAACACACCCAATATAAAGAAGATGCTTTAAGACTGCTAAAAGCATACAGTACAAATCTACTGCTGGATATTGATAAATGTACAAAATCATGTTAAGAATTATTAATCAAGGAGTGGAAGCGAAGGATGGTTAAAATCTTCTGGTTCTATAAACTGCATGACAAAAAAAAAAAGCCTGATCTGAACACTCCCAGAATGCTCCCATCCCAGGGTTTAATGCCTTCAGTCAAACTCTTTGGGAGGGCCATGCTTTTCACGCTATATTCTAACTGGGTACTTCAACAACATTTTAGAAATATTCTGCTATTCTGGTGGCACAACCTGTCATAGTCTACCATCCTGGGATCTGTTTAGCTCCCTCAGTGCCTTCTGTCTTTTAAAAACCTACATTCAAGAGCTCAGTTTGAGATGCACCAATTTGAAACATCAAAGATGGAGGCCTCCCAGCCTACATCTTGGCTGTTACACAACATGCTTAATTGTTCTCAGTGCTACCATCTATCTTCCTTGCTGGGTGAAATTCACATGCATCCTTATATCCTTTGTTTTAAGAATGAATGTAGGCCTGCCGTATTCCGTTTGCTAATTTTTATATGTTGCATCCACTCAAGTTTTCTTTTTATAAACGAGATTCTCTCTCTCCCCCTTGCCTTTTTGAGAAAAGGACCCATTTTACCAATAAAGGAAAATATTTGCAGCACAGGGTCCCTGGTGCTCTCTGTGCTTGATTGCTTTATTGCAGGCATTTCATTATCCAAACTAGGTAACATCATCTGTGCCTAGTTTGGGTAATGCAAACATCTGCAAGAAAACAACTAAGCTCAGAAAGCATCAAGGACTCATTTTAGCTTGAACGGCACACTAAAAAAACTACCATTTCATTCTGGGTATCTTAACTACAGTACACAAGGCTGAATCTATAGGGTTAGAGGATAGATACCAAAGGGCTGTACCAAATCCCCATTCCCCATACATTCCCCTCATTCCTCCTATAAAATGAAACAGGTTGAAAAATAGGTGGACTTATATGCTCACCTGTTGTTTACATTCAATGGCGTATGGGAGAGCAAGGGTGCCCATTCTTCAACCCTACTAAAAACAAACACTCCCTAAAACTCTTCCAGCCAAGAGACTGAAAGCCTGCCAATAATGTATGCTTATTAAGCCTTGCTCACCCATTATGATGCACCTGCATAATGAGATGTACCCATTTATTTACACAACAATGTATTTCCAAAACAGCAACTCTGCCAACCAGTCCAGCACTATCTTTCAAAAGATTTGATCTGCAATTTCTTCATACCATGGGAATGGCTTCTGTATGTTTTCATTTACTTAGCAAATGTTCTATATGATCCTGTACACAAGCTGGGGAACTGTACATTCTTTCATGTGTTAAAGCTTATAGACTGGAGCTCATTTGCCTCCCATCCAGTTGAGTAACAGCTACGTTTCCATCAGCTGAAAGTATATTTTAAAAAAATCTTCATATTTTGTGTCCTTAGTCGTACAAAACATTTCAAGGTGTAACTTTTTCTTCAATAGGCTTGTTCCAGGATTAGTTAGAATTTCACTAGTATTTTGAATTTTTACTGAGCTGTTTACAGATTTTGCATTAACTTGTTTTAGACTTCTGAAAACCCTAGGATTCCCCAAGCTTAGATACATGCATGGTGTGTGTGTGTGTGTGTACTCATTCATTCATTCTAATAGCAATGTCCTACCTGACAATGACTACTTCAGCTTCAACCATAACAATACAAGAGCAAACAATAGATACAAACTCAAGGTTAATCGCACCAAACTTGATTGCAGGAAATACGACTTCAGCAACAGAGTGGTCAATGTCTGGAATACTCTACCTGACTCTGTGGTTTCTTCCCCAAACCCCAAAAACTTTAACCTTAGACTGACTACTATTGACCTCACCCGCTTCCTAAGAGGTCTGTAGGGGGTGTGCATAAGCGCACCAATGTGCCTACCGTCCCTGTCCTATTGTTTCTTTTATTTTTCTTATATGTATCCATGTATTCGTAACTATGTTTTTACTTATACCTGTTATCTTGTAAGCAATTGACAAACCAAATAAAAATAAAAATAAAATAAAATGGTCACTGGAAACCGAAAATAACTTGATGGCACATAACCAATCCATCAATTTAGCGCAGTTCCAAGACTGGTTGGTGTGTGTTACTAGGTAGGGAGGATATATGACCCAAGATTACTCATGCATGATGTAAAGGAAGAATCATCATATTGATCTAGCTTCAGGCTGTGGAGATAATGGGCGTTGGTTCTTACCTGACACGCCATTTCTATGAGAGCTGCGAGGATTGTCCAGAGAGTGGGGTGGAGCTTCAGTCTCTGCTGTTGTAGGCTGAGCTTAATTTCTGAGGAACGCTCCTTCCATCATGTGGCTCGCCACCGCGTTCCCCAGTTTATGCGAAGATGAGAGGAAAAACAGGCATTCGTGCTCTCCTCTTACTAGACTTAAAGTGCATTGGCCGAAACAGATCCCACTGGACGGTGAAAGACAGAAAGGGAGGGGCTGGACGATCCTCGCAGCTCTCATAGAAATGGCGTGTCAGGTAAGAACCAACACCCATTCTCCTTAGAGCTGCTCGGATTGTCCAGACAGTGGCATATACCAAAGCTGGGGCCTGTCCTATGGGGGGGGACACCATCTGGTCTGTAGACTCCTCGGGTTCCCTGAGTACCCTCTGAAGGACCCTTCTACCAAAAGAAGCCTCTGCTGTGGCATACCTGTCGATTTTGTAATGCCTAATGAAAGGCGATGGGGAGGCCCATGTTGCTGACCAGCAAATGTCGAGTATTGGGGCCTGGGTAGCCCAGGCGGCTGAAGTTGCCGCACTCCTGGTGAAGTGAGCCGTGAAACCCTTGGGCACTTGGAGGGCCTGAGCCTGGTATGCCTTGGAAATGGCCGCCCTTATCCAATGGCCTATGGTGGTTGAGGGTACCGTGAGCCCTTGTGACTTTGGTTGAAAGGATATAAACAGGGCCTCGGATTTATGGAAGGTCTGAGTACGTTTAATATAGATCCGCAAGGCACGTCTAACGTCTAAAGTGTGCCATAGCCTCTCTCTTTCATGAGTTGGCCTGGGGCAAAAATTGGGGAGGATAAGTTCTTGAGCCAGGTGGAAAACCGAGTTAATCTTGGGTAGAAAGGAAGAGTCAAGTCGGAGGACCACCTGGTCGGGATGGAAGACGCACAAGTCTTTCCTAACAGACAGAGCAGCGATCTCTGAAATCCTACAGGCTGATGTGATTGCTACCAGGAACACTACTTTGTAGGATAAGAACTGGAGACCTCTCTTAGGGGTTCGAAGGGTGGCTTAGTGAGAGAAGTCAGGACTCTGTTGAGATCCCAGGTCGGATACCGGTGAAGGGCCGGTGGCCATAAGTTTGTGGCCCCTTTTAGAAAGGCTCGGATGCGGGGATGGTGAGAGAGGGAACTGACACCCTCACAGGAAAGGACAGTGGATAAGGCTGCCACCTGACGCCTTAGTGTGTTGGGGGACAGTCCCTTGCTGAGACCCTCTTGGAGAAAATCGAGAATTTGGGCAATAGATGGGTCAGTTGGGTCAATGAGGAGATTGGCACACCATTTGTGGAAAATGACCCAAGTGGCATCGTAAATCCTTCTAGTGGATGGACGCCTGGCTGCTAAAATGATATCAATGACTTCGGTGGAGAACTTTTCCCTCTTCAGATGTTCCCCCTCAACCTCCAGACAGCTAGTTGAAGCCATTGGGGGTCCGGGTGAAGAAGGGGGCCTTGAGACAGAGAGATCCTGTCTGCTGGGCTCCTCCAGGGAGGGGCTACGGATAGGCTGCAGAGGTCCTCGAACCAAGAGCGACGGGGCCAATAAGGAGCTACAAGAAGTAATTCCGCCCTCTCGTGGAGTACCTTTTGAAGGACTCTGGGCACCAGTGCTAGAGCAGGGAAGGCATAAAGAAGGCCCGAGGGCCACGGGCATTGAAGGGCATTGTGGTTCTCCACCCCTAGGGACGGGAATCTCGAAACGAACCTTGGAAGTTGGGTATTGAGGGGGGAGGCAAACAGGTCTACTCCTGGCAGACTGAATATTGCTGTCGCCTCCCTGAACAGGGCTGGGTGGAGGCGCCACTCCAACTAGTCTATGGTGGACCTGCTCAACCAGTCTGCTCGGGTGTTGTCGATACCCGAAATGTGGTCTGCCCTGAGTGAGAAGAGGTGAGACTCTGCCCACCGAAAGAGGCGCTCGGTCTCCCTCATTATGCGTAATGACTGACTGCCCCCCTGCTTGTTGACATGAGCTTTGGCTGTTATGTTGTCAGTGAGAATGAGAACATGGCAGCCCTGTACCTGAGGGAGGAAACTGCGGAGGGCCAGGTGGATGCGCGAAGCTCTAACCAGTTTATGTTGCACAGCCTTTCTGTCGCTGACCATCTGCCCTGAGCTGTAAGGGAATGTAGGTGGGCGCCCCATTTGGACAGACTGGCGTCTGTGGTGACGGTGAGTCTTGGGGGCTCCTTGAGGAGGCAGCCCTTGTTTATCGACGCCTTGCTCCACCAAAGGAGACCTTGACCTTGCACCTTGAATTGCTTGAACCGGCTCTTTGATACGGGAGCAGGAACCACTGGAGGGATCTGGAGTGGAAACGGGCCCAGGGAATAACGGAAATACAAGGTATCATTTTACCTAGTAACTTGATTAGTTCGAGGAGGGGGACCCTCTTAAGTCGTCTGATGAGTTTGACTGATTGTTGGGTACTGAGTATTCCCTCCGGAGAGATGAACACCCTCCCTTTGACCGTGTCTATTATAGTCCCCAGGTGGGATATCCTGGTGGACAGGGCCAATTGGCTTTTCTTCCAATTGATGAAGAACCCGTGTTCCTATAGAGCAGTGAGGGTAATTTGGGTATCCCTGACGGCTTGCTCCCTGGAAGAGGATAGGATGAGGATATCATCCAGGTAACAGTGGAGTCGCACAGGGATGGTTCTGAGGTGGGCAGCCAGGGTGGCCAGGACCTTGGTAAAGGTTCTGGGGGCAGAGGCCAACCCAAATGGGAGGGCCATGTATTGGAAGTGGAGGTTATTGTAGCTGAAACGCAGAAATTTGGAGTGGGAAGGTCGAATTGGGATGTGTAAGTATGCCTCCGAGAGGTCAACGGATGACAACCAGTCTCTTTGCCTAACTCCCAGGAGGATGGATTGCAGCGTGTTCATTTTGAATTTGCGGTATACAAGATGACGGTTTAGCCGCTTTAAGTCCAAAATCGCCCTCCATCCCCCCGAGTGTTTGGGCACCACAAATAAGTGGGAGTAGAATCCCTGTTCCCTTTGGGACGGAGGAACGGGCTGCATGGCCCGTATGTCAAGTAGGTGCTGAATTGCTGAATCCATGAGGCTGCGTTTGGTGTGGTTCTTGGAGAGGGGACATGTCATGTAGAAATCACGGGGGGGTTGAGAGGAACTCCAGGGCAAGGCCAAACCTGATGGTGTTCCTGACCCAGGCGTCCAAAGCAAAAGAGCCTCACTGGTTGGCGAAGGCTTTAAGTTGCCCACCAATGGGAGTTAAGTCAGGTGGCTTATCTGGAGCGCCAGAAGGGCCTGCTGCCAGAGCCACGAAAGGGCCTCTTGAAGTTACCGCCTCTCCTGTGCCTATCAAAGGGTTCGGACCTGTCCTGGGGCTGACCCGAACCAAAGGAAGGGGGCCTTTGGTACCTGGGAGGGGGGGTAGGGACGAAAGGGGGCCCTCCGAAAGGGCTGCAAGGATCTGGGTTCTGACTTGTGGGTGAGGGATGGGAGGAATTTCTTTTTGTTCCTTCCTTCGACTAGGAGAGGATGCAGGGATGGTCCGAACAGTTTATTTCCCACAAGGGGGGAGAGGCTAGTTTCACCTTATTCTTGAGATCTGCCTGCCAATGCCTAAGCCAGAGGAGGTGGCGGGCCGAGACGTGGGAGGAAATGGCGCGGCAGGAGAATTTTACCGAGTGAAAGGTGGCGTCTGCTCAGAACTCGGCCATGGCCGTAATCTTAGCTATGTCCTGATGGGCGCGGATATTGGAGGTTGGGACATATTGCTTAACCTGGTGAAACCAGCAAATGGACGACCTGATGAAGAAGGAGGCGGCCATGGCCGCCCTAATCGCCCATGCGTCCGATTGGTGAGCTCGCTGTAAGGCCAGCTCCGACCGTTTCTCCTCTGGCCTCAGGGCCTCCAAGGGGTCGCTGAGCGCGGAGGAAGAGGCCAGGCTCACAACAGGCTCATCAACCTCTGAGGTGCTCAGTAGGGTGGAGAGCCCTAGGTCAAGGTTGAAGAACATTTTATTATGGGCCGAAGGGGTTGGGGGTGCAGTTGAGGAGGCAAGTTGCTTGGACACCAGGTCCAGGAAGATGGGGAGGGTTGGGATGACCTCGGCCTCCACCACCGGCTGTTTAAACATGGAATCCTCTGGTCCTTCCGGAACAAGAGGAGTGGGATCGGAGTGGTTCTGAGTAGTTAGACCTGAGATATTCCTGGGTTTGAAGAGGAGGGATTTGAATAGCCCTACAAAGGCAGGTTGATCGGGGGTGAGACCCTCGTCCTCGGACATCTCTGCCTCTGATGGTTCTGAGTCAGGGAGGGGTTCGTTGTATTGTAAGGACCCCAAGTCAAATTGTTCCTCCTCCTCCTCCTCCCTGCACAAATCTAGGTCCCCTTCCACCTCCTCCTTGTCCTCCCTGAGGGGGAACCCTCCCCTTGAAGAAGTACCTGATCCTGAGATGGTTCCGGAATGAGTGGGAATGATCTTACGGATTTGGTGGTCGGCAGAGGCAACCCCGCCCTAGCCATCTGCTGGAGTCCTTCCACAATTCCTTGGCAGATAGCCAGCTCCATTCCAGGCTCTCAGCTGCTCCGGAACCGCCTGAATGAGTGGTTCCTCCTGGCGCAGGCCAGTGGCTGTGGGTGTGCCTCTGGTGTTCGCCTGGCTGGAGTTCCAGGGGCCTGGAGCCCTTGAGAGGGTGAGCTGTGCCTGGATAGGGAGGAAAAGGCTAAAGGAGGGGGGGTAGAGCAGAGGTAGAAGGAGTGGCTGGTGCTGGAGGCACTGAGCCTGCCTATCTGATGCGTTTGTCTATTTCTTTTTCTAGCGCCTTGTGTCGTCTATGGTGTCCCTTTGAGAGGCTTTGGAGGACTCCTTAGCCTGACTGCGCAGGTGATGGGTTTTTGCTTTGGTGTTTAAAGAAGGGCCTCTTGAAGAATTGCCTTCTGCCATTTTAGATAATTGAGGAAGATAAAGGATCAAATATGAGGCGGTTGGCGTGCCTAGGGGTCGACCTACAACGAAGGCCGGGAGCCCTGCGAAATTCTTTTACGCCCCCCCATTTATTATTCATTTATAATTAATCTGTTTGTCTTATTTGTTGTTATTTCTTTGAATCTTTATTTTGTATATATAAAGATATGGGTTTTTTTTTTGTAAACTTATTCAATTAAGCCGCCTTTCTCATGTCTCTTAAATTTTCCTCTGATTTAGTAATTGTTGAAGATCTCTCTCTCTCTCTCTCTCTCTCTCTTTTTGAATTAGAAGGGCTGATCGGGATGATCAGAGTACAACAGAGGCCTTAAGGACGAAGCCGGGCCTGTACCAGACTGCCTTCCCAGGCGAAACCGGGCGGAAGTGGTAAGAGAGAAACCGTGGCCACTACGGCTGGCTGCGAGGGAAGCCAACAAACGGAGGTAGGAACACAAGCCTCCAACAGAACAATTCAAATTGGGATAAAAGTTGCTTTCTCAGCAGGCCTGCCGGTCCTGCTGCCTCAGTTAGGTACGCTGCAGTGATCGGAGAGATAAGGGGAAAACAAGAAGGCGCCCGGCCACGAGGCGGTGCTTAAAATGGCGTCCGCCACTACGTGGGCTTGCAGGGGCCCTTCTGCAGTGACTAGAAGACTCCCCAGGGGCAATCCAGGGGAAGGACAAACAAAAAGGATTCCAAAGAATGTCAAACGACAGAAAAACAGAGTTGGCGGGGGACACGAAACGGAGCATTTTAAAGCAATCGGAACTAAATCAGCAAAAAAGGCAATAGGGAGGGGTGGAGGGGCAGCTTGTAAAGTTGCTAGCCTTCCCCCTATCACCCCCTGGGGGAGGGCCTCCCAGGGGACTCTAGAAATTAAAGAGGACCAACTGTGCAGGGCTAAGAGAAAACACAATGAAGAAAATTAAATACAACCTGGAAGAAAACGAATCAAATAGGGCTTTCCTGAAATGGCCAAGAGCACAATCAAACACTGCCTACTCTGCTGAGCATAAAACTGGGGAACGCGGTGGCGAGCCACGTGATGGAAGGAGGAGCGTTCCTCAGAAATTAAGCTCAGCCTACAACAGCAAAGACTGAAGCTCCACCCCACTCTCTGGACGATCCAAGCAGCTCTAAGGAGAATCAACATATTATAAACTTAAAAGAGAATAGAATTGCTAGTAGTTTTCTAAAAAATGAAAATTCTCATACTTTCAGGTAAAAATCCATGTAGAAACTGATCAAAGATTATGTAAGGGTTTGAAACATTTGCCTTAAGGCAAGTAATTTCAACTGACTTACTTCTTCCAGCACTAATTTTACATGTGGTGCTTCACAGAGGCATTATACAATGCACATTCTCTTTCTAACTTCCTTTCAAACAAAGTTGTATACCCAAACCTATCGGTTTGATCCAGACCACACACATTCATTTTATATTCATCAAATCAATCTCAATCTCTCTCCCCTGCTCTCCGTTTAATAACCAGCTGTCCATCCATTAAAGCTGTTTTTTTCCAATGTTCCTGTCTTATAAGTACAGGGTCATTAAAGGAATCTGGGGTTCTTTTTATATAGGATGGGATTCCATCCATGGCAGGGACTCCTGCCATGTTAACATCACAAAATAATTGTATGTCACTGAAAATAGTGATATGAATACTGTAGAAAAAAAGAATATTGATCTAATATCCTATCTGATGAAGCTTCATTGCAACCTTAACATTTGTTTAAGTACTACTATGGAACTAATGGAATGGTGGTAATGAATCACCAAAAGACCTTTTGTGGAAGCATTAGAAAAGTGATTTAAGTGTTTCAAGGCAGAAACACAATATACCTAATACTCTATACATAGGACACCATTCTCACAAATTTGTGTCCCACCATATGTGCTCAGACTAAAGATTCCACTGATCAAAAGTTGGCTAATAATTCTGAGAGTTATCATCCTAACATCCTGGGAGACCAATGACTGGCAAAAGCTCTTAGATTTCCTGTGGATAAATGATTCAATGATCTAACCTTTTATATTACCTTTGTACCTTAGCACCTTTATTCTTCTGCCTCACAGCATATTGATATTATTAACACCTCTGCTTTCATAGTCACCATATAAAAGGAGGCAAATCACACTACAAATAAACCTGATTTCAAAGAATTAAGAAAATATTGCATTTCAAAATGTTCTTTTAAAACAAAGACCACTCTATTCCTCCCCCAATGTGACTTCATTACAGATTAACAACCAGTATCTAATCTCAAACAGCTGAATGTGTAAAACATAGACTCTGGCTGCCAAGTACATTTAACCTGGATCTGTTTTTAATTTCACACCAGCAACTTTAAAAGAAAATCCCCTTCAAGCAGGCCCAAAGTATATTTTCAGTAACTTTTGAATGTATTTATGTCTGTCTGTCTGAATTTTTTGGGGGGGTGGGTGGGTGGATGGGTTGCTGTTTCTAAAAGTGAAGAGAAACTACAATTACAGTAACCATGGTGTGTGTGTGTAAGCAATTATATACATTTCATACATGTGTATGTGTGATAAATCACGTGTTTATCTTGACACATGATTCTGGGTAGCAAACTATGTAAGAATCAGAATAATTACAACAAATACAAAAAAATTAAAATACACAGCAGCTGAGACAGCTAAGTAACACAGCCCAATCTCTAATACAGCCAGGAGACAGGTCCCCTTACACACCTGGAGCCACAGGCTGTATTGTGGACAAGGGTTTCAGAAACCACAAAGGCTGCAAGACAATCTCACTTCTGCCGTTTATCCTGCTTAGGTTCTCTCTAGCCTTCCCTCCACAGTCTGAACTGCCAACTAACCCTTCGCCAGGCTAAGCTAACAATGTGATTTTTCAAGGTCAAACACAAGGAAGACTTCTAGGTGACTGAAAAGACCGGGGCAAAGGGCACTGCTTGAGAGTCTTGTGACTGTAGGGACAGGCCCATGCTGTTTTCCTAGCAACAATAGAGAAGGGCTTTGCCACTTTCTTCCTGTTTGTTTGTTGTGGTTGTTTTACTCCTCAGTTTAACTGTTAGCTTTCACATTTCACAGGGAGCTCTTAACTGGGTGTCATCTAGGCTTCAACTTGCTCAGCTAGGGCCATTACTTCTTTTGTTTTCTTTATGGTACCAACTTGCCAGCTTAAATTTTGGGCAGAAGTACCCTTAATGCAAAAACGTTAGTTTTACTTCACAAAAGAAAGGCTCATGTTGCCATTTCCCCTTCAAACCGGCAATAATAGTACATTAAGAAAAACAAACTAACATCAAACTCAAAGTACAGTTGCATGCTTTCTCTTTCTATCTCTAGAAAGCTGGGGCCACGTTAACAACAGCATAGTGATCAAGCAGCAGCATAACCACAACAAAACAGTTACACAACAAGCCAGCAGTGGCTTTTTTCCATCTTGCTGTTCTGAATGAGTTACAACTGATCTCTCACTACTCTTTTCCCCCCTCTCCCTCCCCAAAACCTCCCTCTGCACCATATTCCCACATATAGCTGAGCTTGGAGAAATCCATCATCAGAAAGGAAGTCTTTTACATTATACAGCGCCTCTGTTTGGGGATATACACAGACACAAATATATACATATGGGTGTGGGTCTGTAAAGAGGTGTGCAAACAAACTACAAAGTGCAGCTGCTTTTTAATTTTAGAAACAAAAGAGGCTTCTTGCAAGCAGTTAGGTCTAGGACTTCTCTCTCTTTTCAAGCTATGTCCCTTCAGATAAATGCATGTGGATTGGGACTGGGTCAGAGACAACAGGCTAAAGCAAAATCATCTGTTGAATATGTGGGATGAGCTAAAGCAGACACCCCTTGCCTAAGGCTCTCCAGAGATGCGATGGATTTCAAATCCCACAAGCCCTTGGCCACATAGCATTATTGATACTCAACTTATCTGAAAGAAAGCAGATTGAAGGATATTTAAATAATATGGGCTACATAAAATTATCCTATCTACAAACATAGTTGCCTTTCATCTGAAGGGCGCCTTTCATCTGAAGGGCTCCAGCAAGCTTAGACCATGGCTTTGGTAAGTAAGTTAACATCGTGACTTGCCCATGTCAAGCCAAGTGGAGGAAGGGGATATGACTAGATCTGGGCCAGAAGGTAATGTAAGAACACCATGTTGCAAAACAAAAAACAACATCAACTCTGTGATATGTAGACGAATCATATTAGCAAGCATCAGACTGCTTTTCCTTCCCAAACAAATTCAGCCAGCAGCTTGCATCATCACAAATCCTCTGGAGAGGCCGAAACAAAAGGTTGTGGAAGTTTTTCCCTCATCAAGCTTCTTTACTTCCTGGTAAACTGTGACCATTCCGTTCTAATTATAACTTCTCAAACACAAAAACACTTTTTTTTACTGTAGTTCTCAACTGCAGGTCTGGTGCTAGGATGATGTGTTTTTTTTTTTTAAAAAAAAATGGTGATCTTACACCTTTTTTTAAGTGGGAGGTGGGAAAATGGTGAGGCCAGGTACAGGAGGGAAAAAATATGAATTATTCTCTATGTAAAAAGAAAGAAAGAAATATGAAAGAAATATAGAACTGAGAGCTCCCCAAACCTTGGTCTGTGGACTGGCACCAGGCTGCGACATGCCAGAAATTGGGCCAAGCAAACAAGCAAATCCCCATCCGTGAAATGCAGGCAGCATGTGAAATCACACCCTTTCAGTCCGTGGAAAAATGTTTCTCCACAGAACCGATCCCTGGTGCCCAAATATTTTTGGGCGGAGCACCGATATAGAATATATCTCTGAGATATAGAAATACTAGAGCTAGATTCAACCATAAAAGCTCACCAAACCGGACTTCCAGTGATATTTCCATTGTGGACGAATCTCTGTGCTCTCCCCCTTTGGAGGGCTCCGAATGGGGATGGAACCACCCTGGAGGGGTGATGAAGAAGGGGGAGACTGCCTGTCGGGTTGAGGGGAGCCAAGGCGGGCTGTAGCAGTGGTCAAAAATGGCCATCCCGAAGACGGAAGGCTAGCCAGAAGATGATTGTTTGAGGTGATTGTGCTGGACTGGTGAATACAGACAGTGTGGAGACCAGGCAAACCAGGTGCAGTGTATGGACATTAAGGTACCCCAGAATGAAGATTTAAAGAATTTTTTAAAGAAAGACTGCAAAGGCAGTGACCAGAGAGAGTGGGGGGAAAAATGGAAACAGATGAAAGTGACTTTGAACTTTGAAGAGTCAAATTGAAGGAGGAAGAGGAAGTTGGAAGAAAATATTTGTTTAAACTGGATTATATTTTTGGCACTAAACAGGTATAAATGAACAGGTATAAACTTGAATGTGTCAAACTGATAACTTGGATTTATTGAATTGTTGAAATTTAAAAGCCCTAAGTAGAGAAAAGAAAGTGAAAAGAAAGGGTGGAACTTGGAAATAACAGAACGCCACCTAATGGTAAAGGAAAAATTTCAGTGACTCTTTGGGAAGTTCTTGGTTCTTTTAAAAACTGGAGTTTGATACAAAATAAGAGGAACTGTATTACAATAACACAGAAATCCTGAAAAGTTTGTGAATAACTTACCCTAGGACTACTTGGTGACTTTGGACCCAATAGAAGAAAATTAGAAATAAAAACCTATGGACATTGGATTATTTGGTGACTCTGGAAAAATTTAAAGAAGAATTATCAGAAGATGATTGTTGGAAATAAATAAAGATGTTGGTTGAAATAAATTACTGGACAATTGGATTGGACTTAAATATCACAGAAAAGGATAAATAAAAACTAAAAGAAGTGCACAAAAATGGCAGAACTTTGGAAATAAAAATGGAACTAAGAAGCATAAAGGAAATGTTACATGAAAGAATGGAACTGTGCAGTATTGTTTTACAAAAATTAGAAATGGTGATAGCGGAGAACAATGAGAGCCAGAAGGGGAGGAGTTGATTAAAGAAGAAGCCAGCCTCAATGAACAAATGGAACAACGAACATTAAAACAAGGGGGGGGGGAATGAAAATCTGGAAGTTTGAGGTGATAATTCAAGAGGGGATGGTTTGGAAAGTCAAACAAAGGAAAAGGAAACAGCAGAAAATAGAATCACAAAAGAAAATTCAAGAGAGGGAGGGGGATAAAATCTGGATTAAGAAATGGGAGGGAAAAAATAAAGGAAAAAAGGGGGAACAAGAGAAAGGGCCAGAAAATAAAGGGATATAGAAAGTGAATAAAAATGAAAAGATATTATAAAGTTAGGAGATTTAGAGATCATGGGTAGATAAAAAATAGGAAAGGGGATTCTGCAAGGTAATGTGTTGTGATATATAAAAACATATATTTTAAAAGTGAAAAGGTTGGAACGGATATTTCTTTTTTATTTGATTTTTTTTTTTTTTAAGGATCACTGTTAAATGACAAAAAAGATATAACTGGAATAAATATGAAAAAGGGAAGTTATGATACGACCACTAAACATATTTAAAGAACACCATTAAAATTAATTATGAAGATTGTAATGGAAAGATTAATAACAGTTTCTACAATTAATTGAATAGATTAATGTATTTGAAATAATAAATGATCTAGAATGTAATTGAGGGAAAGAATACCATGCAGAATCTGACTTAAATATATATACACTGCTCAAAAGAATAAAGGGAACACTTAAACAACACAACGTAACTCCAAGTCAATCACACTTCTGTGAAATCAAACTGTCCACTTAGGTAGCAACACTGATTGACAATCAATTTCACATGCTGTTGTGCAAATGGAATAAATAACAGGTGGAAAGGATAGGCAGTTAGCAAGACATCCCCAGCAAAGGAATGGTTCTGCAGGTCATGACCACAGACCACTTCTCATTTCCTATGCTTTCTGGCTGATAGTTTGGTCACTTTTGAATGCTGTTGTCTCTGCTGTTGTAGGCTGAGCTTAATTTCTGAGGAACGCTCCACCTTCCATCACGTGGCTTGCCATCACGTTCCCCAGTATATGCGAAGACGAGAGGAAAAAAACAGGCATTCGTGCTGTCCTCTTGCTAGACTTAAAGTGCATTGGCCGAAACAAGACCCCTCCAGATGGTGAAAGGAAAAGGGAGGGGGCTGGACGATCCTCTCAGCTCAAGAGAAATGGCGTGTCAGGTAAGAACCAACACCCATTCTCCTTAGAGCTGTTCGGATCATCCAGAGAGTGGGACATACCAAAGCTGGGGCCTGTCCTATGGGAGGGACACCGTCTGGTCTGTCGAGTCCTCGGGATCCCTGAGAACCCTCTGAAGGACCCTTCTACCGAAGGAAGCCTCCGCAGCGGCATACCTATCGATTCTGTAGTGCCTAATGAAAGGCAACAGGGAGGCCCACATTGCTGCCCGGCAAATGTCAAGTATAGGGGCCTGGGTAGCCCAGGCAGCTGATGTCACCGCACTCCTGGTGGAGTGAGCCGTGATACCCCTGGGCACTTGGAGGGCCTGGGCCTGGTATGCCCTAGAAATGGCCGCCCTTATCCAACAGCCTATTGTGGATGAGGTTACCTTGAGCCCCTGTGACTTTGGTTGAAAGGAAATAAACAGGGCCTCGGATTTACGGAAGGTCTGAGTACGTTTAATATATATCCACAAGGCCCGTCTGACGTCTAAGGTGTGCCATAGCCTCTCTCTTTCATGAGTTGGCCTGGGGAAAAAATTGGGGAGGATAAGCTCCTGAGCCCTGTGGAAAACCGAGTTAATTTTAGGTAGAAATGAAGGGTCAAGTCGGAGGACCACCCGGTTAGAATGGAAGACGCACATGTCTTTCCTGGCTGACAGAGCAGCGATCTCAGAAATCCTCCGGGCTGCAGTAATCGCCATCAGGAACACTACTTTGTAGGATAGGAACTGGAGAGAGACTTCTCTTAGGGGTTCAAAGGGTGGTTTAGTGAGGGAAGTCAGGACTCTGTTGAGATCCCATGTTGGGTACCTGTGAAGGGATGGAGGTCGTAAGTTTGAGGTCCCTTTCAGAAATGCATGGATGCGGGGATGGTGAGAGAGGGAACAAACACCCTCGCAGGAAATTACAGTGGATAGGGCTGCTACCTGATGCCTTAATGTGTTGGGGGACAATCCCTTACCGAGACCCTCCTGGAGAAAGTCGAGGATTTGGGCCACAGATGGGTTCGTTGGGTCAATGCGGAGATTGGCACACCATTTGCGGAAAGTGTTCCAAGTGGCGTCGTAAATCCTTCTGGTGGAGGGACGCCTGGTTGCTAAGATGGTATTAATGACTTCAGTGGAGAAATTCTCCCTCTTCAGACGTTCCCCCCCCTCAACCTCCAGACGGCTAGCTGTAGCCATTGGGGGTCTGGGTGAAGAAGGGGGCCTTGAGACAGAGAGATCCTGTCTGCTGGGATCCTCCCCATTCTGCCCTCTCGTGGAGGACCTTTTGTAGTACTCTGGGCACCAGTGCCAGAGGAGGGAAGGCGTAAAGAAGGCCCGAGGGCCATGGGAATCGAAGGGTGTTGTGGTTCTCTGCCCCTAAGGACGGGAATCTGGGCCTGTAGGACAGGCCCCAGCTTTGGTATGCTGGGTATTGAGGGGGGAGGCAAACAGGTCTGCCACTGGCAGGCTGAATATTGCTGTCGCCTCCCTGAACAGGGCTGGGTGGAGGCGCCACTCTGCCTGGTCTATGGTGGCCCTGCTCAACCAATCTGCCCGGGTGTTGTTGGTGCCTGAAATGTGGTCTGCTCTGAGTGAGAGGAGGTGAGACTCTGCCCACCGAAAGAGGCGCTTGGTCTCCCTCATTAGGCGTAATGACTGACTTCCCCCCTGCTTGTTGACATGAGCTTTGGCTGTTATATTGTCGGTGAGAATGAGGACGTGGCGACCCTGAAGCTGAGGAAGGAAGCTGCAGAGGGCCAGGTGGGTGGCGCGAAGCTCTAACCAGTTTATATTGCACAGCCTCTCTGTCGATGACCATCTGCCCTGAGCTGTCAGGGAAAGGTGGGCGCCCCATTTGGACAGACTGGCGTCTGTGGTGACGGTGAGTCTTGGTGATGAGTCAGCCTTTGTTGATCGACGCCTTGCTCCACCAGAGGAGGAAGGTGAGAACCCTTGGCGAGACCTTGACCTTGCGCCTCGAGTTGCTTGACCCGGCCCTTTGGTACGGAAGCAGGAACCACTGGAAGGATCTAGAGTGGAAACGGGCCCAGGGAATAACGGAAATACAAGAGATCATCTTACCTAACAACTTGGTTAATTCGAGGAGAGAGACCTTCCTAAGTCATCTGATGAACCTGACTGATTGTTGGATGCTGAGTATTCTTTCCGGAGAGATGAACACCCTTCCTTTGACTGTGTCAATTGTGGTCCCCAGGTGGGGTAGCCTAGTGAGCCAGTTGGCTTTTCTTCCAATTTATGAGGAACCCGTGTTCCTGAAGGGAGGTGAGGGTAGTATGGGTATCCCTGATGGCCTGTTCCCTGGAAGGAGAGAGGATGAGAATATCATCCAGGTAACAGTGGAGCCGCACTGGGATGGATCTGAGGTGGGCAGCCAGAGTGGCCAGGACCTTGGTAAGGTCCTGGGGGCCGAGGCTAACCCGAATGGGAGGGCCACATATTGGAAGTGCAGGTTATTATAACTGAAACGCAGAAACTTGGAATGGGAGGTACGTATTGGGATGTGCAAATATGCCTCGGAGAGGTCGATGGATGACAACCAGTCTCCCTGCCGAACTCCCAAGAGGATGGATTGCAGCGTGTTCATTTTGAATCTGCGGTAAACCAGGTAACGGTTTAACCGCTTTAAGTCCAAAATAGCCCTCCATCCCCCCGAGTGTTTGGGCACCACGAATAAGAGTGAGTAGAAGCCCTGTCCCCTCTGGGATGGAGGAACTGGCTGGATGGCCTGAATGTCCAGTAGGTGCTGAATTGCCGAATCCATGAGGTTGCATTTGGTGTGGTTCTTGGAGAGGGGAGATGTAATGTAGAAATTGGGGGGGGGGAGGAACTCGAAGGCGAGGCCAAACCTGACGGTATCCCTGACCCAAGCGTCTGAAGTGGATGAGTCCCACCGACTGGCGAAGGCTTTAAGTCGCCCGCCAATGGGGATGAGGTCAGGTGGCCTATCTGAAGCGCCGGAAGGGCCTGCTGCTGGAACCACGAAAGGGCCTCTTGAAAAGGGCCTCTTGAAGGGGGTCGGACCTGTCCTGGGGCTGTCCCGAACCAAAGGAGGGGGGCCTTTGGTACCTGGGAGGGAAGGGGGGTTGGGGATAGGGACGAAAGGGAGCCCTCCAAAAGGGCTGCAGAGATCTGGGATCTGACTTATGGGTGAGGGAAGGGAGGAATTTCTTTTTATTCCTTCCCTCGACTAGGAGAGGATCCAGGGAAGGTCCGAACAGCTTATTTCCCACTAGGGGGGCGGAAGCTAGTTTCACCTTATTCTTAAGATCCGCCTGCCAGTGTCAGCCAGAGAAGGCGGCGGGGCGAGACGTGGGAGGAAATGGCGCGGGAGGAGAATTTTACTGAGTGAGAAGCGGCATCTGCTGAGAACTCAGCTGCGGCAGTAATCTTGGCGATGTGCTGATGGGCGCGGATATTAGAGGTCGGGACATGTTGCTTAAGCTGGCAAAGCCAGCGAATGGATGATCTGATAAAAAAGGAAGCGGCCGTAGCCATCCTGATCGCCCATGCGTCCGACTGGTGAGCTCACCGCAATGCCAGCTCCGACTGCTTGTCCTCTGGCCTGAGGGCCTCTAAGGGGTCGCTGAGGGTGGAGGAAGAGGTCAGGCCTACGACGGGCTCATCAACCTCTGGGGTGCTCAGCAGGTTGGAGAGCTCCGAGTCAAGGTTGAAGAACCTTTTATCATGGGCCGAAGGGTCCGGAGGGGCAACTGAGGAGGCCAGCTGCTTGGACACCAGGTCCAGGAATATGGGGGGGGGGGTTTGGGATGACCTCGGCCTCCACTACCGGTTGTCTAAACATGGAGTCCTCAGGTCCTTCCAGAACCAAGGGAATAGGATCAGAGGAGCTCTGGGCAGTTAGGCCCGAGATGTTCCTGGCTTTGTAGAGGAGGGATTTGAATAGCTGGGGCTTAAAGAGCCCTACGAAAGCGGATTGGTCTGGGGTGAGACCTTCGTCCTCGAACATCTCCGCCTCTGATGGATCTGAGTCCGGAGGAGGTTCGTTGTATTGTAAGGACCCCAGGACAAATTGTTCCTCCTCCTCCTCCCTGCATAAATCTCGGTCCCCTTCCGCCCCCTCCTCGTCTTCCCTAACTGAAGGGGAAACCTCCCCCTGGAGGGGCGAGAAGGAATGATCTTACAGATTCAGTGGCCTGCGGAGGCAACCCCGGTCTGGCCATCTGCTGCATTCCTTCTGCAATTCCCTGTCGGATAGCCATCTCCATCCAGGCTCTGAGCTGCTCCAGAACTGCCTGAATGAGAGGTTCCTCCTGGCGCAAGCCAGCGGCCGTGGGCGTGAAAGTAGCCTCTGGAGTTCGCCTGGCTGGTGTTGTAGGGGCCTGATGCCCTTGAGAGGGCAAGCTGTGCCCGGATAGGGAGGAAAAGGCTGCAGGAGGGGGGGGGAAGAGCGCAGGTGGAAGGAGTGGCTGGTGCTGGAGGCACTGAGCCTGACTGTTTAGTGCGTTTGTCTATTTCCTTTTCTAGCGCCTTGTGTCGTCTTAAGGCGTCCCTTTGTGAGGCTTTGGTGGGCTCCT
This sequence comes from Hydrophis major, assembly GCA_033807585.1. Taxonomy (NCBI): domain Eukaryota; kingdom Metazoa; phylum Chordata; class Lepidosauria; order Squamata; family Elapidae; genus Hydrophis; species Hydrophis major. The sequence continues at coordinate 177,129,520 of CM066329.1, forward strand.
TAGCCTGACTGCGAAGGTGGTAGGTCTTTGCTTTGGCCTTTAAGGAAGGACCCTTTGAAAGATTGCTTTCTGCCATTTTAGGTAGTTAAGGAAGGGGATCAAAACTGAGGCGGTTGGCGCGCCTAGAGGTCGACCTACAACGAAGGCCGGGAGCCCTGGGAATTTCTTTTACACCCCCCTCCCCGTTTATTATTCTCTTGCAATTAATCTGTATTTTTGCTCCGTATATAAATGATTGATCCCCCTTCTCTCTCTCTCTCTCTCTTTTTTTTTGGTAAGCTTAGGCTTACTCGAGTCTCTTAAGTCCTCTGATTGAATGACTTTTCCAGGTCTCTCTCTTTCTTTATTATTATTATTATTACTATTATTATTATTATTATTGAAGGACTGATCAGGATGATCAGAAGACAACAGGAGCCTTAAGGGCAAAGCCGGGCTTAAACCAGACTGCCGACCTAGGCAGAACCGGGTAGGAGTGGTGGGAATAAACCGCAGCCGCTACGGCTGGCTGCGGGGAAAGCCAACAAAAAGGAGGTGGAAAGAAGCCTCCAACTGAAAAACAGCACAATTTAAATTCTTCAGCAGGCCTGCCGGTCCTGCTGTTTTAACTAGGCACGCTGCAGAGATCGGAAAGATAGGGAAACAAAATGGCGCCCGGACATGAGGCGATGCTCAAAATGGCGGCCGCCACTACAAGCGCTTGCAAGGGCCCTTCTGCAGCAACCAGGAGGATCCCTAGGGACAATCCAGGGATCCCAAGGGAAGGACAACAGAAATAAATTAGTAAGCGATCAAACAATGTAAAAAACGGAGTTCGGTGGGGGGGGACGGAACGAAATGGAGCTTTTTAAAACGAACTAAAGTGGCAGAAAGGCAATAGGAAAGGGGGGGCAGCTTGAAATTTTGCTGGCCTACCCTCTAGCACCCCCTGGGGGGAGGACCTCCCAGGGACTCTACTAAATAAGAGGACCAACGGCGCAGGGTTAAGGGAGAAAAAACAATGAAGGATTATGTACAACCTGAATTGAAGCAAAAAAACGAATTAAATTGGAATATTCCTGAAACGGCCAAGAGCACATACAAACATTGCCTACTTTGCGCGAGGGCTGAGCATAAACTGGGGAACGTGATGGCAAGCCACGTGATGGAAGGTGGAGCGTTCCTCAGAAATTAAGCTCAGCCTACAACAGCAGAGACTGAAGCTCCATCCACTCTCTGGACGATCCGAACAGCTCTAAGGAGAATTGCAAATGTGACAGATAAAAATACAAAAGTATAACGAATATAGAATAAAAAATAAGAATTTTAGACATTTTTAAAATAGAATATGAGAATGTTTAAAGAAAAATGAAATAAGCTGAGATGTGAATATGATGTGAAACTGAATATGAAAGATAATCTTGTAGCTAAAGTCATGTTTGTATTGAAGAGTAGAAACCTGGAACCACATTGTTCACCAAAACAGATGTTCTTAAAATATAAAAAAAATGATTGCAGATGCTCTCTCAAGCCAAACTACCTCACTGAGTTGTGGGGAAGAACTATGTGTACTGCCTTGGATGACAATGGAAGAAAAACACTAACAAAAGATTGGAGGAAAGATAAATATTGGACCAAATGCTATTCCTCAATCATTTTAATTTTGTATTAAAATAGGTGATTAAAACAAATGATTAAAAAGTGCCAGCGAGCCCTTATACATAGCCTTTGATTAGCAAAGGCATCTCTCACATGCAATCTTTAAGCAATTCACTTTATTTGCATGGAATACATTTGGCATTCTGCTTGTGAAAGTAATTAACACAAAAAGGATAGATTGCCTGCCCTGGCTGAATTCCCCCCCCTCTCCCCCCCAATCCCTCCATCTATTTTGCCCAGCCTGAAAGCAGCAGGCCGAGAATAGGAAAAATGGAGCCGGTCACAACAAAGAGGTTTCAACCAAGCAGAAGTGATTGTGTAATGCTCCACATGTGATTCAACCTTCCTGCTTGCCCTATTCAAACGTCAACAAAAACAATTCAATGGACTGAGTTCTGTGGCACCAAAAAGACATCATCACTAACATTTATGGGATGGCTAGTCAACCACACTTCTCTTTAGGTTTTTTTTCCCCGCTTGCTGCAAAGAGGAGAAATGTTTAACGAAAGTTGTTCTATTCCCAACCTTTTCCAAATATATTGAATTACAGTTCCTATAATGCCCAGCCATCATGGCCAAGAGTTCAAAGTACCAGAAGATAGAACTATGGCTAAACAGGCAGAAAAACTAGGCTTGGCCTCTCTTGCATAAATAAGCTTAATTGCCCATGGATGGGAAAGTCTTCTTTAACAACACTAGGCAACTGAAACATGTAAAGCAATCTAAATAGAGAAAAATAGCCTTAAGCTTGCTACGTTAGTATTTATCTTGTACGCACAGATACACAAATCAATTTGTATCTATGCACACAGACACCCACAAACTTCACAGTTATCTTTATTTCCGGAACTTGCCCTGGAAACTGCAAAACACCCAACAGCATCAATAGACAAGGAAATATTAATTAGCATTTTTTGTGTGAAAGTATTTATGTGTGCCAGAATGATCAAGTTACTCAACTGACTTTTCGTTAGTCCACATTGTGCTAGCACTATCTACCTTAGAAAACAATCATTTCAACCTGAAGCATCTCTGCATAATTAATACATTGTAAAATAAAATTACCTGTAGGGGTTAAAACGAAGGGAGACAGACAAACAGACATTTAGAACAAACCAAAAAGTGGCTCATTGCAATAGTTTAAAGGAGGATGAAAACATGCAGATGAGCCACCCAGCAAAATCAGGGGTGGGAGACCAATACCATAACCAAACTAAATCGATTCCAGACTGCACTATAACTTAAAAGTTCAGAAAATTGAGGATTCCTACATAAATTAGCAGATGAGCTTGCTTTCTGCCTAGTGTGGCCCTTTCACGCAGTGAATTTCTATGTTTGAAGACTCTGGTCTATAAGCATCTGATAGCCAATGCCCCAAAGAACTGCAATCAAACCACACCTTCGTTATATAGGCATACTATATACTTTTGTGCATTTGCCATAAAAGATTTTTTTTACTCTGCAAAGCTCAATTGTAAAGGGGCAAACTGATCTTCTGCACAGAAGGAATGTGGTCTTTTCACACCAAGTTCCCGTTGTCCCTAACATTCAGGAAATGTTTTGCATAACACAATGTCATTCTGAACCACAGAGGTTCGTTTGCAAATGTTGGAATGAGAAAATGTTGCAATTAAACGGAAAGCAAACACTACACTTCACTGTTTGAGGTCCAAGCCAACACTAATTCCAAGATTATTATGGATCAGTTTGTCCACTTGCTTGCTTTTATTCAAAAAGACATTTTCAGCGACATCTGGCCTAAGCAAAGTGTTTTCCCAATATGGTTCTTTTGGCTTTGGCTTTTGTTATCCATGGAAGGAAACCCTTTTTCCTTCACAGAGCTCCTCACCAGCTTCCAGGTTTTAGTTGTGCGTTTGGTCTTGTTGAGCTGCAGGATATGACCTTTATAACATGAAACTGCAGAGTGCAGAGCATTTATGTGGACACCACTCAAAGGAAAAGATTCAAGCATGGCTGAAGAAATTTCAACACCATCTCTTAACGTATAAATTAAATTATTCATTCTAGCTTGCACCACTTCCTATTTATCAATCTAATGGTCTCTGGCCACAATCCACCGAGCCTCTTCAGCAACTTATTGCTTTGTTAACACAATTTGCAGGTCAGTGTGATAAAGCAAATAAGTGGCTGTACTGAACGGTAATCATTCAAAGCATACAGGAAGTATGATTAGAGGCAGAGCCTGTTGACTTATTTCTCAGAGAAATTTATTTGGTAAATAAAGCATTTGCCTTTGTCAAATCCATTTATGTCACTCCTGTTCTACCTGCTGGGAATTTTGCAAGGCAATCAAGCTTCAATCTCTGGCATCCTTTTCAAATGCAGAGTTTGTATTAGCCCCATGATCAACTTACTGAAATCAAAAGCAGGGTTTGCTGGTGGAATAGCAGACTTCTCCTCTTGTATCAACATATGCTTGATGCCTATAAAATGACCTATTAAAAAAAGGGTATACCAAGCCATCAAAGGTATCTGTCATGTTTTGTTTGACTGTCAACTATATGCCCCTTTTAGACTTAGATATTTAACATCTCTACCTGAAAGAACAGCCCACTGGGAACTGAACTGCAAGTTGTCCTATTTCCTTCTGGACTTCAGTGTATATATTGTGAACAGAACCACTAAGTTTATAGTTAAAGCGGTTGAGCTAAGAACCAATGTTATATCAAACAGATTAGAGTATCCTGTAAAGACAATGTATTTTTCTGAATATTGATTCTTTGTATTTACCATTGCATTTTATTTTATCTATTTTACCCTGGAATTAGATCCTGTTATTTTATTTTTCTTTTATTCTTTTGATATGGTTGTAAGACTAATCAATCAATAAAGTATCTACTTATAAAAAAAAGGCCAAAGGTTTGTGGTTCCAAACTGCATTACCAGAAATTACCAGCGTATCTATAAGATGAATGTGGTCTCCACATATTCAGAATTTCCTATTTTTCAAGTCCAAAATGAGAAGTCATAGAATCAAAGAGTGGGACTTGTTGGCCTAATTGGCCTTTTCCAATGCCTAAATTCAAATTTAACCAGATTAAAACATCTCAGATTGATAGCTGCCTAATCTCCATTTGAAAATCCTCAGTTAAAAAGGGGCCTTTTTTACTATTGGCTTTTCTCCCCTCTCGCCCCCATCCCCCTAAAACTGTCTTCCTGTAACTTTAATCCATTATTCTGTATCCTAAAGTCTGGAAATAAAGGAAACTGGCTGGGCTTTTTGTTTTTGTCCCTTGTTAGCATTTTGCCATCTTCACTTGGCAATTGAATTGATGGGTGCTTTTCTTTCTTTTAATCTGGATTTGTCTAAAAACGGCACTTTTTATTATTCTTAGAAGCCAACAATTTCAGTTTGCTCAGTGGGAGAAAAGAGCGAGCTGAGATTCACCCAAACTAATAATTCTCTAAAATGTAGTTTGGGGGGCCCTGGGGGTATCTCCAAAGTCTAATACGAGATTTCCTCAGTTTTATTTTCCGATAGAAAATATTAATAAGATACAACCCACATAAACCAAGTTCTTTGGGATCCTCAATAATTTTTAGGAACGTAAAGGGATCCTGAGCCCAAAAAGTTTGAGAATCCCTGATCTACTCAATTCCAGTTTGCCTGGATGTTACTTTCTTGATAAAAGTTCCCCTCATTCTTCTCTGCATCCTTTCTGTCCTTTTCCTGTTTTCAAGCCTCTACTAAATGTCTTGGCTTCTTCAGCTATCCTTCAACCCTTAAACTAATCTTCAAATATTAACTTGACAAGTAGCCATGGCCTTCTTTTAGTCTTCCTCTTTGTGCTGAGCTGAGTCAAGGCATTCAAACCTGAGAGGAAATGATTAATCCCTCACTCTATGTCCACAGTTCCCAGCCCCTTACAATTACCTCCCTAGTAGAAAAGGCCCTGCAAAATACTTGTATTTTTCCCCTGCAGTAAGGATTAAAATCCTTTTACAGCTGGCCTATTTACCTTTTCCCACCTGTGATGGTGAAACTAGAATGTAAAAATGGCTGTCTTCTCATTTCTTTTGAGAATTATGGGGAAAATGGACAAAATATCCCCTGCCCCCCAGTTTCCTTTCCTAAACTAAGTTGTTATTATACAGGTAGCTCTCAACTTATGGCCACAATTGATCCCAAAATTTCCATTGCTAAGCAAGAGTTAAATGAGTTTTGCCCCATTTTACACCTTTCTTGCCACAGATGTTAAATGAATCACTGCCGTTGTTAAGTTAGTAACACGGTTGTTAAGTGAATCTGGCTTCCCTGATGACATAGCTCAGGCCTGTCAAACTTGCGGCCCGCGGGCCGGTTATGGCCCATACAAGCCATACCCACCCTGGCTCCGCAAAGGCAAAAAACATCCCGATACCTTACAATATGGCCCACAATGTGATCGGGTTTGACACCCCTGACTTAAGCCTCTCAGAAGTCTACAAAAAGCAAACCCTATGACCCCTGGGACACATCAACTGTCAACAATTTATGCCAGTTGCCAAGTGTCCGAATTGTTAGTGTGACCCTGGGGTTGTTGCAGTTGTCTAAATAAAGTTATAAGTCACTTTTTTCAGTGCTATTGTAACAGACCACCAGTAACGTAGGTCAACTCTGATAAACTCATCTATGGAAGAATCTCTGTGTTCACTTTTTATATTTATCACCAAAAAAACTGAAGGACAATTTTCCCAACAGATGCAAAAAAAGACAAAAAAAAACCCATAGATGTCTCCTTCCTGCCATTTCTTTTCTTCTTTACTTGATTGCAAGACAATGACATTTAGCATGGGATGAGGCCAAACCCTTGATTTTGCTTCTACTGTTTTGCTCTTTATTTTTTCAAAACCCGTTCTAATTATGAGCTAACCCAAAGTAACTTCCTGACATCATTTGTCAAGCTCATCTCTGGCTATACTACACCTATCTTCTTACCGCAAACATATTAAATATCCTTGATATTTCAAAATAATCCCTCAGAGGAGAGTGTCTGGAATGGGGAGGGGAGGGGGAAGAGACTACAATCCTTAATTAGGTCAGCAATAGTAATACCATAATGCAAATGCTGACACAGAGTATCATGGAAAAACTTGACTGTACTTGCTATTTATACAGCACCAATAATGTACACACACTGCTTTGCAGAACATCGTAAGTAAACACACAAATGGTACACATAAATGGTCCTGCCCCACGGAGATTACCATGAACATTTCAACATTATAGAGACCTGAGGAGGAGGAGCAATAAAAGGGTGAGACAAGAAAGGGAGAGTGCAATCAGATGGAAACTTAGGCACTTGTGCTGATTCTGCTAGAAATATTTGACAGGCCGATACTAAGAGGACCAAGCAATGAGAAGCAGACTTTTTGGTTTGACTGACACAACACTGTAGGACTCACATTAACACCTGAAAGTCTGCCCAGCTCAAACTACTTGAAGGTTGTTCTTTGGGAGGAAAATGGTCACCCCAGTAAGGAATCAAAATGTTTACCCAAAGAACAGCTGAATTTATCAGACCTTAGCATTAAAATAATACAATGCACAACCTCCACCCCAAAACTCTCTTTTGCTCCATCCGAAGGTAGGATAATTGTACTCATAAATCAAGTAAACAGACTATGAGGTGATCATCTGGGGGGGGGGGCGGGAGAGCAAGAAAAAACAGCTGAGCTTTAGTTTCTGTGCCATATTTTCAATACCTTCACACTATAAAAGCTCTGTAGTAGAGATCCTCCCATCTGCAAATGATTTGCTCCTCTCCATTCACATTCAGATGCCAATCAAACTAAAGGGACCAATCTACAGAATTTCCTTACTTCTACAAACTTGTCCTTATAATCATGTATTTAAAATGTATTTCTATTTTTTTTCCTTGTTAATAAAATTATTCCCAAAAAAGGTTTCTTTGCCGGTTTGTAAAAATATTTTTTAAAAATACTGAAAATACAGAATACACAGACAAATGGAAAGATAAAACAGTAAAAGAGCCAGTTTAAGAAAAGGTACACATGCTATGTTTAGGTTGGTGTTAGCGTGTGTATGTGAGAACGAGCAAGAGAGATATTTGTAACCTGACTTTTCCCCAATTGGCACTTAAGTTAGCGAACAGCTAAATATATTAAATCTCTTTGAGTAAAAAAAAAACTCATTTTCCTCTGAATCTTAAAGGACGTATCAACTGACATCAGGGACATGGATCTGAGGACACTGCAAGGCCAGGGAGTAAAAAGTTTGTTAAATCTCCAATATCTCTCCTGGGAAGAACACAATTCCCAGATGGCAGTCCTTGAGAGGCCTTATATGGTTTGGCATCAAATTTTATAGGTGTGTGTGTGTGTATGTGTGTGTGTTTTGATTATTTAAACCTGCGAAAACAAAAGGAGACACTGGAACAACTTTAAATCTGTTCTGGCCTTCACAAGCTAGGACTCTATCCATTTTGTTCAGAACTTACTGATGTTTTCAAAGGAGGCCCTGTAGATAGAGAGTGGTCACAGTGGCATAAAGTGGAAGTTATCAGGCCTGGATGACTCTGGTCAAATGGAGCTTTATCCATGAGGAAATGAAGTTTCCAGCGAAACCAGTGTTTGACTCCAGCCTGAGGGTAACTGAGCTTCAAAGGCTTTTAACATATGCAATTGCTGGATAGTTGGAGGTTATGACACTAAAACAACTAACCTACGGTCTATACTCCTGTGATGGAGGAATGTGAATCTCCATTACAGTATCAAAAGAGTAAAAGTAAACATAGAAGGGGCCAAGGAAACATTTGCTCACCATTAAATTCTATCTAAGAAAAAATGAATTTTGTAAATCTGTGTAAACTCTTATTAAATGTGCCATTTTGTACTATTTTAGTATCCCATTCACCACCAAAGCCTTGATCAATTTTTGAGTCACTGACAGTCCTAGCCAAACTTAGAGTCAACCCTTAATACTAAAAAGGAATATGTGTGTGAAACCTCTGGATTGAGCATGAAATGATTCTTCTAGCTGAATTGATACAAGTTTAACAGTCTGCTGTATCTATGAAACGAAGTGAATAAATATATTAAATACAAAGGGTGCATATTAAGAATGACATCACTATATACTGATGTGGGACGTGCAGCATCCAAAAGAAGTAAGGGCTGAAGTTAATTGATTTGCAGCTTCAGGAGAGTTAGAAATAAGATGTAGAGCATGATCCAGGATGTGTTCCTTGTCTGTGACACTATAAAGTACAGAATGAAATAAAATGTTTGGAATGCCTCCCTCCTACATTATTTACTATCAGCCTAATAAGCCTACAACAGAAACAAAGGGGCCAGGAAAACTGCATCTGCCTGAGACAGAAATTCTGTGGTTATATTGTTAGCAAGCTATATCCCTTGGTTGTGTCCGAGCACTCTTCTCTGACTTTCTGCTGTCCTGATGTATGGATAACAATACTCATAACCTTTAGTTAGCTCCCATATGGACAGAGGAAGATGGAGCTACAATATAAGATATGGCAAGAGTATTTTTTTTTTAAATTTTGGAACCACCATGTTTCATCTGGCTGTAGTTCCAGAGTTGCCTCTACACAGGTAGGTTGATTTCTCATGCATCAAGACCTCAAGGCATACATTTTAAGGCCATATTCCCTCCCTTAATTGTTAAAAAATCCCCACCCCACACCCCATTTTTCCCTATCAGAAAAATGTAAGAGGTTAGTTGAGATATGATTAATACAACAGTTCTGAATGAATTCCATAACTGAGCAAGGATTGGAACTTGGCCCTGATTGATCATTTCTGCACCCTATTTGTTCCTCTTAACGTTCACCTGAGACTCTAGACCAGGGGTTTCAAACTCACGGTTTGCAGGCCTGATGCACCACATGCTAGCACTGCCCCCACCCGGCTTAGCGAAGGGGAAAAAAGTCCCAATATGTCACGTGATGCTGCGAGTTTGACACCTCTGCTCTAGACTCATCATTCTAGAACTAATGAAGGAAAGGAAATATAACAGCACAATCAGCTCATGCACACATCCAAAACTTGATAGAGAAAAGAAACTAGTATAAATCAAGGAAAATGGATCTTAAAACTGTTCAGGCTTTAAGAAGTGTCCATGATAAGCCTCTTTTATTTATTCAGTTTCCACTTTAAACCTAGATAAAGAAATTAAATCAAATCTTAGACTTACAGGAATTGGACTCAGCTCCTTCTCTGGTGAGAGCATCTCCTGAACAAGGTGGAAAGAGGAAGAACATAAAAGATCTTCCATTCCTTTGTAGCATAAACTTTCCAAAAGCAGATTCTGAGGGGAGGATGGGGTCTTTTGGGTAAGATAATAGAGACATCAAAGATACAGTACTGATTTGGATAACTTTCAACCACAAAAGAGTCATGGGTTGAGATACACTAATGAAACAATGAAGCCAGATGAGGAAAGCAAAGCAAGTTCTGCTGGTAGATATTGACTGCCTGTTCCTCCAAAAGTCAACGGAAATCCTACTAACAGAATACAGGGAAGAGATGGGGAAATACACTGATCAAAAAAATAAAGAGAACACTTAAACAACACAATGGAATTCCACGTCAATCACACTTCTGTAAAATCAAACTGTCCACTTAGGTAGCAATACTGATTGACAATCAATTTTACATGCTGTTGTGCAAATGGAATAGATAACAGGTGGAAAGGATAGGCAGTTAGCAAGACATCCCCAGTAAAGGAGTGGTTCTGCAAGTGGTGACCACAGACCACTTCTCAGTTCCTATGCTTTCTGGCTGATGGTTGGTCACTTTTCAATGCTGGTGGTGCTTTCACTCTAGTGGTAGCATGAGACGGAGTCTACAACCCACACAAGTGGCTCAGGTAGTGCAGCTCATCCAGGAAGGCACATCAATGTGAGCTGTGGCAAGAAGGTTTGCTGTGTCTGTCAGCATAGTGTCCAGAGCATGGAGGCGCTACCAGCAGACAGGCCAGTACATCAAGAGACATGGAGGAGGCCATAGGAGGGCAACAACCCAGCATCAGGACCGCTACCTCCGCCTTTATCTGGAGACACTGTGGAGAACGATCTGCTGCCCGCAACATCCTCCAGAATGACCGGTTTAGCAGTGGGTCAGTAATGGTGTAGGGTGGCATTTCTTTAGGGGGCCACACAGCCCTCTATGTGCTCGCCAGAGATAACCTGACTACCATTAGGTACCGAGATGAGATCCTCAGACCCCTTGTGAGACCATATGCTAGTGCGATTGGCCCTGGGTTCCTCCTAATGCACGACAATGCTGGACCTCATGTGGCTGGAATGTGTCAGCAGGTCCTGCAAGACGAAGGCATTGATGCTATGGACTGGCCCGTCCGTTCCCCAGACCTGAATCCAGTTGAGCACATCTGGGACATCATGTCTTGCTCCATCCACCAATGCCACATTGCACCACAGACTGTCCAGGAGTTGGAGAATACTTTAATCCAGGTGTGGGAGGAGATCCCACAGGAGACCACCCACCACCTCATCAGGAGAATGCCCAGGTATTGTAGGGAGGTCATACAGGCACGTGGAGGCCACACACACTGAGCCTCATTTTGATTTGTTTTAAGGACATGACATCAAAGTTGGATCAGCCTGTAGTGTTTTTTTCCACTTTAATTTTGAGTGTAACTCCAAATCCAGACCTCCATGGGTTGCTAAATTTGATTTCCATTGATAAATTTTGTGTGATATGCTTGGTATCTGCCTGCCAATGTCTGAGCCATAGCAATCTCCGTGCTGATTGATGAGATGCTATGGCTCTAGACGAGAATTTGACTGCATTAAATGTGGCGTTGGCGGAGAATTCTGCCGCTGCAATAATCTTATCAATGTCCTGGTGGGCTCTGACATATGACGCCGGCAATATATCCCTCAAGTGGAAGAGCCATCATAGGAAGGACCATGTAAAAAAGGGCACAGCTGTAGCTGCCCTAATAGCCCAGGCATCAGAAACATGCGCCCTATTTGCCTCTCCCCTCAACGCCCAATTGCCCCAGTATATTTCAAGGTACCCGACTCAGAGGGTGGAGGCCGTCAACGCTGTGATGTCAGTGGCCTCCCGGACTTCTATATGCGTTTCCTCCTCTCCCTTTAATACCCAGGTTGATCCAGAAGTTAACTGGAGGAACGAGCGGAACTGATATTGGTCGTCCCTTACTGGCCCAGGCGAACATGGTTCGCGGACATACAGGACCTGTCGAGAGAACAACCTTGGAAAATTCCACCGTTGAGGGTTTCCCTCTCACAAGGGCCGGTACTTCACCCGGACCCACAATGGCTCAGCCTAGCTATATGGAGGTTGAGCAGAACCATTTAAGGACCCAACAGATTTCAGAGGATACCATTGCCACCATACAAGCATCCAGACGGTCCTCTACAAATCGTATATACGAGGCCACGTAGTCCTCTTTCTGTCGCTGGTGCCGAGGGCCTAAGATCGACCCAACTGCCCCATCAATAGGACAATTATTGGACTTTTTACAGGAGGGGTTGACCAAGGGCCTATCTCCAAATACTTTATGCAGACAGGTGGCGGCCTTAGCCTCGGTGATATCCTGGAGTGACCTTCGTTCCATAGTGCACCATCCACATGTCCGCAGCTTTCTTAAGGATGCTACAAACTTATGACCTCCTGTAATTCATCGCTATCCCACTTGGGAGCTCAACAAGGTGTTAACCACACTTACAACTGGCCCGATCGAGCCTTTAAGAACCACTAGTCTCAAATTCCTAACATATAAGGTGGTCTTCTTAACTGTGATCACATCATCAAGGAGGATTTCTGAGTTGGCAGCATTGTCAATGAGAAAGGACCTATGCGTGTTTCATGCGGACAAAGTGGTTCTCAGATTGGATCCATCGTTCATCCCTAAAGTAAATTCAGCCTTCCACAGAGCGCAGGAGTTCATGCTTCCAAATTTTTGTCCCAAACCATCTCATAGACTGGAGCATCAATGGCATCGACTTGATGTTCGAAGGGCGTTAAGCATCTATCTAGACCGCACGGCGGCATTTCAAAAATCTGAGGCTCTGTTCCTATCCTTCAACCCATCCACTTTAGGACACAGGGTGTCGTCAACCATTGGCAGGCGGTTGAGAGCCACCATAGCTAAAAGATACAAATGCCAGTCCATCTCAGTTCCTAAGGGCATTACAACCCACTCAACAAGGAGTGTGGCAACATCAGCAGCATGGGCCACTCAGGCTTCCATAGACTAAATCTGCAGAGCGGCGACTTGGGCTTCACCATCGCCCTTTGTCAGAAATTATAAAATTGATGTCTACACCTCAACGGATGCTTCATTTGGCAGAAGAGTCCTGCAGAGGGTCCATAGAGTTTCGGAGTGGATTTCGATCCAGACGGAGTCTCTTCCTAAGGACAGGCCAAGCTTTGGTATATCCCAGTTCTGGATGCTCTGAACAGCTCATGGAAGAAAGGGCGTTGGTACTTACCTGATATGCCCCTTCTCTGTGAGCTGTGAAGAGCATCCAGCCCCACCCATTTTTTTCCATCTGGTGGGGTTCCGTTCTAGTCAGGGATCTAGATTAGGTGATGAGTCCCAGACTTTGGCACTCAGTCTTCACAAAACTGGGGAACACTGAGGAGGTGTCCTGTGGAGGAGGAGGAGCATCCCAGAGTTTTAAGCCCAGCCTTTCCAGAAGAGACTGAAGCACCTCCCACTTCTGGATGCTCTTCACAGCTCACAGAGAGCGGGCGTATCAAGTAAGTACCAACGCCCTTTTTCTTCAAATTGGTTAGGAAAGCCTTGATTGTAAGATGTAATATAGATCATACCATAAAATTTCCTCAAATAAAAAGCTAATAGCTATTACAGAACCAGTGATGTGGAATTTTAGACCAATTCATCAAATGTATTTGTCCTGCAAAAACTAAGCCAGTTTTATCATTCAGCTGAATTACCCAGATGTTGTAATTGCTGAGATTCCAACTTATTATGCCCTTTAATATAAATAACATAAAATGGGGATACAAAATCTCAAAAGGGTCCAGAATTTATGATGTCCTTGAATTTCTGGAGTAAGACGTGAAACCCTGGGCTTAGGAATGGCTGTTCTACTCCATAATCTCAGTGGTCTATCAATATGTAGAGCTTGCATTGCCAATTATTCATCCTTTAACTCAGTGTTTCTCAAGTCTCAGCAATTTTAATATTTGCAGACCTCAACTCCCAGAATCCCCCAAGCAGAACTGTATTTAAAAGACTGCAGTGAAAGAACTTTGGACCTTCTGTATTTAAAACATTAAAACATGATCTCTATTTTGTCCTCTGAATTTGTGTTTTAATAGAAAGAGATTTATGTATCTTATCTACTCACAATTTATAGTTAGATAAGAGATTTTACTTCCATAGGTTTTTCTGCAGCATCTTTGCAAGATTTTCACCAACTATGTACAACAATCAGTTTTCTCTAATACAGCAATACCAGATTTTTCATTACAATTCCTGCTATTCCTTTCGTAAAGTTTCTTTTCTGTTCAACTTTCTTAAATCTATTCTGTTCACAAACTATGAATTTCCTAATTCACACTGGGGAATGGCCTATAAGCAGCAAAAATGGAATTCAAAACTAGGTACCATGTTTGTCTGAAAAGCAACTGAGAAATGTAGATGAATAATGCTTGGGCAAATCATAACTTGAACATTGGTTTCCTGATTAATGTGTAACTGGTTATAAAAAGATAGGGGGAGGGAAGACTTGAGAAGATAGCATTCCCAAGGAGACAGGATATCCTTTGTTTGCAATCTCTGTTAAACTGTCCCTGGCAAATGCAGAAACTGTAAACTCTTTTAATGCTCAGCAGTTGGGAGAAACATTCCAGAGCAAGCAAGAATGGGCCCTGCTGTCTCATTACAGTTCACATGCGGTTCTGTTTGGCCGAAATCTGCATCTAACACACAGATTTATGAATAAATGGGATGGCCTGGCAAAGCCCACGATGCACACAAAGGAAAGAAACAAGATATTTTAAAATTGCCAGATGGGAAGATGGATTTTTTTTCTGCCTGTTGCACATTTACTCATTTTGTGGGCTTTTCTTGTGATGTCTGTGTGCGTATATAAAGTGGGAGGGGTAATATGTATTTCAAGTGGCAGATAATGGTCAATTAATAGCAGTAACCTCCTTTGGGGAATTAAAAAAGCAGCAGCAGACGCCAGAAATGGATTTGTTAGCAATATGAAAAGAAGGATACCCAGCACCAAGGACTGGATATAAAACCGATTAAATAGGCTCACTCAAACTAGGTCCCCCTGCTGTGTGGTAAGCATTTCAAACACTTTGAATCAAGTCTGAAATCCTACTTATTTGAGTTGCACAAGGGGCTGCAGAAGAATAAAGGCTCCTGAATATTCTAAGCTGATTTATGGTTGGGATATTAACAGCAGCATTCACTTAAATTATATCTAGAAATTGGATGAAAAGGGGATCATCAGCTCATCTCCATACTAGCAATACCTGTTCAGAAATGCAACCTGCAAAAATGCAGCCCCTTGGGAAACGAAGCAGGCTGCCTTGGAATGACTCTACCCCCAGGCAGCAAAACATGCTTTTCAAAGGCACCCAAACCCTACAGCCATGTTGCTGGCCCCTTCCTACCAACTGCTGCCTAACTGGTCCATCTTCGCCCAGATTCCTTTCTTGCAAGGCTTCACAACCAAAGACATCTTGGGTATAGAAGTTCTGTGATTTTGGTTCTTGAACTGCAAGGATTCCAACTGCTGGCCAAATAAGGGTTTTAAAACAAAAATGGACAAGCATGGCAGGAAGAGCAAGAGTGATACAGAGAAAACGACATGCAGGAGGGAAGGAACGTGGGGTAATGGACAGCCTGTCAATCCAAAGCTCCCATGTAGTAGGCATTCTGAAGAAAACACTCCAGCCAGAAACATACATTATTCATGATGGCTGCTTCTAACGCTGGAAAAGTCTTAGAATTTGGGCCAAAACTGCTTTCATTACAACTTTTTGTAGGAATGTCCTTTTTCAGCAAGAACCCAAGTCCCAGAATCCAAGGTGACCTCCACAGCACAGCTTTGAAATCATTAGGAATCACAGAAGTCAACCAGTTCTGAGAACGATGAGCCTTTTACTGGGGAAGGGGTAGGATTCCTTACAAGGAAACTGGTCCAGGATGTTCACCCATGTTTCAAGCTCAAGAGCAAACCTGAGATCTATTTTCACATTTAGGTTTAAAAGAGCATGCTTAAATTAGCTCACTGGCTGCTTGTTTTAGCTTCCAGGGCAGTTATGAATCATCTGTCACCACTTGGCAATCACATACAGAACATTTATCCCTTATACTAGTTTCTTATTGCACAGCTTGAATTTTCATCCCAGGATCATGCAATCAGTTTTGTAGAGAACTTCACAGGAGGAAACGGGGAGAAAATACACATGAACCTGCCATTTCACCCCCTCCTCCCAGTAATATAAATAGAATAATCAAACTACATAAACAAATTCAAATATTCTGAAGCCATATAATACTGTCTGGAAAGGCTATTTCAGACAGCAGAACTGTTTTTCTAAGCCAAATGCAAAGTTTCACATTCTTTGTAGCATTTACTCTTAAGAATGGTAAAGCACACATTTTCATGCTGTAGTGTTCTCCAGCTTGAAAAGGGAGAGAGAGGAGGTAATCATAAAGACTGCTGTCTACCCAATGACCCACTGTCAATTACATTCTAAGGCAGCTTTCTACAATTCTGAAGAACAAAGCAGGTTATGCCCACTCTAAAAACTAAACAGAAAACCAAATAATGATATTTCCAGCTTATCTAAGCAAACTGGTGATCATATTAGGTTCCAAATTTCTACCATGTATATGCTGTTACATTAGAATACATGAACTTATTATGTGTGATTAAGAATTACACGTTGTATGCATTTCTTTCCATACCTGGGTAGAAAAGCAGCCTTTTCAGATCCTTTAAACGATTTCATATACCGTATATACTCGAGTATAAGCCGAGTTTTTCAGCCCATTTTTTGTGCTGAAAAAACCGCCCTCGGCTTATACTCGAGTCAGCCGCTACGGCACCATGCCTGGCCTGCGCTGGCGTGGCTGCAACCGATCGCGCCTCCAAGGCAGCATCGCCGCCGCGGCTGTCTACCCACTGAGGGCCACACAGGCGACCCCAAGCGGCCTCTTCTTCCCCATTAACGGGCCCCCGCGAGCTCCTGCGTTGCGCACTTCCAGCTTCGCCAACAAACCGCCAGGCTCAGGCAGCCTCCTCCGCCCCCTACCCTAGCAGCGAAGAGCTGCTCCGGGGGCTCCCGCCACGGCGCAGCCAGGCACTTTGTCTCGCTGCCCCCGGAGCAGCTCTTCGCTGCTAGGGTAGGGGGCGGAGGAGGCTGCCTGAGCCTGGCGGTTTCTTGGCGAAGCTGGAAGCGCGCCCGTTAATGGGGAAGGAGAGCCCGCAGCTCCGAAAGTCTTTTCACCGTTGGGGACTGAACAGGAGAACCGCAAATGCTGCACTCCCCAGGAAACAAACCGCCAGGCTCAGGCAGCCTCCTCCGCCCCCTACCCTAGCAGCGAAGAGCTGCTCCGGGGGCAGCAAGACAAAGTGCTTGGCTGCGCCATGGCGGGAGCCACCGAGAGGAAGAGGGCCGCCCTTTCCTGGGGAGCGCGGCATTTGCGGTTCTCCTGTTCAGTCCCCAACGGTGAAAAGATTTTCGGAGCTGCGGGCTCTCCTTCCCCATTAACGGGCGCGCTTCCAGCTTCGCCAACAAACGGAGCTGCAAATCTGGTTATCACTTGCGGAGCCTCGGCACGAACCCCCTTTCCCCGCACTCCCCCCCCCGCACTCCTCTGGCAGCAGCCGGCGGAGAAAGCCCCGCTTCCCCCTGGCTTTGATGGCATGCGTGAGTTGGCTTCCCACTCTTTTTTTTTAAATTCTCCTCCTCCTCCTCTCCTTTCCCCTTGTTGTCTGGTCTTCCCTAAGGAAACTCGAGGACTCACACTTCCAGGTGTTTCTCCCTGTCTTTCTCCCTGTCAATGATCTTTTCTTCCCTTCCCTTCTCTCAGCCCCATCCTCCTTCACCTTTGTCACCACAATCCTGAACAGATGAAGTTTGTACTTCTCAAGAAAGGTTGGCTGTTTCTTTTGAGAAGGGAACCTAGTGTGACATCTGTATGTTGACCTACTACTGAGCCATGGCATGTGTGCACATGCAATGGAGGCATGAGGGAGAGCTGTGAAAGAGATGGTGGCTCTCCAAAACAGGATGTACATGCAGCACATACACATGCTTTTTTCTTGCAAGGGAGAGAGTGACTCTGTTTGGACATACAGATGATGAGGAGGAATCCAGTTTTGAAGGATTTTAACTCTTGTGTTTTAGCTTGGTTGCTGATTGAGCTAAGGTTTTTGTACTTTTAAAGTTATTGTTGATACCATATTGCTTTTGTTGGCTCTCTTTTCCACTTACAGAGCTAGTTTACTGTTTTTCTTTGAAATAAATATTCAAAAACATTTAACCTACTGATGCCTCAATTAATGTAATTTTATTGGTATCTATTTTTATTTTTGAAATTTACCAGTAGCTGCTGCATTTCCCACCCTCGACTTATACTCGAGTCAATAAGTTTTCCCAGTTTTTTGTGGTAAAATTGGGTGCCTCGGCTTATATTCGGGTCAACTTATACTCGAGTATATACGGTAATAGCTGAGACAAGTTCTCTCTTCCCTTCAAAATCCAGATAAGCTTTCTAAAAGTTTGCATTTTTCAAAATTATAAACCATCCAGGTTCAGGGATAAAATGACTGTTGCAGCTTCTGCATTATGTAGAAGAACATTTTTAATCCAAATTATTGGCCCTAATAACACCATTCCCCTTTTGCTATATCTAAACTATAATTCCCATGCCCAGCATTTCCCCTCATAAAAGCATTTGAAAATAGTTCAAGACTGTTTGATAGAACACCAGTTGCAGAACACTGAAATCTGACAATCACAGTCCTTGTCAATTTCAAAAATTGCAGTTATTTTATATGAAATGCAGTAAAGCCTGTTTTCTTGTAAAAACAAGCTATTTAGACATTTTATAGCACACTGATGCAACCAATAGTCATTTAAATGTTATTTATATTTTCCTAAAGTTTACAGTATGTAACTTCCTAACATAAATTATATTTTCTCATTAACAAGTATTTCTAATGAAGAAATAGTCTTATCAATGTTATCAGAATTAGAGATTTCTAGTATTATCTAGTCAAATATGAAGTCTAACTGAAATCTACAATTAAAAGCATACATTAGTAGATAAATATTGAAAATATAATTACATTGCTATGTAGACAGAAAAATCTACATAGCCAACAACAAGCACCATTAGAATTTTATGAGAGTTTTTTTTTTTTGGCATTTCTAAAACTATACATAGGCTTCAACAATAGACAAGTGAAATGCTGTAGCTTAGTCTGTATTTTCTATTATCCTTGCACACAATACTAATTCAGTTTCCTAAAAAAATAAAAAACTTAATTTTGCTTGCCAAAAAACACTGCCCTCAGTCAAGGTCATACAAAGTTTTGCTCAAGTTTAGTCGAAACACACTAATATACACTAATAGAGATGTGGAGGGGGTTGTACCTAACAGCTTGCCAGCGTTTCCTCCTTTCTTCTAAACTCCCTGGATTTTAAGTAATTATGGAGAATAAAAATGGTTAAACAATTCCATATGAGGTAAAGACAGAGGAAGGAGGGAGGGAGGGTGAGAGAAGCAGAAGTCCCTGTTTCCTGGCAGACATTTTGGCTCTTGTTTACATTTGCAGTCTGTGTTTCTCTTGTTGCAGAGCAATATGGCTGTCTGTAGAGCTGACAGCTTTGAATGCACAACCACTGCTGGCTGCAGGCTCTTGTTCCCTCCCAGTATCAAAGGTTGTATAAAATTATGCAGACATTGCATTTCCAAGACAAGGAGTTCCTCCTCGTATTTACATGGCTTGACAACTCATACACTGTTCAGCGTGGTTTTTTATTTTTCTTTTAGACCTGATTTCCAAGGGGTATGGAAAAAAGCTAAGGATAGTTTGGATTTGTTCATGGAAACAAGAAAGGCTCAAGGCATTAAAACACACCCATAGACAATTTACCTAATGTAAATTTCCAGTGCTTCCAAAAGGAGGGGGGGTGGGACTGTGAAGGGACAATATGAACCTGAGAACTTTGTACTACTTACCATTTGATGATGGTGATGGGTATTGGGAATGTTGGTTTCTTGAAAAAATGCACTCAAAGCCGTCTATGTTTAAAAACAAACAAACACACAAGTCCACTGTTAGAACAAGGGGCCACAACCCCAAGGGAAAAGTCAAGTTGGAGGGTAGGAACAGCAACATATTTTTTACAGGGAAATTCTTGCCCAGCCCATTACTCTCAGTCCTCTTCCCATTTTTGTTAAGGGCTGACCAAGGACAATGCTAACCTTTCCCTTTGGGGAAGGAAGGAAAAAAAGGAAATCACAAGAGGACATAGGTAATCCTTGTCAGCCTCAAACCAGGTTTTATAACCCACAAGCCAATAGACCACAGCAGCTTTCCCTAGCTGGCTGCCATCCCCCAAATGGGGATGAAGTGAACTGTAGTCCAACACAGCAGGAACAAAGCTGGTTGGGGAAACATTTTAAAATGTAGTAAGAAAGTCTCTATCCCTAACACTTAACAAAATTGGCAGAGCAACAAAAATGTGTAGTTTTAAAAAGGCAACATGGGGGTGGGGTAGAGATTGGCTTCAGGGAAGCTAAAGACAAGCCTATAGCTTTTGTTAAGTATAAATGCTATGCCCAGCAGAAATGGACAAAGGCATTTTTATCTTTGTTGATGCCAAGGGCTTGGCTGAAACCAGTCTTTTCCTCCTTGTCTTGTAAAACAAAACAGAGGTGGCATTTAAAACATTGTGACTAGACTAGGGAAGGATTGGGCCATATGTAAACAAACAAGACTCCTTTAAAAGCAAGAATTTCTAATCACATCACACTATCTAGTTTCTTCTCCAGCTAAATAAAGACCACACATACGAAGCAGATGATGATCAGCAGGCCTAGTTCAGAAACTAACGTCCCTACTGCGTCCCTAAATAATGGGATGGGACGGGGGAACAGTCTCGATATTATTTTGCTACCAAATCAAGTGCCTCATTCAGGAATGAAGTGAAGGGGGATGGGTGGGCAAGATAAAACCTTCACTCTCAACCCCCCTCTTCGTGTTTTTGTTTTTTTTTTAGATACGTGTTTGTACGTCCATGGAGGAGTATTTTAAAGTCATTTATTCCATTTGAATGCTTGAATCAGCACACACACACACAACCCCCATCCAGTGGGCTGTGTGGATCCCGCGTTCTGCACCCTCGCCGCCTGGCCAATTCAAGATTATTAATTTGTCCACTCGCTTCTCCTCCTCCCCTTTTTCCCACGACCAGCAGTAACAACAGATTAGTCAACACGCAAAGGCCTAGCACATTCCTAGCCCCGGAAGGCACTCATTGTAGAAAGAGACAGTAGTTATTAAAATGGCTCTGATGGATTGTTTACATGCCCAGTGCCAAGGGAAAGGCTCCCTCGCCTTACACCGGAGGGGGAGGGGGCAGGGAAGCAGAATATCCCTTAAACCACCTTAGCCACCACCGACCCTAGACCCCAAAAATTATTTAAGGCGTGGGAGGGCGGTCGTGGTGATTCTCCCCCACTCCCCGCGAAGAAAGGCGGAGAGGGGGGAGACGGAGAACCAGAAAAGCTCTCAACGCACCTCAAATTGCCAATGTGCAGCTTGCAGTAGCTGCTTCGCCTGATCCGCCGCACAGCCCGCAGCCAGCACGAACTGGTTAATCATGACTTGATGCCGAAGCTCCTCCATATTCACCGACATGGCGAGAAGCGAAACCACAACACGGAAGGGAGGAGGAGAGCCAAACGCACTCAAGGTGGTGATAGTGGCGGTGGTGGTAGTAGAGGCGACGGCGGCTGGGATACGTGTTTCTTTGGGGGGGGAGGAAAAAAAATCGACAAAGGCTTTTTCTCCTTCTAGTCCGAAACGCCGGGCGCTTTCTCTGCTCCGAAGCTTTTCAGCTAGCCCTCTCGCCGGGTTCCAGCCAAGCCTCCTCTCGGCCTCTATAGCTTCAGTCAGCAGGAACAAGGCTGTGTTGATATTTCCCCTTCCCCTCTCGTAATTCTTCGGCAGCTAAACCACCACAAACAACAGCATCTATGGGAGGAGCGTGTGGAGAGAATCGGGGTGGGCAGAGGGGGAAGCCGGAGGTGCCTCAACGTTCGATTCCACGCTTTCTTAGCCCGCTGATTGGTTGCTGCAGTATTCTCTTCGTGTATGAACGTTCGATTCGAATCTTCCAGGCGGTGGATGTTTCTCTTTCTTACTCCCACCCCTTCTGCCCCGTTGCTTATATTTTATTGGAGGAAGTAAACCATCAGGTTTCTTGCTGATTGGTTAGCTGCTGTGTTTTGGCTGAGAACGGGGGTCATTATTGGTCCTTTTTTTCTCGTAAGGGAGGGGTAAAAAAACTATGCTCTTGTTTGAACTGAACTGGAAATTCTACTCCCTTTGTTGATTGGCTGCTTTGCTTCCCTCCTCCTCCCTTTCTTTTTTCCACTGTTGTAAAAAAAAAAAAAAGAACAAGTATAGCTATAGACAAGTTCATTGATAAACTTCTGTGTGACAAATATATCCAGCTGGAAAAATAAGGATGTGCAGCAGTGTCTCATTTCCTTTGAAAACACATGTTTATCCTGAAAGCAAACTTGTATCAGGTAATTGAAAAAAAAGTTAGAAAGAACATTCATAGTTCTTATCGGAAACTCTCGCGAACTTCCGTATCCTTAATGCTCAGAGAATGAAGATCGGAAATGGGTTTTTTTTTTTTTTTTTTTGAGAAACCTATATTGGAGTTTCTTTTACTTAGTCATAATGGAATGAACTGGTAGTAATAGTTTCCTTTTGAAGAAGCCACAGTCTTACAGAAATACGGAAGTTGCCTTTTTCCCCCCTTCATTTTTCTTTTTCTTTTTTGGCCTTGAATGAAAGCAAGCTCAATCACATGCCCAGCATTTGCGGCCCTCGAAAATAGAGGCGGCCGCCTTCAATTCCCCGAGAACTTTTTGCTGTATAATACTGACAGATGTGACACAGTAAGTCTAGGCTGGACTGATATTATGAGATCGGACGGAAAATGGACTTTTCGTCTTGGGGTGGTTCCCTGGGCAAAAGGGGCAGCTCTTAACAAAAACACCCACTACTTCAATTCCGAAGTGCAGTCACCCAGGAGTGCTAACTACATACACCACGGCTTTAATAATACACGGCAGCTGCATTTAGAAATCAGCCGAGTTTGATTGAAAACTGCAGCTGTGGAGCTTTTGGGAGACTGGGAGTCTTTTCTGACCTGTGAGAAGTCACTCCCTTCCCAGAAGAATGAAATATTTTAGGAAATATTAAATAGACAAAACATTATATTTCCCTTCAGTAGATATTTGGTGCCCATTAAGAAAGACTGGGCCAATCTACAAAACAAAAGACCTTGATGGGATTATCCTTCAGGGCAAAGCCATTCAGCCACAATAGGAATTGCCCAACAAGCCCCTTCATTCCATCCACAAGCTTCAATCAAGCTTGGCTCAGATAGCTTACCAAGTTAGCTATGACCCCTATAACAGCCAATAGAATACGTGTTCTTGCACAGGAAAAGGAAGTTCAAGTACAAAGCCCAAAGAGAGGGTATAAATACAGCTCGCTAGCTCTCAACTCCATGTGGTCAGTTACCCAGAATCACATGTGCTGGGTGGTTCTTTTCATCAGTAAATGGACCCTCTTTCCAATCAGCCTCCATTTTGTCTCCAGTGCCTTTCCCCCAGCTTGGAACTGAACCAGGTGGGATATTTCTTCCAACAGGCCCAAAGCTTAATCCTATGTAAAACCATATGAAACCAGGTGTATCCATGACCTAATGTGACCGTTTGGGTAGATGTACAGATAGATCCTGTATAAAAATAATGTGATAAGGACCTATGTTAGATTTAGTGGCTTAGACCTTTGCCCTGACCCGTTTTGAAAAGATTTGGTAGGCTCACTTTGGTTTCATAAACTTAAGAATTGAGTTAAATTCATTGCTGAGGTTTTGCTTCTCCATATGTTAATGTGGGATAAGAGGAGAAGCGTTGCTTTGCTAAATTTAATCTGCTTCATATGACCTAACACAGGCTCTATGTGTTTGTTGCCGCTGGGACTCAGTCTTCAGTAAGTCAATAGATCAGTTCTTTGTTTTACCTTTTCAGCGTCAAATTCGTTATAGGTAGTCCTCGACTTGCAACCGCAATTGAGCCCAGAAATTAAATTGTTGCTAAGTGACGAATTTGTAAAGTGAGTTTTGGTCCATTTTTCTTGCCACATTTGTTAAGTGAATCACTGCAGTTATTTTAGTAACACGATTGTTAAGTGAATCTGGTTTCCCCATTGACTCTGTTTGTCGGGAGGTCGCAAATGATGATCACATGACCCCAGGAAATGGCAGCTGTCATAAATATGAACCAGTTGTCAAGCATCTGAATGTAAATCACGTGACCAGGGCATGCTGCAATGGTCGTAAGTGTGAAAAAATGGTCATGAGTCACTTTTTTCAGTGGCATTGTAACTTTCAATGGTCACTAAATGAATTGTTGTAAGTTGAGGACTACCTGTGGTTTGCACTGACTTATATTTGGATTAGATTTGAGTTACCTTTTCATGAACTCAACTGGAGAAATCCTCTTTAATCTGTACACAACTTTTGCTTTTTTTATTCACTTGACATCAGCCCTACTCTTGATTTTCTCCTGCCTCCAAAGCATCAATAAAGTGCTAGAGATTTCACACCGATATAAGAGTTGTGTTTATTAATTCATGGCACTATCTCATTTTTCATTCATAAATTGAAGACAGCATATAAAGCACTCTTCCTCCTGTGCTTTTTTGCCCACAAAAAATGACATTATAAAGTGCATTGAGAGAGCGATTGGCCCAAATTTATTCATTCATTCATGCCAATGTTGACTTATGCGTCCTGTGAAAATACCATATTATGTTTATTTTTCATACCAGGGTGTTGAAGCACTTTAATTCCGTTCTGGGCTCATCATTTCCTGTAGATCAATTTATGACAGTAAAACATGCTGGGACAGGCAGTCTTTTGAGGAAGTTTGGTTACAGCCCGATCATGGGTATGCTTATTGAGGGGGGTGGGTGGAGGGAAGAAAAAACCTCCTGCCACTCCCTAATTCAGTTGCACTTCTAACTCAAGTAAGTGCAATTATGCAATAGTAACTATAGAAGTGAAAGCTATTGAAGCAATACTGATCTGTTCCCATAGTATTTCTGGAAATTCCTTTTCCCTCATTACCAATCTTCATTGTCGTTCATTTACAATGTTCCTGCATTAGCCATGCGTGAAAGGCACAAATCAGTATGCGGTGACTGCATTACACAAAGGCACAAACATCTTTCCCAACCAAAGGAGAGAAAGTGTCGCCAGGAACAGACAACAGTATCTCAGCAAGCTATCTGTGGCTTCCCATGTCCCAGCAGTTGGACAACAGGCATGAAGAGATCAGATTTGCTCCAGTAGAAGAGACTGAGCATCTCATGGTGCCAGTGATGAAAGAAGATAAATCTAATAATTGGATATAACCTTATTCATATCACACATTATCTGAGTCAAAGATGGGAGAAATACCTGTTTCGTGAGCATCCTATCCCAGTCAATTCACTCTGACAACTAGCAGTTTTAGCTCAACACAGTCCAGGTTATTTTTCTGGACAAACCTTGTGAATTGCTCAAAGCATGTTGGCCTTTAGCTTCCTTCTACAGGTCAACCTTGACTTACAACATTTCATTTAGTGACATTCAAAGAGGTCACATGATCCTCTTTTGCAACCTTTTGGCAAGCATAGTCAATGGGGAATCCAGATTCACTTAAAAATCAGTTACTAACTTACCAACTGCAGCAATTCCCTTAAGAACTGTGGCAAGAAAGGCCATAAAATGGAGCAAAACTCATTTAACAAATGTCTCACTTAGCAACAGAAACATTGGCCTCAATTGTGATTGTAAGTCGAGGACTACCTGTATTTTCCATTGCAGCTAAAGATTGGGGGATTGAAAGGGGTAGTGGATGGGCAAGAAAATGCTGGGAATCATGGTAGTTTCATTTAACCAGCTTAAGCCAGTGCCCCAAAATTATGGAAAATTCTCTTGCTCTCCTTTTTCCCCCCCTTTTTCTTCTTCAATAGTATAAAGGACATTGTGCTCAAGGGTTGAGTTCTGGCCATCATCTTCAAAAGATGCATCATATCTGTCCTCCCGCAAGACAAAGCAAACTTCATCTGTGTAAAGTATTAGTTTGGGAAAATACGGTCAGCAACATTTAGGGAACTGGAAGCCAGAACATTAACCTTACACCTTATATGTCAACATGAATCCATTGTGAATAATAATGGTCAATACCATCACCTGCCATAAGCAGGAGAAATGGTAAGCTTAAATTTCATCACAGGACGAAAATGAAGGGAGTTGGCAACATGTTGCTGTCAAAAGCAAAACAATTACAAAGTAAACCATTCTCATCGTTGACCATCAGTTCCATCCTCTGAAGAAGATACATGAATGATCCACAAAATCAAACAAGCTATCATTGAAGTTCCGCCACTTGATGCTAATGGAAATGATCCATCACCAATCATCAAACAGAAAATGAAGATTTGTGGTCAAACAGATCTTTAATCTCCCTGTCTTCTGGGTGCCTAAAATCCAGACAGATTAAACATTGGATTTACTAATCACAGACCTTTCCTTCTCATTTACATAGGCAAAAATGGTACTGCAGGGCAAGATCTGCAGTGAGTCAGGAGAGACTTCACGACTTTGGAAAGAGGATGAAGATTCTTGGGACCCCAGGTGATGTTCTCATCAATATTTACCCTTAAAGACAAAGATCTGGCAAAAGAATGGAAACTTTTTCAAGTGAACTAGCTGTCAAGTGCATGCAACAGAGGCTTGGGTTTTCAAATAGAAATCTTCAAGGAAGAAGCTTTGGGGAATGCAATTCATCTAACTAAGGAGGGAAAGTAAGTCTTTGGATAGGAGCGGACCAGCTTCGTCAGGAGGACTTTGAACTGAAACACAAAGGAGCAGGAGTGTTACGGCTATTGATGAGTAACAAATTGGGAAATATTGGATTAAATACAGCAGCACTAGTTTATCAAAGTAACAATGGAGGTACAGAGATAAAGAAAAAAGGGAAACTGAACATAGGGAGTCTAGTCTATTATCTTAAACGTCTATTCTTACAAATGTATGAGAAGCAAAATGAGATGGATGTCATGAGACACAAAGGCAAGTATAATATAATAGGATTTACAGAAACATGGTGGGATCAATTTCAACAGTGCTGCACTGGACTTGAAAGGTACACATTATCTCAGAGGAGAGGGAACACAAGAGAAGGATCGGTATAATAATGTTTTATATATAGAATGAGCTTACCTGTATAAATTCCAGCTGATCTGATGGTAGCATGAGTACTGTAAACTTCTGGGTTAGGATAAAAGGGCAAACTAAGGGATATTTTGCTATGAGGCTACTGTGTTTCATTCAATCAATTTATTAAACTAATAATAATCCTAAAAATAATGAATTGGCTGTGATAGGATATTTCAACTACCCAGACATTTGTTGGAAGACTAATTCTGCTAAATATTAGATGTCATAAAAAATTCTTGATTTGGGTTAGTGATAATTTTCAAAAAGTTAAGCAGGAAACTAGGAGATCTAATCCTCAAATCTTCATTTTCACAGAAATTTGGTAAAGAACAATCAAACATAATCCATGGATTTTAGAAATGTTGATTTTAATAAACCAAGAGAAATTATAAGGGAGAGGTCATGGGAGGAACAGCAAAAGTGGTGTAGTCAGCTCGGGTATCTTGAAAAGAAAACTAAAGATAGCTCAGCCTCAAACAACAGTGAAAGATCTGGGAGAAAAGCCATTATATCTCTGTCAATTATTTTTGAGGAGTTAGAGAACTGGAGATGTCCCTGAAGTCTGGAGCAAATGTTCTTTTCTTTAAGAAAATGGGGGGAGGGAGAGGATCCCAATAATTAACTATCACTGAGCCTAACTTCAATATGTGGTATGTCAGAGCAAATAATAAAAGAGGCCACTTGTAAGCATCTTGGAGACGATGCATTTGCTAAGATCCAGCATGGCTTTCTCCAAAAAGGGTCATGGGAGATAAACCTTGTCTTTCATTCACAAGATATCTATAGATGTAGAAAATGTTTGACTATAGTCTGCCTGAGTTTCACCAAAGCTTTTCATAGGGTTCATCTGACATCGTCACTGATAAGCTGTTACAGTGTGATTTGGATGGCAATACAGTCAGGGGTATCCACAACTGGCTATTTAATCGCATTTGAGTCAGCACCGACGGCTCTATGTTGAGGTGGAACACTGTAATCAGTAGGATTCCTAAGTGAGATGTTATTCAACATTTTTATTAGTGGCATGGATGATAGGATTGATGAGTTGATTGTCAGATTTTCAGATGATAAAAAGTTTGGAGTTCTGGCCAACATCCAAAATGACAGAATGATATTGCAATCTAATCTGGAAAGGTTAGAAGAAAAGACAGGAACAAGATGTCTTTTTCCAGAGCGGGAAAATGTGAGATATTACATTTGGGGAGAGAGAGAAGAAAAGGCATGGAAAAAGAAACAAAAGAGCAGATTCATGGTTTGGAAGTATTGCATTGGAGAAGGGCTTGGTTATGGTCATTGACCACTTACTCCAGTCAAATGTGACAGCTGCTAGAAGGGTTACAGAAGAAAAAGTGAAAGTTCTTTATTCTCCCTACTCTAAAATGGTGGGGGTACCCCACACACTCCCATCTCATTCTTCCCCAACTTCCAGAAGGCCTTGGGGAGGAGTGGTTTTCTGCTGAATTGCCTAGGAGAAGGTTTTTTCACTAGGTAGGTGCAGCCATGGAATGTGTCTAGTCCATCCCACTTTTAGAGGGATTGGATGCCAGTGTTCACTTTTAAGGGCTCCATCCTGACCTATTTTCTTCTTTGCCAGCACTTTACCTATTTGTAAAACATGCAATAATATTTCCATTTAAATGCATATTTTATTAAAAACCCCTCTTCCTTTACACACACACATCACTTTAGTTTCTTGAGGCAAGAACTACATGAGATTATTTAATAAGCAGTGAAGTTTGTGAATATCAGGACACTCACTCAGAAGATGTGAATTCTGAAATTCACAAAGATCAAATTCCTCAAAGGTGCTTATTTTTCTTTCCCATTTTCAGTGCTCCAATTTTAAGACTTTCTTCCTGCTTTCTAAAAAGACAGTGTGCCCACATTATTTTAAACAGTTTATTGAGAAAGTGTTTTGCTGCAACAAATTTAAAAACTGAAAAGTAGCCACAGCAAAAAAGCAAATGTTCAAAATAATAATATGCAAAAAATTACTATCAAACAATTCTGATGAATTCTATTTTACTATTGCATTATTATCCTGACTGAGAACTTAGGGTGGTCTCTATTGTTTCTCTCATAGCTTCACTTGATTTTCACAACATCCTTGTGAGTTGGGCAGGGCTGAGAATTAGTACTGCCCTGTGTTTATGCAGGAAATGTAGGGAGAGATTTAAGACTGGGACTTTCCAGATCCTAGTTTGGCACTCCGATCACTTTACAACACTGGATGAACAGCAAAAGCACAATATTCTTCAGAATATTATTATTCTTCAGAATAATGAATTTTTCATTCACCGTCATTTATATAATTACAGGTAGTTCTCAACTTTAACAATTGTGACCAGAATTTCCATTGCTAACCAAAGTGATTGTTAAGTGAATTGTGCCTGATTTTATGACCTTTCTGCAACAGTTGTTAAGCAAATTACTGCAGTCCCCCAAGGCAGTGTGCTAGGATCAACTCTTTTCATACTCTACATAAATGACCTCTGGGATCATATTAAGAACAACTACATTCTCTTCACTGATGATGTAAAGCTATTCAACACCACCAACAATACTGCTATCCTTCAAAAAGACCTCGACTATGTATCAGAATGGTCAAACAAATGGCAACTTCAAATCTCAACAAATAAATGCTCTGTCTTACATATTGGCAAAAAAACAAACCAGAAAATAAAATACAAGCTGAATAGTCAAGATCTTCTTGATGATCCAAACTCTGCCAAGGACCATGGAATACTCATCTCTAATGATCTAGGTGCTAGAGCCCACTGTAACTACATAGCCAAAAAGGCATTAAGAATTGTTAACCTAATCTTATGTAGCTTTTTCTCTGGTAATATTACACTACTAACTAGAGCATACAAAACATTTGCTCGACCAATACTCGAATACAGCTCATCAGTCTGGAACCCACATTATGTATCTGATATTGATACAGTTGAGAAAGTCCAGAAGTATTTCACAGGAGTTCTCCATTCCTCTATTCATTGCAGAATACCTTATGCCACCAGACTTGAAATTCTAGACCTAGAAAACCTAGAACTACGCTGCCTTCAGTCCGATCTAAGGATAGTATATAAAATTATATATTGCAATGTTCTACCTGTGAATGAATACCTCAGTTTCAACCATAACAATACAAGAGCACACAATAGATACAAACTCAAGGTTAACCGCACCAAACTTGATTGCAGGAAATACGACTTCAGCAACAGAGTGGTCAATGTCTGGAATACTCTACCTGATTCTGTGGTTTCTTCCCCAAACCCCCAAACCTTTAACCTTAGACTGTCTACTGTTGACCTCACCCGCTTCCTAAGAGGTCTGTAGGAGGCGTGCATAAGTGCACCAACGTGCCTACCATCCCTGTCCTATTGTTTTTTATTTTCCTTATATGTATCCATTTCATGTATTCATAACTATGTTATACTTATACCTGTTATCTTATAATCACTTAACAAAATAAATAAAATAAAAAAATGCATAAAAAGTTAAGTGAATCACATAGTCATTAAGCGAATCCAGCTTTCCCTATTGATTTTGTTTGTTGGAAGCCAGCTGGGAAGGTCACAAATGGTGATTATGTGACTCTGGAATGCTTCCAATGATCATAAATGCATGCCGATTGCATTGCTGCCAACTTATGTTTTGTATTTATTTAAATCTTGCCTGCCAATCACACAATGGTGATTCTGGATTGCCTGCAAGAATTAGGACAACAGTTTTAAGCAATGATCCATGACATCCAAGGTAAGCAATAAAAAAGCCGCAAAAGAGCTCACCTAACCTCCTGGCCTGAATGAAAACAACAAGGTTTTTAGAGCTTTGCAA
The DNA here is from genome assembly GCA_033807585.1 of Hydrophis major. Taxonomy (NCBI): domain Eukaryota; kingdom Metazoa; phylum Chordata; class Lepidosauria; order Squamata; family Elapidae; genus Hydrophis; species Hydrophis major. The sequence continues at coordinate 177,160,558 of CM066329.1, forward strand.
AAGGCTCATAAATTTTGGGTGGGGTGGGGAGTCCGGCCAGGGTCCAACAAGATGAGAATGGTTGATAGAGGACCCTGGGGCATGCCCTCCCTGCTAGATCTGATGGGGTAGGCAGACACCAAGAGAGGCAATCAGAGAGGCAACTATTTAAATAGTGTTTCAATTTCAAATTCATATTATTGCCCCTTCCTCAAGTTTAAGGCTACCTGGCCTTCTGAGTAAATTCTAATTCACCCTTGTCATTTTAAATTTTATATAGTGTTTTTTGTTTTGATATTTTACATGTATATTTTACCTGCCCAGTGTCCCTCTGTGAAGCAGATGACAAATTGATACATAAATAAAAGTTGTAGACTAAACTTTGTACATTTGCTGTGTCCTGCCAGGTACCACAAAGGGAGGACAAGTAGTTTTATTCAGCATGAGGAATCGAAACGTTATATATTTGTGCCTCCTGATAGAAGGCGGCATCCTGTGACTCCTGAACAACATCTATTAGTGAGCATCACTTCTGGACATCCTAAATTCAGTGCTCAAAGCTTCAACCTCCCTAGCAATGTTATTGCTCCATTGTTCTTCTGAACGTTTTTGTATCTGATAGGGAACACAGGCTCTCTATCCGGTGTCACGAACAGGGTCTACTTTGCCATGAGATGCTGCAATCCGGTTTGCACGATTGTGCTTCCCTATCTTGAAAGCAGGCCAGCAAAGCCATGACACAAAAGAAGCAGGAATTGTGTGTCACAGCTTTGTAAAAATAGGTGGGCAGAGCAAACAGTGGCAAACAACCTTATCTCCCTTCATGTGGCTAGATTGTATTTGGTTTGTGGAGGTGGGGGGGGGGAGCAATTGATTTGCTGCCTTTATATCAGCCAGAAGCAGAAGTGACCCAATTTCCCATGCCGCTGCTTTTGTCTTTTCTCTCCTAGAGCAGCACCTGGCTTGACTATTGCTGCATGTCTTTTAAAACAAGATGGAAAGGCTCAGTAGGTGGGAGGCTTATGAAGGAGAGTTTCAGATCCAGCTTCTAGCCAGGTTCAGAGAAGCGGGCAGCAGTACTGAAATTGGTAGGAAGACAAACCCCTGCTCTCCTGCACTTTTCCATAAGAGTAAAAGTTGTATTTTTCTCTTTTAAGCACTTGTCATTACTTTTTTTTTTTTTGTCAATGTATGCATTTTTGTGTTTTGTTCCTCTTTGGGAGGGGAGGGGTGTTCTCTCTGTTATTATATTAAAAGCATTTTACAAAAAGACGAGTGGTTGTAAGAATGATTCTTGCAATACAAGACAAAACAGAAAAAAAATAAGAAATATACATTGTTTTTGCTTTCTCTTTCCTCACCCATAAAACCATAATTAGATGTGCTTTACTGCAGTGTGTGAATCGTGAAGCATGGATGTTTCGTCTTTTGACAATAGATCTGCATTTAGACCAGTAACTTAGCATTAAAAAAATTGCAGTGGACGACATTAAATTTTGTTTTCAATGGATGGTTGAGAGTTACTTAGAGTCATCATATGAGCCAGGTGGCCATATATATCCTGTAAATAAAAATAAATAAATATGTCCCTGCATGGAGGTAGAGCAATGGAAAAGGCTCTCTTGGGGGGCAGGGAGAATGGATTATCCAATTTCAGATTCAGCCTTGCCTTTGAGAGTTTTAGTGGGGAAAAGCTAAGTGGTGGGACAAGCTTTCTGCATCCTCACTTCCTTGCCCCATCAGCCTTCAGTCCAGCTGAAAAATACTTGCTTTGCAACATCTGTTGCTTTGTATGATGGGAATATTTTACACACTTCTCCTGTGGTTGTAGCTATCTCCTTCAACTGATAAGTCTAAATTTATTATCCCTGCTGCTGGCTCCACCTTCTGGCAAAACCTATACATAGAAAGTCTGAATTTGATCCCCATTCAATTCTAAACAGTGAACAAATTCTGAAAAATAGGGAGGTTATTTTCTTGACTTGTTTGGCCACTTGTTTTGGCAAGATGAGCAGCAGTACTCTGCAAAGGTGACAGAACAACTATGGAAACCTGGGGCAGGTGCATTCCTATTTCAAGTCTGGGAAAAGAGTAGCTTAAAAGGAAAGATTTATACCTTGAGGCTCATTGCAAAGACAGACAGGTAGTTTGATTTCTCTGTTCTGCATCTGACTGAACTTAAATGTTTATGTAACATTATCTGCAACTTATCCAGCAGCTAGCTGTTATCTACTGTAGTTTCTGAAGGTGGGGCTGAGTTTCTGGAAGATTTAAAGACTGCCCTGATAGTTACAATATGATGACATACAATATGATAATGTGTTGCAGAAAGTTAGCACCCACCCATCTCCTAGAAGAATAAAAGGTTTTGAGAAATATTAATAGGGCAGAATATGCTATTTCCCTGGATGAGAAATGGGGAAACATGCTCTTGGAAAGCAGCCTCCAACTTTCTTAATATCGCTCGGCAGATGTCAGATAAAGAGGTAGCTAGCTCTATTCTTAAGGAAATATCCTCACCCAAGATCCAACAAAGATAGGATTAGCCTTTCCACAATAGGAATTGCCCAAAGCCCCTTCATTGCAAACCCCCAACAAACTTCAACCAAACTTAGCTCAGATAAAGTCATAGGATTTGTATATGCCATGGGGGTCTGACAACAGCCAATTGTATACATGTTCTTGCACAGGAACAGGGAGCTCAAGTGCAAAGCCCGAGAGAAGGTATAAAAACATCTCACTTTCAAGTCCATTTGGTCAACTACAGTGGTGGGATGCAAACTTTTTTACCGCTGGTTCTGTGGGCGCGTGCTTTGAGATGCACAGCATTAGTCAACAGAGAAATCAGTAGGGACGCACACAAATCATGTCCAATCAAACACCAAGTTACAACACGTTCTTGGGAATGTAATAAAGAGACCCAGTGAATTTAAAATAACAATAAAACTTTACTAGGGGTCCTTGGTGTTCTCTGAGCTTGCTTGTTTTCTTGCAGATGTTGCACTAACTAGTGCTAGTAAGGAGTGCTGTTTGGTGTCAGTTTATATTCTGGTGTCTTGCCTATCTCTCTCTCTGTGTGAGGTCTCAGGGATTCTTTGGTTGGGCTGTTTACTGATGGCTCTTTGGCAGTTTCTTGATTGGGGTATTGCTTACTTGATTGTTGCTTTGCAGTTAACCTTGGAGTTGATCTGAGTGCTGATTACCAGTGGAGAGGTGCTGGAGTCCTTATCTCTTTTGGGCTGGTTGGTTGTCTCTTTTGCACAGTCTAGGTTAATGTCTATTTGTCTGTGGATGGCTGATTTGTCAGAGTGCCAGGCTTCTAGAAATTCCCTGGCATTTTTTGGACTTGGCCTGGTCTAGGATTGTCACATTTTCCCAAATGAAACTAAATCTGTCCATATGTTGTGAAATTAAAGAATTTTTGTCATATCTTCTGACTGCCAGTTGGTAGTCATGGATGTGTTCCACCAGTCTTCGGTTTGTTTGTCCTGCATAGTGTTTGTTGCAGTTCTTACATTGTATGTTGTTATTGATTCCTATTTTTTCTTCTGGGGTTGCTGGGTCTTTTGGTTTACTTAAGGTGTTTTGAAGGGTTTTAGTTGACTTGTGTGCTACACTGATTCCATGTGGTTGTAGTAGTCTGTTGGTTGGTATTCTTGATGTATGGCAGCGTAATTCTTTTTAGGATTTGTGTTGGTTGTGCTGTATTGGGTTGAGTGGTCAGTGACTTCAATAATTACAATATATTTTTTCTCTTTCTCACAGGCATAAACCCATGCTCATCAACACTCATCTCCTTCCTTCTTGACTAGGCTGCCAGGCACCAGAACGGGACAATTTGCAGCCAACTCGCCACACCCAACTCATCACATCCAACTCACAAGGTGGGACAAGGTGCCACAGGCTATTAATTGTGGGACAATTTAACAATATATTTAAAATAATTTTTTCAAAATTTTTGTCATTCATATTTTATTCTGTCTTTCCTTTTGCATCCTTTCTTTAATGATTCTATTCCACCATTTCTTGTTAGTGTAACTCTTGTCCTGCAGCGAGTTGTCCTGTAGTGAGTTGGCTGTCACAAGTTGGCTGTGGTGAATTGTCATAGACCCTCAAGGCACTAGTTAGAACAGGGATGTCAAACTCCATTTCAGGGCCGCATCAGGATTGTGTTTGACCTCGGAGGGGCCGTGACCAGGGTGGGTGTGGCCAGCTCAACACTTGTGTTGGGGGCACCTGTGGAGGCCCGAGTGCTGTGCCAGCGAAAATGGGCTCCCAAGTTCCGTTTTGGGCTACGATGGCATCCTGCAACCCTCCACCAACAAAAACGGAGCTCAGGAGGGTCGTGTGTGGCCCTCCCGAGCTCCGTTTTCGCTGGCAGAGGCATCACGGGCCAGTCTTTGCTGTTTCCAGGGTGGCACCACAGGCCAGATCTAAGCACCCTGTGGGCTAGATCTGGCCCCGGGCCTTGAGTTTCACACCCCCTGAGCTAGAAGGATGGAAGCTTACCATATCTGGATCCAAAGATAAGAAATGAATGGAATTCAGGACCCCCTTTATCCCTCAAAGTCTTTGCTTTGTTGAATTCATAAGATTAGTACTACTCTTGCTTTGTTAATTTTTACCTTTGATAGCTGTTGATAGAATGGAATAGGGTTTCCATGCACTCAGGTATAACTTTTGTCTGGTCCAGGTGACATTTTTTTGTTTGTCTTCTTCCTTTTCTTATATAACTCCCTGGTAGATAAGTAGGAAACAAGATTTTAGATAAGACTTCTTGCTTTTGGTCCTCTCTCTGCTTATATCCTTGCTTCATCTTTAACTATGGCATCTTCAGCATAGTCTCACATTAGAAGACCTGTGGGCAAAGAGGAGAGGCTCAGCAAAGCTTTGTGGAATTTCCAGGTTTGGGAAAGTCCCAGCTTTCCTGGTTAATGTTGTGATTGTAGTTGCTGCAATCTTTACTTCTTTCAAATTTTGATAATTCGGTCTGTAAAAGTTCCAGTTGTATACTGATTTTGAACTGGGATGGTGAACTGTAAAGATGCACTGCATTGTCGCTGTGCTTGATCAAAGAAAAGGACAAGAGCCAAGCTCTCCATTTTACATTTTAAAAATACTGCTAAGCTCTAATTTTCTTTCGCCACTTTTAATCACACTGCGCCATTCCACTGCAGTATGGCACCATAAAATACTCTGCTGCTTCTGGAGCAAGTGCAGTGTAAAACATGAACGCTGTACATAATGATCTATGCTTTATGGGGATTTGCAGGCGTAGCAGAGAATTATTGCCTTCTCTAGACTTCAACAGCCTGTTTCATAATTTTTAAATGAACTCTCACCGAGAAGGCTGGTGTTGTTTTTCCCTTGATTCACCATGACTGTATATAGCTACAGTTTTTATCAACTCACCATATTATCCAATGAAACAGTGATGTGTCTTTATTGAACTATATGTCAATGGACTATGCAACATGTAGTAACATTTGCATAATTTATTCCAATTATGTGCCTTGTGATATGCAGAATTGGAACATGAAGCACAAACTGTGGTGAGAGAGTGGAAGAAAGCAAGGGAAACAAAAGAGAACAAAGATTTATAAGCAAAACTAAGAAACCAAACCTGTGGAGAGAGCAAGCCTCTGCTCATTGATTTTCAGTGTTGTCAGATATAGGTTGGTTCATGAACAGTATTAGGATTTTTTAATGATAGTTATGTTGAATAAACCACAATGGTTGGCTTAGCAGAACTCATTAGGACCAAACCAAACAATTTAAATTTGGGTTTAGCATGCTGAAATAGTTTCCAGTTAAGTATCGCTGCAGACTGATGACAGTTGCCATTTCAGGTTAATAGGAGTTAATTCGATTATATTTTACTTTCTATAGACATTGTGTGCTCTGATTCTTCCATATGTCCTCTCATGTTCCTTTGCTCTAGTCATGGTAAGGATGCAAGCTTTTGAATTGCATAGTGTATATGAGATAAAGAGGGGGAAATCTATTTTATGAAGAATTCTCTATAAATTAAAAGCTTAACTATTTCTATTTAATTAGCTGCTGGGATACTAAAATACATATTCCTGATTTTTGAAATACTGAAATATTGCCAGTATGTCAGAAATTCCAACATTAAGCAAATATAGCTAAGCTGGTTAAATTGCTCTGTAGTCAGTGTCCAATCTATCACTGATTTTAAGTACTTTAAGCCAACTCTGGGCATCTGTTCCTAACTTGGCACATAAGCAACAGCAAATGGAAAATTGCTAAATGCTCCCAACATACAATTCTTGGTGCTTTTAAGCAGCCTCTGCTGCTTGCTGAGCATTCACAATAAAGAGAAAGAGAGAGAGAAACAATAATTGATAAATAACTTGAAATGTCTCAAATGTTCGAATCTCCCTCGCCCTTATTTTTCAAATCAGTAAAGAAAAAAATAGATAACAATTCAATACATCAGCCTATCCCAATTTGGCAAATTCTAGATGTAATGGCACTACAAATCTCCTACTTCAGGTAAGTTAAACATGGCGTCATCATGGCAGCATCACATGACACATCACGACATTTCCCCCCTTTGCTAAACTGGGCATTGGTATGGTGAGCACGTGACTTATTTGACCCGTTGGCCACGAGTTGACAGTCCTGCCCTGCTGCATTCCCATAATATAGTGCACCTCCTCATAGTCCATACACTCACCATCATGCAGCACAGCTTATGATTCCATACTGTAGGCCTGTGTTGCTGCCCCTATTATAATAGCCTGACCAACTAACCCTAAGGAGACCATCATGATTTGCTTTGCTTCCATTATATTTCAATCAAACTCCTGGTCTTGAGCAGAAATAGTTATAGAGATACAATACCTAGAGGGATTCCTTTTTTACTGGACCTCTCTAGGACATGGATAGGTAAATATGAGTTACTTCCATGGTCAAAACCGCAAAGGTGCTTTTCCAAAAGTCAACTGGACTCTCTTTGGTTTTCCTTGAAAACATTTTGCTTCTCATCCAGGAAGATTCTTTAAGTCTTCTTGGATGAGAAGCAAAATGTTTTCAAGAAAAAGAAAAAAACAAAAACAAAAACAAAATCCAATTGCCTTTTGGAAGAGTACCTGTGACAACCATGACCTCCTGGATAACTGTGATGACCCAGGGCGTGGCACAAAGACATACAGTCACATAAGTAAGAAAAGTCCCTTTAATACCTCTAACTTTGCCCCCAATGTCCAGTTTCCTTCAGCTGGAGAAAAAACTCTCCCAAGAACAGTCTTTAAATGAAGGAAATTCAGTCCGAAAAAAAAGTACATATAAACTAAATAAAAATGCACACAAACCATGCTGCAGCAATTAACTGGACAGGGCAGGATAAAGAACTGTAGACTTCAAAGGCCAACAAAACACACACAGTTGGGAAGATGCCAGGAACCCAGATAAGCCTCAACAATAAAAGATAACTCACAATTTGCTTCCCACGAGTTGCTGTGTGCAACCTCCCTTTTTAAACACTTCGTTCCCAGCTGCAGCTAATGAAGGGAATCAGGGCCCTTTCCTCCCCCATAAGCTACACAACTCACATTGCTCCCTTCTCTGTTCCTCCCTGCGTGCCTTAAGATGAAGAAGGGGTGGGCCTGGTTCTTCCTCTGAATTCCCTCTGCCTTGCTCTACCTCTCCCCTGCTCTGTCCAGCTGGACTTTGCCCTTCCCCAATTTCTTCCACAGCCACCAGACTCAGATTCTGACATGGGCATGACAATAACTGAGAATCTCCCTAGATATCCATGATCAAAAGTTTCATCACATGGCTTGCTGTGAGTAGTATTTAACCCTAAATATCACTGCCCCTGCTTTGAGGTAAATCAAACATTTTTGTTTAATTGACTAGGTTAATTCCTCTTTGAAGTGCTAGTAGCACGATAATCATCCCTCCTCCCCATGATCCAGTTAATTTTTTTGTGGGGATGGCGCTCCAAGGTTCTAATTGCCAATTTAGGAATTACGGACAATAAAATCCCAACACTTGTAAGGAATACTGGTTTAAGAAGATTTCTGAAGAAACACTCTTCCCAATAAACTTAAAAGCCCAATGCATGCAGTGCATGTTTAAAACTCAATCTGTTGGCACACTTACACACATATCTAAAGTGTGACCTATGAAGAATCAGATGAGGCATCTTTAGCAGGGACCACTCTATTTAGTACTTCATAGGGCTACACATTCTTGCCATTTCAATTTCCTACAATGTCTTAAGGCAGCATCACTCTTGGGGCATTCTGGGAGATTCAGAGTTGCCATTTGAATCAACTCATAGTGCCATTGCTCTCCAGTGATCTTTTTAAGGGAGGCTTATTGAATGAGATTTCCTCCCAAGGAAAAACAGAGCTTTGTAACCTGAATCCTGTAGAAAGACAGATCTAGCTCAGATATAATGCTAAGAGATATTTTAACATGATTTGGGTTTTGCATAAAGAAAGACACTTAGAATGGCAATTGATATTAAAAGAAAGTTAAGCAAGAGAATTTTGAAGGTCTTAGAAGCAAATCTCTTTTAAGGATGACAAAAATCTTTTCTCATTGCTACTTTGGAGTGGGAATGAGGAGGAACATAATATAAACACTTTGTTTTTTTAAAAAAAACAATACTTCATTTTTAGAAAATAATCATAAAGAAAGTACTTCTTTTAAAAATTCTACACTGAATACTTTCCTTTGAACATGAACTTTGCTGATTATATCTATGCTTTAATATGCATCTATATCCAATGGTTTAATTGGGATGAAGATGTACCATTAAGAGCTAACTAAGCCATACAATCCAGTATATAAACTGTATCAGTCCAGTGCTTCAAAAATTTCCAAAAAGTTTTCAATTTTTAAAAACCCTTTTAGTACCCAAAGAAGTTAAAGATATAATGTTAGGGATAACATTGTTTTACCCTAACTGTTTTAGGTTAATAATAATATGTAATCATAGTTTGTTATGTTAAAGTGTCTGCAACTTTAACTGTGGGACAGTAATTAAGGGAGTGGTTGTGAAAGCACTTTAAAAGAAGCAAGACGGCAGCTTGCTATCTCTCTGGCTTTGATGATTCCTGATTACTGCAAGGGCACAACACTGCATTGCTCGAACGGGAGAGAAAACAATGGACAGACTTGTAAGTGAATTGACATAGGATATTTCTACACGGACTTTGCTAACTGAATATCCCTGAATGGACTGACTAAATGATACATGACTATTGGACTGTTATTTTGACTATGCTATGAACTCATAATGGAATAAACTATATATTTGATAGCACAAGCGTATCTGTCATTTTTACTGTATGTTAATAAACATACAAGCTTAGCTCACTCATTTATCTGTGTGCCTATCTGACTAAGCTGCACATTCTGTTTAGCTTGTCTCCCTAACCCTGGTTGGGGAAACCAGGCTTAACACTGGTTATGGGCCCAGCGGCTGCAAAGTCAGTTTAACTAGGATAAAACAGATTTATGTAAAAGTGAGAGTTTGTGTTGTTATACATTACAGTAAACAGACAGCTGTGTTTTATTAATTATAGTTTTATATCCATATAAGAAAACATGGCACAAGTCAATCTACAAAGTTTGTCCCTTATATCCAAGCTGGATGGAACAAACTATGTATCATGGTCTATGAAATGTAGTCTGCTTCTACGAAGAGAAGGTTTGTGGAACATAATTGAAAATCCACCAAACGTAGAAGAATGGGATCCAGAGGATGAGGAAGATAAATTAAAGATAGAAGAGTTTATGCATAAAAATGAACAAGCAATTTGCATTATTGCTTTAACCTTAACTGATATGCAGCTTGTTTATATCCACGGAGAGAAATTAGCTGTTGGGTGTTGGCAGAAGCTGAAGAGGATTTATGTTCGAGATAATGTTGGTGCTCACATAAATCTAACACGGAAACTTTTCAGTACACATCTCCATAAAAATGGTGATATGCTGAGTCATTTGAAAACTATGCAAAGCATTTTTCAAGAACTGCACGAGAAAGAGCTTATTTTCTCTGAACTACACCAAGTCTATATAATTCTATCTTCCCTCAATGAAACCTATGATAACTACATAACTTCCCTTGAAATATTGCCAAAGGAAAGCCTAACTTTAACTGATATAACTGGCAGATTGATTGAAGAGGCCAGAAGAAGGCTTGAAAGAGACGAGTTAAGGAGGCAGCAACCTCAAAAAGAAGATAATGAAACTCCTACTGTATACGCAATTAAAAAGTGTTTTAATTGTGGAGGAAGAGGACATTTGGCAAGATTTTGTAAAATAGCAAAACGCCAGAACACTGGCCAGAATACAAAAAGTCATCAAAAGATAAATAAAAATTTAGAGTTAGCCATGTATACTAACGGAGCTGTAAAAAATAATTTATGGGTGGTTGACAGTGGAGCATCACATTGTATAACTAATGACAAGAAACATTTTATAAAAATGTCCAAGAGTACACAGCAGATATCGTTAGCCAATGGCTGGAAACTGAAAGCTAAAGGTCAAGGTATAGCATATTGTTCTTTTATAAAAGAGAATGTAAAAATGTTATATGTACCACAACTTAAGTTTAATTTAATTTCAGTTAGAATTTTGGTTAAACTAGGATATGTAGTTACATTTAAAGGAGATAACTGCATAATTGAGAAAGAAGAAAAGAGAATTACTGCATCTTTAAGAGATGAATTATATGTGTTAAATGATGATGGTTTAAAAGTGGCTAACACAGTTTATGAAAATAAGAAACCTCATGATGAATGTATTCACTTGTTACATCGAAGGCTGGGGCATTTAAATTTTAAAATGCTTAAGAAAACTGTTGAATTATCTCAGGGAATAAGTTTGAAACCTTGTAATAAGTATTTACAATGTAATGCCTGTAATCAAAGCAAAGCAAGGGTTACACCGGCTAATAGAGTTGATGGATTTACTACCAAAGAACCTTTAGAGGTAGTATTTGCAGATTTAATAGGTCTTAAAAAACCAAGTGTAGGAGGAGCTCGTTACATACTAAGTATAATGGACCATTATTCTAGATATGGGTTTTGCTTTTAATGAAGAGCAAAACTGAAACGTATCAAAATCTCTTTAATTGGATTAAATTTGCTGAAAGAAAAACTAAAAAGAAATTAGTAACTCTTATAACAGATAATGGTACGGAATTTACAAATAATAAATTCCAGAACAGACTAAGAATGTTAGGTATTCAACATAAAAAGTCTGCACCATATAGGCCACAACATAATGCCTTTATAGAGAGAAGAGGCCAAACATTACAATCAATGGCACAAACTATGATGTCTGATTCAGGATTACCTGACATTTTGTGGGGAGAAGCAATAATGTGTGGTAATCATATATTAAATAATGTTGTTAATTCAACAACAGGTGAATTACCATTCACATTGTGGCATGGTACAAAACCTGATTTAAGTTACATGCACACATTTGGAGCACCAGCATGGGTGCATATCCCTTCACAACTTAGACACAAAGGACAACATAGAGCTAAAAGATTATATTTTGTAGGATATACATCTAATCATAGATCTTATAGATTCTGGGAACCAGGTACATCTAAAGTTTACACCAGTGCTAGTGCTAAATTCTTAGAACATGTAGGATGGAATAGATTAGAGCAAGATTTAAATAATGAAATAATTATTGAACCCTACAAAAGGCAGAAAGATCAGAATAGTTATAAGAAGAGTCTAATTAAAGAAGAAGTCCAAGAAGAGCAAATAGGACCAGAACAAGAGGAAACAGTTGATCAGGAAGAGTTAGATAATCAAGAAGAATTAATAAATGAAAGTCCACCTGTAAGTCCTATAATACCTAAACGTACTACACGTGTAACTAGACCACCTGAGAGGTATCAAGCAAATATAGTTTGCCAAGTAACTAAAGTTCCAACTAGTGTAGATGAACTTAGGATGTATCCTGCTAAGGATCAGGAGAATTGGCAAAAGGCAATGAAAAAGGAATTAAATTCATTAAAGGTAATGAAAGTTTATGAAGATGCTAAATTACCTCCAGGAGAAAAATCCATTGGGTGCAAATGGATATTTCAAGTAAAAACTGGAAATGATGGGACTGTTACCCATAAAGCTAGGTTAGTAGCTCAAGGATTTAATCAAACTGCATCTGATTATGATGAAGTTTTTGCACCAAGTCTTAAAGCAACATCTTTAAGAGCAGCATTAGTGTGGGCAGCTAAGAAAAACTATGTCATTAACCATTTAGATGTAGAAACCGCTTATCTACATGCACCATTGCAGCACACTATATATTTAAGAAAACCAGTAGGTATAAAAGACCATAAAGTAAATAGTAATGATTGTTGGAAACTCAAAAAGAGTCTTTATGGGTTGAAACAATCTGGGTTTGAGTGGAACCAATATATTGTGAAAGAGTTAAACAATATAGGTTTTAAATCTGGTTTAGCAGATCCATGTGTGTTTAAAAGAGAAAATAATGGAACGGTGTCATTATTGTTATTATTTACAGATGATATTGCTTTGATAACGAAGACTAATAATGAAGCTAATGAAATTATATCATTATTAGCCAAAAAGATAAAATTAAAGCATTTAGGTGAAATTAAAAGGTATCTAGGATTGACAATTAACAAAACAAAAAATGGTTTTAAGATATCTCAAGAAGATAAAATTTGCCAATTAATTAAAATGTTTAAAATGGAACTTTGTAAACCGGCAAAGACTCCAATGAGTCAGGAAGTTTGCCAAACTGATGATCAAAGTCCCAAATTTGATAAGTCCATATATCAATCTTTGATTGGTAGCTTATCATATATAAGCAATTGGTCTAGGCCAGATATAGCTTATAGTGTAAATCAGCTGGCTCGTTTTAATTCTGATCCACATCAATGTCATTGGCAATCATTAAAGAGAATTTTAAGATATCTTAAAGGAACACTGAACCATGCATTATATATTGAACCAAAGGGTGATTTTTGCAACTGATATAAACACAAGAAAATCAACATCTGGGATGGCTATATTATTTGGTAAAACACTAATAGGGTGGAGGTCAATCAGACAACAGCATATCAGCTTGTCCACAATAGAAGCGGAATTTTCATGTCTGTCATTATTATGCACTGACTTGATTTTGTACAAACAGTTATTATTAGACATGGGTGTAACTATAAAAGATTCCATTATTGTGTTCGAGAATAATCAAGCAGCTATAAAATTAGCTACTGGTATTGCTGTAAAAACTAGATCAAAGCATACTGATTTAAGATACTTAAATGTTAGAGAATCTGTAAAGAATGGGCTAATTAAATTGGAATACTGCATGACGGAAGAAAACATTGCAGACCAATTTACAAAAGCTCAAGGAGTAATTAAGTTTAAAGAGAGTTGTAACAAATATGATTTAAAGATGTAAATAGTTATATTATTATTTCCTAAAAGGGGAGAATGTTAGGGATAACATTGTTTTACCCTAACTGTTTTAGGTTAATAATAATATGTAATCATAGTTTGTTATGTTAAAGTGTCTGCAACTTTAACTGTGGGACAGTAATTAAGGGAGTGGTTGTGAAAGCACTTTAAAAGAAGCAAGACGGCAGCTTGCTATCTCTCTGGCTTTGATGATTCCTGATTACTGCAAGGGCACAACACTGCATTGCTCGAACGGGAGAGAAAACAATGGACAGACTTGTAAGTGAATTGACATAGGATATTTCTACACGGACTTTGCTAACTGAATATCCCTGAATGGACTGACTAAATGATACATGACTATTGGACTGTTATTTTGACTATGCTATGAACTCATAATGGAATAAACTATATATTTGATAGCACAAGCGTATCTGTCATTTTTACTGTATGTTAATAAACATACAAGCTTAGCTCACTCATTTATCTGTGTGCCTATCTGACTAAGCTGCACATTCTGTTTAGTTTGTCTCCCTAACCCTGGTTGGGGAAACCAGGCTTAATATATATCCAATGGTTTAATTGGGATGAAGATGTACCATTAAGAGCTAACTAAGCCATACAATCCAGTATATAAACTGTATCAGTCCAGTGCTTCAAAAATTTCCAAAAAGTTTTCAATTTTTAAAAACCCTTTTAGTACCCAAAGAAGTTAAAGATATATTTCAGTTATGTATACCTCTCTTAAAAATCTAATATTTTGGGAAACTTGATTGGCCTGAATAAATCCAGCCTGACCTAGAAATTGAAGAACACAACGTAAAACTGTATAAAGGCCAGAGTGGTTATTGTTTAAATGTTAATATCTTATAATGGTTGATATGAGCATAATTGTGAGACATTATTTTAAGTCTGTAGTTATAAACACACTCATTGACAATGAGTCCCATTGAACAAGATAGTATTTAGTAAAAAAAAATGTGATAAAATCAGTTGCAAAGCAAGCTTCATTTTTACTAAAAGAAATATCTTTAAGTAGGAGCTTAACTTAAGAGTGTTAACAAAAGCATAAGGTACCCAGCATGGGATAAGAGAGAATTAGTCTGTTACCCTGTTAAAGCAAAATATGTGTTAGAATGTCACTGTGTTTCTACTGCCTATCTACCAAAATAGTCCAAGTATAAGCAGCAAAAAACAGCAACAATAAAGTAACATAAATAGAAGAACCTGATAACATATATTTCTTATCCTTGACAATGTATTTGTGGTAACAATCAGATTCCAATAAAATCCCTTTCTTACAAGGGGTGTTACTAGCTAATGGAGAGCAACTACCTTATTTGTCTTGATTTGTCACATATCAGAGTTTAAATATGTAGCATTTTTGTTTAAATGCACACACACTCACACATACAGTATAGCATTATGAACCATGTAGCATAATGTTGGCAACAAAAATAATAAACAAGTCTGAAAAATTAGAGTGCATAAACAAAATAGTCCATAAAATTTGATCAAATTGCTCAGAAATCTTTGTTGCCCTCTTGTTAAAATAAACAAATGTTGACAATAATCCATTGCTATAGATTTGTTATATGTTTCTCCTTCTAATGTCATATAATCATTTGTTTGGCTCAATCCACATTTTGCAGGCTTGAAAAACTCTATAGCTCTAAATACTGTATATTAATAAATCCCAAGGATTAGGAGACAACCAAGAAGGTCACACATAAATCCAGTTGCTTGCTTCTCCAAAATATGGTATTATCTGTAAATAGGATAAACTCAGACTATAATGTTCTACATAATTTCTGAATAGGATTTCCAACTCAAAGTGATTGCATTATTAAACTTTGAATATTTGTACTAATCTTATTTTAAGATCAAAAGAAACTGATTATTAGAATACCTTTCTATTGATAGAATGCCAATTTCATCAACCCCAGCTTAAACTCCAGTTTAAAATGGGTTACTAGTTAAGGAGCTACAATGGATTTATAACCAAACTTCTAACCTGCTTAGAACTTCTAAAGCAGTTGGAATGTGGGAATGACCTTGAGAGACAGGTGGGAGTGCCATAGACTGGACAACCGGGCATGTAAAAGATATCTCAATCCACAAAAGTAGGGAGGAAGTGGAACCATTTCAGAAAGAACTTCTCTAGTTTTCCACTGAGTAAAAGGAAAAGATAGGGGAAAATAATAGCACTAGCACTTAGATTTATATACAGCTTCATAGTGCTTTACAGCTTTCTTTAAGTGGTCAGCATATTGCCCCAAACAATCTGGGTCCTCATTTTACCAACCTTGGAAGGATGGAAGGCTGGGTCAACCTTGAGCCGGTGAGGATCAAACTGCTGGCAGTCAGCAGAATTAACTGCAATACTGCATTCTAATCACTGCATCATCATGGCCACTTTCAGTCTTTTAGTCTTACAAGATTCTGTTAATCTAACCTTAAAGATAGTGCTAATACTTTTGTTGTTGTGCTTTTTGTCTAGACTATTTTGTAAGCCTAAGGGAAGTAGTGGTAATCCAGATGAAAATGACCAAATAACGAATGCTTGGATTGAATGCTCTTTCATTGCTTTAAGCTGCACAAAAGTTTAAAGATCTTCATTTAACTGAGATAAAACCGCTCAGAGCTGTTGGATATGAGATGGGCAGAAAATACATTTTCTAAACAAATAAATAAAAATGAGGTCTGGGAATGCACAACACCTTGAAGAACAAGATGTAATACTGACCAGAATAATTGTTGTTTTAATGTTGATACTTTATAATGGTTGATGTGAACACAATTTTAAGATACTTAAAACAAAATAAAAAATTGAATGACAAATAGTCTCAAAATCAGAGGACTAATTGACTCACTAAAAGTAGTAACAAAATTACCAGGGATTAAAAACAAGAGTTGTAAAATTCAGTAGTTTGACTAAAATTTTAGGCTTCTTAATTGATAGTTCTAGGAAGATATACATGAACAAACAGACATGCAACAAGGTATATTGGAGCAGGCATAGGCATGCTGTAGTGTCTACTTTAACTTAATCACATATTTTTGTGGGATCACACAGCTATTATTGCAAGCTTTGGAAAAAGATACTTTTCTTTAAGGAGATATTTGTAAATGCAGCATGGGCATCCACACCCGTTCTAAAGCATCTTTCAAATTTTGGATCCAAAATACAATACATTCCAAGTAAAATCCTTCCTTTAAAATGTGCATTAGACCAAATCTGGTGATGCCTTTAAAATAGCAAGTAGAAATTAGTTTGAAAAAGTTTCACAATATCCATTCAATAGAATGCAAAATAAAAAAATCACTGTATTTTTGTGCCAATCCACTGGGAAATCAAACATACCAAATGCCTCCCTTCATTTGCTTATTATACAGATTTCTATAAAATGAAATCCATCTTTGTAATTAACATATAATGTAAAATAAAATATAAAATAAAATAAATATATTCCAAATGGTTTCATAATTTAATTGTAGTAATGATTTCTTGAAGTGAAAGTCATAAGTGGTGGTAAGATTTGGCCCTATAATAAAAACTGTCTGGCAATCTTATATTGTTAAAAATACCCTCTATCTTAGCATTTTTAATTAAAAAATGGAACTCTATAATTTAGAATAAAATTGAAAAAATTGTAGATACTTCCAGAATTTGCATACACCTGTCCTTTTTTGTATCCCAAAGATATGTTATAATATTATACTCTAGCACTGTAAAGGTTTTTTTTAGCTTTGAAAGGAGAACTGGGTAAGCTTGAGGCCTCCATTACATTGTTAAAAATAATGACACGAGGAAAGAAACAAAAGTTTTCTGTGATACTGACCTTTAGACTCAAATATATTAAACATAATAGAGCTGTGCAACACTTCATTCAAAGAGGAAAAGGTGCTTGGAATTTCTGGGAGATACACGGTAAATTGAGCATACCTTCAAGAGATTGGAGATAAAACCTTGGCAAATTTTTTTTTTAAAAAAAGGTGAGTTGGCCGGTTTTGGGGGGGCCTTTCCAGACAAGGTGTGGACAAGAGATCACCCACATATACTTTGGATGGCTGCTCCTTGTGAAGAGACTCTAGGACAAGAGTCACCCGCAGATAGTGCCTGGAGATGAAAGGATCTGCCATTATGTTTGCAGAAACTTCTATAAAGGACACTAGGTTTGCTAACCTTGCTTTATAATCATTTTTGGCAATTGCTTATTTAACTTAAAGCTATTGGAGATGTTTAAAACAATATGTTTGAAAAGCCACCTTGTGAGTCAGTCTTCAGTCATGAAAAAAAACCACAATAATTTTAGGAACTTAAAGAATTGAAAATAAATAGCAGAAAGTTAAATAAGATTTTTATCTAAAAAGTTATAAATAATTAAGGCTCCACACAAATTTGGAATTTACTATATGATTTTGGAAATAATTGTTTAAAATGAACAAGACGATGTTTATGGATTTGTCTATAGATAAGAGATGTGATATGGGATGAAGAGATTATTGGTTAAGAGGGCGTGAAGTGTTACAAAAATATACTTGTTGTGATGAAGGTTCAGTGACACTACTTTTTCTTCTTTTTTCACTACATTCTTACATTTTTCTTTTTTCCTTCTTATTTCTCCTTCTCTTTTGCACCTTTTGATTCTTTTTTCTATTTTTCTTTCTTTAGTTGTATTAGATTGTTTTTATATTTAAAAAAAAAAGATTTCAAAACAAAACAGGCTGAGTATTGTGACTCAGCAGCCTAAGATAAAGGTGAAGTCTTCAAGTCTAGTACAGTTCTTGGTAAGTTCAGACAGTATTGAAATGGTTTTGGCTGCCAAGGAATGGGCATGAGTGCATCATTTGCCCCTTTTGGGATGTTTTACATTTCCCAATCTAGCCTACAGTCTTGGGATTACCTGGTAGTTTCCTATCCTTATGTTCAGCAGATTGAACTTGCTTAGTTTCTAAGTCCAGACAAACTCTGTCAGGTGTTGCCTTTTACTGAGGCTAGCAGTATAAACAGAGAGGGAACAAAAAAAACAACAACCAAACAACCCCAGATGCCAGCATAGGCTAGTTGGATGTCTCAGTTGACTCAGGACATTACCACAAATCCCAGCTCAAAAATGTCTTCCTAACAATGCTTTAAGGATGTCTCCACATGACACAGTTTTCCTCATCCTCACATTTCTGCAGAACAAACTGGTGCCCTACAGAGTGAACAGATGGCTATCACATTCTGATAGCGCAAGCCCTGGGTTTAGCCAATCAGGGGGAATCTTTTTCTCACCAGCAGGGAAATTCACCAATCACTACATTCTACCTTGCCTTGTGGGAAGTGTCACTTGGCCACCTCATTAACAAGGCTAATTAATGGTCTAACCCTTCCCATTGGCATACTTTATGCCTCCTCATGAACAAGAGGGAAGCAAACTAAATGGGCAAGGGCTAAGGTCAAAGGACTTAGTAAAAAGACTAGGCAACTACAAATCAGAAAGAAAAGGAAGTCCTTTAGCAAGATAAGTTGAAAAATCATAAAGCCATTTTATTATGTAGCTGGGTTTGCACAAGGTGCTTATCCATGGTTTTGTAGTTTTATTATAAAGATCTGTATGCTCTCTGATTTAGCAGGCTCTAGGATGGGCAGAATATTAAAAACAATAAAACAATAACATTTCTAGCACAATTCCCACATGTGCTATTGTACACAATTAAAAACCTTACTACCCAGGAAAGGATAGTTTTCACTACTTTTCTGCAGGACAGCAAGGTACGGGCTAATTAGACCTGAGGAGAGCAAACCCACAGGGAGGGTGTTGCTACAGTAAAGATCAGCCTCCAAGCTGACATGGCCCCTTTTCCATTGAGATCATGTTGGGCAATGTGGTGGAATGCATTCCCTCCCCCCTGGGAATATGTACTACATTTCACCACAGGTGAGATGTTTCTACCTCAAGAAAATGTTTATTGATTTGACTTGATTTGTATAGCCACCCATCTCAGAGCACAATTCTAGGCAGATGATAACAATATTACTTATCCCCAACAGTAAAGACCATAAAACAAAAAACAAAAACCCAGTAACCTCAGCCAACCAACTGGGATATTTCCCAACAAATCATCCATAGGCAGGTTCCCATCTCACTCACCCATTGCCTGAGGGAAGAGCCAAGTCCAGATGGCTTTTCAGAAGGCTAAAAGGTTGCAGGCCTACCATATTGCCTTGGGAAGGATGCTCCACAGATCCCTACAGAAAAGCCTTCATTTTGACTCAAGCCATGTATGGCTGTATTATTAATGAATGATTCTTGATACTGGGACTAGAAGCATATGGCAACTAGTTTAACTGTTACAAAATGGGAGTTCTGTTCTTACTCAGCTGAGCGAGTTACTGTGTACTTTATTTTACTGAATGATCTAGGTTTGTATATGCCATAAACTAACTACTCATACCATTAATCATAATATAATCATAACCTTAAACCCAAATTAACTATGAAGGCTGGGGTTCCACAACACACTAAGCTAAAAAGTAGTTAACCAGTTCATTTGCATGAGCACAGCCTCTGCTTCTAAGAAAAAAGCAGTGCAAAACCACACAGACAACTGAAAGCTTCCCTAAATAGCCTCTTTATTCTGATTACTTCCAGCTGTGGATTATACTGTTATCAGACAATCTCAAATTTTCTAGTAGATGATAAGAATTATACCATTTTTCAAGGCTAACACATTTTATTATAAGGCATCAATCTTTTGTGAAGAATGATATTAAGATCAAATTCATGTGTTAAATATTACTTAAATGTTTCCTAGAAGAAAAAAAATATGGGGACAAAGCTTTACATTTTAGTTAGATTAGTTAATGGTTAATTAAAAGAGCACAAATGAACAAATAGATATAATTTACAGACAAAATACACAGTTTTCCTCAATCTAATTTCCCAGACAGTAAAGCTGACATTTATCTCATGTTATGCCATTTGGCAAATCTAATCCAGTCAAGGATTAGGTTGATGAATTTAGTTATCAGATGCATCATTTGCGGGGCAGCTTGTTGTGCAACAAGGTCAATAGTGTAATAAGATTGGGTCTGGGTTAGGGACTTCTGTCCTCACTGTGAGTCCCCCCCGGGGGTGTGTGTGTGCACAAAGGGAGTCTCAGCCAATCTCAAAGAGACAAAGGCTATAGCTCAGTAATGGCACATATGCTTCCCTGCAAAGGTCCTAGGCACCATCTCTGGCATCTTCAGACACTGCCTGAAATTCTAGAGAAGTGGTTGGTATGGACACTAATGAGCGAGAGGGCCCTACTATAATCAACAATCATCTAGATGTGAACATAAATATATAATTTCTTCATTCAAAACAGCATGATATCGCAATTGACATTTTCTGAGGGAAGAGTTGGACTAAAGCTCATAAATCTCATTCACTGAGTTGGTCACGTGATAATAAAACACACATTTCAGTGAGGGAGGCTGTTTTCATTGGTGACTCAGTGAAAGATGTAATTGCTCAGTGAAAGATATAAAAGCTGAACTGGAAATTATGGATTACTCAGTTTACCCAATTTGTTTGAATTCACATGGCATCCTGAATTATAAACCAACCAACCAACCATCAGGGTTGAGGTTGCATTCATGCTAGTAAATTTGCTTAAGGGTCAGTATGTGAATCCAACATTGAACTTTACAAGTTTTTTAAAAAAAAAAAACTAGATAAGAAGGAACCACTACATAAATGGGATGCAAGTGGGCTCTTCTTTCCTCCAAAGTGGGACTTTGGGCCAATGGGCAGAGCCAGCTTTTCAGGCCCTTTTGGAAGGCCAAGAGGATGATGGCAGATCTGTCCTCAATGTTCCAGGGAGCAGGAACCACAGCCAAAAAGGCTCTTCTCCTGGACCTTGCTGGCTGAAATTATTTGGCTGACAGGATCTGCAGCATGTCCCCCTTTTCCATAGTGAGTGAGGCAAGCCAATCCCATTGGGGTGAGATGGGTTCCTAGTTTGAACCCATGCCATAAAGGGCTTTAAAGTAATAACCAGAACCTTGAATTGGCTTGAGAAGCAAACTGGCAACCAGTGCAGCTTGCACAACAATGGTGTTACACGGACCACCCTAAGGGCCCCAAGAAATGTCTGCATTGCTGTATTCTGTGCCAGCTGCAGCTTCCAAATACTCTTAAAGGCCAGCCCAAGGTATCCCCATATTGCCAGATCAGATGGCAATCCCAAGTAGGCTAACTGTCCCACTGAACTAAATGGTGCATATTTTCAAGTAAACATTTTCAGCTCAGATAGATTTTACATCTACTGTAAAGGCTGATTTCCAATGCACTGCTCCATATACTTATTTCATGGTACATGTAAAAGATATGGGGGACCCAATGGGGGAGTACTACACTGGAGGTAGCCACTAGAGACTAGACCAATAGCAAACCTCACCTTGCTCCTGTGCTTCTTGCTTTCCCGCTGCCCATTTTGAATCTCATACCTTCATTATTTATTCCATTGTTTGTCATTTTGTTACTTTCATACTGTTCTATTTACTCTTCTTTTCATTTCTTATGTTTACTGTTGTAAGCTGCCCCTTGGCGAGATGGGCAGAAAATAAATGTAACCAATAAATAATTTTTGCCACTCTATAATCATGGGTTCATACTTTATTTCTTTTTCATATTTCCTTGAAGATAGTGTCATATCTTCAAAGTTTTAACCATATTTCTTTGTGCTTCGTTACCTATCCCTGCCTTTGTTTTCAGGGGTCCTTTACACCAGCACAGTCTTCTTGGTTCACCTTCAGAATACCCAAGCCTCAAAGAGAACTGCAGATAATTTACTTTTACACCAGAATTCCAGAATTTAACATGACCAAAATGCTATTTTAGAACTGATGCTACATCTCACCTTTGCCTAGCTTATAATTTACCAAGATGGGAAACCTTTTCTGGGTGTATATGCATGCATGCATAGGAAGGAGTTCATCAACTATGTATTCTGCATTTTTTAAAAAATTCAATATTCTGGAGAGGGGAAACAGAGATGTGAAAGATTTAGGGCCGGGGTCTTCAAACTTGACAGCTTTAAGACTTGTGGACTTCAACTCCCAAAATTCCTCCTCCAGTCATGTTAACTCAGGAATTCTGGGAGCTGAAGTTCACAAGTCTTGAACTTGCCAAGTTCGGAGATCCTTGATTTAGGGAATAGTTTCTGAACTATTCCTTTTTAAAAAGACAGCTCCTTTATGCAATCTTAGCTAAACTCATGAATCCTGGTAAGTTTAAGAGCAAACAACAGCATCCTTTACTGTTACAAACAGTAAGATACTGATATTACAATAATGGGATTATTTCAGTGTTAAGAAATTCGTGATAGAAGGATTGAACAATGAAATGTCAGCGACTCACTTCCCAATACGTTGTGACTCACAATGTGATGACTCACTTCAGAGTAGGTCCCCTTTAAACATACAGGGAGGAAACAAACCTTGCAATTTTTGTTACAACTTCTGTTATATTTGCGGAGAGCGAAAGAGTTAGCAAGGAGAAAGACTGAGATAGGCTGGGAGAGAGTCAGCGATGTAGATGTCAAATGACACCCCAACTACGATGACTGATCTGCCCGCACATTCTGGATGTCCTTGCCAGAAAATACCTAGGAGAAATGAGAGGTTAGTGCGGCAATTCCGTAACTTGTTCAGAAACGGGGGAAACAACGGCGTTCTGTTCAAAAAGGCTCCTTCCTGTCGGCACAGCCGGGGAGCGGGGCCTCTCTCTTCCCGTCTTGCGGCTGGCACGTTTTATTTTTATTTTTTAATGAGACGAACGAAGGTAATTCCAGGCAGGCGCCCGAGAAGCGATGACGGGAAGCATCCGGTGTGAAAACAATCTCTCCCCCAAACTTTTCCTGTGCTTTAAAATGATAAGCTGTCCCTCCAAGCATTTCTCCACCGCCTTTCCAACAGGGCTCTTTCTCTCTCTATCAATCGTTTCAAGGTGAACTTGGGATGATAGCTGAAAGAAACGGAGGGAGCAAGGAACTGGGGGCGGGAGAGGAGGGGGGGACGCGAGAAACTAGCGCTGCTGAGCAGGCAGTCTCCTTTCGTGGCTGCCCCCATTGGCTGGAGGACGGAGCCGACACCGCCAACGTCAAGGCGGCGCCCAGCTCCTTGCAAAGCTACTGCAGTGAGCGGAGATGCTGCCGCCGCCACCGCCGCTGCTCCTGGGGTTGCCTCTTGCACTTGTAGCAGCGACGCCCGCCGCTCGACCTGAGGAAGTTACTGCGCGGCTCAGCCCGCGTGCGCCTTTTCTCCCTCCGGCTCGGCGGCTGCAGTGCTCCGCGAAGGACTAGAGCGGCTCCCCCTCAGCCTGGTGCTCCTGGCAAAAAGTGGTGGACGAGGGCCGAAATGGCTGCTTCCCTCCCCGGCTGGGGAACAGTAGGCACCGCCACCCCCCTGGGGACAGCAGCAACAGCAGCAGGCAAGTCAATGCGGCAGGCTCCTCAGTGAGGGAGCAGCGCCGCGGCGGGAGGACCGACCGACCGACCTCGCGCGTCCCGCCGCCGACTCCAGCTCGGCGGGCGAAGGTGCGAGCTGGGAAGCCGTCGCATCCCCCCCCTCACCCCCCCCTCTGTCCCTCTCTTCCTCCACCCCGGATGCCCGCTGCCGCCGCGCCTGAAGCATGGGAGCGCTCACCAGCCGGCAGAACGCCGGAGTGGAAGAGGTGGATATCCCGTCTAATTCCCTCTACCGATATCCCCCGAAATCCGGTAAGTGCGCGGAGCGTTGGTGGCGGCGGGTCGGGGGAGGGAAATAAGCGAGGGGTTTGCGGGGAGTCCCGCATGGCAGGGCTGCGCGCGCTCCGACTTCGGCCGAGGGAATGGCGAGCGGAGGCGGCTGCAACCCCGGAGCTCCGCGAGGGCTATAAGGCGAGTGTCGGGACCCTTCCTTTAAATCCCCCCTCCCTCTTGCGCCTTTTCGCCGCCGTCCGGTCGTTCTCCCGCCGGTGGGGCTGCTCCCGTGACGGGTTTTTTTCTCTGGCTGCCGAGGAGTTTCCCGAGACTTTTGAGGGTCAGGAGAACGACCCTCCTTGTAGTGTCGCCTCTGGCTGCTTGGGAGGATGGTTATTTTTTCTTCTTCTTCTTCTTTTGCTTCCCGCCTCCTCTTTCTCCCCGTGCAAGGATTGCAGCGGCTTGGATGGAAATAGTGACATTCGTGGCATCGCGCTTGAGGCTTTTTAAAAGCTGCTTTTCGTTCGGGCAACAACTGCTTTTTGGGAATTCTTGCTTGAAAAGGGTCTGGACTCTCGCGCGGTCCTGAATCAACCTTCACACACACTCACCCCAATTAAGAAACCCCTGGCAAATTCTTGTCTGTCTTGTGTCACTTGGCCTGCCTGCCTGTTTAGTTGTATAGTGGGCTGATTGCATTCTAAAATATCCCATCAATCTTCCGATGTAACAGTTAACCATCCGCCCTGCTAATGAGATGAGCTCTGGTATTGATGGGAGGGGGAATTTAATTTCTAAAATTACAAATGCTGTGTATTGGATGTAGGCAAGACCATCAATATCCTTCTTCCTTTAATCCATCACCCACTGCTGATATATATATTTATACACACACACACACACACAGAGTGTGTGTGTGTGGATACATACATATACATACTCTCTCTGTGTGTATAAATATATGTATATGTATATGTATATGTATATATTTGCTGATATATATGTTCTGTCCTTAATTTGAATACTCGAAATCCCCGCGCCTTGATTGGCTAAGGCGCGGGGATTTCTGATTGGCCAGGCGAGCCGCGCTCATTGGTCCGATTGAGGTCTCCCGCGATTGGCTCGCTCCAAGAGCGGGAGACTTGAATTGCTGCCATTGGCCGCGGCCGCCGCAGCGAAAAGGATAAAAGCCGCGGGCTTTTCCTTTTCACCGGTTCGGTTCACAACTATTCAATAAAGAGCTTGAAATTTAGTCACCGACTCCTGGCTTCTTTTGCGGACACGACACTGGCGACGAGGGTGGGATCCCGACCCTGAACCAAACCCCGTGTCCAACAAGAGCCAGTTTCAGCACGAAGATGGCGAAAATCGCACCGCCCGCCCCCTTCAACCCCGCCACCGAGGACTGGGAATCGTTTTCAGACCGGTTCCGCATGTACCTCGAGTGCACCGGAATGAAGGACGCCCCGGGCCCGCTAAAACGCGCCGTCTTTCTCACACACTGCGGAACCGAGGTCTTCCAGATGGCCAAGGCATTGGCCAAGCCGGCAGACGCAACCGCCATGGACTGGGACGTCCTCGAACCTATCCTGCGGCGCCATTACGCCCCCGAGGTCCCCATCCTAATCCGGCGCAACGAATTTTACCGCCGAGATCAGAAACCAGGCGAAAAACTGAGCGATTTCGTCGCCGAGTTGCGGCGCCTAGGAGGACTCTGCGAGTTTGAAGGTCTAAACAGCCTCCTCAGAGACCGATTCGTACTTGGCCTATGGGACTCTACCCTCCAGAGCCGACTTATGGCCAAAGGCGACATCAGCCTAGCAGACGCCCTCACCGCAGCCGCAGCAGCAGAAGCAACCCGCACTTCCGCTGACAGCATGCGAAAATCAGACGCGAAGGGCGGAAACAACAACCCGGCAAGGTCGGCCGACCCAAAAAACGAATCAACCGCACACTACGGAGAATTCCAGTCTACGTCCAGCACGTCGGAAGACGAGGAGGACATACATCGCGTGCAGACGGGCCGCGGTGACCAGCGGAACCGAAGAAGTCGCAGGTCGAGGACCAACTGTGCCGGGTGCGGCGGCGACCACCCCAGATCAGAATGCCGATTTTTTGACTCTATCTGTAGGCATTGTGACAGACGGGGACACATCGCTCGAGTTTGCCGCCAAAAGAAGACCCGCAGCCCGCCCAGATGGGAACATCACGACCGAAAGAAGGAAAGTTCCCCGCCCAGAACCAGAGATCGCCAATCGGACGGTCGGTGGGACCGAATCCAACGATCTTCAAGAGGCAGCGACAATCGGCGAAAGGAAGATACCCACCAGACGGTGACCATTGGCCACGCCATCTCCGACGGCGCCAGAAAGGTACACGTAGAAGTGCATATAGAAGGCCAACCATGCAAGATGGAGGTGGACTCCGGGTCCTACCTCTCCATGATTGCATGGCACGAGATTAAACGGCTAGTGCCCACCCTCCATAAGAGGAACATTAATGCCCAAAAAATCATCATAAAAGACTACCAGGGAAACCGCGTCCCGGTAGTGGGCACCAAGAACTTTAATGTAACTTACAAAGGCCGCACCGAACAACTCCCACTCACAATCGTCGACCGCGACCGCCCAAGCCTGCTGGGCCTACAATGGTTCGCCCCGCTTGACATCGCGCTGACAGGAGTCAACCACGTCGTCGACGATGGCTGGGAACAGCGACTAACCCAGGAGTTCCGGGAGGTCTTCGACGGAAGCCTGGGCAAGTACCAGGGGCCCCTTATCTCATTCGACCTAGACCCTAGGGTTTCCCCCAAGCGGCTAAAACCTAGGAGGGTACCATTCGCCCGAAAACCAAAAATTGACGAGCAGCTCGACAAGCTCGTCAAACAGGGGGTGTTGCAGCCGATAGACCATGCCCGATGGGAGACCCCTATAGTAACACCAGTCAAGCCAGACGGGTCCGTGAGAATTTGTGGGGACTATAAGGCCACCCTAAATGGCGCGTTGCAACAAAGCGCCTACCCCGTCCCAATCGTGCAACATCTACTGCACTCCCTGGGAGGGGGCAAGGTCTTTGCCAAGCTCGATCTAGCCCAGGCATATCAGCAGTTACCGGTCGATGAAAAAACAGCGGAAGCCCAGACCATCGTTACCCATCGGGGGGCATTCAAATGTAACCGGCTCCAGTTTGGAGTCAGCGTGGCACCAGGCATCTTTCAGAGCCTGATGGAACGTTTACTGCAGGGCATCAAGGGGGTGGTGCCCTATTTTGATGATGTTTTAGTAGCGGCGCCAAACGAAGCCGAATTAGAAAACCGACTCAGGGAGGTCTTAACAAAATTTAAAGTAACGGGACTCAAAGTTAAACGAGAAAAATGCCAACTATGCACAGAACGAGTGGAATTCTTGGGCTACCTTCTAGACCGGCATGGCATTCACCCTACAATTAAAAAAGTGAAAGCCATCAAAGAAGCCCCCGCCCCAAAGTCTAAAACGGAACTACAGGCTTTCCTGGGCTTGTTGAATTTTTACAATGTTTTCCTACCCCAAAAGGCTACGGCGGCGGAGCCTCTGCATAGGCTCCTGGATAAGGCGGCGACTTGGACTTGGGGGAGACGAGAGCAAGCCGCCTTTCAAAAAACCAAAGACCTCCTCACCTCCGATGCCGTCCTGATTCAATTCAGCGAAACCTTGCCCTTGGTTGTCACTTGCGACGCATCACCTTTCGGCGTCGGCGCTGTCCTCAGCCATACGCTCCCCGATAAAAGAGAAGCACCCATCGCTTTCTTTTCCAGGACTCTAACTAAACCGGAGCGGAACTATAGCCAGCTGGACAAAGAAGCTTTGGCTATAGTTGCCGCCGTTAAGCGATTCCACGAATACCTTTATGGCCGCCCGTTTACTATTGTGACAGATCACAAGCCGTTGCTGGGCATCCTCGCTGGAAACCGAGCCACCCCGAACATTTTATCACCCCGGATGACAAGGTGGTCCGAGTTCCTGGCAGCCTACAGCTATGAACTATTATTGCACAAGCCAGGTAAGAAAATTTCGCACGCGGACGCTTTAAGCCGCTCGCCTTTACCAGACTCTGATCCTGACCCAGCACCAACAACAAACACCCTTAGCATCGAAAACTTGCCCAACCTACCCATTACCGCGTCAGACATTGCCAGGGAAACTATCAAGGACAGGCGCCTGGCGTGAATCTTACATTGGGTGGGAAAAGGCTGGCCTGAAAAGGACAGTGACGAATCCGTTAAGATATTCAGAAACCGCCAGACGGAACTTTCACTTCTCAAGGGATGTATTTTGTGGGGTGACAGGGTGGTCATCCCGGACCGGTTGCAAGAGAGGGTCTTAGAGATGCTGCACGAAGGGCATCCTGGCATCGTCAGAACTAAAGCCCTGGCCAGGAGTTACGCTTGGTGGCCAGGGATGGACAAACAGATAGAGGCTTGGGTAGCCAAATGCCGACGATGCCAGGAGACCAGACCCAGCCCACCCGCAGCACCCATCCTGGACTGGGAAACACCAAGGGGACCCTGGTCCAGAATCCATTTAGACTTTGCCGGTCCCACGAATGGACATACATTTCTAATCACAGTTGACGCTTACTCTAATTGGTTAGAGGTAAGCGACATGAAATCCACTACCACGGAGGCCGTTATTAAAGAACTTTGCAAACTCTTTTCCACGCACGGCCTCCCAGACGTCGTCGTCTCAGACAACGGGCCCCAGTTTACTTCCCTCGACTTCGAGAGGTTCCTGGCGGAGAGGGGCATCCGCCACGCATTAACAGCACCGGCGCATCCGGCGGCGAACGGTAGGGCGGAACGGATGGTCCAATTTACAAAAAAAACCATCCGGAAAATGGACCACGGGGAGATCAACGACAAAATCAATAAACTCCTCTTTATACAACACATCACCCCGAACACCACTACCAACAAAAGCCCAGCCGAGCTGTTGATGGGTCGGAAGCTGAGGTCTCCGCTCGACAGGTTACACCCAACTTATAACCCGGAGCGACCCCCAGACTCCAGTACGAAATACCGGACCTTTGCCCCCGGTGACTTGGTGTACGCAAAAAATCTGACGGGGGACCCCCTATGGATCCCAGCCGTCATCACTCAAATCACAGGTCCACGGTCGTACCGGCTCCAAACCACCGATGGGTGAGCCTGGAAACGACACATAGACCAGCTCAGATCACGAACTACAACAGACCTCAACCCCCAAAACACGGACCAAGGGGGGAGGGAATACCCGAATAAACAAACGCAAGAAAAAATAAACCAGCAGTACTTACCAGAACGCAGCCATCGCGAGTCCCCACCGGAGAAGAACCACCCAGCCAGCTCTACCGACTCGGAGAAGCCAAGTGGGAGCGGCGAAACCCGTAGCTCAACCAACCCGGTAGGCCCAGGCGGGAGCCACGGAGAAGGAACCGGCCCAAACATCCAGCCGGTTCGCACAGAAGAGGGAGCAGCCAAGAACATGACCGCTCCGACCGAAATCCAGCCTGCAACTGAGTTGCGCAGGTCAAGTAGGACTAGGCGGAGCCCCGCCTACCTACGTGACTACGCAACGTGATGGACTATACCAAGAGGGGAGGGGTGTTCTGTCCTTAATTTGAATACTCAAAATCCCCGCGCCTTGATTGGCTAAGGCGCGGGGATTTCTGATTGGCCAGGCGAGCCGCGCTCATTGGTCCGATTGAGGTCTCCCGCGATTGGCTCGCTCCAAGAGCGGGAGACTTGAATCGCTGCCATTGGCCGCGGCCGCCGCAGCGAAAAGGATAAAAGCCACTGGCTTTTTCCTTTTCGCCGGTTCGGTTCACAACTATTCAATAAAGAGCTTGAAATTTAGTCACCGACTCCTGGCTTCTTTTGCGGACACGACAATATATATACTATATAACTCTCTCTCTGTCTCTCTCTCTCTCTCTGTGTCTCTCTGTCTCTGCCTCTCTGTCTCTGTCTCTCTCTGTCTCTTTCTATCTATCTATCTATCTATCTATCTATCTATCTATCTATCTATCTATCTATCTATCTATCTATTTTCATAGGCATATTGTTTTCCAAAGGTGGAGCTTGTCTTCTTTACATAGTAAATATTACATAGTAAATATTACATAATACTAATAGTACTAATAGCGGTTTAAGAAAGCAAACCTGAATAAAGGCAACTGAAACATAATAAAGGTCTGGTATACCTATTGTGCAATATCTAATACCTATTGTGCAATATCTAAAAGCAATTAACTGGGTTAATTAAGGCAGAAAGATCTTTTCTGACCATTTACTGGTTAAGCTTGGAAAAGTACTTTTTGTTAAATTTATCAAGCTACAGGAAAAAAATTATCAGGCTACAGGAAAAAATACTGGGGACCAGATGCAAAGAGATGTTGAGATACGGATTAGCAGCTGATATTATGTGTGCATCCTGCAGTGATGTATGACAATCCCTGTTTTCTTGAGCCTGTGGTCATCCTGGAAATGCATAGCAGAAGTGCCTATGGAAGCAAACAGGGAAAAGTGTCCACAGTATGCTAGTTTTGTAACATTCACATGGCTGACAGGAATAGATCTGTATGCCACAAAACAGAATATGAATTCGGTACTCTGTATTTCAAATTCATGAATTTTATGAATAGGATCAATCTTCTGCTCACTTAGTTAAGACAATTCCCATTGAGTTCATTGAGCCTTATTTTTATTATAGTATTTTTATGCTTTGCTTAATTAGCTGGGGATAATTTCAGTTTCAATAAAATATGAAATAAAGTTTTCAACAAACTTGCTGTGAAACTACAGCAACCGGTACTTTAGTGTTGATAAACAGTTTGTAAAAAGATTTTTAGGAGCAATATATTTTCTATCTTTAGTACCTAAAATCCTATTTTGTTCATTATACAGTATTTAATTACATGTTTTGAAGACTATTTCCCATGAGGATAGCATAATTCAAAACAAAAGGGAACTGGCAGAACATTCAAACCTTTTGCGACTAATCCCTAGAGGTCATTTTTTAGAATCAGGGTAGTTTCTTAACTTGAAAACGCTTGTTTAATTGCTTTTGCTCTTATCTATAGATAGATATGTAAATCAATGAATGTTGTTTATTTACTTATTTATTAAATTTAGGTGCAGCTCATCTTACTATCCAAAGTGATACTGAGTGGCTTACAATACAATAACAACAGCAATATAAAATCATTAAAAATTAACAGGGACTTAATAAAATTAGAAACCTTGCAATGCTATATGTATATGATATACTGTGTGTGTGTGTATGTATGTATGTATGTATGTATGTATACACAAACACACGCACACAAGATTGTAAGTCAATTTGAATTCCATATGCAATTGTATCCACCTAATTTCTTTATATTAACATGAAGTAGAGCTATGGGGGGGGGTGTCAAAAAAGTCAAGATGCTGGCTCCACCCTATAATTGAAAGCTACTATCTTTTTTGATCTCCTATTGCAGATATCCCCGTCTTGAAGGCTGTGATGTGTGTTACATGGGCTGAGCAGACTAATGGTTACTGGAAAATATGGTTACAGTTTTCTTGCTTAGTGCAGTACAGGTAGTCCTTGACTTACAACAGTTCATTTAGCAACCATTCAATATTACAATGGCACTGAAAAAAATGACTTATGACTGTTTTTCACAGTTAGGATCTCTGCAGGACCCCCATGATCATGTGATCAAAATTTTGAGGCTTGGCAACTGATTCATATTTATGGCCGTTGCTGTGTCCCAAGGTCATGTGACCCCCTTTTGCGACCTTCTGACAAGCAAAGTCAACGAGGAAGCAAGTTTCACTTAACAACTGGGTTACTGACTTAACAACTGCAGTGATTCACTTAACAACCGAGACAAAATGGTCATAAAATGGGGCAAAACTCACTTAACAAATGTCTCAGCAACAGAAATCTTGGGTTCAGTTGTGATCATAAGTTGAGGACTATCTGTAGTAACTTTAGTTCAGCCTAGCCTAGGGTCTATTGGCTGACTTGGTTTCAATGAATTTGAAAAATACTAAATAGGAGGATACTGCTCTTATTATTAAAACATTCTAAAGCTCTTTTGGCTAATGTTCATCAGAAGTATATTTATGTCACAGAATAACTCAGAAGTCCCATGTACATGAAAGTAAAATCCTATATTTCCAAACTCTTTATATAAATTTTATTTATTTATAATTTTATTTATTTTATAATTTCAAATTGTATAGTCACCTACTGATGCATAGCTTTGGGTGATTAATGGGTTAAAAGCAAATAATATTTAAAACAAGGCCTTCAGAGCCATGGCAGAGGGAAAAATAAGAACACTTGAATATACTCACTCTTATTGGTGGCTACCCCTAATACAGGAATGTCCAACTTTGGCAAACCGTGCTGGCTGGGGAATTCTGGGAGTTGAGGTCCACTTAAAGTTGCCAAGGTTGGACACCACTGCATTAACATGCTCAGCTGATCCTTTTGGAAATAGCCAGGTCTTCAGCCCTCTCTTACAGGCAGCCAAGAATGGGCTGTGTGAATTTGAGGGGAGCATGCTGTTTCACAGGGAAGCAGAACAAAAGATAACCTAGGCCCCATAAGATGTTGCTACTTAATAGATGGGATCTATGGTATATCAGCTTAGTCTGATCTTACTGGATGGGCAGATACAATGGGAGATAGGCAGTCTTGCAAATATCTAGGCCCTGTGTCATTTATAGACGATAACCAGGACCTAGAATTGCACTGATAACTAATATAACTCATGTAGTAGCACAAGGACAGACTTGGCATGCTTTAATTATGCATACTGTTGCATTCTGGACCAGTTCTACCTTTTGAATGGTCCTCAAGGACAGTTCCATGTAGTGTACATTGTGGTACTGTAGTTGATATAAGTTTTGACTGGTTGTGAATAGGGCCTCTCAATATAGGAAATCTAATTGGGTGAATCTCTGCAAAGACTTTTGGCCACAGTTACCCTCAAGTAGAAGCTGTGAGTACAACCCTCCCTCCCATCACACTTGAACACTGGAACTGTCTAGGGAAATGCAACCTCATTCAAAGCTTATAAGTAGGTCTCCAGAACAAGTTGGTCCATGTACCTATAGCCACTTTGTCTTCCCATAATATATGCTGGTCACTGAGGATTGGGTGAAGCTTTTCTTAAGCAGATTGGAAACTAAAAGAAAAAGGGGGAAAAGCCTGTAATGATTCCTCTGTTCCCCAAATTACTTACTAATTGCTCCCAAAGAACATTGCAAAGTCAATGCTAACATGAATTCAATTTCTGTACTGAAAATATGTGCCTGCCTTTTCAGCAGGCAGAACAGCTGGAATCAGTTTGTAGTATCTGCCTGGCTGTTAGCATTTAGCAACTTCTTTCCTCCAACTGGGATAGAAGGTGCTTTCTGAGGGACTATAATCTTGAACAGATGATGCCCGCATTTCTTTTTAAAAAAAATCAATAACCTACTCAAAAGAAGTCTTTCCATGCTGAAGTAACATAGCAAACAAGTGCCCTTGGATGGGGTTAATAATAGGAGTAGCTTTTTGAATTTCTCTATTCTTGCATTTTCTATGATTTTTTTAATAATAAAAATACTTACCAGGATCCTAAAAGTTGCAAGGCAGTTTCATTCATGCATTGTATTTAATTTAATTTAATTAATTAATTAATGCAAATTTAATTAATTAATGAATGCAACTGTGGGGGTGATTGGTGGTTTGAGAATGGCCCCTCCACTTTTTTTTTTTAGCATTTTACATTTGTTTTATTTTTTTAACTTTGTTTTTAACGATATATCTTTTTATATGGATGCATAGCTTCCAGAGTCACTCAAAAATCGCTTATAAGTTTTTAAGAAAAAAATTATTTATATGAACAAATAATGTTTTTAACTTTGTTTATTTTATGTTTTTTAGCTTTTAAACTAATTGTATTTTATCCTTCCTATGCTGATCTATACCCCATAATAAATATTTAATAAATAAATAAACCCTTGTACACAAGTGCTTTTATCACACAAGAGTGTGTGTGTGAATGGGGGGGGGGATAAGGAAATACTTGCAGGATGCTGGGTGTGACATTTAAAACATAAATTTGATAATATTCCTGGCCAGAGATGTTACCTCTTTAAATTAAAAACGATACAGTATTTCAAAGGGGAGGGAAGTGGTAACAAATGAACATAAGTAACATAAACAAAATTTATGTTACTTTCAGTTGTTTTCTGTTGGTCCAAGGGAGGAGGCAGTGGCAAATCATTTCTGCCAAGAATGTGTCAATGCAGTCACCAGAGGTCAAGAATGGCTTGAAGGCAAAACAAACAAACAAACCCTCATGTGCATCACAAAATTTAGGTTAATTGAACTATGGATGTGTTGTGTGAACATATTTTATATCTTTCCCTTCCACTATTTTTGTGTTCTGGACTCTTCCTTTTTATTTTAAAAGTGCACCTTTGACCTAAGAGATGGACAAGGAGGACAGATGGCTTGGGAGTTGATTGTGCAGAAATGAACATCATGGCTAATCAGAGAACAAGGGATCTTCTGCAGATCCCTACATCTAAATGAAGCCTTTCCCCTTTTGTTCAGATATTTCTCCTCACAAATGCTAAGCAGAAGCATAGTATGCAGTATTTCTAATTTCAAAAGGCAAAAAGATTGGAAACATAAGTACTGCACAAGCTGAAGCCAGGAGGGAGTAGATATACAGCAAAAAGCTTTATTCTTCAGTCTGGAAATAAAAATAGGGAATTTTTTTTAACCTTTTAAATGTTGTTTTAATTCTAACTTTGCTTTTAACTATGTGTCTTTGTGTGGTTGTATGGTTTCTTTTTGTAAATGGCTTGAAATCACTCAGGTAAGATGATGAATAAATTTGATGAATAAATAAAACAAATAAAAAGCCCCTCTTTTACATCTTTATAAGTGATAAGGAAATACGTACAGGGTGCTGTGTGTGACATTCAAAACATAAACTTGATAATGTTCCTGCCCAGAGACCATTTTCCTGAATAACAGTTGTATGCCTTTATTTAATTACTCTTTCAAATACTACAACAGCTGCTAGTTATGCAAAACATTTAACACAATGGCAAAGTAAAAAGTCAAGCCTCAAATCATATCTTGGGAAAAATCCGAAATAAAGACGTCACTGTGTATGCAAGCAGAAATATCTTTGAAGTATATGGGCCTGGAAAAATACATCTGATCCTCCTTTGCTTTGCAAAGAATTGGGTAATGTCAGCTGTATCCTATCATGTGAGCCATGTTACATATTATGCCTAAGCGTGTATGAGGAAAATGATGGGGAGCAGAAAAGGGGAGTTGGGGTGCTTAACCTTTTTTTTGCTAGCAATGTCCTTGTCCCAAATCAACTGATGATCTTTGTCAAAAAAAAAAAAAATTCTTTTCAGTCTTGCATCCTCTCCTCTTGGAAATGGGGTTTAATCATTTAAAGGGACAATCTTCTACTATTACAGTCATGTAGATTCTGAATGTGTTGACAATTGTGCTGAAGTCACTGCTATAAAGGGGGTGATAAGAAATGGAGGAAGCACAGTTAATTGGAAATACAGTACTTGGAAGTTAGGGAAATCCAGAAAACATTGGAATTTATCAGGGGTCTGCAGCTTCTTTTTGTCACTTTCAGAGCTGTGAGCATCTTGGGCCAATCAGTGGCTTGTATGTGGTTATATGTGGTCTTCATAGATGTCATCATGCTTTTCAATGTAGAGCCCTAAAGAGTATTTCCTTATGGATTGTTAGCAATGCTAGTTCAGCTGTTTTGTTGATCTTGGAGTCCTATTAAAACCACCACCTTTGAGATGCAGGCCGTAGTCTTCCTAAAACAGGCACCTGTTAATTTGCAAAGGCCTGAAATTGTAGTCTTCAAGCAAGTCTGTTCATCAGGCAGGATGTTGCCACAGGACCCACCAATATAGTATCAATAGTTAAATGTAAAATAGAGCTCTCAATGGAGTTCATAAAATATAGATAAATTGTTTATATAGGAAGATTATGCAAAGCACAATCTGGTTCCAAGCTATTTAGATCTTCATAGATGGGAATCTACATTTAGCTTTTACCATATAGGATGAGTCAACATTTTATTTGGATGGTTGTATAGTTGATTGCTACGATCCAAAATGCTACCACCTCACAGGGTTTGGGGCTTTAAACATTGCTGCTTTTGGAGTATCTAAAATGTCTGTAAGTGGATTGGGCATGAACGTCTAACAGTATTAGCTTAATCCTGAAATGTTAGAGACTTAACTGACAGGATGTGACAGATTTGCCATGTTAGAGGGCATAAGGGAGTCAGAGGAGGTAGGAAAGCTAAAATAGGATGGATGGCTACCCTAATAAGACAGTCGTGTTATTCTTGGCATTGGGGGCATTATGACTCATTCCTTTTTACTGCACTGATTTATAGGGCTCTGAGTTAAACTGGAGAAATCTAAATGACTTAGATAAATCTTATGGTTTTTGCTGGCCCATGCATTTGCTAACTGCTCTGAGCATCCCAAATGGAGCTAACTATAAATCCAAATCAGTACGATGCTGGAATTATTAAGGCATAAAAGGCATTAATTTGTTCACTCATTTGATCTTTAGTCCACATTTTTTTAGTTCCTTGCAAACTCCTGTTGTTGATGAAAAAAAAAAAGAAAACTGCCTGTTATAACTGTTTTCATGCATAGTACTAAGATATTTGGTTCAGTTTTGGATGGAAACATTCATTGTGTGTAAACTAGCTAGATATTATGAATGAAGTTTGTAATATTGTCATTATGATTTAGTTTAATTTATGAATCTTACCTATGTGAGCAGAATTATCTGTGCAGTGTCAACTTTTCTCCCCCTACCGCCTCCTCAAAGACCCCCCCAGAACAAAATTGAAAGAGACTTACAGGAGGTTACAGAGGAAGGAAAATTTGTCCTATGAACAGTCAGCTGTTCCTTCAGTGCAAGAAATCCTTTGGATCCATCCCTTTACTTGAAATATGGTTGTCTTACAATTCATACAATCAATAAATTAAAAAATAAAGCTTATTAATGTTGAACCATCTCCTATTTCTAAAAGCTCAACAATCTGTCCCTGGGGATTCAGGTCTTCTTGGAGTGCAAGTAGTCCTTGATTTAACAATCACTGCTTAACTACCATTTATATTACAACGGACCTTCCCTCTGAGTTACTCATTTTTGGAAGTTATGACAACTGCCTATCCTCCACATTCATGTGATTCCATGTTGGGAACCTGGCAGCCAGTTCACTTTTACAGCAATTTGCAACATCCAGTGGCCCATTTTTGCTTGTTTTCAGTGTTTACTTCTGATTTCTGGCAAAAAAAAAAAAAAGTCTATTAGGAAAACCATTGGGCTAAAGGTGATTGAGCAGTGTAAATAAATTATGGTTCTATAGGATGTGTGAACCAAAAGAGTGATTACTCACATCAGTTAGAAATCTGGAAAAAGGATCCTTATGGATTTATGATATAAAGAGAATAACTAATGAAACTGATAGGGGGATACATGTCCATTTTAAAAGGTTCATTCAGCATGTTAAGCCTTAATAGTATTTGTAGTTTTGTACATTCATTCACGCAAATTTATATGACTGCCCTTCTTGCAGAAAATGACTGTAGGCACTATAAACAATCTAGTGACCCTTAAAACCTGACAAGATTACAGAGATGTTTACACATGTACTTTCCAAATAGGTAATATTCACAACAGGTGTCATTCCAAAAGAATATGCTGTATAGATTAACATGAAATAACGCCCAATGATATAACTGAAAATCTGGTAGGTTGTAACCACATCATTGTAAAGTAACCTTATTTTTGCCAAGGATACCCAAGGAATTTTAGCCTGCTGTCATTTTTTCTAATTTTCTATGTTGTAAAGTATCTAACGTTAGGATTCTTCTTTAAAATATTTATTTATTTAAGATATTTATATGGTGGCCAACTCACACAAATGAAAATTTTGCCAGGATACATATAAAATAAACATTCAAGCACAATGAAATTATAATAGTTCATTGGGGACTTTCAACCTCTACTACATCTTGTAAAATAGGTTCTTTATCTTGTAAAATAAGATCTCATGTCATATGGGCTCCAATGCCTATGGAAAACCAAGTCCTTAATGCTTTTCTAAGGTTACTTTCGTTGGGGCCAACTGTATGTCAAGGCAGGATCATTCCAGAGAACTTAATGGGAATTATCTGCATTGGGCAGCTAGATTTTTCTCATGAAGGAGAATGGGTAAAGTCTTGTTAGTGAAGCACATGGAATCCTTAGTAGTAGTATAGTATTTGTATGAGAAGAATGAAAGCTGTCCCCAGTAATGGGGCCTTTAAAAATCTACTGAAGTAGAATATGAAAGTCAGGGTCAACAAATCAGTCAAGCACAACTCTGCAGCTCTAGCGTATTTTGCTGGTGTAGATTTGCAGATCTAATTACATTAGCAGGTTGTATCATTTTAAATAATGTCGTTAAACAAGATAGGATTGCATTTTATTAGAGGAGGAGAGTTGGCTAAAATACATTCTGGAAAGAAGGTTGTTTAGTATCTATGCTAAAAGAAGTAGGTTTGATGCTATGATTAAATACCAGATTAAGAAAGATGATAAATTCTCAGTCTGCTCAATGACCATATTGAACTATTTGGCATCCTAAAATACAGAAAAATAGATCTTCTTTAGCCCATTTTAAAACACTGTGAGGAGAAGTAGCAACTTCTTTTAAATCTATATGCTTATTGTATCAAAGTAGTTATAGAAAAATGAATTATAATAAAAGATTGGCCATTATGCAGCTACCTACTACTAAGAAAAAATGTTCATAATCTGCTACCTTTAATTTCAATTTTAATGGAAATGCCCAGTTTTGGAAATTGTCTAGTTATGCTACCAGCAATTTAATATTCCTACAACATGTTGGTTATCCCTTGACAAAATGCAAAGGTATTCCTTTTTCCAGATTGCAAGATTACTAAAAGTAGAAGACAAGACTTGTCATGGTATGACTCGGGAGGCCTCATGTAAAAAATAACAATTTTGAAGAAATATTTTGGAATTTATAGTAGCATACCACCTTTGTATTATTATTGCTGGCAGATTATCAGCTAGAGATGGCAAAGTTGATGCAAAAGAAAATCCTGCCTTAGAACTCACAGGTTCAAATCCTTCCAAAACGGGTCTCTGCCACTTCATCATGATATGCCTAACTGGCATTCAGCTGCAAATGACTCACAGCAGTTTTCTTCTCCAAATGATTAGAGAGTTTCTCCTATTATCCCTACAAATGTTCTTCTGACTCATCCCTTTGTCATAGGCTCTGGGCCATTTAAAAAGGGCTGCAAGGTAACATTCTGTGGATGCAGTAAAGAAGAGCAGATAAATGTAGGCTTGAACATAAGTCCTTATTTGTGTTCAGTTGGATTCATTCTTTGTCTTCCAGCAATGCTCTAGTCTAGACATCTCCCCTTTCTCTTCATCTCCCACAGCTTCTAAATAAAATAAGGAGCTCTCTGGATTGGTGGTAGAACCACCCAACAGAGCCTGAGGAAATTCCTCAAGTGCCTATTCTTTATGGGACTGATCCATAGGTCTATTCTCTCTGCTGAAGATGGTGGTATGGTGGTGGCACCATGACAACTCCATAGCAGTCAGAGAGTGTTTGTGATAAGGACCAAGTTGTTATAGTCCCCCAACCTCAGATCACATTGCCTCTGCCTGAAAGAAAATTACATCTAAATAGCTGTGAAAGACTATAGACCAGCCCTTTGAAGGGAGAAGGAATGATTGAACAATTATATGAGAGATTAGTCAGTCTTGAGCAAGAAGACAGCTTGAACTCAGAATGACTCCAGTTTGATTTTGTTTGCTTCACATTGGGGTCAGTTTCTTGCAATAGTTAAGGCCTGGGAGATGTTGAGTTGTGGTCAGCTGCTAGGAAGGAGGCAATGGCAACCCAAAATTTTACATGAAAACTGCAGGGATTAGTCCAGGCAGTCACCAGAAGCCAATAAACCTAACTTGAAGGAACAACAACAACAAAAGGTTGGAGTAGGGAGAAACTCTGAGAGACTTTCTAGATCTTGTTATTTTGTCCTTGTGATGGACTGTGATGGAAGTTGTAGCTTCCCAAGGAAGAGGGAGCACATTTCAAGGGGTGGGGTGGGGGTAAGATGAGACTACAGGCCAGAGCTGGATAGGAGCAGGGGTGGGATTCAAATTTTTAACAACCGGTTCTGTGGGAGTGGCTTAGGTGGTAGGTATGGCTTGGTGGTCATGTGACTGGGTGGACATGGCTTGGTGGTCATATTATTGGCTGGGTGTGGCCAAATCAATATCACTCATATCCAGGCACACATCTCCTCACCTGGCCTCTCAAGCTTGTGGGGATGCTGCAACAGTCATAAGTGTGAAAAATGGTCATAAGTCACTTTTTTCAGTGCCATTGTAACTTTGAATGGTCACTCCACACAAGCAAAGTACCAGCAAAGGAGGAAAAAAAACTCCAGAGAAGTTCCAGAGACAGAAAGTCTAGTCCTGCCAAGAATGTAATAAGGGTTAATGGAGAGGCAGTTTCTATAAGCAACACCAGAATGTTTCCTTCCTGCCTTCCTTACAGGATTAGGCCAGTAATTTCTTCTAACAACTGGTTCTATGAACTGCTTAGAATGTTAACAACTGGTTCTAGTGAATAGGTGCAAACTGGTAGAATCCCACACCTGGATAGAAGTCAGAGAAAGAGCTCGGTTAGCCATTCCTAGATTCCCCCAATGTATATTTGCTGGGATGAAAATTAGTAAAGGTTTAATTTAGCAAGATTCTGTCTATTGGTTGAAATCAAATAATGAATTGAAGTTTGGCTGGATTGTTCTTGGGCTGGGCCTGGAAATCCTACATCAATAATGAGCATTCCTAGAATCCCTGCTGTGCCTGTCCTATCTCAAAGGGCTAACAGTGGTCTTCATAGGTGTCTTGACTGTCTCCAAGCATTCCCACCAGAAAGCATATTGAAATCTTCTAGCACCATGAGACTGAGGAACTCTTTCATACACAATATAATACCATACTGTATTGTGTGTTGAGTTATAGCTCCTATTATTTTGAGAAATCATGATTGGCAGTGTGACCTGGAAATTATGTGAGTTGTAATCTAAATAAAGAGTGCTATATGATATTGAACATCCAACCCCAAATTTTGTATACTAGCTCTACAATTCAGTACAGTAAGATGTAGCCACTACAATTTTAGATTGGCCTTTAAAAGAGATTCAAATTCATGATAAATATTTAATAACCTCCAAAAATAATGTATCTTTGAATACCAGATGATAGATGATGGGCCTTACCCAGCCAGTATTAAAAATAAAAAACTAAACCAAACTAGCATGACTTGATTCAGCAGGATTGCTCTTAGATTGAGGATACCACTATATACGCATCTCAAAAACAATGAAAATACAAGGTATGCAATTAGATTTTGCCTCATCCTGGATTTCCGAGATTTGCTAAAGAGAGGCAGGTCTATAGAATGATGGATCTCTTGGAAAATATGATTTCTCACTTCAGTGGATTATCTGAACTACAAGCAACACATGGACCATATTTTCCTTGTTGATGAATAAATAGCATTTGGATAATGCTGAGCACTGCTTGTCCGTTTCTCAACCCTCCACTTTCTTTGTATTTTTGTCCTAATCCTATTTTTAAAGCCAGGTAAACACTGGCAAGTCACTAGGCTGCTTCTCTCTGTGGGGCTCAACCCAGATTCTTCTACAAACTTTGCACCTTGTGGGAATTGGGCAGAATGCTAACGCCCACAAAAATATCTCTGCAATTATATCCAGAAGGACTCTGCAAATTTCCCTATCTCCTACTGAGTCTCCTTTTCTCCTACTGACTATTCACACTTTTACTATCATTGTAGGCATATAAGATTTGTCCTTTGACTTCTGGTTTGGGCTTCTTCGGTGACGGACCGAAATCTGTGATCCTGCACAGTTTTGATCCATGCTCGCCGCTGGAGTGCCCCAAGCCACCCAGATTTGGTGCTGAAGCCATCCCATAGAAGTGGTGAAGAACGGGGAGACTGCCAGCAGGGTTGAGGAGAGCCACATCTCTCCTCCTTGGCTGGCCATTACTCCCTTTCCCAAAGGCAGTTGCAGTGGTGGTCAGAAATGGCCACCTCAAAGAAGAACCCAACTGGACAAGATTGTGCAGGAGGAAGTTTAAAGGAGAAAGTTTGACTAACTGATTTGAACAGAGAAAACATCTATTTAAGGTACCTGGAACTTGAATTACAAAGACTAATACTATTCCTAAAAAAGATTTTTAAAGCGGTGAAAGAGAAAGGGAAAGGAAAAAGAATTGGCTTTTCTTTCTCTCACATTGACAGCTTTAATTGACTTTGAACGTTAAGGAGAAGAGATCTAAACAAGAAATTGATGTTAATCTACTTTGACATCAACAGGCTATTTTTAGCTGAAAATAAAGTGTCAAAGGGATAAAGACTCTTGGATAATTTAAAAATTTCAAAAAAAAAAAAAAAAGAAAGCAGAGGGGGAAAAAAAGAGGGTGGAGTCTGGAAAAATGGAGGAGACCACCTGGAAGTAAAAAGAATTGATAGTGGAATCACAACAAGATTTGTAAAGGACACATTGTAGTTGAAACTTTGTTACAAGATAACAAAGTCCCTGGGAAAGAGAAAGTGAGAAAAGAAGCAAGAAACAGCTTTGGATTATTGGGTGATTCCTGGAATTTTGGATGGTGGATCCTAATAAAACGAAATAGAATCAATTGGGGGTTGTTTAAAAATCTTTAAAATGGCATCACTCATTGAAGAGCTAAAAATGAGACTTAAAGAACAAAAAGAAGAAGCACAAGAGGGAACAGGATCTTTTGGCTTTGTATTTCAATTTTTAGAAATGGAGATTTTGCACTATGAAAAACAACAAGAAATGCTGGCAGAACAAGAAGGGCGGGACAAAGAAGAAGCCATCTTCAATGACCAAGCAATTTTAAGCGGGGTAAGAAGGGAAAGGGGGGAAAGGGAGTTAAAAACTTAAGACTTGAAGCAACAATGGAAAAAAAAGAGTAATTTGAAAAGTAACTATAACATTAGGAAGAAGCAGAAGGGAGGATCACAGAAGGGAGGATCAGATAGAAAAGGGAACAAAAAAGGGGAGG
Organism: Hydrophis major; assembly: GCA_033807585.1. Taxonomy (NCBI): domain Eukaryota; kingdom Metazoa; phylum Chordata; class Lepidosauria; order Squamata; family Elapidae; genus Hydrophis; species Hydrophis major. The sequence goes on from CM066329.1 coordinate 177,203,921, forward strand.
GAGAAGAAGAGGGGGAAGATGGAAAGGAAAATAAGCTATAAAGGACAGAAACAAGACATAGAGAAACAGGAAGAACGTACAAGAATTAAAGATATAAGCCTATTTAAAAGACACAGAGACAATGGTTAAAAATTTAACTTAAAGAGAGGACTCTGCAAGGGTACATGAGATAGCACTGTTATACTAGAAATAGAAAAGAGTTAGAAAACATGATAGATGATTAAAGTGACAGATAAAATTGGCATTGATATGTAATGGAATATTTGTTAGTAATTAAATGAAACAGAGAGGGTAAGAGAATAAGGCTCTCAATGATTTTAAAAAAAGTATACAATTGAAAAGAAACATGAAAGATTTTTAATGAAATTAATATCAGTTGACAGGATGAATTTGAATAAGAACAATAATTTTATTGACTACTGTTAATAACTACCAGCCTGAAGATGGAGAGTGGGACCTCGTCAAAACATTGCCAAGACACTCTCAATCTTACATGGGAAAAGACCCAAACATGCCAAGACCTGCATATATATTTTTATACACACACACACACACACATTATTTTCTTTCAAGAACTTAGTGTATATTTTTAAGGGAATGTACCAAGCAGAATTCGGTTGCTAATATAGTTATGTGTTATAAAATAGAGGTTAGAAAATGAATGGTATAACTGTAAAGGCATAATTTAAACTTTAAACAAGATTTGAATGGATAATAATTAAAAGATACAAAGGTGTTACACTCCAGTCTAGTAATTACAGGGGGAAATTTGTTTTATGAGAAAAGAAAATATGAGATTGTAAGGACAGACAAAAGTATAAAAATATTGATTAGAAAGACACTGAAAATTAGAAAAAGTTATGTAATTGAACTTAGAAAGGAATGAGATAATTAAAAATAAGGTTACAGAAAGCAAGGAAAGGGAAGAACTATTGAGAAAACTGTGAAAATAATTATAAGATATGGATTGGAGTACATAAGATGAATATGTAATTGAGTTTATGTCTGTATGGAGAAGTGATAACCCGGGAGCATGCTGTTCTCAAAAAAAGTTATGTTATTTGCATTTGTATGTTTTGTGAAAACCCAAATAAATCTCTATTAAAAAAAGATTTGTCCTTTTCATTCTATATTTTTTAATTGTTTCTAGTCATTTTCCTCCTACCAATCTTGACCTCAGAACTTGTAAACTTCTTCAGGGATTACATCTAGTGCAATAATTCCACTGTCTTTAATTAGGCTTTGCTCTTCTTTAGGCAGCTCTTTGTCAGACTCCCCTCCCCACCCAGCTTTTATGGGAGGTATCTCTTCTACAAGCCTCTCTTTCTAATAATATATGGACAATAATATTATCCAGGACAGAGACTTTTAGAAGTAAAAAAAAATGCTACTGCTTCTCTCAATGTCACTGGTGTGCTAATAATACCACTAATTAGCAAGTAAAGTCTGTTTCTTTGGGAATCCAGAGCACTTTGCATCCCTTACCTTAGAGATAGTTGCAACTATCTATTACATTATCCAGGGTTGGCCCATTTGCAGAGAAACACAGGAAGAAGCAATGGTGCTCCAAACCAATTAACTTCAGCTCCCAGAGTCCTCCGCAGTGGCCATGTTGGTTCCATGCATCTGTCTGGAGCATGCTCAGACTTGGAAACACTGGCTTGAAGCTATTTACTGTATGCTATTCACTTTTCTGAGACCTAAATCCATTTTTACCTACAGTCATATGCAATTCTGATTTTTTCAAGCCATCTGTGTTTGTTCCGAACTAGCAGGCTCGTCATCCTGCACTTCTGATTGGTCTGTGAACATTGGGTCGCGATTGGTCGTTTAGAGCTGATCCGATTCGCTGGTAAACCGGCTGCCGCGATTGGACGCTCCAAGAGCGGCAGGCTCAAATCTCTGTCATTGGATGCTTTAGCAGCAGCCAGTTCTATAAAAGGAGTTGCTGCTGCTAGGCTTTTCATCTCCGATCTGAAGTCACTATTAAAGAGTTGAAGGTACTATCTGAGGTCTTATCTCCGTTATTGCGCCCATCTTTCCAGACTTAACAGTATTTATCTTCCTGTTTTCTCTCTGGGCCTCAGAGAGGTTACATCCAATATTTCTAGGATGTTTTGTTTTATTTTGGTTGCATTAAAGCAAATACATACTGTATGTTTCGTACAGAAGTAACACTCATGTTTTGATTTTTTACAGCCTATAAATATAGATTTGTCTATCTTTATTCTGAAGGAACAACTGAGTATTTCCTTGTATTTTATTAAATCCAGCCACTATGCAGTTATTAAAGGCAACTTGTCCTCTAACTTTATGTTTGATTTTAAACAAACTGAAAAGGAAGGGAAGCCTCTATTCTAACATCAAGAGATTTACTTTAGTTCAGATGTTGTGACAATCCAGAGTTTGGATCAAGGAAACATTTGATTGTTCCCATGTGTGTCTTGCTGCAAAGGGAATGGCTGAATAAACTGGAAAAAATGTTCTATATGTTACTATCTTTATGTTATATATAAACTGGATTCCTGATTTTTCCCTTTCCTAATAAATTGCAATTTCAAACTAAATATTTTTTTCTGCCTCCATTCCTGTTGCTGGAGTGACAAATAGGAATCCTTGGTCTGCAATGGACTGACATTCTAAGCAGGAATTGCTTACTTGGGTTCTCTAAAACAGGAGACTCAGTTTCTGGTCTCATATGCAGACTGGATGGTGAGATGAAACTTGGATGGGAAGAGTATTTAGAAAGTAAAAAAAATCAGGACAAAGGAACAACTGGAAAAGGGACTGAAAAGAACCACCAGCAATAGATACAATGTTAAGAGCAATAGTTATTTTTTAAAGAATCTCTGAACCACCAGAAATATTCTTATAAAATTGCTTCTGGGTGGGAAATTGTTTATATATAGGTAGTCCTTGCTTAGAAACTGCCTTGTTTAGCAACCATTAGCTCTTATGAAAGTGATAAAAAATAATTTAATGACCAATCCTTTCATTTATGACCTTCAAAGATCTGTAAAGCAAAGGAAAGGTGAAGTGAGATTATAAGCACAGTTGTGATTTCACATAGTGATCACTTTGCTTAATGACTATAATCGCTAAACAAGGATTACCTTACCTTGTAGCATCAGCATACAGACCAGTTCATTCATTCACACACACACACACACACACAAACAAACAAACTTCCTGGAGCTAAGAGTGACTGGCCCAGGTCACCAAGTTAGTTTTTTGCCTAAGGTAGGTCTAGGTCTCCCAGTTTCTACCTTGATGTCTGAACCACTACACCATTTGGTTCTCTTATTCTATAGCCATCATTATTGTCAGCCTTACCAAGTAGACCAGACAAAAAAAAAAACCAAGACCAGATAAGCTAATTCTAATTTTATTGTAAAGGTACATTAACAAAATCTTGCAAGTCTGAAAGTACAAATTTGCCACCATCTCCTTTGAAGGCCAAGAAACTGAGGAAGGGCCATTTCTGAGCCTCTTGTTCTGCTCACTATCCAGCTAAAGGATACGTCCTCTCTTATCTGATCATTCCCTGGGCAGGATTTCTTCATTCCATCTCTCAAGGTCTTTCACTCGTACCATAGATATATATATCTATTCTCTATTTTAAAGGCCAATTTCCGTCAGTTTTCAGCTCTTACTGCTAGAGGGGGCTTTAGAGGTTACAAAATGGAGAGTGTCCTGGGCCTTCATTGGCCTCCCCCGCTGCTGCCCTCAGGAGAAGGCTACTCTGTCCCACACTGAAGGATGAAACCCTCCAGTGCAGTATTTCTGTATTTAGATAGAGAACATTAACTTGTCATTTGCCACAGACAGTTAAATGCTTCAAGCTGGTCCTACTCATGTTGTAAAAGCCATCAGAAAATGTGGATTGATTTTGTTGTTATTTGCTTGCTTTTAGTGAAGTAGCACTGGGTTCTGGCTGCTATAAAATTAAATAATGCAAAGTAAATACTGCAATATGATAGCAATGTTTTGCAAATATTTGAGGAGGATAGGATCAGTGGTAATGCATAAGAGTAATGCTTTGGGAAACTTATTTAAAATGCATGGCTTTAATCTAGAATTTGACAGATACCGTTTTATGATGTTTAGATTTTTGGAGAGAGACGCTTCCAGCTGTGCCATCATGGCCTTCAAGCTGAGTCAATGGCAGGGAGGTGGAACAATAATTCTCCTAAATAGTCCTAATCCTCTTCATCTTGTCTTTTTCATCTGACACCTGCATGCATAAGATGCATTTCAATTGTGCCCATTCAGTTTGTATTAGATTCCAAGTGTCCAGCTGAATTCTACTCTGCTTCAATGCATTTAGTCCCTTACAAAATATATTTGGATAGCACCCTCAGTCTGTTTAGGTTCTCTTTCCCCTGTCTAATTTTGTCTAAGGTTGTGATGGACAATAAAATCTGCCATAGCAAAGCAACTTTTCTTAGAAAAACCATTTGATGTTTGTGCTCTTACATCAGACAGTTTGAAACTGGCAGATTGAAAAAGTCCTGTATTGAGAGTACTAGTTTTCTACAAGAAATTCTCTCAATACTTTGCACCAATTGGCAACTTGGCTGCCACATTTTGATTGGATGAAGCTTCTGAACATTCTCAAGATGGCGTGTTTAAACAAATTCTGCTGTGATCATAAGAATCCTCTTTAAAAGGTCTTTCTTCCCAACCTCAAGACCTCTCAAACTTTTACATAGACTTAAGCTGGGAAAGACTAATGAAGATCTTATTTATTTCTTTTACAGCATGTGCTTGTCTTATCTCTTCTGCACAGCATTGTCTTGGAACAAAGAATTTCACGCTATACTTAAGCCTGATCTATTTTTGGGGGAATAAGTAATATTTGATCTATTATACTTCTAATAAAAGGAATTGGTCTGAACTAGTATACTGAAGCGAAGTATACTTGGGTGCACTGTGCCTTGGTGAAAGAACACACAACATTCCAATGAGCCTTGAGCTCCATGGTTCTATGAAAAAAGACACAGTATAGATAACAATTACCAAGGGTCTATGTATGATCACAGTGGGCATGAGAAAGAGAGAAATAGAAAGGGAGGGAGAGTATATCTTGTGTTCCAATAGAATGGATATTACACTTTAATGGTATGAAAACACATATCTATTTTACGGTGCAAACTTTTTTATTTTAACCTTTAGAGATCTTGTAATCTTCTTTAAAAGGAGGATTTTTTTTTCTGCAAATAAATGATATCCAGGTGTCACATCATGCTGAGTTTATCATGCTGCACCTTTTTTTTTTTTCTCCCTGGTCCCCTCTTATAATACTGTTTTGGACGCCAACTGGTAATTCCCTGGCCCTGGATGATTTAATCTGCTAACAATTACATTTTAGGTTTTCTTCCTCTGCCCATAAGTTATATCCCATCTGTTCCAAGGCTGGCATTTCAGAAAGGAAGTCCAGCTTATAAATGGAAATGTTATGCTGTTGCAAATGCTAAATGTCTCTCATCAGGCAGATCAAAATCTTATTAAACTGAAGATCAGTTTTTAAGCAGCACTTAATATATTAACACCTCCAGCAGCCATTTCCCCCCCACTGGTGGTGGTGGGCAGTTTGAATATAACTTAGTTTTTATGTAACTCTGAAGGAAAATCTCTCTTACAAATCCAAGGAAGCAGAAATCTATCTCTCAAGTCCCTGATACTTAAATGATTCATGCTGTACTGGAAGACAAAGACACCCAGGATGCTTTCAGCAAATATCAATGTTATAGATTCTTGACTGGCTCCAGTGAAGAAAGAATCGGGCTTGTTTTTAACACTGAAGCTAGTTCAGGTTGCCCAATAGTTTTTGCAATAGAACTCTGTTTATTCAAAGCTATTTCATGGCATTAATGTTATTGCTTCATTCACTCATTCCCATTTTCTCTTCTTTTGCTATTGGCCATTTTGTCATCAGGCAACAGCATAACGAATATTTTACACTGAAACACAACTTTTTAGCTTTTCCCCCCTTCCTTCCTGTTTTATGGTATAATATTCCCTTGAAAGCAATACACATTCCTTTTATATTTTAAAACAACATCTAGTTATATAAGTGGATTATAAAACTATAAAAAGATACAATTATTTTTATAAAGAAATATATAGGATAAGACCAGTTTGGTCTAGTGGTTAAGGCACCAGGCTAGAAACCAGAAGACTGTGAGTTCTAGTTCCACCTTGGTCATGAAAGCCAGCTGAGTAATTTTGGACTAATCACTCTCTCTCAGCCCAACTTGCCTCAGAGAGTGGGTTTTGGAGAAAATAGGAAGAGGAAGGTTATTGGGTGTGTTCACTACATTGAGTTATTTATAACAATAATAATAGCAGGATATGAATGAAGAAATAAATTGTGTCATGAATGAACTCATTTGATATTGCTTAAGGAATAGTAAAAATATTTCATAGTTGAATGTCTATGGAGATTCTTAATCATCCAGGTCTTGGTTGTCCCAAAGATGCTTTTTCAAGAGACAACTGGATTTTCTTTTTTTTCTTTGAAGAGGTGTTGCTTCTCATCCAAGAAGCTTCCAGAGAGAACTGGTGTTGTGTTAATGTGCACTTTATTAAGTAAGTCTTTTCATGGAATTTCAGTTATTCAATTCCAGACTAGTTTAGGTTGTATTTATAGCATTATTCACCCCACTTTTTTTCTACAAAGACTGAACTGCTGGAGGTCCAATCCAGTGGCACTGACTCTTGAGTATCAAATGACTGTTCACCACATGAGGGCAGTAAGATGTAGAGAGATTGCATCCTGTCTTTATCACTGACCTGTTCTTTGTTTTACAAGATTATCAATTGGAGGTCACTTCCTTCTGCCTTTTTTCCCCAGGCGCAAACAGATAGAGCAGGCATTTCTGAAAAGATGTAACTAGCTAGGTGCTAGGTTTTGCCTATACCTATAATGTATTTTCTAAATAAGTCTAATTTCTATTATGTTATAAAATCAGTTTCACTCATTGACCTTAGGAATGCTCACACACAAAATGTCCCAACCTACAGTAGGAATTATTGCATGTTGAATTCCATAAATTGATTGCATATTAAGAAAATGTACCAATATTTGTTGGTAACGTAAAATAACTCTGTTGCTTGTTGGTAAATATTCTAGACTTTTCAAACATCTGAAGCTTAATTTTTCTAAACTTGCTGGGTTTTGCAGAAAGAGGTCCTTGTGGGTTCAAATTAGTTTATTGACACAATTGTTTTATTAGCATTCTTTTAGCAGTTCTTTCTACATGCTGGCATTTTAGATGATGGTGTGCATTATTATTTCAGGGGACCATATAACTTTTTTAGGCCAAGGTGTTCCTGAGGCAGCTTAATAGATATCAGTAGTAAGACAGTCCCTTAACTCAGGCTTACACAGTAAAACATGACACATATGCAAAAAAAGGATTATTGAGAAGAGGAAGAAAAAAACAAGTTCTAGTAGCGATTCTAGAGATGAAAAGAGTGGGATGAAAAGAGTACAGATTGCAGAATGACTGTAATCTTCTAGGTGGCACTTGAACAACAATCAGATCCAGGATAAAAACAGTCCCTGAAGGCCTTGGTCTGAACCCAATAAGATTTTTTATTGCAGAACCTTAATTTTGGACGGTGGCCAAAGGAGAAACAAGCTGGGTGAGATCCAAAATATAAAAGCCAATGCTGTGTTGTGAAACAGATGGCTATTTCCCCTAGTCTGGCATCATCTCATTTAACTGCCCCATAATGCTTCAAGCATTCAGGCAAATGCCTTTTCCCAAACCATGATTCTCCAAGTGGGGCTTTGTTAAAGGCTAAAACAGAGAGAGTTTTCACTTTGCTGGCCATGACTGAGTTCTCCAGCACAGTTTCTGAGAGGATAGCTGTCTCCCAAGATTGGCAAGTGGAAATAAATATTATGAGCAAAAGCAGGCCATAGATCTTCCTTGTATTTCCATGTAATGTTGCTTTATAATAACAGAAGCCTCATTTTCCTCTGCCTGCAACTGTACCTTCTTTCCTACCATCACTCCTGCTGCTGCTTGGAAAGTGTAAATTCTGAGGATTACATACTGCTAATAACCACCTGCTGTATATTGGTCCAAAGGAAATCCAAACTCTGGAGAGGCAACAATTAAAGCATTAATTTCTTTTGAAAGGCATAAATGTGAAGCTCAGGCTCACTGCATATTATTTATAAAATATAAGGTTTTGATGTTGGCTCATTAGTTGCTTTTTTTCAAAAGTGTATATTTACTTTCCCAAGTGTATTTATCTTGGGCATTTAGGAATATAATTAGTAGTTTGTTAAAATGCGAGGTCACCAGTGAACATATTAATTTCTTCGAGGCATTGTTAATATTATTGCACTTACCTGTTTTGTTTTGTTGCTACAAATTCTTATTCACAGTGCTCCAACTAAGGTAAAACCAAATGGGAGTTGGGAATTAACCACTCTGCTGTTTTTCAACTGATTTTCTCCAAGCAAAATTTATTTCACTATAAAACACTTCATAGCAGAAACAAATGCTTAACTAAATGGAACGGTCCCTTTGTACTTTGACCAGTAGATATTACATAGCAGTATCAGAAGATTAATACAACAGAAGTTAGATAAATACAGCAGCTGTATTTATATTGTTCCAAAGTAAAAGAAATGCTGTGGATGACTTCCTGGATTGACATTGGTTCAAAATTGTAATCATGGTACTTTTGCCCAAGATTTAAGGACTTTAGAGTTTCAGGTTATCTAGAAAAATAAAATTGTCAGATTTGGGAGATCATGTAAATGATGAGAAAATCACATATCCTGAAACTAAAGTAATTTGATTGCAGAAGAGGAATTTGAATGGTGAAGACTTAGTATATGACATTATGTTTTGAACTTTCACTACTTCGAGCAAAAAAAAATTACACATGGGCTGAAGCTAAAGAACTCTTTTCTTCTCCTTTTCTTCTGTGGTATTAAGACAGTGAGGATGTATAGGTCGGTATGCCTGACTTGAAACTGCTTTTCATCAGAAAAACTACTGTACTGAGTTTGAGTAAGGTGCTAGTAAGATTCCTACAAGGCTCCTGGGCTGAGCTTCCAATCTAGCCAGATAACCTAATAGATGCCCTACACCAGTGGTGGCTAACCTTTTTGGGCTCCTGTGCCAAAAATTATGCACATGCTTGCATGTACGCATTCGTGTGCCAGCACCCAGAAGGCAATGCATGCCCCCCCACACCCCTATGCATGCGCGTGTAATTTCTACCCCCACCCACCCCTGCGGCCCCCTTACCTGCACTGTGCCTCACAGCTGATTTTTTTTTTTGCTGGTTTGAGGCCTTTTTCAGCCTCCCAAAGGCTTGAGGAAGGCTTCTGCGGGCTTTGCAGGCTGAAAACTAGCGCCTTTTCGTCACTTCCGGTATTTTTGGAAAAACAGGAAGTGATGAAACAGGGCTAGATTTCAGATTACAAAGCTTGCAGAAGCCTGCAGAAGCCTTTCTCAAGCCTTTGGGAGGCCGAAAAAGGCTTCCACCCATCCGAAAATCAACTGTAAGGCGTACGCATGCCCAGTGAGGTAAGTTTCCTTGCAGCTCCTGTGTTGGCACAAATGGCTCTGCGTGCCACCTGTGGCACACGTGCCATAAATTTGCCATCACGGTCCTACAGCATTGTACATAAACACTGCAGTATGAGCTAACTGAAAAACAATTACAATTCTGGAACTGGCTGTATCGATAGATTAGGCACCGGTGTAGAAAAGTATCCAGTGTGTACTGTTAATCTTGAAAATTTCCATGCAAAATTCTATGGTTAAAATATGTGCACACACACACACAAAATCAAAGGGATGAATGTCTCTTAAGTGAGCAAAATGATTTGTAATTATTTTGAGAAAATATAGTTACTGACATCTTTATGCTCCCTAAATATTAACAGATGAAATGATGTTGCTATTTAAATACAGTCTTGTTCCTTTCCCCCTCCTTCAGTGTTTTAGGTGAAAACAGTGTTTTGAATAATTCTATTTCCTTTCGTATACACTGGTCCAAAATGTACCTATTTTGTCTTTGTTGATATCTGAAGGAATTCACAATGTATTTCTAGGCAGGAATTTCTCTCTCCATCTTTCTTGTGCATCTGTTTCCCTATAAATTATGTACATGGAAAAAGCAGCAGACATCAATAATTGATTGCAGAATAGTAGAAAACACTAGCAACATTTCTGTGTTTAAGATACCTCAACCTGGTGTTTTTCTTACTTGGGAAATGTTAAAATAACTCTTCTTTTAAATGTTTATTTTGTTTATGTATCATATTTGTATAGTTGCCTATTTGAAATGAAAGAAAACGTCATTCTACTTTCCTAGATTGTCTACAATTTAAGGAATGGAGGAGATGTATTAATATCAATGTTTGTATATAATAAATCAGACCTGTGAATTACCGTATATACTCGAGTATAAGTCGACCCGAATATAAGCCGAGGCACCCAATTTTACCACAAAAACTGGGAAAACTTATTGACTCGAGTATAAACCGAGGGTGGGAAATGCAGCAGCTACTGGTAAATTTCAAAAATAAAAATAGATAACAATAAAAACTTTCACAAGGACAGTTGAGAATAAGTTTGATGTTCACAATTTCCTCTTTGAAAGAGACCAGTAAATAGGGAACAAGAAGATGAAGAAAAAGAAGTGTGTTTTTTCACACTTTTCACACTGCAGTGAACAAAAATGGCATCATAGGAACAGGCTTATTCTCAGTCCAAAGGTTTGAGAGAGAGAGAGAGAGAGAGATCATAAGAACAGCTCTTGCTTTCTGATTTCTTCCCTGATTTAAGGGAAATTTGGGAAACGATCTGACTATCATGAAAGGTTTAATTGATTCACTAACCCAAATGAAGATGATGATGATGACAGTGGGAGGCAGGAGTCACTCTCTCCCTTGCAAGAAAAAAGCAAGAGCCGTTCTTACGATCTCTCTCTCTCTCTCTCTCTCCGTAATACAGTCAAGCCCTTTCCAGCACGCGCGATCTGCCGCCACCACTTTGTAAATGCAAAATCCCGGGGATTTTGCATTTGCAAGGTGCAAAGCGGCGGGGGCGGATCCCACATGCTGGAAAGGGCTTGACTGTATTACGGGGAGAGAGAGAGAGAGAGAGAGATCATAATAACGGCTCTTGCTTTTTTCTTGCAAGGGAGAGAGTGACTCCTGCCTCCCACTGTCATCAACATCTTCTTTTGGGTTAGTGAATCAATTAATTTGGGAAATGATCTCACTATCATGAAAGTCAGTGTTCTCTGCCCGTGGGGCATTTGGAAGAAAATGCCCCGCGTGTGTAAGGGGAATCAGAAATCCCTGCGTTCAATGCCTAGCATGGCAGAAGAGAAAACGCAGCTGTGAGCAAATACTGGGAAAACCTGATTGATCAGAAGGAAGGAGGCAAAAGAGGGAGGGGTGGTGGTGGACACAGGTCCCACTGGTATTTGTGAAACACTTGGTTGGCAGCGCTTAAAGTCAACGTCCTCACTCCCACCCACCCAAAGCCATGAAGTCCCCCAATTGCGCAGCCCAGAATCGCCCTCCCCTCAGGGGGCAGCAACGACGCCCGGTATTTCCCAAGACAAGAAGCTCCGCTGTGCAATGAAAGCGCTCTGGCTCTCGGCTCGCGGGCTCATAAAACAAGGCGAGGTCGCTTCGGCTCCGCTCAGCTTTGTTTCCTCAGCCCTAGCTGCTTTCAGTCCGCTCGGGAGGAGGGGGAGGAGGTGGTGGCGGCGGCTTGCATTGTTTTCTGAGCTCTAGGCTCTAGGCTTGCGGGCTCAGAAAACAACGCGAGGCGAGGTCACTTCGGCTCCGCTCAGCTTCGTTTCCTCAGCCCTAGCTGCTTTCAGTCCGCTCAGGAGGAGGGGGAGGAGGTGGTGGCGGCGGCTTGCATTGTTTTCTGAGCTCTAGGCTCTAGGCTTGCGGGCTCAGAAAACAACGTGAGGTGAGGTCACTTCGGCTCCGCTCAGCTTCGTTTCCTCAGCCCTAGCTGCTTTCAGTCTACTCGGGAGGAGGGGGAGGAGGTGGTGGCGGCGGCTTGCGTTGTTTTCTGAGCTCTAGGCTCGCGGGTTCAGAAAACAACACAAGCCGCCACCACCACCTCCTCCTCCTCCCGAGTGGACTGAAAGCAGCTGGAGCTGAGGAAACGAAGCTGAGCGGAGCCGAAGCGACCTCAGCTCACGTTGTTTTCTGAGCCTAGAGCCTAGACCAAGGGCGCTTTCACTGCACGGCGGAGCTTCTTGTCTCGGGAAACATCGGGCGTCGTTGCTGCCCCCTGAGGGGAGGGCAATTCTGGGCTGCGCGATTGGGGGACTTCGTTGCTTTGGGTGGGTGGGTGGGTGGGAGCGAGGATGGACGGAGTCCGTGAAGTGGGGCTTGCCTGCCCTTGCTGGCTGCCTCTGCTTCCTTAGGGGCAGGGAAGGGGGCTCATCTGGACCAAGGGTGAGTCTCCCCCTCAGTTTCCCCTGAAGGATCTTCCGTCGCTTTTGCCTTCTCCCAACATCTTCCCTCTGTTAAAATCCCCCCCCACACACACACTTATTTTTGGCCGGATAGATTTCGTGTCTGAGCATTCTCACATGGCGGTAGGTCTTCCCCCCAAAAAAAAAAGTTAAAAAAAGAAAAAACAATATATCCTCATGCAAGAACTTTTCTGCTTCCGATTACCCCCATGCTTAAAAGTTGCAAAGGAAACACGGAAGCAGGGAAGCGGCTGCCCAGCTTCGGAGCTCCACACCATTTTTTTTTCAGAGGGGAATCTGACTTGAGTATAAGCCGAGGGGGTTTTTTTCAGCACAAAAAATGGGCTGAAAAACTCAGCTTATACTCGAGTATATACGGTATTTTAAATATATATAATCCCCTTCTGAAATGTACAGTTATGTGAAACACATTTTTTTTATGGTGATGAGAGGTTAAAAAGGATTTTTATACAAAGGATCCAGCTGTGAACATTCACTAGATTGGCTCAATACATGTGGAAATCTATATAAAATTGTGAAAATTAAAGAGTTATTTGGGATAGTACAAGAAAGCATGCTTCTAAATTAAGGGCAATGTACTAATGATACACTATAATAAAGATATTAGATGCTGCTATTTTGTCTATTCATTTCTTTATTCATTATGGTTATTAATAACCTGTTTTTTTCAGGTAATAGTGCAACCCTTATAATGTGTAAACAGTTTTAGTAAAGTTATAATAAACCACCATCAGTTGGTTTAACTAGAAGTGGGAAAGATGGTAATAAATAGTAAACAAACATTGATGAATCTTCCTACAGGGAAATGGCTGATGGTTGGAGGAAAGGAAGAATCTGCTTGGAATAGATTTCTGGGATGATTCTGGCTTGTCTTCCTCCCTCTCTTTTTCCAAGCAATTTTTTTCTGGAAATAAAAATTATGGGGAAAAAATGGAGCATTATTTATTTATGTAGTCAATTTGTCCCTAGCACAATCACTTGAGTCTTTATACTGCCAATGCAGCAGTCCAATCCCTTTATAGAATCTTATGAAATAACAAGGAGATACCACAATAAAAGCCTCACCTGGAAACATCCTCAAACCTTGTTTTAGAGGAAGTATTTCCATTCTATATGGTGCTAGTAAATTGAAATCATTATTTCTCAGAAACTGGCTCACATCTCTACATCTTGTATAACCATAATCGCGGGGATGCTGGCAAATGTAGCAGGCTTTCCTTTAGCAGTTTTACAATGAAAAGCAGAAGACAAATTTACTAAATGAAATAAAATGGGGTGCCCTTGTTTCTTGTTTTTATTTTTACAGATTATACTATGCTGTGCAAAGAGAATACTAGAGTAATCATTGTGCACTTCTGTAACCTGTGAATCCTTGCCAGGTGAAGGACAGAAACTGAGCCAAGAGAGCACATTGAATTAATGGAGCAGTTTTTAATAATGACCTTCAGTCCACTCAATTCACTCAGCCAGAAAATAGCTTGGGAAATAACGTGTGTGTGTGTGTGTGTGTGTGTGTGTGTGTGTGTGTGTGTGTGATGTCCATATATTTCTTCTCCAATTATATAACTTCAGAATTGCTTGGTTAGAGAAAATGCTACTGTGGCAGAGGTGTAAGGTTGTGCCCTCTATTTTCCTCAGCTGAAATAAAGGATAAAAAATCCTGGTCACTTCCTATCTAAGTAGTAATAAAATCCAATTTTGCTACTGTATGCTGAGACACACAGGTAATCAAGGCCTACCTCCTACTGAGCTGACATATCCCATCACCACAGGCCTGCCTGTCATTAAAATTATATTACTAAAGGTGTGATGTTCTTACTATTAAATCCTTTGATTAGAATACAGTTGTGATAGACCATGTAAGACATTTGAGGAACATACACTGGTAAACATGTACACATACATTTGTTAATTTTTCTTAAAGAATCGTATTCTTTCATATAACAATAAATTGTATGCATTCCTTTGTAATTGGAAGGAATTTATATTGTAATTTTTATTTGGCTTGCAAGGACATATACATATTAGTTTACACTTAATATTATTTTAAAATAATATGTTAGCTTAAGTTAATGCGGCAAGATTTCTTGCCATATTTAAGATATGTTTTCATTTTAAAGTAATATTATTTTGGCTTCTGGTATGAGATATGGCTGACTGAACACGTCTCAGGAAATGAGCAGAGACAATGACTGCTGTGAAGAATGACAAAGTGAAGATAGACTGGTCTTTTAAATTTCTCTGGAGAAGGAAAAATTGGGAGATCACTCACAAGTGCTCTGAATAGCAGCTCTTAGTGAGGAGACCATAAAACAGCCATCTCCTGTGGGATTGGGTGTCAGCAACCAAGGAAAATTACATCTTTGCTCACTGCAGTAGCAAAGCTTTAATAAGGACTCTAAGCCAGCCAAACATGCTTTCTAATAATGTTCAGGAAACTCAGTTTAACCATTTTATGGATATATAGTGAAGAGACAGTTTGGTCTAGTGGTTAAGGCTAGAAATTAGGAGTTAGTGAGTTTTAAACCTGTCTTAGGCATGAAAACTGGCTGGGTGACTTTGAGCCAGTTAGTCCCTCAGCTAAATCTACCTCACAATTTTTTTGTTGTGGGGAAAATTAAATAATATTTGGAAATGTTTAAAATGGAACTAAAGCCATATTAGGAACTGAAGCTTGCTGAAGGTTCAGATGGATACTAGAGGGAACCAACAGACCAGGCAGAAAAGCTATAACTTTTTCTTATCTTATAGAAGTTTTTGAAAACTGGACTGAGGTATTAATAATATCTCAGAAGGATTAAGATTTCAGAGGATAAACTTTTACAAAATGATGAGGAAAAATTTAAAACATGTTTGCATGACATATAGTTTGAAGACGCAGAAGACAATGAAGTTGAGATTACCAAAATGGGATTTCAAAAAACAAATCAAGAAAAGGTCTTGACAAGGCCTCTTTAAGAAGCTTTGAAAACTACTCTTGAATGTCAAAGACTACCATTGGAATGATTTAAAGGCCAAGATTGTGAAGAAAAAATGGAAGGGATATAAAGTTGGACTATTTGATCAGGATAAACTGTTTGTTTGATATTTCTGGAATCTCCTAATGAACGTTTTGTTGAACTGGGATTGAAAAGATGGTGATTTCTGGATTGCAAATAGATAAAAACTTTAGACAACTGCAAGAGTAGTTCTTTTATTTTTTACTTTTTAAAGAGTGTATTAACTTATGCTTGGCATTAGTCATCATGAAAAATCTTACTTCGATGAACGAAATTTCTAAGTAAAGCTTGAAACTTGAACTTTTTTTTTGAAAAAAGTTTTATTGACTGACAACGAACAAAAACATATAAAACATAAAACATAAAAACATCATCCTCCTTCATAAATTTATAGACAGTGTATCGGTTGGTTTACCACTCTTTTTTGTGCATCCATTTCATAGTCTCCATTGTAATTGTATTAAATAATAACTATATTATCAATCAACGATTATATAACCTGATATCATTATTAAACAATCATTTGACTATAATTTTATTAATTCATACTTTAAAGAGATAACTATAATTTACTTAGTTTATTTTATAACGAGTCGTAACGTCATACCAAGTCTATCTTAATAAAATTTTATAAAAATAGTGTCAAAAAAAGAAAAGAAAAAAAGTATATATTCATTATTTCCTAAGTTTCTAAATATTCTATTATTATATTTTGTTATCTAGCCATTGATAGAAAAGGTCCCAAACTTCATAAAATTGTTTATCTTCTTGTTCTCTAATTTCAAATGTCAATCTACTCATTTCAGCACATTCCAATATTTTCTCAATAATTTCTTCCTCTGATGGTATTTTCTCACTCTTCCAATTTTTAGCAAATACAATCCTAGCCGCTGTTAATACATTTACAATCAAATACTTCAAATTTTTATTATATGTATCAGGTAAGATTCCCAATAAAAAAATCTCTGGTTTCAAATCTATATGTTTCTTTGTCATTTTTTTCCAGCCATATGCGAATTCTAGTCGAATATTTTCTAGCATCCTCACAAGTCCACCACATATAGTAATATGATCCAGGTATCTGATGACATTTCCAGCATATAAAGAAAACTTGTATAAGATGTTTTACAGGTGGCATTTCCCCCTGACAAGAATAGCAAGAATGTTCAAGAATAAGTCTGAAAAGTGCTGGAAATGAAACTTGAACTTTTTAAAAACCAGATATATTAAATCAACCATATTTAATTTTTGGGAAAGATTTTAAAACTACATCACCAAAAGGAATACAGCATATCTCCCTTTCATTGCGTTTATTAATTCAGGCATTTCAAACAAAATCTTCACCAGTTTAGAAAAGGCAAAATAAGTGGTTTAGAATGTACTTTATATGAACAGTTTTAAAGAGCTCATAACAAATCCTTTTTGTACATGTGTAGTGAGTTGTAATGGGTTAGAACAGGGGTGTTAAACTTGATTTCTCTGAGGGCTGCATCAGGATTGTGTTTGACTTGGGGGGTGGGGGGACATGGCCAGAGTGGGCATGGCCAGCTTGATGTCAATTGTTGAGGTCCCATTTTCAGCCATGACGTCCTCCTGCAGCTCTCTGCCAACAAAAACGGAGCTCAGGGGGGCCACAAACGCCCCCCCCCCCGAGTTCTGTTTTCACTGACAGAGGGCTGCAGGAGGCTGTCATGGCTGAAAAAGCCTGTGAGGGCTGCGTGTGACCCTCCCGAGCTTTGTTTTTGCTGGCAGAGGCACCGTGGGCCGGTCCTTTGCTGTTTCCAGGGTGGCCCCGTGGCTCAGATCTGAGCACCCCACAGACTGAATCCAGCCTGCGGGTCTTGAGTTTGATACCCCTGGCTTAGAATAATGGTCTCCAACCTTTCCAGCTCCATGGACCACCAGCAGCAGCAGGGAAAGGGGATGGTTTCACATGCATGTTTGCGTAAATGGAGCTTTGCACGTTCATGGACCTGCCTGCTGCTTGTGCTGCCTGGTTTCCCAATGGGCCGCAGCCCAGTACCAGGCTGTGGACTGGAGTTTGGGGATATATGCCGATGGTTCCTAAAATACCCCCAGATAATCCATTGCTGCTACAGGGTGAGAAGGGTAAATTTTAAAAGACTTGCTTCAGTGTAATCTATAAAATACATAGATAATGATACAGTAGTTCAGATAAAAGAAAAATGGCAATGGCTATTCTGTGCAAAATACCTTTCCTGTATGTGACTGATATTTCTCTGTTTTTAAATATGCAAATTAAAAGACATTTTACTATGATACGGTGGTTTTTAAAAATTCATTTTACCTTGGTATTCCTAGAAAGTTGAAACTAAATTCTAAATAAATATCAAATTGCCAAAGTTGAACATGTGTCACGTCCCTGGATGAACTTCAGTCCCCTTGTGTAAAGCCCCTTGGAGACTGCTGAGTTTATCAGAGCCTTAGAAGTGAAGTGAAGCAGCTTGTGATTTCCAGCAAGACTTTTTCTTAACAATCTCCTTGGGATAATGTATGATACAGAAATTTCAGTGGTATTCAGGGAAAAAGCAAGTCTAAGAGTTAAGCATCTCAGAGGGCAAATATTTGCATAACATTTGCATATTTACCCAAGGCTAGCTTATGTTGTGTATACACACACACAGATGTACACATAAACACGGCTAGTATCTTCTGCAGTTCTTCAAGGTTATCAGAAAGTTTCATGAAAAGAGAATCCATTTTTGTGTGAGAAGACTGATCTAATGGCAGGATCCCCCCCCCCCCCCATTTTCAAGGCAAACAATTGTCTTCAAATAAATTTAGCATAATTTTGAAGTGAATCCCAGCCTGGGAGTGGCTATACAATCATTTGCTGAGATGTCCCTTCTGACTATCAACTATTAACCTGAACAACAAAGCTAAACCCTGGCGCTGAAAGTAGAAACTCCTATGAATATTGTCTTATAGTCTCTAAGCTCTCTCTCAATTTTTAAGCAAACCTGATTGCAATAGGAGAGAGAGAGAGAGAGAGACGTACCTGAGGGAGGCTCTGCTGGATTCACATTGTCATGGGAAAAATTCAAAAGTGGGCAGCACAGCACTGGGGGAGAGATAACCCTGTTTATTGTTGGGTGCCTGTTTTACAAGAAACAGGAACTCTGTATGTTAAGTCCTGAGCATGGGCGCAAGGAACGGAGACGAGACATCGAACTGTGACTTCAACTCCTTATTGTGACTTCAGAACAGAGCAAATACTTGGGCAGCAGCAGCTCTTTTATAGAGCTGGCTGCTATTAAAACAACCAATGATTTGAGTTTACCGCTCTAACAAGTATCCAATCAGAGAGACCTGCTAACAGCCAATCGGACTGGCCAGAAACGACCAATCATGACTCACTGTTCGCAGGCCAATGAGAAGTGCAGGATTACGAGCCTGCTGTTAAAGTAAAGCTATTAGGGTTGTTACCGATGCGTTGGCTTAGTCCATAACACCCCTCCCCCCCTAGGTTCCGTCTGAGGGGTGGGGTGACGTATTCTTGTAAGTAGGCAGGTCGCTTCACCTGTCTGCTTGATTTGCGCTGTTCCACTGGTTTCTGTCCTGGCTCTGGTTTCGGTGGGCTGCTTGCTGAGCTGGGTGGCGAACACGATCCCGCTGTTTCGTTGAATGGCTCTGGGCTGTTCTCTATGCTCTCACCAATGCTGTCCTCCAAGTTCCCTGGATCTGTTTCCATCGCGGTGCTGTCACGCGGTGAGGCCACTCCCCGGCTCGGTTCTCCTTCTGGTGGTGAATATCCCATGGTTGGTTGTGTAGACTGCTGGGTTTCGATTGTTAAATCATCTGTTATTTCTTTTTCGGCCCCCTCGATGTCCCTTCCCCCCCAGTTGGAGATTCAGGGGATGAGATGGGAGTAGGTGCTAGTCTGGATCGAAGTTGGTCTATGTGGCGCTTCCACATTTTACCATCTGCAGTTTGTAGACGATAGGATCGGGGTCCCGTAAGTTGCATTATGGTAGCGGGGACCCACAATGGGTCGCCCGAGAAGTTTTTCGCAAAAACGGGGTCACCTTCCTGGAATGATTGACACTTGCTGCTGGATCTCAGGGGTTGTTCAGGCATGTAAGCAGGGTGGAGGCGATCGAGATGTGAGCGAAGTTTCCGGCCCATCAGGAGTTCAGCTGGGGTTCTGTTTGTGGTGCTGCTTGGGGTAATATGTTGGAGGAGAAGCATCCGGGTTATTTTGTCGTCAATGTCACCGTGGTCCATTTTGTGTAAAGTCTTCTTTACAAATTGAACCATTCGCTCAGCCTTACCATTGGTCGCAGGGTGGGCTGGCGATGTTAAGGCATGGCGGATGCCCCGGTCTGCTAGGTACTGTTCGAATGCCAGGGCAGTGAATTGGGGGCCATTATTGAAGACCAGGACATCCAGTAATCCGTGGGTAGTGAATAGCTTATTCAGTTTTTTAATGACCGCCTCCGTGGTGGTGCTTTTCATCTTGTGGACCTTGAGCCAGTTAGAATAGGCATCCACGGTTAGAAAGAAAGTGTGTCCTCTTGTGGGTCCTGCAAAATTGATGTGGATACAGGACCAGGGACCTCGAGGTGTTTCCCACTGAGTTGGGGTGTCTTTGGAGGAGCAGAGCGAGTCTCCTGGGATTTGCTGCATGTCGCCACCCAGGTCTCTATCTGCTTGTCTAAACCAGGCCACCATGCGTAACTCCTAGCCCATGCCTTCATCCGCACGATGCCTGGATGTCCATCATGCAACATTTTAAAAACTTTATGTTGCAATTTCTCCGGGATTACAACTCTGTCTCCCCACAAAATGCAGCCCTTTTGGGAGAATAGTTCTGTCTGTCGATTCCTGAATGGCTTGAAAGTGTCGTTGGGTGTGCTGTCCGGCCAACCCCGTTCCACCCAGCTGAGGACTCGTGCCAAAGAAGGGTCCTTTTTCGTTTCTGAGGCGATGTCTCGAGCGGTCAGTGGCGGTGATTTAAGAGTTTTGATTTGCAATACAGCTAGGGTTGGAGCTGGGTCATCGATGACGTCTGGTAGTGGAGAGCAGCTCAAAGCGTCAGCATGGAGAATGGCTTTCCCCGGGCGGTGTTTGGTAATTGTATGCGGCTAAAAATTGGTTGGTAATTGTATGCGGCTAAAAATTCTGACCAACGTGTCATTCTTGGTGATAAGATGTGGGGAGTTGGTTTGTTTTCCACCAAAATACCAAGTAGAGGCTTGTGGTCTGTAATTATGGCAAAGGGTCTCCCGTACACATATTCATGGAAACGTTTAATTGCGGATACAATTGCGAGAGCCTCTTTATCAAGTTGGCTATAGTTCCTTTCAGTTTTAGACAAAGTTCTCGAAAAGAACACAATAGGTGCCTCATTACTGTTTGGCAGGACATGGCTTAAAATGGCTCCCACTCCAAATGGTGAGCCATCACAGGTAACCGTTAAGGGTAGAGTCTCGTTGTATTGTATCAATACAGCATCAGAAGTTAAGAGGTCTTTTACTTGTTGAAATGCTCGTTCTTCATGCCGTCCCCAGACCCAGGAAGCCTTTTTGTCAAGAAGTCTATGTAGGGGCTCAGCTATGGTTGCCTTCTGGGGCAAGAAGATGTTATAAAAGTTAATGAATCCCAGGAAGGCTTGGAGGTCTGTCTTATTTCTAGGTCTTGGGGCGTTTTTGATTGCAGTTAGTTTTTTTTCGGTGGGGTGGATTCCCTGTCTGTCAAGAAGGTATCCCAGGAATTCCACTCTCTCCGTGCAAAGTTGACACTTGTCCCTTTTTACCTTCAGGCCAGCGTCTTTAAATTTTTGAAGAACCCTTCTGAGTCGTTGCCCTAATAGCTCTTTAGTAGGGGCAGCTATTAAGACGTCGTCAAAATAAGGCACGACGCCTTTTATGCCTTGTAATAGCCTCTCTATTAAACTTTGGAAAATGCCCAATGCCACGCTTACTCCGAATTGGAGTCTATTGCACTTGAAGGCACCTCTATGTATAACTATTGTCTGGGCTTCTGCAGTCGTCGCATCTACGGGTAGCTGTTGGTACGCCTGAGCTAAGTCCAATTTCGCAAATATTTTTCCACCACCCAGGGTGTGAAGAAGGTATTGGACCACCGATACTGGGTAAGCGCTCTGCTGAAGCGCATGATTTAGGTTGGCCTGGTAATCCCCACAAATTCTTAACGAGCCATCTGGCTTTATGGGTGTTACTATTGGAGTTTCCCATCGGGCATGGTCAATCGGTTCCAACACACCCTGGGCTATCAATTTGTCTAGTTGCTCGTCGATCTTTGGCTTGAGGGCAAAAGGCACCCGACGAGGCTTAAGGCGAATGGGAGCTACCTCGGGATTGAGATTAAACGATATAGGGGTCCCCTTGTACTTGCCTAATGTTCCCATGAACACGTCCTGGAATTCCTGAATGAGGGCCTCTTCCAAATCATCGCTTCCGATTTGGTGTATGCCAGCTAGTTCAATTCCAAGTGGGGTGAACCACTGTAACCCTAACAAACTGGGCCAGTCACAATCAACGACAGTCAGGGGAAGCATCGCGGTGCGGTACTTGAAGAATACTTGGACGTGGCTGGAACCGACAACCGGAATTCTGTTTCCCTGGTAGTCTTTTAGGATGATTCTTTGAGTGCTGAGGTCCTCGCGACAGATGGCAGGGATCAGCTGTTTGAGGGAGACCATCGATAAGGATGACCCCGAATTGACTTCCATCACGCATGGTCGATTCTCAATATTGACCTTTATGCGGATCTTTCTTGCATCTAGCGATGAAGTGTGGCTGATAGTAATAGTTTGGTGTGCCTCTTCTTGTCTCGTTGAAACGGCAGGTGCTCGATTTCTGTAGTAGTGGTTGTTCCATTGGTGGTTCAGGCGGTCCCGATTTCCAAGTGGTTTGCCTGTCTCCCGGCGGAGGTTATTCTCCCTTCGGATTGGACTGGACTCTCACTTACTTCTGCAGACCTTTGCGATGTGGCCTCTTTTCCCGCAGGAACGGCAGAGTGCGTCGAGGAATTTGCAGTCCAATTGCGGGTGGTTTGCCCCGCAACCAGCACATTGGCACGGGAGTCTCTGGTTCCTTTGCTCTCGTTCCGAGCGGAGCCGGTTGACCTCCTCTTCCTCACTGTCTGAGGATGACTCGAGGTCTTCATGATGAGCGGTAATAGCGTGCCTCTCAGAGGAGAGCGGGCTATCGCTAGCAAGTTGGCGGTGCGGTGCATTCGCTCAGCGCATTCGAGTGGCTGACTTCCTGGTTGCTTCTGCAGCAGTAGCATCGGTGATAACATCTGTAAAGCTGATGTCTCCTTTCGCCATGAGTTTACTCTGCGCAGTGTGGTCATCTAATCCCAGAACTATGCGGTCTCTCAGGGCTTCCTTGAGGTTTGCAAAACCACAGAGGCCTCCCAGGTTCCGGAGGTCAGCTACGAAATCCCCAACGCTCTCGTTCTTCCGTTGGTCCCTCTGGTAAAACTCGTGTCTTTGTATCAGTGTAAGTACTGCGGGTGCGTAATGGGCCCGGAGGATCAGCACGAGGTTATCCCAATCCATGGTCTTCACTTCCGCCGGTTTAGCAAGTGCTTTAGCCATTTAAAAAACGGTGGGGCCGCAGTGGGTCAGGAACACCGCTCATTTCTTGCCAGGCGTCGCATCTTTCAGTTTGTTGGTCTCCAGGAACATCTGGAAACGGTCTATATACGAGTCCCAGTCTTCATTTGCTGGGTCAAATGGAGCAGGTAGCATGGCGCCGCTGGTCATTCTGCCGTTTGTTGCGTGCGCTCTTCAGCAACGTGCTCTGTCTTGTTCGATGAGTACTTAGTCAGCTCTATCGTCTCCGTATCACACCTTCATCGCCAGTGTTAAATCCTGAGCATGGGCGCAAGGAATGGAGACGAGACATCGAACTATGACTTCAACTCTTTATTGTGACTTCAGAACAGAGCAGATACTTGGGCAGCAGCAGCTCTTTTATAGAGCTGGCTGCTGTCAAAACAACCAATGATTTGAGTTTACCGCTCTAACAAACGTCCAATCAGAGAGACCTGCTAACAGCCAATCGGATTGGCCAGAAACGACCAATCATGACTCGCTGTTCGTGGGCCAATGAGAAGTGCAGGATTACGAGCTTGCTGTTAAAGTAAAGCTATTAGGGTTGTTACTCATGTGTTGGCTTAGTCCATAACACTGTATGAAAAGCAAAGGATTTTATAGAAATTTGAAGTGGGAAATCCTAAGGATCTGATTTGTTGGAAGCTTTTGAAGAAATTAAGCAGGTCCTGCTCCTTCAACATGAGGTTATTGCTGTTAGTCAAAACAACCCTTTCAGGAGAGCAGCAGAACTGGAGAAGTCCAGGTTTCCGTTGGTGGAATCTTAAGATAGTCAGAGGAGTATCCTTGATTGAGGATGGACCATTGGTTCCATTATATTGCAATTACTCTGCAAAGGCTTCGGTTAGGTCATACTGTGAGGTAGTGATAAGGCTTCTAGTTTGTTTAGATGGGACTACAGTGGACTGTCTGGGGGGTGAGTTTGGGTTTGATAGAATTCAATAAAGACAGGAGCTGGATTTAACCTGGTCATGCCCAAAAGACAGGAGGAAAACAGGTGCAGCCTCTGTTTTATATTTATTTACATTTATGTTACATTTATTTTCTCCACCAGACACATTTCTCTGTGATCTGCTGAAAGATCCAAGCACTACAGGAAGAATGTAGCCCCGAAAGTAATAATTATGTGCCAAAAATTCACACCCAGCAGTCCAAGACAAATGTCTAGCAGTCCAAGACACATGTACGTAAGTGGAGGGGAGAGAATGGCCTGTTTACTAGCCAGTTGGGAGAGGAGGCAGTACCTACTCTTGAAATGAAGTACTGCTAACTGCCTATTCAATGACATCCCTTCTGCTGGTAAAGAACAGAAAATACAACTTTTGACATGAAGCAAGAGGAAGATGGATGCAAAGTGCCCTTTTGCTGGGCTGGAAGTGGAAAGAGGATAATGTCATGCATCTATGTCCCTGGGAAATGGCTATAGGATGTCTTTAATCCGGGTCACCTGGGACATGCAGGTAATCTCACTGGTTAAATGGGGGAAAGAAGAAACATGCTACTTCACATATAGATACAACATAGTACTTTACACAGAAGAAAATACCAGGGCCCCCCAAAGGGCACTGTTGAACAGAATTGCGGAAACCATGATCTGTAGGCTTTCTGTACCTTATGGTGGTGGTGCAATGGTTAGAATGCAGTACTGCAGGCTATTTCTGCTGCCTGCTGCCTGCCTGCAATTTGGCAGTTCAAATTTCACCAGGCTCAAGGTTGACTCAGCCTTCTGTCCTTCTGAAGTGGGTCAAATGAGGGCCCAGATTGTTGGTGGCAATACGCTGACTCTGTAAACCGCTTAGAGAGGGCTGTAAAAGCACTGTGAACAGCATCCAAATGCTATTGCTCTTTTCATTCTAAAATATGACTTTTCAAGTTTGGAAACTGGCAGGAAATGTTTATCATTGTAGAGACAGAAAGCCCTCCCAAAAGGTGACAGAAAATAGAAATTTTTCCTTTTGCCTCATTATCCTTTTGGCTTCCGTCTTTGAGCAGGATGTTTCTGAAATATTTGTCCACAATTCTAAAGGCCAGCTGTGTGTGAAATTAAACCCTTTATTTTTATGAGCTATTCTACACTCCACTGATTTGCTTTTGGCCATGCTTGATTCTCCGAAGTGCTTTTTTTTTTTTTTTTGTCCTATAAAGCACTACCTTCCCTTTTCTACTTGATTCTGACAGACTTGTGCCCTCTCTTTCAGGAAGCTACTTTGCCAGTCACTTCATCATGGGAGGTGAGAAGTTTGACTCTACACACCCTGAAGGCTACCTCTTTGGGGAGAACAGTGACCTCAACTTTCTTGGGAACAGACCTGTACCGGTAAGAAAAGCTCTGGCTTGTCCTTGTGTCCTTGTGTGTGTGTGTGTGTGTGTGTGTGTGTGTGTGTGTGTGTACACATACGCAGTTGGTTTGGAGTTGTGAAACAGCCACTGAAAGTTTGAAACTGATTGTTCCAATCTTACTGGAAATGCTTTGATCTTTTTCTGCAAACATCAAAAGGGTTCTGAATTTAAACTGACCCCCTTTCAGGCTTAAAACAAGGTCGTTTCTGTCTCAGAACAGATCCGGAATGGCTTTAACATCTTGTTTGAAGCTCTGTTTGTTTCAGATTGGGAAACTTTTGTACAATCCTGGAATGCACTATTCCTTTTTGTTAGCAGAAAAATGGAAGGATTTAAAGATGTGCAACTGTTGATAGAAAGTTAATGTGTACAGGTAGTCCTCAACTTACAACTGTTTCTTTAGTGACTTTCAAAGTTACAAGAACACTGAAAAAAGTGACTTATGAATGTATTTCACACGACCGTCGCAGCATCCCCGTGGTCACATGATCAAAATTCAGATGCTTGGCAACAGGATCATATTCATGAAGGTTGCAGTGTTTTGAGGTCATGTGATCCCATTTTGCAACTTTCTGAAAGCAGAGTCAATGAGGAAAATAGATTCACTTAACAACTGAGTTACTAACAATAGCTGCAGTGACTAACTTAACAACTATGGCAAGAAAAGTCATAAAATATGGCAAAACTCACTTAAATGTCTCACTTAGCAACATAAATTTTGGGCTCAATTGTGGTCATAAGTTGGCCTGTTGGCCTATTGTGAGGAATGAGTGTTTTGTCAAAAGAAGTTAAAATAGCTGTGTATAAGAGTCTGCTTCTGCTTATTTGTTACATGTAGTTGATAATTAAAGTATGACGGAATCTAAAAGAATGCTGAATGCAGTCAAAATGGATTACTTTGGATACGTATGTGATAAACCATGAAAAGATAGGCTCAATGAATGGATGCTGAATGATTATAAACTGAATACACAAGAGAGCAACCAGTATGAAAGACATATAATGAGATGGCTATATAGAATGTACAAAGAGAATTTGACTACAAAATATGTATGAAAGAAGAATGAAAGGGGATTGCAAAGAGAGGGGAGATTGAGAAAATTATGAATGGATGATTCAAAGGTGGAAATTCATACCCATAAAACTTTAGAGCCTCCATGATTATATAGAAACTGAGTGCCTTTACTTATCCAGTTAAGGCTAATTTAGAATAGCGGTTAAGGCATCAGGCTAGAAACTGGAAGATTGTGAGTTCTAGGCCCACATTAGGCATGAAGTTATGTGGGTGACCTTGGACCAATTCCTTTTTCTCAACCTTAGGAAGTAGGCAATGGCAAAACTATTTCTGAAAAGCCTTGCTAATACAAATTCAAGGACCTGTCCAGGCAGTTGCCAGAAGTCAAAAACTAACCTGAAGCCACACACATCCCTTCACTCACAAAAGAGGTGCTAAGCAATTTGATACTGCCTGTATCACACAATTATAAACTCCTCAGTTTAAACACAGAGAGTTCTCACTTAGCAATCACAATCTGGACAAACAACTTGGTTGTTAAGGAAAGCAGTCACTACGTGAAACCGCAAAAATGCTTATGATCTTACTTCAGTCTTTCTTTGTTTTACAGACTAGCAAAGTTTGTGAATGTAATGATTAGATATAAGTTGATTTTTCTATCATGATCGTAACTGTGAACAATTATTAACAAAGCAGTCATTAAATGTGGATCACCTGTACAAAGATGTATCTCCCCTCCTTGCCTTTTAAGAGAAGTCAGATATTTTAATATAGAGCATTCCAGAGAAACTCCCCTGTTGTGAATGAATAATACCAATAAAGTATCTTGAGCTTGAAGTCAAGTGCAAGGGTTCTGGCCCTGCACTTCTGATTGGCTGTTAATGGCAGGATTGGATTGGTCCATTCAGGAGCATCTGATTGGCCATTAACAGGCTATTCCTATTGGTTAACGGAGCTAGCGCTCCAGGTTTGCTATTGGTTGAACAGTTAATAAGTTGCCCATATAAGGAAGGCTATAGCAGCCCTCCAGTTGGAGCTGTCACAATATGTAAATAAAGAGTTTGAAGTTCACTGTTTTTACCGGCTCGTCTCCATCATTCGCACCCATGCTCCAGACTTAACACTGGCGACGAAGGTGGGATTGGATGACATCAGAGCCAACTAAGACAACTAAGCACATGGCTGAAGCGCACAACGGCGGAACCGTATCTGGTGGCGTAGTACCACCCGCTCCGTTCGATCCAGCTCAAGGGGACTGGGAGTCCTACATGGATTGTTTTCAAATGTTTTTGGAAACGAATAATCTGAAGGATGCCACACCCGGGAAGAAACGGGCGGTATTCCTAACGCACTGCGGCCCGACGGTATTCAAAATGGCTAAGGCATTAGCGAAACCGGCGGAAGTGAAGGCCATGGACTGGGACGTCCTTGAACCGCTACTAAGGGCCCACTATGCACCAACCGTTCCAACACTCGTAAGACACGAGTTCTATCAAAGAAACCAGCGGAAGGGAGAAAGCGTCACTGATTTCGTTGCAGACCTCCGGAACTTGGGAGGCCTTTGCGATTTCACCGATCTAGAAGAGGCCTTGAGAGACCGAGTAGTCCTCGGGCTAGACGCTCTAAATGTACAGAGCAAAATAATGGCAAAGGGCGACATCATCCTTAAAGACGCCATAGCTGAAGCTACAGCAGCGGAGGCGACCAAGAAGTCAGCTTCCCAACTACGCCGAAATCGCCCTCCAGCACACCCACTGGCCAGCTAAATTTCACCTAACGCAGAAGGGCAGCTACCGACAGCCCACCATGAGGACCTCTCTTTGTCATCAGACAGCGACGAAGAAGAGGTCCATTGCCTGCGGTCCGATCAGGAACGATACCCGAAGTCCCAGCAACCGTGCGCTGGCTGTGGGGCCAACCATTACCACTCCGACTGCAAATTCCGCGACGCGCTCTGCCACGAGTGCGGGAAACGAGGCCACATCGGACGGGTCTGCAGAAGCCTCCTCGGACCCAGCCAGACCTCGAAAGGAACCAATCTCCACCAATCGACAGGGAATCGTCCTGTAAGGTAGAACCAGTAAACCACTCCTGCAGAAACTGACCCGTGAATTGTCTAGTGAGACAGGAAGAGGCCCACCAAACACTCACTATTGGCCATGCCTCTTCACTAGACGCTAAGAAAATTCGGGTCAACGTGAACATTGAAAATCGGCCTTGCCAAATGGAAGTTGACTCGGGGTCGTCTCTTTCAATGGTCTCATGGAAGACCCTCAAGCAACTCATCCCAACTATCTGGCGCCAAGACCTTCAATTCCAACGGCTTGTGTTAAAGGACTACCAGGGGAACTGAATTCCAGTCGCAGGATCCAGTCGAGTCCGGGTTGCATTCAAGAACCGCACGGTATACTTACCCCTGACGGTGATCGATAAGGACTGGCCTAGACTGTGAGGCCTGCAATGGTTCGCACCACTCGGCATTGAAGTGGCAGGCATTAACCGAATCGGCGGCAGTGACTGGGAGGAAGACATCGCCCACGAATTCAGGGACTTCTTCGAGGAAAAGCAAGGCGAGTACAAGGGGACCCCGATATCCTTTAGCCTTAATCCAAAGATAGCTCCCATCCGCCTTAAGCCTCGTCGAGTTCCTTTCGCTCTAAAGCCAAAAATCGACGAGCAGCTTGATAAGTTGATTGCCCAGGGAGTGTTAAAGCCAACTGACCACTCCCCATGGGAAACGCCGATTGTGACACCAATTAAGCTGGATGGCTCCATTAGAATTTGTGGGGACTACCGAGCCACCCTAAACCACGCCCTGCAACAGAACCCATATCCGGTGCCAGTGGTACAACACCTCCTCCATTCCCTGGGGGGTGGAAAAGTCTTCGCTAAACTAGACTTAGCTCAGGCTTATCAGCAACTGCCTGTTGACGAAAAAACGGCACAGGCACAGACTATCGTAACACACCGAGGTGCCTTTAAGTGTACGTGGCTTCAATTCAGAGTCAGCGTGGCCCCGGGGATCTTCCAGAGCCTAATGGAGAGACTATTGCAGGGGATCAAGGGCGTTGTCCCCTATTTTGACGATGCCGCCCCCACTCCAAAAATCTTACAGGAGCGTTTAAGACGGGTATTATGAAAATTCCAAGAAGCAGGCTTGAAAGTCAAAAGAAATAAGTGCAAACTGTGTCCCGATCGTGTTGAATTTTTAGGATTTTAATTGACAGTCAGGATATTCACCCTACCGATAGCAAATTAAGAGCAATAAAAAAAACGCTCCCAGACCCCAGAATAAGACCGACCTCCAGGCGTTCTTAGGCCTCATCAATTTTTATAATGTATTCTTGCCGCACAAGGCGACTGTCGCTGAACCTTTACATCGTCTATTAGATAAAAAATCAATTTGGGTATGGGGTCACAAAGAAGAGCAGGCATTCCGTAATGTGAAAAAACTACTGACTTCGGACGCCGTACTAATGCAGTACAATGAGACTTTGCCAATAAACATTACATGTGATGCATCGCCTTTTGGAGTGGGCGCCATTTTGAGCCATGTGTTACTTAATGGTAACGAAGCCCCTGTTGCTTACTTCTCAAAGACACTCTCAAAAACTGAGCAAAATTACAGCCAGATCAATGAAGAAGCCCTGGCGATCGTATCAGCTGTTAAAAGATTTCATGAGTACGTGTACGGCCAGGTTTTCACCATTGTAACTGACCACAAACCATTGCTGGGGATCATCGCTGGGGACAAGCCAACTCCCTACATACTTTCTCCCAGAATGACCCGCTGGTCAGAATTCTTGGCTGCCTACAATTATCAGCTACAATATCGTCCCGGTAAAGCCATTCCCCACGCCAACGTGCTGAGCCGTACACCACTCCCTGAAACTATCAACTATCCTGCACCAACGATGACAGCGTTGCAGATCGAGACACTCCACATGCCGCCATTAATGGCCCATGACATCGCAAGAGAAACAAAACGCGACCCCATCTTAGCACGAGTCCTCACATGGGTGGAACGCGGATGGCCATTGGACCAAGTACCAGACGACTTTGCACCATTCAAAAGTCGTCAAACAGAATTGTTCTCGCAGAAGGGCTGTGTCATCTGGGGTGATAGAATCGTTATCCCAGAATGACTCCAACAGACATTGTTAAGAACCTTGCACGATGGCCACCCTGGCATCGTGCGCATGAAGGGCCTCGCATGAAGGTATGCATGTTGGCCAGGCATCGACAGACAAATCGAATCGTGGGTTAAAACTTGCAGGAGATGCCAAGAAGTAAGCAACGCTCCACCAAAGGCAACCCCAATTGAATGGGAGATGCTGCGGGGACCCTGGTCCCGCATCCATCTGGACTTTGCCGGGCCGACCAAAGGCCACACGTTTTTGCTAACTGTCGACGCCTACTCGAATTAGCTCGAGATTCACTGAATGAGCAACACGACCACTGACGCGGTCATCAAAAGACTGGAAAGAATGTTTGCAACCCACGGATTACCAAACGTTCTGGTATCCGACAACGGGCCCCAGTTTACCGTGCTGTCTTTTGAGCAGTACCTGGCTGACCGCGGTATCCGACATGCGCTCATGTCACCTGCACACCCTGCTGCCAATGGTAGGGCTGAGAGCATGGTACAATTCGTCAAAAAGACTCTTCAAAAGATTGACTACGACAACATCGATGAGAAAATCAACCGGATACTTTTCCTACAGCACATCACACCTCACAGCATCACCAACAAAACTCCCGCTGAGCTGCTAATGGGAC
The DNA here is from genome assembly GCA_033807585.1 of Hydrophis major. Classification (NCBI taxonomy): domain Eukaryota; kingdom Metazoa; phylum Chordata; class Lepidosauria; order Squamata; family Elapidae; genus Hydrophis; species Hydrophis major. The sequence goes on from CM066329.1 coordinate 177,235,170, forward strand.
AAAAGCTCCGCTCCCACCTCGATCAGTTACACCCAGCCTACGAACCGGAAAAACCACTCGGATCCAGCGGCCGATGCCGTACTTCCAGGTAGGCGATTTAGTATTTGCTAAAAACTTATCGGGCGATCCGCTGTGGGTAGAAGCGACCGTAATCCGCGTAACCGGCCCAAGATCATACCTCATTCAGTGCCCTGATGACAGACTTTGGAAGCGCCACATAGATCAACTACAATCGTGGCTACCGTTGCGCACTTCCGAACTCCCTTATGACCAAACTGAGGGGGGGAGGAGATACAGAGGAAAGTGAATTGCAATTTTTGGGAAACCTTTTTGAAGAAACTGATAATGGGACTGAAACGCAGGAACAGGAACCAGGGACTGGAGTGAGTTCACTTCAGGGAGTGGCCAGTGATATTGGTGACGACGGGAATGCGAACTCAGAACCAGAGGCACCCCTACTGATAAACAACGATCTACCTCAGCAGAAGTGCAGCCAACCGCCAGGCACTTTGCAAAAATCGAAAAGACTAACAAAACAGCTGTCCTACCTTAAGGACTGTGTAACTGTGCCCCATGGGCAGAAGCCGGGGGAAAGGGGTGTTGTGAATGAATAATACCAATAAAGTATCTTGAGCTTGAAGTCAAGTGCAAGGGTTCTGGCCCTGCACTTCTGATTGGCTGTTAATGGCAGGATCGGATTTGTCCATTCAGGAGCATCTGATTGGTCATTAACAGGCCATTCCTATTGGTTAACGGAGCTAGCGCTCCAGGTTTGCTATTGGTTGAACAGTTAATAAGTTGCCTATATAAGGAAGGCTATAGCAGCCCTCCAGTTGGAGCTGTCACAATATGTAAATAAAGAGTTTGAAGTTCACTGTTTTTACCGGCTCGTCTCCATCATTCGCACCCATGCTCCAGACTTAACATCCCCCATCCCCTTATCCTTGTTTTCCATCATTCCTTTGTAGCTTATCTGTGTCTGGGTTTGTTGGTTTAAAGAAGGAAAGTCCCACACTCCAACCCCAAGTAAAAGTTCACTTGATTGCCTATTAGCTACAGCAAAGCATCAGATGTCAGGCCCTGCTACAGACCTCTGGGGTGTGTGTGAGAAGTTAATTATGGACGGAAGGGCTTTTTCTCCTCCTCCTCCTCTGCTGCATTCAGAACAGTATCCTTGGAGGCTGGAATCAAGAACACAAATTGAGTTTCTGCAGACTCCTGAAGCGTTCTGCGTGTGATGGATGTGTATGTAAGGAGCTTTTCCATTCAGTAATAAGAAAAAGGAAAAAATAATAATTCAATGCCCAAAGAAGCTGAGGGTATATCGAAGCAAGAAAATATAATGGCATCATGCAGTCAAACATAAAGTATGCTGGGCCCGCTTTGATGTCTCTGATCATGGTCAACATCGATATCAGAGAAAGAGCAATGAGATATTTTCATGGTTGTCCATTACCTTCATCATTCATCTTAGATGATAAAGCATTTTATGAGGAGTTTATTCAAAGCTCCCTGACATTCTCAAGGCTTTATAACTCCCTGTTTTTAAAGTCCACTTTGCTTCCGGTGTGAGGAATTGGGGCACCTGCTTTAAAAGCCTATTGTAGCAGTAATTCACAATACTTTTCCATAGCACTTTCATGTTCAATGTGTTTTTTATAATCCAGCTCCCTCAAAACAACCTATCAATATGCCCTACATTGCAGAAGGGGGAAACTCAAGCTGACAGGGCGTGATTTGTGAGGGTTACCTTGTGAGACCATAAAAAAGGCAGCCAGGATCCATAGGATGGCCAGCTCTTACTCCCCTGCAGGATTGGAGCTGACAATTACAGGCACCTGGCTTGATTTTCCAGTTTCGGACTTTGGTGAATCTTGATGAAGGTTCAGTAAGATTAGTAGTGGATCAGGGACAGGATTAGGAGGAAATGAATACAAGCTTAATTGTCATTCCATAGACAGCCCTCATTATAATCTTCTATAGTCTGAAAGATCCAAGAACCAGAATTCATAAGAATTTGAGATTGATTGCAGCCTGATGTGGATTAGATTCTTGGAAAGATCGATTTCACCACATGCATATTAGTGCCTTATGATATTCAGGGATTGGTTGATTGAGTAGTGGGAATATTTGAAACCTCTTTGAGAGGACTGGATGATGTCCACAGCCCTGAAGTGACCTTGAACTTTATGGTAGCTGTGATCTGGTCACAATTACTCTATTTGAAGAGATGCTTCTGATGATGGCTGAGCAACTACAGGAACATTTAGAGAAAGTATCCCAAATAACCCAGTGTTTCTCAATTGATGCCATGCAGAAGCCATCTATCTAGCAAGATGAAGGCGTACCTGCCAACTAGAGCAGAATGCGAGGGAAGGTTTCAGTCTAGTTGGAAGAGACTGCGATATTTTGGATTCTGAGAAAGAAAAAAGCTGATTCTTAAAATGCTTGTCCTTGTGAGGAGTAAGATGAAAATGACTGATTAGTCAGCAGAGAAGACCCAACATACACGAAGCTCCTGGTATTAGCATTAAGCATTGACCATATAAGCATTAGCTAGGCAGATTGGGTATCTCAGGCTTTTTAATAACTTAGTCTGCCTGGATGCTTTTCCTGCCCTTCTTTAGCTTTTAACTTCACTTCTACAGCACTTTAAAAGTTTCTTTTCATTTCTGCCCTAGGAACTCTGTTGAATTTTTTTTGAACAAAAGACAGCTATGATTTTGACAGAGGACAACAGAACAAGTCCTACAAGAAATTATCTGGGATCATCAGGGGTGCCCGTTAAATTGTCTGTGGCTTTTTTTTTTCCTTTTTGGTTTTTGTTTTGGCTTACAAGTATTTCTCAAACATTTTCACAGTTGTTGACCACTAAATAAAATGCAATAACTACCCAGTCAAGCAAAACATCCCTCTCTCCACATTTTTTTTTATGAGCACGGGAGTCATAGTTCAAGGTGTATGACTTACCATTCTCTTCATTATTATTTTTCAACTGTTTTTTGTTGCAAAATTTTAATCCAAAATTAACTATTTCTTTACCACTTGTGACTTTATCAACCCAGGCCATGATAATAACTCTTAGCACAAATCTGTTGCTCAATAACATAATAGAAAAAGGCTACAACTTACTTCCGGCAGAATTTTACAAAAAATTACAAGAATCGTTGAATCTTCCATTGCTAGAAGTTATGAATGAAGTTATGTTAAAGAAGAAGATACCTAAATCATGCTCAGAAGCCTATATTACACTTATTCCAAAAGAGGAGGCCAATTCATTACAAATTAAGAAGTATAGACCTATTTCCCTACTAAATGCAGATTATAAAATCTTTGCTTCAATATTGGCAGATAGACTTAAAAAATATTTAAATAATTTTATTCATCCTGATCAAAATGCATTTCTGCCACAGAGACAAATTAAAGACAATATGAGAGTAATCTTGGACACCCTGGAATACTACGAGGCACATCCTGAAAAACAAATGGCTCTGATATTTCTAGATGCACAGAAGGCATTTGATAATGTGAATTGGTGATTCATGTTATTACTGTTGGAACAGATGGGTTTTGCTAGAAAATTTATTCAAGCAATAGAAGCTATATACTATAAGCAAACGGCAAAGGTAATGATAGAGGGAGAACTGACAGACTTTATCAATATAATAAAAGGAACAAGACAAGGGTGCCCACTATCACCTTTGTTGTTTGTGTTAACTTTGGAAGTGCTAAACAGAAATATTAGAGATGAAAAGAATATAAAAGAAATGAAAATCAAAAAGGAAGAATTTAAGCTGCAAGCATTTGCAGATGATCTGGTTTTCATCTTAGAAGACCCTCTAGAAACAGCACAAAAACTGATAGAAAAGATAGAGACATATGGAAAGGTGGCTGGTTTGAAAATAAATAAAGATAAGACAAAGATTGTTATGGATTAAACCATCGCAGCGATACAACCGAAACAGCTTCGTCTTACAACAGGTTTGTAATCCTGCAATTCTTATTGGCCCATGAATAGCGAGTTGTGATTGGTCAGGTTTGGCCAGTCTGATTGGCTGTTAACGGAAGCCCCTGATTGGACGCTTGTGAAAGCGATAGACTCAGTTCATTGGTTGTTTAATGGCAGCAAGCTCTATAAAAGAGCTACTGCTGCCCAGGTTTTCTGCTCCAGTCTTTCTTGTTTAATAAAGAGTTGAAGTCATAGTCCGATGTCTCATCTCCGTTCTTGCGCCCATGCCCAGGACATAACACTGGCAACGAGGATGGGATACAGAGACAATAGAGCTGACTAGAACATATCGGACAAAGAAAGAGCACGTGGCGAAAGAGCACACGAAACAGACGGCAAGATGGCTAGCGGCGCCATACCACCCGCTCCATTGACCCAGCAACCGAAGACTGGGACTCGTATATAGACCGCTTCCAGATGTTCCTGGAGACCAACAATTTAAAAGATGCTACGTCTGGCAAGAAACGAGCAGTGTTCCTGACTCATTGCGGCCCCGCCATTTTCAAGATGGCTAAAGCACTAGCAAAACCGGAAGAAGTGAAGACCATGGATTGGGACACCCTCGCTCCAATCCTCAGGGCCCATTACACACCCGCAGTACCAACACTGATACGAAGATATGAATTTTACCAGAGGGACCAATGGAAGGACGAGAGCGTTGGTAATTTCATAGCTGACCTCCAGAACCTAGGAGGCCTTTGTGGTTTTGCAAACTTAGAGAAAGCCCTAAGAGACCGAATAATTCTGGGATTAAATGCATCGCACGTGCAGAGTAAGCTGATGGCAAAAGGTGACATCAGCCTTACCGATGCCATCGCCGACGCTACTGCAGCAGAAGCAACCAGGAAGTCAGCCGCTCGAATGCGCCGAGCAAACGCACCAACTCGCCGACGAGGCACCAACCTCCACTGAGAAGCATGCTACCGCTACCCACCACAAAGACCTCAAGTCATCATCAGACAGTGATGAAGAGGAGGTCAACCAGCTCTGCTCGGAACAAGAGCAAAGGAACCAGCGACATCCGCACCAATGTGCGGGTTGCGGGGCAAACCACTCGCGATCGGGCTGAAAATTCCTCGACGCACTCTGCCGTAACTGCGGGAAAAAAGGCCACATCGCGAAGGTCTGCAGAAGCAGACGAGAGTCCAGTTCCAGCCGAAAGGAGAACAACCTCCGTCGGGAGATAAGCAAACCTCCTGAGAACCGGGACCATCTGAACCATCAATGGAACAACCACTACTACTACAGAAACCAAGCACCTGCCTTTTCAACGAGATGAGAAGAGGCCCACCAAACCATTATCATCGGCCACGCTTCATCGCTTGATGCAAAGAAAATACGAGTGAAGGTTACTATTGAGAATCGGCCATGTGTGATGGAAGTCGATTCGGGATCGTCCTTGTCGATGGTATCCTGGAAAACCTCAAGCAACTGATTCCTGCCATCTCCCGCCAAGACTTCAGCACGCAGCGAATCATCCTGAAAGACTATCAGGGAAACAGAATCCCAGTTGTCGGTTCCAGCAATGTCCAAGTATCATTCAAGGACCGCACAGCAACGCTTCCCTTAACTGTCGTCGATTGTGACCGACCCAGCTTGTTAGGGCTACAGTGGTTCACCACACTTGGAATTGAACTAGCTGGAATACACCATATCAGAAATGATGACTGGGAAGAGACTCTCATCCAGGATTTCCAGGATGTGTTCACAGGAACATTAGGCAAGTACAAGGGGACCCCTATATCGTTTAATCTCAGCCCCGATGTAGCTCCCATTCGGCTTAAACACCATCGAGTACCTTTTGCCTTAGAACCTAAAATCAACGAGCAGCTGGATAAACTGATAGCCCAGGGCGTGTTGGAACCGATTGACCACGCCCATTGGGAAACCCCGATAGTAACACCCATGAAGCCAGATGGTTCGTTAAGGATTTGCAGGGACTATCAGGCCACCTTAAATCATGCTCTTCAACAGAGTGCTTATCCAGTACCGATGGTTCAACACCTTCTTCATTCCCTGGGTGGCGGAAAAATATTTGCAAAACTGGACTTAGCTCAGGCATACCAGCAACTCCCTGTGGATGCAGCAACTGCAGAAGCCCAGACTATAGTTACACATAGAGGTGCCTTTAAGTGCAATAGACTCCAATTCAGAGTAAGCGTGGCGCCAGGCATTTTCCAAAGTTTAATGGAGAGACAAGGCATAAAAGGCGTCGTGCCTTATTTTGACGACGTCCTAATAGCTGCCCCCACTAAAGAAGTATTAGGACAACGGTTCAGAAAAGTCCTGCAGAAATTCAAAGATGTGGGTCTTAAGGTAAAATGAGACAAGTGCCAACTTTGTACGGAGAGAGTGGAGTTCCTGGGATACCTTCTCGACAGACAGGGAATCCACCCCACCAAAAAAACCTAACCACAATAAAAAAAGCCCTGAGACCTAGGAATAAGACAGACCTTCAAGTCTTCCTGGGACTCATTAACTTTTATAACATAGCCAACCATAGCCGAACCCCTACATAGACTCCTCGATAAAAAGGCTCCTTGGGTTTGGGGACGGCGTGAAGAGATAGTGTTCAAAGGGATAAAAGACCTTTTAACCTCTGATGCTGTATTAATGCAGTACAACGAAACTCTCCCTTTGACGGTCACCTGTGATGCCTCACCATTTGGAGTAGGAGCCATCCTAAGCCACGTCCTCCCAAATAGAAATGAGGTACCCATTGCGTTCTTTTCGAGAACTTTGTCTAAAACCGAAAGGAACTACAATCAACTTGATAAAGGGGCCCTCGCTATTGTATCTGTAATTAAACGTTTCCATGAATATGTATATGGGAGACCCTTTACCATAATTACAGACCACAAGCCGTTACTTGGGATCTTGGCAGGAAACAAACAAACTCCCCATATATTATCACCAAGAATGACACGTTGGTCAGAATTTTTAGCCGCCTACGATTACCGATTGCAACATCGCCTGGGGAAAACCATTCCCCACGCTGATGCTTTGAGCCACTCGCCACTACCAGACATTATAGAGGACCCTGCTCCAACCGTAACTGTACTACAAATAGAAACCCTCAAATCGCCACCATTAACCGCTTGAAACATAGCTTTAGAGACAAAAAAGGACCCTATTTTGGCACGAGTCCTCAGCTGGGTAGAATGCGGTTGGCCGATCAGTGAAACTGATGACACGTTTAAACCATTTAAAAATCGTCAAACGGAACTGTTCTCCCAGAAGGGTTGCATAGTATGGGGAGACAGAGTCATAGTCCTGGAAAAGCTACAATATAGGGTATTGAAAATGCTGCACGAGGGACATCCAGGCATCATGCTGATGAAGGCATTGGCCAGGAGTTACACATGGTGGCCTGGTTTAGATAGACAAATAGAAACTTGGGTAGCAAAATGCAATAAATGCCAGGAGACTCGGTCCGCTCCTCCAAAGACTCCCCCAACTCAGTGGGAAACGCCTCGAGGCCTGTGGTCCCATATCCACATCGATTTTGTGGGACCCACAATGGAAAGCACCACCACAGATGTAGTCACTAAAAAACTGAATAAACTATTCACTACCCACGGACTTCCTGATGTCCTCGTCTCAGATAATGGCCCCCAATTCACTGCTCTGCCATTTGAACAATACCTGGCTGATCGGGGCATCCGCCATGCTTTAACATCGCCAGCTCACCCTGCAGCCAATGGTAGGGCTGAGTGAATGGTTCAATTTGTAAAACAGACCCTGCATAAAATGGTCCACAGCGACATTGACGACAAAATAAACCAAATGCTTTTTATTCAACACATAACCCCAAACAGCACCATGAACAAAACCCCAGCAGAACTCCTGATGGGCCGGAAACTTCACTCGCATCTTGATCGCCTCCACCCAAACTACACACCAGAACAGCCCCCAGGATCCAGCAGTAAGTGTCGGGCATTCCAGGAAGGTGACCTCGTGTTTGCGAAAAACTTCTCGGGCGACCCATTGTGGGTCCCCGCTACCATAACGCAACTTATGGGACCCCGATCATATCGTCTACAAATGGCAGACAGTAAGATGTGGAAACACCACATAGACCAACTTCGTTCCCGATTAGCGCAGAACCTCCAGCTGGGGGGGGAAGGAACATGGAGGATGAAGAAGAAATCGAAACCCAACAGCCCAGGGGATACTCACCATCCGAGGGAGAACCAGACCGGGGAGTGGCCTCGCCACGTGACAACACCGCGACGGAGGCGGATCCAGGGAACCCGGAAGACAGCGCCAACGAGGGCAACTCGGAAGTACAATCTTCACTATCCAGCCCAGCGGACAGCCCACCGGAGCCAGAACCAGAACCAGAACCAGAACCAGAACGAAACCCGGTAGAACAGCACAGGTCGAGCAGACAGGTGAAGCGGCCTGCCTATCTGTGTGAATATGTCACCCCACCCCTCAGACGGAACCAAGGGGGGAGGGGTGTTATGGATTAAACCATCGCAGCGATACAACCGAAACAGCTTCGTCTTACAACAGGCTTGTAATCCTGCAATTCTTATTGGCCCGTGAATAGCGAGTCGTGATTGGTCAGGTTTGGCCAGTCTGATTGGCTGTTAACAGAAGCCCCTGATTGGACGCTTGTGAAAGCGATAGACTCAGTTCATTGGTTGTTTAATGGCAGCAAGCTCTATAAAAGAGTTACTGCTGCCCAGGTTTTCTGCTCCAATCTTTCTTGTTTAATAAAGAGTTGAAGTCACAGTCCGATGTCTCGTCTCCGTTCTTGCGTCCATGCCCAGGACATAACAAAGATCTTGACAAAGAATATACCATTAAGACAAAAGGAAGGACCGGCAGACCTACTGAAAATTCAGGTCATGAATAAGATCAAGTACTTGGGGATATATTTGACAGCAAGATGTAGTACATTAAAAGAGAATAATTATATCAAACTTAAACAGCAGATAGCGCTAGATCTGGTGAAATGGGAAAATTTACAACTGTCACTAATAGGGAGAATTTCAGCAATCAAGATGAATATATCACCCAGAATTTTATAATTGTTTCAAACAATTCCAGTTAGGCTTGGAAAAGATTACTTTGAAGATTTAAATAAAATTGTGTTGAAATATATATAGCAAGGTAAGAAAGCGAGAATTTCTTAAAGTTAAAACTTTTGCAAGATGCTAGAATTAGAGGAGGATTTGGTTTGCCTAATTAGGAGCTGTACTATCAAGATACAAATCTGATGTGGGTTAAGGAATGGATAACACTAAGAAATACTAGATTGTTGACATTAGAAAGACATGATTTGTTGTTGGGGTAGCATGCTTTTTATAGTATAAAGGAACTAAAACACTGGGGTATTTTAAAAGACATTCTATATGGGAGTCTCTGTGATTAAACTGGGAGAAGATTAAAAGACAATGTTATTTGAAAATTCCAGTCTGGTTATTGACTATTGAAGCATTTTCTTATCCTATAATATACAAAAAGGAACAAACAGTTAGATATGGTGAAATATTGAATGAAAAGGGTGAACTCAAATCTATACAAAAACTAGAGGAACAAGGTATAAAGATGAATCGGTTTTCATATGCGCAAATACATTCAAGATATGATAAAGATTCTAAAATGGAAGGTTTCTATGATAAATTGATTTAGATAAGATTTTGACAGGTACTGATGAAAAGGTGATTAAAAAACTGTATGGATATTTATTAGAAATTAAATTAGAAGAAGAACGAGTTAAAGAAACTATGATTGCATGGGGGAAGAATTTTGGATATGGGATTGATTTAGAGAAATGGCAAAAATTGTGGTCTCAAAATTTTAAAATGACAATGTCAACAGCATATAAAGAAAATTTGTATAAGATGTTTTACAGGTGGCATTTTTCCCAACAAGAATAGCAAGAATGTTCAAGAATAAATCCGAAAAATGTTGGAAATGTCATCAGACACCCGGCTCATATTACCATATGTGGTGGACTTGTGCGGATGCTAAAAAATACTGGACTAAAATCCACATGTGGTTGGAAAAAATGACAAAAAAAATATAGAAAACAGTGGGAATTTTAGTGGGAATTTTACCTGAAATATATAGTAAAGAATTGAAATACCTGATTGCAAATGTATTAACAGCGGCTAGGATTGTATTTGCTAAAAACTGGAAAAATGAGAAAATACCATCACAGGAGGAAATCATTAAGAAAATATTGGAATGTGTTGAAATGAATAGATTGACATTTGAAATTAGAGAACAAGAGAATTAATAATTTAATAAAATTTGGGATCTTTTCTATCAATGGTTAGACAATAAAATACAGTAATGAAATATGTAGACTTTTAGAAAATAATAAATACATAAAGAACTACTTCTTTCTTATAATATCTACAAAATGATTTTAGGATAGATTTGGGATGATAATATGAACTGTTATAAAACAAACTAAGTAAATTATGATTATCTTGTAAAACATGAATGAATAAAAGTATAGTCAAATGATTGATTAATAATGATACTAAGGTATTTAATTTTTGATTGAAAATATGAGATTATATGCAATGTAATTGTAATTGAAGACTATGAAACAGAAACACAAAACAATTTGTAAACCAACCGGCACACTGTATGTATACATATGGAAGATGGCTTGATGTTTTTATGTTTTGTTTGTCTATGTTTGTTTCTAAAAACCAATAAAATTTAAAAACAAAAAACAAAAAAAAGAAAAAGGCTACAACTCATGAGTTCTCTTACAGAGCTGCAGATATCAGCTCCAAACTATCCCATTCGTTGTGATATTTCCACTTTCCTTTGAGGATAGTTTATGCAAAAACATAGTTTCACTTAGCACAGCACACATGGATTTAGAGTTGATGATTGTGGCATATATTGGCTCACAATGGTCAGGTTTTTGTATTCTAACATTCCTGTTGTTCCTTGAGTTGCTACTTTAGTGAAATATAGATTCATTGTCCTGAAGCAGCTGACTGGTGTTGACCATGGGGAGGCAGAGACTGAGATGGTGAATATAACTCTGGTCTGGCCAGATAACTGGCAGTAAACATGGAGAGGTTGCAGTGGATCAGCACAGACCAATAGATTACAGTTGAGCCCTGGTGGTGCAGTGGTTAGAATGCAGTACTGCAGGCTAACTCTGCCCACAGCCTGGAGTTCGATCAATTGAGCCTAAAATTTCTGTTGCCAAGTGAAACAGTAGTTAAGTTTTGCCCCATTTTATGACCTTTCCTGCCAGAGTTGTTCAATGAATCACTGCAGTTGTTAAGTGAGTAACATGGTTGTTAAGTGAATCTGGTTGTTAAGTGAATTTGCTTGTCAGAAGGCCATAAAAGGTGATCAAAGGATCCTGGGGTACTGCAACCACCTTGAATATGAGTCAGTTTCCAAGCATCTGAATATTGATCACCTGACCATGGTGATACTGCAATGGTCATAAATGTGAAAAACAGTGATCACTGTTTTCAGTGTCATTATAACTTTGAATGGTCACTAAAAAAAACTGTTGTAAGTCAAGCACTACCTGTAAATGCATCTGTATTCCATAAAGGAAGACATAGTTCCAGGGTAAAAGCAAGAAAATAATATCTTTTCTGGACCCACTCTAAAAGTGATTTTCATGTAAATTAATAAAAATAATCAAGTAGGATGATACTGTAAACATGTATACATTTCTTTTTCAAAATTTCTTACACCTTTAAACTGCATTTCACATTGAGAGCAAATAATAGCAATAGCACTTAGTCTTATATGCCACTTTATAGTGCTTTTACAGCCCTCTCTAAGTGGTTTACAGAGTCAGCATATTGCCTCAAACAATTTTGGGTCCTCATTTTACTCACCTCGGAAGGATGGAAGGCTGAGTCAACCTTGAGCCTGGTGGGATTTGAACTGCCAAATTGTAGGCATCTGGCAGTCATAATACTTGGTTTTCATCAGCCAAAGACTAAAATAATCATGCCAGCTTACTTGGTGCAGCTAGACTTTACTTCTGATACTTCTTGATGGCTATCACGTTCTGCTGCTGTCTGCATAATCTGCTTGCTTCATCTTTTCCTCTTTATTAATCAAGCTCCCTCCAGCGGTCTTATTACATTAGTGTGGAAAAGGGGGGGGGGGAGTCAGAGCTTGGGAGCTATAAAACATTTCCTTCTATTTGGCTGAGGCTGTGGCATTGCCCAAATGAAGTAGGTGAATTAATAATGCCTGGAGCAGATGGCTGAGCCCGTAGGCTGGAAAGCTGATGGTCTCGGAGCACTTCTCCTAGAAGCTCTCTGGATCTCTTCAACCCATATTCAGAAAATAACTGCTTTTTAAAAAAAACTAAGATACTCTTCATTCTGCAGGGGAAATGGAAATTATCCTTAATGCTGCTATCTCTGTATTGGGATAAATGTTAATAAGCAAGTCTTAAAAAATAAAACTGCCAAACATCAGAGCATCCCTTGTTCTTTGGCTCACTGGCCATGCTGTGTGCCTTTTATTCACATTTCTTTCTCCTTTTCCCCTTTTAAGATTCTGGCACATTGAATGTCCAGTATCCAGCAGAATACAGAAGATTCATTTTTATATATCAGAACAAGGGCCACAAAGCACCACACATGTTGGTTCTTAGTCAAGAGAGCAATGACTTCTTCTTTAGTTTTCAAAGAGACAGAGGGAAATTGGATGCTGGTTTCCTGCCTAAACACCATTGCTTGTTTATATTCTGAGAGTCCCCTATTTATTCTGTAATTGGGCATTTCCTTCAAGAAAGGTGTTTGAAGTTCCTTCCCTGGTAAGGAAGCAGCCCCCTCTATGGGGCCTCAGTTCTTCAGCATGGAGTGATTCATTTACAGTAATTATAACTTAGGAAAATCTTTGAAAAGTTTCTCTGTGAGCCTAAGTGGCCAACACTAGCTGTGTTAAAATTGTAAATGTGTTCTCATTTTTTTTAACCTGTGCAAATGTTTCATAGTGTAAAAAGATGGTTGATTTTTGTCAGCTGGACAGAATAGTAGGGAATGATGGAGCTGTATGAGTAGAATCCATGTTAGATTGTCACCTGAGCAGATCTATCTAATCTGGAAGCCTTTTTCTCATAGTGAAAAGGCCAGCCTAAAAACAGGGTAGGCAGACAACAACTTTCCGTGACCTTTGCTCCACCCCTCTGGCATTTGAAGGGATCAGTGCTGTGGTTGACCACAGGGGGCAGGGGGCATGGCTGACTGGGTGGGTGTAGCCAGCTAGGTGGGCGTGGCCAGCCTGATGCCACTCCCCAAACTATTGGCATGTTTCCTCTTTGCATTGGTAGACCAGGCCAAAGGTACGTTGGCCTGATCTTTCCTCTTCGCACCAGATAGATCGGGCCGAAGCTTCACTGGCTTGATCTTTCCTCTTTGCATTGGGTAGACTGGTCTGAAGTGACATGAGTAGACCGGGCCAAAGCGATGTGGGTAGACCGGGATGGCCCACGGGCGAGTTTGACACCTGTAGGAGTTAAGGTACCAGGTTAGAAAATGAGAGACTGTGAGTTCTAGCCCTGCCTTAAGTATGAAGTCAGTTGGGTGACCTTGGACCAGCCTCCATTAAATCTCTCCTTGTTCAGTTTCCATCCATTATTCCTTCTCTGGCCTACAGGTGCTTTAGAAAATAGCTTGACCCCTTCCTCCCTGTGGCAGCCCCTCAAATATTGAAAGACCTCTATCATGTCTCCCCTGGTCCTTCTCTTCACTAGATTAGCCAAGCCCAGTTCCTGCAACCGTTTGTTGTATGATGTAGCCTCCAGTCCCCTAATCATCCTGGTTGCTCTTCTCTGTACTTTTTCTAGAGTCTCAACATCTTTTTTATAATGTGGTAAGCAAAACTGGATGCAGTACTCTAGGTGTGGTCTTACTAAGGCTTTATAGAGTGGTATTAGTACTTCCCTTGATCTTGATTGTATCCCTCTGTTAATACAATTTAGGATTGCATTAGCTTTTTTGGCTGCTGCTGCACACTGCTGGCTCATATTTAACTGGCTGTCCACTAGGACTCCAAGATCCCTCTCACAGTTACTGCTATTGAGTCTGGTTTCACCCAGTCTGTATGTGTACTTTTGGTTTTTCTTGCCTAAGTGTAGGACTTTACTTTTCTCTACATTGAATTTCATTTTGTTAGATACGGCCCAGTGTTCTAGTCTGTCAAGATCAATCTGGATCTTGAGCCTATCTTCTTGGGTGTTAGCTATTCCTGCCAGCTTAGTATCATCTGCAAATTTGGTAAGTTCTCCTTCTATTCCCTCATCTAAGTCGTTAATGAAGATATTGCAGAGTACTAGGCCTAAGACGGAACCTTGTGGCACCCCACTGCTTACTTTCCTCCATGTAGACTTAGACCCATTAAGGACTACTTGCTGAGTACGGTTTGCCAGCTAGTTGCGAATCCATCTAGTGGTGGTACTATCTAGTCCACTTTTTTCTAGCTAACTAAGAAGTAGGTTGTGGTCTACTTTGTTGAATGTTTTGCTGAAATCTAAATGTATTATGTCCACAGTATTTTGCTGGTCTACTAATTTAGTCACTGTGTTGAAGAATGAAATAAGATTCGTTTGGCATGATCTGTTCTTAACAAACCCGTGTTGATTGCTAGTTATTACTTCACTTGTTTCTAGATGTTGGCAGATCTGGTTTTTTATTACCTTTTCCAGTATCTTCCCAGGTATTGATGTTAGGCTGATTGGTCTATAGTTTCCTGGGTCTGTTTTTTTCCTTTTTTGAAGATGGGAACCACATCAGCTCTTTTCTAGTCCTCTGGTAGTTCCCTGGTGCTCCAGGATTTTTGAAAGATATGGTGCAGTGGTTCTGAGATGACTTCTGCCAGCTCCTTTAAAACTCTGGGATGTAATCCATCAGGCCCCGGTGATTTGTTTTCATCAAGATCAGACAGGTGTTCTCTTACTATTTTTTTTGTTTTGCTTATTTTAACTTTTATTTCTGGTCTGTCTTTTGCAGTTATGTTTTTGGTGGGTTGAGCTATAGTTTCTTTTTGCGTGAAGATAGATGCAAAGAATGAGTTAAGCAGTTCTGCTTTCTCTCTGTTGCCTGTTACTTCCTTGCCATCTTCTCTCTTTCGTGGGCCGACTGTTTCCTTGATTTTTTTCTTGTTATTTATATGTTGGAAGAAACTTTTTAAATTATCTTTGACTTTTGTTGCAAGTCTTTGTTCGTTCTGAGCCTTTGATATCCTGACTTCGTTTTTGCAGATTCTGGCTATCTGCTGATATTCTGCCTTAGTTGTATGTCCTTTTTTCCATTTTTGTACTTGTCCTTTTTTTCTTTCAATTTGCCAGAGAGATCTTTGTGCAGCCATGCTGGTTTCTTCTTGGATTTCTTGTTTTTCTTTCTCAGTGATGTTGTGCTGGTCTGGGCTTCTATGATCATACTTTTTAGAGTTTCCCAAGATTCTTGAGTTGTTTTCCCCTTTAGGATTTTCATCCATGGAATCTTTCCCAAGTTCTGAGTTTATTGAAATCAGCTCATTTAAAATCCAAGACTCTGGTGTCATTATGTTCTGTTGCTTGTGTTTGTGTTATGTTGAATTCTTGTATGACATGGTCACTCTCACCCAAGGTTCCTGCAGTTTCAACTCCCTCTATCACTTCTCTGTTTGTAAGTATTAAGTCCAGTATGGCTGTCCCTCTAGTTTCACCCTCTACCTTTTGGACAACAAAGTTGTCAGCTAGGTTGGTTAGGAACTTATTTGATTTCTCACTTGGTGCAGAATTAGTTTTCCAATTGATATCAAGATAATTGAAGTCTCCCATTATTATTGTTGTGTGTTTCCTGTATATGTTTGTTAGTTGGCTGGCAAAAAGGACATCTATTTTTTCTGCATGATTGGGTGGCCTATAATATACACCTATGGCCATGTCATTCTTTTTTTCTTTTATATTGACCCATATGCATTCTAGGAGGTTTTCACCTTTGGTTTCATGCATTTCTGTAGCAATATAGTGGTCCTTTACATACAGTGCTACTCCACCTCCTCTTTTATGGGGTCTGGGTTTTTTTGAATAGTTTGTATCCTTCTACCAGTATATTCCAGTCATGGGTTTCATCCCACCAAGTTTCTGTTATTCCAACTATATCATATTTACCTTCATGTATTCGTAGTTCGAGTTCACCCTGTTTGTTCCCCAGACTTTATGCATTTGTATATAGGCACTTGATATCTTTTTGTCTGACACTGTGTTTACTGTCTCCATAACCTGTGTTGTGCCTGGAATTGTATTGCCAGGCCTTGATACTCACTTGGGTGAAGGAATGGATTTGTTTGAGGAACAAAAGACTATTGGCCTTGGAGGGACATAATCTCGAACTAGGTTGGCATACTTTTTCTGGTATGAAAAAAAACAAAATAGATAGCTATTTTCAAAGACACTATATTAAGAATGCATTATTATTAGTATGGGAGAAAATCAAAGAACAACATTACTAGAAGATACCGGTCTGGCTCTCCACAATGGATTTATCCAAATGTTATTGATATAGAAAATGTTATATTTTAAATGAAAAGGGGGAACTGAAAACAGGCAGGAAATGAGTGATCAAGATAACACAGTGGTCATATGTGCAGATATAATCTAGATATGCGAAGGATGTTAAAATGTATGGTTTATATAAAGAATTAACAGAAACATATCAGATATTAACTGGAACAGATGAAAAATTAATAAAGAAAACATACAGCTACTTGTTAAGCATTAAAATGGAGGATGAACAAGTAAAAGAGTCAATGATAGTATGGGCTAAAAATGTTGGGTATCTGATTGAGTTAGATAAATGGCAGAAACTATGGGATAGAAACTATAAATTAACAATGACTACTGCATATAAAGAAAATCTTTATAAAATGTTTTATAGATGGCACTTTTTGCCCTCAGGATTAGCAAAGATGTTTAAGGATAAATCTGTAAAATGTTGGAAATGCCAGCAGACACTTAGTACATACTATCATATGTGGTGAACATGCCAAAAAGTGAAAAAATATTGGACTAAAATACATACATGGCTGGAAAAAATGACAAAACAGCATATTGACTTGAAACCAGAGACATTTTTGTTGGGCATTTTACCCGACAAATATAATAAAGGGAATACATATCTGATTTTACATGTATTGACTGCAGCTAGAATAATATTTGCACAACAATGGAAAAGTGAAAAGAGCCAAACAGATGAAAAGGTGATTAAAAAAATACTAGAATGTGCAGAAATGGATAGGCTAACACTCACAATTAAGGAAGAGACTGAATATTTTTTGACTTGGGACTTATTTTATCAATGCTTTGCAGACAAAAACAGGAATTAGAAACAGGGAAATAGATGAAGGGATCAGTGATATAAGGAAGGTATGTCAATTGGTATAATAATAATACTAATACTAATAATAATACTAATAATAATAATACTAATAATAATAATACTAATAATAATAATAATAATAATAATAATACTAATAATAATAATAATAATAATAATAATAATAATAATAATAATAATAATAATACAACTGAGACTAATGTAATGAATATTGTTGTAAACACTTCAATTATTATTTCCTAAAATAGACAACACACCCAGACAACACACTGTTCTATTGAAATTGGAATTTTTGGATGTTATAAAATCTTTTAAAAAATAAACAAATAAATGCAAACTAATGACAATTCAAAAGAGCCTTCCTGTTTAGTTCTGTCCTTTTGAGAGGTGTGGATCTACACTCCTCAGGAGTTCCATGGTGTTTGAGCCAGGTGATAGCTATTCTCACTGGCAACCACCCCTGTTCATAGAAAAGTTTATTCCAGAGATATTGAAGGCCCTTGCCTTGCAGGCATTTCAAAACAGGTCAAAGCAGCATTCCCCCCTCAGGGGTTTGGTGAATAGTGCTTTTGATGTTACCAGGTAGGGTTTTTTATTTATTTTTTATATTATTATTTCCTGCCTAGAGTCCGTTAGGACTGGGGTGGGCTATAAATATAGAACAATGAAATGAATATAATTTCTGAAGGTAGCCTGGTTTATTTCTTCGCTATTTCATTTAGTCCTGCACAGCTTAATTTACAGAAAACCAGAATAGGCTTACTCCATTCAAAGGCACATGGAAACACATTTAGGCAAGAGGAGGAAAGGAACAGAATAGCTTTCCCTGAAATACAGCTTAATTTTATCTTTTTGTGATACTTGACTGGTCCTACAATACGTGGCCTGTATATATTTCTTCTCCATTGAAAGAGATCATATCTTTGTCTGATTTCAGTTCCCACAGGGAGATGGGCTAATTCCTTTTATTTGCTGATCTAGACAAGATACCTGCTAATTTGTCTTTTTTATGAGTACTAGAAAAAGTGCAGCAGTTTCTAAAGGGAATAATGGAGCCTTTGGGACCAATAAGGAATAACCAAGTACTGTCTTCCCTTCTCTCAAGCTGGAACTGTAGATATCCCATTCAGAATGCCTTTCTTCTGCTTGTATTGGTACTTAAAAAAAAAATCCTAGAACCATGAAAACAACGTAGCATTGCAACATATTAACAGTCCTGTTCTATTTTTCAAAAGGATTCTGCAGCTTTTATGAGCCAATGATTTGAAGGATGATTTGAATTTAAGCTGAAGAAAAAAATTGGTTCAGAAGTAAATGTTTAAACAGTAGTAGAGTATTTCATGGCCACTAACGATTGCTATATTATGCTAAGCCATGGTTGGCTTAACCATAATTTTTGGAATAAACTAGAATTAGTTAATTTGGACAAACTCCGGGAGACAATGGAGGACAGGAAAACCCAGTGTGCTATGATCTATGGGGTCGCGAAGAGTCTGACATGACTTAGAGACTGAACAATAAAAACAATTGGTTAGATTCACACATGACTTATAAGAGCTGAATTCAATCATTGCTCTGAGTCAAAATCAAGCAAGTTTAGCGCAGAGCTGAAGAACTTTTTAAAAATATTTTTTTTCAAAATAACAGTTAAACATGAAATAATATAAAGTAAGATTAAAGAAAAAAGAGTGATGACAAGTAAAAAAAGGAAAAAAGTGTGAAAGGGGGATATAAGGAGAAGAAAGAAAAAGGTACTGATGAAAAAGTGATTAAAAAATTATATAATTATTTGTTGGAAATTAAATTAGAGGAAGAACAAGTTAAAGAAACAATGATTGCTTGGGGGAAGAATTTTGGATATGGAATTGACTTAAGAAATGGCAAAAATTGTGCTCACAAAATGATAAAATGACAATGTCAACAGCATATAAAGAAAATTTGTATAAGATGTTTTACAGGTGGCACTTTCCCCCGACAAGAATAGCAAGAATGTTCAAGAATAAATCTGAAAAGTGCTGGAAATGTCATCAGATACCTGGCTCATATTACCATATGTGGTAGACTTGTGAGGAAGCCAGGAAATATTGGACTAGAATTCGCATATGGCTGGAAAAAATGACAAAGAAACACATAGATTTGAAACCAGAGATTTTTTTATTGGGAATCTTACCTGATATATATAATAAAAATTTAAAGTATTTGATTGTAAATGTATTAACAGCAGCTAGAATTGTATTTGCTAAACATTGGAAGAGTGAGGAAATACCATTAGAGGAAGAAATTATTAAGAAAATATTGGAATGTGCTGAAATGAGTAGATTGACATTTGAAATTAGAGAACAAGAAGATAAACAATTTTATGAAGTTTGGGATCTTTTTTATCAATGGTTAGATAATACAATATAATAATAGAATATTTAGAAACTTAGGAAATAATGAATATATAACTTTTCTTGGTTTTGATAATTTTAAAGAATATTTTATTAAGATAAATTTGGTATGATTCTATGATTTGTTATAAAATAATTTACTTAATTATAGTTATCTCGCTTAAGCATGAATTAGTAAAATTATAGTCAAATGATTGTTTAATAATGATATTGGGATATTTTATTGATGATTGATAATGTGAGTTATTATGTAATATAATTATTTTGATGACTATGAAATGGATGCACAAAGGGAGTGGTAAACCAACCGATACACTGTAAATTTATGAAGAATGATCTTTTCATGTTATGTTTTATGTCTTATATGTTTTTTGTCTGTCGTTAAAATCAATAAAAACTTTTACCAAAAAAAAAGAGAGAGAAAAAAGAAAAGAAACTTATCTGTACTTTGGGATTGTTATAGACCAATTCTCCCATACCTATTTTACAAGCTAAATGGTTTCTGGTTACTATTCATGAGCTGATGGGATTGGTAGTCAAAACTTCTAGAAGGGTTCAGTTTGGAAAAAGGCTGCTGAAATGTTGGGGCTTTATGTACGTACAATTTAACTTATGTGAATCATAATTTAAGTTATTAGCTTTGTTTCTTGAATTATTTCTGATTTCTTCATGGCCTAAATTGGATCACAACAAGAATGACTTTGGGTGCAGCTTAATACAATCTTTGTAAGCTTTGTCTTTCTTTTTTTACTTAGAGTAAGCCGCTTGAAGATACCTTTTCAAATCTTATCCATCCAACCTGGTATTACAGACTACAGCATCAAAATCTGAGGTCTAGCATTGAAATATTTTAGTCATAGCCTTTTTATAGAATTGTAATAAATCCACTTTTGCCCTTGCTGTCAAAATGCTTTGGAGCAGAACAGTATTTGAAGATCAGTATCATTCTGTAAGTGTTCCTTTGACACAAGAAAATGTAAACTGGTATCTCATGGTCTTCTTATGATCTACCATAGTAGAGACAGGTACTAACAGTAGAGTCCCTAGGAAATCAGGATAGAGTTTTGGTCTGCTTTGATTTGGAACAAGATATACAATTTTGAAGATACCAATTTTGTTTGGCATTACTTATACCATTGAGTCCAACTTCCTGGTCTGTGTACAAAATAAAATTAAAGTACCTTCAAATGATGACTGTCTATTGGAGTACCTGCAAGGAAAAAGAACTCACCTTTTCAGCGAAAGTATAGCTTAAAGATCTCTTAATTCTATCACTGTCACTTCAATTACATATGACTTGCCCTTATCAAGTACAAACTAAATAAGTAACAATTTGTAAGTCTCTTAGTGGGTTCTCTATTTCTGCTAATCTCCATTGCTACTCATGCTGTTGCTCACGCCCAGGAATATCTTATTTTTTTATTTTTTAAAAATCACTTGCTACTGTTAGACTGTTTTGCAATAATTAAATTGGACAGTTTATGCATAATGCTATTACTGCATGAGTGGGAATGGCTGGAAACAGAAGCTCTAAGGAAAAGCTTCTAATTAAATTTACAAGGAATTTTTAACCAGGGGCTTATTTCTGAGAAAACATTAAAGAAGATAGTTTAAGCCTTGGGGACACCTGATAATGTGCTTTTATATTAAGTGCTATATGTAGGCAAAAAAGGGGTACTTCAACTTTACTACAGAGCTTTACATGGAAGCAACTTTAACATTCTTCTAAGCAGGCAAGTTTAAAGTGTGAAACAGTAATGGTGGTAGGCACCCTAAAATAGTTTTAAAATCATTTAAGTGGCCAGCCTCCCCAGTATTTTATCTTCATGCTTGAACATTGAAATCATCTGAGATTCCAACTTGCTTAGTTTTAAGATTGAGGGTTATTTTAATGGCATAGGTTCTCTTCTTCAGCAAGGGGTTGGACTAGAACAGGGGTTGCCAACCTTTTGGACCTCAGGGACCACCAAACTCATAATTTTAAATCCTGTGGATCAGAGCCCCTGGGAAAATCCCCAAAAAAGTCTGCAGGAAAATTCCCCACCCCATTTTCAATCGAACATTCTTTATTTGGGATCGCAGGATACCATCTCCAGCTCCGTTCTCAGGGACACACACACACACACACACAGACTTTTGACTTCATGTAAGAAAAGCAGCAGAAGCAGCAGAAGTCTTTCTTTTTCTCCCCCAAATTCCACCAGAAATGAGTCTTTGTGAGACTTGTCATGCAGGTGCAGCCTCTTGGAGCAGGCTGCCTTGCAGGGTCCCAAAGACCCAAGAGTTTGAGTGAAAGAAACAAAGCATTTTGCTGCTTTCCTTGCACCTAGCCAAAAGCAGAAGAAGAAAGAAGTGAAAAGAAGCAGCCCGGTGGCCAGGCTAGGCGCATGGGGCAAGTGGGGCAAGTTCCCCCCTCTGCCCTTTCCCCCCCTCCCCTTACTACCTCGTGTTGTTCGCAATGGAAGCAATGCAAGCCTTGTGTTTCTGCAGGCCATGTGGGCAGCGCAGCCTTGTGTTCCTGCGCAGTCTGGATTAATTGCTTTGGAGGTGACATTTCTCTGCGGACCATCTACATTTTCTCATGGACCACCAGTGGTCCCTGGCCCACTGGTTGGCGACCACTAGACTTGAAGACTTCCAAGGTCCCTTCCAATTGTGTTATTCTGTTATTCTTATTTGGGGATGTTGCAACCCATTTATGTGGGTTGCAGGGTTTGTGTTGTTGATACCTGCCATAAAGTGAGGAGGCAGACAAGTAAGAGCACAAATGACTAATGAAAGGTACCAACCAAGAATGAAGGTTCAGAAAAAAGCCCCACAGTGACTCTGTCCCAATGGGCATTTTGTTCTCCATCCCAAAATTCTTGTGGGCTTCCAGAATTACTTTTGCATTACCCCAGTGTATCATCCCATGGCACTGCCCTTTCCCCATCCTCATTGGAATATAAGTACAAGCGTTACCAAGCATGTGCCTTGTGAAATTGGAACAAATTGAAATGAGTGTGTCAAACTCCAATAAAAGAAGCTTGGAAGAAATCATGTGAACAATTGTTAAATTGCTATTATTTTTGGTGTGAGGATTTATAGTATAGATTAGCCAGTAAAGAAAATTGGGAAGATTAAAGGTATTAAATCCTGGGTTTAAAGGCATATTCTTTCTGCAGGGTTTGGTACAAATGTGTCTCCATTAGTTTTGGTGAAGTTATGTACCTCTTGGTTTATTTTAATTAGAACCAGTTCTCATTGATGCTTTTTTTCAGAATTCTTCACTCTGGTTCCAATTAACATAAGTTATCCTGCACTATTATTATTTAATTCTAAGATGGGTTCTGCACTTTTACAGTGTCTGTCTGTCTCTTTGATTTGTATTATAACTTCTACTATGGGTGTGGCTTCAAAGTTATTTTTTACACCCCTTCCCTTTGTTTTCTTCTTTGGTTTGGTTGAACAGAAGTAGGGAGTGAGATTTGCAGTGATCTTTTTGGCATACTGTAGCTACTTGGTTGTTAATAATCACAGCACTTATTTTTAAAACTACAATTGTACATTTGTCAAACTTGCAGAGGGAAATCAGCAACTTGGGGGAAATGAACCTTGGGGCTTTTAGATTTGGATGAAGTCCAAATGATCTCCATGCAACACAATATAGATTTTGCAACAACTGCACTTAGTGAATTTAAGAAACCTGAATTGAACATGAGTGGATCCCTTGACTTTTTAAAATGCTGCTACATTTGCATTGGATCTTATTCTGGTTAGACTGTCTTTTAAAATAGACCTGGTTTTTTAAAAAATATTTTTTATTTTTAAAATATTTTTCAGATGCAGACGTTGGTGGCATATATTAATGAATCTATTGCAGTATCTGTAGTATGATCCTACATAAGTCATATGACTGAAAGGCAGATTGTAATCACTTTTGACTTCCTACTTTTCCTGCTGCTCTATACTATAAACCCTGATACCAAAAATAATATAACAGATACTGCAATGGATTTGTTAAAATGTACCATCAGACCCACTATAGTAACTGTTGTATTTGAACAATAATTATACCTCAGAAATGAAAGCAGCTGTTAGATAATTGTGTCCTAGTTTAGTAATTATACCTATTACCTTCTCTGTGTTGGGTTAAAGCCTTTTAGTGTGTTACCACTTGGAGGCACTAAAACACTTGACATGAGGAATGGCAACTATTTACCCTGGCTTTTTTTTTTTTTTTAAACAATTGTAATTGAAAGTTTTAACAGCAATAAGAATCAATACACACTAAAATAGAAGAGAGATAGTGGAGAGAGATAAAAAAGAAAAAGCTAAAAGTGGTATAAGAAAAAAAAAGTAAAAAAAGGAAGATGTAAAGGATATAAAGATAAAAAAGCCTTTGATATTCTTCACAGCAGTTATAAAAACAATTATATTTTAACCTTTCTTCAAAGTTGTATTATATCTTCTTTCTAAAAATAATATAGTCTTCCTGTCTAATCATCAAAACCATAAATCACAAATCATGTTTTCATTTTTACAGGAAAAGTCTATAAGAGGCTTCCAGTCTTCAATAAATGTGGGTATTGTCCTTTCTCTAATCAAAGAAGTCAGTTTGTCCATATCCTAATCTCTTTAAGAATTGGTAAATGCCAGATTAGTTTCTTGGCAAGCTGACAGTAATATTCAGGTTCTTTCTCGTGTAAGATAAGTGATGGTCACATAACATAATATAGCTATGGATGGGAATGCCAGTTAGAATTTAATAAGACCTTGTAACTCAAGGAGAAATCCAGTTCTGAATTAATAGCCCCATTTTACAATGCTTTTTCTCTGCCTTTTTTTTAAAAAACAATTTTATTGATTTTTAAAAACAAACCAAACAGACAAAACATAAAAACATCCAACTTTCTTTCATAAATATACAAACAGTATATTGGTTGGTTCACCAATTTTTTGTGTATCCATTTCGTGGTCTCAATTACAATTACATTACATAATATCTCATATTGTCAATCAGAAATTATATACCATTTCGTGGTCTCAATTACAATTACATTACATAATATCTCATATTTTCAATCAGAAATTCTATACCCTAGTATCGCTATTAAACAATCATTTGACCATGATTTTATTCATTCATACTTTACGAGATAACTATAGGTTACTTAATTTATTTTATAACAAATCATATAGTCATACCAAATCTATCTTAATAACATTTTATAAATGTAATATCAAAAAAGAAAAGAAATAAATCATTATATATTCGTTATTTTCCAAAATTCTAAATATTCTATTATTGTATTCTATTATCTAACCATTGGTAGAAAAGGTCCCAAATTTTATAAAATTGTTTATTCTCTTGTTCTCTAATTTCAAATGTCAATCTACTCATTTCAGCACATTCCAATATTTTCTTAATAATTTCTTCCTGCAATGGTATTTTCTCATTTTTCCAGTTTTTAGCAAATACAATCCTAGCTGCTGTTAATACATTTATAATCAGGTATTTCAAATCTTTACAATATGTATCAGGTAAGATTCCCAATAAAAAGATCTCTGGTTTCAAGTCTATGTGTTTCTTTGTCATTTTTTCCAACCACATGCGAATTTTAGTCCAGTATTTTCTAGCGTCCTCACAA